>OW203668.1:12739166-15465833 GCA_934044485.1 Apeira syringaria
AAGTAATTAATTTAACGTTTTGGCGTACGTCACCAATATCGTCTTTAATTAGGTATGACGCAATGGCATGCTTGGTATATTAAAGGGTTTTTTCCTGTGGGCTATCCCATCATGCTTAGAGGTACAGTTGTCAAGACGGATAAGTACGAATTCCAGACGTTTCGTCGATCACTGCGGTCGACATCTTCAGTGGTTCAGGTCCGAGCGGCGACAAGAGCGTAGAATCCTCCTTCGCGGCGTCTTCTCTGTTACTGATACTGTCATCAGTATCAGAGAAGACGCCGCGAAGGAGAGTTCTACGCTCTTGTCGCCGATCGGACCTGAACCACTGAAGATGTCGACCGCAGTGATCGACGAAACGTCTGGAACACAAGTTTCAGTTAGACCACGGCCAAACAGCCCGGAAGCAATACATACAACATGCAACGCCGGCCTGCAAAGCCTTAGAGTTTACAATATTAGTAGGATTATAACGTAATATTATGTTGTAATATCCCCCATTATCAAAGTATATTCTAATTATATGAATCAACAGGTTATCCATTTGATAAGGAGATATCGGTGAACATACCCAATTGATCCCGTGAGCAGCAGTGACCTTCACTGAAAAGCGTGAAAAAAAAAGGTTTACAAAAAAATGGAACCGACATCAACACTCAAAAGTGTGAAATAACTTATTGAAGTCGGTACCATGCGCACAACACTGTGATGATAGTTACTTTTAAACTATCATGGTACCGACTTCAACAAGTTATTGGGTGATTCTCTGAAAATTCCTTCGTCTATTAAAAACTAAGTGAAAAGGTATACACAATTGTGTAATTTTTTTTCGACAGCTTTGAGCTTCTTCATAAGGTCCATAGTAAGAAATCCTAATCCTCTACGGTACTACGATAGCGTGGGACTACTGAAGGGTGGAAACAGCATTGAAACATTAGTTTTATCATATTTAGAGTTTTATCTCATTACCAATCTACCTTACAACGCTTGCGTAATTTTGTGCCTTTATCCTGTTTCGTTATCATTTTAGAAAGACGTCACGAACAATTGAAATAGAAATCCTGTTGAGTCATATTATAAGAATTTACTTTGATAATGGGGGATATTACAACATATTACTTCCTCATCATCATCATCATCTCAGCCATAGGACGTCCACTGCTGGACATAGGCCTCCCCCATTGATTTCCACAAGGACCGGTTGGAAGCGGCCCGCATCCAGCCCTTGCCTGCGATCTTAGTCAGGTCGTCTGTCCACCTGGTTGGTGGCCGTCCTATGCTGCGCTTGCCAGTTCGTGGTCTCCACTGGAGAACCTTTCGACCCCAACGGCCATCGGTTCTTCGAGCTATGTGCCCTGCCCACTGCCACTTCAACTTGCTAATCCGCTGGGCTATGTCGGTGACTTTTGTTCTTCTACGGATCTCCTCATTTCTGATTCGATCGCGTAGAGAAACTCCTATTACTTCCTATTCCTAGTGATATTATAAATGCGAAAGTTTGTGAGTATATGTATAAGTTTGTTACTGCTTCACGCTCAAACCGCTTCACCGATTTCCATGAAATTTGGTATGGAGATAGTTTAAGCCCTAGATTAACACATAGGCGACTTTTATCACGGAAAAAGTACACCGCGGGGCTCTACTAGTTATACATATTTTTATCCCATTTATTCGAAAAGAGGCGAAGGTTTTCATTACTTAAAACTTAATTATGCACTTAATAACAATGACGAAATGACTTTATCACCACACTAGCAAGTTCAATCGCTGTTGACTTGTTGGAGGCAGCCCGCGTCTGGTGTATACATTAATTACGTATCAAACCCCCGCACCAGGATTCCCAGTGTCGCAGGAAGCATGAACACACACAATCACAGCATACAAAACTCCAAGACCCGATACGAACACCTACAATCATCGCGCAAATGTTTGCTTCTGCCAAGATTATAACCCAGGGAACCGAAGGTCTAGAAGTCATGTCACTGACTACTGAGTCACGGCGACCGTCTAAAATGCGGAAAAATTACACAAATTTTGAGTCATATCACAAAACTACAGCACGTCATGTGTTTGTTACTATTTTGGTGTAATCGTGTTATCATCATGTAATTTTCTAAAAAAAACCCGTGCATGCGGTCTTGTGCTTACATCATAATTATCACAAGTGTGGTCATTGTTTATAAAATATTACATTAAATAAATAATTTTACGCAATTACTTACTCCTTTGTATTAGACGAGCGGAATAGCTAGAGATTAGTACAGGCTCTGCCTAGTTTGGGGCCTGAAGACCTTGTGTGAATGTTGTCCCATATTATTTATAATTATTTATTTATAATTTAAAAAAAGAAGTTTCATTATCACTATTTGTCGTTTAAACAAGTTTACATTTAATTATCGTATTTATTTTCTATATTAATATGGTTTTATAAATATATTATACATATACATATAATATATATAGTATATACTTATTAATATTTATGTTTAAGGATTATTATCAAGACAGAAAATTTCATTTCCGACTCATTGCAATTCTGTCCATACAAAGGTTATCTGCTAGAAATCGCTATAAACGAAAAGACGCCCTTTAACGTACCTTAGTATAAGAGTATAATGTATAATATTTATAAGATAATTAATCTTGTAAATTTATACGTATTTATTTTTAATATTATACGTATACTCTTATTGGTACTTACATGGTAAGTGCAATAGAGTATTATTGTATTGTATTATATAATATCGTTTTTGATGTAAAAAAATATTCATTTAATATAACATCTCGACACGAAAACGAACACAAATAATAGCGTACTATTGAAGTAGTAATCTGCAGTGATGTACTTAGTTCTTTTTGTAGAGTCCTTTAGTTTTAATTCGGCGTAAATGCTAAGCTTTTCTTTAAAATTAGACACTTTTAATTAAAAACACGTAAATATGTTCATACTTTCATCAATTATTAATTGTAATAAATTACATACGATTCCATTAAAAACACGCGCTATTATGGTAATTATATTATTTGATTTACTAATTATTATTTGATTCATGGCTTTGAAATAGTAAATTATCATCAATTAATGGTCAAGCGCCAGGTACCCATATATCATATATTTATTTATGGAGTCATAATTAGGAATATATTATATCACTCAATTTTTTAAAATAATATGTTCCGTACAACACCAAAGGTCAGAAAACGAGCGGAGCAGATTAATCCACATTACGGCGATCCCTGACCTTTTCTGGCAACATTATATGACATCAGTTCTCATGTACATTAATTATATTAAATATTAATATACTCATCTGTGGTCATAAAAATCTTGACTGTATTTATTATCTATGTTTTATGTTGTTGTGTGTAGTTGTGTCCAGTTGTGTCTACAATTTTTATATCGTAATGTAACAAACCGACTAGGACCCACGTGGTAAACACTGGAAAATTACTCTCCGACCAGTCTCGAACTTATTTGGAGTTCTTCATCTGGGAGTTATGATCGTGCCAGGCGACGAGCGCGAGCCTCAGCACGTAACTGTTATAAGTTCGCAACTGGTCCGAAAGGAATTTTTCAGTGTTTACCACGTGAGTCCTAGTCGGTTTGTTACATTACAATTATGGAAGAAACTCGCGATAGATATCAGATTCAAAATTTTTATTGGAATGACCCCGACTACATGGTTAAGGGCCTACCTTTTACAGAGAAGAATGACGGACATAAAAGAAGATGTAGGAGGTTTTAGTCAGCGTCAAACAATAATAAGTATAATATGTTTATATGAGGTAGATGTCGCACAAGCGCGCGAAAACTGAGGCGGCAAAATTAAGTCAATTGTAGTAATTTTGATTACTTCGCGTAGTTAAAGCGCAAGTTTAAACATATAGCTATCCTTTTCTATATTATTTGTACCGTGTTATCTGTCGCAGTAAGCATGTTTATGTCGTAAACGAACAAAATCTGAGCACCGCGCAGTATGAATATACGTCATCTTTAGTAAAACATCATTGGCGTCAAATTACGCGATGACATTTATCTTGGGTAAAAATTACAACAAAATTTTTCAAAAATATAACTCTTACAAATTGTAATTTGTAAGAGTTATACCAATTTGGACTGATCGTTTCTATTTATCAAGTCTTAAGCTATTATAGTAAATTGTAAAGTAATAATAGTAAATTGTTTCTTGTCAAATAATTTGTTAGCTTAATAGAAATATACTTATATGATCCATAAAGTTATATGTCTATACATAATAAGATAAAAGGAAAAATGTATGTTGACATTATCTTACTAGCCTTTACACTAGGATACCTTGTGTTGTGCGTGGACTAGTGTCTTCTCAAAACAGTACATTTTTATTGCTACAAGGTGATAACATTACAAAGGTATATAAATGTGACGTAATTTAAATACGGACACTGGACACAGGACAATTTGAGACTTATCGAATGGATGACGCTTTTCTGTAGTGATTGAGTGGTACTTATCATCGCCGGTACCAAGTTACAATTAAGTAACATATGGCCATCCTTTTAAATGTTACTCCACATTGTGGCAGTGGCCATCAATAGAAGGCTAGATACTGCTCGCTCACTTTTCTACGCAAGCTGTCTTCCCCTATAATTATAGTGACACTTAGCATTTGTTTTACTATAGCATTATTTTAGTTTCTTGTATCAGTGTACATTATGTTGGGGTTCAAATAAATAAATAAGTAAATCCAAATAAACATTAACATTTAATACGTAAAATTTCGAGTGTTGCCGTACCAGCATTTCTGTCTTTTGTTTATGGTATAAATTGGTAGAAACAATTCTTTCACTATCTTTAGGCAGCTTACTTGAACGGAGACAAGAATTCTTGGGAACCGGCTGGCCTAAACACTGAGATTTGTTGACTAAAGCTTTGGCATCTCAGACAGTAGGATCGGCCGATTTGCGATCTTGCACGGAATAAGACGTGACCGTGCACCAAGCATAATATTTTATTTATTTTATTCTATTGTGAATAAATTTTACAAAAATATATCTGTTCAAATTGTCGACGTAGAAAAGTATTATAATATCTATAATATCAACATTTATCAGCATACTAAATAGAATATAAACTTAATTAACATACTAAAAGGTCTATTCTTCGTTTAAGTATTCTCTGGAACCCCGCACTAGCCTAGGTTACCCTTTGTTGTGGGACTTAGACTTTTCCACAAAATTATTTTGCTTAGGGCGCCTGAATATAATAATTATATATAATTGGCGGTCGCCGTGGCTCAGTAGCGTGACTTCTGGTTACCGGGGACCCTGGGTTCGAATCCCGGGAGGATCAAAAATGTATGCGCTGAGTGTAGGTGTTTGTCCTGGGTCTTGGATGTGTGTGAGAAAATAAAAAGAATTTTTTTTTTTTAAATATCACCGACAATTTGTGTATAACTTTATTTTACACAATTAAAATACAGTTAATTTGGTTTTACAATAAAAAGACTACCAAGATTATCCATCAGCGTTTAAATTACCGCAAATATTATCTGCTGCATGTTTTCGTCCAACTTTCCGTTTTGTCTTGTTAGGAAAGCGTGTAGCAAAGGCGTCTTAACACACATACAAAAACGGTCAATTGTATGAAAATATACTCAAGAAACTCCTCAGTCTACATCAACAAGACAGGACAGTCACACGTGTCTTCATTCGATTGTGAATTGTGTTTACTGTGCGGTGACTATAAAATGATATTCGTGGGAATTTATGTTTTGTTTGTAAGTAAATGAATAATTTAATATCTCAAATAATATATCTGAGTTCAATAGGTAAAAAACAAGAGATTTACTCAGTCAAACTTATCAGATTTAATGAAGATAATAATAAATAAATTATATCTAAAGACATTGTCTGCTATCAGACTTTGTAACTTGGTAGATTATAAATACGATTTATTTGCAAATGCGCCGATTCCAATCAATCCTTGTGGAAATCAATGTGGGAGGCATATGTCCAGCAGTGGATGTCCTATGGCTGAGATGATGACGAGGATTTGCAAATAAGGCTGACATACTTATAATTGTCTCGTGTTATCTGTTACCTTTGTTCTAAGTGCTTCTTTTTATCTTAAGTGTAAAGACCTATATTTTTATTTGTTTACTTATAAAGAGCACGCAAAACAGAAATTAATCAGTAAATATTATAACAGTAAGGGTACTTTTATACAAAAATAATTAGACGTGGAATTCGGTGCCAGACTAAATAAATCCGCGTTCGAAAAATCTGTTCTAAGTTAAGGAACCGTATTGTTTAGAAATAGAATACTAATTTGTATTTCAATGTAAGAAAATATATTGGATAGTAAAGATATATAGCTGGTTTGAGTAAATAACAAAATTAACATACTATTTCATTATCGACATATGAAATCGCTAATTAGCATTGCCGATAAGCTTTTTATCTCGTCCCGCGTTGAACTCAAGATCATCCAGTTTGTACTAAATCATCCTAGGTGTTAGTTTTAATGATTATTTATTTTTAGTTTGGTCTACTATGTTTTTATTACTTAAGTGGAATTCTAGAAACATTTTTTTCCATGAAAACATTTAAAAATGGCGTTTCAACTTTTAGTCCGAATTAAAGCCATTGTGTTTTTGTTTAAAATATTTTAAATAATGGGTGGCGTATGTTCAGCAGCGGAAGTCCTATCACTGAGATGAAGAAATGCAGAAGATTTGAATTTAAAATTAAAATTTGCTAAACTAAAGTCGATGACCTAAAGTCACCTAAAGAGTAAACTCACCTGATCATAGCCATGGGGCATGCCAAAAACTTTCGACTGTAAACGTGAGTACAGCCGGGTAATACATAAATATCCTACTAATATTATTAAATGCGAAAGTTTGTGTGTATGTGTGTATGTTTGTAACTTCTTCATGCTCAAACTGCTACACCGATTTCGATGAAATTTGGTATGGAGATAGCTTAAACCCTGGATTAACTAATAAGCTACTTTATGTAGGATAATTTAGGTAGTGGGCAAACCGTAATACACGCGGGTAAAACCGCGGGGCTAGTAGTATACTATACATCATAAGGTGGTCAAGTTAGTCTAAGGTCTTCGACGTAACAATCACTAATATTCTTGTCAAGCTAGTTCTTCTCACTGCCTGGGGCGGCGCCAAAACATAATTTATGATGTACTTACGCATTTTTTTTATTCTGTGGACTATACAATGGTAGTGATTCTGTTGTTCAATTAAAGTAGCTTAAATGGTCTTGACAAGGTTTTATTTTCATTATAGATTTTAAGAATAAATTCAAGTAACACTAATCACTGAACACAAAAATGATATCATTTTATAAACATGCGCGTACTTTTAGGTAAAATAAGACGTCACTTAATTCGTGTCGACTACAACTACCTGTAACTGAATAAAACTTCTCCAATATTAGAGATAGCTTAGTCAAGTGCGTTACGAATTTGAAATTTAGCTTAAATGGAATAAGTATTATTTCTTTTCATTTTAAAGAATTTTAGCTATTATACGTGATTAACAGAATTACGGCCATAATAGCAACTAAATTTAGTAATTTTCACTTGGTTGAATAATTTACATAATTGATTGATTTCTCAAAATTTTACTGAGGGTTAAGATGATAATATATTACCCTCAAAAAAACATACTAAAACTGACATTCACTTACCATGCGCGGAACATTTTTAACGAATTCTTCTAAAATTGAGTGTCGATTATCAATGTAGGTGAAATACATAAAATACAAATAAAATAATAATAATATATTATAATAATTTTAGTCAAAAACTACTGGTCAGGTATTAATCAAATTTCCACATAGTACGCACCAGCATTCAATTAAAAAGAATCATCACAATCGGTTCACCTAGAAAAAAGTTCTGGAGAACTGAACACACATAAAAAAATACACTCGAATTGAAGAGCTCTTCTTTTTTAAAAACTTTTCTTTGTGTTCTAAAATAGTCATTTGACGCCAATATCATTATAACAAACTGATTGAAACTCCAATAATAGATTCCAAGGTGAAAAACAAATGACAAAATATTCCTGACAATGAATATACGCTTCGAATACTATAAATCGTAGAACAAAAACATGTTCTACGATATTAAACAATATATCAATATCTACAAAAAACTTCGCGACATCATAATTGTATCCAATTATTATGGTTAAGTCTTTAAACAGTTTTTATATTTAGCGTGTGTAAGGTCATATTGATAATACCGATGTCTACCTGTGTGTATGCCGGGGTGGGTCTATTAATTATTATTATAAAGGCTTAAATCAGCTTTTAAATTGTTCAATTGATAAATTCAAAAAGTGTAGTATTTTAATTTGTTTGTACTATTTTATTGTAACGGAGGCATCTATCGAAAGATATTTACAAAAACTCCAAAGTTCGTCCTTTGTGACGTCCCTTGCCATGAAAATTATAGTAAACACAAAGTGCTTCTTAGTCATGATTACAATGTATTACGCATAAGTAAAGCATCTAACATTTTAAACCACACATTAATTATGCCTACATGACTTGTGTTAACTAATGTGTGTCACGGGATTGTTATGTACTACTTATATTATAATCACGAAAGTTTGTATGATGATGTTAATAACTTCGCTCAAACAACTGGACGGAGTTGAATGAAATTTGTGTATGTAGATATTTCAGATCCCGGAATAACACATAGGCCACTTTTCATCATTGGATGCGCCACATTACACCCTTCACTAATTATCGATTAGTATATTGACGTAGTAGTGATGTCCCATCCCTAAGTCACCCCCCTGCCCCGCTCCCGCTTTTCTCCCTTCCGTCATCATGACAGACCGGTGTTCGAGGACCTGCGCACACGTCGCAGCCGCCGCAAAATTCACACAGATTGTATACTCCCGCACGCCGCGCTGCCCAGCAGCACAACATCAAGCCCGCAACCCGTGTACATCTAATGTGATTGTGACAATTAGACATTAAGTGTTATGAACAGTGCACGAACAATCAAATTCGAAACGGTGCCATCGAGCAACGAGACTCCTGTGAGTACCTATCCATATTTCTGTTCATTATCCCCCATTACTACGTCAATTGTCCACCACGCAAAAAATACAGTCCACTAATTTAAATCAGTTTTGTACTAGCTGACCGCGCCACCACTTTTTTTGGTCCTAATCGAACCGGATAAGAAACAGCTAGCCCCCCGCATCCCAATTCGGCGACCAAGCCATATTCGCATATAGATTACCTACCTCGTAAAATATAGTTATCATTCGCAAACAATATCGTGGTAAACACGATTTATTTCATAGATAGGTACTGCATCCTATTTATTTCCGCACTTCGAAACGACTTTGTTTTTTCGTAATTTCACTCCGCATTCACCGTCGTTGTCGAATCACAACCGCGGTAGGTAGGTAATTATTTAACCGCGTCATTCACGTTTAGTTGGTTTGCAGAGTGTCTCGCATACCTACCTATCTTATTTTCCTACGTAGGTGGGTACATATCGATAGTAATAGCCAACTACAGCGAACCGCTAAACTAAACCTATTAATATAAACATAAACCATTCTTATAGGTATTTGCAATACGATCGTATAAGCGCTGTGTACGTACCTTCCTAGATATTTATGACTGGGTACTTATTCTGTTTACATTTTGAGATTAAGTAAGGTGATACGGACTTACAGCTGATAGCAATTACGCAAACGCAACGCAAAGTTTGTAGGCATAAGCTCGCGCACCCGGGCGCACTTGTGTGTGGGTATATCAGGCTTCTTTTCGTCGTATTGTTTAGGTACCTACTTAGTGTTCTCGCCATGTCGAATGAACATAAATTATCGCTTTTACACGCAAAAAGAGAACTTATGTTCTCGCGCATACAATCTATCGCTGATGGATGCAAAACTGTAAATTCTGACGAATGTACGCGAGAGACATTTTTGTGTCAGCTCGAAGTTATCGATAAACTTCGTTCAGATTTTGAAGATGTTTTGGACAAAATAAATTCGCTTGAGTTAATTTCGAATCCTAAGTACGTAATTAATTTTCAACCTTTGCTCGCCTTTGACGACCTATACGCCCGTATTAAATGGACCGCTAAATCCATTGATACAAACGATAAGCACCATCAGAAACGCGATAGACCGCGATTACCGCCTATTGAATTACCTGAATTTAGCGGAGACATTAAATCATGGCCATTATTTTATTCAAGTTTCAAAAATACAGTTCATGAAAATCCTACGCTGACCGATTCGGAAAAGTTGTATTATTTGATAGGTAGATTGACACACAAAGCTCAAACGGTTTTCGCGGGAATCACTCCGTCCGCGGATAATTACCAAGTAATTTTACAATCTTTGATAAATAAATATGAGGACAAGCGACAACTTGCTACGTCATATCTAGATCAGATGTTCGAATTAAAACCTTTGAACTCACCAAGCATAACCAATCTCGAGCTATTTCTCGATAGATTCGTAGCTTCTGTTAGCGCGCTAAGTAACTTGAAGGTCAAGGACCTCTCTGACCTAGTTTTTTTGTACACCGCTTTGAATAAGTTAGATCCAGAAACCGCGCGCGCTTTTGAACTGGACCAACGGGGTTCCGATATCCCGTCTTTTAATAGTTTGGTTACATTTGTTCGAGAACAAGTAAAAATTCTGCAACGCACTTCGAAACAGGAAATTACTAGGAAAAGTGTCGAACGTCGAACGGATACAGCATCCAAGCAACAAAAGTCTACGTATAGTTACGTTAATACAACCGCATCTTCGCAGCCTCAGTGCTCTTTGTGTAACTCGCAACACGAACATTTATATCAATGTACGGGTTTTCATAATTTAACGCCTAATGAACGCTTTAAATATGTTAAAACGCAATCATGCTGCATCAATTGTTTGAGCAGAAATCATCGCACGTCAAACTGCAATTCTAATTCACGATGTAAAAGGTGTGAATTAAAACACCATACGACGTTACATTTTGAAAATAAAATCGACAGCGCCCGCGCCACTGCGAACGTAAACTGTGGCACGGCGGCGCTCGCTGTAACCGCTCCGCACATCATACCTACGCCGCCCGCTGTCAGAAGCGCGGCGCCCGCCGCGACTCGATCGAGTCCGCCTCGCGTGACGTCACACGTTAATACTCGCACCGATGATGTTGCGTTATGCACATTTTCTTATAATAATAAAAATATTCAGCGTGTACCTACCACGGTATTGCTCGCTACCGCGCGCGTTATAATAGTAGACTCTCAAGGTATCGAACATAGTGTTCGTGCTCTGTTAGACAGTGCGTCACAAAGCAACTTCATAACACGCGATTGTTGTGACCGCTTAGGGTTGAACCCGCATTATAAATCTGTGTTCTCTATTGTAAAGGGAATTGGGGGTTCCACAAAAAAGACGCAGGGTTCCGTACAAATTAAATTTTGTTCGCGATTTAATAAAAACGTTAGGTTTGATATGGAGTCATTGGTCGTTGATAAGGTAACCGAACGCTTGCCGACCGTCAGTGTCGATGTGTCGCTACTTAATAATTTTGAGAGCTTACCTTTGGCCGATAATACGTATCACGTTCCTGGCGATATTGACCTTTTGGTTGGCGCTTCTATTTTTCCGCATCTTTTATTGCTGCATAAGGTTCAATGTGAGTCTACGCACGGCACTCCTCTCGCACTGGAGACCGTACTGGGGTACGTTATCGTAGGTTCCGTTCCTGTTGTTTTCGATACTTACTCTACTGTTTCCTATTGCTGCTCCGTTGACCCTTTGGAGTCCGCCGTCCATAAATTCTGGGAACTCGAAGAGGTGAATGTACCGCCGATTCTGAGCCCAGAGGAAAAGGTGTGTCAAGATATTTATCAGCACACAACAACACGCGATGTCGATGGTCGCTATACTGTTGCACTCCCCTTTAATGGTGACCCGTCCACTCTTGGCGACTCTCGACGCTTAGCAGAAAAATGCTTTCTCTGTCTAGAGCGTAAGATGGCAGCCTCGCCTAAATTGAAACAGGCCTATGACGACGTTATCCTCGAATATCTAGAAAAGGAGTATATATCACCCGCACCTCTCGAGACGGAGAGTACCAACGCAACGTCCTATATAATACCGCACCACGGGGTCATTAGAGAGGATAAACTTACTTCGAAGCTTCGCGTCGTGCTGAATGCTAGCGCTAAAACTAGCACGTCTGTGTCTCTCAATGACATCCTGTATAATGGTCCAAACCTGCAGGGAAACTTGTTTAACATTATTGTTAATTTCCGCTTGTTCCCTATCGCGCTTTCAGCGGACATTAGACAGATGTTTCTGTGCATAGGTGTCCGCGAGTGTGATCGCAGATTCCAACGCATACTATATCGCTTTGCGCCTGACCAACCGCTTAAAGTTTATGAATTCAACCGCGTCTGTTTTGGTCTTAAATCAAGCCCATATCACGCACTACGCACTATTAAGCAGTTAGCCGCAGATGAAGGCGAATCATTTCCCAAGGCAAGGGACGCAATTGAGACTGGTCTGTACATGGACGATTTCGTCTATTGTGTCGACGGTGAGGAGGAAGCTATGTCCACGTCCTCGGAAGTCATCTCGCTTATGAAGGCTGGGCAGTTTGATCTCGTAAAGTGGACCAGCAATTCGCAAACTGTCTTAGATTCTATACCGCTTACTCATCGCCTTTCATCAGTGAAGGAATTTGGTGAGTTTGACACTCATAAAATTCTCGGCTTAAACTGGTCGCATAATTCAGATTTTTTCAGTTTGAAGGTCTGTAAACCCGCTGACAAATGCACAAAACGCACCATTTTGTCTTGCGTTGCGAGATTGTGGGACGTGATGGGTTTTGTAGCTCCAGTGATCTTGTTCGCCAAGCTCCTCATCAAAGAGCTTTGGCTTTGCAATTGCGATTGGGATGATGTTCCCCCTGAAAATATTATTTCATTGTGGTCGCGTTTCAGGGAAGAACTCCCCTTACTCGAAAAAATCACAATACCGCGCCATGTTGGCATTACAAAGGGTAGTGAGGTAACCATCGTGTCTTTTGCCGACGCAAGTATGAAAGCATACGGAGGGGTGGTATACTTTCACGTCAGGAACGACAACGTTAGCAAGGTGCACCTTATAGGTGCTAAGTCTAAGGTCGCGCCTCGTAAAGTGGTTTCTCTGGCTAGACTTGAACTCTGTGCAGCACTTTTGCTCGCAAAATTAATAAATAATATAATCGACGCTTGTAACAATCGCATACGCATCAAAGATGTATTCGCATTCTCTGACTCGACAGTCACGTTAAGTTGGATCCACGCTTCTCCCCATAGGTGGGATACTTTTGTCGCTAATCGAGTCTCTAAAATTCAGTCGTTATTGCCTCCACAATGTTTTCGACACGTGTCAGGTATTGAAAATCCAGCCGACTGTCTATCGCGTGGACTAAGTCCCGCTCAAATAATTGATCACCCGCTTTGGTTCCATGGCCCATCATGGATCACATCTGATCCGTCTGAGTGGCCAGTGGCTGCTTTTGACCCTTCTAAAATTTCTAACCCGCCCGAAGAGAAGAAACACTCACTGCTGACATATAATTCTTCAGAGGAATCTCCAATTATAGCCTTGGCAAATCGCGTTTCTTCTTGGTCCAAGCTTCTGCGCTGTATAGTGTATGTCTGTCGTTTCATGAAGCTGCTCCCGCCACGAGAATTCATAACTTCCGCAGACTTAAATTACGCTGAAAATAGGGTACTTCGTGAATTACAGGCCGAGCACTTCTCGGAGGAGATAGCTAAGCTACAGGCTCAAAGGCCTTGTAGTCGTACGTTCCAGCGTCTTAAGCCATTCTTAAACAATGGTATTGTTAGAGTCGGTGGACGTTTGTCTAACTCTGATTTGAGCTTCGATCAAAGGCATCCAATTGTTTTACCGCGGAAACATCATATTCTGAATTTACTTGTTGATTATCATCACAAAGTCAATTGTCATGCAGGACCAGAATTACTTATGTCGATCTTACGTCAGAGGTACTGGATTTTATCCGCACGCAACTTAATTCGCGACAGGATACACAAATGTCTTCCCTGTTTTAGGCTTCGTCCGAAGTCAACATTTCCGGAAATGTCCGAACATAAGTCATGCCGTGTCTTACAATCGGCTAAAAGTTTCATCCACACCGGCACCGATTATGCAGGCCCCCTGAAAGTGACCGTCGCTCGCGGTCGTGGAATACGATCGGTCAAAGCTTATGTCTGCTTATTCGTCTGTATGACAACCCGCGCCATACACATCGAGTTAGCAGGCGATTTAAGTACGGATAGCTTCATGGGAGCTTTTAAACGATTCTTATCCCGCCGCGGTCCGGTCGTTCATATGTATTCGGACAACGGATTAAACTACGTCGGTGCTAAACGCAAACTTTCTGAACTTTACGCACTTCTAACCTCTAAACATTTCAATACCGAGTTTGCTCACGTGCTATCTGAAAACCGCATTTCTTGGTCACTGAATACACCAGCCGCTAGTCACTTTGGTGGAAATTGGGAGGCCAATATTAAAAGTCTTAAAACGCATCTATTTCGGGTTATCGGTGAACAGGTTTTGTCGTTTGAAGAGATGACTACCGTACTCGCGCAAGTAGAGTGTATCATGAACACGCGACCTCTTAGCCGGACCCTATCTAGCGATCCTTCTGAGCCTCTTGCTCTGACGCCCGCACACTTCCTTAATCTGACTCCTTTACGGTACTTACCCGCGCACGACATCGAAGAAGATAGACTTCATATTCTCTCTCGCCATGACTTATTGGATAAGTTAGTGCAGTCGTTTTGGAAGAGATGGAGGTCTGAATACTTACACACACTGCAGTCTCGCGATAAATGGAACACGCCAACCAACCCGGTAACCGTTGGGACCGTCGTGGTTCTCAATACGGAAAATTCACCTCCGCTTCATTGGCCTTTAGGGGTTGTCGAAGAGGTGTTCCCTGCCGCTGATGGAGTGGTGCGTGTTGTACGCGTTAGAACTGCAACTGGGTCGTACCTGCGACCAGTTGTACGTCTGTGTCCCTTACCTATACAATAATTACTTCCGCAAAATCGCATCTTAGGTTAAGTTTTAGTTTAGTTATCGCTTGGTTTTCTTTTCTTTCGAAGAAATCTCTTGATTCCTTCAAGCCGGGGGGGAAATGGATGCGCCACATTACACCCTTCACTAATTATCGATTAGTATATTGACGTAGTAGTGATGTCCCATCCCTAAGTCACCCCCCTGCCCCGCTCCCGCTTTTCTCCCTTCCGTCATCATGACAGACCGGTGTTCGAGGACCTGCGCACACGTCGCAGCCGCCGCAAAATTCACACAGATTGTATACTCCCGCACGCCGCGCTGCCCAGCAGCACAACATCAAGCCCGCAACCCGTGTACATCTAATGTGATTGTGACAATTAGACATTAAGTGTTATGAACAGTGCACGAACAATCAAATTCGAAACGGTGCCATCGAGCAACGAGACTCCTGTGAGTACCTATCCATATTTCTGTTCATTATCCCCCATTACTACGTCAATTGTCCACCACGCAAAAAATACAGTCCACTAATTTAAATCAGTTTTGTACTAGCTGACCGCGCCACCAATCATCATCAATCAACACCACGCGGGTAGAACCGCGGGGCGCAGCTAGTAGCTAATAAATGAATGCATTCTACTCTAATTTGCATTACGTGCTATTTGTTGTCATCTAAACCATAGAACGTCTACTGCGGGGCATAGGCCATTGATTTCCATAAGGACCGGATGAAAGCGGGTCGCATCTAGCCCTTACCTGCGATCTTAGTCAGGTCATCTGTCCACCTTGTCGGTGGCCGTCCTATTCTGCGCTACGAACTGGCGTTCGTGGTCTCCATTTGAGAACCATTCGACCTCAATGGTCATCAGTTCTTCGAGCTATGTGCCCTGCGCACTGCCATTTCAACTTGCTAATCCGCTATATCGGTGACTTTTGTTCTTCTACGGATCTCATCATTTCTGATTTGATCACGTAGAGCTACCCCGCGCATAGCTCTCTACATAGCTCGTTGTGCCACTTTGGCCCTGCTTACTAAGGCCATAGTCAGAGACCACGTTTCAGTTCCGTAAGTCATCACTGGCATTGCGGAATTTTGAACGAGAGACGTCGCGGAGTTTCCCGAACGCTAGGTGCTATGAGTAATTGAATATAATTATCATTAACTTATTATTAGGTCAGTAATTTATGCCATAGTCAAAACTAACCATTATTTTATCTTGACTACGTTTACTTACCATCAGTATCAGAAAAATGTTTATCTAGACACCAATGGTGAAAGCAGTTGACTATTGTGTATAATACTAACTGCGTTTCCCAGATTCACACGACTTAACATTACACACCGATCCCACAGAAGCTGTATATTTTAGGGAATAAAAGTTGTCCACGTGCTACACTACAATACATCCATAAGTTTACATTTATCATTATCATCATCAGCATATCATCAGTCTACTGCTGGACATATGCCTCTCCAATTGCACACTACTTTGCACGATCCTCAATTTTATGATAGTAAAACAACGAGCGCAGTAAAGATCGTTGTAGTAAAATACAATATAGAGATGATCAAACAAATACGTATTTCGATTTGCAAACCAGTTAAAAAGTACTGAATACTCTATCGGTACAATGTAAATAATTATTTGTACATTATCATGCTAATTTATGCTACTAAAATCGAACAAAACTTGACACTTAGAAACTCAGCTCAGTACATGCACACGCGAATAAATGATGCGTACCGCGCTTGCGCAGATTGTTATCTTGTTTGCTTTGAATACATAATAAGCTTGCCTGTATAAATGTATGATCTTTAGTATAACTGAAAATGCTTCTTTATAACATTTAGTTTTCGACCGACCTCAAAAAAGAAGGTTCAACCGTATATTATATTTTTTATGTGTGTTCGCATCAAGGTATCCACCTTCGTTGTTAATAAGTCGATTATGATGATTCTTTTTTTATTTGGTAGGTATATGAGTATACTTCCGTGGTGGTCCCAATTAATTTTCAACAAAATCAGTCAAGCGATTTTTGAGTTACACTCCAATAACCGAAAGGTATCTACGTCAATCTGGATGACTTCGTTATTAAGGGTGAATTGATGCCGTGAGCACCAAAGGTAACTGAACAGGGTGAAAACAAACTTTTTAACAAAAAATAGATCGGACTTGAACACTCAAAAGTGTGAAATAACTTGTCAAAGTCGGTAGCATGCGCACAATATTTTGATAATAGTTACTTTTGAACTATCAAGGTAGGTACCGACTTCAACAAGTTATTTCACACTCTTGAGTGTTGAAGTGGGTTCCATTTTTTGGAAAAAAAAATATATTATTATCGTTTTTAAGATTTTTTTATCAATCCTGTATGCTAAATGCCTGGTCACACACAATCGCAGAACACAAACATCGAAGACACACACCTTCAACCATCGAATTAATGTTTGCCCCTGCCGGGATTCCAACCCAGGGCCCTGGAGACCCAGAAGTCATGTGGCTGACCACTGAGTTACAGCGTCTATCCATCGTCGATGTTATGTGGCCTTTGTTACAGTGGAATAATAAAAACTATTTAAAACTAGCTGCGCCCGCGGTTTTACCCGCGTAGTGATGAAAATCAGTGAAGATGAAAATAAGCATATATGTTAATCCAAGGCATAAGCTATCTCCATCCAAATCCATCCAGTCATTTAGGCATGGAAGAGTAACAAACATAAATACATACATCCATACTCACAAACTTCTGCATTTATATTACGAGTAGCGCCCCGCAGTTTCACCCGCGTGGATTACGGTTTTCCCGCTACCTCAATTATCCCACGGGAACTACACTTTTTTCAACATAAACGTAGCCTATGTGTAATCCGGGGCTTAAACTATCTCCATACCAAATTTCATCGAAATCGGTGTGGTTGTTTGAGCGTGAAGAAGTTACAAACATACACACACACAAACTTTCGCGCTTATAATATTAGTAGGATACTTTCTACCTTCGAACATAGAATATAATAGAAGCTTTCTACATAATGTTACGTAAGTTAAGTTACCTACTAGCAGTAGCCAGCGCAACTAAAATGCTAACAGTATTCCAATTTTTTTTTTTTTATATCTGGTTATAAAGGATTTCTATCTTCTAACTACTATCGAATTGCAATGCCGATCTGTTAAACTTGGCTCTCATATACATTTTGTTAAATCCAAGAGTTCCCGGTCTCCTCCTTATTTCTCAGAAAATAAGAGATTTCTGTTTAAATGTTTCTAACTCCGCGCGGGTGAAACCGCGGGCGCAGCTAGTGTTATAACCAGGTTCAGGGTGTTATCCAATCTAATAACAAATAAATATATCTGTGCTAAGGAATAGCTTACTAATGTATCTACTTAGTTAGTCTGCTTTTTACCATAAAAAACCTAATCATGTTTTCTGAAGTCATCGGAACATTATAAAATTGATTTAGGTATCCTATTAGTTGTTAATAGTCCCATCACGTAAACGCAATAAACTTGACTACATAATAGCTAAACTAAGTTCTTCAAGGTGGGTACTTTACTTTGGAGAAGCAAGATTTCCATGAAATCCGGTCTTAGCGGCAGCAGAGAGGTTAAGCTAAGTATTTTCGTAACAGGGCATACCCGGAGCAATTTATAAAACTGCGTTATTTCCACTATCATCATATTCTTATTACCGCGTGTAAATGGCCCAAATTTGCTTTTTTTGGCTTCTAGTATTTTGTTTCTTGTATCTTGAGTATATTTTCTTGTATCTATGCTACACTGGTCACATCGCTTGTCATTATGATGAATGGAATAAAGTCTATAATTCCCAAACATTATATCTGCGTGACCATGAATCGATGGCCTTCTCATAGATGGCTTTGTAATTCTTCTTGTTGAAACATGAATGGAACATATGTTCAAATGTTTGAAGGAAAAAATTCGGCTGCTAGTGGGACTTGAACCCACGACAACAGAATACGGTCCTGTCGCTCTGTCCAACTAAGCTATAGCAGCCCATACCACTAGGGCCGAATTACTTCCTTCCTTATTAACATCTGCGGGGGATGTTAATATATCGTGTGTATTTATTGTGTATCGCATATGGTTAATGCGATACACAATAAAAACTCTTATGAATGGAACAATTCAAAATATTTTAATAATATCTTCTTTTTGTTTTTTTTCTTTGATAGAGTGTATCTCCGAGGTAGTCCCATTTATATTTCATCAAATTCGGTCAGGCTATTTTTGAGTTACACTCCAATAACTGAAAAGTGTTACGTCTACTTGGACGACTTCCTAATTGCGGATGAAGAAATCGCAGCTGTGAACATACATAATGACAATTGATCCCGTGAGTAGCAAAGGTCACTGAAAAGGGTGATCAAATATTTTTTACCAAAACAAAAAATGGAACCGACTTCAACATTCAAAAGTGTGAAATAACATATTGAAGTCGGTTCAATTTTTTTCATAATATGTTTTTACTGTCATGTGTAAGAGACGTTTTTATCTGAAACTATCAAGCGAGTCATTATTGTGTGAATATAAAAATATACTAAGTGATATTTCTTTAACAGTGTGAATTAAAACGATTACCTATTTTGATACAGCTCAACTTTTAAAAGTATTTACGTGTCAACATGAAAATCACTCTTTTGCTGAACACGGTATTTAGGTTTTTTAACGTTTATATAAACGTTACCATAAAGCGCCATCTTGTAGGCTCCCAGAGAAGCTCAATACACAGAGGAATTTATTATTCGTAAAAATGCCGTTTACACAAACTACACAGACACAGGTCAAGTCACAATCTGTTACATGCATCTAAAATGCACTAGTATCCCATGTTAGATAATAAAATTCTAAATAATAAAAAATGGCACGTGGATATCAACACACTGAATCAGCATTTTTTGCTTCACGTCTCATTGAGACAAAAAATAATAACAAAATGCCAGTTGTCTAAAATACTTATTATTATTTTAATAACCCGATGTTTTTTATTCGATACGATCGTCATTATCGCACTTTTCATTATTCTGCTATTCGATTAGTTTATCAATGACAGTGGATTCCGAATGTTACACGTGCAGCCTTTTTATACTTTTTAAATCTAGCGGTCTATGACTATCTCACTTGATAGTCGGTAGCGATGGTATATGTGTATGTATATATATATATATATATATAAATGGATAAGTTCTAGAATGTTAACTGGTTCTCAAGAACGCTGCCTTATATGCCTATTATGTCGGTGACAGTTTTTAACTGACTTCAAAAAACGAGGAGGTTCTCAATTTGATCAGAGATATTTTTTTTTTATTTTTTTTTTATTTTTTAAAGGGAAGCTAACTGGGCAAGTACTCGAAACTGCCCCAACACCATGCAGTCATTATGGTATTTTTGTGAATAAATAACGTTTTTAGGGTCCCGTACCTCGAAAGGAACCCTTATAGGGTCACGTGTCCGTCCGTCCGTGTCTTTGTAAGACTCTTTATCTCAGGAACGCGTGCCGGTATCGAGTTTGTAAATAAAACGAACTCTTGAAGCTGTGAAAAAATCAACCTTCTAAGTTAACGTAAAAACAGATACGGCCGTTTATGCCGCAAAAAACGTATAATTATCTCAACACTCTCAAGGGAAACAAAATGTATAGGGTATTTTCCGTTGACCCAGAACTATGAATTTTGGCAAGTAATACCGCCTTATACAACAAGTATAGGGAAAAATCTGAAAACTATACATTTGTAATAAAACTATAAAAAAAACACGGTCTTTATTCAAGGAACGGCGGCGATTCAAATTTTGAACCGTATCATGTAGAGTATCGTCTGAAAGGGCTTCATCGACGCATGCTTAAACAGATTTTTATGATGTAAGTATAGTTTCTGATTTATGAAGATGAATAAAAAAAAACTTTGTATATTAGTAAATAAAAAACCATTTATGATAAAAAAAATATAATATGTACCTACAAAGGAGGATGGCAGACCCCTATACATTTGCAGCCTAGAAGAAAAAAACCGCGTTCATGAATGAAACCTGTACGTATCGACAGAGCAATAAATATGTTTTATATTGTATATTAAATCATTTTCCTAGAAGTTGGGAATAAAAAGTTATCACGGATCAACATTATGTGTTTTAAGTATGCAACACGTCCATTTTTTCCATTTATCTATGGTGTTCGTAACGTTTACATACTCATTGGGTGTTATTGAATCGCGATACACACAGATGCAGTGCAGTGCACAGATCACTTATTTCTTATTATGGAGTCCATAGATCAGATAGAATACACATACTAGTTAGTTGTGATGAAGTCACTTATTTCTACTTTCTCAAGGGCACACATTTTTGTTTGCAACCAGGCAGGCGCCTATTTTGATCTCATCTCAGCCTTAGGACGTCCACTGCTAGACATAGGCCTCCCCCATTCATTTCCACAAAGACCGGTTGGAAGCGGCCTTGCCATCCAGCCCTTGCTTGCAATCTTAGTCAGGTCGTCTGTACTGTACTTTTGGTCTAGTTACGATGAATGTACTGTAAATGTTGCGATATGATTATTATTTATTATAAGCTTGCGTTTGACCACTGTTCTACGTGATGTTACCTAAGTATTGACGCAGTCTAAGATAGAGGACGCAAGCCTAGAAAGCACCTATTCACTCGTGTCCTAAACTGGCCGGAGTCCCAGCCGGGTGCCAATTTAGTTAGGAATAATAGACAAAACTAGCGATATTTGTATACGTTGTAAGACAGAGTATAGCTAGTAATGCAATGCTATGTAAAGTAGGTACTAATATTGAACTAATTATACCTGCAGATCATAATCTGCAGGTATAATTAGTTCAATTAATAATAGGTTTCATTTAAACGATACATATCGATATACAAACTGATTTTGTATCCAAATCAAAATAAAATTGACCAGCGACACTGTTTCCTCGTCATCGTAATGTTCGTTTTAATATTAAAGTAATAAAAACAAGAAGGTACGAGGTAGCTAAGAAGCACATAATAAAAGAAAAAGATATCGATGTTACGTCACGAGGCTTTTCTCTTCGACTACATCCCTAAAAAGAACAGCTGACCACAGATTATTGAGACATTGACATTGAATTTCCGATTGTAGGTATCAGAACTCAACAAACATGTCTGCAAACCATAGGGTGCGTTCGAAAAATACACGAATATCTACAATTATATGGAATAAAATTACTTTTGATTCCCAACTTTATAAATTATGCAAATTATTTACCAAAACCACAAAAATATAATCTAAATTTTCATATATAAAGGATACGTGAACGGGTTGTCATTTCGTTTTTCGGGAGCGAGGCTGGTTCTGCCATCCTCCTTTGTACGGAACCCACGGCGGGCGAGTCCAACTCGCACTTATCCGGTTTTTATATTGTAGCTAGATGGCGCACCACCACCGATATTGTTGGTCCGTCGAATACAATAGATTTTCTTACAATTTAGGGTGCTGTTTACCTAAATTTTAAACGTCCGATTATGAATTAAACTTTCGGTCATACAGTTTTTACCATACAGTTTACCGACAGTTTATTGATGATTTTCAATTAACTGATTGGACGTTTGAATTTTTACGGTTCCGTTTTTTGTTAAAATTATTTTATTTGTCTGTGCTACTACGCTGTGGCACGAACCTATCGCTGTGGCCGCTTTGAGATGTAAATATAACTAAACTAACAGAATAGTGACCATGGCTGGCAACCTATAATGCAACCTAATTGCCTAGTAACCTAAGTACATAAAACTTAGGTTACTAGGCAATTATACGAATGTTACTTATTATTATCAGATATTATGTTAACGTTTCGCATAATAATCAGGCTATTATTATTATAGTCGAGACATTGGGCCCGTGGGGACCTGGAGCTCATCGGATTTTCCAAAATTCATCTGAGCGTTTATCGATGCGACGCAGGACCAAAATGCGGGCACATATTTGGCTAAACGAATCAGCATTGCAGTTCAGCGTGGCAATGCTGCCAGCATTCTGGGCACGCTGCCGGCCGGTAGCGGGTTAAAACATTTGAGTTATCTATAGGCTACCAATAGCTAGTGGATTGCTCAAATGTTATTGTAGTAGCTGCAGTATTGTAATTAGTTATTAGTGTTTTATTTTAATAAAGGCATTTGCCCCTCAAAAAAAATAAAATTATATAGGTAATATCATGATCTTTGCATTGTAAATGAGCAAAAATAATAATTCGTTTGCAGGTAGCAGTTTTGAGTCTTCGAGCGACAGATGGCGGTGTCACAAAGAAACGTGAGTTGTTTGAATAATTAACTAGCCGCACCACTTTTTCACGTTCGACACTATGTTATAATAAAAAACAACAGACTATTATTACGATACTAGACCTGCTACAATAACAGTTGATAAATTTAGTAGCTGTTGCCAACCCATAATGATAGCTGATATATTTTTTAGTATATATTTAGTAGCTGTTGCCAACCCATAATGATAGCTGATATATTTTTTAGTATATATTTAGTAGCTGTTGCCAACCCATAATGATAGCTGATATATTTTTTAGTATATATTTAGTAGCTGTTACCAACCCATAATGATAGCTGATATATTTTTTAGTATATATTTAGTAGCTGTTGCTAACCCATAATGATAGCTGATATATTTTTTTGGTATATATTTAGTAGCTGTTGCTAACCCATAATGATAGCTGATATATTTTTTAGTATATATTTAGTAGCTGTTGCCAACCCATAATGGTAGCTGATATATTTACGATAATATATAGATGCCGTTTTTCTTTCAACCCGAACGCTATCAGCGTTGCCCCGTTGACTAAAATTGCTCACACGTGGAGATAAATATGTGTCAACAGCTTATAAAAAATCTGTCAAAGTGTGGGTAGTGATAGCATCTTATTTAAAAATCTAGTACATACTAGACTACAAGCTTCAATATGTGTGGAGTGCAAATGAATTAGTTCTTCTTCTTCTCAGCAACTGGTCATCCACTGCTGGACATATGCCTCCTCCATAAAGGGGGGATTTGCCAATACTCGCCACGCTTGGCAGGCGGGTTGGCGAGCGCAGTATCTTCAGATGATTCACCTTCAGATATGTGATCCCTTAGGCTGACTCTTACGGCACCCGCGGGCAGAGATGGGGGAGTACTATTCTAGGCCGGTACCACCACGGCACTATGATAGTTAATGAATGAGTTACTTATTATCAAATCTCTTCTCTGCGTCGATGACCAAAGTAATTATACTTGCATCATTAGCAAACGAGTTACACCCGTGGCGTGGCCCTCATTAAATGTCAAAACAACTTTTTTTGGGTCATCTTGTTAAAATTTTAATTTTTAAATTCTGTCAAATCTTTTGTGACTCATCATGTTTAATGTATTAACGAACTGATACTTATTCCTTAGAAGAACAAACAACAGAATACATTCCGATAAAATACCCGGGACCTATCCAGGAAGTAACACAAAACCGATATGGGACCCCTGACGATGTCCCTGAAGAGTGCCGGGATATGAACTTCTGCACCGTAAAACCACCCGATTACCCCCAAGCTATGTTCAACAAGATGTTCAAAGGGACGGTAAGATACCATTTCTGACATGTTTAATTTCATATATCATATTAATATTATAAACGCGTTTGTATGTATGGATGTTTGTAATGCATGTCCGAAACCTAGTGCGACACTTCGACTATAAACGTGAGTAAAGCCGGATAATAAATATTTATAATAATGTGTCAAACTCACGAGAATTTCCAAAAAAAAAACAATGATTCACAAGCAATCCCTGGATTTATGCAGTTTACCTAAGTTTGGTCATCAAGAAAAAAAGTCATATAAAAACACATTCCCTACCTAACTGAGGAATAAGTCAGAAGAGGAATCTCCCACCATCCATTCACTGTTGTAACTCTAACTACCTCGTCACAAACACGATAAACTGCCATTTTCTCGCATTGTACTGAATCGTAACAATTTACATTGTATCTTAATACAAAGAACTCTCAAAATGTCGTTTAGAATATTCAACAATATTGACGTAGATATGTCCCAATTTCAGAAACCGTTACCTCAGCCAACCCTGGTGATCGAGAATGTTGCTGACCGACAAGGAGATCCAGATGAAGTTGACAACTGTGAATCCATAGTCACGGTAAGCAAAAATAGTTTTTATTAAATTAACTTTAAATTAACTTTTTGGAAATCTATTAATCTAGCATATAAACTCTGTCTTACATGATGGTGGATGTCTTAAAAGGTTAGTTCTAGTGTTCTGATTCCCGACCGTAGCTTTTTTATAAATCTTTGTTGAATAAATGATAATAAAGTTCATATCCTACTAAACTTATCTTTGCTATGTCGCCCTTTGCATTTATAAATAACAAGCTATCAGAAAAACTTCAAACAACTTTACACACTAGTCGTTTTTATACTTTACCACTTTCATGATTAAATCATCATTCAGGTGTATTATCTGTTCATCACACTAGCTGTCAATAGCTAGTTTTACCAACTCAATTTTAGTTGATATCTAGGAAAATTCTATTTTATTCACAAGAGAGTAAATTTTTATTAATTAATTTCGATAACGGCCCTATCATTGTATTGTTTGGTTCCTTCTGTTCCAACGGAAGACCAGCGCTGTTTTACTCACAACCAGCATTATTCTGAATTGGGACTGGTTTGAGACGTGACAATTTACGCACTAGTTAGGCATTTCAAATGTTTAATTTTTGTTAAAATTTAAGTGTTATTGTTACTGTCTCCAATAAATGTATTTTCTTTCTTTCTTATTTCTTTCTATTACAAGTTTAGTTCAACAAGTTCGTGTGTGTGTGTGTGGATCTCGTGGTTAAATCCTACGAGCGATTTCTGTATCGCCCTAGAACCATCCGTACGTACACACAATACGGCCATTCAATTTTATTTTCGATTATGGCCTTAAACGAAACAATTGCCTTACCCTTCTCACATATTTTAAACAAAAGAAAGTCGACATTAACGACATGAACCACAAGGCCTACCACTCGGCGGCTCGACAACGAATTGGTCGCATTGACACAGAAAGCCGATCTCTGTAGGTCGCCTCACGACGTCACCCGTGGTATAATGCTCCGATACACAGTTTGGCGCCCTGACATAGTTAATTCAGTGGTAACAGGACAGTTACGTAGATAGTAGGTACTATGCTGAGTGATATATTTTAGGCATACAAAAATATTGACTGTATCCAATCTGTACTTGATCAGAAACCGATCACAGTTTAAAGACAAACAGGTAGAAGTTAGTAGCTCTAATTCTGTTTAGAAACTAGCAAGAATTCACTAAAATTCTTCAAAATGAAATAGCTCGTATTCTAATTGTGTTAAAATTCATATTAGCTTAACTCCATACAACGTTATCTCTAATATTTTCTCAATTGATGACCAATTGCGGGTAGTTTTAGTCAGCACTAAATAATTGGCGACTTGTGTGACCTAAAATTAACCGCAATTTTAGTAAAAAGATATAATTACAGTGTTGTTTTTGATAAGCGTCATACTAATGTGGAATTTATCGTGACCATATAAAAACTTATGTTACTTATCTTATTATTTTTTTGTTTAGTTGATTGAACAAGAATCACTACCGTATATTTATGTAAAATGTCTTAGGTTACCATTTGTATAGATAAGTATATCCAGTATTATGTTAAACAACATAAGCATCTTAATGCTTTTGCAACAGTGCATAATTATCTCATACGGAAATCGCAAGTACCAAGGTTGCAATGTTTTCCTTAACTTCGTGTTCAAAGAGTATAGTTATTCGTTCGCTTACAATATATATTTATATTTAAGCGCTCACAGCGACTTTGCATATCATCCTATCACCATACGTATACGATAACGGTGATACCTTCACCGCAACATCCAGCTGTTGGTGGTAATCGAACTGGCGTCCGTCAGTTTGGCAGGCGACGCTCCCCCCGCTAAGCTATCATCGCTTCAAAGTTGTTTCCATATTGTGGTACATTTTATTTGTTGCTTTTAGTACGAGCCACTGTATAAAGTGCGGACTAAGCGCGGAGACTGGCGTACAGTTGTCCAGGCGCCGGAAGAGAACTACGTACAGATGGTCAGGCTCGAAACGTGCGTGTAAGTATTTTATTTGGTTTCTCTTCTCTCTTCTTTTTTGAACGACTTCAAAAAAGGAGGTTACTCAATTCGACCGTATATATGTTTTTTTTTTATGTGTGTTCGCGAATAACTTCGTCGTTTATGAACCGATTTTGATGATTCTTTTTTTGTTAGATAGAGTATACTTCCGTTGTAGTCCCATTCAACTTTCATCAAAATCGGAAAGCGGTTTTTGAGTTATACTCCAATAACTAAAAAGTGCTACGCGTATTTTGATGATATTATTGTCGCGGTCATCGACATCCCGTGAGTAGCACAGGTGACTGAAAAGGGTGAAAAAAAATTTTTTTTACAAAAAATGCAACTGACTTCAACACTCAAAAGTGTGAAATAACTTGTCGAAGTCGCTACCATGAGCACAATATTGTGATGATAGTTACTTTTGTGTGAACTATCATGGTACCGACTTCAACAAGTTATTTCACACTTTTGAGTGTTGAAGTCGGTTGCATTTTTTGTTACAAAATTTTTTTCAAATAAACTTGAGCAAAATCGGTTTCAGGTTAAGCATTGTGAGGTAGAAACAGGCTTACAAAATATATCCATATGATATATTTAAAAATGACTACATGAGAGAGAATGAATCAGATTGTCCGTGAGAGTACTCAAAAATCCGAGAAAACGGTTGTGGTATCCTATGGAACGTAATAGCGGGCACAGAGATTGTTGGTTATCTGTGGCCCGCTGTCTGTGGTCTGTTCCGCTAGGTGGCTTTATCACCACTGATTAGAAAGAGAAATTTATCACAATACTGTCGTGTCTTGTCTACCATTGTTACATAATTTACATTAATATAAAATCGTTTTATTCAAAATACCACAACGGTAATCTGAAATCAAGCCCTGAAAAAAATATTTTCAAGCGAGTCTACTTTTCTTTGATCAAAAATTCTCGCGATATAACGACAAATACGATTGAACCGTGTCTTACTAACTTACTATTTACTTAGAGCAAGTGAGTTACCTATCTGTAAATTACCTACCTGCATTTTGTAATATTTGAATAAAATCAACGCGCATCGGCATGTTCCGCCCCTTCTGCCGGTAAAGACCCGATTGTTTTTTTTAAATCTGTATATCTAGATCTAGCGTTTGACCACTATCTCGCTTGATAGTCAGTGATGATGTGACCGGAGATGTTATTACGCTAGACCTAGAGTGCTCACTGGCTCCATGCTGACCGAACAACTATGTGTTCGGTGACAGTTTTTCAAATTTGAGGGTGGTAGCTAGCCAGGTTACTCGAAAGTACCCTACCACCATGCTGGGAATTCGATAACGGTGTTTATTCATTTGTTTATATAATAAACTGTATAGTACAGATAACAGTATGGCTAAAGCGCCGTCTCCCACGTTTGGTTTACAATAGGCCGCTTACACATATATTTTGATTTAATTGCTTGTTTTTTTTCCAGCGAAACAGAAGGATCCTGCTTCACCGCACTGCCTCCGCATACAGATATAATAACCTTCTGCAAGCAGAAGTACAGCGTCTGGGAGTTTTTGGTCTCTAATGAAAACAACGGAACAGAAAAAGTGAAGGCTGAACTCCCCATATGTTGCTCCTGTCATTACAAATATGTCAACTAAGAACAACGAAAAACTTTCATTAGACAACCTATAGGTAGAAGATAGGATATATTCAGATCCTGTTGATGGTGCTTTTATTTATCACTTTTTAATATAACTTCAAGTTTGTGATAAGTCCTTTCTACCATTATGATAAACGCTAATAGCCCACTTGGGCCAACCCAATTTTCCAAGATATTCGATAAAATCTTTGGCTAAATTTTAGGGCAAAAAAATGTGAATTTAATCCCATATTCTCAGAAAATTAGACTGGTGCAAGACGGCCTAAGTTTAACTACTTAAGAGCTAACTACCATTTACTAATATTTATGCAATTTAAACGGATTCAAAGACAGTATTGCAGCATGAATCAACTCACGGATTCGATTTTCTTCCCTTTTTCAATCTATCCGTTAATCCCAAATTTTAACGCACTCAGACTAAAACATACAGGCGTAAGCTGCGTATTGTAAATTAAAAAAGTCGACAATCGGCATGGAAACCATGCCCACACTAGTTGAATATTTGTACCTACCCTATTATGTGGCACAAACGCCAACGAGAAAAAAACTTATATCACTAGTATAGATGCATATCCATAAGCAATCATATGAAAAGGTGTTTTGATTTAAATATTTCAAAGTATTTGAAGTGGTGGCAAACAAGCAGACGGGACGCCTGATTGAAATGTTCACCGTCGCTTAAAGATTTCTGTAGCACTTAGGGCATTTCAATAATGTTGCCAATTATTCATCTGTTAATTCTCCTTTGGAAAAAAGTTATGTTTGTAATATATTGCGTTTCGTACAATAATACGGTTATACTTATATAACCGTACGTGTATAAACTGTAATGCTCTTTGGGTTCTACAGATTGATGGTACTATATAGATAAATGACAGATTAAATGATTAGATGAATCCAATCATTTAATCTGTCATTTATCTATCATCACATCCTGAAGAATATACCGCCCATTCCGAGATGCTTTTATTCGGTCATGGAAAGTTTGATTGATATTAAAAATATAATTGTTATGAATTAAGTATTTAGATTTGAAAGATGCTCCATTTTAATGGAGTTTGCGTCATGTCTAAAAATTGTGCTTATAGATTCGTAAGAGAAGTAGATAAAGTTCTAATAAGTTGTTTTATACTTTAGTTAGGGAAACTAGTCAGTTCAAACACGGCAACGTTTCAAATATCAGCAAAATTAATAATTAAAATGAATATTTTTTTTGGGGAAAGGGTATGCCCAAGGTTTCACTATCGAACCTAATGTGGAAGCCTGTAGAAGAACGAAAGTCTTCGACAGCCGATAGCTTCGACAGCCCATTGGATTTGGCCCAAGTTGAAATGGCAGTGAGCATGGCACATATCGGAGAACTGGTGAACTGGTTTCGAAGGATTCTTGAGTGAAGACAACGTGCGCACAGGCAAGTGCACCATAGGAAGTCCACCGACAGGGTGGACAGTTTATGGAGAGGCTAAGCAACTTCCGACTGATCTTTGTGCAGTTTAATTCAATAAATTTTAAAGGTAAAAAACAAATCATACAACATCTTGTGCGTTTAGTTAAACATTGACTGGAATTGCACTGAATGTATACTGATGATGATGGCGTTGTCCACGTCGTGACCGAAGATGGCGACCCTGATTATCTTCTGGCATGTGCTCGAATCCGAACTTCCCTACGGTGAAGAACATTTTGACATTATACAACATCTAGGTTGGTTTTCCCGTGCATCTCTTTCATTGTTAAATAGGTTCAACCTTATCGCTATTATGACTACACAGACATTTTTGTCAAAACTGGTACCTACACCATTTTTTTGTCGACTGTACGCGGTTGTACATATGTTATTTATCACATTTAAAAAAAATGCAAAAGTTTGTCAGGGATCGTTATATGCGTAAAATTTTAAATGAAGACAGCATATACCTGGAACACATATCCAATTTTCCCGTAAATATTGACTGTCCCCGTGGAATGACGGGCAGACACAAAAATCGTGAAAAATACGTAATTTCACTGCGGGTAACACCGCAGGGGGCAGCTAGAATATCATTACTGCAGAAAAAAAGTTTATACTTGTACTAGTCAAAATTATAAAATAAAACTGTTATACCACGACTCACATGTACTAATTAAGCTATAAGTTATCTGTAGTTTGTTAATCATAAGAATTTTAAAATAAATAACACTATATTTAAGTGTAGTTTTAATGTTAAATAGAAACTCCTGCATTGCCAGTAAATTAAAAAATATGCATTATCACACAATCTAATATGTGTGTTCAAAATGGGTGATAGCTCAGAGGTGGGAGCGTCGGCTGTCCAACTGATAGACTCTGGTTCGACCTCCACTAGGAACTCAAGCCGAGGTTCCAACTACTATTTTTTTTTTTTATTAACATTCACACAAGGTCTTCAGGTCCCAAACTAGGCAAAGCCTGTACTATGGTAACCTGATGACTGATTTATATACTTATATACATATACACACCCAGACTCAGGTCAAACAGACATGTTCATACATACAAATGTTTGACCTGTCCGGGAATCGAACCCGGGACCAGCGGCACAGAAGGCGGAGTGCTACCAACTGCACCAACCGGCCAGTCCGATATGCTATTGGTTTACCATTGCGAGCTACTTCAAAACGAAGTTAATAACCCGGTGGTATTGATTGCACTTTTACTGTTCGTCCCCGACGTCTATTCTTACGTCCCATATCAAGGAATTGCCGCGCTCTAGTCTAGTCATGCTCCAACACAGCGAGCGCTGCAATTACTCAATTTGTTCACAAATGAGTTCCAGTATGTGGATTTGTTTGCCGATCCAATTAGAAATACAGAAACTGAAATTGTTCTTAACCTATTATCTAAGGTGGTGAGCGCTTCGGTCATGCTTTAGGCACTATCCAGTTTGATAAATAAAAAAATATAGACACCGTTGTCAAATTCCCAGCATGATGATAGGATACTTTCGAGTATCCGCCATGCTAGCTACCACTCTCACGTTTGAAAAACTGTCCCAAACAGATAGTCTATTCAGACGGCAGTCCTTGAGAGCCAGCAGGCGCAGTAGGCGTTCTTGAGAGTAAGCCAAATTTCTCACCGGCTAAAGTCTGGTAATTAAAAACATAAAAATATTCAATAAAGAACAGAAAACCATGATTAAGATTATAAACAGAAAAGTCTTATTCGATATGGAGCAAAACTTTATTCACATAAAATTCATTTTATTTATAATCGATTTTATAGTTAAAGGCTTCAAATTATTATTTTCTTCAGTCCACCTGAAATAAATTATATTTAATTTTACGCAATTTTAGTGATCAGCCCACATTGGGAATAATTAGAATATGCCACGGAAAATATACAAAATATGACAAATTGCATCTTTACTACATCATAATATCGTACCATCTTTACATTACCGCTTAAATAATACATAAATCTACATTAATATTAAGGATAGGGTTATTTATTTGTATCAAAATTATATATGATGCTTTCAAATAAAGATTATCAAAGTAGAGGTGCTTGCCTATCGGTTTTCTAACGGTTACATTTCGGCGAATGTGCACTGGAATTACACAATTTAATTCCACCATCTCCATTCTATCATCGGTCAACCAAACGTACGACTATGCGCCACCGCTACATGGTAGATATACCACCGTTACGCACGAAGCGTTTTGCTTCCACTTTTATAATGCGTACTGCCAGAGAGTGGAACTCACTGCCTGAATCTGTGTTTCCCGATATGTACAACCCCGGATTCTTCAAGTCGCGAGTGTATAGGTTCCTTCTAAGTTTGCGTGCTCCACCTTAGACCGCGTCGTCGCTTAACATCAGGTGAGACAGTGGTCAAACGCAACTTAGAAACTAAACTAAAAAAAAATAATGTAAGTGCAGCTGACTGCTGACATCATCTGCTGGACATAACCTCTCTCATTGATCTCGACAAGGACCGTATGGATGTGGCTTTCATCCAGCCTCTTCCTCCAGTGTTGGCCAGGTCGTCTGTCCATCTTGTCGGTGGACGTCCTACACAGCGCTTGCTAGTCCATGGTCTCCACTTAAAATCCTTCTGACCCCATTGGCTATCAGCTCTACGACATACATTTTGTGGCTAGTCCACTAAAATTTCAAATTGCTAATCCGCTCATTCTATAGCTAGCAGAATAATTATAGTGATCTTATAATTACCCACACTCCACTTTTGCAATTGCTCTACGATCAAAATGAAGGTTTTAAAATTTCAGAGTTTGAAACCTAATACCATGGGACATGGCACATATACAAATTATATTATATCTGTCGATCAACTACATAACATCGCGGAGTGCGGACATTCGTCAGTTTATGAAAGTAAGAACTATTACGAATGCATGGTGCTAACTTTTTAAAGGTTATAATCAAAACCGCTGGCCGTTGGGGTAAAAGGTTCTTGAGTGAAGACCACGGACAGGCAAGATCAGCACCGTCTGTCCATGCACTTTGTGCGTGGACAGACGACTTGAGCAAGATCGCAGGAAGGGGCTGGATGAGTGCCGCTTCCAACTGGTCCTTATGATGATAATGATTAGGCACGCCGCAACGGAGGAGTTCGATAACAAACACTGATACACACTTATATCCTTGAATTATCAGAAATTATCAGAGCATATCAAAATCATTTATGTTTTTTCCATTGTAGAAATAAATGAGTGAAATTGATTTTAATCAATTTTCAGACCTATTATGTGGTAAAGATGCAAATCATGCTACAAGTGATATATGGAATATGACACTTTACTTATTGTATAAAAATTACAATGAGTAATCGTAAATTCAGAATCAAAGATTATTAATTACTAGTAGCGCCCCACGGTTGTACCCGCGTGGTGATGAAAAACGGTGATGATGGTGATGATGAAAATTAGCCTATGTGTTAATCTAGTTAAGCTATCTCCATACCAAATTTAATCAAAATCAGTGTAGCCGTTGGAGCGTGAAGAGGTAACAAACATACACACATACACACTAACACACATAGACACATACACACAAACTTTCGCATTTATAATATTAGTAGGACTGGTAAGAAATTACTATACAAGTTGAGAATAAATGTAAAGAAATCGCTAAAAGCAGTTTTTTATTGCAATAATAAACTTCAAATGCGTAGATTATACAGGCTAAAATTTGTTTTTCTCACACTCAAACCTCCGCATTAGGATTCCATGTGTCGCGGGAGGCATGGATACACACAATTACACCATACAAACATCTTGCCCTCTTTGCCCCTGCCGAGATTTGAACCCAGAATCTTGGGGATCCAGAAGTTACGTCGCTGACCACTTCGCCACAGCGACCGTCTTTTGATTGCAATGAAGTTACCGTAAATTAGCCTAAGCAGTAGCCAACTCGATTTTTCTGACGTGTAACCATGGTTACCAAAAATAGCTAACACGGTTATAATACTAACATGGACTATAACACAACATAAAAAAGGTTTTTTAATTCCAACCTGTAGTTCCTGAGATTGTCGCGTGCTACTAAACAAACAAACTCTTCAGCTATATATCTATATCTATCTATCTATAATATGTTTCTATATCTATAAGTTTAGATTAAATACATTTATTTAAACGAAAGTAAAGGAGAGGCATTTTAACTAACATTGCTTACAGGAAGTTTAAATATTGACCTAATATACATATTACAGCTACATAGTTTATGTTAAAAACAGCGTAACATATAATTGTACGAGTATACTTACAAAATATATAACGAGTTTCATATTTAATACTTAAAAGTGCTTACATATAATAGAAGATACAGTACAGTAATTATTTTTCAATCATGTGCAAAATTGCGAATATATTTTTGATTATTCTGGTAAGTAGGTATATAATACTCGTATGCCAATTGGATGTAGTTTTGTAAATCGGAACCACCCACAAAACTGGTGAAATTTAGTTAATGGTACCAATAAGGTCTTCAAATATACCTAAAAAGGCTCAAGCTCTTTAGGACAGTGTGCTCATATTAATGAAAGCAGCTAAAAAACCAACCTAAGTAGGCAACAGAATGATGGCACAAAATTCTCTAAATAATTAATATAATATTTCAGAAGTGATTTTTTTTGGTCGGTTCTGGTTTGCATAGCTATGTCCAATTTATATATCATTATGCAATATACGGTGCTCGAGCTTGCTTATCTTGGGTTCATAAGCAAGACACTATATAGGTAAGCATATTACATAAGTAGATTATAGGCTTAGCTATTTATTACAACAATAAATTATGGTAACTTGGAGCTAAGACTACTACAAACTATAGTTCCACTCAAAGTCAAATTTAGACATAAAGATAATTACTTACTTACTTACTTACTCCGCTGGCTCAGCGACCCAAAGTGGATCTTGGCCTCTGACAAGAGCAAGCGCTATCCTTCCCTATCATGAGTGCGTTCCTGCCAGTCGTCCACGTGGAGCTCACGCAGGTCCTTTAGCACCTCATCTTTCCACCTGTATCTGGGTCTTCCCACTGGCCGACGGCCGGTCTGTTGAGCCACATACGCCCTCTTTACGCCTCGATCTTCACTCATTCTTTGCATGTGGCCGAGCCAACGAAGTCTGTGAGCTTTCACTTCTCCGATAATATTGGGCTCGCCCACTAGTTCTTCGACCTCGGTATTCCGTCGTAGCCTCAAACTGCCATCCTCCCTTTTGACCGGACCTAGAATTTTTCTGTGTATTTTCCTTTCCGCCACCAGCAGCTTGTTCTCTTCCTTTTGTGTCAGCGTCCAAGTCTCGCATCCATACATCCATATCCATGAAGATAATTATGAAAAGTTATTTCAATACTGTAAAGTTATGGATGTTTATTACATGGTAAAATTCGCTATTGTATCCGAAAATTTTGAAAACATAAGAAACTTGAAAGTTACGAGTAGGCCAAATAATTTGCGTAGCTTGCCACACTTACCTTGTTTTGTTACCAAAGTATAGAAGTGAGTATGGGAGGAGGGTCGGGACATATTACTTACTTCAATCACTAAATAGTTTACCAAAAACACTAGTAGATAATATTTATGGAAACAAATATAAGCAAGTTAAAAAGCTTCTTAAGAAATATTATTTCATAGATAAGCATAAAAAAGAACGATTGAGGGATGCATGTCCCGAACCTTCTCAAAACAAGCGGATATAAGGTCCTAATTAGCATATTTCTGATAACTTGCTTCACAATCCTGAATTATCGGATTTTACATGTAAGAAATGTACCTACATAATTATGTACTTCAAAGAAATAAACAGATTTTTGTAAAAAAAAATTTAAATTTATAAATTATACTCTCATCATAATCATTATAGCAGTTTCCGAAATAGCTTGGAATAATAATAATAAATAACTATTGGAACTTAACCAAAAGAGCAAAAAAGTGAAAGAACGCTTTGGTTACAACATGAAGAACCGTAAGACATGAAAATAATCATTAAATTTTTGCAACTTCATGGAAGTCGGTAAAAATCATTTTTAAGAAAATCTTCTAGATACATTTATATAACTCAACCGTGACTGACTGACTGACTGACTGACATAGTGATCTATCAACGCACAACCCAAACCACTAGACGGATCGGGCTGAAATTTGGCAAGCAGGTAGATGTTATGACGTAGGCATTCGCTAAGAAAGGTTTTTGATTAATTCTACCCCCAAGGGGATAAAATAGGGGATGAAACTTTGTCAATTTTAAACTGATCGGGCTGAGACTTTGCATGCATAAAGCTACTATGACGTAGGCATCCCCTAAGAAAGGATTTTGAGATTTCCCCTAAGAAAGTTTGGTTCCCGTGGGATAATTGAGGTAGCGGCAAAACCGTAATCCACGCTGGTGAAACCGCGGGGCACAGCTAGTTTTGCATATAATTAAAGTATAAGTAGTCATGGAATTAAGTTTGTATAGATTTCAAAGTACGTAATAATATCAATATGTTTGTATAATGACAGCACAGATCTAAAACACAATTTGATAAAAAATTGAAGTCGGTTAAAAATAACATCATATTTTTAAATTTACAGTTGGCAGCCCCATGTATATACACTGAAGGTAAGCCATCCCTGCAAACAATGCTTTTTTTACTCCCAGATCACCGTTATTAAATTCCCAGCGTGGTGGTAGGGTACTTTCGAATACCCGCCTGGCTAGCTACCACCCTCAAGCTTGAAAAACTGTCACCAAACACAAGTATGTTCAGGCAAAGTAGTCCTTGAGAGCCAGTGAGCATACTAGGTCTAGCGTGATAACATCTTCGACAACATCGTCACTGACCATCAAGTGAGATAGTGGTCAAACGCTAGATCTATACAGCATAAAAAAACCATCAATATAGAAAATATTATCTCTAAACGTCTCTTATCGCTGAATATCGGGAAAATAAATCTGTCTGTAGGCTTCTAAAGCTACTTTTGTCCTAGAACAGCAACCACAGCCTACGTGGCTTGACTCTCCTTCGAAGCACTGAAATTCACAGTTGAAATTACCAATAGTAAATAAAGTAGCACTAGGATATCCTGTGTCGCGGGGGGCATGGACACACAATCACATTACAAAAACATCCAACACCCGGGAACAAACATTTATGCTCCTCACGGAAATGTATGCCCCAGCCGTGATTCGAACCCGAGGTCGCGATTCCAACGTCAGCGTCACTGATCACGACGACCATCGCCTTGACTCGGAAGGTACTCGCAGAAATTCTGCTGTGAGCGCTTCGTTATAAGAACCTAAAGCTAACTAAAGAAAAAAATTATTACAGGAGATATACCAGCTATCACTGACGATCTTATAAAACAGTGCGAGGACCAAGGTGGCTACTGCGATGACGTCCCGGAATACCCCAAGGACATTATCAATCAGCTGGTTGTCGATGTAAGCACACTTCCAAATGATTAACATTTTTGAAGCAAAAAAATCGGCTACTTTTGAGAATGGAACCCAAGGCTACAGAATACAATTCTGTCGCTTGTCGCTTTGTATAGTACCACTCCACTAGCAGTCCAAATTTGTTCCTTCATCACAGATAGTTCTATTTTTTTTTCTTAGCGCCATCTAGCTGTGATTGTGAGAACTATTAATAAAAAAGATACACCAATGTTCATATCGGTAACATACTTATCGAGCGATAGCTCCACACCCTGATTCAAAGAGTTTTATTGTTTAAAAAACCAAGTAACTTCGTTATTCAAAAGGTATGATAACCAGTTACTCAGAGGTGAAAGGGGAAATATTCATAGTAACATTTTAAAGGGTATGGCCAAACGGATCAGCATTGCAATTCAACGTGGCAATGCTGCTAGCATTCTGGGCACGCTGCCTACTGGGACCGGGATGGAGCATTTGAGTTATCTATAGACTGACAATAGCTAGTAGATTGCTCAAATGTTTTTGTAGTAGCTGTAGTATTGTAATTGGTTATAAGTATTTTTTTATCAGCATCGGCCCAGTATGATCAAAAATATACATAATGATACCATTGCATTTGAGATAAAAAAACGCATGTTTTCTTTACTTGAATTCTATCTCTATATTTATTGAGAATGTGTTTTAACTTTTTTTACGTTTGCTTACGTTGGTGAGGTGAGCCGTCGGTGAGGGGACGAACCAGCGTCAGTAAGTGTGACAGCCGACGCTCCCACCGCACTATCATCGCTTCAATGTGCCCAAAAGTAACGATTCGTGGTACAATATAAAGCAAAATAAAGCATTATTTGTTCCAGGGAGGACTGAATATTGCTGCTCAATTCTTCACTGATGAACTCACCAACACGACAGAGTCGTTCTTGAGAAGTGGATCAGGTCAATGTGTGAAATATTGCGATTTCCAAGAAAAGGTAAGCGCGAAATATTAAAGTTTGGTGCACATAATAGAGGTCCCTTAATTTAAGGAGACAGCTGGATTTATAGCAACCGCCTGGCTTTCTCACCAAACAAGGAAATCTCTTACTAAAGACGATACATTATTTAATGAGAGCTATAAAAAATATAACAGTAGGCCATGCGGTCTTATTACCAGCGATCTTTTCTAGTCAAACTTTGGATGGAGAGGAAAACTTAAAAGTATGGCGGTGTAAATATACGAGTGCGAATTACAGATTCAAAAGAAATATTGAAAATTTCTATAAAATGTAACAAATTTACATAAATCATTTCCAAATATATAACAAGCTGTGTGTTCAGGTAGATGTCCTATATATACACTCAAAATCCAAGGCCTTTAAGATGCATTCAACTTGAAAATCCTACATGTCTTCATCATCTGATCTCAGCCATAGGCCGTTCATAACTGGACATAAGCCTACCCCATTGATCTCAACAAGGAGCGGTTGAAGGTGGCCCTGTAACTTAAAAAATATCACATATGAGACTCATGAAAGTTAATTCTGATTGAACAAATTTTTGGCTTCAATTGTTAATTTACTAGTGATGAAATATTAATGAGCGATCATATTTTTCCTTTATAAAGAATTCTCGCGGTAAAGACAGATGCGCTTGAACTGTATTTTATAACAGAAGAAAAGGAATTAAAAAGTCTAAAAATGTGATAAGTATTTTTTGTAAGTCCGTATGTCATAGTTTATAATACATAGTACATTATTTGTAATATTTTAAATAAATACGCATCATGATTTGTCCCGCTCTCTCTGCCTGTAAACAGCCGCAAGCCTCTGTATTGTCATCGACACCTGGTAAGCCCTTCAGGACAAACCTGAAGCCTAAGCTTACTAATATGGCCATATGCTCGGCTCACAAAGCCTGATTTCGATAGCTTTGGTGGTCTGCTAATTTTAATTCGTCCATATTGAACCAATCTTGATTCAATTTTAGATTCAGTGACACAGCACGTTAGCATCCAACTTGTCAATTTCGTACAATACCGACAGTATAGATTCAACATAGAATCAGGCCGCTATGAACTTAGCAGACCACGGATTATCGACGTTGTCTTATTGGCATCGAGTCGGCCTTGCACCGGTTTGTATCTGTGCATGAAATAAGTAGAATTGCTCCCTATCAACTGTGACATATTATTGTTTCAGTTAGTGATGCCACAGTTAATGAAAACTGTATCCGGTAAATGGGTTTGGATTGTTAACGGCGAAGGGCATCAACAAGGGTTCAAAATGCAAATTTGCAAGTAAGTTTTTAATTAGTTCGTATGCATAAAAAATACCCAAGTAGTTTAAAAACTATACACAGATACTTTTACTACTAAAGGATGGATTGTTTTTCACCGACTTCAAAAAAAGGAAGTCTTAATTAAATTGTATCTTTTTATGTGTGTTAAAAAGTTATAATACCTCAAAAATTTGCAGGCATGTTTTGATTAATTTGTATACTTACATAGAAATAGACAGAATTAAGTATTTATTTTAATTATAAACTTATTATTAAAACAATATGATGACGTAAGTCAAGTGAAATGTGCCAACATTTCACTTCCGTGAGTCATTATATGATTATGGGCCTTGTGAACAAGCTCCAAGTCGCAAAACGAGCTATGGAGAGGGCTTTGCTCGGGGTTTCTCTACGCGATCGAATCAGAAATGAGGAGATCCGTAGAAGAACGAAAGTCACCGACATAACCCAGCGGATTAGCAAGTTGAAGTGACAGTGGGCAGGGCACATAGCTCGAAGAACTGATGGCCGTTGGGGTCGAAAAAAGGGGAGGTCTATGTCCAGCAGTGGACGTCCTATGGCTGAGATGATGATGATGAGAAGCCCAATGAAGCCCTTAAATTGCTTCATTGGCGTCACAGTGTACCCGTATGTTCCTATTCGTTACTATAACAATCAGTACTCGCTACTTTCATACGATAATAACCCACTTAACATGGTTAACTCAATTCTAAATTTGAACCAACGGCGGTTCACTTGCCTAAAGACCCCGTTTTTTAGGATTAATCTATAGTTCAAAAATCTATAGTTTGCAATTTTTCCCTATACTTTTTTTTATTATTATGGGACAAAATTCACACAAGGTATTTAGGTCCCAAACTAGGCAAAGCCTGTACTATGGTAACCTGATGACTGAACTGACTGAAGACTAAATCAGATCCGCAGAAGAAAAATAAGAGAAGGAAGAGGGTATAGCTCACTACTTTTTAGTACGCCACGCTGCATAAGTCTAAACAGGCACTATTTCTGGTGTAACTGGTCTACCCCTCCCGTCTTTCCCTCGCTCCCTGTACTCACCGCTAAAATGATGATATTTATGTTGAAGGGATAATAACAAAACTGAACCAAATCTAATTTTAAACCCACCAAATAACGGCACTCTTACATAGTTTACTATTTTCAGTTGTAATCCAGAAAACATCCTATTTTTTTTAATGTATTTTATTTTGTTTATACCTGCTCTTTTTCAGAAGCATAGATGAAAGGGTTATAAGTTTATGTGTACTTGTATGCATACTTATATACATATACACACCCAGACTCAGGTCAAACAGACATGTTCATACACAAAAATGTTTGACCTGTCCGGGAATCGAACCCGGGACCAGCGGCTCAGAAGGCAGAGTGCTACCAACTGCGCCAACCGGCCAGTCAGAACCGGCCGTATACTTGTAGTATACGACAGTATTACTTGCCAAATTTCATAGTTCTAGGTCGACAGAAAATTTTATACTCTACTGAACTCAATACCTTATAAATTTTGATTTCCTTGAGAAAAATTATGAATACACGTTTTTGCGACATACAGCCGTATCTTCTTTACGTTAATTTAGAAATTTTAGATGTTTGATTTTTGCACATCTCCCAGAGACTGTAAACCTGAGTTTAACGTTTTAATTTCAACTCCATACCCCACGCATTCCTGATATAAAGATTCTTGACAGAAACACAGATGGACGGACTGACAGAGAATGTGATCCTGTAAGGGTTTCGTTTTTATCCTGTTGTACGGAACCCTAAAAGTGGAAAAAATATATTTTATAGAGTAATATTGTAATTAAATTGTATAATTTTTCAGAAACGAAGGCGCCACATGTAGCGAAATTATATCTTCAACAGACACAAGCAAAAGTACAGTGTGTGCTCAACAATATTACATACGAGACGCCCTAGTCGCCGGCGTCTATGACGGTACTAACAAAATCGTTAAAGATCAAGTTCCAGTCAAGAGTTCCTGCACCTGTCTACTGTATTCATAATATATTATAAAATACATCGACTGTCATCAAAAATGTAGCTATGTAATTTTTTTAAGCTATTGCTTAGCTTCTATCGCGGCCCTTGAGCGTGGAGACCGATTCCAGAAATTCCGTAACGAAAATAACCTAACACCCCCCCACTCCGACAGGCACAGCGGTGATACTTTTTAGTTTTGCCATCTATCGATGAATAGCAGAACTTTTAATGACTTTTTTGAAATATCACGCTTGTCTGTTTAGTTCAGCAACTCGCCTCTTATCTAGGTGGCATTGGTTGTATCGGCGTTACTGCATAAGTTATTAATATATTGCATAAGTTGATAAAAAATGCTATGCATGCTTTACCGCGGCAGTCCCGGAGTGCCACACGTCTTTTTTGTTTTTTTTATATTATTTATGTTTTTTTTATTCAATAGTAAATAATTTCACAACTACAAATAAATTACATTACAAATAATATATAAAGCTGTGTAATCATTTTTAAATACCTATGCATAATATTGACAGGGGGCCTTTTCAAACGGTTCTTGTGGGGGATATACCTATTGGGAAATGGGAATGTCTATGGTCAACAGTGAACGTTCTATGGCTGTGATGATTATTATAATGGTAGAGTGATTATCTTGTTCATAAATACACTATACTAAAATTGTTTAAACTCAAAATGCTCGTATTCGTTTTGCGGTAAAATTCAAATTCCTATAAATTACAACGCAATTTCTAATACCATCTAGAGTTTTATTCAATTGCTGCCCAAATGCGGGTAGTTTTAGGACGACTTATTAAACCTTAAACTACTCGCAATTTTAATCAAAACATCTGATTTTAGCATTGTTTATATTATATAACCCGAATCAACACATAAAATACCTATAATATAATATATAGTACCCCATAAAATTGATTTTTCTCTGGAACACAATAAAAATCTAATACAATGCTACAAATGTGATAGTGACTCTGTATGCCCGTTAAGTTTTCACCGTTCATCGCTGAACCAATTATGATGAATTTCGTATAGAGATAGATCATGGAGGCATCAACACAGGCTACTTTTTGTTCTGGAAAAAATATGGTTCCCGTGGGATGGCTGAGGTAGCGGAAAACCCGTAGCCCGAGGGTGGTGAGGGTAAAATAACACTTAGTATCCTTTTGCTAAACAGACGAGCTGACTAAGATCGTATGCAAGGGCTGGATGCGGGCCGCTTCCAATCGGTCCTTGTAGAAATCAATGGGGGAGACCTATGTCCAGTAGTCCAATAGCTGAGATGATGAAGATCCTTTTACTAGAGCTACTGATTTTTTTTTTATTTTACTATATTAGGTAAAAGAAATAAAACAGCAAACGAGCTTGCGTTTGACAATTGTTTCACCTGATGTTAAGTGACGCCGTTGTCTAGGATGTAGCACGCAGCCCTAGAATGTATAATGTAAAAATGAAGGCTATGAACAATAATAATACTAAATTATCAATAAGTAATCATTTGTAAAAAACAGTAGTGAATGTATGGCAGAAACAGGTTGATTGCGAACTGTTCGCGAAAACTTTCTCTCAATAAAACGACGCTGACACTGAATAATTTAATAACTGCATTGGTTCCGCTTGTGTTGTTCAATTTTTACATTTAATTTAACGCGCTGTGTCATTGAGAACAATGGGTTTCGAAGAAATTATTATGCTAACATGTCCCATGGACATGGATTTATTATATTACTTTTTAAAATATGTTTTTACAGAGGCTTTTGAGTTTTCAGTTATTGCACGGAAACAGCAATTATTTTCTGGTTGAAAAGTAGCGTATGTATTAATATAGAATCTAAACTATCTCCATACCAAAATTCATCAAAATCTGTGCAGCCGTTTAAGAGTATCATACATACTTACACACATACGAATTTTCGCATGTATAATATTGTCATTGAAACTGACGTGGTTTTAACACAAATTATGAATGTTTAAAATACGTGAATTACTTAAGTAATAAGTCAGAGGGTTCCGACTATAGTTTCTACCACATTCGGTGTTTTTTTTAAGGAGAATACGGGGTGCTCGCCCTCACGTCGTGGTTCGCCGAGTTATCGACATTTATAATATAAGTGGGATGTGTTCGAATCGTGAATGTTTAAAATTACAATTCAAGAAACAATTCTAAGCCAACAGTGTGACAGTGGGCACTGTACGTATCTCGTAGAGCTGATGGACGATGGTGTATAAAGATTCTCTGATTCGACGGTGTCAAATTGCAGATAAAAGCCGTATGCGTGCTGCTTCCAAGTGGTGCTTGTGCGGATCAAAGGGGAAGTACGTATTCGAGCAGTAGGCAAGTTATGGCTGACATGATGATGAATACGTTTAGCTTGAAGTTGAGCTTGCCTAAATATGCGTCCTCAATCAGCCGACCTATACAAGTTAAGATCACAGTGGGTGATCTAAACACGGACAGGCTACCGCTGGTCCATTTTTAACAGAAGCGAATCGGTTGAAACTGGTTACTGTATATTATGAGATTGTTAAATATTTAGCATCAATGCAAATCTAGTGAGAAGACTCAAAAGAACAAAACCGTTCGAATTAGTGTAGTGTTCAATGACAGTGTGCTAGTGTAATGTGGTTAAAATACTGCTCATAGAGAACACATGAACAGTGTCTCCCCCTTAAATAGAGACAATAAGAAAAGTGTTAATGGACACATTCTTAGTGCAGTAAATTTAGCAAGTTAAGTTAGACTTAAATTACTTATTAGCTTTTTTAGGCTAGATTGTAATATATTTATAGGATGCATTTGTATGCTTACTATACTAGGAAAAAAAACATTGCAAATACGCACACAGATCAGTGATATTTTGAATACTTGTGACATAGTTGAGTTCAGTTTCGAGAACTGCGCGTGAAGTAGGAATAACTTGTGTAATCGTATCGCTATAGTATTATACAAATAATTGTGTAACATCGTACCGTCCGTACAAACTAATATAGTATCTGGGCTGGGAGCAAGGATCGTCGATTCGATAAAATTCGACAGTAATGCTTTTTCAGACATAGCGATATCCGCGCGGTTTGGAGATCTCGATAGTAGGTAATAGAACCGCGCGGGTGCCGCACGATTCGCATGTACGCCATGTCTGAACAAGCACTTGCTTTCGAATTTTATCGAGTCGATGATCCATGCTCGCAGCCTTGTTTTGTGCCAATATTTTCTGCGTCACTGTAGTTTGTACTAGATATATGATAGTGTGATTTCTATCGTTTCACGCAGAGATACCTTTGTTTTGGATGTTTCTCAACAATAAAAGCTGAATACTGGTTTAATTCTATTTCCTCATTTAGTGAATTGGTCCTTTCAGAAATTATGTTTATATTTTGGATTTAGCATACATTTAAGCATTAGATTTTATAACTCGGCAATCGGACGTGTCTCTCGTGCAAGTTGCTAGTAAGTGGTGGTAGGCGTTATATGGAGTTATATGGAGTGCTAAAAAGATAATAGACAATTTTGAGTATTTTCATATTATATTGTTGAAAGTCCTATATATCCAATACAATAAATAATTGACTTATTAATTTGCTAATTCATTAGTGAAAAAACATGTTCGATATTTTCGAGCGTCCATATTTTTCTTACTTATATCAAAAATCCTCGTGGTAACGACATGTATATGTCATATAAAATCTGAAAATGAGATAATCAATTTTTTGAGCTTGTAGGTCATCCACCCGCATGCCTATGTGATGTCATCGGTACCCCTTTAAATAACATACAGTACTCACACACAACGTACGTAGTACAATATGGGATGGGCTTAATTATTGTATAAAGGCCTCGCTTACATTCTTCGTATCTTCTCATGTCTCTTACTCTGCTCGACGAAAAACGTAATATGCGGAAATGTTCCCAGAGCCCAGCGTTGCAAACTCTTCGCCTTTTTTCTATATCAACGTACGAGGGTCAAACTGAAAGTTCTTAGAACTGGCCACTTGTAAACAATATATTTTAAAAAATAGGTAACTCAAATACTGTACCTACTGTATGCGACTTACGGTGACGAAAGCTAAATTTAAAAAAAAATACATTTAAATATTTTATTTTTATTCCTTAAATAAAACTATAGCTTAAATGGTATTATAATGCATATTTATAAATAAGTTAAAAGAATCTTTTTCAAATTATATAACTTATTGCATTGTGAATATTATTTTATTATTAAACATACTATTTTAACTACAATGACTGTTTTAGGTATTGATGTTTTTAACCAAATCATCGCAAGTGAATTAGATTCAGATGAATTCTTAGTTTCTATAAATGCGGCGTGCGGCAACGAATCGAACGCTTTAAATCATTCGCGGACCATATTTGATTCATGTGGACTACCAGTAGTCCGTGGACCATTGGTTGGAATCACTGCATAGAGCCTTGACCTATCTGAGTGTGTAAAACGCCTCGTTGCGCCGCACAGTAATCAAAAGGAATTGTGGGAGGAAATTTTAACACAGAAAAGTTGTGTATTATATCATTATCTTTCAAAATTAAATTCTTCAGGTGTTATGTGTAATAATGGACTATAAACAGTCGAGTGTTCGTTATATACTTAACCATATATTCCCTAATAAGGACAAATTAGAAATACACAATAATTATTCATAAATTATCTTTCCCGTGAATACACGTAAATGACAATCACACTCACGTCATTGGAAACTAGATATGCATACATTTCATTGGTCAATTGGTCATAATAAATACCTACATAACATACCTATGGAATGGGAAAATATTACCATTATTTGTCCTCTGACCCTTTATTTGTTGTTTTATAGGGAAGAGACGCAAAACACAATTTATCGACAGACTAAATAATGATATTGAACTTTAACTTCGAAAGGGTACGCGTCAATAAACTTGAAAATCGTATACTAGGTCGGCCCTGCGCAGACCAGATTGTCTTGCTCCAAACAGGCGTCTCGCATCGCTGACTCTATACGTACAATTTTGCGAGAAAATTTGCTAAGAAAATTTCCTGAGCAGAGATCTGCGTATAATGGTCAGTCATAATTATGAAGTCTCCGGTAGTAAGGGGGCAGACCGCAGACTTGACATGTCAGTTCAGTCGCCGCCGGTCGTCATCGACAGGTGGACGTGTCGGTGGAGTATCGATAGATTTACTTCGCATGCCTACGTCGCGTCGATCATCGTGTCCGCGTAAATAGTGATGTGAGGACATCGATATGAATATTGAGTGATCACTGTGCAAGCTGAGCGGTGCTCTCTCCTGTCGGAGTTTAAACGATGTTAAAAGTGCTGAAAACGTAAAAAGTGCATAACTATGGCCCGGATACTGTTGTCCATCGTTTGCATCATTGTTGTAAGTATTCATTTATTGTTTACGGACAGTTTATGTAAACGCCATACGACGCGACGCTTAGGTGGTAATCGGTAAATCTTAATGACTCTAGTTTTATGATTTCATTAATTTTAATAACCGCTTTGGAACTGTTTACGTTTTGCGTGTAATGAACATACTTAATATGACCTTGTAAAGTTGGTATAGAATGGAATTGCCAGTCATTAAGTACATGAAAATCCACATTTTTAACTTGCACATTTTGGTAATGATTTTGTAAGTGTTTGTTCATCTAAGATGTACATACAAAACACAAGAACATGGTAAAAAAATCGTTCACACAAGTTTTTGCAGACTGTGTCGTTTTTGCAAACACGCCAATTATTTTCACAGCAAATATTAGTTTTTGGTCGAGGCTTATATTCGACGATAATATGTAACATAACCAGTTACGTGCGACCTATGGTTTGTATTGGTAAGTCACGACGAAAAAGGTCAAATGACGATAATTAAACAAAGAAGTATAAATGTTAATAAATTCTTGTTAGTACAGTCAGTTTCAAAAATCAATAAACGATCTGCAACGCTTCCTTTCAGCCGCCCCGTGTACATAGCGATAGCGATGAAATACGTTAATTACAGTATTCATACATGATAATTACTTACACTAATATCAGATTGCAATTCAAATGTCAATAATAATACCTGTGTTTCTTGATATTTGGGCAGTCTACACTTGGACAGTAAATAGCTTTTATTTATAAATAAACACTTAAAATGTTATGACTATTATTTTCAATCTCCAACTTAAACTATGGTAATGCAGTTTTTATAATTGTTTACCAAAAAAGATGAGGAGTTCTGCATCTCAGCAAGTTTTTTTTTTTGGGTCGAAAAATACTTTTCGACCCATTCTCAGGCCTAGCAAATATTAAAAATATATATAAATCAAGCGAGCCCTTTTAGAGGAGTTCGGTGAAACTGCGACACGAGATTTGTATATATCCCACTAATGTTATTACGGCAAAAGGTTTCTTACTCCTTCACACTCAAACGGCCACACCGATTTCGATGAAATTTAATATGTCTTGTACCTACTTCAGGTCCCGGAATAACACATAGGCTACTTTTCATCATCAGCATCAAGCGGGTAAAACCGCGGGGCGCCGCTAGTAATCTTTTTTCTTTCATAAGACCCTTCTCCTGGCAATAACGAACAAAACAAAAAAAAAGTGAATATGGTCTAGCCGTTCACGCGTTATGCCGTAATCGAGTGAAATAAGGATTCATCATACTATCCTATCCTACTAATATTATAAATGCGGAAGTTTGTGTGTATGTTGGTTACTTCTTCACGCTCAAACAGCACAGATTTCGCTGATATTTGATATGGAGATTGGTTAGTCTCTGGAATAATACATAGACTACTTTTATCCGGGAAAAGCATAGTTCCCGCGGGATAATTGAGGTAGCGGGAAAACCGTAATGAAGAAGGTAGATTATAGTCTGGAATAGCACATAGGCTACTTTTTATCCCGGTAAAATGTATGATTTTCATGAAATAATTTATGTAGCGGGAAAACCGTAATCCACGCAAGTGAAACCGCGGGGCACTGCTAGAATATAATATAGGAAATAAATATTGTGTAAAACTTACAAGAATTTCCAAAAAAAATCCAGAAAATAATAATAATAATAATAATAATAATATGGGACAACATTCACACAAGGTCTTCAGGTCCCAAACTAGGCAGAGCCTGTACTACGGTAACCCGATGACTGATATATATATACTTAAATACATACTTATATATATACTTTTTTTTTTTTATACATATACACACCCAGACACAGGTCAAACAGACATGTTCATACACACAAATGTTTGACCTGTCCGGGAATCGAACCCGGGACCAGCGGCTCAGAAGGCAGAGTGCTACCAACTGCGCCAACCGGCCAGCCGCAAAATGAAGATATACGGATGAAATCTCTTTTTGTGGGTATCAGCAGTTAAAAGTGATCGCCTTATTAGTTTCTTTCACGCACGCATACGCGCCGATTGAGCTCGATGAAAGTGACAGGTAGCAACCACTTTTGCTTTCGATAATATATAACTATACATATACATACACGTTATATTGATGTGGCGCAAAAGTTTTGTCATCGAACTGCAGAGTCGAGTAACCAGTTTGTTTTTAATTTTGTATGGCATAATAGTAAGAGGTTTTATATCTTATATATTCTTAATATAAAAAACTAGTAGCGCTCGCGGTTTCCCTCGCGGGAAACAGACTCAAGCAACGACTTCAGTTTTCTGGCTGTACGCGTTAAGAAAATAGAGTTAAAACGCATTGTACGTATAGGTGAAATGTCTACCACGCATGGTCTACCATAATATAGATATAGATAAGACCTATAACTTTGATTTGATCTATGTTAATAAATTAAGGGTGCGTTTCATTTGAAAGCAAATTGCACAAATTGACTGTAATTTTGAAAACTACTGGAATGAAACGTCCCCTCTCTAATTTACTTTTTCTCTTCTTTCTTTTGTTGTGTTTCTTGTTTATATATAAGTATATTTATTATTATTATTATTTACATAGGTTTATAAACGTTAATGTTGTCCTGAGGTTCGTGAGGTCATGTCTATGGGCACCGACTGAAAACAGTGACTGAGGCTTTTGCCTTAGTTTTATGCTGAGTCGGGGCCCATATTCATGACACTCACAACATCATTATTACTCTGTTCTTTATTGTTTTTGTATGTATTTCTTGTGTAATGTGTGTTGTGAGTGTCTTGAATATATGTGGTTTCTTTCTTTCTTTCTTTATATAGCAAAGGCGCAGTGCCGTGTTTCTGGATGACCGACGATAAATCGCCTAACACTCTGTACATGCTTTTAAATTATTTAAAGGAAAGATGCATAGCATGAAAAAGAGTCTTGTTAATGCAATAAACCATAAACACTATTTACATGTTCATGCTTTGAAATGAGTTTCTTTTTTGCAATCCATTATTAAAATGATCGACAATCAAAGTGTGGATGTCGATACTTTGACGTGACGTCACGCTGTGATTATGTTACGTTTTGTTTTTATTAAACAAACTCCGATAACTATAGCAAATGAAATGATCTAATCAAACTAGGTGTTTAAATTATATACCCAATTAAATAATCGTTGTTTTTTATTTTCACCTTATAGATTACTGCTAGAAAATGGTACTTAACGTGCATTAATTGAATAATTGCATAATGCTGAGCCTAATAATGCTGACCTTTTCTGACAGTACTGCATAATATTAGATACAATAGTCCGACATGCATACTGTTGTTTTTGTGCTACTGTTATATTTAAGTATACCTTATAGGTCGTATCCTGAATAAAGTAATAAGAAGTAATATATACATATGCTATAAAAAATATCTATTAAAATTGTGACAGTTGGCGAAATCTCACCAAACTCTAAACTATGGCCAAAGTTCTCAGTATAATTTGACGTTAGTGCTCGATTTTCATTTCATTTGAAATTCTTCATGTATAGGTATCAATGTGGCGTCCCAAAACGGATTATTATCACCCTTAAAAAGGGTTTTCGTTACTCTGTCTTGTTCCAAAACCCAACGTTGGAAACTCACGTTGATAGTCATGAGGTTTTGGGCCGGGCGTGCGTTCGGCAGCTTCATCACCCAAGCCATATCTTGTTCTGACAGCGGATGTGCGGCGTTCACGAACTTCATTCGAGCATTATATTTGCTCCACCAATATAATTTGATCATGACCGTTCACGTCAACAGAATTTCACCTGACAGTTGATTTATATAATACTAGCGGCCAGTCCCGGCTTCGCACGGGTGGACATAAGATTTTTTTATAAACTTTTAAAATGTAAAAAGTGGTTATTGTTACATAACGATAATAGTTGGACATATGGTATGAAGTTTTTGTATATATTGATATGTTCTTTAATATTGTAGAACATACTTTTGTTCTATCATCCATAGTTTCCGCAGCGCATGCGACGAAAGACGTTTTAGGGCACTTTTACACCTTGGGTTATGTTACTTAAGTTTTAGTACGGATCCCTAATCTTTTCTAGCAATAAATAAAGCTTATGTTACTCAAGGTGAATGTAGCTTTCCAATGGTGAAAAAATTTTTGAAATCGGCCCAGTAGTTTTTGAGTTTATTTATTACAAACACACACAAACACAAAAATACAAAGTTTTCCTCTTTATAATAATATATTAGTGTAGATGTACATTAATTGGCAGCTATTAGATTAATAATCGCTACCGGTACATAGAACGATGGATAAAAACTAAACGTTCTGACTTTAAGTTCCTGATTCATACGGCTTCGAAATGACCACAATGTACCAGCGTGCTTGTTTCTTTAAAAAAAAACCTAAATAATATTCCAGGTTTCATAGCACATCTTCTAAGTCTGTTTGCTCTATCTTCGATCACATCTTCACTGTAGGTCTCTCACAAATTTTATAACTAGGATTGACAGGCTTTTTTTTTATCCCGGCGGTAGGTCCATTGTTATCTATTTTTTAATATGAGATAAAGTGACGGAACAAACAAAACGCCCACAAACGATGTTTATGGTAACTTCTGCCTATAAACCTATAGACCTATAGACAGATATAATTCGTAGAGAACTGCACTGCGCCCGTCCCACTGAGACATAAAGTTGGTAAGTTTGTAGTTTCACCGGAAACCATACCCTTCAAATCGGAACACAGTAATGCGAACACTACTGCCTGGCGGTAGAAATAGGTATGGTGGCAAATGTACTTCCGGGCGGACTCTCAGACAGAGTGCTGCTGCTCTTAATATCCTTACCATTTGAGGAAATTTTGTCAAACTTAAACCACACAAAGAGGTTTTAAACAAAAACTTACGTCAGCTTAATGATAGTTTTTGGTATGTATGGGTACATAATGATGTCGATAACCTTGATATATAAAAAATGCTACTTGAATTTCTGATTCTCGCCAGTTAATGTAAACCCCTATCATTAAAATATATCATCGAAATGTTTTTTCGCCAAAACAGAAGGATGTCATTAATTAAGTATCATTATTGTCGTAGCTAGCTAATGGATGAAGGGATTTCCAAAAAAGCATTTTCCTAAATCTTGGATTCTTTGTTTTACTTAACACGATGGAATTAACGATATTGATAGCATTTTTACTAAGTATAATCAGTAACACGCCGGCAGTGGCAGTAAGTAGAGCCGTGGTGGTACCGGCCTAGAATAGTACCTACTGCCCCATCTGTTCCCGCGGGTGCCGCAAGAGACGGCTAAGGGACCATGTACCAGAAGGTGGGCAGCAGCGCCGCTAACCCGCCTGCCAAGCGTGGCGAGTATTGGGAAATCCCCCCTATATGGGGAGGCATATGTCCAGCAGTGGACGTTCTATAGCTGCGATGAATGAATGCAATAATGAGTAAGTGATAGTTGACATCCGTATTATTTGGAGATAATTATGCTCGTGAATCGCTCTATTTATTTAAATAATGATTTCAGATTTCATTCAATCGCAACACCGAACTTACAACAATTAATTGAAAATTCGGTGTTATTTTTTAGTCCTATTTTACTATTTTATTTAACGAAATGAGATTTGCCGCAAATAAACACCAATATCAAAACCAAACAACAGTTTAATGTATAACCACATAAATTGAAAAATATCAAATGGAAATCGAACCACCTTTACAAATTCTTTAATTTAGTAATCATTTTTATATTGTGTCAATAATTTATACAATTTTATATTAAATATAGACACATTGTCCGATTCTAGTACTGATTTTTGCAACTGGTTATATAATTTTGGAACCATACTATATGTAAGTACTTTTAATTAAAAATTATCAGTCTATGATTAGGGGACCACAATTCATGAAAACTCTGTCGGCTTAAGGCACTTATTGGTATTATAATGGGGCTTAGTTTATTATTAAGATAATTAGGACAGTTAACAGTCTTCAAAAGGTCTGACTTTACATCGTAATGCCCCCAATTAAAAATGATGTGAAATGATAAATATATGTATATGAAAAATTTTATACTATATGAAGAACTAGCGACCTCGGCAGACGTTGCCTTATGTGAATCTTAATAATAGTATATTTTTAAATCTGAATTACTCCAGCAGATTTTTAGTTCTCTGAAATACACACAGTCATAAAGAAACAATAAACGTTAAAAGGATAATGGGATGTATAAATGGATTGCATTTCAAGAAATGCAATGTCCAGACAGGAAATGGCAATCGCTTGCTTCCTGGGTTCTGCGATAATGTAGGCGTTTCGCGATATGCATGAAATATGTTTTCATTCAACCCAATATTGTCAACCTTATTTCATATATGAAATAAGGTTGATTACATTGCGCTGTCTTATAAGATAAAGTGTATAAACTCATGTGCCAATTGGCCTGTACGCAAGCAAACTAGTAAACAGATAATAATTACCTCTAATCGTAGAATAGACAGCAAAAAAATTGTTGACATTTTAGCAGTTAGAAAACATAAATGCCTATTTTGACTTCTTTCTGATTATTAATATTCTTATTACCTTCGGTATCTTAAAATGGGAAATACCAATGATATTATATGTTTGTATGAGGTAGATGTCGCACAAGCGCGCGGAAACTGAGGCGGCAAAATTAAGTCAATTGTAGTAATTTTCATTGCAACGCGTATTTCAAGCGCAAGTCTAAAAATATAGCTATCCTTTTCTATATTAATTGTACCGTATTATCTGTCGCAGTAAACATGTTTATGTCGTAAAGGAACAAAATCTGAGCACCTCGCAGTATGAATATACGTCATCTTTAGTAAAACATCATTGGGAAATACAAACGAAAACCGCAAAACGATTTTCAAAAGACCAGGGCCCATTAAGATAAATATTAAAAATAGTAGTTTATGAAACTGTAAGGGTTCTTAAAACGCGAGTGTAAGTATAGCATTACGCGAATGTTATAAGACCAAATTGTATGCAGTTTCATACACTATTTTATGTAATCTCATAAAATCGTTAATGAAATTGGCGTAAAATTACAACATTATGTCATATTTGACAGTTGTCAAACGCAAACTTATAATATGTAAAAAAAAAACATCTACATGTAAACGTTAAGCGCCAAAATGCGTATGATGCGCGCTGATCGCGCGTGTGTGTTGCGCTGCGTCCACAAATTATATGTAGAAAAACTGCATTGCAACCTCGTCGGTCCAGCTGAAGTTGTATCTTAATGGTAAAAAATAACCAAAATAAATTACCAAAAAATGGACTTCAACACTCAAAAGTAGGAAATAACTTGTTGAAGCGGGGGCCGGGGGAGGGGATTTTTTTTATCTCTTCTGACGTTTTCATTGATATATTAGTACGATTTTCCTGGTAGCATGGAATAAACAAGTTACTTTACAAAGCCAGGAGATATTCAACTCAATAGAATTTTTGTTGCCGTATTACCTTAGAAAATCGCTATACACTCGTATATGGATACGAATTTATTTTTATATATAGAACAATAATAGGTAGGACGTTCATTTGTTTTTACGATTGCGATACATTGACGCAAGTTACTCCTGCTACAAACAGTTCAATGACTCACACGTGTGATATACATAATATTTGAACTTACTCACCTCTATAGTAAACAACGCCTTTGAACTATGAGCTCTGAAGAAAATATATATGTGTAACTGTATGGGTATCTCCCAAGCATGCATGTCATTGTTCGAATAATCACACAGACTTTATGAAGTTGACTAATGACTTCATTAGATGATCTATCATTAGCGGTGGTAAATTAGAATTGATACCTCAGGCACTGGTACTTTACGCTTAATTATTAAGGCATAGTACCATTCGGGGGACCTTCATGTCCCATTAGTCGATGACATACATCATTATGAACCTTAGATCAATACATATTCATACATGTCATCTGTTTTTTTTAGGGCAAATGCCTTTATTAAAATAAAACACTAATAACTAATTACAATTGTAATTTTTAGACTTTCACGATTCGAACACATTGTTTTAAAATCAAACGGGCTTCTCGAGTCTTCTCGTGACCACGACCAATGCAACTTGGTCGAAACGTCGAGGTTAATAAATTACTAAACGTTTTTCTCGCGATCGAGCCCCGTTTGATTTAATAACTAATTACAATACTGCAGCTACTACAATAACATTTGAGCAATCCACTAGCTATTGGTAGCCTATAGATAACTCAAATGTTCTAACCCGCTACCGGCCGGCAGCGTGCCCAGAATGCTAGCAGCATTGTATATTATAAATAAATTGTCATCTGTTACTTGTCACTTGCGAGTCGATTAGGAAAATCTCTTTCCCTATTAAACGCTCAAACTGTTGAAACTATTTTAAATTGTAACATCAATATTATGTTATCACACAGTTGTTAAATAAATATTTCTGATTTCTGTTGTTTAAAAATTGGTTGTCTTATAATTTACACACACTTAGATTTATTCTATTTAATTCCACTCTTTTTTTTAGTTTTCAAATATTCCATTCTAATCCTTTATATAATAATTGCCACCATATCTATTTCTACCGCCAGGCGGTGTTCGCGTTACTGTGTTCCAGTTTGAAGGGTATGATAGATAGATAGATATATAGATACAAGATAACAAACATGTAAACTATGTATCTCAGTAGGCGGTTTTATCGCTCAGAGCGATCTCTTCCAAACAACCCCTTGTGGAAGAGAAGCAAAATTTTCATGATACGCCGTTGCTTAAATAATTTTGTAATGGCTTCCGGTGAAATTACAGGCACATGAGACTTACCAACTTCATGTCTCAAGGGAACTAGCGCAGTATAGTTCTTTACAAATTGATCTTGGCGATCTGTCTATAGGCAGAGGTTACTACTCAGTATCCTGTGGGTCTTTTGACTGTTTCGTCACTTTATCCTATAAGAAAATGTCATCTTAATGCTGACGATTTTTTATATAAAAAAAGAATTTGACTGTTTTAGCAGCTTAACCCACAACAAGTTTGTTTTAAGGGGAACATGTTTTTAGTATTGTGGTGTATTTTAAAAATTCAACTTTACCCAATAATTCCTTTTTAAGTGTAAATGATGTAGGGAATTTAACTTTAAAAGTTTATTTGTCTTCTTTAAAATTGCTCTAGGGAAAAAATCGTCAATATTTAACATAAAAATTATGTTGAGTATTGTATCTACTTTAGTCAATAATGTGCAGAATAAACAGTAGGTTAATATTAAACAAGTACATACAATATTTACTAAAAAAATATTGGTTTTCCTTATATAGCATCTGCTCGTACAACAAATCGGTAGCGAGTACATACTAAAATCGATGTAATTTATAATGCCGACATCATAAATCGACAAGACTAATATTACTACATTAATTGGCCCGTAATGCTTGGAAAATTGTTATTAAATTGTTGGTCGATAAGGCTTTTTTATCCTGGGAAAATCCCTGGAACACTACTGGCCCGGGGGTAGCTTGTTAGCCTAGCTGGTGATGTGAGAGTCTCCAAAGAGGCAGCATACCCGCTAAACCTCGGAGTGTTCCACCATTCGACGCCGCTGCCTGCCTAGCGTGACAGGCCCACGGCTTCAGGAGGAAGCCATCGTCCTCACTCAGATCTAGCTTTTGACCACAATCTTATTTGAAAGTCAGTGACGATGTGGTTGAAGATTTAATCACGCTAGACCTAGAATTTTATACTGGCTCTCAACGACTCAAGGAGCTCAGGATGGCCAGGGTAGTTGACAGGGGAAATGCACAATACTGCACCCCAAGCTGGACATCAGTGGAATGCCCGGAATGTCTGGTATCGCCCCCTAGTAGAATTAGAATTAGAATTAGGTTTGTCATTGGTGACCAATACTATATACTTGTATGATGCTAACCTTAATTCAATAAGCAGTTAAATATGGAAATTTTGCCTTGAAATCACGAGACAATATATAAATATACGTAATTTACCGCCAACGTCATATGTGCAGTTCAACGTCATATTCTAGCTGATCTGTTTGCCAGAAAATAATATGTTTTTTTTTCAGCTAGAATATCTTTTTGTTTTGGTATGGTTTTGTTGAACAACCAAGACCCGGGACAAACATCTATACTCATCGCACAAATGTTTGCCCCTGCTGGGATTAGAACCCACGGTCCCGGAGACACAGAAGTCATGTCACTGACACTGACCACTGCGCCACGGCGACCGTCAACTAATTATATAGCAAGAAAAAAATGAAGGGTGGGGGCAGGAAAATGAAATATACTGTACGAGCTATTAACATAAACAATTTTATAAAAATTAGGCAAGTCTTCGGAGGGGTTCGATAACAATCACTCCGACACGATATTTTTATTAGAATGATATGTGTGAAAATAACCTCAAATTAAAATACGGAAAGATATTAACTATGAATAATTATAAATATTAAAAAGAAGAATATAAAAATAAAATACCTAAGTATCAACTTGCATAATTTAAGGTAAAACGAATCGCCAATACTTACATAATCAGTAAATATAATTAAAACGGCTCGATTTCGCAAAGATCCGTTTACGACAGACCTCTAGAGGATCCGTGAAGCTTGTATGTCAATCACAAAGTTTAATTATAAAAAAACCCGGCTGCAAAACACTGGTACGGAGAATTCAATCTTGAGAAACACCAACTGGACAAACATCTGAAGCAATTAGGCATTTTGGTTGTGTTTCGTTCGATCAACTTAAAAAAAAAACTTAACTGAAATCATTATGATTTCAACAACCCTACTTGTTATCGTAAAACTAGTAACACCTCGCGGTTTCATTGGCGTGGATTACAGTTTTCCCGCTATCTCAATTACCCCTTGGGAATGAATAGTATGAAGAGGGTTTTGGGGCCTTAAGTCGATCTAGCTAGGTTTAATTTTAGAAAACGTCGTTTTATGCATATTTTCAAGCAATGAAAAACTATTACAATAATATCATTACAACATGACTCTTCCTGACATCTATTGGCGATTAGTAATACTTACTACTTAAACAACAACTAAACTGTTTTACCGCCACAGCAACACTAAAGCTACTTGACTATAGATGGCGTTATTAAGAAATACAATAAGCCACTGAGTGTTTGGTTTGAGGTTAGACCGAGAAAATCCATTGTTTACTTAAACGTTCCAACTTGTCGCACGAAGCGTTTTGCTACCACATTCCTAGTGCGTACAGCTAACGAATGGAATTTATTGCCTAAATCTGTGTTTCCGCAAACATACAACCTGGGTATCTTCAAGTCACGAGTGAATAGGTATTTTCTAGGCAGGCGTGCTCCACCGTAAACCGCATCATCACTTAACATCAGGTGAGATAGTGGTCAAACGCTTGCCTATTCCCAATAAAAAAGAAAAAAAAAAAAAACTATTGAAAAACCGAGCAATCTCAGTCACCCAGATATTGGAGTTTAATTGAGCGTTCATACCTGAGTTGAGCCATGCCATCTTAAATAGTATTAACTGCGCCTCGGTCATACTTTTGAGGTTGGATTCTGGAGGCATTTGCCTACGTTTTCTACCTTTTCTTTTACTATGTACCTACTACAATAGCGGACCGTTGGGAACGTCGGCTGACGCTTCCCTCAATTAAATCATAGACCCAGCCGGGTGAATTCCTTCTTCTGCTACACTCATACTTACAGTCATTCAAATCTGATACTGCGATAGCATATATTGTTTTGGACTTTTGTAAAGACAAAACGTCAATTGATATTCAATTCGCTAGTTTCTCTGCGGCTAGATCATACTGAGTGCTTGCTGACATGACACATTTTCAATATCGGTCGTGGAGCAGCAATAGAAATTGTCCTACCAATGCTGCAAATTTAATGCGATTTTAAGCAATAGTGAAAATTTGAGAGTAAAGTTTTTATGTAATACGAAAAGCTTGATCGTAACATAACTCATATGGAGAACTGAATCTTTTTGTATCATGAGAGCACTAATAGAACACAGCAGTGCCGGATTAAGTCAGCGGGGGTGCTGATTTAATCCGGCACTGCTGTTTTGGCAATTCACATACTCTTACTAACGGAGTGATTGAGGCTCTAGCCGGAGCGTACAATTCGAACTTCATACAAAACTAAAGAAGAAACATTTTCAATTTCAGATGATGACATCAGCACGCACCCAAAGAGGCTTTTTCTATCACCAAACATACCAAGGAGGTGTTTTATATCCCAACCAAAATCCGTACGACGGACCACACGGCAGGAATTTGCAACATGAACCGATCTCAGATAACTTATCGACAAAAAATCAAGACGCCAGAAGACATAGAACAGAATCGAAACTCCCACAAGGCTTACAAAGAATTGAAAATGGAACATTTAAGATTCTAAATAGACTACAATTGAACAAAAGAGGTGGGCAAAGAACTAATTTGTATACGATACTTTTAATGGAATTACAAGCTACATTAGGTAGGTGTATTATCATTCATTAATGTTTGCTTCTTCTGGTATAACGGGTGCTAAAAGTAATGCAGAATGCTTATAATCTTATCTATCTTCTTCTTTAAAGACCCTTAAATAAAAAACCTACTGGTTCACTTGATTTGTGAAATAATTTCTAATTAATAAAAATATTCATTCATTAAAAATTGACTTACTTAGACCAGCTAGAGGTTGAATTTATTATTATTTTATTTTATAAGTATATTTTATTAATGTCCGTTACATTTTTCATTAGTGTGCGAGCAGGGATAAACCTTGTTTTGCGATGAGTGTAGGTGCTTGTCCCAGGTCTTGGATGTTTGTGCGTGTTCATGCCTCCCGTGACACAGAGAATCCTAGTGCGGGGGTTTGGGTGTGATAAATATAAAAGAAATAAAAATAAAAAGGGAACATAATATTATGAATGTATAAAACACGGGAATTGGTAGTCTGAGGGTTCCGACTGTATGTTTCGACCACATTCGGTGGTCTTTTTCACTTTGTACTAGGCGAACCACGAAAAAGACCACCGAATGTGGTCAAAACCATAGTCGGAACCCTCTGTCTTACTACGTGACTAATTTCCGTGTTTTATATTATCATAATTTGTATCAAAGCCACGTCAGTTTTAATAACAAAAGTGATATTATAAAAGTCTTTATTAAAATAAAACACTAATTACAATACTGCAGCTACTACAATAACATTTGAGCAATCCACTAGCTATTGGTAGCCTATAGATAACTCAAATGTTCTAACCCGCTACCGGCTGGCAGCGTGCCCAGAATGATAGCAGCATTGCCACGTTGAATTACAATGCTGATTCGTTGAGCCAAATATGTGCCAGCATTTTGGTCACGCGTCGCATCGATCAAACGCTCTAATGAATTTTGGAAAATCTGATGAGCTATTATTAATTATGTTGGAAGGTAATTAACTAGTAGCCCATCAAAGACAATGCTAAATTAAAACAATCTGTCATATCCAACCGACTCACTGAAACGTTGTGACTAAAAATATTGCCGTAGTTATGTAACATATTAAATAATTGCAGGTAGATTCTGTAAATTAGAATTGTTGTTTCCTAAACTTTGATTAATACATGTATCGCTTCATTCTTTTTTTTCTAGAAATCGTCATTGATGCTAATTGTATTTTTGACCGACATCAAAAAAGGAGATAACTCAATGCGACCGTTTTTTTTGTTCTTTAGAAATTGCAACAAACAAACATTATAGAAGCAGTGTTGCTACAATCTCAATTTTATCTTAACGCCTCGCTTTGAGCCAATTTAAGAGAGCAAAGACACATATCAAAATTACTTTATCTCATTTCTCACCAATTCTTTTCCATTTTTTCAGGAGCATTAGAAGAGACCATAAGTAACCCTAACGACAGAGTAGTATTCCCTGGACCAACATCCAATACGCCTCCTAATTATCAGCCAGAGATTCCGGAGGAATGCATAAAGAAAGGATTTTGTGATAACTTACCAAACTACCCGACCAAATACGTTGCAAAATTAGTTGCTGGTGTGAGTATAATAATATTATCTATTGGTAATATCCCATTTACTCTTCTTTTTTGTTTATATAACAGTGAGCGACTTGCTCAGATCACGCATACGTCACACTCCTTGATAAAGCCAAAAAAAACTCCTTGAGACAGCTTCAAATATAAACATTAAAAAAAAATTACAACGCTTTATAGATTTAGTGTTTAGCCACTATTTCAATTAATGGTCAATGACTTCACTGAAGGTATAAACACGCTAAACCTAGATGTTTCAAGGGCTACTTGACCACACTATGTGTTTTGGTGACAGTTTTTAAAACTTGAGGGTAGTAGCTAGTCGGTCTGGTACTCAAAAGTACCACCATGCTGGAAATTTGATAACAGTCTTCCTCGTTTACTCGACGCTCCAGGTGTTGGTGGGGATCGAAGCACCGTTTGACAGTTTATCAGCTGACGTAACCACCGCTAGACTTCAAAGATATAAATTATTTGTTAAATATTAATACCTTCATCGCTTCAAAGATCCCTGTTAATGTCTTGAATATAAATTAGTAAATGATACTGCATGTGGAGTACTTAATTTCCAAAGCCACAGGATGGTATACTGGCGTCGTGAGTTCAAATTACACAGTAGCCAAATTTATACTATAAAAATTATAGTACTTATAGTAGATTTTATTTTTAACTTACCTACTTACAGCGGAATCTCATCACGCCACCCTTGGTCATAAGGACTGTCGTTTTAAACTTGCTGAAAATAATTTTACTTTGTTATAAGATTATGCACGAGCTTTAGCAGGTCGACATTTTCAATGACAGTTTAAATTTTAAGTAGGTATTTTAAGTTTTAATTTTGTAATGTTTTTGTAGTACCTAGCTGTAGTATTGAAACAGTAATTAGTATTTTATTTTAATGAAGGCACCACATTAAAAAAAAACAATGACAAATACAGGAAAATTTGTTAATTTGTTATTAGGAAAAATATACAATAAGATAGTCTTACGTTTTGATTTTCGAACTATGAACATATACTGTTGTAATCCTACTAATATCACAAATGCGAAAGATTGTGAGTACGGATGTATGTGTGTTACTATTTTACGCTCAAACGGCTGGACGGCTTTGGATGAACTTTGGTATGTAGATACTTCAGGTCCCGAAATAACACATAGGCTACTTTTCATCATCATCACTGATCACCACGCGGGTAAAACTGGCGGGCGCAGCTCGTTAAATATAAATAAAATAGTGTAGGTATGTGCATTTAAGTGCTATCCAACAAGAACACGAGAATAATATGTCTTCCCCTTAATAGATTCGATAAGATTAGGTGTTATTAGAATAGAATAGAATGTTTTATTTGCAAAAAATGTTGGTACCTACATAAAGGTGGCTTAATTATTGTACAATGCAGATCTACAACATTTTGCTGGACACAAGCGTGCAAATATTTATGGTTATATTGGACGTTTAACTAGAGCAGGAAAAAATAATACAATAATTATTTATATCAATAAAATCATAAAATTAATAATAATTACAACGGAATAATTATTGGAAACATTCTTAATTTACTTTAATTAGCAGTGAAATTAAATTACTTATTGGCCTAAAGACTAGATTATAATTTTAATGTAAGAACGAAAAAAAAATTTTCGGAAATTCTTTATGATATATTTACACAAAAAAAAAACTTTTTTTAAATAATATTTTACTTATCGATTCTCATTATCCACTTAACAATTATGTGATAACATTTCCAGCTTGGAGACGAAGTGAAGAGATTTCAAATGGACTCCTTAGATGAACAAGATGTACAAATTGCACAGAGGCTTGGAGGTACCGGCACGGATCAAGAAATTGAGCTTTGCAATTTTACTGAACAGGTATTTTTATATTTATATGGGACAACATTCACACAAGATCTTCAGGTCCCAAACTAGGCAGAGCCTGTACTATGGCAACCTGATGACTGATAAATATACTTATATACAAATACACACCCAGACACAGGTCAAACAGACATGTTCATACACACAAATGTTTGACCTGTCCGGGAATCGAACCCGGGATCAGCGGCTCAGAAAGCAGAGTGCTACCAACTGCGCCAACCGGCCAGTCAAAGGTATGGTTTGATACATGATATCATCGATTCTACTGTGACGACCACTATCTATTTCGCCTATACTTAAACAGGGCCTGGCTCTTATTTTCTTTTGCTTTTGTATTGGTCTTCCAACATGGAAATGATTCATGTTCATTTAATGACATTGCATTTTTCATGATTTCACCTGTGACTTTTCACTGAAATCTGATCTTGACATATTCTCATCAGTGGTATTGTTATACGTGTATAGACTACAGTGTTAAAACATTATTTATAACATATAATGTAATAGTTTATAGATACGTAGGACTTGTAACAAAATAAGATAAAAAGATTTAAAATTGTGTATTCAGCAAATGCCGTGGTGGTACCGGCCTAGAATAGTACTCCCCCATCTGTTCCTGCGAGTGCCGTAAGAGTCGGCTAAGGGGTCACGTACCAGAAGGTGGGCAGCAGCGCCGTCTGAGGATCGGAAATCGTACTGCGCTCGTCAACCCGCCTGCCAAGCGTGGCGAGTATTGGCAAATGCCCCCCTATATTGAAGAGACATATGTCCATCGGTGGACGTATAATCGCTGAATCATCATCATCATGATGATGATGATGATTCAGCCATTATGTTAAAGCCATAAAAAACAGTCTCCAAACACACAGTACCATCTGGCAGCTGACCTTTAGAGCCTGTCAACATTCTAGGTCTAGCGTGATCTACCTATGATTGTAGCATCTGTATATCGCTATAAGTGTTGGTAGGCTTTAAGATTTGTTGTTTCTAACTTGACATCAAATTGTTCTCTTGTTTTCAGATTGTGTATCCACAGTCAGCCCCAGATAAGGACAACAAGTGGTACACGGTGATAAACCTGAAAGAAAATCCATTACAAGGATTTCGTGCAGAGATGTGCAAGTAAGTATTTGATACAAATAATTTATTAGATATCTTTTTTTTTAAACCTATTTACTAATAGGTTTAAAAAAAATATTATTCGTAATACATTATGAAGCTTCTATACAATATTACATATTTTATACATTTAAGTCAAACAACCCGCCAACAGTGGGTAAAGTTATCAAAATGCTGGCGGCAATGCCACGTTGAACTGCAACGCTTATTCTTTGTGCAAGATAAAGGCCAGTATCGGTCACGTGAAGCTTAGTTTAACAAGCATTAAATTTTTGGTATGGCATTACATTATTGTCACTTAACATCAGGTGAAACAGCGGTCAAACGTAAACTTATTAACATTTTTAAAAAATGTTATAAAATTCATTCATTCATCTTATCTTAGAAGTTGTGGTTAGTAAAGAGTAATGCTGCCGCTGCCAGTTATTGGAATTTCATTATATAGTAGTGCCTACTGTCACTAACGCAGTTTGACGAAATAACAACTTGTGGCCAAAGGAGCAGTGCGAGCATGGATCGTAAACTCGATAAATTCGACAGTAGTGCTTGTTCAGACACGGCGATATCCGCGCGGTTTGGAGATCTCCACACAAATAGGACGGCGCAGGTGCCGCACGATTCGCGTGTATGCTATGACTGAACAAGCACTTACTGTGAAATTTTATCGAGTCGACGATCCGTACTCGCACTGCAAAAAAGACTAGCCTAGTTGTAGGGCAGTCTAGTACAACTGTGACGCAGAAAAATTGTAATTTGTATGGATGGTACGTGCGTTATTCAATTGTTAATACCTTTACGGTACGATGACTATGACGCAATTTACTCGTGCTTCAGGCATTTACAAAAAATAAAATCGAAATGTCTCTTTCTTATATCAGAACTAGCTGATCTGACAAACGTTGTTTTGCCATTTAATGGAGGCTGGAAGTATGGGTGTGAAAATACTTTACGACTTATTCTCATAAACCTACCACATGCATATACAAAAAACATTAAAGTCGGTCAAGCCGGTTCGGAGGATTGCGACCACGCTACATATGTACCAAATCACCAATTATTTTCATGTATGTCTGCCTGATTGTTCCGCATAATAACCAAAGAGGATTTAGTAAATAAGTAGGGTTCGATCAATAATGTAAACACAGAGTAATTGAGGCTATTTTTCTTGCTTTCAATAATATCTTTGAGTAGGTAACAAAAAAGGCGGTGGGGAGCAAGAAGCCCTCTTGCTCACATTAATGTGGCAGGCGCTGAAACAAGAGCACAGTTTATACTCGAAGGCCACGCTAGCGAAGCCATTAGCCACGGATCAGCTATTTTATGTATAGTTCGATTTATATATATATATATATATAGGTATTTAATATTATAGGCTTGCGTTTGACCGTTGTTTTAACTATAAATATATACCTGTACATATCATTTTCATTGAATATTATGATCTGAATATGTCTGATAAATCTTCATTGAAACAGCTGCACCTCTTTTTTCGCAGAACTACAAATTCCAGCTGCAACGCCATAGCCAGCATACAGGAGGGCTACAAAGGAGGTTGTAAACAAAAGTTCGTGTACAGAATGATGGAGGTTCTCGATGACGACGGAAGCCATGCCCAGAAATCTCTGAGGCTGCCGAGCTGCTGCTCTTGTGTCCTCACCACCGTAAATCCATTTAAAAGATAGGAACCACATTGGCAGATTTGATAGGAGCAGTTGACCATCTAATTTCGCCTGCACGTTTGCCTACTACCTAAAGGTACATATAATGTAAAACATTACTAGGCGAGAGATACATCAGAGCGTAACAAAAGTCTTCGCCAATTTCTATGGTCAAATTTTTGCCTTATGAATTCTGATATTTTGCCGTAATAAATAGGCATTGAAGCTGTAACAACGACTAGGTACTAAGAAAACTAAAAAATGCCAGTCATGTTTAAATTTCATAAATCGAACATTGTTCCTACGTGACTGGCATTAATATGATATTAGCCAGCAGGCTTTCTACATTGAATAACCTATCGATATGTTGAATACGAAAGCGTAGTAAGCAACAAACAGGTTAAATCAAGAGAATCAGGTCAAATAAGAGTTCTGCGACTCTTCGTGATAATTGACACGAAATGAAACCGCTCTTCAAACTGTATCGTAAAAAATAATCTGAATAAATTATTCTAATAAGCTTTGGAACTTAGTAGAGAACTTATATTCCTTATGTACATTTGGTAAATATGTTTTAATTTTGTGTTTATGACAAACTTGTTGTATTCTAGTCTCTATGTGCATAGCTTTTGGCTATGTAACTGTAATATTGAAAGATCATTATATATTCCATTAATGTATAAGGTACCAATAAAATATATGATATTCAAAAATCATGACCCCAGCCATCATTGATATACGGCGTTGATATGATTGATACATTTCTTAAAATATTTCATACGTGTTGGTTGCTCTATCACGCCTGAACAACTAAACAAATCTGGATGAAATTTGATAGAGGTTTTGTCTGGAATATAATTGAGGCTCTTTTTTATCTGGAAAATGTTAGATAACGCCATAATCGTAGTCCACGTGCTTGATAGCTCGGGCCGCAAACAGTAAAAAATAAAAAGTAGGTACAGACTAAATAAATAAAATCTACAGACGTTCTACTCTTGCTAGTTTTAACGGCCTTTGGAACTGAGCTATACAGTGTGAAGAATTGGTTTAAAATTACTATAATACGATTGTTCGTCCGTTATCAAAATGTTTAATTGCTAAGTATATTGTGCTAAAAAGCACTGACGAAATATTTTTAATATTTAATTATTACATGAAGCAGTACATATTAAAGAGTTTACTAAAACATATTTTTTACCTTAGTAAAAATGTCTATATTTTTAACTTTATTTCTAAAATAAGAAAACCAGTAATAAAATATTACGTCGGTTAACAGTCAAGTTGGGTAACTTTGAACAATTCTCTGATTTATTGGATACTGAAAATAATAATAATAATATGGGACAACATTCACACAAGGTCTTCAGGTCCCAAACTAGGCAGAGCCTGTACTATGGTAACCTGATGACTGATATATATACTTAAATACATACTTATATATATATAATTATATACATATACACACCCAGACACAGGTCAAACAGACATGTTCATACACACAAATGTTTGACCTGTCCGGGAATCGAACCCGGGACCAGCGACTCAGAAGGCAGAGTGCTACCAACTGCGCCAACCGGCCAGTCAAAAATAAATGTATTGTGTGTCCGTGTTATTTTATATTCAAAATTGTATTAACATAACAGTAATAATACATATTTTAATACAGAATAGCTGATAAATTAGCGTTTTAGTGACCATTCAAAATTACAACAACTTTGGATAATATTTTATGAGTTCTCTGAAACTACAAAATCCTTTGTAGTTTACTACTTAAGGTGGAATTCACTAAAATTTAAAACGTCCGATTATCAATTTAACCGTCGGCAAACAGTTTTTTTTTTAAAACAGTTGAACCTCAGATACATGAACCAATGGATACTCAAAGAGTTGAACTGTTTGACTGACGGGTAAATTGATAATAGGACGTTTAAATTTTGGTGATTTTTCAACCGTCGTCGTTTCACAGCAACATAAGTTTGTGTTTCACACACTGTTTGCTATATTATCCGCAAATAGAATGGCGAAATTTTTGATACTTGTCGACATGACAGCTGTTATAGGACATAATATTAGACATACCTACAACACCTAAACGATAATTATTATGTTGTTTTATTTGCAAATAAAATAATTAGGTACAATCACGTTTGGCAATGTATCTACAAAAGTTTTATGGAAATTCAAAGGTACCCAACTTCACGGTAGATATAGGTAATCGTTATTGAATATTTATAATTTTAGTCAATAGTCGTACATTGTAAATATTATTGTAAGTATAAATACGTACCTATACACTTTTTTAATTAGGATATAGAATATTTTTATTCAATTGAATTTCGCGATGTACAGAACAATATACCGGCATGAAGTTTTTTTTTTTGTAAAATACCTACCTAAAAAGCAATGTATAAATGCTTAAAGCAACTATCAATTTTTTTATTTTGATTCATAACTTTTATAAAGACTAGCGTCTTGACTTTTCTCTCACTTGGGCTACGTTTCAATTTGGGCTCACAGTGCACACGTTCGTACGTAAGGATTTAGCTGTTCCGAGATGAATTTAGTACTGACAGTGCTGACGCTCGTAAGCAAATCGGAACGGCTTTTTGTGTGTGAATGCGCGCGAATTCTTAAATGTCAGTTCCCATTAAATTCAAATTAAATCATTCACTTCCATACTTCATGGGCACTAATGGGTCATTTTTTTCTGTTAAATAAAATTACGTTTTTAATTTTTTGTGGATGAATTACCAATTTTTCGACAGATTCTCATAATGAGTCAAATGTTTGACTCTCAGTGCATAGGTATTTATCTATATGTTTGACAGCGCTCACACTGCTCTACGTCGTACTCGTGAGCGTTCTAAGCACAGGACGATGACGTCATGGATGACGTCATATACATTTTGTGTGCAGCTGTCAGTGCATTTTGGAATGACTTTAACCACGCTCTCTGTGCTCAAAGCGCTCAAAGCTCAATTTAAAACACACCCTTGATGATCAGTGACGATTCAGTCGAAGTTTTTATCACCTTAAATATTTACTGGGTCTCAAGGACTGCTGCCTGTACACCAGTGGCGGGTACATATTATGGGAGGCGCAACTGCTGCACCCACACGGCTGCACGCTATTCGTTCATTTCTTTCGTCATCGTCAGTGGACTCGAATGAGTTATTATCTAGTAGTTGTATTTTCCTAAGCTGCGCGTCCACGTCATCGAAGCGTCATCGTATTTTATACGTTTCTGTCTGGCACATAGATAGCTACCACATACCTACAGGAAAAGTCGCAGCCATTCTAGTAATCTCGATACGTTATTTTGTCTGGCATTTGTTCGAGCAAAGTTGCGAACATTCTACTGGTTTTAGGGTTCTGTACCTCAATAGGAAGAAGCGCAACCCTTATAGGATCACTCTGCTGTCCGTCTGTCTATCTGTCTGTCAAGACCCTTTTTCTCAGGAACGTGTGGAGGTATCAAGCTGAAATGAATATTAAATACCTACCTACTCAGGTTTACTGTCCCTTGGAACTGTGAAAAAATCAAACTACCAAGCCAACGCAATGAAACGATACAGCCGCTTATGCTGCAAATTGTCGACACTTGCAAGGGAATCAAAACCTACAGCGTACTTCTCGTGAACTCAGAATTTTGAAATTTGGTACCATCCATACCAAATTTTATCAAAACCGGTGTAGCCGTTTGAGCTTGAGGAAGTAACAAACATACGCACATACACACAAATTTTCGAATCTATAATATTAGTAGGAGTAGGATTACCACGGACTTCGCGCCCCCTACTTGAGTTTTTTCTGTATCCGCCGCTACTGTACACACTAATGTGTTTGGTGACAGCTTATCATACAGCCAGGCAGGTGTAGGTACTCGAAAATTCCCTACCACCATGCTGGAAATTTGTTATAGGTATTTCCATCAACCGGTAGCTCAAGCCGTTGGTGGGGATCGAACGAGGATCAGTCCGTTTCACAGCCAACGCTCCCACCGCTGAGCTATCATCGCTTCAAAATCGTATGGTGGTTTGGGAGCGCATTGTGCAGCTTTGGACATCCTACAGCTGAAATGATTAGGACTCTGTGTGGTCATAGGTTGTTTGCTGATCAAACAGAGCTTATGCCAAAATAAGCTAGGTATGTATGAAAAAGAGCAGAGCGATCACCTGTGCTTGATCACTCTACTCTCTTCATTAACAAAATTACTTAGATAAATGAATCGACCAAAATTATGAACATTTTGGTAGAAAATATTTTATTGTACTGGTACTGGACTGCATAGATTCTTAACATTTTTGCCGTCATTATTTCCAATAATTTTATTCGAATTTGCTTTCTCGAACTCGAATATGCTTCTCCCTTTGTTTTTGCAATTGTGCTTTGTTGTCACACTTGTTGCTGATTGTTATTAATTAATGATTACTTTATGTGCTTGTTGTTACGGTTTTTTTAGTTTAGTAGATTTCTTCAGGAAATTTGTTTGCAAAATGGAGCGTCCATCCGGGTCCCTCGAGCTTAAGGGCCTTAATGTAAACAATAAATAGTGGTGCATGATTTGGCCGCACACTATGGTGTAACCATTCAGCGACTGCCTCCTTACCGTTGTAAATGCTACGCAATTAATTATGGCTCAGGATAAGGAGTACCTACCTACGTCACACGCAATAACAATATAAGATACATGAACACACACAACACATCTGAGATAAATGAAGTAAAACAATTGTTAGAAGAATGTTTGAGAAAGGAGACAACGCAAATACCTAGGTATATGGTGTGACTGTATATTAACACCGTAAAAGTGGAAGATGATATGTGCCAATTCACCACATAATTGATCATAAATGTCAACAAATAGGGCTTTAATTAAGATAATTTTTCAAAATTGTAGGAATAATATATAAGATGATTGGTCGATTCCTAAAAATTATGTAATGTATTTTAATGTTTCATGTTTGCTTCAACTAAGTATCTTGCTTTAAGAACTCTTGTTTATTAATCAGCTAAGTAGTAACTTTTATGAGACATAAAATAATACAACATTATAGACCACAATAATCATGAACAGTGAGTGAACACGAGACAAAAATATTTTTCACTTGTGTAAAATGTTTTGGGCAACTGGTACTATACTCTGTGCTGTTAGGTTACTACTCATCTGTCACTTGTCGAATTATTATTGTGACATTTCTTTGTTTACAAAATTTATCGTACTCGGTTTTGATCGATTGTGAGCAGATTTTATACATGAAACCTTTTACTCGCTGCATTGAAAAGGTTTAGGAATAAGTCTCAGGTTTATGAACTTGAATACTCAAAGGAATAAGTACATACGTACATACTATAAGTACGTCGTACTTTGGGGTTTATGGGGTTAGAAAACTTCATTTAGGTTTACATATTTTGTTTTAAGTGGTGATGAAATGCTCTTTCCTCTGAATAAAAGATCAATTTTCACATTATATTTTTATATATTACGTCCGTGTTTCACGGTCACGTACACGAATATGTCCTCTGGAAATGTAGACGCTGGTAAGTACCACACCAATGGTATATCTTTTGGCTGTTATATCTACTTAAAGTGGCTCTTAATTCAAAATTGAGAGTTAAACAGAATTAGTTACCAGAATTCCGTTTTCTTGACCAGTGGCATCTTCAGGTACAAAATCCATATGTATTCTATATGTATCTAAACACAAAAATATTATTCCCACTATATATGTGAATCCTAGCCTGGGCCCTGGGATATATTAGATGACAAACGTTAAGTTTCAAACAGGCAGTCTACTGCAAGCAGCATTTTAAGTGCCACACATTTTGAACCACACCTAAAAAATACATGGCTTATGTTAAACGGATCACCAAATATTAGCGAGCAAATTAATACACCATTTCTAGCTTATGCATAGGACTCGTTAGGTTACTTGGGACCACAACGCACCAGCCAAGCGAGCAAAGCGAGTTGTGCACTTACTAAACTTGGTAATTACTATATTTGTTGACTGGTGATTATTATATTTGTTCGCAGAATACATTTGCATTCATTCATTTGCATTATTTCTGTAATAGTTTTATTATTACTCATAATGTTAATATTTGGTCAATGTGTACATTACAGATGCTCAGATAAAAAGACTGGATTTTTATTGTTGCACACAATAAAATTCTAGTCTTTTACAATGTACCTCCATTTTGCTTTCACTAACTACTTGATTGATGAATCATGTAGGGGAGGTGTTGGTGAACCTATAACTGATCTATATTATAATATTTTTATTGGCAGTTTCAACCTTTTTTTGTTCGTTTTTCTCATGAGGATGTTCATATATGCACATTACCTGAAAAGGTAGGCTGGGTATGTCGGGCTGGCTCAGAGAGCCTCATGGCCCCCAACCCTAACTACACCCTCAACAGCTAGGGTCCACTGACTATTGTTTTTTCTTTACAGTAAAAAAGTTTCACTAGGTTACATAAGTACTTACTGTTGTTATTTAAAAAATATATTATGGTATATTATATCCAATACCTAATAAAAGTTCATCGGTTTGTCAGGATTTTTAGCAGATGATCTCTAATAGGTAGTACACCATACAACCAACTGTAGATTGAAATAAAATGCATCATTCTGCATTCCATGGTTCCCTGGTGTTGGCTCATCGCTCTATTATGTACTATCATGATTTATTACTTGCATCTCTACTGCATAAAACTAGCACTAATACACAAAACATACAACTTCACACTCCTTCGGTAATCATCCCTTGGTTGATACAAAACAGTAACAAAAACACACAGTAACCACCTTTGAGCATTAAGTCTGTAAGATTTAACAAAATATTGTCCCTAGTATTTCTTTATATATGTTTTCAGATAAATTTTCAGTAGCCTATGTAACGGTTCCAAATGCAGATGTTGGCAAGACTTTGGCACATGGGCTAGTGAAAGGCAAGCTTGCTGCATGTGTGAACATCATACCCCAAGTCACCTCTGTTTACGAGTGGAAGAATGAAATCAACGAGGACAGTGAGGTATGTTAATACTTTTTAAATGTATCAAGTTTAAATATTGCAAATTCTTTGTGTGAATATGTTTTGTAAAATCACAGACTAATGCCTGTGGCCACTAGGCTGGTACCATAACAAACCTTATCGTTTAATTAATAGTGAGTGCATTTTATTTTTTAGCTTTAGTTAGTCCCACGTTTTAGCTTTAGTGCTGTTTTATTTTGTGTTTTCTCGAAGGCTACGGCTGGTATGCATGTCAATTCGTAAATGGGTACTGTTTGCGGATATTGGTCTGCTCTAGATGCATATGCGAATCATACTTAAACAATATTTTATCAATAATGTTGTATTCGTTTATCTAAGTTTATACTGTAAATATATGTATTGTTAATTATTTAATAATATTGTGTAAATGGTCAATATATGTAAAAATGTCAAGAAGTCATAGGGTTCCAAATATAGTTTCAACCACATTTGGTGGTCTTTTTCAAGGAGAATATGAGGCGCTCGCAGACGTGGTCTCGGTTCTCCTAGTACTGGCGTACTGACTACTTATTAGGTAACTAACAGTCCGCCCCAGCTTTGCACCAGTAAAAATTTCAAAATTAAAAATTGTAATGATCTCTGATTTAAAAAAAAAACTATATAGCCTGTCAGCCGGTGATAGTAAAGCTGTCCAACAGTGAAAGATTTTTTCAAATTGGTTCAGTAGTTTCAGAGCCTATTCAAAGCAAACAAACATACAAATGTTTCCTCTTTATTATTATTTTTTTTTTTTTATATATTATAAGTTTGCGTTTGATTATTTTTATAATATTAGTAATTAGGTATTAATCTGTATTTGATTGGAAATTCTTGTGAGTTTGACACATTATTATATATATGTATACATACTTAAATATGTAACTTCGGTTATAAACGTGAGTAAAGCCGGATAATACATAAATATATAATAAAACACATCAGCTTTCTCCAATTCCACTCCCTTCTATTTCTAGTCATGTCAGTCATCCATAATTCACATAAAAGCGATGCATTGGAATATGCTTAAGATTTCCGTAAAGGATCAAATAAGAAATGAGTAAATCTCTTCATCTCTTGACCGATAGTAACTGATATAGTCCAGTGGGTAAGGAAGCCTAATAAAAAGCTGGATGCAAACTCTTGGATTTGATATGGCTGATATAATAGTGTTGATGTTATGTCTGATTATTATATTTTCCCAACCGTTACGAAAGATTGGTCATTGTGCCTTAATTTCTACATTTATTTTTTTTAGACAACATTCACAAAAGGTCTTCAGGTCCCAAACTATCCAGAGCCTGTACTATGGTAACCTGATGACTCATATATACTTATATATTTACTTATATACATATACACACCCAGACACAGGTAAAACGACATGTTCATACACACAAATGTTTGACCTGTTCGGGAATCGAACCCGAGACCAGCGGCTCAGAAGGCAGAGTGCTACCAACTGAGCCAACCGGCCAGTCAACTAAATTGGCTAGAACAATCAAATATTGACACTTCAATATTCAGCAATTATTAAAGAATCTATTTATCAATTTTCAGGCACTCCTCATGATCAAGACAAGAACTTCAAAAGTAGACAAACTGACAGAATATGTTCGATCTCATCATCCTTACGAAGTGTGTGAAGTCATCTCCCTACCTATTAAGAATGGAAACCCGCCGTACTTGAAGTGGATTGGTGATTCAGTGCCTGAAGACTGATGCAGTGGATGGCTGGACTGAATTTATGTTAGTTATTTATTGATATTTTTTTTAGTAACATTTTAAGGTTGTGCAGCTTTCTCACTGCCCTTTTCAATATTTTTGTCAATAAAAGGGATACAGTTCATTTTTGAGAAATATCTCTTTGTTCTCGTGACAGTGAAAGAAGCAAGATATGTGTGCCAGAATAAAAGCAAGTATTAATCTGGACCAATGTATACCTCTCCGGGTAACAAGTGTGTCCGTTACGTATGACCACTGAAGATGTTCTCTGCAATTTTTTATTTTGGTATATGATTTTGGTATGGAACTATGTGCGTCCAGTGGTTTCATCTGTATGTACTCCTCAGTTATCTGTGCGAAGCTGTACTTTCCCAGATGAAACAGTAGGTCATTTGCTATTCCAATATGTAACAATCATCCATCATCCAGACTTTTTATTTATAATAGTAAGTAAATTAACTTGGGACAAGGAGATACTGGCTAACGCATCCAAAAGGGCGTTTTCAAAATTAAGGGATTGCTAGCAAGGCGTAGTAAGTCGAGATGGTTTCGACTATAGTTTTGGCCACATTCGGTAACCTTTTTCAAGGAGAATACGGGACGGTTGCGGATGTCGTCTGCGAGTGAAGAAGAGTGAGAAAAGTGCACACTGACATAAAAACCGAGAGAGAGAGAGAGAGAGAGAGGTTTCCTAGCTGGGGCAAACATTTGTGTGATGAACATAGATGTTTGTTCTCGGGTCTTAGATGTTTTGTGTGCTGTAATTTTGTGTGTTTATACCTCCTGCGATACAGGGTATCCTGGTGCGGGGTTAATGAACGCGTAAACTAAGATTTGTTTTGCAGGCATTTAATTAAAGTTCGTTTTATATAGCTTGTAAACTACGTATTTATTCACTGAATTGTGGATATACCCAAGCATGTATGTTACTCGTACGTAAGTTTTAAGTAAAATATTGATTAACTTAATTTGTTTTTTTTTTTAATTAAACCCTCTGCATAAAACATGGTTGCTTTATTTCTTCGAATGTCATAAGGATCACAGTTCGTTCTAGAACATACATATAAATATATCAATATTTTTTGACTAGTAATGCATTCTATAAATTAGATGAGTTCATGGATATGAAACTTTCAGAAAAGTCTTTTCAGTGACCTAAAATTATAATAAAAATGCACTTGCTCCTTATCGATTTAATTAAATAATTGACGTCAATATTTCCACTTTCATATGGACCAGTCTTTAAAATATATATTATTAATTAATCAATTTCATAAGTAATTATAAACATGTATTGACTTGTCGAAAATAACGAATGTTATTATGGTTAATAAATAATCTGAATCAAAAATAGTACAAATCTTGATTAATTGATGTTATATGATAACAAAATGTAACGAAATGAAGAAAAATGTTTTGTAGCGTTGGTACAAGGAAAACACATGAGTGTAAACTCAGACACTGCTAATCGCTCGGCGGCCGGTATGATCAAACAGTACCTACATAGCTGATCGGCTTAAATTGCACCTCACATGTAGGAGTAACTGCAGATATTATCTAAAGCCCTCCAATTCAAAACCTACATAATATTAATACTGTTTCCGATGTCGATTTGCCCGCAACGCTTTCTCCTTTCTCCTATATTATCATCAGCCTGTACATACCAGTCCAGTGCTAGACATAGGGCTATTCCAGGAGGCGCCACTGAGCTCGACTTTCAGCTCTGCTCGTCCAAAGACTGCCAGTTACGTCATTGGACGAGCAGATCATCACTTCCATCTAGCAGGTGGCGAGGTCTTACACTACGCTTGCCTAGATGCGGTCTCCACTCAAGCACCAGTCTACCTCATCGGCCGTCAGCTCTACGAATGATGTGATCACTCGATCAACCCACTGATAGTTAAGTTTACTAACTCTTTGAGCTACGTGTAACTTTCTCCATTACCAAGCTGGAAAATAAAGCATAATCAGGCTCATTGATGTTGGTTTCTTTGTCGTCCCTCACTCCCTAACTACCGAACCGATCATCATGAAATTTAGCACAAAGGTAGTTGAGAGTCTGGAAAAGGCCCTAGGCTACATCATCAGCGTTTCTCATCACGGCTCGGTTAAAACGCATAGTACAGACTCCTCATCTAAATAGAAAGACTGGGTGACAGATTAGTTGGAAAGACAATAATTAATCTGCTAAGATTTCACCGGCTCATTAGTAATCTACCACGATACTACAATTGTCTAGAATTTAAGAATATAAAATGTTTTACCGGACGTCAGCATGTGAAAGATGATGGCTTTTGAACAGCTTGAACAAAACAAAGCGTCGGGTGACGACGAAATCACATATCAGTAATGATAAGTATATGGTACCGATAAGTCGCACAGGGAGCTATGGAGAGGGCTATGCTTGGTTCCTCTACGCTATCGAATCAAAAATGATGAGAGAAAAGTTAGTAAAGTTACCGGCATTGACCAGCGGTTAGCAAGTTGAAGTGGTGCGCAGGGTACATTCATAGGAGAACTGATGGCCGTTGGGGTCGAAATGTTATTCAATAGAGACCATGGACTGGCAAGCATGACTAAGGGACTGAATGCGGGTTGCTCCTAACCAGTCCAGCAGCGGGCGTCATGTGGCTGAGGTAATGTTGATAATAAAAAGGATTGTAGGCTGTAACTTCTAATTTATACTATTTATTTGCCTTAAATCTAAAGATTAGTATGAACTTGAGTAATCAATTTACACTACGTAATCTAGTATACAGGATTACCTACCGGTTAAGTCGACCTAGATCCTTTAAGACATTGTAGTCTATCTATAATTCCTAACTGATTTGACTTTGAAACACCGTACCTACAATGGTTATGTTTGATAACCATTTTCGAGATATTCTAGATTTCTTTTTAAAAATTTGTTTTTTAAATTTTTTGGGTTTCTTGCTTTGATTTATTTGTGCTTGCAATGTTCGTGTAGTAGATATAAAAGTAGTACCTGAATAATAACAATATTTTTTCTCTGTGTTTTTTTTTTATAAAAGACTGTCAGCTATGCTGTACATGTTTATAAAATTCTACGTTTAATAAGCTATCCAAGATATAACAAACTGGATTGATATCATAATTCTGAAAAAGGAACATCCTCAGCTTAGCTGTCATAGACTTATATTTGTAGGTAATTCTCACCAAAGAATTTTTTAGGATTTTATTTCGTTTTCTAACTATAAATCGCTAACTGCAGTTATCATGAGAATGCCCAAAAATCGCAAACACAAACAAATTAAAGGCAAAAAACCCAAAAAGGAGACAAAAGTTCGATTTTTAAAATAAAAAACTTGAAACCTCGAAAACGTTTAAGTTTAGGGGTACGGTGTTTCATCAGTCAGAAATGATTTAAACTACTAAGTCTTAAAGTAGTTACCAGTAATCCTGTATAAAAATCTCGTGTCACAGTACTCTTTATAAAAGTCTTCCGAAACGGTTTGCCTGATTGATGAGATTTTTTTGTGTATATTTGGTATAGGTTGTAAAGTATATTTCTCTCTCCTACCCCCACTTTTTTATCGCGATATCAGTATTTTTGTATGAACAAAGATTCAAATAATTTGAACGTCGATCATTTATGTGGGCCAGTTTAAACGAACTGTCGTGTCACTTTGACATTTCGATAAATTATATGGCAGAACAACGTTTGCCGGGTCAGCTAGTAAACAATTTAATGTTGTTTATTTATTTTATTGATAAAGGCATTAATTTAAATTGCACCTTCGTAATTTGATACGCAAGTTTTAACTACTATTAGTAGTAAACACAAAACCGTTTTATAAATTATCCACTCATTATGCCCTACTGAAAAGACAAAAGTTTAGTTACATAAAAAAATGCTATTTTGTTCCTAACATAAAAACTACCATTAGAGTCTAATTGGCTCATTTATTTTAACACGAGGCAACTTACATAAAGCACTCCCCCGTATGTAACAAAGAAAGACAAATAACTCGGAAGATTGGTGTGAAGTTAGGCCCATTTCGCTCTGCGCAGACCTTCGTAGCGCGTAGACGTTGCGATCTTCGTAGCGCCCGCTGACGCAGTAGGGCGGCGTAGCGCTGCGCTTAACGAGACTCGGACGGCATACATTGACCTTTCTTAAAAAACCCACGGCATTTATTCGCGAGCGGTGTGTGTGTCGGCAGCAATAACAAGAAAGCATCGGACCTGTTATGGCGTCAATAAAATCGACATCTGCAGTCGTAAAAAGCGTATCATCGGCACGGACGTCGAGCATAGCGGAGTAAGTAACCGTGGAGGCACAGAAGAAGGGAAATAATCTCGGGGAAGAATGAAGGTTTCGAGTCGGTAGTGCGCCGCCGCGGATCGATCGCGCGGCATCGACCGACGGAGCGCGGGGCGGGCGGCGGCGGGCGGCCTCAGTCGCGCGCGGGACTGCGAGGCGCGCGCATCGCCGCACGTGCATGGCGCGCCTGACTGGATGCCTCGCGCCCTCGGGGAATGGCTTCGTCCGAGGAAGAGACGACTACCACGTCGATCCCTGATGATGTCAGTGAATGCCTCAGTGTCCGAAAATGGTGGTGTTTCCTCCTGTCGTCCATCTTCACGTTTCTTGCGGGGCTCATGGTGGTGCTGGTATGGCGCGCGTGCGCGTTCGTCTGCTGCCACAAGGAGCCGGAGCTGGCCCCGAACGACCCCAAGCAGAAGGAGCAGAAGGCCGCCAGACAAGGGAAACAGGAGTTCGAGGGGACGTTCATGACCGAAGCGAAAGACTGGGCTGGCGAACTTATATCCGGGCAGACCACCACAGGACGGATATTGGTAAGTCAACTTTTATTGTCACTGTAAACATTGTCATTATCACGAAACCGAGATGTTTAACTTTCAGGTTAATGAGAGGTAAATCAATAATGAATTGATATTATTACAATTGCACTTCCAAACACTAAATTTACATAATTTATATGAAGCTATACTAAGTCTTTCATTTTCAAATTATCAAATACATCCCTTGGTACTATTACTACTACTGTATTATTTATTTACTCATTATACTCAGACAACAAACACCGTTACTAATTAAAATTAGATTTATATTCTTCATTGATATACCAGTCCAGTATAAACAAAAATACATTTTGCCGGATGCGTACTATATCATTATTATATAGTTGGTAAAGATTACATACTATATTGCACCTTGAGGGTAGTAAAAAAAAAATTAGGAAAAAAAATATTAATTGTATTTCACGCGAAGTCCTGTTTGATTTATCAACAATGTGTTAAATTACGAAAGTCTTACCTACAATTTCTTTAATCTTGTTTCAACAATTCTAAAATTAGTAGTCGACTACCCGAAAAGCCTCTGATATAAAATATGCATGGATACCCTCACTTGCTGCTTATGACGTGGGCACAATCGAGTCTGATTCGCGACTCAGAACACACCCTTTCAAACCTGATAGCGAGTTCCATGACGTCACGCTGTGTATGCGATTTGTCAAAGTCAATTTAACTATAGCTAAGTATTTTTATATCTTCTACACTATGATTATGAATAGTCTGTAACTAGTATGTTCATAATTTATCATTTTGTTTATTGCCTTCCCTCCAATCGCAGATTTTGCGTGGGCAGGAATATATTTTTTAATTCCTGACGCAAAGGGTATTTTTTTTAAAAGATAATTGACGCTGTCGCTAACAAAACATTTTGTTGGATTCCATAATGTTAAATGTACCATGCAATTCGATGACTTGGACCACTAATGCAAGTCATCGAATTCAAAATACACTATTCTTGTATGAATGGTCCAGCTACACTCGTACGCTAATCCGATGAGAGATAAGAAGCGACAATAGAACAGCTGCTAATGACCGGTTCCGAGCGCATTCGCTTTATACTTATCTGTCAGATCTGGCGACTTGCAACTAATAATTATTATTAAGAGGATGTAATACTCAAGTTAAACCTAGTTTAGGTTTTTTGAGTATTTTTAGCTTAAGTTAAATATTGTAAAAACTGAATAAATGAAAAAAAAAAAAAAATTCAAATTTTGTTAAAACAATTCTAGGCAGGCGTGATGCATCTCGGACCGCATCGTAACTTAACATCAGGTCAGGTAGTAGTCAAACGTCTGCCTATGGTGAATAAAATACATATATTCCATAGAGAACAAAAGAGTTTTGATGAATGAAGGTGATGAAAAACGGTGATGATGGTGATGATGAAAATAAGCCTATGTGCTAATCCAGGGTATAAGCTATCTCCATACCAAATTTCATCGAAATCTATGAAGCCGTTTGAGCGTAAAGAGGTACCAAACATACACACAAACTTTCGCATATATAATATTAGTTGGGTTTTTAATTTACTGGCGCTACTATAAAATAAATAAAAATATTAAGGACAATCTTAAATCAGCTATTGAATAAACTAAAACAAAAACGTCATACGAGAACAACCAATTTTGAAGCAATTAAATTAAAATTTAATTAATTAAATTCAAGTTTTAATCATACCCCATTACTAATTACTAAGCTAATGCTGTATTTAAATATATTATTCTTATTATAACATACAGCATGTATAATACGCTTACAAACTCAGCGCTGGAAGCGTCAGATGCTTACCGGAGGCTGGTTCGATCACCACCAACGGCTTAAGGTTCATGTAAAGGTATATACACCTTTATCAAATTACCAGCATGGTGGTAGGGTACTTTCGAGTACCTGCCTGGTTTGCTATTACCTTCAAGTTTGTAAAACTTACGCCTAACATAACATTGTGAGTTCAGGCAGCAGTTCATAGTAGCCATTAAACATTCTAGGTCTATGTCTTCGACTTTATCCACACTGACCATTAAGTGAGGTAGTGGTCAAATGCTAATAATGTAAAAAAAATATATGATTATCTTATTTTCAAAATATATCAGAACGCCTCGCCGATGCAACACGTTACGTAATTGCTGACCCATATTCGGCGCCGTGGCGCAGTGGTTAGTGTCAGTGACATGATTACTGTGTCTCCGGGACCCTGGGTTCGAATCCCGGCTGAGGCAAACATTTGTGCGATGAGTGTAGATATTTGTTCCGGGTCTTGGATATTTGTGCTGTGATTGTGTGTGTCCATGCCTCCCGCTCCCGCTACAGGGAATCCTAGTGCGGGGGTCAGAGTGTAATTAAAAAAATAAAAATATTTGGCTTGACGAATTATCATTGCAATACAATGACTAAGATCAGCTTTCTGGGTATGCTGTCGACGGTAGCGGGTTGGAACATTTGAGCTATCTATAGGCTGGTAAAAGCTGGTGGTTTGCTCAAAGGTTATAGTAATAAACATATAAATTAATGAAGATTTTGTAATACCAAAACAACATTACATGAGTAAAATTACAAGTACCTTATAATCTGTGTCACAATGAACGGTTTTATCGCTCACAGCAATCCCTTCCAGATAACCTTAAACGGAGAGGAACAATTACTAAGACGTGAAGAGGTAATTAGTCTTGTCATCATCGTCATCTCTCATCATCTCTCTTTCACTGGCCGGTTGGCGCAGTTGGTAGGACTCTGTCTTCTGAGCCGCTGGTCCTGGGTTCGATTCCCGGACAGGTCAAACGTTTGTGTGTATGAACATGTCTGTTTGACCTGTGTCTGGCTGTGTATATGTATATAAGTATGTATATCAGTCATCAGGTTACTATAGTACAGGCTCTGCCTAGTTTGGGACCTGAAGACCTTGTATGAATGTTGTCCCATATTATTTTTATTATTTCGGCCATAGGACGTCCACCGCTGGACATATAGTTCCCCCATTGTTTCCACAAGGGCCGGTTGGAAGCGGCCCACATCCAGCCCTTGCCTGCGTTCGTCAGATTGTCTGTCCACCTGGTCGGTGACCGTACTATGCTGCGCTTGCCGGTCTGTGGTCTCCATTCGAGAACCTTTCGTACCCAACGGCCATCGGTTGTTCGCGCTTTGTGCCCTGCCCACTGCAACTTCCAGTAGTTAGTTTAATAATTAGTCTTGTATTTTATTACAATTATTCATTGCCCTATAATAGTAGTTATGAAAGTGTTTCATAATAAGGTAACACGAGTGTAATTAACGTAACGACGACGTAAAGAGTGTAACATACGGCTCGTTTTTTTTATGGCATTACACGAGTGCTTTGAGACCAAATTATGTGCAGTTTCATACTCTACTTTAACCAATCTCATTAAATAGATTATGAAAGCAGGATGGCAGACTCCCATACATTTGCAGCCTAGAAGAAAGAAACCGCGTTCATGAATGAAACTTATACGTATCGATAGAGCAATAAATATTGTATTGTATAATGTATATTCAATCATTTTCCTAGAAGTTGGGAGTAAAAAGTTATCATGGAAAATCATCTGTATCAGTATGCTAACTACACGTCCATATGCGAACCATTCAATGGATCGCTATCCATCTATAGCATCGTAGACAGAGAAAGCAATATTGCATGGATCGCGCTACAGAATACAGATTACTTATTATATTCCGGAATAAACTAGGCATGGCTGTGTTTATGAACGCAGTCCGGGTCTACAGAACAGCTGACTACAGATTATAGAGTAACAATAACAATTAATTTCAGAGCGTAAGTATTCGAACGCAAGAAACATAATGAGAAGTATAGGGTGCGTTCGAAAACTACAAGCACCACATAAATAAATGAAATAAAACTAGTTCTGGTTCCCAACTTTATAAATAATGCAAATTATTCATGGAATCCACAAAAATATAATCTAAATTTTCATAACTAAGGAATACATGAACGGGTTGTCATTTCGTTTTTCGGGAGCAAGTCTGGTTCTTCCATCCACCTTTACGTAAAATTACAGTAGGGTTTGCATTTATTTGTAGCGTCACAATCCAAAATTATTTTTTTTATTTATTTCAATGACTTGTCTACAGAGACTGTCATTCAAGGTTTGATTTTTATATTTTAATCTTTGTATTTCAGTATGAGAGTAGATAAAACCTTTTACCATAATTATTACTTACTTCTAAAGTCGGTGTCGCTAATCTCAATGCCACGGCGATGATCAAATTCGTTCACAGCGGTCCGTCCCGGCTTCGCACGGTTACATGAGTGAAGTTTGATTAAGGATCCCTATTTATTTATTTATGCCTAAAAGATAAATATGGCCTATGTTACTCAGGGATAATGTAGAATTCTAATGGTGAAAGAATTTTTGAGATCACAAAGATACAAATCTTTCCTCATTATAATTTGAGTCTGAAAACTATCGCGAGTTTATTTATAATACATGTGTAGGTCTTAGGTAAATGCTGTTATATTGGGTATATTTCTGTTGTTTCAAGTAAACTAGCCGAAATCCTTTAAATATAAGGCTCTTATTCTATTAGCGCTAAGATTTGAATTACCACAACTGTCAACATTAATATTTCAAGTATTTGAACAGTTCTTACGAAGTAAAAAATTGATTGTTAATTAGAAGCGGCCTTCCGTTATACTTTCTCAACAAGTGGTGATTATTTTGTCATTAGAAAAGCATTAATAAATATCTTTTATGTACCAATAAAAAAACCATTCGGTACTCGATTGCATTAAGTTATCTACCTTCTCTATGAGGGCCCCAAGATATGATGCACTCATGGTCTTCTGCTAGTCTAGTGGTTTACTACTGGTCCTAGCTGTTAACAGGCTCGAAATATTTCCTACGTGATAATGGTAGTTAATAGCAAAGTAGCTCTTGTTGAACTAAACTAAATTTGAATTCTGAAAAATAAGATATGTAAAATAAGTACTTACATGGTTACGATAAAGTCCAAATCAGTATGACACTTATCCATAACAGCACTAAAGTTAGATATATTTATTAAAATTGCGGGTAGTTTTAAGTAAAATAAGTCGCCACTTATTTGATGCCCACTAAAACATGTCACATGCCTTACACTTTCTTAAGTGGTATTTTGAGCTAGTTAAGGACTTACCCAGTCGAAATACACTGAGAAAATCGTCAGGATTTAGGATTACAGTTTCTTGAGTGACTCTTGAAGCCTTTACAGAAATTGCCGTAATTATATCATAGTTAGGTATTCGCCCCCTAATATTAGACGAGTTTTATTCAATTGCTGGCCAATCGCGGGTAGTTTCAGTTGGTACAAAATAATTGCCGTATTTTACGTAACTACCCGCAATTTTAATAAAAATATCTACATTTTACTGTTGTCATTAAATAAGTGTCATACTAATTTGGGCTTTATCATAACCGTATAAGAATTAATCTTGCTTATATTATTTTTCATAATTTTAGTTTAGTTTGGTTGTACAAGAGAGTCACTACCATTGATCGATTATTTAATCGACTTTTATGATAATGTTGCCCTTTTATGAACTCCAAACAGCTTTAATAGTAATTATATTTACCTATTCCCATGTTCCCATGAACATACATCGAGGTTACTAATAAGATAATAATGAAAGTAATGAGATTGGTATAACACTCTGTAAACTTCACACTAAAGCGATATTAATTCCAGAGAGATTTGCATTTATTTTTACATGAGAACACTCCGAGATCTGTTCACTGTCTCACATAACCAATACCAATACAGTGTATTTTTATCGTTTATTGATTCATACAGTCTACTTGTACACGAATGAAAATAAATAAATGTACTTTAGAGCCCATATCTCCGTTAACAAACAGATAAATCAATTAGAAGCATTCTCACGTCAGGTTCTTACTAGACTATAAAAATAATCTTTAGGATTAATGGATGGAACTGGGTTTCTTCAGCAGCATTGGGTTTATATATCTCGTGTAATAATATATATATCTATGCATGCACAGTTCTAGTTGGCGCGATTGACAGCATGTGTTTCTTTAATTGTACCAATTCGAATACAATATTCATAATTACAATAGAACAACGTCTGTCGAGTCAGCCAGTGATAAAAATGGTTTTAATTACTAACCTAAAATCTGGACCTAGAATCTGAACTAAACTAAAATCTGGAAAATTAAATAAGTGTGACACAACAATATGACACTTAGCTTTTGACACTTATCAATTGATAAGTGTCATGGAAATATGCATTTAATCGTAACCATATAAGAACTTATTTTACTCTCCTTATAAATACTAAAATTAAATCGTCTTATTAAAATTGCGGGTCGTTTCTGGTAAAATAAGACGCCACTTATTTGGTGCCGACTAAAAATACACGCAATTGGATAAAACTCGCCTAATATTAGAGATGGAGTTGTTTGGAGTTATACGAATTTGAATTTTAGCGTAAATTTAATGCGAGCTGTTTTGTTTTGAAGAATTTTATTAAATTTACCTAGTTCGAGTGATTAACAGAAATAGGGTCAATGTATATATCAAAAGGTATATAAATCACCTTTTTCGCTTGCTATTTTGAACTTTTCAATGTTTCAATGTAGTACATTAGTAGAAATACTATTCCCGAATCTACTGAACAGTAGCGAGTTGTGTCGTGACACATACCTAGCCGATTTCAGATTTTTCTGAATCACCGTCTAATGGCAGGCGTCGACAACTGCAATTCAACTGATTTATACCTACCTACTATTTCGATCACTTACTATGATTTATTCTGTGCTAGTCCTAGCAAGTCCATTAAAGTAGGAAGTAAGCTTGGTATTCCACTAAAATAACGATTGCATCTCGATTGCATTGTAGGTAATTGCATTGTGGTAGAAATTAGATCTGTGAAGCCATTGCGATTCTCCAAGTAGAAAAACAATACTAGCAAAAATAACAATTTATGAACAATCTGTGAGCAATGCGTTTATTAGAATTGATACCCAGGACGCACTGATGCACGTCAGAATATAATCTAATATTAAAAAAGACAAGCTGCTTTCCATCATAAAAGTGCAACTATCGAGAAGAAGTGGCAAGAAACTCAGGCATATATATAATAATAACTATCCATGTACCACATTTAAGCTTATTCCGTTCATAGGTTTAAGTTGTTTGCTGATTTTTGACTACCTACGCACCGCCGTCACATCCGGAATTAAATACGTAACGGGCATACGTAGGCCACGCGGTCTACGGTTTGCCTGTTACGTACTTTTTCCGGATAAAAAGTAGTCTATGTGGTGATCCAGGCAGTGATATATTTCTGTTTCATATTGATTCAGATTCGTGTAGCCGTTCTGGAGGAATTGAGCATCGAACATCTAAACATACAAACTGGTACCTTTATAATACTTATATTAGTAGTATTGTAATAATTTGTATTATTTCATAATTAAAGTTTGCGAAGAGTGCGAAGTCGGGCCGAGTTACTAGTTATTAACATTATAAATTTATTTTATTTATTGATAATAATGTTAGGAGATGACGATTTATACTTTTACACACTCCTTAAATAAATAAAATACATTTTTTAATCGTCGTGTAAAAAATATTTTTCTATTTTAGCCAAATTGAGAAATAAACAGCAAATTAAATTATAATCTGCAGGTAAAGTCTCAAAAAAACTGGCAACATTACCTCGTTGAATAGCCAAACATAATATAGGAAAATATTGTTATACATAGTATTATATAGTGTAAACTCACTTAGTTTGTAACTTCACTTAGTTGTTTATTTAGTTTATCTAGACTAATTTCACACTTGTTATGTAGTACGTATCACAAATCAAATGTAATTAAAAAAGGTACGGATCTTTGAGTCTGTAGTGTGTAGCTTACGCAATAAAAAAAAAAAAATAGCCAAACTTATTCGTTGGAAAAATAGACAAACGATGCTGGCCCGAATGCGTACTGACTGCAGCTTACTTAGGAAATAGGATACTGACAAACACAGCTGAAAAGAAAAGTCCATATGAATTATTCTACAGAAGGAAGCCAGTCGTGAGATATTTAAGATTACGGAAGTAAATGCTATGTTCGAGTACCTGAGGAGAAAAGGACATCAAAATTAAATCCAAAAGGCGTACAAGGAATCTTAGTTGGTTACACAGAAACCGGATAATAATAATAACCGATTGACTGGCCGGTTGGCGCAGTTGGTAGCACTCTGCCTTCTGAGCCGCTGGGCCCGGGTTCGATTCCCGGACAGGTCAAACATTGGTGTGCATGAACATGTCTGTTTGACCTGTGTCTGGGTGTGTATATGTATATAAGTATATATATCAGTCATCAGGTTACCATAGCACAGGCTCTGCCTAGTTTGGGACCTGAAGACCTTGTGTGAATGTTAAATAAATAAATAATAAATTTAAAATCTTGACAGCGACCAACTTTTTGAGCACCATGTTAATACAAATATTAGAATAGAATAAGATATTCGACCCTTCCTCCATCCATCACTATGTCAAACGCCTATATATAAGAGTATATAGATGGTTCTGGAAAGATGACGTAACCCGGAATCTTCCCCATATAAATGCCGACTCATATACAATGCGGTCATACATAGATATCGTATGAGATCACCCCTTACTTAGCTAGTTTGTTTATGCGAGTCTCGTCCTTGTAGACTAGATGATAGTGCTTTACATAACCTATTTACTTTATGTGCCTATCCTCAATATGTGTACCGAAGGCGAGATTTATGTTTGCATAGTTTATACTCCCTCACTACTGGCAGTACACAATTAGGTATAGTAAGCAATGATGTTTTACTAAAGATGACGTATATTCATACTGCGCGGTGCTCAGATTTTGTTCCTTTACGATATAAACATGCTTACTGCGACAGATAATACGGTACAAATAGCAAAGGATAGCTATATGTTTATACTTGCGCTTGAAATACGCGTCATAATCAAAATTACTACAATTAACTTAATTTGCCGCCTCATTTTCCGCGCGCTTGTGCGACATCTACCTCATATAATATCATTGATAGTAGGCACAACTTAACTTTGCGTCTCTGAAGTTGTCTGCACATTACTGCGCAGTAGCTATTTTTGATTCGCTAGGGATTGGTCTTTTTAAGGTGGTTCGATTTCCATACAAACATTTTTTTTTCATTTATGTGAAAAGACAGTATATTTTTACAGTGGTTAAACTGTGGTTGGTTTTGATATTCTTTGAACGAGAAATTCTTGCACAGTTATGTTTTATATAATCTGAAAATTTGCCGATCGATAGTCGTTTGTAGGTATGTTTGTTATTCGTTCACTGAAACGGCTGAACGCATTTGCGTAAAATTTTGAATGAAGGTAGCCTATTCTCTGGAATAACACATAGGCTACTTTTAATACGGAAAAAATATAGTTCCCGTGGGATAATTGAGGTAGCGGGAAAACGTAGTTCACGCGAGAGAGGCTAAAGCTAGTATATAATAATTTAACTAATGTAATAGATTATCGTTTTAGTAATGAATTATATAAATAAATATTGTCGCTCTGCTATAAATAAAAAACCGAATTTATTGAAGTAATGCTGTAGAAATCATACTAATATTATAAATGCGAAAGTTTGTGTGTATGTATGTATGTTTGTTACTTCTTCACGCTTAAACAGCTACACCGATATCGATGAAATTTGGTATGGAGATAGTTTCAACCCTGGATACTAGACATAGACTACTTTTATCCCGGAAAAAGTATAGTTCCCGTGGGATAAATTGAGGTAGCCGGAAAACCGTAATCCACGCGGGTGAAACCGCGGGGCGCTACTAGGCCAGAATAAAAGTAAAATACTCTCCACAAATGAAGCACATTGATGACACGATGGTTGATTCGGCAGTTGAGTTTTAACACTAAATGAATTATTGAGGCATATATATAAGCACATCCATGATAGATTTCCGAGCTTGATTGTATAGCTGTCTCGCTCGCTTGCTTACGTTTGTCGTATCGTTCTATTTCGATTTTTCCTAACACTTTCGGTACCTACACACGCTCAAACATTCGCAAAAGCTAACTTAACTTCCACAATAATTGGTTACGTCTACTCTAATTGTATATTATAAGAAGTTATAGTAGGCACAACCGGTCTGCTCGGCTCTGTTGTAAAGCTGTGCGCAAGTTTGTAAATATCACATATAATAACTAGAATTAAAAAGAAACATATGTATACACTACACAAAAACAGATTACACAGAGACAAAAATAAACAAAAAGAGAATGTTAATATAAACAAATGAACATGGGGCACTAGCTACTCAGGCGTGGACCTGTCGCATTCGGGCCAACAGTTTTCTTACTAAATATTAATATTATTAGGAATAAACTATCTCATCTTCTCTGTAACCGGAATATCAAACTCCCTACACGGTGCCGGCTAGTACGGTGCTACATATTTTCCATTCTTCTATACGGAGTAGAAGTCTGGACTCTAACCGGGAATATGTGTAAAAGGTTGGAAGCATTTGAAATGTGGATATATAGGAGAATGCTAAAAATATCATGGACGGATAGAGTAATAAATAGAACGGTTTTAGGAAAAATTAGTAAAGATTTAGAATTATTAAAAACTAGAAAATTGCAATATCTTGGACACATCATGCGAAACGACAAATACAGCCTCTTGCAACTGATAATCCAAGGCAAAATACAAGGCCATAGACCACCTGGCCGCAGACGCACCTCCTGGCTGAAAAATCTGAGAGACTGGTATGGGTTGAGTACCAGATCCCTATTCCGGGCGGCAGTCTCCAAGGTTAAAATTGCCCTAATGATCGCCGACCTCCATGAGGGTATGGCACAAGAAGAAGAAGAAGGAAGAAATCATGTCCTTCTGTGATATCACAAAATGCACAAATGTAAACTGCCTGTAGTTTTGTATCTAGCCCAGTTTTTAGTTACGCGATCTTAGAGCGTACGTATCTTTCTTTTTTCAACCGACTTCAAAAAAAGGAGGTTTCTCAATTTGACCGTATTATTTCTTATTGTGTGTTCGCGGAAAACTTCTTCGTTTATATACTGACTAGCTGCGCCCCGTGGTTGTACCCGCGTGATGATGGTAATGATGACAATAAGCCTATGTGTTAATCCAGGGTATTAGCTATCTCCATACCAAATTTCATCAAAATCGGTATAGCCGTTTGAGGTTAAAGAGGTAACAACCATACACACATACACACAAACTTTCGCATTTATAATATTAGTAGGATTTTGATGATTCTTCCAAATATTAAACCGACTCCAACACTCATAAGTGTGAAATAACTTGTCCATTCGATTTGTTAGTAAAAATATTTTAGTCATAATATCATTACAAAAAAATCTGGAACTCAGACGTAATCCAATCTCGAGAACTCTTATACTATAGCTTAGTAAACATAGATTCTAGTAGTACCTACTTAACTAACGAGATTACCGTAGGGCCGGGCGCCGCCCGCTAACGCTCCAATGCCGCGCCCAGGTACGTAACCAGGCATTGTTTATGGGGTTTTTGTCCTCTAAACATAGATATTGATTGAAAGAGAAATAAATGGAGCTTTACTAAAGAGAAGAACTTAAAGCTGTACTAAAAAGACTTTAAAGAGCTACTGTTATCACTGTCTAAAAACATATCTACTGTGGTTGCTGGAACAACGCTTCTACAATCTTAATGAAGTTATGACATACAAAAATAGTTTTTAATAGGTACTATTGCATGTGTATTATTTTTTATTGTATATTCAGACTGAGTATTTCAATAAGTGATGTAATTTTATAGGACATTTTAATTTATTAAGACATGTATAATTTGAATTCTTATTTCTAATTCACTATTTTTCTGTATGATATTTAATGTTCACACAGCATTCTAATGGTATGTTCTGGACATAATATACATATATTCACCACCATGCTTTTACAACATTCTAGTATATAAAGAATTTGATTTGATTTGAAATACCAAAGAAGAAAATAAATAAATAAATAGTTTTATTGTGATGTAGATCTTCGGCAATTCATACACGTTTGCATTGGTAACGTTCACTTAATTCCGTTCTTGGGACATCTTTTTGGTTTTTAAAATATAATAATATGTACCTTAGGAACGAAAAAGAAGAATAAAACAAGGAAATCATTTATTTCTCGCATTCACAACACAACAAAAGACAAAACATTTAAAACAGATAAAAGGCACAGGCTGTACATAAATATAACGTACAAATAACACAACAAAATATAAGACAAGAAAAAATACACAAACTAAAAAACTTACAATTATATTGTAGCTGACAGTTGTTCTGCCATATAAATTATCGAAATATTAAAGTGAATTACTTCACGATAATGAACATTTGTTTGTAGAAAAATACTAAAATACAAAAATAATTGTAATAAAAATATATAAATAACAAAATAATACTAAACACGATAAGGAAATGGAGGATGCGGGTAGGAGAGTGAAAAATACTTTACCATCCATTCCCAGACCTACTAAATATACACAAAAGTTTCATAAAAATCGGTCAAGCCGTTTTGCAGGAGTTCGGTTACAAACACTGTGACACTAAAATAAAATTCTCGTGTTTTAGATGCTGGTCGATGCCATACATGCACTTAACATTCGACGAGGTTTTGACAACCTTCGCGCTGATTTTCTCCAGTAACTCTTGACTGGCATAACGAACGCCACAGTGATTTAAAAAAAAAATATTGATTTTAAACAACATTCTTGAACCTATAAAAAAATACCATAAATGGAACCAACACTCAAAAGTGTCAAATAACTGTGGAAACAAGTACCATGATAGTTCAAAAGTAACTAATATCAAAATATTGTGCGCATGTTACCGACTTCGACAAGTTATTTCACACTTTTTAGTGTTGAAGTGGGTTCCATTTTTGGTAATAATTTTTTTTCACCCTTTTAGTGACTTACTCGCGGGATCAATTTTACTGTCATTTTGTATTTTCACTGATGTCTTCACCCGCAATTATAATGTCGTCCAAGTAAACGTTTTCAGTTATTGGAGTGTAACTCTAATAACTGAACGGTTGCCGTGGCGCAGTGGTTAGTGTCAGTGACATGACAACTGTGTCTCCGGGACTCTGGGTTCGAATCCCGGCCGGGGCAAACATTTGTACGATGAGTGTAGATGTTTGTCCCGAGTCGTGGATGTTGTGTGCTGTGATTGTGTGTGTCCATGCCTCCCGCGATACAGGGAATCCTAGTGCGGGGGTCTGTGTGTGGAAAAAAAAAAAAAAAAAAAAAACTTAATAACCGCTTGTGAGATTTTGATGTAATTTAAATGGCACCACCTCGGAGGCACACTTTATCAATAAAAAAATGAGGATTGTTCCAAAAATGGGAGAGCAATCGGTGATCATACACAAAAAGGAATAAAAATACAGTGAAATATATAACCTCCTCCTTTTTTGAAGTCGGTTAAAAATGGAAGTAGGTAGAATACTCCTTAGAAGGACAAAATATAAACAAATATTATAGTAACACTCCTTTTGTGAACCAAAAATATCACGACCGCGACAAATGTCAACCGCAGCCTATATCACCAATCGTCGCCCACACGTTACACTGAACTGTCAGCCAAAACAGTACCACTAGAACAATATATCAAACAAGAATGAACAGGGCTGCGTTCAGGAGCGGCTTGATCGACCTATATTTGATCGATGTCTCACGAACGGCTACTCCATAGCATGTCACAGACGAAGAAGAAGAAGTCACTTACATTGATCATAGATCACGTGCTAGTTACTACTGCATATGTCACTTTTGCATATGTCACTTTTGACAGCCGATCAAGATTTGATCGATTCTAGATGTAGAAAGATTATGGTCTCGTCGAGCATAATTTGCTCTGACAGGTTGACGTGAACGGTCATGATCAAATATTGGGTGGAGCAAATAATGCTCTAATTGAGCTCGTGAACGCCGCATATTCGCTGTCAGAGCAAGATATGGCTTGGCCAAAGCCGCACCCGAACGCAGCCCTGAGTTCCAATATTTAATTACTGCGTTTGCAGCATGATTGAATCGGCAATTAGCATTTCATATATATAAACGTTCCTAAAACCAGTTTGTTCATTATTCTGAATGCTGACATCCAAATAAATAGTAGTAAACAAGGTGTCTTTGGAGATTATACCAGCTTATGTCATATTATGCTCTTTCTTTTATGATATTATGATACTTTCAATGGACATGTGTCTTATGTGTCAGTTTGTTAAAGTTCAAGAGATGAGACCGCTCAATGTTGCACTATGTTTTGACAAGTTTTGTCCTACTAATATTTTACATGCGAAAGTTTCTGTGTATGTGTATAAGTATGTATGTCTGTATGTTTGTTACCTCTTCACGCTCAAACAGGTACTTCTATTCCGATAAAATTTGGTATTGAGATAGCTTTCTAATAAATCGTAATCTAATAAGAATTCAATAATAATTTTATTTTATATTAATTTCCTGTAAAAATATTATTTATTTTTCATCACCACGCGGGTACAACTGCAGGGCATAGTTAGTGTCCTATAAACATGAAATCTTACATTATTTATTATTATTATTTATTAACATTCACACAAGGTCTTCAGGTCCTAAACTAGGCAGAGCCTGTACTATGGTTACTTGATGACTGATATATATATATATATATATATACTTAATAATTAAAATCGCCTTACTTTTCAAGTATAAAGTTGCTTATTTAATAAATGCGGTGCGTCATCGGTTGATTACTTTTTATATGATAATTTTTGAGCCTATGAATTTTCTCACAATGTATGCGGAAATAAACACTTTGGTGCTGGTAGTTGTGTTCAACGTCAGCTGCTGTCAAATTCCATTTCTTACTCTAACCACCCCAGCAACCTGCCAACACGAATGCTGATGTCAATGTTAAAGCAATTCACGTTCGAAATTCAGCAACTCAATATTGATAGTTACAGTTTAAATACAATAATGTATTCTTGGAGTCTTATAAAAATTTGTTGTTCTACAAATTTGATATGTTGCCACCCCTTGAGTCGTCCTAGGGACTGGGCTGATGCGCGCGCCAGGCCGCCACGTGACGCGCGAGGGTACCAACCCTGACCCAGATTGCGTATCGAACCTCGCCCTTTCCCTTTCGCTACACCATTGATGCGTTCCCACGGCTACGACTGAAGCGGCTGAAGTTCAGCGCAAGAACATGTAGGTACGCATTGTATATATACACTTACTCCACTGTAACAAGGTTCTGTTTAGGGCTGATTGGTTCGTTGATTTGCCTATTCCTTATAATGATTCGAAATTTGAAATTTCATTGTGTCATTTTGCTGTACAATTAGTATATCATACTTTTTAAGATAGACCAGAGCGGCTAATGTTTTTGGGTCCTTGCTCCATAATTAATGAGATCTTACTGATGTATTTTTAACTTGCGATTATCAGCCTTGGACACAAGTACGGCAACGCGCTATCGCTATGGTAGACAACCACCTACGTATTATACGTAGGTACTAAGCGTTTTTGATCAACTTTCTTAGTGCGTACGTAGTACAATCCTGGAGTCTTCAAGTCACGAGTGACAGACCTCGTCAACACTTAACATCAGATGGGAGAGTGGTCAAACGCAAGCTTATAATAAATAAGAAATAAAAAAAACCGATATTTTAATATTTTGTTGTCATGAAACTTCTTGACAGTAATAATTTTTGTGAAGAGCAATTCGCACGCGTCTTACTATGTATTTGAAGCTTTGAGAGATAACTGTGTCGAAATTAAAAACATAAGCACAGATTGGGTTCAGTCTGTATTTCTGATTTTAGTTGTGCACCAGATTCTACTAATATTATAAATGCGAAAGTTTGTGAGTATGGATGTATGTTTGTTACTCTTTCACGCAAAAACTACTGAACATATTTGGATGAAATTTAGAATACAGATAGACTATACCCTGGAAGAAAATATGCTTATGTGTCAACATACGCATATTTACATCATCAGCATCATCATCTTTTTTCATCACCACATGGGTAAACGGATTTGGATGAAATTTGATATGTCCACCGTTGCACCGTCTGGTCATTTGGTATGTCACCGTATGCATTTCAGGTACCGGATTAACACATACTTTTTATCATCATCATCATCATCAATCACCACCACGCGGGTTAAACCGCGGGGTGCAGCTAGTAATATTACATGAGGAAAAATTCGATCAATCCCGCCTACCAGTGAAAGTGCTTCCCTAATCGAATTACTAGTTCCGTAATTTCCGTCAACAAACAAAGTTGTCAATCTTTCTTTATTACATTAGCACACGTTATTAAATTACAACTTAAATACGTTCATTACATTCATACAAAAGAATTCAACGCGTAGCCATTTTTTGCGTTTTTATTCATGCGTTGCGCTTGCGTTCTTTATCTCGAATAGCTTATTTTGTAACTGTTTTTTTACCTTCTCATATAAATTGATTATTGCTGAGGTTATGCGATAATTTTTATCTATAAGCTTACCGGGGTATGACGTGCCCGTTATTGTGGATCTCTAATTTCGAAACGGCTCGACCACAGGGTTAATTTTTTTATACAGTTTGGCCTGAAAAAATATACCTGTGAATAAATTTATTTTTACGTGAAGGCTCTTATAAAATATTATAAAGAAGAAAAGTTTCATATTAATATTGTATATATTCTTGTACTTACATGTACAAATATAACAAAACATTTGTAACAATATTAGCACCTTATTATGTAACAATGGGTGGTCTTATCGCTCAAAGCGATCTCTTCCAGATAATCTTGAACGGAGAGGAACAATTGGAAGGGCGTGATGACGGTGGAGTTTAAATCTATATTAAGTACATCAAATTCAGTACATCATTACATTAAGCCTAATTAACGACATTTATATATAATAATATTAAAACTCACTTTCATAATTACTTTACACGTTTTTTACGGGTATAACGTGGTCCCGTCTCGCACGGGCGAGACGGGACGTTACGACTAGCGCACCGCACTCAAGATCCTGATGAAGGCTTCCGGAAGAAGCCGAAACAATTGTCGATCGTGATCGACTACGCGTAAGTACCACGTTATACACGTAAAAAACAGTGTAAGACATTTATATAATTATATATACATCAACAATAAACAAAGTAATATAAACAGTATATTTCTATATAGTATAGGTTCTAAATCTGTATAAAATAGGTAATTCTTCAATGTATACTGTATGTAGCTACCTACACGTCTGCGACATCGTTTGCTCCACAATGTTCTTTTAGCCTCATATAAAATGCAAAACGGTCCCCACCTACCTGTCACGTTTGACCTATAAAACTTCAAACACTTTGAGAACCTTCAACGCCTGCAGTAATGAAACACGTGGGTTGGAGTCATTCAAAGACGATATTTGGATGTCTCTAACCGTTTCAACAGGACTATTACAACTGTATGTCGAGAAAGATCGGGAGCTTCACAATGCTCAGCATTGAGCATTACCGACTGGCGGAGGAGGAGGATTGAAGCGATGATAGCTCAGCGGGAGGAGCGTCGGCTGTCAAACTGACGGACACTGCTTCGATCCCCAATAACAGCTTGAGCTTCCGGTGAAGGTAACACCGTTATCAAATCTCCAGCATGGTAGTAGGGTACTTTCGAGTACCCGCCTGGATAGCTACCACCCACAAGTTTGAAAAACTGTCACCAAACACATAGTGTGTTCGCAGCAGTCGCGTGAGTATTCTAGGGTTAGCGTGATAACATCTTCGACCACATCGTCACTGACCATCAAGTGAGATAGTGGACAAACGCTAGATCTATACAGTATAAAAAAAAGACTGCGCTTATCCACAGTGTTGGTGGAGTCCCTTCTAGCTGGTTCTTCTGCAAAAAAGGCAGATTCCCATCAACATTAATATTATAATGACCTGATTATCCGACATGCAAATTCAAATTCAAATTCAGTTGTATTATTTTTATTCAATCATCATCATCATCACCTCAGCCATAGGACGTCTACTCCTGGACACAGGCCTCCCTCATTGATGTCCACAAGGACCGGTTGGAAGCGACCCGCATTTTTTATTCAATGTCCAAATCAAATTGAGGTCTCTCTATTTCTAGTTCAGCCAGTGCCTTCTGAATTTAGATACTATAGAACCACATACATATTAAAGCATGTTTATATATGTACAATACCTAAATTGAAGAGAATCTAGGTCGTTAGAGCCGTATTTGAACCATCCGTCTGCAGTCCAGACTGACCTTTGCAAGTGGGTCTGGATACATATGTGGAAATATATCGAATGGTACCTAAATGTGACTTGAATTTTATTCGTGTTAGCAGTTTGTGTCAAATAAGAAATTATTCTACAAGCAAACCACCTCACGGTGGAAATATTAAAACTTTTTTTTTATACTGTATATATCTAGCGTTTGACCACTATCTCACTTGATGGTCAGTGACGATGTGCTTGAAGATGCTATCACGCTAGACCTAGAATGCTTACTGGCTCTCAAGGACTGCTGCCTAAACACACTATGTGTTTGGTGACAGTTTTTCAAACTTGAGGTTGGTAGCTAGCCAGGCGGGAACTTGAACGTGCCCTGCCACTATGCTGGGAATTTAATAACGATGTTACCTTCACCGGAAGCTCAAGCCGTTGTCGGGAATCAAACCAGTGACCGTCAGTTTTACAGCCTACGCTGATCTATCATCGCTTCAAATGGTTTCATGGTTTGATCATAATTTGGAAAAGAAGAAACATCATGAATCATGATGGAAGGATGAATGCTTTTGAAAAGGCTGACGTTCTATAGGCATAGCTCATATAATATGCGTTAACAATATATTTATAACGACGTATATTACTTTTGAAACACCAATTGTCCGACCATTAAATTGGTTATAGTCTTTTTTAATCGGGAATGATAATGTAATGGTTATTTTCACTATGATTTGACATTTAACCTTTTAAAACCGTCGCATCCCGCAATTGACCTATTTCAAAAATAGGAATGGAAATTAGGCCAAACAGCGCCAACTTCGGCCAGGAGTTTCATGGTTTAATTACATAGCTACTATGTGAAAATAATCAGCTCATTATATCAATATCGATGAGAAACTGCGCTTGCAGTGGGATGAGCTGCAATGAACTTCACCAACCCGGGGGATAAACGCAGTCCTCCTCCTCTGCCAATCTGTAATGCTCAAGGGTCTTGATGCCGCAGGTCCCGATCTTTCTCACGACATCAACATAGCGGCTTCCACTTGTCGCGGTCTGCAGAGTGTGTTAATGCGTTGGAAACTTTGTGCCCAGCTGTTTGGACACTTGGTCAGACCATCTTCTTGAGGTACTCTACAAAGCAGATGGGTTCTAGGAATCAGCGCCTTGCAATTATTTAGTATGGAAATAAAATAAATTTTATCGTAATATTTTTTTCTATGTATATATAGAATAGATAATTTTTTATAATTTTTTGTATCATATACGAGTAATAACTATAATGTGAAAAGTCTCTGCGTTGCAGTACGAGGTTTCGTTAAGATAAGCTATTAGACTATTTTAAAAGTGTCTTAGTTAGGTGTAAAGAATACAGATATTCCCACAGGTAACTTATAATATCCTCACTAACTTGAATAAACAATGTACATATGAAAAAACAATTAATACCTTGTTTTACTTTTAGAATAATGTTAGGTATCGATACCAAATTTGTAAATGACTCACTTCGCTTCAAACCGGCTCAATGTCCTCTTGACTCATTTGAAGGTGATTTGATTATGAATGATTCGCTCGGTAAGTGAGTATAATATTTTTATGCATATTTTGTGTGTGGAATGGATGGGTGCTACCGGCCGTGGTGTTGGTTACTGACATTTCGCAAGGTTCTGCTTATGTCGCAAGTTAAAATACTACAAATATTATCTCACGTTTGTCAGAATTAGAAAATATGTAAAAAAAATATGTTACACTAGCAGAGCCCTGCGATTTTACCCGCGTGGTGATGATCCATGATGATGATGATGAAAAGTAGCTCATGTGTTATTCCGGGACCTCAAGTATCTACATACCAAATTTCATCCAAATCCGTCCAGCCGTTTGAGCGTCATTGAGTAACAAACATCCCTCCAGTTTAAAACTTTCACATTTATAATATTAGTCGGATTATTTCTTCTTCCACTTGCCTTATTTTTTTAAGTAATTTCAATGTAAGTGATTTCTTCTCTAACAACTTTAATATTGACAGAGTAGCCCGTTCGTGAGAAATCGATCAAATTTTATTCGACCAATATTTGGCCAGTGAAGGTGCCTCGCAGCCCGGTACTCGCCCATCCCCTCCGCCCGGTGACTAGGAAGGGTAGGGTATAGGGTAGCTGAGTAAACTTTGTGCCAAAGCACAAGGTCGAACAATAAATAAAATTTACGTTCAAATTACTAAATGTAGATGGCGCTAAGAACAACATCACCTCATATGTTAAAGGATGGAAGAAATTCGGACGCTAGTGGAGTTGCTGCTATAGCTTAGATGGACAAAGCGACCGAACGGTATTCTGTAGTCGTGGGTTCAAGCCCAACTATCAGCCGATTTTTTTCCTTCGAATAATTTGAACGTAAGTTTCGCCCAGCATGCAATAAACCATAAAAATATTAAATCAAATTTGGCTAGGCTTTCAAATCCTACAAGCACTATAGCATACACAGACCCTGAGGCAAAATCCCGAAAATAGGTATCCATTATGTCATTGTGTTCACGGACATACAGCCAGTTAGTGCCGAACCAGTGACCCATTTGATCACTTCCAGTCGAATTGGTTGAACGAGTTACCTGTGTTTGACGAATACTGAACGGTACGTTAAGCCAATATTTGGATAATATTTGAGTTTTCGACCGGAGAAAAAATATACTATAAATTATTATTATTTAATCATGAAGCGATGATAGCTCAGCGGGAGCGTCGGCTGTAAAACTGACGGACACTGGTTCGATCCCCAAAGTGGCAGTGGCAACGACTAGCATGATTAAAGTTGTATATAAGTGTCAGCTTGGAAAACGTGTAACACATTTTATTTCATTGTACTTTTAGAATTTAATGAACACCCAAAATTTACATATACATATATTGTATCAAATTTTATATTAGGGTTAATAAAGATATTTTGAAAAAAGTTACAAACATTTGTGTGATGAGCGTGAAGTGTGTGTCATTCCGCGACACAGGGCATCCTAGTTCGGGAGTATGAGTGTAATAAAGTATACCAACATTCCTAAGACTGTTTTAGGTTTGAAACGTTTAATATCTCCAGAGAATATCAGAGTGAAACAGCAGTTTTGAAGAATTCAAGATACGATAAAATCGTGATAAAAAAGGGTCTCTGAAGGGTTGGATAGAAGTGCTACGGATCTTTATTACCTATCCTTGATTTTGCACTCGAAGATGAATAAATTTACCATGTATTTTATATGATTTTCTATTCCTATTCAGATGAAAGCATAATTTAAACTATTATAATGTACAAGCTGCGCCCCACGGTGTCACTCGCGTGGTGATGACGATGATGATGTTTTTGATTTCTTCATTTCTTTTTTTTTATAAGTTTGCGTTTGACAACTGTCTCACCTGATGTTAAGTGATGACGTTGTCTAGGTATATGTATATATTATTGACGTATAGATATAGATAAGAGATATATAAAGAGAGATATATAAAAATGTCATGTTGCAATATTTGCTATCAAAATCGAACCGAAACCGGTTGCCTGATTTTTATGATTTTGGGCGAGACTTGAGAGGACTTTGGGCGGTCTGAAAACTTCGTTATTGGGCCGGTATACTCACTGCTCTATGAGAGGCAAGTGCTTTCTCCAACAGTGGGAACATTTTGGTCTAATTACGTTATGTTTTAAACAGAATCACGACGAAATTATTAATATGAGAGAAATCCGTAATACATTCTCCAGAATCGATAATATTTACCAATCAGTTGATTTTCCTTTCAAAAAGTCGAAAACGAAATAGCCAGAATGTATCTACAGTTCAATATACATAGCTACTATTTGAGATAACATTAAGCCTTCGACATAATCTCGATGGAGAAATGTCGAGTGCCTAAAATAAGCCCCCAGTTACTTTGGTAGGATTTCGACTAGCCCCTCACGAATCTGACCGCAACGATGTAAGCCTCAATGCTCGCGAACTGACAGTTCTAAGTCGGGAAACTGTGGCGAAGTTACACGAAACAGCCCTCTAGGTACCTACATTGTCTTTGGAAAATAGGTCAAAGTGCAGACCCTGAGATAAACGTTCCAAGACATGCTTTTTGTATTTGATTCTTATTTTGAGCCGACATCTCTCTTGTGGTTAACGATTTCTGCGAGATTTTGCGATTCTCATTTATTTAACCTACTCCTACTAATATTATAAATGCGAAAGTTTGTGTGTATGTTTGTTACCTTTTCTCGCTCAAACGGCTACACAGATTTCGACGAAATTTGGTATGGAGATAGCTTATACCCTGGATTAACACATAGGCATAATTTTCGTCATCACCTTCATCACCACGCGGGTACAACCGCGGGGCGCAGCTAGTTATCAATAAATAAACAAGGCTATTATTTATTTATGAATGTATAAAACACGGGAGCTACTCACGTATTAAGTCAAAATGTTCCGACTATAGTTATAACTAAAAACTATAGTCGGAACATTCTGATTTAATAGTTGGACACTATAGTGGTCAAATGCATCTGGAAGAATAATAAAAACTATATGCGTTTACGATAAAACGATAAAAGCTAAAAAGTCAATACACATAGAAAATATTTTCATAAAAACATACATCAAGGGTAATTAGGATTAATCAGCGAATAAACCGAATATTTATAATTTATATATATGTAATAAAATAAAATAAAAATTTAAAAAAATGTATGTCTCGTTCCCTCTGTCGGTTTGTCTGTTGTTTTGTTATATTCTAACCAAAAAACTGCTAAGAAATTAATTAAAAACTGTGTTTTTATTAAATTGTACTGATTATTAAATACTTTAATATGTCCAATAAGAAATTTGCTAATGTAATCCGCCTGTCGGATTTTCTTGCGTTCTTCACATTTTTTTACATCTGGTTGTGTTCAATAGAAGTCGGAATACAGTATAAAAGTATAAAATCACTTCAACTGATTTTCGCTTCCGCTAAGTTGCTATATTTCTAATTAGTAATTAACTCATTAACGTTTAAGGATAATAAATATACTTCCTTCTCTTTTGGATATCGCAAAATGATTATCATCAAATCAAGTCTGTAACTCAATCTTCGGAGATCAGGTAATATTTCAATTCATTTGCTAGCTATTTGAAGGTTCATAAATAACATGCAATTTAGTATTAAAAAAAAAACATCCGAAAAATATCCAAACAGATTATAATGAACCTATAAACACTACCTATCGATTAAAAACTCACTCAAAATTGGCACATTCCGTTGATATTACCATTCATTTTTTTGAGGCTACGATTTCACTGATTCACATGTGACCTTCACGCATCTGCGCCTGTATCTATGGATGAAAATAATTTTCAGATATTATAAGCACGTACCTATTAAAAACATAATGATGAAATTGTGTGAAATGAATAACTTTTGATTGTTCTTTATTAGTATTAGTACTAACAATTAAAAAAAAAAAAAATTAATTAAATTTACCAAAATAGTTTACTTTTAGTTAGTTAGTAGTTTTAGTACTTTTTAGTAGAATAATTTACCAAATTTAATTTATATACATTATGGTTGAATTAAATAAATAAAAAATAAAAATTGTGTCAAAATGTCTTAAGTTTCTTTCAAACCACCTTTTATCCAGATAGATCGAGATATTCCTATTGTTCATTTATATCGAGCCAAATATTTCAAGACATCGTGAATGAAACCTTAAGCCTCTTAGATCACCATTAACTCGTAAACAGTCGGCGAAAAGAAACGGTCTAAAACATCAGCTAAAAGACGTTCAAGAAGCTCCGGAATGTGGTCCCGGGATCCGGTATCTCCTAATCCACGGAAATAGGTCACTGGGTGGGAGCCCTATCGATTGCCCTCACTTGCGCTCGCAGGAACTGGCCACTTTGAAAGGAAGGCTCTTTGTAGGCTTTAGTTTCACAGAATAGAAAATAGCAAAGTTGGTAGTAGCAGTTACCTAGTATACCTATATAAGTTCATAACTACCATATATATATATACATATATAGGTTAACCATTTGATCATTTGGAGGGAACACTTTATATTGTGGCTTTTCCATTCTTACACACATTTCATAATACAACTTTGTGCTTAAAAACTTGATTAAATTTAAGTTAATTATTGTGGATCATTTAGATTCTTTAATAGAAATAAAGATAAAATAATTGAATGAGAAAAAGATAAAATTTGATTAACAAAAACGAATGAGTCCTATGGGTTTGTATAACACCAAGAGATCATAGTTTTTAGGGGAGATAGTTTTTCCGATTCGATTTTACAGTTAAATTCTCAAATGAAGAACAGATCTCATCGAAGAAAATAGCCAATACTCGCCACGCTTGGCAGGCGGGTTGGCAAGTGCAGTATATTTTGTGACCCTCAGAAGGCGCTGCTGCCTTTCCTGCTGGTCCGTGATCCCTTAGCCGACTCTTACGGCACCCACGGGAAGAGATGGCGGGGTACAATTTTAAGCCGGTACCACCACGGAAATTTTATCATATAAATTTACTACATGTTTTTCCCTCGAACAAGCCTCGATTGATTTATTAACAACATAAGAAATTCTCGATATAATATCTTGTAACATTTTGTTTGTTTAACCTGTGGTTGCATGCACCGACCACTAAATCAGAGTTTGTGATCTATGGTTGCAGGCAAAGCTATAGGAATAAATTATCGTTTTAGTAATGGCCCCCGTGGCCGTGACCCGTTGCTGGCTTATAGTTGCTTGTAGGTACTGGTAGATACGTAAAAATTGAATTCATTATTATTCTTAACTTGGTGATACATATGCTTTTTACATAAATAGACGGCTTACTGCAAGAACTCATTAACTGCAAATAATCATTGTGCACCTGATACAACAGAAGGTTTTGTCTCGACGAATTCTCCAATACGCAAAAACCCCATTTATTTCTAGCTTTCCTAAATTAGACGTTATGACTTTGTAATAAAGTCATTAATTTCAATTTTGGGTTGACTGGTTTTTTTAAACTCATTTGCTTACATCATCAGTTTTTACCGACCATAAAAAGTTACAACGATGCATTTCAATTTGCTACATCATTTATGAGAATTATTAACTTCTATAAACAGACAGAACGACATCGCTTTAAAATAACGTTACCTTAAATTCATTAACTGCATTTAATAACTTTTATCTGATCTCATACTGAAATATTATGATTAAAAAGTCAAAAGCAGAACATGGATAGCCTTTAGCAATACATCGAAATAAATTTAAAAAGTTAACATTTCAATACAGCTCTTCTATGACAACTGTATCGAAATGTTAACTCTTTTTCCATTATTATACAACTTCAGCTGGACCAAGGAGGTTGCAATGCAGTTTTTCTACATATACTTTGTGGACGCGGCGCAACACGCATGCGCAACCAGCAAATGGATTTTGACGCTAAACGTTTACAAATCAATTCAAACATATGCTGTGATTTTACGCAAATATCATTATCTATTTTATGAGTTTAGATAAAGGAGTGTATGAAACTGCACATAATTTGGTCATAAAACACTCGTGTAATCCTATAAAAAAACTCACCTACGGCTCGTTTGTTTAACTTACACGCGTGTTTTAAGAACCCTTATTATGATACAGTTTCATAAACTACTATTAGCAATACATGGCGAATAGCAGAGCAATATTTTAACATCTATATAATAATGACTCATTAAAATTATTTTAGTTTACTATTGGCTTAGCGAGTGATATTCAGCACCATGCCTGTTTTAGTTATGCTACAATAACCTACAATACCAAGCTGCCTATTACAAAACCTCCAATTTTTTTTATATTGATAATGTGTACCTACCTAAAGACAAAATAATACCCTAATAATTGCGTCATTGGTATCAAAACTTACCAGCTAAAGGTTGCCCGGTGTTTATTTACCTCATGAAGGCAGCTCAGACGGGGAAGATTAGTAAATTGTGCTATTATTTGGATGATAATTATAAAGCCTGTGCCGAGGTAATACTGGCCTAGAATATCCCCCATCTCTTCCCGTGGATGTCCTAAAAGTCGGCTAAGGGTTCACGCATCAGGAGGTGGGCAGCAGCGCTTTCTGAGGATCGAAAATCATACTGCGCTTGCCAACCCGCGTGCACTTTCGTTGCAACTGCAGTCATCCGAAGATGCTGTATTATATAGGCAGCTCAATAAACGAATATGGAAATCCTTGCGACACGACATCTGTACCTTCAATACAAATCGTATTAAGGATACGATAAAACGGAGAAAAAGCTCCAAGGTGTTTGCAAGAGACAGGTCTATCGGGCAAAGCCAGATGACTACTCTGAAGACCGACAACAGCAGTATAGCGTCAATCAAAGCAGAGTCGTTTGGAGAGATCGAGATGTTCGATGGATAGCTATACTCTTTGGTCGTTAACATGGTGACAGCTTGAACAAAGACCCAAGAGGCAAGCTAACTCGACACCATACCGAAGACATCCCGGAAACCAGCCTGACCCATCAGCGATGATAATCTCTCCAGCACTGCTGTATTGACCATCGGTATATCGAAGTGTTGAAGTGTTTGTGCAATAACTCCAACACGTTTGTTACCTAATAACTTTCGATTGGGTGAAGGTTTAAGATTTTTTTTAAAATTCTGGCGCTTCCCGTGTTTATTTGTCCAATTCCATCAAAATCGGTCATGTGGTTCTTGAGTTACACTCCAATAACTGAAAAGTGTTAAGTCTACTTGGATAACATTATAATCGCGGGTGGAGAAATCGGTGAACATACACAATGACAATTGATCCCGTGAGTAGCAGAAGTAAAAAAATATATATACGGTCAAAATCTCCTTTTATGAAGTCGGTTAAAAAAGTGTAGAATACCTTGTCGAAATCGGTACCATGCTCACAATATTTTGATAATACGAGTAGTTACTTTTGAACTATTATGGTACCGACTTCAACAAGTTGTTTCACCACTTTGGAGTGTTGATGTCGGTTCCATTTTTTTTAAATTATCGCTTTACTAAAAAAAATATTGAAAGAAGACATTTCGACTTATTCTTCACATAGTTTCTCTTTAGGAAGTAATGCTGAAAGCCCTGACAATGAACTTTCCACCTTCGACGCTGGCTTTTATAGCTCTTGGCCTTCGTAAGTAAGGGGATGTATGAATTATTCACCAGTTGTGTACTGATTTATAAAGAACCATAACAAATTGCTTAGCAATGTGTAATAAATTATTTCTTTTGAAAGCTTGAAGCATCTTATTGAATATCCTTATAAGGGTAAGTATGAACTTTTGATCACCGCAACATTTTTTTTTATACTGCATAGATCTAGCGTTTGTACACTATCTCACTTGACAGTCAGTGACGATGTAGTCGAAGATATCATGGCAGTAGTCCTAGAATGCTTACTGGTACTTGCTGCCTGATCACATTATGTGTTTGGTGACAGTTTTTCAAACTTGAGTAGTCGTAGCTAGCCAGGCAGGTACTCGAAAGTAAAAATATACATACATAGATACATTCACGCCTCTTTCTCGTAAGGTTTTTTTTAATACTCTATAGATCTAGCGTTTGACCACTATCTCACTTGATAGTCAGTTACGATGTGGTCGAAAAATCACGCTAGACCTAGAATGCTCAAATTGTAAAGCATAAGGTTGACCATGAAACCTTTATGGAAATCGTTTAGAGATGGCCTGGAGATATAAACAAGAATTGCTCTTTTAATATCTAGATATCCCTTCAAAAATCAAAAGGATAAAAATGGCACCCAGCAACACCTGCTTGTTATTTAACATCCACACGTTAATCCCATCGTAAGCCATTCCCGTGACATACGACGCCTGCTCATGACGTGTCCACTCCGTCCTCTATGACGTCACTGCGTGTCACTACTATAGTACAATCTTGGCGGGATGCCACTTCAGCTGTCCCCAAGAGAGAAATAAGCGGATTATTTATAAAATGGTGTATTTGTTTTGAATCATAACCATCATCGCACGTGACCAGCTATGGAGTGTTAGACACGGGTGTGTAACGTGTGCTTTATATATTTATAAATTCCTAGCTGCGCCCCGCTTGGACTACAGTTTGCCCATTTTCCGAAAAAAACGTGCCCGTGTGATATTTTTTTACATACGTCTATAATCTATCTGTGTATCAAATTTCATTTAGATCCCTTGAGTCGTTCTGGCATGTTTGAGAAAACATCCAAAAAATATGTCACTAGGATATAATTAATGCGTAGAATTATCCTAGTGGCGTCAGAAAGGCTCAAACAATCTCAATGAAATTTGACACTAAGATATATAAGTATAATAGACGTTAAGGTTTTTAGATTTTTTTTGATGATGATGATGTAGGTTTTTAGTTCTGAAAAAGAATACGATTCACTTATAAATATGTCATATACTAAATGCTTTAGTAAGTTATCTTAAAGCTGTACACCATCAAACATAATATTTCGTTTGCAGAATATTATTTTTGAAGTTTTTGATTGAATTTAGGTTGATTTATTAAAATTGTAACTAATAATAATTTGAATTAAAATACATTAAAAAATTGCATAATTACGTACTTTTTAGTACGCGGTAATTGATTAATAAGTATGTATATGCCGAAGCCAGCTATCATAATGAATTTTACATTATATTAACAGCCTTACGTTTTTACTAAACAGTGCGTGCCGTTCAACTATCGGCTTGAATGATATTCAGCCGTAGCCATCTAATGTAACATTTATACAGCTGGCTATCTAATGCTTAGGCCATTCATATAAATACCATTTGACACAAAAACATAAAATTCTTCTTCTTCTATTGGTGCCATCTTCTAAGAAAGGTCGGTGATCATCAAGGCGATGTGTATTTGTGTACCCTTGACACAGCAACTCTGAACAACGAAAGGGTGCATTTGTTGAACCATTACTGGCGTAAGTTCTTTAGCCAGGATTTTATTCTTTTGCCAACACTGCGTCTTCCCAAAATTCCCCTGAATCTTTTCTTAAACATAAAATACACATGCGAAATTATTTTTTTTGAATAATCCCACTAATATTATAAATGTCAAAGTTTGGATGGATGGATGTTTGTTACTCAATCACGCCAGAACGGCTGAACGGATCTGGATGAAATTTGGGACCGAGATATATTTTAGTCTGGAATAGCACATAGGCTACTTTTTTTCCCGGTAAAATGTAAAATTCTCGTAAAATAATTGATGTAGCGAGTAAAAAGTAATCCGCGCGGGTGTATTATAAACGCGAAAGTTTGTTTGGGCGTTTGTTACTCAATCACGCTCAAACTGCTGGGGAGATTTGGATGAAATTAAATATGTAGATACTTCACGTTCTGGAATAACACATTGGCTACTTTTCATCGTGATCAACATCATCAATCATCCCTGCGCGGGTAAAATCGCGGGGCGCAGCTAGTTTATACAAAATGATAAATGTCAAAATCATGAGATCTAAAAGTGTACGTAACTGACAACGAAATGCACATGTAATAAATTAGAAGACTCGTTATAATGCAAGTTAAATTAAAATAGCATTTCAATTCACAAAGGATTCTATTGTTCTTTAAAATTCAAAGTGCTTGTCTCGGTCACGGCTAAATTCACATTAATTTTAGCTAGTTGTTTTTTGCGTAAAGTAAACGATATGTATGACAGTGTGTGGGTTTCAATTCCAGAAAGAAAGCAACATGGCAGAAAGTGGAAATACATTTTGCGGTCGAAGCCGCCAGGCAATAAATGTTATCGCGCCAAATCCTAGCTGTTTGATTAAATGGCTGAATATCATTAAAGCAAAAAAGGAACGTTTAGTTAAAAGCTAATGCTTCAATGATATCCAGCCGTTTAATCAAACAGCTGACAATGGTCGGTACCGTGATAGATGAAAAAAAAAAAATCCAAAAATGGAACCGTCTTCAACACTCAAAGTATGAAATAACTTGTTGAAGTCGGTGCCATGATAATTCAAAAGTAACTTTTATCAAAATATTCAAATCAAAATCAAATCAATCACTTTATTTGCATGAATATGGGTACATTATGATATAAAATTAGTTACAATATTTGTAGTCCGCCATAACAACCCATATTGTGAGCATGGTACCTGTGGTAGTTATTTCATACTTTTAAGTGTAGAAGTCGGTTTCATTTTCTGATAATTTATTTTCACCCTTTTCAGCGACCTTTGCTACTCACGATATCAATTGTCATTGTGTAGGTATGTTCACCGATTTCTGCACCCGCAATTATAATATCTCCCAAGTAGATGTAACACTCTTCAGTTATTGTGTGTAACTCAAAAACCGCAGGACCTATTGTGATGAAATTTCTACTGGGAAGCACCAGGTTTCAAATAAAAACAATTATCGAAACCGGGTCACCCAGTCGAAAGTTATTCGGTAATAAACATTTTAAAAAAAATACGGGTCGAATTGAAAATCTCCTCCTATTTTGAAGTCGGTTAAAAATATGAATAAACTCTAGTAATACTTTGTATTGTATAGTAAAGTTTCCCTCAAATAAAATTTCCCGAAAATAAAAAACTGATGAAGAAATATCTAAGTTCTTAAGTCAATTGGGATGAATGGTAGGTCCTTGAAGGTCGAACCGGATGTTTTATCGCCATGTTTTCACCGGAAACATGGCGCCGGAGTAATCGATTTCACTCTGTGAAGATAAATATAAATCATTTCTGACGATAGGCAAACAGTGGTAGCAATTCTACTATATTTTTTCCATAGTAAATATGCTTGCGATGACCACCGTTTCATCTAATGTTAAGTGATAACACGATGATAGTCTAAGGTGTAGCACGCCAGTTCAGAAGGTACCTATTCACTCGTGACTTGAATACTACAAGATTGTCCCTCTGAAAACTCACTATCAGCTTTGTAAAATCCATTCAAGTTCCGAGCAGTTCTAAAACCTGGCTTAAACATGCCAAAGACAACAATAACCGTTCACCTTTGAGAATATCAATGTTCGAACCGTTCACTAACCTAACCGTTCGACTATTGCCATATTCATGTCAGAGAGTATCGCTTATAGTTCTAAAACGTAACAAATTGTATCCATTCTGTATGGTATTGATGTTTTCTTGGGTCAAGGGCCAGCTGAGCAGGTTAGAGTAGTTAAGCACCTGCGACGTCTGTTATATAAACATTTGGCAATTTACTTACTCATTAAGGGCTTAACTGGTGCCGATGACATTACAGGGGCTCGCGGGTGTTTACAGGTAGAGAGGGCGGGACAAATCATGGTGCGTGTTGATTTGAAATATTACAAATATGTACCTCACAAATGACTTACGGGCTCAAAAAAACTACAAATTAAGTACATTTTTTTACTTTAATTTCCTGTCTTCTGGTATAAGACAAAGTTCATGCGCATTTGTCATTACTGTGAGTATTTACGATAAAGGAAAAATATGGTCACACGTATATATTTTTTCACTAATAACTTACCAAACCACATCAAATTTTTTTCAATCAGATTTAAATTTCATGAATATTCGTTCTCATAAGTGGTATTTTTTAAGTTTATATGCTACACTTAGACAAACATTTAGCAAATGGAAGCCTTATTATATATATAGTTTGTGGCCTTAATGGAAATCTTTTATTGCGTCAATCACGCAATACACCACCGTGGATAAATAAAATATAAGCTAAAGCACAAAGGATTTATAGTTATTTTACCTCCTGAGTATGCCCCAATACCATGTTCGGACCTGCCTTACAGAAGCATGAAGGGTCATGTTAACTTATTAATTAGCAAACAAATACCTGATTATAATTCTTAAACGTTGCCAAATCGCTTGTAATTTGTGTGGTTATGGAGAAAATTAAAAAAATGCAAACAAAACGAGCGCAAAATACGAACCAAGCCATAAAAATATTATATTCCTCGTATAACTACGACAATTTGATAAATTTCATCCGTAAACATCGAAATAATAATTTAACCGAAAGAAAAAAGGTTTTTTAACACTTTCCAATCTATTGTTATTGTTATTTAAAGTGGGGGCGATAAGTCCTGCTCTGACGTTCCGCTTCGGGTGTATAGTGCATTTCCCCCGCCAACTACCCTAGCCATCCCAACTCCTTCACATAGCGGAGTATGGCTTTAGGTTGTTGGCACAGCTGCTCCAGTTTTGTGCCAGTAGGTGATTTAGCCTCCCTGGAGTCACATTCTCTCGAAAGTGATTTATATTTTACATATTTATGTAATAAAGTTCTGCGTCTTATATTCTCGGCAGATATTAAACGCAAAGCATATGTTCCACAGTTTTATTTTTTTCCTGCATAAGAAGGCTATTTTCACCCGTTTTGTGCAGATGATGGTAGTTTAGTTTGCAGTGACCAGTAGACCAGACTATACACATACGTCGATGACTTCCATCGACGTACGATAGTTGCGGGTGGAGAAATCGGTAAACATACACAATGACAATTGATCCCGTGAGTAGCATGATGAAGTGGATAGCAAGAAAAATTTTGCAAAAAAATTGAACCGACTTCAACACTCACAATACACCGCCACATGCCTCATGGTAGTAGGGTACTTTCGAGTACCTACCTGGCTCTCAAGTTTGAAAAACTATCACCAAACACATAGTGTGTTCAGACAGCAGTCATTGAGAGCCAGTACAGATTCTAGGTCTAACGTGATTACATCTTCGACCACATCGTCACTGACCATTAAGTGAGTTGTATGAGTAATGAGTGTGTAAGAGATTTTTATTGTGTATCGCATTAACGCTATGCTAGGCAGAACTTCAGTTCAAATATTTGAAGGAAAAAAATCGGCTGCTAGTGGGACTTGAACCCACGACTACAGAATACCGTCCTGTCGCTTTGTCCAACTAAGCTATAGCAGCCCGTACCACTAGGGCCGAATTACTTCCTTCCTTTATTAACATCTTGCGGGGATGTTTTAGCGCCATCTACCTTTAATTGTATGAACAATTAATTAATAGGGCTGATAGACCAACGTTACAGTTGATATCGTATCAAACGAAGGCACCCTACCCTTATTTTAAGAGATTTTTATTGTGTATCGCATTAACAACATGCTAGGCAGAACTTCAGTTCAAATATTCGAATGAAAAATAATATAATAATGAGTGTGTGCCTACACACTCATTACTCATACAACTCCCTTACCTTCATCGCTTGTTGCATCAAGATTATGGGCTCAGTAACAAGTAGGTTATAAGCCCGGCCCACTAATAGGTCTAAAACTTTATGGTACGTGTATGAAAATATGATACTTTACAATTATGTTACCAATTAATTAATTATATCCACACCCTCACTAATATCATAACCATTGTATGCTCTATTAAAACAATGTCGCTAGGTCACTTGAACGAGGACAGACTAAAATCTTCTTCTTCTTCTTAGTCGTGCACTCTTGGCAGAGTGGTCGTGGTTACAGTGATGGCAGGTGGCAGGTCCTCGCTGACGTCTTTGTCCAGGGTAGCAGCTCGCTTAGCGATGTTTGTTTTTTTTTTACTAGAATGACATGATTAATTATTTCGGACGAATACATACAGTCGCATATAGTGTCGCCCGTGCATCTCATTGAAGATGAGATAAGCGAACGAATAAAACTCTTGCATTGATGTACACTTTATAATACTATAAATAGGAATGATTTCATTGATTGTAGTTTTATTTGTAATGGATAAACTCAAAAACAACTCAACTCAAATTACTGCTACTTTGACGGTCGCCGTGGCGCAGTGGTTAGTGTCAGCGACATGACTACTGTCTCCGGGACCCTGGGTTCGAATCCCGGCAGGGGCAAACATTTGTGCGATGAGTGTAGGTGTTTGTCCCGGGTCTTGGATGTTTGTGTGCTGTGAATGTGTAATAAAACCAATTCTCTATTTACAGCAGCAGTTTTTTTTTTATTACACTTAAACCCCCGCACTAGGATTCGGGAGTGCGGGGTCTTAAGTGTAATAAAAATTTGAGTCTGACAACTATCGCGAGTTTCTCCATAATTGTAATGTAACAAACCGACTAGGACTCACGTGGTAAACACTGGAAAATTACTCTATTACTACTAATACTATAATAAAAATGTTAAAAAAACTGGTGCTGTAAATAGAGAATTGGTTTAGGTTAGGTTTTAACATCTTACAACTACTTATAACCGCAATAAGCAGTTTAAGTTGAGTTGCAACATCGATTTCCAAAAATCCTTCCTCTATGATGATGATATGATACATTATTATGGAGTAACGTGAGCTATAAATTTTTCTTTTTATCTGACATCTCTACAAATAAATAATGTAACACAAGGTGTCGTTTGCATGGTGGTAACGTTATTTCTGAAGTAAACCGTCACTAAACATACACTGTGACACACACACCCTTCACACTGTGTGTGCCAGTAAATATTTAGGTCTAGCTTGATTACACTTTCGGTCTCATCGTCACTAACCATCATCAAGTGAGATAGTGGTCGAACTTTAGATCTATAAAGTATTCAAGAAAATGCTTTTAAATGTCATTCGTTGGCGTGGGCGTTGAAAACATTCGACTATACATAACATATAGGTTTGTATAATTTAACACAGCTATTAAACTGAGGCCGTCTCTGATATCTCCTGCTCCTGCCACCATCGCACTTTCGACTTATTCTGATAGCCCAACGCTTGAAGCGAAGATAACTTCGGCGTTCTGAGAGAAAAACATTTCTAAATTCATTCATCCTTTGACAATCACATTTCATTGTATAGATATGTCAATAAAATTAACAACATTAATGTTTAAGTCACCATTTGCTAAATAAACAATTTTAAGTCGTATCAGTTTATTTGTTTGAAAGTCCTACATGTGTCAGAAACTTAAATTAATACCACTTATGAGAATACTTCCTGTAAGTTTCCAAGTCATTGTGACCTAAAGCGAATTTTCATTTGAAGAATCACGCTAGACCTGGAATGTTTACTGACTGTCATAAGCTGCCTGTAATATTAAATGTAGTGTAAATAAAAACAACATCGATGGTTCGAGAGAATAGGCAATACAAGCAAATAACATGACTGCTGGACCTCATCCAACGCGCATATCTATCTAACCGTATGGACCAGGTACCGGCCACCTGCAGTCTTGTCTGCAAAGTGGATTACATCGGTTGTCATGCAATTTAGAAGTAGCCTAGGTGTCCTTGCCAAATACTCGCTGTATTTACCTAGTCCATCAAACAGATATCTAGTTTATTCAGGAGGAATTTATTTATAATCATTTGCCTAAGTCAGGTGTTGCATTCTGAAAATGTAGTTATATTTAAATTGATTGTTTAAATAATTAGAATCGGAAAATAGACGAATATCTGAATGATAAAAGGAATAGATGTACATTTGATTGTGTAATTTTAAGTTATTCAGAAGATTTTACGTTCAATCAGGATGATGGCTTAACAATAATTTTTTGAAGAACTTACTAAACGTAAATATGTTTACTTACTAAACATAGATATGTTTAGTAAGATTTTCGAAGTGCAACCATAAAATGAATCCTATTCTTCTATTCTATTCTAAGCTTTGGTTGATGTGTCATTTTCACGTCGGCAAACCATTAGGTCTCATAGCACAGATCAACCAATGTATTTAACAAATAAATGTATTTACTTTCTGATGATGATGATGATGATGATGACTTTCCTAATTAGTACTAGCTGCGTCCCGCGGTAGTACCCGCGTGGTGATAATCGATGATGATGAAAAGTAGACTATGTGTTATTGCAGGACCTGAAGCATCTACATATCAAATTTCATCCAAATCCGTCCAGCTATTTAAGCGTGATAGAGTAACAAACATCAATATTCATATTCATATCAATACAAACTTTCGCGTTTATTATATTAGTAAGATTTTATGAATGTAATAATTAATTAATTAACAACCAATTAATACCTTAATTCATTGAACCTGAACTCGTATTCTAGTGTTGTTCATATACCGTGACCAAAATGTACCTGGAAGGGACTAGTCCACCCACAACACAGGGTATCCTAGTGCGGGGGCTAACGTGGCTTAGACAACACCAGCTACGTATGCAAGTATCATGCGCTATAAGAATAATGTACCTACCTAATGATTTGTTTTCGTCTTCTTCTTCTCTCAGCCACTGCTGGACAGATGGATTTGCCAATACTCGCCACGCTTGGCATGCGGGTTGGCGAGCGCAGTATGATTTCCAATCCTCAGAAGGCGCTGCTGCCCACCTTCTGGTACGTGGTCCCTTAGCCGACTCTTACGGCACCCACGAGAAGAGATGGGGGAGTACTATTCTAGGCCGGTACCACGACGGCACTGGTGTTTTTTCTGTTGGCTGGACGGTGGTTTTTTTATTTGTTTTCGTAATTTAATTAAATATGTTTTTGAGTAATAAAACTATTTGTATTTATAAACGCATCCCACAAACTTCATACATTGACATTATGCCAATATTGGCTTCAAAACAACGCATGCGGAAGCGGCAGTTCAACGACACCCCGGTGCTGGAAAATGAGTAATCTTTCACAGAGACTTAAATCATCATCATCATCATCATCTCAGCCATAGGTCGTCCACTGCTGGACATATGCCTCCCCCGTTGCTGGACATATGCCTTCCCCATAATATAGGAGGAGACTTAAATAAAGACACAAAATAAGAATTTATGTACACGAGGTAAGCATGTACTAAAAGGTAAAAGTCTAGACAAATGTTACGTCTTGTAATAAAGTGTAATCTAACAAACCTTGGATTAAATGAACTTATTTACGCAAGTCTGAAACAACCCACAAAACTACATAAAATTGAGTTGATGGTACCAACCAAATCTACTTAAATATACCTAATATAGATACTGGAAAAGACCCATATAGCTTGAGGCAGTTTCTACTCTGTAAAGAAAGGAACCAAGGATAGCAACCGTAAATAAACTTACGCTTTTTAACCGCGAACAATATTTTGATACTAGTTACTTTTGAACTATCATAGTGACGAGTTAAATAATTTATGTAAGTATAAGTTAAGGATCCAATTTTCTTGGTATTTTTCTTACATAATTATTATGTTAAATGTTTTTATTTTTTCTAATTAGGCCTGGACGAACTGATATAATGGCTTACGATTACATAAATATTTTTTTTAAAGAAAATTGAAATTATTTCGGAAGTGAATTTTTATCGGTTGGTTCTAGTTTACATAACTCTCGTAAACCTGACTGTGTGCATCTACACTTATTATTTTTAATATTAAAAAGGGTAGTTTTGTTTTGCCTGACATCCAAATTGGTAGAGGTTCTCAATGCGGTTGTATTTTTGACCGACTCTAAAGGAAAGGAAGAGGTTATATATGCTACTTTATGTATTTGCTTTTGTATGTTCACCGATTTCTTCCCAATTTTTGGAACGATTTTAAAATTTGTAAACTCTAATGTAAATTCTAAGGCTTTCATGGCCGGCGTTGCATGTTGTATGTATTGCTTCCGGGCTGTTTGACCATGGCCTAAGTGAAACTTGTGTTCCAGACGTTTCGTCGATCACTGCGGTCGACATCTTCAGTGGTTCAGGTCCGGGCGGCGACAAGAGCGTAGAACTCTCCTTCGCGGCGTCTTCTCTGTTACTGATTTTAAAATTATTTTTTTTTGTTTGATAGAGTCTATTTACGAGGTGTCCCATTTAAACTTCATCAAAATCGGACTAGCTGTTTTTGAGTCACACTCTAACAACTGAAAAGTGCTACGTCTACTTGAACGACTTCCTCATTGCGGCTGAAGAACTCGGTGAACATACACAATGACAATTGATCCCGTGAATAGCAACTGTCACTAAAAGGGTAAAAAAAAATAACATAAAAATGGAACCGACTTCAAAACTCAAAAAGTGCGAAACGTAAAATCATTTTCATTAGAATAGATCTTTACTTATTCCATTTACAGTATAATTATAGTAACAAGAAGTGTTTACATATTTTTTTTGCCAAAATTAAGACACTTGATGTTTTCTCAAAATATATCTGTATTCCACTTTAATAATCAAGTGAATTGTTGATGAATAATAAGCGCTAACAGGTGTACCGCAGTTATTAAATGACTATAAAAAAGTTTCGAGTTCAGGTCGTTAAACCTCTTTTAATTACCACTCGATCAACTTTACGCTATTCTCCAATAAAACCAATTGTTTATTGATCCACCTAGCTTCCAATAACAGATCATTTAGTCGCACGCGGCCGTCACCAGACCGCTCTAACCGTTGGACGCCGCTCTAAATATAACCAGCTAAATATACTCAGCCGTGTGACATCGCGCGACATCGCCGGTACCCTGCTCCATTTGATGATCCAATTTAGACCATATCTCTGGAGTGTAAGGTCAGAGATGTGAAGGCTTACATGCCCGATCGATGGAATTATCTTCGCGTGTGGAACAGTCGTAGCGATATTGGCAATTTCTGGTCGAAAGTTTCTGAAATGTTTGCCCATAAAATGTTTATACAGAATTGGATTTTCGGATGATGATGATCAGTTGTGCTATTTTGTAATCTCTGTTCATCTAGGCAACTGTTGAGGTTGAAATATTTTCGAGTGGAAGTCATAGACTAGCAAGCGCAGTGCAGTTTGGCCACTGACATGGTAGACAAGGTATCTCACCAAGATCGTAGAAGCTGGCATCTGGACGCTTTCATGTTGAGAGAAATGTCCAATGGGAAAGCTTTAAGTGACGCCCTTGATTTATGATGATGATGATCATCATCATCATCATCATCATGTTCGACATTGACAGTAAGCAGTCCGATTTTATACAGATCCGGATTGACTGATGGCATGGACGGTCGCTTGGCTTTTATTTTTTTGTGTATAGTTTCGGGACGATATAATCTTGTTCCATAAGTTATATAATTTAGGTGTCATCTCAGAAGCTTGCTTCGGTAGAAAAGGTTTTACGAACAGTTTGGGTATTTTTTATTAAAGATAAAGTTTTACTTTTTGAACGATAATGAAGTGTGTGTGTACCTGTTTATACGCATTTTGTGCTTGTCTGGTACCGGAAATGTCACCTAAGTTGCTTTAAAAAATCCAAGTGAGCAAAATTACTGTGTGTCAAGATTACTGAATTTGAAAATCCAAACTACTGCGTGTAGGTATTCACTTTCAAACACATCCATCATCACGCCATCAAACGAGCTATCATAATTATTTTCTAAAAAGTTGTAATTCTGGAGTTTGGGTCCAATCAAATCCCACCGAACTCAGCTGAATTGATCTCAGATCACCGTTTCTCATTTGTTTGCAATTCTAATTTTGAATCACGGATTTTCTTTAAAAGTATCGAAATTATAAAGTTTCTAGTTTAGATGAGCTGAGTTGCTCTTTGAATCTGCCAGGCTTGTCATCCATTAACTGATTGTCGATCCAGAGATCTGATGAAATAACAAATGTCCGAATGTTGGCGCGCTGCCTAATTGCTTAGGTACCTACTTTCGACCTTTCCGCTAGACATAGGGAAGTAATGCGTACAACCGCTGGGCCTAAAGTTAGACAGAGGAGAAAATTCGTTAGTTACATTATGAAGAAGTATAACTCTGATAATTGCAAATCCTACTAATATTATAAATGCGGAAGTTTGTGTGTATGTTCGTTACCTCTTCACGCTTAAACGGCTACACCAATTTCGATGAAATTTAGTATGGAGATAGTTTGGATCTTGGATTAACATATGGGCTACTTTTTATCATCATCATAAATCATCACCACGCGGGTATAACCGCGGGGCGCACCTAGTAATATTATAAATGCGAAAGTTTGTGTGTATATTTGTTTGTTACCTCTTCACGCTTTAACGGCTTAAAAGATTTGAAAGAAATTCTAGTTATAATATTTGTTATTTCTAAAAAATATTAAATATTACGGATACCTCATCTCGTTAGGATATTTACGTAGTTGGAAGTTAATCAAGTTTCCATAGTTCAGTACACTGCAACTGACTGTCTATGGTCGCTTAATTCAAACTACTGGATCAATTTGGATGATATTGGGAATACAGATACGTACGCAGACATCCGATACGAAAAATATTATTATGCAATGTCTAAAGCAGTGGTGCCCAACCATTTATACACCTGGGGTTATTTTTTGTTAGCATGAACCATGGAAACAAGAAAAAAAAATCCATACTAAACTATACAAATACAAATATATTTATTACATAAAAGGTGCATTTTACATTCTTAGACTAGAATTATGAACTATAGTAAAATATACAATATTGGGTATGACATTCACAGATATATATAAAAAGAAAAAGGTTTAGGTAGGTACACACACACGCTATACTTTATTCAAAAATGCCTGGATACCTACTGCGTTTTTTAACTGGCATTAACAACATTTTAATAGAAAGTATTATGTTTACATAGACAGTCAAGTAGGTAAATTTTGGATGTGATATGATGTGATTTTTGAGCCTGCATTTTCTGAAGAAGTTCAGCAATCCCCTAGGATTGCTGAACTTCTTCATGTAGTAGTAATATTATTCCTAAATAATATTACTACTACAAGGTACACGCTAATCATCACGTACTTTTAATCGTATAATGACATTGCTTTTATTAGATACCAACAAAGCAGAAAACTCTTATTCACGAAAAAGTAATTGATGACAATTAACACCTTGTATGTATATATTTTTTATTTTTGACTCATCTGATTCGATATGGTCGAAGATTTATCACGCTAGATCTAGAATGATTAATCTCGAATTTTGGTATGATAATTTACCCGCGCACTTGCACGGTGCGTGACCACTGCATTGCCTCTTGCGACATTTTGCGACATTCGCGGGTTCTATTTCGACCACCGTGGACCACTGGTTAACATATTTTTTAATTATGAGTTTACTTTACTGTGCATTCTGGAGGCATAACTGGAAATACATTTACGCATGCAATAGAATATAAATCTTCCAAGCCTAAAACACAGAGCTTCAAGTATTTAGAAACTTGTATATTTAAATTACAATGCAAGCAGCTTGTAATAATACCTACATCAGTCTAAAAGTAGTCAATCAAAATTACATATGCGACCTTGCATTTTAAGTATCTGAGTTACGCGGACGGCAGTTCACCGCTCAATAAAAACGGTAATAAACTTGTAAACGAAGTTCGGATGTCAACGCCCCTTTTTATAAATATATGCGTGACTTTGACACGTTAATAACATCGGCATTAGGGGCTAATGCGATTTATGCGACGTTCTTATTACGAAATATGGTTTAGGAAGTTTGAAAGAAGTCAACTTAGTTAAGTCAGACAGCGTGCGAGTGGAATTCAAATACTCCCGACAAGTGATGGGCGATTTTTCCTAAAACTGTAGTCGATAAAATATAGATCAATTGTTCAGTTTTATCGATCTTTTACAAAGTCGGTTAAAAATCAGCCTTCGAAGGGTTATAACGAAGTTTTTTTATTTTCTAGAACATTGGGAAATAACAGTTTACTATGAATTCTAGAGGCATAAAGGTAAAAGTATTGTCCGCGTGGTGAAAACTGGTTGAAGTCAGTTCAAATGTATATTAATCGCTTCTTCTCAAGCAATAAATACAGCTATACTACAGACCTATGTGAATACCTATATACTCAAGAGTTTTGAGCGCTTCCTTTAACATCCCCTCAGATGTTAAGGGAAGGGAGAAATTCAGCCCTAGTGGTATGGGCTGCTATAGCTTAGTTGGTCCAAGCGACAGGGCGGTATTCTGTGGCCGTGGGTTCAAGTCCCACTAGCACCCGATTTTCTTTCTTTAATACCTATATACTATTTATATACCTAGTATAAAGGGAACCTATCACCATCAACCATTTTTAAGGTAACATTTTGAGTATTTAATGCTAAACTAACAAAATAAACTTTCAGTTGAAAAGCACACTGTTACAAATAGATTATAATTTAAATTTGAACATAGACGGAGGAAAAACAGGAAGAAACCTTTGAACGATCCATAAAATAAAACGCACACTTTTATTTTATTAGCAGTAAAATAATCGTCGAATAGATCACAACACAGGACGCAAGCTGGTTTTGTAGGTACTTTTATAAAACTAGGTCAAGGGTTCTTTTCGATAATAAAATAATAATGCGAATAAGGGGATATAATAACCATAAGAACCATTTTGAAGCGTTGATAGCTCAACGGAGCATCGCCTGTACAAGAGAAGGACAGCATGGTGGTAGGGTACTTTCGATTATCTGCCTGGCTAGCTACCATCAAGTTTGAAAAACTGACCAAACTCAGTGTGTTCAGGCAGCAGTCCTTGAGAGCCAGTAGGTAAACATTTTAAGTCTAGCGTGATTACATCTTGGACCACATCGTCACTGACCATCAAGTGAGATAGTGGTCAATCCCTACAGAATATTATAAAAAAATACTACGAAAAACTATTCCAATCTTGAATTACTTTTATTACCGGGACATTTTCATGTACTTAAGTAGTAATGCGATATTACGGCTTAGTTGAGTTATTTCATATTCAAAAGTGATTTTTAAATCATTAAAACTCACTAGCATTGTCTTCATCTAATATATAAAAATCTTGGTGTCACAGTTGATTATCGGCCTCTTCCGCAAACGCTTGCCTGATTTTTATGAAATTTTTTTTTTGACGTGATAATGTTTTATAAATTGATGAATACCAGCAACACTCATGAAAAATAGTAACGTTCCGCGTAACGTTCCACCTGAGTTTTGTATTACATAAAATAATCAAAGTCAAAGTCAAAGTCAAATTAAAAGTCAAAGTCAAAGTCAGTCAAAGTCAAATTCAAAGTCAAAGTCAAAGTCAGTCAAAGTCAAAGTCATAAATGATTATGACGTTATCACGTAAATCTATCGTCCGTAAACCGACTTTACAGACAACCAATTTTTATTTTTTTTCTAGGTCTGAGAATAATGGCGTTAAGTATTTTTCACTCACCTGCCCCCACTCCCCATTTTTTTTTGCGATGTTCGTTTGAACATTCAAATAATTTAACCGTCGATCATTGACGTTTAGTAATTTAAATGAAGTTTCGTGACACTTTGACATTTTGATAATTTATATAGCAGAACAACGTTTGCTAGGTCATCTATGTATTATGCTTTATACTATTTCAAGCTGAAACAAATTATCGATCGGGATGTCGATTACGCATAAGTGTATCGCTATAACCGCATACGGTTAATTTAAATCATTAAAGGAAGGTGTTTTTTTGAGAGCATACAAATTGGACTACCCTCATCTTTTCAAATATATTGCGTTTTATGCTGCCAAAGTTTAAGGTCAATTTTGCTCTGACACATATAGCAAACGGTACACGGTACCGACGCTCTAACTTATTTTGGTACGTATTCAATTTTGCCATGGAAGTTATATACCTTTTTGTCATCTTTTACGTAATTAAGCGTGGCTTTAACGTTTTAAAACAAAATTGGTTTTTGTAAGAAAACTATCTTTAACTGCGACAGATTTTGCCCTGTGATCGTAGTAGACTTGACACCCAGGCGAATAAAAAATAACAAAATTGAGGTTAGGAAAATAACCAACGGAAGTAAAAACATTTCATGCACACGCGTTATTCTGGCGCTTCCGGTCTTTAATGATTACACGAGTTGAAAATTCCCAAACGAGATTCAACCAAATAGTTTGTTTATACCAGTTTATCCCGGCATAACACAAAAATTCATCCCGTTGGTAAAGCCGGTGATCTCGTAGTCGTCGTACCGACAAGGAATCCACTTTATTTATAACCCTACCATTTGTCATTTGGTGCGGAAAACGTCGGATTTCTGTGTCACTATTAGAATAGATGTGTTCCTTTTCACTCACGTGCCATTTTATATGCTCTAGTAGTAGTCCAGATGTAACACACATCTGGACATAGGAACAATTTAGGGAATTAGTTATTTACGATTTGTAATATCTTGTGAGTGATGTTTTCAATGTGTCCATCCGGTCCTTGTGGAAATCACTGGGGGAGGCGTATGTCCAGCTGTGCATGTACTAGGGCTGAGATGATGATGGTGATGATGATGTCTTCGTTTTGTATGCATAAATACAAATTTACGTACCACAAAATATGTTGTGTATAATTCTAGAAGAAAAAAATTGGGCTAGTAGTGAGACTTAAACTATTAATTATAGATATTGGTTGACATATTTACCATCAAGTGAGATAGTGGTCAAACACAAGATCTATAGAGTATTCAAACGTCTATGAATCAATGTGAGGGACTATAACTATATTGATACGTTTACAAATGCAATATGAGTCTGCCGGTTCTAATAATAGTTCATTCAATTGAGGATAGATGGTGCTGAGAAACACACATAATGATACGCAAGTATATCTTATTAAAGTTAATTAATTTCAAGTATTTCATAGACCAAAACCATTAATTTACAAGTAGCGTCCAATAGTCCCAAAAATATCGAGATCATTGTCATCATTCAAATCAAATTTTTTATTTGTTTTGACATAAAAATGTATTGACCTAATAACTGCCTAGTCCGGAAAGTTGTGTTACAAATTAAAATGCATGTTGTTCTGTTACAAATTAACATGCATGTTTTTATGAAGCAATATATTATTACTAAAACTTATATGTACATATTTATTAAAGTCTAAGCAAAAAATAAAAATAATATTCTGCTTGAAATGGCCACCTTTGGCTTTTATGCGGGCCTTCAATCTGTCTGACCACGAATCTTTGGATTTACGCACTGTTTCCACGGGAAATTTCGCCTCTGCTTGCTCCAGAGATTTTGCAGACTCGAAGTCGCCGTCTCGTTAAGAGCAGGCAATATCGAAGACGTTTTTAAAATAATAAACGCGTTCCAAATTCAGAACAATTAAAAAGTTATAAAAATTAAAGTTTTTATGTAACATTATTTAGAACATGTACAATGGAATGTTAAATTATTAGCTTGCAAATACAAATTGATAATGACAAAGATGTGTAGAGAGAGCGGGACAAATCCTGATGTGTGTCGATTTAATATATTACAAATATGTACTTTATATATGACCAAAAAATAGTCACAGTTAAATCACATTTTTAGTCTTTTTTATTTATTTTCTTCTCGTGTAAGATACATCTCAAACGCCTCGCTACCGCGAGAATTTTTAATCTATGAAAAAATGATCACACCACAAAATTTTCTTCATTAATAAAATAACAATCGAAATCTAATATTGTCAAATCAGAATTATTTTTAATTAACTATTCTCATAATTACTATTTTATTGGGCACAAGCTGCGCCCCGCGGTTTCACCCGCGTGGTGATGATGATGAAAAGTAGCCTATGACACTCACAAATAACTGGCGGATTTCTATTGGTAAAAGAATTTTGAAAATCGGTTCAGTCGATCTAAGATAGCCCTACAACCTCACAAAGTTTCTAACTTTACCTCTTAATAATATTAGTATCTTAGGTAGATATAGGATTTTAACAAAAGAAGCTTAATAAGCCCAAAATTGTCTTATAGCAAATTTTCAAGCCTTAAAACATTAGGTATAATTATATAAGTAGCAATTATTCAGCGAATTTGACAGTTCCATGCCACAGAAAAAAACTGTTGATATTTATGACACCAAGCGCCTTAACTATGTTTACAGTTTGAAAAGTTGTTGATACATCTGATATGTAAATAAATGTTTTCGATTTAATATCCGAATCACAAACAAATGGCTCGTAAATTTATCAGTATTTGCTCAGTCATGAATTTATTATTTATTTTATCGCGATGCTTTTTCGCAGGTGAATTATTTTGAAATGCAGAGTAGGTACAAATATATGTGGGGTAAATAATGATTAATCCTGAGATTAAAAAATGAACAAACTAAGAAAAAAAATGCGTGGCTACTAAGTCAGTAAATCACACTAAAAGCAAGTTGAAGTGGCAGTGGACAGGGCACATAGCTCAAAGAACTGATGTCTGTTGGAGTCAAAAGGCTCTCGAATGGAGACCATGGACTGGCAAGCGCAGCAAAGAACGGACACCGACAAGGTGTACTATAGTCTGGAATACTCTGTATATTCATATACACTAAGTACAATATGCCGAGGAAAGATTTGTATGTTGTATTTAACGGCAATGTTGTAGCCAATAATGTTCTGCATAGAAGGTCATTGTTTGTAACGGATTTACCGTTACTCCTCAAAAATACTGGACCGATTTCAAAAATTCTTTCACCTATAGAATTCTACATTAGTAACATAAGCTATATTTTTAAGCTATTCCATAGCTTCTATCGCGGGCCTTGAGCGTGGAGACCGAATCCAAAAATCCCGTAACGAAATTAACCTAACACCCCCCACTCCGACCGGCACAGCGGTGATACTTTTTAGTTTTTCCATCTATCGATGAATAGCAGAACTTTTAATGACTTGAAATATCACGCTTGTCTGTTTAGTTCAGCAACTCGCCTCTAGGTGGCATTGGTTGTATCGGCGTTACTGCATAAGTTATTAATATATTAACAGCACAAGTTGATAAAAAATGCTATGCAATAGCTTTACCGCGGCAGTCCCCGAGTGCCACACGTCTTTTTTTTAGGCAAGAAGACAAATAGTTATCCTTTCTAAAACTTCAATCATGTCACCGTGCGAAGCCAAGACGGACCGCTAGTATGAGTATACAATTGACGGGAAGACTTTAGAAGTATGTACTCGTATGTACCTACACGGAACATCGTCACACATCATGCCGGAACATTTTGCTTAATTAATAGTTATAAACATTGCCAAGCCCTTGTCTGATATTAATAATCTATCATTTCTCATAATTCTTAGAATAACATTCATTTTGTTTATATCATAGTTTCAACTGCAATATTTGTGTAACCTAACTGACCCGTTCCCGGCATCGTTTCACTTCAAACATCTCTTAAAATATTCTTTTCTAAAAGTACCTTTCTACACATTGCATTGAATGCAGCTTCGCATTCATTTTCTAAGAAGTTTTATACGAATTTAATTGCTTTAATTTCTCCCTCATTTGAGTTTAAATTTCGAAAAAAAATTAGACTACTGTCTGGGACATTCAATATTATCTACCACTCTAAGGTTGAAGAACATTTCAGATCATAAGGTTACTTTTCCTGTGCATCTCTTTCATTCTTAGATATCTATAATAATAATATCTTATCGCTATTGTGATTACATAATAAAACTTTTGTCGAAACTAGTAGACTTTTTTGATTTATCTACTTAGCGCATCTATCCCTGTACCAAAATTAATGAGTCAGCAATTTAAACGTGACAGCGTGTAACTCATTCTCGACAGGAAAGTCCAAATCCACCGATAATAATATAATACTCTTACTATTGTACTCGCATAAATATACACTGGATGGATTCGAAGTTTCTTACACTGTCCCTTTGATTACAAATTTCATCAATATGAATATATAAAACACGGTAATCACTCACGAAGTAAGTGAGAGAGTTCTGACTATAGTTTCGACCGCAGAACGTTTCGACCGCGAGCGCTCCGTACTTAAAGAAGACCACCGAATGTGGTCGAAACGATAGTGGTCGAAACCCTCTGACTTACTACGTGAGTGATTCCCGTGTTGTGTCAAAACTAAGTCAGTTGTAATACCAAATTTTCACTAATGTTATACCAATGTGCCGCATCACTCATCATCAACTCGTTGCCCGAGTCTGTGTTTCCCGATATGTACAATCCTGGAGTCTTCAAGTCGCGAGTGAATAGGTACCTTCTAGGTTTGCGTGCTAAATCCTAGACAACGTCATCACTTAACATCAGGTGAGACAGTTGTCAAGCGCAAACTTATAATATGTAAAAAAAAAAAAACTTGTTATAGTTCTGTTAAAATAAAACTTACCTGCTAACCGGTGCTGCAATACTCATCACGACTGTAAAAACAGTGTTGGAATCCAAAGTAACAACAGATAGACGAATAGAAATGAAATATCAATTTAAGTTAATTAAGACGGTCGCCGTTGCGCAGTGGTTCCTGTCAGTGACATGACTTCTGTGTCTCCGGGACCCTGGGTTCGAATCGCGGCAGGGGCAAACATTTGTGCGATGAGTGTAGATGTTTGTCCCGGGTCTTGGGTGTTTGTGTGCTGTGATTGTGTGTGTCCATGCCTCCCGCGACACAAGGTATCCTAGTGCGGGGGTCTGAGAGTAATATAAAAAAAAATCCGTTTGTTGATCCTTAGAACTCCTAGCATGCTTCTGTACAATATTTTGTACTATCTGACCCACTCGAGTCTTCGTTCAAGTAGCCTACAGATAATGTTCAGGGTACAAACTTTTATCTCTTGTTCAGAATATATGGTTTACCGTATATTCTCAGCTACCGCATTATCAAGACGTGGTCACTCACGATTGGGCTAGTCCACAAATTTAAGATCGCTCAACGAGTAATGGGTAACGCTATCTCTGAGGGATAAAATATATATTATTGTATTTTATCTCTCAGAGATTCCAAGGATAGGGTGATTTGAGGGAGAACGAAAGTTACTGACATAGCCTATACAATTGGCAATGGACTTGCCATACAAACCGCAGAGCCGACTAAGTGGAACAGACAAGTTTCTGAGTGGAGACGCCGAATCTCCAAACGTACTGTACGCCCCCAGCGACGTTCTGCCCAAAATGGCTGGTAGTAGCTGAGAATGGTGTTAAGTGGCGTGCAACTAGAGAGGCCTATGCCCAGCAGTAATCTGCTATAGGCTGACGATATGTTATCTCAAGTGTTATTAGTCTTCCTCTATTTTCACTTTAACAAATTTCTATGAATAACTGGTATGTCTGATCTTTGTTTACTTTTTACACTGTATAGGTTTTTAAGCACTTATTTGGTAAATACATGATAGTTAATAGAGATATAGCGAGGATTCTGCTTCGTCAGATGCTGGTGCCTTACTTAGGTTCATACAAAAACCTGTCTTACAAGCCGCCAGGGCTCCATTCCGCGGATTTACAATATTTCACAAGGGAAAAAACCACTTATCATAAAAGCGTTATAAAATAAATACAAGAACTAATGCCTGTTAAAATATATTTTACTGATACTAATGTAAAAAGAAGTCCTTACTATTCATAAAGTATAGTTGACATACTATACGATGTGTAGGTATTTGAGTTGGTGGTGGTGTGAAGTAAAGTTATTATCGTGATAATTACCATAAATTTCATTCGTTCCAGTTTAACAATATTTCACTATAGTTGTTTACTTGCAAACATGGCGCATGCAATTGTCCGAATTATCGAACAACGAAAACAAATAAATGTTTTTGTTCATGTGTTAATATTACGATAATACTGATAATTCTTTTATGTTTGCACTGTTTTATAAAGCAAGTAAAGGGTTACGATTGTAGCTTTCTTAGATCATGTGATACGAAAATATCTCCCAATATCAGCAGCCTTTTTTCTCAGGGACAGAAAGGCCTTGAAGAATCACTTCGGGTTTTCATTATGAATTTAGGTGACCCAATTTTTCGGGTTCTTCCTTATTCACGTGTTTACCTCACAGCGCATGTCATATAGTCGAAGTGACGATATTTTATTGTACTGTATATGTACGATTATTTCTAAGCAGTCGAGCCAGCGGAGTCTGTGACTGCGAGCTCTTTAACATCGGCATTTTGTACGATTCTCTAGCTTCCATCCAGCCTTCTCTTGCCGCAGAGGGTACCTACTTACAATCAAATATGTTTTTTTTATGACAGAATTTAATTCACGTGAAATTCGGGCAGTTCTACTTACATTTTTACGTAAAACAAATTCCGACAGGGGAAAGAAAGGACCATTCTTTTACCTACCTTGTTCATTTAGGTCAATTAGGTAATTACTAGGTCAATAGTTTTAAATGCGTGCTCTGGTACTGCGAACCAATTATCAAACTATTTATGTTACTCGGAACAAACACGGCATTTGGTACCGCATACGTAAAAGCCAGCGAATACTTGGAACCTGTTGTGTGAACAAATAGCAATCTTTAGAATTATATTTTTTTATATAACTCTTCGTCGGGCAATCTTCGTAGCTGAGTGGTTCTAGTGACATGACTTCTGGTCCCAGGGTATAAGCTATCTTCATCCCAAATTTCCTGCAAATCCGTACAACCGTTTCAACGTAACAAACATACTCGCGGCGAAAGTTTGTTGTTTGTCGTTCGTATGTTTGTTACGCTGAAACGGCTGTACGGATTTGCAGGAAATTTGGGATGAAGATAGTTAATATATAGGGTACATTTTATCCCGGAAAAGTGTATCTCCCGTGGTATAGTTGAGATAGCGAGACAATACATACGTTTCACCTTCATCCCAAATTTCCTGCAAATCCGTACAACCGTTTCAACGTAACAAACATACTCGCGGCGAAAGTTTGTTGTTTTTCGTTCGTATGTTTGTTACGCTGAAATGGCTGTACAGATTTGCAGGAAATTTGGGATGAAGATAGTTAATATATAGGGTACATTTTATCCCGGAAAAGTGTATCTCCCGTGGTATAGTTGAGATAGCGAGATAATACATAAGTTTCACGTCGGTGAAACCGCGGAGCGCAACTAGTAAACTATACATAAATACGGTTGGTAATAATAATAATGGTGGATTATTGAAAGTTCACGAGTTCAGGAGTGTGGAATTAAATGGCTTATATGGCTAAGATTAGATTAGATTAGAAAATACTTTACACCTTAAATATAAAACAATATTTACAACAAACATAAATTTACATAGAGTGTGACAATAGGCGGCCTTATCACTAAAAGTGATCTCTACCAGGCAACCTTTGCATGGAGAGGATCGAAAGAAATTTAAATAACCGGGGTGTTACATAGCTTAAAAATAAATAAAATAAGTGAGTATATAAAAATAAGAAAAACAAAGAGAAAATAAGTGTCACAAATCTTACACATTACATGATATTCACATATATCATGATATGATATATGTGAGCTTTATTAATTTAAGTAAAACTTTCAAGCAAAACTTTAAGTAAAACCTTTTCCACAAACCATCTTTTATTCTCTCTGCAAATCTTTACTCTTTGACCACTGGAAAATTATATAATTTTTTATTTTTCACTCTTCCGTCTGAACATACCCCTGCTATTTGGACTAACTACTCAAAAACACTTCTTGTTGTTCAGTATAACCAAGACAGGTAATAAAATATTCCTTGACATGCAACTATAGTTAAATCCTCTAAGCTTATTGTGACAAATCTTCCTTGAAGTCAAGGAACCACCTTGATCTATGTTCGTCTCGTGACATACTTCTATGAGTACTACACGAACTACAACGTTTCTGCATAATTGGATATCAGTGTAACTGGATTAGCCTTGCTGCGTGCACTACTGCCCCCGAGTTGTGGTGTACATACCTAATTATAATCCAATAACAATATTTGAACCGTTGAGGTCGAGACATTGGGCCCGTGAGGACCGGGAGCTCAACGGATTTTCCAAAACTTATCAGAACGTTTGATCGAGTCGACGCGTGACCAATATGCTGGCACATTGGTCATTTGGCTCAACGGATCAGCATTGCAATTCAACGTGGCCATGCTGCTAGCATTCTGGGCACGCTGCCAACTGGTAGCGGGTTAGATCATTTGAGTTATATATAGTCTCAACAGTTTTTGTAGTAACTGTAGTATTGCAATTAGTTATTAGTATTTTATTGTAACAGAGACATTGGCCCAACGAAAAAAAAATCTCTTTTTGAAACTTCCATCGAAATAATATGTACTTACACGTCGTACATATTATTTCTATGGAAACATCGTCGCTCGTTGCTTTCTCGCATGCTATTTTGCGTTGTCACTATAATACTTCAGGGTCAGTGGCCATATATTATGGTTGAAGGTAGAACCAGGTTCGACCTACCACCACGGCACTATAACTAATTAATTATGAATAATTGTTAAAAATGGGTCACATAGTGTGAGTATGTTCCGTTTTTATGAACCGGAAAAGCATGGTTGTCACGATGCGTTTCAAGCTATCTGCCAAGATATCCAAACTTATTCATCACTATAAATGTAGCAACAGTGCTTTAACGCTCAGTAAACAATTACGCCCATTGAAACATTTTAAAATTAAATCATTTTCCGGATGGTTGCATCAAAGTCGAGAAAAGGAAGTTGGGAATTGCACCAACTTGCCACTTAAGTGGTCCCGACTTGGCATCTTGCCTACAACTTTTAGATGCCTACATAAAGTGGAAAGTACTAACGGGCTTTTAGAAAGATGTTATTCATTTGTCATTTTTCAATTTCATTTGTTATTCGAGCCTAGCTATTTCTCTGATAGTATAAGTATTGGTCTAGCGTCTACACTCGGGCTGGTAATGACTTGATGTCATACTGGATCTTGAGTGTCAATGTTAATGAAATGAAATGTATTGTACTTTAACATGCATCGCTTAAACATTAAAAAAGCAACGATATCAATGATAACAACCTGCCTAACACACAATGTTTGACTCGAGCTACTCGAAGCGATGATAGCTTAGGGGTTGGAACATTCAGGTTCTGGTACTTACGTAATTCCTTAGCCGACTCTTACGGCACCCGCGGGAAGAGATGGGGAGTACTATTCTAGGCCGGTACCACCACGGCACGGCCAGTACCACCACGGCACGTCAATCTGACGTACGGTTTTCGAACCCACTAAAAGCTTGCGCTTGCGATAAAGTCATGATCGTTATCGTATCCATTTTACAGTACTTTCCGGTACCGGCCTGACTAGGTGGACCCCACTCTCAAGTTTTGAAATCTGACACTGAGCCCGCGTGTGTTCAGGCAGCCTCATTTGAGAGCCAGTAAACATTCTAGTTCCATTCAGTTATACCTATTTTTTTATACAGCATAGTGCGGCGTTTGACCACTATCTCACCTGATGCTAAGTGATGAGGCGTTCTATGATGGATCACCCCTGCTTAGAAGACACCTTCACACTTTGACTTGAAGACACCCAGATTGAATTTATGTGGATACATAGAGGCAATGAATTCCACTCGTTAGCAGTACCTAACATGACCGTGGAAGCAAATCGATTCATGAGCGTCATGACAAGTTGTCTACCATGTATGGATATTGCATTGCCGTCTGTCTGGTCAATTATTATGGAATGGAGATGTAGGAACCAGCACTCGAAAACTCATCTCAGTACTCCCCAAAATTTATCCGTAAAATGTTCGCGACTTGACGTGTCGGTGGGGCTTTGTAGTCTTGTCTGGACTAGAAAGTCATTGTTGGTGAGCCTATTAGCTCTCTATGGACTCAAGAGCGTCGCGTTGGTACATAGCCGAGCCGCCCCACAAATGAGTACTCCATATACTATCAAACCTGTGCTTGATACAAGTTGAGCAGTTGTTCCGATGAAGTACTTTTTTTTTTATTTACACTCAGACCCCCGCACTAGGATTCCCTGTATCGCGAGAGGCATGGACACACACAATCACAGCACACAAACATCCAAGACCCGGGACAAACATCTACACTCATCGCACAAATGTTTGCCCCTGCCGGGATTCGAACCCAGGGTCCCGGAGACACAGTAGTCATGTTATTGATAACTAACCACTGCGCCACGGCGAAGGTCTACCGGCGAGTACTGCTTCGCTTTTGAGCTTCTCGCTGGCTTTTCTTGCAAATTCAGCTTTAGACACAAAGTAGGAGCCAAAATTGTTATTCGTGTGAAAGATACACCTAAAATATATAGATTGTCGAAACCTACATTGCCAGTTATCGGCACAGAAACATAACGAAAAATAGCTATGAGCCAGATAAAATTGAAGAAGACACACGCCTGAGTTTAATTGGCATTGAACCTGACCAAGTTGGCATCGCCCCAGTTGGAGACTACCTTCAGGGTCAAGTTCAATTGTTCGACCATCATGAGATAGTAGTCAAGCACTAGGTCTATGTCATATAATCAGTATAATACATTTATTTATTTTCTATATTACCTATGGTAGGTACGGGGTCTGTGATCTAACTATCTGCATGTCTCGGATAATTGTCTTGATTCACCCAAACACGTGGAAGACTCATGAATATTAATGACAGACAATGAGGTCATAAAGGTGATTTAAAAGGAGTGATGATCTAGGTGTAGGAAGACAATTTAACTTTGTAATCAAACCAAGAGAATATCAATTACAAACAATTACTAACCCGGTGCGTGCTTATTGAGCATGATATCCGTAGCTGGCATTGCTACATGATTTACCTTAATTTCTAAGAAATGTATTATCTAAGTACCTTTGTCATTTCTTGTCTATGTCTGAATTTATTATTAAACACAGGCTAATAATTAGCCTGGACATACCCTGCTGGACATAGCTCTTGCTTGCTACATTTAAGGCCACGTCATCATGTTACATCTGCTGAGAAAAAGATCAAATTCAAGCTTGTAGCTAATGTGTAAAAAAATCCATCTTCGCTGCCACGAGACTATTTGGTGCAAGAGCGTTGTGATTGGAGCCAATATTTTGAGTGCCTTATAGTTCCACCTATTCACCCGGGATCATTCTACTTTTTATTGCATAAATTAGAAAACTAAATAAAAATTTGAGTTTTAACAATGAATATTTTATTAAAACATAAATAAACATTATTAGTAAAATAATGGGTATACATTTAGAAACCATATAAAAATGAGAGATATCATTAATCGATAGAAAAGGGGTACTTTTCCTGGTACATTAATGGTGAATATTTATTGCGAAACTTAAGTTTTTTGTATTTCTGAAAGTAAGAGAGTCCATCTCTTTTCTTCCAACCTGTGTGTTTTATCATTCATGATAGCAAATATTTAGGCCAAATCTATGTTATTAAATAATACTAACTTACTGACATGGAAATTATGAGTACAAAGTTATGTTATGTATTATATATATTTATTTTATTTTTATATTTATTTTATTTAATCGCTTACAATTCTACGCCGCGATATTTGCTATATAGATAATTTTGAGTATTCTCAGCTAGTTTTTACTTTTTTTTTTTTTCTAAAAAATATGTTTCTAAGTACCATTTATGAGAACAGCCCATGAAGGCTAATTCTGATTGAATAAAATTTGATTTTATTTGCTAGTTAATTACTGACAAAATATTTTCAAGCTACCAGCATTTGACCACTGTTTTATAAGAACTATATTTTAGGACAGAATCTTTCAAAAAGTGGAACACTAAAAAACAAAAACCTTATGGATAATTCAACGATATAAATGAACATATTGTGTTCATGCTTATTTAATGTCTTCATAGTTAGTGCTGGGAAAATTATGTTCCCTTGTTTTTGAGTTGCCCAATATCTGGATTGTGGAGATATGAAAGGCAGTCACTCCATGTAAAACACGGGTATTCAGCTGCAACCGGTTAGACTGGAACCCGACCCCCAAGATACTTGGGAAAAGGCTAGGGCGATGATGGAGATTCTAATTATGTTCCCTTGTTTTCAAGATATCCTTTGGTATTGTGAACTTTTTAACCGCCTTCAAAAAAAGGAGGTCAATCGACCGTATATATTTTATTTAAGCAACTGTTATCTTTTCTTTTCAGGTAGTATTGGTCTTCATTCTGAGTATAGCATCGCTCATCATTTACTTCATTGACGCGTCCAGGTAAATTTTATTCCAAGAGTTTTTTGATTCATTGTATTACGTCATGCTAGACGGAACTTGCGTACAAATTTTTGAAGGAAATATATAAGAGAAACATCCTCAATTAAAATTTAAGGACAACATTCCCTCAGATATGAAATATCATATTTATCTAAGGGGATATTAGGTATCATTATCCTCATTTTACTGAAGGAACAACAAATTCGGAATAACGTTAGTAGGGTCAGATAATATTTATAAATAATTGACTTTGATGTATTATCTAACTCACGAAATTTTTCAATCAATAATTCAGACTGCTGGTGGATTGCTACTATAGCTTACTTGGCAAAACCTCAAAAACGGTTTCTATAGTTGTTGGTTCAATTACTAAAACAGTAGCCGAATCTTTTCCTTCAAAAATTTGAACGTAAATTTAATTCAAATTTCTCATATATGAATTTCATTTAGTTTCCATAATGTATTAATTGAAATAATCTTGTAATAATGCCGGAATCATAAGGAATACGTGAGTCCATCTGTAATAAAATATATGTGGTCCGAAAGTTTGCTGCAACTAGTCTGTATGTGCTTATTTTTCTTTTATCAGCTGATCAGTGGCTTTACCCGTGACATGTTTCTGTTTGTCGTACATATCTGTGTAGTAGTGTTGTTACCTATGTTACCTATGTCATCTATGTCATCTATGTTACCTATGTTATCTATGTTACCTATGTCATCTATGTTACCTATGTCATTTATGTTACCTATGTCATCTATGTTACCTATGCTTCACGTGTCCAATTTCAGTGAAGACGTTGAGCGATGCCAGAAATGGAGTGACAATATTACTCAGCAAATCGACCTTGCCTTTAACATATTTTTTATGGTCTACTTTTTTATACGAGTAAGTATACTTCTAATCGTTGTCATTTAAATGTCCTTTGCATGGAATTACATAAACGGTGTTAAACTCTTCTGTTTCAGTTTATAGCAGCTAGTGACAAACTATGGTTCATGCTCGAAATGTACTCATTTGTAGATTATTTCACGATACCCCCATCCTTTGTATCAATATACCTGGATAGAACATGGATAGGTGAGTTACAATACATCTGATGATCCTTCGAAACACGGTATTCAGTAGCGAGACTAAGTATTTCCACTTATGGATTGAACATAATTTATGTACTATGTTTTGGTACTGAATACTTGTTATGATAACGTATACTTTCTGATCATGGCTTTTACTTTTGTCCATGTTCGAATGGTATTTTTTCAGGGCTGAGGTTTCTCAGAGCTCTACGCTTAATGACCGTGCCTGATATTTTGCAATACCTCAATATATTAAAGACATCGAGCTCAATTCGGTTGGCGCAATTAGTTTCTATATTTATATCGGTGTGGCTCACTGCCGCCGGCATTATTCATTTGGTAAGTATTTTAATTATTTTTTTTTGTTTATTTTTTCTTTAACTCATTTCTGTAAAGATCGGTAGTTAAATATATTCAGATAGGAAGGAACTCAGATATATCAGATAGAAAAATCTCAATCAATTCTCAATTAATACAATAAATAACTACATAAAAAACCGTGCAACGTTCACCTATTAGAAAAGCTAGAATCCGTGAATTACAAATAGGCGCGGAAAATACATAACCAAATCTTACAATAAGTGATATAAATGATATAACTTTATTACTTATACTACGTCTTTGTCTGAAATAATTAATTGCGAATTAATTAAAAAGAAGTTTATCAAAAACTTTCTAGTATATGATCTGCTGACATCCTTCGAAAAATTCTTGTAATGTGAACAAACTAGCGTCCTTGGATCGATTATAAAAATCTCAATAGATTCAGAGATTTAATTACAAAAAAATATACCACGAACATTAGTCAGTTTTTTTTAAACAATATAAAACAATTTATTATTAATTGTAGGTAGGTAAAAATAAAATGATACAAGAACGAAATTGCCTGTTTCAGCTGGAAAATTCTGGTGATCCATTAGAATTCGAAAACTCACAGAAGTTATCGTACTGGACATGTGTGTACTTTCTAATAGTCACCATGTCCACAGTAGGTTATGGTGATGTGTTCTGTCATACTGTACTCGGCAGAACATTTTTGGTATTTTTTCTCCTTGTTGGCTTGGTAAGTTTCACTTTCATATATTTTCTGGAAATATAAAATGAATTTACTTGATAAATTACTCAATCTGATATCACTACAGACTTAAATACTTACTTACATTTGCAAGGAGAGGCAAGTTTTAGTATTATTCTTTGACCGGAAAAGTCCTCAAACGCTCATTACACTCATTCGGAAGCCAATGGAGCCACCGAGCTTGCTATTCCTTGCATAGCTGAATGTATAACAAAGCAAAAGGAAATATAACTGTGACTTACCATTTAAAGGTTAAGCAATAGTTCACACGGGACTTGCTAGACAAGCGTACTGGTTTACCGCACAGCTCGTTGAATGATTGTAAGCCTGACTAGTGCACCATCTTATAGAAGCATGTCAATAATTTCGGTTAACGCTCGGGAGAGACCTAGCGGTGCCTCTCCAGCCGGGGGCCGGTCGCAGCCGCGATCGCCTTACCATAGTTACATACCACTGTCGAACACATTGGCTGCCTTTACTCGAACGTATCTTTTACTATCGCCGGACACTATAATGTGCTTAATTTCGAGCGATCGCATGGGTGTCTTTTGTTTTTTCTTTTGCTTTGTTACGTGATACTCACCACTATTGTGCCGCCGGAGGATCTCTTTCGCCGTGCGTGTCGCTATGAGTAATGGGGACAGTGGTACGAGACGAGCTCGTTGTCCATGTGTCCGCGCGTCCGCGTCCGCGCCGATGTCCCAGCCCGGCGGCCCGGCGCCGCGCCGCTGCCCACCCTCCCACCTCGCGATCTCTCTGCATGCCGCACCTGTGCCTGGCTGTGTTCAGTTGCTCACATCACCGGTAGACACACACTCGTTCCTTTTATTTTTATTTCGCTCCGCTACCGGCTACACATAACGACTCTGCGTCACCTTAGAATTACCGAGACTCTAGGTGGACATTGTCGTGCACCACGCGATGGTGTCCGCGTGAGCCCAGACTCGATGTTCGATCGACACCGTGGTCTGTTGCAGGCAATGTTCGCTAGTAGCATTCCCGAAATTATAGAGCTGGTAGGAAGTAGGTCCAAGTACAGTGGCGAGCTGAAGCGTGAACATGGAAAAAGGTATCAGTTTGATGTATAAATTGATCGCCGAAAGTGAAGGCGATCCATTCCGCGCCAAGACGCGCTGCTGATGCATGTCTCGCTCGTCATGAATCGCCCATGCTCTCGGAAAGTTGTAAGGTTATCACCTATAAAGAAGCTTGCTCAGTGCCGTCAGATGTATTGTGTCATCTACTCGTGTTCAGTCGTCGTCCTTTCGGGTGGGCAGCCGGGCGCGTGTTGCCCCTGCTCTACGAGGCGGATCCGAATGGCTCATGCGAGTAGAGTCGGGGCGAGCGAACCTGCTGCGGCCCATCGGGGCGGACGGCTTGTGAACGCGCTCTACCAAGCGTCTATATCGAATGCCCACAGTTTTAGTTCAGGAACCGGACGTACCGATTTCTTTTAAGTTCAGTTCATCGATTAGTTAGCGTATGTATCCTTAGGCTTTGCATGCACCCGGTCACGAGTCCCGTCACGGCTTGCGCCGGTCACAGCTCCCGCCGCTAGCGTAGCTCGGCACGGCACCCAAGTCCCGCACACCCACACCACTGCCACAGCCACCACGCAGACAGACGACACTCAAGCCACACAGCCTTGTGCGAGCGCGAGGGTACGCGGCCGCGGGCCGGGCGGGGCGGGGCGCGCGCGCGGGTGCGCGGGGAGGGCGACGCGGGTCACTCACCTTTCGGTGTTTGCTGTGTATCGTAGGCTGTGTTCGCCAGCTGGATCCCCGAGATCACGGAGCTGGCGGCGCAGCGGAACAAATACGGCGGCCGGTACAACAAGGACGTCCGCCGCAGGTACCCTGCTCTCACGCCCCCGCTCCACGCGGCTTCCTGCCTTCCTACCTCTCACGGTTTCGATCTTGGTTGATTGAATGCGGAGTTTGCTAATGAAATTTATTAATCCTTCACTAGAATCGGTCTCTCGGTGCCGTGGCGCATGCTCGAAGAGTTAGCTCCCGGCGGCCGCGCCCCTCTCCCCGAACACGAGAGACAGGCGCGCGGTCGACCGACGCACTACTACATGCCTTTTTTCGTAAATTATACTCGAGATAACTTGAGCTTTTAATCCTTCTAACGAGACTAGATCTGGAGAGAGCCGATGTAAAGTTTTGTAATGCTGTCGATGAAGTAGTGTTTGGTTTGTTCGCTTGCACACGATGCCTGTCGCCACGCTGTAGCGCTAGCTCCGGCACCTCGCCACGAGTCCCGACGATCACACACAGCCAGTGCCCGCGCCGCCCCGCGCCCCCGCCGCGCCGCGCCGCGCCGTAACTCTGCCCCCGCGCCACGCCACGCAGGCCGCGCGACCCCACTAACAGCCGCCTACGCCCAAGGCTGCCCGAGTGCCCAACGCCCTGCTACCGCCCAGAGAGGAGCTGTGGAAGCGAGCCGCCTACCGCTGCCGCCCGACAACGGCACCCGTCGCCAGGCGGCTCGTTTCCACATCACCCTCCCGACTCACCACTCGATTGAATGTGAATGTCTTGTTTTGTCTGTCGGCGTTTAGGCGATATTTGCCAGTTGTATCCCAGAGATAATTGACTTAATCGGCACTAGACCCAAGTATGGCGGCACCCTCAAGAATGAGCGGGGACGCAGGTGAGCCGCTGTCTTCACTCCGTTCCATTGAATGTGTTCCGTGTTGTGAAATCTATATTCTTCCTTTTCCTCTCTTAGCACGCTTCTGTGTTCTCACTTATCTTGGCGGGACGCGAGTCCCGCGAGTTGTCTTTGTTTTTGAGTCAATATTGTAAATTACCTTTAAATTGATTTGAGTTCAGTTAACTAGCGAACAGCAGATAGTGGCTAGTGTTATCGCTCGTCGTATATTCGTAGGTTTATTGATTATGTTCTGTTAGTAATCGTACTTAAAGGAATGTTTATCGTAAAGCTTAGTTACGGAGAGTTAAATGTTGAGTGGTACCGTACCGTAGTGCGTTGTTGGAGTTGTGGTGTGCGAAGCGAGGCCTCGACAGCTCCTCTCTGTGGCGCGCCATACTGTGCGCTCGTCGCCGAGGGCGCTGTTGAGCACGTCCCGCCGTACCCTGCCCGTGCCCGTGCCCGTGCCCGTCCCGTGCCCGCCCCGTGCCCGTACCTAGTGAGTGCCACCACCGCCTCCTCCCTCTCTCCTGCCTGCACGACTGTATTCTGTAAATGTATCTGTACTCTTACTCTTAATGTTGACCCTCTTTAATGTTTATGATCTGTTTTGTACTTTGGATCGATCCCCTCGGTTATTTTAGTGTAATGTTTACGTTCATAAATTCATAGAGCGTGGCAAGGCTGTGTGCATTGAGGACATTATTAATGCAAATCTAGTTTAGTATGTCGACTTACCATTTACAATAATACATCATCTAGCAGTGAACACGAATCATTTTTACTAAAAATTGGATTTATTAATTTGGAAATTATTTGCAACGTTTATGCGGTATCTTTCAATACTCAAGGTAGAAAATATTGAGATAAATTTTAATGAAAATGGAATCAGTTCTTTGCCACACCTTAGATGAATAATAGAGTGCATGTTTGTACGTACATAGCTTGAGATTGCATTGCATCTGTATTTATTACTTCTTCCACCCATTTTCGATTTCTGTGATGATTTTAGTGAGTTTGAGGGCCTCTCTCTTCTATTTGGTTTGATTTTTAAAATGCTTTAACCTCCATCATTATACCGACACTTTGACTGTCCACACTCGAACTATTTGTATACTTGTTATCTTCGGCTAACCCTTTCTAGAATCGCACTCAACAAAAGCTAAGACAACTGAAAAAATGAGTACTGTACTTACTAAAGCTACTCATGTGTCCAATATATTTGACACTGTACTGAGACAGAAGCTTTGATGTTTTGCAATGATTTGTCTAAACACAGTGCCGCTTAAGCTGAAGTTGATATTAATATAATTATATATATATGATTAGATATCGATTAACAATTTTAAGACGAAGTATTCGATGAACCAAATATGCATTGAGACTGTGTTTAGATAGTTACAATTTACATTTACCCCATACTCAATCCACACCAATATAGCCTTTATCAAAACAAGGAATGCTACTTGTTATAATTTAATTTTCCCTTAGTACCATACAGTCCTAGCAAGCAGACCCCTTCCTTTTGTCCTGATATAATTTATATATGTTTTTGTTTCAACAGTTTGGTAGATAGTATACACAACTCCTGAACGAAACTGAGCTTCATAGATAAATCGTTCATTATTTTGTGGAATTTAACCCGATCAAAGTTTGCAATCAAACAATTTTGGCTTGTTGTTTTAAATATTATAAAATTCCGATCGGCCACAAATTGATGAACATCATAACTGTAAATTATGGAGGTTATTTTAAGCAACGTCTTCATTTTTCGAAATTGATATTGCTGTTGACAATGTTGCCATAATTGGGTTGTAATTTGTAACTCATAAAACGAATTTCCTTTATTTGTCTGCATTTAAAAATTGGCTGTCAAAATGAAAACGTTGTCACTTGATAATGGTAGTTTTTTCACGCTTTTATCACGTCCCGTTTTATTTAACCCTGTTGTGACCTGTATGTTTTCGAATATGTTTTTACTTTGATCTCTCAATGTCTCTTTGTGGTCCCAGGTGTTAAATAAAACTTCAAATTGCTTTATACTGTCTTTCCTATCTTTTTTAATTTAAGATTTGCGAGCTTTATGAAATTTTGCTTACTGAAATTAAATGCGATGAGTAAGTTTAATAATTGATGAGGAAAAGCTTTCAATTTTTTTGAAGATTTAAACTGTTTGTATAGAATTTGTAATAATGGCTTTCAAAGATAATTATTCTTGGAACAACTGCTTATAATGCTTGTTTATTTTCGAAATGCAATATTTTCGTAGATGCACCTTTTGGCGATTGCTTCCAAGGGCAGGTACTCTAACATTTCATATGTTTTCAGGCATATAGTAGTATGTGGACATATAACATACGAATCTGTAAGCCATTTTTTAAAAGACTTCTTACATGAGGACCGAGAGGATGTTGATGTTGAAGTTGTTTTTTTACACAGGTCAGTATTAAACATTACCTAACTTGATGTAGAATATTCATACTTAGGTACAGTTTAAATCTTATAATAAGAACTATTTAGTGGATTTTATTATGTAACAAGAGAGCTATAAAATGAAAGCTATTAGCTTATTTCATTGTTTTGGCATGATGGCAAAACAACACCTGTACAAAGATGGTTAATGTAACTAATCATATCAACGAGGTGGTGTATCATGTTTGCTCGAACGACGCTTTCAGAAAAGAGCCCGATCTAGAGCTGGAAGGTCTACTGAAGCGTCACTACACCACCGTCGAGTTTTTTCAGGGTACAATGATGAATGCCGTCGACCTTGAACGAGTCAAGGTTAGAGTAAGACAAATAGAGGAGGCATTAGATAATCGCACGGCCGTTCTTATCATTAATACGCGTCTACGTGAATCAGTATTTTTTATTTATTTATATTATGCATAAGACAGATTTTTAATCTTTTTTAAAAATGCTGTTCATAGTCACTGTAGGTTTTTTGGTATCACTTTGGTAATTTTATCTTGTGATTATTTTGATGCAATCATTTGCTTCTCACGGTGATTCGGTGGCGCCTCTTAGCCGGAGGCGCCTCTGTATCATCCCACGACTGCGTATTTGGTAAATAGCGATGCATGGTAAGGCCACGACAGGCGGCGGATTGTCCTATATTTGGTCAGTAGTGACAACTGATCGTTGATGACAGGAAACCGCCCGACCTGGAGCTCGAAGGCCTGTTCAAGAGACACTTTACCACTGTGGAATTCTTTCAAGGCACCATTATGAATCCAATCGACCTTCAGAGGGTAAAAGTAAGTAAAATTGCACACGGAAATTAAAATTTTGGGCGTGGTGTCGGTTTGAAGCTGTACAGACTGTCGTTTTTATAGAAAGTAGAGCGATGCTCGATCACTGATTGTTTCCGGATGGTCGACGCGATGATCCTTCTAATGTTTGACCTGAGCGTTGTCTGTGCCTGTCGCTACTGAGTGTTCGCGGCCCCGGCTCAGCAAGGCTACCCATTGTACCGTACTGACCCGGAGGCTATGTGTGTCTCTTCCTTTTGAATCCTTCGCCGCGCCCAGTCTGCCCACCGTATGTGTTACTGTAACGAATATGGGTGTTGTATGCGATGCTGGCCCGTGTAACTCTTCGATATCGATTGAACTGTACGTGTACATTGTATTGGCATTAATGGCTGCCGATGAAAGGGTTACCATTCCAAAAAATATATTGATGTAGTTTCAAGTACAGTTGTCGATTGTCGAGCATTTGTGGTAAGTTTAACAGCATGGCTTTATGGAATGTTTGCTAGCTACGCATTATATATTTTCCACTGTCAAGCACCCATCTGCTTCTCTCTAAATGGACACTACGTGTAAAAATCGATGTGTGTATTAAAATAATTACTTTTATAAGTTACTAAACTCATTGTTTATCAGACAATACAGTAGAAATTGTAACACTCAATCGTAGTGGACATTTATTTTGTCGTAACGTCGGTTTGCATGCTTCTTCATGCTTGATATACCTACATACTAACTTTGCTTAATATAGTGTGTGATTTTTATATCTTGATGTTTTTATAGTATGGTTCTTTGGTATCCTTCGTTATTAACTTGGTTTTGATTTCCTGTGAACTCTACGTTGTTAAGTAAAAATGAAGTTTATCAATTATATAAGGGTCTATTATCTATACGGTAAAAAATGATTAAAATAATTATCTCAGTGGTCAATTTTTCATAAATACGCTTTGATCCATAGTTTGGCAACCATTAGTCAAAATATGCAACTAGTGGTAAATCATTATGACCAGGACTGGCAAAAAAAGAACTATCGGATATATCGGCACATTTCAGAATTAATTTATATTTTTAACCATTGATTACCTTAACCATAAATAAAGGAACCGATCCTAAGTATTAAATCATTCTGAGTATACAAATAAAAGTGCACTGAAGTATTGAGTTTACGTTAATCAAAACCAATTTCGTTGATTATTTCTTGATAATTCAAAGGCGTTTATTTTTATAAGTATATGTCATTCATCAAGTATTTTTATAGGTGCATGAAGCAGACGCTTGCCTGGTGCTAGCAAACAAATACTGTCAGGATCCTGATGCCGAAGACGCTGCTAACATTATGAGAGTTATATCCATAAAAAATTACTCTGACGATATCCGGGTTATCATTCAGCTGATGCAATACCATAATAAGGTACGATGTTAAGTTTTTATTCGATTCGAAGAGAGATTAAGTTTTTTCGTTTGTCAATAAGTCGTCTTTAGAGATTAAATAATTCAATTGACTTCTTCATCATAATTTTTCATAGCCAAATGTTATGCAGCCTACCCGAGGACCACCATCACTGAAAAGTGTTTGAAACATTGCGTCGGGAACATAAATTAACAAACTAGATGCGATTGAAACCATTTAAAGTTATCTAGTTTAATGTTTTCTTAATTTTTTTTTCAGGCGTATCTTCTTAATATTCCTTCTTGGGACTGGAAACAAGGAGACGATGTGATCTGTCTAGCGGAACTGAAACTGGGTTTCATAGCTCAAAGCTGCCTTGCTCCCGGTTTTTCCACGATGATGGCCAACCTATTTGCCATGAGGAGTTTCAAGACGGTCAGCTTTTATCTTATTCTCATACTTTGCCGATTTTAATAACATATTTGTCTTCAAAAACGGAGCATGCTCGAGTACATTCGCTAGCAGTTTCTAATGAACCTCTTAAAGTCTCAATCTTCGAACATGCTCACTGTTCTAACGCCTGATGCGGCATTTCCACAGTCCCAAGAGATGGCTATGTGGACTAATGACTACATGCGAGGTACCGGAATGGAGATGTACACCGAGACACTAAGTACCACGTTTCTCGGGATGCCCTTCTCACACGCCTCAGAGTAAGTGGGCAGAGAACGAGATGCTTGCAAAACACAGACGCGAGACGGCGTCGCAATCAAAACTTTTCCATATTGTTCAAAAGTTTGAGCATTTCAATACTGCCGTGATCGCGGAAAAGTCGTCACTAACCGATTTATAAATGCATAGCTTCTCTCATCATTAGTGTTATTTGTACAATTTTGTTTGCTGGCTTTACTACCTGTGATTGGATTCTGAATGTGTGTTTTCAAATCTCATTGTATTTCTTCATAGGTACTGCACTGAATAACTTTTTAATTCATAACATAGCTGTTAGAATAGAATGGATATAAAAAAGAACATAACATTAATATTCCCGATAGAATGTAATATAGGTTCCGGAATTTGGACATGGCAGTGATCGGCAGAGACTCGAGGTGTTTAGAGCAATTCTCGGCGTCAGACTAACACGGCACGAGCTTTAGCGTTTCCTGTTGGTTGATTGCAGTCTCCCGATACACAAGCTTGGCAGAACGATTACCTGCAGGGTACTGGATGCGAGATGTACACAGAAACACTGTCGACCTCCTTCACGGGAATGAGTTTTCCTCAAGCGAGCGAGTAAGACCCCGCGATCCTCGCACCCCGCACCGTATATACATGTGTGCCGAGTTGCTAACCCTAGCTGATAGATTGCACTAAGGAATGTGTTAACCCTAGATCACGTGTCTTAGAATGGTAGGACTAATTGGCTCTGTGGTTTCCAGTCTTAGATTGTGCATGTTGAATGGGTATGAATTATTTAGTAGCGTATCCTGTGTATTATATACAGTATCACTGTAATGTGTAGGTTTTTTTTAACTTAACAATAAATTATTTACGTTTGTCATAATGTTCTTAACTTTAAGTTAGCGATGTGTCTCGTAGTGATATCTTATTCGGATATTTCATGAAATCATTTCAGTGCAGTAGGCATAATGAACTAGGTCTTACAATTTACTCCTCTGTCAGTACTTAAGACATGATACACTTAGACCGGCTTTGTTGCATGTTAATTTTTTTTCTCAGTTTTAACAATAGACACACAACTATTTTCCGCTTTACACGTCGTGCTTTATTTCTACTTCAGCTTTTGGTAACCTTTTTATGTTAGTTTTGAAACTGTTTATATTTGTATAATAAAATATAACGTCATGAATGGTTGTAATTCTGTTATTTACTCAAAACTAGCTAAAATTATTAAACTAAAAAACTCGTATTCTATTTAACTGATTAAATTAAAATCCGTCAAACTTCTTACAACGTCATCTGTAATATTAAACTAGTTTTTTTTAATTGCGGGTCGTTTAGTCGGCACTTAATGACGTGACCACTTATTTTACCTAAAACTATGTGCATTTGTATAAGAAAATCCAATATTAGGATTGTCATTTATTAGTGTTATACTAAATTGGACTTTATCGTTACTCATAACCATGTTAAATCGCTTCAACTTCATGGAGGTTGGTATAGAACGTAATATCAGTTCATATGAGATAAATAGATTACTAATTAGTGAGAAGCAACCATGCGATTTTATTATATATTGCAATATTGCGTATAAGACACGATTAAGGGACGTTTTTGGGTACATACTGTTAAAAGTAGTAGGTAACAAATTTTTAATTTCTGATAAAGATAAAGTAGATAAAATTTCATTTATTGCCTTAAATATTAAATAAAAACATTTTAGCATCTTCACCTACTTTGAAAACCAGCGGTTAATATATGCATCCATATAGTGTAAGGTTCAAGAGAAAGGGTTTATAAAAATATGTAAATAGCAATAGTTTACCAAGTCTTCGGGTACAATTTGAGTACATTCTTACACTCTTTGTGTTAAAAATATTATACACTAGTAATTTATTTACCTCGACGTTTCGACCAAGTTGCAATGGTCGTGGTCACGAGAAGAATGTTTTTCTCGCGATTAAGCCCCGTTTGATTTAATAACAATGTGTTCCAATCGCGAAAATCTAAAAGTTACAATTATACTCTAGATTCGGCCAAATAATATTTTACACCTAAAGCTAGAGAGACCCGTCAAAAAAACTTATTGGACGAAACAGGAATACAGCATAACGTTTTGTGCAGGTTATGCTTCACGAAGCTAAAGCTCCTCTTGCTTGCCATCGAGATCAAAGGCGAGGAAGGTGCCGACAGCAAGATCTCCATCAATCCCAGGAATGTCAAGATTCATGCCAATACTCAAGGATTCTTTATAGCTCAATCTGCTGATGAAGTTAAAAGGTAGGATATAACTGCTGATAAATTGTATAAAGTTTCAGGATTCAACGTAGACTTTATCAACATCGAGGGATACTTGACTGTGTAGTATATATACGTGCAGTCAAGTGTGGGAACTTTAAAAAAAGTTACAATCCTTAAGTAGTAAAAGTTACAATTCATAGTTTGGTCATATTATAAATATCTGCTATCACCAATCTCGACTATTATCCCAACTTTACTTAACTACCTCATAAGCATATTTGTAACATTACTTAAGTTTTAAATTTAACCACGTTTTAAAAAAATAACCATTGCCACTTTTAGATTTTATAAATTATCGAAATGACAACCAATGCATACCTCATTATAACGAACGCTAATACGGAAAATCTCCTTGTAGTTTCATACTTTTTGTGCATTTTTAGTTTAGTCTCGTAGACAATCATTAACTGCTCAGTTTTTGCTGCTACGCATTATGGAAAATGTTCTACCACTAAATTACGGAAAATTCTCGAACTTCCAGAGCTTGGTACTACTGCAAAGCCTGCCACGAGGACATCAAAGACGAAACACTCATCAAGAAGTGCAAATGCAAAAACTGTAAGATCATTGAATTGCTTTCATTCAAATCCACATTGAATCAGAACTATCTTAATACAAAAACCTCTTAAATATCAATTGAAGCCGAGATTCTGTGACATTCTTTCTGGAATATTGATAAATGTTGTTACTTATTCACAAGCTGTGTCCTGTAATATATTTTTCACAATAAAACACGAAAGTTACGTTATGTATGTCACATGTATGATATGAACACCCATATGACCAGTCCGAAGACGGAAGGTCGACACAGCAATTCCTCCGCTATCGACCTCACACTATTTTATTTTCTATTTACGAGACATTAATGGAATTGTTCGGCTAAACTTTTAGTGACCGCACACCAGCGGAAGGTTGGAGCCGACATAGGTAACTTGCACCACACCTAACCTCACAAATAAACGTTTTCCGATCTTTATTTTTCGTGTCTATATAATTTTTGAGTTGCTTTAGTGGTGTTGCGTCCGTACCTCACAGACTGGATCGGCTGCAAGGCATTGACCCGTGCTCGTTCACACCTTATATTAGCAATCATTGTGTATGTCCGCTCGCTCTTGAATGGATATCGCCACGAAAGTAAAGCACTCAAACACTTTACCATTTTTCTGGCTTTTGAGATTGCTCTGTACTGATTTGTATCGACATTGAGATTATTTAGTGCGTCATATGATGACACCCAATCAGAAATCAGGCACATTTACACGAACAGATGTCACTTTCTTGTCAAAATTGCTTACAAATTCGATGCAAATCAACTAGAGTTATGAAAGTTGATATGATGCACTATAAAGTCCAGCACAGACAGTAATTGCATGTAAACATAAAGTAGAACTTAATATCGCAAACAGCAAAATGCACCGTCATTATACCCCGAAACACTTAGATTTACAAATCCATGAAAGCATGTCTCAGAACAAAGAGATTGAAGACAATCACAAAGTGCTAAATGAATTGCCCCATTGAGAGTGAGCTTCCGAGGACAAAGACTTTATACAACAGTTCCGGCTTGTCTGTGCTAATTGACAGTGATTAATGCGATAAAACTAAACTAAGTTCACAGCATTCCATCACCTATGCTTGTGGTAGGGTCAAACTCGATCGTTCTCGTAATCAGAAGGTTGAATTTGATTCTATCAAAACAGACAATAACATGTAAAATCGAGTCAACATTTTATAGGATTAGGACTTGGAAATACATTCTTGTTTGTCAGTTTTTGGATTTTTGCAGATGTCGGAATGATGATGATGCAGTCTGGAATGGTGAAACAAACTGTTAATACATACCGTGTTTACGACGGTACGGAACTGTAGCCCGACAATCCGTATTTAAACACACAAATTTAGTTTGTTTGCATCAACTAACCATAATGCTCATTATAAAATTGGGCTAAAGTATATGCTAATACACGATTAAAATATGATACACGCAGCTAGTATATGGCAGCTGGGCTAAACTACACAGAGTTAATAACTTGAATATGCTTATTTCCGTATATATTTACTGGAGAAGATAGTGTTAGGTTAGATCTCCACACATATCACTCCAAGATCCTTGACTTATAGTAGATAACTAATCATTTCCGTAAGATTTCAAATACATCTCCCATTACGCCTTATGCAGTAAAGGTTAATTTTTGAATGATCTTTACAGAGTTTGGTTGATGTCGTCTGAAGTCTAAAATATGATTTCAATGCAATTTTTCAGACCCATGATTTAACTGCTTCGCATCTGTAACTATTCGCTATAAGTATCTACCTAACGTCCTCAGCGTTTCCTATGTACTTCCCACCTCAAAGCAACAGGTTAAGATAAGTGGTAATCACGAAGTTTTAAAATTATTGTTTCTCGGTTCAGTGGCTACATTCAGGAAGGGCGTACGAGCCGTCCAGATGGTTGGCAGGGCAAGTACGTAACCTATGTGTATGGAATTCGGTGTAAATGTCAATGTGATGTTTTATATGATACGCGGCGGCGTGGCAGGGGGTCGGCCACGTCCACGCTGCCGACGCGCACTATAGCAATATCGTGTCCTGTTATCATTGTCTTGTCTTTATAAGTTACTTTATGTGCAGTTAGATGTTTGCCTCTCCTTAGCCGATATATTAAACATCGGGAGAAATTATGTGATGTTTATTTATTTTGGTGTTGTTGTTTATTGGTATTATACTTATCTAAAGAAATGTTTTTTCTAGGAGTATTTTGATCCCTGATTACTGCATCGATTATAGTCCCTCGAATATTGATGTTGTGAAGTTTATAGTTTTAAATCAAAGTTTTATTACGCTTACAATTTACGACAATGACTCGTTAATTGGACCCTGCATAGGGAACTTTTACTCTAGATTCCGCCTCGATAGAACCGTCAGGATTAGCAGTCGTTGTCCACTGCGCCTGGTCCAGTCCAGATCTTGGTATATCAGCTGAAACATTTTAGTCATTATTTGAATTGCCTCCATGTAAGCCATTCTACTTTAGAGCTCTATGACACCCAATATATCACATTCCATTTAATAACCATTTGAGTCATTTCCTTTGCATTAGATAAATCCATTACTGTAATAGGTTTCTACATTCATTTAAATAACAGATGCATTAATATAGATAGTATGATGCACAGAGCTTGTATATTAACTAGCTTTTTTTTTGTGTGTTTAATTGTTAGCTTTTTTTCTATGTTTATTGCATGGGGTTATGGTAGTGTTTGTTCGTAACATAGACTAGATTTTAATTGAATAGTTAATTGTTTGTTGAATATGTATTTTGAAGAGTATGTATTTTGAAATGTTCGGTTTCATCTTTACGTCGATAAAAGCTTACTTGAATTTGTATTGCTGTCATTAAAGCTTATTTAACTTCAATTTGCTTGAAGCTACTATTATCACGCTTTTCGAAAAATATTTAAATTCTATTAAAATTATTCGCCGGCGCAGAAGCTTACACTTTTAAAAGGTGAAACCGAATGATTTATCGATTTATAATAAAGTCATTGTTGACGAACCAGCCACACGCTGTATGATATGCGATGTGCGAGTAGGTACTGTATTTATTGATTGGTGTATCGGAATGCGAATATGTGCTGATGTTTTGCAGATGATCACCATCCTCCCCCCACCTTCACGCCGCCAGAGTTGCCCAAGAAGGTCCATGTTCGAGGTATATCTCAGGCTCTAAGGACTGAGTGTTTTTTTTATTTTGTTCTTTTTCTATCATCGGCCCACACTGATCCATTGAACCGGCAATGTGCTTTGTCCCAGGTTACCTTGAGGTACCGTGCACTTTAGATGCTTTATCACGCATTCTCATAGTGAGCACTGGAATCAACGGTTAGAGAAGTCGTTGGAGAGTGAAAAGAACTGCTTTTTCAAGCATGAGCCCCGGCTGAAGTAGATAACATTACCCACTGTCGCTTAAGTGAGCGATTTTTTCCAACTACCTTCAAATAACAGAATTATAACCTCCAAACTTTTTGTACTTAACTTTAAAACAATATCATTTAATTTTTTTAATTTTGCAATCACTATGTAATTGAATGGGATGAGATCAAAATTTAAACGTATCATCGATCTGTGCTTCTTGGTAAACTCTAAAGCGGATTTATTATCATTTGTGGTTTGTATCCCTGCGCCGAGCATTGCAAACATATACCATGTTATTGCATTTATTTATATACCCGCCATATTTTATTTTCAGAACTAGCGTTGCCAATTAATGGATCCCGTTATTCTTACTATCTTCATATTAAGTTAGCATCAAATAATGTACTTACACAGATCATTTTAAACTATGTCCAGACTTGGCAACACTATGATGAATGTTGTAATGGCTTCTGTTGTAGAATTTGAATTACTGTAAAAATATTGCCTAATCAACTATTTATTATAGTTTGATTAAACCGTAAAGTAACTTTTGAATAGTGAACCTTAATGAAGTTTCTGAAACTTTAAGCTAGAAACACCTGCCAAATATTTGTTATTATTTTTCAGGCGAAATTGCACGAGAACGTGGGGAAGATATTAGTTGTAAGTAATTCCAACACAAAATACATAATAATAAATAATAATAAAAACTTTACAATTTGTTTTCAAATGTGTAACGAAAAGTTGTGTTTACTCAACCCTCAGTTTACAATAAGCATCATCAGTAAGACGTTAAGATAAGCCTGTGAAAGATGTGATGATTTTCACGCGAAAACTTATATGTGATTGTAATAATAATATTTATTCGAAATTTGGATTCCACGTATCGCTCATTCTGACGTGCCATTTGGTATCCTTGTCACAGATTACTTAGGGAAACCATCCTTGTCAAGGAGCGTCCGTCCTCAACCCTCAACTAAATCGTAGTGGAGGACACTTCCGGGAACACAGTGATCTAAAAATTTTTACCAAACAATGGAACCAACTTCAATACTCAAAGTGTGAAATAACTTGTCGACATGACCATATTTTGATAATAGTTATTTATATTTTGATAATAATTATTTTTGAACTATCGTGATATCGACTACGACAAGTTATTTCACACTTTTGAGTGTTGAAGTCGGTTCCATATTGTGGTAAAACTTTTTTTTTCAACATTTTCAGTGACCTTTGCAACTCACGTGATCAATTGTCATTATGTATGTTCATCGATTTCGTCACCCTCAATAAGAAAATCAAGAAGACGTAACACTTGTCAGTTTTTGGAGGGTAACTCAAAAACCGCTTGACCGATTTTGATGAAATTTAAACGGGACCACCTCGGAAGTATTGGTACTCTAATAAATAAAAACATCAAAATTGCTTCATAAACGAAATAATCCGCAAACACATAAAAAAAATACGGTTGAATAACCTCCTTCTTCTTTTAGGATGAACAGAAAAAAAAACTTGTCAGTTGAAAACAGAGGCACTGTATATTTTAGTGTATAAAAAGTAAATTCTTTGTTTTTATCTAAACAAATCACTTTAAAAGAGTTTTGTAAGGCTTATTCTTAATTAAGGTAAGAAGATTTACATCTTGGAAAGCAGCAGCTGAAGACTCGAATCCGGAAAAGTAATTTTGAATAATATGTACCATGACAGAACTAATTTTGAAGTTATATGACGTTTAATCCTAAGCCAATCACGATCAAAATAGTCCTTAGGTTAATTAAGTGGAAAACTAATGAAATAGGATTACATGTACAACAAACAACTCGTTTAAGCGAGGTGAGAGGTCGTTAGCACAACATATATACTCTGAGTATGACGTTTCTATACAATACAGCATCAGGGCCAGGGAAAACTGGCGGCGAGATAGACATTTCAGTAATTCAGTAATTCTGAATAATATGTCTGTCTGCAACTCTTCGTTCGGTATTTAAATACAAATTCAAAAAAATCGCACGCGTGTATATTGCCACACGTATAAAAAGATTTTGTGGAAAATTGTGTTTATTATGGTGTAAGAGTTACTAGCTGAATAAGAACTGAATTCCTCTCGACCTGTGTCGCTCTTTGAAAAAGACCACCGAATGTGGTCGAAACTATAGTCGGAACCCTCTGCCTTACAACGTGAGTAATTCCCGTGTTTTATACATTCATATAATTATATTATTGCAGTAATAAATCGAAACCATCGAAGTGCCGCACCGAACGCTTTGCTGTCACCGATGGCAAATCAACTTATGAATACAACGACGAGGCAAGTGAACAAGGTTAAGCCAAACGTGAACAGAGCACCGCCTGACACGTAAGTTTCTGAACATGACAGACGTCAATGGCTTAAAGAAACTCGATGAATGGCTCGCAATTTCTTATAAAGGCCATGTTTTAAACACAGAAGTATGAATTGTAAATCTACCTAATTTAAATTTGGAAATAATCTTTCTGAGCACAGTTTAAATATATGGGAAATTGCGCCGGACATCTAACAATTATAGACAAACTTAGCTTCTATATACATAGTAACGAAGTAACAATTCCAATAAAGCTACACGTTAAATTCTTGAAAGCCTTTGTCCATGTAATTATTTTCTATATGGAGCTGCTATCGCTGTCAATATATTTCTTTTGGCACGGTATGTAACACTGTGCACTGAACCATTTAAGTATCTACTGAGCAACCCTTTCCCGCACCTTTATGTTTGGCAAAACTAGAAGAAACCAAGACGATTGTCTGAACCTGTGTTACAGGAATCCGCAGGACCAAGATACGAATTACCAGGCGTATCACCTTGCCTACGAAGTGAAAAAACTCATGTAATTCCAAATCTTATATATCAGCTAGATGATTTCAATTTCAGTAGTTTGGTACAATGCAATATGGGTTCTATTCGTAGATGCATTACAAGTGGAGTCTGCTACAAACTTATTATTATAGACAAAATAGTTAATAGTTTAATTGTTGGTAGCTTCCACCAACTTCATGTGTAAAATTTGTCCAAAGAACATACTTAACTTTTTTTTCTGTAATCCTAAATTAAAACTCATTTTGAATATTTTTGTTATTTATAAATGTAGTAAAAACAATTTACCTATTCAAATTACAAATCATTCGAGTAACAATACTTTTATACAAGTAATAAAACGACGATTAAGCTGTGAGCATAATCGATTTTCAAATGAATTGCTAATGCAGACTTCACTTGTACCTAAACAGTTATCAAAAATGTAGTCTGTAGTGCTTGCCTCACAAAGTTTAAGAAACGTGGTTCAGCTTGTAAAACATAAAATATTGTAACATAGTATTTTATACATTTTCATCGTGTATTTTATTTTGCACCCGAATAAAGCACGTCACACTATTTTATGATAGAAAAGCATGTCTACTTTACAAGTTAATTAAATCTGCATACGAATATTTGTTGTATTTACAATAATTGTATTTGCAGTTTCTTAATTTGTTATTCACCCTCTAAACGTTGGTATTTATTACCATTTCAATACAAAAAATAATTAGATCACAGAGAAATGTAGATTTTACTCATATATTTTGTACCTACAAGTCATTGGATTGGAATTTTTTACACTTCCCACAAAGCACTTGCATCTCTAGATACTAAAACTACATATAAACAAGTTTGTAAAACCATCCACTTGAAATCACATTACAAAAGCACAGTATCTATATCTCTAATGCAGTTATTTAAATGAGTTTTGAATGTTTCCAACGGAACAGGCCAACGAGTAGGAGTAGCGGTGGCAACCAGAACAACAACGGTGTCAGCCTGCCAGCTGGTCTGGCGGACGACCAATCGAAGGACTTCGACTTTGAAAAGACTGAAATGAAATACGACTCTACTGGAATGTTCCACTGGAGTCCCGCCAGAAATCTGGAGGACTGTATATTAGTAAGCCTTTTTAATTGTTAATGATCAGATGGATGGCAACACTTTTAAACTAGAGCTGAAATTGAAATTTCATATTTGGTTTTCAACAGGACAGAAACCAAGCGGCCATGACTGTCCTTAACGGTCACGTGGTGGTCTGTTTATTCGCCGATCCAGACTCACCCCTAATAGGTCTTCGAAACCTGGTGATGCCACTCAGAGCATCGAACTTCCACTATCATGAGCTGAAGCATGTGGTGATTGTGGGCAGCGTCGACTACATCAGAAGAGAATGGAAAATGTTGCAGAATCTACCTAAAATCTCTGTGTTGAATGTAAGTCAATTTATATGTATCAAATGTCATCAATGAGGGAAAGACTGAGGAGGAGGAGGACCACGATATCGATGGTTCTACCTTTCATTTGGTTATGGGCGCCGGCACCAGGGTGCAAGGGTGTGCACTTGCACCCCCCTATCATAAAAAAATACATAGATTTCTTTATCAAGTTACTGTTGGAATAAAAACTGAAGGCGTCTAGCTTGCTGTCCAAATTTGTTCATCAAATAAATCGAGTATCCTCGGACTCATCCTCGTGATATTTATTGACGAATGGTGGAGGGAAATCGTAAAAATTCGTATTTGTTGCTTAGACTTATTTGACGTGTCTAGTATAATGAGCAAATGCAAACGCACCTCCCTGAAAGTAATCCTGGCGGCGCCCATGCTTTTGGTTGTTTAACAGAACGGTATTTTATATTACAGTACAAGTATGTCTTGTTACAGTTGTAAGGTAAGGTTTAAGTGTAAGATTGAGTGTTGCAGTTTCAGTAGATATTACGTTTTTCAGAGCTTAATTTTAAAATTAGTGTTTACAATTCTGCAGTAACACAGGTCCATCTCGCTTCACATATTTGCAAATGGCATCAATGTGATTAAAATAATCAAATAATTGAACATATAGATCGAAATCAGGCAAGCTACAGCGGAAACGAATTCGCTATCAGGAGGACGCTACTCCGATGGTTCGAAAACATCTGGGAATTGCACAATACAACCATAAAGCATAATATTACTGCAATATTTATTGCGCCTAATAAGAATCCGGATAAATATATGTATGTAGCATCAGGGTCCGACATTATTTAAAAAAACCACAAAAGTCTTCACACAATCACTTGGTTTATTTCAATTAAATAAACTTAATTAACTTCACATTAATTTAAATTATAATTCACTAAATTAATCTGCACTGATTATAATAAACTACCCGACACTAAAATTACTCAGCGACTACGTAACGTGTGCACTGGCCAACGGTCGACGAACGAATGAACCGAGTCGTTCGTTCGCGCTGCCTTTTATACCACTCGGTGGTGAGATTGAAGTTAGTTCCGCGTTTGCCCGTTGCACTCGCAGTTTTCAAAACAATGACGGTGGCGCCGTCACGGCCATACTGACGTACGCTCGTCCTCGAGCGTCTTCCGAGCATCTGGGAACAAGACAACAACCTGTTCGTTCATCCTGACATACTAGTGTGATCTTTAACAAAAGGTTTCAATAATGTGCTGGTCCGGTTAACCCTTCAGCTTACCACAACTACTACGTTATTTCATCAGTATTAAAACTGGAGACGATTGTGCTAGGCCGGATAAATATCCCTTTAGCGAATGCTAGACCGGACATCTGTCCCTATAGCCAAACATGCTAGACCGGATAAATATCCCTTTAGCGAATGCTAGACCGGACATCTGTCCCTATAGCCAAACATGCTAGACCGGATAAATATCCCTTTAGCGAATGCTAGACCGGACATCTGTCCCTATAGCCAAACATGCTAGACCGGATTGCAATCCCTTTAGCCGGAGGGCTAGGCCGGACCGCAACCCCTTTAGCCGAGTCATTGGACCGGATTTTCCCTTCAATGACTCTTTCCTACATTTTTTTACTTCCTACATTTTTTGTTATTCTTTTCTTTATTTTTTTTCTTTTCTATTAATTACGGTCGTCGTGGTGTACAATGGCATCAGTTACAACACTTATTGATTCGGGTAAATCTGATGATGAACTTTCTATATTATTACTAATAGCGCTCAAGGTACGTGAACTAGCCGATACAGTGCTGCTATTAACAGACATAGTGTCGCTACCGGAAAGTTCATCCTCAGCATCACCAATCACAGGTACGTTATCATTATCACGATCAGTTTCATGGACAACATCACTCTGGCTAGCATCCGCCGTCACGCAATTAATACCAATTTAATACCACTTATCTCAATCACTCCATGCGTAGCTCGGGAACACACGTTGACCTGTTTGCTGGAACTGGCGGTAGTGCCCGCAGCATCTTCCTTTTTCTTGTATCGCATGGGGCAAGCGGAGGCTACGTGGCCGGGGTCAGCACATACGTAGCAGGCGACAGATGCACGAGGATTCCGTGGAGGGGCTGAAGAATGCGGTGGCTCCCCCTTGACTGCCACTGAAGTGTTCCTTGCGATGAAAGCGTTTCGCGTCCGGATCAGTCGAACCGATGTCTTCGTTACGTCTTTTTTAACGTGAAGCCGCGTAACGTGCGAAATAACTGGCTTTTGTCGTTTATAACCACTGAATTTAACTCGACGAATCCTGTCATCACACTGCGAAAGTACGGAAATGGCAAAGCCTGTCATCACCTTCTCTGGCATATTCACTTTGGGAATCTTTTCGATTAATTGCCATAATCGCATTCCCGCTTCAGCAGGGCTCTCTTTGCCGTCTAACTGAAATTTGATGATGTGATCGAAATAGTCTTGCATCATCAAAGGCTTTGCAAATCTTGATATCAGCATCTCTTTGATCGCAGGCCATGATATTTGGTCAGGTTTGATATTTGTTAGACACGTTGTCGCACGCCCCTTAAGAGAATGTGTTAGGGCTAGAATTAAGTCGATTCCTTTAATTTTCTTCTGCTCAATTATCAATTCGCTGAGTGTGCACCAATTAACGACGTCGGATTCAGGATCATCCGGATCGTAATTGACAAATTTTGTTGTTGCATGCTGAACAGGCTGACAAGATGTCATATTTTCAGCGATTTTTTTGAAGATCGCTTCCATACCAGTCGAGAATAACATAATTTGCTCCATTTGCCGGCGCATTTGACTGCGGTGATTGTTGTGGGGGTAGATCCCACTTCTGATGTAGCATCAGGGTCCGACATTATTTAAAAAAAACCACAAAAGTCTTCACACAATCACTTGGTTTATTTCAATTAAATAAACTTAATTAACTTCACATTAATTTAAATTATAATTCACTAAATTAATCTGCACTGATTATAATAAACTACCCGACACTAAAATTACTCAGCGACTACGTAACGTGTGCACTGGCCAACGGTCGACGAACGAATGAACCGAGTCGTTCGTTCGCGCTGCCTTTTATACCACTCGGTGGTGAGATTGAAGTTAGTTCCGCGTTTGCCCGTTGCACTCGCAGTTTTCAAAACAATGACGGTGGCGCCGTCATGTATATATATATATATATTTAAGGGACAACATTCACACAAGGTCTTCAGGTCCCAAACTAGGCAGAGCCTGTACTATACCATAGTATATATATAGAATATATATCAGTCATCAGGGTTGGTACCCTGATGACTGATATATATACTTAAATACATACTTATATACATATACACACCCAGACACAGGTCAAACAGACATGTTCATACACACAAATGTTTGACCTGTCCGGGAATCGAACCCAGGACCAGCGGCTCCGAAGGCAGAGTGGTACCAACTGCGCCAACCGGCCAGTCGAAAAAATTCAGAAATAATCTCCAGAAAGCCGGCTCTCAGATACAGTTTGTTTTCAGGGTTCACCGCTAAGCCGGGCCGACTTGCGTGCAGTTAACGTCAACCTGTGTGACATGTGCTGCATCCTGTCAGCGAAGGTGCCATCCAACGATGACCCCACGCTGGCTGACAAGGAAGCTATCTTGGCTTCGTTGAACATCAAGGCTATGACATTCGACGATACAATAGGTAAATTAACTCACCATAAAATCCATACACATAAGTCCTGACCACTTTTTACCGTATAAACATAGGTACAACGGTAGGTATGTGACATGCCAATCAGTTAAATTTGGATTTTAGGTAGGTTAGTAAGGTGGCAAAATAGTTACGTCTTATATGGTTGAAGAGTTCTTTAGAACATTGGAATGTTATAGGCAAAACTATCTTACTAGCGTACACCCTCTGAATTTTTTCACATAATTATAATTGATTGGCATGCCGCATAATGTGGCGCAGGAAAATAAGGAGAGCCGACCCCACTTAACGCGAGAATAGAGAAAGAAAAAGAAGACAGAGGCATGGCACATAATGTGCGATCTTTTTTTTTCCATACACCTGTAAAATGTGGTAAAAACTTCCTCCCTCGGTAATCCTGAGTAGACAATTTGAGATTCTTTAAAAACGGCGTAATCATTGTCTAAAAAGGATCGTATCGTAATTCTCCTATAATTAGTTTTAGTTTAAGGTATCCGTAGGTTATGGTGAACTTGATTATTTTACGGAAATACATTAAGTGTGTGCGAAATGTAAATATATAACGTACGTATAGCACTTACATTTCTTATAGCTAAGTTTTAGACATATGGTTTTGTAGGGAAATCTCAGTAAAGGAAAATCAGAAAGGAGGATGGCAAAACCAGCCTTGCTCCTGAAAAACGAAATGACAACCCGTTCATGTATTCTTTATATTTGAAAATTTATATTATATTTTTATGGATTCCGTGAGTAATTTGCATTATTTATAAAGTATGGAATCAGAAGTACTTTTATTATATTTATTAATGTGGTGTTTGTAGTTTTCGAACGCACCCTATACTTCTCATTATGTTTGTTGCGTTCGAATACTTACGCTCTGACATTAATTGTTATTGTTACTCTATAATCTGTAGTCAGCTGCGCGCTGCTGTAGCGCGATCCATGCAATATTGCTTTCTCTGTCTACGATGCTATATATGGATAGCGATCCATTGAATGGTTCGCATATGAACGTGTACCTACCTAGCATACTGATACAGATGATTTTCCATGATAACTTTTTACTCCCAACTTCTAGGAAAAGGATTGAATATACAATATACAATGTATTTGTTGCTCTATCGATACGTATAAGTTTCATTCATGAACGCGGTTTGTTTCTTCTAGGCTGTAAATGTATAGGAGTCTGCCATCCTCCTTTAGTACTATACTTTACAGAAATCAAAGAAAAAATGATTTTTGGTTAGATTATTATTATACTGTAAATTTATAAGGAAACCCCGTATTTACCTAGTCAGGTTTTGAACTGTTTTTATTTTTTAGAATTTGACATGTCAAAAATGTTGATATTCCAGGTGTTCTGAGCGGAGGCGTGGGTACGAATGCGAGCAGCACCGCCGCGGCGCCGCTAGGCCAGCCGCCAGCGCCAGTGCTGCTGCAGCGCCGAGGGTCGGTCTACGGAGCCAATGTGCCTATGATCACGGGTCTGTTTGCCATTGCATTGTCATAAAACATGTTAAATATACTATTATTAAAACAAAGAGTTTAACGTCTAATTTATTTTAACAAACTCTATGTAAACTTTTTCTACGTAATCTTATTGTATTTTAGCTTATGTGATAAAAATGTTCGTGTGTTCACACATTTTTTTGAGATGTCAGTACGCTACACGTATGCACCAAGATTAAACAAAATAATATTTTTATTTATTATTAAGTAATACTTCTAATACATTTTGTATCAGACATTTTAATTTTATGCGTTTGTTTGAAATTGGTACAGATATTCCGGTTTTTACTCATGTGATAGTCAAATTACTGGACTTAGGTTTTGGGCTTGTCTGATCACCATTTATGCTGCGAGATCGCGCTGATCACACTGTCACGATGGACATCATCAATAAGTTATAATCAAAATTTTGGATCTAAGCGCGCAATTTTGATATAATGTAGTTTTAGTGAAACTTTATTTTACAGGTGATGGGTTTGATGGGGAGGCATATGTACAGCAGTAGACGTCCTATGGCTGAGATGATGATGAGGGCTGCATTAATCAGACTTGTCAAATGAAATGAAATTGTCGTGCAACCAAAATGCATAAAAATGTTTGTTGTTTGTGTGTCCGTTTCGCCAGAGCTGGTGAACGACAGCAACGTGCAGTTTCTGGACCAGGATGACGATGACGACCCTGACACGGAGCTGTACCTCACGCAGCCGTTCGCCTGCGGGACTGCCTTCGCCGTCAGCGTGCTTGACTCGCTCATGTCCACTGTACGTTATACTATGCTTTAGTAACCGACTTCCAAAAAGGAGGTTCTCAATTCGACCCGTATTTTTTTCTTCTTTGTTTATGTTTGTTACCTCAGAACTTTCGACTGGGTGAACCGATTTTGATCGTTCTTTTTTATTTGAAAGCAGGTGCTTCCTATACGTTTGTTGTCATGTTTCAGACTTATTTCAACCAAAATGCCTTAACATTGATCCGGTCGCTGATCACTGGCGGCGCGACTCCAGAGCTGGAGCTGATCCTCGCAGAAGGAGCTGGTCTCCGAGGAGGATACTCCACGCCTGAAAGTTTAGCTAACAGGTAAACTTTAAGTATCACTTGATCAGTTGGACAACTTGTTCTCTACTTTGGTTTCGAGATAGTCTTAGAAAATCTTCAACAATAATGTAGGCCTTATAATCCATGTTTTTGTCAAGGATATCAAAACAAAATTAATTCACCTTCAATAGTAATATTTTATTGCAAATACATTTTTTATAATAAATAATGAACATCAGATACCTACGATAAGCGTTAAGCTGTATTTTTAGGCATCTGCTCTTCTCCTTAATAATTGAATTGTAATTGTTGAATGAGCAGTTCAATTAGAATCAAAATAAAAAAAGTAAAAATATGTAATTATGACAAACGTAAAGTCTAGTGAAGCTATCACTCATACTATTGAAAAAACGTTAAAATATTTAGAAATGGTAAATCCACTTTTAAAGTCGGAAAAACTACCAAAATTTATGAATGTATACAATCACAGGAATTACTCACGTAATAAGCCAGAGTTCCGGCTATAGTTTCAACCATATTCGGTGGTCTATACCTAGGCCTAGTACTGTACTAGGCGTACCGGGATCGCGACCGCGAGCGCCCCGTATTCTCCTTGAAAAAGATCACCGAATGTGGTTGAAACTATAGTCGGAACCGTCTGACTTATTACGTGAGTAACTCCTGTGTTTTAGACATTCATAATGTGTCAAATTAATTTTATTTAAATTAGTTAAAATCTGTTAATTTCTTTTAAGTACTTCTTTTTTTAACCTGTATAGATCTAGACGACTATCTCACTTGATGGTCAGTGACGATGTGGTCGAAGATGTTATTACGCTAGACTTAGAATGTACATAATTATGTAGGTACATTACTTACATGTAAAATCCTATAATTAAGGATTGTGGAGCATGCAAGTTCTCAGACTATAGAAATATATGACAAAACCACGTCAGTTTTAATAACAAAAGTACCAAATCAAAGATGATTCTCAGGAGGGTTCAAATTAGCTCCATGATTGTATTTATAGTCAAAGCTAGTCTATATTGTAGGTACCTACTATAAAGAGTTCAATGCAATCCAATCAAGGTACACAATGATTTAGATGTAGATTTCCTATTATCTTTTCTTTTTTCCTTTTGTTTTGCTACGCATGAATTTATATTCTATTTAGTTGGGTTATTTTTTTTTTGTATATCGTAACTATTGTATCTTTAATCCTTACTAGCTTCAATTTGGTTGCCTGAAAGAAATCGCTTTAAGCGATAAGGCCGCCCTCTGTATCATTGCATTTATATTTGCTTGTTTGTTTTCTTTATGTGTGTGGTTTTAATATAGTGTGCAAATAAAGAGTTTTCTATCTATCTATCTATAATACTTTGTCTAATAACTATCTTAACTCTTTATACTATATAGTAACCTGTGGTCGACGCTGTTGGTCTCACAATGATTATTTTATTAATTAAGTTTTATTTATAAGTAACATATTGTGAAACTGTTTGTCGATTCTTGAAAATAAATAAATAAATACCTAGATTTCATAACTGAAGGGACTAGGCAACCAGGAAGTTTTAACTTTTACCGACAGATTACATTGATAATGTTCTTATGCCGGGTGGAACTTGATGTCGCGATGCGTTCTCCGTTCCAGGGACCGGTGCAGAGTGGGGCAGATATCCCTGTATGACGGCCCCCTGGCGCAGTTCGGCGAGGCCGGCAAGTACGGCGACTTGTTCGTCGCGGCGCTCGGCACGTACGGCATGCTCTGCATCGGCCTGTACCGGTTCCGCGACACCTCGTCCTCATGCGATGCCAGCAGCAAGCGCTACGTCATCACCAACCCGCCAGATGACTTCTCGCTGCTGCCGACCGACCAGGTAATGGAACGAGTATGACGAATTGGGCTCGTAGCGGCATAGATAGGCACTATACATTACTTGAATCCAAACCGAATTGCTGCCGAGCAATTGGGCTCGTAGCGGCATAGATAGGCTCTATACATTACTTGAATCCAAACCGAATTGTTGCCGACCAATTGGGCTCGTAGCGGCATAGATAGGCTCTATACATTACTTGAATCCAAACCGAATTGCTGCCGACCAATTGGGCTCGTAGCGGCATAGATAGGCTCTATACATTACTTGAATCCAAACCGAATTGCTGCCGACCAATTGGGCTCGTAGCGGCATAGATAGGCACTATACATTACTTGAATCCAAACCGAATTGCTGCCGACCAATTGGGCTCGTAGCGGCATAGATAGGCTCTATACATTACTTGAATCCAAACCGTATTGCTGCCGACCGACCAGGTAATGGAACGAGTATGACGAATTGGGCTCGTAGCGGCATAGATAGGCACTATACATTACTTGAAACCAAACCGAATTGTGACGTTTATGAAGCGAAAACTTCTTTAGCGGCGTTATGCGTTTTTGTATGGGGAAAAATGTTAAACTCGCGTCAGATCGTCAAATAGTCAGATCGTAAGACGGCGGGAGAGTAGACCGCTGTTGAAATTTAAACTAAAAATGTGTTACGAATATGGAATATTTTCGTTTGTCGGTAGTTTTATTTGGTAAAGTCGTTTTGTTGAAAGTATTATTGAGTTACGCCGATATTACAAAGAGGAAAGATTACATTGTTAAAAAAAAACGTACTGATGTTAATTCTATGCGTCCCACTAATATTATAAATGTGAAAGTCTGAATGCATGGATGGATGGATGTTTGGATGTTTTACTCAATTACGCCAGAAGGGCTGAACGGATTTGGATGAATTTTGGTATGTAGATACTTCAGGTCCTGGAATAACACATAAGCTACTTTTCATCATCATCATCAATCATTTTGGCGTTTTCACTTTTACCGGCACTCCCGGAGCGCAACTGTTTGTTTTTTTTTATATACTGTATAGATCTAGCGTTTGGCCACTATCTCACTTGATGTTCAGTAACGATGTGGTCAAAGACGTCATCGCGCTAGACCTAGAATGCTCACTGACTCTCAAAAGACGTATGTGCTGATCACTGGAAGCAATTATGTCAAAATACTTGCTATTCTGTGAAATAATACACTTAATTCTCTATTATAACATAGATAGCAATGGTATTTTCAGGCACATTGTAGTACTTTTTTATTATTATTAACTTTGACTTCAGACTGAAATTTCGACTTTAATATTAGGTATAATTTCATGTATTCTATTTCGAAACTATTTGTGATATACTTTTATAATAAGACCTACAATTAGTGTAATTGTCGTAAACTTCGTTCTAATTTGAACTATAAATATTCAACAGCAATGTGGCCATAACTTGCACCAGGAAGGAGCTGGAATAGGAGGCACCTGAAGTTTCTTGATCCGGTGTCCTATTTCTGCTACTAAGCTCTTCGCTAACCATGGTTTTCATGACGATAAGCACGAATTAGTATGGAGGCTCCATCGCCGCATATTTTTTTCATTGACGCTTTTTTCACGCGGCATCTTCCACTGCCGCTGCCGGAGTATGCACCGTCCGTCTATATATATGTTTAGAATATATATTATCATTAAATACGTTCACAAAATTGTTAAAGCAACATGTTTTGAAAGATTTTTCATAATTAAGATATGGTTGAATGTAAAATATCTATAAAACTTTATAAAACCATTAAAATCGCTGCCGCCTGTAACCGTGAGCACAGCCTTAGTACAGTCGACCATTATTGTTCTTCTAAGAATTCATGCCACTGGACTTTGTGCGGTGCGGCGCGGCAATGCTAACATTTTATTTAGCGGATAATGTTTTACTATTGTTGTTCGAAAGTGTAATTCTTAATTCATCATCATCATCATCTCAGCCATAGGACGTCCACTGCTGGACAAAGGCCTCCCCCATCGATTTCCACAAGGACCGGTTGGAAGCGGCCCGCATCCAGCCCTTGCCTGCGATCTTAGTCAGGTCGTCTGTCCACCTAGTCGGTGGCCGTCCTATGCTGCGCTTGCCAGTCCGTGGTCTCCATTCGAGAACCTTTCGGCCCCAACGGCCATCGGTTCTTCGAACTATATGCCCTGCCCACTGCCACTTCAACTTGCTAATCCGCTGGGCTATGTCGGTGACTTTCGTTCTTCTGCGGATCTCCTCATTTCTGATTCGATCACGTAGAGAAACCCCGAGCATAGCCCTCTCCATAGCTCGTTGTGCGACTCTGAGCCTGTTCAGAAGGCCTATAGTCAGAGACCACGTTTCAGTTCCGTAAGTCATCACTGGTAACACACATTGTTCGAAGACCCTCGTTTTCAGGCATTGCGGTATTTTGGACGAGAAGACGTCTCGGAGCTTTCCGAACGCTGCCCAGCCGAGTTGGATTCGACGATTGGCCTCTTTCTCAAAGTTGGACTTACCTAATTGGACTGTATGTCCTAGGTTGATGTAATGGTCAACAACTTTGAGAGTCGAGTTCCCAATTGATATGGGGGCGGGCGCAACATGGGCATTTGACATAATTTTCGTCTTGTCCATGTTCATTTTAAGGCCCACCCTTAGGGAAACACTGTTGAGGCCTTCGAGCATCGTGCTGAGGTCTTCCATGGATTCTGCCATGACCACAATATCGTCGGCAAACCGAAGGTGAGTGATGTACTCGCCGTTGATGTTGATGCCGAATCCTTGCCATTCCAAGAGCTTCAAGGCGTCTTCCAATGCGGCAGTGAACAGTTTCGGAGAAATAACGTCTCCCTGTCTCACGCCTCGTTGCAATGGAATCGCCCTCGAAATTTGCTCTTGTACTCGGACCGACATGGTGGCGTTATTGTACAAACACTTCAGCACTTCGATATACCGATGGTCAATACGGCACCGCTGGAGAGACTCAAGCACCGCCCACGTCTCGATCGAATCAAAGGCTTTCTCATAGTCCACAAACGCTAAACATAAGGGCAAGTTATACTCTTCGGTCTTCTGTATAACTTGCCGCAGCGTATGGATGTGGTCTATGGTGCTGTAGCCTTTTCGGAAACCGGCTTGTTCGGGAGGCTGGAAGTCATCAAGCCTACGTTCGAGACGATTCGCGATGACTCTTGAAAACAGCTTGTAAACATGGCTCAGAAGCGAAATGGGTCTGTAGTTCTTAAGCAATGTGTTGTCACCCTTCTTAAAGAACAACACCACTACGCTTCTGTTCCATGCTTCCGGCGTTGACCCTTCGAGGACAACGGAATTAAAGAGCTTCTGAAGGACTTTCAGTATCGGTGATCCACCCGCTTTCAGAAGCTCTGATGTGATTCCGTCGTCACCCGGTGCCTTGTTGTTTTTAAGCTGCTTCAGAGCCATCCTAATCTCGTATAGGCTGATGTCCGGGATGTCTTCGGTATAGTGCCGGGTCAGCTTGGCTCTTGGGTCTTTGGCCAAGCTGTCAACAGGTTTAGCAACCGAAGTGTATAGCTGTCCATAGAACCTCTCGATCTCTCCAAGCACCTCTGCTTTGGTCGACGCTATACTGCCATCATCTCTCTTCAGCTTAGTCATCTGGCTTTGCCCAATAGACCTGTCTCTTGCAAACACTTTGGAGCCTTTTCTCCGTTCGATCGTATCTTTAATACGATTTGTACTAAAGGTACGGATGTCGTGTCGCAAGGATTTCCATATTCGTCTATTGAGCTGCCTATATGACGCAGCATCATCGGATGATTGCAGTTGCAACGAGCGTCGTTCAGCCATGAGGTCGAGGGTATGGCTGGAGAGTTTTTGAGGTCTATTTGTACGGCGGGGCTTAAAGAACTTAGACCCCACTTCGTGGACAGTTTCTACAAACCTGTTGTTGGTCTCGTCCACCGACGCAAAGTTCTCAAGGCAAGCAAAGCGATTGGATAACTCAAGTTGAAAGCTCTCGGGGTTTTGGATATGGACATTTTGAGGTCGGAGCGTGGATTTCATCAAACGGGACCTCTCAAGTTTAACATTAATATTCAATGTGCCTCTTACCATGCGGTGATCACTACCGGTTTTGACCATGTTGATCACAGAGACATCATTGAATATTTGTTTCTTGGTGGTCATGATGAAATCGATCTCATTTCTTGTGGAACCGTTGGGGCTCAACCAGGTCCATTTCCTTTGAGGCGGCTTCTGAAAGAAAGAGTTCATCATAAAGAGTCCCTCTTTCTCCATGAAGTCGGCCAGCCTCTGTCCCCTAGGGTTCCGTTGTCCATAACCAAATTGCCCCACTCTCAACTCTCCATCACTTCTTTCGCCCAACTTTGCGTTAAAGTCCCCCATAACAACATTGTAATGGGTCTTGGAGGTATGTATGGCCCTACTAATGTCCTCATACATAGCCTCTACCTCCTCATCGGTTCCGAGTTTCGAGGTCGGTGCATATACCTGAATGACCTTCAACGAATATCTGCTTGATATTCTGAGTATTAGGTATGCCACCCTGCTCGAAACGCTGTCGATGGTGATGATGTTGTTAGCGAGGGACTTGCGAACGAGAAATCCGACACCACCTTGGGACTTTTGGTCGCCTTCCCGGTAGTAGAGTAAGTTACCGGATTTGAGAGTTATGGTGTCCTCACCCTCTCTACGGACTTCACATAACCCTAAGATATCCCAGTGTAACTTACTCATTTCTTCTTCCAGTTCGACGATCTTCTCGTCTGCCAACAAAGATCTTATATTGTGTGTTACCAGGGCCAGAGGTCGTTTTTTCAGGGAGTGGTAGCCGGGAATCTGCCGGAGATTCTTAGCACCCCCTGCTCCACCGTTACACTGGCCGCTACCGGAGCCAGCATTAGCGGAGCTGCCGGGGACTGGGGGCCTGGTCACTTTTTGTTGTATCATACTGGGGGGGGGGGGGTTTGCCAATACTCGCCACGCTTGGCATGCGGGTTGGCGAGCGCAGTATATAAAATACGACCCTCAGAAGGCGCTGCTGCCCATCCTTCTGGTACGTGATCCCTTAGTCGACTCTTACGACACCCACGGGAAGACATGGGGGGGTACTATTCTAAGCCGGTACCCCACGGCCAGTTCTTAATTAATTAGTATAAATGCGTTTGTAAACTATGAGCTACGGCACAATAAGTGTTTATTTTTAAGTTATTATATATCTCAGTAAGTGAATGTAATTCTTGAGATAATAAATATTCTGAAACCGTAATATACTTTAAGATATATTTTATCAACCAGTTATATGATTTTATGACCAGTCCATGTCATGAACTGACACGGTCGACGACCTGATAAAAATAGCGGGAGGATGCTGGATACTGGTAGATGCTAGCTTATGGTCAATCTGAAGACCGAAGAGGTATACCGTATAACTATGTCTAGTATCGTCTTATGCTTGCAATGATGATGAGAATAATTTTCCAGTGTTTACCACGTGAGTCCTAGTCGGTGTGTTACATTACAATGATGAGAATAATTGACGTGTTTGTTATGAACATTCTAATTGGGTACATGCTAAACTTCCCGTGGTCCTTGTGTTGGATAACAACGGCAATATACAGTGAGAAGAACTCACGTTATGTTGCCGTTCTTAAATAATAATACATTATAAAAATATAAACTCTAAACAAAGATTTTTAGATACAAATACTTCACAAAAGCTACAAGTAAAAACGTGTGCGCAGGTATTCGTGCTGATGCAGTTCGACCCGGGCGTGGAGTACCGCGCGTCGCGGCGCGCCGGTTCGGCGGCGGGCAGCGGCTCCGGCGGCGCTTCCAAGGACGATGCCTCCTGACTATTGCTGTGCAGCGCCCTCACCGACGGGCCCTACTCCTACATCTAGGCAGTAGGGCTCCTCCCCCCACCACTGCCACTCAGACAATCCGACCCAAGCCCGCGCCCATAGCCCTTGCACTATCTCCCTCTCCCGCTGGACCGTGCACGTTAAGGAACTCCACGCGTTTATGATTACGATATAAGTCACCTACATTTTTCGCGATCTCTTTGTATACGTTGTCCCATATTACAATATTACAATTACAATACGTTCATTTTTTTATTTCAAGACCACAGAACTGGAAATACATTAAAGCACACATAGATAACTTAAAGCAAATAAATATCTCACGGTTACATTTTTTTTTAGAACGCACTGTTGTTTTTTTTTAAACTACTTATACAACTTCACCTTTTATATAATAAAGCATTAGTCTGTGCAAATATTTGAAAACGGTCCATGCGATCTCTTTATGCTCTTTTTTAATCGAAGCTTTTTACCGGCTATATTATGTAAATTATGAATACCTAAATGTCTGGCCTGATGATTTTTGCAAAGATTGTCCTTTTTTCATTAATATAACTCACCTCTATATAAAGAAGAAATCTACAAACTACAAACATTCTTAACTGTACAAAACTGGCGTCCTTAAACGCCTTGAAAAAACTCGATTTTCTTCACACAAAAATAAACATTTACAGTTTCTTAGTTTTATTTTCATCTAAATACGTAACATTAACAAAGAGATGGCGAAATTAACGTTTTGAAACGAAACATGTCAATACGTTTTAATATTCCCAACACCATAACACGAATTGTCGTTTTCTAGGGTATTCCATAGAGTAAAACCTGCACGGTCAAGTAAAAAAGAGTGTATTTACTGTGTCCTTTTTGGTTTCTTTTATTAAAGTTTCTACACCCTCTTTTAAAGTTTAGCACTGCTCCATACTGCCTACTACTCTTCAATGCACTCTCGGTATAATACGGTATTCGCACCTGGCACTTGTAATACAAGAACACGCTAATCGACATGAATATGAGATTTTTACTTGAGACACACACACCTATTCACAAAACCAGAAGGATCGAGTTTTAAACGAGTAACGAGTTTAATTACTTAGGCTGCTGTTCACCAAAATTTATAACGCCCGATTATCTATTTAACCGTCCGTCAAACAGTTTATACCATACATTTAACCGACACGACGGTTGAATTGATAGTCGGATATTTAAATTTTGGTGAACTCCCTTAGTTGTACAGCGTAAAAATAGGTTTTGGAAGTTAATAACCCCCAGAAATACAGATCAGATGACAGCATATTTAGGGGTAACTGTCCTGTGTGTAAAGATATTTTTTGTAATAAATAACACGGCAGCTAAATATAGATTGAAAAGCAGTTACATTCCTTGACGCGACTATTCAACTCACGGTCAGCTGACATTTACTTATGCTTGGTGATTATAAAGTTATGTTTTTAATTTCAACTTTATTTTTATTAAAACACAAACACACTTTACCGAGCATCTGGAATCTTTTTTTGTGGTCAAATTTTAGAGATGTACTTAAAATAATGCAGGCATTGATTTCAAATTGATCAAAAAATACAGCACGTGACACTAAGAATACTTACAGCTCGTATGACTACGAATAGACATACATCAAATCTCATGATACAAATGGTGGGAAAAAATCACGACTTTAATAACCTCGATTCGGGAACACTTTGATCTTGAACTGTGCAAAATAATATGAACTTTACAGTTTCTGACGCGGATGAGGAAGATAGTTTTACCATCGGAAGTGATACCTTTCAGCTCCATAAATAGAGATAGATAATACGAGAAAAGTGATGGTACTAAAACACATATATAATAAGTTACGGATATGACATATTACAATAAACAAAGTAACAACACCGTGACATTAAATTCTATGTTTTTATTGTTTAAATTAAGTTCGTTTAGTAATTATTATGAAGGGAGGGTATTATTTATAAATTCCATCTAGTAAGTCACGTCTTAAAGTTAAGTGAACGTAAATGTGTAAGTCGACGTTAGCTCTACCTATGTCAAAAAACTATAAGTCCGTTATTGACCTTAAACGTTGTTGCTTTGTTTAACTTTAAAATTGCACTACAATTATAATCATTTATATGATGGTGTATATTTTTTTTTAAATGGTGATGGTGATTATATTTAGGCACATTTATATTTAGTTATTTTAGGTTATTTCTGACGCACCTCTTTTGCTACCGTGAGGCTTCCTTAGGTAAGCTCATTTTTTCGATTTTATTCTTCTTTGTCATTATGACTCTCATTTCTTTTTACCTACTCTACATTTTACATGCCTTTACACTGGACTCTTTAGTGTATCTTTTTATAATTCGCGCTTTTACAACCGTCATTGGGCGTTAAAAACCATTTATGCACGGCTATATAAAAAGATTTGTACCGAATAGAAAAATACTGTCATACTTCTTCTATATTTCTTCTTATTTTCATTTCGAAAATACATTTTTATTAATTGTTATTATGCTGCTCAATGTTAAGAAACCTTCAAAACTGCATGACGTATAAATTTATGTATTTTGGCATAAATTTAGCTAAAGTGAATGCCAAATTAGTCGATTTCTAATACGAAAGCACAGATTACATACTTTTTGATTTATAAAAGAATTGATAAACCAATTCTTAAACGTTGGGTGATCTGTGGTTTCGTATGTTGTGGTTATATTTTGTTTGAAGAATGCAGTTTTTAAGGAACTCTTATTGTTTTTATAACTTATTTTCTTTTTCATTGTAGAACCATTCCTGTATATTTCACCAGATATTTTCTCTCTTAATTACTTTATTTAAAGCTGTTATTTAGATAATTTAAGCATTTAATTTAATATCTATATTGATCGACTGAATGATTGTCGATCACATCATTGACAATATAATTTTCAATACGATGTGATTGTAAGATATTTGTTAGTTTTATTTTAATATATATTTGACATTGAATTCCTTGTTTATATATAATTATGTAGTTTTAAGCAATTCATTCATATCTTGGGAATAATCAAAATGCACTTAAGTTAGTACCTAGTCAGCATTCAGTTTCATTTGCTCGTTATTTTCATTTATTATAATTTTCTTTTACCTATATTATTTTATGTAAGGATAGATGCTGCTTCTATTTTCTGTGGAAACTACAGTATTTTATCAATTCAGCCCAAATGGCATTTAAATTAAATTTGACAAAAGTTAACAGAGAAATGGTGAGCCAAAACTCGCACGAAAATATTTAGTTTAACCTAATATTTCACATATAAGAATTAGCACATTTTGTTTATTTTTAATAAAAAATCTTCATCCTTTTTTGTTTCTTTTTATTTTGTTTTTTCTATTTCTACCCCCAATGTTGGGTTGAGTGGGGGGATTGTCAAAGTGGACGTGGTTAAAAGGCGCTGCACGTATGAAATATACTTATGAACTTATTAATAAATACTATATTTAAATGACATTGCGTGAATGGTCGAAATCGAACTGGACGGTTTTATGTTGCAAACGACACAGAGTGCAAGTGTTTCGATGTAAATTGTGTGATATTATTTTCGAGATGTCGTTGTTTTTAAAAAGAAATAGGGCTTTTAAAGCCTGCGATGTATTTAGTGTTAACTCCGGGTGCTTTGACGATTGTGGATTCTCGTAGATAACTACATTGATTGTATTAGATAAGGCGTCGCTTAAATCGGTTGCACGATACTATATAATAACAGTAAGGGCTACAAAATGCAAATACAGAAGTTTGAATTAAAAAGTTTTAATTGAAAAGGCACAGAATAAGTGATACCACAGATAACTTTAATGTTACAATATACTTTACCAAGACGCGTAGACTCACCCCAATCTAAATTCGAGTTGTGTTCATATTCTGTTTATTACAAAAACAATCTGAACCTCTAAAAATAATCAGGAATGGAGTCGTGCATTCGGTTGAGGCACCTTTTTAGAATTTACTAGATTATAGTTACATACGCATCACAAGTTAAATCCATTTTATGAATGAATCGGATAGAAACAATACGAAATCTTACAAGATGTTTGATGAACGAGAATAATCCAATCCGGGAGCGATGCATGAAATAGCACCAAATTATTTTTAATGTAATATAAATACTTGATAAATTAATGAATACCTCAATTTTACTGATAGTGAGTAAAGATTGATTATATATAAAGATTTGTCAAACATCCTGTATATAGATTTTTTCACGTCATTTATAGTGGGGTCATTTCATTCGTATATATAGATTAGACAAAACCGGCCTTAATTAAAGAGAACTGGGTTAAATATTGCCGTTGGTGTTGTATTTCAATGTTCGATTGTGCCAGTAAAGTGCTGCAGTGTCATGATATGAAACAAGAACAGAAAATGAAAGAAAAATGTGCGGGCTTAGGAATGTATACACAATCTAGGTGTCATGTTGTTTTGTGGAATAAAACATTTTTGTTCCATCCCGCACCGCATGCTTGAAACGAAAACTATGTATGTAGGTACTCGTAAAAATCGCGCACATTGTGCGTTTTTTAGTGTCTTGGATGTGAGTAGTTACAAGGGCGCTGTTTGCTTATCTAAGTTTATTTGTATACTCAGAATTTTATCTAATCGGGTCTCTATATATCAAATAATAATAATAATAATAATAATATCACAGAACCCTAGTTCGTAAAGGAATTGAATGCAAACAAACTGCCATATTTTTGTTAAGTCACTTAAACCGTATATAAACGAAAATATACAAAAAAAGCTGACATACGATGAAGCTATATAAAATTTGGAAAGCACACAATTAGAGCCTTCATGTTAAAGTACACATATGTAAGGCTTTCGTAGAAATCGATGTTCTAGAAACCATTTAAACGATATCTGAGAATTATTAAAATACCTAAACAAGAAAAAAATCTAAATAAATTAAAATTTACTACACATATATCACTGAGCGATATGAGGCATGTAAAGTTTTGAGATGGTTGTGCACGATAGATAATTAAATAATAAAAAATAATTGGTCTGTCCAAAAAAGTAAGTGTAATTGGGTAGTAGGGTAGGGACGTCAAAGTACAGGCGAGCTGGAGTGAATTGACCACCCGAGAAACACCGAGATCCAGACGACGCATATAGAGTTGTATTTTGAGCTTGGTACATCGGTAAGTAGTGACCCATGCATGGAGCCCTAGCAGCCAAACTAGGTACCTAATATTTAGAGTACCACAGTGTGTTACATTCCACACTCAAATTTTAAATTTTTAGCTAGACTGTTGTACATAGAGTCAGATGTAATTTTGTATGTTACGTAAGTTTTTCAATATAAAGTCTCCTTTGCATTAAAATAGAAGGCTACTGTTATACATTAAAAGTTTATTCGATACTATCGTGTGTAGTTCGTTGTGATTAGGCTTCGATGTCACTGTATGCTAGCTAGGTAACGTATAATATAGTGTTCGGACGTCTCATTGTAAAAATGTAATATACACGCTAACAATTTGGATAATATAAATGTTAAATAAGTATTAAATATAAATGACGATTTTTCCTTTAATATTTTTATACAGCATTACAAAGTATTCGCAATTAAAAGTTTATAGAGGTGGGTCAGTGTGCAATTTGAAAGTATATTATAGTGTTTATATAATCGCCTTAACGAGAGAGAATATAGCTGAGTCCTTCTGCGTGATTGCTTGAGTCTGTCATTATTGTTTATTGCGTTGTGTATGAACCGTATGCATGTGTCGAAAACTTGTTACTAGGTGATACTTAGGCCATATCTTTAACTCAGTATGAGTTGCAATGAGGCACTCAATAAGTTGCTCGATTCAATTCACATACATTACCTGTTGTATGCTTGATATCAGATTGCCTTTTACCTAGACTCCAGAATAACTCGAGATAGATGTCATATTAAAGTGAAAAATTGAAACAATACACAAGTGTGCGTGAATTGAATCTAGTTGTCTAGGGTTCCCATACTGCCTTGATACTGTATCGTATAAACCTATTTGTATTGTAAGCAACATGAAGTTTGATATACGTAATTTCTTGTTTTATTATTAATAGCAGCGCACATTGATTCGTATTTAAAGCAGGAACTGTTCAAAAGCTTCGTTTATATTAAGATCAGCATATTCTTAGGTCAATGTGGAAAATAATAGCAAAAATACAACTAACCATAAGAATCAAGCTAATCTAAAAATATATGCAAAAATTACTCGTTAGTTGCTGCTTGACCGTTGGTTAGGTAACTACATTGCATTAAATTATTGACATACAACTTCAATAATAATTTCAATTGTAATATAAATTGTTGATATACTTTGCGAATTATTGAGCTTAATAAACTATTCAATCAATAAATATTCAACCCTATTGTATTCATTCGATTAGTATATAAAAAAATGTTGCCAACTATTAAAAAATGGATTTTATCAAAGAAAAACATTTGCGACATTGTCTAAGTTAAAAATTAACAGAATCACATTTAACGTATTTTAAGCAAATATGTCTTATGAGCATATATCCTGCCATGCCGGCCGGTATACGAAATACGGCTATTATTCGAAGTCTCTCACTTCTAAATTATTTAGAAACACTCGCCTAAAATGCAATCTAGTACCTTTAATCTTATATTTTCGGTGTGCATTAAATCTTAGTATTAACAACATTGTTGACTATTGCTAATATATTTAGCTTGAGGTTGTTAACGTTTTTAGAACGGAAAATGGTGAAGTTTTCATGTAATATATGAATATATTAATATAACTATACGCTATGTTCGCTAGTCCCTTTTATATAAGCTGAGGCCATCTTGTGTCATTACACTAGTCCTGTCTAATTAAAGTAGTATCAATATATATAATGATGGCTGTGAGATAATTGTAAACAATTTAAATTTATATTTGTGTAAATGAGGAAAATTATATAAAACATAGCAATTAAACTATATACCTACGCTCTGTCGCAACAGCTGGTATCACAGAATCTCTGTTATTGCTTCCAAGGAGATCGTAATATTGTAGGTATGCTGAGAGTAGGATGCAAATATCACTATCTCTTTTTAAATATGTATCACAGCCAAAATATAAGCGTTCTCTGGAAAAACAAAGAAGTGAAATAACTACCTACACCTACAATATTTGGAATTTCTTAAGAAGCAGTAAGGTTTGTATTGGTACTGAAGTTTTGATATAAGTATTATTATGTAAAACAATGAAGTTATTCCACTACGAACATTCGAGTTGGTAATGCGATACCTTTTAAAATTTCAAGTTTTAACGCGTTCAAACACTATAAATATGTTTCAAAAAGGTGATGCTTCACGTCCACATTATTATCGTGAAAAACCAAATCTTATAAATCAATGCATTGAGACAAGATTTGTCTGCAGATCACTAATGATAAGTGAGATAGTGTAGATTTGAGACGTCAGCTAGTCTGTATAATATGACGTATTAAATTAATTATATAAAACAATTATACGTGCATGATTTTTTATAAAAATAATTATTTAAACAACGACATTGTGTTTGTATACTTACTACTGTGGACCACACCAGGCAAGTCGCGGACGGGTCGCTAAGTCTCATATAACTAGTCTACATGATAAAATTACAGTGCCAATACAAAACTATTTAAATGTTTTGCAAATTTCGGCGCGAAATTTTATTGAATCTAAGGGTTGCCAATATGGTTACAAAAAAGAGAATCCACTTAATGAAAAATGACCTTATCATTATGTCAGTAATTTGTTTTTTTATTTGCAAGCTGTTACTTTTATTTCAACGATTCTAATTTCGAAATACCTAGGTATATCAATGTCATGATTTCGACTGCCGCGATTTCTTACATCATTTAAAATATAACTGGCAACCCACAGAAATCAAGCTCACAGCTTTCTACGCAGTTGCTCAAATTTTTCAGCATAATTAATTATAACCCATATATCACCGCTTTTAGTAAACCATTTACTATATAAAGACCACCATTTATATCTTAAATAATATGACATAATTCTAGCAAATGTAGCGGCCATTTTGTGCACCTATCTTATCAAAATGGCGGTGCTTGCGAGGGCTATGTAATATTAGAAACGGTTCATAATATCACACATGAAAACAAATTATTTAATATTGTTGATGTTGATTGTTAATAAAATGCAAATAATGTAAATATCAAAATAAATTCTGTATTTGTATTTGAAACCGTTTTTTACTAACCTTATATATTTTCGTTTCGTTCTATTGCTTCAAGTGTCCTCGGCAAGTGTCGAGGAATGCTCAGTTACTGTTTATGATTTAAAGCTCCAAACACAGCTGTTTCTTAGCTGTGTTTGGCGCTTGAAATCAGCAGTCAAGACTTCCTCCAACACACACTGGCATAGTCCATGGGAATAAGCAAGTTCAAGTGGCAGTGGGCAGGGCATATACCTACATTATAAGTTGAATCGTTCCTGAAGCACGAATAACTTGCGTCAGTTTCATCGCATCGCAATCGTAAAAACGACGGTCGCCGTGGCTCAGTGGTCAGTGACATGACTTCTTCGTTCTTGGGATCCTGGGTTCGAATCCCAGCAGTGGCAAACATTTGTCCGATAAATATAGGTGTTTGTCCCGGGTCTTGGATGTTTGTGTGTGCCCATGCCTCCCGCGACACAGGGAATTCGAGTGCGGGGGTTTGAGTGTGATAAATAAATAAAATTAAACAGCGCTCGTAGCGTCCATATAACTATCTCTTTGTCACAGTTATACTAGATAAATTACAGTCCTGACTTCAATTGTTCGCAGCTGTGAGTGTTTCGTGCTTAGGACACTAATGGAAGATAGTCGATACAATTCACGAGTGATCAAGGACTGGCAATCCTAGGACAGGACGTCAACCGACAAGGCGATTGATTACCTACTTCATAAATATCCAAGGAGAAAGCTATTTGCAGGTAGTTCCCAACAGGTCCGAGTGAAGTCAGACCAATGGAGGAGCCATAAGTATGTTATAGTATCAATGGTTATTTAAATTTGCACGTACCTATACTGACACGAAAATCAGAGAGGGTTAATAGAATAAATGAAAAAAATAAGATAATTTGATGATTTTTAGAAAATATAATTATCACTTTTACACATTTCCGTCATTAAGTCTTTGGTATTAAAAACAAATGAATATTAAAACATATGATGATGATATTCTTTTCATTATTTTACATATTTTTGATATACACATTTAGTTTTCAAGTCAGTTATCAACTATTAGATACATATCTAAGTATTTTTATACAGACATAACCCAAACCTCCATGGTGAGGTATGTTAGTTGAATCTAAACCATGATTACTGTTTTGCCAATAAACATTAATTTTGTACTTTATACATATTATTACATAATTGATTTAATTATTATTTGGCATTTGAGACTGTAAAAATCATATAATGCTGCTGATTCTGGTAAAACATAACAGTATACATATTTTTAAATTTTGATACAATTAAACAATTAAATTATGTACAGGATAAGGTATTGGCAGCTTTTTAGCACTGCATTGGGGCACATTTCAATCTAAATTTATATACAGCAACTCTCAAGATTGCTACCCATCCTAAATATACTTTTAAATTAATATTTTAAACTAAATACAGCTCAGTTTAAAATATCTCGAACAATGGCGAGTGCAGCTATATTTAAAATTAGATTTAATATACACACGTTTCTACTGTACCTGCTACAATTCAAATTCATATAACACTTAAAAGTCCATTATGATAATTTTCCATATGCATGGCAGCCACTTTTAATAAATATACTTGAAATTCGATTACACAAAAATATTTTTAAAATGTTAATCTTATGAGTTATACCAATTTGAATCTTATCGTAAACTGAATAAGAACGTCGTAAATTATGTAACGACACATGATTATCTAGTTCCACTGTATTTTACAACTCTCAGAAAACAATAAATCAAAACATAAAACAATTTATATATTGTTGTATGTATTGCTTCCGGGCTGTTTGGCCGTGGTCTAAGTGAAACTTGTGTTCCAGACGTTTCGTCGATCACTGCGGTCGACATCTTCAGTGGTTCAGGTCCGAGCGGCGACAAGAGCGTAGAACTCTCCATCGCGGCGTCTTCTCTGACTGATGCAACGCCGGCCGTGAAAGCCTTAGAGTTTACAATTTATATATTATTCTGTCACAGAATAATATATAAAATCTTTATGTAGTGCAGGATGTAAAGATTACATTTTCATATCACAAAATACAGTACAGTACATCTTTGTGAGTATTTTAGTTTAGAAAATTATTCTAGCATTGGCGCTCCGGAAGCAAATTTAAAATAGCATCATGAAATACTTACTAAAACTACCTGCAATTTAGTTATTGGAAAAAAATCGTTCAGCGCTGTAGAGAAATCAATAGATCATTTTGGTTTGCAATCAAATCTTCATAAAAATGTAAATTAATATTATTTATTCTGTTTATTTTTAATGTCTAAATCTATCCAATTGAAAAAAAGATTTAGTGCTATTCTTCCTAATTTTTATATTGTGCTTTTTAGCCGATGCTACCTTTCTCTTTTCCTCTTCTAGAAGTAAAGGTGGCAGCGATACTTTTCTTATATTATACTGCTGCATCCCATTCTGTACCTTCAATAACTCATTACGTGAACTTTCAGGTGTGCGTAGAGGTTCTAACCTAGTTAATTCTCTCTGCCTAGCCGTGACCACTCTACTGCCGTTCATAATTATATTCCTTTCCGAAGCACTCAATGCGTTATTATAATTTCTAGTGTCCAAAGAAACGAATGACTTAGCACTATTTCTATCACAGTTCACTGGAGAGTCTGGTCTGGAGTTTCTCATCCACCGAGATGATGCAATCTCTGACCTTAGTATACAAGGGGTCGGCTTCTTCCTATGTGACGGTGTTCTGATTTGTATAGGAGTGATATGGAGCAGCGAGCAGAATGAGTCTGGTAAATCTGGTTCATCGTCGAAAGTCGGATAAAATGATACCTTCTCTCTCGCCAATCTTGGCTCTTGAAAGTCATCGATGGACGGTCGGGGTGAATTCTGAGGAGTGACGTCATTGCTGCTCTGTGACAGACGTTCTTCACTCTCACTGAAAGCTTCGTAGTCACTGTAGTGCATTGCGATAACCTCGTCGTGTTCGATTTGTCTGTACGACAACCTTTTTTCCGGTAGTTGAATGGCTTTGCCGATGATTCTGTAACAGAATAATATATAAAATCTTTAAGCAGTGCAGGATGTAAAGATTACATTTTCATATCACAAAATTAATGTTTCATCGGGTGTAATCCTTTATCTGTGCGTCGATTAACACGCCCGTGCGTAAAATCCAAAAATGGTCAATGTGCGCGAGAGCAGAAAAGCCTTTATTCCTTCCTTCATTATTTCCAACATCCACTAATATACTTCATGAAAGGGAAAAATAGGGTGTATAAAAGGTTATGCCCGTATTAACTTTAATATGTAATAACTTATAACTTGTTTTAGATTTAATTTAGTTTTTATTAAATGTTTAAGGTTTTTATTTTAAGTTAGATTATATATATATAATATTTTAGTAATATCATAAATTTGATTAATATCTAGAATGATATATATTTTAAGAGGATAAATGCCAATACACTAACTATCGAATTAAATGAAATAGAACGCCAATAACTTGATATTGACTTTATTGAAAAGATCGTGTTGAGTTCAGTCCATTGATTTCTTATTGAGAATAGGCAAGCAATTGACCACTATCTTACCAGATATTTAGTGAGGATGCGGTCAGCTATGACCACGCCTGCCTAGAAGACGCCTCCACTCGTTACTTGAAGATTCCCAGATTATATTTATGCATAAACGCAGGTTCAAGTAATGAATTCCAAGTCGAAGAAGGCTGATTTTGAAACGAATAAGTTGAAACGAATCAATAATGGTGAAGAGTACTTGTTCTTTATAAATTCTTGGCTTTAGTGAGGCAAACTGAATAATGCATGGAATGAGCGAGTTTTTAATCTGGCCTTGGAACGTTAAATTAAGTCATTAAAATTTGGGTAAATAGGTTAAAGGTACAAATGTTAAAATGTATTTGGCTTGTATACATTGCGTGTTTGGGCGCTGCTAATAGATTGTGATTGAAATAAGTGATTAATACAATACAAATGTGATTGCTTAGAAGAATAAGAAATCGACTCAATTTTTTTACCCTTAGGGATAAATAATAATACGGTTACATTTAATTTTTAACGATGCATTATAATTAATGTGTGTAATGCCTATTGTTGGTTTTAGATAACAGATATCAACGAAACTTTAAGTTAAGTGGCAGTGAAGAGGCTATAGAAAAATGTTACAAATTCTTTTTCTAAAGCTCTTAACTGCTTTCATAATGACATACTGTGTCATTTTTCCAGCTTGATCATAATGAAGTTAAGGGCTTAACAGGTGCATATGACATTACAGAAGCTTGCAAGTGTTAACAGGCAGACAGGACAAGGCAAATCCTGATGGGTGTTTATTTAAAATATCACAAATATGTATTTTACAGACGAAAAATATTACTAATTACATTTTAAGACTTTGTAATTTCGTTTTTTTTTCTGGTGTAAGACACAGTTCAAGCAAATTTATCGTAATCAAAAATATGGTTATTAAAAAATACTTTTATTAATAAATTAGCAAATGAAATCAAATGTTGTTCAATCATAATTAACCTTCATGAACTGTTCTCATATGTGTTTTTTAAAAGTTGATGAGATGTGGGACTTTCAACAAAATAAACTGAGAAGACTCAAAATTCTATTTAGTAAATGGTAAAGCCTTAATAAGTAAGTAAAATAATAAGTATTCAAAACAAACATCTCAAATTGTATCTCAAAACGAATCATTGTTAGTCAGCTTATTCTCATCAGAATAGTCAAGTCAAGTATCTCAAGTCTTCTGAGATCTGAATTCAGATTGTACCCATGCACATCCAAGGTGAGGCTGCTATTTTTTTATTTCAACTGCCCACACTGTTATTCCTATACTCAGCCTAGGGGACCCAGTCATGACCCCCATGACCCCCAGGTCGCACAATGAGCTGTGGAGAGTACTATGCTTGGGGGCTTCTCTACGAGGTCTAATAACGAATGAGGGATCTGTAGAAGAATGGAAGTCACCTACATAGCCCAGCAGAATAGCAAGCTGAAATGGCAATAGGCAGGGCACATAGCTCAAAGAACTGATGGCCATTGTAGACCACAGACTGGTAAGTGCAGTACAGGATGGCCACCAACTAGGTGGATAGACAACCTGACTTAGTTTGCATTAAAGGGCTGGCAGTGGGTCACTTTCAACCAGTCTATATCGAAAACAATGGGAGAGGCATATGTCCAGCAGAGAAAACCCTTTGGCTAAGATGATGATGATGATGATGAATAGTTGCGCACATTCTCAATTAAGACCCAAAATCATCGTAAAATATACAAGTCTCAATAAGTTTTTTACAAAAGCCCTTGAAAACATTTCAGGAATTAAATAAAATAATATTTGAATACTTTTGATAGACACAAAACAAATATTTTGACCATGAGTCCATGTACATCAATATGTATCAGACTATACTCTGGTGCAACAATGTGTTATGCTGCTTTGGATTGAAATTCATCTATGTCATATGATTTGACATATATATGCATATATTACATATATCCACTGCCTCAGCTATGACTACTCATGCTTAAATGCATTGAATCTCTGGCAAGTGTGGTCAAACTCCAATCAAGCTGTAACAATATATCAGAAAAGATTTCGAGGATGTGGTATTTAAGTAATAAGGATGAAAGTTGAACAAAAAAAGCAAGTATGCCGATTTACGAAGTTTTAATACTTACCTAAGCTGTGGATGAAGTTCTCTCCACTGCTTACACTCCTCAATAATTGCTGGTCGGGTAGATTTCTCTCCATCTTCATTGTACAAAGTCCTTTCAATTCGCTCCCACTCCTGAGCCAAGATCTTGGAAGCCTCTGCTGTGCTTCTTCGTAAAGCTGACCCAGAACTGCTGTCACTCTCTTCACTACGAAAGTCTGGGGTTTCTGTAATTTGTTTTTTACACAGGCATTTATTGTTTTTATCTTAATGACAATGTCAATTTTTTTTAATCTATTTGAGCTTTCTTGTCCCACCTATGAACGCCAACAATTTGTTGATATTCATAGGTGGGTCCTGTTTGATGTCTACATAGTTGAACAACAAATTTATCAATATCTAGTATATAAGACAGACACCACTTTCCAAAATGAGTAAATCCAGTACTGAGAAAAAGCTACAAGTTGAGAGTCATTCATTTCTAATATGTTGAACAGTGTGTTTATTACAGTACATCAGGTCACAGTCATAAGGTACTTCAGGTCCAACGTTGACAGTGGTCATAGTCAGAATTAACGGGTGGAGAGCGGCACGGATAAGCCAGTTGTCACATGATACTGGGTAGTAGGAATTTAACATAATATTGGTATAAAATCGACATTAAGGATATTACAATTAAAATCCTAACCATTTCTTGTTCTTATTTTGTAGGATATCTATATTTTAATTATTTTAGAAAATAAAACTTATGTAACACATGTTACTAGGTTCACCAACACCTCCCTTATATAATTCATAAATTAGAGTAGTAAGTGACAACAAAAGTGAGGTTACAACAACATTTCTCTAAGTCTTTTTTCCTTAGCATTTCGTAAAGTACAGACTGAGGAAAAGTTTTGTCCAATACAACATTATGTTGAGAAAGTTAAGAATTTATATAAAAATATACATATGTACTTATATTAAGTGATATGTACAGTAGGCACAGCTATTGGTGGTGGCTTTGAGTTAGGCTCTGTGAATGAACATGCATGCATTGAAAGTTTTCCGCCATAACAGTTTGTCATCGCTCATGTAATGTAAGCATTACAGGAAGATTTTTTTAAATAGATGGTCTCATTTTATTATTAAAGTAGTAAAATATATGTTAGCAGTAGTCTAAGTTAAGCCATGATTAAGGGTAATTTGTGAGTCTTAATCCTATCAAATTGGCACTAACCTGCTTCGCTTTCTGACAAGAAGTCCGAAAACGGAGTCCCTGCTCTATCTCCACTACTTCCAATGTATGGATTAATTTCGAAGTTGTAATAGTTAAGATTGCGGTTCAGCAGCTTGCTAGTGTTTGCTGACAAGGGAGGGAGTTCCTGGCTCGAGCGATACCCAAACTTCTGCTGGTTGATGTTGGGTAGACAATCAATCAATTTGCCGAAACTCTTCTCTCTAGCCGATAGATATTTTCGTGCGGACATAATCAATTAAAGAATACACTGATATTTATTTTATACACATCCATTCTAAGCGAATATAATCGTATAAATGTGGGGATAGTCGGGGGAGGCTTTTGGGGAAAGGTATCCCTAGTTTCGTAACCAGTTCTATTTCGGGAGATAATAATTTAGGATTTAAATATCTGAGATTGTGGTTAAACACGTAATTAATTTGTAAATACTCAATGCAAATATTGCATGAAATAAAATCAACAATTCAACATGAACAAAACCAAAACATTTAAACCATATAGGTACGTCACGTAGTATACTTGAACACAGAGCTAGAGATTCCATGGTAGATTATCTGATAATCTATGTTCTTCGTTATATTCAGAGGTTAGATTATTCCGGGCTGTATTGTATCCATGGACTTGCAAGTTGTGTGTTTGTTTATTTCATCAAAATATTATGTAGTTGTACGTAGAACTTATTGGTTTTATTATAATAGAGATACATCATTCATCCAAGAGAGAGATACATCCTCAGCAACGATGGATATCAACTTAGCTACTTTAGTAATAATAATAATTCTTAAATAATAAAAAATGTAGCTAGACCGGCTACTTTATGATCCCGTCAAGCCATCCGCGTCACCTACAACTTGAACACCAGAGAGTTGAATCTTTCCCAATTGGAGAGCTCCATAAATTACCTATAATTTTAAGCAAAACCCTAGTTATTGTTATGTCCCGCACTCTATTATATTATAATAAATAAGGACTAAAACCTAAAAAATAAGCTAATGGTAATTCTTAAACATCATATTATATCGAAAAACATTATGTACCTATCCAAAATAAAATTACGTTATTGGCTCAATTAAGCAAGTGTTTGCAGTACGAGATAGTTTTTGCGTAGTTTTGTAGTAAAACAAGGATTTTAATCTTTTAAAAAATGGACTATGTAATGAAACGTGCCTCTACACACTTTCTCAGCCATGTGCGTCCACTGCTGGACGTATGCCTCCCCCATTTAGGGGGGATTTGCCAATACTCGCCACGCTTGGCAGGCGGGTTGGCGAGCGCAGTATGATTTCCGATCCTCAGAAGGCGCTGCTGCCCACCTCCTGGTACGTTATCCCTTAGCCGACTCTTACGGCACCCGCGGGAAGAGATGGGGGAGTACTATTCTAGGCCGGTACCACCACGGCCTGGCCGGTACCACCACGGTACACACATTCCTTTTTTATTTGGTAAGACCTCGTTTTTTATTAATAAAATATTACGATACACAAGTATACAATTATTTAATAGTATAAATTAACGCCATCTAGCCTTTTTTGATGCAAGGTAAAAATGGCTGCTGTGTGACTGATTTTATGATGACTGATAAAAATGACTGATTTTCTATGGACCAAGCACTCGCTCAGCCGCCCACCGATAGAGGGCCGCGCACTTTGCAGCTCTAGAGTTATTACCCCTCGGCAACACCGAATCATCCCAAATGCTCCGTATATATGGCGATGAAATGTACTTCGAGTACGTTGCCTCCCACCCTCGGAATCATAATGTGAAATCGGCACGCTGTGAAGAGGAAGAGAGACATAGAGTCTTCTCGTACGGTCGTCTTTAATCAAAATTTTGAAATCTTAAAGAAAATTTTATTTGTTTCAAACCAGGAGCCCGGTCTAGGGTCCAGTATCCAGTCTCTATTCTCTCTTACAACCTATGGCTCCAGGACCTACTAGGTCTAGCATCGGGCGAGCTACTACACTCGCGGTGGTCTTCGCCCATCCTTTTGCAATACCGGGCGTACTTTGTCCACCCGTAATGGTTTCATTCAGGAGCTAAATGCAGGCGAGCTGCAGTGAGCGCTGTCCCTAATAACTAGAATAACTTAAAAGTGGTCCCTGATCAAGAAAAGGTGGAGAATCCTTGACCTACGAGGATCCACTCTCCAGGCGCACACTCATCCCTCCGGCTCGCCGCTGGGTTGAGGCGCAGCTATATCCCCAGCCAGACTCTTGACCCCAGAAGGCTACATACCAAGACCCACGACTAGCTCTGTAGCAATCATACGATTTAATCATCTGTCGGTGAATTCTCCTTCTTTTATTTCTCGTCGAGCATAATTTGCTCCGACAGGTTGACGTGAACGGTCATGATCAAATATTGGGTGGAGCAAATAATGTTCTAGTTGAGTTTGTGAACGCCGCACATAAGCTGTCAGAGCAAGATATGGCTTGGCCGATGGAGCTGCTCAACGCACGGTCGGTGCGGCTTCGGCCAAGCCATATCTTACTCTGACAGCTTATGTGCGGCGTTCACGAACTCAACTAGAACATTATTTGCTCCACCCAATATTTGATAATGACCGTTCACGTCAACCTGTCGGAGCAAATTATGCTCGACGAGACCATAATCTTTCTACCTCTAGAATCGATCAAATCTTGGTCGGCTGTCAAAAGTGGCATATGCAGTAGTAACTATCATGTCATCCACGAACAATGTAAATGACTTCTTCTCCTTCTTCTGTAACAAGATATGAAGTGGCCGTTCATGAGACGTCGATCAAATATTGGTCAATCAATATTTGGCCGACGAAGCTCCTGAACGCAGCCCCGAACGCAGCCCTGAAAATGCTATCTAGGTCTATAGTTTCCGCATCTTGTCAATGTCAATGCCAAAAGTCGGAAAGAAGAGTGTGTATAATTGCCGGCCAGGGAATTGGCGCCCTGATAACTACCGACCCAATAAATACCACCCAGATAATTCATGACCATGTACGTCGGTTATCAGGTCGGTATTTCACTGGCTGCGCAGTACTTGGCTGCGTATTCCACCCCGGTAGCGATTTTGTTCGGCACGTATTTCCCGACCAAATAATGCGCGGCCGATAAAAGCCACCCAGATAATTCGCGACCACCTTCTATTGGCTGAAATCCGTTACGCTTATTGGTCTAAAATGATTCTTAAATCGATTCTATTGGTGGAATTATTTATTAAATTGTAAGGCTTTGCTCATCATGCGATAGTCAAAATCCTAGTTTTGCTCAATGCTGACAATCTGGAAAAAAAAACTAAACATGGCGAATGTGTTTGTTTTTGTTTACTTCATTGTGAAATTTCATTGCGTTTATGATTAGTCCATATCTGAAATCTGAATGCTCGTGCAAGAGCGGCACGTCACGGCACGAACGGCAAGTGGAAATCAATCGGTCTTTTCATATGTCGCCAGCTTTCCGGATGGATTGTTCTTATATCTACAACTAGAGGAAGGATGATAGAACCAGACCGAACAAATTACGTACATTTTAAATGATTGTGTCTATTGTTCATGAGATATAAAAGGATAAAAGTTATTTTCTTCGTGGCCTGTGGCTGGCTGGTATCTATAACAAATAAACAACGTGGGAAAAAGTGACGCGTTAGCTGTCACTGTTGAATCAGAATGTTACGTGAGAAGAGATGGAGTATTGATTGTATCTGTACGAACACCTACGCTTGAATTACCAAGTTTCGAGCTGGAAGTCTCACCCTCCCATGTTCAGAAGCAACCGTCTATTGAACATTGACAAACCTCTGAAAAAATGAAGGGTGTACTATTTGAATAGTTATTTTATAGATACCTTATAATGGTAGAAAAAAATAAATGCTTGTTATGTGTTTACTGCTGCGCATAGATTAGTAAGTGTGAGTAAATATGTATGGAAAGAACAAAGTAACCATACACATGCCCTCTAAGTCGTCTACTGCTTTACTAGATGTAAAATGATACCAAACAATTCTGTTACTGAGCATTTTTTTTGTTTTTATGACATCCATGCCACCTGTCTTTGGTGAAATTGTCTCAGCCCCATAGAAGCCACCATAATAAAATGTTGAAATTACCAGCTTACATACTCTCACAATAAACACTTAAACAGAGGAACTTTCTGGACTGTATGTATAGTATCGGCATGTCTTCAACACCAAGGATTGCATAACTATTAGGTATCACATCAAATTTTTAATCCATTGTTCAAGTGATTTCCTTGTTTTTGCAAACATGCCACTGCATTGTCATATTCATCTTGTCATATTAAAACTGTAATTATAAACAAACCAACTTTTTTAATTTAATGTAACCATGGACTAGGGCTTTATTCCTGAGCAACCACATCATCTCATCAGCACTAAAAGTACATTTAACTAACTTAATTAATAATTAATTTCTAACAAAAATGTTTTGCTTTGACCATATAGCATAGTCAGACAGAGGTGCAACCAATATAGTGATGTATAATCTAACATTGTATATTAGTGAGAGACTGAACACAACTCTTCTAATGTCAATATTCATGTTGTACATCCTCTATTCACCCTTATACTTAACTAATTGGCTAATGCCGATGATACTTTTCCTAATGAAAACTGCTTGGATGGTAACGGGCTTCCATATAGGTTTATTTATTAAACGATGTGAAGGGGGGTCTTTATTCAACAAACATGTTTTATTTAAAATGTAAATACTATGGTAATTACTCATGTGACTATGTGAGTAATTCTCATCTTTAATACATTCATAATGTGTCAAAACCACTTCAGTTTTACCAACAAAACATCTTTTATTAAAGTTCATCCTTTTAGCTCTATCATTATAATATCTATCTAACATAAATGTCATATATAGACATGAAACTAGGTTATATAGAAAAACTCTAGTGTCGACAAACAACAAGAAACTGGCCAAGGGCGAATCAGTCTCGTGTTAAAAACTCTTAAATGTTTTTTCTTTGTATTGAGCCTTTGGTATGTGATCCCGATTCGCACTTAGCAGGTTATAGTTAATTAGCACAAGCACCAGTGCTCCAGGGGCTAAAATTTAATAAAAAGGACTGTTGTAAACTGTTAAAGCACCAGTTGTTTAAACAACAACTGTTTAAAATGATATATGTATCACTAGTGGTCATATAGGTACCAAAAATTACCATGTAAGCCGCTAGTACTTTAATTAGTTACAGGAATTTGTCCCATAATGCTTAATGTTGTGTTCCAATGTCATAGTTCCAAACTGGCGCAGCCTGCGGTAGCGGTCAGTTATTGAATTTCTCGTCTTTAACTGACCGCCACCGCAGGCCGCGCCAGTCTGGGACACTAGTACGTCTTGACCGACAAAAGTAGCAGAGTTAGTCGGTCTAGACATACAACAGGAGTACCTAAGTTAGCCGGTACAAGGGGCAGTAGGTACGTTTATAATCTTATAAGGAGTAACATAACCTACAAATTATGTAGTTGATGAAGCGAAGGCTGTTTATCATAGAACACTAATAAAAATTTCTGTTTATTATTGTAAGTGAGCCTAGCCAAGTGATAAATCATTATATACATCGCTGTTCGCAAAAACCTTCAGATTTAACAAGCTAAATTATGGAGTAGGGATGGGTAAAAAATATCGATAGTAATTAGCGATATTTTTTCCCGCGATATATCAATTTTCGATATTTATTTTCAGATATAAAAATCGATAAATTTTTAAAGCTCTGCTGTCTGCTCATGCTCCACATCATGATTTTGACCAATCCGATTTCTTAAATTTAGAAAATATGCAGTAGGCTGTATGGGTTTAGTTTCTTTGGTTGTTACAAATACTGGTATGAATGTTTTTTTTTGTTTCTTTTTTTTATGTCAAGCAATTCGAAATTTTTATTTTAAATAATAAAACTTATGTTGAAACAGCCAGATGTGTATTTGCTTTAATATTTCGATAATTTAGGCAATTTTTATAAATAATTGCAAATTGGGCAAAAAATATCGATATTTCTTTGGTGATATATATCGATATATTTGAAAAATATCGATATTTTTTTTCCATTTGCCCATCCCTATTTTGGAGTATTGACAGGGTTGCCAACTCAGATCTTAAAAAAGTCGTAGGCCAGGTTTAAAAAATTCGTAGAACTGTACTATTTGCATGTGAAAAGTACGTAGATCTACGTAATTTTTTTCTTGAATTGAAAAATAATGAAATTTTTATCACTTTCACACAAAGGGAATTAATTAAATATAAAAGATAATATTACGAAATATCAGCTTTCTGAAACAAATTTCTAGGTATAAAATGAAACGTTTATTTATATATAAAAATATTTTTTTCCTTAAATACAGGATATACATTATTACAACAAAAACCAAAGCGATGTTGCCTACATAAATTACTTATATAATAAATAATATTTACTATTTAACTATAGTACTTTCACATAATCTATGTGCCACTTCTGAGAATTCTGCCAGGCTACATAGAAAAATATCTACTTGTTTGGAAATTCGATTCAGTATTACTATCGCGCATGACATGGGAGCATGCTTAAGGAGATTCGTCTTTAGCGTTGGTACGCCGTACTCTTAAACATAAAAAGCGCAAAAACTGTTTTTGCAATTTCTCCACCATTTCGCTGTATTTACGCTCATAGTGATAAGAATTTTGGGTAATTATAGTTGTGCTAAGATGTTATGGTTTAGTAGAAATCCATGAAAATTTTGCCTTAGCAGGCATATAAATTCTTAATATAATTAAAAATACTATAATTATTAATTACACTTTTCTATTTATATGGCTAAGATAATATTATTATGCCAAAGTTCCAGTGGGTTAAGTTAAATAAATCAATTCGCTCATCATAATTTATGTCAAGTTAATAATTATCACAGGTACAGTAATGGAACCACTTTTTGTTAAGGTAATTATTTACAGAATAATAACATTTATCCAAAAAGAAGTCAAATATTCTTATTTTAAGTTGATTATAATGATCTCTTTAAACGTATCAGGTAATTTGTTATATATTCTTATTGCCATGCAGTTTGCGTTTTGATTACTAAGTTGAAGTCTGTAGGGGAACATTTTACATATTTGTTAAGATTCCTACACCTTCTATGAATTGCATCTTAGTATTTTTTAAATATAGGTATAAGAATCTTTATAGGTAAAACACACTAAGACACAAATATAACTATTTACTACTTTCCTCTTTTACCTGATTTTGGTACCAACTGACGATTCTAATTATTACTGATAATGTTCTTCAACTTAGTTACATGACTTAAAATATAATAGCATTGAAGTCATCTAATTGACGGTCGCCGTGGCGCAGTGGTCAGTGTCAGTGACATGACTACTGTGTCTCCGGGACCCTGGGTTCGAATCCCGGCAGGGGCAAACATTTGTGCGATGAGTGTAGGTGTTTGTCCCGGGTCTTGGATGTTTGTGTGCTGTGAATGTGTGTGTCCAAGCCTCCCGCGATACAGGGAATCCTAGTGCGGGGGTTTAAGTTTAAGTATAATAAAAAAAAAAAAAAAAAAAATTTGAGCAGTTAGCTCAAAACTATAATGACTAATTTAACTATGAAACTTAAAAATCGCCACTCATTTAGTCGAAATATGTTCCATATATAATTGGATACTTTTCGTTTATTAATTGTTTTAGCTCAACATTTTGAGTTATTTCTCCTACAAATATAGTTGGACCAAGTTGCCATTGTTATTTAGTAAAATTTGATGAAAAATACGTAGATTCTGGGACTGAAGTCCGTAGATTCGCAGGAACGGGCTAAAATACATAGATCTACATAAAAAGACGTAGAGTTGGCAACGCTGAGTGTTGCCATAAGCAGTGCTGCCAACTGCCTAACCAACAAATCTGGATTTCAAGGTCTAACAAATCTGTAAACATACATTTGGAATATATCGAGGAATATATGAAACAATAATTAGGGTACGTACTGTAACGAAAAAATGAACTATAAAGAGAAAATAATAGATAATATATGTTTTTTTATATAATTATGGATTTTTTACATAATTATATATTCATTTTACTAAAATTAGTTCCATTCTTACAGTATATTAAAGCATGGTACATTGTTTAGCAATTGTTTCGTAAGTAGCAGTTCCTCTGTTGTCCGCGATCTTTTAATAAAGAAAATATACTTTCTACTGCAGCGCTGGAATGGGGAGGCAAAATAAAGCGGTAACAAGAGATCGTTATATTTGACCAATTTTAACGTATATAGCTATAACTCTCGCATAATTTGTCTATGGTATCGTGTAATGAAGTGAAAACTTCAATAGCGGCGTTGTGCACTTTTGGGAAAATATATTAAACTCGCGTCTGGACACCTGGCGTCAGACGCGTGACGTCATATGGAAATTTAAACTTTAATGTATTACGAATAAGGAACATTTTTGTTTGTTGGTAGGTATAAAAGCAGAGACAGACCGGGCCCGTATGCGGCACGGCCGTGCAGAGATAACATTTCAAGCGTTTAACATGTTGATTTTGACTTCATATCCACAACGTTATTGTTCAAAATTTCACTTTTGCCGGCACTCCCGGAGTGCAACCCGTTTTTTTTTTGTGAGACGAATCGATTTCATGACATTGAAAACAAGTTTAATCAAATTAAGCTATTATACAACTGTGTAGAAAAGCAGTTAGTAGCAATATGAACTGAATGGGATTAACTGCTATTAAATTGAGTTACTGTGTTCTTGTGAGTTTAACTATAAATTAAAAATTAGTCTACGATATCCACAAACGTAATCTATCTTTTTAGCTGATATAGGTATTAAGTATATGATTTTGTATGGTGCTCCAGCATAAAAGTTTTTTTGTTTTTATGCAATTGCAATAACGCTTGTGGTACATTGTAGACAAAGGGTTTCTGAGAATGCAACTTTGAAGTAGATAATTTAATTCTTATTTTATTTCTGCCACTCCATTGCAGGACACAAGAAATTGCGTGGAAAATAATAATGTAACACGTATCACGGCAGCGAAAAACTTAGAGTGAGGAGCACCATCCAACGTTAGCGTTATAGTACCCGTCAAATCAATAGTTAGGCAAAAATTCAGTTGCACCATCAAAAAGTTAAAATGACGTCACGATTTTACCATAACCATAAACACTCACTTTTGGCTGGTTGTTGTTAATATTAGTGTCATGAAATTGTGTTCACACAATGGCGATCAGCAAATGTATTCTGGGTACAGAGTACCCGCCTACCTACTTCTGTCTCTATTTCTGTCTCTGTTTTCTCGGTCACTTACTCAGCTCAAGCTCAAAAGCTCAGTACATGCACATACCATAAAAGTGAAGTTGTGAGTTGATTTTTATTTGCAAACAATTTTACATTGAAATCCAAACAAATTAGGTGACATATTTCGTAAACCTATACAATAATGTCACTATTTACAAGATATCTTGTGGGAAAGTAGTAGTTCATTTGAGGACTCTGTAAAAACGAAAACTGTAAAACCCTGTTTGTGGATAATACTGGTCGCAGAAAAAAGAAATTATGATCATCAAGAAAAGATCGGTTGGATTAAAGTTAATCCCACAAAATACCACGCACAAAAATTACAAAATTAAACATCAAAACTTCTCGCCTCCGTCCGAGATCACATTATTTGACGAAAGTGAAAGTGACATTTGGAGACAACAAATAGAAAGTGTTCCAACTGAAAATATATTTTCCCTGAATAACTTTAGGGACAAAACCTCATTTGACTGGCAGTACTAATATCTTTAACTGTAGCAAATTTTTTGATAGTGCAACTCCCGTGCGTTAATGTAACTGAAATCAACGTTCGCTAGTGATAAAGTTATCTTTGACCATGACGTAAACTAGAGTTTTGGTGTAACTCACACTTAATCGTTTGAATTAATAAAATTTGTTATAGTTTTGAAAATCACGAAACCAAATAACATTACTAAAAAGCCAAAATTTGCTTGACGTAGGGCGTGCGTAGCCAAAACTCCTAATAAGCGAAAAAAATGAATCGTGGACATCTCTGTCGATCGCATCCGGTAGACAAAATATTGCGAACTGAATTTCACGACAGGCTATGTTTTTATGATTTAGAGACAAAGAAGAAAAAAATGACATAGTAAATTAATATATATTAATTATATAATATTAATATAATACTAGTAAAGTACTATTCTACAAGCGTTAACACACGGATAACGCTTGACACTGAGAGAAAACATAAAAAATGTTAGACGCTTTAAAGTGATACACATGAACAACGAGAACGTTTTGGAAGGGTTATAATGATGGCCCAGTACTTTACAAATTACAAATTATATTCATATTCATATTGTTATATAATCTAGTGGCCCGTTTTTGTTTCGAGTTATGTATTTTAATTTAATTTTATTATTTTTTCTTGGTAAGCAGATGAGTGCCATCATAGATTAATTATTAGCACAATTTACCTGGCGTGCGTTCGGCAGCTCCATAAGCCAAGCTATATATCTTGCTCTGACAGTGGATGTGCGGCGTTCACGAACTCAATTAGAGCCAAATCTTGGTCGGCTGTCAAAATTGACTTATGCAGTAGTAACATATCACGTGATTCAATATCATTGTAAGTGACTTCTTCTTCTTCTTCTTCTGTAACATGTTATGGAGTAGCCGTTCGTGATACATCGATCAAATATTGGTCGATCAAAATGTGGCTGACAAAGCTCCTGAACGCAGCCCTGTTTGTACGCGGCTACCATAGAGAAAAGAAAAAGATAAGCTACCAATTAACCACAAATTATATAGTTATGTCTAAAGACAATCAACTGTATGCATAGAGGCAGTTTGTAGCGAATTAACATTTAATTTCGAATAAACTATAAGCGTTACGCTTCCACTTTCTTAATGCGTACTGCCAAGGAATGGAACTCGTTGCCCGAGTCTGTGTTGTATATATGTACCCGATATGTACAATTCTGGAGTCTTCAAGTCGCGAGTGAATAGGTACCTTCTAGGTTTGCGTGCTAAATCCTAGATAACGTCATCACTTAACATCAGGTGAGACAGTTGTCAAACGTAAACTTATAATATGTAAAAAAAAAAAAAAAACGTTTGGCAACCAAGAAGTCAAATTTGAAAAAAAAGAGTGTTCATAATAATTATCATAGCCATGAACATTTTTTTATGGTAACCCGTTTGGTACACGTCCACAAACATAGTTTATTTGTTAGAAGTTATTTTTCACCTAGTCTATCATATTGGTGAAGGTCGTTCTTACTTGAGATCTTCTACTATAATGTTTAATTAGCAGTATATATTGCATATTTATTGATTTGGGAGATACATGAATTACAAAGGTCACAGCCAAAGTGTAAAAAAAAAATCAATAGGTACATGATTGAGTTTATTTTAATTGGAGAATAAAAATTACAAATTAAACTAAGTAACTTAAAGCATTTTAATATAAATAAGCTTGTGGCCCCTATTTTTTTTTTAGTGTATATATTTTATATTGAATAGACACACTACATCGAAGATCTCCCGCACATTACAATGGCCATGATACAGCTGAAAGACAACAAGTCACCTGGTGACGACGGAATAACATCTGAGTTTCTAAAAAGCGGATAGAGCACCGGTGCTCGAAGTCCTCCAGAAGTTTTTCAATTTCGCTCTTATTGGAGGTATAACGCCAGAAAAATGGAACAAAGGCATAATAGCGCTGTTCTTCAAAAAAGATTAAACATTTTGCCCAAGAACTGCAGACCCATCATCCTTCTGAGTCATGCTTATAAACTCTTTTCGCGGGTCATCACATCGAAACCGTCTCAATCGCAGGTTTCATAAATACCAGCCACCCTCTTATCAGAATTTCTTGATTTTTAGTTCCTGTTCCTGAAATCACCACCGCCACGATATGATTTTCGCACTGAATGTGGAAGGCACACGACGAAAGAAACTTTAAGGGTTTGACTAATATTTGTCTTACCTTCACAAAAAACCACTTATAGATTAATTTCAGTTGATATAACTAAGGGGTCACTTTATTTCAATTCACCTAACAATTGACTGAGTTTAAGTTATTTAAAATATTTTGAACGCATCCAGAAATTCATGTCCTAACGTTGGTATGATGTGAACATCTAGGGAATTCATTGTGGACTAGACTTTATAAAAAGTGGCTTTCAATTATCAGGCCGGTAAATATAGGGTCGGTAAAGCTCGGGTCGGTAAATCACTGGCTGCGCACTATCGCCCGGTAGAATTTGTACCACCCTAGTAATTACCACCCTGATAATGCGCGGCCTGATAGCTCATGTACATGGCTTTGAATTATCTGGTCGCCAATTATCTGGCCGGTAATTCACAGGCCGGGAATTATTTGGTCGGCAAGTAACGTTTCCCGGAAAGAAATCTTTAGTTGAGTTGATTGATTTGACATCGATCGATTGTTTCGGAAAAATATGAAATACGCGTTTTGCTAGAATTGAGTTTTCTTCAACTTTAAATTGAATGTTTCGTTTGATTTCAGAATCATGTCAGTTATCAGCACTAAAAGTGGCGAGAAGACGCAAGATGAGGTAAATAATCTAATATATTATTCATGTGTCTGAATATGTTTTAAGATTTTAAATTCATCGTGCACCTCGAATTTCTCGCTCAATTTACTGTAGTATCTACCTACAATGTATTTTAGTGTTTTTGGAATGAAATGACTACATAATTACATTTCTTTCCTTATTTATTTCCTAGTATTTTTTTTAAATTAATTGTTAAGATGCTCAAATGACGCAATGCGCCGTGTTTCTTCACACTACTGCGAAATGATATCGCAGTCTATTGTTTGCTATCGACAGTCATAGTTCTCAGTCTATGCAAACCATTCGACGAAGAGCATCTACTGGAACTGAACGCCATAGAAGTATAGTTAAATATATATAAAAAATAATTAATCTCTTAACAAACCATTCAGTTATTAACATCCTCATTTTTCAATGTTGTACTTTATTATATATCTTGTTCTCAAATAAAAGTATTACTGATATCTGGGAGATAAAGTTTTGTATATTTATCTAATTCGCAGCATGGTGGGAATGTACTGGTTGTGGTAGGGTACTTTCAAGTACCAGCCTGACTAGCTACCACCCTCAAGTTTGAAAAACTGTCACCAAACACATAGTGTAATGAGGCAGCAGTCCTTAAGAGCCAGTGAGCATTCTAGGTGTAGAGTGATAACATCTTTGACTACATCATCACTGACCATCAAGTGAGATAGTGGTCAAATCTATACTTTTAGTATAATAAAATATTTAAAAAATGAATAGCTAATTTCTCTGTTTTTATTCACACTAACAGCAAACATTTTTCAGAAAATCCTCATGCCATACACATACATTCAGAGTGTGCCTGGTAAGCAAATACGAACTAAACTGGCCTCTGCTTTCAACTATTGGCTTCAGATCTCAGATGAGAAGCTTCGAGCAGTTGGAGAGATTGTACAGATGCTTCACAATTCAAGCTTGTTGTAAGTACCATTTAATTGTAATTTTAGTTAACCTAGACTCAGTTTTATGGAAATGTTTAGCCTAAGTGTGTATCTATAAGGAAACACATCCAACTCATATTGCATGCATACAAACTTTGAAACACTGATAAATCAAACTAAGCTTCATATAATTTTTAACCTGATGACAGACATGGCCACTACATACAAGAGTTAGCATTATCATTGGGACATTTACCATGTATTTTATTTGTTTTCTTTTCTCGATATTATGACACAATTGCATTCACCATGTTCCACCATTCAACAAACATGAAGATTGTTTACTAATTTCTCTGCTCGTTAAAACACTTACCCGCAGAATCTTCAGTTTACTCATGAACATTGTAGATGCAACTTTGCAGAAATATAGAGAAACAAAAATATGTTTATAGAAACAAATTGCACTTTCTTATTAGGATATATGTATATTCCCTTTATCCTTAAATTGTGGAAGTAACCAGTGGTATGATCAGCCTTCTCCACTATATTTCCTTGACATAACGCTTGTATCGAGCATATCAGTTTGTTAATTTATCATTGTTCTTAAATAGTTTAGTAATTGGTAAGAAAACACTAGTATGATATGCCTTCTCCATTTCATTTCTTTCACATAATCTTGACAAGTAGCATATAAATGCATTATTAGGTCCTACATAATGAAATTGACGTTTTGTAGGGAAAAAGCAAAATGATTTTCAACCGACTTCAAAAAAAGAAGGAGGTTTCTCAATTCAACTGTATATATATTTCTTTTTATGTGTGTTTGCAGATAACTTATCTTTTATGAACCGATTTTGATGATTATTTTTTTGTTTCATAGAGTATATTTCAGTAGTGGACCCATTTAAATTTCATCAAAATCGGACAAGCGGTTTTTGAGTTACACTCCCATAACTGAAAAGTGCTACTCGTACCTCGACGACATTGAAGTTGCGGGTAAAGACATCGGTGAACATACACAATGAAAATTGATCCCGAGAGTAGCCAAAGTCATTATAAAGGATGAAAAAAAAAATTACAAAAAAAATTGAACCATCTTCAACAGTCAAAAGTGTGAAATAACTCGTTGAAGTCGGTACCATGAGCACAATATTTTGATAATAACTACTTTTTCACTATTGTGATACCGACTTAACAAGTTATTTCACACATTTGAGTGTTGAAGTCGGTACCATTTTATTGAAAAAATTTTTTGACCCTTTTCAGTGACCTTGTCTACTCTCGGGATCAATTGTCATTGTGTATGTTCAGCGATGTCTTAACATCATACCGTGGTGGTGTCTTGATGGTACCAGCCTAGAATTGTACTCCCCTATCTTTTCCCGTGGTTGCCGTAAAAGTCGACTAAGGGATCACATACCAATGTCCAATTGCTAAGAAGAAGAACATCTGAACATAAGGTGCAATGTTTTTCATAGATAAACTGTTTCATTATTCCTGAGCCTTCTACTATTTTTGAACTGGACGTGAATTAACATAGGTACCTACTTAGTTCTAATTTAGGTTTTTATAACCTCAAAATTGATAATGTGATGAATGAAAAATTTGGAAATATCCTTTTTCAGCCTTAAGTATATTTTGAAAAGTAGAATGTAACATTAGTCCGATCTACCTTCTCCAATACTTATATTTCTTTGATACACCCTTCTAGTAGTAGACTAGTTATCAAGCATATCAATTTATTTAATTGCTTGTTTATTGTTATCTCCACAATTTTATCGTGAGTTTCCGTTAATTTACCCGCTGGCGTTTAACTGATGGAACGTTGTGCTTGATAGATGACTCATTCCCCCGGAATGCTTTGTGTTATGTTACCAATAATGTAAATTGGTTACCTACTAGTTAGAAGCCGCTAATAACAATTGCTTTTATTGGTGTGATGCTAGTCTATTTCTAAGAAAAATATTTTATACGAAGCTTTTGTCGTCTATATCTAAGAAAAATATTTTATACGAAGCTTCTGTCGTTTTTTTTTGCGACCGTAGCCTTGACAAGCTTTGGGTTGGGTTTTTAACCGACTTAAAAAAATGGAGGAGATTGTCAATTCGACCCGTATATATTTTTTTCTTTTTAGGTGAATCAATTATGATTATTCGTTTTTTTTAAAGCTGGTGCTTCCCTTGTGGTCCCATTTAAATTCCATCAAAATCGGACATGCGGTTTTTGAGTTACACTCCAATAACCGAAAAGTGCTTCTCCTACCTCGACGATATTATAGTTGTGGGTGAAGACATCGGTGAACACTAACTATGACAATTGATCCCGTGAGTAGCAAAGGTCACTGAAAAGGGTGAAAACAATTTTTTACAGAAACATGCAACCGACTTCAACACTCAAAAGCGTGAAATAACTTGTCGAAGTCGGTACCGTGAGTACAATATTTTGATAATAGTTACGTTTGCACTATCATGGTACCAACTTCAACAATTTTGAGCTTTCACGCTTTTGAGTGTTGAAGTCGGTTCCATTTTTTGGTATTGTCCAAATATATGTAAACATCGTTAAACGGGTTGTACGCTACATTGCTTGTTTACCCTGAAATTCCACGGATCCTCAACAGATGGCGCTGATGGATAGATAGATCGCGCAAGCGTTTCATCCGGAAACTTTTATATGGCTTTGTGTTTTTTAGATTAAGTGACAATAACTTGTACCATATTGGATACGCCAATAAAGTTTGCTACAATCAAGTGCAGTTTTTTCTTCATATCAATTGAGCCATAGAGTGAGACGGATTTGGACGAAAAAAGTACATGGTCCTATTCGAGCCGAATTTTTCCGAGAAGTGTTCGAAGGCGTGGAAACCAGTGCGGTTTGCACTGAAGCGCCATCACTCCGGTACTGGAGTGTAAACAAACTGTCTAAAGCTGACAGTTGCCAGCAGCCAAAGTATTGTCAGCTGCCGGCGGAAGAGGAGAAGGAGAGAGAAGCAGAAGTACCGGTGTACGGCGCCAGGGGGCGCTGCGAGAGAAGAACAACCATCGGAAAAGTTGAACTAGTGAAGTGGTAAAGTGCAATAAAATCGTGAGTACAATTTATTTATTAAGTCAGTTCATCAGTAAATTATTAAATTTAAATAGTGTTTGGACTTAGAATAATTTGTGCATGTTAGTTTAAGAAACTTAAAGCTGTTCCTACGGGGAACCTATGCCCAAATTTCAAATTGGTGAACAAAGTTTAAAACACTTGTAAAATTTTTCGGATATTTTGACACTTAGAAAAATTTCATATTTATATTTTTCTTACATATTGCAAGTGAATTCCGATTATTGTTAACATGGAATCGTTAATAAAGTTGCAATACAATAAGAAGTGCCTTATTGAAAAGGCTAGAAATAATTTCAAAAAGTCGCCTAAGGATCGAATTACACGTCTTATATTGAAACTAGGATAGAATCACTTGAAAATACTTGGTCTGGGTTTATGTCCACGCATGATTCTATCATTCAGACAGCTTTAGCGACACAGGAAAAGGATAAATATTTTACTGAAGATATTTATGATGTCACTGAGGAATTGTATATTTTGTATAAGAGTAGTTAAAGGATAATTTAGAAAGTTTAAAGCCTGTGTCGGGACAAAGTAAAAGTCACATGTCTCATGGAAAATCGGGTGTCGAAAGTGTCAAATTACCAAAAATAAATATACCTCCATTTTCGGGCCAGTATTCTGAATGGCCAACTTTTAAAGATTTGTACATATCATTGATTGATAAAAATGATACGTTGGATGATGTTCAGCGTATGCATTATTTGAAGGGCTTACTTACGGGAGAAGCAGAGCAACTTGTTCGCCACGTTCCTGTTACATCATCCAACTATAAAGAATGTTGGTCAATGCTAAAAGGCAGGTACGACAATAAACGTTTTTTGTCTAATAGTTTATTACGTCGTCTTATTAATCAAACTAATGTATCGGAGAGCTCGAACGCTATTAAGGGTCTGTTAGACACAACGATGGAGTGTCTTAATGGATTAAAAAATCTCGGAATTGACGTGAGTTCGTGGGACATCATTATTATTTATTTAGTTAGTGTGAAATTAGACCCCGAGTCTAGAAAACAATGGGAAACTCAAATTAGTATTTTAGATGAACTACCCGCTCTCACACAATTCAAAGATTTTCTCGAAGCCAGATTTAGAGCTCTAGAATTTTTAGATATTAAGTCAAATAAACCGAAACAGAATACTTTTGTAAACAATAAGCCAAGAGTGCACCATGTTGTTAATGGTGATAATAACGCCAATGTCAATTACAATTGTGCATTTTGCAATGACAATCATAAGATTGCTAATTGTAAGTCGTTTGCAAAAGAGAGTCACGAAGCGCGTCAAAGTTTCGTACAAACGAAGGGTCTATGCTTCAACTGTTTAGGGTCAAATCACTCCGTAAAATATTGCCGCCAAACAATGTCTTGTAAAATTTGCAAACGAAGACATCATTCGTTGCTTCATCCCAAATCAGTCTCAACCACGTGTATTAATAATGCAACAACCAGCGTCAACCCAACGCCGTCAAAGAGTCAGCCTATGTTATCAGAGGTTCAACAATCTACATTGAATGTAGCATCTCATTTTTCTAAGGGGCAATCAAGAGCTACTCAAGTTTTGTTGGCCACAGCACTTGTCGAAGCAAAAACAAGACATGGCTCAACACAACTGCTGAGACTGTTGATGGATCAAGGATCCGAGGTATCATTCATAACAGAATCAGCAGTACAGCTTCTTGGACTTAGAAAAACACCAGTGAAGTCACTAATTTCAGGAATAGGTGGTGAGAAAGGCATTCTTGCCTCGGATTCAACAGTCGCAGTGACTATTCACTCCCATCTAGATCCCAATTTTTCTCTTCCGGTACATGCATATGTACTGAATAACATCACATCACTTTTACCATCACAGAAAATTCTGCATTGCAACTGGCCAGAACTTGAAATGATTACTTTGGCTGATCCAGAGTTTCACACGCCAAGTAAGATTGATATCTTGCTTGGAGCTGATGCATATGGCCAGGTGCTAAAGGAAGGACTGCTCCAAGGTCCCCCAGGCTTCCCAGTCGCACAAAATACAGCTTTTGGTTGGATTTTGTCTGGAAAGGTATCGGCAAAAAGTGACATTATCAATTGTCATCATATAACTATCAGCTCTATAAATCAAACTGATGACAATGCTCTCCTGAAACAATTTTGGGAAATTGAGTCTACAAGCCCTGGAATCCAGAAGAAAATTCTTTCGGACGAAGAAACGCGCTGCGAAGAGTTTTATGCTCAAACAACTCGAAGAGACGACAGCGGTCGATACGTAGTGAGACTCCCATTTCGCGACGATGATCCGCAGTGCCAGTATGGGAACAGTCGAGACCTAGCGATCAAAAGATTTCTTCTTCTTGAAACCAGACTTAAGAAGAACAGAGATCTGGCGATGCGTTCTTCAGAGGTGTTTCAGGAATACATCGACCTTGGGCATATGGAACTAGTACCAGATGATGATCTGAAGGTAGCTTCAGCAGTTTACTTACCACATCATCCTGTTGTGCGGGAAGACAAATCAACAACCAAGGTTCGTATCGTGTTCGACGCATCGATGAAGGGTCGAAACTCAGCACCGTCTCTCAACGAGGATCTTATGGTAGGTCCGCTGCTGCAATCACCATTACGTCACATAATCATGAGGTGGAGAATGCACCCTATATGTATCTGTGCTGACATCGTAAAAATGTACAGGCAGGTAAAGGTGTCACGTGACGATGTTGATTTTCAGAGAGTGGTATGGCGTAACGATCCTGAATCTGAAATAAAAGATTTTAAATTATTAAGGGTTACCTTTGGAACCTCTGCAGCACCTTACCTTGCCGTAAAAACGCTGCAGCAAACAGCAGCCGATGAGAGTGCACGTTGTCCTGAAGTAGCTGAAATCATAAAGAAAGATTTTTATGTAGATGACCTAATGACGGGTTGTGAAAACATCCAAGAAGGCATGCAGATATCTAAAGAAATGTCAGAGCTACTTACCAAAGGAGGATTCCAACTGCAGAAGTGGGTTAGTAGCTGTAAAGATCTTAATAGGAAGATTTCAGATGAAGAGAGAAAAATGAAAGTGACAAGAATGAAGGAAGTAAGAATATCAAAATAGATGAAGTAATGAAAATACTAGGCATATGTTGGAATCGTGAGCTTGATGTATTCCAATATTCAGTGAATCTTCCACCACAACAAACTCCAGTGACCAAGCGAAAGGTGATCTCAGACATCTCTCGATTGTTCGACCCTCTAGGCTGGGCAGCACCATGTGTTGTAACTGCAAAAATATTTATTCAAAAGCTTTGGCTTTCAGGTTTAGATTGGGACGAAGAGCTTACACTGGATTTACTACAAGAATGGCAGATTTATCGAGACAATTTAGTAGAAACAGCAAGGTTTAGTGTCCCTCGATGGATCAACATGCGCTCTAATGACGTATCAGCCGAGCTTCATGGGTTCTGTGATTCTTCTCTTGCGGCTTACGCGGCCGTGTGTTACCTTAGGGTAATTAATAGCGCTGGAAACATCACGGCGAATCTAATCACTTCTCGTACGAAGGTTGCACCTGTAAAGCAACAATCTGTTCCAAGGCTAGAGTTGATGGGAGCAGTGTTGCTATCCGAGTTGATATCTGAGGTCGCCGCAGTAATGAAGATTCCGCAAGACAATGTTCATCTCTGGACTGACTCAACAGTTGTGTTGGCTTGGTTAAGTAGCCATCCAAGCCGGTGGACTACTTTTGTTGGCAATAGAGTGTCGACTATTTTATCTCACTTCGACAACACTCATTGGGCACATGTTCAGACTTCCCACAATCCAGCAGACATAGCATCTAGAGGATTGAATCCTCAAGAACTGTCAAGCAATATGCTTTGGGCTCAGGGACCAATTTGGTTAAAAAATGACTGTATCGAGTACACAAGGCCTAAGTCAATTGCTACAAGTATGGAACAACGAGCAATAAAAACACACGTTGCTACTGAGGACTCTCAAAACGATCCCTTGTGGACGAAATTTTCAACACTGAAGAAGACAGTAAGAGTCATAGCCTATTGCAGAAGAGTATTGAAATGGAAGAAACTAGACCGTGGAGGGAAAAGATATGAAACATATTTGGAAAATGAAGAAATAGAAGAGGCCACTAAAGTATTTATTAGACATGTGCAGAATCAAGAATTCACGAAAGAAATTCAGGATATAAAAGGAAATGGCAGTGTAAACACAAGAAGTAAATTAAAATCCCTTTGCCCAGTTATTGATGACGATGGACTTCTTCGAGTAAGTGGTCGTGTTGAGAAGGCTAATTTGGAAAGGGATTCCAAGCATCCAATTATTCTTCCGCATAGTAATCATTTAACCAACCTGGTTATTGACGAAGCACATAAAAGGACTTTACATGGTGGTCCAACTTTAATGTTAAGCCATTTGCGAACCAAGTACTGGATCATTTCAGCCAGAACTGTAGTTAAGGCTCATGTTCGCAAATGTGTTACATGTAAACGGTATGCAGCAAATACTCAAACCCAGTTAATGGGTCAACTACCCGCTTGCAGAGTCACACCGGCAAGAGCCTTTCGGAGCTGTGGGGTTGATTTTAGTGGCCCAGTACACATACGAGCGTCCAAAGGTCGAGGACATATCTCCTACAAGGGCTATATATGTGTATTTGTGTGCATGGTGACAAAGGCCATACACTTGGAAGCCATCAGTGATTTGTCAGCCCAAGGTTTCATCGCTGGGTTTAAGAGGTTTGTGTCTCGGCGAGGAGTTGTCAGTGACATGTGGAGTGACAACGGCACAAACTTCGTAGGTGCATCAAAGGAACTTCGGCATTTGGTTGCCATTGAAAAGTCTTCTGTAGCTGCAGAGATTAGAGAATGGTTAGGTAATAATGGTACCTCTTGGCACAGGATCCCTCCTCATGCCCCAAATTTTGGAGGACTTTGGGAGGCGGGCGTGAAGTCCACGAAGTACCATTTGAAACGCATAATAGCTGATTCAACACTGACATATGAGGAGATGTCGACAGTCCTGACACAAGTCGAAGCCTGCTTAAATTCAAGGCCATTATCTATGATGTCTGATAGCCCAAATGATCCGACTCCTTTGACTCCAGGACATTTTTTGATTGGAGAGCCTCTCATAACTGTGCCTGACCGTAATTACGAAGATTCGAATATAGGCTGTTTACGACGATGGCAGCTGACGCAGCGAATGGTGCAGGGGTTTTGGCGGCGATGGTCTGAGGAGTACCTATCACATCTTTTACAACGTCACAAATGGACTAAACAAGTTCCAGAACCTAAGTTGAGTGATGTAGTTTTAGTAAAGGAGGACGGCTTGCCTCCAGCAAGATGGCTTTTGGGTAAAGTTGTTTGTAAGCACCCTGGAAGTGACAATTTGACTCGGGTCGTGACTCTCAAATGCAGCGGTTCGATAATTAAGCGGCCGGTATCAAAACTGTGTGTACTACCCGTAACGAATTAATAATTTTACTTTTAATTGTATAGATTTAAAGCCCAAAAGGGGATGTATAATCAACGGATACATGGATTGCGAGGCACATGTATTTGACCGCACTCATCTCATGGTGGGCGGCTGTTATGTATGAAGGACATAAACTGATGTCCTTGGTGGGCGGTATGTCCAAATATATGTAAACATCGTTAAACGGGTTGTACGCTACATTGCTTGTTTACCCTGAAATTCCACGGATCCTCAACAGATGGCGCTGATGGATAGATAGATCGCGCAAGCGTTTCATCCGGAAACTTTTATATGGCTTTGTGTTTTTTAGATTAAGTGAGAATAACTTGTACCATATTGGAAACGCCAATAAAGTTTGCTACAATCAAGTGCAGTTTTTTCTTCATATCAATTGAGCCATAGAGTGAGACGGATTTGGACGAAATAAGTACAGGTATATTTTTTTATTATCCTTACTCTGCGTTATACTTTAAAACAGGTTTTAATTCAGAACGCATTCTATGATGCCAAATATGACTAAGATGCTGACTCTGTCTATGGGCCTTGTGAAAAGGCTCAAAGTCGCACGACGAGCTATTGAGTGGGCTATGCTCGGGGTTTCTCTACGTGATCGAATTAGAAATGAGCAGATCCGTAGAAGAACGAAAGTCATCGACATAGCCCAGCGGATTAGCAAGTTGACGTGGCTTAGGGGCAAGGCACATAGCTCGAATAACTGATGGCCGTTGGGGTCGAAAGGTTCTTGAATGGAGACCAAGGACTGGCAAGCGCAGCATAAGACCGCCACCGACAAGGTGGAAAGAATATATCTATTAACAATATATCTAGATCATACATTGTATAGACTTCTGGCTGGTTCAACTTGTTATGGAATAGATTGTCGGTCAATATTGTAAACAGCAAATAACTTACGTTGTGACCTTTATACGAATATAAATGACGTGTGTGCATCAGAAATTGTATGATGTTGAATCTATGCTCGGACTATGTCGATTTAGTAGGGCGTTTGACATTTAATGTGCTAACAGACTATGGAAATAACGCGCTGTATAATTGAATCTAGAATTGAATCAACATTGATTCAATATGGACGATTTATAAAAAAGCGGACTACCAAAGCTGCCAAATTCACCAATTGTGAGCCGATCATATTGCCATATTGAATAGTAGACTTACGTTACGCCCTTGGAATATGGACTGGTGCTCAAAGACATATGCTGAAAAACAGAAGGTTCTTTTTGGTATTTATACTTGAGCGTAATCACAGCGGGTTCAGTGGACACTAGATACTGCTATACTAACAAATAGATTTCATCACGTTTATTGAAAAAAAGCAGAGTATGGGCGATCGTGACAAGATATAGACTGATCTAGTTCTGATACTGGGCTATCAGGTAAACTCATTACTTTGGGCACTGACGCGAATCCCCGTATTGAGCTTTATATACTTACAATAATATTTATTTTGTACATGTGTATGTAACTCCGAAACGCTCGGCCGATTTAGATTTTTTTTTCATTTTGAGTGGGTTCTAGCATGGTATAGATTCATCATTGGACCCGGCAGTATAGGTTTACCGAAGGCAAGACCGCTAGTACCTATACAATTTAATGGGTTTTTCTTAACCTAGACCTTTTGACAGAGTTGCACTGGCAATATACATATTTATTTGAAAATATTGAAGAATACTTCACCGATTTTTACTTAATTCCTATGGGACCAATCTAAAAGTATATTCTTTCGAATGAAAAAAGTCATTTCAAAGAGATGATAGCTCAGCAGTAGCAGCGTCGGCTGCAACGTTAAATGTAAATAGTATAAAAAAAGAATTTTAAAAATCTGTGTATCTGTGTATCAATATGCAAACATATTGACTTATTGATAAGAAGTTACACAAGTAATATAAGGGATTAGCATAAGTTGTCACTAACCTTTAGATTATGTTCGGTATTTATTTTGTATTGTTTTTATTATTTATTTGAACTTATTGTCAGCATACAAATAATTTCGTCCCATTTTATTCTTTTGTATAGTGTACAATATTGTATGCCGAAAGGGTAAGCACAGCGGACGTTTTTTATCTGTGATTTTTGACCTGTGTTTACAATAAATGACATTTGATTTGATGTACCACATAACTTATGTAGATAAGCATCTACATAAGTAGAGAAATAATTGTTAAGAAAGAAAGAAAATATCACTTTATTTAAGATTAAATTTATTTGTCACGATGTATCGCACTCGAGTCACAAAATACAGGCCTAGTCAATGATGTTTTACTGAAGATGACGTATATTCATACTGGGCAGTGCTCAGATTTTGTTCCTTTACGACATAAGCATGCTTACTGCGACAGATAATACGGTACTAATAATATAGAAAGGGATAGCTATATGTTTAGACTTGCGCTTAAAATACGCGTCATAATGAAAATTACTACAATTGACTTAATTTTGCCGCCTCAGTTTCCACGCGCTTGTGCGACATCTATACCTCATATAAACATATAATATCATTGGGCCTAGTGCTTAGTTTGGAGCGCGCGGTAAACATGTCCGTAACGCTTGTACGTAATTATTTTAATACTGTATTGTATAATTGGGAAACGTTAAAGTGGGAAACGAAAAAATACTGCATCAAAGAGGTCACACACAGAAAATAAAACCCATTTGAAAATCTCCCTTTGTAGAAGTCGTTGAAATTTACTGAAAACGTGATAAAAAATCACACGAATGAAAACATAATATTGATATATAGATGCAACACAGGCCACGGATTTCCATTTAACATTGTTTTGCCTAATTATACAAACATTACTTATACATATTTATTTATTTAATGCACATATTTACAAACACTATTACAGTAAAATTACCTATGCGATGCAGTAAGTACATCATTATTATGTTAAAATTATTCTCTAACAAATTAACGATAACTTATTTATCATTTTTAACGCTCATGTTGAACATGGTAGTCTCATTATTGGTTTTGGATTAAGTATACGCATCTGTCTAATAAGGTCACCATACCATAACCTTGATATATGTGCCGTGGTGGTACCGGGCTAGAATAGTACTTCCCCATCTCTTCCCGTGGGTGCCGTAAGAGTCGGCTAAGGGGTCACGTACCAGAAGGTGGGCAGCAGCGCCTTCTGAGGATAGGAAATAATACTGCGCTCGCCAACCCGCCGGCCAAGCGTGGCGAGTATTGGCAAATCCCCCCTATATGGGGAGGCATATGTCCGGCAGTGGACGTCTTAAGGCTGCGATGTGATCCTTGATATTTTTAATAAGCATACTATTCACACCCTATGCCCAAATGAACTTCTAAGAATAAATCAATACTCCTTATTGATTTTTTTCGCCCACTCTTAAACATACTGGTCTACTAAATTCAACGTTGAGACCAACCAATGGAAAAAATATGTTTTGTGTATGCAGTCATACTCTATCCTATAAGTAAAACTTGAGGAAAACCATCGGACAAAACATTTTTAAAACTTCTCGGTAAAAGGCAATTTGCAAACTTGATGAAAGAAAAAAAAAACGGCGTTTCCTTTGTCCTATTATAAGTATGTAGTTAAGATGTCTGGTGATATTTCTTGATAGTTCATTATATAGGAGTGCCAAGTGGCATCACCGAGGCTTAAATGGTTTAATAAGTTCCATACACTACTAGGTCTACCAAGAACATCGCCTATTAATCGCCTTTTTTTTCCGAATACATTTCAAACAATGAAAGAAGCGACATGATTGTTTTTTTAGGATAGTATAGAAATTATTTATTGCCAAATAATGTTGAATAATACAACACAAAAAGCCGTAAGAAGCAGTAAAATTACTTTGACAATAGGGATATGCTCAGCACCGCAGGGCTGCCTAACAATCAGCCTAACGTAAACACTTTGCTTACGCAGCGCACTGCGTAAGTGTGCGTGTATGCGTTAGGCTGATTTTAGCATACACCTTATGTCGACCGAAGGTAGTTGTTGACTGTATTAAAGCAATGCGGGCTATTCATGCATCATACATTAAACATTTTTTATTATAAGTAACTAGTTTTTAACGTAAAGAACAGGTACAATAGAAATAGAATACAATATAATAGAACTAATAGAGAAGAATAATATAAGAATTAAAATACAATATACAATAGAATAGTTCAATAGAAAGGATTAATATTATTTCAGTTTCAATTAGATTAGGCTCACATTCTATTTTTTTTTTGTTGTTTTTTTTTTTTACATATTATAAGTTTGCATTTGACAACTGTCTCACCTGATGTTAAGTGATGACGTTGTTTAGGATTTAGCGCGCAAACCTAGAAGGTACCTATTCACTCGCGACTTGAAGACTCCAGGATTGTACATATCGGGAAACACAGACTCGGGCAACGAGTTCCATTCCTTGGCAGTACGCATTAAGAAAGTGGAAGCGTAACGCTTCGTGCGTATAGGTGGTATATCTACCATATAGCGATGGCGAATTGCCGTACGTCGAGTCGACCGATGATAGAAAGGGGATGGTGGAATCAGATTGTGTAATTCCAGTGCACATTCTCCGAAATGCACCCGATAGAAAACCGATAGGCTTGACCTATTTGCGCTAAAACTCGAATTATTTTAACACCTTATAACATTATATCTAATATTAACGAATTTTATTCCATTGCTGCCGAAATGCGGGTGGTTTTTGCAGGCAGCATTCCTTGAGAGCCAGTATCTTAAGCATTCTAGGTCTAGCGTGATGACATCTTAGACCACATCGACACTGACCATCAAGTGAGATAGTGGTATAAAAACCATACAGAAATATGTAGAAGACCGAACCAGTGGCATCTTGGTGTTATTGGCGATCTTTCTGGTTTGACATATCATCTATGGAACTTAACATAATCCATCAATAAAAGTGTTATTAAGATAAAACGTGTAAAATAATAGACAACATATAATCGCGCCTCTTCCTCGTTGGGATAAGTAGAGTTTACACCTTTCCATTTTGCCATCACTTTTGCTTCATACAGCGTTTGCCGTTTGCAGTACTGCTGACCTTGCGACCTCACCGTCTATGTAAGAGGCGATTGTAGATATAGGGGGGGGGGGTTTGGATTGATAAGGCCAGGCTATATAAACAACTAGTAGCGCCACGCGGTTTCACCCGTATGGATTACGGTTTTCCTGCTACCTCAATTATCCCACGGGAACTATACTTTTTCCGGGATAAAAGTAGCCTATGTGTTATTCCAGGGTCTAACCTATCTCCATACCAAATTTCATCGAAATCGGTGTAGCCGTTTGAGCGTGAAGAAGTAATAAACATACATACAGACAAACATTTCGGTTTATAATATAAGTGGGAAGTAATAAGTGAATTATCTTTATCAGGATCGACGATATCCAAGATAACTCTATTCTTCGTCGTGGTATACCCGTGGCACATTCGATCTATGGCGTGGCGAGCACCATCAACGCGGCTAATTACGCCATGATTGTGGCGTTGGAGAAAACCCTCGAGTTGGGACACCCTTTGGTGAGTATTAATAGTGGGAGTTACTCACTATAGAAAGAAAGAAAGAAAGAAACACATTTATTCTATTTATCTATAGTAGTTTATGAAACTGTTTCATAATAAGGGTTCTTAAAATATGAGTGTTGACTGGCCGGTTGGCGCAGTTGGTAGCACTCTGTCTTCTGAGCCGCTGGTCCCGGGTTCGATTCCCGGAATGGTCAAACATTTGTGTGTATGAACATGTCTGTTTGACCTGTGTCTGGGTGTGTATATTTATGTAAGTATATATATATATAAGTATGTATACATATAAGTATATATCAGTCATCAGGTTACCATAGTACAGGCTCTGCCTAGTTTGGGACCTGAAGACCTTGTAAAAAGAAAAAAAAAGAAAGAAAAAAAAAAAGTGTAACATGTGTAATGTATATATGATGTATAAACTCGCCTACTGCTCGTTTTTTTATAGCGTTACACGAGTGTTTTAAGACCGAATTATGTGCAGTTTCATACACTACTTTATCTAATCTCATAAAATAGATAATGAAATTGACGTAAAATTACAATAAACGTTTAGCGCCAAAATACATTTGCTGATGCGTTTTGCGCCGCGTCTACAGATTATGTAGAAAAACTGCATTGCAACCTCCTTGGTTCAAGTTGAGGCTGAAGCTGAAGTACCTTGATGGAAAAAAGTTACATTATGATATAGTTGTCGTCTATAGAAGAGCTGTATCATAATGTAACTTTTTAAATTTATTTCGATGTATTGGCCATAAAGACTGTCATTCAAGTTTTGTTTCTGATTTTCAAACTTTATATTTCCGTATGAGATTAGATATAAGTAATATAATAACTCCTTTCATGCATTTATAACGTCACCCCGATTACCACAAGAGGTAGACATTTTTCATTGTAAACATTTTTAGGTCTGACGTTGTGACGTATTGGTGACGAAATACATCCTTTTTGTGTACTTTATAGATCTAGCCTTTTTTTTCCTTTTTTTTATTCACAATAGGCAGGCGTTGACCACTATCTCACCTGATGTTAAGTGATGATGCGGTCTACGATGATTCACGTAGAATGAATAAATATAAATAAACCTCACTTGATGGACAGTGATAATGTGCTCAAAGGTGTAATGACGTTAAACCTAGTGTTTATTGCCTCCAAAGACTGTTTAGACGGTGTTTTTATAGTGATATAAACTGATCATCTAATTTCAGCAACAATAACAGAGATCACTTGGTCTTCTTATTTTTTAACGTAGGCTTCAGAGCCTTGAACACCGGCGTAGAGTAGCAAGCCTATCGGTTTTCTATCGGGTGCATTTCGGAGAATGTGCACTGGAATTACACAATCTGATTCCACCATCCCTTTCTATCATCGGTCGACTCGACGTACGGCAATTCGCCATCGCTATATGGTAGATATACCACCTATACGCACGAAGCGTTATGCTTCCACTTTCTTAATGCGTACCGCCAAGGAATGGAACTCGTTGCCCGAGTCTGTGTTTCCCGATATGTACAATCCTGGAGTCTTCAAGTCGCGAGTGAATAGGTACCTTCTAGGTACCGTTGTCTAGGTTTGCGTGCTAAATCCTAGACAACGTCATCACTTAACATCAGGTGAGACAGTTGTCAAACGCAAACTTATAATATGCAAAAAAAATAATTTAAAAAAATTTTATGTTGTAGAGATTTGAACATTATTTAATTGATGGTCAGTGACGATGTGGTCGAAGATGTTATCACGCGAGACCTAGAACGCTTGGTTGGTTAAACTGCTTTGGATAGGTTTTTTTTTATATATTATAAGTGTATATTATTTTTGTGGTGTCGAATAACAGAGTGTCATTGATCGTCTATCTGTCCAGGCCACGCAAGTGTACACCGAACAGCTGTTGGAGCTGCATCGAGGGCAGGGCATGGAGATCTACTGGCGGGACAACTTCCAATGCCCTTCTGAAGAGGAGTACAAAGAAATGACTGTTAAAAGTAAGCATTGTAAGAAAATTATGTGTTCAGATATTTTTTTGCTAAAGTATAAGTATATCTAAATTGTATTTAATAGAAAATATTTTGAGAAATTAATTTTTTCGTGAGTATTTTATAATAATATTTAGTTATTGTTCAAAAACTAGAATAATCAAAGTTGTACAATATTGCACTAACGATTTAATATATGTGCAGATATGATCATTGACAGCTGTGTTAGAGCATACCTATGTTACCGCTGCCAATGTATGTTTTTTTTTATGTTACCTCAGAGCTTTCAACTGGGTGAATCGATTTTGATGATACTTTTTTATTTAAAAGCTGGTGCTTCCCATTTAAATTTCATTTCATCAAAATCGGACAAGCGGTTTTTGAGTTACACTCCAATAATTAAAAACTGCTACTCATACCTCGACGACATTAATAACACAATAACAATTGATCCCGTGAGTAGCAAAGGTCACTGAAAAGGGTAAAAAAAATATTTATTAAAACATGGAACCGACTTCAACACTCAAAAGTGTGAAATAACTTGTCAAAGTCGGTACCATGAGCACAATATTTTGATAATAGTTACATTTGCACTATCACGGTACAAACTTCAACAAGTTATTTTACACTTTTGGGTGTTGAAGTCGGTTCCATTTTTTGGTAAACATTTTCTACATCATGTATCATAAGTATTATATTGATATTACCAGTATTACCTCGACGGTCGCCGTGGCGCAGTGGTTAGTGTCATTGACATGTTGTCTGTGTCTCCGGGACTCTAGGTTCGAATCCCGGCATTGGCAAACATTTGTGCGATGAGTGTAGATGTTTGCCCCGGGTCTTGGATGTTTGTGTGCTGTGATTGTGTGTGTCCATTCCTCCCGCGATACAGGGAACCCTAATGGGGGGGACTGAGGGTGTGATAAAAAAATTTAAAATATCTGGTTATATGTATTGTATGTATGTATTTGTTCCAGAAACGGGAGGTCTGTTCATGCTTGCCATCCGACTGATGCAGCTATTCAGCGAAAACAAGGCTGACTTCAGCAAGTTGTCGGCCATTCTCGGACTCTACTTCCAAATCAGAGATGATTATTGCAACCTTTCGATGCAAGAGGTAACGTAAGGATTCCAATTATGTTAGTAATGTTGGTAAGACAATTAACAATATTTATTGAGATTTTCTCGGAGGCTCAAAAAAAATATCCTATAATTTTTGAAGACACCACCGACACAAAAAAAATCTTGATCCATATCTTTATCGGAGCTAGCCAGTCGGGTACTCGAAAGAACCCTACCACCATGCTGGGCATTTGATAACAGCTGTTACAATCACCGGAAAGGGTCAATTTGGAAACCGTGCAATTTGGAGCAATATTTGTTGTGTAATAGAACGCTCTGCTTCATTGTAAAAATGATATGTATGTATAGCAATGATTAGATGGCGAAGAGACAGGACGGTATTATGTATTCGTGAGTTCAAATCCAACTAGAAGCCGGATTTTTTCCTTCAAAAATTTGAATATATTCGTATGATGTTTGTTCCAGTATACAGAAAACAAGAGTTACTGCGAAGACCTAACCGAAGGCAAGTTCAGTTTTCCCGTAATCCACGCCATAAGGAACCAGGAGGGAGATAACCAAGTACTTCGTATCCTTTTGAATACATGTATTGGGTTGAATCCATTTGAGCACATTTTGTATGTTAAATCTTATATCGATATGCGAAGGTTTTAATTTGATTTAATTAATAATATTATAAATGGTATTTAGTCTAAAATAATAATAATAATATGATACAACATTCACATAAGGTCTTCAGGTCCCAAACTAGGCAGAGCCTGTACTATGGTAACCTGATGACTGATATATATACTTAAATACATATACACACCCAGACACAGGTCAAACAGACATGTTCATACACACAAATGTTTGACCTGTTCGGGAATCGAACCCGGGACCAGCGGCTCAGAAGGCAGAGTGCTACCAACTGCGCCAACCGACCAGTCTAAGGGTTCTAGAAAGTTCACACTTAAGTCTATCTCATGTCATTTCACCTTCGACCACATCGTCACTGGTGAGTGATGGTCACGCTTAGAACAAGTATGTAGACTAGCTCTCAAGGACAGCAGCCGGAAGACAAAGTGTGTTTGGTGACAGTTTTCAAACTTGAGGATTGTATTGGAAAGTACATAACCATGTCATGTGCAGCATTTCTTCGAATTTGACATTAAAATAAGTACTTCCTGAGTACAAAACTCCCAGACATACTCCGCCAAAGGACGCGCGACCTAGAGGTGAAGAAGTATTGCATTTCCTTGTTGGAGCGACTTGGTAGCTTCCAGTACACGCGGGCGATACTTATTTCGTTGGACGACGAGGCCAGAGCAGAGGTGAGATGGTTACACCTTTAATTCTGCCTTACCCACGCACACTTCGATAAAGCTATTCTGTGAATACTTTTTGTTGAACGCGTACATAAAGAGTATGTATTTGCGCAGTTGAGTCCGTCAATGCTGACACAAAACGTTCTAAAACTGAAACAAACCCTACTGCAAAATCGCTCTAAAAAGTTTGAAACAAGAAATGAAATATTCTCATATGATATTGTTCTTACAATGTTTTGGATATGAGTCGTGTATGCAGTAGACCATAGACATGCCCATAACTTTATTTTGTAGCAAAGAAAAACATATTGAACAATAATCATGCTTAAGGTTTAAAATTGACTATATGGCTAATGGTTTGACCAATTTAATCTTTTTCAGCTTATTTTGTTGAGTCCTACATGACAATAAACTTTTTCAATAAACTCGAAAAATGAGATCTCAATATATGTATAATTTATATAGACTTACAACAAGATTGACTCTCATTTGTAATAATAGATTAATGTGTATTACAATTTATAACAAAATTCCTAATGAATTCAAAGACTTGACATTTAATAGATTTAAGATAAACCTGTCGCGGTGGTTAACTGACAAATGTTTCTAAAGTTTAAACGAATTTTTGGACCATAAAATATGACGAAACTGTTTAGCTGATAAAAGTCTGTACTCATTATTAAAACTATTGTACTCGTATAAGTGGTTTATCATACGTCTGTGTTCATTCATACGTCTGTAAAGGCAGATTTTGGCAGGACAGAACTATTTTATAACATCATGTATTACCCGAAATCTATGAATAAATTTATTTCATTTCATTTAAAAAATTCCACTCATGAGAACAATTCATGAAGGTTAATTTGGATTGAACGAAATTTGATTTTATATGGTACTTTTTTTTGTGAAAAAATATTTTCGTGCTACCATATCTTTCCTTTATCGAAAATTCTCTCGGTAACGACCAATGCGCTTTAACTCACGATCCTCTGTATTTTCATCGGCATCTGTTCAACCTTTAATATACGTTAGTGCTGTTAAAACTCACGTTCATCACGTTACACTGTTTCCACGGGTATAACGTGACACGCGTAGTCGATATCACGATCGACAATTGTTTCGGCTTCTTCCGGAATCCTTCGTCAGGATCTTGAGTGCGGTGCGACGAACGCACGTTATACCCGTAGAAACATTGTAAAATACTTTAGTGCTTTGACAATATTTTCAATTAAAATTAATGTTATTTTGCAATTTCAGGTTACTCGTCTCGGTGGGAATCCCCATTTAGAAGCGTTACTCGACGACTTGCTGAACTGGAAAAGAGACACCAAAACCAAGCAACTCAACTCTGATACAGTATAAAATACTAAATGGATCTATTTGGTTATTTCTATTACTTTTGGTGAAGATCAAATGCCAGCCCGGCATTTGGAAGCATTGGGGGTTTGTTTTAAGGCGGCACTTTGAACGTTACAATATGGATCATTTTTATAAGATAGGTCGTACTTTATTACAACAATGGCATATGTTGAAAAATCGAAATTTAGGTATTATTTGGAATTTAATTATAAAAAAGTCTTAATTGTACTTACTTGTATATAAGTTTAAAAACGGCAATATGCGACTTTAGAGTTACAAATTGATTATAATATTTGAATTTGTTTATTACGTTACATTACTAAATAGTTTAGGAATAAAACCTTTTCAACTGACATTGCTCATATTGAAACAAAAAACACAAAGATGATTGCACGTTGATTTAGTATTCCGCTAGGTGGCATATTATCGCTAGTGTATTTCTATATATTTTCAACAAAACATTTAATATCTCGAAAAATATCCCTTTTTGTAGTGTTTTCTAATTCAATAAATGGAAAGAAACATTAAGTATCGTATACATCTATCATATTGATGTTTCCGTTATTAACTTGGCAGCAATATTTACTTTTTTGCTTGAGAAATCATTTCTGCCCTTTAGATTTACTTTGTTTATGCCATATTGCAGAAAACTTTTTTTTTATTATGAGATAAAATCTAGTCACTTGCAAATAACCCACCCTGACCATTCCCGGTGCATAGGTGCCCAACAAAATAGTTGCATTTTCACACTGAAGCCAGGGTATCAATTCCGCTAAAACGTCGCTCAGAGATTGTTAATAAATTGTCATTATTGCTATTCTACTTGGAGTATAATTGCAATGGCTACACAGATCTAATTTCTACCGCAATGATGGAGATGAATCGAGATGCAATTGTTATTGTAGTGGAATGCCTAATTTGTTAATTATTACATTTAAATGATATTGCATTGCTTGTCTAGAAAAAAGAAATAAGAGTATTGACAATAAGGAATGAACTGGAGCGGCAGTCTTACACGTTTTATTTACACGTCTATGGACTAGATCACCTGCAAAGAGTCTAGGCCTCAGCATCCCAACTAACACTCCTGCCCATGGTTTCTACGGACTTCAATTTTTAATATTATTTTCTGGTTTTTCGCCGCTAATGTTTCAAATCAAAGATGACGCCGCGCAATAGGGGCGCCATCTAAGAACAGTAACTGTGGCTCAATACGAAAATATATGGTTGCAAGTAACATTTTCAAGATTAACCAATTTATTGCCCGATAGTGACATACAATTACTGAAAATAAGATGGGTGTATGGTATAGTGAGGAAATAAATAAGGAATATTGGAAAAGATGATTTGAAACCGTAATGTTATATTGTTAACTAAAATTTGTAAACTGGCTACTCTCACGTGTCTTATAATAAGATTGTGAACGTCAGAGAATACAGGTATTGAATTGAATATGTTTTACCATGAATCGTATACAATAAAGTCTGACTAAACCGACACTATTAACAACTAGGGGGCGCCGGATTATTGGATTGTAATTTAATAATAAGATAAAGATCTAATAAAGATAAAATCATCGTATTATATTTTAAGAAGATAAGCCCTATGGTGCCGTTTGCTTGACATCAGCTACACTAATTTCAATTTGAAAATAACAGATACATATGCTATTGTGATAATTTTTGAGGTTATACTGATGCCGGTGCGCAAGCGCGGAACGAGAGTAGGGAGGTGTAAGTGGTGCCGGATTAGTGAGACGACTGTATATGATGTCTGTTTTGTTTAATGACATAGTATATCTTTAATTTCAGGCAGAAATTACCTATGATCACGCTCAATGAATGAAAAAAAAAACATTTATGTTTGGAAGTTGGTTTAGTATAACATTTTCTCAAGGTCGGCAGTACTCTGGCCGCCTGGTCTTGTAAGCATCCATAGGCGATGGTGACCACTTCAATCAGGTGAGCCGGCTGCCTGGCCTGCTTTAAGGAAAACAATTGATCGTTTGTTCGCTTCATGCACAGTATAATAATGTCTGAAATTGTTTGTAATTATATTAATTTGACTACCTTGCTGAAATTCTTAAAAATCGAAAAGATTCTATTTTCGCTTAAATTCAGATTTGTATTTATTTTTGTAATATAGACTATTGCGACGCTATCTGTAATATGAAAGAGTTTTCTTTAATTGTGGGTAGTTAACGTCCGCATCAAATAATGTGACTATTTTGTTGAAAACTACCCGCATTTTTACAAAGAGAACTATTTTAATATGTATTGTCATTTATAAGTGTCATACTAATTTGGAATTTATTGTAAAAAACTATGTCAAATTATATAATTTCAGTTTAATTGAACAACAAAATCAGTACCATTATCGATTAATAATAATATCTATTCTGCCCCTTGATTCAGAACGATCGACGGCTAACCCGAATCGATTCAATTCTATATTGATAATACTTTTTAATGTTTTTAAATTCGCACATATTTCGTAATAATATTCTAAATTATACTGCTACCATGAACGAAATTGTCTAACAAATGTTTGAAATATGAAACAGAAAGTCTGGAATACGGGATTTATTCATCACCGAATCCATTCGGTTATTGAAGAGTTATGAATCGGGGGGGCTGGCTGACGAAGTAGTAAAGTTTACTCTATGGTCGCTCTTTTAACTTATATTAAACCTATTTGACGCAACTTTTTAGTATTGTGTCGAGCATCAAGTGCCATAAGATCACAATGTTGCATACATTAGATTAATTATCAAAAACACTTTCTAAATGTGTTATTTTTTGTATTGTGTTTTGGCCTAATCGAATCTACTTTTATATAGAACCGCGTCCTAAAAGAGCACTAAGCATTTATGATAACACAATTATGGCAAGAATGCAGCACACGACATGTTTCAACTTTATAATAATTTGTCGTATAGATACAGAGATAATACGAGATCATGGATATAAATTTTTATTATATCTATACTCCAGAATTTCAGGATCTGTGCGCTTCTAAAATGCTTTTCTAGTATTGAAAGATGACATTCACAGACACTGGCAGAATATTTTATTAAGATATTTTTTCTGGGATTCTTTACTTTATTATACGACTTCGGGTTTAGATATTCGCGGTTAAATCCATTAACTAATTACCCCATTAACACACGGGCGTGTCTCATGGAGGAAAGTGGGGCATAACCCTGGTCAGCGGATTGAGTAGTGGCCAGATCATTGTCTGAATTTTCATATCGCTCTGACACGGCCTTACGAATGCAAATCCAATATTCATATCTTATGTGTAAACTATATAAAATACTGCCTACAAAATTACCTACTATATTGCCTACAAAAATACAACACAAATAATATAGTGCTCTTTCGGGACTGTTTGCGTATTATGAAGTGCATGTTTTCTAGGGCTCTGTTATATTGTATAGCTTTATGTTCCAAATGTGTGAAGCATTGGGCCAGAACTGTAAAGAACTTTAAATTGTATTTTTATGTATGTTTTGTAAATATCGATTATTTTTGTGTGCAATATTTGATTAGTATTTTTTTTATAAAACGTAGTGTTAGGCTGATTGAAATCATTGCGCTTTTTAGAGTTTATACTAATAATCACATTTTATTATGTGATGTGCTTTTGCATGATGCTTACTTAAATTGTACTTATTAATTAGAAACTAGAGTTAAAATATTGTTGAAAGCTTATAACTCTTAATATAATTAGTGATCAGCTGTAGGATGTCCATATCTTACCATAGACAATACACGCGAGAAATGCATAGACATGAGAGTAGGGGAGTGCTTGTCGGGACATCAATATGCCTGTCTCGCTCAGACGATGTTTATTGCCTGTGTGAGAGCGAGAACCGCGATACAGTTAATACAGATACGCCTAAGCGACAGGTACAACCAATAACAGGACAACATAAGAAATTATCTGCTTTGCGACTGCACTTTTGACGGCCCTAACTAATCTAAAAAAATGTTACGTTTAATAGCGTAATGTTATCGTTATCTTACTTTTTTAAGATAATGTAGAGCATATAGTAATTATGAATCTATTCTTGAGTCACTAATTATAATAAAGCTCATTGAAATGTTTCTAATGCATAATATTTTTTTGTACAATATTGAAATATTTCTCGGAGTATATTTATGCCTGTTAAACGCCTGTTTACCTTGTGTTCCGGTTTATTTTCTACTTCGAAGACTTATTCATATTATACGGTCCATGAATTTGCGATACATGATAGAAAGGATACCTAGAAACTGGTGTCAGTGAGGTTAAAACAACAACGATAAGTCGCGATAACAGAGACCAATAGTAATTGCTCTTGTTGATACCTTTGTAATCATCACAAAGCCCATTTTTTAGACGTGTTCTTGAGTCTTGATATATATCCTTAAAAAAAATAACACTTTAACTCTAATAATATATAAAGTGTAAAGTAAAGTAGTAATACTATTAGTAAAACTTAGTAAAGTAAAACAATTATATATTATGAAAAGCCATGAAAGTTTTAAACAATACAATAACAATTTCACAAGTCACAAAAAATCTAATTAAGTTAGAATAGCGTAACGGTCTTATCGCATCGTGCTAGTTATCTGGAAGAGATAACTAGCTACGTGCAAGTCCTAGTAAAAATAAAATTAAAATTCTTTATTGGAACTTAAACAATGGAACAAAAATAAAGAAAGCACGATGGTATCTGCGAAAGTTTTTTTGAAAAACTGTGTTGCAAACACCAACGCCCTCCTCCTTAATAAAAAAGTACATTTAGTTCCTTAGTTAAGAAGGAAACCCCGTACCGATATAATATCAATACATTCATTACACAATCGAGATATTCCCTGACACCTTGCACGTTATCTGAAAGAAATAACTTGAACGATGCGATAAGACCGCCCGGTGCGCTGTACAATTTTAGATTTTTGTAGGGTTTTGTTATATTTATTGTTCTATTTATCTCTTCCAGATAACTTGCACTGTGTTACGGAATATTCTGATTGAGTAATGAATGTATAAATATTATAACTATCAGTACGGTATTCTCACTAAACTAGGACTATCCCGGGATGACTCAGGCAGACGCCAATCCACCAGTTGATGTAGATAAAGATCATTTCTGCCGAAGTTAGCACGTTAAAATAATACTACTGCGTACTGATTTCATGAGCTTAACCCCATAGTTGCCGAAATCAATTATTACCAATTATTTTCCGAAAGAAATCTAAAATGGGCCATTTTAGGAATTGTCACAACATGTTTTCCTCTTCCATTCTCTAATAGAAGAATACAGTTGTCTAGTGAAATTATCTCGGTGAGTGAATTCGTGCTTCCGCACTAGTAGATAGGGGATAGGCGCTCTATATGAATAGAGCAGGTGCTGTATCCTGTATCCTACACTTTTTGCTAGTATAAAAGCGAGAACCAACGAGATCATTTTATTGATCGTGTATCTTAGGAAATTGTATCCAAGACCTTGAAGTTTTTTAGTCCTCTTTATTAAAATAATGTTCAACATAGATGGTGTTTATGGTGGGCTTTACTCTCCATAAATGTATTTTATTATTCGTCCTTTGTACAGCAATGGATCTGTGTCTTTAAATAGAGTAATTTTACTTATCCATACGTAGTATCAAAGTCGCCCTCCGCTTCTGTCTGTCTATTCATCTGATAACTTCTAAACCTCCCAACAGGTTTTGAAACAGTTTCTTATCATGTAGATGTTATTTTCCGGAAATTGTATATGAAAATCCGGATTAAAATTTCGTATGAAATCTAAATTGTATCTGAGGGAAGCCGGGCCGGGTCGCTAGTGCTATAAAGCTATTGTGCTATTGCTGATAATGGTATAAAATATAATCAATGTAAAAATTTGCGAATAGACTTTTAAAAGAAGTAAAACAGGCCTGTAAGTGTAACCGACCAAAAAGCATGCCATTCATAGCATAGTTTTACAGGCTGTTCATGAGCTCATAGTTTTTTATTAGGTGTAGTAATTAATTGAGGTATAATATACGCTTTTATTGCTTCTGATTTTCATACGACACACTTTAAAGTAATATTTAAATAAACAATATTTATAGTTAATTCCGCGACAAACTTATTTCAGGCTATCATGTGGTATGTACCACCCTTCTTCCCGCATAAATTGCATGCAGGTAATATACAGTGCGATATGCACATGCAGTCTTACGTCAGCAATCTAATCGACACGTGTTAAGCCTCTGCACGAGGCAAGCTCAGGGAAGGTCCTGAGCTTGCCTCGTGCAGAGGGACTCCAGTCAAGGGACTGGTGGAATATTTTTAAAGTCGCGGAATTTACATTATATATTGGGTATTTTTAATAACATTTAGATACGGATTTTCGCTTGATAACGCTTGAAACTATAAACACCTTTTATACTTACGTATTATTCTGTATCAAGAAAATAATATATCTTTTGCAGTTGAAAATTTAATTCCGGTTTTCCTTTGAAATTTGAGATTCTCGTTTGGAATTCGAGATTTCTTTTCAAACGTCAATGTGTCTTTATCTACGAGTCAAAAATAAATGATAATATTCAATGTGTCTTTATCTACGAGTCAAAAATAAATGATAATATTCAATGTGTCTTTATCTACGAGTCAAAAATAAATGATAATATTCAATGTGTCTTTATCTACGAGTCAAAAATAAATAATTAATATTCAATGTGTCTTTATCTACGAGTCAAAAATAAATGATAATATTCAATGTGTCTTTATCTACGAGTCAAAAATAAATGATAATATTCAATGTGTCTATCTACGAGTAAAAAATAAATGATAATATTCAATGTGTCTTTATCTACGAGTCAAAAATAAATGATAATATTTGCATTAATTACTACTGGTATTAATGCAATATATGCCTACATTGTAATATTATCAAAAAAGTTTGTCGTTTGTAACTCGTTCGCGCTGAAACTACTGAACGGATTTGCATGAGATTTAGAATTTTATCCCGAAAAAAGTATAGTTCCCTTAGAATAAATATAGAAGCGTGAAAACCGCGGAGCGCAGCTTGTTTTAAAATATACGAAACATTTTGTTGTTTATGAAAATCAGAGGTACCATCGGAGCAATTTGATAATATTAACATTCAGTTCTAGGTTTACAGAATCTATCAAATAGAATTGTTGTATAGATCACTTTGGCAGTGGATTGTTTATTATAGTATATTTTTTATACTTTTGTGTTTGCAGTAACAATAACATGTTATCAATAAACTGATTTTGTTATGTTGATTTATTTGTTTTATTTTTAAGTTTCACTAACATTCTCATATTACGTATTAACTCGCGTGTTTTTCTATAGCACCTAGTACTTATAGTTGGCAGACGGTATATGTGTAATAAATTTTATTTTACACAGAATAGGCAGGTGTTTGTCCACTATCTCAGTTGATGTCAAGCAAGGATGGGGTCTACTTCGGTAGGCCTGCATAAAAGATACATATTCACTCGTGATTTGAAGATACATGGCGGACGTTCCAACTTGTCGCACGAAGCGTTTTGCTTCCACATTCTTAGTGCGTACAGCTAACGAATAGAACTCATTGCCCAACTCTGTATTTCCGAAAAAATACGACCTGGGTATCTTCAAGTCACGAGTGAATAGGTATCTTCTAGGCAGGCGTGCTCCATCGTAGACCGCATCATCACTTAACATCAGGTGAGATAGTGGTCAAACGCCTGCCTATTTCCAATAAAAAAAAAAAAAAGACACTATCTGTGCGGAAAAACAGGCTGATAATATAGTTTCGGTTGTTTTGGTCACTATGAATGTGGAAGCAAAACGCTTCGTGAGACAAGGTGTAACATCTACAAAGTAGGTATTGTATGTAGGATTGCCGTCCGTCTGGTGCTTCTTTGATGGTACGAGGGAGGAAGAATCAAATTATTTATTAAACAGTTAATTTATGTAATTATGTAGCTCCATAGCGCACTTCCTGAAACGTATCTGGTAAAAAAACTGTTCGTCGGTGCAACAAGTTCTCAAGTCTTTTCTCGACTAGTCATTGTTAATGAGCCTTCTGTATATACCTAGCCTCTCTGAACTCAAAAGCCAAGACTTGGTACTTAGCCGAGGCCGTGTCTACAAATTCAAATCAGCGATTGATGCAGGATCACAGTCATCGGATCGCTGTCGTATAAACAATTGAATAGCGAACGTACTGTCCCTTCAAACTATCAGTTATCTGTGTCACAGTTGTACCTACTATATAAGTGACATTGCTGAGTTCAATTGTTTCACGTTGCCTGCTATAGGTACGTCTACGTGACTGCACCAGTCTAGTGATTCAATTTTCGGTGACTTCGTATACTCAATGCACGATCGACTTGTGCTTGACACCTATAAAATAATGTTCTTTGGAAATTTATTCATTTTCCATAAAAATAAACTTTTAAAGTTATATTTCTCTTTATTTCACTACAATCATTCAAGTACCTAAGTAATTTTTATCTACAAATTGCTGTTGCATCCAATTTACTCGTAGGTCTCCGATTATCGGACTCATGAGGGTCTCCTCATGAGTCCGATAATCGGACTATAATCTCATGCTACGAGCTAATCGAGGACTAACGGAAAACGCTCCGTCTAACCTAAGGAGAGATCGATTGAACGACCAGACGGGGAGCAATTACACATACCTACATAGCACCTTCATTAATTTTCCAGCTTGTCTCACCGCGATCTTAGTGCTATATTTTACATTCATCATCAGCTTATGTGTGGAAATCAATGTCTCAGATTTAATCACAAATTTGCAGGCAAAAATTGTGATTTGATCAGAGTTTCTCAAATAAATTTGGTTGGTGCAAGTCGTAAGTTTCTTAGTCTTCTGTAGTTCGGTTAATTGTAGGTGCACTAACGCAATGGGCTTCAGAATATATCGAGGAAGCTGGAAACCCATCTTCAAACCTATGTTAAATAATTACTTACCTAATTAGCAAATATGTAACATTTTATACTCAATACGTAATCTAGACCTTGACTGCTTGGGTAGTATACATATAATAGGTATATATATAGATACAGACTAATAGGCGAATCATGTATGCATTAGAAGTTTTCAGAAAACGCATATTTCTTATCTCTGTATGTAGATGTACGTCTTCCAGAATACGACAATAAATGAATAATTGCTTACATGGTATAATAACTGGACTTTTATTATATCTAGTGAGCCCACTTCACACTTACAAAATGTGCTAAATCCTAGACAACGTCATCACTTAACATCAGGTGAGACAGTTGTCAAACGCAAACTTATAATATGTAAAAAAAAAAAAATTGGTTGTCTGTAAAGTCGGTTTACTGACGATAGATTTACGTGATAACGTCATAATCATTTATGACTTTGACTTTGATTATTTTATGTAATACAAAACTCAGGTGGAACGTTACGCGGAACGTTACTATTTTTCATATGTGTTGCTGGCGTTCATCAATTTATAAAACGTTATCACGTCAAAAAATATTAGATTATCGTGACTTTTCTGCTCGGTACCATATACATTTGTTATTTTGAAGAACCCAATGTCAAAGTCCAACGCCAACTAACCTAACCTAGGAAATACTACGTGTTTCGTCTACAGAAAAATAAGCTAAAACTATGTTATGGCCAGTTTTTGCGGGAATATTGAGTAAATGGGACCAAATGAATGACGAAAAGACAGCATATTCGGGATAGCAAGTGATGAATTAACACTGTTTTAAGATGTACCTACTATCGTGTGTCCAGAGAATGTTCTGATAACTTATTAACAATGATTGCCAAGGGGGTGTGTTAATAACCTATCCCTATTCCGGAAACTTTGTAATATCCCATTATAGATGACTCCTCCTTTTGTACATTGATTTTCTGCTTCACACAAAGTTAACATTTGTACTGTTGTTACCTTGCGGTACACCCATTTCAATCAAAGACCCGGAAGACTTAGACCCACTTGCGGCAACCAAGAGATTATTGCCGAAATCTCGTTATAAACAAAAAATTAACACAGCAGTACTTAGGACGACGAATGCCATCGTGGAAAAGTTTAAGAAAGCGAGTGCTCTACACAATCGAATAATTTGGAGGTTATGTAATGATGGCTTAGGAGAGCTCTCCTCTGAATGCTGAAATGGAAGCTCATTAAATAATTTAGCGACTCGACACTTAGCATCAGGTGAGGCAGCGATCAAAAGCAGGCTTAAACTTAAAAAAACTGCCAGTAACCAGTTTTGTCCGTCCGTTTTTGATCTAGGTAGGTATCGAAAACTCCAAAATTGAAAATAAAATAAAGGGCCAAAGCATGAAATAAAAATCAGATTTATATGTTTATGCACTTTATTGATTTTTTTTATTTGTCACAAACTACAGCACTGCGACTCCATTATTAAGGTTTTCGTTGGAAAAATGCTTTCGAACCGTAATATAAACCGACATAAATAATAGTCTAACAATAAAATTATCATTTATATTAAAATTTTATAATTGTCACGATAAAATAATTTTACGCTTTAAAAACCTAATTTCATATACAAATAATCTCTTATTGAAACTAAAACACGAAAGTCGAAGCAGATTTTTAATGGAAAAAACATGACGTTTTTATCACAATGTTACAGACACTTAAGAGTACCTCCAACATTCTATCAAATATACATAAAGTTACATTTTAAAAATAAGCAATATACCTTTTTTTTCTTTCAAAAAAGCAAAAGGTTACGTACGTTAGCCTGTCCCGTATGCGGCTAAGGCCAATTTCACAAAGAAATCTGAAATGACGTTTGCCAAAGTCCATTTCACAATCATCATTAATGGTACAGCCTAAATAATAAAAACTGTGACTGACAAGGAGCCAAAATTTTACACTTTAAATAGGTCGATTGTAGAGGTCTTATTGAGCTGGCCAGATTGAAGTCATTGAAGCACAAATTTAAGCTGTAACTTTTTAAGAAATGGCCCCGAGATCTTTTTAAAAACGATAAATCTTTCACTTTATTAACCAGTGGAAAAAGTACAGTTACAGATGTCAGTTGCGTAAGTGAAATGTATGTTTCGAAAAACAACTTTTTTTTTCTCCTGGACTGACAATTTGATTATCTAAAGAGAAGAACTCAGAACTATACGAACTATCAGTAGGATCGCACAGTACGTCACTCCCTTAAGTCAATAATATGAGGATGAACTTTCAAGCGGTGTCAGCTAATGTACTGGTATTTTTTTTTAAACATTTATGAAATCTTGGCTCCTTATGAAAGCTCCTTGCGACTTTAAATACAAAATACGAAACTACAAGTCATGCAATTACAAAAATTGTACGTGGATATAAACCGGCAGGTTAATCGTATAAACTGCGAACAAAACCTAGTGCTTAATTGAAAAATGTAATGTTAAAAATAATCTTCCATTGATGCAGAACATGAATTCTCTTGCAAACATATTTTGTTAGTATTAGCTTTTTAAATTCAAATAAATACTTACGCATACTATAAGACCGTTCTCAGGCCATTAGTTTGAAAACTTTCCAAAGTTCAGTCATAATTTTCTAATTATTAGTCATAAATTATGGGCTTGTGTAGACGAAGTGATTTACACGCATAATATATATTTAGCGAATTAGCGTAAACGTGGTAATCTCTGGCGTGTTTTATAATCACTACATAGCATAAAACAAAGTAGCTTTCTCTATCCCTATATCCCTATGTATGCTTAAATCTTTAAAACTACGCAACGGATTTTCATGCGTTTTTTTTAATAGATAGAGTGATTGAAGAGGAAGGTTTATATGTATAATAACATCCATTGTCACATAGGCTATATATTTTATACCCGTGCGAAGCCGGAGTGGGCCGCTAGTAATCATATAAAAACGAACGAATAGTTTGTTGTACATAAGTCGTAGCTAATATAAGTAAAACTGCCAAAAAGATACCGTTGAAAGGACTCAGAGGCAGGTTGCGTAGGTGTAAACAATAAAGTATTTGCGACTAATGATCAACTGTTAAATGTATTGGCCTGATTATCGAATTATCGAAATTTAATTAATTAATGTAATTATCGAAAATTAAGATTAATTGCACTTCATAATAAACGAACACATGAGAATACAGTATACGTTCTTCCTTCACGCTACCTTTTACGGGTAGGAAAATGCGTTAGTTGCTATCTGAAATATCGAGTCAAGAGCTTTAAACCGCCCGGAAACCAACTTGGCCTTATGACTATGGTAAAACATCCAAGGCGATTATCCATCTCTGTTGCAATCAAAAGCTTGTCAGCAACAAGGTTTTTTGACATTTCAATTGAAATTTTCCGTTTCAGTATTTACATAATACCGCCTCATATCTAAACGCCCCTACCGAAGCACATAACCCATTTTATATTGACCGTAAATAACGCTAGGTAATCGACTGAAGGTCATTCACATCAGATATGCTTCAAACGTTCCAAAAAATCGGTGTAAAATCATCCACAAGATCCCAAGTCATGATTAGTCGATCTAACTACACCAAAACAAGAGAATCATGTTTTGCATTAATGGAATGTAAACATCTATGAATTATATTACAATTTATAATCTTATTAGAAATTAATAAAAGTTTATTAGCACACTAGAGTAAGAATTAATTGTAAAACTCACTGCACACACCATTCATAATGTCATGGACTGTCATTTTATATGTGCTTTGACGCTAGCGATGGACCGGCCATTGCACTAGGTTTGTTAGTAGAGGTATATTTTACGTATATAGATGACGTCACGATAGCATGATATAAAATGACAATTCTTGGTTTGAGCACAAAGATCCGTCTTCACGCGTACATATTATTTTCTGTCTAAAGTTTAGGTCTTTGTCGTTGGGCACTTTGTAGCGTTTCGTGGAATTAAAATATTTAATTGGTGTCAAAACAATTAAAAAATAAGCGTACGACTGTTTAAAATTAACCAGTGAGGAAAGACAGCACACGCACAGTCATGATAAAAGCGAAATTTCTATACAACTTTTAATTTTTCATAAAATAAATTGTTTATTTTTTATTGTCGTAAATTTTATGAATATTCAGACCATTTAATGTATGAAAGTGCTATAGATGTTATCATATTGAGGAGACAAAAAATGTGTATAATTTAAAAGGCAAATCTGCTTTGCGATTCTAAATATGACAAGTTCAGAATCGATACTCAAGATCAGTTAAACATATTACCAAATGAAAAAGACATCGCGGGAGTATAATAACAGTACAAAACAGATTATAAAAGCTATGTCAAGTTATGTATAAGTACGCCACGATACAAGTAGGCAAGAACAAAGACCTCGCGGGACAGAGGGTGCAGGCCAGCGGACGCGGTAGCGGTGCGTTTGCGTTGCGTTTCCGGCGCGATCACGGGATCCAGCCGACCACGTAGCTGCGGCTGCGGGTGAAGTTCGACACGCGACGCACGCGACAACCTACAATTCAGAAAACAGCTTCTTAATATTAAGAACTATGCTATACAAAACTTAGCAATTAAATCCGAGGCTAGAGAGTACACAGAGTTACATTTTATATAATGAAATTGTTTATATAATGTATAATGAAATTGTTTTTACACACCGAAACTTTCCTTAAACGCTAAGATCCATTGAACATATAGAAGAAATATATAATAAAATAAAAATAATCGTTAAGAAACAGTTGAAGCAGTCCTTAAATTATCAATTCAATAAATGATTAAAAGAATTGATTTAAAAAAGACAGCTTATTCTGCAAAAAAAAACCTTGTGAGTATTGTAAGTTTCCCTTTAACACTTGTAAGACCGTGAAGGGTTTTGATCGACACTAAAATACCATTCAGCAATACATGCTGCTTATTCTTTCCTTTATGGGGAAATATGATTGTGCCAATTTCCATCGGTGGTTAGCAAGTCTGCCTGTGAGATATAAACATACTAAAAACAGTAAGCGGATGACGTCATTATACTGTTTTAATGACGATACGTCTCGTCCTCGCTCGACACAGCTTTGAATTAATTTAAAGAAATTTTGGGGCACATAACTAACACAATCGATTAAATTGAAAATACATAATACATAAATCCTGTATTAAAAACTTTTATATTTCATGATTTTTACGAGATAAACTATTTTTATTTTATTTATAATATCTGATACGATTTAAATAATTTTATCGAGTTTGAATACCTCCTTTACATCATCGGAATATATCAGCATTGAAAAAATCACAAGGCAAAAGTTCCGCCTAGCATGATGTCAATGCAATAAGCCTAACTCTGATCAACAAATTATTTACATTCAGCAAAATCGATTCGGCTAGAAATCTAAATAGAATCTTCGGAGACCAATAGCGTGAGCAACCAAAACCATTTGAAAGATTCCTTGTAATGAAGATGGTTTACATCGTCATCACATTTCATGAACTCTACCCACATACATTTTACTTTTATCCAGATGATAACTTTGAATGCATTCAACAAAATCGATTCGGCTAGAAATCTAAATAGAATCTTCGGAGACCAATAGCGTGAGAAACCAAAGCCATTTGAAAGATTCCTTGTTATGAAGATGATTTACATCGTCATCACATTTCATGAACTCTACATACATACATTTTACTTTTATCCAGATGATAACTTTGAATGCATTCAACAAAATCGATTCGGCTAGAAATCTAAATAGAATCTTCGGAGACCAATAGCGTGAGCAACCAAAACCATTTGAAAGATTCCTTGTTATGAAGATGGTTTACATCGTCATCACATTTCATGAACTCTACCCACATACATTTTACTTTTATCCAGATGATAACTTTGAATGCATTCAACAAAATCGATTCGGCTAGAAATCTAAATAGAATCTTCGGAGACCAATAGCGTGAGCAACCAAAACCATTTGAAAGATTCCTTGTTATGAAGATGGTTTACATCGTAATCACATTTCATGAACTCTACCCACATACATTTTACTTTTATCCAGATGACAACTTTGAATGCATTCAACAAAATCGATTCGGCTAGAAATCTAAATAGAATCTTCGGAGACCAATAGCGTGAGCAACCAAAACCATTTGAAAGATTCCTTGTTATGAAGATGGTTTACATCGTCATCACATTTCATGAACTCTACCCACATACATTTTACTTTTATCCAGATGATAACTTTGAATGCATTCAACAAAATCGATTCGGCTAGAAATCTAAATAGAATCTTCGGAGACCAATAGCGTGAGCAACCAAAACCATTTGAAAGATTCCTTGTTATGAAGATGGTTTACATCGTAATCACATTTCATGAACTCTACCCACATACATTTTACTTTTATCCAGATGACAACTTTGAATGCATTCAACAAAATCGATTCGGCTAGAAATCTAAATAGAATCTTCGGAGACCAATAGCGTGAGCAACCAAAACCATTTAAAAGATTCCTTGTTATGAAGATGATTTACATCGTCATCACATTTCAGGAACTCTACCCACATAAATTTTACTTTTATCCAGATGATAACTTTGAATGCATTCAACAAAATCGATTTGGCTAGAAATCTAAATAGAATCTTTGGAGACCAATAGCGTGAGCAACCAAAACCATTTTAAATATTCCTTGTTATGAAGATGGTTTACATCGTCATCACATTTCATGAACTCTACCCACATACATTTTACTTTTATCCAGATGACAACTTTGAATGCATTCAACAAAATCGATTCGGCTAGAAATCTAAATAGAATCTTTGGAGACCAATAGCGTGAGCAACCAAAACCATTTAAAATATTCCTTGTTATGAAGATGGTTTACATCGTCATCACATTTCATGAACTCTACCCACATACATTTTACTTTTATCCAGATGACAACTTTGAATGCATTCAACAAAATCGATTCGGCTAGAAATCTAAATAGAATCTTTGGAGACCAATAGCGTGAGCAACCAAAACCATTTAAAATATTCCTTGTTATGAAGATGGTTTACATCGTCATCACATTTCATGAACTCTACCCACATACATTTTACTTTTATCCAGATGATAACTTTGAATGCATTCAACAAAATCGATTCGGCTAGAAATCTAAATAGAATCTTCGGAGACCAATAGCGTGAGCAACCAAAACCATTTAAAATATTCCTTGTTATGAAGATGATTTACATCGTCATCACATTTCAGGAACTCTACCCACATACATTTTACTTTTATCCAGATGATAACTTTGAATGCATTCAACAAAATCGATTCGGCTAGAAATCTAAATAGAATCTTTGGAGACCAATAGCGTGAGCAACCAAAGCCATTTGAAAGATTCCTTGTTATGAAGATGATTTACATCGTCATCACATTTTATGGGGGGTTTCATGGTCGGTCTGTTTTAGGGAGGTGGTAGTGGAACAGGGAACATACGTAATTCACAATGTGTGCGGAAACAAACAAACATAGATGCAAGTTGAGACACAAATCGACAAGTTCATGCACACATGGGTGTTCGGTGCATACCTCGCCATCTTGAATTTGTTGCAGTTTTAATTCCGATGTTGAAGATGTCTGTTAATTGCTAAAATTACTATAACATGTGTTTACATCGCATTATCTAAATAACTGAAAAACAAAATCAGTTTGGATCTTATATAGCTGGTTCGAATTTAGTAGTACTGCAAAAAAAGATTAAATCCAAATATTCTATTAAATTTTGTAAAATTATAACATTTTATTAAGACTTACTTACACTACTAGACCAAAACAGATGAAAGCCTGTATTCCAATATGATGAAAAATTGTGAATTTCAGATGGATGCTATGCAAGTAGCTTAACTCCCTATTTTTTATCGCAAGTAATACTCGTTTTAATCCCTGATTTAAGAGTCGTTGGTGAAACAATGTAGTGCAGGCATATGCATTGATATGATGTTTTTAATTTTTTTCGAATCAAATTCATGTTTTTATTGGTCCATCGGGTCTATTCACACAAATATAAAAAATCGAAATATAATCCTGACTAAGCTCAAAGTTTCAATGAAGTTATATCGACTTGGCAGTGAGAGCATGGATAGTCGACTCGATGAAATTCGACAGTAAGTGCTTGTTCACACATGGCGTACTCGCGAATCGTGTGGCACCCGCGCGGTCCTATTACTATGGAGATCTCCAAACCGCGCGGATATCGCCGTGTTTGAACATGCACTTACTGTCGAAATTTATCAAGTCGGCAATCTCGACTCGCATACTCGTACTGGTCATCGAGAGGACTGAAATAACGGAAGTCTGCGTTTTGATTTGTTTAAATCCACAGTATGAACTTTATCTAAATTATACTTTTATGTTTAAATGAGCGCTGAACCGACAGCATAATAAAATAATGGCGTAAATTGTCTCTATTATATTACAAACTTACCCCAGCTCAAGTAGAAGGTTCTAAGCGCTGTTCTGGCTGCGTCGGTGCTGGCGTACTGTAATGCACACACATTTGTCACACCTCATATACATACATACACATATATATATACAGACATTCACTATACATGCCTATAATCAACATTTAAACTTTTACTTCTAACTATATTTTCTATACAAGACTGAAACCGGCTCACTGATCATTAACCACCGGACTTTAAAATCCACTCCATTTCTGGAAATACTTACACTACAACCTTTATCATTTCCACAGGAATAATCTAGATCTAGATGTTCAACTGATGCAGAAACTAGGATGCATCGAGAATTAATTATATATAAGATCTAACATTATATCAATGAATACTCCTTGTAAAATGTATGTGATTTTACTGCAATTTATAGTGAATGTCAGCAGAAAACATTGAGATACATTTTGGAAATGGAAATATCATTGGCAAAAAAAAACATAACATATTCACATCTCTGAAAAAAAAAATCAGTTCAAATCCATGCTGTAAGATAAATCTTCAAGTGGGTTTTAGTATCAATCCATCCTGTTAGAACTCACTCACATGCGAGTATGTTAGTAGATATTTAAATATATCAATTTAGTTACTGATAATCACAGTGCATTGTTATGCCTCACAAGAGGGTTTGTCTATTCTGTCACATTTGAGACCCCATTGATGGCGGGAAAGCCTAAGCTTCCCCAAGCGGAATTCTAAATTAGAAGAAGCCTTTGCACTGTCAAATAAAACCCGACAGAGTATTAACGGCCTTAGTATTGCAGCAATCGTAAGTGAAAACAGGAGTTTTACCGATGTCTGTGGCCGTTTCTACATATTATTTGGTTTCTACGCTCCCCTCTCTGCTAGAAATTAAATGTTAACTGTTAAAATCATTAAACACATTAATAATACATTAGTGTATTGACTGTAAATTTATCTCTAAAAAAAATTTTTTTTAGAATAATTTTAGAGATAGTTTGTTTAGAGAAGTGTAAAACGTGTTAAAATTTTAAATATACCACTTTTTTTGCGCAAATAATCGCTATCAAAGTGGAATATTTTGAATATTTTTATATTTGGTGCAGTTTTATAAATTAAAGAGGCTAAGTTTAAAAATAGTAGTATATTTTGGGATTTACGTTTCATTATAATTAATTTGTGCTCTCGTATGAATCAAGAGCTTAGGTTTAATTTTCCATTTTTAATCCAATTTAAATAACCATACTAGGCACATAAACTTTCAGAGATCAGATTGAATCAGGGATTCATAAAAAAAATATAAAACTGCACCTCATCTGTGAGTTTGTACAATCAAAAATCGACACTATTATAAGCTTTATAAGCGAAGTATTGTTAAGGCCGCCGTGCTAACATTTCGAACCACTTGCGCGGTATACCTCTGTATTTCTATTGGCTACGCGCCCCCTTGGGTATGTTGTTAAAGAATCTGAATTGAAGTCGCAGAGTTAGGTCTTTCCGTACTGTAATGGAACAAGATAATACTCTCAAACTACTGTCACGCAATTGTGTATGTCATTTTTTTTCGATGATCAACATAAGGGTTAACTTGAGCAATGTTTCAACTCACGCTAAGGATAATGTGACAAAACGATTCTATTCTCAATTTAAATAGTTTAATTCAACATATTATGTCTTTCGAAACATTGTTCAAGTAGGTTCAGGTAAAGTGTAAAACCTCACTACAACATGTAAAAATAGGGTGGAACGCGTCAGTGTGTGTTGTGTCACATAACGACTACTCACGAATGGGGATTCGGGTTAAAATCTGGTCTCTCAGCTAGGATGAATTTGTCTTTCGTATCTCCATTTGTAATGTCTGATTTCACTCCCGTTTCTAAATCAACTGGGATGACTCTTTCACCAGTAAAAGATGGCTCTGTGACCCTTTCTACATTATTTTCTGGTACATCACCAGTGTTTTGTTTATCTGTCAAAATCGGCGTCTGATCCGGCAAGATTCTCTGCGTTGTTGGTAGTTCGCTCACACCGTTCGTAGCAGGCGCTTCAGAAGTCACTTTATCAGTATCCGTTGTACTTTCGCTTGTGGGTTCTCGGTCCGTAGTAATGGATTCTTTAGCCGGCACTGCTATAGACTGTTCGACAGTTTCGGTCACGACTGGGTTGTCTTCTTTAGTTGGCGTGACCGCCTCTGCACTGGGTGGAGTAAGGTTGAAGAAGGAAGCGTCAACGCCGACGGCCGGCGGGCGGCCGCGTGGCAGTCGCAAACTTAGCGACGCGCTAGCCCGCTTGTTCACGCGGCAATCTGATATTACGATATTGATTTTTGACATTACTTGTAAGTTTAATTCACTTTCACACTGATAAGTGAACTTCAGGGGAATCCCCCGAGTTACTGAACTTAACTGGGACTGAGAGGGAACTTAGTTGGGGCTTAAACAAAACCTGATTGGGACAAAGACTGAACTTCGCTGGGATTCACATTGAAAGTAATTGGGACAGACTCATTTTTCATGATATGAGTTTAAATCGGAGTCAATAACATATCTGCAATAAAGGAGATTGCTAAATCAGACCTTAAAGTTATGGGTAATATGTTGAAATCAGTATGTCACTTTTTAGGCCTTGTGTGAATGTTAATAAATAAATAAAATAGATGAACATAAATTTGCATAGCGAATAGATGAACTTTCAATATCGTCGTCATCAGTTAACACTGTATTGGACACAAACTCTTGAACATCAGATAATAATCATCAAATCTTGTTCTGCCGCGTAGGTGTTAACACAAATGTTCAATATCAATGTAACTCTGGTATGTTAGTTTGTATTAGTCTCACAATTTCCTCTTGTGTTCAGATGTGTTTACTCCAATGAGTATTTGACATGATAATGAACTCAATGTTGTTGCGATAGCCATTCGCTCTGTTCGGTGTTCTTTTGTTTATACTTACATTTGTTTTCTTGAGCTTGACTTTGTGATTCGGGCTTTGTCCTATGAAAATATCCTCCATCCATAATTTGTACATTCTCTGATAAAGTACTGGTTTCATATAGATCGCGCATTGAAGTTAGTACATTCGATTTTCATAAAACAAAGCTTTTTCCGTCAGTTGTTACTGACTGATCTCTTGAATATGTTTCTGAACATTACAACAACGGTGGTGGAACAAAATTTGTTAACGAAAAACATGTTTCTATGTTATGTTTTGTATGGTGAGTCAAATTCTATAATGGCTAAGTGTATAATGGAGCATGATTGTACGGTAGACTTTCATGTCTGACATCAAAGATCCGTCAGATGACTATGCATATTGTTAATAAGCCAAGGATGATCTAAAACCACCGAGTTGCGTCATATGTGCACGTGGCGGCATGGTTGTGCGCATTATATGCTCATTTTTTTATATCGATAATGGTAGTTATTGGCAGTTTTTATAAATATTAAATATTGACCTTGCCTTTTTTGTACCGAAAACTTGGCTATACGACGCGACATTTCTCTGCTTAATTTGATTGCAAACGGAACAATTCCAAACATTCTGCAATATAATCTATCTGGATTGTAGATTTACTTTTAGGTACAGTTCGCAATTCAATAATACAACCGACTCAATAATTATATTTGTATACAATAGAGTAAGAAAAGAGATTAACATTTTTGCGACCTCTGCAAATTTATGACGAGAGTTTGAGAATTTTGCATTCATTATAATTAACTAGCACAATTAAACAATAATGCATAAAATACGTTTTTTTTTTATTTACACTGCGTACATTAATGTATGCATTTTAAGGGACTATTTGTGACAAACAAAATTGGTTGATTATCAAAGAACGCCAATATCTACCATTATTCAACAAAATGAGAACAGTGCTACAGGACATACAAAACAAACATATGTGTCTGTTTACGTTTTATTTGTGTGTGTGAGTGAGCAGCATCGATCCTCGCACGCCATCTGTCGCAAGCGTAATGTCATTTATTGATCAAATGTTACATGAATTGCGAAAATTCCACTTTTAGAAGAGAAATTTGTTCGTTTTGATACAATTGTGTGTGATTAAGATTATGGAAACATTATTAGAGGTTCCCAAACGTACCGGATCTATAACACGTTGCTTAAAGCTTAGGTTTATTACTTAAAAGAATAAAATTGCCCATAGATAGTAAAGGGGTGAGTATAGTACTCTTTGCCAATATTTAGGTCATGCTAGGCACTTTAAAGGAAACTAATTAAGCCATAATAAATGTAATATCATATTTAATTATCTCCAGAACCGACCTTTTATTTTGTGCGCAAAATTTGGTTATGCTGTAAGTACACTTAATTCCAAGTGTATGTTTATATTGCAACAATTCATCATTAAAATATGTGAAGGTTCATTAACTGATGCTAAGTAAATGACCTTTGAATGACGTCTGAGACATGATAGTCTTTGTACAGATTTAAATAAACAGATGAAAAGAATCAGATCCAGAATCCAAGAAGAATCCAGATTTAAGCACATTTTTTAAATCTACGCGAAATTTATTGCTTTTGATACCCCAGCCTACTACTGAACCCAACAAACAAATCTGCCAACAAATGGCCTATATATATCTAAATGCCCAAGTTGTTCAAAAGCGTAACCTTAATTTTGGGAACCTTGATGAAGGTCTGCCAACAAATGGCCTATATATATCTAAATGCCCAAGTTGTTCAAAAGCGTAACCTTAATTTTGGGAACCTTGATGAAGGCGAATCAAAGCGATGTATTGCGAGACACATAGAGCATAACTTGTTACGATATTTAAATACTGAAACAGAATGATGACAATAGATTCAAAGATTTATTTTTAATGGTATAAGGTGACGGAACTAGCAAAAGGCCCATAGGATGTTAAGTGGTAGCCTCTGCTTATAGACAGATACAATTCCTGAACGACTGCACTGCGCCCGTCATCCTAAGACATAAAGTTAGTAAGTCTCATGTGCCTGTAAATTCATCGGAAACCATACCCATAAACATATTTATTAGACTTATTTTAAAAGTCACCTAGTTTAAGAAAGTCCCTCTGAAATAAAGTACATCTTACATCTAAGCAATATTAATGATATAAGGTATATATTTGACAGGTTTTTCATGAATACAAAATGTGATGCTTGATGGAATATGTTTGCTTTGTGAGGAAGTTGGTCGTTTGGCAGTTGTAAGACACCTCTGTTACATCTGCTATAGAACAAATGTATATTATCTAAAGCCATCCAAGAAGTAATTCTATACTAATATTATGAAGTCAAAAGTTTGTTTGGTTGGTTGAACGCGCTAATCTTAGGAAATACTAGTTGGGATTTAAAAATATTTTTGAATTGGATAGTCCATTTATTAAGGAAGGCTTTAACATCACGCTACAAGGTACCGTAACTGTAATCCACGCGGGTAAACCGCGGGGCGCATCTAGCTATTACTGATAAATGAGTCTTATTTTGTTAATGAAATATTATATTTGTTATTACAAGATCAGACGACTGATTGTGACTTAGATTTAATTAATTATTTTGCTTAGAGCCTTAGCATATCTGATTAGAAGTAAAGCGGGAAGCAATCACTGTAACAGAGTGTTAGTCCACTCTGCCAAGAATGCACGATTAAGGAGAATAATAAGAACAAAAAAAAAGTAATTAAATTCATTTGAAAACCTAACCTACTTGCTTGGCAATAAGTGCCAGAATGAATATATGTTGACATTCTAAAGAGAGGCTTCTCAAAGTGATTTATACATCCCTCTTAGGGTATGTATGTTGATCAAAGGGGCTAATTTAAAATAATGTTGCATTGGCGGTTGCCTAGTTTTTTTTTTGTATTTTTTTTTTATTTTATTTAAGGATCTTCAGACATTACATAACAAAAATTTACAATTTAATGCGAAAAATATAAGTATAGGTAGTTGATGTAGCAACAGCGAAGACCACAGATTAGCGAATACCACGGAGTTGACTCTCTGGAGTAATCGTATAATGGTACTAGAGCAGTCAGATTAAAAAGTAACCTTAAGAAACATAGCTTATGGTATCAATTCAGTTTTCGACAAGAAAAAACCCACCCATCGCATGATTGAACATTGAAATACACTCTCCTTATAATCGGTCACAATCTGGATTTTCGGATACTAATTGGACTAGAACATACGACTACTGCATACCGTCTTTGTCGTTTTGCCAACTAAGCTCTACGGCTTAGTTCAATTAGTTAGCTTGGTTAAATTAAAAGTGCTACTACATAGCACTCTCAATTTATTCTTTCATCCACAACATCTTAGGAATCATTAAGGGGATGTTTCTCATGTGAAGTGTTACTGTAGCTTAGTTGGCGAAACGACTAGACCGTATTTTGTTGTTGTTTGTTCAATTAAAAAAGCAACCAATTATTTTTCTAAAAAAAATTATAAGATCTAACCCGCCTCGTATTTTGTCAAAGCAATCTTAATTTATACAATTAAGAAGATTGCTTCGTAAGAACTTTCTTATTTTATAAAATTTTAGTTAGCATCAATGAACAACAGAATCAGAAGGCTACCACTGTCGTGGAAACTTAGAAGAGGCATGTGGAGTTGTGAGCTTGTGAGGTGGGTACGTGTGGTGTATGTATGGTATGGTAATGTCTGTATTGGAGACTCACTCCTGTCGATGTTCCTCTGCAGATGCGTGGCGACGCGGTGGCGCGCGTCGCTGTACTCGAGGTGGAGGCCGAGCCGCAGCAGCGTCGGGTTCTGCTCCACCAGCGAGCTGATCTCCATCTCGATCTTATTGCCGAGCACTTGCGACCGCTGCCGTAACACAATATGTACACTATTACTACCCTACGCCACGAAACCGAACAATATGAGCAATAGAATACTGATACAAAAGTCAGCCAATAGATGGCGCTAATTTCAACTAAGGACAATAACATCTAAACTGAATCGCACATACAAAAATTACACGTCAAGATAAATACGAGCTCCAAGTATTAACTGTTGGACAGCTATCCCTGAACCAACAACACCCGGCTCAGTGGGAGGCAATGATATTTTACTAAAGATGACGTATATTCATACTACGCGGTGCTCAGATTTTGTTCCTTTACGACATAAGCATGCTTACTGCGACAGATAATACAGTACAAAGAATATAGAAAAGGATAGTTATATGTTTAGACTTGCGCTTAAAATACGCGTCATAATGAAAATTACTACAATTGACTTAATTTTGCCGCCTCAGTTTCCGCGCGCTTGTTCCACATCTACCTCTTATAAACATATAATATCATTGGTGGGAGGTACAACTCTATTGGCCGGTGGTGCTACGAGTGGATATCTCTAATTCTCTATCTGCACAACAACCCTACACACAACCAACTTCTATATGCGCAACCTATCGACATGGCTCTGAAATAAGCCTCTGAAAACGTTTGCGTATCTACCAATCTACGGTTTCTCATCGAGCAGGGTAACTAAGATAGGAAGATAAGAGGAACGTAAGCAAGTCTTCGAGGGGCATTATAAAATAATTATAATTCTGCAAAAAGCTACCTACTCCTTAGCTAATTCCAGGCAACTTCAGAGAAAAATTCACGAAGTCAGTGCTTTAAAAAATATTACATTCTGTTAAGTGCCTTACTAGCGCTCGGCCCAATTTTATACGGGTGCAATGTGAATTTAAACAAAATAAAGAAATAGCAGTGTTAGTCTCTCCAAACATAATAAGAGGTAGCGAAAAGTTTATGAAAAAAATATTTACATATACCGTGAAAACGGCGTTACCATTTTTAATGATAATCTATCAAATACCCATCTATAAGAAAACTCATTTGTTAAAAAATACAATCTAAGAACATCACCCACAGCCGTATTACAGCCACTTAACACGGCATCGTGATTCTAGGAATGTAAAAGGTAAACTGACCTGGTTGGAAGCTCGGAACTCCTCGACAGTGTTGGTGGTGAGCAGCGACTTGACCAGCTGCACAACCCCCGGAGGGCTGATGAAGTTGGTCTCCACATTGACGACCCGCAGCGAGGAGTTGTTCTGCAGCGCCTCGGCGAGCAGCTGCGCCGTGCGATCGTTCAGCCCCACGTTCACCAGTGACAGTACTTCCAGGTGAGTATTGCTCTTTAGGGCTTCGAATAGCTTCTCGAACTTTTCGTCGCTTATATTCTGCAATTTGAAATTTTAGTTTTGAATATCATTGATCTGATGTGTTCGACAATTCATATTATGAACTACATAATATAAATTGCCTCATCATCTTCATCCAGGCCACAGGCCTCCGCTGATCTTCACAAGGACCTGTTGGAAGCGGCCTAATAATCACAAATAGTTATTTTATGTCTAAAGTGTGTTAAATAAGAGATCAATTTCGAAGATTTGTTATGCTGATAGATATTTGGTTAAACTAATCAGGGATGCAATATAACGAAGCAATATTGCTAGTGTATGCAACTAAACAGTGGCGCGTTGGAAAATCTGTGCTACGTTAAAGCAGGCAACAGCTCAACTGTTGTAGTAGTTTTAGTATTATATTTAGTTTGTAGCATTTCATTCTGATGAAGACAAAATGATTTTTTTATACTGTATAGATCTAGCGCCCGACCACTATCTCACTTGATGGTCAGTGAAGATGTGGTCGAAGATGTCATCACGCTAGAACTAGAACTAACGCTTACTGACGCGCTATAGTCGCTAAACTATAATGGCAACCAGGCACAGCACAGATCTAAAATTTTAATAGAGGTCTCATTTTAAACAGGCTACGTCGCAACACGTTGTTAATTAATTATTAAAAAAGCACACCAATAGTTCGATATTCACCTTAATATTATTCCAGTTGAGATCGGTGAGTTTTTGGTCGTCGCTCTGCACCCGTTTTATTGTTTCCTCGGGGTCCGTGTCGTTGGGCGGATCCATAGGATAAACCTGGAGAACAACATCTCTTTTATTTTTCACGTGAAGAGAAGCCTTCAGTAGGATTTATCAAATGGAATAATTAAGTAAACTATCAAAAAAAACAAGTGCATTGAAAACTTCCGCCTTTTTCTTTGTCCTATAAAAACTTTAGATAAGGACCAAAGTCTTAATATAGAAAATAGCTGGCTGCCAGAAATCTGCTAGAAATCACTAATGTAAAAGAATAAACCGTTTAAAATATTTATTTATCTGTATATCTAGTATAACTGTTGAATTGAATATATAATTAATATTATTTTGTCAGCTGTCTCTTGACTTTGGCTACTGACATTTAAATACAGACTGTATTTTAAAACCAATAGCCTAAAATAAGCTTTCCTAAGAAAGCTTCAACAATTGATTTGATCGAAAGTCGAAAGCTCTAGCAATAGTATAAGCAATATTTTCAACGGATGACGCCCTGTTCTAGAGTCCATATTCGAACTCATCGTCGCTGCTCAGTGGCCAATCGCTAGACCAGTACATTATCAAACAAAATATTTTTTAAACATCTGCATAGAGACCAGTTTGTACCTTTTGTTTGGTAGCTTTTGTGATGCCGTCCCAACCAAGTCCTACAGGTTGGCCCTTGTTCAGCAAAGACGCGTGGTACTGGTCCTGATTCATCATGGAGTGGAAGCCGAGGATAGCTGAAATATATAACTAGTAATTAATTGCAATTCAGCGTGGAAATGCTGCTAGCATTTTGGGCACTGTGCCGGCCGGTAGCGGGTTAGAACATTTGAGTTATCTATAGGGTACCAATAGCTAGTGGATTGCTCATTGTTATTGTAGTAGCTGCAGTATTGTAATTAGTTATTAGTGTTTAATTTTAATAAAGTAATTAAACAAGATTAGTAGTAGTAGGTAGTGATTATCTTGTTCAATCAAACTTACTCAAAAGGCTGTTCAATATTTTTTATACGGGTACAATAAAGTCTAAATGACAGTTATTAATGACAACAAGAAAATTAAATCTTTTAATTAAAATGTGGCTAGTTTTAGGTAAAATAAGTAGCCATGAATCGTCATATTGCGATTTTATTGTCTGTAGTTTTAGTCGGCGATAGTTTAGTTCAGGTAGTAAGATAAGTTTTTATATAGTTACGATAAAGTCCAAACTAGTAGGCACTTGCCAATAACAAAACTTAAATTAGATTTTTTTATTAAACTTGCGTGTAGTTTAGGTGATATACATAAGTTGCCATTTAATTGATGCCGACTAAAACTACCCAGCATATTCGGCCAGCGATGGATTAAAACTGGTCTTATATTAGAGATAGCGTTCTATGGGATTTTACTATGTTATTTGAATTTTAGCATAAATAAAATATGAGCTATTTCTTTTAGAAAAATTTTAGAGAATCTTAGCTACTTCAATTAATTAACAGAATTAGTGGCATTATTTTGTATATATAAACTTTATTTTGGTATGTAAACTACCCTGATTTATAGACATTATTATATAAATGAAAAACGGGATCACTCTAATGAGTGACCAGAGGAGCAAGCATGCGTTTCACCAAAAAAACACCTCATATTTTTGGATGGGGACACTCAAATCAATCTCTATCAAATCTCAATCAATTATCAACCTTAGCCACTAAGTGCTTGGTCACATGTTTATTTATCACGACGTTAAGAATCTAGTGTCATCTTAATGCATCCAAAAATGTTTTATGCATCTCTTGCAGAGATGTAATCTCACAATATTTTTTCTGTCACATCTATTAAAAGTTTATTGTAATGAGTGAACGTCTACAGTACTGGGTGACTGCCAACATGTCACACGGGTCCTAACATTCCGTTTATTATTACAAAAGAGAATCATTTCGGTGCGATAGTTATAAAAGATTATGACACATAAAAACCTTATTTCGAACTTCGAACACAGTTTTAGTTTTTGTCCTAGACGCTATCACTATGCCACAGTTACAATTACATACGTTTTTTTTTATAACTGACTGTACTTGTATTCTTGTTAACATAAAATTGCCCGCTTCCCGGAGGGACATATATATCACTATCTTGTTAATACTACTTCTGAACTGTTGTGTACAATTTATATATATATATATATCTCAAAAGCAGTAAAATTGAATTTGACAAAACGTCATGAAGCTGAGTAACTACAGCGTGTATAATTAGTACAAGATCTATTAAACTATGTATTTGATCTTTGTGGAACGTGAAGCGGTGTTTGAACTATGCTAGTACTATTACTAGCATAGTTTTCTAATTTTATTTTTTTCTGATTTTATAGTTTTTTAAGCGACTTCAAAAAAGGAGGTTACTGAATTCGACCGCATATATGTCTTTTTTATGTGTGTTTGCGGATAACTTCGTCGTTTATTAAACGATTTTGATCAATCCTTTTTCTGTTCGATAGAGTATACTTCCATGGTGGTCCCATTTAAATTTCACGCTGGGGATTTGATAACGGAAACTTCACCAGAAGCTCAAGTTTTGTAGGGGATCGAACCAGTGTCCGTCAGTTTGACAGCCGACGCTCCTGCCGTTGAGCTATCATCGCTTCAAATTTCTCCATCATGCAAACATATAACAATGTATAGGTACAATTTACAAGGGTTTAAATGACAAATATTTTATCCCATCCTAGACTAAAATACCTTCGTGTCTCTCTGTTCCCCGGCACTAGGTCTCTGATGAGCCTGTATAGCCTGTATGTGGCTGAAGCGAGTGAGTTTACCTGCGAGATCGATGATCTCCTCTTGCGAGGCGGTGGTGAGCGCCTGTTCGTACTCATCCCCGAGGTCGATGGTGATCTGTTCATCAGCGTTCTGGATGTTCTCCGGAGTAGGCGGTGGTATCCACTGGAATCACATATAAAAGGAATCCTTATAGATTCATATCCAATACTGAGGCATATTTTCTATGTATCGCGAGAGATATCAATTTATTGATAACCGTGTAATTCTTATTACTTGCGTAGTCTCTAACTATGGACCTTGTGAGTAGAGTCAAAGTCACGCAACGAGCTATGTAGCGGGCTACGCTCGGGGTTTCTCTACGCTATCGAATCGGAAATGAAGAGATCCGTAAAAGAACGAAAGTCACCGGTACATCCCAGCGGATTAGCAATTTGAAGTGCCCTGCGCACTGCGGGCAGGCCACATAGCCCGAAGAACTGATTACCGTTTAGGTCGAAGAGTTCTCAAATGAAGACCACGGACTGGTAAGCGCAGCATAGGACGGCCACCGACAAGGTGCACCCACAGGTGCAGGTAAAGGCTGGATGCGGGCCGCTTCCACCCGGGCCTTATGGAAACCAATGGGAAGGGGAATTGGTATGTCCAGAAGTGAATATCCTGGATATCCCATCCTAATGATATATCATATTTTGTCAATAAAGTATATTGTAATTATTTTTTGTCAACTTATACTAATATAAAAGCTAAAGTTTGTTTGTCTGTTTGTTACACCTTCACGCTGAAACGGCTAAACCAAATTGCATGAAATTCTGAATAAAGATAGCTTATACCCTGGAATAACGCATAGGCTACCTTTTATCACGGAAAACTATAGTTCCCGTGGGGCGTAGCTAGTTACATATATTTTAAGACAAAGGTATCTTTCACCGAATCAATCCAGTAATCCGACCAAATCGCATTAGGTGAACGCAATCGCGATAAACAACTATAATACGGTTTTCGTGGCTAATCCAATATACCTAATACCATTATCAGTCTTATCGCTTGCAACAAACCCAGCGATAACGTTGCATTAACGATGTATTTACTAAACATATCCCTTGCTACTTATTTTTTTCTCTAGAGAATAGGAAAGCGTTTGACCACTATCTCACCTGATGTTAAGTGATAATGCGGTCTACGATGTAGCACGCTTGAAACCTCGCTTAAAACTACAAGATTATTCAATGAAGACTCCCAGATAGTATTTATGCGGAAACACAGATTAGTGCAATGAATTCCACTCGTTAGCTGTACGTACTATAAATGTGGAAGCAAAACGCTTCGTGCGGCAAGTTATTTATAGTAAATAAACATTAAGATTTTTTTAAACTTTATTGATCTAGTGTTTGACTACTATCTCACTTGATGGTCAATGACGATGTGGTCATAAAAATCACGCTAAAGCTAGAATGTTTAGTGGCTGTCAAAAAGTGTTGCTTGTGTTTAGTGATAATTTTGCAAACTTGAGGGTGGTAGATAGACAGGTAGGTAACTTGACAGTACCCTACGACCGCGTTGAGATTTTGATGACGGTGTTTCCTTCACCGGATAATCAAGCAGTCGCGTTGGTGGGGATCGAACCAGCGTCCGTCAGTTTGACAGCCGACGCTTCAGCCTCTGCGCTGGTCACAGCAACCTAGTTATTTTGTTACACTGCACGCTCTATTGCCAATTTGCCGTTTTTTATACACAAATTTTGCAGCATAATAACCTTAAGTTACCGCCAGTTTTATTCAATTGCTGGCCAACTGCGGGTAGCTTTAGTCTGTACGAAAAAAGTATCGACTTATTTTACTAAAAATAAGATAATAGGCCATGCTATCATCGTATCATACTAATTTGGATTTCACTGTAACAATATAAGAACTTATCTTGCTTATATTATTTTCTAGAATATTAGTTTAGTTTATAAAATCGATAAAGATTTATTCTTATTTAACATTCTTTAATTAAGTTTTTGTATTTATATGTGCCTATATTAGTACATATGTAATTACTACAAAATGCCACAAACATTCACTTTTTACAAGTCTCCAGTATCACCTTTTCAAGGCAAAGCAAGATAACGCAGCGGTGTCACGTTTATTTTTGTTACTTTTTCTGAGGTGACGATGGAGGATTATTCATGCATGTACTGTAAGTTGTCTAGTAACTATATAGTAATCTGTGGCCGTGTTAATGAGGCCTGTCTGCGTGTAGGAGGAAATGACTTCAATGTAGGCGTCAATTGTTTCAGATACAAATGCAAAGACTTCATCCGACTCATAAAAGGCAAATAAAAACCGTATTCGAATGACACTAAGGGTGTGGTCACCATAATTATTTCATATTAAAAGTAGCAATTGTGCCCTGCAAAGGTACTTACAGTTTAATAGATTTCAAATAGAAACAAGTATTTAAATAGTCTTTCGGGCAAATTTAGCAAACTACTATTGTAAAAGATATTTTTGCACTGTTATCCCCTTTGTTTACATAAAATTCTAAGATTTTGGAACGGTGTATAGTGATGTGACACATTTGTATGGAAATTTTAACTAAACCAAAGCCACGCTAGAACTGCTGGGAGTAAGCAGCCATTGTAACTTTTATATAAAATTTCCATGAAAAGTTCAGTGACAACTATTATTTAAATGCCCAAGGATACTCCTGCAAATGGCCAGATTGATCTGTGCTTGCTATGGCTGCTGTTTACCGCGCCTGAAGGTTATATTCGCTTATTCTAGGGCTAAATAAAACATTCAACATTTTATTTTCTTTGCTGAACAATTCAGGGATAATTTTACCATTTGTAATCATGTGTATTTTGTAAAAGGATAGGGGAAAAAAAACAAGGACTACACATAGCATCATAGGTACATTTTAAAAATTTGAATCTTAAGTTACCTAATTCCATTTACGGTTCATTATATTAACAGGATGGTGATTCTCACATCTTCACTGATTGTTTGATATGCAATATGTTCTATAATAACAGATTTTATAAACATTTTGTTTGTATTTTTGGTGTTATGATATTAATGATATAGCTGATTTTAATAAAATATTTATTATTAGATCTAAAGCAGACATAAAGTTATCTAAAATTCTTCTACTTTGCAAGTTAGGCAATTTGGAATTGGATTGAAGGAATCGACCGAGCCAGTACGGCGTCATTAAGAGCCTTAAAACTTGAAAAAAAGGAACTATCATAAGCAGATTGATTATCTAGCAGCCCATCTCGCTTATAAAATTGAACATACCTTCTTCCCTCTAACGACGCCAGCCACGTAAGGTTTGACCTCAGGCTGGTCGGGTGTTTCCAGTGCTTGTTTATTAATGTGTGCTATCAGCTTCTTGCGGTTGAGAGGACCTGTAGGGTCCTTCTCACACGCGTAGTTTGTTCTCAACGATGGTGGCAGGCAGTTGTCCTGAAATATTGAATAATAGTTGATAAATTGTTTGCTTTTTTTATTAAATAGGTGGCAAACAAGCAGACGGGCCGCCTGATAGTAGGCGATCACCGTCACCTATGGATATCTATAACACCGGGGGCATTATGATACGATGCCAATCCTTTCAAGACTCTGTTAATTCTCCCTTTGAAAAGTCCTATATTGTAGCTACTCGGGAATACCGAGGGAGGAAGCTCGTTCTACATTTTGCAGGTGGTGGTGGCGCACAGTGTGTGAATCCCATCTGTCGATTATATGTGGATGAGCTTTTAAACGATTTCGGCTAGTACGATGGTAAAACCTCGATGCTGGAATAAGGTTGAAGAATTCTTTAGAACACTCCCCGTTTTATATACGGTAGAAAATACACAGAAAGCCAATGTCTCTGCGGATACTGAGTGGCTCTAGGTCTTCGGTGAGTTTAAGTATGATCATATTATATGCAGTCAGAAAAGAAAAGAAGAATTGTTTGTTCATTGATATTAAATTAAATGGAAGCGCATACGAGGGTCCTCTGTTGTTACCGTTGGCGCAGACGCATTAGCATCAGGTAAGCTACTTACTCTCACGTCATATAATAGTTAAACAAGTTTAATTCATACTTGGTACCCCATTACCTGTCTATGAGATTTGCTCGTAGTGCATATGACTTGCCAAGATTAAGGGTTATATGTAGACCCAATGACATATGGGTACTAAGTTATAATATAAGTGTTTTAATATAACAGGGGTAATAGTTATTATGAAATCTTTTGCTTATGGGTACTAAGTAAGTTATAATATAAGTGCTATAATATAACAGGGATAATACTTATTATGAAATTTTTTAAAAGTCCATCGATCAAATGTCAACCGTAATCACGTCTTAGACAGTAAAGAAAAATATGTAGTGTGAACATAAAGTTCTTCCAGTACAAAAAAAACCATCCAAAAATGGAACCGACTTCGACACTCAAAAGTATGTTCATAGTAATTTTTAACAAAATATTGAGCGCATGGTACTGACATCGACAAGTTTTTTCATTCTTTTGAGTGTCAATGTCGGTTCCATTTTTTGATACAAAAAAGAAAACTAATAATCAAAATCGGTTCATGAACTACGAAGTTATCCGCGAACACACAAAAAAAAAATATGTACGGTCGAATAGAGAATCCTCCTCCTTTATTCAAATCGGTTCAAAAGAGCCCAACACAGAAACCTTGCAGTTTTGTGGCACAATAATATATTCATAAACTATGTATTATTAATGAACAAATAAAAAAATTGAGATCATCAGTTTATAAGTAGGTAAAATATTATATTATTCATAAAGTAATACAGTTGTTGTTTTCCTTTGAAACAGGAAAGATCCTAAACAAAAACCCTACTATTATTATAAATGCGAAAGTTTGTGTGTAAGTGTATGTTTGTTACCACTTCACGCTCAAACGGCTACACCGATTTCAATGAAATTTAGTTTGTTGATAGCTTATATACCCTGGATTAACATATAGGCTTATTTTCATCATCACCATAATCACCGTTTTTCGTCACCATGCGGGTACAATGGCTGGGCGCAGCTAGTATGACATAAAACCAATAATAGTCTTTTTATTACTATTTAAATGACTAGAAGCCCTTCTAAACCTGGTTTATCATTGTAATAATTACATGATAAGAACAAATGATAATGAAATATGGGACGGTCCTTATCTACAATGTAGATTAGTATTATACTTACTTACTACCTATTAAGTATTTCATTCTTAAGGTTATTTTAACAAAGATATTTTTTTTTTTTTTATCAAACCGGTAAAGTTTGACGATCGCCGTGGCTCAGTGATCAACGACACCGAACCGCGACCCCGGGTTCGAATCCCGTGTAAATACCAATGATGTGCCGGATCGTTAAAAATGTATATCCGTGGATATGGATCCGAATACGTATATTTGGCGTCAAGATACGCGGATACGGATCTTTATTTACTTACTTAATTGGTGTGAAAAGTAATGTTATAACTTGTAGTATTGTATAACTGTTTGGATCACTTGCTTCCGTTTTTTGTATTTTCCTATTTTGTTTGCTCTGCTTGATGAGTAACTGTTTACGTTTTTAATAGTTAATATTTTCTTTATTATTACTTTTTATGCGGAAATATGTATTGTACCTCGATAATGCTTGCCCACTACATAATATCTAGCTAGAATATCTAGTGCCAATTCTCTTATTTTTTAAGACAAGCAATTCATAAACAATGTAATTCAAATGTAATCATAAATAAACTTATATATAGTATTCCGCTAAAATAACAAATTCATTCTTGTATGGAGTACTGTTCTCATTTGTGGGATGGCTCGGCTAAATATCAACTTGAGGCTCTTGAGTCCACAGAGAGGTGTGCCAAAGGCTCATTAACAAGGATTCTATAAGAGTTTTATGGTTTATTGCATTAACAACATGCTAGACGGAACTAACATTCTAATTGGCCGGTTGGCGCAGTTGGAAGCACTCTGCCTTCTGAGCCGCTGGTCCCGGGTTCGATTCCCAGGCAGGTCAAACATTTGTGTGCATGAACATGTCTGTTTGACTTGTGTCTGGGTGTGTATATGTATATAAGTATATATCAGTCATTAGGTTACCATAGTACAGGCTCTGCCTAGTTTGGGACCTGAAGACCTTGTGTGAATGTTAATAAAAAAAAAACAATTATTTGAAAGAAAAAAGTTCCACCTAGCATGTTGTTAGTAGAATAGATACCCTGGTACAGTGTAATATTGGTTTTGAATTATTATAAACTGCGTGGCTGCAGACCAATTAAACTGACGCATGTTTATGATTAACCTTGTTAAGTTTGTACAACTGAATATTACAGTATTTGCATTATTTCATTGTTATTATTGGAAAATTATACAGTTTCCTGTATAACCTGTATTTGCAGGCTACAGAGTTTATTTGACAAACATTTTCATTCCTTTGGGAGTCAGTGAACATGAAAACAAGTTTTACCTAAACATGTTTTATCCAGTAATTGGTTTCAAAACAGAGAGAGAGTTCTAATAACAGATCCGTTTGAAATCATCAATGTTAATATTTTTATATATTTGTTAATTATTGATTAACTCATGAAGGTGACTGCTATAATGCTATTTACGTCACCATGAAACAAAAGGTTTTACACATATAGACATACTAGTAGATTATCCATTTTATTATCAAAACAAATATGTTTTTCAATATGTAAAACACTCACGTAATAAAGGTGTCACATTAACCATACAGTTCACCCTCCTAGAAAAAGAACACCAGAGGTGGTGGAGAGTATACTTGAAAATAACTGACTTATCTATGTAAGTGTTCAGGTTATTTGATATTTCTGATGCCTGTTGACATATAATTAGATTTATTTAGAAAATCAAAACAGAAAACAGACTTAAACTGAAATATCCAGCAGTTTCTCATCCTCAGCAAGGGGATTCCGAGAAAGCTGGCAGAGTGCCAGAAAATTTCATTCATTAAGACTGCATCTTCTAATAGGTAATGTAGGTACAATAGGACAGGTGTGATGTGTTTATGCTGGATATTAATTATTATAAAATAAACTGAGCATGTTGGGATAGAAAAAGTACATGAGCGGAGACCAGACTCCAGCATTGAGAAGATAGCTAAAAAAATCTGGATGTGGGTTGCTTCCAGTCATTGTAAACATCCTTAGGAGAGCCACATGTCTAGCAGTAGACGTCCTATGGCTTGAGTTAGAACTTAGCTGAAGTACATATTACACATTGTGACACAGTGGCACTAGTTCTGTTAATTACATGATTGACAATGTAGCGTAAAATTAGCTAAAAAACTTCATATTGAAATAGCTCGTATTCTATTTACGCTAAAATTCAAATTCATATAACTCCATACAAAGCTCTTACTAATATTAGATGAGTTGTATTCCATTGCTGGCCAATTGCGGCTTAATTTCGCTAAAACTACCTGCATATTTAATAAATATGTTTAATTTTAGTGATGTAATTGATAAGTCTAATACTAATTTAGACTTTATCGTAACCCTATAAGAACTGATTTAGTTTTCCAACATTTTAGTTAAAGAAGCAAATCACTACCCATGACAACTTTTAAAATAATATACAAGGAAAAAAACACCCTGCTGTTATCAGCAGTTCACATACCAAACAGACAATGTTTTTCAAAGCAAACAAAGGATTGTATTAGCTAGAGATAAGAAGCCTCTTACAATACAACACAATTACATAGCATACTAGTCTGAGGGTTATAATATAACTATTAAAGGAAATACCCATAACCTCTATGACTTGCCTCCCAAGCATGCATTTAGTTTTTATCATTTTGCCTCAAGGCTACATATTGTGTGAACATGGCAACAAGAAGTTGGGCCTGAATGTCAACAATGCTATTATACGAGCATGTTATTGTGCATGTGGCCTTCCATGACTATTCACTGATGATCGCTAATTTGCAGAGCTACTCGAGTATAAATTGAGACTATATAGTGTTTACTTGTGTTACATGTGCAAACATGTACTTCAGGGCTATAGGGCATCAGGGGGTTGTCGGCCTAAAAATAATGCTATGAATATTGCATATTGCTTCATAAATTATTAATAACCTCATTATATTGTTCATTTATTAACAATTAATCAGCTTTTGTAGCTTTCTTAGGTTCGAAAAGACTGAAATAAAGTCGAAAACTATAGCAATAGTCAAAGCAATATTTATAGGCTTTTTTAAAATTTCATTCCAATTTTTTTTTCTATCACTAGAGACCCACAATGTTTATTGGGACTCAATGAACAATACCTGAACACATTGGGTGTTAGGTAGTGCAAATCTTTAAAGTTGAGGGTTGTAGCTAGTTAGGAATATACTTTATTTTTAACTGACTTCTCACTTTGAGCAGATATGTTGTAGGCAATTTGTCATGTACGAGGAGTGCTCCATTGAGTATCTCTTTTTCTTGCCTTTCTATTGTTATCTTCATAATATTAGTTGTCTTTAGGCTGGTACTAAAACAATATAATAACTTTTTCCACCAAAGGCTTAATGATTACTTAAGATTGGACGGGATTACTGTGGAGACTGATTGGGGTGCTTTTTGGTTCAAAAACATGAGTATTCACTATTGAGTGTTAATCTAGTTAGTAGAAGTAACTTTCCCATTGCCCCACACACAAAATACATATTATAAAACTATTAACTAAATGGAAACCCATTATCAGGCATATGAATAATTAAAATAAAAGACAATGAAAATGAGTGCAAGTGGCTTTTAAATGTTCACTATCCTAAAAGAATACATATTCTAATATTACAATAGTTACATTTTCCTTTACATATGGTGTGATGAAAATAAATGTAAATGTTTGGTGATTGCATTCAAGGTGCAGTAATATGACATCACTAGTTAATCCTTTTTTAAAATATAGGTACAATTAGTATTTAGGTGTCAAAGGGAATATTGTTATTAAGGGTTATAAAGGGAACATTAGTTTTTAGGGATTCATATATCACTTGTTGGCCACATATTGTTGATTAAGCATGATGAATGATATTTTAGGAGTGAGGCACATAATGCCCGTTTAACTTATGTCTATTAAAGGCATTATTTGGGTGCAAGTACTTCTTCTATACTATGCTATGAATGAAAAAGAATACTCACGTCTGGGTCAACCTCCTTGGCCAGCATACTGAGCTCTTCCTGCGTAAGCTTGGACAGGAGCTCGTCCACGTCTACCTCGTCGTACGAGGATAATTCCCGCCCGTACAGCTTCGCTGGTGTCGTCATTGTAGTAGTCTTCGTCGAGGATGATTTCTGGACAACAGAAAACACTTCACTTAAAGAACAACTCTTCAACACAACAGTTTGTCAGAAAGAACTGATGGTTTGACACACAGATTTTCAGGTTATTTTATGACTCAAACTAGAGATAATTTGGAATAAATAGTTTATTTAATACCACTGCATCATAAACGCGAAAAAAATAGCAATCTTTAGAAAAATAAATTTATGTGATAGGACAGCGCAGGACTCTCGGCGTTCACCACACCCACAACAAATCAACTTGTAGAGCGATTAAAAAGTTCTATGAAACGGTATATTATTGTACAAAAAAGTCGTCTTAATCATTCTGACGTAATTAAAATCAGCTTTTTACATTTTCTAATATTGTTCACTAGTATGACTTCAGCAGCAAGCACTCGCGACAAACGACAAATATGGACTAACTAAATAATTTACTAAAAAGGTTAGTAGAGGAAGCGAGATCAAAACATTCGCTGCTTGAAGCGCGAGAGAGAGACAGCTTGTAAATAGAGAAGGGATTGGTTTATGATGAAAACAGATTACAAATACCGGTTTTTCTTATCAAGGTAGTCAAATTGGGACGGCACCAGGATGCTTTTTTAAAAAGAAACGCAAGAGACTTTTAGACGTCTATTCAATGCAAGAGTCAACTTAATTCTAACTTAATTCTAGACATCTCTGCCGTCACCGGACACAGAAGACCACCCGCGTTATCGCATCATACGCCTCGTGTGAATGCAACGCAGCAAGATATGGTTGTCATTAGTCAGCACGTATGGTGATCGTGTGGGGTTCTGGTCGCATGACTCCTCCCTCCTCAGATTCGAAATTATCCTGAATTGGAGAATTTCGAATTGTACACTTATAACCAAAACCATTTTTACTAGTCTAACATATAAAATAACTAATCCGCTAACTACAATAATCACATATAGTATGATCGTCCAAACACTGACACTATAGATTTTAACTTCACTTATTTCACTTGAGTCAATGCTTTTTATGGAGTTAATCTTCAATTGAACCGTTTTCAAATCCATACTTTCTAGTACCACAGGATTTCCTCTTTCCGTATGTACTTCACTTATATGAGGTAGGTTGACAATAGGCAGTCTGGCATATTCTACGTTTTCCAATTGATGCGCTCGTAGTTTCAAAGAAAACTTATCTATTTTTATTTCACAGGTATCTTCTAGCGTAACTATGTACGTTCCTTGAATGAATTTCTGCTCTATTTCATTTGCGCAGACTTTTTGAATACGTTTCCGGTTTTTGGAATATACTATCCACCTATTAGGCTGTATGTGCTGAATAAGTGTATTGTCTATTTTTACTGGAACCAGGGTACAGGAACTCATATTTTTCGCGTATTTCATTAGATCGGAAATGCATTTGTCTTCAATAATTTGGGCAGTGCTGTCTTCAAAACACATGAAACTGGAGTCACCCAACGGCTTACATGGCTGCGACAGTGGCTCGGAGGTAAGTCCATTCACTAAAAGGTAAGGGTATTTAGGTAGGATGATGTAGGTATTGTGATCATGGAGTACAGGTATAGGATACACTTTGTAATATATATAGATCTCTTTACTAATCAACGGAACTTCCATTACAAATGTTAACTGATTTTCTTTGAGAAATGACTTCAGCCCAATACGCTGCTCAATTCTAACTAGGTTTTCATGGTTAGCCGGAAAAGGCAACTTGTCTGTTTGTTCAATCTTTTTAAGCTCAGTCAACAAAGTATTAGAATTGATAATTGATTGATGCAGAGTATTAAGTTTACAAAATGCTATAGCAGTTTCGACATCACTTAGTTTCAAAGAAATACTTTGGAAATTATGTAAAATCACAGAATATAGATTATTATCATATTGCTAAAAAAGTGTACATTTTCTGCCTTCAGTGCATTTTCTAGATTTTCTTGAATATTTTCCAATTTAACATTGAGCTGAATCACATTGTTTTTAATAGATTGTGTAATATTGTAAAACCCTTCAACAACTTCGGAAACCAGCGTGACCTTTTTAATTTGATGATTCTGTTTTAACTGGATATCGTTAATTAGTTTGTCAAATTTGATTGCATCATCATTGTCTAAGTTTCCTGTAATGATTTTAATTATAGAGCCTAAAGGGTTAATTATACCTCTCTTTACCCTATAACTAGGGACTAATTGTTTGTACTTGGTGATAGTTTGGTTCATTACATATTCGGTTTGGATTTTAAAATTAGAGAACGCAATGGCTGTATACGATTCGTTATAAGTGGTGTCTATAATACTATTTAATTCTGAAAACTTCAAAATGTTAAGATTTAGATCTTCTGATATAAGGTTAAGGTCTAGTCTTTTAAGTAACGTCCAACTTTCAGTGCTGACGACCGCAGTTCCTTCTTTAATAGGTAAGACCCCGGGAATGCCCTCAAGTGACTGAAGTTGAAGGGCCTGGAGTTGGGTCACTGCCATCAGGACCAGCACCAGGTTTCGGGTGTTTCTGTGAAGGACGTTTGATATCTTTAATAGGGACTCTTACCTCGCGATTTTTGGCTGTAACAGTCACTACATTTCTATCAACTTCTCCTACAACAACACCTCGTTCATACCTGGGTTTGTCTTTACTCCTTCTCACATTTGTTCCTTTAAAGAAAACAACGTCATCGGGATTTATATGAAACTGTGTTTCTCCTCTCTTCTTCTCTATGGTATCTTCTTTTTTCCTAATCATTTTATCAGTTATATGTTTATATAAGAATTTAGTTCGTTTAACATGGTCGCTAATTAATACCTGCATGTATTTTTTATCTAAGTTTATATTGAATGGACTCTTAGCTTCCGTGTGTCCAAATACTACTTCAAAGGGCGTGAAACCCGTTACCGAATGGATGCTGTGGTTATAGGCCATAATGGCAAAAGTCATTACTGACGCTGCGTCAGTCAACTTTTGTTCGAACTTAGCGAGTCGGTATGTCTCAAGAAGAGTGGAGTGGAATCTTTCTATAAGACCCATAGAACTCGGGTTATTCGGTGTACCTAGATGTAGTTCGACCTTATAAAACGTTAATAGCTCTTTTATGAGCGCGTTGTTAAATTCTGAGCCTGAATCAGCACTTATTTTATTAGGTGTTCCATAAAGGGAAAAATACTTAATCAAAGCTCTTACAACTTCTGGTGCAGATAAATTAGATACCTCGAATGCTTGACCTAATTTACTGAATGCATCTATAATAGTAAGGAATGATTTCCCTTCTATTTTGAATATGTCAATGAATAATTCCTCAAAAGGTCGGTTCTGAGTTTGTGTGAGCTGTAATGCGGGTTTAAATGGTTTTCTATCGTATTTAAGTTTTTTGCAAGCCTCACATGCGTTTATTACCGCAGCTACGGTAATATCCATGTTGTGCCAATAATAAGTTCTTTTTATATGCGATACTGTTTCTTTAATACCGCGGTGGCAGTTCTTGCCAATGTGGTACTTTTGTATAATTTCCTTTTGTTCGTCTTCATTTTCTACGTTAACTACCCGTTCAGTGCATTCAAAAATATTAACTGTACCCTTTTTGAATAGAGTTATTACTGCTTCTGTAAACGCTGCCCTATGATGTTGGTCCTCAAAGTATATGAAGTATTTAATTTTATTTCGTATATATTTCTTTAGGAAGTCTCGTATAAGGTCAGGTCTATTTAAAGGCATGTGTACTTCTAAAATTCTTTGCCTTTTGTTTGAGATATCCTTAATTGCAGTTTCATCCCTAAACCACGTGTATACCAATATCTGGTTCGGCTTTGTGTCGACCGCTTCTTTTAAAATAGAGATTCCTACCGAGTCAGTGTTACGTTCAGAGTGCACAGTCTCGGAACCTAAATGAATCGACTCTGATTCTGATGCTGTAATTTTTCCACTAGAAGGTGATGAAAGGTGATTTGAACCATGTTCAGATATGCTGATTGTGCTTTCTAAATCAGAGACAGTTAGAGTTTTTTCTGAATCAGAAGAGAGAGCGATCGGAGATTTTGGTTGTACTTTCTTTGTCTTCTTTCTGTTTCCTAACTCGATTATTTCATTAGTTAAGCTATCACAATGTCTTTGCAATTCCATTTCACTTTGGTGTACATTTACTTGTATAGAACTGTCATCGTTAGCGGCTTTTCCTATTGCATTTATTTTAACCCTAGAGAGTGCGTCTGCGTTTGTATTTTGGCGTCCGTTTTTATACACAACTTCATAATCGTATTCGGCGAGTCTTAGGCGCCATCGAGTGATCTTACTACTCGGCTCCTCGAATGAACTGAGCCAAGCTAACGGTCTATGGTCGGTATATATAGTGAACCGTTTACCGTAAAGATATGGGCGAAAATGCTTAACAGCCCATATAATTGCGAGAGCCTCTTTCTCGACGGTGCTATACCTACTCTCGGCATCGTTCAATGTCCGCGAGGCATACGCAATAGGTCGATCACTACCAACTGTACCCTGTGATAAGACGGCTCCGATAGCAAAATCAGAGGCATCCGTTGTCAAGATAAACCGTTTATCGAAATCTGGGAACTGCAATAGAGGTGCATTTGTAAGCAACTCCTTGCATTTCTCAAACGCTTCAATATAGTCTCTATCAATAACTATCTTATGGTGTTTCTTTAAGCATACAGTTAAGGGTCTAGTTAGTTTAGCGAAGTCCTTAATAAACTTTCGATAATAGCCCACTAACCCTAAGAAACTTTTGATTTCTGTTTGGGTCCTAGGTAATGGGAAATTAATGACAGCGTCGATCTTATCCGTGTTGGGTTTTAACCCATCCTTAGTTATAGAATGTCCCAAGTAAAGCACTTCCTTACGAAGGAATTCGGACTTATCTAGTTGAACTTTTAGGTTTGTTTGTCTTAAGCGATCGAAAATCTTACGCAGCTTATCCACATGTTCCTGGAGGCTGGAGGAAAAGATGATGATGTCATCTAAATATACTAGACAGTGTATCCCTTGGAGACCTCGCAGGATACTATCCATGGCTCGTTGGAATGTAGCCGGGGCTGTCTTGAGCCCAAAGGGCATACGTAAGAATTCAAAATGGCCTGCCTGGGAGCTAAACGCGGTTTTCGGTCTGTCCTTCTTGTCAATTTCAATTTGGTGGTACCCACTGGCCAGGTCTAAGGTAGTGAAGTAGGTCGATTTACCCAACTTATCGAATAGGTCCGATATATTAGGCAGTGGATACTTATCGTCTATCGTAATGTCATTCAACCGTCTAAAGTCCACGACCATGCGCCATTTCGCTTCTCCAGAAGCATCCATTTTCTTGGGAACCAAGTGAACTGGAGCGTTCCATGGTGAATGTGATTCTTGGATTACATTGTCTCTCAGTAATTTGTCTACCTGTTTGTTAATCTCATCATTCACTGTATGTGGTTGTCGGTAAGGTCTCACGAAGATAGGGTCTTCGTTCGTCGTTCTTATTTGGTGCTTAACTTTATTGGTGAACGACAACGGAACTTTGTCGCAATAAAATATGTCTCGGTACTCTAAACACAACATACTTATTGCATCCATTTCTTCTGGATTCATGTGGTCAAGTCTCAGCTTTCCTAAATTTTCCACTAAATAATCGTCAATCTCTAAGTCATTGTCAGTGATAACGTTTAAGTCACATACTTGAGGTTTGAATGGGGTTATGTTAATCAGTTGATTAATTTTAAGTTTAACTGGTCTCTCCAATGAATTTTGTATAACTGTATATGTGTGTCCATTGACACAGTTAACTAATGCACACGGCATTCTGACGCCATCTTCAAATTCTCTAAAATCCATAATACCTGTTCCATTCTGCATCGTTGTCGGTAGTCTTACGCGAGTTTCAGTTCGCGGTTCCAATTGTAAGTTTAGTTGCGGGTTATATATAAATGCTATAGCCGTATCACGCGTATGTATCATTTGATTTTTCATATCTATGTTAGCATCAATTTGAGCCAACAGATCGGAACCAATAAGTCCATCGTAGTCTTTGTCTACTTCGTATATATAAAATGTATGTTGTTGGTTACTTTTAAACGACTTCAAAAGTGGGATGTGGATTGCTTCTCCATGGGCACTTCGGCCATGAGTACTTACTACTTCGAACGGAACTGAGAACTTATACTCCTTAAAGTACTCATCAACCTTATGGGGGCTTATAAATGATCGTGAGCTACCAGTGTCAATCATGAATTTTGCGTTTATTTCAGGTAAGTTAATGTAGGGTAGTTTTGCAAAGTTATCGCAATTGATATTTATTATTTCGGATTGTCCGTGTCCGAGGCTGGTTTGTAAAAATTTTCATCGTTGTTTGTCTCGTCATAGGTCTCGGGCATGTCAACGGTGTAATCGGCTTGTTCATAGTAATTGTCATAGTCGTAATAGTCATAGTTGTCACTATACACTTCTATTTCATTGTGGAATACAGCGTTAGGTCGTGCCGCAGGCAATGCTGTACGCATTGTGACGTCTGTGTTGTCAAGTTTAGATTGGGATGGTATTCCGAATTTAAATTGGTTTGGTTGCTGCTGGTGGAACGCCTGCCTAGGTGGTGTTTGACCAAAAGTGGGTCGATAACCTTGAGGTCCTGGTATGTTGGGTCTGTACCCTTGTGGAGTACCATGCCTAATTCCTTGATGAGGAATACCAAATTTGAAATTTTGATTAGGTTGTTGGAACTGTTGTTGTAGCTGTGGTCTATAACCTGAATTGTGAGGTACTCCGAATTTGAACTGCGGAGCCTGTTGTGTCCCATAGTTTGGATTTTGTGGGACGTTGGGCTTGAATTGGTTAGGAATACCGAATCTAAAACCTCCTTGCTGCTGAGGAGTGGTATTGGCCGAGAAGTATGGTTTTAAACCAAATTTTTCGACGTAAGGATTGTGAGAAGATGATGGTTGTGGTTTATTTGTACCTATTCGCAGCATCTTATTTCGAGCATTGTACTGAAATTGGAAATTTACTTCTTCCAGCACCATACTCAATGCTTCTTCTAGAGTTCCGCTACCCTTAAGCCTAACAATGCGTATTAAATCCTCAGGAAGATTATAGAGGAATACGTTAAGGGCCATATTGTCATAAATTGTGATCTTACTTTTCCTAACATTGTTATCTGATATCATATTAACCTTTGCTATTAATGTACTCTTAACCTGCTGGATTCTATTGCAGAAGTCTAGATATGACTCGTTATGGTTAATTTTTAAGGTCTCCAGTTCAATGGCAATGCATTCTTCTGAACGCGGGTCTCCGAAATGTTGAGTTAAAACGGCTTTCAACTCGGCCCAAGACTCTATATCCTGTCTTTCACTTATGAGGTGAGCGGCTTTGCCAGTAAGCTTACTCGTAAGAACGTGACACACATACAACTCTTGGGCTGGGTTGGTTCCATGTACAAAACAACTAATCACATATTCACATTTCTTTATATAAAGATTCAGTAATTTTTCATCCCCGTCAAATTTAGGGATGATCGAAGACATCTCTATCGGCACAGATTGGATTTTAGTAGTACTAGCTTCCGTCATTTTAAAAGTTTAAAGAATACACTTTTACACAAATTAAAATTAATATATAGTCGTCTAAGTATGTAAATCAATCAAACCTAGACAATAAATCTAAAATGTCACGGTTTCAAAATTGTTCTATATTCTCAATTATAATAATATTTCTCGTCAATATGCTAAACTAAAAATACTTTTGTAAAGATTATATAATTATATTATATTATACTACGATATATAACTGTCAATTTTAGTACAATTATAATACGAGTAATACTTCTCGATCGAAGTCAATATGCTATACTAAAATACTTATGTAAACTAAAGATATATAATTGTCAATTCTAGTACAATTATACCGAAAATCAGTTAACGCAAATTAAATTAGGTAATTTCTAGACCTAAAATACAGTATAACAGATTTTATGGATTGGATAAGATAGGGAAACAAGGAATAGTGAAGTGAACTACTCACAAGCCACACATCTCCTCTCCTGAGAATCAGCTGCTCCTTCACCCTGGATTGCGCGTCGCGGGAGACTTATTTGTTTGTTCGTCAGGATACTCGAACCACTTTCACCGTACTTGTACGCACCAAAACCGATTTATGGGCCTTTACTAAGCGTAAGCACGGCAGTAGGACAATGCGAGTATCCTACCGGCTGCGCCAGTCAAATTGGGACGGCACCAGGATGCTTTTTTAAAAAGAAACGCAAGAGACTTTTAGACGTCTATTCAATGCAAGAGTCAACTTAATTCTAACTTAATTCTAGACATCTCTGCCGTCACCGGACACAGAAGACCACCCGCGTTATCGCATCATACGCCTCGTGTGAATGCAACGCAGCAAGATATGGTTGTCATTAGTCAGCACGTATGGTGATCGTGTGGGGTTCTGGTCGCATGACTAGGTGGTAAACAGTAACAGTCAACAGACAATAAAATAAAAACTATTCATATACCTAGGTATATCACACATAAAATTAAAATTGTTCGGTAAGGGCTTCGATGAAAGGAATTTTACCTTTACTACAGGCATGTTATAAGCCTTTGAGTAGGTATACAGCCTCCGCTCGGTTGGTTATTTTATCTGAGTTTTATAATATCATTGGTTATAATATAACCAATGATATTATATAACTCAGGGGCATATTATGCCCATTGACTGTTAGGCATCAGGAACGCACTTATTACCGCTAATAAAATATATATGTTAGATATTTTTTATTGCATACATAAGTATACAAATTAGTGTAAGACTAGGTGAAGCTAACGCTACCTAGGTATATTGCAAAATAAAAAGAGCAATTACTGTAAATAAGCGATAAGAAACTGGGGGACGGCTTTTTCAATCAGATAGGTAGGTATTACGATGTAGGTATGTAGACGTATGTGTAGGTATACCTACTTAGGTAGGTACATGTGCAGTTAAATATTTTTTACATAAATAGGTATAGTGACGTGGCTGAAATGAAGCATTTCAGACTTCTTTGCCTTCTAAAACTCTAATTAATATCTTAAATTTTTAATATATCAAAAATCTTTAACTTTAGCTATTATTTATGTACCTACTTATAATATATTCAGGCGTTACTTTGCAGAAATCCTTATGAAAAAGATATTAAACACACAATATTTTAGTGATAATTTCTCGACTTTAAAAAAGATATCAAATAAGTACTTACACAATCTTTTTAACTATTATTTATTAAATTTTATAGATCTAGCCTTTGGCCAATATCTCAGTTGATGGTCAGTGACGATGTAGTCGAAGGTCATCATCCTAGATCTAAAATGTTAACTTGCTTTCGAGGACAGCTGCCTGAATACACAGTCTGCTTGGTAACAAAAACTATCCTGGCAGGTCGGTGTTGGATAGCATTTCAGCCCCATGCAAAATCTTTTATAAGTAGGTACATACCTACATGTAAAGGGTACCTATTAAACATCTGGTCAAATAAAACAAAGTCTTAATTTCATTACTCAGAAAAATTTAGCTTACCTACGGTACTTAATTGGTTGAACATATTTTTTGCAGAAAAACACTATTTAAATTTACTATTACACAAATTCGTAACACATGGCACGCTTTTTTGCTCTACTGCCTATTGCCTAAAAGATTAAGCAACGGTAAAATTACGTTATCTTCGTAACACTTCATCTTTCTGCCATTTAACTCGCGGCCTTTCGTATTGAGACAATTAAGTGACTTTTACTAATTCTAGTGCATAGTGATGTAGATAATAACACGATGATTGTCAACAATCGAATTTTCTCGTCTATAAATAGATGTAGGTTGAATGTAGACATCGCATTGGTGCCTTTGAGATGTGCTGTACGAGCGTAGATAGTTTATGCTAGCGTACCGTAGAAAGGTACATCATCTATAGGGACCTTTACCTACCTACGGTACCTATAGGTACCTACGGTGTGAATTATTCGTCCAAGTTTCTATATTGTACGTGTACGAGAAGATTAGTATTATGCATCCTAGGGACAGTTAACAGAACAAATAAGTCGGTGCTCCGTGAGCTGAGACATATTACTAGGAAAAAAAATACCAAAAAATGGAACCGACTTCAACACTCAAAAAGCTCTTGAGAGTTGAAGTCAGTTCCATTTCATAGAATATTTTTTTCACCCATTTTAGTGACCTAAGCTACTTACAGGATCAATTGTCATTGTGTATGTTCACCGATGCCTTCACCTTACCCGTAACTATAATTTCGTCGAGGTATGAGTAACACTTACACCAAACATAAACACAAATAACATAACATGTGAATTAAGTAGGTAGATAATAATATGATATAATTTGTTATAACTGAATTTTAATGCATGGAATCGATAGTTTATAATTGTATTACTTATTTCTATTTATTTTTGTATTCACTACTACTAATTACAATTTACATTCTTATTTTAAATGTTATTTAAGTTTTATGGGAATAAAGGCTATACTATACTATGTATACTATACTATGAGTAACACTTTTCAGTTGTTCGAGTTTAACTCAAAAACAGCTTGTCCAATTTTGATGAATTTTATATGAGACCATAAGGGAAGCACCAGCTTTCAAATAAAAAAGAATCATCAAAATCGTTTCATCCTGTCGAAAGTTCTGAGGTAACAAACATAAAAAAAAACATACGGGTTGAATTGAGAACCTCCTCCTTTTTTGAAGTCGGTTAAAAAATCCTTAGATTATCAAACGTGGGTCTCTGCAGGACCTTCGAATTCTATGGCCATATGAATAATAAGAACAAGAATATTTTTGTAATTAAACATACATATTGACTAGGGGCCTTCTGAGCACCCTCCGACTCGCAAAACGAGCTATGGAGAGGGCTACGCTTGTGGTTTCTATACGCGATCAAATCAGAAATGAGGAGATCCGTGTAAGAACTAAATTCACCGACACAGCCTAGCGGATTAGAAAATTGAAGTGGCAATAGGCAAGGCACATATCTCGGAAAACCGATGACCACGACCATGACCATGCCACCGGGCAGGCAAGCGCAGTATTGGACGTTCACCGACAAGGTGGACAGAGAACCTGACGCAGGAAACGGCTGGATGCGTGCCACTTCCACTTCCGTTACCAATCCTTGCGGCTATCAATGGGGGAGGCTTATTTCCAGCAGTGGACGTCTTATGGCTAACACGATGATGATGATAAAGACATTTTTATTATATTTTATTTGTAAGTATATAAATAATATGTAACATAAATCGTAGGTATAGCATGTAAATTCGATCTTAAGAGAAGTCTTCCACTGAAGATATTATATTAATTATATTTTTCAGCCTATCGCAAAAAAAGAATTTTTTAGATACGTATTAAGTTGGCTTATAAATTATCCACACACGCACACATGCGAATACCGAAATTAAATTTAAACGCAGCGGAAACAGATATTTTCGTTTTATGACTCTTACCTATGATTAGATTGTTGTAAAATTTAGTATAATGTAAATATTAGTCTTCCGAACAGCTAACATCATCATGACTAAACAGCTTTTGTTTTATTCAAAGGTCTCTAAAGTCACGCACAAAAAATAGAAAGGCCGCCGCCCAGTCAAGGCAAGGTATCTCAATATCTTTTCAATTTGTATTTTGTTTGGGACTATATTTCACCGGCATTTAAATGACGATCATTATTTATTTTTATATTAGGCTATTACGAAAATGTATAAATATATGCTACAACAATAATACTCTAAGTATTTAGACCACAACTAGTGAAAATCTATCATCTTCATATGGCGTGGCGATAAACCAATATGCGAATTGCCAAAGTGATTCGAATTAGTAACTATTTATATTTTCCATCTCTAAAATCTGCTTACAGGACAAGAAAAGTGAAAACCCTGGATTTTGGAGCTTAAAATCCGGACAATGCAGCAGAGATTTTTTAAGTTGAAAAAAAAAAAACTTAATAAATAAGTTTAAAAATGAAACACCGCCTCCTCGTTCCCCGTCCAGGGAGTGTCCGGATGCCCTGTAAACTAGGAGAAATCCGGGGGCGCCCGGGCGGATGGTAATCCTTTATAGAGACTTTACTCCAATGCACATATTTTTTTCCAGAAGTCGAAAAGTCGAATTTTTTGTTTTCAATTGTTCCTGGTAGCTAACATTTTAAGGAATCCGGAAGCCAAATCAAGGGGAAGTGTTAGAAAAAAGACGTCGCGCGTAAGTTACGTTTACCTACGAGTACAAGTATATTTTCAGAGTTTCCTTTGTATACATTTACTATAAAGAAAGGAAAACGCGTTATTTTGGTCGTTTACAAACCACACGCGTTATTACATATTTAGAAATTACGTAATAATTATTGTGCAAGTTTATAAAACAATGGCTACGTTCTCAGTATGTAACACACCCCGTGGGTAGATATAACATCATAATTAGCAGTGCTGCCCATTGTCTAAGGCAGGAGGGAAGTCATCACAGTGCAAATCTTGTCTGAGAGTCTCGATCGACACCCGTGTGAGTTAAGAAATAAAATCATAGCTATCTGCGTCTCGTACAACCTCTGTAATTAGAAGTTATTTTTTAGTAGCTGTCATTTTAGTTCTAGTGTGATAGAACTACTCCGACACCGACCATTAAAAAGCTAGTACTTACTTAAATTATTAGCACTCATGATATTATAAAATTAGTGTTTGCCATATAAGTGATCAAAACCTCACAGTGACACAACACTTCATTTAAACTACTTCATCAATGATCGTCAGTTCAATTATTCATCAATTATTTAGATATTTGTTCATAAAAAAATTAGTAAAATCGCGATAAAAATGGGGGGTGGTGGTAAACGGGTTAAAAATACTTTACGACGTAGTCTCAGACCTACGAAGAAATAAAAAAAGTCATCAAAATCAGGCAAGCCCTTTCGTAGGAGTTCGCTTACAAGCAATGTGACACGAGATTTTTATTTATAGAAGATTAGATATTACAAAGTAGTTAAATTTTACTAGGTACTAGATAAAGTCAATATGCCAATATAATGTTCCAAAAATTAAATAAATAAATTCTTAAGACATAAGTTTTACTCAATAAATAAGTTTGCACGATTGTGCACCATCGACTGAAAATAAGCATAATAGTTATGATAATAATATTATAATAGTAATGTAACAAACCGACTAGGACTCACGTGGTAAACACTGGAAAATTACTCTCCGACCAGTTTCGAACTTATTTGCAGTTCTTCATCTGGGAGTTATGATCGTGCCAGGCGGCGAGCGCGAGCCTCAGCACGTAACTAGTCCTAGTCGGTTTGTTACATTACAGTTATGGAAGAAACTCGCGATAGTTTTCAGACTCAAATATTATAATAATATAATAAATGATACATTGTGGGGAGAGAAAATAAATAAAATTACTTACTTAGACTACTACAAGTATCTAAGTCAATGTATGCGGATACAATGCTTTTGCGGGCATTATACATTTATATTTATATATAACCAGAAGGTGGGCAGCAGCGCCTTCTGAGGATTAGAAATCATACTGCGGTCGCCAACCCGCCTGCCAAGCGTGGCGAGTATTGGCAAATCCCCCCCTTTATGGGGGAGGCATATGTCCAGCAGTGGACGCACATAGCTGAGGGAAAAAATACATTTATAAAACGTAATTGTGTAAACCGCATATATAGTAGGTGCACGAAGTACACAATAAATTACATTTATTATTGTGTAATTTAAATCTATTGAAAGTCCATTATTCAATAAATGTACAATACAATGTGAGATAAGCATCAATAATGTTTTTGAATTGCTTCCTATGAATACTGTTACAAGGCACCTTTAGTGTGCCAATCAGCCCAACCGTTGAACTCTTTCGAATGCCAATACCAATATCAAATCTGTTTGTTTAGGAAGAGCATGCATTATAGATGGGGTAATGATTGATTAGAATTGATAAACTTGTTCCTGTTGTCCACACGACGATGTCTCGGCCGCTGGCCATTCGCCAGTCTGCTATAATAGGTGGTCACTCCGCCGGAGACAAGTGGTAATAATAGCTCACCAATCGGCCACTGGCCTTCCAACAAACGCGATTCCGGCAGAAAAGTAAATGATTGCAGCATTCGCACTTGACCTACACCAGCCTAGGGATGTACCAAGTGAAAAATTTTCCGATTCAATGACGTGGGTTAACGACCTTTTTGCTCTTTCTAAAAATATATCAGCTGGTTGCAAAATGTATATCAACAGTTTCAAAAAATAAATTTGTCATATTTACAAACGGAGTGATTACATGCTCATTGATATGTACATTTACGTGCACAGTCCGAGATGTCATAATAATGTCAATAATATTTGCAATTATTCACCTACAATTTATCAATTAAAAATACGATTATGGTTACAAATTGAGACTACAATGTCTTATCCATTTGGGCCTCCAGTGTTAGTTTCACCTTTGATAAGGGGGGCTAGATTTGCTTTGCTTTTCGCTGGAATTGTATATGCTCGAGTCAAGCAAAAAATATACAATAAAATGGAGGAAAATTGGCAGGAAAAAGAAGCTGCTAAAAAGATTGTACGCGACAAACACTTGGCTGAAATGAAAAAGAAAATTGCAGCTGAAGAAAGAAAAACGGTTAGACTATTAGAAACGGGGAAACTGTTTGAAACTGGTGATGAAAAGGATGCTGTGATTAATAAAGGCGATAAAGCGTGTTCTAAGTAAAATTGTGAACTTATTCCATATTCGTTTTCAAATCTACTTAGAAGGCAATTAAAATGGAGACAGGTTATGAACAACTTTACCAGATATTGTTGTTTTCTGTTTTATTTGATTCATTGACTAAGATTACTTTATGTCATTCAAGAAATCCATCGTTATGAAATTGGTTATTGTTTCCAATAGCTGAATGTAAATTTTTCCCTGCATAAGGGAAGACTTTTTTATAAAAATACCAAAGTGATTACTATCAAATTATATATGTATGGTCTTTATCATAAACCTTTGGTTTGATAGTTTATAACCGCTCGCGTATATAGTTTCAGACGAAAAATAGTAACTAAGTATCTTTGATGTTCAAGTCACATTTCACTAGGCATAAATAAATGCTATTAAACAATGAAGTAGACGAGGCTGAAAAAATATTAATCAGTGAAATATTACATATATTGATGTGATATAAAAATGTGTTTGAAATTAATTCATTTTTTAAAATAGCAATTTGTCTATCCACCGTGCCATAAGGTCATGTCTCGGCAAATGGGCCTTGGTTATTTTGTAAGAAACAACATGAACAAATCTGCTTTATAGAAATATTTGAATTTCGAGTTTATCCAATAACCAGCATACTTATTTTGAAATACATACTTGCTAGCAATAGTGCCCTTCAAAAGCAGCTTTGTTTAGAGCGTGTCATTATTTTCTTGCGATTGAATGCTCGACCATAAAAAAACTTTCCTCGAGTAAGAATCGAAAGTTGGGAAAAGCTATTACTTTTCACCGTTGAATGGTGAAATACGCAATTCAATTGTTACTTTACACATGTATAGTGTTGAGCTCCGATATTAACATTCACGTGGCGAAGGCATCAAGATCGAGATGTGGGTATACTTTTCCACTTTCTACTGTACGGATGTGGACATGTGTCTCACGCGAGCAAACAGAGCCTTGTAGTATGAGATCCAGATGATAAATTTCTTCGTATAACAATTTTTTTTTTTTTTTTTTTCTCAGCCATGTGCGTCCACTGCTGGACGTATGCCTCCCCCATATAGGGGGGATTTGCCAATACTCGCCACGCTTGGCAGGCGGGTTGGCGAGCGCAGTATGATTTCCGATCCTCAGAAGGCGCTGCTGCCCACCTCCTGGTACGTTATCCCTTAGCCGACTCTTACGGCACCCACGGGAAGAGATGGGGGAGTACTATTCTAGGCCGGTACCACCACGGCCAACAGTATAACAGTTACAAATATCTAAATTATACTAAAATTATTTTTGTATAGTATTCTACGTCTTACTCTAATTTAGTAATGATTTTTATCTGGCACTTTGTGTGCTAAATTCATTTGCCCGTTATCCTCCAATGCTTCACAAAGAAAGTAACTTTACTGTTTAACGATTTTGAATTAAAAACATCTAGTGAAATATTTAAATAATTTAAAAAAAAACGTAAATTGCAACTTAGAATATTTTTTTAGGTATAGCAATAAAATCAAACTGACTAAATTATTTTGTTAATTAGGTACTCAGTTTTGATACACATGAAACATCCACAACTTATAAAAAACGCTATAGCATAAATATTCTCCCTACAATTATACACACAAGCTAATACACAAGTGACTGGATATTTAAAATATATTTGAATATAATGTAGATAAATATAATAGATATACTTAGATATATTAGATCTAGTTATTGTAGGTAGTCAAACATTTTAATGCCTGCCGCCAAAATATCTCGTAAATATTAATGATAGTAGTCGTCTGGCATGAAGATAATGATGGTAAGTGCCACTATGTCAATAGAATTTGCAGCAGCGTTCTACTATATTCAAAAGTATTCAGCTGATCACATTGCGACCTCGATTTAATGACATCCATGTGGGAAGATAAGGGACATTTAAAATTTTAAACCCTAACTCGAAGTCGAAAAATGTAGATGTACTTGTTAGGTGCGGTCATCGCTAATCTCGACTATAATGTACATATGAATGTATGTGAGTTGCTAATTACAATAAAATTAAATGTTCAACACTCACTAAATTTATTACGTAGTCGGATCTCCAACTATCGCTTATCGGTTTTTTAACGAAACATTACCGGTTTTCTCACGGGTTCAATGGCGAAGAAGTCGGCGGCAGCTGGCGGCGAAAGTTAATTTTTTGATCGATGCGTCGCATTATGCTTCTAATGAAAGTGTGCTATAATAGATTATTCAATGGTCTAAGCAAACACATTATACGTGGTTGCGTAAAAATCGCGGCGCACGTATCTACTTAAAGCAGTGTATAACCTGACGTAGTAATTTAAAGCTCTTTGCTAACTACAACTAAATTGATTGATTATTAATTAATCGTCTTAGCATATTGATCCATATCATTTTAGGTGCATACCTTATTTATTGGGTCTAGTGACGACTGACGGCCGGCCGACTCACCACCCCCCGTGTGCCCGCGCAGAGCTCCCGTTTGAAATGTGACTTGTTCTTAGCATTTTTAAGCACATACTATTTAGAAATAATATTTGAAAATAGCGATTCGCTCACCTGTACAATTGACATCTCTAGTTATTACTAATTTATATTGATTGTATTAATAAAGCAATAGTGTCATGTAACGCTACGTTACAATATATCTATACTATTTATGTCCGTGTCCGAAACTCATAAGTGTGTTACGGACCTCTTTTATTGTAAATGTTAACTTGTTATCTTTATGAGTCTGTTATGTTACGTTAACACTTAGTACAGTTAGTCAATGGATAATTGGTGGTAAATTACATAATATTGTATTGCAATGTTTAAGCCTATATAACTGCTTATAATTTTAACATCTGGAAACCTGAGTCTCTAAATGCGAGCCATAATTAGATAGATAATATGTATATAGGAAGATAATCAGCTAGTTACATGTTCATGAAGTAAAATGTATGGATGCTAGCTGTACATAATGTAGATTGTAATATGCAATGAGGAGCCAGGTCAATGTTGACTATCCATAGGTATGCTTGCCCAGAAATATTTCCAACAATACCTACTAAATACAATCTTCGCGTTCAAAATTAATATTATAGGGCCACTACCCGGAAGAACTGACAAGAAACGCGAAAGCCATTCATTTTAAATCGGTCTTGCTTACAATATGTTTTATGCAGTGCATATTCAATTATCCTATCTACTAATATTATAAAGGCGAAAGTTTGTGTGTATGTTTGTTACTTCTTCAAGCTCTAACGGCTACACCGATTTCGATGAAATTTGGTATGTAAGTATCTACAGGTCCCGGAATATAGGCATAGGCTACTTTTCATCATCATCATCATCATCAATCATCACCATGCGGGTTAAGCCGCGGGGTATATCTATCTTTATAAATTAATATAATTGCTGTATATTATATATCAATTTTTTATAAGAAGTAACAAATTGATAAATTTCTGATACATACTTTGTTTTATTCATTTGACGATCGCCGTGGCCCTATGGTCAGTGACATGACCGCTGGGTCTCTTGTCTCTGCTGGATCCAGGCAGAGGCAAACATCTGTGCGATGAGTGTTAGGTGCATGTATGTCTCGGATTTTGGATGTTTGTGTGTTGTGATTGTGAGTATCGAGGCCTCCCGTAACAGATATTCTTAGTGGGGTCTGAGAGAAAAATAATCAGAAAAACAATGGTCAAAATATGCAACTATTAGTCCCGCTTTATAGATCCACATTTACAGACACTTATGGTTATAGAAGGTAACTTACTGTTGAATTATTGTAAAATACGTTATGATTATGACCAACCTTGTGGACTTTTTTTATTAGGTACCTCAGAACTATCGACTGGGTGGTGGTCATTCGATTGATTGATGATTCTTTTTTATTTGAAAGCTGGTGCTTCCCGTGTAAATTTCATCAAAATCGGTCAAGCGATTTTGGAGTTACACTCCATTAACTGAAAAGTGTTACGTCTACTTGGACGATATTATAATTGCGGGTGAAGACATCGGAGGATATACACAATGACAATTTATCCCGTGAGTAGCAAAGGTCACTGAAAAGGGGTGACCATGATAGTTCCAAAGTAACTATTATCAAAATTTTGTGCTCATGTTACCGACTTCGAGAAGTTATTTCACACTTTTGACTGTTGACGTCGGTTTCATTTTTTGGTATTTTTTATTAATCCCTATAGTTGATAGTCGGTCGTTATTGGCGTGTAACTTAAGAACCGCTTGACCGATTTTAATGAAATTTAAATGGGAATACACAAAATATTTTTAATATTTTGGAATGGCTAGGGAATAATTATACTGATAAATAAAGCACGAATTGCTTTATTTATCAGTATAATAGTACTATCAATTGTGAGGTAAAATACAATATTCATTTATTGCACTATTGTACACAAATATGACAATTTATATTACATAAAAAATTAACACTTCTGAACTATAATTATTTTACATTGCCTTGCGCCGTTTAAACGAAACAACAAGAGCAGGCATACATTTTCGCCGCGCGGTAGAATGAGAGGGGGATATTACTTCCTCTCCTACGCCGCGCCGGCGATCTACGCTTCCTCCGTCTTACTAATTCGATGACGCCACGCACCTGACGAATTTTGCGATCAGTGTCACGTGTTCTGACGCGAGGTGTCCTCACGCGATTTTTACATTTTTTCAACCATACAAAAGTGCACAACGCCGCTAAAGAAGTTCAAAAATACAGTCGAATTGATGAGAACCTCCTCTTTTTTTGAAAGTCGCTTAAAAAGATAAATTCGCCCGTTGTGAAATCAAGTCCACCATTCATTCATCGCGGCATAGCAGGTGGTGATCGTTCACCGAAACGGTTGAACCGTTCAAGCTACTGAACAGTACCGTAACTTTACGCATATGCAAGCGGAAAGACGTTCCTAGCCAGTGATGCACGACTCGAGCAAGTGTTTCTCAAACTTTTTTTCATAAATGTTATATCTTCACCCAGTAGATACAGACTATACAATGGATGGTCGGGGACAAATTTGAAAACAGATTGTTTTACTTGTTAGGTCTTCGTAATACAAGACAAGAAGGATAGATGACCTGACCGAGAACGTAGGATGGGGCTGGATGCGTGTCGCTTCGAATCGGTCCTTGTGTAGTTTAACGGGGAGGCATATCTCTAGCAGTGAACGTCTTATGGCTGACAATAGACTACCTTCGCTAAAATCTCAAGCCTGAGGGCCCAGCACCAATCTTTTCGTTCATCTGTTACTCCTGGGCTATGCTGACACAAACCTACTTCCATAAGTTTTTAAGCTATTACATAGCTTCTATCGCGGGCCTTGAGCGTGGAGATCGAATCCAGAAATTCCGTAACGAAAGTAACCTACCACCCCCCACTCCGACCAGCACAGCAGTGATACTTTTTAGTTTTGTCATCTGTCGATGAATAGCAGTACTTTTAATGACTTTTTTGAAATATCACGCTTGTCTGTTTAGTTCAGCAACTCGCCTCAATACTCAATATATTTATTGCAATCATATGTCATACATTTATTAAAGTGGCTTAAAAGTATATATCAGTTGTATACATATGACCCTGTAAGGGTATAGCAATAGAGTGCAGATGCGGACCGGTTTATTCAAAAGATAATAATAATTATGGTGACATTGTATAATAATGATACTGATAGAATAATATGGGATTTATAATTTAGGTATTTAATATAATTATTAGGTATTATAAATAATAAAATAAAGAAGAGAGAGAATAAAAATTTAAAATTTATCACTAAAAAAATCAGTCAAAGTATAGTAACACTTATCAGTTAATAATGTTTTTAATTTGTTTAGATATTTTGGTTCTGATTCAATATCCTCTATCCTCGATTCTATATGCCTCTAGGTGGCATTGGTTGTATCGGCGTTAAGGCATAAGTTATATTAATTGCATAAGTTTATTAAAAAATGCTATGCAATAGCTTTACCGCGGCAGTCCCCGAGTGCCACACGTCTTTTTTTTTCACACTGGGCAAAAACAACCCACTTATATTATTACAGTCACTACATATCTAGCCTACGGCCGTTACTTTACGTTACGATTGTCACTAACACTATATTAGCCTAAATACAGTGACAATCGCAACGTTTTAGGCAGTATCTTTGCCTAAATATAAATAAGAACGTAAGAGGCCTGGATCTCATGCCACAGGTTTATATGAGCTCCAGGTGATTAAATTGTTAATTTATTCATATGCCTTATTTAGTTTCTACCTACTTAGATAATAAAAAAATTGATTTCGATTGTTAAGTCATGATCATTCATCGATTGGTTAGTAGATGTGGGCCTAAGTATGGTCTATCCAATTGCCGGAAAGAGGGTAAAATAGTAACGCTGAGCTGGTTGACTAGATTGAGAAACAGTGGCCTAAAGGTAGAGTACACTTTATACCGTGCTACGTGTTGTATGCACCATGATAATAGTTAAGAGTGCTTAGTGCATAATTCATGACAAATTAAGAATATGTAACCATGTGCTTACGTGGTGTGCATTGATTATGGACTTAGTTTCGAAGCGGGGATCGAGGGGGACTAGTTCTTGTAAATTCAGCACTAGCTGGTGCTCCATCCAGCTTGGAGTCAGTTTAAATATTGCTCTAAGCTTAAGTTAATATCTTTCATTTAATGAGCAGCAATAAATCAAATCAAACATCTGAAGGTAAGTGGTCACCGTCGATAAGACCACAAGGACCGTTTGGAAGTGACCCGCATCCAGTAGTCAGTAGAGGCGTTGCGGAGCCCAAAATATAAAAGAAATACTACCTCGTAACATAATTAACTAGTAACGGGCATGAACAAGTCGGACGTCACAGTTCCACGCCCCGTGCACAACCATGCGGAGACGAGGTCGGGTTGATGGATGATTTATGGATGAGTTTTGCTTGCACTATGATAACCTACCTATCTCTCTCTCTCTCTCCATCGGTAGATGTCTAATCTACTTTTGATTGTCCAAGACGTTTTGAAGCGATGATAGTTCAGCGGTGGGAGCGTCGGCTGTCAAACTGACGGACGCTGGTTTGATCTCCACCGACAGGTTGAGCTTCTGGTGAAGGTAACACCGTTATCAAGTTCCCAGCATGGTGGTAGGGGACTTTCGAGTGCTTGCCTTAAAACTGTCACCAAGCATGAAAGCGTCCATGACAGATATACATAATATAATATATGATAAAAAGTCATGTCCAAAAAAAGGAGGAGCGGGCCTAGACAGGATGCATCGCTTTAAAGCGATTCTTTTTCTCTAACCGCTTCTGCTTCAAAGCTGTCATTATCGCTCGTCAAAATGGCATTTGCATACGAATTTGTATGGATTCGGCGCTCGAGAGAATAGAAACGATTACACAATGTCGCCTATTTTGTATTCGCTTTCATTGATCACGTAATATATCGCTTTTTGTCAATCTCATATAAAGTTTTGAAAAAAAATTGGGGGAAATCTTTAACTGTCCGTTTTGGTATGTCCTACTGCAGTATCATACATTCAAAGTCAGTTGCTTTTTATTTAATTTACGCATCCAAGATGCTCTTATGAACATCAAAAGAAAGTTTATTTTCGTAATCCTACTATCACACTAATATTATAAAGGCGAAAGTTTGTGTGTATGTTTGTTACTTGTTCACGCTCAAACGGCGGGACGGACTTGGATGAAATTTGGTATGTAGATACTTCAGGTCCCGGAATAACACATCGGCTACTTTTTATTATCATCATCAATCATCACGACGCGGGTAAAACCGCGGCACGCTGTTAGTGCCCTATAAGTTTACAAATGCGGAATGTGCGCAATCAAAACGATCGCAGCAAGCAAAAACTGCATTGGGAATTGTGAAAAAATTAAATAGAAATATTGCAATAATGTATTGCAACTAAACGGTAGCATAGATTGCAACAGCACTATTGGTTGTGATTATTTGGTGATCCAAATTAGTGATTATTTTGTGATATATGGCCGGTACCACCACGGAATGCCGTGGTGGTACCGGCCTAGAATAGTACTCCCCCATCTCTTCCCGCGGGTGCCGTAAGAGTCGGCTAAGGGATCACGTACCGGAGGGTGGGCAGCAGCGCCTTCTGAGGATGAGAAACCATACTGCGCTCGCCAACCCGCCTGCCAAGCGTGGCGAGTATTGGCAAATCCCCCCTATATGGGGGAGGCATATGTCCAGCAGTGGACTTCCTATGGCTGAGAAGAAGATTTGGTGATCGTGATTGCAAAGTATTCACTATACAGTGAGACATTTTGATAACTTCAATATTCGTGGAAATATTCTATTATTAATATAAATGCGTAAATGTGTGAGTATGTTTTAACAAACAAACATACTCTTTCACGCAAAAACCACTGGACGGATTTGGATGAAATTTGGATTGGAACACATCTCCACCGTTCATCATCACTGTCATCACCGTTTTTCATCACCACGTGGGTAAAACGGATGTGGATGAGATTTGGTATGCAGATATTTCAGGCCCCGGAATAACACAAGGCTACTTTTCATCATCATCATCAATCATCACATCGCGGGTACAACTGATCAATTTTAGTATTTATTTTACGACTTTTACCTAATGAAACCTATAGGATTGTTAAACTGCACATATTTTAAACGCAGATTATACAGTCGTTATTTATTAATCAACAAGCATTTTGCGAATAACGATGCAAATTAAATATCTTTAATGGAATGTTACACTAGTTTGGATTTAAGCCTAAGAAGAATAAAAGCTTTCATATTTTAGAAAATTTAATAGATATCACCTAGAAAATCTTGATGATTATAATAATTCCTTGTATACGCCTTTTGGTATTATACGCCTTCTCGTCAGTGCCAGCCTGCCAGTAGCAAATTTACCAATAGCTAGGCTGAGTAGGCTGCAGCCTAGGACGGCAGATTTAAGAGGGCGGCATAATTTTTGTTTGTACCCCATCTTTGAATCAGGTGGTGAGGGTGAAGTATTGTTTTTTAAATAAAAGAGAAAAAGCTGATAAAATGCACTATAATCTATGTGACTAGGGCATCGATTTGGAGAGGTTAGTACAGGCGGAAAAAATTGAATAGCCTCCTAGCAGCAAATGTGGAAACTGCCTGGTCAGTGCAGTATTTATCATTCCCAACTCGAATATGAATATGAGTAGGTATTTCCCGACATTGTATGTAGGTACGATGAAAGAGTCAGCAAATAAAATTGCGTTTTTGACAGATCTCCCGTTTTGTGCCATTACCTAAAGATTTGCATGAATCTACCAAACTTCCGTTATATTACGGGACCGGTTTGTCAGCGCGAACGCTTTTTGTATGATGCGAAATTGGGCGAGACCAAAATTAATTTACCTAACGCTGTAATCTTTTTTGGTAGTTTTCGGTTCCGTTATTTTCAAAGAAAATTAAAAGGTTATACCTACTTAATACAGTCGACACAGTCTTTTATCTACATCACAAGCCGCATCAGTGCCTACCTTTGAGTATCCAGCTAATCTTCATTTATCTGATATGCTTACTATGGCTATGTGTCATCAATGTTACATTATGGTTTAATTGTAAGGGGGCACACATTACTTCGAGAAAAGACTTCTCATTTCTTATAAAAAAGTGCATATTGTGTAGTGCACACTTTCGAGAATCTGTAAACTTTTATTAAGTACATACTTACAAAACACAAATGGGAAATTGTTTTTTAAAAGTTGCCTTTGCGTCTTCTTTAGGTATACAGGTACATTAGATAAAATGTGTCTATTTCTTGTCTAAGTTTTTATGCCTTTTCATACCTAGAAAGGTACTAACTGGTGCGACTGTCAGGTACACTTACCCATGTTCATGCAAATATTTGATTTTATTAGAAAACTAAGGGTCTATTCACACGTATCAAAATTTAATATGGACTAGCCACGACGTTTCATCATTTACTATACCCGTTTATAAGTGACATAACGTACCTATGTTAGACATATTATGTGAAAAGGAGCGACAGATACATGTAAACATAAGATGCTTATTATGGGACATGGGAACAATACTAGTTTATATTATAGTAGCATTGTGTGGCTCTCTTGATATAATTACAACAATTTTGAATATGTATTGACAAAATTACAAGTTGCCAGATTGTGTCGGAGAATCACATGTTAATGCCCTGTATTTATAAATTGTTCAAGTTTAGAATTAATGTGTTTTCAGGATTTTTTGTGCTGACATTGTATACACAATCATAATCATTATCATCATATCAGCCATAGGACATACATTGCTGGACATAATAATATGCCTCCCCCATTGATATTATATGTTTATATGAGGTAGATGTCGCACAAGCGCGCGGAAACTGAGGCGGCAAAATTAAGTCAATTGTAGTAATTTTGATTACGACGCGTATTTCAAGCGCAAGTCTAAACATATAGCTATCCTTTTCTATATTATTTGTACCGTATTATCTGTCGCAGTAAGCATGTTTATGTCGTAAAGGAACAAAATCTGAGCACCGCGCAGTATGAATATACGTCATCTTTAGTAAAACATCATTGCCTCCCCCATTGATTTTGACAAGAACCGGTTGGAAGCTGCCCGCATCCAGCCCTACAAGTCGTCTGTCCACGTACACAATATTACGTCCATATATATATTTAATGTTAATTCTGCGAGTTAAATTATTCTAAGCTATCATTCAATATGCACTGCCCTTCACGCATAAATTGCATGCAGGAAGTATGAAGAACGATATACACATGCCGCATGCGATCTTACGTAACCGGAATCACTTCTACGTGACGTGTATCATCTCTTTACGAGACGTCCTCAGGAGATGTTGACTCAAATCTTTTGTTTGTGGTGAGAATTGGGTCGATTCCTAAAGCGTTTATTCATCACGTTCATTGGAAGACACATTATTGTCCCTTTGAACGAAAACAGTTTTACACTAATCGTGTACGTCACGGTCTAATGGCCATAGTCGATATTAAATCGAACGCAAATCGAATTGCTCAATCGGTCGGAATCAAATCGATTTACTGCGGTCAGCGAGATATGGGTATCGCTTTCACAGTACGTTTCCAATATATATGGTATTTCAAGTGACTAAAAAGCATGTTTCATAGTAGTTTTTCACGTCATCGTTGCAGCCGTAGGGCATCCACTTTGGGACATAGGCTTCCCCATTGATTTCCTCAAGAACCAGGAGCTCGGAAGCTACGTGTCCACGTGGAAGGCCTTGTTGTATCCCCGGCTTGTCGGGGGATATCCTACTCACTGGACGTCGACACTTTAAACATGAATTGTACCTATATGTTGAGGATTTTGATAAAGTTCAAGTTCAGTAATGTCTAATTAGGTACCTACTCTCAAATTAAGGCTAAATAATCAAATCTCATTATCATCATCATCAACTCAACCATAGGACGTCCACAGCTGGACATATGTGTCCCCCATTGATTTCCATAAGGACCGGTTGGAAGCGGCCTGCATCCAACCCTTGCCTGCGATCGTAGTCAGGTCGTCTGTCCACCTAGTTAGTGGCCGTCCTATGCTGCGCTTGCCAGCGCGTGGTCTCCATTCGAGAACTTTTCGACACCAACGGTCATCAGTTCTTCGAGCTACATATGCTAATCAAGATCTACTTACATCAAATTATGTAATTGCTTAGGTATAAGGAACATGAAAGACTGTTAGGTATGTAAGCAAACAAGTAATTATTATTTAATTATTCAACAGTTGATAGTCGGTAACTTTTGACGAAATAATGTTCGGAATTATAACATCTGAAATAAGAATTTCATTTAAAATAAATTTTCAAGTTTTCAAAAGAGTTTTAAGACCAATTTCCAGTCTTATAAACTTGTTTTACACTTTTTTGAAGCAAGATTGCGTCGGCTGTCTAGCTTTAGTGGACACAACATTTTCGTGTGTGCTTAGTGTAGTAGTGTCTGTACTTTACTTTCGAGTTTTGTACTTTTGATCTTACAGCTTTTCTGATTACAGATTCTGACCTTACAGATCTTGAAATCATTATATTTACATATTAGGTACAATGGCTTCTTGGAGCTATCTGAGATTAACCTATATTAAAATTTATGATAATTCCTATATGTTTGGTTGCCTGGAAGAAATCGCTTTAAGCGATAAGGCCGCCCTTTGTATCACTGTATCTATATTTGTTTGTTTGTTTTCTTTATGTGTGTAGTTTTTAAATAGTGTGCAAATAAAGAGTTTTCTATCTATCTATCTATATTAATCTATATTTGTTTGTTTGTTTTCTTTATGTGTGTAGTTTTGAAATAGTGTGCAAATAAAGAGTTTTCTATCTATCTATCTATATTAATCTATATTTGTTTGTTTGTTTTCTTTATGTGTGTAGTTTTGAAATAGTGTGCAAATAAAGAGTTTTCTATCTATCTATCTATATTAATCAATTTATCTAAACAAACAACATGAAAATTCTCATGATTTGTCGCTTAGAGTATAATAAATATATGAACGCAGAACATTCCTGCGCGACAACGGCGAAGGTCGAACCGATTCGCCCACGTCTACCAATGCTACTTCCTAACTCTAGATCTGGGAGAAGTATTTTCGATAAATTGTATGATAATAATGTCAGATGCGTATCTGTGAGCTATGATCTAAGTAGGTGAATCGATTTAAATTGGACCATAGACAACAAACCGATGTACAGTGTCTGAAGATGCCTTGTAGAGATACCTCTAGGTACATATTATAAATAAAATAAAAAAACTTTTTGCTTTCCTTGCCAGTTAGAAAGAGAGAGGGATGGCTGACGGGTGAAAGTATTTTGCAATCAAACATAAAATTTTAAAAATAATATTTTATTTTAATAATAATCTAGATCAAAAATTTACTTTGCTAACTCGTTCAAAAGAAGCCCGGAAAATTAATTCTAAAAACTCTTGTAAAGTCTTAATTCTCTACTAAGGTTATAAATGCAAAAGTTTGAGTGTATGTGTGTATGTTTGCTACTTCTTCATACTAAAATGGCTTCACAGATTTCGATGAAATTTGGTTTGAGATAGTTTAAGCCCTGGATTAATATTATATAGGCTACTTTTATCCCGGAAAAAGTATAGTTCCCGTGGGATAATTAGCGGGAAAACCGTAATCCACACGGGTGAAACCGCGGGTCGCTACTACTATGTTATATGAGGTACCTTCTTGTTAATCACCTACGATAGTTTTTTGTTCAATATTTACGTATAAAGAAAATTGCATTTACAAGAAATATAAAAAGTAATAATAATAATAATAATATGGGACAACATTCACACAAGGTCTTAAGGTCCCAAACTGGGCAGAGCCTGTACTATGGTAACCTGATGACTGATATATCGAACCCGGGTCCAGCGGCTCAGAACGCAGATGCTACCAACTGTGCCAACCGGCCAGTTAAAGATAAAGACTAATAAAGAACTGAGTATCGAAATTTCAACAAACGAGCAATCAATTTATATTACAATGAAATGGTACTTAACTCTTAAAATCACCTGGTTTATTTTATATAAAATAAACTACCATTTATTTTACACGCATGTGATTGTAGGGTATTTCCGGCCCAGTTCCTACTGTTCTATCCAGTAGCGGCTCAACATATCGGCCCAGATACCCGATGACGCGCGTGCCCTTGAGACTACGTCCCAATTCAAAGGTGGACACTCAAATAAATCAATTTGTAGATCTAAATAGATATCATTCAAGAGTCAAACACATGTTGCTAGAAACACAAGTTATAGTTTTGGACCAAAACTTTCGGTCCGTGTGAATTATGCAAAACGAGTATGGGCACAGACCATAGATAAGTGACTGGGTATAGGTAAGTGATTTTTATTGTGTATCGCATTAACGCTATGCTAGGCAGAACTTCAGTTCAAATATTTGAAGCATAAAATTCGGCTGCTAGTGGGACTTGAACCCACGACTACAGAATACCGTCCTGTTGCTTTGTCCAACTAAGCTATAGCATATGGGTATAGGTAGTTAGTTAGGTACATTTGGGCCATTTAGATGCACGACCATAAAGTTTACGACTAAGATTAGTCATGCAAGGTTTACGAAGTATACAAATCCATGTTTAGATGTCAGTATGAAACTATAAAACATCTGAATGAGCTACCCTGTATACTGGAGACAGATTTTGATCTAGTGTCATCCGTGATCTATGTAAAGAAAAGATTTAAGTATATGTAACTTCCTTTTTGTACCGGTTGGTAGTTGATAGTCAGAAAAAAATTCTCTGCTACTAAGTAAATCTTTATCTTTATCAATCAATGATTTATATATATTTATATATACCTATAAACATTAATTTATTGTTACCCCACCGTCTAACGAAGTTCATAATTCATCTCCATTCGAAGGTTGTCTGAAACAGATCGCTTTCTAGCGATAAGACAACCCATGGCACATAATCATTTGGTTAAAATAATATAGTTAGTTTTGTTTTGTGTTAGTGTAAAAAAATATAAATTCTATCTATCTTAGGCTGCTGTTCACCAAAACTTCAAACGTCCGTTTATCGATTTAACCATCGGTCAAACAGTTTCTACAATACTTGATTAATTAATAATCGGACATTTAAATTTTGGTGAACTCCACCCGTAGTCACGTCATCTCTTAACATCAGGTGAGACAGTGGTCAAACGCAAACATGTAAATCTTAAAAAAAATAAATAATGTTCTCTTTTTTTTTGCTATTATAAGTTTGCGTTTGACAACTGTCTCACCTGATGTTAAGTGATGACGTTGTCTAGGATTTAGCACGCAAACCTAGAAAGAAAGAAAGAAAGAAAATACATTTATTCAAAACATGACGCAACATTACAATAAACAACAATTACGATACATTTACATACGACACATTAGAAGGTACCTATTCACTCGCGACTTGACGACTCCAATGGAATGGAGTCGAAATGCTCCAATGGAAACAATTTACAAAAACGCTTTATAACTTTATTTATTTCGGTTTAAAATGCATTAACTATTTAAGAGAATTTAAGTAGTAGGTTAGCACGCACATAGGCATTAGTCAATAGAGAAGGTCTATGTTGTAAAGGACCCAAAGAGAAATCAGAGCGTAACGTCACCACACCGCCGTATTGCAATCTCTGTGATAATAATTACGTAGGTAGTTTGAAAATTATAAAAAACCGTCTCCGGTCTACTTATCCATAGAACATTTTTCTTTTTAACCGACTTCAAAAAAGGAGGAAGTTCTCAATTCTAACCGTACAATATCAGTAGAATACACGAACGTACGAAGGATACAAATCCGTGTTGTAATATGACTCTTCATGGCATCTATTGGCGAGTAGTAATACTACTTAAACAACAACTTAGTTTTACAGAAATAGCAATACTTAGTTTTACATAAATAGCTACTTGGCAAAAGATGGCGCATTTAAACACTAAAAAACCGAGCAAAGCTCGGTCATCCAACTTCTAAATTTTTAAAGGCAGTTAAAAATAACAATTAAATTACTACCACAAATATTTATTTAAAAGCTTGGGTGATTTTTTTCTTGCTTAGCAGTGGCAGCATCTTACAATCTAAAATAAACGGTCAGTAAAATTATGCGTATGAGCTTATGCTCCGATACTAGGAAATGCATAGTAAATACTAATTTATTACACACTAGCTGCGCTCGCGGATTCACCCGCGTTTTGATGATGACGATGATGATGATGTACGGCACTCACAAATAACATGGCTGCATCTATTTTGCAAGCATGGCATCTATTGGTAAATAGAACTTTCAAAATCGGTTCAATACAAGTACCTACCTAGTTTTTTATTGGGAATAGGCAAGCGTTTGTCCATTATCTCACCTGATGTTAAGTGATGATGTTTTCTACTATAGAGCACGCCTGCTTAGAAGATGCACTCGTGACTTTTTCTGTAAAATATATTTCTATGCAAACTCAAGGCAACAACAGAGATTCCGTTGCAAATATTCTTAATTGTTGTTTATGTTCAATGTGAGTTCACTATGTCTCATTAAATCTAAAGTGTCACCTCACGTGCTTCCCAAGAATATAGAATAATACCTATAATATAGAATAACTATAATATAGAATAACTATAATATAGAATAACTATAATATAGAATAACTATAATATAGAATAACTATAATATAGAATAACTATAAATAGGAAGCCATATTCCACCACCACCATCGTATTTGGCACTCGACGGCACAAATCGTGCTAAATCATATCGTGCCATTCATTATCTGCTTTATAACACCCATTAGAGAGGTTTATTTATTGTTTACAGTATAAGGACAGGAGTTAAATAATTTTGAGTTATTGATGTTATACATATAATATGTATACCTACATGAATGACGCCCGTTTCCCGATAGAGTAGGCAGATACCACGCATTTCCATTTGTTGCGATCCATCTTGCTTTCCTTATTTCTCATCTAATACTTCGACACTACAATACCGTCTTCAACAAGTTATCTCACACTTTTGAGTGTTGAAGTCAGTTCCATTTTTTAATCATCTGATAAAACCGTTTCTTTTTTGTTATTTGTGCTTAAAAATATTGACCAATGGTTGTCAGGCTAAGGATCCAAAAACGTATTACTCAGACTAAACGATAAACAGATTCGTTTTCAGATGCAAAAAGTTTCCTCTGTTATTTTTAGCAATTCACACGCGTATTGACACACAAGAAGCCATTCTATTCTCATACTATTCAATGGGGCATGCCCCACCCTTTGTTTTCTAGAAGGACCGGTTGGAAGCGGCTCGCATCCAGTCCTTTCCTGCGATCTTAGTCAACCGTTGTCCACCCGCCGTTCCAATGCCGCGCTAGCCAGTCCGTGGCCTCCATTCAAGCTATGTGATTAGCCCACTGCCACTTCAATTTTCTAATACGCTGGTGGTGTCGGTGACTTCCTCCTCATCGAGGATCTCCTGGTAAAAGCACATGTCCACAGTTTTATTTTCCTGCATTCCTGCACAGAGGGCTATCTGTGTCACCCGTCTTGTGCATATGGTAGTTTAGGTTGCAGTGACCAGTGATAATGCCTACAATAAGGCGTGTATCATGGTTCTGTAACAATAATTGTTGCACACCATGGATCTAACAGTTTAACGTGCTGTCGAAAATAAGAACCCACTTCAGCTAGCATGTGTCATGCATCTTGCGGTCACCTATAAATTTAACTAATCAAATACTCTTCCTTTAATTAAACCTGTAAATCGCTTAAAGGCTCATCAACATAGGTATAATTGATACATGGGATTCACACACTGTGCAATTCAACTGATCGTTTTTGCCAAACACCTGCAAAATTTGGAACGAGCTTCCTCCCTCGGTATTCCCGAGAAGCTACAATATGGGATTCTTCAAATGGAGACTTAACAAGGATTGACAACGTATGCCCCCAGTGTTACAGATGTCCATAGGCGACGGTGATCGCTTACCATCAGGCGGTCCGTCTGCTTGTTTGCCACCTATTTCATCAAAAGAAACCTTGTAAAATAATTCTATTCGCCAATAATATTCGCCAGGCAGTATACTGTTCGCATTACTGTGTTCCGGCTTTGAAGAGTATGGTTTCCGGTGAAATTACAGGCACATGAGACTTACCAACTTTATGTCTCAGGGGACCGGCGCAGTGCAGCTCTTGTATCATGAAAGCTAGAAATTGATCTTCGAGAACAATTTGTTATTGGCGGGAGCAACGGGCTTCTGAAAGATACAGGTACAGATCACAGAGAGATACATCACTGTCCTCTGCATAAACCACAGATAACACATAAATCTTCACACATCTAACGAAGCTCGTGTTTATATATGATGTATACTGTGTATACATAGTATAGTGTAGAACATCCAGTATAGATCTGGTGTTATTAATGCAGATTTAGCACAGGATTAGTGCAGTGACGTTTGTTTCTCGGTGCGCGCCTGCGCAATGTTTGATTCACTTTATTCATTTGTTTGTATGAGTCTTTGCACGGCCGTGAACCTACTTTATTCATTTCGATGGTGACTTCTTTGTCCTTGCCAATTGATTTAATTACACATCTCTCGATGTGTCTGATTGGTATTTGGTCACTGACCCTCTGAAGTACTTATGCGCGAGAATTTTTGGGAATAAGTAGATATACTTAGGTAATAACTTGTAAATTGACATACCTAATCTAAGAACACACAATTTTCCTGTCAAAAGATGAATAAATTAATTGAATTGAAAATGTACTACGATTGCATGAACCTAAGTTCAATCAATGCAATCTTTTACGCAATTTTAGTAGTATTTTAAGGTTCCGTACCTCAAAACACTTCGCTGTCCGTCCGTCTGTCTGTCAAGACCCATAATCTCGGGAACGAGTGAAGGTATTGAGTTGAAATTAAAACGATATACTCAGGTTTATAATCACTTGAAGCTGAGAAAATCAAACTTCTAAGCTAATGGGAAAAAAAGATACGGCCGCTTATGCCGCAAAAAACGTATATTGCGACACTCAAGGGAATCAAAATTTATAGGTTATTTTTCGTTGACCTAGAACTATGAAACTTGGCAAGTAATACCGTCTTATACTACAAGTATAGGGTAAAATCTGAAATTATCGCTTCCGATTTATGATGAAGAATAAGAAAAAAACCCTTTTTATTTACTTTTAAACCTACAATTTTTGTATGATATGTAGGTCCTACAAATTTGTACGAAACCCTCGGTAGTCGAGTGCGACTTGCACTTGTCCGGTTTTCTCCACTTTACAGAACATTGAGAATACTAGATACCAGTTTTGCTATTTTAAACAAAACCAATAAGGCTCCTATATTCATACACATTTTTATTAGATTGTTTTGTATATCAGTTTCATACCATAAGACAAACCCTAAGCGACTGGCCAAATTGAATTTTTTTTTTACCCTTTCGTTGTTATACGGTTTTAAATATATAGAAAAATAACCGAGCCCAGATGTATCCTCTACATCATGAAACCTATAAAAGTCACAGGTTTCATGCTGAATGTTTAGTACACAATAACATTCGTATTGAAAATATTCCCTATCAAAAATTAAACTTACAAATAGCACAGAATATATATTTAGCACGCAAACACAACGCATTATGTAGTACGCTCATGCCATGAATAAACATATTTCTTTCGTTTTTTCATTAGATAATATCTCAAAGTATATTATTATACAAGGGGCTAAAATTACCCAATCGATATTATGACCCCGATATGACCCAATACCTTAACTTGTTTTCTGTAGCCGCAACGCAATACACGCGTTCTACCAAAGAGATCGCAGCTTTTAATTCCATTTTCAAAAACGCATGCACTGTAAAATTAGGTTGGCTATAGTGATCCAATATGGCGGAACTTCAAACCGAATAACCGACTTTTTCGTTTTTGTAGTATATGCACGCCTCCGAGCAGTTATCATGATCTAAGAGGCACGTTAGTATAACACAAAAATTTAAAAGAAACTTTAGCTCCTAGAAAATATTTTAGCATCGCTCTGGTACGCTATTGATGGATTTTTTGAGCAAGAGGAGTGAATATTATTTTGTGATGATTTGAACAGGCATTTTATAGGCATTTCTTATCATTATACGCTTGGTATAGCGACAAGCCGACCTTCACGGTGAAAAATAAAATTTTCTAATCAACTGTAAGTAAACAGTTACTGGGCACGAAACATGCCATTTCAATGAGATTGCGGCTAGCGGTGACGTCATACTTTACGTTATCCACACCCGACAGTCACTCCTACATTTTACTGTTTTACTGTTCTAGTTTTTTAATCTTCACGATAAAAGTTTAGCATTGATCATGTATTTGAAACTTAATTTAAAATTATCAGCTCAATTTACTGCTATTTTAAATTGAGTATTTTGTATTTATTTTACGTTTATATTCTACTTAACCGTATTCATAGTAAAAATGACCTTTGTGTGAAACTCCAGAACATAGTTCACTCTCTATTTACACAACCTTGTTGGAAATGTATTTTTAAACGCAACGCTTTTATTTGATTTCCAAAAATGTACGTATCTCGCTCAGGCGGAGCAGTGGATTCTATTTTAGATTCAGTTTCACTCAATTCTGTAACGTCATATTCGAAAACATTCGCCCCAAACCAACTCTCGTCTTTGTATCAATGTACTGAACGCTTATATTCGTCTGAAATTTATTCGATGTAAACAAAAACCTGAACTTTTCATACGCCATTACAATGCCCTCTGTTCATTTATTTATGAGACACACACCATGACCGATTTATTGCATAATACATTTTATAAGAACTGCTAATTGTGGTTATTAAATTTTAAAAAGTCATTACATTCGTAGTTATATGATTGGCGATTTTCGAATAAAGAACACATATCATCTGTGGACTATAACATCTGGACAAGTGGACCCATTTAAAAAATGGCTACGAGGCCATGTAGATATTCTAGTACTTTTTCCATATCACACAACACACCACTTAAAGAGTAGTTTTAAGTGGATTATTTTTAGTTTACAAACAAAGTAAATTAAATTAAAAACAAAGTAGTAAATCTCTTTTACTATATATAAGTACATATTCTTTATTCACAATATATTCCTTGAGTAATTTTTCAGTTTTATCATTGGCCTTTAAAGTTGCGTTTTAAAAGATAGAACTTTTTGGCAGTCCACAGACGATATGTCGATATGATTGTTGATAAGTATAGATATCAAATAGAGTATTTTCTAGGAATTATCGAGTGCTGAATGAAAGAGAGCGTGCAAAATTTAAGAGCTCGAGTAGGTAATAAACGTCGCCGCCGGTTGCGTTACGTCGGGCTGGCCGACACGCCAACGTTTTGTCGGTTGTCGTGAGCAATTAGCACGTTCGCCGCCTGTCATCGCATCATTGTGTTGAAATCTACAGAGCTTCCCAAGCTCCATATACATCGCCTTATGATACCTTTGCTTCCTGACTTTTGTGCCCTGTCACTCAACCTTTTATTAGTAACAATTGAAATGACATCAACAAATTTCCTTTGAAATATTAGTAATATATAAATAAGTCGATCTAGCGTTTGACCCCTATCAAAATTTGGTCGAAAGTTTAATCACCTAGAATTGGCTCTAATTCACAAGAACTAGCTAAATTTAACTAAAATTCTTCAAATTGTAACAGGTCGTATTCTATTCTCGCTGTAATTCAAAATCGTAAACTCATACATCGCTCTCACTAATAGATATTAGATGAGTTTTATTCAATTGCTGCCAGTTGTGGGTAGTTTCAGTAGGCACCAAATAAGTGGTGACTTAATTTCGCTAAAACTACCCGCAAACTCAATAAATACATTTAATTTTAGTGATGTTATTGATAAGTCTCATACTAATTAATAATTTAGATTTCATCATAACCTTATAAGAACTGATTGAGTTTTCCAAAATTTTAGTTTATTTCAGTAGAATAAGAGAATCACTCTGTTTACCTTTGAGCTCTCAAGGACTCCTTGAACACGCTATACGTGTTTGGTGATAGTTTATTTAACTTTAGGGTAATGGTAACTAGCCAGACAGGTACTGGAAAATACCCTACCTTTATGTTATGAATTAGATAAGAGTGTTGACGTCACCGGAAGGTCAAAACGTTTTCGGGAACCAAACCAGCGTCCGTCAGGTCGACGGCCAACGTTCCACCGCATGGCTATCATCGCCTAAACATGCAACATGTATTCTAAATATCCAATGACATAATGTTTTTTCTATCGCCAGAATTGTGACTAAAACCTGTGAGTATGCTCTGGAGTTACATAAATTAGTACCTCCTTTCCCATTCCATAAAAAAACGACCAGACGGACTGCAATGCGACATCCATATATGGTAGACGTTCCGCCCTGTCGCGTTAAGCGTTTTGCTTCCACATTCATAGTGCGTACAGCTAACGAGTGGAACTCATTGCCTAAGTCTGTGTTTCCACATGAATACAATCTGGGCATCTTCAAGTCACGAGTGAACAGGTATCATCTAGGCAGGCGTGAATCATCGTAGACCGCATCATCACTTAACATCAGGTGAGATAGTGGTCAAACGCCTGCCTATTGTGTATAAAAAAAAAACCTCGATAAATTCAGATAAATTGATGATAAATAAATATATTTTGATATTTAAATGAGCACGAGGCGTTCAAATTTAGCATAATCGTTTTCTACACGTATTAATAACCACACCCGTAATTTTAGAATAATTCTTAAGAGAAGCACACAACCTGCTTTGCAACCTGGAAGCACCGATGGTCATTGAACTTGAGTCTTAATAATTCACCAAATGTTTTAAATATCGACCATGATTGTTCCCAGATAGCAGATGGTGCAAATCGAATCCCACACACGCGTCTGTCTTCAGATGAGCAATGCGTCACTGATTGTGTTTGTGTTTAGTTGTGTGTGACGCACATTCACCTTTGTCTCGAGATTCAGTCAGCTTTGTTATACCTGGATGAGCCTTTTTGTCCGGCTTAATGAAAGCGGAAAAGCTAACTCTATATGAAGAAAAAAAAAAGTTATTTGTTTTACATGTGGGGAAAGTTGATTTTTAGCGTGAGTGCTTGGATTGAAAATAAGCAAAGGGTTCTAGGATTGACCCACGAGCGAATCACCTTATCAACTTGTAAAACAAATAACTATTTCCGCCTTAATTGGTCACGGCCCGTAACCAACTACGGCGGTAATATACTAGTTATTTGTTGTTTGTATTTAGAAAAAGTCTTTATTTGCCGGTTCTAAAAGTGGCCAAGAAATAAAAAACAAATAAAGAACGCGAATATGGCATTTCTGTCCCTAATAAAACCATGTCATATTTCTGATTTGCACAAATATACCAAATATTAATATAGGTTTTTAGTTATAACTTTACTTTTATCCAAGAAAAATATGTATTATTATTATGCTTTATTATTATTTATAAAATTCATGAATCGTACCATTTACATACATACATTCAAAGGTACAAATTTTCACGCTTCTTTTCCGTAGAGGTAGGCAAAGACCACTGCCTTCCAATTGCTACGATCCTGAGTATGAGATATATATAAATAAGAGAAACCTCGTGGCGCAGATAGTATTATAATATATGGCATTTCTTCGAAGTGATCTGATAAATTGATATAAGGTACTCTATCTTCAAAAGTTTCGTTGTTTCGGACAATAATATCAAGCCATCCAGAAACATCAACCAACCAGGAAACTATGTTTGGCAATATATTTTTTGCAACTTCCATTTGTATATTTATTTTTAAAAAAAACGATGTTTTTCAGCAATCGTTTGACTATTATCTCACCTGATGTTAAACGATGATGCGGTCTACGATGTCCCATTCAATCCTATACAAAAACCATGAACTTTAGTGTCGTAGTTCTTCATCCTATAAACGTTTTGTTGAGTGACATGTCCCATCTCACGGAAAGTTATGACATACTGCCTGAGGAATGTCCTGCATATTTCGAGCGTAGTTCCCATTCCCAGATATAGCATTAGTAGGTATATCCATAGATTAAATACTAGTTGCTAGGCAAAACGTTTAAGAACAGGAGAGTTCGACGACCGCTGGACGCCGACGCTTTCCAGATTTTATTGCACTTTCTACGATGTTTGAAAACTTTGATACATTTTATCTTTGATCAGTTTCTCATGCTTTAATAAAAATCTTTGATTATTTTAGAGAGTGTTAGATGATGATAGACAAATTATTTCAATAATAAAGCTAACTATTTCAGATGTTAGCTAAGACAAGCAACGCTGCTTTTCCTGTTAAAGAACATTCAATAGGCTCACTGTTCATATTTTCAAAAGGACGTCAAAATTTTAGTGAGTAATGAGTAAATCTTTTCTATTCGATGTAAATTCACAAATAACCCATTTTCTTTCCTATAGTATCATGTTTAACCCCCGACGAAAAAAGAAGGGTGTTATAAGTTTCACGTGTCTGTCTGTGGCATTATACCGGGTTAATGAATGACGTTTAAAAGCGTAGTCCAACAAGCTCCTTCGCCCATTTTTATTTAGTTCGTCTGTCCACTTTGTAGCTGGACGTTGGAAACCGCCTATAGTCTATTTCACGAAAGCTTTCCTTCAGGGGTGGCGCTAGTTTCTTTGCTAACAGATTAAAGCGCGATCGTTACAATCGATGTTCCAGTTAGTTCCACTGATTGCCGCGGGACTCCTTTTGTGAAACGCACTGAAACAGCACGCTTCAGCGGTCACTAGTGGACTGCTTAGAAGCCCTAACCGATCGGCCACGCCCACACACACAGACGCTACCTCGTTCAGGCGATAGCCCCAGCCGAGGTCCGAACCTTAGAGGTGCCCTTGCGCTAGTCGCTACCCCCTCACCCCCACCCGCAATCGGCTGAGTGCCTTCTGCACTCGCCAAAAGTCCGGTGACGCCGTAAATGCCCCATGTGGCAAACAGCATTTAGTCAATTCTAACATACGTACATACATACTGCTCAGAAGTGAGTGAGACGCAAGCATCTAATAAGCCTCAACAGTTGACGTGATGACGCTCGACTTAGTTCGGTATATGCAATGAAAATAATTAATTTAAATAAAACTAAGTGACATAAAAAATAAAAAATCTTTGTAGCTCTTTATAAAGCAAATTACACGTACTTATATTTGGTTGACGTAACATACGTTCATATAATTTTTATTTAGAGGTGATTTTAAAATGTTTTTCAGTTTTAGAAAAAAATCTTGAATATTCTAATCGTTTTAAACACTAAAGAATATCGTCAAGTTTAATGTTGAATTTTGTGGTTGCTGTGAACTGTATAGATTCAAATTATGCCCATTTGGCTGTATTCATCCCCTTAATAGTAATAGTTATGAAAGTAGATACATTAAATTGGTCATATTCTAGCTATCGCAACCAATTATATTTTATGTTTATATGAGGTAGATGTCGCACAAGCGCGCGGAAACTGAAGCGGCAAAATTAAGTCAATTGTAGTAATTTTTATAACGACGCGTATTTCAAGCGCAAGTATTTCAAGGCACATATAGCTATCCTTTTCTATATTATTTGTACCATATTATCTGTCGCAGTAAGCATATTTATGTCGTAAAGGAACAAAATCTGAGCACCACGCAGTATGAATATACGGCATCTTTAGTAAAACATCATTGATCGCAACTGTGTTCCGATTGGAACGGATTTAGCAACACAAACATCGCTACTATATGCTACTCGTATTTCAACTTCTTTCTAGGAAAACTTCGGTGCAACTACATTCGCCATTATTTCGCGTGGTGTAACAAAGTAGCCAAGTGCGTGTTTAATGAACGTTTTCAAATTTTCAACGTTACTTATCTCAATATAATTATGTCGACTCCGGCTCAAGTTATAAATATGCTTTTATATTAATTTCGTATCTGGCATGTATTTCAATCTATACTAATATTATATACCTAGAGGAAAGATTTGATTGTTTGTTTGCGTTGAATAGATACCGAAACTACTGAACCGATTTGAAAAAATATTTCACTGTTAGGAAGCTACACTATCCCTGGGTGACATAGGCTATTATATTTTAAAAAAAATTAGGGATAGTTATAATTTTTAATCTTGGATATATTTCTAAATATTTATTAAAAAACTACCGCTAGTTGTTCATAAAAAGAGTAATCAAACCTATTATCATACATACTTTATTATCATGCCTCCTTCCCACAGGGGTAGGCACTAGGCAGAGACCACAGCCTTCCAAATGCGATTTCTACAGCACACGTGAATTTCAATCCCCAGAGTATATCAAAAACTTACAGAGGCAAATGAAGAGAAGCGTTGTTGTTGAAACGAAATCGAAAGAGTAATTAAAATGGGTTTCACAACCAGAAAACTGTCTTATAGTGGATTCAATTTCAATTTGGCCACAAGCAACGGTGTCCATGATACAAACAAAGAAATTAATTTATCTTAACCTGTTGTTCCCGACTGTGGAGAGTTTCATTTTATGTTACTGAAAATTAGTGTGCGCTTTGTTTTTTCCTATTGTCTTACACGGCTTATCCGGTGGGCTGAGTCCTAATATTCCAGAATGTGGAGCAGGCGAGCCAATGAATCATGTTATGTTTACGCTATGTGCTAGCTGTAACAATGTTTCAGCTCTGAATAGAATTAGAAAATGTATGGAAATATGTGGAGCACATAATAATTATAGTTTCACAATCACGCAATCAACAAGCCAAAACCCTGGCTTCAAGACGAATCTTTCTATTAAGCGGCCGAGTCACCACTATCGTGGTATTTATGCAAATGCCATTTTGGTGTATTATAAGGTCAAGTGTCTCCAAAACTAGGTTGGATTTTCTATTCAAGATAGTAATGGGTTTCAATTCTGACTTGTTGTTAGGTAATGATACAGATTACGTTTCATCACGCCTTTTTAGTAATTACACACTGACTCAGGTAGTAAAGTCCACTGTTTACGAAGAACGGTGCACATTACGAAATCGAAGCAATACGCTTCGTCCGAAAAGGTAGAATAAACACCGAGTGGATTAAAGTTCAATATCGTGAATTGAAAAGCCGTACACCGATATCACAAAACGAACAGAACGGCGCGCTTTTCAAGAAAAAGTTGGCATAAAGCTCGTTTATACCAATTTACTTGTTACCATTATCTTATTAACACATTATAATGGTCGAGACTTGCGTAGATTTTTGTACGAGAATACGTAGCGAAGTATCGTAAATGGAAGAATAACGGCTTTTTGACATCAGGCATCAGACCTACAGACTCAGAGGTAGACTTATTGGTCAACGACTTCGACAATGGAGCTTGTTTTAGTGCGCGAACAGTTTTAATCTAGATCACCTCTGGGAAACTCTCAAGACCTAAACGCTAACTAAAATAACGATAACGAAAGCGTTCACACTCACTTTTTTTTTTTAAATTTCTTTAAGGATCTTCAGACAGTACATAACAAAAATTTACAATTGAATGTGAAAAATATAAGTATAGGTAGTTGATGTACCAACAGCGAAGACCACAGATTAATAACATAAATAATTACATAAAGTCTAACAGAACAAACCAGAATTTGTGTACGCTTTAGTTTACCTATGTCTATGTATGTTAATTACTGTAAATAAATACAGTAATTAACATACACGGTCTTCGTGTCTTAGAAGGCATGGACACAGAAAACACAATACACAAACATCCAAGGCCCGAGAACATAATATATCACTGTATGTTTATAAGATAAAAGATTGCCCAGCCAGGATTCGAACCCAGGATCACGGTTCTTAAAACATTGACACTGGTCACTAACCCACGATATCCGTCGTTATTAAAGGTTATACTCTTCAGTCTTCGGTCTAACATGCCTATTTTAAGGGTTTAACAGGTGCCGATGACATTATAGAGGCTCGCGGGTGTTTACAGGCAGAGAGGGCGGGAAAAGACCTGATGCGTTTTGATTTAAAATATTACAAAATATACTATGTACTTTACAGAAGACTTGCTGCCTCAAAAAATATTAATAATCACATTTTTAGACTATACAACTTTTTTCTTCTGGTGTAAGACGCAGTTCAAGCGCATTTGTCGATGCGGCGACAATTTGTAAGAAAATATTCTTTCACTAATAAATTAGCAAATGTAATCAAATTTTGTTTAATCATATTGATTCTTATGAACATCCCATAAGTGATATTTTATTTTGAGTTTATTAGACATGTAGGACAAAAAATATAATAATCAAATTAATGGTAAAAAAATATTAATAATCAAATTTTTAGACTATTCAACTTTTTTCTTCTGGTGTTTGACACAGTTCAAGCGCATTTGTCGATACGGAGACAATTTGTAAGAAAATATTCTTTCACTAATAAATTTGCAAATGTAATCAAATTTTGTTCAATCATATTTACCCTTATGCACATCTCATAAGTGATATTTTATTTTCAGTTTATTAGACATGTAGGACTTTCAACAAAATAAGGTAAAAAGTCACAACATTGTCTATTTACTAAATGTTTAAGCTTTAATGGTAGAATAGCTTTTACGCTGCATAAACTCTATCTTATCCATAATTAAGGTCCATATTTGAGTACTTATATTGCATTACAATATAATTGTTACGTCAATAGTTTTTCACACAAAGGGCCATTCATAGCATTTGGTACAGGCAATAAAATACTTCCATATTTGAAATTTTAGCTAAGATAGGTATTCTTAAAAAACTATTATACAAATGTCTTTATAGACAAGTGTGTGAACCACTAAACTAAGTCAAGACACGTCTTTTGTTCGTGTGACACGATCATAGGGTTACCTTCTGCGTGTCGACCACGATACGAATCGTGATAGTTTTCAAATAGCGAAATGACTTCTAATCAGAACTTCGCTTTTACTTATTCACAAGTCTACAACAAAATTCATTCATTCATTCATTCATCTCAGCCATTGGGTGTCCACTGTTGGACAAATGCCTCCCCCAATTGGGGGGAATTGCCAATACTCGCCACGCTTGGCAGGCGGGTTGGCGAGCGCAGTATGATTTCCGATGCTCAGAAGGCGCTGCTGCCCACCTTCTGGTACGTGGTCCCTTAGCCGACTCTTACGGCACCCGCGGGAAGAAATGGGGGAGTACTATTCTAGGCCGGTACCACCACGGCGCCACAACAAAATTATGCACGAATTATTCATGATGTATGCATGGTTCAGATCGATAGGCAGATTTTATATTCCATGCAAAATATACGGAACTAAAGAAATAGCAACTGAAGCTAATAAATGTTGGAATCTTTCGTAACTTTTTTATGTTATTTTAAAACTGGTAGATTATCGCCGCAGTTCCTATATATTCTTTATACCCTTAAACATTATATAGATACACATTTGAATATCATTTGTAAACATAAAACAACAAGATTGATTTTCCCGTTCTATTTTACTTTTATTTTATTTTATTTAATAATTACATAATGTAGTATAATTGAAGGAAACGCAGAATCTATGACAAAAGAAATATATTTTCTTGGATAGCAACATTAGTGGCCATATTTTGTTATTAAAACTGACGTGGTTTTGACACATTATAAATGTATAAAACACGGGAGTTACTCACGTAATAAGTCAGAGGGTTCCGACTATGGCCATAGTTTTGTTTAGTTATTGTTCTCGTTACCCCATTATATTTAAGTTGCTTTTGTATCCTTTATTTACTGTTGAAATAAACATATTTGTATTGTAAGTATTATATAGTTCAACGTTATCGCTATTGTGATTATACAGAAGCTGAAAATGAATTTCGACGTTTACAAATGTAATCATTTAGTTAATAGCTCACAAGGGTATATTTTGTGTGTGGTAGCGGAAAGGATAATGATGTCCGAAATTAACAGAGATGACATTTAAGACGTTTCTGATAATATTTTCACAATTGCTTTGTAATATGGCATATGACCATCGACATCAAAGTTTTTCAAAATTTAAACTGACAAGCTTTTTTTTTTTTATTCGCAATATGCAGGCGTTTGACCACTATCTCACCTGATGTTAAGTGATGATGCGGTATACGATGATTCACTCCTGCCTAGAAGATACCTGTTCACTCGTGACTTGAAGATGCCCAGATTGTATTCATGTGGAAACACAGACTTAGGCAATGAGTTCCACTCGTTAGCTGTACGCACTATGAATGTGGAAGCAAAACGCTTGGTGCGACAGGGTGGAACTTCTACCATGTATGGATGTAGCATTGCAGTCCGTCTGGTCGTTTTTTGGTGGAATGGGGAAGGAGGTACCAAGTTATGTAACTCCAGAGCACACTCCCCGAAATGTATCCGGTAAAAAACCGATAAGCTAGTGACTCTACGCTACGCCCGTGAACGTGGGCGTTGTAATAATTATTATCTACCGAAACCTCTCGATTTCTGGAAAAATATATTGTCACTAAATGCAGATGCAGAAATTCAAGTAAGTATATTTAGATTTCTGAGTAAATTAAGATTTATAATGTAATGTTACAGTTGACGGTTGCCGTTGGCCGGTCGCCTTCACCTTGGTCGCTGGTTTGTATCACGGCAGCATTGACAGCGCCCGTGACACCAACGCTGCGACTGGACTTGTCCAAAATAAACATCACTAACAATTATACAGGCGACCGCAATAAAAATATATATTTGTCACCGTCCGCTTTCTTTTTCTAATTCAGGTGTCTTGACGCGATTGAATACAGTTGAATTTTTCTACTTTAATAAAGTATTAAAAGCATAGGTACATCTAACGTAGCGTAGTGTTTATTTTTATCTCAAGTCTATCCAGAACCTCATGATTCGCAACTGGGGTAAGCTGGAGTTCGTTTTGTAACTTACTGAGGGTAGCCGTTGCCTTGTAGTGGTAGTGGTAACAGTCTCCGTCGTTTCGACCGTCTCCATCTCCTCGTTCTCTCCAGGATTGTTGTTCCATGATCCAAAGAATTCCGTCATGTTTTGTATAACCTTTATCACCCACAGCACTGAACTTCGAACAGCTTTTGAGACACATTCACTGCACTTGAGAACTCGTTTTGAAACGTATAATTTATTCGATGGTTTCTTTTAAATCGTTGCATCCATTGCAGTCGGTAAACACCTTGCACTTGAGAGCAACAACTAGCCGGCAGGAAATATCTGCCGGTGCACCGCGAGACGGGCAGAGCTGGTGTTGTATAAAATCCTACTGGAAAACTGAAATAACCGCGGCGAACAAAAAGCACCAGCCAACACATTTCACGTGCGTGAGTATTATTAGTTGGACGATCTAGTCGAAAGAGTTAAGTGTCGCTGTGACCTTTTACATGAATTAAACTATAATCATTTTCGTATATTCCGCATTTTTATTTGCATATCTGAATATTTGCGCTATTTTAAGTTGATCTTGAGCGATTTCAAATTTACTTTGACACAAACGGCTCTTTTCTGTCATCTTTAAATTCTTCACTAGATTCAATACTTATAATATTTACTTATTATTTTTTAGCAACATGTATGACGATTTATTTTATTTTAAAAATTATATTGTTTCCTGAGGTTTTCTCAGTTTTTACTTACTATTAAGAGATCTGGCAACATTTCAGAGTTTTTATGATATCTAAATTAATCTCAAGTATTTTCGGCGATAGGCAACAATTCTATTACGGTGTTAGGTGTTTTTATTAAACATTTTGTCTTGGAGAATGTTATTTTTCAAAAAATGGTACGACAGCTGCTCATATTTGTGGCGTTGGTGTCCCCATAATACGCAGTTCAATCGTATCAGTTCAATATCATTTCATTGCTGGAGATGGGTTGTATGCTGCCATCCAGCTGCGGCGTCAGCGTAGGTGCTGACAGCTTCTCCACTTAATATAAATACGCGGTTCTCCAAACAACCCGCGATAAATCTGTACTGTGCCCCGAATTACACCAACCGATACGCTGTTTTAACAGCATATCGATAGAGTCTTCTATAGAACGCAGGCGCATCACTAATGTTAACAAACTTTCCTTCGTGCGAACCACCTTTACGATTCCGCACCTTGACTGAGTGATCATAATGTTCAAAATTTGTTGACAGCTTTATTTATGGGTCATCTCTTCGCCATATTTTTACTGATTTTTATGCACGTGTAATCGGTAATACGATCGAATTCTCTTTCATGTTGAGGGGTCATTAGTAGCGGTCATTATATTTGGAAACACGGTGGTTAGTGACAGATGGACTTGGTCGTGAAATTTCACTTTTTACTGGAGAAACTTCCGTTTTGGACAAAGGAAGGATATTTGGGGGTGTGTCATGTCATGATTCACTTTGGCATAGTTTTTCGTGCAACGGGTTAACAGCTTAAATATATCTATATTGAGAAGCACTAACATTTTACTATATTATTATCGTAGAGCGAAGAAACGATCATTACTAATACGGTATGGCGCCTGTGTTGACATTAAGTAAACATAATTTGGTCTAAAACTCGATTAGTCACAGTTAGTACTCACGTGGCATTGTTGATTTCCGCCCGGGTCTTCCCGTTTGGCTCCCCATCATGAGTGTCAAGGTGACTTACCTGAAAATGTTTACACAATAATTAAAAACCTTTCATTGACAAAAAGAATTTAGGACGTGTCATTTATATTTGACCAATACGAAAGTCTCTATTCCAACTCGATACATGACGTAGCTCAGTACCTGTAGCAGGAATAACTCGCGTTACAGTCATTATAGTATCGCAATCGTTTAAATTAAACAATTGAATAACGCACGTACCGTCCCTACAAACTACCGTTTCTCTGTGTCACAGTTTTACTAGACAAGTGAAAGTGTAGAGTTCAATTGCTTAACGCTCCGATACGGTCGCGCTACGATTGCGAAAATGATTCGTGATTTGACTACTGAAGTAACAAATAAAAAACAGACAACCGAATTGAGAACTTTTTTCTTTTTCGGAAGTCGATTAAAAACTCATCAGGAACGACTCGATGACAGTAGAATGAAGATTTCAGAACCATAAACGCCGGTGTAGTTCCTTACGCCCAAAGGTTTTCTATCGGAAACATCACAGCGAATGATGATTCGAATAGCAATAATCTAATTCTACCATCCCCATACCGCCATCAGTCGACCACAGACGTACGACAATGCGCCATCGTTTAATGGTACATGTGACACCTTCACTCACAAAGCGTTTTGCCTCTATTTTCATAATGTATACTGCTAGGCGTAGGAGTGGAAGCCATTTGAAGCCTGTGATTTCCAATTGGTAACTGATGATGTGATGACTGTCTTAAGGCATGATTAAATAGATTGTACCTTCTAGGAATACTTCCTTAACATCAAGTGAGACAGTGCTCAAACACAAGCATGTTGAAATACTTTTCAAAAAGTAAATTTATTTATTTCCAAAGTCATCAAATATCGCTATAACATGCAAGTCGGTCGACAAATTGAAAACACATTATTTCCTACAAAGCTTTTGGTTGTGGTGGTGTAACGAAAACTTCTCTGAAAATGTCATGTTTGTAGACCATCATTTGAAACACACTGATAAATTCTATTTTTTATCCGTAGGCAGGCAACCAGTGGTCAAAAATTTTATTTTCTATTTTGTAGATCTAACATTTAACCACTATCTCACTTGATGGTCAGTGACGATGTGGGTGTAATCTCACTAAACCTAGATCCATACTATCGCTCAAGGGCTGCTGCCTGAACACACTATGTAGTGATCATTTTTCAAACTTGAGGGTGGTAGTTAGCCAGGAATTCGTTCTTCGAAAGAAATCTACCACCATGCTGGGAATTTGATAACAGTGTTGCCTTCACCGAAAGCTCAAGTGAGCCAGCGTTCATCTTCACTTCTAAATGTATCCATTGGTCAAAGTTTATATCCAAGAGTGTGGGATTGCCTTTACTATGTACCAAAAAACGGATCATTTGGGTGTGCATTTATGAGTAAGATATAGAATGTGATTATTTGTTTATAAATAGTAGTTTTTATGAAAGTCTTGAGTATGAGCAGTGGTACCAATATCGACATTTTATCTTTCAAGTAAGCTTCTGAATATTCTCTTGGAATATTCTCTCCCGATAAAACTGGTAAATTTATTGGAGAGTGTCTGCACTTTGAAAGGTGTTTGTATATTATTTACACTATTCCAGTCTTCCCGTAACCACGATCAGTTAACTTGATTGAAACATCGAGGTTAGTCAATATATTTTGATATGGAAATGTGCTCGAATGGGCTTGTCTTAATTTCAATCATTAATTCGTTTCACAAGGTTAACATTAGTCAAAATTAAAGTCTTAAAACGTTCTGTTTCATGTAACTCTTTATTAAATTTATTGAAATTGTATTACTTGTAATATCTTAGTATGCGAGATTTTTGCCCAATCCTCCGATCAAATAAGAAAGTACCAGGTTAAAAACGTTATTTAATCCTAGATCAGGCGATAAACTCGGATAATTTGGCTGGCGCAAGAGGGCCTAAATTGAATTGAATTGAGTTGAATTGTATTGAATTGAATTTTCTTGACTAATTAATTTTAATTATATTTAATTTAGCTTTATTGTAATTTAATTTAATACTCATTTTATTTTATTTTATTCAATTGGTTAACTTATGTGTATGGGTCATAGTAACCTGAAATAAAAGTTTTTTTTTTTTTTTTTTTTTAAATGCGTAAAGTAGAAACTGTCAACGTATTCTACGTAAACATTACTAAACATAGATTTTATCATCTACGTTTTTTTCGCCGTAGTTTATCATATATTAATTCGGTGGATAGCAGAACTCTTAACCGATACAAGATAATAGTTTCTGATGAAACTTATGTGCACAGTTAGTTAAATGTTTGATGTGACTCCAACGGCATATTTTTTTTTAAATACCGTTCAAAGCAGCATCATAGTATAGACAAATTAAAATAATAAATTCTAATGTATTTTGCTGGCAATAAAAATTGAAGAATATGAATTAGCAGCTATGAGTAGCTGCTAATTCATAGTGATTAAAAATAGAACATACAACTTGTAAACAAAATCACATTAAGCTTATAATATATCATTCAATAATCCTACTAATACTATAAATGCGAAAGTTTGTGAGTATGGATGTATGATACTGTTACTCTTAATGATTTGGATGAAATTTGGCATGCTGATACTTCAGGTCCCGGAATAACATATATGCAACTTTTTATCATCGTCATCAATGATTACCACGCGTGTAAATCCGCGGGGCGCGCGCAGCCAGTAATAAATAATATTTTCTTTAATCTGGCAATCAGTGTCGCTTTAAATTTCGATGAAAGGATTTGGTTATGGCCAACAAATGCTTAGCTAAATTTACCGGAAAATTAAATTATGATGAGATTGCAGATGTGTAGGAAACCATGATTCCGGGGATCTGCCGCCAGCGACTATTAATTTAGATTAGGCATTGATTTACGACTATTTTATAGAATTTGCGAGTGTCTGTGCTATTTTAAATGTCGGCTAAAAATAGCGTATTACGCAATTTTATCAGCTAACACAATAGCGTTCTTTAAATAGAGAACTTAAGAAATGTGGCTATAGAAATAGTAATCAAGTTGTAAATTGTATAAGCATACTAACTACGCCCCTGGGTTTCACCCGCGTGGACTTCGGTTTTCCCGCTACCTCCATTATCCCACAGGAATTGTACTTTTTCTGGAATAAAAGATAGCCTATGTGTTATTCCAGGGTATATGCTATCTTCATTCCAAATTTCATGCAAATCCGTGCAGCCGTTTCCGAAAAAAATCGATGTGAATGCTCATTTTATGTAACCTATTTTATAGCCGTGAAGACCTTTAATTGGCTTTCCGATATTTAAAAAAATATATTATACTGTTCATTTAGCTGTTGGTTAAGTTGGCTAAGTAACAAACATAAAAACGACAAACTTTCGCCTTTAATAATAGAATGTGATTATTTTGCACGTATCGGAACCAACAGCATTGGAAGATGGTAGGGTACTCGTACTATCCTGGCTAGCTACCACCCTCAAGTCTGGAAAAACTGTCTCCAACTCAGTGTTCATGCGTCTGTCAGAGCAGTCATTAGTCTAGGACTAGCATGATCCAACCCTTGACTACATCGTCGAAGACAGAAGAAAGTATGCGTATAAGTTATATGCATATTATGACTTAAGTATGTAGGTACTTAATATGTATGTCAATTTTCATTAAAATAGGTTCACTCAGTGTGTTCAGAGTGTGTCATCCATCAGTGATGATGAGATATATGGAACCTAAACGTGGTCTCCAAGGGCTTAGTAAACAAGCTCAAGGTCGTACAAAGAGCTTTGAAGTAGTATGCTCAGAGCTTGATAATGAGTTTAGCGGATTCACAAAAATAGTAGATATGAGTACCTCCTATGAACAAGTAAGACTAAAATCAATTCTACTGGAATTTGTAATATATACTTTATTCAATCCTACTAATGTTAAAAATGCGAAAGTTTGTGAATATGGAATACAGATGTATGGATATATGAATGTATGTTTGTTAATCTTTCACGCCTAAACGGATGGATAGATTTGGATGAAATTTGGTTTAGAGATATATTAAAAATATTACCTTGGATTAACACATAGGCTTATCTTCATCATCACCGTTTTTCATCATCACACGGGTAAAACCGCGGGGCGCAGCTAGTAAAAGTATATTTCTACATGTTATTGTATCGGATGTATGTAAAACTTGGCAGAATTTGTAGGTTCGCTAATAAATCTAACTGGTTCATCGATGCTCTCCACGCTCCGCACAGTGGTGCCTATGTAGAATTTTATTGGACACAAGAATAAAGTTTTGTTACCATTGAATTTCAGTATCGTTCTTTGTTCAATAACCAAATTATATTTAACTTAAGTGTCACTTGTAAGTGACGTACATAGACTCACAAGTCTTAATTATTATACCTTTTTTTTTGAACGATTCACACAAGGTCTTCAGGTCCCAAACTAGGCAGAGCCTGTACTATGGTAACCTGGTGACTGATATATATACATACACACACCCAGATACAGGTCAAACAGATATGTTCATACACACAAATGTTTGACCTGTCCGGGAATCGAACCCGAGACCCGCGGCTCAGAAGGCAGAGTGCTACCAACTGCGCCAACCGGCCAGTCAATACTGGCCATATGGCCATGGCTATACTGTAATGTGTTGGTATAAAAACTATGATTTTGTTATTGAACAAAGAACGGGTCTATTGGAATTATACATATCTACAATGATGTTTTACTAAAGATGACGTATATTCATACTGCGTGGTGCTCAGATTTTGTTCCTTTACGACATAAACATGCTTACTGCGACGGATAATACGGTACAAATAATATAGAAAAGGATAGCTATATGTTTAGACTTGCGCTTGAAATACGCGTCGTAATGAAAATTACTACAATTGACTTAATTTTGCCGCCTCAGTTTCCATGCGCTTGTGCGACATCTACCTCATATAAACATATAATATCATTGCATATCTACACATGTCACGTACCTACCTGAAACAAATTGAGGGGTCATTTCATACTAAAAAACAAATGAGTTGTTTACAAGTCTCGTCGCATATATGTATCTTCTTTGTGTTAGATACATCATGTGCTGCTTTGTTTTCTCCTTAATGGTCAATAAAAAGGATTTATATTTATTTTTAATTACGTTAAACGATGACGACGTTATAATTACATGTTAAGATTTTTGTTCAATGTTTTCTTTGTTGCAGTGTGCAGTGGTTAATTAAATTCGGACAGCTGTGCACACGCTAGCGTATGGGTGCGTTTTCTCACTCCATATACCTAGCCATATTTTGCTCTGACACTCTATTTTTTTGGTTTGAACGCTCTATTAGACCGATATGGACTCCACTCAAGATTTCATCATGCCCATATTTACGTCTAATTATCCGATTAAACTATGCTCAACAAGACCGCAACCCCTTTCTAATACCCTTTCCACCCCTTGATTCATCCAAATTTTGGTAGGCTGTCAAAGGTGACAAGAACACAATAGGGTCAAAATATTACTACCAAATACATCTTCTAATAGTTAAGTACAAAGTGCGTGAATTTGATAACAGAATAATACCTATATAATACCTAATAGCTGAATTTGGAAAATCTTCAAATTCCCTCGTTCCATTTTTGTTATTTTATAGGTCCTCATTAAAAGAGTTTGTCCACCCTTGATACTGAAAGTTCGCGAACGCACCTCAGGGCAATGTTTGTGTTACAAATAATGTTGTTAAGCTGCCGAGCACTGCCGAGGCGAGGCGATGTAGGTTAATGCATGTAGCGACATCTATCGGATGGATTATGAACCAGCGTTTCCGTCGCGCGCGGTAATTATCAACAATATTGAAATAGTGCGGTGCGCCAACGGAAGCTGTAACTGTTTCATTTGTACACGCGCCTACCAATTAGCTTTACAGTGTTTTCGCAATCAGCTAAAATGACTTGCAGGACGCCCTTATGGATATGGATGACCGTGCAATATATGCCTATACCTATCTATCCTCTCACTTTCACACAATATGTGATATATTATTATAGGACAGAAAGTCAGATTTCGCATTTATTGTATTCTATTTAGTTTGGCAGTTGAATGTCATTTTGAAAATGGAATCGTAAAATATAACAATAAAATGCTTAAAGCCTATCGTACCTATTTTTATCAATGGCTGGTAATAAATTATAATATTTTTGTAGCTAAACCACGGCTTGATAGCAATCTGACAATGAAGTTGATCGACATACGACCACTAAAATAAATCTTGTTTGCTGCATGCCAAAAACGCTTGTGAGACACATAAATCAAATTCTGCCACGCCTAATAAATTCCTAATCGAATAGGTCAAAAAAATGACTTCAAAAACACGCTGCAATAACAGTTGTAGTGGTGCATTTTTGCTACCTGCTGCTTAATGCATAGCTGTAATCAAATCTGTCAATATCTTTCTGTCCTTTTCCAATTCACATTATCGCTTAGCTTCAGTAAAAATATACAGAAAAAATATACAGTTAAAACTATGGCTAATATAATAATGTCGCTAACGTTGCTCGATGGAAACTAGGTATTAGGTATTTGTATAGGTAAGACATCAAAACATAGGAAGGTACTTATCACATTAATGAGCAAGGTTTTGGCAAAGTACATATTTAAACTGTGTTTTTGGCGTCAGTGATGCCCAACTCATTTCAGAATATCTACCTAATCTTTGACTGTAATAACGATACCTAAGTACCACTAAGACAAAAACCAAAACTAAATAAAAATATACTTACGTAGTACTGAAGCACTTATTATCAAGAAGTTAATTAAGTTTCCTTTCCCGCAATTTTTAAATTACACGAAATTGTGCACATTTCATTAAAGTCAGATTCCTAAGCCGTATCTCGTACTATTATTGCGATACATGTTTCAAAATCACAACTAGAGCGTTTAACGAAATGTAGGACGCTGTTTTATGCTGTCAACGTGACGTTTTAAAAGGTGAATAAAACTATTTAAAACGCGCGATGGTTGAGCGCACGCGCACGACTCGATGCTTGAATTGATACCTATCATAATACAGCCTCACTTCAGAGCCACACAGATCGTTTGCTCCTATCTAAGTACTATTAATTACTTTTTAACTTGTTTCTACAATATGTGGATTAAATCAGTAATGCAATATTAATCACAATTTAAAAAATAACAAAGTAAGTGTTTTATTATTGTTTTTATAAGTACCTACTTATGAAAAAAATGAAGCAAATCCTATCCTACTTATATTATAAATGCGAAAGTTGGTGTGTATGTTGCATGTGTGTACGTGTGGAAAGGCTAAACCGATTTCGTTGAAATTTGGTATAGAGATAGTTTAAGCCCTGGATTAACACATAGGCTATTTTTATTCCGGAAAAAGTATAGTTTCCGTGGGATAATTGAGGTAGCGGGAAAGCCGTAATCCTCGCGGGTGAAATCGTCATATGGGACCGAATCATATGCGACAAAATTAATTTAGGTACATATATTTTTAACACATTCTTATTTTAAAAGGATCTTTTTTCCGCTAATCCGTGCCGCTGAATATAATTGAATTAAACGGATGACATTACAGGGGTACAGGCAGAGAGGGCGGGAGAAATTCTGATACGCGTTGATTTAAAATATTACAAAAATGTACTTACAGCATGATTTATGGTTTCAAAAAAAAATTATCACTTTCTTAGACTTTTCAATTTCTTTTCTTTCGGTGTAAGACATAAGCGCGCTCGACAACTTTGTTAGTACTCAAAATCGTAAGTCTCTCGAAAATATTTTTTCATTAATGTGTAAATTAGCAGCACAATAAATTAGAAAATGAATTAAAATGATGTTCAATAAGAATTAACCTTCATGAACCACTTATGAGAACAGCATAAGTGGTATTTTTTTTAAGTTTATTAGACGGATTTTCAAACAAAATAAGCTGAAAAGACTCAAAATTGTCTATTTAGCAAATTGTAATAAAGCCTTAATATTCAAAAAGAACATATAGATAATGTGACTATGACAAATAACTCTCCTCAAGAGTTCATAATAATTTATTTACGTCATGCCAGCTATGAGTCACATTACCGCTATGTAGATTCATAATGAAAGACAAAGGTCAGAGCGCACCACTTGAATTATTTGTTGTTCAGCACAGGATCCATTTAATTTTATGTAGTTGGATTTATCATGGCAGAATAAGTACGCATATAAATACATCCAGCGTGAACAAAGCAAGCGATGAATTTACGACTTCCCTAGATTATCATTAGTAGGTATGCACCGTCGCAGAAGATTCATTATATTATTTTTAATTAATTAATTTTAATTTATATAAATTTAAATAATAATTAATAAACAACAATTCATCATGTCAAATTGATCAACAATCAAACATGTCCGGGTTATAGATGCGTTTGTGTTTTGCTCATTTATGTATAAAAAATTACATCAAAGAAAGGTAGTCTTAATTCGGTTAGATTTTTATGTGCTGCAGTGTCTTCGTCATGTATAATGGAGATATTTTTTATTATTTTATGGGTCTGGTAATATAGTGGCATTCGTTATTAAAACTGACGCGGCTTTGACACATTGTGAATATATAAAACACGGAGGAGAGGAGAGTACTCGTACTCTGTACTAGGCGAACCGCGACCCCGTCCGCGAGCGCCCCGTGTTCTCCTTGAAAAAGACCACCGAATGTGGTTGAAACTATAGTCGGAACCCTCTGACTTATTACGTGAGTAACTCAGAGTAACTCTGTTTTATACATTCATAGTGACATTTGCAAGAAAATGATCCAGATAATAGAAGTCGGCTTTTATAACGTTTAAAGTTTTTAAATATTAAAAGAAAACATAAGTTAGGAAATATTGAAATAAAGTTTATGACACGACTGTGAATGATAATAGTCGCCATTTATTTCACCTTATATTAAAAACACAAATAAAGCATAACTTGATGATAAAACCAACGTTTAATTTACAAAGGCCTAAATAAAATTCCTTATGTAAATATTTTTTAAAGTTTCCTTTTATGGTTGTACAATAAGGTGTTTATCTATCTATCTGTCTATGAAGTGATATAATTATATAGTAGAGTCTCTGCCTGCAAAGACACTGTATGTAATGTAATTTGCATTTTACGATACATGAAAAAAGCCCTTCGGTATATATATGTAGATGTTAATCCGTAACCTACATAACGCATATGATGCGTTCTGTAATGGCTTTTTAAGCTCTTTTATTTTGTACAGTTTCGCAACATTCAGCTGAGTGTGTGACGGACGGACAGATGATCTCGAGTGGGTGGCGTCATCTCATATTTAATCGCTAATTGGTCTGGGTTGCCATAATATTACGCAATCAATGCTATGTATCGTATATAGGTTACACCAATGGTCTATGTAGTAAAACATCATTGGGTTACACACTATATTAATACTATGTATTATTTATTTACTAACAAAGAATACAAACATGAGTACTTACTTTAAAGTATATGAGAGAATTTAATCTATAGTAAGATATACTAAGGAACGTAGGTACGGACTTAAATAGGAATCCGTTGTGCCCTTTATGGATCCTTTCAAATGTAGTTAATACTTTATAAGAAAGTTTAGGGTGAGAGTACTGTAACAATGTTGATTGACGTTTCACCCGACAATGGCGAAGCTAAAAAGACGGGTTATGTTTTGCCGTCTACATTCAAGTACTAATGTATGGTTTACATAGTTAGTTTATTTTGCCGTCTGTTGTGTGTGTGATTTCTCTTTTTCCACTAAACTGAAATTCTGGACAATAAGATAAGTTTTAGAATATAAGGTTACGATAAAGTCCAAATCATTATGACACTTATCAAAAATAATTCTAAAATTAAATGTTTTAATTGAATTGCGGATGTTTTAATATGTAATAATTGAATATGTAAATTTTCGACCAGCAATTGAATAAAACTCGTCTAATATTAGAGATAGCGTTGTATAAATTTATACGAATTAAAATTTAAGCGTAATTAGAATACACGCTATTTATTTGGAAGAATATAGTGAATTTTAGCTAGTTCGAGTGATTAACAGAATTAAGGCCAATGCCTGCTGAAATTTTCATTAGGTACCTAAGTCTTGATAACGAGGTGTCAAATGATTGTCGTTATATACTGCGAATGACATAGTAAGCATAGTAGTAATAAGCGTAGTACATATATCATCATCTCATCATCATCTCAGCCATAGGACGTCCACTGCTGGACAAAGGCCTCCCCCATTGATTTCCACAAGGACCGGTTGGAAGCGGCCCGCATCCAACCCTTGCCTGCGATCTTAGTCAGGTCGTCTGTCCACCTAGTCGGTGGCCGTCCTATGCTGCGCTTGCCAGTCCGTGGTCTCCATTCGAGAACCTTTCGGCCCCAACGGCCATCGGTTCTTCGAACTATATGCCCTGCCCACTGCCACTTCAACTTGCTAATCCGCTGGGCTATGTCGGTGACTTTCGTTCTTCTACGGATCTCCTCATTTCTGATTCGATCACGTAGAGAAACCCCGAGCATAGCCCTCTCCATAGCTCGTTGTGCGACTCTGAGCCTGTTCAGAAGGCCTATAGTCAGAGACCACGTTTCAGTTCCGTAAGTCATCACTGGTAACACACATTGTTCGAAGACCCTCGTTTTCAGGCATTGCGGTATTTTGGACGAGAAGATGTCTCGGAGCTTTCCGAACGCTGCCCAGCCGAGTTGGATTCGACGATTGGCCTCTTTCTCAAAGTTGGACTTACCTAATTGGACTGTATGTCCTAGGTAGATGTAATGGTCAACAACTTTGAGAGTCGAGTTCCCAATTGATATGGGGGCGGGCGCAACATGGGCATTTGACATAATTTTCGTCTTGTCCATGTTCATTTTAAGGCCCACCCTTAGGGAAACTCTGTTGAGGCCTTCGAGCATCGTGCTGAGGTCTTCCATGGATTCTGCCATGACCACAATATCGTCGGCAAACCGAAGGTGAGTGATGTACTCGCCGTTGATGTTGATGCCGAATCCTTGCCATTCCAAGAGCTTGAAGGCGTCTTCCAATGCGGCAGTGAACAGTTTCGGAGAAATAACGTCTCCCTGTCTCACGCCTCGTTGCAATGGAATCGCCCTCGAAATTTGCTCTTGTACTCGGACCGACATGGTGGCGTTATTGTACAAACACTTCAGCACTTCGATATACCGATGGTCAATACGGCACCGCTGGAGAGACTCAAGCACCGCCCACGTCTCGATCGAATCAAAGGCTTTCTCATAGTCCACAAACGCTAAACATAAAGGCAAGTTATACTCTTCGGTCTTCTGTATAACTTGCCGCAGCGTATGGATGTGGTCTATGGTGCTGTAGCCTTTTCGGAAACCGGCTTGTTCGGGAGGCTGGAAGTCATCAAGACTGCGTTCGAGACGATTCGCGATGACTCTTGAAAACAGCTTGTAAACATGGCTCAGAAGCGAAATGGGTCTGTAGTTCTTAAGCAATGTGTTGTCACCCTTCTTAAAGAACAACACCACTACGCTTCTGTTCCATGCTTCCGGCGTTGACCCTTCGAGGACAACGGAATTAAAGAGCTTCTGAAGGACTTTCAGTATCGGTGATCCACCCGCTTTCAGAAGCTCTGATGTGATTCCGTCGTCACCCGGTGCCTTGTTGTTTTTAAGCTGCTTCAGAGCCATCCTAATCTCGTATAGGCTGATGTCCGGGATGTCTTCGGTATAGTGCCGGGTCAGCTTGGCTCTTGGGTCTTTGGCCAAGCTGTCAACAGGTTTAGCGACCGAAGTGTATAGCTGTACATAGAACCTCTCGATCTCTCCAAGCACCTCTGCTTTGGTCGACGCTATACTGCCATCATCTCTCTTCAGCTTAGTCATCTGGCTTTGCCCAATAGACCTGTCTCTTGCAAACACTTTGGAGCCTTTTCTCCGTTCGATCGTATCTTTAATACGATTTGTACTAAAGGTACGGATGTCGTGTCGCAAGGATTTCCATATTCGTCTATTGAGCTGTCTATATGACGCAGCATCATCGGATGATTGCAGTTGCAACGAGCGTCGTTCAGCCATGAGGTCGAGGGTATGGCTGGAGAGTTTTTGAGGTCTATTTGTACGGCGGGGCTTAAAGAACTTAGACCCCACTTCGTGGACAGTTTCTACAAACCTGTTTTTGGTCTCGTCCACCGACGCAAAGTTCTCAAGGCAAGCAAAGCGATTGGATAACTCAAGTTGAAAGCTCTCGGGGTTTTGGATATGGACATTTTGAGGTCGGAGCGTGGATTTCATCAAACGGGACCTCTCAAGTTTAACATTAATATCCAATGTGCCTCTTACCATGCGGTGATCACTACCGGTTTTGACCATGTTGATCACAGAGACATCATTGAATATTTGTTTCTTGGTGGTCATGATGAAATCGATCTCATTTCTTGTGGAACCGTTGGGGCTCAACCAGGTCCATTTCCTTTGAGGCGGCTTCTGAAAGAAAGAGTTCATCATAAAGAGTCCCTCTTTCTCCATGAAGTCGGCCAGCCTCTGTCCCCTAGGGTTCCGTTGTCCATAACCAAATTGCCCCACTCTCAACTCTCCATCACTTCTTTCGCCCAACTTTGCGTTAAAGTCCCCCATAACAACATTGTAATGGGTCTTGGAGGTATGTATGGCCCTACTAATGTCCTCATACATAGCCTCTACCTCCTCATCGGTTCCGAGTTTCGAGGTCGGTGCATATACCTGAATGACCTTCAACGAATATCTGCTTGATATTCTGAGTATTAGGTATGCCACCCTGCTCGAAACGCTGTCGATGGTGATGATGTTGTTAGCGAGGGACTTGCGAACGAGAAATCCAACACCACCTTGGGACTTTTGGTCGCCTTCCCGGTAGTAGAGCAAGTTACCGGATTTGAGAGTTATGGTGTCCTCACCCTCTCTACGGACTTCACATAACCCTAAGATATCCCAGTGTAACTTACTCATTTCTTCTTCCAGTTCGACGATCTTCTCGTCTGCCAACAAAGATCTTATATTGTGTGTTACCAGGGCCAGAGGTCGTTTTTTCAGGGAGTGGTAGCCGGGAATCTGCCGGAGATTCTTAGCACCCCCCTGCTCCACCGTTACACTGGCCGCTACCGGAGCCAGCATTAGCGGAGCTGCCGGGGACTGGGGGCCTGGTCACTTTTTGTTGTATCATACTGGGGGGGGGGGGGGGGGGGGGTTGCCAATACTCGCCACGCTTGGCATGCGGGTTGGCGAGCGCAGTATATAAAATACGACCCTCAGAAGGCGCTGCTGCCCATCCTTCTGGTACGTGATCCCTTAGTCGACTCTTACGACACCCACGGGAAGACATGGGGGGGTACTATTCTAAGCCGGTACCCCACGGCAAGTACATATAGTACTTGTATAGTACAGTACATATAGTATATGTACAAAAGGTCTCGATGATTTGACACTCAAGGGAATAGAGCAAGATTTCAATTATCATCAATACACCTTTTACATTCACATACTAAAAGAATTAAAAATAACGGGAGTTTATATAACCAAGAGGAGGAAGAACAGGACAAAGAATGAAATAGTAGAAAGTATATATTATTTTATAAATACATATTATATATATATATATGTGTGTGTGTATTTGTTTTTGCCTGTGTGTACAATAAAGTGTTTTGTATGGTATTGTAGTGTGTGATCAAATGTATTTTATACATTTATAAAATTGTACTAGTGTTGCCGCTATAACAACAAACACTAATAAAACAGACGAAAATTAATATTTAAGGGGACGATTACGACGATAGACGATTTAAGGGGACCCATACAAAGAACGTGACTTTTTTATTTATAATGGTACGGAGCTCTTTGTGCGCGAGTCCGACCCGCACTTGGCCGGTTTTTTAGTTATCAATGCTTTTTTTCCATTCATTCATCGTAGCCATAGGACATCCACAGCTGGACATATGCCTCCCCACACAGGGGGCATTTATCTATACTCGCTACGGTAAGAGATGGGAGAGTACTATTCTAGGCCGGTACCACCACGGCACGTTATCAATGCATTATCGATAAATTGAAATTAAGATATAAGAGCATATCTTATCTTAAATTTTATCTTAGATTGCATAGCTCTCATCAACAAAGAATAGACGCTGATTGATATAGTCTGCGACTGACACAGACGCTCCGACCCACTCTTTTGTTTCGCGTGACTGTAAAGTATGACTAAAGCTCAGCCTACCTACATCCCTGGATATTGGCTTTTACGACGCCTGCACATTTTAGCTTTCTCCCTCGACATATTAATATTATGGCTGAACAACGACCGCCTGACTCATCAATCCCGAACAGTTACAAATCAGTTTTTGCATCTGGGTCGCGCGTAAACGGCTCTACTTACTTGTGAAATTGTCCGCCATTTTGTTTGTTTCGCTGTCCCATAGACGCTGACTGAATCGCGTGCCTTTTTCATATTTTGTCGAACACTTTTTACTACACAATTTATCTTATCATTTAAAGTTTGAGTTGGTGACATGGGTTTTCTTAATATTAATATCAAGGTTAAAAAATAATTACCAGCAGTGTACCTATGTATTCATTTTTATATACTAATTGGAAGAAAATAATAAATTTATTATCTACCCACTGTAGCTGCCACATAAGAGGCGAATGCAAGACAAATAAAAAGTTAGTTTCATAAAAAAATGGTATTACTCTCTGCTGTATATAACTGTCGGCAGATGTAAATAATTATTATGTACATTTAATATAGGTTGTTCATCCGTCTGACGATTACTTCCATGAACATATAGCAATATGAAAAGTAAGTTATAGATAATTTTGAGTACTTGACTGAAGCATTTTGCATAGCTTTGACTCTATTAGCTAGAGGAATTTCAAGAGTTTGGACGTTAGCACTGTCGTATTAATGTCTATGATACAATATTATTACTTATGTACTTTGTTTTTATTTTAATATTTCCACTTCCTCTTAGATAAAATATAATATATATTTATAACATTAGATACAGTAGTTTACCTAGATATATACTTAGTTAAATTATTATACAATTAAATGTATGCACCTAATACACAACGTCTGTTGGCTAAATTAACATAAGTAGTCATTCGATTTGTGACAGATTTAAACAGACCGGAACGCATGTACTAAAATAAATTTACACTTATACATTTGTTTTACATTTTTTCGAAACACGTTCGAAAACGGGGGATCTCTGAGGAAACAACCAAAAAAAACAGCGGATTTGAGAAACTCTCCTATTTATATGTAGGCTAAAGTATTTGTTTGTTTTACAAGCTCTACATATGTTTAATCTGTGTCACGCGAAGTTCATTGGCATAAAGACTAACTGACTCACGCGTGTCGATATTCAGCTTCCTTTAGATCGAAATTGTCTTGAAATACAACATCGTAAAGGGACATAAATAGAACATCATTACAACTGGTTGCCATTAGCAACCAATTACAATGTTCCATTTTCAACACGAAGATATTAACAAAATAAAGATTATGTTGCCGGAAGGACACTTCGGAAAGAGCTTTATCCTACTGATATCATAAATGCGAAAGTTTGTGAGTATGGATGTTTGTTCCTCTTTCACGCAAAACTTACTGCACGGATTTCGATGAAATTTGGAAGACAGATAGATTATACCGTGGATTAACACATAGGCTTTTTTTCATCATCATCATCATCACCGTTCTTAATCACCAGACGGGTAAAAGGGATTTGAGTGAGATTTTGTAAGTAGATACTTCAGGTCCGGGAATAATCATCATTATCAGCAATCATCACCACGACGGATTTGTATGAAATTTGGTACAAAAATAGCCTATACCCTGGATTAACAAATAGGATATTTTCATCATCACGATCATCACTGTTATTCATCACCACGCGGGTAAAACGGATTTGTATGAAATTTGGTATGTAGATACTTCAGGTCTGGGAATAACACATAGGCTACTTTTCATCATCATCATAATCATCATCAATGACGCGGGAGAAACCGCGGGGCGTAGCTAGTATAAAATAAAAATAAATAGTGCCATTTGGCCTTCTCTTATGGAAATAAGTTTAAAAGACTTCAGATACAGATACAGATACAGATATTTATTGGTAAAATAATATTTTTTTTTTTTTTAATTTCCTTCTAAGTTTGCGTGCTCCACCTTAGACCGCGTCGTCGCTTAATATCAGGTGAGACAGTGGTCAAACGCAAGCTTATACTCTTTAAAAAAAAAAAAACAACATTTTCAAGTCAAGTGACTTGTAAATTTTTTTTTTTCTAGGTAAAATAAGTAATACTTCTGTATGGACTATGGACCAATTTACATTCAATAACGTTCTAAGATTCATATCCCCTTAGTAATGTAATACTAAATATGTTGCACCCCGCGGTTTCACCCGCATTGTCTATACAGTTTTCTTGTTGAACTATACTTTTTACTGGATAAACGCCTATTTTGCCTATATGTGTCATTCCACGGTATATAGAGTGGCGGATTTACGCATCAGACGGTCCCGTGGCGCAGTGGTTTGTGTCATCGACATGAATTCTGTGTCTCCGGGACCCTGGGTTCGAATCCCGGCAGGGGCAAACATTTGTGCGATGAGTGTAGATGTTTGTCCCGGGTCTTGGATGTTTGTGTGCTGTGATTGTGTGTGTCCATGCATCCCGCGATACAGGGAATCCTAGTGCGGGGGTCTGAGTGTGATGAAATATAAAAAAAAAAAAAAACACTATTAATTATTATTACGCACGTAAGCGACAGACAAATTTTCGCTTTGTAATAATTGTGTGGTTGACAACCGAAGTAAAACTAAGAAAAATAAGACCAAGTTTCAATGTCCATCTTATTCTCCCGGCTAAAAAGATACTTCTGATACTTGTTGACATGATACGTGTTGACTGGCCGGTTGGCTCAGTTGGTAGCACTCTGCCTTCCAAGCCGCAGGTCCCGGGTTCGATTCCCGAACAGGTCAAATATTTGTGCGTATGAACATGTCTGTTTGACCTGTGTCTGGGTGTGTGTATTTGTATATAAGTAAATATATAAGTATGTATATAAGTATATATCAGTCATCAGGTTACCATAGTACAGGCTCTGCCTAGTTTGGGACCTGAAGACCTTGTGTGAATGTTGTCCCATATTATTATTATTATTACTTAACCGTGGGATTTTTTCAACATTTTCATGAAAAAAAATATATATTTGACAGATTTTAAGGAGCCAGTGTAAAAGTATCCACTCGAAGTAAGAAGGGTTTTCAAATCGGGCTCTTATATAACGGAGTTTTGTAACAATCATACAACCACTGGCAGATTCAGAAGGATAACTAGAGATCTCAAGGATATAGTATCATATCTATTATACGATGTCTTCTGTACAGCTGGGTCTCATAAGCCCGCGTGTTTTAAAAGTTGGCAAGTAATATTGTTAAAACTTTCTATTGAGCGTTTATTTTTACAACATTCTTTAATTTTATGGAACCATTTATTATAAACAATCTCGAATTAAATAAATATTGAAGGACGGAACGTGCTTCAGCTCCAAAACATAATTAATTAACTAGTTTTAACGAGTTCATTTAACGTTCCTTAGGGCATTGTGCTAGTTTTGTTTTTTACAATCTGGACAAGCCTATAAATATATCTAAACATGTAAACAAATTGATGTATCTGTCTGTGCTTTTAACATACGCATTACCTGACGCACGCCAATATTTAGAAAACGGCAGCGGATGGAAAATTTTAAGTTTGGTCGTGTCTGCCATAAACTCACTTAAAACTTATAATAGCATCATGATTCATCATCATCTTCAGTGCATGATCATAACAAGTAAATATCTATTTAAAAATGTTCTTGTTATTCATTTGTTTTTTGTACTTTTTGCAATAACAAAAATCTCTCTGTATTCAATTGTGAGTTTTGTTATTGCGTTTGCGCTACAATTCGAATTCGTTCAAAATACAATTATTAAATTAAATATAAATTTTAAGCTTGCATTTGACCACTGTCTCACTACGTTTTACTACAATCTTAAGTATGTTTTTCGCCAGAATTTGACAAAAGGAGCTTAATGTTTGTTGAGAAGGGTTTATACCTTTATCTAATCTCATACTGAAAAATCAAAAAGAGAACTTAAATGACAGTCTTTACATACAATATATCGAAATAAATTTAAAAAGTCACGTTTATGATAATATTATGTAGGAATTTAATAAAACGTGAAAGTTTGTATAGATGTCATTACTCAATCACGCTCAAACGGCTGCACAGATTTTTATGAAACTTGGTATGTAGATACTTCAGGTCCCGGAATAATACATAAGCTACTTTTCGTCATCATAATCATCATCATCTATCATCACCACGCGGGTAAATCAGCGGAGCGCAACTAGTATTCATCTAAAACTTTTTATTTTATTTATTTATATATTTCTTAAAATAAAACACTAATAACTAATTACAATACTGCAGCTACTACAATCACATTTAAGCAATCCACTAGCTATTGGTAGCCTATAGATAATTCAAATGTTCTAACCCGCTACCGGTCGGCAGCGTGCCCAGAATGCTAGCAGCATTGCCACGCTGAATTGCAATGCTGATTCGTTGAGCCAAATATGTGGCAGCATTTTGGTCACGCGTCGCATCGATCAAACGCTCTAAAATCTTAAGTAATAATAATAATAATTAATAACCTAAAACTTAGATTGTTATGTAGGTAATGGCATTATCTAATTATCGTATCCAGTAATAGAAATATAGAGCCGACAATGTGTGACATTGAATTAACGCTTTATCGGAGGCAAAAAACCTATTAACATTTTAGCGAAAATTATCTGTTTACAAGATTAACCCGTTGCATAAAACGCATTTTCTTGAAATTGCCGTTTGGAAACGTAAAGGAGTTTGCACTCCAGATTTATACAACTATGATAGTCACTAACGCTTTGTACCCCTGAATAGCTTTTTTTTATGTGAGGGCACAGTGCGGGGTGTATCCGCACTAGGATACCCTGTGTTCGGAGGTATGGACACACACAATCACAATATACAAACATTCATGACCCAAAAACGTACATCTGTGCTCATCGCAGAAATGTGTACGGCCGGGATTCGAATCCGGGGTCGCTGTTCAGTCAGTGTCACTAATCACTGAGCCACAAAAGAAAAAAGTAAAGACGATGGGGTGTCAAAAAAGAAAAAGGAAGATAGGGAAAAACGATGGGGCATAGAAAAGTGCGGTAGAAAGTATCGATTGTGATTATTGTAGAAGGGAGAAGTACTTGAAAAATAAACGAATGAAAATTGTAAACTTTTTTATAATATTAAAAATAATAATATGGGACAACATTCACACAAGGTCTTCAGGTCCCAAACTAGGCAGAGCCTGTACTATGGTAACCTGATGACTGATATATATACTTAAATACATACTTATATATATACTTATATACATATACACACCCAGACACAGGTCAAACAGACATGTTCATACACACAAATGTTTGACCTGTCCGGGAATCGAACCCGGTACCAGCGGCTCAGAAGGCAGAGTGCTACCAACTGCGCCAACCGACCAGACTGGTCGGTTGGCGCAGTTACTAGGATACAAAGAAGTAAAGAAGTAAACTTTACTTCTTGATCTATAGATCAAGAAGTAAAGTTTACCTCTTTGTATCCTGACTAGTTAAGTGACCTACATATGTTTTGTGTTGTTTTTGCAGCTAAACCTAATAACATAGCCCGCTTATGAATTAATAATGAACAGCGATTATATATACGTGACGTGAGTCTTAGCCGGTTCATAGATTATTTATGAACAGTGTACATATACCTGACGTGAGTCCTAGCCGGTTCATAGATTATTTATGAACAGTGTACATATACGTGACGTGGGTCTTAGCCGGTTCATAGATTATTTATGAACAGTGTACATATACGTGACGTGAGTTCTAGCCGGTTCATAGATTATTTATGAACAGTGTACATATACGTGACGTGGGTCCTAGCCGGTTCATAGATTATTTATGAACAGTGTACATATACGTGACGTGAGTCCTAGACGGTTCATAAATTATTTATGAACAGTGTACATATACGTGACGTGAGTCCTAGCCTGTTCATAGATTATTTATGAAGCCTTGTACATATACGTGACGTGAGTCCTAGCCAGTTCTAAGATAATCATGGTGTACATAATATATAGCATTATTTTTTTCTTATTTTGTTTAAAGTGTACAATATTTTATGCCGACGGCACAGTTGACGTATGTTATTTTTGTGATCGGTATTTCCTGTGTTATAAATGACATTTGAATTGATGCTCCATGCACGAATGTTAAAATATCATACCAATTGATTTTGAAGCCATTTCGTGAAATCTTATACACATTAAGTAGTTGGCTCAATGATTTTATATTTGTTATTTTTTTGTTAAACGGCAAGGCAAGCCTGCTTCCTCGTGTAAGAGTTTGTTGATCTGATTTATTTATTGGCAAGTAGGTACGTAATTAATGTGTTTTTATTCGACCACCGACCAACATCTCACTTCCTCGTTTCCCTGTGCATGTAAATAAACGAGACTCCAGAATAACTCTTATCGGGAGCAGATCTACTGCGGAAATAATTACTTTGACCAGAATCGTTGTCGCCACATTAGCCGGGCCATTTACTGTCTCACATCAACAACGGCAACAAGAGCGTTGAAATCACATCTTGTCCGATTTCTCCGTACTTTGCCTGACCGAATTCACGCGTTAATTCTCCGCCAACGATTTGTTCGTACGGTTTTAATTATATCCGCTGTGTTCCATTTTCGCCGTTAGCGACGCTACAGTCCCCATGCGGCTTCCGCGAGCTGACGTTGACCCATCGACTGTCGAAGCTGAGTGACGGACGGCGAGCAGCGCATGCATTTAGCCTGCGCTAAAATTAAAGTATTAACGGCACGTCAATTTGCGATTAACAACTCTAGCTTGACGTGATATGCTAGATTTTTCTGGGGCGTATATATTGCAGTGACAACCGCGTTTTGTTTGCGAAGTCAGGGACCGCTGGAGCGCGATCAAACGGGCGGGATGCTCCGTGCTCATCAATTAGGCAAAAGCGCACATTTGGCAGACTTCCCGAACAGTTGTTCCAATGTAAAGATTTAAGCGTACACGATTCGCGGAACGGTGCCGGTTCGGGCATGCCCTAATAAGGCGGTATTGCGTTTTCAAACCTGCATGGTGGGATTTGCAAGTCGCTGCGCTGGGGTCCAGTATTCATATTATGACCATATCAGAACCGTGGCAAGTTTTTACCGTCAGTTCTGAGAAAATATTCAATAGGTTCAATTATCTTTTCAGGTCAAGCACCTCGTTCGCGCTCTAGACGGAAATAAAGTGGATATTCTACCTAGTTATTACCTAAAACCACTTAAAAATTCTATCGTTTAGGTGTTTAACCATTGCATCGATCAAATAAGTAGTTCTATTTTATAATTATGTGTTTATATTTTTGTAAAGAAAACCGAACGGTGTCAAGTATTTCCAACTAAACTACCTTTGTTGCCTACTGTATTTATATATATTTTTCCTACCATTTATCATTATAATTTTTTAAATTGTAAAAAAAATATAACGTACCTATACTTACTATTGTTCTAAAATTTGGATACTCATTACTCACTCACTACTAATTTTAGAGTTTTCTGTAGTATTTTCTGAAACTGAGTGAGTCGAACTCAGTTTCAGAAAGAAGTTCAAGTATTTTCACTACAGAAAATTCTACGTAAGTATATGTAAATATTACTGAATAAACAAAGTTCTGCGAGCATCGACTTGAAAGTAGAACTTCTTCAGTCTTTGGTCTTTGACATTGAATCATGATTTGTACGAGTATTCATCGTTATGATAATGATAATGACTGGCCGGTTGGCGCAGTTGGTAGACTCTGCCTTCTGAGCCGCTGGTTCCGGGTTCGATTCCCGGACAGGTCAAACATTTGTGTGCATGAACATGTCTGTTTGACCTGTGTCTGGGTGTGTATATGTATATAAGTATATATATCAGACATCAGGTTACCATAGCACAGGCTCTGCCTAGTTTGGGACCTGAAGACCTTGTGTGAATGTTAATAAATAAATAAAATAAATGTATTAATCGATTTGCAAAAACGTACTCCTTCTGGCTATGTACCTACGATAAGACGTAACCCAGGTCAATCAACAAGTAATAAAGTATGTATATTGTAACTTCCTTTGTTAAACTAATATTTACAATTAATATTTAATTCGTCGACATTGAAATCCCTCCCAGCTTATTCGGCGGAGCAATTGAAACGGCGAAAATATGCTAACCTCGGTAGTGGTTACATATTTGAACCGTTTGGGGTCGAGAGATTGGGCCCGTGGGGACCTGGAGCTCATCGGTTTTTCCAAAATTTATCAGAGCGTTTGATCGATGCGACGCGTGACCAAAATTGTGGCACATATTTGGCTCAACGAATCAGCATTGCAATTCAACGTGGCAATGCTGCTAGCATTCTGGGCACGGTGCCGGCCGGTAGCGGGTTAGAACATTTGAGTTATCTATAGGCTACCAATAGCTAGTGGATTGCTCAAATGTTATTGTAAAAGCTGCAGTATTGTTATTAGTTATTAGTGTTTTGTTTTTTACTGGTATCTATTCTCCCAATTTAAAATACCATTTGAAGGGGTTTTATTATGACCTGCACATATTTTCTTCAAAGATTTTGAGTCACATCTGACGAGCAATAGTTATAAAACACGCAACTTTCATGTACATTTTTTGTCAGAGCTGAAACGCAGTCAGTAATTAAATGTTTTCTATGCTCTTTTTCTCTTCATGAATAATCTGGCAGCTTCATTGAAGTTTGTGTTTTGGTGAAAAATAACTACGATATTTACAAAAATATGTAATGCCTCATGACTGCCGTTGCTTTTAAAACGTCTTTTAAGTATTTACTATTTACAGAAGATTGAGGTATTTTTTGACAGCATGTGCCAAGAAAAACAAGTATCCGAAGTAAGCAAACAGAATACATAATAAGTATTGATTCTATAGTTGGGTTTCTAATTCTTTTAAGACAATAATCTGAAAAATATAAACAGCGTACAGTAAATAATAAAAGGCGAAGGTAAACATGGAATTAGTTTAACGCTAATACATTCTAAAGTTTGTGTAGGTGCGCAATTTTATCCATGCTGTAACACCCTAATATGATTTGGAAAGGTTTGTACTATTATAGGTTATAATGTATATATTTATAGATTGTAAGTTTATGGATATTACCATTAAATATGTAATTTTATAAATATAGCCGTACCTAGTAGCTGTATTATTTTATTTTAATAAAAGCATCGCCCCTGCTTTTAATCTTTTAATATACAAAGTTCCTGATTTTCATGATTTCAGTTCATGAGTGAAACCTAGGTCGAAACTTCGACTATAAAAGTGAGTTAAGCCGGATACTACATCCATGTAATAATGTGTCAAACTCACGACAATTTCCAATCAAAAATTCGTCACCTATGTTCACTGTTTATTTTTACTGTTTCAATGGCGTGTATTAATTTTATTCTGATTAACTTTCTGCGGAATAATAGGGCAGCTGTTTTGCGAAGTCTCCAAAACTGGGAATAGCAGAGTCTAAAGCCATGAACAATACCAACATGGCTCTGCAAGCGGAAGCCATAGGTGAAGATCCGTTGTAGCAATCATTACAATGGACTTTATTTCAGGCACCAACAACTAAAACTCTGAAACTCTGAACTCCCTATGTTTGCTGCATAAATAATGTTCTCCCTGTCAGGGGCATTATTTATGCACTCGGAAACACAAAGTATAGACTCGTGGTTGACATTATGTTATTCTATTTACATTATATTAAAACCTATCGAAAAAAGACAAATTAAAAAAAAAGTTGGATATAGAGATAGCAGCTCATTTACAGAGAACAATAGAGGTGTGATACTCTTGCAAGAGGTGTCTAAAAACAGATCGAGGAAGAAGAATGCACTTTGCAAACCACAAGAAACCAAGCACTTTGTTACGACGGCTTGTATAAGAGCCAACACGGATATTACACATTTATTTATCGTATCTAGTTTTAGCTAGGTCACCTAGGTTTTAATTAACTAATACCTTTGTGATATTGAAACTGACGTGGTTTTGACACATTATGAATTTATAAAACACGAGATTTACTCATGTAATAATTCCGACTATATAAAAAGACCACCGAATGTGGTAGAAACGTCGGAACCCTCTGACTTATTACGTGAGTAATTCCCGTGTATTAAACATTCATAATTATTATTTAATAATATTTAATAATAATAATAAAAAAAAATATAACAATAATAATAATTTAAGTTTGGTATATCTATAATTCACCCAAACAAGGTTCCCGACTACGTTAGGGGTACAAAAGTGTAGGAGGATAAAAAAAAAAAACATTCATAATGTACAATAATACCTACTAACTTTTCGTAAAATGTTAGTATTACATCCAGATCATGTTTTGTATATTTTTTTGTAGGTAGTGTTACATCCTGACAACGGATATCCAAAAAGGCAATGACCACGAGTTGATGTAGACCTCTTTGTTCGTATTGCTTAGACATAAATAACAAAGAAGCATTTGCAAAACGTGAAATGAGACATCTCCGAGCTGTTAGCTATTTCTGGCTTACATTAATTCAACACTAAAAGTGACATCTGTCCAATTCTAATTGAAAAGGACGACCGTTGACAGATAGTATCAAAGGTTAGATCGATGATTTTACCCTTGAAGCTGGTATTGATCTCGTTACAATATAATCACAAAACCTTGTTCCAAAACTGTTCATAATTTATAATACACAATATTTTTACAATAACTGGCGTAGATTGACACTGCATAATTATGTAATTAGTTACACACGTTATAATTATATATAATGTATTTTTTGTATAAATGAAGTAATTTTAAAGTGACACTTTATAAAAGGCTTATTTCATATACATTTTGTCATAATTGGCTAAGTCATTCATTTTAATTCTAACTTTATTGAACATTAAGTTTGTAACTACTGTAATAATATCTAAATGTGTTTGTGATACACTAAAGCATTATCTATCTATCTATCTATTTAGAATAAAAACTTGATAACCTATCAGTTGTGCCAAAGTTTGATCACAATAGGTTCCTTGTTATTCAGCTTTTTGTGATCATTTTTATTGTTACAAAACACAGAGCTAACCTATTCTTAATTTATGTTTACCCTGGAAATCCATCCCCGTTTCCTTTTTGATTTAGTGAAGCATTTGGGACTTTATCGAAGTTTTAATTTGAGATTGCAAAGAGACGTAAAGAAGAAAAAAGAAAAAGAAAAAAAAAACTATTTTTATCGACTGGTGATCTTTCACGGATCCTTGAAGGTATAAATTACCATTATCAAATATATATTCTCTATCAAATGTTCCCTGTTGGAATACCCTACATTTATTCTTTACTTTCTTGTCCAATACGCTAGGTGCGGTCGGCACAACATGTTTTCCTCGGCAACTGTTTTATCCCTCGTCTGAAGTCATCTTTGCATGGGTACCTTCGAGTTACTAGCCACCACCCTCAAGTTGAAAAACTTTCACCAAGCACATAGTGTGTTCAGGCAGCAGTCCTTGAGAGCCAGTAAGCATTATTGGTCTAGCGTGATAACATCTTCGACTACATCGTCACTGACCATCAAGTGAGATAGTGTGATCTAGCATCTTTACAGTATAAAAAAATCAAATTATAGTCAAAAAATGTATGGATATAAATCAGGATGGCGTAGCATCTTCCGGAGAAAAGTGATCCATGGACGTCACGACCACGATCAATGCTGAGGAATTGTAGGAGAACGACGCAACGAGCAGAAAAATATTACGCCAGTTTTTAAGCCTTTGAAGGTAATAATATTAAAACTCACGTTCATGATTACTTTACACTGTTTTTAACGGGTATAACGTGGTACTTACGCGTAGTCGATATCACGATCGACAATTGTTTCGGCTTCTTCCGGAAGCCTTCATCAGGATCTTGAGTGCGGTGCGTTAGTCGTAACGTCCCGTCTCGCACTGATCTGATGACATCCTGATGAAGGCTTCCGGAAGAAGCCGAAACAATTGTCGATCGTGATATCGACTACGCGTAAGTACCACGTTATACCCTTTGAAGGTAGCTCATAGAATGAGTCAGTGGGTTGCCTCTAATTATTATCATAGCTCATCGTCGGAATTGGTAGAGCCAATTGAGACTCTACCAATTCCTAGGAGACAGATTATGAGTGATCTTATTAAAATCCGTTGCCTCAAAATTCTTAAAATATGAAATCAATTACGTTTTGAAGTCATAGCGACGTGTACACATCACTATCAAAAAACCCGACTCCTAATAATAATTACACGCGACCCGCCCACACATTTAGAGAACCGTTGATTTAACTATGTCACTAATTAAACCAAGTTCTTAAGCACAAGTATATTGGATTTTAGTCTGCATTAAATCGGCATGGGTTTATCTCATGCATTAGTTTATCTTTTCGCTAAATAGTGTTTTTTTTTTATACTGTAAATATCTAGCATTTCACTACTATTTCACTCGACGGTCAGTGACGATGTGGTCGAAGGTTTTATCACGCCAGATCTAGGATGCTTATAGGCTCTTAGGACTGCTGCCTGAACACACACTATATCTTTGGTGACAGTTTTGCGGACTTGATTGAGTAGTCAAGAATTCAGTTATTTTGAATACCGATAGAAATTATTGAAGAGCTAGGCAAAATGCTTATTTATAGCTGTGGTTTGCAAGAGGCTATTACTGATTGTTCAATTGTTGATATGAATATCTAATGATTAGAAAAGGCAAACGAATCTTAGAGCATTCTCGTTGTGAGCCACAAAAACATTCGGAGTGAACATGTTGAAAACTAAAATGAACTGATTTTAAATCGTGATGATCTACGAGTATAAATATACCCCTTTTGCAACATACACATATACCTAACTATGTTCATGGAACTCTAACAAGTAGCGTTTTATGCACGCACTTTTGGGGCTAATATTAAGCGTACCTACTTTTCTCACTTTTTTGGTCACTTCTCACAATTGCCGTGGTGGTACCGGCCTAGAATAGTACTTCCCCATCTCTTCCCGCGGGTGCTGTAAGAGTCGGCTAAGGGATCACGTACCAGAAGGTGGGCAGCAGCGCCTTCTGAGGATCGGAAATCATACTGCGCTCGCCAACCCGCCTGCCAAGCGTGGCGAGAATTGGCAAATCCCCCCTATATGGGGGAGGCATATGTCCAGCAGTGGATGCCCAATTGCTGAGGAGAAGAAGAAGACTTTTCTCACACAAATGAAGCTAAATAAATTAAGACATATATACATTTACAAAGACCTTGTGTGAATGTTGTTAAATAAAAAATAAATAAAAAAATGGCAGAAAAGTTTTGGTCGCCCTTGCTGAAGTTGGAAAGGATTGATTTTATTGTGAGTTATCATAAGGCGAGAAGAAATTTTGATTACAATTATTACAACTACAAAAACACTCGAATGATGACTAACAAATCATTTTTTACAGCGGAAACTATAAAAATTTAAATACTCGCATTTCGGTACATTCTGTAAGAGTACAAGGTACTTCGATGCAGCTGGTACTGTCCATCATTCCACACATTAATGTGTCCCTTTGATGCGATAACATAATCGCTCTTCAGGAAAAAACAAAGGCATTTGCCAAAAAGAATCGTCGAAATAATTTGGATCTCAACTCAAGCATGCAAGGACACCGATGTCAAATAAACACACCGACCGTATCGCCGGCCTCTTCTGCTTCCCGGCATGCAAATAAAAGTAAATAACAACTTTCATTACTATAAACACATATGTAATGTTTTCAAATGGAAATGCGATGTGTTTCAAGGAAATTCACCGGTTTTATGAACTTTCCGATTGGCAATCGCAGCAATGTTTACGACTAGATGATGGAACACCAGTTCTCTCTCGAGCGCCTGTAAGACCTGAGACAAGTGGCTGAAACGCACACATTAATGCTCGTATTCGTATTGTGAATAAACATCGTAATGAAGCAGATAAACTAGGATGGGAGCCAAGACGAAAATATGCCACGGCGCGTTTTTCCATTGGATTTTGCGCTTTGGAAACCAACAGTAGCGGCGATATACCACAGACAAAACTCTTTGTTGATTCGCTGATGGAATGCGATAGCGATGTCTACCGCTTCTTTAGATAACACCCTATAATTGAGTATAAAAACTATGAAAGAAGTGTTATTTTTTCAATTATAAACTATAGGGGCTTTTGAATTGAAAAGGGAAATCTAAGTGACGCTATAAAAATAAAGATCAATGCACACCGAGTAATAAAAACGCATCGCTTTTCAAACTGAACTTCATAGATACTGATGATGCAATGTAAGAAACTGTGTACCTATTCGTATGGTGTCTTGTGTTTGAGATTTCATAGTGTTATGTGTATGTTCCACGTATTGTATGTCTTGCAAGGTCGCACGTGGAGTGTTCTTATACGAGACAGGTCGATGCACACGCGTCAAGTCAAGGTGGACTCGGGAACTCATTCAACTGACTGTTCTATTTACATCGACGATTGCCACAAATCTTTGGGTAAGCAGCGCGCTACGCGCGCACTTCCTCCATTGACGCAGATCGACAACGGGCCTCGGAGCCGGGCGACTGAACATCGTTTCGAGATAAACTGTGGTGTATTCCTGGAATACTTTTGAAAATCCGGATGTGTATCGTTGTTTGAAGCGGATAAAGAATGACAGAACGAATTTTTGGAGGAGTGAGATGCGTCGCGAGCGGTGCGTTTTCACCGTCGCCGTTGCGCGGTGTTTACGTCGTGTTCACTGTCAAACGTGTTATCTGTTATGTGAGCAGGTGGCCGCGACGGAGGCGGATCTGCGTCGCGATGCTATATTTGTGTTGCGCGGGCGTTACATAAAACTGTCGTGTGTCGATCCTCACCTCCTCTATCTTGAGGCTGGTGCGGACCACCTTGCGGGTGACCGCGGTCTCGTACATCTCCTCGATAGTCTCCGCCATGGTTCCGAGCGATGCGCGGGCGCAGCGGGCGACGCGCGCGAAAGTTACGGCGGTACTGAGCGGCGCAAAGTTATTTTTAGTCGCGGCGTGGTGTCGGGAACACTGCTTGTACTGGTGTACTGGCAGCCGACGGCCGGGAACTGGGGTGGCGGCGTCGCAGCGCCGCCGCGGCGCCGCTGGGGGTGACAAAACTACCGCCCGTTCGCGGGTAATGATCTCGTCCAGACATCTATACGTACAAAGATGCTGTGAGACAGATTAATTGTACGAACAATATGCAAGTCATTTCTATCGTGAATGTCTCTCAATATCGCAATATTGATATATAGGGCTCTTTCTCTAATATTGCATAGTTATACGAAACGTCAACGCATTGGACTAGGTAAATAGACTACCCTCATATTACGCATTGACACGTTACAGAGCTAATCATGTTTTTTCTCTAAACTAGGGGAATAGTTGGCCTATTCCTTGACCTGAGCGATATAGGTTCGGGTGCGCGAGGTAAAATGATGATAAACTATTATTGGTGCCAAATACATGCTTAGTTTTTGTAAACGTTACAGCAAGCGACATCTAGGTTTTTTCAGAGAGAACTAAAAATGTCTGCCGAGAAATTTCCAGTGGCATCGAACTAGTAGCGCCACTGTCACAAGCGGATAGAAATAGAAACTAATGATCTATAACCTTACGGCGAAATGATAAGTCTATACCTAGGTATCTAATAAAAAGACATAAACATAGGAAAGACATAAAAAGAGGAAAGATTTGATTTTTTGTTTTTTGGCATTGAATAGGCTCCGAAACTACTGAAACGATTTGAAAAATTATTTTACTGTTAGGAAGCTACACAATCCGATACGGGTGACATGCTATATTATATTTTTTTTGAAATTGGGAATTATTATAATTTTTAATTTTGACATTTTTTACCCGTGCGAAGCTGCTTGTTACTTATAATTTTATTATTCATGTCTGGGATTCGCTCGTTTATAAGCCACCATTCTTTCGGTTCTGTTCAAAAACAAACTGAACTTTGGTTATTTTATATGTAGGTATTTTATTTTATTTTAGTTCGGTTTATTTTATTGGGGTCCTGGCCCTTGTGACTTCCCCTGCAAAAGAATAGCAGAATTCCATAACTGCGCAGTCAACAAAGAGGTGAGGGCTGTTTCTCTAAACACACTTTTTAATGACACTCCTTTAAGGAAGGATGGTATCATTCCTAGCACTCCACAAGATGCCTACAACCACAAAAGTTTCAAGTAAAGTTGCAAACTTCAAGCAATGAGATAACATGCATCTTATAGGTCCTCCTCACAATCAATAATTGTGTTTCTTAGTCATTGGGGAATAGACATCCTATCAGGGTATACCGTTACCATTAGCAATACCCTGGAAGTTTCTTGGCGTCATATTAACGCCCATGATAACATAGAAACGTAGTCCGTTTTTTTTTACTTATAGCTTGCGTTTGACAACTGTCTCACCTGATGTTAAGTGATGACGTCGTCTAGGATTTAGCACGCAAACATAGAAGGTACCTATTCACTCGTGACTTGAAGACTCCAGGAATGTACGTATCGGGAAAAACAGACTCGATCGTTCCATCCCTTGGCAGTACGCATTAAGAAAGTGGAAGCAAAACTCTTCGTACGTATAGGTGGTATACCACATAGCGATGGCGAATTGCCGTACGTCGAATGTTTAGCGCCACGTAGGTAACTCTAATACTACAAAGTATTTTAAATTTTTTTTTTTTTTTTTCTTTTAAGTACATTGGCAGACACTGCCCAAAAACCAAAGTTAGGTTTGTCTGGACAGAGCAGTTCTCTAAAACATTAATCCATTACCTACATCAGACAACAATATATTATTATTATTATTAATTATCCAACAATAATATTTGTAATTAGTACTATATCGTTATAGATAAGTGCTGTCGCTATGTAACATAATTACCTGCAAAATAATCAAAACTACCTCGCAGTTTCACAGCGCCACACACACACATACATGGAAGCATGCCTATACACATATTATAAAAATGAGACCGTCAATCCGGTCAGCTGCGCTTGCCCACTTGACTTCGAATGTATCAAATCGATGTATTAGTGCATGCCTTCTCATTGTTTCAGCCGTTTAGGATTAATAATTACTGTAATTTTACAGCCGAAACAAATGTTCGTCCGGAAAAATCGTTAAGTCCGGTCAAATAAGACATCTCTATCGTTTCACTCTTGACAGAGCGGTCGTGGTCATCACACCATCAGATTTTTTATTGATAGCTCATATGATCTTTTTTGTCTAATTTTATAATAAAACTTACCTTTTATCAGATAAAAAAACACTTTTGAGACATCGATTAAATAAAATCCAGGTACGGGATTGGTGGGGCCTTTTCAGCATTCATTTATAAGGTTCCAAACATTCACACCAATTTTTGCTCTATTCGCTTTTTTGTAGCTATTAATACTATTTATAGTGTTGCCCGAGCCAGTATATTCCGTGACCCTCAGAAGACGCTGCTACCCATCATAGCTTCGTAACTATCCACCGTATGGTATATAATCCCTTAGCCGACGCTTATGGCACCCACGGAAAGAGATAGGGCATAGGAAGGCGAGGACAAGGCGAACAGACGACCTGACTAAGATCGCAGGTTCGGGCTGGATGCGGACTGTTTCCATACGTTACTTGTGGTAATCAATGGCTATGGCTGCGATGATGATGATTTCAAGAAGGTATGTGATGAAACGTGAGTCTCGCGAGCGAAGCTGCAAGAGGGTCACAGCTAGTTAAAAATGAAAACATAACTAGGGGTAAATAAAACGCAGAAATACATTGTCAAACATTTATTAACCGCATTACGCTCATGCAACATACGTCACACTAAATACAATATAAATAAATATGTACGCCTACTTTTAAAGTACAGTTTCGAGATACATTCCTTTTAAAAATAATTATATCACTGCGCACGACGGGAACAGCTGATTACCCTCAACAATACGTCTTATATCGTTATCTCTATGAGATAAACAATATATGAAATTTTAGAGTGCTGATATATCGACGATTAAGTACCAAATACTGCTATCTACATTTTTACAAATATTTTTTTATTGTCTAGATCGACTTAACAGGTGATGCTTCACTCTATGACAAAAACATACAATTCAAATTGATGCTGTTTCCGAAGATAATTAGGTATATCAATAACTGCTAAATGAAAATGCACAAGAAAATATTTTACTTTTCTGGTAATAAAAGCTAATTACGTTATGTTTTCTGCCCATAACTGCTAACTACACTGCAACGCGTGTTTACTATTCCGCGGCTCGAACTCGTCTGGTCTAAGCGTTTGGTTTGATTGACTTGACCGTTAGACAAGCAGTGTCGCTAGTTGCGGCGAATCAGAGGGAGGCGCGGGGCGGCGCAGAGGGGGTGGTGTCTTTCGATGCAATTCGTTACTTTTGTTGTGGAAGCAAGTTCTCATGTACAAATAAAACAAAGCGGGTAACGTTGAAGAAGCCGATTATCAAATTCACTGCATAGAAAAGGATAGAGCCAGAAGAGAGAAGGAGGAGGATAAGAAAAAAGCTACCAATGGTGAATTCATTCTTCTCACTATGGACCTAGAAGCCGTAAAAAGCTAGGGTATGATGACTTATATTATGTCAATTAACAAGATTAATTTAATTTGTAATATAATTTAATAATTAAATCAGCACCAGCATCGTCAAAAAGCATTAATAATAATAAAATATACCAACGAAAACTTAAATGATCGTACACACTTTACCGACTTTTTCGGAGTGTTTTTGCGCGAAAGTCTCTTTTTATATGATTTTTTTTTCAATGCTTGTAAAGTAAAAAACAAAAATATATAATGACATTATGGAAGTATAAGATGATGTTTTGTATCATAATATTTTTATTAGTGCTTTATATTCAGTAGAATCCGCAAATTAGAGCTCTCAAATAAGGTATCTATGTTTTATCCGAAACATACACCAGAAAAATGAGGATTACTAAATAAATAAATAAAATACCCAAATTTGGAACTGACATTATTGACGAAAATAAAACGAACTATAGTTTTCATGCAATGGTTATGTTTAAACATAAAGGCAATATATCATATTTCAATGTTGAACATCTTGAAAACAAGCTTTTATTTTTGTAAAACCCCTCTTAAAAATTGTATCAATTCTTGATGATACTGCAACTACTGACTATGTGCCCTTTCATGAAACATAATTATACTCATATTATGGTAGTCTGTCATAGGTGAAGTGTATGTTTTGATAACGAAAAATGTATTCCTAAATATTTTATACCTATACTGTGGAAACCAGTTTTTTTTTAAGTATTTCATTAGCACTCATATGAGATGCTGAGTTTAGCAACTGGCTGTGTTAGTTTAAGACCTGTCCTTTTATGAAATAGACCCCAGCATGTGGTAATTAAATAAAGAAATATCCCTTCTCATTAAAGAGTATATTTCTCTGTATATTTTTTTGCATTTTCCAAATATTGCTTGATGTTATGTACTTGTACTCATTGGCATCATCCGGGATCATCCATCATCAAGGGATCATCCGGGTTCAAGTTTGCCAAGAGTGTCTGTATAGATACAAGTAATGTTTCTAAAGCAATGGTCGGCGGCCAAGCACCTTTGGGTGGCATTTTCAGCAGGTCCATGCATATTCTGCCTCCTTTGTCGATGTTTGGATAGTACACAGGCGTTGTAAACTTGACCAAGGGTGGATCAAATGGATCTTTGTGGGATTGTAACAATCAGTTTAAATGTGCCGTTCTCATACGGGGAGCCTTTTGGTTCATGCAAAATAACCGTCAACACGTCTAACGTATCTTCTTTTCCTGGGTGGCATGTTATGCCGCATGGTGGCATAGTTTGGAAGTATTTCAGTTCGCGGGTTAACCGAACAGTTCTGGCACTTGAATTCAAGGTGTTCAACATTTTCTTACGATTAGATAGATAAAAAAGGTTTGCATCGTGCTTCATGCATTTTATGGACAATTTTTTTCCGGGAGTACTGGGTTAGCTGGGTATTTTCATATTTTGATTTTTGAAAGTAAATAATAACTAGGAAATTTGATCAATGCAAGGATTTTAATCACGTTGCCGTAGCGGTAGCCAGCCCTCGTAGTAGCTAGCCCATAAAAAGTATGTCCATTTCTAACTGCTAAGCGCCCTGTATTTTAAGACAAAACTCACACGTCACAACTTTACGGTGTATGACTTAGACACACCATTGTTCTTGTTTTTGGTTCAATGAAACTGATGATTTAATTTAACCTCAAGTACATTTGCCTCTTGCCTTATAGATTATTTAGAAAGACATTGCCTGCAAAGAAGGCTCCCCATTGTTATCTTCTCGGATGGTTGTGCCTATCAAAATAGGAACGTAATATTAAGCAATGCTTTACTGAATTTCAGCAACAACCACAATGTTATTATCATTCAAAAATTTTTGGAACCAGGTCATACACAGATGGAGTGTGACTCTGTGCACAGCACCATTGAACGCAAATTAAAAAACGAGGAAATTGATCTATCCAGCGACTACATAAAACTGACAAAAGAGGCACGACATGCAAATCCATACGAAACGATATCAGTTGATTACACTTTTATTAAAAATTACGCCGATACTGACACCTTTGTGTACAAAAGTATAAGACCCGGTAGAAAAACTGGTGAACCTCAGGTTGTCGATATAAGAAAAATTATGTACAAGCCCGATTCCACAATTCAAATTTCATTAGGTTTTGATTCTGAATGGGTAGACTTGCCACAAAGACCACGGGCGGTATCAAACATCGTTTACAGCCAACTTCATTCAAGCAAAATTCCTATAAAGAAAACTAAGTATAATGATCTCCAACAGTTAAAGACAGTTTTACCCCAAAACTGCCATCATTTTTATGACTCTACCCTACATAGATTAAAAATTTCTTTTTTGTGTCGTAGTTTGTAATAGTTATGTTGCAATTTAGGATTCTGATTTTAGAACATGTATATTTTAATTGAATTAAATAATAAAAATAAAAAACAATATTTAATTACTATTTGCTGACGTCAATATTTGACGTTAAATAAACGTTTTTCTTTGATTTATACTAATATTTTTTTAATTTCAACACCTGCTTATTACTATATTATTATTTAGATTATACCCTAATACAAAGCAATAACTGCTATCTACTAAAAAAAACGGTTACGGTTAATTTTTAACCAAATATATTGTCGGCATAGGTAACGTAAGCCATTTTATAATACAATAACACTTTCATTGTTTATATATCTCAAATATAAAATAAATAAAACGTTTTTATGCTCTCCTGTAAAGTTGACGTTTTGTAAATAGCAGGGTTTGGTACTTAATCGTCGATATATAACATTTATCAATTTAAATGTTATAAAAAATAACATTAAAAAACAGTGAAATATTTCGAGGGTAGATTAAATTTTTCTTTGAGATCATTTGTCTATTTGTGATAAAGTGATGATCTTGTAACGTTCAGTGATGGTAATGGAGCATACATAATATTTCAGAATCATGAAAAGAATATGGTGTACAAAATTGTATGTGTGTGAAAGCGACTAGGGGACGAAAAACGCGCGTACACAATTTTATACAATCATTAAAAATTTCTTCTTCTATCCGCCGATTGGTGAAGGATACAAATTAATGACAGTAGAGTCACTTCCTGGATCGATTCTGTATAACCGTGACAGATTTTCCTTATGAGCCAGTATCAAAATATTTCTCTGATTTTAGAAATTAGAGCCCCCTTTTAGGGTCAATTTTAGAGTTCTTGAGTAGACTTGGTCCGGGTAACTGTTTGCTCACTGTATGCTTGCGCTAATACTTAACAAGTTATTCGTGCGATGTTCGTGCCGAGAAGCCACCTTATTCCACTTGGCTGCAAAAAAGAAAAAAAATAAGTTTAAGCATCACAGACTTCGCTGGCTCCACCACGTTGAAACAAAGAATAGGCCGTATCTAGGCCGTCCATATGACCGGTTGGAAGACCTAGATACAGGAGGAACGACGAAGGTTAGAAGAAACTGCAGGAGCACCAGTAGTGGACTGGCGGGAACGCATCCACACTAGGGAAAGATGGCACTTGCTTTTGACAAAAGTCCTCTATTGGGTCGCTGAGCTGGCGCAGCTAAGAAATTTTACTTTGATAATGATACTTTTTATGCTCTAGAGATCTAGGGTTTGACCACTATCTCACTTGATGGGCAGTGACGATATGGCCGACTGTGAAGGAATCACGCAGACTTAGATTGTTTCTGGCTCTTAAGGACTGCTGCCTGAATATACTAAGTGTTTGGTGACAGTTTTTGGAGCTTGAGGGTAGTATTTAAGCCCTGCCTGGGTAGATACTACCCTACTCGAAAATACTGAGATTTTAATAACCTTCACCGGAAACTCATGCCGTTGGTCGAGATCGAACCAGCGTCCGTCACTTTGAAAGCCGACGTTCCCACCGCTGAGCTATCATCGCTTTGAATTACACTCGGATTCAAACTATATGTATACCATAAAACACGATTACGGGGTAGTAAGTATAGGTCGTAAATTAGACGGAAACTGGATCGATTCCTGCGCCAGACTTAAACATTTGGTGTGGCAACATTATCATGAAATCCATAGCGCGGTGGCTGGTAAGTTTTAGTAGTAAGCTGGCTACCACCACAAGTTTGAAAATACGTCACTAAACACACAGTGGTCAGGCAGCTCTAGCATAGTGCCTGATTTATATGAAATTTATGTGTATTTTGGTTTGTCTGAGATCCTAAAGTATTTTTCACCCCCCAATTAGTATTTTTGTATGAACAAATACCCAAATAATATAATCATAAATCATCATCAAATAATTTAAATAAACAGTCGTGTCAGCTGGTATTAAAATAAAATGTTTTTTTAGGATAACTCGAATAGGCCACCCAATATTATAGTGAGTTCAGTTTAAGAGGATGTAAAAGCAACGAACCAAAAAAAAAAATGTTATCTTCTTCTTCTCAGCAATTGGACATCCACTGCTGGATATATGCCTCCCCCATATATGGGGGATTTGCCAATTCTCGCCACGCTTGGCAGGCAGGTTGGCGAGCGCAGTATGAGTTCCGATCGTCAGAAGGCGCTGCTGCCCACTTTCTAGTACGTGATCCCTTAGCCGACTCTTACGGCACTCTAGGCCGGTACCACCACGGCAATGGTATCGTTTATATAAATGATATATATGGATATGCGAGACTGACATGATCCGCATGGTGTTGGTGAAGCCGGAGCCCTGCTGCCAGCCCGTGACGACGACCACGCGGTCCCCGGAGGCGATGAACCCGCGCCCGCGCCCGAAGCGCAGCCCCTCCTGCACGCGGTTGTCCACGTCCTTCAGCCAGTCCTCCGCTTTCGCGCCTAACAACAATACACTGTTCAAAAAACGATCCAGAATAAAAAAAAGACGTGTGGCACTTGGGGACTACCGCGGTAAAGCTATTGCATAGCATTTTTTATCAACTTATGCAATTAATATATTAATAACTTATGCAGTAACGCCGATACAACCAATGACACCTAGAGGCGAGTTGCTGAACTAAACAGACAAGCGTAATATTTCAAGACATTAAAAGTTCTGCTATTCACCGATAGATGGCAAAACTAAAAAGTATCGCCGCTGTGCCGGTCGGAGTGGGGGGTGTTAGGTTATTTTCGTTACGGAATTTCTGGATTCGGTCTCCACGCTCAAGGCCCGCGATAGAAACTATGCAATAGCTTAATATTCCCCCTTATTTCGATTAAAATATCTTCTTCTTCTTGTATCATCAGTCAAAATAAATGGTGTGTAAATGATCCGTTACGTAGCTCAAAAAATCCTTGACTCCTGACCATTGTAATGCTATGAGCATTACAATGGTCAGGAAATAGTTGCTTGTTGTACTGCCATTTGCCACTATTTCTATTGGGAGGTTGGCCGAGTGCCGGGCGAACGGTGCAAGGCGATAATCATACCGCTGTACAAAGAAAAAGGGTCAAAACAGGACTGCAAAAATAACTATGGTATCAGCCTCCTTAGTGTGGTAGGCAAACTGTATGCGAAAGTATTGATTGAAAGGTACAGATGATATATATGGGATGTTCAAGCTAGGTTTCGAAGGGAATGGGATGTACGGATCAGTTCTTTTCCTTGCGGTACATAACCGAAAAAAATGTTTTGCGAAAAGCCAAAACGTTTACTGCGCATATAGTGGATTTGGAACAGGCCTATGACAACACGAGGAGAAATGAGTTGTGGTCAGCCTATCTATATATATATATATATATTGTAATGAGCAATTCGCATTTGTTCGGCTGAAATAAACATAATTATATGGTAAAAAGAATTCTTGCAACTCTAGTTCTTGGTTCTTATTTTTTCTGATTTTGGTATAAATATTAAGAACGATATTTAATTTACTAAGAGATGGAAAGAATGCTCATGTTGATTTCGTTAAACGACACAGCGTATACTGTTGTTACGCGAGCTGCAGTTACCTGAGTACACAATAGGCAGGACCCCGCGGTACAGATGCGCCTGTCTCGCAGTCTGCGGCAGGCGCGTGACGGCGATGATGGGGCAGCGCGGCCGGTACTTGCTCAGCAAGTGCGCGGACTTGCCGCTCGTTGTGATCACCACGATGGCGGACGCGAGGCACTTGGTGGCCGCCTCCACGGCCGCTATGGCCGCGGAGTGGGCGGGGTCGATTGGAACCCTCACCTGCAACAACAACATAGCATTTATCACCTTCATCATCATGGCTGGACATCACCCAATGATCTACACAAGGACCCTTTGTGAATGTAAACAAAATAAAAGAATGCTCTACTTCTGTTCATACTAAAAGAATTTCGTAGAGAAGGGATAGAATGAGCATTTGCTCGTCTGATGTAAATCGGCCTTTAGAAAACATTGTAGAGGCCAATTTATATCAGACGAGAAAAGAATGTTCGCTCACTTGATGTAAACGTTACTAGTGCGTGCGAACAGTTTCTTACGAGTGTTCTTGCGTGTTCGGACGTGCTCGCTCCCCGTAACGTCTCTTCAAAATGTTCTAATGTTCGAGCGATCTACTATGGATTTGTCTCAAGATAAATGCTTATTAATGATCGATGCCTATGTTGCAAGTTGCTTGTATCAAGCGTCTTTCTACGATCTTGGTTAGACCGTCTATTCATCTTGTCGGTGGAAGTATTACTCTGTTTTTTCCATACAGTGGTCTCCAATCGAGAACTTTTCGACCCCATCAGCCTTCAGTTCCACTGGATATGTGCTCCGGCCACGAACATTTCAAGTTGCTTATCCTAATACATTTAATAACCAATCTGATTAATCTGATCTGATGAACATTATTCAATTTTGATATCCAGAACGCCTCATGAGCGTCTAAAAATTCACATGCATTCAAATAGACTAATGCCGCTTTCTATAACGAATCGGCCTGGACGATAGTACGAGCTTAGGGGTAGGCTGAAAAACAGCGTTATGTTCACTATATTGAACTAATTTAAGCATGTCATTTGTATATTTTTTTGATGTGGCAATAAATGATTTATTTATTTGTTTATGTCAAATGTGTATCTCGCATGTATTCTGTCACATTCTTAGGCTTCTGTATAAAGTATAACCATAAAGTAAAAGTAGAAGCGACTCACCTCAGCAGCCAACTCGCTGAACAGCTGTTTGTGCCAGATAGCGGCCTCTGCCTCCTTGCAGATGTTGGCCATAGTGAGGACGCACTCCAGCGGGTAGTCCCCCTTGGCGGTCTCGCCCGAGAGCATGACGCAGTCGGCGCCGTCGAGGATCGCGTTGGCCACGTCGGAGGTCTCGGCGCGAGTCGGCCGCGGCTTCTTCACCATCGACTCTAACATTTGGGTGGCGCAGATTACTGGTTTGCCGACCTGCAATTTTGGAATACTCCAATGATAACCATTCGCTTGTACATTGAAATATTCTTATTTTATAATCACACTAATATTACAAATGCAAAAGTTTATTCGTTATATTCTCACAGTACAGTACACACTAGAGTTTTATCGAAAAAATGAGAACATTATCAGTTCAAGCGCAGTCGAGGATAACATAAATGCTAGTTGATCAGATCTTGAACAAATTTAAAATGGGACCACATGAGAAGCGTTCAAATAAAAAAAGAATCACTAAGATCAATTTATATAAAACATATTTGAGGTAACTTTTTGCGTTGATCCGGCTGTAATTCAGAATGTGTGGTTCTCATTAAATATTTTTATAATTAAGCAGTTACAATCTCAACCTGTGCTTTAATATATATATAAAATTTATATATACATTATATATATATATATATAAATAATGCACAAATATATCATGTAAAACTAGCAACAGGGTGTGCGTTTGCCTGTAGTTATATCTAAACATTCTAGGTGTTGCGTGATTACACCTTCGACCATAACGTGACTAACCATCAAGTGAAATAGTGGTCAAAGGCTAGATTTTGATTTTGATCGCAGCATAAGTATAAAATAAATAAAATAGTACCGTTTTTAATCAAGTAAACTTAGAGTGTACCATATCTTTTTTTTAAAATGAATAATTGGTTTAAAAGAGAATGAATTCTATTTTGTTCATCGATAACAATGAAAATACTACATAATTTTAATCAAATATTATTTGCAAGGAGTAAAAAACACAATCTTTTTGTCGGGAAAGGTAGAACGCAGTTACAATAAAAGATAACCCTTTTGTCACTATAATATTATCATCATCATCTCAGCCATAGGACGTCCACTGCTGGACATAGGCCTCCCCTATTGATTTCCACAAGGACCGGTTGGAAGCGGCCCGCATCCAGCCCTTGCCTGCGATCTTAGTCAGGTCGTCTGTCAAAGAATAATATAAATAATATAATGCAGATAAGGAAAATAAAAATTACCCTGTTGCAACGAGCGATCATGGTCTTCTGTGCAAGGAACACCTTTTCCGGAGGGATCTCGATTCCAAGGTCTCCGCGAGCCACCATGATGCCATCAGAAGCCTGCAATTTTAACCAAACAGATCCATCAATGGATTGTATAAGTGATTACATGTGGAACTGGTGTTCACTTTTTGTCGGAAACAATGCTTTTAATAGGGGTTAGTTCGATATGTTTACAATATTTATTAAAACCTTACGCAAGTGAGTGCGACAGTTATACAATAATTGCTACTGCGCAGCTACATCAGTAGTATACAGTAGCTGTGACTACTGTAGTTAATCAGTGTCTGCATATGTAGCGGTCCGATATCAACCGGTATTAGGGACCAATGCTAGCTCTTTCGCTAACCTACCGGAGGACCCTTAGCCCAGCCGTGGGAAGTTAGGAAACGTTATAGGTTTTGCAGACTATTAACCGTTAACCGTTGACTCATTCGGGATTTAAAAATAATTCTAGATTAAAACACACCAATCGCTATTCAAATTGCAGCACTGATTGAAAAATAACGTTCACATGACTGTACAAATTGAAACATTATTCAATCTGTAATCTAGTTAAATCTGCATAGTATTGAGATGTACAGTCAACAAAGAAAATGGTCTTCCCAGTCTTGACAAACGTTTTTGTGTAATACAAAGCGATAAGGTTCAGCATTAGAAATTGTCAATATTATGTCAGGGGAAAATCGACCTCGTTGTTTTATGATGTCAAATGAACTTCAACCGTAGGATAGTAGACGATATATTATTATTTTTCCGACTGTACGTACCATCTATGATGTATAAAATGGCACAGAATACAACACAGGGAGCGTATACAATTGTTATTCATGTTTAAATTTTTACATCCAACACAAGGAGAGAGGTGTTTGTGTATGTGCATTAGTCAGTGACATTGCTGTATCACAACTTTAAAACGATGAACTGATTTTAATCTAGTAGGTATGTTTTATTTAATAGATTTTTGTGAATAGATATGGGTTACCAATGGAAATATACTTAAGTATGTCGCCAGCTTTAAAATTGCAACAATAAATAGGACACAAGGCCCATTTATGGCCTAACTAAGTCTAACTGCTCACACGAAATTGGCAACGTCCGTCTATTAGGGTCGGTATGATAACTGGCACACGGAGCAGATCTGAACTGACTGAGGAAAATCAGAAATATAACTCTAGTAACCAGCCCTATGTAGAACTTTTATACCAGCGGAAAGTCTTCGATAGGGCCTATCTGAATTCTTAACCTTTGCCGCAAACAAATGACTATATGGACACTCCTTATCTAAAATAGAATAGGATATCTTCGATTGTTCACTAATAACGAGATATATACATTGTAAGTAAGTAAATATAAAACATAGTCAATACAAGACTACATTGTTAATATAAAAAACATTATTTTTAAATTGCCCCTTTAGATATTTATGTTGGAATTAGGAAATCATCAAAAGCCGGCGAAGGCTAACTCCGGATTGTAGCACAATAGATAATAATGATGACAGTTGCCTATTTGAGTACTTACAGCAATAATCTCGTCGAGGTTCACCATACCCTGATGGTTCTCGATCTTGGAGATGATTTTGATGTTCTTTCCCTTTTCGCCGAGGATGCCTCGGATCTCTTGCAGGGCAGCGCCGTTACGGATGAACGAGGCGAAAATCATGTCCACCTGAAGATATAATAATCATGCTTTATATATGTAAGTATGTATTTGTTATTTCCATGCGTTTTTAAAATAGTGATTTCTGAAGAACAGGTATAGGTGTATAATTTGTTTAGGTTTTATGTACTTTAGTTGAGATACGATCATGATTGCTGAAGATGTCGAAAATAATCAAGCCTTCGAAAAACTATTCTTCTAGTCCGTTTAAATTAATAATACTTTAGGAGTTATTTTAAGTTTAAAAATACACGCGCAAAAACAATCACACAACGCGACGACGGCGACGGTCCTTTTTTTATGTTGGTCCCCGCGAAATGAATAGTCACAAGCTGATGGAGAAAAATGTAGTCATACACCCTACCTAGTTTACCTTAAACTGTTAGCAATAGAATAAATAAAACCTCTATATTCCTGAAATTATTTTGAAATGACAGCTAATTTCAATACAGATCTCCTTGGTGAATATCATTGGGTAGTTCTTTTTTTGAATATATATTTTTACACATTATCTGTCGCTCTTCGTTTATTTGGAACAATTGACGACTCACGATAACCGCGCCCACTCAAACAGCTGCTGGAACCACACTAGGACTATTTGCCTATTTTGTGGGTAAAACGAGTACGAAAACTGCAGACGACGACGCCGTCAAAGAATTTCGGCGCTTATTTTGCGACCTCCCGCAAGATACTGTTTTGAAAGTCGACGAGGAATATTTTGAAAAGCCTTAAATAATCTTTTTTCACATCCAAATTATTTTTCAATTCACCAACTATTTTTGGAACGGCGTACCTACCATACTTCAAAATCGGGCCGGGGGGTGGTGATGACACTATCTAACTTGATGGCCAATTAGCCACAATATTGAACGCTACACTGAGAGGGCCGGTTAGTCAATAGACGGTCGACACTCATCCCTCCGGGAGTTCGTGTTCTAAACGGTCATACGGTGAACAAGGGTAGAGCCGTCCTAATTCATCCCTCACTTCTAAAGTACCACAACGGATAAATGGTCTAGTGCCCAATGGCAGTTTTAACGAATACGCGCTTTTGGGAAATACAATAACACCAAATACAATCCGTGTATAAAATATCCTATATAAATTAACCTCCATGAACTCTTCTCATATGTGGCCATTAAGACATAAAGCTAAAATGACTTATGGTAAAGCAATAACAGTGATCGTGTTTAGACGTGTGTAACTCTCATTAGCATTTTATAGCAATATTAAGGGCCGATGGTGCCGTGGTGGTACCGGCCTAGAATAGTACTCCCCCATCTCTTCCCGCGGGTGCCGTAAGAGTCGGCTAAGGGATAACGTACCAGGAGGTGGGCAGCAGCGCCTTCTGAGGATCGGAAATCATACTGCGCTCGCCAACCCGCCTGCCAAGCGTGGCGAGTATTGGCAAATCCCCCCTATATGGGGGAGGCATACGTCCAACAGTGGACGCACATAGCTGAGAAAAGAAGGGCCGATTTCTAATCCATATTTAAGGTAACCAATCGATGATCCAAAATAAAATTAATTGTTAAATTTATAAGTACCTACTTATTCGTTAGTCATGGTTAAAAATGTGACCAATGACTGAATATTTTAACCAATGTTTGTCTAACTCTGGATCAGACAACGTATCTGTAAGACATTTTTTCATCTAGCATCATCTAGTCTGCCACGAAGAATTGAAGTCATGGTATATCTTTACTTAGAATGTACCATAGGCGTACTACGAGACGCCGACCTCTTAGTTTCAGATTACTCGTATCGATAGGTACTGCAAGGTAGACACAATGTCATTGCCCGCGTTCCAAGACGCAATATAACGCCTATCTTTCACAAGGTCAGCGCAATCCAACAGAAATAAGATATGCCCGTACTTTCCGTGACGAGTGTCGTACTTGATACGTCTGAAGTTAATACAGTTACCAAGAGTGATCTCTGTCATGATTCTGTAGCTATTAGGATAGAACTTTTTATTTCATTACTGAATTCAAATAAAGAAGCTCGAACATGCTTGACGGACGGTTTGCAGAAACAAGCGGTATTGACACACTGATACTATCTCATAGATGCCAGCAACCTAAGCCTGAGTAATCAGTGACACTGACTTTGAAACCGCGACTCCGGTTTCGAATACCGGCCGGGGCAAACATTTCTGATGTAATGAGCATAGATATTTGTTCTCGGGTCTTGAATCTCATGTGTGTTGTTTTTTTTTATACTGTGTAGACGATGACGTTTGATGTGCTGGAAATTTGATAACGATAGACATCAGCGGTCATCTGGTAACGCAGAAGGTAAAGACACTGATGTCTACCGTTTTGAGGCATTGAGGTATTTAGGTTTAGATATAGGCTTAATAAATAAATTTCAGAAACCCCACTAATGTTGCAAATGTGAAAGTTTGGATGGATGTTTGTTACTCAATCACGCCAGAACGGCTGAACGGATCTGGATGAAATTTAGCACAGAAATAGATCATAGTCTGGAATAGCAGAGAGTCTAATAGAATATAGGCTTTTTATCCCGGTAAAATGTATGGTTCCCGGGGGATAACCAAATAATTAAAAAAATATTTTACTCTTTCACCCTCAAACGGCTATATAGATAGGTTAGACCCTGGAATAACACATGGACTACTTTATTCCGGAAAAACATAGTTCACGCGGGATAATTGAGGTAGCGGGAAAACCGTAATCCACGCGGGTGAAACCGCGGGGCGCTACTAGTAAATAATACTTGACACTTGTGTTTCACAGGTCACACTATAAAGAATATTCGATTTCGTTTCGTCTTCTGTAAACGGAACCCGATCAACTATAACTGTACACGTGACCGCAATGACTCAGACGACGTAATCATGCCTCGATCATCGATCTTTACAATGACATAATATAGATAAGATCATAACCTTTATTACGGTACGGCTTTATACAATCTTCAATATAATATAGATAGATAGAAAACTCTTTATTTGTTTCTCATAACTTAATACATTTTAATGATGTTTAGAGCATAAACTATTCTAAAGAAACAAAAGGCGGACTTATAGCTTAAAGCGATTTCTTCCAGTGAACCAAATATAGTATTTTATGTCTGTGTGAATTTTGATAAATTAAATTGGTCCGCCTCTTGTTTTGTAACCAGTCACACTAATATTATAAAAGGCGAAAGTATGTCGTTGCTACTCCTTCACGCTGAAACGGCTAAACGTATTTGCATGAAATTTGGAATTTTTTATTTTATTTGAAAGGTCCCTTATCCCTTGTGGTCCCCATTTCATAAACATCGGTCAAGCGGTTTTTGAGTTACCCTCCAATAACTAAAGAGTGCTACGTATGCGTGGATGACATTATAGTTGCGGGTGAAGAAATCGGTGAACAACACAATTCCAATTGATCCCGTGAGTAGCAATAAAGGTCACTGAAACGCGTGAAAAAAAGATTGTCAAAAAAGGCATTACACACTTTCTCGATTCTATTTATTGGTAATTTTTTTTATAATTATCGGTTCGGCAACAAAAAAAAAGTAGCTTGTTTGTTTTAACTATAAAAGATATGAATAAAACAAATTAAATATTATTTATTCTTGATTAGTACTTTGTTGCAACAACTTTATGAACCAAATAAAAATAATGTCCTATGAGTGACCTCTATGTATAACATTATTATATCCGTAGGTAAATTAGATAAGGTTTTATGTATATCACGCATTGAGGTGTGAGCAAACCGGAACGATTGTAACCTATAATTATTAATAATAAACTATATATAATATAGTGGTCACGTGAACGCCCGATTAAATAAGTGTTTCATATTGTTTGTCACATACAAATATGTTTTAAATAGGTAATTTATAGATTTATCGTTTGACCACTTGATGGTCAGTGACGATGTGATCGAAGATGTAATCACGCTAAACCTAGAATATTTACTGGCTCTCAAGGACTGCTGTCTGAACGCACTATGTGTTTGGTGACAGTTTTTCAAACTTGAGGGTGGTAGCTAGCCAGACTGGTATTCGAAAGTACCGTAGGGTAGTAAGTACCGTACACATCATTTACTAGACTTATAAGTTTTTTTTTTCCGGTTTTTTGATTACAAGTATCACAACCAGTCAAATTTTGCGCAGAAACTGTGGTTATTTAGTCAATAGTTTTAAAAAACCATAAACTTTTTTAACAAATATAAAACGTATAAGCAATATAGACAGGAGAAAGAGTTTTGCCCCGGAACGTAAATTCTATCAAAAAAATTACCTATAAATCTCACGAGCAGCAAGTTCTGTCTCTATACCGATAGAGACAGAACTTGCTGCTCGTGAGATTTATAGGTAATTTTTTTTGCAACCCCAAGCAACCGTGCTTGGGGTTGGGAAAAACGCTGAGATAGCAATACATTTGCATACCTACAACGCGAAAACAGTGTTTGCGAACCATTTGCGAAATGGACAATTTTGAGTCTTTTCAGCTTATTTTCTTACAGTGTCTTACAGCAGACGAAAGGAAATTAAAGGTCTAAAAATTTAATTGGTAATTTTTTTCAAACTACAAGCAATTGAATAAACCTCGTCTAATATTAGAGATAGCGTTGTAAGGAGTTATACAAATTTGAATTTTAGCCCAAACTGAATAAGAGATTTTTTGTTAGTTGGTGTGATTAACAGAATTGGGAGCAATGTCATATAACAGCCTCAACTTACTTTGTGATAATTCGTGTCACAAAATCCTTGATTCAGATATAAATGACTTATCAAACCATGAATTAGTACAATAAACCTGTCTCGCCAGACTATTTCCTCAGCCTACAAAGGTCATTGGCATTAGAACATGACGTCAACGTGCAAACTTCTAGCGCAGATGATGGCATACTGTACTGTATGACGTCACATGGCTACAGACGATTCTGGATTTTTTATTGAGACTTTTGCATTGGAAGCGTTTTGTATCTGTGTTTATCCTGAATTAAAAAAAATGAGCGTCATTAAAGCGTTATCTTTAAAAAAAAACTAGTTCGACGGAACTAGATGGCGTAACAGCCATAGAAATTCAACAGTCAACCTGTCATTGTCAATTGAGAGAAGCAAGATCTATTATCTGCCTAAAGTCTGTTTATATTGTTTGTTTACAACAATTTACTAGGGTTGCGTATTCTATCTTAGACTGCGTCGACAATTAGACATCTCAAAGTAGTCAAAGGACCACGAATAATTTTTTTTTAAAAAGTCACACACCCAACGATTTTCACTATATAACTGAGCAGATTACAAATGTAAACTCTAAGCAGATTACGACTAAAAAAATAGGTAATTAAATATTATTTTGTTCAAATATAGTTTAGTACCATTATAAAAGAGATGTACTGTTATCCCCTTTGGTAACGTTAAATATCTAAGATTTTAGAACAGAGAGTATATGTTTATCTTTTTAATATGATTGTAGTGTCAATCAAGAGTTCATATCGTTTACAGCAGTCGATATTGAAACGGAATGTATGTGTAAAAATAATGAAAAGTTGAGAATTATTAAGAATGGAACACACGCTAAAAATAACTGAAAACTATGCATAAGTCCAGTCTCGAACTAACATGCAGTTCATTAGAACTTCCAAATGAAGAACTGCAAATTAGTTCCACCGTGTTCGAACAATAATATTCCAGCGATATCTATACTTTTTTTTTTCTTTTCTCAGCTATGTGCGTCCACTGTTGGACGTATGCCTCCCCCATATAGGGGGGATTTGCCAATACTCGCCACGCTTGGCAGGCGGGTTGGCGAGCGCAGTATGATTTCCGATCCTCAGAAGGCGCTGCTGCCCACCTCCTGGTACGTTATCCCTTAGCCGACTCTTACGGCACCCGCGGGAAGAGATGGGGAAGTACTATTCTAGGCCGGTACCACCACGGCACCTATACTAGTAGATATCTATACTAATATTAATAAAAAGATAAAGTTTGTGAGGTTGTAGGGGGTAATCTCTAGAACTACAGAAACGATTTAAAACTTATTTTACCAATAGAAATCAACATTATTTGTGAGTGTTACAGGCTTATCACCTAAAGCGATGATACCTCAGCGAGGGGAGCGTAAACAGTCCAACTGACGGACACTGGTTCGATCCCCAACAACGGCTTGAGCTATAAGTGAAGGTAACACCGTTATGAAATAGAAGGAAGAAAAGCGGTTACCCCGTGCAGGCGGAACAGCCGTTTGGTATTTGTGAACGAAAAATTAGTTAAAAGTAGTAACAAATTCCCAGCATGGTGGTATATTCAAATACCCGCCTGGCTAGCTTCCACTCTCAAGTTTGAAAAACTGTCACCAAACACATAGTGTGTTCAGGCAGCAGTCCTTAAAAGCCAGTAAGTATTCTAAGTCTAGCGTGATAACATCTTCGACCACATCGTCACTGACCATCAAGTGAGATAGTGGTCAAACGTTAGATCTATACAGTATAAAAACGTCACCAACGTTTTCTACCACCACGCGGGTGAAAACGCGGGGCTGAGCTAGTGAATTATAAATATAATAATATTCCAATGTAATCACGGAGTCTTATTCGGATATTAGATTACAATGCTGGACGAAACTAGCGATATTATTCAGACTCAAACACCCATATATTATTCCAGAAAACTACACACCATGCAAAATATAACAACAGGAAGAAAATGATTAATGAAATGAACTTTAACGCATTTTTTTAACGCATTACTTACGCCTTGTTCAACTCCGAACAGCAAGTCGGACTTGTCCTTTTCAGAGACGGCGGGCAAGTCCACCGGCAGGCCGGGCAGGTTCACACCCTTCCTAGACCCCAGCATACCTGGATAAACATATACGAATCCTTTGCTTTTGGTCTACAACGCGATAATTTTAAATCCATAGATAAACAAGTATGTTTCAAAGGAGTCGGTCACCGTGGCTCATTGGTCAGTTACAAGACTTCTGTGCCTCCAGGGCTCTGGGTCCGAATCCTGGCAGGGGCAAACGAGGTGCGATGAGTGTAAGTCTTTGTCACGGGTCTTGGATGTTTGTGTGCTGTGATTGTATAAGTCCATGCCTCCCGCGACACAAGGAATCCTAGTGCGGGGGTTTGATAGTGTGATGAAAAAAGTTCAAAAAACTCCTGAGAGTTGAAGGTGGCATTGTAAATTAAAAAAAAAATATTATGAAATGCGCGGGATTGAGTTTCCAATATACTCTTTTCAGCAAGAAAAAATAAAATCAAACAATCAGTCAGTTGACTGTTGTATAATACCTATGTATATGAAATTCCTTTTTTAGTGTTTTAAACATGCCTACATTATTAATGTATATAGATACACGAAAAAGTAGTGGCTAAATAATAATATAAACTTCGGAAGTTTTCAGAGGGCATCCAACGAGGCTTATCGATTGCTCCGAAAACAGCTGACAACTTAACTTGTCTGAAGCATGGAAGATCTCAGTTCAAAATTCTACTAGGTGTCAAACCACTTAGTTGTGATCATAAAGAACATTGCTCGACCTAGCTAGGATAGGTTGAGATACCATAGACAAGAAAGCCACCAATATAACCGATATCAGGTGTAGCATTAAAACAAAGATATGGTAAAAACATTGCAACTCAAACATTTTCGTCCAAATCCTTTATAACATTAACTACATCGTATTTACCTCCATTCTCGATGGTGCAGTCTAAAACCCCATCAGCAGATGTTTTGCAGATGACTGAGATGAGGCCATCATCAATAAAAATCCTGTTGCCAGGCTTCACCACATTCGTGATGTTCTTGTAGTCCACGAAGATGATGTCAGCGTTTCCCTTCTCGGCGTATGCTGCGTCAGTGGTAAACTTGATGCTGCCACCCTTTTTGAGTTCCACTTCAGCTGAACCACCCTGTAGATATAAGTTAAACTCATTAATTTATTATTTTGTTCTAAACCAGATGGAACATTGGGAGACTGTATGCTGTATCAACTCATACCAATGGAGCATTACAAACAAAACATTGTTATCTTAAATGCTCTAAAATATTTTTCAGTAGAATGCAATACCCTATCGGTATAAACCTACTGCAATATAATAAATTGTAGAAATATTAATATATTTAACATGAAGTTGAAATTGTTTTAATATATTATAATGTATATATGAATATTATAATGTAAATGCATATTTGAATGATAGAATGACTGCTAACTGGCCATGTAATCAAATTTGACATTAATTCTAGACAATAATAATGTAATAACCGTTTGGGGCCGAGACATTGGGCCCGTGGGGATCGGGAGCTCGTTGGATTTTCCCAAACTTATCCAGAGAGAGCAGAGAGAGAGAGAGCGTTTGATCGATGCGACGCATGACCAAAATGCTGGCACATATCTGGCTCAATGAATCAGCATTGCAATTCAACGTGGCAATGCTGCATTCTGGGCACGGTGCCAGCCGGTAGCGGGTTAGAGCATTTGAGTTTTCTATAGGCTGCCAATAGTTAGTCGATTGCTCAAATGTTATTGTAGTAGCTGCAGTATTGTGATTAGGTATTAGTATTTTATTTTAATAAAAGCATCAGCCCTATAGAGAGGGCTGATGCTTTTATTACGTAGAGAGGGAGAGGGCATCAGCCCTCTCTATAGAGCTCTCTCCCTCTTTAGATATAAGTTATATAATTAAATTGTAATATAATTGTGTGTAGATATGTACCTACCTTGTAAATATTTGCACGCCAAATGGCTGAATATAGCTGAACATGACCATTTAATTTACAACTATTGTGCTACCTATATTCGCAAATAAACGATTTGATTTGATATAACATCTAGATCTACGACTATAAAGGACTTGGGCGTCATTTCTCACAGATAATTGACGTTGCACGACCATGTAATGGCTCTTGCTAAAGAATCCTTTCAATGACTGGGTTTAGTTCTTCGAAATTCTAGCATATTCTACTTCGCAACAAGTTGGAAGCTAGTGCGTATATGTGGCACCTGTACGCAGATGCTTATACCATTCTTGAAAAAGTCCAAAAAAAAGGATATTACCCATATTTATACCCTACTAATTTTTCATTGAGTACAATTTGTTAGGGGTAAAGAAAGAAGATTAAATGACCGGAGAATTTCAAGGTTTGGATGAAAAAATGCTTGTGAAAGAGCTAATTATAGAAAGAGTAGTGTTTCTATGTGACATTTGATTTTATGTGTATAACATTTTTTCTGTGGAATGATTATTTACTTGACATTTTTATTGATATTATATTATTTAAGTAATACTTTAATAATATAATATCAGTATATGACATATTTAATTGATACTTTATTTCTTTTTTCAAATTAAATTGACTTGTGATTTAATTTTACGGTCTATTATTATTTTTATTTATTTATTCACATTGTATAAGTGATGGTTAATTTTATGTTTTTGTGTAATTAGTATTGATAGTAATGTGGAATTACTCTAATTGGTTTTATAACTGCTATTGATATTAAATAAATAACTAAAATACCAGTTTATCACAAATGGCGTGCCAAGAGGAAAACGCCAATGGATTCACTCACTCTGGAAACTATTGTCCTGTTACAAACTACCCCGAATTGTGACTTTTATGACTCTCCTCATAGTGGTTCAATAATAATAATTTAATATTAAATCAAAATGTGTAGCTCAGGTAATCCAGGTACATTTAGAATACACCAATTGCAACAATTTTTTTCACAGCACATTTCGGTTATCTTGTATCAGTTTTGGGGCACAAAGTAATCCACAAGGAACTTACGCCTTCAAGAAGTCCAGTCCTGATTTCAGGTCCTTTAGTATCCAAAGCAATGGCCAGCGAGAAGGGGAATCCCAACTTTGCACTATAGTTCTTCTCAGCGATGCGACAGTTGGCTATGGTCTCCGCGTGATATTCGTGGGATCCGTGCGAGAAGTTCATACGTGCCACATTCATGCCAGTCTCCATCATTTTCTCCAGCACGGCAACATCGCGAGAAACAGGTCCTGTAGAAATAAGAGGTAGGTAATCGGGGTCAGATCTAGAATCCTTTGGCAGGAGTTTGGTATTAATGGGTAGAGGTTTTGTTTGGTCAATCATTGTAATAATATCACTCTTATTACAAGGTAATACATAGTTTTGGAGTTATGCCTTTTTTGTAAAATCATAACCTCACTTTTGGTAAAAATCTAGAATTATTTGGCACCAACAAGGGGGGTGGAACGGGTGAGGAGGGAGAGGAAGGGCTCCTCTTCCCTTCCCCACCACTTTATTACAAGGCAATGCAAATTATTTGAGTTACGCCTTTTTTGTCTGCCCGACTTCTATTAGTTATTTCACACTTTTGAGTGTTGAAGTCGGGTCCATTTTTAGGTAAATTTTTTCTTTCCACCATTTTCAGTGACCTTTGCTACTTGCGGGATCAATTCTCATTGTGTATGTTCTCCCATGTCTTTACCCGATACTATAATATCGTCGAGGTATGCGTAGCACTTTTCAGTTACTGGAGTGTAACTCAAAAACCACTTGTTCGCTTTTGGTTAAATTTAAATGGGACTCTATCAAACAAAAAAAAGAATCATCAAAATCGGTTCATAAACGACGAAGATATCCGTGAACACACATAAAAAAAATACGGTCGAATTGAGTAACCACCTTATTTGAAGTCGGTAAACTAAACTACGACATCACAACGTCTGAAACACATCCAACAAAACAATAAATTTGATTAGCAAAATGTCACAAAAAAGTGAGGATATGATTTTACCAAAAATATTGTGATCAATGGGTTAACTTTTAACACACTGTCCTAAGAAAACCGATAAAGTATTGGCAATGGACTGAGCGGTGTTCCGCGCTCTTTCCAAAAATACAGAAGATGGTCATATAATATATATATACACCAGGCAGCAAGTTATGTAAGGAGTCCATATTAATGAAGCAACTGACAGCAAGCTTGTGGGCACCAATAGCTTCTTGCCCTCCTCTACTGCTTAAACAGAGCTGTTATTGGTAATTACGCTTTATCCTACTAATATTATAAATGCGAAAGTTTGTGTGTATGTGCGTATTGTTAGTTCTTCACGCTCAAACGGCTAAAACGATTTCGATGAAATTTGGTATGGAAACAGTATAAACCCTGGATTAACACATGGGCTACTTTTATCCCGGAAAAGGTAGTTCCCGTGGGATAATTGAGGTAGCGGGAAAACCGTAAGCCACGCGGATGAAACCGCGGGGCGCTACCAGTCTTTAATAGTGATGGCTTCTACTCTACTTACCAATCGTGCAGATAATGCCAGACAGACGGACATACGACGCCTTCGAGTCGATGTCTAGCGTACAGATGTGTTGTAACTGTGAGCCTACGTTGGCAGCAGCCAGCTGCATGCCGGGTTTATCTCCTGAACCAGCCTGTGAAAAAATACACAGTAGACAATAAACACATAGTAAGTATGTACCTACAGTTAGAACTTCGATTGAAACATGTTCACACACAAAAGCTTTAGAAGGAATTATTACGCAATCGCAACGTTTTTTTTTTTTACGTATTATAAGTTTGCGTTTGATAACTGTCTCACCTGATGTTAAGTGATGACGTTGTCTAGGATTTAGTACGCAAACCTAGAAGGTACCTGTTCACTCGCGACTTGAACACTCCAGGATTGTACATATCGGGAAACACAGACTCGGGCAACGAGTTCCATTCCTTGGCAGTACGCATTAATATATACATAGTCTTACATCTTTAGTCATGTCCCGAAATTTTATTTAGCATAAAATGTCACATTTTTTTTTTTTTAATTTTCGAAGACTAAAAAATCATGGAGGCTCTATCAATGGATGATCTATGTCGAATCATAGATTATACCTAATATACGGATAGTGTCGAATAGTGGACTTCCTACGGCTGAGATGATGACGAAAATGATCAAGCCATAGGATGTCCACAGCTGGACATATGACTCCCGCATTAAATTCCACAAAGACCGATTGGAGAGACATGGAGATATCGATCTCCATTTACAAAAGTACGTACAAAAAGTAATTTTATTTGACATAAAAATTACCTACCTACATATACAGTAATTTTTATGTCAGATAAAATTACTTTTTGTACGTTGTTGAGCCGATTTCATTCTAAGTTTTTTGTTTTTTTCATACTTTGTAGAAAGTTTGTACTGAAAAATAATTTAGAATATCATATATATAAAATATATATTACATGATGCCAAAATACACCTATAGTGCCTATGCATAGGTATTACAACACAGGTGCTAAATAACCTTAGCATTGAAATACACTCAGACACAGAATACCATGCTACCAAGGAAATAATGTCTATCCGATTCACATCCTTAAGCTCTTAAGTTAAAATAGATAATCAAACACTGTATACTATCTACTCCATTTGAGTTATCTTTATAGGGACCATATGGTGTTAGTCTGTGCAAATACAAATAAAAGCCTTTTATTTCTGAAATGCACTATTTCACACAAATTGTTAAAGTAGTGAATTCCAAGGTATATAAATGAGCGAACCATTTCTTGACAAAAGGCCTCCCCAATACCTCTCATACTTTCCTTGAAGATGCACCAGCAGTGGCACATCACTGGTGTCTTTTGGGTGTTAAAATGTCAGTATTTACTGGAAAGCTAGCAATTTCATCATATATTAGCAGCCCGTCAAAAAACAGGTCCTTCCTTTCAGAGACTCTAATTAAACCAACTCTAAGGGACCGGGTTGCTACAACTCTCAAGTCAGCTAACGTGTGAAAATCCATCAGCACTAATGAAACTGTCCTTAGCATCTGTGGACATTATTATGTTTAATCTGATACCAATTTCGACCATATCCTGTCTATCAAGTTCACTAAGTAGTACCTACACCCTAGAAAACAATAATAAAAAAACAGGACGTTAAAAGGAAAGGGAAAGTATGTATCTAAATACCAGCGCAACAATAGCAATGACAATATTGAATATAGTTAATAGGAACTGATGCTACATACATTACGCACCTACCTGCTATACACACATATACACATAAAAACTAACTACTATGAAGTGTAAGACTAGAAAATAATTGTAATTAAAAGGAATGTTTTCAACTACAAGCGAGTGAAGAGTTTATTTTAAATCAAGTTTTCAACTTTCATAGTCCTGGTGATATAATTTTTGTATGCATGCTACTCGTAATATGACAAGTTTTCAGATTTCAATAGAGTATGATGTCATATGAGTTAGTATTACTTAGTATTACTATGTGTGTATTGTATATTAGTATTTGAAATAAACATTGTTCCCTGTAAGTGTGTGAGTAGGTAATAGATAAGAGCTACAGCAGTAATGAAATCTGAGTTCAGTGAATATGCTGTGGTTTATATTAGCTGAATATTGTGTACATTTAGTTACATGGTCTTTATCTGTCTCAATAAATCAGGGCAATTAGTGCCTATGGCAAATTTGTATGAAATTTGAACAATGCACATGAGAGATTCATGCAACGAAGTGTACTGTGACCAAGATTTGCTCATCAATCTATATCGTGAGTTATTTTATTGAATGAAAATGAAAGTGATGATGTACTGGGTAAACCAACATTAACTAGAGTTCTAATACAAAATAGTAATTTCTCACAAGTGCTAAGAGTATTACTGACCTGTCCACTACTGCTTAGGATAGATTTTGCGAAAACTTTAATGATATTACTATGTACGAAGGGCGCTATAGAAATAGATGACAGTAAAAATCTGATTTATAATCTTTGTCTTACATTTAACTACAAAATCAAATGATTATATTTTTTGCAACACTTTCAATGATTCATTTATATAAACATGCTGATTTATTAGTATGACAAAAAATAAATATTCAGCAACTGCGATGTTTTTACTTAGTAATGCATAATATTGGCTGACCAATTCATTATTGTGATTGTATACTGCAATTATTTTTATATAAGATTACTTTCTATTTGCTCTTGGTGTGCTGTATATTTGAAAATATATAATAGATTAGAGATAAAATTTTATTAGGTTTTTCTTTACTTAAAGTTATGATTGAAACCTACCTTTAAGCTTTTGGAAAATCAGATTTCTGAAATATTCAGTCAGAGAAATCAATATGCTCTATCCCGCCGTGAAAATAATTTCATCGCCAAGGTAACCGTAAATAATCAAAGCTCACGTAATAATCGAAAATAGATTTCTAATGCCGTGCATACCTCTGTTTTGCCATCGTAGATTGTCGGCCAAACCATTTTGACGCTGTTAAAATGTATTAATTTCTCACTGAACTCTGCGCGAGGACGACTGTGCGGCTTTCGTGATCTTGAACTGCCCTTCCGAGTGAAAAACTGAAGCCGGCAGAGGGGCGAGACGGCGCGAGGTGTGTACTCGACAAAACACAGCGGCGCGCGCAGAATAGAATCGCAGCGCACGCCGCAGGGTGAGTGCAACCACCGCAACCGAATAGTGAGACTATTTAATCACCCCTTCCCCACGAAAATACACCGCAATCTAGTCACACAACCTCACATAGGTGTGTGTAAAGTGCATCTTTTTTCCTGCATTCGTAAAGCAACCGTGGACGTGGATACATCTATTTTTAAATGATTGAAAACTTGCCAATTTAACTGAAAGGTTAAAGTAGACCTACCTACTATATCTTAGTTCTTCATCAACGCACGAAAATACAAAATAACATTTAATTCAATCTACAGTAGTCAGTACACATATTATTTCCACTTAGACCTCTGAACGAACATTTTAACTTTTTCATTTCCGGTATACGACATTCGCTGCTTCCGGTTTTCCCGGAAGTAAAACTATGCCCTATCTTCAGAGGTAAGCAACATTGGCATTTTTTTATTTCCTGTTTAGGGGGGGGGGGGGGGGGGGGAGTGTTTTCGTATTCTAGTAAATATTACGAGATGATACATATTTTAAAAGAGCTTAAATTTGTTAACATTAAATGTTTAGGTATATTTTTTTATTTTAATGCTTTGTATGAATGCACATTTGAATCATCGTTTTTCATAAATTGTATATTTGCGTAAGCAGAAAGGCTACGCGCCACCTTTACTCAGTTCATTAGCATACCTATTTACAATATCAACGCAAGTCACTTAGGGGACTAGGTAATAATAGATTATTTATGTAAGTCTTGTGAAACATTTTATATTTTCTGGAAATATCAATTTAAAATTGCGATGACCTCGTAGCTAAAAATTATAAGTGAAACAATCCTAAAAATATTGTTGAATGACATTCGATTAAAGCTCTTGAATTAAACTTAATGATAACAATAGACAAAAGTCATACAGTTTAGAATAATATATGTATACTACCTATTGATCATTCCATTATTTTTGTGTCACTTTTAATGCAAACAATGAAATATGTGTTTTTTAAATTGTTAAATAAATACCTAGGTAGGTAGTAATTCTGTTCTAACATAATTATTAGACACACATGTTTTTCCTGTTTTTTTATAAAGACGAGACGAGAAGACGAGTTAGGTACATTTATTATCTCTATTTTAGAATTTCTTAATACATTGGTGAAAGCTTCAAATAAACGCAAGATAATCATCTATTGTCACTGGTGTAAAATGCAAGTTAAAATTAAGTAGTTCAATGGGTTCGCATGTCGATCGACATAGACAATTTGTGTCCTGGAAAAGCATTGTGCCCAAGAATTTATGCAAGTAGATAATTATATGAAAGCAAATAAATGAATTATTATTGAATATATCAAATAATAACTTGCACGGTTGAAATGTACCCAACTTCTTACGTGACGAGAAAAATATGTTTTGCAGAATCCTTCTATTTCTGTACTATGAGCATGTTAATAAAATTGTCAACGAATCTACGTACTTATTTAAAGTACATGCCAGTATGAGGGTTATTGTTAACTTACACAGAATATGGAAAGAACTACTTAATTTCTATATTCTGAGCAAGCCTAAACAATAGTACACTCAAAATAATATAGGTTAGAATTCGTAGTTGGTATAAATATGTAACATACGTTTATATTTTTATACGTACGATGTAGCAGCCATTTTTAGATATTTGTCTAAAATATTGTTTTAGTATGTCACATGTTTCGTTAATCATTCAGTGCCTACAATATCTACTTTGCAAAGAAAAGCGATAACGATACCAGATTTCAAATTTATTGTCAAGATGTACAATGTTGTATATTTTACATTTGATTCATTTGCTATGCACTATATAGACATTTTAAAAAAAAGTTATTATACTTACAAATGCCATAGTAAATTCCTTGGTAGTTGGGTAAGTAAGAATAGTTGCCGGCTACTAAAAGTTTTGAGTTGGTAAAGTTTGTCAATTAGATTCAATAGACAACTTGTCATGCAGCTTGAGGATTGGATTGGAATGCAACAAGGACTTTTAGAGGTCAAACAATATCATAGACAACTTAGTCATTAGTATCTGTCTGCACGTTTACCAGCAACCTAAATTATATACACAGGGAACGTGCTTGTGATCCACAAAATTTTAGCCAGCTACAACCAATAAAATAAAAGCTAATTAGCTTAATCCAAAACGTACGTAAACTCATTCAAAACTTTCAACAGTATGTATCGAAAATTTACCTATACAGGGTATATATCAAAAATTGAAATATTTTAAGTTAGCTAAAATTTTGCAGGTTACGCGGACGTACCCGATCTACCATCAAAAACACTGCACCATAGAGATTAAACTTGTTATGTTCTGTGAGATGGCTTGCTTGTCACAGACCTACGTTTTGCTTGACCTACTTGACATTCAGGTTTGTGATTTTCGTTCATGATATCCGGTATCCAAATAACCGGAAGCACTTGGATGCACTGAAAAATTTTAAGCACGTTCTAACGTATGCCATACAATTTTAAAAAATTAGTATTTCGCGTTGGTGAATTTGAACAATAAGGTAATGTACCTAACATTTTGTTAGATAATTGATAAATTTCAATACCAATAAATACGTACATTGCAAATATTCCTTTCAACAGCCTTCATAATTGATCACTGTAAAGATTATAACAAACTAATTTCAATTATACCGCACTAAAGCACGACCGTCGGTCTAATATAGATAGTAGTATCCCGCGCCGAAGCTAATCAAGACCGCACCTCAACACCGCACATCAACCGCACGGCTGTCAAGTCCTCGCTTGACAGCCGTGCGGTTCACGCGTACCGCGTATTCCAATACGAAATTATATATAAAATCTGCTGCCGCCATGGCAAAGTGTACTCAATGCAGTAAAGTGATCACTAAGAAAACCCCAGGGCTAGAGTGTAACAAGTGTAATGCTTTAGTTCATGCCAATACTATATGCACCCAGCTTTCTGGTAAACAACTAAGCCTGTTACGCGCTGCTGAGAACCTTGAGTGGACATGCAACGAATGCTCGGCGAAATCACCGCGAAGTGGGTCATTTATAACCCCGGATGACGACCCTTTAGACGAAGACGACGAAACCAACAGCAAAATGGGCAACTATCCTTTCGATGCGAAGAAGCTGATATCTGACATTACAATACAGATGGATAAAATATTTAAGCGAGAGCTTAAAGGGACCAATGAAGCACTTCAATTCACCAGTGATAAAGTGGACGCTTGCCTAGAAAGTATTGAGGCTTTCAAAGAAAAAATTAAACATCTTGAAAGAAAGAATGCTGATCTCGTCAACACCAACAAGCATCTGGAAAGAAGAATTGAGGCGCAAGAGCAACGTATGCATGAATACGAACAAAAAGAGTTGAAGAAAGTCGTGGAAGTCCAAGGTGTACCAAAGTTGGACAACGAAAACCTAACCACTATTTCTAAATGTTTAGCTTCAGTGTTGCAAACGAGCCCAGATGATATAAAATCAATCAAGCGTATACCTACCAAACAAGGGAAGACAGGAATCATACACATAAAGTTGGTCAACGAGGAGACCAAGACAAGGTGGCTAGACAACGTGCGATCCGCCGAAGTAGTGTTCTCAGATGTGGTACCTAACTGCGACCCAACGCTAAAGAATGGAAAAATATTTATTCGTCAAGCGCTTACCTACCATCAGAAAAATTTATTATGGAAGGCTAAACAGGAGCTCAAAGATATTTATAAATACATCTGGTGTAGAGAAGGTAAGGTGCTCGCTCGCAAAACAGATAATAGTAAAGTAATTATCTTGCGGTCTGAAAGCGATATTGATAGCCTTATCTCGTCTTAATAACTACCTCTCAACAATTCACATAACAAAACTGTTATTTTACAATGGATGACACAAAAGATAATGTACTAGAAATAAATGACTGTCCTAACCTATCATACTATTTTACACAGATAAGCGGGTATAAAAGCACGGTTTCTGTAACGTACTTATATGTAAACATACGCTCAATTATTAAAAACTTTTGCAAGCTTGAGCTATTGATAAACAGCTGTAAACGGACAATAGACGTTATTATTCTGAATGAAGTAGGTATAAAAGATTATGTAAGTTGCTTGTTCCACTTGCCAAACTATAATATGCACACAGAACTACGTAAAAATAGAAAAGGTGGCGGAATCATAATTTATACACTCATGAAACATCAATTTCTAAGCTATAAAACCCCAACTAAGCACTTAGAGTGTGTCGTTGGTAAAATAACTACTATGCATAAAAGCACATTGGTTCTGTGTGCGCTTTATAGACCACCATCCCTAAACAAAACATTATTTATAAATGAATTAAAGAGTATACTCTGCAATTATCCGAAGCAAGATATGATACTCCTAGGAGATATAAATATCAACCTCAAATGTAGTGATAATATTACACGGCAATATTTAAACTTGATGTATGAAAACGGCCTTGTGTGCGGTATCGAAGATTATACACGTATTGAGTCAAGAAAGGAAATTATAACAAAGACATGCATAGATCATATATTCATAAGATCCCGCCAGCAGGACGTACATTGCGCAGCGCTCGGTACCGTTCTTGCCGATCACCGCGTGCTTGTTGCTACATTCTCAAGGGATGAGTTCATACAAGATGCTCCAAAGTACGCCGTACGGTATAATAAAAATACTCTTAACCAAGAATTAAACAACATCAATTGGGACAATATAGACAATTTGAAATGCCCTACGGAGATTTATAATATAATTAAACTCAGCTTAAATAACTGCTACGAAAAATCTATGTATAAAATGAAACTAAAACAATCGAACAGAAATAATAAAAGTTGGGTAAATAAAAACATAATAAATATTTGTAAAGAAAAAGATAAAAAACTGTTGGAACTGAAAAAAGATACTACAAATAAGATACTACAACTTGAATATTCAAAATTACGAAATAAATGCAATAAAATTGTCGAAAAAACAAGAAATAACTTTTATAAAAATGAAATAAGTCTACACAAAGACAACCCCAAACAACTGTGGCAAATTCTTAATAATATGACGGGCAGAATAAAAGCATCAGTGGATCAAGTTATGCTTAAAGGATTCAATCAACACAGCTCATGTCAAAATACCTTAGCTAACAACTTTGCTAAGCACTTTGATTTGTCTGCCAAGGTAAGCACACCTAAATGTACGGAAAAATTATTGGACAGCAAATATTATACCAAACAGTCAAACGTCTCTATATACTTTAAAAATCCTATCCCTAAACAAATAAACAACATTATACGTAGTATAAAAACCAATAAATCGTCAGGAATTGATAAAATAAGACCAATAGATATAAAAAGTATTTCTCACAAAATTACACGTGCTATTACAAAATTAATTATAACTAGTATCAAAACAGGTATTTACCCAGACGAATTGAAAATCGGCATAGTGAGACCAATTTATAAGAATGGACCTATGAATGAATATAGTAACTATCGACCTATTACTATATTACCCATTATTGATAAAATAGTAGAAAAATTTGTATGTAGACAAATGCATCACTTTTACAGCAAACATCAAATAATAGCAGATCAGCAGTACGGATTTCAGGCAAAGAAGAGTACTACACAACTATTAAGTAGTTTTACTGATTTTGTCAATGGTCGGCTTAATGAAAAAAAACATGTAATGATGGTATTTATTGACTACAGCAAAGCTTTTGATACATTAAGACACGACATATTGCTACAAAAACTAGAAAATAGCGGCATTCGAGGGCCTCTGCTAGCTTGGTGTTCTAACTATCTTACAAATCGGTCTTACCAGGTCCGAGTTGAACAAAGCATGAGTGAAAAAGTAATGGTGACACAAGGCACAGCCCAAGGATCAGTTCTAGGACCGTTGCATTACCTGGCTTATGTAAATGATGTAAATAACATAATAAGTAAAACTACCATATACCAATATGCTGATGACACATGCCTGATTGCATCAGATAGGGACATGGGTGAAGCAATTAGGAAACTGCAACACGATTTTACACTTATTACTAAATGGTCACATGACGCAGGTTTAGTTCTGAATTATCAAAAAACAAAGATAATGCATGTACATTCATCTTATATTAAGCAGGCGGTGCAGAAACCAAAAATTATACTCTATGCTCATGACCATGACTGCCTTCATGGAAGAAAAACACCATGCAATTGTAAACCCATAGAACAAACTACACAAGTTAAATATCTTGGTCTAACTATGGATGATCGTTTTAATTGGTCTGGTCATATAGATACTGTGTGTAACAAACTACGCGCTATTCTAGCTAAGTTCTACATTTTAAAGTATAAAATACCATACTCTGTTCTAATTGATATGTACAAATCACTCGCAGATAGCATTGTGTTGTACGGTCTAAGCAGTTACGGACGTACGTTTAATACATATCTAGATAGCATTTATAAACTACAGGTACGGTTACTGAAAACAATCGTACCTAGAAAAATTAGAGATAAACTTGACAGTGATGTAGATGGCCTATTTAAACATTGTAAAACATTTTCTATATACGATAGACTTAAAATATCACTTATTGCTGAAAATTACTTCTACTATGATGACTACATTTCTCATTCTATCACTACTAGACAAAAAACAAATAAAAAAATTAAAACAGTTAGTGCAAACAATTTCTACGGCGCCAGAACAACAGAATTTATGGTACCTAGACTCATAAATGATATTCCAAAAACAACTCGAGATAAAATAAATTCAAAAAATATTAAACGAATATTAAAAACATATATTCATTATAAAATAAAGTAAAATATGGCGAAAGATAAATTCATACAATTATAGAAACTCATTAAAGAAGAATATATATATATAAATACTAATTCTAATATAACTATTTATTTTGTAACTTTATTATTTTATAACATTATTGATATACTTTTTATAAAACTGCGAATAATAAATATAATTACCAATGCAGGAATAATGTGCAACATCTTGTATGAATGGTCCAGCTACACTCGTACGCTAATCCGATGAGAGATAAGAAGCGACAATAGAACAGCTGCTAATGACCGGTTCCGAGCGCATTCGCTTTATACTTATCTGTCAGATCTGGCGACTTGCAATAATTATTATTAAGAGGATGTAATACTCAAGTTAAACCTATTTTAGGTTTTTTGAGTATTTTTAGCTTAAGTTAAATATTGTAAAAACTGAATAAATGAAAAAAAAAAAAAAAAAAAGAACTGATAATAAATGGACGCTACCCAAGACGGTTTCCTTATCTCTTTTCAATTCGTCATTCAAGCACAGGCATGTACTTAATCAGTTTATATGTCAAGTGTCAAGTCATCAATATAATAATTCAGCTCAGACCCTTATTAAAAGTAGCAACTTCTAGACCACGCTTGTTCCATATAAATTATACAAGGATTGTGGAGTATTGACAGTTCGTCAATTATACGTACAAAATGTACCTACTATTGGCCCAACATAAACAAGTGACTACATTAGAAATATTGTCACTAATAAATAAATGTAGAAATTGTAAGTAAGTAGGTACACTACAATGGAACACAAAACTAGCTCAACGTCATTTTCCTCGGTCCATATCTATACAATAACAGTTACAAAGTTATTTTTGGACTAGTCTACCTACTCAAACAGCAGAGAGGCAAAAATATCCGTGGGCAGTTGGCTAAGTAACCTCAGCTATGATGAAATTTCTTAACATAATAAATTAGGCAATACGTCACACACACACAGCCACATGTTTATTATTTAAAGGAAACAATTTATTCGTCCTCTGGGACCTTACTTCGATGAACCAATCGAAAGTAATGCAGAACCCACGACACAAGAATCATTTCTTAGTGTAGATTCTGTACGTCAATATTTAAGTGGAATAAGTATACTTTTTACTATAATAAATTGAATTGTCAAAATTATTATTGTTAATGTAAGAAGCACCTAGATAAATACTTACAGCTTTTATTAAGATTTAAAAAATGATATCTATACTTACTACAACTTTTACTGTACTTACATGAAAATCAGTTTCGTTTCACGAAGAGTAGATTAACAACAGATAACTTACGTCTAACTTTAAAAGGGAGGGTAACGAACTCTCGAAGACGAAGACTAAGCAAAATTTGTACTGCTCTTAATGATGCATTCTCAAGTACTTATGTGATAGGCAGCAAAGGGTTAAAATTAAAGATGCTGAATGTTCCAGGTGCTTGATGGAAATTGTGATTCTGAAAGGGTATAGATAGACTCTTGTGGAATCCGAAACCTTTTTTATCTGGAACAAATCGTATAATAATGACTTGCCATAATACACCATGTGTAGGCCTAGGATCTACCTACATGTGCCATAGTTTTTTTGGGGGATGACACGTCGCTGATTTTTAAAGTAGCTAATCACAGTAAATAATGTCTTTTTATCATTTCATTTCATTGCCAATCCTAGAAACATAATTTTTATAAGAGATTTTATTGTGTATCGCATTAACATCATGCTAGGCAGAACTTCAGTTCAAATATTTGAAGGAAAAAATTCGGCTGCTAGTGAGACTTGAACCCACGACTAGATGGACACGACAGGACGGTATTCTGTAGTAGTGGGTACAAGTCCCACTAGCAGCCGAATTTTTTCCTTCAAATAATTTTTATACTTTCTAGACCTAATCGGTTGACCACAATTTCACTTGATGGTCAGCGATGGTCGAAGGTGAAATCATGTAAAGCCTAGAAGTTTATTACTGGCTCTCGAGGACTGCTGCATGAACACACTAAGATGTGTTTATTGAGTTTTTCAAACTTGAGGGTGGTAGCTAGCCTGGGACACGACAGTACCCTTCCACCATGCTGGGAATTTGATAACGGTGTTGACTTGAACGGAAGCTAAAGCCGTTGGTGGGGATCGAACCAACGTCTGCCTGTTTGACAGCTGACGCTTCCACCGCTAGGATATCATTACTTCAAATTGTTACTGCCTATCCCTCGCGCTCTCCCCACCTATCACTAATAAAGGAAGGCGCACATACATAGGTGGATTCAAATAAATTAAACTATGTTGAACTTAATTTTATTATCCAAATCCAATTTACAATGAAAATGAACGATAATAATAACATTTGTCAGAATAAAACAAAACTCACATTATAAGCTACTGACAAGATTTATTTACCTTTTTGAAAGGCATGGAATGGCATACGCAACACATACATAAATAGATTGAGTAACTTAGGTCCCATAACGTAATCAAACACAACATACAAACTTTAAATAATATTTATCAGAAGTATAGTACACGGCAAAAATATTTGTGCATTCATAGCCGGGTCGCATGAACGGCTTTTTGCTTACCTGTCGGAAATTTAAGGGGCTGTTTCTCTATGATCTTCCTAACAGAGACTACCTATTTACGCTTACAAGCTAATTATTCTCATCTCAGCCATAGGCCGTCCACAGCTGGACATATGCCTCCCCCATTGATTTCCAGAAGAACCGGTTGGAAGCAGCCCGCATCCAGCCGCTAGCTAATTATGCTGCGTTCCAAAACGGGAAATTATCAGCCGGCAATAGGGTAATCGTTAATCTGTCTCGTTCCAAAACCTAATGTTGAAAATTCACATTGACAGCTGTGAAGTTTTGGAACCGACACAATTTTATCTGACAATTTAATTCTATTACCCTGGAAAAATCAGGAATAATTATTACGTGGAACGTAGGTAACCTTATGTGGCCATTAGTGCTGTAGCATTCAGGGTATAGTGCCAACTGGTAGCAGTGTATGCCAGCAAAACCTAGTGGATTGATGAAATATTAATTTAGTTATAATTAGCTGTAATTAGTTATATTTTATTTTAATAAAGGCCTCTTAAAATACATTGGCAATTTTGTGAAGTACTCGTTTGCTAAGATTTGAGAACAGCATTAGGCAACAAATTTCATGGATATATTAATAAAAACAATCAGAATTAGCCTTCGACAGGACTCAATGCGGCATCTTCTAGAATATCGGCATACGTATATACATATACTTAAAATATAGGAATGAGCGATGAATTAGTTTTTTTCATATACCTTTATTTAATTAACCATGTTACGGGGACAAAGCGTAAATATCTCGAAAAAGCTATGATTAGGCATAGAATAATATAGAGTAATATAGAATAAATAAATAAATAAAATAGAGCTGCTGAAAGCATTATTAAACTAGTCACTCTCGTATTATTTACTTCTTATTCTTATTCAATTGTGGTTGCTGAGTCCTGCACTGTCGTCCCGCTTGGAATGTTTTGTGCATTCCTCCCGCTAGCCACTACCCAAGCCATCCTAACTCCTTTTTTTAACGGAGCATGGCCCTGGGTCGCTGCCATAGCCGCTCCAGTGGTACATTTTTTTATACTGTATAGATCTAGCGTTTGACCAGTATCTCACTTGATGGTAAGTGACGATGTGGTCGAAGATGTTATCACGCTAGACCTAGAATGCTCACTGGCTCTCAAGGACTGCTGCCTGAACACACTATGTGTTTGGTGACAGTTTTTCAAACTTGAGGGTGGTAGCTAGCCAGGCGAGTATTCGAAAGTACCCTACCGCCATGCTAGGAATTTGATAAGCTGTTGTTGGGGATTGAACCAGTGTTCAATCGTTCTTCGCTATTCGAAAGTACCCTACCACCATATATCACTACCGTCTGGTAAGCGATTTATGTCTTACTCAATTACTGAACTTGAAAAAGGTGGTAATGCTTTTAAAATCATTACAATGAAATGAATACGAAAATGAAGTTATTACAATAGGTATAGTGTGCTGCATAACCATTCATTAATTTCTCTACAATTAGTGCAGAGCCACATTAACCTGTTTCCTATCGGATACAATTGATTTTTTGGACAGACTTCAGATAAAATGTACACTTTGTCTTACCACCGCGGACACTAATACGAGTTTCAGAATTTAGTTGTGATGGAAATTGTTTTGGATTTTTACCATGTACTGTACTTTTGCCATATATAACGTCTGTATAGCGTGATATATTTTTATGATACAAACTCCCAATAAATAATTAATACACTTCATTAAATTTGTTAAATAGTTTTAAGATAAACAGATTAGACGTAGGTTTTTTTATTAATGTTTTAGCTTCGCCTGCGTGCGATGCGGCAAAGGCTTTATTTAAGGTATTTAAGAAATAATTAAGTTTTTATTCGTGTATAAGTTTAGGGTACGATGGGGCTGGCATACCATGTAGGGAAAAGCCCCAAAATAAATAGTGATTAAAAAAAAAAAAAACACTTCATTAAAATCTGCCCACAGTAGAAATGTTGAATGTTGAGCTTCATAAAATAATTAAGACAAATATAGAACGCATCATACATAATATTAGCGGAATCAGGTAAATACACAGTATTTAGCATCTATACATTTATAAAATAAACTATAGGTCCGTCTGAACACTATGAATCAATCTACTGCAAGTTGTGCGGTGTGAATACCACAGACATAATATGTCTGGTGAGCAAAGGTATTTTTATTATATGATTGCCCGAGGCTCAGATTACAAGACAAAAGGCAGATAGTTAATGTGTGTTGGCGTGAGTGTAAGGCTGCCAGGGTAATCTCACTCAGAATTCACCTAGGTAGTGTAAAAATCCAAACACGAAACATTTTTAAAAATAACTAATCATTGATTTTTTCAAGACCTTAAAGAATTCGATTAGAATTGATACACTACATAGCGTGATTACAACTTCGACCACATCGTCACCGACCATCGAGTGAGACTGGTCAAACGCTAGATCGCTATATCTGTCATTGGTTCTGTAATCTAAGGCCCAGGCGTCAACGGTAAGGCACACTGATTGTGACAGTGTTGTTTTTAGTTCTTTCCAATTAACAAGGAAAACATATTTCATCTAATAATATGCTTTTGGTTATAAATTTTACTAAAACACACTTTATTTCAAATTATACATATTTAAATTAATCACTGACGGAATATTTTGTAATCACCAGGTGGTTATGTTCATTTTCTTAGCGGACGAACTAAAGCAAACAATTACATAGCTTTTTGCCAGACACTTTACAGAGTAAAAGGATAAATTATCAATGTGCCCTGAGACTGGCTTTAATTTGAACTACAGTAGTAATTCAGTAAATATTAGTAAAAATAAAGCAGTCATTTCATTGCAAGCATTAGTAGTATAGTCTCAAGTGTTCGTATAGCTAATGTACATTAACATAAGAGTGCGTTTCATCTAATAGTTCCTATGCTGTCATGTTGGCTCCGTTGTCTTTCAATATCATCGACACGCAAGTTTCGCCTGCTGGTTAGCTGATAAGACTTATTTTGCATTGTTGCCATCATAACGGCATATGAACTATCACATAAAACTCTTTGTACAAAATTGTGCGTTCAGAACTATTATAACTCTATTGTCGTAAAAGTTCAATGTGTAAGGGAGAGGCACCAACCATTTCACTCTTCTCAATGACGAGAGGCCGAAGAACAAATAGTTATCGAATTCACAGCAAGTAAAACAATTGAAATCAGTAACACCATTCATGTAATATGGAAGCCACAATTTCAGTGTCTACATGTAACTGGGCAGTAGCTGTTATGAGTCTAATGACTTGCTAACTTGATTGTATAACTACCCTGAGAAAAAATATTGTAGAGTCAAACATAATTTTTGCGTTACGCGTAGACTGTATTGTAATGTGCTTAGAATATTACAATAATCAATTCATTCATCAATGAAACATCAATCAATCAAGATATTATGGTTTGGTTGTTACCATTCATCGAATTTCAAAGAAAGGAGAAAGTATCGCTGCTTAAAACAAGCTTAGCACAGACTGTCATTTGTATAGTACAATTCTGTCGAACACTGTTCGCTGTTGTTTACAGGCACGAAAGGAGAAAGTATCACTGCTTAAAACAATTGAATGTAGCACAGACTGCCTTGTATAGTACAATTCAGTCGAACACTGTTCGCTGTTGTTTACAGGCAGAGAGGGCAGAAGAAATCTTGATCTGTGTGGATTTAAAATAGTACTTTATAGATGATCTACGGGCCCAATAAAAATTATTACTAATCCCACCTTTAATCTTTTAAATTTCCTTTCATCTGGTGTAAGACACAGTTCAAGCGTATTTGTAATTATCGTGAGAATTTTTAATTAAAATATGCTTACTCAAGTATATTTTTTCACTACTATATTAGCAAATGAAATCTTTTTTTAAAATCAGAATTATCCTTTATTCACTGTTGACATTATGTGGTTTTTAAATTTAATTTGACGTGCAGCCCTTTCAACAAAATAAGCGAAAAAACTGAAAATTGTGTATTTAGTAAAATGGTAAAGCCTTGTGCGATGGGTGCGTTTTTTACTTGTTTATACAAAAAAAATTATAAGAAGAATTTATTATAAATCAGTGCTAGATTAATACCCTTTCCTTAAAAAAATTAGTAGCTTTGACAATCTAAAGATAGCGCAAAATTTTTGTAACAGTTAATTTCTATCAATTTCAATAATTTCACTGATAGGTTTGTATCTCAGTTGATCACTCAATACACCTCGGTTGTAATGAGTTAAGAAATTATACATTCCCCCATTGGCCATATGGTTTGGCCCCCATTGGTTTATTGGCCATATGGCCAATAAACTATTAACTCCTCTGATTGTTATCTTATTGATCAATGTAGAAATCAAAACAGCATACATTTTTGCATCTAAAACCAACTTCCGTTTATTTTCTCTACAACAACAATGTAAGTTAAACTTAAGAACATAATAACTACAAGTTTTGTACTGTTACATTTGTTACTGTTACTGTTGTAGTGTCTTTCAAACATATCAGAATCTCTGTACAAAGTTAATGGAGAAATCATAACAGCAAATGTATTGGACCATGGATTGTATTAAACTATCTATTCAAACGGAAACAATTAAGAACAACATTTAGGCCTGTATCAATATATTTAGATATACATTTATATACATCTATGTATACAATGGAAGGGTAGGTTATGGTTAGAAAAATGGGCAATGTAAAGCGAAAGAGCGAACAATGTAATATTTGGCTCTCTTCCACTATCCCTTATCAATACCATGTCCTTATTGAATCTATCTACATCATATTGTCTGTTTGTAACGAGTGAAATTATGCATGTATGCTTTACAATATACAATATAATTTGCTCATTTCTATACATTTTGCTATTTAATATCACTTCAGGCCGACACAAGTCACAGTCCGCACCTACATCTATACATATACATGTCTTTTTAAGCATTTAATTTATGACCCCGTTGTTTGTATGCAATTCAGTGAAATCGACATAAAGAAGGCATCACGATATTTGAAATTAATTTAAATAATAATATTTTTTTTTTTATTTCAGACCACAAATATATATTATATGCATTGACATAAGAATATATTCGTATTTTGATTGTTATTATAATTTTCTAATTGATTTATTCATTACGATCTTTAAGTTATACTCATAAAAAATAATTAAATTAAAAAAAGCAAGTTTGGAAGCCCTATGTTATATTATTTCTTGAGCGTTATATAACAGATATGTAAATTTTTGAAGGAAATTATTCATCTATCAGTTGTACTTGAAAAGTTAATTTTGTAGATGTGGGTTCAGGTCCCAATCACAGCTAAACTTACTCCAAACATTAGAATGAGAGCTCCGATAAGCATGTGTCATTGCAATAATAATATACAATTGTTACAAAGAAACTTTTGATAGAAACTGCTGAATTTTGCCAAAATATAATTTCCAGCTTTTTCAAGTGAAGAAATTCTTAGGAGATACTGGAGAACAAAGTTCAAAGTAACAGTTTAAGGAAACATACACATTTGCAACTTAGGCTTAGAAGATGTAGTATGTAGTAAGTGAATGTATGTCACATACTGTACCATCATCACAAAGTGTTACGTAATCAATCCTATTACGAAAGCATTTAGATCTAAAAGCTACCATTGTATCTTCAATCACTTCTCCAAGATATTGCATACCAACAACAGGGAGTCTGCATTCACAACACAAACAACACTACACATTCACTAGCCGACATCTGTCTTCACATAGAACAGGAGATATGGTGTTGCAGCCGATCTCATTTTAGGTTCAGCCGATAGTAAATCTTCAAACTCTTCATTAGAAATGGGTTTGACTAGCTCATCGTCACAAGCCAGCCAGCAAGCTTCGGTTCTCGGCCGTGGGACGCAGCATTCGTTGGCCTTACAACCAGTTGGGGGAGGTCTGGGTCGATTGAATAATGTTCTCATAAAACTGGAGCTGGACGAAGTGGTTGTGGCATCTCCTGCTCCTTCTCGGTCGCATTTGAAGTCGCAGGAGGTGTCGCGAGCGTATGCGACGTAGTGTCCGCCTGTTAGTGTCTGGCCGAGATGCATGATCACTGCCCAGAGGATGTACCTGGAAATTATAGGAGAATTGTTTAATTGGCGTCCAGGTATTTTTTTTCGCACATCCTTTTACTTGATACCTCGCATAACGAGCCGGTAGGCATGGACACATACAATCACAATCATCCAAGACCCCAGAACAAGCATATATGTTCATCATAGAAACGTTTGCACCAAATGTTGGTAAAAGGAACAAACATTTGACATAACACCTGCCAAGTACTTACTCGTTGCCGATCGGTATTTTTAATATTATATGTTTTTATTTTACTTCACTCAGAATTATTGAAGCTACAAATGAATGTGCAAATATCCTAAATATATCGGATGATATCATTAAGGTTACAATACAAGAACATGCGTCTGTCAAGGTGTCCAAGCCAAACGTCACCGAATCTCGCGATATTTTTCCCGCAAGAAACATTATAAAATTGTATGAAAACTGTGTTCTTACTTAAGTATTTAATTTTTTTTCTGCTTCATCGCGGTATTAAAGTTTATTTTGAAACATGTCTCTTTGCTGAAATAAGTAAATGAACTCATCTGCAGACATGTTCTTTTTCGGTGCTAGTGCAAGATCGAACAATGAATTTAATGCCATTGGCATACATGTGTACAAATAAATACACCTTGATCATTGATATATGAGAAAATATATTCGAATATACTACAGTTTGTAGGAGACCCATCTCTATCACTCAAAGATTATGTACCACTGCACAGCTACATGCAGCCAACTTCAGAGACATAAAAATCGTTGCGACGACTATCCTACTAATGCGAAAGTGTGTACACACACACTTTCACACATGTTTGTTACCTCTTTACGCTCAAACGGCTCCATCAATTTCGATGAAATTTGGTATAGATAGTTTAGACTCTGGATTAACACATAGGCTACTTTTCATCATCACGCGGGTAAAACCGCGTGGCGCTTCTAGTACTGTATATTAAAAAAAATTAAAAAAAACGATAACGACTTCATCACTCAAAAGTGTGAAATAACTTGTTGAAGTCGGTAGTTCAAAAGTAACTATTAACAAAATATTGTGGTCATGGTACTGACTTCAACAAGTTATTTCACACTTTTGAGTGTGGAAACAGTTCAATTTTTAGTAAAATATTTTTTTACCCTTTTCAGTGACCTTTGCTACTCACGGGACAGATTTTATTGTCAATGTGTGTACACCGATTTCTTCACCCGCAATTAGGAATTTATCCAAGTAACGTAACACTTCAGTTATTGGAGTGTAACTCAAAAACCGCTTGTCCGATTTTGATGAAATTTAAATGGGACCACCTCGAAGGTACACTTTATCAAACAAAAATAATAATTATAATATATATATATATAATCATAATAATTTTGAGAATCGGTCCAAAATAGGGAAGAATTCGGTGGACATACATTAAGAAAAACATACATATTCACTATACTTATGTGTTACTTGTTAAGCTGAATATTGTAGTGAACACTTGTAACAACTATTTCATAAGAATGACTCTGAGGTTCTTCTCAGTGTGGCTATTCATTTTGAAATGTGGTGTCAGAGTCGGAATAATGTAGGTTTAGTAACGTTGATAAGTGCATCTTTGACGTTATAGTTTGATCAGACTGACACCTGCTGTAACGCTTTTAAAGGTGTTACACGACAAATATATTGAGCTGGAAAAAAAAATCACTACCTACATATAACTTTCATATATTATTATGTTGATGAACAATGATTCTGCATTCAGATACAAAAATATCTAAAAAACAAATTTGTCTTCAAATATGAGCATTTATATAAACAATCCCACTAATATTATAAAGGCGAAAGTTTATGTATATGTGTGTATGTTTGTTACTCCTTCACGCTCATATGGCTGCACCGATATCGAGGAAATTTAATATGGAGATAAGTTACACTCTGGCATAACACATAGACTACTTTTATATCGGAAAGTATAGTTCCCGTGGGATAATTGAGGTAGCGGGACAACCGTAATGCATGCGGGTGAAACCGCGGGGCGTTACTAGTATAATGTAATGATTCATTTTACTTTTGACTTTATCGCTTTATCAAACCACCTCAAGTTACTTTATTGTCTAAGTTCACAGCATTCTTGTGGTGGCACAGACAAGCCGTAAGGGGCTTGTAAACCAATAAGTTTGTTGTTGATCTCTTCTTGTCTCCTAGACCTAGCACAGCTGTCAAAGTGGATCATTGTACCAAAAACATAAATGTACTAGCTGCTCCCCGCGGTTTTACCCGCGTACATTGGAATGACAGTGGCGCCATCTATCGAAAATTGGTCATATCTACTCAGAAACCTTCTTTGGCTTATGCACAAAAACTTAGCTAGAGATCATCACATGATCAAATGCATAGATTACGATTCTATAAAGGACATACAGACAAATGTTTGCCACCTTTCACACTAATTAGTATGTAAAATGGTAGGTATTAAAATCACATGCGTTGTAATTATTAATCTTAGGTATGTTTACTACTATTATCTCTTTTTTTAAAGAACATTTGTGGCAAATTAAAAAATAAATAATATATATATATGTATATATAATATAATAAATAAATAATTATTAATAATAATAAATAATTTCTTTTACAAATTTAAGAAGAAGAAGATTGCAGTAGAATACAGTGTGAGGCTCGGATAGGGAGGTGTGTGGTGTGACCTGTGCTTGGGCGGCAGGCTGCTGTTGCGCGCGCGGCACGCGTTGCAGGAGTCGCAGAAGCAGGGCACGAGGTGCGGCGTGGGCGCGTGCCTCGTGATCTTCTCCATGCCGCCGCTGAACCGCTTCAGCTGCAGCACGAGCAGCCGCGGCAGCCGCGAGTACGCCACGCTGCGCCGCGCCTCGTTGTACCGCAGGCACCGCTCGCACCAGTACTGCGCCCCACCGAAACCATACACAACAAACATCATTATTTTTTTTTACATATTATAAGTTTGCGTTTGACAACTGTCTCACTTGATGTTAAGTGTGTCTAGGATTTAGCACGCAAACCTAGAAGGTACCTATTCATTCGCGACTCGAAGTCTCCAGGATTGTACATATCGGGAAACACAGACTCGGGCAACGAGTTCCATTCCTTGGCAGTACGCATTAAGAAAGTGGAAGCAAAACGCTTCGTACGTATAGGTGGTATATCTACCATATAGCGATGGCGAATTGCCGTACGTCGAGTCGACCGATGATAGAAAGGGGATGGTGGAATCAGATTGATTAATTCCAGTGCACATTCTCGGAAATGCACCCGATAGAAAACCGATAGGCTTGTTACTCTACGCCGGTGTTCAAGGCTCTGAAACCTACGTTCCACCAAAGAGTTACAGCCGATGATTCTTTTGGCTCGCCTCGTCATCTCAATACTGTACTGCCACCCAGACCAGTGGGAAACAAATATTATATTATATATACATATATATATATATATATATATAGACCCACCCAGACCAGTGGGAAACAAATATTATATTATATATACATACATATATATATATATATGTATATATATATATATATATATATATATGATGGCAATAAAAGACAGAAATAATGAAGTCATCGGGGAACTGTTTAGACATACGCTAATAATTAAATATCTAGTTATTATAATGTTAACATAAATACTGTAATGTGTCAAGTAGTAACGTAGTATTATAACTAATATAATCACTACATAGTATAAACAAAGTCACCTTCTCTGTCCCTATATCCCTATGTATGCTTAAATCTTAAAAACTACGCAACGGATTTTGATGCGGTTTTTTTAATAGATAGAGTGATTGAAGTGGAAGGTTTATATGTATAATAACATCCATTAATGACATAAGCTATATATTTTATACCCGTGCGAAGCCAGAGCTGGCCGCTAGCATATTAATAACTTACAAACACAATGTCATAGTGTAGGTAGAATTAAATAGGAAAATATTGTTATAGTATTATATAGTGTAAGCTCACTTAGTGTGTAACTTCACTTAGTTGTTTATTTAGTTTATCTAGACTAATTTCACATCTGTTGTGTAGTACGCATAATAGTAACAAAACAAATGTAATTAAAAAAAAAGTACGGACCGATGAGTCTGTAGTGTGCTTTTTCAATAAAAAATAATACTGTTCTGAAAATTTGTTGGAAATTTTAACAGAGAAGATTTACGTTTGACCTCTCCCCCGATGGTAAGTGACCACACGGATGGCGATGGGGTACGGATGGTACCTATTCACTAGTGACTTTAAGATTCCAGGATTATTATAAGTGTAATTTATCTACTTATGTCTTTATTTTATATGCATAATATACTCTATAGAAACCAGGCCATGTGAAATGCTTTTCCTTCCCTGTTGTTCCACAGCGGAACACACAATTCTTCAACCGGTCCTTGTGGAAATCAATGGGGGAGGCCTTTTTTTTTTTGTCTTTGCCTTTGTCCAGCAGTGGACGTCCTATGGGTGAGATCATGATGATGATGATGATGACACTACCAAGTTCACTATTTCCTCTTTGGTAAAGCCAACAAAGAATCCGAGTTGTCTATAGTAGACATTTTCAATTAACGACAACTTATTAGCTGCTATAAAAACAAGGTTTTTACCTTATTAGAGTCCCGTAAGTATTCCGTAGAGAGACAGGCCGCGCGGAATGGTTCTTCTTCCCCGTCGTCGCCCACGGGCACGCACAGTTCACAAACAGCTTGAGACTTTTCTGTCACGGTTTCGCATTCCACACACATAGTGCGGACTATCATCGTGCCTGAAATGTGATAAATATTCTAAAACTAGCTGCATCGCGAGGTTTTACCCGTGTGGTGATGAAAAACGGTGATGATAATAATACTCCTGTTTTTTTTATTGTGAATAGGCAAGTGTTTGATCACTATCTCATGTGATGTTAAGTGATGATGGGGTCTACGATGGAGCACGCCTGCCTAGAAGATACCTCAAGAGTTTTATGGTTAATTGCATTAACAACATGCTAGGCGAGCCTTACGTTCAAATTATTTGAAGGAAAAAATTCGGCTGCTAGTAGGTAGGACTTTAACTCACGACTACATAATACCGTCCTGTCGCTTTGTCCAACTAAGCTATAGCAGCCCAAACCACTAGCGCCAATAGTTATGTTGTTCTAGATTATGCTAAGACGGTTGCAATTTCCTACCTTCAAAGTCCTCAGCAACGAAATCCCAGCCAGGGCGCGACCGTTCATCTCTCTCTGGCTGCGGGGAAGGTGGCCGTTCCTCAGTGGGCGAAGCCCGTTTATCCGCTTTCACCTCTTTGCGTTTTTTCCATGACTTGCGAAGGTTGCCGAGAGTCGCTTTGCTGCCGTCCCCGTCGAGGCTTGGCTGGCGGCCAATACCGTTGCTGGACACGATTTATAACACATATCCAAATTGTCAGAACAAGTATGTCAGGATTGTGGCAAGTGGAAAAATGATTGCCTCCACTTCCCCATAAATCCTAATGCGGGGGTTTGAGTGTGATAAAAAAAAAATACATTTATGGCCGGAGAACACGGCCAAGAAAACCTTGGTGATGTTCTCCGTTCAATCGGTACCACCCCCATTAAATAAATTGTATTATGGGAAAATAAGAAATGAAACAACACGTTGGAAGCAGAAGACTGTCGTGGCTGAGGAACGTCTATAAGTGGAGAGAAATGGATAAAGTAAAAGTCTTATAGCAGTCTTATAGCAGACTGCCAACCTCCAATAGTAGATTTATTTTTGCACACACTCATACCCTCGCACTAGGATATCCTGTAACACACAAACATCCAAGACCCGAGAACAAACATCTTTGCTCATCACAGAATGTTTGCCTCGGCCGGGATTCGAACCCGGGGTCGCGGTTCCAAAGTCAGTGTCACTGATGACCGTCGTGGCTCACCGAATTCATAATGACTGTTTACCTTTCTCCATTTTCGTGCGTATGCAACCTATTGGCCCTTGCGGAGAGCGCGCGGCAGGTCTCACGGATATTGTCCAGGATGCACACCAACAGCTCGTGCGCGTCTTGCTGTCGGTTACCTATGGAGGAAAGTAAACATAACTCATTGCCCGCTATTGCACGATATTCGCTATGTGAGTGCATTTAAAAGGAATAATTTGCGAGAAAATCTCCGTATTGTAAGGACCGATTCACATCGGAACGGCAGCCCGGTAGATACGTGAGTATTCAGCGGCCTCACCACGCGCTGAGTCTCCTCTTTACAAGTTTAGTTTCTATGTGTACAGCGTGGGAAGCGTGACCTTTTAGAGCTTTTCAAGCGATACTGGTCTTTTACTGAAAGAGCTCGCAGTGCCAACGTGAATCGGCCCTCATAGTACACAAAAATGTATCATTATTAATAATACTACTTAGTTAAAAAACTAAGCATACAAGCAGATTTTCATCCGTGTATCATTTCCAAATATTCTTGAAAATTCGAACATCATCGATGTAGTCAAATTCAGACCAGCATTCAAATAAACAAATAATCACCAAAATCGGTTCACCCACATAAACGTTCTGAGGTAACATAAAAAATATAGTAAAATTGAGAACCTACTCATTTTATGAAGGCGGGTAAAAATTTGATAAATTACATACCTATTTCTAATGCTTGCCTTGAATTTATTGACGGCCGTAGAAAAAAAATTTACATTACGATAAGTTCGCCTTATCGTCAATTTTTATCTATACTATCTGGAAAATCGGCCTATATTACGATAAGTAATTAAAAAAAGACAACAAGAATGTAAGTGAGAATTACAAGCCTGCAAATCTGCAAGTTATGCTTGTTCGCCAAAGTGTAAGAATTCTTTTTTAAACATTCCCTTAGCTTACACAGCGTGTATTCGTGAAGGGTATGTCCACAACTGTCAATGTTGTCCACTGTACCGACTTCCTTTCTAAGCATATGTCAGGGCCCTCTAGAGTACTAACCTGCATTGGCCAGCATGGTGGACTATGGCCAACTCTCTGTGAGGTAAACTCATGTCCCAGTAGTGGGTACATTTTTTTATTTGGTTCAAAACTTTGAATATAGGTACACTTATCTTAAGCTAAAAATGATTGCTTAATAAGTAGATATTGTCTAATTCCTAACACTAGTGAAACACAGCTTGCATTGTGCATCGTTGGTATAAGGCAGGTACAGTTTTGAATTTAATGCAACAGTATGTAAATTAAAAGTAAATTTACTAAAATTATATAGAAAAGTAGATTTAGCCACAGCCAAAGAAACCAGAGAACATATCATATATCTGGGTGTCAAGTCTACTAATTCAAAGTTCATATTCAGTCTGCTGCGAGGCTGAGCCGATGCCAATAAGACAACTTCAAAAATCCGTAGTCTGCTAAGCCACGGCGGCCTGAATCCATGTTGAACCTATGCTCACCCTATGTCGATTTAATAGGGCATTTGACATTTAATGTGCTAACAACTATGGAAATAACGCGCTGTGTCATTGAATCAAGTATTGAATCGAGATTGATTCAATATGGACGAATTCAAAATAGCAGACTACCAAAGCTGTCAAATTAACCAATTGTGAGCCGATCATATTTCCATATTGAATAGTAGACTTAGGCCCCAGATTCCATTATAAAAAAAACTAGTGTTCCATACAGGTTTTTCAGCCTAAACCAAAAATCTAGTGTACTTTTTATACATTTACTTGTATATACCAAAGCTGTCAAATTAACCAATTGTGAGCCGATCATATTTCCATATTGAATAGTAGACTTAGGCCCCAGATTCCATTATAAAAAAAACTAGTGTTCCATACAGGTTTTTCAGCCTAAACCAAAAATCTAGTGTACTTTTTATACATTTACTTGTATATACCAAAGCTGTCAAATTAACCAATTGTGAGCCGATCATATTTCCATATTGAATAGTAGACTTAGGCCCCAGATTCCATTATAAAAAAAACTAGTGTTCCATACAGGTTTTTCAGCCTAAACCAAAAATCTAGTGTACTTTTTATACATTTACTTGTATATACATACATACAGACAGTTTAGCCGCGAAGTTGGCCGAACAGCCACGATATTTCACGAATACTCGAGTATCGGCGCGGCCGGAAGTTTCAGCCATATTTTTGGCGTAACCGAAACAAATGCCGAAATTATATTTCTTGGCCGAAACTAACCGAAGCCGAACTCTTGGTCGGTCACTAATAAAAGCATTCTGTATAAAGGCGAATTTTGCCCTACATCAGTCCTACATTGTGGTAGCCTGAATCACTTTTTATTTAATTTTAGGCCGATTAAGTTTTTGTAATTGTGTCAAATATAAAATAGGTTTTATAAATACCTTCAAAAGTTGAGTTGACATCCCTCAATGCAGCAAGAAACGCATCCGCTGCATATGGCTCCGGGCTGACGTCTACAGAACTACTGTTGAGACATTTGGATTCAGCTGCTCGAAGGTTTAAGAAAGTCTCATGAAGCTTTTCTGTTGCTATCTGTAAAGACATAATTTTAGGTTAGTTTTCACGTATATTTTTATTTATTTTGACTCTCAGTGTGTGATAGAATTCCATGTTGTATATGTGTGTAAGATGTAAACTAACAATAGTAAAAGAGAATACGCCTAAGATTATATGTTCAGACGACATATGCATATCAAAATAAGTGAAGGCAATATTGATATGGGATTTCTAAACTTTGAAGAATTCATCCCTGCTATTTCCTAAATTGTGGCAGCTCAGCCCATACCATGAGTAAAGAAGACCCAGACACTCCCTCGGAAAGTTAGATATGTACTGATTAAACAACCTATAAATATAATAATTAAAAAACCTGTGCCCAGAACCATTTGGTATAATAGATATAAGTTATAGAGTCACCATAATTATTACTTGTATTTACATTAATTACATTAAAATGGTGTGGCGATAGTTTTAATTCTACTTGTATGGAAAGAAATGTACAGATTTGACTGTAATATCTGATATTTTTGTGTTGACAGCATTTTGATGAAGTCATTTGTAAAAAACAAGAGATATTGCACATAAACATATTTATCTGTGCGAGTGTCACTCATTTCAGAGATAAGCGCACATGTGACATTTGGGATAACAGGCAATAGCATAATTTATAGTTTTTAAATCAGAATTTTTATCTGCTAATACGAGATTGTCATTGTTTTAACATGACTAATATTAATGATTCATGTTCGGTAGGCGGTTATCATCTGGTATTAAAAGAAACAAAAGCATTTCGTTTTTGATAATGCCACATATTTGGCTCAAAATTAATTGCAATTCATCAAGTGTAGTAGTCGCTTTAGTTTTGTAATTAGCTAATATTATTTTAATAAAGGCCTACCCATTTACTTTTACTGTTTGAAAATTATTGGACAATTTTAATTTTTTTATAGAGTAGAATGTTATCTTTCCTCTCATTGGAATTATTCTCTATTTTCACAAAAACATGGGATTCCTGTGTAATCTTCAGTTACACAACCCAAGGTGATCTTAGTAATAAGAATTTACTGTGTATTATGACGGGATAGCAGGAAAATAAACCTGGCCTGGTGCGGTCCAGTAAACATGACTTCTCGTAGACTTTAGATATAAATATACAATACGAGGCATGAAATAGATACATAAATTAATAAGGTAAAGTTGATTTTTGGTGTAAATGCTTGGATTGAAACATGAGCAACCAAAGGGTTATAGGATTAATTCTAAGACGAACCCTGAGCGAAGGTTTTAAAACACGAAACAACTTTACCCATGCCAGCGAAACATAACAATTTTCACCACTAGCACTAACTAGATCTTGCAAGACGCGCGGCATGAAGCATTCTCCCACAATTTACACAGCCTTCTGTCAAATGCAGTCGTCTCTGATTGGCCAGTGAGTTGCCATTAGCTTAGTTAGGTGCATGCTCGAATTATAAAATATTTTTCTCACTTGTGATTAAAATATATTAAAATGTATAGACCAACTGAGACCTGGTTGGCCAGGATTTTGACACTGATATAGCACTATTCTCAAATAACTTTAACCTTATATTAATGAATGATTACTTACTACTGCTCTAGCAATTTGGACTGAATTTCAAAACAAACTTATAATATTGGAATACCTGTATTTTACTCTTCCCATTGCTATTATCTGACTGTCCTAGTGATAGCAGATCCTTACTGCTCCATGATCTTGCCCCTGATGCAGCAAGCCCTGCTGCGCCCCGACCCAGAGAGGAACTCTTTAACCTTATACTGCCCAACTTTTGCTCGACACTCGCCAAGTCTGATACTAAGTGGTGTAAGTTATGCAGAAAACGAGGTGCATACCTGTAATAAGATATTTCTAAGGTTATGCATTTGAACCAATTATAAATAAAGTACATTCATATTATAAATTTCATATATATATTTTTTTAACACACTCAGACCCCCGCGCTAGGATTCCCTGTGTCGTTTACTATGCTACGAATATTATGTATTGAAACATGCAATTGGACACAACAGAAAAAATAGACAATTAATAATAAAAAATCAAATAAAGTGAGCACACAAATTATAGTCACACTATCTACATATCTATCTGTCCACCAGTGCGCTTTAGGCAGCAGTCATACTCGTGCCTTTGTTTAGAGAAATTTCAATATTACAATGGATTTTGTGCTCACACTTATGTTGCTCTCACTTAGCCACTACTTTCTTATGCACTCACTCACTACTAATAATAAAAGTTAACTTAGCTTAACATCAGGTGAGACAGTTGTCAAACGCAAACTTATAATAGTAAAAAAAAAAAAAAAAAAAAAAAGGTTATAAAAATAATCACGGCGTTAGTCTTTTTATATACATAGTCAATCTTTTAACATTTATAAGTGAGTATTTTATGATTATTTATTGGGTATAAATTAAATAAATAACTTAAGACTTGTTTTAACAAATTGTTAAATTTCGAATAAAATATGTCTATTGATCTGACAGTGTTCTAAATATGAAAACATAATATGTCAATATTTTAACCATCCTTTCCATTAACTTTGGAAACAGAAGGCGAGCTGTTATTTAACTGGGTTACACGCCACGCGACAAGAGTTGAAACACAAAGTTCAACTAAACCTTTTTTTATTTTACATCCCCCGCAATATAAGTAAGCTTTTCAACTGGTATAATTAAACCGTGAGTTGGAGCATAGCTCGATTATGTGGGATCCACACTAATAAGTTTACTGTTCCTGTACTTCCAAAACAGAGAAGGCATTCAATTCTGTTCTTTTTAAAATTGTTATAATTGTTTTGATTAAAATATCTGTGAATGAGAAAACAATATAGAGTAAGTAAACATGACTCCCAACAGAAGAGAACAAATATTAAATATGGCTGCTTCTGAAAATATTACTTATTTTTACTAAGTAGAATAATTATGTCTCATTATGTAATCATATAGAGATAAGTATCTGCGCGCAGCGGGTTCACATGTGTGGACTAAGATTCACTTTACCTATTGCAAACATTATGTTTCAAAGGCACTGTTCAGTTTTTTGGACTAGAAAGTATCCCATGATTTATTCCAGGGTATATAAAATCTTCATACCAATGTCATACAAATCCATTCATCTGCTCAGGCATAGAAACAAACATAAAACTTTTGTATTTATATAATGATGTCAAACATGTGATTAATAATAATGACATACAAAGATATAAATTTCAAATGCTTAGTACACCAATTTATTGAAAAAAAAATTGCAGTAGCACGCTATATATTATTCATCATTTCTCATAAAAAAGGGAGCTATACTTTACAAAGATAAAGTTTCATTTACTGTTTCTTACAAGTTTCACAGCCTGCCCATTTTACGAGTACATAGTTTGATTCATTATTGAAATGGAGAATGCCTCATAAATGCATGGTACTTAGTCAAAATGTTAACCACTATACACTAACGAGACCTGTGTAACAAAATAGTCTACTAAATACTGAGTCTAGACCACAACCAAAAATATGAGGTCAGTAAAAGTTATGATCAAATGAAAATTTATGTTTTGACATGACACCTTGTTGCGCTTGATTAGTTCTTGTGTGGTAAATAAACAAAACCGTGTTATCGCTTACCAACTAACCACATGTTATGTGGTGCTAGCAGTGCTACAGGTAATTAAATAGGGCTTGAAAAGCAGGAAAAGTAAACAAATGAAAAAAAAAAGGTCCATTATTTCCATACTTATAATCATAACTGTTTAAGCTCTAAAAATAATTTAATCCTGTCTTGACACAGAATATTGTATATTTAATGAACTATTAGAAAACTTAAGTCTCATTAGTAGTGGAATTTTCGGAAACCCCAATGAGCCTTCTCTGTAGCAATTCCATGGGAACCATGATGATAAATTATTCTTGAAGATAATAATTCCTCCTCCTCCTTAATTCGTACTCCTCATGTCTGAGAGTCGTGACTTCCTCCCTCTATGACCCTTCTCCGAATGGTGTCACACCATCTTCCCCGATTCCCGGCGATGTGTATTGCATCGTGGACAGATGTTTCCAAAGTGGTGCAGATTTGATCAGACCAACACATCGGACTGCAACCTCGAGCTCTTTTGCCGTTTAAGATAATAATTAGCACTTGCTCAATTAATACATACCTTAAAGTATACAGAACGCTGTTGAGAAAACAAGTATTTCCCAAATTAGAAAGAGTAGCAATAGGTATTTTCCTCTGCACTGTGCCTCCATACTGGTTCTCCTGTTGGTGGTGGCCATTCAACATGGCCGAGGAAGGTTTGGACTCCAGGATTATGAGGTCTGGTTCTAGCTGTCGTCCTGAAATTACATTTTAAGCTGACATCATTCATCAAGTTCATATTTAACCCTTTGATCTGTGGCAGTGTAACTTAACAAGTAAGCATTGGGTTTCTTAAGGTCTAATTCTAATTACACATGAGAAGGAAATTAAGAAATAATATTAAGAACCACCAGAACTGAAACATCGTCTCTGACTTTGGTAAAACTTTATATATGCGGCAAGTAAACAACTTGAGATTGCCATAGCTATTAGGTTACACAACATACCTGATGGTGTTGAGGTCTCCAACAGTGGTTTTAGTTTTTTCGCAGCACTCACAGTATTTAAATAAACGCTATTCAATGGACGTTTAACGGGCTTGTTCTCTTTATTATTACCGTTCTGCTTATGACAAATTCCGTTTTCGTGCGAGTTTTCGTTGGACCTTTTTTCGTTGCTCAGATAGACTGCATTATTCCTAACCAGTGATAATGAAAAACTCCGTTTTTCACGACTTTTTTTAGTTTCAGATGAAGAATTAACTGGCATCTTCAGTATACCTGTAACAGGAACCGACAAGCACTATGAGTAAAAAACATAAAATACGGAGGCCACTTTCTCATGGCATGTCAAGGATGTAGATGAAACCTTACAATTCACAGTGGGTCACTCACGGGAGAGTCTTCATTGGATGCATTGACTTACATTATCATGTAAGTCATATTTGTAGTAAGTTGAATAATTATTAATTTACAAAAAATAGATAAAGCAACTGCGAACATGTCCCCCGAAACCATTCAGCCATATTGGAAAATTTGATGGAATTGAAATGTCAGACGTCAAATGCAGGCAGTGTTCACAACCTGAAGCCAGGCAGCTATCGTACGAGGGCCGTAAAATTGTCGCTAAATACAAGTCGCTTTCGTAGCAGAGTAAGAAAAAGGGGGAAGGAGGGGGGAGGGGAGTCTATTCCCACTGGCCCCCTTCTCACGCCTTTATATCGCCTTTCTTCTTTACTACGCCGTTGTAGGACTTCGTCTAGTTGCTGATATACATACATTTACATTACGATCTACGCTTTACTTACTAGTGCGCAGCATGGTTTCCCCGTTAAGGGTAAGCAGCTCGTCGTGTAGGCATCATAATATTTTATAAATGTACCTTTGATTTGTCTTTAAGAAGGGAAAACTGGGGCAGCATAGGCAATATAGGCACCTTTGGTGTGATCCATAATAAATAATATTTATGTGAATAAATTTTAAGACTACTCTTGACGTATTGATTAGCTCATTTACTACAGATTTCATTGTGAATACAAATATTCGGGCAAATTGGATAATTCATTTTTTGTGATTTATTTTGTGTAAGCAAAGACCTTGACAAGGGCAATAAGGTCGGGGTAGGGTAGCGTACCCGTATTGCCCCGCATATTCCTATATAATGCCCCGGTTTATATTTGACGAATTTATATTCTTTTTTGCAGCATAGAGCATGGTGAGACATTATAAAAGAACAAGTAATCGGGGCGACTGGGATATTTAGAATATGATGTTGTCTGTAAATAATGTGTCAAGTGGTAAAATGAACAAATACGACACTTGCAAATCAGATAGCTGCTCCGGCTCCAATAGCAGTCATCTGCAATACCTGATCTTGACTATTTAGTGGATGTATCTACAACAACCCCCGTCCAGGTCTATCATCTTCATTTCGTATTTCACCAGGAAATATCATGGCTGTTTATCCAAAGCACTACGGAGTAGCTACGGGCTTATACACACTAATAGAAACCCAAAATTATGGTGATGGACCGTGCAAATGCCCTGGAATTTACTGGTGAACTTGACCTTGAGAGCTATGACAAGTTTGTCTACCTAGGAACTCACATAAGCCACATTGCCGCTGTGAACGGAAATAAGACGCCGTATTGGACGATGATATGGAGCAAACTTTTGCGATTATTGTTAGATTATAGTGTACTATTCGTTTTGCCCGACATATGTAAGTAACCATTTTGCTTGATGTGGTCGGGCAGAAAGGATAATGACTGATTAATGAAAGAAAGGCTCTGAGTTGAAGAAGGCTTAATATTTTTTATGTTCGATCTCAAATAACAAACTTAATAGAACAAATATTATAGTAATGAACAATTTATAAGCATAAATTATGAAAAAGTAGTTTTTGTTTTTATCCAAAGTTAAATATCCTTCTTGCCCATCCGTCCTCTACAATGATATTATATGTTTATATGAGGTAGATGTCGCACAAGCGCGCGGAAACTGAGGCGGCAAAATTAAGTCAATTGTAGTAATTTTGATTACGACGCGTATTTCAAGCGCAAGTCTAAGCATATAGCTATCCTTTTCTATATTATTTGTACCGTATTATCTGTCGCAGTAAGCATGTTTATGTCGTAAAGGAACAAAATCTGATCACCGCGCAATATGAATATACGTCATCTTTAGTAAAACATCATTGGTGCCCTATGTATCTGTTGCAATAGCAACAAGGTTTTGCGCCTGTTGAGAAACTCAGTTTTATACATACACTGACTTTTCCCAATGTGACTTTTCGACTTTGCCGCCTTGCCGAACAAAGTGCTTTATCACCCATAGAAACCGATTAGCATCTAAACTATCTAACCTAAGACAGACTACTAATAAACATTTGCTCATGTGCGGAGCCGGGAAGTGGTTCAATAATACGAATGCAAATGTCGAGCCGCACCGGTCCATTGTCAATATTGGAATTTGGACCGCAACGTATCTGGTTACAGGCAGGATTAGGTATCTACACAATATTGGACTAGAGGATGACACATTTTTCACTAACATTTTATATTACTAGCTGTATCAGGTAGGTACTTAGTTGACACTTTCCCGTCACCATGCCGCCATTGCGCGGTGTAATGCAGGTAGCTACGTGATATTTGAGGTATTTTCAGTCTAGCAACCCGATATCGAAACGTAAACAAATTCTGATTTATTCTGTTAGACATATGCATCGAAATAATATGTAGGTACTACGTAGGTACAACTGGAAGGCCCACTGTGCTGAAAAAACGAGCCGATGAGATAGTTACCACGGAGTTAGTTTGTCCCACTCTATTAGATGTTCACAGTATGACCATAATTTGAGCAACTAATGAGACATCTGTGGAGTCATTATCCATATGACGTACACAATATCATAACCACATATTTTTATTTACTTTTATATAATAAGATAGGGTTTAAGTGGACGAAACTAAGATTTATATATAAATTAAATAAAACATTTCCGTGTATGTTGCATTTTTTAATCACAAATGACTAAATAAAACAGTTTTATGTAATTTTTGGCGCGGGCCAATTCTGTTGCCTAATAAAGCCATGGATTTCATTTAAATATTCGTAAATCCATACATGAAGTTAACGGATACCAAGGTTTAATAAGATATCTAACTTACAAGAATGCGGAAAGGAAACAACAGGAAAATTGAAAATTTTTCGCGAACATGATACCTACTATTGTATCATTTTATTGTTGAAATTTTTGTTGATGAAAATTATTCAATTTTTCCTGATCATCTGGCTTTCGATGAAGGCTTCACAGCACTGTATGGCTACTAACGTTTATTGGAATTATTTTAGCCACCTTTGATTTATTTTATAATTTCTCTGACAGCGGAAAAGGAAAACCGTCAGCTTGTCGAAAAAACTAATAGTAGTAACAGATGGGGATATACTATGTACTCGTTGGTAGGATTTTTTTTTTGAATTTTTTTATTTTGAAACACGAATCGAACTAAATATTGTCACCCTAATCACGCCACTTTTTTGATGCTGTTATAGTAATAAATAAAACCTATCAAACAGGTTTAATATTAGTAGTAATAACCAATTTAAAACTTTTGTTAATTTAGGTTTAAAGAACTTTGTTGTTGTTGGGTATTTAAAGTGGACTGTATGATTATGGTTGGCGAACAAAAACGTTCGAAATCGTTATCGTTGGCGAAAGTTTGTTTGTATGCTTGTTACTTCTTTACGCTCAAACGGCTAAACCAATTTCAATGACATTTGGTATGGAGATATATAGACCCTGGATTAACACATAGGCTACTTTTCATCCCGAAAATAATTGGTGTTCTCGTGGGATAAGCATATAATTAAAAAACCTACGTTATTCCATCAAGCTGAAACGGCTGACCGGATTTACATAAAATTTAGAGTGAAGATAGCTTATACTTACCCTGGAAAAACACATAGACTACAATTTTATCCCGGTATAAGTATAGCTTTTGTGGGATAAAACTCAGGTCTTGGGAACACCGCAGTCCAGGCGGTTGACACCGCAGGGCGCAGCTAGTAAGTAGGTACATATATTCAATCAACGGGATTTGTGACTTATTTCTGAGTGAAGAATATAACACAACTCTGCGTGAGACTGCATTGTTTAGACCCAATATTGCTATAAAATGGACAAATGCTTCAACGTCACTACGCGCCATAAAATTAACCTCTATGAACTAACTACACAAACAAAAAAACATACAGGTCGAATTGAGAACCTCCTCCGTTTTTGAAGTCGGTGAAAAAAGCTGAAATAAACAAAACGCTAATCCATTAACCGTAAAGATTATGGTGGCATTTTCAACATTTTACTTTCTCCTGAATGTTCGAACAAGTTTTACAAATCGAGAACACTGAAACTGATCAAATACATTTAGCGAACACAAATATTTGCCCAGAAGAAGGAATCGGCACAACCAGTGGCAGATTCACCAGCAGGCTGAGTAGGCTGGAGCCGGGCGGCAGTTTTTGGGGGCGGCGAATTTGACCCGAAAATTGTATTTGTCGTTCAGAAATAAATAAATAGCCGCGTTATCGTGTTTCTAAATGTTATTAGGTCGACTATACAAGTAAAAAATCGTAAAAAAGGCAATATTAAACCTTCATGGCTTAATTAATTTCATTGTTACCATGAAGCAGATTGTTAACATATACATTTTATAAAATGATAGGGATTTTATTCATACTTTTTTAAGCTTTCAGTACAAGATATCGTATCTAGGAATTTAAAAACTTTACCAATTGAAAGATGTGCAAATTGTGTAAGCTGTGTTTACTTTAAAGATAACCTTACAGGACTACCATATATGACTTACAGGATTAGGCTTTACTTAGAAATACACCCAAAGGCGGCAACCTCCAGGCGGCAATTGCGTTAATCCGTCACTGGACACAACTTAACACAAATATTTGCCCGAAAGCGGGAAATTGGCGCTACTTATATTTCGCTCTTTGCCATGTTTTCGAGAACGGTAGTTAACTTTTTGTACTCTACTTGATTAAGATCTACGTGTTCCTTACCTATGTCCTTTTGGAATTTTATTGTAAAAGTTGCCTCATTGGCGTTGTTGTAATATCAGTAAATATGAATTAATACCTACTACCTAGTTTTTAAAAATTAAATTCGAAGATTACGATGCATTTAGTACGATTTAGTAGGTACCATATAGCAAAAATATTCCAAGTAGTAATAATGTAACCCACGCTCACGGCTAAATCAACAAAATTAAATGTTCATAATAACCGTATCAATATGTATAAAAACAAGGAATAATTCTTTTGTTACCTACTAGCTGCGCCCCGCGGTTTCACGCGCGTGGATTACGGTTCTCCCTTTACTTCAGTTATACGTCTCGTAGGATGATGTTATATAGCTTCAAGCCTTCCTCAATAAATTGATTATACAACACAAACATATTTTTTCAATTTCAACCAGTAGTTCTTCACATTAGCGAATTCAACCAAAACAAACTCAGAGTTATAATATTAGTATAAATTTATATCAGTTCAATGAAAGTCTACGTAAATGAAAGGCCACAATCATAGAGATGTGTTTTATAGTGCTTCTTTTGTCCTTGTGGTTTACTTTGAGCTGCGGATTAAACATAATATTTAATATGTAAGCACGGAAGTCAAGCACGCCCTTTCACCAGCTGCACTATAAATATGACATAAGTATTATGTGATAGAATTTTTTTTACCAACACTCGAACTCGACAACTCGACTGGCTCCAACACTCGAAAGTGTGAAATAACCTTTTGAAGTCGGTACCATGATAGTTGGTGGATATTTTGAATTTGATAAGGGCTGGGAAATAAGAGTAGGTACGAATCGCTTACCCGTAAGCTCCTTCTCTAGCTCTGCTGGTTCGGCAAATTCACCATAGTCCAAATAGTTAACTTTTGTTCGATAACTGCTTCTATTTCTGTTGTATAGTTTAACAATGGTTGTCTTTAGTTTTGCGTCGTTAAAGCACGAGTTAGTTTGTTTGCGAGCGGCGCGAAGACGTTGAATTGACAACCTCCCTTTCTGACCTTCTGCACTGAAGTTAGGTGCGTGCGGCCGGTTTCTCACTTCATTGCAATCTTCGTTCATAAAGCGGATGCCTCTTTGACGTCATTTTGCGTTTCGTTTAGGAACGTAGTAAGGCACATATCGGGAGGATGGATCTTATAGGATAATATATATTTGTGTCTGTGTGTGTAAAGAAAAATGAAGAAATAAAATGATTTATCAAAATAAAAACATACGCGACGGCGTCACCACGTTCAAAAGTAACTATTATCAAAATATTGTGAGCATGGTACCGAATTCGACAGGTTTCCACACATTTGAGTGTTGAAGTCGGTTCCATTTCCCCCCCCTTTCAGTGACCTATGCTACTCACGGGATCAATTATTGTCATTCACCCTCTATAAGGAAGTGATCAAGATAGACGTAACCATTTTCAGATATTGGAGTGTAACTAAAAACAGCTTGACTGATTTTGATTAAATTTAAATGGGAACACCTTGGCAGTATACTCTATCAAACAAAAAAGAACCATTTATGATGGTTAAGTTTGGAAACGAGATAAAAAGAAAGAAAGAGTTCACGCGTAAAATTGCGTGGTTGTCCGCGGAAGCAAAAACGAAAATAAATACAATACTAAATATTATCTATACGAATATAAATTTAATACGCATATGAACACCAATACTTGTAAAATATTCAAAATAAAATTTGTAAAGCTGGATATTGAGCATAAAACTCAATTAAGAAGAAACCACATAAATTGAGAATCAGACATCAGTACATAAGTTACCTATAATTGGCCCTAATTATGTTAATCACTCGAACTTCCTAACATTATTCAAAATGAAATAACTCGTATTTCATTTACGTTAAAATTCGAATTGGTGTAACTCCATTCAACGCTTCTAGTATATAATATTTAGCATACTCAACTGATAGCCTCCAACTTCAGGCTACCGCGAACATGCACAAGTCTGGGATTTTTAGGAACATACATAAATTATTTCTGTGAACTACTAAATTAACAAATTCTTCTTTTTATTTCGATCATTAGTAATAAACATAATGGAATTTTTAAACTCTATCTAGAGGCGAAGGCTCTGAAAAAGTATTATTCGTTTCAGTAAAATAATCAAATTATGACTAGATATATGTACACTTTAACTTATTTTTTTTAAAGTACCGCCATCTTTAAAACTAATTAAATAAAGCGGTTTCAATCTGGGATTGCCGGAAGAAAGGAAAACTCAAACATGAATGTTGTGCATTTTTGAATATTTTTAGTTAGGGAATCATTTCACACGTATTACTTTATGTATCTGCATAAAAGTACTATCATTTATGCAGTAAAATACAATATTCATTTATTGCGCTATCGTACACGATCATGACAATAGGTACTAAAGTTTATTAACTATATGTACCTACACATATAATGATTATAATGATGTTTGCTCTTTATAAAATCGGCGTTTTGTTGACCGAACTCAATAATACTTTTAACAAAACGACTTTATGAAATAAAAGTACCAATAAACAAAAATGTTCCTTAGTCGTAACACATTTAAATTTAAATTACAACGGCTGTCTAATCTCTGTCTAACCTCTGTCTTACGAATTCCATGACGTCACGTCCCGACGTCCTGAGGCGAGTTTAACATTTTTTTCCCACTGTGAAAATACTCTGTGCCTGACAACAAATCGACAGCGTGAATAATAACAACCAAAACAGAAACTCTAACCAACATAGGAAAATAACAGTGTACCATAGTCTCGCAAAATGTTTCATTACTCGATCCTTGGCACTACGGATGGACGATAATCGGATTCGGGCGTGCCTCTCCGTAGCGCCTACATATTTTACAAGTTTAGGTAGTTTTCTAGGAATTTTCACAATTTTGTATCCATTCGAGCGGCAGAAGTTTTCCAATCTCCCTAACAATACTTTTAGTCAGCTTAGGTTTATTTTTTGCACACAACGCCATCGTTTTTGCTTATAGAGATTACCAAGGTAAGAACTACGTGTATGCATGTGAAGGCGACATCGTCATCAAATACATAGGATGGTGGTAGGATACTTTCCAGTATCTGCCTACCTACCTTTAAGTTTGAAGAATTGTCACAAAACGCACAGTGTTCAGGCAGCTGTTCTTGAGATTCAGTTATGTGATTCCACATCGTCACTGACCATTGACTTAGATAGTGGTCAAACGCTAAATATATATTTAGCTAATTATCAAGAAAGTTCATTGAACTCTCTGCAAACGATATAATTCGTGGCAAAGGATTGTGTAATATATATTTGTGGTACAATTTTCACGTTGACAGCTGTCCTAGGTCGGGCCTGTGTTACGGCTGCCATTTTTTTCCGTACAACATAAATTCACAAGAAAACATATCATTTCAAAAAGAATTCAATCATTTAACATTCACACAAAGTCTTTAGGTCCCAAACTAGGCAGAGCCTGTGCTATGGTAGCCTGATGACTGATATATATACTTATATACAAATACACATCCAGACACAGGTCAAACAGACATGTTCATATACACAACCTGTCCGGGAATCGAACCCGAGACCAGCGGCTCAGAAGGCAGAGTGCTACCAACTGCGCCTACCGGCTAGTCAAAACTAACTAAGATAAATAAGGTATAAAAATCACTAACCTTAATGTACAAAAAGGGAACATAAGTAAATAAATAAAACGGCATTTAAATTACTATCAGCAGGTAAAGTCCCCGAAAAGCTGGCAACATTACCTCGTTGAACAGCCAAACTTATAATGTTGACCGAGGTAAGCGCCAGCTCTTTGGTCATCCGTGATTCTAAAAGTATACAAAATATCTTTTCACATCGTTTCAACTTATCTATGGCAAATTTTAAACATTTTGTAACAAAGGTTGATATTTTTTTTATGAATCTCAAAGTATATCCTACTAGCTGCGCCCCGCGGTTTTACCTGCGTGCTGATGATTGATGATGATGATGAAAAGTATGTGCCTATGTGTTATTCCGGGACCTAAAGTATCTACATACCAAATTTCATTCAAATTCGTCCAGCCGTTCTGGCGTGATTGAGTAACAAACATGGATGGTTCCATCCATCCATCCAAACCTTCACATTCATAATATTAGTGATTAGTGAGATAATCAGATAATAATAATAGATGATAATAATAATAATGTCGAATACTTACGATACTTTTAACCAACTGATTACAAATGCAGGAATCGGTCGATGTGAAGATAAATCATGGAGGTGTATGTCCAGCCGTGGACGTCTGATGACTAATATGATGATAATGATCATTATCATCATGTCAGCAATACACTAGCCCTTTTCTGCGATCTTAATTGTCTGTCAACTGTGTCGGCCGTCCTATCTACCTTGCGTCCTACTCTTGCCAGTCCGTGGTCTTCATTCAAGAACCTTTCGTCGCCAACGGCCATCGGTTCTTCGAGCTACATGGATAAAACAAAGAAGCAACTAACACTTAAATATTTTATGGCTTTTATCCCAGTCACCAGATGTCGTTGATTAATGTTCTTACCGAAATAAAGCACCGTACTTTTGATAAAGTTATTTCGTTGGAATAACAGTTGTTTACAGTCATCGTCCGGTCACAAATAACTTTGATTTAGGCCCGCTTATGGCTGAAATAGCTGCCGTGGGTTTGATTTATTGAAGGTCCGTATTACGAAGGTAGGTACATCTTACAGGCCTTTTTCGACCATATGGCTATAGGTAAACGTTTACTGACGAAAGCGTACGGATTTCTAAATTAATGGGAATCTTTAATCCTATTATTTAATTTCAACTTGTTGTTACTATTATTTTGTTATAATGTTATACCTGTAATGTAACAAACCGACTAGGACTCACGTGATAAACACTGGAAAATTACTCTCCGACCAGTTTCGAACTTATTTGCAGTTCTTCATCTGGGAGTTATGATCGTGCCAGGCGGCGAGCGCGAGCCTCAGCACGTAACTGGCGTTGGGACGGCTGCGCTGTATCAGTCAAGTTGTACAGTAATTTTCCAGTGTTTACCATGTGAGTCCTAGTCGGTTTGTTATATTACAATTATGGAAGAAACTCGCGATAGTTTTCAGACTCAAATGTTGTACTTACTCACACCTACACACACCTACTATATGTGATCTATTTATGTGATAGTCATTGCATTATGATTGGAGATTTGAACATTAATATAGTACCTTCATATACAGACTCCGTTAGTGAAGAATATCTTAACCTGATAGCGTCACACGGACTTCTTCCAGCTCACCGCTTTCCAACTAGAGAAAATAACTGTCTTGATCATGTGGGATCGTCCGTACTCCCTTCAATGCTATAACATAAGTCCTTGATGCAATGATCACTGACCACACACCAGTTGTTTTCAGTTGCAGCACACGGTTTAATGGAAACGTCAACTGTCATACTACGCAAAGGCTAGATATTACAGCAATAGTTGATGATTTGAGAAATTCAAAAAAGGAGGTTACTCAATTCGACGGTATATTATGTTTTTTTAAATTTTTTTTATTTGTGTTCACGGAAAACTTTTTCGTTTATGACCCGATTTTGATGATTAGTTTTTTGTTTCATAGTGTATATGTTGTCTGGAAGAGATCGCTCTTAGCGATAAGACCGCTTATTGAACATTTCTTATTGTAAATATTGTTTTTTTATTTCTGTTTTTTTTTGTGTCAATAAAGTGTATTTGTATTGTATTGTATATGTCCGTGATGGTCGCGTTTAAATTTCATCATAATTGGACAGGCAGTTTTTGAGTTACACTCCCATAACTAAAAGTGCTTCACATATCTCGACGATATTATAGTTGCGGTTGAAGACATCGGAGAACATACACAATGGCAATTGTGTATGTTCTCCGATGAGTAGCAAAGGTCACTGAAAAGGGTGAAAAAATTTTTGTTACCAAAAAATGGAACCGACTTCGACACTGAAAAGTTTGAATTAACTTGTCGAAGTCGGTACCATGAGCACAATATAGTGATGATAGTTACTTTTGTGAACTATCATTATGGTACCGCCTTCAACAAGTTATTTCACACTTTGGAGTGTTAAAGTCGGTTCCATTTTTTAGTAAAAATTTTTTTATTCACAAGCTAATGTCAACTGGCCGAACAATTAGAGAAGAGTGCACTTGAAAGAAGCCTGTGAAAAGTCTGAGAGAATCTCTCCCGCCGCGCGCCTGGAAAGTTCCTCTTTAGTACTTGTGTGGTAATTCAGTCTTCAGCCGCTCCGGTTTCAATCCAAGCACTCACGCCAAAAATCAAATTTAACCACATTTAAAAAAAATAACGATTTTACTTTTAATCTAGCTCAAGAACAAAACGGCTGTAGACTGTATCTAAGTTTTTGATTTAACTGAATAATAACAAAAAAATAAACGATTACACTGTCTTAAAACTTAATTTATATTGGTAAATATCAAAATCAAAATAAGAGTTAAATTAAATAGTTGTTAACAAAGTTAAACTTTCAACCTTCACGTCCAGTTCTGTGAGCTCTACAAAGTTATATTTTAATATCTGTGTTTATGCCACAGAATTAAAAACGAAAAATTTCCAATACTTAACTATTCAGAGTGAAGAAAATTTAAAGATAATAAGTTACAATGTAACACTTACAAAATTAAAAGTTTTCATTAATACTCAAGATTCAGAGACGTACTTGAAACTTTGTCGAGTAAAGTACATTTCTGATGATTGACGTTGTCAAAAGGAATGTATAGTGAGGGAATATTTTATGAGATAAAGCTGACAATTGACGACTGGTCGGTTGGCGCAGTTGGTAGCACTCTTCCTTCTGAGACGCTGGTCCCGGGTTCGACTCCCGGAAGGTCAAACATTTGTGTGTATGAACATGTCTGTTTGACCTGTGTCTGGGTGTGTATATGTATATAAGTAAATAGATAAGTACGTATATAAGTATATATCAGTGATCAGGTTACAATAGTACAGGCTCTGCCTAGTTTGGGATCTGAAGACCTTGTGTGAATGTTGTCCCATATTGATTTATTTATTTATTTATAATTGTAATCTATCTACGGAGGAAAATAAACGATGCCAGCATTGGTATGATAATTATCACTTGGAAGGACCGCATTTTAACATTGGGCAAACGTAGTCGCTAACGTATTTAGATATTTCAAAATTTGCAAGAAGTTGCAGACCGCCAATTGATCATCAACGTTTATTATTCTTTATGTCAGTCAGTACTCACCTATTGTATTACTTCTTGGGGTGGTTTAGGTGTGTCATATATACGTGCTTTAGAATGTCCTCGACGAGCAGTATTTAAAGTAGCCACTTGTGAATCCTATAGATATCCAACTTTACAATTATACAATAGGGCTGTCAAGTGCTAATAGTACAACTATTTATAAAAAAAATATAGCGAATACACAGTGTCCAGTATACAAACGAATACAAACACGAGAAAAAAAATAGAGTTTTGATTGCCCTAAGCACAATACAAAACTTACGCCATCAGAAATTTCTAGGAGCACTTCTCTACAGGCGGCATAGGACATATTGGACCTTTATTCTTTAAAACATAAAACAAGAATGCTGAAGAACTGCGCCAGCCGGCCAGTTCATTTTTTGTAACGAGTACTAACCAATTTATCTAAGACTCTCACACATTCACCACCATACATAACACACGCACACACACGCTTTGATGCTGTGAAGAGTTTGGCGCTCGCGTCGCCTTCCAGCCTCCTGCGTCCCCACAGCCTTGTTCATGTATCAGAGTGGAGAATGTGTCTTGAAATTGGTGACTGATGTGGTCTACTCCAACGTGACAGGACGTGGAATATGGCCAACCTTCCTATCTCCCAAAGCATGGTGATGAGAGTAGGGCATCTTTTTCAGTCACTTGATTTCTATTAAATTATAATGATCTTTGAGAAATAATCCAAATGTATTTTCAAATAATCTTTAATTAAATATTTTATATATAAACATTTATGCCATCTTCATTTATATCAGACTATTATATAATTACATCCATATATAAACATTAATAATTAATAATATGTACAAGTTGCAATTAATTATTTTATTCTAAATTGGTTACATAACTTACAATGTTCTCACATATATTTAATCTATTATCATTAAACAGAAGATCCACTTTAAGAAGAAATAAAAAGTGATCTAAAATCTACAGACGTTGAGATATTGGATTAAGATCCTTACATCTCTTAAATAAATCTTTGTTTGTATAAACGTTTAATACCGTTTATTAGCTGTTTGAAGCCTCAGGGTGGAGTTCACCAACATTTAAAACGTCCGATTATCAATTTAACCGTCGGTCAGACAGTTTTTACGAAACAGTTAAACTGTTTAACCGACGCGACGGTTAAATTGATAATCGGACGGTTATATTTTGCTGAACTCCACCCTTAAGATGGCACTTCTTGGTACAATCTTCCATCTCACACATGTCTATTATAATTTTATCCATCGCCGCGAGCAAGATCACTCATTGAAAGATGTTATCTGAATGTGCCCATGGACACGCCAACACCTACCCATGTGATCACTTTACAATAATAATATGTTGTATACACAAAAAGTTCTCGCTCATTTCGCATTTGAATGCAATTAAAAAAAAAATCTTACATATTCCGTTTCTATTCATCTCGTTACTGTTAAATTATTTAAGCATAATTATGAACACCGTGATTATTTACAATTTTAATTCGGTAGTGAAAAGATGCATTGTTCGTTTTTAAAACTATTTTCTACAGTTAAATATAAATTAATAAACCATACTGTCAGTTTAGGCTATCCAATAACAATAATATCAAATAGTTAGACAATTTATACGCGTATCGATATGAAAATTATTGACTCAACTGGATTATATATTTCATTAAACCTTTTGTTGGCAGTGTTCTGAAAGTAACAGGATATAATGCCTATATACAACTTTGCACACAGAATTTTTTTTTCTCCAATGCTAACGTTTTCAGACTAGTTCACAATACACAACACTTTATTGTACATAACATGAAAGTATACAAAGAATACATCTTAATTCTAACAATACAGTACAAAGGTCGAGCTTATCGCTGAAAGCGATATCTTCCGGTCAACCTTAGTAAAGAGTACAACAAAGTGATACAGGTATTGGGTGTACATTAAAAACAATAGAATACATTGAAACAATTTTCATTTCAACAATAACAATCTCATATTTCAACTAGGTGTATTTAATTAAATAAGAAAATTAAAATTAATTAAATACAAACTGATACTTATTTAAAAAAACATAGATTTATTATGAAATCAACGGAAATGCAATTGTAGAGAGATCTCGTGTGGCGGAAATTATAACAAAAGCCACACGCGTAGTGACTGCCTACGGCGTAGCAGCCTTCGTAGCTCCAGTAATAGACTGATACGCTTCGTAGAACAAACTTGAAAATAGGTGACGTGAAATTATTTTCATACCCTCTCGATCTAGCGTTGATGTCGTTAAGACTCGTTTCATTGCATTTATTTTTCAAACAACAATCTGGTTTTATTGGCAGTATATGGAAGATATGAGAATATCGAAGCCTGATTCATCATCATCATCATCATCCAAATCTTAGCTATAGGATTCAGTCCCGATCGGTTCCTTACGATAAACTCAAAATTACATTAATATAATCGTTGGATTATTCACTTTATAAACTGGTTATTGAAGACATCTGAAGTACAAGTACTTTGAGAACAATAAATTGTAACCTAAAATTAGCAATGTCTACATATTTTTTGATGATCTCCGATTAATTTCATATTTGAGTCCTACCGGATTAAGATAATATATAATTAAGATAAAAATTATACCATTGGACTACAAATCAAACACCGATAGAGAGATATATACACAGCTTATACTGTATAACCAAATATTTATACCAACAACATCATGCTAGTCTTATAACAACAGTGGGAAAATTGCCACAAACGAAGTTTTTCTAAAGCGAAGATATCTTAACATGGCCCGGTAGATTACATTAATTAATTAGAGGTTATAATATGTAAATTTATTTACAACACATTAATTTTAAAGTAGATAAGGTATTAAAATTATCTGGTCAAGGAGAAAGCTCGTTGGCGTACGGAAGCTCATAGCGTTTCGTATCGTTCAAGCGTAGAGGTCCTGTGGAGTGCGGGGTACGCGCGGGGGGCGGGGCTCGCGTCATATCCAAGTGCGTTCGACATTCGGCGCGTCATTGTGGCTGCAGTCCGCGTGCGGGCCGGACGCACCGCGCCGCTGTCAGGCAGCAGTAACCATCGTATTGTTGTAAGTGCTATGCATCGAAATTCGGATCGTGCCTGGAGAAAAACAACCCTATTTTTAATAACATCACAAAAATCAGACCTTGTGCAGTTTTATAAAAAAAACAAAGCTGCCAAATAAGATGACCAAAGCGGGCAATGAGAAGCAACTGCAGTATATTTATACGCCAATGATGTGCCTAACTACTGAGTTGACATTAAGCCCAAACGGTCGTGCCGCGTTTGCTCCACAGTACACCCAACATAACTGGCCTCTTAAAATCTCTTACTTGTGAATTTTATTTGCACGAAGCAAGTGAGGAGAGCCAGGTGTATTATTGATGAATTTTGTCGTCTTGAATAAACCTACGAAGAAGAACAGCTTATATCATAATGGTTATTGAGTTCAATTTACAGGTGACAGTGTTCATCCACACATCATTTACTTAACTCGAAATTAATTATTGGATTTGATGCTTTAGCACATGGTATGAACTTGCAGCTGTACTCATTGCAGGACGGTAGACTAGTTTATACCGTGTAACCTACAAAATACCGGCACTGTTCGTATGGATCGTCGACTCGATAAAATTCGACAGGAAGTGCTTGTTCAGACTCGTGCGGCACCCGCGCGGTACTATTGCCTACTATCGAGATCTCCAAACCGCGCGGATATCACCGTGTATGAACAAGCGCTTACTGTCGAATTTTATCGAGCGACGTTCCATACTCGCTCTGCTGGTTTGAATGATTTATGTCGAGTTGAGCTAATGCCGGTGGATGAGTTTGATGTGATTGACGATACAAATAATTTTATTTAAAAGTTTATAAACTGTAACAATGTTAAATCGCGTGAAAAATATTTACTTAAAATTGATTTAAATCGATTTTGCGTCTTCTTTGTGTACAGCCAATGAACCGAAACATAACCTAACTTTAAGGCGATCATATATATCCCCCTACATTTTATTGACTACCAGCTGCGTCCCACGGTGGAATAGCACGTGGTGTTGACGTTTTTTTCTTTTCATCATCCCACGATCACAGTAAACATTTTCTGGATAAGAAGAAGCCTATGTGTTACAAAATATCTTCAATCCAAACTTCATGCAAGTCCATATGTTATAGTGTAGTTATATATAGTAAGCATATGTTTGTTATTCCTTCACGCTGAAACGACTGAAAGTTTAAGCGTGAAGCAGTAACAAACATATAAACGACAATCAGACAAAGGACAAACGACATACAAACTTCGCCTTTAAAATATTAGTGTGATAGTGTGATGTGTTTTACTCATGGAAGTCTAAAATGACTCTACATATGTCAGTATATTTTTAACTGCGCTTCAAATTTAAAAACTACAAATTTAACAAAGTTGATGAACAAAATATATTCGAATCGGAAGCGCTGACGCCACTAGCGCTACAAAATGAGCCTTATATCAATAGGTACAAGACTGATACTACAGCGTCAAATCGGAAGAGATGCTTGAACTACAATGTAGCTTTCAATTAGAAGCGACAACATAGATATAAGAACTGAAAGAGCTAAAAGCTTACTTGTACCATTCTTCCTGCTTGGAGATATAGAGCGAACAGATCTGTCCATTCTGTCAGTGCCAAACGGTCTGTGCCTCGTTAATCCTCCACCACCCAGCACACCGCAACACCAGAAAAACTGTTTAAAGCCTCGTCTAAATCTAAAAGCAGAAATACACAATTTCATATTTATGTTATTAAAAACGATGTGGTTTTGACACATTATATAAAACACGCGAATTACTCACGTATGTAGTAAGTCAGCAGCGGCACGCCTTTTACTGGCACAAGACGAATCGCGACCGCGTATTCTTCTTGATAAGACCACTGAATGTGGTCGTAACTAATAGTCGGAACCCTCTGACTTACTACGTGAGTAGTTCTCGTGTAATGTTAACTTAGTAAAATACTGTTGATGCGGGTTTTTGTTTGTGTCTTTTGGGGTTAAAACGCTTGAAGCGTGAGGACCAGAAGCACACCGGATTTTTAAACACCTGTCGGGGCGACTAAATGAAGCAACACGTGAGCAAAATACTGCTCTTTATCTGCCTTAAAGAATATCAAACGTGGTAATGCTGCCAGTATTTGGGAACTTTGCCGACTGGTACCGGTTTAACGGATTAGATTATAAATATTATTTTATTTCTCTTTAATATTTTTTTAAGTTATTAGATGGTATATTATAATTACAATACAATAAAAAAACTCGTTATTGTACACAAACAAATTATATTTACAAGAGTAACTTATTATATAAAACATAGAACAAGGGGAGAACTTATCGCTAAAAGCGATCTGTTCCTGTCAACTTAGGGTGAAAAGAGCTTACAGGATAAGAAAAGTGGGGGGCGTACATAAATAACATGATTCTTTTGATAAATATAATATTATATTTATCAAAAGAAGATGAAGGAGACTTATATTATATACAAAAGTACTAATACATTACATACATATGTACTGTTTCCTCGTAAAGGTGAAAAACGTTGCAACACATGGTATGCATCCATGAATATGGATATTATATATATATATGCTCCATGCGTGCATGGCAATTGGTATTTACAAACTCGTGACTATTCTGTGACTTTGTCTCAGGCTTACATTCGTGTAGATCACACTCATACCCCTGCACTACATACACAATCGCAGCACACAAACATCCAAAACCCGGGACAAACATCTACACTCATTGCACAAATGTTTGCCCCTGCCGGGATTGGAACCCAGGGTACCGGAGACACAGAAGTCATGTCACTGACACTAACCACTGCGCCACGGCAACCGTCTTTCTGTGAAGACCAACTTACCGCAATAGTATTATAAAATTTATAATTACCGCACAATAATAAATTTAATTTGATAGTAAAAGTGTGTTACGTTAAGTTTTGTAAACGGCATTAATACCAGTGCCACTTAAGAAACTTGGTCTCTAACTATGGGCCTTGTAAGCAATTTTAAGTCGCACAATGAGCTATGGAGAGGGCTGTGCTCGGAGTTTCTCTACACGATCGAATCGGAAATGAGGAGATCCGTAGGAGAACGAAAGTCACTGAAATGGTCCAGCAGATTGGCTAGTTGGAGTGGCAGTGGGCAGGGCACATTGCTCGAAGAGCTGATGACCGTTGGGGTCGAAATTCGAATGGAGACCACAAACTGGCAAGCGCAGCATAGAATGATCACCATATTTCAAACACTTTTAATTTGGCACTCAGCATTTGGAACCATTTATGTTAAATACAATAGTATCAGAGGTACATTTTGCGCTTATGTTATGAAAACCATAATGTGAATTATTTTCAACAGGCAAGCGCAGCATTGGACGGCCACCGACCAGTACCGACCGTACAAACGACGTGACTAAGATCGCAGGAAAGGTCTGGATGCTGGCCGCTTCCAACCGGTCCTTGTGGAAATCAATGGGGGAGGCATATGTCCAGCTGTGGACGTCCTATGGCTGAGATGATGATGATTTTGATGAGTGTCTCATCTTCTTCTCTCAGCCACTGCTGGACATATGCCTCCCCCATATAGGGGGGATTTGCCAATACTCGCCACGCTTGGCAGGCGGGTTGGCGAGCGCAGGATGATTTCCAATACTCAGATGCTGCCCACCTTCTGGTACGTGGTCTCTTAGCCGACTCTTACGGCACCCGCGGGAAGAGATGGGGGAGTACTATTCTAGGCCGGTACCACCACGGCACCATTCCAAATGTCTCATACTTACTTGGAATTCATCCAGCAGTATATAATGGGGTTGTACATCGAGTTGCTCATCGCCAGCCAGTATATCCCCAAGTAGATCTCTTGAATATGAGCATAGTTGACGACGTCAGGGTAATATGACGTCACCACAAAGTACACGTGGAATGGGAGCCAGCATACCGCGAAGATCACCACCACGACTATCATCATTTTCACCACCTGTAACGAAGATTTTTTAAAATGAGAATTTTTAAATGTGGTTCGCATTTAATACGCTTTTCGCTACTTTCAGATGAATTAATCTTAAATTGTTTCATTGTATAATGATATGAGCAACTTAACCTAAGCAGGTAAGCCTAGGCTATTTTGTTCTACTTTTCTACGCTCTGGCACTTTCATGGATAATTGAATGACCATCAAACATCCAGTCCTTAATTTTTTCACATTGTAAAACCGAAGAAACAAAAGTTTCGGATATAACTGAATTTAGAGCTTATATCGTGCTTATAGCGTATATCGTGAAATATCCCGCCACAATACCCAAAATAAAGTTTACGATCTTTTAAATAATCTATGTCTCTATTTCTCTCTCCCAGTGACCACGATCTTCAGCCATGAAGCCAAGAGAATCACAATCTACGACAAATTTTCACTAACGCAGTAACATAGGTAATGATATGTTTAACTAGCATCGCATACATGTGAACGATATGATGAATAGACAATACATAAAGTTAAAATATAAGCTACAAACAAGAATTATTCATTCCTCCTTTTTTTTTTTCCACCTGTGTATCTTCTTTTTATTTCCAAGTTTGGATTTAACGATACAGTGTGCCCGTAATTATTGCAATAGTATTAACGAGATTTTTAACCGACTTCAAAAAAGGAAGAGGTTTTCAATTCAACCCGTATATACCCGTATAAGCTATTGCATAGCTTCTATCGCGGGCCTTGAACGTGGAGACCGATTCTAGAAATTCCGTAACTAAAATAACCTAACATCCCCCACTCCGATCGGCACAGCGGTGATACTTTTTAGTTTTGCCATCTATCGATGAATAGCAGAACTTTTAATGACTTTTTTGAAATATCACGCTTGTCTGTTTAGTTCAGCAACTCGCCTCTTATCTAGGTGGCATTGGTTGTATCGGCGTTACTGCATAAGTTGATAAAAAATGCTAAGCAATAGCTTTACCGCGGCAGTCCCCGAGTGCCACACGTCTTTTTTTTATGTTTGTTACCGCTTAACTTCCGACTGGGTGAACCGATTTTGATTGTTCTTTTTTTAATTGAAATTTGGTGCTTCCCGTGTGATCCCATTTAATTTTCATCAAAATCGGACAAGCGGTTTTTGAGTTACACTACAAAAACTGAAAAAGGCGTGCTTATACCTATACGATATTATAGTAGCGGGTGCAGACATCGGTGAACATACCTACACCACAATGACAATTGATCCCATGAGTAAAATAGGTCACTAAAAAGAGTAAAAAAATTTTTTTACCATTAAATGGAACCGACTTCACACTCAAAAGTGTGAAATAATTTCTCGAAGTCGGGACCATGAGCACAATATTTTGATAATAGTTACTTTTGAACTATCATGGTACCATGTTGTATGTATTGCTTCCGGGCTGTTTGGCCGTGGTCTATGTGAAACTTTTGTTCCAGACGTTTCGTCGATCACTGCGGTCGAGATCTTCAGTGGTTCAGGTCCGAGCGGCGACAAGAGCGTAGAACTCTCCTCCGCGGCGTCTTCTCTGATACTCAGTATCAGAAAGCCTTAGAGATATCATGGTACCGACTTCAACAAATTATTTCACACTTTTGAGTGTGAAGTCGGTTCCATTTTTTGGTAAACATTTTTTAAGATCTAATATCAGTGATGATGTAAACTCCTGGAGACGTTCTGCAATAAGGCGAAGTCATAGATACTCTTTGTGAAATTCACACAGACCTGGCTGTGTAGTCTTAAAGAGTATTCATAACGTGGCTTTTTCTAAAACGTGTCCCCATCAGTGTCACAAAGTAAGAAGTGAAATCATTGAGTAATTAATTTAAAAGGATCAAATAAATCACAAACTATATAAGATGCTAACACAAGAAATGGGAGAGTCGGACCAAGATTTTATAGGACTTTACTCGTATATAGAATTTGCCCTGGAGTGAACTAAAGTAATTATTTCAATTAGTCTAATTATGTAACTCTCCTCTTTCTTAGAGTACACGTGAAAATATAGTCGTGAAATACGACTAACATTTTTTTATGTCTACGGAACACTTGTATCATGTATTGATAATGAGCCGTCCGCCCAGTGTTACAACCTAATTCCATTCACGCGAGGTGTTGCCATATCACACTCCTATTATGCAATAAGTCGTCACAGTCCCTTGGGAAATCAGCTTCTTCTAAAGGATAACCTACTTTTTGAATGAGAGTCCAAATTACTTCCTTATAGGTACCTTAACCAAAGTAACAATAGACTTGTTAGCACTTTGGGCCCAAACCTATTTGCATTAGAAGTTTTATAAAAGCCAGTACGACTTCAGCGTCAAGAAATTTAAAAATAAAAAGAGAAAACACTTCTCTCGGGAGTTTTAATCGAGGCGAATTGTATTCGATGTCTTTAAACGAATTTTATTTCATATATACGCCAAAGATTGTTGAAAAAAATTCATTTTTGGTTTTGTCGAAATTAAAACAGGTTAGAGATAAGCTGGCTTGCATCGTTATATATTAAGTTTCACGATAGTTTAAACATACTGTGGGATTACATATTGTGCTTGTGCCAGCCTTTTATTTTTTTAAAAATATTTTATACATATAGTTTAAGTCAAAACAAACATTTCAAGATTTTTGAAATAGCTCGTATTTTTTTTAAGCTTAAATTCAAATTCGTATTAATTCCATACAATGCTGTCACTAATATTAGACGAGTCTTATTAAATTGTATTACCTTTCTAACACGCCCCTAGTGGTAGTGGTGGGGCGAGCGGCAGACTGGCTATATAAGCCAGACAGGACCAAAGCGCGCACACTTTTACTCGGGCGCTCGCCGGCATCGGACGTTGACGCAATGACGTAGCAAGTGGAAGGGGCGACCGACGTTACGTCACCGGCGCGGCTGGCTTGGACGAGTCATTCTACTTCGGCACATCGTACTGAGCGGACGTGCTTTATTTAGTCCGCTGTTGGACACTTCTACCTGGGTACTCGGAGACATCAGACGTGGCTTAGGAGTCTACGTGAATTGTTGTCGTGTTTGGTGATATTGAGTTTTGTTATTTAATTTCAATGAAAAATGTTGATAGTTCGCTTTGTATTTTCTGTTTAAGAATTGAATACACTTCTGATCGTCAAGACCTTGTTAATTGTATACCAAATAAGTGGCGAGCTAATTTGTCTAAAACTACCCGCAAATTTAATAAACAGATCTAATTTTAGTGTTATTGATAAGTCTCGTACTAATTTACTGACTATTTGATTTGATCTTACTTTTTTGTTACTCTACAATGGACTTATATTACTTATCTTATTTTCTAGAATTTTAGTTTAGTTAAAAAAGCATATAACTTACCACTTAAGCGTATAACCATAGCCTGTTTTCGTAATAAATGTGTCGGTTTCTCTATCAAACAAGGAAAATTATTTATTTTATTTAGGGCGTGTCGATTCTGATTTGGATGGTTACTGAAAATGACAAGAATTAATTGTTCCAGAAAATGTTGATTATGCAAAAAAAGGGGCCGCGTTTTCCCGGAGCGCGAGGGTCGCTAATACGTTTGCCGCTTAGTGAAATTCGATTCTTTGACATAATTCGATAGCCGTTGCTGTTCTTACGAGTTGATTTTATTATGGAACCCAACGAAGCTTTATTTCTAATTGGTAAAAATATTTTGTTATTAAAATTGACGTTGTTTTGACACATTATGAATGTATAAAACACGGAAATTACTCACGTAATAAGTCAGAGGGTTCAGACTATAGTTTCAACCACATTCGGTGGTCTTTTTCAAGGAGAATACGGGGCGCTCGCGGACGAGGTCGCGGTTCGCCTAGTACTGAAGAAGACCACCGAATGTGGTTGAAACTATAGTCGGAACTCTCTGACTTCTTACGTGAGTAATTCCCGTGTCTTATACATACATTCATAATGGTAAAAATATCTTACTAAAAATACCTAATTCAAGGTCGCAATGGCTTGCGCAGCGTATTTGGCATTCCTCGTAGTTTCAGATGTTTCTCATTAAAACTTACATGAAAACTTTGTTTATAAACTTATTTAAGACTGAAAATTAGAAGATAACTTTTGAAATTAATCTGAGCGAAAATAATACTACTCAAATATTTTGTAAAAACAGACTAAATACATTTTGTCAGTCATCACATAAGTAAAGTTAATTACAATTAAGTTTAAAATACCAAAAAGTTATGTCAATAAAGTTATCTTACAAATTATCGGACAGAACTTGATGATAGTAATTCATTTCGTTTTTAATCTAATATGACCAAAACTCCATATAAATGAATGACAATCGTAAGATTATTTCTTGTCAATACGGGTGCTTTTACGTAAAATAGTCGTATGTGATTTGGTGCGAACTAAAACGACATTTGAACCACAGTATCCTAATACTAGAAATTTGAACTAATATTTGCTATACGAGTTGAAGTTTTAGATTCGAAAAATAAGAACCGTAATAAAGACTTTTTATTAGTTTGAGCAAACAACACATTTACCTCTCTTACGAAAGTTATATATATTGTCGTGTATTTAATTAAGGAAGGTACTTAATTCGCGTGCTTATTTTTAATTTTAACATGGGTAGAGGAGAACGCTTAGTTTCAAGGGTAATTGTATATTAAAGGAGGTTGCATAAGTTATGATTTGAATACGTAAATTCTTTTATTGGTCGAGTTCACTTTGCTCAACATAGCGTTACATATCTCTACAAAAACAAAAAGTCTACGAAAATTATTTTAAGAAGACTTATTGTGTTTTTTTTATTAGGTAGCATAAAAAGGTTTTGGGCTCAACTTAGTAATTAATGAGTGTTTTATGGATAACGTTATTAAAAGTACAGAATTGTATTTCTATCAATAAGTCACGTCGCATTTTCGTTTTCCTCATACATTTTTTTTCTATAACTCATACTTTTTTTTATTCTCTCAGCCATGTGCGTCCACTGCTGGATAGAAGCCTCCCCCATATAGGGGGGATTTGCCAATACTCGCCACGTTTGGCAGGCGGGTTGGCGAGCGCAGTATGATTTCCAATCCTCAGAAGGTGCTGCTGCCCACCTCCTGGTACGTTGTCCCTTAGCCGACTCTTACGGCACCCGCGGGAAGAGATGGGGGAGTACTATTCTAGGCCGGTACTACCACGGCTAACTCATACTTACTTACTTTAAACTGTCGATACATTGATATAAGTATATGTTGTTTAAATGTAACTACCAGTTATTCTATTGCTAGATTGTTGAATATAACTATGTTTTGGGGTTTTATTTATTACACTCAAACCCCTGCACTAGGACTCCCTGTGTCGCGGGAGGCATGGAGACACACAATCTCAGCACACAAACAACTAAGACCCGGGACAAACACCAACACTCATCGCACAAATGTTTCACCCTGCCGGGATTTGAACCCAGGGTCCCGGAGACACATTAGTCATAACATAAATTGTAATATATATATATATATAGTCATAGTTATAACACAAACATTGAGCTATATATTATATTCCTATTAAGGAGAATTGCATGCGCCGTGCACAGCTGTTTTAGCACAGTAAGAAAAAGCGCTAAGACTGCAAGAGTATTTGTATTGTACTAAACCTCTAAATCTTTCCGCCTCGAATGTTGATAACATAGAAGCATAGTAAGCACCTATAATTTATTCTTCATCGAAATATAGGAGCCATTTCAACAGAAATCTCGCGTCAGAAATGGGAGTCAATTTTCTGATTTTACACAATTACGACACGCGTTCTGATTTCCTCATACTGGTTCACTGAGAGTTTCATTTAAATGGTTTTCAGGAATACGTTAGGAGTTACTAATTTAGTTTCTAGAAGAGTTCTTTTAGACTTTTGCAATTTGAATACATGGTGTAGAAATAAATCTATCGCGGCTAGATGGCGCCAAGATATTTAGTATAATAGTTACCTCGACGATTCGACCAAGTTGCATTGAACGTAGCTGAACGCTTTCTCATAAATTTTGTTCTATTTTTGTTATTCTTTTCAAAACAGTCGTCGTAAAAACCATGTTATTTATGCTTTATGCCATAATTTGTTAACATTTCTTAGCAATAACTGTACAAAATGCATAAGCATAAGTGTGGCTTGATATAAACTTATTATTTTATTATTTATGTTGGAAGTATTAGTAAAGTCTGTCTGATATCCCTATGTATCGGATTATTCCTATCTGATATCCCTATGTATCGGATATCTTCTGATATCCGATACATAGGGATTAGGTATAAATATTTCCACTGCTAATGCTAGTCGCTCAGATGAACATGTTAAAAAAAACTTATTTGCCAAATAGGATGAGAATATAATATTAGATCGTTCTAGCGTGGCGGTGTGGTGAAGCTATCTTTACTCCATATATAGAAAGCTATCAACTCTAACAGTGTAAATGTAATGGTTGTGACTGATTTTCTTTTTAACATAATCATATTGTCGTTCGCTTATCTATATATATAATACACTAAAATATCGTGTTTATAAAACTCTACATCTACGATGAATCTGGAAGCCTGGTAGTTTCTCAGTATGAGTAGGTACTCAACTTATTTTCGTTGTATAAATAAAAGTCCTCGCTTTTGTAAGTAACGCGAACTCTTCACGAGAAAGTTTGAAGTGGGTATTACGATTATGTAATTTATTTGATTGCTGTTCATTCGTTAAGTACCGGAGGAAAACAACACGGCTGGCTCTGGAGCGTAAGGTAATTGAAAGGTCAATGACGTTCTTTTATTTTTTTATAATTGTTACGTTTTTCTGACATCTAATTTGTGGAAAATTGATTTGAATTGGCCAATTAATTCAATTTATGCCCTGATTTATAAATATCGAGGGATTTGTGATTGATGTAACAATCATAATTGCACACGCTACTTCCTGTTACGCCTAACAAATTTAATCAATATCAATATTCCTTATTACGAAAAATTGTACAACAATTTTGTACAGTTTAAAGTTAGCAGCAGTAGTGATATGAGTTGTACACACATAGTATCATCATCATTTCAGCCATAGGACGTCCACTGCTGGACATAGCCTCCCCCATTGATTTCCACAAGGACCGGTTGGAAGCGGCCCGCATCCAGCCCTTGCCTGCGATCTTAGTCAGGTCGTCTGTCCACCTGGTTGGTGGCCGTCCTATGCTGCGCTTGCCAGTCCGTGGTCTCCACTCGAGAACCTTTCGACCCAACGGCCATCGGTTCTTCGAGCTATATGCCCTGCCCACTGCCACTTCAACTTGCAAAGCCGCTGCGCTATGTCGGTGACTTTTGTTCTTCTACACACATAGTAATGTGCTTAAATTTAAATATGACGTATATAAATTGCTTCCTTTAGATACAAATTTATTAAATTGGATGGAAGGTCAAAATTCGTCACATTTTTAGTAAATGATATGAAAAACAGGTGGACAGACGACCTCTCTAAGATCGCAGACAAGGGCTGGATGCGGGCCGCTTCCAACAGGTCCTTGTGGAAATCAATGGGGGAGGCTATGTCCAGCAGTGGACGTCCTATGGCTGAGATGATGATGATGATGATGATATGAAAAATAGGTGCGGCCTGTTGGTAACCGATTAACGTCGCCTATCGATATCTGTAACACAGAGTGCATTAGGATACATTGCCAATCCTTTTGATTCTCCTTTTGAAGAATCCCATATTGTAGCTACTCGAAAATACCGAGGAAGGACGCTCGTTCAACAAACATCCAGACCACCATACAAACTTTCGCTATAATATTGGTAGGATTTTAAGCGATTCCTACTAGTACACCGGTGAAACTTTGATGTTGGAATGTACTTGATGCTTTGCTTTGTAGAGCAAAAGCCGTTGCACTGTCGTGAAGTACGGCTTCGCTCGGATCTCGCATAGATCTGAAAAACTTAGTGTACTAAAACACTAAGTTTTTCAGATCTATGCGAGATCCGCTATAGCCAGCACTCGCGGATCTGCATGCAAATTAGTATAGTAAATTTAGAAAATTAGGTAAAAATAAAATTATTAATTAGCTTTTTTAGCATAGATCGTAACATCTATATGATGCAAATACATATCACGTTCGTAATTACTTTACACTGTTTTTTACGGGTATAACGTGGTACTTACGCGTAGTCGATACCACGATCGACAATTGTTTCAGCTTCTTCCGGAAGCCTTCATCAGGATGTTGAGTGCGGTGCGTTAGTCGTAACGTCCCGTCTCGCACCAATTGTCGATCGTGATATCGACTACGCGTAAGTACCACGTTATACCCGTAAAAAACAGGGTAAAATACATATCACTATTTAAAATAGAAAAGTTCTTTTTTATACTGTGTAGGTCTAGCTATGTTTGCATTTGACCATTATCTCACTTTATGGTCAGTAACGATGTGGTCGAAGATGTTATCACGTTAGACGTAGATCACAAGGACTGCTGCCTGGGGCCTTACTATCAGCTCTGTAAAAACCTTGCAAGTTCCGAACAGTTCTAAAACTTGGCTAAAACATGCCAGAGACAACAATAACCGTTCACCTTTGAAGATATCAATGTTCGAACCGTTCACCTAAAGGAGCGTGATGCCGTGGTGATGGTATGATTTCACACTAAGCGGTTTAAGCCAGGTTTTAGAACTGCACGGAACTTGCACGGTTTTTACAAAGGTGATGATAGTAAGGCACCTGAACACACCATGTGTTAGTGACAGTTTTTCAAACTTGAAGGTGGTAGTTAGCAGGCGGGTATTCGAAAGTACCCTACCACCTTGCTGGGAATGTGATAACGGAGCCTTGACCGACCGATCTTCACCTTCACCTTATGAGAGTGGTAGTTAGCAATGTGGGTACTCGAACGTACCATACCTGGGAATTTCATAATAGTGTTACCTTCATCAGAAGCTTAAGCCGTTGGTGGGGAACGCACTAGGGTCCTTGTTTGACAGCCGACGTCCTCACCGCTGAGCTATCATTGCTTCAACTGGAAAACTATTTTTTTTGTTTTTCTTTGGATTTTGAGCTGGTTTTATAATTATAGTTTGAAAAGTTTTTTATCAGTTTGTGATCTCTATTGTGCTTTCGATTCAATAGTCATATAAGTCTGCTTAACCAGCTTTTCGGTAGGAGAAGACGAGGGCAATCTCAATGGGTAAATAAAGTAAATGTATGTATTTGTGTATTTTTCTGGAGAAATCGTGGCTAAACTTAATCCTATTACGAATTGTATCTGTATAGATACAATACAATGTGTATTAACTCTATCCGAGCATTGAAAGTCTATTTATTTATCTGACTTCAAAAAATAAATGAGAAAAAAGAAAAAACCACAATGATATTTGATCCCGTAAGTAGCAAAGGACACTGAAAGGATGAAAAAACATTTTTTACAAAAAAATTGAAAAATACGTTTAGGAATAAAATTACATCATAGTGAAGTTAGTTTATCGGGTAAATTGTAGATGGCGCTCTCGAATAAGAATCTGACTTTGTAATTTCCTTGTTCATAAATACCTACCTCGAAGGCTGATAAAGTTCTGCTGCACTTGCGCCAGTTCTGTCATGCTTGAAATAGCTAGAAATGTATAAAATACAACAATAGTTTTATTTCACTGAGTTTCTGAAGCTTTAAAACTTACCCGTCGTTTGCTCTTCACGTTGTCGAGTTGTCGCTGTGTACACTCTCCGATGGACTGCGAGCCCCACAGCTCAATCCCGACGCGTGTGTACGCGAATGTCATAGCAATTATCGGTAGGAAGTACGTAAGCACCATGAATCCAACGTTGTACCTGTAAATTGATGTCAATTACAATTGGGATGAACATCGTATTCAAAGCCTATGGAGTTAAAAAAAAATATAGAAAAAAATGGAACCGACTTCAAATTGTCATTGTGTATGTTCACCGATTTCTTCACCCTCAATTAGAAAGCCATCCAAGTACACGTAACACTTTTCAGTTATTGAAGTGTAACTCAAAAACCGCTTGACCGATTTTGATGATATTTTCATGCAGTGGGGCCACACCGGAAGCACCAGCTTTCAAATAAAAACATAATCATCAGAATCGGTTCACCCAGTCGAAAGTAGTAAGGTAACAAGCATAAAAAAACATACAGGTCGATTTGAGAACCTCCTTCTTTTTTTGAAGTTGGTTAAAAATACGTAGGTACATGTTTTACAGAGGTTGGATATTTTATCAGCTTTAATAACCCCATTCGGACGCTTCACTTATAAATATTTATGAGATATGATACAATAGCGAAGCGGTTACAGCGGGAATAAAACGAAAACTCATTCAAGTTTCGAAACGAATGAACAATTTTATCAAGATCAATTCAAGATGGCGATGGTAAAACTTCGCAGCTGTTGTTCGCGATAAATATTTAACCGACCACAGTAATTTCAGTATTGATATGATACAAACGTGGAATGTCGAATCTGTGATTTTAATCAAAGTTCAAGAGCGTATGTAGGTATTCAAATCATTTCTCGTTTTCTGGTAAATAGAAGATATGTTGACTATTGAGTTTTAAACACTTTTGTAAACAAAATAAAGTGAAATTTAAACAGGATGGTTAACAGCATTTGCCAATTCTTGCCTGCCAAGCGTGGCGAGAATTGGCAAATCCCCCCTATATGGGGGAGGCATATGTCCAGCAGTGGATGTCTAACGGGTCAAACACACAAATGTTTGACCCGTCCGGGAATCGAACCCGGGACCAGCGGCGCAGAAGGCAGAGTGCTACCAACAGCGCCAACCGGCCATATATTCCAACCATATATTACTTACATATATTCCAACTGGGATTCTGTAGTCATGCCGTCCGGCCACTCGGAGAAGCACACCCTCCTGTTGAATATCATAACACATATAAATAACTTCTAGAAAAACTGTAAGACAAACGAATTATACCACTTAGTACTGAACTGTTTTTCGTGTTTATGGGATCAATTAGAAAGTTTATACTGAGAAATGAGTTTTTTAAAACTGTTCATAAATCACAGAGTTATGTAGAGTGGTGAAAATTGTTGTGTTTCATTTCTGGGTAAAGTTTTTTAGCATTTCGTCTTTTGAAACAAACGCTATGCCCTTCTTTTGAACCGTTCGCTTCGCTTATGGTTAAATCCTAGAACCCTTCGTTGGTTCTGGTTTCAAACCAAGCACTCATGCCAAAAATCAGCTGTATCCACATGTAAAACAAATAACTATTTTTAAATTAGAAATAAGTATTATATTTATATCTATGTTTAGTATACATAAGTATATCAACGTATTTATTGTAGTAGATACAGTGTAAGTTTTTTTCACCGAAGTTACCTGCAAGTGGCTGTTAAACCTGGCTTAATTATTGTATAACTGTCTCGCTCACTCGCTTATATTTTTCGCATCCTAACTCGCTTACTCTGCTCAATAACAAACAGTGTTACCAGTATACTTTCAGTTACATGCATAAACGTTCGCTGAGCATAATTTCAGACCCACGAACCGGTTGCGCCTAAAATTTATGTTATATATAAGGTATACAAGTTTCATATACAGGACAGTATAACTATAATAACTAACTAACTATAACTATATTAACTATAATATATAGGTACTAAACCTATATATTATAGTTATAGGTAAGTATTAAAATATTTGAATCGCCAAACCACGGTTGGCTATAGGATTATTCCAGGCATGCTTGTCTACTATTCGTAAAATTAATACCACATAAGAAATTAATGTAAATTCGTATCCGAACAAAGCCTGCAGAACCAGCGCAAATCGCTTGATTAAATTACCAAGACAGCCGGCACACACCTGAAGTTTTCCACAATGTTTCCAAATGTACCGTTAGTGCTTGTACCTTCCGCAAGTTTACATCACATAACTTGAGGATTTAATTCGTATGTAAAGTGTTTTATGGTTTATTGCATTAACAACGTGATAGGCAGAAATTTGGGCTCATGTCCCAATAGCAGCCGAATTTTATCCTACAAGATTTTATCCTTCCTCAGAGCCTGTACTATGGTAACCTGATGACTGATATACATACTTATAACACACCCAGACACAGGTCAAACAGACATGTTCATACACAAAAATGTTTGACCTGTCTGGGAATCGAACCCGGGACCAGCGGCTCAGAAGGCAGAGTGCTACCAACTGCGCCAAACCGGCCAGTTGGCCGGTCAGTAAGGAGTCAGTACTGAGATGATTAATGATGGAAGTGAATAAAATAGAATAACATAACATAGTGGCGACCCCACCTAGTGTGGGATAAGGACAACAACAAGAAGGAGAACGAGAGATTAATTAGGAGTTAAGTTTTCAATTAAAACTTATTAAAACAAACGAAAGCCGGTATAAAAAAATATCTGTCCTATTTTGAGTTTTTAAATATGTCTACAAAATACGCAGTTAACCCATACAGAATATAAGTTTAAACGTTGATTTTTGGCCTATGACCTATTTTTGTACTATTTTAGCTTATTCAAGTGAATAAACTAAAAATATGATTAATGTTTTTTTGAGAATAAAGGAAAATTCTTTTTTTCTGGTACTTTTGCACCAATAAATTAGCAAATGATAGAAATTTTGTTCAATCAAATTAACTTTCATGAACTGTTCTCATAACTGGTATTTTTGAAGTTTGTTAGACATAAGGCTTTCAACAAAATACGCTGAAAAGGCTCATAATTGTCTATTTAGTTTTATTGATCAAGCCATAATGCATGTAAGGAAGAAATTGAAAGTTCGAAGTTCAATTCATGGATCACTGAGAAAATATTCTCAAAAATATCGATCCTAGGAAAAAGATGATGACAAACTAATTTTACCTATTAGAATACTACCAGTTTTCTGTGTCTTCTGCGTTGTAGATAAATTCTACTTTATACATTGTTCGTGGAAAGAATAATTTGTAAGAAAGCGTTCGCAACAATTAGAGTCACTTATCGCACGTAGAAACTACCAATTTTGTGTGTCAAACGCTTTGGTGGTACATGATAGTAATGTAATAAAGCATTTAATTTTAATGAATTCTTTACAAGCAATTGTGTTGACAACCTCTTTTATGGAGCACTTTATAGTTTTAGTGTTAACGGACTACATTACCACTGTAAACTCTAAGGCTTTCACGGCCGGCGTTGCATGTTGTATGTATTGCTTCCGAGCTGTTTGGCCGTGGTCTATGTGAAACTTTTATTTCAGACGTTTCGTCGATCACTGCGGTCGACATCTTCAGTGGTTCAGGTCCGAGCGGCGACAAGAGCGTAGAACTCTCCTTCGCGGTGTCTTCTCTGATACTGAGGAAAGGGGACACCGCGAAGGAGAGAGACTGCAGTGATCGACGAAACGTCTGGAACAAAAGTTTCACATAGACCACGGCCAAACAGCCCGGAAGCAATACATACAACATACATTACCACTGCTTGTTACCAATGTTTTATATAAAACTAGCGGCCCGCTCCGGGTTCCCACGGGTATAACAGTATTTTTCCACTATTTAATGGATGTTATTATACATATAAACCTTCCTCTTCAATCACTCTATCTATAAAAAAAAACCGCAACAAAATCCGTTGCGTAGTTTTAAAGATTTAAGCGACTTTGTTTTATACTATATAGTGAGTGATAAAGTATTATTTCAAATCACTGAATTATAAAGCTTTTACCCTCTGTACATTTCTTCAAACGAAGTTATTTATTTAAAATAAATAGGCAAGCCCGTAACACCATTTCATTGGATAATATACTTCAAGTACACCATTTGGTGCAGTATATAATTACTTGATTTAAACACACGCAATATTTTAGTTAGTAAAATAAATTGGTTGGTTAGGTTTTTGAAATTATTAGCTTTTTCGCCTTTGTACCCACGGCTTTTACCCTCACGATTTTATTTATTTCGTTGGCTAATAAAAAAAGATTTTGTTCAATGTACGCTTTGTATTTCTGTTTTTTTACGAGCACTTATAGAATGGTAAAAACCTTCCATTTTGTTATAGGTACGTGTTTGTATAACAAGCCTAATAACTAGATGGTAAGCATCATTTGCAAAATTGATTCCATTTGTTGAGGTTTTCTTACAACTCAATTACTTTGCTTCGCGTTACCAACTTAGTAAAAAGAAAACGACCCAGAGATTCCCCGAAATATAACGCTCACATAATTCCACGATATTTCTTCGTTAAATATTCACGACGTTCGCGGTGATTTGTGCTGTAAAATTCATATTTATTTACCGTCAGACTCATATAATATGCTTGGAAATAATAATTGGAATAAACTTTAGCTTCGTTCCCCGTCGACCATATTACATAGTTGAGTTCTTGGGTTCCTAACATCTTTTGACCATACAATGGAAAGGATTCTATACCAAAAAAAATTACACTGGTTTATCGCTGATCACTGTACATACACGGTATAGTGCATATAAATAGGTTGTTTCAAAAACTGTTAGCTATAGAATAGATACAACCTCTTTATTCCTGAAACTATTTAGAATTGAAGGCTTATTTAAATACAAATCTCCTTGGTGAAAATTATTGGCCATTAAGGTGTAGTTATTTAAAAAAAATGTTTTTAAAGAATATAGATATTATATGTTGCAAATAAAAGAAAAGTGACTGACAATGGAGGTCTCGCGGGAATCGCGACCACCCACACTAAGATATCATAGCTATCTTAGTTTTCCTAGCTCAATCTTAGCGTATTCGTGGCTAAGTGGGCACTTGGATTAGGTAGGTACACAGATTGCTTATTACTGCTCATTTATTTTCTTTTCAGTTTTTGCTTTAATCATTCCATAAACATGGTTTTTTAGAATTAATAAATTCCAGGCATACATAGTAGGTACCGCTATTTTCCCATCATTATTATTACTAGTTCCTTTAGTTGCCTCTTGTGTGTGCTTTCATAATTTAATTTAATTTTGTTTTTAATATGTTGTTTAATTGGTATATATATATATATATATATATATATATTAATAATAATTATAATATGTGAGAACTGTACAACTGTGTCTCTTGAATTTGTAATATTGTTTATATATTGTTTTCGTGTCCGTGTGTCGCTGTGGGTCAGTGCTGAAAACCAGCGCCGTGGGCTAACTCACGGCATAATGCTGAGCTCTGGCCTTTTCTGGCAGTACTGCATATGACAGCAGTCCGTAACCATCTAGTTCGTATTTTATTTTGTTGTGTGCGGTACTGTTTTGAATAAATGATTTTTCATTTCATTTTCATTTCATTTCATTTCACTATTTAGTTTGTGCTCTGAGGACAAAGACAGGTCTAAAGACCGTACGGTTTTTTAAAATATTATTATTAATTAATTTTGTTCCACTCTGCATGATATATATCAGTGTCAAATTGCATGCGAATATCACATAATTTAAGTACCTACGCATATTTTTATGTCCATTTATGGTACAACTAGTTGACGCGGTTAATTTTCAATTTTTTCGCGTGACCAAAACGCTGGCACCTATTTGGCTCAACGAATCAGCACTGCAATTCAACGTGCAATGCTGCTAGCATTCTAGGCATGCTGCCAACTGATATGAGTGGTAGGCTGACAATAGCTAGTGGATTTCACAAATGTTTTTGTAGCAGTTGTAGTATTGTAATTAGTTATTAGTATTTTGTTGACGCGGTAAACGTTGTAATACAAAACAAATTATTGATATATCAGAGTGACACAACACTTTATTTAAATTAGTTCACTTCAATGATCGACGGTTAAGTTATTTGGATATTTGTATATATAAAAATACTACAAACGCGATAAAAAATGCGGGGTGGTTATAGGGTGAGAAATATTTTACGACCTATTTATTCTCAGACCGAATACACACAAAAAAATCATAAAAAATTGGTTGTCTGTAAAGTCGGTTTACGGACGATAGATTTACGTGATAACGTCATAATCATTTATGACTTTGACTTTGACTTTGACTTTGATTATTTTATGTAATACAAAACTCAGGTGGAACGTTACGCGGAACGTTACTATTTTTCATGAGTGTTGCTGGTATTCATCAATTTATAAAACGTTATCACGTCAAAATCAGGTAGATAAGCCATTTCGAAGGAGTTCGATAACAAACACTGTCACAAGTTATTTTTATCTATTAGATATTTACCAATTAATTTGAAACTCATTAGCTAAAGGACTTCAGAACTCGTGTTAAATGACCCGCTGTTTGTCCACCATTTAAATGATTAATGATGGCGTTGCGGCTAATTAATTACCTACCGGCTATGATAAATTATACTACACTTTCGCAAGACAGTTCCAAAAACAAATGAAATCGATTTTGATAGAGATTTCGGCACAAAAGTCTAATATTCTGTATTTATAATATATTTTTGTACACACGCAAAGGCACCATGTATTAATGCCGGTTAATACTGATGCTTCATGATATGGAGCTATTCAGATTTGAGTGTGAGTCACCAGGAATGTATCACCCTATGTTAATTCGATTATAATTCATATGAGGACCCATGGGTATATTTACTTATTATTACTGTACCATGCTCCTAATTTTGTTAGTCACGCAAATTAACTAATTTTTAAAATATTTAGGTAGGTTCGTAACAAAATATTTTAAAAAGTCGTAGTAAATAATATAATACAATGCAATACAAAAACTCTATCAGTACCAAAATCAAATAAAATATGATACTTACAGCTAAACTTAAACTTTAACACTTGGTTTGGTAATGGGCGGCCATATCGCTTGTAGCGTTTTCTTCAAGGCAATAATGTAGTACACTCTACAGATTTTAATGTATGTAATAGTATTACAATAATATTATAAAAATAATAAATATATCATGAATGTGGATGGATATAGAGGTAGAAGAAGGCCGAAGAAGGTATGGATGGACTGTGTGAAGAATGATATGTTTATGAAAGGTGTGAGCACTGAGACGACTAATGATAGAAGAGAATAGAAGAGGAAAACATGTTGTGCCGACCCCACATAGTGTGGGATAAGGACAAGAAGAAGAAGAAGAAGAAGAAGAAGAAGAAGAAGAAGAAGAAGAAGAAGAAGAAGAAGAAGAAGTATTACAATAATAACAGAATACGAAGGTAATATATACGTTGTATGTACTCAAGCTACTTACCTCACACTTCCATCGGGTAAGTTATCACTGTCCGTGGTGAAGTAGATGAGGTTGGGACTGCTGATGATGCAGCTCCAAGCCCAGATGGCAGCCGTAATTCCTAGTGTTGCACGCTTGCCAAGTCTCGGCCGGAGAGGGCTCATGATGGCCACGTACCTGGTGATTACAGGAGCCGATAAATTTTACATCAATCTTCTTCTAGAAAAAATATAAAAATAAATAGTCAAAGTCAAAAAGTGACCCAAAAGAGGCAGCGATTCATTACAATGGAAACTTTAAAACCTTTGAAATTGGCACAAATCCAATGGGTATCAGTTCTCTATCAGATACATTTTGGTTAGTTTTAGTAGCTAAGATACATTGGAATCACATAACCAAATTCCATTCGCATTCATTTAATTTTTTTTCTTGTTCTCAAACCCCTGCACTAGCTTTTCCTGTGTTGCGGGGGGCATGGACATACACAATGACAACTCGCATAAATGTTTACCTCTGTCGGGATTCGAACCCAAGGCCTCTATGTATGTATCATCATCATCTCAGCCATAGGACGTCCACTGCTGGACATAGACCTCCCCCATTGATTTCCACAGGGACCGGTTGGAAGCGGCATCCAGCCCTTGCCTGCGATCTTAGTCAGGTCGTCTGTCGGTGGTCGGTGGCCGTCCTATGCTGCGAAGAAGAAAGAATACTGCGAATGTATGTATACCTTGTCGTATTTTTATGTAAGTGGTGTCAATAGATTCGCATTAGTCGTGAAAGTGACACTGGGTACATCAACATTTTAAAATGATTATTGCCGCAAAAACGTCTTCTTAAAATAAAAATGTTTTCAAAATACATCGAGTGTATGTAATCAAAATAAAGGATTTTTATCGGTGATAGCTAATTTATTTAACTTATATGTTTTATTAGAGTTACGAATACGAAATACTAATAATAGTAATATATTCTTAAATTAATTTAATAAAGATGGCAGATATTAACGCACTCGGGTTTTTTGTTTCTTTTATATAATTATCTTGTATTCGATACATTTCGGAGAGTCTGCCCTGGTTCTTCAACATTTGATTCCTCTTTACCCATTCCACCTACAAATTAACAGACGGATGGCAATGCGACATAGTTGAGATTCTACCTTATCGCACAAAACTTTACTTTCTCATTCATAGTGAATGCAGGAAGGAGTAGAATTCATGGCTCGAGTTTGTGTTTCCGCATAATACAATCTGGGTGTCTTAAAGTAACTAGTAAATAGTTTTCTTGTACGCAGACGTAAAATACCGCACACTGCATTATCTCTTAACACCAAGTGAAATAATGGCCAAAATTCTGCATTTATATATATAAAAAAAGTAGCAACCCGCCCCCCCGCAAGAACATAATTATGTCATCGCGTGCGCAGCTCGCGGCCGCCCGCAGTACTAGGCGAACCGCGACCGCGTCCGGAAGTGTCCCGTATTCTGCTTGGAAAAGACCACCGAATGTGGTTGAAACTATGGTCGGAACACTCTGACTTTTTATGAGAGTAATTCTCATATTTTATACATTCATAACGTGTCAAAGCCACGTCAGTTGTAATAACAACATTATAAAAAGATTATTTTTTTAACCCCCGCACTAGAATTCCCTGTATCGCGGGAGGCTTGGACACACACATTCACAGCACACAAACATCCAAGCCCAGGACAAACACCTACATTCATTGCACAAATGTTTGCCCCTGCCGGGATTCGAACCCAGGGTCCCGGAGACACAGTAGTCATGTCACTGACACTAACCACTGCGCCGCGGCGACCGTAGATTAATTACGCAACGATTTCAATCTACAAAGAGTCAAATGTCAAATGCTTTAGCGATTTTCCATCCTGGTTGTTACCTGTTAATGCTAGACATTCTGCCTCGAAACTTTAATTAAATTGAAGTGCTCTTGAGATTGAATGTTTTGAGCTGTTGTACTGTTGTGTCATATAAATTGCTGGATAAATGAATCTCAAAGACTCTTAACTACATACTTATCGACAATAGCGTAGTACCACGTAAAATTTCAATTTAAAGATCCGGGTGGCATATAACACTACAAATAACAGAATTGGGTCAATTATGTTACTCTGTTGATTTGTTCGAATTAAAAAAAAAATTGGTTGTCTGTAAAGTCGGTTTACGGACGATATATTTACGTGATAACGTCATAATCATTTATGACTTTGACTTTGATTTTGACTTTGACTTTACTTTGACTTTGACTTTGACTTTGATTATTTTATGTAATACAAAACTCAGGTGGAACGTTACGCGGAACGTTACTATTTTTCATGAGTGTTGCTGGTATTCATCAATTTATAAAACGTTATCACGTCAAAAATACCAAGAAATGGAACTGACTTTAACACTCAAAAGTGTGCTGTGAAATAACATGTCGAAATCGGTACCGGTATCAAAGTAACTATTATCAAAATATTGTAATCTGGGACCAACTTCGACAAGTTACTTCACACTTTTGAGTGTTGAAGTCGGTTCCATTTGTTAGTACATTTTTTTTACCATTTTCAGTGATGTTGCTGCTCAATCGATCAATTGTCATTGTGTATCTTGACCGATTTCTTCACTCGCAATTATAATGTCGTACCTATACGTAGCACTTTTCAGTTATTGGAGTGTAACTCAAAAATCGCTTTTTAGATTGGGACCACACGGGAAGCACCAGCTTTCAAATAAAAAAAAAACATAAAATCAGTTCAAAAGTAACAAACAAAAAACCAAGAAACCATACGTGTCGAACTGAGAACCTCCTCTTATTTTTGAAGTCGGTTAAAAAACAGAAAATCAACATTGAAGTGTTATCATCAAAGAAATTACTTGTTTACGAAGAACAGTAAGAGTTGTGTATTCTATGAAACGTTTTTGAGTGGCTTAACTTTCTTTGTTGAAACATGTGAATAATATACATCAGAAAAGTAAACGTTTATTTTGTTTGAGACTCAAATAGACGAAATAATAAATATTGCGTAGATTTCTTTCTGCGCAACGAAATGCGAAATTGATTCTACTGTTCAACATCAAAATACTTTTGAAATTTGACATAAATATTTCTCTTCTAAAAACACACGGTGTAATGCATTAAAATCAAATGTGGCATACACAATGTTACATGTTTAATGTATCGTACAAGATGAGAAGCATGAATTGTAAAAAAAAACAGCCGTAACTTGTAAACACTTAAAATTATTGTTCAACACGGGATACGCACCATGATTTAGATTTTGATTGAGTTCCCGATATTTCGGCGCGGTTCCACGCTTGTTGTTGAACAATAATTTTATTGTGAAAAGCCATGAAAGTTTAAAACAACACTTGAAAAAACATGTTTGAATATTACTACAAATTTTTTATCATCATCATCATCATCAATATCTCAGCCATAGATTTGCGCAAGGACAGGTTGGAAGCGGCCCGCATCCATCTCTTGCCTGCGATCTTAGTCAGATCGTCTGCCCACTGCAAGTCTTTACCAAGAAGGAATTAAATGAAAAAACATTATCCACATTCAACCTCTCCACGCACCAACCTCACTACTTAAAGATGTATTTCTAATATTTATATTTATATTACACGATTAAAGTAATCCCTCTCATATTATAAATGTGAAAGTTTGGATGGATGGATGGATGTTTGTTACTCAATCACGCTCAAACGGCTGGACGGATTTGGATGAAATTTGGTATGTAGATACTTCAGGTCCTGGAATAACACATAGGCTACTTTTCATCATCATCATCAATCATCACCACGGAGGTAAAACCGCGGGGTGCAGCTAGTGTACAATACTATTTCTAGCAGAAACTCTATTTCATTTTGGTAATAGGTAGTAATAGTAATATGTCACAACAACAATAACAACAACAAACAGCGAACGCTTCCACAATTACACCCCCGCACTATAACCGGTTTTGCACGGTAATATTATCAATCCAGTATGGTAGCTTGGCCCTTTCCTTGAAATAATTACCTACAGCCGAGCGGTACATAAACATGCGGTAGGGCTGCCCACGTACCTACAGTATTTTAATTTCATCCGCCTATTTGAGTTTCTTTCTTGTTTTTGATTGTAAATATTAAATTTAATATTGGAAAATCGTTGTGATTAAAAAAGAAAGTGTTCAATAAAATACATGTTGTGTTTTTTCAGGAGATTTAATTTAAAAAAAACACCGTTATAAATGCGATACTGATAAAAATTTGCGCCTCGATTGAGACGTATGAAAAATTCACTTCACAAAGCAAAAACAAAAATAACACGCTTATTGTTTACAAAACCATCACAGCATTCGTTCGTCACTGTGGCGCAACCGCGACTGGCTGCACGCCGAGTGCACACTGAAATCGAGGTGCGTAGGCAAAACTCGCGTTTCGGCCGTTTCTATGCAGATAGAATACTGGATAGATATTATATTACCGTGGCTGTTGTCTCGTGATACATTGACACAAACAAAACATAATATGACATAATAATGACATGTCCTGTATAAATATTTCTTTTTTTGTGGCATTAAATGATTTAATATTATTATTATAATTATGTTGCGTGTTGATAAAGTAGCGTCTTTTGATCTCAACACAGCCATACAACGTCCAATGCTTACTGATTATTTGCAAACCCTCCTGATTAGGCTGGTGGGTTAGCGAGCGCAATATGTTTGTTGTTAACGCGAAGTATGGCCCTTTGATATTTTTATTAATACTTTGTAGATATCTTCTTTTCCTTATCCCTACCAAGCCAATGTCCCTTTCAACTTATCATTCACTGGTGCTACTTTCAAGCTTCTTCTGATATAATCATTATATCCATTCTAGTCACATCATCAACATTCGCATCTGTGCCACATGCACTTTTCTATCATCCACCGCTTTTTCTGCCCTACATTCAGATGAAAGACGAGAGAGTACTGAGAGACGGCTGAGAGTTTGATAATGGTGATACCTGCACTGGCAGCTGAAGCCGTAGGTGAGGATTGAACCATCGTCCGTCAACGAGACAGCTGACACTCTCACTGCTAAGCTACCCTCGCTTCAATGTATGCATTAAATTCAGATATGTAGAATGAATACTGACCTGTCTACACTGATAGCTAGCAGTGTGAAGACAGATGCCGATATACTCAACACGGCGATGAACTGGCAGAACTTGCAGTAGAAGTGTCCGAACGGCCAGTCGGAGTTTAACATGTAGGTGAAGTTGAATGTTACGTTGAGTGTCGACACCATGGCGTCTGCTACAGACAGATTCACTGTAACAAAAGATAATTAAAAATAAAATATATACTCGTATATCCAGAAAAAATAATTGCAGATAACATACAGGTTATGATGCAATTATGTTATGTAAACTCTAAGGCTTTCACGGCCGGCGTTGCATGTTGAATGTATTGCTTCCGGGCTGTTTGGCCGTGGTCTAAGTGAAACTTGTGTTCCAGACGTTTCGTCGATCACTGCGGTCGCAATATGCATATATATATTATTTGAATTCCATTAATATTAATGTACACCGTATTACTTTTATCAATTTGTTTGACTCCTTACTAAGGTTGACTGGTAGAGATCGCTTTCAGCGATAAGTCCGCCCTTTGTACTGTATTGTTAAATTTAAGATGTATTTTGGTATTGTTTTTCCCTGTGTGTACAATAAAGTGTTTTGTATTCTATTGTATGTACATAGGTACTCGATGTCAGGTTACAGTGGCTAATGGCTTATGATAAGGCTTAGGATAATGTTAGTCTATCAGTCCTATTAATAATTCGTACCGTTAAAGGTAGATGGCGCTAAGAACAACATCTCCTCAGATGTTAAAGGAATAATTCGGACGGCTAGTGGAGTGCTACTGTAGCTTAGATGGACAAAGCGACAGGACGGTATTTTGTAGTCGTGGGTTCAAGTCCCACTAGTCGCCGGATTTTTTTTACAAATAATTTGAAAGTAAGTTCCGACTAGCATAAAACTCACAGATAATGGCTTGTTACTCCTACATTATTTCATCCAAGCCCTGCATTATTGCTCCAAACTAAGCAATGCCTGTATCTTGGGCGCCCATACAGTAACCTTTAGCCATTCTCATTGTAGTCTGTTTACATACAATATTAGTGCGCTTGTCTGTACGCATTACACATTTCCATGTCCATCTCTTTAGATGTTTGTGGCTAGTTGTATAAAATAATTGTTATCTAGGGTTTTGTCTGCTTACACTGTGGCAAGGCCATCTGCCGCGGGCAGTAAGGGCGGGTTTAACTGTCAAGGAATCGCTCGATCCCGAAAGGTTAGCTGCTATTGCAGATACAATTCGGGAGACGACTCGGCCTGAAAGTGTCACGGAAGTGGCACAGGTCTCAAATAGTGACACTGATAAAATAATGTTGGAAACGCCAAAATAAATGCTAAACTCGACAGAAGTGGATCGAGGTGTACGCAGCGCAATGGAAATATAACCGTTCTGTTTCTTGTATATACACGCGATAATTGAAAGCAACGTTCCCCGAAGAGCCCAGAGTGGCAACGCTTGCGGAATTTCTAAGTAGATAGTCACGAGTATGGGTCTATAAGAACTAGGTACCTAGATAATGTAGGTAAATCTCACATCAAGGCTTAAATATATCGATGACATTACAGAGGCTCGCGGGTGTTTACAGGCAGAAGGGGCGGTACAAAGCCTGATGCGAGTTGATTTTAAATATTAAGTACTAAAATATACTTTACAGATAACATACGAACTCGGAAAAATATTACTAATCACTATCTCACTTGATAGTCAGTGAACAAGTGGTCGAAGATGTTGGCACGCTAGCCCTGAAACGCTTACTGGCTCTCAAGGACTGCTGCCTGAATACAGTATGTATTTGCTTAACATTCAAGTTTTTCAAACTTTAGGGTGGTAGCTAGCCAGGCGGGTAGTCGAATGTACCCTATAATTTGATAACGGTGTGATCTTCACTGCAAGCTCAAGCCGTTGATGGGGATCGAATCAGGGTCCGTTTGTTCGACAGCCGAGGCTCCCACTGTAGAACTAATATCGCTTTAAAATACATGGTAAATATCCCGGTAATAATGTTAATTCTTGTATTAGTTACCAAATCAGTTTAAAAAAGGGGCATGACAACTACGGAACTGACCTAGAAAGTAATTAGTGACGCTTCTCATCCGCTTGTTCGCAAGCACTATCCATATGACGACAAGGTTGCCCACCGTCGCCACCACCACCATGCCCGCGAACAGCAGCGTCCATACCACCTGCCGCCACCACGGCAGGATGAACGATTGGTATATCTGAAAAAATAATCCTTATTCAGTTTTTTTATATTTTATTAAGAAACTTTCTGCACTAGCTTTAACAGTTTTACTGTCTACTGTTCGATTAGTCTTAAAAATAATACCTTTTCAAAAAATTAATCATTATTTACTTTATTGAGCCTAAACTTAAGCCACAAGATCTTTCTTAATTTATTAAGTAAGATCGTTTCAAAACTTATTAACGGTTTGTTTCGAACTAAACCTCAAAGCGTAATTGAAACCAAACGATTAACGCTAAAAATCTCCAAAGTAGAAGGAGTTTTTATAATGCATCCCTGAAGCTACTTCATCCATACCTGTTTCACCTAATCCTCTTATAATCAGACAGTCGCCATGGCTCACTGACAGGTGCTTAGTGACATTGACTTCTGAGTCTCCGAGAGCCTGGGTTCGGTGTTCGGCAAGGGCAAACATTTATGCGATGTGTCTAGGTGTTTGTCACGGGGCTTGTATGTTTGTGTGCTGTAATTTTGTTTGTTCGTGCTTCCCGGGACACACGGAAACCTAGTGCGGGGGTTTTATGTGAGGAAAAAAACTGTTCTTTTTATTTATTTATTTACAAAATCCACATCCCTTTATAAACAAATTATTGTACAAATAGCTTACACCTAAAGCCAACAATGGATTTACATTTTGAAAATGTAAAGTCCTTTTTAACATCATGTAATCACAAAACACATCACTTCATAATATTACACATCACATCACCTCAACTGAATGAAAACTGAAGAACCTGCACACGTAAAAATATAAAAGTTTAATATATAATTTATTAAAAATATAAATGTTGAATATATAATTTTGTTTAAATTTTGTAGCTCAAAATATAAACAAAATTATATATTAAACTTTTATATTTTTACGTGTGCAGGTTCTTCATTTTAAAAACCTTGTTTGATTAAGACAACAATTATGCTCTTGTTACTATGAGGAAGGAAGAAGTTGGCAGCTGTAACACAGGATTGACCTAGCACAGCTGCCAAAGTGAATATTCTATCACAAAAATATATTATTTAAGTTAATCTTTAGTTTTATAGTTGGTACATTTAATTTAATTTAATTTAACTTTGTACCCTTGGCAAACGTATTTGTATTTGTATATTTATATTATTATTTATTTATTTTTAGACGGTCCCGTGGCGCAGTGGTTTGTGTCATCGACATGAATTCTGTGTCTCCGGGACCCTGGGTTCGAATCCCGGCTGGGGCAAACATTTGTGCGATGAGTTTAAATGTTTGTCCCGGGTCTTGGATGTTTGTGTGCTGTGATTGTGTGTGTCCATGCCTCCCGCAATACAGGGAATCCTAGTGCGGGGGTCTGAGTGTGATTAAAAAAAAAAAAAAAAAAAGTTATAGATGTGACATGTTGTAATAAAGTAATGATGAAGTATTAAACATATTGTTATAGTGACTGCTATTCAAAATTTAATAAAAAGTTACTGCATAATATACAATTAACTTATCTGCATACATTTGTCGCTTTGCCTAAACGTAGACGGAGATGTGGAAATTAAATTAAATTCTAAAATTAAAATTTCTTTATCCGTAACGATCAATTCTCGGCATGAGAATTACTTGTCCCATTTCGTTCCACGTAGGTGTCATAATAAAAAAGTTAGGTGTACGCCACAGAACAAGACTAGTGAAATATTTAAGCATGCTTTATTCTACTCCTCACCGTTAGGGATGTGAATCAATGTAATAAATGCATTTATACTCGCACCCGCACTAGAATACCCGGATTATACTTATAAATAAAATACATTATACTAGTACAACTAGTACCTACTTATGATACAATTCACATACAATGAGGCTACATTTCGCTGCCGCAGAAATGATTCTGTGGAAAACCACAACCTACCGATTACCGATTACAATCGCCGAATTTTAGTCATTTTGGTGAAAATACACGTACATACATAATGACCATTAGATGGCCCTCGTTATTTAGCCAGTTGCGCACATGACTTGCACTAAATAAATAAGCATCAATAATCGTTTTTTCTATTAGACGTGATGACGATCTGGCGTTTGAACACTCTTCACCAAGAAAGTGGGCCAAAGAAAATCACTACATAGAATATTGCCTGGCTCTCAAAGGGGGCTGTTTGCTTTCTTCAAATTGAAAGGTGGTAGCTAGCCAGGAGGGTTCAAGAAGTTCTGGGAACTAAAGCTGGAGGATTGGGATCAGGTGGCCAGGTTAAGAGCTTCTTTATTTATCTTTCTATTACTCCTTTTTAGTAAGAACTAAGAATTAGGTAAGCTCCTGAGCAGTTCGTTAAAAAGTTGCCACTATATAAATATAAAATTCCACAAGAGTTTAAACACTGAAATAACCTGAAAAAACATACAAATGTTTTGTCAGCTTCTCTCAGTTATGTCCTAGTGTTCCGTCCATACTTTGTCGCTTAGGTATTCCGTCTCTGAACCAGTAAAAATATTCAATTTTTCTCGAGCAAGCATATTTTTCGCAAGAATATTTTCTCGATATTTCTTCTGCACGTTTTATGACTCTTTGAGTGCAGCTAGGCTTTTCACGTAGCGATCATAGCATCGTCTGTTGTACCAATATAGATAGCATGAAAATGCCCTTCTCTTCTACAGATAACTTTTTATAAGGCACTTCTAAGACTCTATAATTTTCGCGAACAAAACGCCCACCGAGCTGCAATGATGTTTTAATAAAGATGACGTATATTCATACTGCGCGGTGCTCAGATTTTGTTCCTTTACGACATAAACATGCTTACTGCGACAGATAATACGGTACAAATAATATAGAAAAGGATAGCTATATGTTTAGACTTGCGCTTGAAATACGCGTCGTAATCAAAATTTCTACAATTGTCTTAATTTTGCCGCCTCAGTTTCCGCGCGCTTGTGCGACATCTATCTCGTATAAACATATAATATCATTGCCAAGCTGACAATTCTTGGTATAGGGAGCGATATAAACATAATAACTGTCGCCTGAAAAATAGTAAGAAAAAATTACAAGTGCAGTTGTGTCAGTTAAATCTTGTAAATGTTTTGATTAAAGTTTCAATTCTAAAATCAATATACCTGCCGGAGATTTTTGTACAAATTTAAATGATCTTTGGTACTTACCTATTGTAGAAAATTTTCCAGAAATTACGGTAGAACAAGAATATTAACTGGTTCTCTCGAAATCAATTGAACACCTTCTCCCACATAGTGTATTGTTTCAAAAATTATAACGCATACAGATTATAAGGATTTTTTTATAACTCGTGGTGCTATCTTGAGCTTACTGATAAATAAGAGATTAAAGACCTGGTTCAATTACTTACATCTTCACGTACTGGTCACACTTAATAAAAAAAATCGTATTTGAAGTTACTCACAATATGCTGGATCAACGGTAAACTACTTATAATATTCACAATTAGACCTAAGGCAGGCGGACTAATATAAAAAAACAAAACAATACAATAGGTTTTACCCACTGTGTGGGTAACCCACTGTGTGCAAAAGCATAAATTAGGACTCGATTCGATAATATTTTATGAGATAAGTGTAGAGTTTAGCAGTCAGTGTTATTTTACGGAACGCTTACGAAAAAAAAACGTTTTTTTTTGTTGTAAAATATTACGAAATTCCCTTTTGCTGACTCACTACCCTAAGCCATTTTACTCCTCTAAACTCAAATGCATTTTAGACGACAGAAAGCTACAAAGTTTTACAAACGATAAAGTCTTCCTTTACACTTGGATAAGCCGGGATTGGAGCTCTCTCAATTGCCTTTGAATTATGTGACTTTGTGATTTCATTATATAAATCTCAATTAAGAATTTATTTACGGATGAAGCTGGAATAATTGGCGATTGTGATATCGACTACGCGTGAGTGCCACGTTATACCCATAGAAACAGTATAAATTTAGCTTCACCTTAAAATTAATAAAGCAGGTACTACTGCGTACTCATGTTCATTTATTTCAAATCAAATCAAACTATATTTATTGTCTCACAACTACAGTATTGCCACATAAATAAATACACAAAAACACAGAAAAAAAACACAAGGAAACAATACAATAATTGAGGAGAAAAGGCGTACACTCAGCATTTGCCGTGCTCACATATAAAGTGTTTTTTTCATCATCATCAGCTCAGCCATAAAACATCCACTGATGGTCTTTTGGGAGCCATGTCCATTTCTTATCGAGTGGCTGGTCACTTCGTTTAACTATAACACAACAATCCACTTTGAACCATATTATGCTAATTTACACGGCTACAAAGTACGGCATTGGTTATTACTTTTCTACTAACGACCAAAGATTTTTTTTTTGGTTTTTACTGGCTATAATATGATTTTTCGAATTAATTCCAATTAATAAACTTCTTTTAGTCTTTATTTTGGTTGAAATTCCTATTAAGTCTTTTAATTTATTATAAAGTAACCTTATTACAATAGTTTGATATAAGAGTATGGTGTCGGTAATTGTAGATATAGAGGTGTTCTTTTTTTTTTACATATTATAAGTTTGCGTTTGACAACTGTCTCACCTGATGTTAAGTGATGACGTTGTCTAGGATTTAGCACGAAAACTAGAAGGTACCTATTCACTCGCGACTTGAAGACTCCAGGATTGTACATATCGGGAAACACAGACTCGGGCAACGAGTTCCATTCCTTCGCAGTATCTTCTTCAATATTGTAAAACATTTTTTGTTCTATCATCTATAGTTTTCGTAGCGTATGCGAACTATGGTTTCTTATGGCATTTTTTTTCACATTGAGCATCATTATATAACATATTTTAGTAATAAATATAGCCTATGTTTATCAACTATAAAGTGGCATTCTGATTTTGAAAATATTTTCGGAATCAGTGTAGTAGTTTTTGAGTTTATTCGATAAAAACTTACAACTAATAATACAAAATACAAGTATTTCCTCTTGATAATATTAGCGCGGAAGTATAGATATAGAACACTGCAATAAAAAACTTTTGATTGAAAGGTACTAAACAGGTATTTACAAAAAATAAAAAAAAACGATCAAAATCAGTTCACGCAGTCGGAAGTTATGCGGTAACAAACATAAAAAAAACATACGGGTTGAATTAAGAGCCTCCTCCTTTTTTTGAAGTCGGTTAAAAACAAACTCGTAGGAAAATACTGGAAACTGGAACTCATTGCTCAAGTCTGTGTTTCCCGATACGTACAATCCTGAAGTTTTCAAGTCACGAGTAAAGTTCTAGCTTTACATACATCCTAGACAACGTGATCACTTAACATCAGGTGAGACAGTTGTAAAACGCAAGCTGATAAAAAAAGAAGAAAAAAAACTGACGCAAATAGAAACCAAATTTCATCGGGCGTTTTTCTCATAAAGAATAAAAATCTTGTGTATTTATAACTTATCTATGTTACGCAGACGCTACAAAATATTTTACAGATAAGTAACACAGAGCGATGTTTTTGTTAATAAAAAATATAGGTCAGTAGAGTAAGTGCTATATTTTTCGTGCAAAGAGCATTAATATGCTGGAAGATAAAACGAACAATGACAAGTTATTCAGAAGCAAAATAAGGTCACAGGGCTCGGTGTCAGAGAGAAACGTACACGCATATTGAGTGGGGATAATGGCAGCTGATCATAAAAAAAGAACCCAGGTCTAGTCACAGTAACTTCCAACGTCCAAAGAAAGTTTTGCGAACAATACTTTCTTTTGTTCGCAAAAATAACATTACTTGCAACGAATACATCTTTTACTTTTACAAATACGAATTATTATTTAGATGTAGTGTCCGGCTTTACTCACGTTTATAGTCGAAGTTTCGACTTAGGTGGTCGCCGTGATCTGGTAGCGTAAACTCGCCTGAGGATAGCCATCGGACATGCTCGAAACCTAGGTCAAAACTTCGACTATAAACGTGAGTACAACCGGACACTACATCTATATAATAATGTGTCAATTTCACTAGAATTTTCAACAAAAAAAAATACGAATTAGTAATAAATTTGGTAATAAAACATAAAAAAAATATTCTATATATTCTGTAGCTTTAAACATAGCTCAGCGGTGGGAGCGTCGGCTATAAGAATGCCGGACGCTGCTTCGATCCCCACCAACTCCTTGAGCTTCTGGTGAAGGTAAGCACCGTTACCCAATTTTCAGCATGGTGGTAGGGTACTTTCAACTATCCACCTGGCTATCTACCACCTTATCAAACAGATAGTGTGTTCAGGTAGCAATCCTTGAGACCCAGTAAGCATTTTAAGTCTATCATGATAACATCTTCGACCACATCGTCATTTACGATCAAGTGAGATAGTGGTGCAACGCTAGATCTACACAGTATAAAAAATCTATCAATCGAAATCCTATATTTTTCCCAAAGAGCTTTATTACTACGAGTTTTTACCAGAGTGTTCTTTATACAAAAAAGTCAAAATATGTATTTATGCATCCTACACAGATATTACGATCTCACCTAAAGAAGCTAATAAATAATATAACTATATGTTGTATGTATTGCTTCCGGGCTGTTTGGCCGTGGTCTATGTGAAACTTTTGTTCCAGACGTTTCGTCGATCACTAGAGAAGACACCGCGAAGGAGAGTTCTACGCTCTTGTCGCCGCTCGGACCTGAACCACTGAAGATGTCGACCGCAGTGATCGACGAAACGTCTGGAACAAAAGTTTCACATAGACCACGGCCAAACAGCCCGGAAGCAATACATACAACATGCAACGCCGGCCGTGAAAGCCTTAGAGTTTACAATATAACTATAATTTGCTAATATCACTGTACTAATTCGATGTTGAATGATAACATCTAGGACCATATTGTCACTGACCATCATGTTTTATAATGACAAATGCTAGATCTACAAAGTATACAAGAATAATTAAAAAAATTATGCACTAACCAAAACTGTCTCGCGAGGTTCAAGGTTGAAACTTAAAGTAAATGCAAGCTTAGCAGCATTTCTACGGCTTCCCGTTGTATATTTTATTTATGGAAATGGTACTAAGGCATGCGTCTCCAGATTTCCCCCTGCGTATTCGTAAAACGCAATAAAACGTACGTATCAATAATAAATGAAATTTCCGGGAAGCGTCGGTGGAGTAGATGAAACTTATTTCATTATATTTATACCCCTATCCCACGTATATGTGGTAAAAACTCGGTATTTATAGTAAAAACTCGTAGTAATAAAACTCTTTGGGAAAAAAATACAGGATTTTGATTAATAGATTTTTTATACAGTACAGATAATTACTGTACGCTTGAGTACTATCTAACTTGATGGTGAGTGACGATGTGGTCGAATATGTTATCACGCCAGACTTGAACACACTAGGTGTTTTAGTAACAGTTTTTCAAACTTATGGGTGGTATTGTTATTAAATCAAACGGGGCTTAATCGCGAGAAAAACATTTAGTAATTTATTTATCTCGTCGTATTACCTCGAGAGTCTTCTCGTGACCACGACCAATGCAACTTGGAGGTGGACGAATAGTCGAGGTAAATAAATTACTAAATGTTTTTCTCGCGATTAGGTAAGCCCCGTTTGATTTAATAACAATTATGGGTGGTAGCTGATCAGGCGGGTACTCGAAAGTACCCTACCACCAGGCTGGGAATTTGATACCGGTGTTACCTTCACTGGAAGCTCAAGTTGTTGTAGGATATCGAACCAGTGTCCGTCAGTTTGACAGCCGACGCTCCTCCTGCTGAGCTATCCGAATGGATGATTGCTAATCTAACGCTCATATTTCACGCACCTCAGTGTCATTAGTACTGTTGACATATCTCTTGCTGCTCTCATCGTAGAAGGTGACGTAGAAGTTGTGAAGGTCGACAGAAGACGTAGTTTCATTGGATCCCAACGTTGGGACCGGCTCGTCCAGCATCCTCGGGCTTGGCCGCCTGTCGACAAAGAAACAAAAACGTGTTATATACATTTTGAAACTTTCTCTGTAATATACAAGGTGTAACGTTTATCCTTCGCAATCATTTACAGATTTTGCTTGAGTACCTATTGAATATACCTGAAACTTTGACCGCGTACTTGTTCATCATCATCTCAGCTAAGAGACATCCACTGCTGGAAATAGGCTTCCCCCAATGATCTCCTAAGGAACGATACCATGCGGACATTATTTTTAACCGTCTTCAAAAAAAGAAGGAGGGTCTCAGTTCGAGCCGTAAGTATGTTTTTTTAAATGTTTGTTACCTCAGAACTTTCGATTGGGTGAACCGATTTTGATGATTCTTTTTTTATTTGAAAGCTGGTGCTTCACCGGAAGCTCAAGCTGTTATTGGGAATTGAATCAGCGTCCGTAAGTTTGACAGCCGACGCTCCCACCGCTGAGCGATCACCGCTGTTCTGTGTATATAAAAAAACGTACCGGCTTCAACAAGTTATTTCACACTTTTGAAGTTGGTTCGATATTTTTGTAAAATATCGTAAAAAATCGTGTAAAAATTGTTTTTCTTTACTGTGGTAGCTGTAGTATTGTGATTAGTGTAACAACTAACGGTTTTATGTAAATAAAGGCAAAGGGCCCTTAAAAAGTCAACGTCGTACGTCAATATAATATTTTATTCCGGAAACGTTGTAGCGGATTTCATCTATGCTATCTTATATAATCAACTGAGTTAGCCAAAGTACTCCTTGATCATGAAACAAATTAGGTTCATGCACCTAATTTGCCTGAGTTGCAATCGGGGCGCCAATTCTGCAGCACGTATATTATTTTAATTAGCTAGATATTTTGTGTGCTTTGACAAAATGCACAATCACGATTTCATTTGCTAATTTATCAGTGAAACAATATTTTGGACCGACATTCCTTTCAGGACTCGTCCCGCTCTCTCTCGCGAGCCTTTGTAATGTCATCGGCACCTGTTAGACCCTTAACAGATACACTTAGTAGGTATGTAGGTATTTTCTTATCACAATGCGAAAGCTTTTGTTCACAACCCTGTACGGTACATATTCTAGGTTTTAGACAGAAATGCTTATACCACCGTCATAAAAACTTTACGCATGTCCGCGCTGGACACAACTGACTAGAAACACTTACTTATCCGTCAGACAATGGACAGAAATCTTTCATCTCCATAAGGGTAAGATTCCCTTTATCGAGAGTCATTTTACCAGCTCTATATAGATTGTGTGGGGTTGCTACGACCTCCGATATCGTGTATCGTTGGTAAATTGATGTCGTTAGAGAAAGTACCGCGCGCTGGTAATGCCCCTAAGTGACCTTACTTGTAATTAGGGCATATGTTCGGTATGTTGGCTGGTGGTTTGGCGTATTGCGGTATTTTGGCTGTTTTGAAGGTTCTTTTGTAAAATTAGTTATATAAACAATTATTACATTTTTTTTTTACAAATAGAGGGATAGTATACGTCTGGCAACAGTTGAACAGTAAATGTAGCTATTAGAACATTGCTTATTTTTGCAATAAAATCTTAAATAGTGCTCAAAGAAAGAAAATCGATTAAGTTTTTATAAAACTAGCAAGCCCGGTAAACGTTGTTCTGCCCATAGATAAGACTCTATATCTGCATATATACTTTACGTAGACAAAAGATATATCCGTATTTTTCAACGTTACTCTAAAGCTGTGGCCAGACCTGTGTTCGCGCGCGTGTGGCGCGCGAGCTGCGCATTCGTCAGGTCTGGACACTCCCTTAGATACCTAGTGCAACCATGAATTTGTTATAGATATACATAATTGTGTTCATGAGTTCCATACACAGAAATATAAATTGGATATTAAAATGTCAAAATGCGCAACACTTCATGTCAATCTCCGCATGTCTATAAATGAAGTTATTACAGTATTTTTAAGAAGTTTTTTTATCTTTTTTTTTTTTTTTTTTTTTTTTTTTTATGGTCAACTGATAGTTATAACATTTATACATACAATGTTTACCTTACACTATAATACAATGGCTTATGCATAACCAATTATAGGCTAACACCGCATGCATTGTAAAACACAATACTAGCTTTAAAATTTAAGTAGTGAGCAGGTGTAAAAGGTAATTAACTAATTAAAACTAATTATCCTTGTGTATTTATCCTTGTGGGCTAGGATGAAAAGGCAGGCACCCATTACGGTCCTCGGAGCAGCTACGGTGCTTTTCATACGTCGCTTACGCACGTTCCTTGTACATATTTACTCGCGTCGCTGACAACCCTATAGCATAATCACGCTTCACACTAATATTATAAAGGCGAAAGTTGGTTTGTCGTTTGTATGTTTATTACTCCTCCGCCAACCCGTATTGGCCAGCGTAGTCCATTATGGCCCATACTCCTCAGAGTAAGGCCCATATACCACCCGTGGTAACATATTGGGCTGATTATGCTTTACAAAATTAAAAGTGAATGAATATAACCGGCGCGGCGGGGCATTAGGATAAAACCCATTAATTTTCATTAAAAGAACTTCAACTTTTTCCAGCAACATTTAAATTTTTTTCCTAACAATAGTCCCTCAGAAAATTCAAATTTATTGGTCAATTTGAATCACGAATGAGGATAAGAGATTTTCAGCTTACAAAGCATTCGGTGGCTATAAAAAAGAGCTGCAATCTCTACAGTTCATATTTTAAGACAGCAGAAATCTATTATACCAAAAAAAAATAGATTTTTATTCGCATATATTATAATATATGCGAATAAAAATCAGTGTCAGAGAAGACGCCGCGAAGGAGAGTTCTACGCTCTTGTCGCCGCTCGGACCTGAATCACTGAAGATGTCGACCGCAGTGATCGACGAAACGTCTGGAACACGGGTTTCACTTAGACCACGGCCAAACAGCCCGGAAGCAATACATACAACATATATTATAATAGTTTATCTCTGCTGCAGAAAACAAAAAATTTAGGTAAGATATTGGTAGGTAATCTATTGTTCATCTTAACTAAACTAAAATTCTGGAATATAAGATAAAGTCTTATACAGTTACGATAAAGTTCAATTTTTGACGTGATAACGTTTTATAAATTGATGAATACCAGCAACACTCATGAAAAATAGTAACGTTCCGCGTAACGTTCCACCTGAGTTTTGTATTACATAAAATAATCAAAGTCAAAGTCAAAGTCAGTCAGTCAAAGTCAGTCAAAGTCAGCCAAAGTCAGTCAAAGTCAGTCAAAGTCAGTCAAAGTCAGTCAAAGTCAGTCAAAGTCAGTCAAAGTCAGTCAAAGTCAGTCAAAGTCAAAGTCAGTCAAATTCAAAGTCATAAATGATTACGACGTTATCACGTAAATCTATCGTCCGTAAACCGACTTTACAGACAACCAATTTTTTTACTGAGATGTTTATTGTTGATCCTAGAATACTCCTTTACGCTTTTACATGCTCCGGCATATTTTTGGTCCTTGTATTCTTCTTTAACGTGACCTACGCATTTCTAATGAAATCTTGTTCATAAAAAACAATAAATACACAGATAGATTTTGCTTGTCTCAATTGACAATGACATGTTAATTTCTATGACTATTACGCCATCTAGTAAGTAATGTGGAACTAGTTTTTTAAACAAAAAACTTGACGCATTAAGAGCCTCCTCCTTTTTGTGAAGCCAGTTAAAACACCTCAGTAACCCTAAATTTACAAACAATATAGGTATGGTATAAGGTATATAATTATGCTAATGTACTGCTTAATGTAGCTCGCCAACCCGCCTGCCAAGCGTGGCGAGAATTGGCAAATCCAGGGGGGATTTTTTTTTTTATACGGGGGAGGCATATGTCCAGCAGTGGATGTCTAATTGCTGAGAAGAGAATAAGGTATATACTACATACACGCTTATCAATAAGAAAACTAAAAAAGATATTTTTATTAATAATTAGTAAAAAAATAGAATTTTAAAATTACATGTTTGTATTAAAAATGCATGCAGTTTCACGTAAAATAAGTCGCCAATTATTTGGTGCGGACTTAAAATACCGGCAATTGGCCAACAATTTAATAAAAGTCTCCTAACATTCGAGTTTGAACAAATTTGAACTTTGGCTGAAATATAATACGATTTCATTTTGAAGAATTTTCGTAAATTTTAGCTATTATATTTTAGTTCGAGTATTTACGAGTAGCGAAATTAATAAGTATCGTATCACCCCTGGTTTAGCAAGCAAGGTCTGTTTAGCTTAACTTAATATCTGCGGCTATAATCGTCAGCTCAAGGTAAGCGCTAAAATGTGTAGGAAAATACGTCGTTTTAGAATTGAAATATAAAGAATGAAAATTAGTTAGTGGCAAAAAGTTGTCATTTAATCATTGTCATATCGACCAGCTTAAGTTATAATAACATGATCATATCGCAAATTAATAAAAACTTTTAAATTATTTACTGTATAAAAACATTTTTCTGCTTGCTACATACGGAGATTTTGTCGACTTTTTGTACGGTGAGTCTGGCTAACACTTTTATGTCTGTATGTATCTTCTAAACTATTTATATCTATTATTCTATTCTATTTATCATAAAGTAGAAAGGTTTAGCTGTTTGTAAGTTTGTAAAATTGTCTGTAATGGATAAACTAAAAAACGACTTAACTATATTTTCATCTACAGAAAGCGGCTTTATTCTAGAAAAACATGATTATTTTTTATAAATCCCTACGAAAATAGCAAGAATGTAGTACAAGCTACTGTCAAATATTTTTCTCGGCTTGAAACAGTTATTATAGGCAAATGCAGTTGTGCATCCCGGCATTAACTATAGCTTGGTATTTAGTATCTGAAACCTGAGATGAGGGGACGGAGAGGGGGGAGGGGGTGTCACCCCTCACCACCATTTCCACCTGCTGGAGATACTTACACTTTTATATGATTTTTTCCAGATCCAGTTAGTTCCAGTTTTTATTAAAGTACTTTGACTAACTCCGAGTGGGCTCGCGCCTGAAAGTCTAGCGGTGGCCCCTGAGAGTCGCGTCGCCAAAATCACACCCCATAGCTTCCGGCCCCCGCATTATAAAAACCACTCTTGGGTTGATCTGACTAGACGAGATATAGTAGGAGTGCTTTGTGTCGGTCTGTAGTGCTAGACCGAAACAAAACTCCCCCTGTATATTCACAAATTATAAAATTGCGGGTTAGGTATTAGACGCCAAATCTAACCTATAGCTTCGTTAGATCTCTGTAGGTAATATTTCATTATTTTTATTTTTTTATTTTTATATAATACATACAATAATTATGTTACATACTAACTTATTCTAACTTATGACTATGTAGAAGTATATCTATATATAATGCACCTATAATAGCATGCATTATTAAATTAAGTTAGTTTATTTGAGCTCTAGCTCTCACGGTAGGATAACCTGAGTCTGTGAGGGCTAGCTCGCTTCCAAATGGTTCTATTTTTGAATATTTGTGAGTTTGTGCTGAAACCAACTTATGATCATTTTCTAGATATGACGTTTCATTTAGTTAAACATGTTTTCAGTTTGTAGGTAAATAGAGTTCAGAATGGTCTAATAAAGCCCACAGGTGCCTACAGCTTGCGTATACACGAATGATGGGAGAAATTTAAGCCGTTAATGAAATAGCGGGCGCGCCCTCCGCCCTGGCGCCGTCACCCAGCAAATGTGCAAACAGAGATTTGGCTCGCGAATTACGAGTAGTACATACGTCAAATTGTTCGATTGGCGTTTAGGGTTTGACTGGACATTACAACGGAGATGAAATTTTACTTCTAAATAACTGAATATCAGTGAATGATCAGAATTTGTGTCGTACATCTCTGATCAATGCGGTGGAATATTGAACTAAATTATATGAAATATAGAAAGCCCTTGAAAATGTATAATTATTGTAATTGACTGACCACAAAAGGAAATGGCCAATCAGAGATCAATAAGTATGCGCAAGACCACGAGTATAGAGCTAAGTTCGAAATTTAAAAATGTCGGTATCAAAACTTATCCACTGGACGATCGTAGCGAGCTCGAAAACCAAAAGAAAAAAAAATGGGATCAAAATAAACAAAATATATGCGCTGAAATCCTTTTCTTAGGAGTTTCATTTCAAGAATCAATGCTACTAGAATTCTGGGGACGCTGCCAACTGGTAGCGACTTAGAGCAGTTGAGTTATCTATAGGCTGCCAATAGCTTGTGGATTGCTCAAATGTTATTGTAGTAGCTGCAGTAATGTAATTAGTATTTTATTTTAGTAAAGGCATCGGCCCAAATAATAATACTCAGTTTGTATCAACAAGAACCTACTATTGTTGACAGGTAGCCTAGAAGTGAGGTTGGCGATGAGTGTTATGAATGTATAAAACACGGGAGTTACTCACGTAATAAGTCAGAGGGTTCCGACTATAGTTTCAACCACATTCGGTGGTCTTTTTCAAGGAGAATACGGGGCGCTCGCGGACGCGGTCGCGATTAATAAAAAAGATGAGTGTTATGTTTATATTATTCATTTTGATATGTTTTAGGGCAAATCAAAATGAATTTTGCCATTAACTAACACGCCGTAGAGTTTTATTTTGAACAGGCGCTTTAAAAAAACCTGGTTCTACCCTAGAGATGGCCTTACGTAGTTTGAAATCTGATCACTGGCAAGATATCAATGACAAACGTTTCCTCTTAGTAATCAGTGACTCAGACACAGTGTCCCGGCTTTATTTTGGGCTTTTGTATTCTTCTTGAACGTTACCTTCACGTTTCTAATCAAACCTTGTTCACAACAAGCAAGAAATACACCAATAGATTCTGCTTCTCTCAATTGACAATGACATTTTAATTACTATGACTATTACGCCATCTAGTAAACAAGGTGGAACTAGTTATTTTAATTTTTTTTTAAAATCAGATGAATTCTAGACACTCCTCTTATTTGAAGTCGGTTAGAAAAACGCCTCTTTAACGCTAAATTTACTAACAATAGGTGGCTAAAGTGTAATAATTATATACATTTTCTAAACAATTACAATTTTCAAAACACTAACCCCCTTACTTATAAACGTTGAATAAGCTGCGAATAGTAATTCAGTGTTTTGTTCCGTTCTTTCAACGTCAAACTGTCATATAAGCGACAAAGACAAAACACTGAATAACTATTCAGAGGTTATTCAACGTTTATAAGTAAGGGGGTAAAATTACACTTTAGCAACCCACTTGCTGTTGCTAGCTTATTTAATGATAGCTCAAACGTTTCTTATCCGCTACCAGTTAGCAGCGGGCTTAAACTATTTTTTAAAAATTGGTCACCATCTCACTTGACGGTCATAGTGTCGATGTGGCCGTAGATATTAACACCCTAGACCTAGAATGCTTACTGGCCCTCAAGGAGTGCTGCCTGAACATACCACGTGTTTGGTGTCATTTTTTCAAATTTGACGGTGGTAGCTAGCCAGGCGGGTACTCGACAGTACCCTACCACCATGCTGGGAATTTAATAACGGTGTTACGTTCACCGAAAACTTAAGCTGTTGGTGAGGATCGAACCAGCTTCCGTGACAAGCAACGCTCCCCACCGCTGAGCTACCATCGCTTCAAAGTTTTTATAAAACTGGGAAAACTAGAATGGTGATTCGAAAGTATGCTCATGGATACATTAGTTTTCTATAAAATAGTTCGTGTGAAGCCGCGGAGAGGTGAAAGATATAAACGACTGAAGGATGACGTCACCATTTATTTTTATCAGACTCTAGTCACGTAAGGAATGTCAACTAAGAGTTGATTAATGATCAAAGAGTTCCAGTCAGTCATTCCACTTCGTTTTATTTATATACAACATAAATATCTTGTGAATAAATATCCTACTAATATCATAAATGCGAAATTTTATGTGTATGTTTGTGTGTATGTTTGTTACTTCTTCACGCTCAAACGGCAGCACCGACTTCGATGAAATTTGGTATGGAGATAGTTTGAATCTTGGGTTAACACGTGGGCTACTCTTATTCCGGAAAAAGTATAGTTCCCGTGGGATAATTGAGGTAACGGGAATACCGTAATGCGTATTTTTTTTTGCAAAAAACGGAACCGACTTCAACACTCAAAAGTGTGACATAACTTGTTGAAGTCGGTACCATGAGAGTTCGCAAAAGTCACTATCATCACAATATTGTGCTCATGGTACCGACTTCAACAAGTTATTTCACATTTTTAGGTGTCGAAGTCGGTTCAATTTTCAGTGACCTTTGCTACTCACGGGATCAATTGTCATTATGTATATTCTCCGATGTCTTCACCCGCAACTATAATATCGTCGAGGTATGCGTAGCACTTGTCAGTTATTGTAGTGTTACCTACTCACAACCGCTTGTCCGATTTTAATGGGACTACCACGGACTCTAACAATCAAAAATAATATCATCAAAATCGGTTCATAAACAACGAAGTGATCTGCGAACACACAAAAAAAAATACAGTCGAATTTAGTAATCATCTTCTTTTTTGAACTTAAGAAATTGAAGAAACTTTTTTAGAATTTGAACCATTGTACAGGTTGCATTGACAAACATATGCTAGGCGGAACTATCGATAAAGTTGGGAAAAGTTACACTGTTTGGATTCGTGACTACAGAATACTGTCTACTACTTACACTACTGTCGCTTTGTGAATTAAGCTTGTGAAGGTAACCGATGCGCTTTCGTATTAGGATTAGCGCATTAACCGGCCGTTTTAGGTTGTCATTTTAGAATACATAACAGTCCATAAAAAGTCAAGGTTGACAGACGACCTGACTAAGGTCGCAGGCCAGGGCTGGATACGGGCCGCTTCCAACCGGTCCTTGTGGTAATCAATGGGGGAGGCATATGTCCAGCAGTGGAGGTCCTATGGCTACCTGCGTTTCAAAAAAGCTGTGTATCTATATAAATAAATTTATTGATTTGTATTCTCAAGGCATCAGGATCATTTGCCAAATTAAATCTGATTGGAGGGTTATGATATAAAACAGAAAACTTTACGAAGTCATCAAACTAACAAAGTGCAATAAGTGACTAAGAGTAATGTAGACCGTGTTGATGAGCAACTCCGTTATAGTTTTGATTAAATTTTCAATGTTACCAAATGAGTCTCCTTTGTCTGGGCAATATGAGAAAATGTTATATTGCCATCTCATTTGAAATTGATGGCACTCTGAGCAATTGTGTAAAATGTGCATGAAAAATAATAATTAATCACATTTCGTGTTAAATTTATGAATGTTAATAAATTATGTTCATTTTTCATGTCATCAGCAGAAATGGTTTTGGTTGGTTATAGATAGACAGCCGTGGGGTACCGGCCTAGAATAGCACTCCTCTATCTCTTCCCGTGGGTGCCGTCAAAGTCAGCTAAGAGATCACGTACCAGAAGGTGGCCAGGAGCGCCTTCTGAGGGTCAGTACTGCGCTCGCCGACCCGCATGTCGCCTCTACAAGCCTCAAGCGTGGCATGTATTGGCGACAATCTCATCGTCAGGTGAGTTTACGCTGCCAGATCGCGGCGACCTGGCATCGTAAACTCACCTGAGGATGAGCATCGGACATGCTCGAAACCTAGGTCGAAACTTCGACTATAAACGTGAGTAAAGCCGGATACCTACATCTATATAATAATGTGTGAAACTCACGAGAATTTCCAATCAAAAAAACATAACAGTCTGAAGAAATAATTACAGAGTCAATGTATCACCTGAAAATTCATTTGAATCATTGTCATTGGGTGAAGAAGTCTTATCGACTTTATCGAGTAATAAGGCAAACTTCAAAATGAGCCTGTTCAACTTGAGCTGTCTAAACATCAATATTGACTCTTATGACAAACCGGTATTTATAGGAAAATGTATTGCTGACATTGCGTTTTGAACTTGGTTGGGGTCCCTAGGTCAGCAATATTCACTGTGTAACAGTTGGTAATGTTTCTTTCAAGGTATGATGTATTAAATTATTTGTATTTTCAATTTATGACGAAATTAAATCACGTTTACAAAAAGAGTTAACTTTTTCTTTCTTGCAAACTAAAGATTTCATAGAATTTTTTTAAATGTATTTATAAACATTGGTACTAATACGGATAGCCAATTCGCAATCAAAAAAATGCGTTATTAATTGATCCTCAATTAGCATATTAATTAGTAATCTAGTATATAGAGATAAACAAACGGGGCTGCGTTCAGGAGCGGCTTCGTCCAAATATTGATCGACCAATATTTGATCGATGTCTCACAAACGGCTACTCCATAGCATGTCCCAGAAAAAGAAGAAGGAGTCACTTACATTGATCTGATCATAGATCACGTGATTGTTACTACTGCATATGTCACTTTTGACAGCCGATCAAGATTTGATCGATTCTAGAGGTAAAAAGATTATGGTCTAGTCGACCATAATTTGGTCTGGATGGTTGACGTGAACGGTAATGATCAAATATTGGGTGGAGCAAATAATGCTCTAATTGAGCTCGTGAACGCCGCATATCCGCTGTCAGAGCAAGATATGGCTTGGCCGAACCCGAACGCAGCCCGGGTAACGTAACCCTTGGGAACGAGATGTACCTACGTTTGTATGTAGCGCTAAAAGAGCCCTCGGTGTACTGGACCCTTGGACCTTTCACCTTGCTTAAAATCAACATGGTGTTTCTCTTTCTACCTGAGGACAAGGGTTAATCGACTTTCGCATACTATGTCTACACGTGTTATTATCTTATTTGTGTTGTTACACGCGTTAACACGTGTTATTATTATACATAATTATTATGTTCCAATGATACATATAATTAAAATCAGTTATTTAGGTATATGTGTATTATTATATAGTATATTACCAAAAACAGTTAGGTACGCAGCATGGTTAATTATATAAAGGATGGAAGTGATTCTCTTTTTCAATTATAGTAAGTAAAGTTGTGGTGGGTATAAGCCGTGGTGGTACCGGCCTAGAATAGTACTCCCTCATCTCTTCCCGTCGGTGCCGTAAGAGTCGGCTGAGGGATCACGTACCAGGAGGTGGGCAGCAGTGCCTTCTTAGGGTCACAAAACATACTGCGCTCGCCAACCCGCCTGCCAAGCGTGGACAGTATTGGAGGTTGATTAACATTGATAGGAGTTATACGAATTTGAATTTTAGCATAAACGTAATAAGATTTCTTATTAATATCATGCTAAAATTCGAATTAATTCTAGCCAGTTTGTAAATACAAAATTCTTTGTATTTTCAAACAAATTAATAACCTCCTCCTTTTTTCAAAGTCGGTTTAAAGCATACCAAACAATACCTACCTAAACAAATTAAAATTAATGATGCTATTCTATTGATATAACACGTCCACTCCTTTGTACGGCCTAGCGTGCTTCGAGTAATAAAATTCATTCGGACCTCACTGGTAATGATTACCACAGATAAAGATAACGAAACGATAAAGAAACGTATTTCATTAAAACAGCAATTTGTTTTCGCTATCGTAAAACATTTTAAATAGGCTCGTGTCCATTAAGAATAAATCTGTTGGATTTAAATTTAATTTTTACTTTAATTATTATCTCTATTCATATTACTATCAGAATATAAATCAGTTAAAATTAAGCGTCTATGTTAAGCGTGTCAGATTCATTTATACTCTAAATGAATAAAAGAGAAAGGGGTCTGCAACAAAGAGTTTTTATTATGTTGTAAATGTTAAACCTTTTTGGTCACGAACAAAAACTACATGCTAAATTATTTCACACAATGTGTTGGCGAAGAGATTTACACTTGTTTAACAATGCGTCGTCAATTAGGAGGGCCGTCAATTAAAGGACGCCATTACATTTTGGACCATTTTCGTTGCAAAATTAAAATTACTCTTCAAAATCTAAGCATTACATTATTCACTCATATGTGTGAGTTTGTAATTGCAAAGGTAGGATAAGCAGATATTTTTGTAAATCGTTAACGAATGTTTCCAATTAAACATGTAGCCTAGCCTAGCATGTACATATTATTAATGATATTGTATCAGACGCGAGCCAATTACATATGACAAAAATGGTTGAAGCGATAATAGCTCGGCGGTAGGAGCGGTGGCTGTCAAACTGACAGAAGCTGGTTCAATCCTCACAAACAGCTTGAGCTTCCGGTGAAGGTAGCACCGTTATCAAACTCCCAGCATATTGGTAGGGTGCTTTAGAGTACCCGCCTGGCTAGCTACCAACCTTAAATTTAAAATACTGTCACCAAACACTTAGTGTGTTCAGGCAGCGGTCCTTGAGAGCCCGTAAGCATTCTAGGTCTAGCTAATATCTTCCGCCAAACCGTCACTGACCATCAATTGATACAGTGGTCAAACGCTAGATCTATACAGTATATAAAAAAGTCTTTAAATTACACCAGCTATAAGGTAGTCTGGGACCTTTGCTGACAGAGATTGCACTGTTGATTTACCGTCGCTGAGTTCCATCCCCACTCTAAACTACTTTGTCGAACTGAGCTAATATTACTCTTCTGGGAACTAATCTTCTTCTTGTTCACTTTCAATTATCCAAGAGCTTCACTTTACAGCAGAAAAACTGCGGGCAAAGCTTTACCACTATTTACTTTTAGCTTGATCTTTTTATGCAACTGAGTTTGTTTATGCTTTTGAATAAAAAGGTTGAATTCAGCACAAAATTCATAATTTTTTTGGTCTGATAAGTATGATTGGAGTGGAACTGAGTGACAGGGTAAAGAATGGTGTGATAAGGGTATGTTGTGGTGTAAACGAAGCCGTAGTAACTAATAGTAAGAGAGTAATAAGAGAGTAGTAGTAGTGAGAAAAGTATGTTAAGATGCTTTGGTCTAGCCTAGGTATACAAAGTTGTTTATTTATATGCTTGTGTTTATGATTTATGGATCTCGACCGGATAAAATAGGATCCATTTTATTCGTCCGAAGTATATCATTTTGTTTTATATTTATACTATATGTTTTTACTGATATGTATTTATTTCAGGAATGAACTTTATTTACTTTACTATACATATTTATGAATCCCTTCTGTCTAAGCAAAGATAAATACACGAAGGCAGTTATAACTGCCCTCGTGCCTATAAATTTCATACAAAAACAATGTCAATTTATGCTTCCCAAATATGTCGAGTAACCTGGTGAAATTTTTAAAGAATTTATGCTAAAGTTTGTGGTTCATATCATGGTGTAACGTTACTGGAATGTCGATTTTGTTACATAAACTGTAAGATTTAAATTAAAATAGCATTTTCTTAGGTTTTATTCTATCGTCTCCAATTCTCGCACTTTTACGTTACCCTATTTACGTTACAGAATTTCTATACAATTTCTAACCGAAATATAGTAATTATTAATCTTTTTAAACTAGCAATACATACAGAAGCTGTCACTATCAGAATTTTAGCGGTCAACGATTTGTTTTGTTTGTTATGAAACAATGAATAGGTGGCCGTGTTTTTGTAATGAAAATCTTTTAAACTTGTACCTGTCATTTACAAGGTATATTCAAGTTATTAATTTACTTCATTATATAAGACTAACGTTTAATAACGTAAAATTTGTGGGAGAAGTGTTGCAAGTAACAATTCCTTCCCGTTTTCATGTAAATTATGGTAAAGCTGGAGACGGAAGCTTTTTATGTTACTTTTACGTTATTTCTCCGTTACTTTTATGTTACTTTTATGTTACCCCTTTTAAAAGTTTTTGTTACGTAACGTAAATAATATAAAGCTAACTCCATACAGTTATACTAGGAAAACATCGGACGAAAATATTATTTGTGGTATTCCGCGGGAAAAGACAACAGTTGAAGGATTCTATTTTTAGAGTTATTTCAATTTTAAAACTCAGAAAAATCTCATTTTTTATTTTTAACTGACTTAAAAACAGAGAGGATCTTTGTTACAAAAAAAAGAAACACATGAGTTAAAAGTATAAATTTATCAAATGAGAGTGTCTCAATGGTACTGGATGAAGAAACTGGATTATTCAAGCTTAATTAATGTAAGAGTGATGTGAAATTATTAGAGGATTCTGTTGAAGTAAAGAAGTATATCGTGGCAATTTTTTATACTGAAAAATGAACTGCCCGGCGAACATATTAATCTTATTAAATTCGTTTTATCAAGTTGCGTAATCTCATTAATTGTGCATGCAGCCTTATAAAACTTTTACGTTACGGTAACGTTAAATAATTTACGTTACTTTTGTGTTACTTTTATGTTACTAGTAATAAAATTTTGGCTTTACCCTTATGTGTGAACGATATATAATAATTTACTGTTTTGTATGCGTGTGTATTTTCCTACATACTTGTTTAACATAAGAGTGTGTTTATATACACCTTTATGGTAACATATGTTTTGCTACCTTTAGGCCTTGTCTAACAATCAGGACGCGGCAGCGTCGTATGTCATGGCATCCGACATTAATGGTGAGGCAAAACCTTCATTGCTTTAAATTAAATAACAAACATATTGTAATAATAATTTAAGTTCTGGTTGGGTTCACTATTGCGAAAATAAATGATTTTATTTGCACTGAAATGTTTATCATTTTAGTGCACAGTTACAATACGCTTTTTAATAAGCTTGCATTTGAAAACAGTCTCACTCGATATTAAGCGATTTAATTATTGTGAGGCGATATTTTATGATGACAATGTCATCATAAAATATAGTATATCTAAATGATCTAGAAAGTAGCACGCAAAATAACAAGATAGTGTCTCATGACGTCATAACTTGGTCTCCTATATTAGAAACTCGGGCAACGAGATAAAGATTTACAGGACGCTCGAACTTTTATATTGCTATTATTTCTCTAAAAATACGTCGTACACGTCCATAGAGATTCCATTAAATCAAAAGCACTTTTTAAATAACTAATTACATAATGTTGTTTCCATTTATATATAGATGCTCACATTATTAATGTTTCAATCGATGAATTAACAATTATTACCCCCTTTACCAAGTATTGAGCGTTTTAGTACCTATTAGACTCATCTAGTAAGTGCCCTATAACACAGGGCTATTCTAGTACGCTGCAAACTACCAAATCATTGTTCAATTGAGAGGTAATGGTAACATTGTATTCTTATCTTTCACTGATAAATTGCACCAATAATATTGGAACTCTGTATTCTTTAAGGATGTATTATTATAATGTGATGTGATATGAATGATATAATGGATGTATATTATATAATAACTGTCTTTACTTTACAAAGTAATATAAATTAATTAATTGCTTGCTTGCAATATTTTATTCGATTTTCTATGTCACAAATTTCTTATGTTTATTTGCCCTTGTTCTTGACCTTGAGACATTAAAGTATAATTTACGTATTGCTTATAATTTATCATAGGCAACAGATGAGATAGTTGAAGTTCACAGTGAGTAGGGCATATTATCACGCAGAATGTCTGTGGCAGAAACATGGAATTGTATCTATACTTCGTGTAGCTTAAGTTCGTGGGCAGAAATAACTTGAATCAAGGTGTTCGAAACGTACTCGCGTATTGTAAAGAATAGAGCTAATTGGGCATCTTTAAAAGGATTATATTCATTAATAACTAAACATAAACGTATGGTTTATTGCAATAACAACATGCTAGGCGAAACTTAGTACGTTTAAATTATTTGAAGAAAAGATACGGCTCCTAGTGGTACTTGAACCCACGACTACAATACCGTCCTGTTGCTTTGTCCAACTAAGCTATAGTAGCACTCCACTAGGCGTCCGAATTTATTCCTTCCTTTTACATCTGAGAGGATGTTGTTCTTAACGCCATCTACATTTATTTGTATGAACTATTGATAGGACTGATAGACCAACATTACAGTTGATATCATATCAAGCGAAGGCACCATACCCTTAACAGGTTATAAGGCGTTATAATCCGTTAACGTTACGTTATAACCCTTATAAGGCGTTTATAATTTATTGTATTAACAACATGCTAGGCGGAACGTACATCCAAATTATTTGAGCGTAAAAAAACATAGAAAAAACAAAGACAACATATATGTTATTTATCAATCTTTTATCTATATATTCAACATTAAAAATAATGCTATCTATTAGAAAACAATGAGAAAATAATTATTAAAATGATGTGTCTAAATATTGTTTATTTAATATCATTACATAAACAAGTAATGAAAAATAAAATACCTCGAACCAAGATTGACAATTTGTACTTTTTAATGCTGAGTAGAACATTTGTATTGTGTAATGTTACGGAGGTATTATAAATTTAGGAGGTATTATTACTTTTTAATGCTGAGGTATTATAAATCGAAGGCAAAAGCGAAATATTCGTTAATCGCAATCCAAATTTTCCAATTACGGCAGGCATTGAGCCCGTCATCCTGAAAATTAATTAACGAGCTTCGGCCCTATCTTCGGAATTCTAAAGAAAAGTTGTCCAATATCTGTATAAATTATACTATACATATTTATGTAACGTATAAATACCCCATCGAGTCCCCATCAAGAAGCCTGGAATCATGTAAAGTTTGGTAAATGTAACGGAAATTGGTAAAATCATTTAAAATAGGCGTTAAAAGGTGAAAAAATATTTTTAAATTTGTAACTAATTTAATTACGTTTAAAAAACGTTTGCATATGACGAAACTAATTATGTTCCTTTTGTTTAGGCTTTATACGCGAGAATGCAAATGGTGAATACATATTCTATATATATATATATATATATATATATATATATATGTAGCTTTGTACCTCTATATATATAGAACAAAGTGGTTTGATTTTTACAAATGGAACGGAAACCTTACTTACTTTACTTTACTTACCTTAGGATAAGGTATAAGGTAAATTGAAGAAATCATAGACTAGCAGTGTGAGCTGTCATCCGGACGGTAGCGGGTTCGATTCCTATGATCAGCTTGAAACTACCAGCTCGTAAAACCTTACGAGCGGCGTGACGGTACTTCCTGCCTAGCTTATTTTTTTTAATACTTTATGAGTTTAGTGTTTGACTAATATCTCACTTGATGGTCAGTGACGAGGTGGTCGAAAATGTAATCACGCTAGGCCTAGAATGTTGACTGGCTCTCTAGGAGTGGTGCCTGACCGCACTATGTGTTAGGTGTCAGTTTTCAATCTTGAGGGTGGTGGCTAGCCAGGCATATACTCAACAGTACCCTGCCACCATATTGAGAATCTGATAATTATGTTATGCCTTCACCAAAAGCTCAAGCCGTTGTTGTGGATCGAACCAAAATCCGTCAGTTTGACAGCTGACCCTCCCATTCATCATCACTTTTAATTACCACTTTCAAATTTCAAATAAATCACCAAAGTCACCAAAGACAATGTATTCAGTGACAATGTTCTTGATAACCAGTAAATATTCTAGGTCTTGCGTTATTCTACCTTTGACCACATCATCACTGAATATCGAGTGAGATAGCGGTCAAACGTCAAACAAAAACCTATAAAATTTAACATAAAATTAACTTAAGGACAAAAGTGATCCATCTTTCACAGAAATAAAATAAAGTTGGCTTACGAAGATTGGTCATGAATATGAAACAGAATACAACGTGTTTAATTAACTTAAGAAGAAACTTTTGGCTTTGATTTTAAGATCCTCAGACTAAGAACTTAATAACTGAATTTTATTAAAAATATATTAATACTAGCTGCGTGCAACGGTTTTACCCGCGTAGTGATGTAAAACGATATTGATGAAAATAAACCTATATGTTAATCCAGGGTATAAGCTATCTCCATACCAAATTTCATCCGAATCCATCCAGCCGTTTAGGTGTGAAAGAGGAACATACATCCATACTCACAAACTATCGCATTATTATAAATGCAATAGTTATATAGTATTATTATATATATTAGTAGGATAGTAGGATCCATATTCTATATTCATAGATATATTTAACAGTAGACATAGCACATTTAAACATACAATTACAAAAACCTATTTCGGCATATACCCAGGTTGGTTAGTTTGTTAATAATATGGTTAATAAATTGGTTAATTTTCTTTCAGGTCTATGAGTGTTACAAGCGCGTTTGCGTAATGTCACAGAAAGTATTATAGTTCGTATTAAAAACTAAAAAACTTTTATGACGTTACCAATAAACTGTTATCTATTCTTTGTTACGTTTACGTACGATTTTAGCTTTTTTTATGGGAATAGGCAAGCGTTTGACCACTATCTGACCTCATGTCAATTGATGATGCGGTCCACGATGGAGCTAGAATATCGTCGCGTGGGGTGGTGGGGGAGGCATTTTGCTATTGTCCTATGGCTTAGATGACGATGATCTGCCTATTTGCAACTAATGTGGTATCGTCGGGGTAAATAGTTCCCATTGAACCCCTTATATTTATTTTTGCCGTTTTCTATAGGTCTACTGGAATTCCATCTCCAACATCATTATTACGGACCATCAAAAAAGATGATGGTCAAGCCTATAAATTATAAAAGTAGCTATAAGTTTACAATAATATGCGAAGTTGTATTAAAATATAAAAAGTTTCTACAGCGCAGTATAATAAAGTTGGCAAACATACTTTTGGGGCCTTACATACACGTGACGTCAGTATTGCTTCCGAAGCTATATTTTGTATCACTTTACTGAATGTCACCAGACGGCGCTTTAAGGTAGGTAAGGTTAGGTAATAAAATGTGTTCTAAATGAGACCTAATTTCCATAATATATAAGTTCGTAATCGATCGTTGATGTCATAAATACAGAAGTCAAGTGAATAGCAAATAAGAGACATGACGTACTTTAGCAAGTTTATTTTTGTAAGGTGAAGGTTAAGTTATTTTATGTTTATAACATACTAGCCGCTATTATACGTTGGTACCTATATCGAATTGGGTATAAACAATGAGTCCTAACCTGGCATATCCTAAAATATCAATTGAAAATAAAGCTTAGGTACCTATAATTTTGCTTCATTAGAAGTATATAACTTGAATTGCTGAATCAAAACTTTGTATCATCAGTCGACCAGACGTACAGCAATTCATTGTAAATGGTAGATATATCACCTAACCGTACCAAGCGTTTTGCTTCCACTTTCTTACTGCGTGCTGCCGAGGAATGGAACTCGTTGCCAGAGTCTGTGTTTCCCGATACGTACTATCCAGGAGTCTTCAAGTCACGAATGAATAGTACCTTCTACGCTTGCGTGCTAAATCTTAGACGTCATCACTGACCATCAAGTGAGATAGTGGTCGACGCTAGATCTATGTTATGGTATAAAGAAATTGAAATTTGTTTTTGTGTATTTATATTTTAAGAGCTGCGCCCCGCGATTTTATGATGATGAAAAGTAGCCTATGTTCCTATATTCCGGGACCTGAAGTATCTACATACCAAGTTTCTGCCAAATCCGTCCAGCCGTTTGAGCGTGATTGAATAACAATAAACATCCATCCATCCATCCATCCAAACTTTCACATTTATAATATTATAGTGGGATTAAATACTCTGCCGCCAACAATAGTTTTCGTGGTATCACTCAACTGAAATGCACCGCGAAGCAATATTACATCAAAGCGTTTGTTGCTGGAGCTACAAACTAATATTTACATTGATTTAGTAATACAGTTATTATCCTCCATCCCTTTAAAATACGCTAATATCTCAAGTATTTGTCTTCAAGTATCATTTCAGTTTTTCTGCGGCTAGATGCTAGGAGTGTACTTTTCTACACTCCTAGGAAATATCCCCCAACAACAGCTTACCAAATTCCTAGCATGGCGGTAGGGTACTTTCAAGTACTCGCCTGGCTAGCTACAACCCTCAAGTTTGAAAAACTGTCACCAAACGCGTAGTGTGTTCAGGCAGCAGTTTTTGAGAGCCATCGAGCATTCTAGGTCCAGTGTAATAACATCACTATCACATTGTCATTGACCATCAAGTGGTCAAGAGCTATCTATACAGTGTCAAAAAAAAAATCAGTCTGAGGGGCAGCTTGGAAAGCTCATATGGCGTGAATGACCGAATTAAATGACGTGGGTTTGTGTAACCCGGCTGGTATCTATTATATTGTTCAGAAATGCCAACATCACTTTTATAGAGCATGTTAGATTTTCACGGTAAAAGATACGCTAGCTTATCCTCTGAGACCACTTGCCTTAGGTACGACATTGACAAATGTTTTGTATTCTTAGCTACCACTTGCGAAAATGAGTTGAGGTAACGGCCGGAAAGCTCTAGGGAATACTCGCGTGGTTGAATATTAGTCATTTATTCTCTATTATATTATAGACTAAAAAAATGAATCGTATCAACCTTATTTATTTCTTATAGTAAGTACAATAATATATCTAAAAATAATACGAAATTCTAATATAATTCTTAAGATAGTAATAAGTACAACACAACAGTGTCTTGGATTAAGCGTGCATATGCAGTGCAAGCAATGACGAATGTCCCCGTGGTTCAGTGGTCAGTGACATGACTTCTGTGTCTCCGGGACCTTGGGTTCGAATCCCGGCAGAGGGCAAACATTTGTGCGAAGAGTGTAGGTACACAGGTTTGAGTTTGTCCCGGATCTTGGGTGTTTGTGTGCTGTGATTGTATACGTCCCATGTCTCCCGCGATACAGGGACTCCTAGTGCGAGGATTTGAGTATAATAAATAAATAAAAAATATGCTTTAATTATCAATTTTGGGTCAGCGCAAACAGAAGAATTACTCTGTGAAGACTGTTATATTAATAATAATTCATAGAAATCAGCGCGAATAAAAAAAACGATAATACCTTATGCATTATTAATTTATTTGTTCGACGGTTGCCGTGCCTTAGTTGTTAGTGATGTAACTTCTGGGTCATTGGAGCCCTAGGTTCGAATCCTAGCAGAGGCAAACATTTCAGCAATTAAGAGTCTTGTATGATTGTGTGATGTGATTGTGTTTGTGCGTCCCATAACACAGGGAATCCTAATGCAGGGGTTTGAGTGCAAAACAATCAGGTATTTATTGATCACGTGTTTAAAACCTCACAACAGTGAAAAATATATTCTTCCCAATGATTGCTAAAACACTCTTGCAACAGCTAACTGTTTGAACGTCTCGTAAAACTTTATGCTGCTCAATAATTCGCTGAGCCTTTGTTCCAATGCTCAGTTAGCAAGATTTTACTGGGCTTTTGGATACTTTGCCTGGTAATTTATTTGATGGAACTTTAGAGTTACGGCGAAACAAAATTAATACCGAGGACAAACAACTTTGTAATTAGTGCTTATAAGTTTTACGGTTACGTTTGTTAAATTAATCTATTAGTAAACTCGAAGCGTGTTACTTTCACGTTTATAATGCGTACTGTCAGGGAGTGGAACTCACTGCCTGAGTCTGTGTTTCCCGATAAGTACAACCCCGGAGTCTTCAAGTCGCGAGTGAATAGGTTCCTTCTCAGTGCCTGAGTCTGTATTTCCCGATAGGTACAACCCCGGAGTCTTCAAGTCTAGCATTTGACCACTATCTTACTTGATGGTCAGTGACAATGTGGTTAAAGATGTTATCACGCTAGACCTAGAATGCTTACTGGCTCTCAAAGACTGTTTCCTGAAAACACAATGTGTTTGGTGACAGTTTTTCAAACTTGAGGGTGGTAGCTAGCCGGGCGGGTACTCGAAAGTAACCTACCACCATGCTGGGAATTTAATAACGGTGTTACCTGCACCGGAAGTTCAAGCCGCTGTTGGGAATTGAACCAGTGTCCGTCAGTTTGACAGTCGACGTTCCTCCCATTGAGCTATCATCGCTTTCAAAAAATTATATGTAAGAAATACCGACATTATGCAATTCTGATGCGTATACCTTTTACAAGTTTTACAACATTCACCATTTAATAAATGGTTCAACAGCTTTACGTAAAAACAAACTACAACTTAGTATTAACTAATTGTTACAATTTTATATTAAAGAGAACGTTAATAAAAAAGTTACACAGTCATCTAACAATACTTAAATGATATCAAAATGTTCCTCCATTCAGAGACATAACTAATATGCTCCTGAAGACATTAAATGAATTGTGAAATATATCGAAATAAATCAACGAAGAATTAAGCTCATTATGTGTACGACATATTCTTGGAAGTGGAGAATTTTGTTCTAGGTGTGTTTTTGTTTGTTGTTTATTTTTGAGATTCTAAGGCGATGTTGTATCACCAATAACAAAAGAATTCGTGACTAGAAACATAGTACTGTCAAAATCACCGTGTGTGTGTTTCCCCGTACCTTTTCCCTCCGAATTCCATTATGATGTGGCTTATTTAAGATTATCCCAACAATCAAAATGGCGTTATTGCGTATATTGGAATTCACTTGGAATTTATTGAGAGATATTGAATTCCATATAATAAGAGCGTTTTGTGCGCGTTTGCGTCAGCAATGTTGGCATTCGGCTACGCGCTCCCTAGTGACATTGTCTAAATAATATATTTACCTGTGAATATTGACGTATTTTATTGCCATTCTTTTATAATAACAATAACGTTGTCGCTATATTAAAAATATCTCATACACTTGTATTGGAAACGAATCCATTATGAATTATGTTTAGATTAATTTTATCCGAAATTGATATGAAAGTATGTTTTTATGCCGTGGGGTACCGGCTTAGAATAGTACCTCCCCATGTCTTCCCGTGGGTGTCGTAAGAGTCGACTAAGGGATCACGTACCAGAAGGATGGGTAGCAGCGCCTTCTGAGACATTTTGTACTGCGCTCGCCAACCCGCCTGCCAAGCGTGGCGAGTATTGGCAAACCCCCCCTATGATAGAACAAAATATGACCAGGCCCCCAGTCCCCGGCAGCTCCGCTAAAGCTGGCTCCGGTAGCGGCCAGTGTAACGGTGGAGCAGGGGGTGCGAAGAATCCCCGGCAGACGCACGGCTACCACTCCCTCATTAAACGACCTCTGGCCCTGGTAACACATAACGTAAGAACTTTGTTGGCAGACGAGAGGATCGTCGAGCTGGAAGAAGAAATGAGTAAGTTACACTGGGATATCCTAGGGTTATGTGAAGTCCGTAGAGAGGGTGAGGACACCATAACCCTCAAATCCGGTAACTTGCTCTACTACCGGGAAGGCGACCAAAAGTCCCAAGGTGGTGTCGGATTTCTCGTTCGCAAGTCCCTCACTAACAACATTATTACCATCGATAGCGTTTCGAGAAGGGTGGCATACCTAATACTCAGAATATCAAGTAGGTATTCGTTGAAGGTCATTCAGGTATATGCACCGACCTCGAAACTCGGAACCGATGAGGAGGTAGAGGCTATGTATGAGGACATTAGTAGGGCCATGCATACCTCCAAGACCCATTATACTGTTGTTATGGGGGACTTTAACGCAAAGTTGGGCAAAAGAAGTGATGGAGAGTTGAGAGTGGGGCAATTTGGTTATGGACAACGGAACCCCAGGGGACAGAGGCTGGCCGACTTCATGGAGAAAGAGGGACTCTTTATGATGAACTCTTTCTTTCAGAAGCCGCCTCACAGGAAATGGACCTGGTTGAGTCCTAACGGTTCCACGAGAAATGAGATCGATTTCATCATGACCACCAAGAAACAAATATTCAATGATGTCTCTGTGATCAACATGGTGAAAACCGGTAGTGATCACCGCATAGTAAGAGGCATATTGAATATTAATGTTAAACTTGAGAGGTCCCGTTTGATGAAATCCACGCTCCGACCTCAAAATGTCCATATTCAAAACCCCGAGAGCTTTCAACTTGAGCTATTCAATCGCTTTGCTTGCCTTGAGAACTGTGCGTCGGTGAACGAGACCAACAACAGGTTTGTAGAAACTGTCCACGCAGTGGGGTCTAAGTTCTTCAAACCCCGCCGCACAAATGGACCTCAAAAACTCTCCAGCCATACCCTTGACCTCATGGCTGAACGACGCTCGTTGCAACTGCAATCATCCGATGACGCTGCGTCATATAGGCAGCTCAATAGACAAATATGGAAATCCTTGCGACACGACATCCGTACCTTTAATACAAATCGTATTAAAGATACGATCGAACGGAGAAAAGGCTCCAAAGTGTTTGCAAGAGACCGGTCTATTGGGCAAAGCCAGATGACTAAGCTGAAGAGAGATGATGGCAGTATAGCGTCGACCAAAGCAGAGGTTCTTGGAGAGATTGAGAGGTTCTATGGGCAGCTATACACTTCGGTCGCTAAACCTGTTGATAGCTTGGCCAAAGACCCAAGAGCCAATCTAACCCGACACTATACCGAAGACATCCCGGACATCAGCCTGTACGAGATTAGGATGGCTCTGAAGCAGCTTAAGAACAACAAGGCGCCGGGTGACGACGGAATCACAGCAGAACTTCTGAAAGCGGGTGGCTCACCGATACTGAAAGTCCTTCAGAAGCTCTTTAATTCCGTTGTACTCGAAGGTTCAACGCCGGAAGCATGGAACAGAAGCGTAGCGGTGTTGTTCTTTAAGAAGGGTGACAACACATTGCTTAAGAACTACAGACCCATTTCGCTTCTGAGCCATGTTTACAAGCTGTTTTCAAGAGTCATCGCGAATCGTCTCGAACGCAGGTTTGATGACTTCCAGCCTCCCGAACAAGCCGGTTTCCGAAAAGGCTACAGCACCATAGATCACATCCATACGCTGCGGCAAGTTATACAGAAGACCGAGGAGTATAACTTGCCCTTATGTCTAGCGTTTGTGGACTATGAGAAAGCCTTTGATTCGATCGAGACGTGGGCGGTGCTTGAGTCTCTCCAGCGGTGCCGTATTGACCATCGGTATATCGAAGTGTTGAAGTGTTTGTACAATAACGCCACCATGTCGGTCCGAGTACAAGAGCAAATTTCGAAGGCGATTCCATTGCAACGAGGCGTGAGACAGGGAGACGTTATCTCTCCGAAACTGTTCACTGCCGCATTGGAAGACGCCTTCAAGCTCTTGGAATGGCAAGGATTCGGCATCAACATCAACGGCGAGTACATCACTCACCTTCGGTTTGCCGACGATATTGTGGTCATGGCAGAATCGATGGAAGATCTCAGCACGATGCTCGAAGGCCTCAACAGAGTTTCCCTAAGAAAATGACATTAAAATTAACATGGACAAGACGAAAATTATGTCGAATGCCCATGTTGCGCCCGCTCCCATATCAGTTGGGAACTCGATTCTCAAAGTTGTTGACCACTACGTATACCTAGGACATATAGTCCAATTAGGTATAACTTTCTCAAACTTACTACTTTACTAACACTTAACTACTAACTAACTAAACTACTTTAATAACTTTCTCAAAGTTGTAAGTCCAACTTTGAGAAAGAGGCCTATCGTCGAATCCAACTCGGCTGGGCAGCGTTCGGGAAGCTACGAGACGTCTTCTCGTCAAAAATACCACAATGCCTGAAAACGAGAGTCTTCGAACAGTGTGTGTTACCAGTGATGACTTACGGATCTGAAACGTGGTCCCTGACTATGGGCCTTCTGAACAGGCTCAGAGTCGCACAACGAGCTATGGAGAGGGCTATGCTCGGAGTTTCTCTACGCGATCGAATCAGAAATGAGGAGATCCGTAGAAAAACAAAAGTCACTGACATAGCCCAGCGGATTAGCAAGTTGAAGTGGCAGTGGGCAGGGCACATAGCTCGAAGAACCGATGGCCGTTGGGGTGGAAAGGTTCTCGAGTGGAGACCACGGACTGGCAAGCGCAGCATAGGACGGCCACCGACCAGGTGGACAGACGACCTGACTAAGATCGCAGGCAAGAGCTGGATGCGGGCCGCTTCCAACAGGTCCTTGTGGAGGTCAATGGGGGAGGCCTATGTCCAGCAGTGGACGTCCTATGGCTGAGATGATGATGATGATGATGATGATGTATGTTTTTATTGAGTCCATAGTTATTTACTTTTCGTAATTTGAAAACAGAGTATTTATTTGAACCACAACATAATGTGCACTGATACAGGATCAAAAAAAAACTTGGTGTTACTATAATTATGGGGGATGCAACTTTATTTTTTATTGGGAATGGGCAAGCGTTTGACCAATCACTATCTCAACTGATGTTAAGTTATGATGTGGTCTACGATGGGGCACGCCTGCCCTGAAGATACCTATTCACTCGTGACTTGAAGATACCTAGATTGTAATAATGCGGAAACTCAGATTTAGACAATGAATTTCATTCATTACATGTACGCACTATGAATGTGGAAGCAAAACGCCTTGTGCGACAAGTCGGAACATCTACCATGCATGGATGTCGCATTGCCGTCCGTCTGGTCGTTCTCAGATGGAATGGGGATAGGTATCATGTAAATCCAAAGCACACTCCCCGAAATGTATGCGATAAAACACCGATAAACTGTCAACTTTACGTCGGTGCAGCGACTTTGAAGTCTCTTCTAGACTAGTGTCGATGTTGATGAGTCTTTTAGCGGAGAACAGTGAGCGAACAGTACCTACCTAGATATTGTTGGACACTGCCACAATTATTTATTACAACACACAATTATTACAATTATTATCATGATGATTATTGAGAATGGAGTAACTAGTACTCCAAATGATACGGCAAAATAATGTAAAGTATAAAATTATATTGCTTTTGCAATTAGTATTTTACTATTTTTTTTTTGTTTTACAATAAAATAATAATAAATTATATGTAGATCATTGCTATGGAGAGAGTTATGCTCGGGGATTCTCTACGCGATGGAATCTGAAATGAGGAGATCCGTAGACGAACGAAAGTCACTGATATAGCCCAGCAGATTAGCAAGTTGATATAGCAGTAGGCAGTGCACATATCTGGAAGAACTAAGAATGGTTCAAAGGTTTTAAAGTGGAGACCACGGACTGGCGCTGGCAAGGTCGACAGATGACCTGAATAAGATCGCAAGTAAGGCTTGGATGCGGGTCGGTTCCAACCGATCCTTGTAGATATCAATGAGGGACATCTATGTACAGCAGTGGACGTCCAACGACTGAAATGAGACTCTTGCTGATCATTTGTAATTAAACTTACATAAAAAATTCAAGCGAAAAAAGCTGGCTATTCCCAGTACCTACTTGTGAATTTGATTTCCATTTAACAGACTGGACATATTTTTCCAAGTACCTGTTTTTTTTTTTTTTTACGTGGGCGAAATGCATTTACGCACTTCCGCCTACCGGGAAAGTAGGCGGGGTGTGTCGCCAACCCTAACTGCACCCGCAGTAGCCAGGGTCCACTAATTTTTATTATATTATAAATTTTTCCAAGTACCTAGACTAACTATAGCAATATTAGGCAAATCACATAACTTGCTTCTAACTTCATGCATGTCAAGTATCAGAAGTTTCTACTACGGAGAAACTCAATTAACGTGCTGGTGCTGCAATCAACACTGCAGAACTAGTATGATAGACAGCTGGATACGAATGAGACGAAGAGGAAGCGATGACAGCTCAGCGGGGGGAACATCGGCTGTCAAACTGACGGACACTCTTTCGATTCCCAACAACAGCTTGAGCTTTAGGTAAAGGTAACACCGTTATAAAATTCCCAGCAGTAGTACTAGTAGGGTACTTTCGAGTACACGCCTGGCTAGCTACTACCCTCAAGTTTGAAAAACTGTCACCAAACATATAGTGTGTTAAGGCAGCAGTCCTTGAGATAATTTGTGAATCTTTGAGTCAGTAAGCATTCTAGGTCTACCGTGATAACATCTTCGACCACATCATCACTGCCCATCAGGTGAGATAGTGGTCAAATGTTAGATCTAAACAGTCTTAAAATAATTTAAAAATCTAAAAACACTTTCTATCAAAACCAATAATAAAAATATTGTTTAAAACGGGATACGCACCATGATTTACATCAATCAAAATCTAAATCATGGTGCGTATCCCGTGTTAAACAATATTTTTATTGTGAAAAGCCATGAAAGTTTAAAACCAATAACACTTACGTACAGCTAAGCTCCGATGCACTTCATCGCAATGGCACCGAGAAGATAAACTGCTGTCCCGTATACTCAGTCCTCATTCCATTCAGCGCCATAATGCTTGAGTCGTCTGGGATTCAATACGAACCAGTGGGTACTTTACGAGCAGTACAATGAAATTCCACGCGAAGATACGTATAGAGGACTTTAAAATGAGATGGTATGTACATACGTGATAGCGCGTCAAACGGTTATTTTATAGTCATGAGTTTCTTTAGAAAGTACATCGCCTTTTTTATATGAGGTTTAGGAAAAGATTTGAAATGGTTTTTAGGGTTCTATGCTAAACGGTGAGAGTTGATAGTCGGTAACATAATAAGTTGTATGTATTGCTTTCGGGTTGTTTCAATGTTTCAATCAATTACTGGCCGGTTGGCGCAGTTGGTAGCACTCTGCCTTCTGAGCCACCGGTCCCGGGTTCGATTCCTGGACAGGTCAATCATTTGTGTGTATGAACATGTCTGTTTGACCTATGTCTGGGTGTGTATATGTATATAAGTCTATATCAGTCATCAGGTTACCATAGTACAGGCTCTGTCTAGTTTGGGACCTGAGGACCTTGTGTGAATGATAATAAATCCAAAAAAAAAAAAAAATAGTAATCATATAATGTATATGACTTCTAATTCTGGAACTATTAAGGGTTATTGAGAGTGAAATTGATGAAACCTTATTTTTTGAAGTAGGTTAAAAATGCTGCTCCAAATGGACTTATATGAAACTTCCCGATCCCAAGACGGCCAGAATAAGCGTGCAGGTTTCAATCTAAGCACTCATGCCAAAAATCAACTATACCCATATGTAAAACAAATAACTATTTCTGAACACACACCTGACTAGGAGGCCCTGTGTCACGAGACATAAAACAAAAACAAATATCTATGCTCATATTAGTAATGTTTATCTCATGTTTGGAACGTTAGGTTAAAAAAATACCTACATGGTGAAACTCGCAAAAACTTGTAAACATTTTTGAAGCGATGATAGCTCAGTGGCGGGAGCGTCGGCTGATAAACTGACGGGCGCTGGTTCGATCCTCACCGATGGCTTGAGCCGGTGGCAATTGATAACGGCGCTACCTCCACCGGAGTGAAGGTAAGCCGTAATCAAATGTCCAGCATGGTGGTAGGGTACTTTCGAAAAACTGTCACCAAATAAATGGTGTGTTCAGGCAGCAGTCCTTGAGATCCACTAAGTATTCTAGGTGATAACATCATCGACCACATCGTCTCTGACCATAATAGTGGTCAAACAGTATGAAAAATAGACGACATTTTTTCAAAATGCTTGCTGTAAAAAAATCGTAAATTCCAATCGCACTAGCTAAAGGTAATTAGGCAGTATTACATTGTAATCATTTGCATGGAATCTTGTGTCCATAAAAGTCAAAATTGTTTCTCCCCAAATTGCTTTTGAATTGACTTCAACTCCGTTTTATGCGTCCCTGAATTCCCGAATACAGTTCTTGCGGTATCTTCTCAAACTTTTAACATTCTGTTTACTGACGCCCCGGGATCGTGGCTAATATTAGAATTTACATTATGAGATACAACTTTTGTAGTAAAATGTTCTAGGAATTTGGTTATTTATATTTTGTACTGACTTGGCAAAGCGATGATAGCGCAGCGGTGCGGTTGTCGGCTGTTAAAGTGACGGACGCTGGTTTTATCTCCACCAACGGCTTGAGCTTCTGGTGTAGGTAATACCGTTATCAAACTCCCAGGATGGTGGTAGAGTACTGTCGAGTACCCGACTAGCTAGCCATCACTTTCCAGTTTAAACACTTTTATTTTTTTTATTCACAATAGGCAGGCGTTTGACCACTATCTCACCTGATGTTAAGTGATTATGCGGTCTATATAGTTTAAACAAAAAAAATCGGCAAAGATTTTCGTTACTTGATCTTAACGTTTTGGACTGTGGGAAACAAAAGGATTTTGGAAAAACGATTTTCATCACTATACGAAATAAATAAGATTTGTAATTTTTAGACTTTCGCGATTCGAACACATTGTTATTAAATCAAACGGGGCTTGATTCCTGGATGGCTTGATTAAATAAGATTTTTAATTATTGCGGGTTATGAATAAAAAGCACCAATACTTTGTTCTCGTAGAAGAAAAAATTGTTCAACCCTTCAAGCAAGAATGAGTCCGTTGTAAGCATTTCAATTAAACTAAACTAAAATTCTGGCAAAAAAGAGTAGTGTTTGGTTACGATAAAATATAAATTAGTATGATACTAATTAATAACAACATTTAAATGTTTTTATGCACTTTGCGGGTAAGTTATAGGTAAATTAAGTCGCCATTTATTTAGTGCCTACTAAAACTACCCGCAATTGGCCAACAATTGAATAAATAAAACTCATCTAAAATTAGTGACAGCGTTTTGAAGAATTTTCAAAATTTTAGCTAGTTCGGGTGATAGACAGAATCTCTGCCCACTACCCCGTAGCATACCATGACCGTGCTAGGAACGTAACAACCAAAAAAATATTCTTTGTATTGAAAAGTATGAGATTATGCCCACTAGACCGTTCCTTCACCGACCGACACCGTCGCATACCATGAACGGAGCGTCAAGAATTGTCGGCGAGAATATTTTGCCGGTAGCGAAACGGTGAGCACCCGGGTTATAACCGCGTATGATGGCCGTTATAAACGCGTTGCCATTCTTCTCTTTCTACTGGCTATTTTGTTACCGCATCGGTTCAAGTGAGACAAAGACATGCGTACACGATCGATGTAAGATGGACGACGATTCACACGGAATCAGGTGAATTACTACAAAGGCGACAACAGGGACCGCTCGGATTTAGCACTAAGATGATTCGGAGATGATATGCGGACGCTCCGGTCACCATACGGCTTTGATACGTAATTTATACGCTCTAGTGGGCATAGTAGAGCGTATCGGATTACTTTCCGTGCCCGATACGTTCATAGCACTGTCATGGTATGCTACGGGGTAGTGGGTAGAGTCCTTAGGAGAGGGCAGACTTATTATTATTGAAAAAGCAAGCAAAGCTTGGTCACCCAGATATTGTGACATTAATGATTTAATAACTGTGTTTGGGTGTGTGTATGTAAGTACATTTTATCAGTCATCAGGTTACCAGGTTGTCTGTACAAGCTCTGTCTAATTCGGGATCTGAAGACCTTGTGTGAATGTTTAAAAAAAAAAAAAAACACACCGTATAGATCCGTTCGCACCCGCACTTCTATTTAAACTATGTTAACTAAAAATATCCGTACAGTTACACCACTTAGTAAGCTAAAGATACTTTATTTAAAGACAAGGAGCGCTCCGCGGTTTCATCCGCGAGGATCACGGTTTTCCCGCTACCTCAATTATCCCACGGGAATTATACCTTATCCGGCATAAAAGTAGCCCAATGTGTTAATCCAGGGCTTAAGTTATATCCATACCAAATTTCATTTAAATCACTGTAGCCGTTTGAGCGTGAAGAGGTAACAAACATACACATACACACACATACACTCAAACTTTCGAATTTATAATATTAGTAGGATGTTATCCTTTGTGTGGATATAAATGGAATACATTATTCTTTCAATAATTATTTGTTGAAAAAGCAAACGTTGGTTTGAATGCTATTCCCAGTTGATTGTTTACTTTGTATTTGCAGACGATACGACTAACTGGAATATGAAATGAAAAAGGCTGAAGGGAAAAGTTGAAATTCAAAACAATAGCAACAGGACTGTTAGCCGCATTGAGCCGGATGGCAGCCCTTAAAAGCCGCCCCAATTCGCCCAAACCTTCATTTCATGGAAATCCCGTATAACTTATGTGAATGAGAAATCAGATGAGATTATTTTGGTATTTGTAGCTGCAAACACAAAATAAACATTGAATTGGTATCGTTTTGGTAAAATTCTACAATTAAGGCAAAATATACCTTTTTAACCGACTTTAAAACAAGGAGGAGCTTCTCAATTTGACCCTTATGTTTTTTTTTATCTGTTTAGATCTTGCGTTTGACAACTATATCACTCGATGGTGATGATGTGGTCGAAGATGTTATCACGCTAGAGCTAGAATGGTTACAATGCAAAGGTTATATCTAATGAGTTTTATGATTCAATGCATATAAATTTACTTTCAAATCAAGACGGTATTTTGTGTCGTGGGTTCACATCCCACTAGCAGTTCAATATTTTTCCTTGAAAAACTTGAACGTAAGTATTTTTAATTTTATTTAGTAATTGAAAATTGATTCAGTAATACGAATCACTATATATACTATGATAAACGCGAAAGTTTGATTGATGTTGTGTTTTTAGTCATTTCCATCAGAACAGCTGAATGGATCTGGATGAAGTTTATAGAGATTCATCATCATCATCATCTCAGCCATAGGACGTCCACTGCTGGACATAGGCCTCCCCCTTTGATTTCCACAAGGATAGAGATTATGATTACATTATTGTAGAAAAGCGCTTATACTACTTTTTTCTAGAATAAAAAGCATATAAGTCCCGTGAGCCACCTGAGGTAATAAGAAATCCGTAGTTCACACAAATGAAGACCTCTGTTAGCTGTCATGAATCGTTATGTCAATACACCGGGCTGCAATACTCGTGCTCATTTAGGGTAACGATTTATGTTAGATGTTATGTAACATAACACTCCCCGTTTTAAGCGTTTTTGAAAATTTTTAAGCGATGACAGCTCAGCGGGGGGAGCGTCGGCTGTCAAACTGACGGACACTGGATCGATCCCTCACAGCAGCTTGAGCGAAGGTGAAGCTTGAGGTGAAGGTAACACCGTTATCAAATTACCAGCATGGTGGTAGGATACTTTCGAGTACCTGCCAGGCTAGCTACCACCCTCAAGTTTGAAAAACTGACACCAAACACCCATATAGTGTGTTCAGGCAGCAGTCCCAGCAGACCTAAGAAGCCTTCTAGGTCTAGCGTGATAGCATCTTCGACCACATCATCACTGACCATCAAGGTAGATATTGGTCAAACGGTCATCTATACAGCATAAAAAAATTATACTCTGCTGTATTAGTGACTGTTATTTTCAACTGAGCGCTTCTGGCTTGGTGTCGAAAAGTTGTCGAATGGAGACCACGTACCGGCAAGCGCAGCATAGGACGGCCACCGACCAGGTGGACAGACGACCTGACTAAGATCGCAGGCAAGGGCTTGATGCGGGCCGTTTCGAACCGGTCCTTGAGCTTGAGCGAATGTGAAGCTTGAGGTGAAGGTAACACCGTTATCAAATTACCAGCAGGGTGGTAGGATACTTTCGACCCGCCAGCCTAGCTACCACCCTCAAGTTTGAAAAACTGTCACCAAACACATAGTGTGTTCAGGCAGCAGTCCTTGAGAGCCAGTGAGCATTCTACGTCTAGCGTGAAATAACAAATATATAAAATTAACGTAAACAACAATAACATATATACAATTTAGACGTACTTATGATTATGAACGACAATAAAGCAACCATACGCCCGATTGGCGCAGTTGGTAGCACTCTGCTTTCTGAGCCGCGGGTCCCGGGTTCGATTCCCGGACAGGTCAAACATTTGTGTGTATGAACATGTCTGTTTGACCTGTGTCTGGGTGTGTATATGTATATAAGTATATATATCAGTCATCAGGTTACCATAGTACAGGCTCTGCCTAGTTTGGGACCTGAAGACCTTGTGTTAATGTTGTTAAATAAATAAATAAATAAAATAAATATTCAGACTCTAACGTAGCGTTCCTAAATAAATATGGTCACATAGAAAAGCAGCGGCAGGAAACTCGATGCTATTATTTTATATAAGTTTTACAATGATTATAATTACAGTTCATTTATGCCGGAGTTGAGAGAACCCACGTGCCCAAACCGATAGGTATTATTACCTGCAGTCTTCTGATGACCACGACCAATGCTGCTAGGCTAATACGTTGAGGTAAATAAATTACTCAAATTGACTGGTCGGTTGGCGCAGTTGGTAGCACTCTGCCTTTTGAGCCGCTCGCCCCGGGTTCGATTCCCGGACAGGTCAAACATTTGTGTGTATGAACATGTCTGTTTGACCTGTGTCTGGGTGTGTATATGTATATAAGTATATATATATCAGTCATCAGGTTACCATAGTACAGGCTCTGCCTAGTTTGGGACCTGAAGACCTTGTGTGAATGTTGTCCCATATTATTTATTATTATTTATTACTAAATGTTTTTCACGCGATTAAGTCCTCTTAGACATTGACAATGTGTCCATATTCACTTTAACGGGTTATTCGTTAGTATGGTTACAAAGGAACGGTGAAGTTTTATTTTCCAAGCATTTTTGTCACCTTAATAATGTCTTTAGTAACTGTATGCATTTTTAATTATTTAAAACCTGATTTACAGCCGATTTGAATTTTTCTTTCGTAAACTTTTTGTTATAGTTTTTGCGATTATTTTGTACAAGAAAAAAAAAAAAAAAAAAAAAAAACTTTTTGTTATAGTTTTTGCGATTATTTTGTACAAGAAAAAACAACTTAATAGTTTAATATAATAGTAATATAAGTAGTTAGCGTTAGTAGTTAGTTATAAGTAGTTAGTTAGTTAGTTAGCTTAGTTGTATCTATTTGTCTTAATCTCAGATCTCAATCTTCTTCTTCTAAAGGTGCCTCTCTAGTGAAGGTTAGCAGTTAGATGGCCATATTTCAGTTGTTCCCTCGCCAGGCGGAAGATCTCAGCGGCTCCAGTAATGCCGATCCATTCACGGGTGTTCCGCAAGCTATATTTTCGTTTACAGCCAGGTCTCCGCTTTCCTGCAACTTTTCCCATCATATTGACTTGCAAGAGTTTGTGTTATCGTGCCTAAGCACGCGACTTAGGTATGCAACTTTGCGCTGATTGATGGTATGCAGAAGTTTGCGAAAATAAGAAATCATGGGCTAGTTAGCCTTTAAAACGTCCACTATTCTGAAATAGATTGAATGTTGCCATAAATATCTACTAATCTCTTTCTAACGCTATTTTTACCGTTGTTAGCATATTGTTGCGTGACGCTGTGTCACATAATGTATCGTGTGGTGACCTTAATGGTTTTTAATTTACATACGTTCGTGTGGCACTAAAAATAAAACAAACAGTGGGGGACTGGGTTATATAGTTCTGACCGCAATAGATAGATAGAAAACTCTTTATTTGCACACTATTTCAAAACTACACACATAAAGAAAACAAACAAACAAATATAGATACAAGGGTACAAAGGGCGGCCTTATCGCTTAAAGCGATTTCTTCCAAGCAACCAAAATGCAATAGTCATTGTAGTTACTATATCTTTCAGAAATAAAAGATAGGAAGAAATCTTTTCTTGTTACCTACATATATATTACATATTGGCAACCCAACATAATAGTAAGTAATACGAATAATTTATCATTCTGTAGCACTTAATTTTCTATGAGTAGTATATTAACATTATTGTCTTGTCTAGATTGCTATATAAATTCACATTGTAAGAAATAAGAGATTAATTATAAGAATAAGTGTAAACTGTATGACATCTCCTGTCTATAATAAAATTCCGCCACCAATTATGTCTCTTAGAGAAAGTAAACGTTTTTTAAACTGTGAGATTAATGTACTTTTTTATATTCAAGTTTATCAAGGGTTTGAATTGTTTTTTAATTTCACATAATCGAGTTTATATTAATTTATTTATTTTGTTTTCGTTTATATATACTTTTTCATACATTATTAATCAAGCATACAAGGAAGATTATGATTTCTTAAACCTTAAATTTTATTATATTATGATAGAACTGATCGCCGCTGGGGTTGAAAGGTTTTCGAGTAGAGACCACGGACTAGCAAGGACAGGCTGAAGAGGTTGAATGCGGGCCGTTTCCAACCGGTCTTTGTGAAGAACAATGGGGGAGGCATATATCTACCAGTGGACGTCCTAGGGCTGAGGCTGATGATGATGGTGATAATGAGTTTCTAAGACTATTTAAGTGTTTGCATCTGGTACTCATCATCTCATGTTGCTGAGCTGATGATGGAAAATGTAACCCTTTATCTATTACAAGTTAGTGGATAATGATTTAAAAAAATATTGTGTCGTGTAAACTGCTACTTATGTTACCTATTAGGTATTATTTAGATGAGCTATGTTCTATAGCTGAGATGGTGAAGTTTTGGAACTTCGTTTGTATAGTTTTTATAACAACGTGATTGTAATATATCCATTTATGCATTGTTTATATGATAAACCTCAAGTGTTGCCATAAATATACGTATCTATTTCGTGTGCTATTTTCACCTTAATTTGCATGTGGTCGCATGTCACGTAACATATTGTGTGACGACATTAATGGTCTGAATCCACATATGTTTATGTGGCACTAAATATAAAAGAAATAGTACGTGACTGAGCAAGGAAATTCTGAATTCGCTGCCATTTATTATTCAATGTTAAAATTACACAACAGTAGCCAATACACGGAATTGTGGCGGGAAATTTGATAGCTATTTGATTAATTTGATATAATATATATTTTACGTTATATTCCTAAATGTATTTTTCGGGTGTTAATGTGTATAATGAATATATGAATAATAATATTATTAAGACCCAAGTTCATAATTACTTTACACTGTTTCTACGGGTATAACGTGGCACTTACGCGTAGTCGATATCACGATCAACAATTGTTTCGGCTTTTTCCGGAACCCCTCATCAGGATCAATGATAATACCGGCTGTATTATCATTGATCAGGATCTTGAGTGCGTTCGTCGCTACATTCTGTCTCAGATCATCTACGCGAAAGTGCCACGTTATACCCATAGAATCAGTGTAAAGTACATAATGAATTATTGAATTACGTATACCATTTTCATTTATTAATATTTTTTTAATTCATTGCATCACGGTGTATTATATTTGACTAACGTAGCAATTTCCAATACTTATTAATTTTTTGGTTTTTTATGCTGACTTTCATTTTAATTTAGGGTCACATGGTAAATAATGATAATTAGTTTCCCTATTTATAATACAAGTGTTACTTATACATATCATGTAATTACCTATTATACGTAATTACAGCGTCATCCAATTCCTTTAATATAGGACATACTGTTGTAAACGTAGGAACCGTGACGTCACGAACCGATCCCAACGGAAGACCAGTGCTGGTTTATAATCAGCATTGCTGAGTTGGGGCCGATTTGTAACATTTAGAATTGTATTGCTAACCTATTTAATTTTGTTATTTATGTATGCTTTAAATGTTATAAATAAATTTCTTTCATTCTTTCTTTCTTTTTTATTCATAACTAGATGCGCCCCGAGGTGTTACCCGCGGTGAAATGGTACGTGTTTTGGTTATGTCTTCCCGTCACCCAACAGGAACCGTCAACATTTTCGGAATGAAATGTAGCCTATGTGTTATTCCAGGGTCTAATCTATCTCCGTACCAAATTTCATTGAAATTGGTGCAGCCGTTCGAGCGTGAATGAGTAACAAACATACACACAAACTTTCCTCTTTATAATACGAGATTAATGTGATTTGTGTCCGTCCAAGCATGAGTGAAAGAAAGAAATTATTTTATTATATGGCCATATTCACAAACATTCTTCCATATTAATCTTCAAAATCGTTAGTTTTCTTAAAAACTAAACGTTATCTACAATTTACCTTTTTTAAAAAACCGTTTCCAGAATTGCTTAGAGATGAACGCGACAATTTATCTTTAAAAGTAAAGGTTTAATAAGACACTTAAAATAAAACATATTTTGACTATAGACGCATTCGAAATGTTTCCGCATGTGCCACAGATTGGCCAACGCTGTGTATGACATACACCGAAATGGTGAACAAAGGCATAGTTCAAGATCGCATAAAAACCGCTTTCAACTGGTTCTTGTAGAGTTCGTTGGGAGATGCATAATAATTATGACCAGCAGTAAAATTGACGATGATGATGACGCGTTCACCAAAACCTCAATGATTACGTCAGAGCCCATATAAGTGTATGGTTAGTGTTCTGTTTGTCAGAATTTACATGTTAATATTTCACAAACGATTTCGACTGAAAAATATATTTTTTTTACGAAATAGGGACTCCTAACCTGTTCTAAAAACGTGCTGGACTGCAGCGTGCGTGTTGACCAATTCGGCAAGCCAATTTGGAGATCTTCACCAAAATTTACCACTTAGAGGCGACGAAGATATTCCAAAATGAGCTCGTAAAACGACCCCATATCGCCCCATCTCGACAGAGCAGGTCCTCAAGGGGGAGTTTAGTGTATTCTAGTCCCGCATCGATGTTCCAAAGCCTCCGCTTACGGAAATTTAACACACGATTCAAATATTAATATGCTTGTTATTTTATAATTAAATCACTGAATTATAATTTACGTAAAATAAAGAGTTTAACCCACGTGGTGATGGTTGATGATGATGATGATGATGATGAAAAGTAGCCTGTGTTTTATTCCGGGACCTATCTAAATCCTTATTTAGCATGAAAGAGTAACATACATTAAAATATCCGTACAAACTTTCGCGCTTATAATATTAAGAAGCATGCCAGGATCGTAAAAAACAACGTTTTATACACATTTAAGAAGTTAATAATTGAAAAAAACACTTAATATGTGCTTCATAAACGTTTCACAATTTAAAGATTGACCATTGCGCCAAATATACAATTTCGAGCTTTTCAGCTTATATTGTTGAAAGTCTCTTATAACTGGCCGGATGGCGCAGTTGCTAGCACTCTGTCTTTTGAGCCGCTGTTCCCGGGTTCGATTCCCGGACAGGTCAAACATTTGTGTGTATGAACATGTATGTTTGAGCTGTGTCTGGGTGTGTATATGTATATAAGTATATCGTATATCCTGGACAACGTCATCACTTATCATCGGATGAGACAGTTGTTAAACGCAAGGCAACGCAAACTAAGTAAATAAAATATAAAAGTATTTCAGTTTTTCTACCCTGTTTTATAAATATCTTTCAGCAATCATCGTAAATCTTTCTCTTTGTAAACAAAACTATAATTTGTTAAAAGAAGTGAAAGAAACTCAATACCCTCTAGACGAAAGCGACCGGCGTGCACAAAGTGCAAAGAGCAGCTGGAAAAAAGATGATTTAATGGTTCGGTGGCGTAAATAAAAGCTGCAGAAAATACATTATACACAACTGTATAATGAAGGCAAATTGAAGATTCTTATAATTTACAATAGCAAACTATTTCGTACACGTTAAATAACAAACTCTACAAGATTGTTATCCTTTATTGCAAGAAATAAAATTGATAGATTGTTGACAGCCGTAATACGAAGTTTTCAGAGAGAAAAGGACTATTATATATATATAGCTAACACATGTCTGACATAAGTTTTGCACATTTGAAACATATATTTTCCTAAAACAGATTGAAAACAAAACAGTCTACACAAGTGTAAAAAGAAAACAAAAATTGTTTAATTTGAAATAAGTACGTTTTTGATCAATTTTCAGACAAGCAATGAATAAAATATTATGATTATGAGCCATGAGACCGAAGCATTGGTCAACATTTTTGAACACGACTATAGTGAAAAAATTTAAATGCATCAGTAATTAACCAATCTATAGCGTCCTCCAAGTCTTTTTATGGGGCCTATACCAGTACTTGCCACACTTGGCAGGCTGTTTGGCGAGCGCAGTAGAAGGCGCTGTTGTACGCCATCCATTAGCCAATTCTTACATCACCCAAATCACCCCCAGATGGATATGGGGGTACAGAAGAGTACATTTCTAGGCCGGTACTTCATAGCAAGTTGGTAAAATATTTTTTTGGAAATAGTTTAGTTTAGTTAATTAGTTTATCGTGATCGAAGAGATAATTGAACTAACATCCGGTTCTATTGTTGATATACATAATAAAGTCCACGTTAGCCTCTATAACATTATTTGCTAAAGCAACAGGCTCTTAACAGTATTTGAGTTCGTTGTTTACGTATACCATTAACTTGTCGACCTGCTCGTCGTCTGTATATATTTACTTATTACAAATATATAGCTTACAATATATTCTACTTTTTTGACATCAGCTCACAACATAAGGTGATGAGTAAGATAAATAAGTAAATGAGACCTGAGTAATATTAGGTCACTTGTAGGTCAAGTGACCTTGTAGGACAAATAAAAAACGTTTAGTATTTCGAGAATAAATAAAACTACAGGTTTTTCACATTTATCTTTTAGCTGAATTTTCTAATAAAAAAACTCAATATGTGTAAAACTGATATGCTCGGAATTTGGCAATGAAATTTCATTTCTGATATAATTCTATTAAATTAAAGGACTTAAAAAACTCAATACCCTTGGAAGAGTAGAACCGCTCAAGGACCAGCAAATTCTTAGTATAAGGGACAGTAGAAATATATTGACGCCAGGCGCCAGGAACATATATACTTACTTTAAAAAAATATAATCAAATCATATTAAATAAAAAGTTATTTATTTCAGGCAAATTACACCCATTTAGTACACATAAAAAACAAAATTAAATGAAATACAATAAGATGTCAGATAAGAATTAAATACAATTTAATACTTATGTCAAATTTAAATAGTCAAAAATAAAAATAAAAAGGTCACCCATTAAATTAAATTAAATAAAGAGTCAAGTGTCAAGTCAAGTTAGTATCTTCTCTCCGGCACTGGTATTGCGATATGTCTATCGCAGCAATGCCGGAGGTAAGTACAGTCGAGTCTGGCCGCATCATCTTCAGGATGGTGTCGGAGCTGGCCCGAACTCTGCGCACCAGGGATGCGGCACGCAAGCGCATAGTCGCATGAAAGTGTGCGTAATATGTTACGTTTGTAAGTTACGAATTTTTGTTTACAATTTTAAGTTTAAAATCAATATATAGTTAAAGAGACGAATGAAATGTTTGTCTTAAAACGATATCATTTAATTTACAAAAAATCGTATCTTTTTAGATACATAGCATTATTTTAAATGTTGAATTTATTTATATAAAAGATTAGAGGCATGGTGGGTTATAAATAAATAACATATATTTATATCGAACTGTTTATGTTTAGTTGTTAACGAGCAAAATCCTTTTAAGGATGCGCAATGATCGAGCTCAATTCTTCACATTAAGCCGCAAATAGACAATTGGGTTACAGTAACTAGTGCCCGGGCTAGCAGTATATACTGCTATAATATAGTATCTGGAAGACCGAGGTTTTTTCGGTTCTTCAATAATATAAGTAAACAATTAATTTTCTTGGTCTAACCTCAAACCAAACACTCATTGGCTTAGCCATCTATTGTCAAATAGCTTTTGTGTTGCTGCATCGGTAAAACAGTTTATAATGATAATGGTATTACTACTCGCCAATAGATGTCAGGAAGAGTCATATGATAATGATAAGGTAACAATTTTTCATTGCCTGAAAAATTAAAACGTTAAAATGACGTTTTCTTAAAATGTAACCTAGCTAGATCGATATATCGCCCCCAAACCCCCTTCATACTAAATTTTATTAAAATCGTTGGATCCTTTTCCGAGATTCAGATTATAATGTCTGTTTAACCTGTGTCTGGGTGTGTGTATATGTACATAAGTAAATATATAAGTATGTATATAAGTATATATCAGTCATCAGGTTACCATAGTACAGGCTCTGCCTAGTTTGGGACCTGAAGACCTTGTGTGAATGTTGTCCCATATTAATAAAATAATAATAATATTATTATTAAAAAATATATGTATATATATACTTATACAAGAATTGCTCGTTAAACCTAACGTATAATATACGTATCATGCAACATTAAACGTAAACTATATACTAAGTTGACATTATTACTGTGTTCAGTACTCATGACAGTGTAATCTTGTGACGTATGAATAAACCATTTTCCTATATCACACTCCTCAAGTGTAGCGAGTGATGGATTGTTTGGGTAATAACTTCTTTGATAACAACACAATATATTGTTTAAGGCTAAGCCATTACCTATGTAGACAATTTTGAGGTCTTTCAGAAACTAAATAAACCTTCAATTACTGACTAAACTATTATTATGATAAAAGTTACTATTCGCTGGGTTCCCAAGTAATCTATAGCGTATCCGAAAATCATACAAATTTACTGATCGATTTTTGTACTTTTATAAACCTAGCGTTTAAACACGATCTCACTTGATGGTCAGTGACTATGTGGTCGAAGATGTCATTATGACCTATAATGTTTACTGGCTCTCAAGGACTGCTGCCTGAACAAACCATGTGTGGAGTTAGTTTATCAAACTTGACGGTGGTAGCTAGCCAGGCAGGTACTCGAAGGTACCCTACTGCCATGCAGGGAGTTTAGTAATGGTGCTATCTTCACTGGAAGTTGAAGTTGATGGTAGGGATCGAACCAGCGTCCCCCATTTTGACTTTCGACGCTTCCACCGAAGAGCCATCATAGCTTGAAAAGCTCTATGTTAGTTACCGTTACATGAATCCAATTTTTGAGCTAACTTGGTCGGATTGAACTCCTTTTATCAGATATATTAGAAAACGTTGCAAAAATAAAATATATGATCCGCCAAAAGATCTTAATTTTCCTCCTACCCATTTCTAGAAACTTTTGATTTTCCACATTGTTACATTTTAGATAAATCTCTCTTAAAGTCTCTTAAAAGTTAAAGCATATAGAATTATAACGAACTTCAGGTTTGGTTTTATATTTTTTGAGAAAGTAAAAATGATAATAACGAGAAACACCGTTTACCGTGAATAAGACGTCCGAGATCAAAAGCATAAGGAAAAAAAAGGAAACAATGCGATCTTGAAGCGATGATAAATCTGTCAGAGTAATTTGGCCGCCATTCAGACGACCACTGATTCAAAACCTCTCTTGAAAATAACATCGGTAAGGGTTTTTGAACTTAAAGACATTTTCTCAGGCTCCCAGGGTTAGCGTCAAGTTTGAACATATTTCACAAACACCTGGACATTCTTCTTGGTGAGGTATGCGACATTCCAGGTGACCATTTTTTATTTCTTTATATCTTACACTCCAAACTCTCTCACTAAGACTCCCTGTGTGGGATAGACCCCAGGATAATCACCTACACATCGCAAAAATGCCCCTGCCGGGATTCGAACCCATTATCCCGGAGATCCAGAAGTCATGTCACTGACCACTGAGCCATGGCGACCGTCATTGATCACGGTCACTAATTATTATATGAAACAGTGGTGAAACGCTATCAAAATTATCAATTTAAAATTAACTATCCCATAAGACGCCCTCTATTTGGCAATATGTTAATGGAAAGTTACGTGATTTGTAAACAAGGCTAATTAGTTGACGATAAACGACATGCATAGTATACGTATCGATAACAGGACAATACAAGATAATTATTTAAAAGAAACAAAAAACCTGACTGCGTCAATATCTGCATTTATTATCGCATATATTATCAATATCTCATTGAAGAATCACTACTATAAGCATTTCCTATTCCAAACTCCAATAAAACATACCTATAACTTATATATGTAGTATATATATATTCATATTCACCGTTAAAAATCCTTTATTTTGATACCACACGATGTATTTTTAAAACATTTTTTTTGAGAATATATTATGGCGCCTAATATCGAATTATTCATGTGCTTAGTGTCACTTTCACGACTGTGGCTGACACTGTGACACCACTCACATAAAAATACGACAAGCCGTTTAGGCTCTAGGGCGTGCCAATGAAATATACATACATACACTCGAAAAAGATAACCCCATTTCGCAGTCGGGTAAAAATGTAAAGTTAATATATATTTTTATATATCCATCCATATTATCCATATTTTTTCAGCACCAACTATTATTCATCTGTGACAGCGCCACCGCGCGCGGTTCATAGTTATCATATTAAAAGATTCTACTTATTAACAACTAAATATAAACACTAAATAATGTTATTAACCTTTTATATTCAACATTTAAAAAAAAATCTATGTATCAGAAATCAAGTCAGGATACGATTGGGCATTCGCGTTTTACTTGCTATATGTTCTCTCTGAGGCGATGAATCTATTTAATATTTGACTGTACGGAGTTACCACTGAATTGTGATAGGAATTAAATTTTGCTGCCTTGCCGCCATCATAACGTTCTAGCCCAACCTCTGGAGATTTCGACATGGACTCGATTGATATACATACTAGGGCTGGTACAACCAAAATTGAAGAAGAATATCGAATGAGAATTGAATTACTTAAAACTTTGGATTATGATATATATAATATAATAACGATTCTTTTTTAATTACGCTAAGACATTATAACTGTGACTTTTTATTATTATTATTTTTTAATGTGTTTTGTTTTAAGCAAGTACTACGTCATATAACATAAGGTGCACGCTGAAAGGCAGAAAATGGAGCTCTGTAGTTAATTTATTTTTCTCTAATATTATATGTAGATAATTATTAATAATGTAGGTACTCCTGTATTATTATACCCATTTACGCACGGAATAAATGAATTGAATTGAATGTAGGGCATCTTCTATTGTCCAACTTAGACAAAAGTCGCAAATGTGCAAATTTTATTTATTTATTAAGACATGAAATTCATGAGCAATGGAATTGTAATTCAAATCATAAATAATTATAAATTTGGTATTCCGCTAAAATAACAATTCCATCTTGATTCCTTTTTTTCATACTGTATAGATCTAGCGTTTGACCACTATCTCACTTGATGGTCAGTGACGATGTGGTCGAAGATGTTATCACGCTAGACCTAGAATGCTCACTGGCTCTCAAGGACTGCTGCCTGAACACACATCACATCCATTGTAGGTAATTGCATTGTAGTAGAAATTAGATCTATGTAGCCATTACAATTATACTCCAATAATAACAAAACGAGCAAAAACAAATAGATAGATAGATTAACTCTTTATTGCAAATCATAAAATGTACATCAAAAGTGTATTTTATACTAATTGTAGCTTATGGTTACACAATTGGCGGTCTTATCGCTAAAGCAATCTCTTACAGACAACCTTTGGATGGACAGGATAGATTGAACATTGTGGATGTGATGTGCAACAAGATCTTAAATTTATATAATAAACGTATACATATGCTGAATATTATACAATTAAATAAATATGACATTAATGATACCTAAAATACTATACAATATATAAATACTATATTAATAAAATAAATATATAATAAATAAATAAATAAATATATAATAAATAAATAAATAATAACGTAATGGAAAGAAAACTAGCGGATTCAGTGAGTAGAGGACAAGTAATGTTCTTTAAGCATGTTTTTGAAGAGTTGTATGGATGTTGCTTGTTTAATAGTAAGAGGCAAAGCGTTCCATAGTTTAGTTGCTTGAAATATTCATTATCAATCTAAGAGTAATGAGTTTAGTAGAATTGATACCCTGATGTGATAGTACAATCGACCACGTTATTCTATCAATGATTGAAAAGTAAGTTTGTACTAATGGTGTACACGCCATAATAATGATTCGAATAGCCGTCGATCATGTCAGCGAAGCGGTTTCAACAGAAGATCAACGCCGATTTACTACTGTTTATATTTTCGTTCTCTATGTAATGTGGTACCAAAATGACACGCTTTGTCTAAACATATATTGTTTAACACGGGATACGCACCATGACTTTGATTTTGATATTTTATTTATTATTTATATTTTATTATTTTTGATTATTCACGATATTTCGGCGCGGTTCCACGCAGAGACTGAATCATGGTGCGTATCTCGTGTTAAACCATATATATATTATGAAAAGCCATGAAAGTTTAAAACAGCGCTTTGTATAGTTTTATCGTATAGTTACTATTATTACCATGTTACTCTAACATATTTACAGCAAATAAACTTTTATTCGTTCATTCATTCACAAAGGTAAGGTACTATGGTCTTCCAATTGGAACTGTAAGTACTGACTGTACAGAATTCTGCTGAAATATTTAGCAGTAATAACAGATAATTTGCGCACTAAACATCCCGATAATAGAGTTGGTTTTTGCAATATTGCAAAGGTAGGATTCTTGTACTAACACTACTTAGATACTAGGCACTGACAACCCTAGCAGATATAGATATATACAACAAGCAATTGCCACGAACCAGTCTTCCATATTGGAATCGGAAGGCGAATGAAGCAATCGTATTGTCGTGCTTCCGGCAGATCACTTACTAAACCAATTTCCTATTTACTGTGACAATGGCAATAGTTAACCGAGTGCCTTGGTGCCAATTGGTAAATTATTGCAATACGGATACTATGCAGTAAGCTTTCTCTATCTATACTATACCAATATTATAAAGAGGAAAGATTTGATTGTTTGTTTGTTTGCTTGTTTGCATTGAAAAGGCTCCGAAACTACTGAACCGATTTAAAAAATTATTTTACTGTTGGGAAGCTATACTATCCCCGGTTGATACAGGCTATCTATCACATATAATAAAACTGTAAAGGTAGAATTTTTGTACAATAAAAATAAATGCTAAAAACCGAGTTATGGGGTTGTAAGAAGTGAAATAAAACTAATTTAGCCTTTTTTTAAATTCTTTTGTTTCTCTGTTTGCCTGTTTGTCTGTCTGTTTGTACGGGCTAATCTCCGAAACGAGTTGTTTGTTTTAACTATAAAGAAGCATTATAAGGTATTGTGGTCTATAAAATTGTAATTGGAAAATAGCACGAACGGAATAATAAATATTACCCGGACGAAGCTGTGGGCATCAGCTAGCATTATATACTCGTGTTTGTTTACAATAGGGTTCCTTATAATTCTGAAATTTTTTACCTGTGCGAAGCCGGGACGGGTCGCTAAAGTGCTAATAAATTAAAAACCAATTTCAGGCGTCATAGCCTGTAATCAGTTACAAGAAATATAATATTACACAAAAATGTGAAACCAAACTTTTTCAATTCATATTTAGCTGGTAATTTTCCGTGACATTTATATTCTTCTTGGATTGCCAGGGTAGCCTCAGATTAATGAGTACTATATTCGGCAATAAACTTATTAGACCGAATACCTCTGACTTGGGCTTTGGGAAATGCGATATCATTATACGAATCAGTATACAAAATCCACAAACGGTTGTAGAAAACTACTGAGGTACCTACTTTTAAAGCGATGATGGCTTAGGGATAGTAGAGTACTTTTGAGTACCCGGCTGGCTTCCCGCAAGTTTATAAAACTATTACCAAACACATTTTTTTTTTTTTTTATAGCGTTTGACCACTATCTGACTTGATGGTCAGTGACGATGTGGTCGAAGATGTTCACACATGGTGTGTTCAGGCAGCAGTCCTTGAGAGTCAGTAAGCATTCTAGGTCTAGCGTGATAATTTCTTCGACCACATCGTCACCGAACATCAAGTGACAGAGTGGTGAAAAGCTAGGTCTATTCAGTATAATATATATATATATATATATATATTTTACTGCCTTAAGGATATAATGTTTTTCTTCGTTACAACCGAGTTCGAATTGTGCAGCGAATGAAAGGTTTTTCTGAATCTATGAATGCATAATATTATTGAGTGCAAGATGAAGGCTTCCGGAAGAAGCCAAAACAATTGTCGATCGTGATATCGACTACGCGTAAGTACCACGTTATACCCGTAGAAACAGTATAAATCTACGAAAGCAGTTTTTATTGCCACTAAGATCGATGACGTAGGAAGCAACGAGCAGATTTTTGTATGACCTGTCAATCCAGACTTGCTCATACTGAATGTCATAGACAGAATACTTAAAAAAAACCTTTATGTCAAGGCATTTACCCGATCAATGCTTCCAAAATAGAATAATAAACTAAATTGAGTGGAGTGAGTATCAAAAAGAAAATCGGTAACAATGTTCAATGATAGTCATGTTCATTTCATATCCAAATTGAATTGGCGCTTTTCTCTTCGACAGGTAGGCAGTTTCGATCGGTTTTTTACGTTTTACGCTCATATACGCACCAATTTTATTCCATTACATAATGTCAATCATACTTTTCCGGTTACAATACGATTTACAATCGGACAGGCGGCAAATTGGAAAATTGAACGAGGATTGTACATAGACAAGAGAATTTAGTCCCTATTCACATCGTGGCTTGAGCACGAATCACTTTTTAGATAGTGCCCCTAATTTTGTTAATCACTAGAATTAGCTAAAATTCCCTAAAATTCTTCAAAACGAAAAAGTACGTGGTGCCCTAGAACTAGTAATAAAAGTGCCAGAAGGTGAAAATGAAAAAAGATTTTTTAAAAGCTTTGTACTTGTTCATGATATTAATAAATTATCATTCGTGTTAATTGAAATTATTTCAAATGAATTAGATTAGAATTTTAGAATAGAATTATTGAAAACTGACGGTCGCCGTGGCGCAGTGGTCAGTGTCCGTGACATGACCTTTGTGTGTTCGGGGACCCTGGGTTCGATTCCCGGCCGGGGCAAACATTTATGCGATGAGTGTGGATGTTTGTCCCGGGTCTTGGGTGTCAAAAAGAAAAGAAAATGGTGAGCTAAATTAGTAAGTTATTAATAATTTTCCTTATTATTTTCTATTGACTTCAAATGATTCCCCAGGCCAAGAAACTGTCAAAATATTTCTCTATTTACGCGGAAAGTATAGTAAACACAATTACGACGTAAACCGTTTAAGTGTAAAGAAAAAAATACATACATACTCGTAATGATAAAGTTATGTCACTGTGACACAAAATGAAAAGAAAAAAAATAGCAAACATTTAGGTTTCTCCGCTCCAAATATTAGGATTTATTCATACTTTTTTATGACATAAACAAAGAGATTGGATAAATCTTCTTGGTAAAATCTACAAGTTGTTTCGTGAATTGCCATGTTTTATCATCAGGGGAAATTGCTCTTGGGGGTGTCTTCTAAATGAAAGATGTATCCCTCGATGTTAATAAAATGTTCTCGTCAACAGTATAAGAACTTCATTTCTTGTTAAAACGTTGAACATATAGAAAGAGGGGAAGATGTGTAATTTCGATGTGTAACTCATTTTTTAGAGTGTGTTAGATGTATTTTTCGAGTTCTTTGTAATAAGAACGGATTATCGGTTAAGGCCTTACCATTTGCCATATACTTAGACAATGTTAAGTTTTTCCCGCTTATTTCGTTGAAAATTTATGAACAATTTCGAAAATCGAATCGAAAATGATATTTTATTCACAAGTGAGTAAAAAATGGTTTTTGAAATTCGAGCGTTTTGAGCGAAATTCGTCCAAAAAGAGTATTAGAGGCTTACGCAAAAATTACGTTCTGAAATGTGATTTGACCTTAGAACGTCCGTTCAATTTATTGTTATTACTTTAAAACTATTTAATAAATAATATTACTGTATTGTAAGATTTATTAATTAATATTTTAATTGATTAAATCTTATACATACAGCAAAAGGCAATATAATTAAAATGCTTTTTATGAAAATATAATGAACATATATTATGTGTAAAGCTAAGATAATCTTTTTTTTTTTTTTTCATTTATTACACTCAGATCCTCTCTCTAGGATTCCCTGTGTCGCTGGAGGCATGGACACACACAATCACAACACACAAACAACCAATTCATCGCTCAAATGTTTGCCCCTGCCGGGATTCGAACCCAGGGTCACGGAGACACAGAGATCATGTCACTGACACTGACCACTGCGCCACGGCGACCGTCAATCTTTATTTAGACTCTTTCATGTAGACTGTAGAGTATGTGAAGTGGAGAACGCATCTGACAAAGCTATTGTCAACTTCTTGACCAATCAGAGAAGAGCGCGCTTTTTTTAAAATTCTTTGTATTTTTTTTTGTATGTCGAATGATATAATAATATACTTCTTGTGTTCGTAAACTTTTACGTTATATACAAAAATGGGGAATCTTTTCTCCGTTGAATGATCGACGAGACAAAGTTTAAAAATCGCTTTGAAGGAATCCGCTGAGCGAATCTTTCTCGCCACCTGTCTTGCTAGTTCGTGACAAGTTAGTGCCAGTGTGCTGAAAATTGTTTTGATTCACTCATGGGTAAAGTTTTTTAGCGTTTCAAACAACCTTCGCAACACCCGGGGTTCTTTCTAAGAATCCTAGGCAATCCTAGGACCCTTCACTTGCTCAGTTTTCAATCTAAGCACTCCCGCCAAAAATCAGCTTTATCCATATGTAAAACAAATAAATGTTACTAATCAGTTCATAAACCCATGACAATGACGGAGTTATTCCTAGATATATACATAAAAAATATTAACATCCGGTTTGAGAACCTACTCTTTTTGAAGTCAGTTGAAAACACAACAAAACTTGCATTAGAAGACAAGATGACATTACAAAGTCGCGAAGCAAAATTTTTTTTTTTTTTTAATTATTTGCTGATGTATAAAAGTGCAGAGATAAGATGAGATCTCTCCGTGGGGGAAAACCAACTTGGGACACAAAATATTACCAAGTTTCTAATGGTGAACTAAACTTTCTTCAGAAGATATGTTGTGTTTTCAACTCAAAATAAATCGCAAGAAAACAACTTAAATTACTAATTACTAAATACTAATTACTGATAGACGCTCCTTTATTGAAATAACAACAACCTTTTAATATTTTTACCTAATTTGTACACGTGGTCGTCTTCCTTGTTTTTGTTTTAACCACATTATTACCAAGCACAGGTTAATACAATTTTTCGTATTTTTATTCATAATAATAGTAGTTTATAAAACTGAGGGTTCTTAAAATACGAGTGTAAATTTTAAAAACGAGCCATACATAAGTTCCTCCTAGCAATGCAATAAAAAACAAATAATTTAAATGTTATAAATGTATAAAACACGGGAGTTACTCACGTAATAAGTCGGAGGGTTCCGACTATAGTTACCCACTACCGACCAGTACTAGGCGAATCGCGACCGCGTCCGCGAGCGCCCCGTATTCTCCTTGAAAAAGACCACCGAATGTGGTTGAAACTATAGTCGGAACCCTCTGACTTATTACGTGAGTAACTCCCGTGTTTTATACATTTATAATGTGTCAAAACCACGTCAGTTTTAATAACAAAATTTTAAATGTTATCTGCCAAAATAACTTATTGCTATTCAGCAAATGCCCAGGTATCCCAGTTAATTCCTTAATCCATAACACCTGGTATTAAAATATGATTCCAAAACACAGCCAGATTACAAACCTTCTGTAAAACATTTACGAGCAGTAATTTTTATTCGAAAACAGCAGTAAAAACGTCTCGTCGGGCTAAAGCTGTAAAAGGAGTGATATCGATGAACAATCAAAACCTCCTGGGCGCCACACGTTGTGATTGGAACATTAAAGTTACCTACACTTTAAAGAGTTTATTTGAGAAATGGATGGTAACATAATCCCGGTGGCGCTTAAAGAGCGATTTTAAAAAAACGACTTAAAATGAATTAAGATAAGAAAAATTTTAAGCAAATATAACAATGACTGACGGCCGGCGTTGCATGTTGTATGTATTGCTTCCGGGCTGTCGGCCGGCGTCTTCTCTGCAGGGAAGACGACGCGAAGGAGAGTTCTACGCTCTTTTCGCCGTTCGGACCTCAACCACTGAAGATGTCGGTCGCAGTGATCGACGAAACGTCTGGAACACAAGTTTGACTTAGACCACGGCCAAACACCCCGGAAGCAATACATACAACATATAGCATAGCGTAGCGTCTGGCTAGTTCAATTCCTACCCTTCCGAGCCTTCGCGTAGCCTCTGGCTAGTTCAATTCCTACCCTTCCGAGACATAGCGTAGCGTCTGGCTAGTTCAATTCCTACCCTTCCGAGACATAGTGTAGCGTCTGGCTAGTTCAATTACTACCCTTCCGAGACATAGCGTAGCGTCTGGCTAGATTCCCATCCTTCTGACGTTGTAATACCGCAACAGTAACACTTATCAGGTTGTCTGTCCATCATGTCAATATGCAACGGACGTTCAACGTTAAATGATAAGAGATAACGTTCTTTTTACCTTGGAAATGAACATCTAACTATCAGCAAAATAGGCTTCTTTCCTTGTCGTTTCAAAAGTAAATTAAACAGGCGTTATATATTAAATTAGGTTAACTTTGTGTAAAATATAAATTGTACATTACCATAATTGCGAAAAAAGTTCTCTTACAAAGTTAGGACTTGTAAATTCACTGTGGTCTCAAAGAAAGTCCAAACAACAAACTTTACATGTTATTCTTTGTTTGGTGGCTTTCCTCCCATTCATTTAAATAAGTAATTTTCAATTAATAAAAAAGGCAATTAATTATTGGCATCATACAAGGGAATGCAGTGTTGGTAAGAGAAGAGCACCTTGGCTAAGGGGGTGTCCATAAATTACGTGAGGTAGTTTTAGCGATTTTTCAACCCCCCCCCCCCCCCCCCCCCCCTCACCCCTTGGTGAGATGTCCTGAGATTTTGCTGGACCCCCTCCCCCCACCCATAATCTCACGTGAGACTTTTGAAAATACATATTTTTAATGTAACTAAATGAATATGTGCTTGATTTTGTTGGATTTAATCAGGATTTGTTATTTGAGATTATTAATATCGTGGTATAGAACTACCTACACAAAAAATATTTTTACCTACTTTATCCCAGTTTTCTCGCTACATTACAATGTTTAAAAAAAATTACGTGAGTATTTGTCAAACCCACCCCCTCCCTCATGTGAGTTTGGGTGAGATTCGGCTATCAGAGATATAAGGTCTCTGAGTATCTTCTACCGTATATACAACAGGGTGTGTTCTGAAGAGCCCTTCAACACCTTATTGTGGCATCACAGTCTTACCACCGCACAAGCCGACACCGGTTGAAAGCTCATTCTCATATTATTGACTCATAGAAGACACACACGGTGAGATTCTAACTACCGTTTTTGCACTACCTGCAAAATATGGAACGAGTTTCCGCCCTCGGTGTTCCCGGGTAGCTACAATATGGGATTTTACAAAAAGAGAGTTAACAGAGTCTTAAAAAGGATTGGCGATATCGTAATCGTATTACAAATATCCATAGGCGACGGTAATTATTGCTCACCATCAGGCAGTCCATCTGCTTGCTTGCCACGTTATATTATATAAAAAACCTTGGGAAAAAAGGCAAACAGTAAACAGTGGTAAAATCACATCAGATATGTAAAGGTTTTTTAAGGGTTTACATTGTGGTCAATTCTTATATGAAAGAGTAAAATCTACTATTTACCATCAGAATTAGTGTAAAGTCTGATTATGAAAAAAAACTTTGGTTCAATATTTAAGTTACTGGGTTAAAAGACAAAGGCTGGCTGGTTGGCGCAGTTGGTAGCACTCTGCCTTCTGAGCCGCTGGTCCCGGGTTCGATTCCCGGACAGGTCAAACATTTGTTTGTATGTACATGTCTGTTTGACCTGTGTCTGGGTGTGTATATGTATATAAGTATATATATCAGTCCTCAGGTTACCATAGTACAGGCTCTGCCTAGTTTGGGACCTGAAGGCCTTGTGTAAATGTTAATAAAAAAAAAAAGGGTCATAGTAATCATGCCTTTAAACATGGTAAGTAATAACGAAAACTTTTTAGATTGTGTCAACCTATAAAAATCCTATTTGGCTGCCAACTCTTAACTTTATGGTATCAGAGTGGTCATAAAACAATGTTATGTCTCTTTGTTTTAGAGAGTTCCGCGTTCTATCTCATTTACTAAGATAATAACGTTAGATATTACTACGACAAAGTATAATGTGAGGATACTCCAAAATCAAAACAATTAAGAATCATTTATCATAAGAAAATACTATCCGTGAGTTCATAAGCCAACCAAATAAAGAAAATAATATTTTTATTTTTAAACGCTGTCGAAAACATGTTTTTATAATTTTTTTTTTGTTTATTAATGAGAGGTAGAAAACATTATTTTTCAACTTATAGGAAGTCGGTTCCATTGTTTTCAAACGACGCAAACATTAACTCAACAATACAGTATAGACATTTACTATGAGTCTCAAAGCGCCCTACTCTGAGTATCAAAGTTACCGGCGACGCCTGTATCTTTGATACTCTTTATCCCATCGCAAGCAACTTCAAAAAGCTGAATATGTATTTGTAGCAGTTAAACGAAGCAAAAAGTCCAGTGACCGGAAAAGGCATTAGAAGGTAAGAAATACGGTTCAATTTTACTTGAAGCCATGTCAAACTAATTCGAGATTATCTAAAAGGAAAACGTCGAATGGCCGAGAATTTTCTTCTTTGCCTGTTCACCCACCGCTTCAGTCTTATTTTATATTAGTACCTTAGTTTCTTAATGATAATGATAATAATAAATAATAATAATAAGATAAAAATAATAAACAACAATAAAGCCTTTATTGTTGTTTCTTACGGTCTAAAGTACAGTTTTTTTTTTTTTTTTTTTTTTTAATATAAAATATATTTTGTTATTTTATTGTAAGTCGGCAAACGGTTATTTCGGTACAACTTGTCGTCCGACAAAGGCCTCCTCTAAAGATCTCCATTCATTTCTGTTCCTAGCTGTATGGATCCATGTTGGACCCGCTACTCTTTTAATGTCATCTTCCCATCTCTTGATCTGTCTACCTCTGCTTCTTTTATTGTCTAGTGGGCACCATTCCGTTACGATCCTTGTCCATTTCTCTCTCTTCTCCCTAATCATATGCCCCGTTCATCTCCACTTCAGTAGTTTATAAGTTGTGTATACATTTTTAAATTTTGTATTCCTTTGTAAGTTTTTGTCGGTCTTTTCTTTTAATTCCTAGTGTACTTCTTTCTACTCCATTTTGACAAATCTGTACTTTGTTTGACAGTTCGTCTGTCAATGCCCAAGTTTCACATCCATATAATAAACATGGTAGGATACACATATTATAAACCTTCCGTTTATCTTTCATCGGAATTTCTTCATTCTTCATTATTTCACTAAGTGACCAATAGCGTTTCCATGTGTTGGTTATTCTCCTGTCTATTTCTTTTTTCATGCAGTCTTTAGTAGATATTAATTTAATTTCTTAATGACAATACAATTAACTAAATTCCTAACTAAAAAATATACAATCATGAACAGTTTTAATAATTAAGGTACCGTCTCAGCGCGCGCTTTGTATACGAGTTATCATTTCGCTCCACGATGTAAATCGAAACGGTGATGAAAAAAGCCATCCACATAGTGAAAGTTTATATACTTACTTAGTATATACTTTATATTGAAAATACAAAGTAGAATTGGACTTACCATTTCAATGATTAAATAACTAAAAATCCTTAGTTCCTTGTCTACTTTATAAACAGTGTAAATAAAACAATTCTTAGGACAGTATGACGTTAGAGAGTTGTTTTTTTTTTTTTTTTTTTATTTATTCATCACAAAACATGTAATATTAATTCACAAAATACTGCCAACATAACATGTATTTAACATTTAACATGTGCCTATCGCCAAAATAAATAAAAAAATACTATGGATTTCATATAAGATATAGATATCAACCCAATACGCCTACTGATGAGACGCGTCGCCTCAGAGATGTATGTTTGCCAAAATCCACCACGCATTCACCTGGACAAAACTGCATTTCACAGCGTCAGCGTGATATGCATTTTATTATATGTATATATTCAAACAAACGCGTTCTCACTCACACTCTGGAATCATATGCCATTAGGATAATAACCCTGTGTCGCGGGAGGCATGGAAACTCACATAAGCAATACACCTAAGACCCGAAGAGAGATTGTTCTTTTTGAATCGAAACAAACATGTATGATCATCATATACAATACAATACAAATACTCTTTATTGCATACCATGTAAAACAAACTGGAATAGAAATGATTACATTATATAGTATAGGAAACGGCGGTCTAATCACAAATGCAATCTCTTACAAACCTACCTTGAACCTTGGGATGGATATAAAAAGAAAGATATATAAGGCGGTGTGCAACAAGAAATTAAAGTATTTACAAAAATATAACACTGAATAGCAATGTTTAGCCTAGCCAGGATTCGAACCCGGGGTCGCAGTTTCAAAGTCAGTGTCACTGATCACTGAGCCACGACGACCGTTGTCGACGAATTGGCGGATAGGTTTATGTCAGCCCAATGTTGGAGTTTTCCGAACGCCAAAGGGTCTAAGATATGGCCTAACGACTGTTAGCTAGAAGCACGGAAGCGCTCAGTAGAAAAGATTACTAGCGGTCATTAAAATATTACAGAGGAGTCCGTCGCATTACACAGTTCATCGGTCAAGATAGCACGGACAAACTCCGCTACGGGCGCTTCGAAAACAAAATCATGGTTTCCACTAAGGAATAGATTACATTGAAATATTTTATCAAAAATATACACTGGGGACTTTCGTCGGATCAAAACATCTGAAACAATTTTAGTAAAGCCTTGTCTGGATACTTCCGGGTGTTTCCCCGTATTTTCCGGGAGGTCTCGTTTGGTGGAATACCAAACGAGACCTCCCGGAAAATACGGGGTTAATACTCCGTGATTAAACCTATATTCACGAGTGTAAAACGATATATTAAGCAAGTTGTTTACACAAACTAATTGTTTTGAAATTGGTAAGAGGGTCCTCAATTCACTTAATGATTTAACTACTCTCTTTAGCTTCCAAAATGGAGTTTGAATTTCGAAACTGCTGTTCATTACTAACTTATTTTTATAAGAAAAAAGGTTCTAGTTACCTTGGCAAGTAAGTTTAAATTTGTTTATTGATCCTGATATTAGTAATAATTGGCTCCGTGATTACAACTAATATCCCGAGCGTAAAACGATAAATTAAGCAAGTTGTTTACACAAAGTTAGTTCAGTACACTAAATTTCAAACTAATTGTTTTGAAATTGGTAAGAGGGTCTTCAATTATCTTAATGATTTAACTACTCACTTTACCTTCCAAAATGGAGTTTGAATTTCGAAACTGCTGTTCATTACTAACTTATTTGTTATAAGAAAAAAGGTTCTAGCTACCATGGGAAGTAAGTTTAAATTTGATTTTTTAACCTGATATTAGTAATAATTATTGGCTTACCACTTAGTACTTAACATTATAATAGCTAATGAGCATTGTAATATTTAGTACTAAATAGAATGGTATCTTAAGATTATCTTCTCGTCAAAAAAACTCCATTCTGCTCCATCTGCGCGATTTCCGTAAAAATTGTACAAAGTTTTTGATTTAAGTACGTATTAATAATTACCTATTTGACGCCAATAACTATTTCACATCACAAAAACTGACAAATTATTTCCTACACACATCTAAACATTTTACACCTACACACATTAGTATTAAGCATTCAAATTTAGTTAGTTAGTTAGTAATTAGTTTGAAAATTTCATACACACATATGTCAGTACATAACGCGCCAAACGCCAAAACGCGGTCATATAACCATTCCTATTCCCAAAAACAGAGGTAATGACGGCCTAATTCCAGCAGTGGCATCCCACTGTTGGTACCTACTTTATCCTGATCAAGCGAGCTCGGAAGCTCCAGAGTGGGGGGTTGGTATGCCATTACACAGGTCTCCTAGTATGGGTACCAATGTTTTTCCAATAATGTAGGTACTTCTGGTAAGTGCAACGGATGAAAATGTTTTAATATGTAATGATACAGAATAAATAAATATGTTCCGGTGGCAAAAAAAAAATCCAGAAATGGAACCGATTTCAAAAGTGTGAAATATATTGTTAGTGACCTTTGCTACTCACGGGATCAATAATTGTCATTGTGTATGTTCACCAATCAGTAAGTCGTCCAAGCAGACGTAACACTTTTCAGTTATTAGAGGGTAACTCAAAAACCGCTTGATCGATTTTGATGAAATTAGCATTAAAATATAAATGGAACCACAAGGAAAGCATCAGCTTTTAAATAAATAAATAAAACATTAAAATCGGTTCACCCGGGCGAAAGTTCTGAGGTAACAAACATAAAAAATAAAAATAGAATATGTACGGGTCATATCCTCCTTCTTTGAAGTCGGTTAAAAAATCTCGCACGATTCCTAATCAGTATTAATTTTTTTTTAATATATATTATAAGTTTGCGTTTGACTACTGTCTCACCTGATGATAAGTGATGACGTTGTCTAGGATTTAGCACGCAAACCTAGATGGTACCTATTCACTCGCGACTTGAAGACTCTAGGATTGTACATATTGGGAAACACAGACTCGGGCAACGACTAATACAATAGATCCTTATTATACCCCGATCCATCTCATGGAGACAGCAAACAATGACTAAGTGGGTTAATCACCGAGGCCTCTGGCAACCCCATTGAGCCGTCAATGAGTAACTTCTGCGAAAACTTCGTCACACTAACCTTGTTTGTTACCTACTTACTAATCATTTAGTTACATACCTATACTTCTGGGAGGGTATACATATACATACTAGCTATCCACTCTAAGAATTTGCTGAGAGGTTTTTGAGTTTGTGGGTCAACTATATTTATTTTGTTATTAAATCAAACGGGGCTTGATCGCGAGAAAAACATTTAGTAATTTATTTACCTCGACGTTTCGACCAAGTTGCATTGGTCGTGGTCACGAGAAGACTGGAGAAATGCGGGTGGTAATATCAGCGAGAGCGCGTAGTTTCGCCAATTACCCACTTTTGATTTTATTAAACTGTAGGGCTGTCACAGCCCTACAGTTACCCTACTACACAACACTGACAGTATCTTTAGTTTTTTCAGGGTGAAAACCGCCGCGACGCGAACATCTATAAATCACTGGGTTCCAAGGTGTAGATTTATTTTGCTCAAGATTTAGACAACAGTGCTTTCATCGATAGTGCTTTATAGACTATAACGCGGTGGTGCCCCGCAGTTTGACCCGCTCGGACTTCGGTGTTTCCCTTCTTTCAGTTATCTCACAGCTTCTACAATATTCCATTGTAATTCGTTTTTTTTCACACTTATAGACCCCGCACTAGGATTCCCAGTGTCGCGGGAGACATGGACACACAATCACAGCACACAAGCATCCAAGACCAACCCAAGACCCGAGACAAGGTCCCAGGGTCCCGTAGATACAGAAGTCATGTCACTGACACTGACCACTGCACCACGGCGACCGTCAATTAGTTATTAGTATTTTATTTTAATGAAGTCTTTTGAACTATTTATACCACTACGTATTATTGTGGTTTTTTGGTATATGAATATGGCATACAGGTCACACTCTATCATGCCTATATTACGGCTTCAATTTTCATATGGCAATACCACTGGCTTTCAGCCGGAATTAATCAGGGGTTGCCAATTAGATTGTTACCAGCGATACAGGCAACTGGACCATGATTTCAATCGAAATTAAATCTGGTTTTGGCGTACCGTGTTTGCTTAGGATACACTTTGATTAAGACGAGGTTGCAAATGGAAAACAAATAATTGGCGTCGAAGGGCACACAGATTGTACGAGACATGTCTGTTTCAAAATGAACAACAAGAATCAAATAACCATAGCTCTATTGAGTTATGAAGGCCTAATGAGTGGAATTCATTGCCTATGTCTGTGTTTCCACATGGATACAATCTGGGCATCTTCAAGTCACGAGTGAACAGGTATCTTCTAGGCAGGCGTGAATCATCGTAGACCGCATCATCACTTAACATCAGGTGAGATAGTGGTCAAACGCCTGTCTATTGTGAATAAAAAAAAAGACCTTAACAGGTGCCAATGACATTACAGAGGCTCCGCGGCTGTTTACAGGTAGGGCGAGACAATATCGATGGGTGTTGTACAGTCAATGAAAATCTCAATTTTTATTTCTCTTGGTCATGCCATAACTTGAGAATAAATTTACTGATGCCATGTTCCACTGATTTCAACGTACGGAAAAATGAGAAAACTGCAGAAAATTGGCAAAATTTCCTGGAAAAGTACTTTAACGGGAAAACCGTAGACGATGCGGGTGAAACCGCGGGGTGTTGCTCATTAAAGTATTTTGCCATCAGTATGGTTTCTTCTAGGAGTATATATAAACTATACCTTCTTGATTTCTCATGTGAATTCTTTTGTTCCAAACTCGATTGCCTACATCGGCGGCGAACTATAAAGGGTCAGAGCTCTGTGCTGCTTTGAGATTATGTGGCCGTGGTGGTAGCGGCCTAGAATAGTACTCCCCCATCTCTTCCCGAGGGTGCCGGAAGAGTCGGCTATAGGATCACGTACCAGAAGGTGGGCAGCAGCGCCTTCTGAGGATCGGAAATCATACTGCGCTCGCCAACCTGCCTGCCAAGCGTGGCGAGTATTGGCAAATCACTTTTTTTATTTTTTATTTGTACCGTATTATCTGTCGCAGTAAGCATGTTTATATCGTAAAGGAACAAAATCTGAGCACCGCGCAGCATGAATATACGTCATCTTTAGTAAAACATCATTGGCGACAACACAACGCGCGAGCAGAGCGAGCGAAGTGAGCATGTCGCTGCGAGCGAGCGAAGTGAGCATGCCGCGGCAGCGGCAGCTAGAAATTATGTAACGCAGATCAATGGGTTTACCAATATCTCCCTATGAGAGTAGTTAGTGATAGGAAAAGTGAAGTTCGTTTCGTAAAGTACGTACCGACCAGTAAAGACAACGGTATTACGAATAGATAAAAGGCAAAAATAGAAACATCAAAGTGCTAAAACTTTAGAGGGTGCAAACTGAAACTTTCCTTTTAAACGCAGTACTTCTAATTTCAATCCTCCTCAATCGGTGCGAGATAACTACGTCTCTAGTTTATTTGAATCGGTTAAACTCAATAGTTACTTTAACGTTTTAGCTCCTGCAAAGAAGATGGATTCTATTCTACAAGGATTATTATCGTGATAATTACTATGCATTTTACTAACTCGATATTTCAAGGATAACGTGAGTTATGTGTGTCGAGATCAAAATCGAGTTTTGATAGTGACAGTGTTAACACTATTAATGTGAGTGAATAAAAGAGGGTAGATATATAAAAAGTTTATAGATTCAAGCGTTACTTTGCGGGAATCCATAACAAAAATATATATTAATACACATATATTAATAAACAATATTTAGTGTTAATTCCGTGCCAGGACGAGAGGCTCGTCCCGACGGTCAAGGAGTCAACAGCTCCTGGGGATGTCTCGTGAAGAGGCGAAACATGTGACAAAGAGTTTCCGGTTACGTAAGATTGTTGGAATAATTAAAAGTCGCAGAATTAACACTAAATACTGTTTATTAATATGTTTTTGTTGGGGTAGATATATTTGTCTGCTCCTAAAGAACACCAACGCGCAGAAATTGTAGTTTACTCATGAACATGGCGCATAAAACTGTGCCGAAATATCCAGCAAATAAAAAAAAAAACACATCAGTATCGGAGAAGACGCCGCGGAGGAGAGTTCTACGCTCTTGTCGCCGCTCGGACCTGAACCACTGAAGATGTCGACCGCAGTGATCGACGAAACGTCTGGAACACAAGTTTCACATAGACCACGGCCAAACAGCCCGGAAGCAATACATACAACATGCAACGCCGGCCGTGAAAGCCTTAGAGTTTACAAAAACACATCATCTATACTAATATTAAAAAGATGAAAAAAATATTACAAAAATTAGATTGTTCCTTTGTTTGTTTGTATTGAATAGACTCCGAAATTTTAAAAATAGAAAATCTAGGGGAACCGATTTTTATGTATCTTGTTTTATTTCGAAGCTGTTGCTTTTCATGTGGTCGAATTTGAGTTAGATTAAAATCTGATAAGTAGTTTTTGTGTTACCCTTAATAATGCGTATTTAATTGATTTTGAGTACATTATGATGTTCCCTTTTTTTCAAAAAAAGATCTAAATGTTCTACAGATAAGTTTTTGTAACTGAGATATTCCATTTATAATAAAACATTAAACAGGATCGAAAAGACTTTCCGATTTATTTGAAATGTAATTTGGTAGGCTTTGTAGGTACAACAAAATTACTTCTTAAAGGAAGAAATCTTAGTAGAATTTAATATTTTAAAAGACTGTGTTCTTATAATGTGCCCTAAATGACTGAAAATAATAAATTTAGCCCATCAAGATGAATAATCAACTTGCCATTGAATTCGTATCTTTATGATGTCGTATCATTATGTCCCTTTCAGAAAATTCTCCGTCTATCGGAAGAGACGAATTTTGGAAAATCGTTGGATAGGCATTACATTTTATTGACTTCACATCACGCTATTTGCTTGTCTCGTCTACAGATTATAATGTTACTTGTATATACTACCCACCGCGCCCCGCCGTTTTACGTTTTTTCCGCTACCTCACTACCCGACAAGATCTTATTTCGGTATAAAAGTAACCTATATCCTTCTTCTGTCTATGTTTAAAGGCGTGTAGGCGTGAAAACATAACAGACAGACATAACAAAACATAACAGACACTTTTATAATACTATTATGTTTTAATTGTATCCCGATTACGGAATAAAAAGTAGCCTGTGTATTACTGCGTACTACAGGTTCTAACGTTTCACATTACGAATTTCATTCAAATCTATTTAGGCCGTTAAGACTAGAAACCAAAAATATTTTTCACGTGATTAATTCTCCATCGTTTTATTAACAACGTGTACAAAACAAAAAACTTCAAAAATTAAATCAAAAGTCCAATTAATATAACATGCCTGTAAATGTTTACGAAATTAAACGCAAGTATTCATTAATGAAATCCAATAAAATGTGACGGAAGCCATATTGCAACATTTCCATCATATCTTTCACGTGTAGCGTCTCTCTTGCATTTGCTCCGTCATGTGTCTTCAATCAACGCTGCGTTTATTTAGCAAGTGTAAACAAATAAAGTAAACAACCACCGTTGGTCCACGTCCAGATGTTTCTTGATCACCGCATCCCAAACTTTTCCATTTTGTCCTACTTTATATGCATATGCACTGAAAATACAATTGTAAAACAAAAATGAAAATACTTTCCAAAAAGGGTGGATCTTTTTTCATTTTATACTGTCATGAAGGGAGACGCAATCATTTCATCAGTTTTTAAGGTGCGTTCCATTCGCAATAATTTCCAATAATTTAATTATTTTATGCTCTCATATTCCGTTTCAGGCGTAACTACTGTGACCGTTGAAACTATTCACACTCACTGCTGATTCGTTGAGCCGAATATATGAGCGCATTTTGGTCATGCGCTGCAGCGACCGAGTAGGTACTCAAATAAACATGTGTGCAAAGTCCGACTTTTCCGAGTTAACTCTACTCATGACTCTCGTCACGATAACAAAATTGTTAAATACTTAAGTATGAAAATCAGCCTTATAACTTCGGAAGTTAAGCTTATAATATGCTATATATATATGCTACGCTATATATAAATGGCTACAAACTATGTCATACACGGATACCCCTAAGACACACACACGCCCACACACACACACTCACAACACATAAAGTAGCTGGTAAGTTATGTACCTATTCATTATGTTATTAGACTTAGGATGATTCTAAATGGATTCAAGCAGGCTGCCACGAAGCGGGACTTGTGTCTAATAAAAATATTTATAACTCATATGGAATCGTTAGGTAAGAATTACTTTTTTTTTTTTCTTTTTTTATGAAATAGGTGGTATACAAGCAGACAGGCCGCCTAATGGTCAGCGATCACCGTCGTCTATAGATATCTGTTACCCTGGGGGCATTACGATATGTTGCCAATCCTTTTAAGACTCTGTTAACTCTCCTTTTGAAGAATCCCATATTGTAGCTGCTCGGGAACACAGAGGGTTCGTTCTACATTTTGCAGGTGTACGGCAAAAACGATCGGTTGAATCGCGCAGTGTGTGAATCCCATGTGTCAATTATAAGTGGATGAGCTTTTAAGCGATTTCGCCTAGTACGCTTATACCTAAACGTAGTAAAGGACTTAATAAAGCCTCCATGAGACGGGTCTAGAGCCTAGTGAGAGGTGGCTATTATCTAATTCACATGGAATTATCGAGTTAATCTGCCATCATAATCCTACCTAACCTCTAATTAGAAATGAAATTCTTTTCATTTTCAGATATAATGATTAGATACAGATACATGTACATGATCATTATGTCATTCATAAAACTTCTATTGCTGGACATAAGCCTCTCCCAATGATCTCCACAGGGACCAGTTGGAACCAGCCTAAGTGGGCGTATAAGGCGGATTAAATGTTAATAATACCTTTTAATTTTCTTTGAGAGCCTCTGTGCCCACGAGGGTAAATTTCCAATTCATATCAATGGAAATTTATTCAATAACAAACATGAACCCGTTGATTATGTACTTAAACGCAAATTGCGTAAACGTGTAAGAAACTAACATACGCCGTGTTGTATTTTCACTTATTTTTAAAAGTATGTTACAAATGGTGTGATCATGAAGAGAGAATGAATGAAAGAAGAAGCAGGTATACATGGGTGAAGTGGATGGTAGTGTTGGGAGAGGAAGGCCTAGGTGAACGTTCCGAAATCAGATTGAGGAAGTGCTACGACAGGGCCCAGTCAAGGGCACTCTAAACCGACGCTGAAGGGAAAGAAGAGCGTAGCACTTGGAAGGCTCTAGTCTTTGCCTACCCCTACCTCATCCCCTACTCCTAATCCTACTCCTACCCTGCTCCTACCTCTAACCCTACCGCTATCCTACACTTAAGCATACTCCTACCTACCTAGTAGTAGTAGCAGCCCTAATCCTACCCCCACCTCTAACCCTACTCCTACCCCTAACCCTACCCCACACCTCTACCTGGTACCGAGGTAAAGAGGTGTGAATATAGGTATGTTGGAATAGTCTAGTTGCATGTTGGTATCGGACATACAAATATATTTTGTTCTGTGGTATCTGTCATATATAAGGTAATTGGTAATTGTCAAACGATAGAGTAAATGACTGGTTGTCTTATTTTTTCATAGAAATAAATCGTGAAGAAACACATTGTGAACCAATGATATAAACATATAATATCATTTTGTATGTATTGCTTCCGGGCTGTTTGGCCGTGGTCTATGTGAAACTTTCGTTCCAGACGTTTCGTCGATCACTGCGGTCGACATCTTCAGTGGTTCAGGTCCGAGCGGCGACAAGAGCGTAGAACTCTCCTCCGCGGCGTCTTCTCTGATACGACACGATACCAAACGTCTGGAACAAAAGTTTCACATAGACCACGGCCAAACAGCCCGGAAGCGATACATACAACATGCAACGCCGGCCGTGAAAGCCTTAGAGTTTACATATAATATCATTGTTATGAACGTTATTTTCGTCACTACGCCACTCCTGTTTGTACATTACTACAAAAAAAAAAAAAAAAAAAAAAAAATTACTATGTTTGTGTAGAAAATCTGAGTATTCTTGAATTTGTGAATAACAAAATAGACCAATAAAGTATTAATTTAGAAAGACATCATCATTATTAAGTGTTTGAAATCAATCCGTCGTTAGTTTTTTAAATAGGGTCAGCATTGAATTAGAATAAGATGTAAACATGCTTAGCCCATAGCAAACGTTCTAAATGTGTCTGAGAAGGAGTAGGTAAATAGTTAATATATAAGAAGATTTACATTATGTTTTCGATGAACCACTCGTACCAAAGTTAATTTGTGCGGACATAAGCACTCTGCAGTCATAACTTCAATGAATATATACTTAAAATAACTTGAATAAAAGGGCTTAAGGCGATTTCAACTGACTACTAATATTATAAATGCGAAAGTTTGTGTGTATGTGTGTATGTTTGTTACCTCTTCACGCTCAAATTGGTGTAGCCGACATCAATTTCGATGTAATTTAGTATGGAGATAGTTTAGACCCTGGATAAATACATACGCTACTTTTCATCTTCATCATCATCATTCATCACCACGCGGATAAAACCGTTGGGCGCTACTAGTACCTATATGATATAACTAAATAATACATATTCACATATCCTACACATGAAGTCTTACATTAAGGCGCTGTGAGTAGACAAACCGCTATTTTTAAAAATGTATTTTAAACCATGTGTAGAAGACAGAGCTTTGGTTTTTCAGTTTTAGTATCTTTGGTTCAGCATAAAGGAACAATCAGGATTCAAAATCCGGTTAAGTAAAGTTTTCTTGATAGTTTTAATTTTTGAAAAATAAGCTTTTCATAAATTAAAACACGTATATCTTACAAAATAATAACAACATTCATATGAACCTTACTTTGTTTGATAGATAATGGCATTATCTAGGAACAGTCAAGATTTTGTTTTCAATATTCATTTCTGTTGATTTTATATGAATTTATTTCGTTAAATTCTTAGTGCCGCGCGGGATCACGTGATCTCAGCTGGCTTATCCGCGCTGCGACAATATACACAACATATATACATATTGAAACAACAATATGTCTTATTCATGATCATTTAATATTCAATAATATACGATATAAGTAAATAATAGATATTCACATATCCTAAACATGAAGTCATAGATACATTAATTCAATGTCCACTAAAATTAATGAAATCACGCAAATCCGATCCCTACCATAAAACAGGCGTGGTTTATGACCGCGCGATGTGCGTCAATTCACCACATCACAGTAATAAATCACGTACTAAACCATAAGGTGATGATATATTAATTAATTATTCCCATTAACAAAGCAAGTCTGCGAAGCTTAAGCCGAAATACCCGACAATTTTCGCCGACAAAATGAGATAAATAACGACAGGTTCAGGGAAGCAGTGTTTGGGGGACGTCAAAATATTTACACCATTAATTTCGTCTTTATTAAAACGTTTTGTTGAATAAATATCTTGGTTGTTCCGCAATTCGTTTGCGTGAAGGAATTCGTGACAGTTTCGCATTAATAAATCTTCACGCATATTTATAATAAACCTACGATGCTTTATATTACAAATTATATGACCCTATTGTTATATTATAATGGGTAAAATTTACTTCATATTTTATAATGACAACACGCAAGCGCACACGATGTCTGAAGAAGGCACGGTCGATAATGCAGAGAATATCTGTTAATACTGCGAATAGAATTGGCTTCTCCTCGATTGGGACTCCCTCAAATATTTTCTTTTATCTCAAAACAGTATAGTTCCCGCGGGATAATCCAGGTGGTGGGAAAATCATAGGCCACACGGGTGAAACCGCGGGGCGAATAATATATGAAATTGAAGTCTTGCAATCTCCTTGCATATTTACAAATTTGTTTTAAAATATAAAACAATTGAAACCAATGTGCTGCTGTCTATTTTTAACCATCTTAAAAAAAAGGCGAAAATTCTCAATTCAACCGCTTTTTTAAAAATGTTTATTACCTCAGAACTTTCGACTGGGTGAACTGATTTTTTTACGAAAACTGTTGCTTCCCGTGTTCCCATTTAATCAAAATAGGTCAAGCTGTTTTTAAGTTACAATAACTCCAATAACTGAAAAGTGTTTCGTCTATCTGGATGACTTCCTTATTGAGGGGAGAAATCGGTGAACATACACAATGACAATTGTCCCGTGAGTAGCAAAGGTCACTGAAAAGGGTGAAAAAAAAAATTAAGAAAAAATGGAACCGACTTCAACACTCAAAAGTCTTTCTCAAGGAGAATACGGGCGCTCGCGGACGCGGTAGCGATTTGTCTAATACTGTACGGAGTACTAGATTTCACACTCAAAAGTGCGAAATAACTTATCGAAGTCGGTACCATGCGCACAGTATTTTGATAATAGTTACTTTTGAACTATCATGGTACCGATTTAGAAAGTTATTTCACACTTTGGAGTATTGAAGTCGGTTCCATTTATTTTTGTATTATTATACCACCTTTTGAAGGGAGAGTCTTCATTAGCTTAATGCGTCCATATGCTTTTCACTGTACATAAAATATATGTGTTTGTAATCTCTTCTGTAACGACGGTGGCAATGGCTCAGTGATCAGTGACATTGACTTAGCAACCGCGACCCCAGGTTCGAATTCCGGTTGGAGGCAAACAATTCTGTGATGAACATAGACTGCTTGTTCTCGGGTTTTAAAAGTTTGTGTATTATGATCGTGTGTATCCGTACCTCCGACACAGGGTATCCTAGTGCGGGATGTGAGTGTGAATGCATTTTTTATGTTATGTTTGTACCCATGACAACATGTACAAAATTTCACAATAATCAAATTAGTACATAATATTAATATAGCAGTTATCTACTTAAAAAATACATTAAAATGAAAAGGAAACAGTGGAAGCTTTATTTTTTTTTAATATACTAGGAAAAAATACTTTTTACTACTACTACATAATCATAGTCCTCGCGGGTAAAATCGTGCACCGAATAGCAGCATTTAGATACTGCGACCGTCATTTTCTATTTAAGCCTTCAGCTTCGATCAGGTTCACATTCTTGACTTTTGATCCTACCATCATATTCCTGATCGAAGATTAAAGCTATCTACATGAAAATATCGGTTAGGTAATCATGGATTTAAACTCACTTTTATAGTGATGTTTGAACTTTGGTTTTGCATCTCTTAGTAAAAGCTTATGGAAAAACAATTAAATACGTAGCCAGAAATATTTATTTTTAAAAACCTAGAACATTGTCACAGAACGACACTTTAATAAATTCTCATAGTTATAGAATTTGAGTATTGTAAGGCATGAATAATCCCTTAACTTGAAATTGAATTTCACTTGTTTTATCAGTTTAAAAACTGAAAAAGCCCAATAAACTTTTTGCTCGGTGCCGGAAAGAAAAGCAATTTCCGAAAAAGAAACGAGGTCCAACCAAAACAATGTTGCGAATTCAGTTATGAAAACCAGGGTCTCGCAACTATGGGGATGTGAGCAGAGGATCCACTCACAGAGCGATGAAGAGAGGCACACGTAATCTCGGTTAAACTAGGAATTTGAATGGTCGGTTGGCGCAGTTGGTAGCACTCTGCCTTCTGAGCCGCTGGTCCCGGGTTCGATTCACGGACAGGTCAAACATTTGTGTGTATGAACATGTCTGTTTGACCTGTGTCTGGGTGTGTATATGTATATAAGTATATATCAGTCATCAGGTTACCATAGTACAGGCTCTGCCTAGTTTAATACAAGCAGACTTACCTAAATAGGTCCCACCAGTAGTATGTAGTTCCTCGAGGAGTGTTTATTAAGGGTCACAACACGTCACATATAGTATTTGTAGTCTGTATTAGATCTGTACTGCACTTCGTCCGATGTCGGTCAAGGTTAGCGTGTGACCTGTCCAATGCATACTTTACTGTTAATGTCTGTAAAATGTCACGTATTATCCCAATCGCAGGCCACGTCGGAACTATATTATATAGGTACTGACATGAATAAGTTGAAACTATGCAACGTCATCTAAAGAATTTTGTTTTTCAAATATTTTTTTATGATTTCACGTCACTCAAAGTATAACATACCTATAATGAATGTAACACAGATTTTCATAAACACATCTTTCGTGAAGCTTATAATTTTTTCTACAATATTTACTACCATTCGTATGCCAAAGAGCACAATCACGAATTAAGAAAATATTCATAACGTTATTTTACGGCAAGTGAAAATATTCATCGTCCAATAAAAATGTAAACGTGAATACAGAAATAGGATCTTGCGTCAGTGATGACGTACTCGAGGCTAGTACAGAAGAGGGGCAAATATACCTATATATAACCTATAAATATATAATATAGGAGTTTTATGGCTTATTGAATTAACAACATGCTAGGTGGAACTTACGTTCAAATTATTTGAAGGAAAAAATCGGCCACAATCGGGACTTGAACCCACGACCAAAAAATACCGTCCTGTCGCTTTGTCCAACTAAGCTATGGTAGCATTCCACTGGCGGTCCGAATTTATCCCTTCCTTTAACATCAGAAGGGATGTTGTTCTTAGCGCCATCTACCTTTGTTCGTATGAACTATTAAGAGGACGTATAGATCAACATTACAGTTGATATCGTATCAAGCAAAGGCATACAATATTATATCTAAAAACTACTTAACATTCCCTCTTTCTGATCAGGAAACTCACCAGGATTTGTGTTTGTGCTACTTGGTTGTAAAAGTAAAAAAAATTGAAGTAAAAAAAAAAGGTTGTGGTTTGTTTATGCCTCTCGCGATAAACGAATTCTACTGCAGGGCTCTGAATGTGTCACGTTTATTTTTTTTTTGTTGGTTTGGATACTATTCACTGTCCTAAGACCACATTTTCTATTATGATTTCAAATCGAAGATAAAATCGAGATATTATATAAATAATATATATATTAATAAATTGTACAACGGTTGCTAAAAACGGTTTTACCCGCGTGGTTATGAGTGATGATGGTGATGATCATGATGAAAAGTGGCCTATGTGTTATTCCGGGACCTGAAGTATCTACATACCAAATTGCATCCAAATCCGTCCAGCCGTTTGAGCGTGAAAGAGTAACAAACATCCATCCAACTATTCATCCATATAGCCATGTACCATTGTACCATATAGCCATGTCCATCCAATGCAAGGCAAGGGTTGGCAATTGCTATGAGAATACGAATTCCCAGATTATGATTAAGCGTTTGTTGACGTGTTTTGGGAGCAAGGGAACGGTGAAGGAATGAAATACCTTCCAACATACCCACTTCAGTCGGGGAATGAGAAATATACCTCACTCATGTTTAATTAATGCAGCGTTGGTAGGGCGTCCATACTTCCATACTAATATCAACACGGACAGACTGAAAAACAACCCAAAGGAAATCTTGTTATTCAAACTGACGTGGTTTTGACACATTATGAATGTATAAAACACGGGAATTACTCACGTAATAAGTCAGAGGGTTCCGACTATAGTTTCACCATACCACATTCGGTAGTCTTTTTCAAGGAGAATACGGGCGCTCGCCGACTCGGTCGTGATTAGCCTGGTGCGTTAAGGAGTACTTGGTATTACACTCAAAAGTGTGATATAACTTGTCGAAGTCGGTACCATGAGCACAATATGTTGGTAATTACTTTTGAACTAACAAGGTACCGTCTTTGACAAATTATTTCACACTTTTGAGTGTTGAAGTCGGTTTCATTTTTTGCTAAAAAACAAATTCCCATGAAAAATGAGGGTGGTAGCTAGCCCGGCTGGTACTTGAAAGTATCTTCTACCATGGAAACATTATGCACTGCATTTTATTCACTGTTAAGGTTTCAAATATTCGGATAAAAAGAGCGACGCTGATTGTGCTTGTTCGAAACAAGTACAAAATAATTGAACCTAAATTATTTATTGTGACCACATTTTACATTCTATGGTGTCGCCTTTGCAAATACGCATTCAATTTAATAATATCTTACATTAAAATTCAATGTGCAAACTATACTGTCTTGCCATTGACACGTCAATAATCATCCATTTTATGGCATCCATTGTGTTCCTATTTGGGATAATGTTCTCTAAATATTACGCTGAGTGTGATCAGGGATGTCACGGAGGTTCGACTCCGACTCCGATATGTCGGAATATCTGATTGATATTACACCTCTGGCTCCGACTGCGGCGCGAAATAGCAGCAAATCATGTGTTATAATGAAATATTTTAAAATTAAAAATATGTCAATGTAAATTATGTGTACAAACCAATTATAATAAATATTTAGTGACGTGAAAATTATAAGAAAGAAAACATTGCATTTGCCTACATTTATATTATAGTAGATAGGCAAAAGGCACACCTGCCTTAGAAGATTTATTCACTTGTGACTTAAAACAAAAAGAAAATATGGAATTTTATCTATGGAGAATACAAACTCAGAAAATGAATTCTGCTCATTGTGTGTACGTCCGCATTATTGATTTGTAAAATAAAAGAGAACGACACGCTCTGTCGCTAAATACTGGTTTTTTCATCATAAAACTTGAAATAATGTACTCGATAAACCATGATTGTTTATATAAAAGCATAAGTGCGTATGAGACAAAAAAAGACATAAATACTTACGTCTTTCAGTTACCGCATATTATTTTTAAGAAATTATGATTTTATTCTGTTGTCGCTTTTGCGTGTTTTCTGAAGCGTGAATTTGTGTTTATGATTTTGATGTATTTATATCTCTAAAGATCCGTGTGTAATTATGAGCCCATCTCATTGGCGCATTTTTTGAAGCGTGTAATCGTCAGTGTCAATCTTTCACAGAGTTCGTCGTAAAAATATGAAAAATACGCTAACTTTAGCGCTGTCTGGATTTGAGTGGTCATTTCCTTTACTCGTCTATTAAATGGCACATCCGTTACCCTAACTTAATATTAATATTATAAATGCCAAAATGAGTTTGTTTGTTACTCAATCACGCTACGCTTACGCTTTACAGATTTTTATGATTTGTTATAAATACAGATGTAGTCCCCGTAGTCTTCTATGCCTTCACCATGTCTTCGCATTTCGCTAATACCTATTATGTCCCATTTTATTTCTGCTATGGCTAGTTCGAGTTCAATGCGCTTTTCACTTGTTCGTAACGACCTTGTATTAAAAGTAGCTATGTGTATATCTGAGGCGTGTTTGCCTATCTTTGGAAGGTTGCCCCCAGGAGAGTGGTACCCCAGAGGGTGTAAAAGAAACAAAGGTCGACAAACGAAACGTTGGGAAGATGACCTTAAGAGAGCTGCTGGTCCAGAATGGATCAGAATTGCACGTGACAGAGATAGGTGGAAATCATTGGAGGAGGCCTTTGTCGAAGGACAAGCTGTTGTTTGTAAAACCGATAGTTAGTAGTAAAAATTGTTAAATATTTCAAAGTATTGTAAAACAGCAATAAAGGCTTATTTATTATTATTATTTATTATAAATACAGATATAATCATGTAGAAGGACATAGGCAAATTTTCATCATTATCATCACCAGCGTTTTTCATCACCATTGGGTGAAATCGCGGGGCGCAGCTAGTACTAAATACGGGATGAAAATTCCAATAATTTAAATTTGTTTTTCTAGCTATAGTCATCACAACAAAGCATTCTACAATGTAGTGTACGCAACGACATTTATTTTGTGTAAATAGACGAAAATATCCAAGGAAGATAGCCCTAAGCGTACAGGACAAATTTAAGTGAAATCAAATCACATCTTTTATTTGAGAATATAGGTCACAATCGTTGTTAGCTAAACAGTAAGTTTAGCTATATTCAGCCATATCGCGTGCAAATACTTACAAAAAATTTTACTTTACACCGAAGTAGTTTGAGTCGTTTAAAATTACGTTCGCATTTCAATTTATGATCGTATTGTAGTCACTGAGCAGAGTAGGGTTTTTTAAGTTTCTGTGATCAGAGTGTACACAAATCCAATTATTAAAAAAAAAAATACTAAGTTTAAATGAAGTTTTAGTTGTCTGGCGCGCTCTGGCACCAGAAAAAAGTAAATTGTAATGTATTACAGCTCAAGCGCATTTGTATTTACCGTGAGATTAAGTGATAAATGAAAAATATGGTCACTTGACATTTTTTACACTAACAAATTAGCAAATGAAATCAAATTTTCTTCTATCAACATTAACCTTCATAAAATGTTCTCATAAGTAGTATTTTTTTAAATCGTAAGACTTGTATGACTTGCAACAAAACAAGTTGAAAAGACTAAATATTCTCTAGGTAGGTATTTATCAAATGGTACCTATAACCTTAAAAATAAATAAAACTTTATTTTATTTCACAGATGATGAATAAGTGGACTGCAAAAATGATAAATTGGCATCTCAGTAATTGTTCCATTCGATTTAACTCGATATTCACATCACGTCAGGATTTGCTCAAAGCTGACACTTCACGTTCCACGTAATTTATCGATAATTACTTTACCGGACCGTGTTATTTGCGCGGCAATCATGAGTGATATATTTTATGAAGATTTAATGCGTCGTTTGAAGAAAATCTTACCTATATAGGTATAAAACAGTTGTTATTTCCTAGTAGCTAAAATATTTTAATGAAAGAGAGATAGATGACTGACATACAGAAAAATAATTTTTTTACGAAATCAAGGCACTCGATTTCCAAACTAATTTATATAAGATGACATTTTAGTAATGACGACCTAAAAGAATACCCTACGCCAAAACAGAGTTTGCTTGTCGCCAATCTAGGCATATCTTCTGCTTCCAAACGGTCCTTGTGGAAATCAATAGAAAAAGCCTATGTCTAGCAGTGGACGTTCTATGGCTAAGATAATGATGATGACGATAATGAGGTACATAAATTGTGTCCGGAAAACAAACAGAATCGTTATGACGCGAGACACATCGTCAATCAAGACCACATCGTGTATATTGTACTCAAAAAGGTCAATACACAAAATAAAACATACACCCCAACAAATCTAAAACTGTGTATAAATCAACAGCATAAATATCTCCGAAAAGAAATCAACTAAGTTAACAAACTTCCACTTCTTAATCTCTTACCTGTTCCGCCATCCGACCTCCTTTTCAATCGAATCTTATACTTCTAACGTTCTTTATTTAATTATATTTTTTAGAAATATCTGATTATATTTTGTACGTCCGAAGAGGTTTCTTTTTAAGAAGGCGGTCGAACGATTATAGAGAAGAAATAGTTTTGGGAACAGATAAGATGAAATGTTATGGTTTTAAGTTGTTCCAGTTTATATACTTAAGTAGTCAATATTATGTAATTTTTGACGTGATAACGTTTTATAAATTGATGAATACCAGCAACACTCATGAAAAATAGTAACGTTCCGCGTAACGTTCCACCTGAGTTTTGTATTACATAAAATAATCAAAGTCAAAGTCAAAGTCGAAGTCGAAGTCGAAGTCGAAGTCGAAGTCGAAGTCGAAGTCGAAGTCGAAGTCGAAGTCGAAGTCGAAGTCGAAGTCGAAGTCGAAGTCGAAGTCGAAGTCGAAGTCGAAGTCGAAGTCGAAGTCGAAGTCGAAGTCGAAGTCGAAGTCGAAGTCGAAGTCGAAGTCGAAGTCGAAGTCGAAGTCGAAGTCGAAGTCGAAGTCGAAGTCGAAGTCGAAGTCGAAGTCGAAGTCGAAGTCGAAGTCGAAGTCGAAGTCGAAGTCGAAGTCGAAGTCGAAGTCGAAGTCGAAGTCGAAGTCGAAGTCGAAGTCGAAGTCGAAGTCGAAGTCGAAGTCGAAGTCGAAGTCGAAGTCAAAGTCATAAATGATTATGACGTTATCACGTAAATCTATCGTCCGTAAACCGACTTTACAGACAACCAATTATTTTTTTTATGATAAAATATGACTCTGACTATGGGCTTTGTGAGCAGGCTCAAAGTCGCAAAATGAGCTACGAGAGGGCTCGGGGTTTGTCTGCGTGATCGAATTAGAAATGAGGAGATCCGTAGAAGAACGAAAGTCACCGATATAGCTTAGCGGATTAGCAAGCTGAAATGACACTTGGCAGGGCACAGCTTGAAGAACTGATTGGCCTTTGGAGCCAAATGGTTCACAAAATAACAAAAAAATAATTTAAGAATGAGGTCAATATATTTGAGTCGACAGGTACATAATGCGCCCAATACCAACGTGACTTCGACCGGGTTTTTCAACCAATTTCTACTTTTGAATTTAATTAAATATCGAAAACTGTATAAGTTTTTGATAGCATTCTGGGCACGCTGCCAGCCGGTAGCGGGTTAGAACATTTGAGTTATCTATAGGCTACCAATAGCTAGTGGATTGCTCAAATGTTATTGTAGTAGCTGCAGTACAGCACACAGCAGCTTACAGCAGTGCAGTTGTAATTAGTTATTAGTGTTTTATTTTATTCGAAATATTCAATATCAAAATACACCATAATAATCCGTTTCTTAATTCTAAAATTCAATTTCACTTTAACCAAAATAGCTTGACTCAGCATATTTTTTTTGTCACCAAGCACACTATGTATTTGGTGACAGTTTTTCAAACTTGAGGTTGGTAGCTAGCCAGGCGTGTAATCGAGAGTATCCTACCACCATGATGGGAATTGTGAACCAGCGTCCGTCAGTTTGACAGCCGACGATCCCACTGCTGAGCTATCATCGCTTCGAAATCATTGCAGCTTAGAGTTAATATATTATTTACAAGCTGAGCCCCGCAGTTTTACCAGCGCGTGGTGATGTCAAACGGTGATGATGGTGATTATGAAAATAAGCGTATGTGCTAATCCAGGTTCGAATCCTGGCAGGGTCGCCATGTCGCGGCGGGAGCAGGAGGGACGTGATTGAAACACCAAGCTTGCAATTAGACTGTATTTTATTAATGAAGAGGTTGAATATATACCAATGATACACAGATAAGATAATAGTTTCTATAGGTACTACACCTTGTTCACCGTATTTATTCAACAAAAACAATATTCTTATACTAATATTCACAAACATGAGTTACCCTAACACATACCAAGCATTAAGGGATATAGGTATTTCCATTCTAAATTATTTCATCCAAATCCATCTAGCCGTTTAGGCGTGAAAGAGTAACAAACGTCTATACATACAAATTTTCGCATTTATAATATTAAGTACTAGTAGCGCCCGTGGATAACGGTTTTCCCGCTACGTCAATTATCCCACGGGAACTATACTTTTGCTTAAAGTAGCGTGTTATTCCAGGGAACCTATCTTCCTACCGAAATTCACAGAAATCGGTACAGCCGTTGAGCGTGAAGGAGTAAAAGTTATTAAATTACTTGCTTATCCCAAGCGTAAAGCAATTGTTTTCGGGATGAAAAGTAGCCTATGTGTGTATCCAGGGTCTAAGCTATCTCCTTACCAAATTTCATTCAATCAATGGAGCCGTTTGAGCATGAAGAAGTAACAAACATACACACATACATACAAACTTTCGCTTGTATAATATAAGTAGGATGGATGACATTGGATACGCAAGTGACATGAACTTCAATCCCTATCCTGCTATAGTATATTTTACGAGCGGTCTTCCCGTCCATTATCAGCTTTTACATAATTGGAGCCTATAGGATATAATTTACAAACACTTTCACGCATCTGTTATGTCTGTATTGTGACAGTTCAAGGCATGTGTTTGTGACGTTTAGATAAATTACTGTTTAGAAATCACTACAATGTTCGTTACCCGTGATTATTTGAAATGTTGTACAAACAATTGCCTCTGTGTACTCTACGTTTCTGTTTTTAACCGACTTCAAAAAAACAAGGAGGTTACTCAATTTTACCGTATACATATAAGTATATATTGACCGTATATATTATGTGTGTTCGCTGATAACTTCGTCGTTTATGAACCAATTCTCAAAATTCTTTTTTTATATAATATACTTCCGAGGTGGTCCCATACACATTTCATCAAAATCGGTCAAGCGGTGCTTGAGTTGCACTCCAATAACTAAAAGTGTTACGTCCATCTGGACGATTTCCATAGCGAGGGTGAATGACAATTGATCCCGTGAGTAACCAAGGTCACTGAAAATGGTGAAAAAAATTTTTTAACCAAGAAATGGAACCGCCTTCAACACTCAAAAGTGTGAAATAACTTGTTGAAGTCGGCATCATCATAGTTCAAAAGTAACTATTATGAAAATATTATGCTCATGAGCAAGTCGGTTCCATTATATGGTAAAAAATTTGTCCTATGTAGGTGACGGAGATGGGTTGATTTTATTACCTAAACCATTTTGCGCAATACGCAGATGAAGAGAAGTAGACGCTTAGGATGTAACATATAGTTTGTCACGTGAATCATTAAGTTGTTCATCATGTTTTATAACCTTTCTGATAATTATATTCTGCGGTTACAAATTGTATAAGCGACCTCTAAGAAATTAGTTGCATTCCCTCTGGCGCTTGTAGTTTTTGAGAATGTGTTGTTATTGGTCCAGTTATATTTTTATACTGATTGTATAGATATGCCGTTTGACCACTATTGCACTTGATGGTCAGTGACGATATGGTCGGCGATGTTATCACGCCAGACCTAGAATTCATACTGGCTCTCAAAGACTGCTGCCCAAAAAAATCAACTTCAACCCTAAGGTGGTAGACGATATTCTTGGCCAAATCAAATATATTAAGAAAAGATAATTTATTTCTAATTGATACAAAAAATAATATAAAAATAATTTAGAATAACAATAAAATAATCTAACTTAAAATAAAAACCTTAAACATTTAATAAAAACTAAATTAAATCTAAAACGGGCCCCTGCGGCATTGTACCCAAGATGCTGAAAAGTATATAATAGCGCTCAATATTCTACCTTTCTAGGCTTGCAAAGTCATAAAAACTAAAGAATAAAATTGAAATACTCAAGTCATAATTACAATAAATATGTAATTAAAAAACGCACAGATATATTTCAACTATAACGAAATAGCCAAATAACAATATTTAAAAATTATATTTAAAATCCACAACAAAACAAATCGAGTCAAGCTTATGAAAAAACAAATGATCAATAAAATAAAACAAACAAACATGTCGCAAATGAATAAAAAAAGATGGTCAAAAAACTATTGAAATTACAAGAACTTGTCTTGTAATGACTCATTAATGAAATATTACTCTTTGTTTATTGTATAAAGATAAATAATGTTTTTAAATGGACAAATAAACGCCAAGTCTAAAATATTGAATTAGGTAAGTGATTGTACAGAATATGAGCCATTCGAAAAAACACTTTTAACAAACATTGCTGTGCTATGTGGCTGCATGCAAATTTTCTAGCTGTGTATTTTTTGGTAAACAATATTATTTTAAATATGTAAAGACATAAAAATGTCAGAATTAGCTCAAAATTCTGACATTTAATCTAGTAACTTTATCGCCTGAAAGCATACTTTCAGGCTTTTTTACTACCCCATAGGGTAGTATGCGTCAAATCCGGTAGTTCTGATTTTTACAGACTTGTTCATGATGTTGGAAAAAAATGACAAATTTTGAAAGGCTTATATTTTATATCTCGGACGGTCTATAGAGACAGTTCTTGTACATAGTGTAGAAAATTTGGTCTCCTTTAAAAAGGTCATAAGAAAGTTTTTTTCAAAAACGAGTCCTTTAGGGTTATAATCGCCAAAATTTGAAAAAAACACGATTTTTCGCGGTTTTTTCTATTTTCGACAAAGTTGCATTTGGCGCTCGAGGTCACAAACTTGGATTACATAAGGCACAAACATTAGGCTAACATCATAAACAAGTCTGCAAAAAATCAGAACTACGAGATTTGACGCATGCTGTGATGTATAAAGTTACTGGTCTAAAATGAAGATTACAAGAATCTGTTGTAGGTGACACGCGGATATTAAACAATTTAAAAAAAATATTTTCGGCTTTGAAAGTAGCATCTCTCTCGGTGATAAAAAGCATGTATGCGTGTAACTTAGGTATATTTATATGTATAAGCAATGCTTAATTTGATTCATTATATTTATCTCCGTGAATAGAACCGATAGTCTGAATAAAATATGAGCTCCTTTTGCGAAAGTTGAAAACTTTATGTTTTATTTTCGTCTATAAATTTGTCGAGCAGTACAGTCTGCAGCAGCCATATTGACATCGTCGGACTTTAGACGGACGCTACATCAATCACTCCGTTCTAGTTCACGGATCATTTACCACGTGTCTCAAACTCGGGTGCAGTCAACTAAAAGAACCGTTTTTATATCCTTTTTAAACATGTCTTATCAGTCCACAATGATACTACAACTTTAAGGATTGACCATTCGCTAAATTGACATTTTTGAGTGTGTTCAGCTTCTTTTGCTGAAATACCACTTATGAGAACAGTACATAAGGGTTAATTCTGATTGAACAAAATTTCATTTTATTCGCTTATTTAATAGTGAGAAAATATTTTCGACCGACCATATTTTGCTTTTTTTTTATCTAAAACTCGCGCGGTAACGACAAATGCGCGTGAACTGTGTCATTTACATCAGAAGAATGGAAATTGAAATGTGTACAAAGTGTGATTAGTTTTTTTTAGGGCCGTAGGTCATCTGTAAAGTACATATTTGTAATAATATTATAAAGAGGAAAGATTTTATTGTTTGTTTGTGATGAAAAAACTCTTTTCATTTTTCAGGTTGATTATAGCCTATGACACTTACAAATAACATGGCTTTCTATTGGTAAAAACTGTTCCTCATTACAATATTATAGTATAGATCAATTAGCTATAATTCATCACACTAATATTATAAAGGCGAAAGTTTGTGTGTAGTGTATATGTGTATGTTTGTTACTTCTTCATGCTCAAACGGCTACACCGATTTCAATGAAATTTGGTATGGAGATAGTTCAGACCCTGGATTAATACATACATACACACAGGCTACTTTTATCATCCGCGGGGCGGAGCTAGAAAATATATTTTAACCAAGATCGCAGGTAGGACATGCAGGCCGCTTCCATCCGGTCCTTGTGGGAATGAATGGGTGAGGCATATGTCCAGCAGTGGACGTCCTATGGCTGAGATTATGATGATCATGATGATTAATATATTCATACCATAAATACTGACTTTAGAGGCCTATACAATAACTAATAAGAAGCAGGAAAAACAGAATACGTTTTCCAGACAAAACAAGACCAAGAGCTGATCAATACAATCTTTATCTAACTCTCATTAGTAGTTATCAAACAACAAATAACACTATTAGTTGAGCAAGCATAAACTTGAACTATGTAAGAAATTCATCATTCTCTCTAGTTAATTGTGTTATACGTTATAAGGCAAGATATGAAAAATATAAAGTACTCGCAAACTGATACGGCGACACGCACGCGTGTCGTTTGACATATTTAGGTAACAAAAGTCATTGTGCAATCTGATAATAAAGTAATCTGATCCAGTCAACGAAAGTTTGACACGTGCATGCACAATATGCACATGTCAAACAACTTTTCCAACGTTTGCCAGGGCCTTTATGTATCTGGGGCTTACTGTGAGCTTTGTAAAAACCATGCAAGTTCCGAGCAGTCCTAAAACCTGACTAAAACATGCCAGAGACAACAATAACCGTTCACCTTTGAGAATATCAATGTTCGAACCGTTCACTTAAAGGAGCGTGATGCCCTGGTGATGGTATGATTTCACACTAAGCGGTTTAAGCCAGGTTTTAGAACTGCTCGGAACTTGCATGGTTTTTACAAAGCTGATCTTAAAGCCCCTGTAGTGGTACATAGGTATAGTGGGTCAACATTTGTAACGATAGGATTATGTCTCAGTAATAAACGGATATCTAACCAGTGGGCCGAGACAAAATGCATCGCTTCATAGCGATTCTCTTTCTCTAGCCGTTGAATGTTCGTTCTCGTTGTTCATGTGACTTAACTGGTGACTGTGAAACCTGTTGACTATTAGTCAACAGGTTTCACAGTCACCAGTTAAACACCTTCCCCCACGGCGAAAATGACAGGCGCAAATCGAGCGCGTGGATGTCTTTCGTCTACTACTATGTCTAACTACTAGCGGCGCTTCACAGTTTTACACGCGTGGTGATGAGAAAATATGGTGATGATTAAAATAAGCATACTTGTAAAGGTATAAGCCTTCTCCATATCAAAATTTCATCGAAATCGGTGTAACCGTTTGAGCGTGAACAAGTAACAAACATACACACAAACTTTCGCATTTATAATACTAGTAACTAGTACTCGCTACATCAATTATTCCACGGGAGTTATAAATTTTACCGAGGAAAAAAGTAGCCTATGTGCTATTCCAGATTATAACCTATTTGTGTGCCAAATTTCATCTAGATCCGTTCACCCGTTATGGCGTGATTGAGTAACAAACATCCATCCATCCATCCGAACTTTGACATTTATAATATTAGTGGGATTAGTAAGGAGGATTACTATGTGATTTCATACTTTAAACCAGTTGAGAAAAGTTTTAAATCCATAGAGGTTTAAAGCTTTAGAGATGAGACATACCTATCTAGCGAAACGGCAATAATATTGAACGTTTATATAAATAGGTACTTTTGTTTGTTTATTAAAGTTTAAGGGATCTCGTTTAAATCGTTTCAGATCCGAACGGCTTAACGGTTTGGTAAATAAACAAACTTGTTTGATTCGACAAGGTACGTTTGAGTTTAATTTGGCTTTACTGGTTTTATGATTAATCTCAAACCATCCACCCTTTGTTGAATTGATTCCACTCAGAAGTTTTTTGAGCGACCACCAGCTGTTTTATTCATCCGATTTTCTTATTATGAGCAAAAATGTAATCTTACATTTATCAATTCTACAATTTTTAAGGACTTGATTGACAGTTTTTATGTTATTTTTTGTACTGTGTAAGTTTAGCGATTGACCACTATCTCACTTGAAGGTCGGTGAAGATGTGGTCGAAGATGTTATCACGCTAGACCTAGAATGCTCACTGGCTTTCAAGGACTGACTGCCTGAACACACTATGTATTTGGAGACAGTTTTTCAAACTTGAGGATGTTAGCTAGCTAGGCGGGTAGGTACTTGAAAGAACCGTACCAGCCTACTACCGTGCTGGGAATTTTATAATAGTCCCGAAGCTCAAGCCGTCGGTGGGGATCGAATCAGTGTCCGTCAGTTTGACAGCCGATACGTTCCAACCGCTGAGCTATCATCGCTTCAATTGTAACTATTATGTCTTATATTAATAAGCAGCTTCAGTGTTCCATTCTAAAGTTACTCTTCTTTTATAATCATTTTTTTTCGTGCTCAGTGACATAATGGCCAAACTGTCAATCTAAAAGCAAGTTGTTTATAAAAAAAACGCTGAGTCAATGGTGCGGTAATTGATGGATGAGAGAGAAGATCGATCTCATCCGTTGGCTTATGAAAGAACAATTTACTTTTATAAGATGGCAGCGCCTTCCGAAATAAATAGCGCCTTGATGATATTCTTGCTTATTGAGTTTGTTGAGAAAAAAAATTACTTGTTGTTATCTTTTTGGGTGGTTTTATATATTTTTCTTACCAGTGCTGCAGTAGAATGACCGAAGGTCGAGCTCGGTCTAATGATGATGACGATGATACCGTACCTGTAGAAAAATAAAAGTTAAGAGATTTTATTGTGTATAGCATTAACGCTATGCTAGGCAGAACTTCAGTTCAAATATTTAAAGGAAAAAATTCGGCTGCTAGTGGGACTTGAACCCACGACTACACGACACACAGGACGGTATTCTGTAGTCGTGGGTTCAAGTCCCACTAGCAGCCGAATTTTTTCCTTCAAATATTTGAACTGAAAATAAAAGTTGTTTAAATTTTAAGCATTTCTTTGACTTTACACTCTTTTGCCTTATACCTTATCTCTCTTTCGTGGCTACAACATTGAGACTTTGGAGCAGTTGGCAGTCAAAAAGCTCGGCAAAAAAAAGTAATATTAGTATAACGTGCTGTACTGATAGTACTATTATTTTTTGAGTGTGCAATTGGAAAGACTATATCTTGCCCGCGACTTAGTCTTCTTGGAGTTTGGTTGAAATTACGAGAATATTTCTCACTGTCGTCCAATTTTAAACTTAATATTGCTCCAAGCTGATTGAGCTTAATGTAGCAGAGTGTATCATAAATATAAAACTTCGTTCAGCCCTAATACTGCTAATCATTCGAACTAGCTGAAATGCAATAAAATTCTTCAAAATAAAATAGCTCGTATTCTATGTATGGTAAAGTTCGTTATTTGTAACTTCATACAGCGCTATCCCAAATATTAGAAGAGTTTTATTCAATTGCTGGCCAATTGATTATTAATCTTTTCTTTAAAGTGTAGATAATAGTACTATGGCTTAAATTAACTTTGTAACTTAGTATATTTAAGTTATAATATTTAAGTTTGGTAACCTTGTTTGAAGCAGATTTTTTTGTTGCATTTTTAGGCTTTAGCTTTTGTTTTTAAAAGTATTATTTTTTTAAAAGTATTATTGTAATAATTATTATAAAGAGGATGTAATACTCAAGTTAAACCTATTCTAGGTTTTTTGAGTATTTTTAGCTTAAGTTAAATAATGTAAAAACTGAATAAATGAAAAAAAAAATAATTGCGGGTAGTTTTAGTCGGCACCAAATAAGTGGCAACTTATTTGACCTAGAAGTATCCGCAATTTTAATAACTATGTTTAATTTTAGTGTTGTTAGTGTTTGCAAACTAATTTGGACTTTATCGTAACCATATGAGAATTTATCTTACTCATGTACGTTATTTTTCAGGCTTTTATTGTAGTGGAAGACGTCCAGGTTTTATTAATTTTGAACCCTAAAATCTCATGGTTAATTTAATATTAGGAATATTCATTATCTATTTACCTACTAACATTCATAATTGCGTCTCAGAAACTTGAATTTGATAAATGATTTTACATTGACTGTAAATTCATATTTTAAAGGCATAGGTCAACTTAGAAAAAAAATGCTTTTGGGGTTTATTATTTTTTAATACAGTCATTTTAATATTAATTTAATTTCATATTGTTTTTTTATATGTTTATTATACAAGCAGACATTAAGAGTTTTGTTTTATTGCATTAACATCATGCTAGGCGGAATTTACGTCTATATTTTCTAAATAAAATATTAAGTCACTAGTGGAATTTGAACCCACGACCCCGACAGGGCAGTATTCTGTAGTGTGAGTTGAAATCCCACCAATAACTGAATTTTTTCCTTCAAAAATTTGGACTTAATAATATTAGTTATATATTTGAGATGGATGAGACATTGAAGTTTATAGATAGTGGTCAAACGCTAGATCTATATATCTATATAATATACGGTCGCCGTAGCTCAGTGGTCAGTGACATGACTTCTGTGTCTCCGGGACCCTGGGTTCGAATCCCGGCAGGAGCGACCATTTGTACGACGAGTGTTGGTCTTTGTCCCGGGTCTTAGATGTTTGCGTACTGTTATAGTGTGTGTCAATAGCTCCCGCGACACAAGAAATCCTACTGCGGGTGTATGAGTGTGATGATGAATATAAAAAAGAAATATATCGTACATAAACATTCCATAGTTCTAATTCCAGCAGACGCATATTTCTATCACCCAATAAAATAAATAACTCTGCAACTAACACAGATGGTTATTGACTAGACGCGGCACAATGGAATCCTTATCGCGTATAAAACCATTCACTCAGTCGTGGAGTGGAGTTAACTCAGTTTCAATGGCTTTACACTCAGCTGTACCAGCTCTCGTTCGTAATGGATATAAGGTCGAAATTCATCAGGCTCTGGAAATCGATTCAGATTGAAAGTAAGTAAAGTGACCTCATCAAGTGATTTTATCAAGATACAATACTTATACGACTATACATAATAGTATGTGCATATATAGATGTAGATTTCGCTAGATATACACTCCGGCTTCGTAGGACGATTAAGGGCTTAACAGGCAGGGAAAATCAGATACAGATTCTCGCGGGTGTTTACAGGTTGAGGGCGGGATTATTGATGCGTGTTCACAAAAAATATTACAAATATGTACTTCACATAGTAATAATAGCTAACGGGCTCTAAAAAATATTATTATTAATTTAAAAACATTTGAGTTATCTATAAGCTACCAATAGCTAGTGGATTGCTCAAATGTTATTGTAGTAGCTGCAGTATTGTAATTAGTTATTAGTGTTTTATTTTACTAAAGCCATTTATAATTGGTTTGTGTGTCAATATACAATGTGAATTACTAATCACATTTTTAGACGTTTTAATTTCCTTTCTTTTGGTGTAAGATACAGTTCAAACGCATTTGTCGTTACCACGAGAATTTACGATACTTAAAGGAAAAATATGCGCCGTCAATAATATTTTTTCATTAATAAATTAGGAATTGGTAAGTTTCGTGTCCCTGTAATTTGACCAGGGACCCTTCGAGCCTGAATACAGTAATGTGAATACTGCCTGACGTTAGAAGTAGATATGGTGGCAGTACTTCCCCGAGCGAACTCTTACATAGAGTGCTACTGCTCATAAACCTGTTAAAAATATTTTCCTTATCTATATATATATATATACATATATATTCCTTTCTTGTTTTATTAACAAACTTCTCTTGGTACAAGATACTTATTACATTCGCCCAGTAAGTAAATATATTTGTATATTACTACTCCAATAATACTTTATTTAATTAAAGATGATTTCTTTGCCCTTTTGTCTTTTCATTGTTCGTATTTAATGTTCAATTGTACGTTCGTTTTCATATTATGTTTATTTACAAAGGCGTAAATAGAGCCTGAAGGTAACCAAAAAATTAAGGCACCAGTAATGGTAAAGAAGGTAAGTTTATTGCCAAAATCCTGATAAATGTATCTTTTTTTATCAGCCATGGTTATCGATGCCTGTAACAAGTATTGGAATGGAGTTGATTATGTAATCTGGTATTAGGCTGACGGTGGTTTTTTTTTCTTTTGGTGCCTCTCCACTTTAGGAGGTTGGATGTCAGCATATTATATCTGCCTATATTTTGCCAGAAAATAAGTCTAGCCTGGAAATTTTTATATCCATTCTCAGATGTTCCTAAAGCGTGACTTGCTAAACGTTTACAAATAAATGCAAACATATGCTGTAATTTTATCTAAATTTCATTATCTATTTTAAGAAATTAGATAAGATAGTGTATTAAACTGCACATAATTTGATATTAAACCACTCGTGTAACGATTAAAAAAAAATCGCCTGTACGGCTCGTTTTTTTAACTTACACTAGTGTTTTAGGAATCCTTATTATGAAACAGTTTCATAAACTACAATTTTGTATTGTAAAGTACCTACATTTATCGAGAAAGGCTTTAGACTACATAATATCATACTTAAATCAATAGTAGTGGAGCATAAATGATTTCACTATGCTATAATATTTGATTAAAAAAAAATATATCCATAATTATGAGAAAAAAAAGAAAGAAAGAAAAACTTTATTTGTAACAATTACATTTAAGGCATACAGAAAATAAAAGAGCTACAATATAAAATACAATGTTAAATGTTACAAAACGGACCCAACTCAGCAATGCTGGCTAAAACCAGCGCTGGTCTTCCGCTGGGACCGTGTTCTCATAGTAACTATTCCACGCAGACGAAGTCGCGGGCAAAAGCTATTTTATAATAAAATGCCAGTTTTATTCGAATGTTCATGGAACCTCATTTTCTTCGAAGGAAAAACATATTTTCTCACCTTTCCTGTTATAGTTTAGACAGTTTCGACCTCTTTCTCCTTACAGACTAACGTGTGTTTGCTAAATAGTTAATAGAATAAGTTTGAGAAGTCATTTGTGAGTTGATTAATACAATATTATTGACTTTACATAAATTGTCAGATCCAATGAGAGGTGGGAGGGGGAAGCGGGGTAAAAGAGATGATAAAATATATTAGAGAGATACTTAGGAACAGCGGGGAAGACTATTTTATGAACGCCCAGCCGATAAATGGGGATGTTATAAGTTGAAACTTTTTCTGTGTATATAAGGGTATTCATTACGGCTGTCATCTTTATGATATACCTGCTAACCTGTGTAGTTGGGTGTATGAAGATAATCTTTTTTTATCCCCTGATGGGAAGCTGAAATTCTAATCGATCCAACAAAAGCACATGACTGCGTGGCCGGGTTTAGGCATTGTTTTTTTCGCCAAACGGCACCATTTCGACACCAACACCAACAGTGCATGTCCTTTTCTAAGGTAAGCTTTAGCAAAATTTATCAATATTGGGTAAGTGGTTTAGGCGTGAAAATTTAACATTAAAAAAAGTTCAATTTGGATTTTGAGTTGAGAAATGTAATTAATATTATAAATTATCGAATGTCAAAATGACACGATACTTCATTTAAATTACTCCACGGCAAGAGTCTGAGTGAGATAAAAAAAAGATCGACTGTGAAATTATTTGGATATTTTGTTCATAATAAATACTAAAATCGCGATACGAAATTTGGTGGCGTTTCTGTAGGGGTAGGAGAGTGAAAAATACTTTATGACTTATTCTCAGATATATATAGTAGTCTCAGATATATACATAAAAACAGGTAAGCCGTTTCAGAGCAGTTTGATAAACACAACTGTGACACAAGATTTTTATTTATTAGATTAAGCGAGAACCCTATAACATGCAGAACCCCAGCCTGAATGCGTATAAAAATCTTTATATCGATACCATATGCTATTTTTTAGTAAATTATTGCTGTGACGTAGTATTATTTATTTTAGATCACGTTATTCAGTTAATAATAATAATATAATAAAATAGCCTTTTAATTCCATAATTGTTACAATATGTACAATAAAGTTTGATATATCATTAGCTTAATCAACTATGGACCCCTCTGCGGGTAAAGGCCTCCTCCATTTTTGTCCATATTTTTCGCGTTTGAGCCACTGTGAGCCACTTATCACCCGCTGTCTTTTTTATTTCATTTGCCCACTTTTCAAGAGGACGACCTGCTTTTCTTTTTCCTTTAGGGCCGGACCACTGAGCTATTTGTTTGGTCCATTTTTCTGCGGGGGATCTCACTACATGACCAGCCCATTTCCATTTTAACATTTGTGCATGTTTTAGTGCATCTATAATTTTTGTCTTACTGCGTATGGTAGTATTCTTGTGTTTGTCTTTAAGTTTGATGTTCAAAATAATTCTTAATATTAGTTATTCAGTTACTCAGGTTAAATTCAAATAATACGTAGGAAAAGATTCTCATTTCTCGTGAAAGCCCTTTGTGTAATTGGTACCGAAGTACAGGCTTTTCCCTTATCATCTTTCCTCAATAACAAGGCCGTGTTAGGTAACATTGTTTACTGATAGTTTGAATACGGTGTTAGGATAACACAGAAGATTGTACGTGTATAATTAAAATAATTAAAATTAAATATTATGTCTAACAAGTTTATTCGTAAAGGAATCTTGACTGGGAAAATGACGAGTGAAAGTCGATCGCGAAACTTAAGATTTTTTAATAGTTGATAGGGAATGGGGAGGATAGGGGAGGCTAATGTCCAGCAGTGGACGTCCTATGGCTGAGATGATGATGAAGATGATGAATAGTTTATAGCGTTGGCCAGTATGTCTCTTTTTGGTCCGTGACGATATGGTCGAAGATGTAATCACGTTAGACCTATAATGTTTACTGGCTCTCAAGCTATGGTGCCTGACGTGTTTGGTGATAGTTTTTCTAGCTTGAGGGTGGTAGCTAGCCAGGCGGATACTTGAAACTACCCTAAAACCATACTAGAAAATTATAAAAGGGTGTTTGTTACCTTCACCGGAAGCTCAAGCTGTTGGTGGGGATCGAACCGGCGTTCAACAGTTTGACCGGCGACACTCTCATCTCTAAGTTTTGTCGCCTCTAAGTCCTACTAATATTATAAACGTGAAAGTTTGTGTGTATGTTTGTTACTTCGTCACGCTCAAACGGCTACACCTATTTCGATGAAATTTGGTATGGAGATAGTTTACAACCTGGATTAACATAAAGGCTACTTTTATCCCGAAAAAAGTATTGTTCCCGTGGGATAATTGAGATAGCGAGAAAACTGTAATCCATGCGGGTGAAACCACGGGGCGCTACTAGTATACTACAGCCAACACTCGTACACACAGTTTAATTTATTCGTGTGTACAAACAAACATACGAGTGAAGCGAACAATATTATACGTATTCCAGGAGACTACATCAACGTTTTACAGGGGTGTTACATAAAAATGGCACACTAAACCTTTGGTTGTTATTTTCTTTTTATTATAGCACTCATTTAAGCCTCCCACATATTTCTTACAAATGTGTGTCGTAAATGGAGTTTTGTAACCTTGTCGTATTTTTACTGACAACTCTCGACCATAAATGGAGAAGAGAGATCAACTACAGCGGGATTAAAATCGATTTAATTAGTTTGTGCATATAATGTATTAGCTACGCCCCGATTTTTACCGGCGTGGTGATGAAATACGGTGATGATGGTGACGATGAAAATAAGTGTATGTGTTAATCCAGGGTATAAACTATATTCTTTCCAAGTTTTATCCAAATCCATTTAGCCGTTTAGGCGTGAAAAAGTAACAAACATACATGCATACATCCATAGTAACAAACTTTCGCATTTATAATATTAGTAGGATTATTATTACATACCCACAATTTTAAAAAAAAAATGAAAACTTCTTTCAAAAATATTAGGCGTCGCATGCATTTAGATTTCAAGGATATATTCCATTGAAAAAAATTCTCACATGTCTCACGTACCTACATATTATTCTTTTCAATACACTTGCTCGTAAACTGAACCTTATCACATTGCTTTTAGGGCCATAAACCGCACACACGTGCGTAATACTAGTGCGTAATAAATTATCCCTACAAAGCTAAATTAGTACTTTATTACAAGCTATATGCGAGAAAACAGAGTATTCTAAACCTAATTAATTAAATAATGTAAGCCATGCGTCATGTTTTTTTTTTCTCGCAAATGTGTTCAAAAACGTCGTATAAAACTCGTGAGGTCTGCTCCTTACACGCTTGGCTGAATGACGCCCTCGCATGCGGCTCCCACTGCAACCCACAGCCGTTTGTGTAGATATAGCATAGCATAATTAAGCTCACTTATCACGTATCATATATACTGTAACATAACGATTAATCAAAGTAAAAACAAGGCTTAATGTCCATTCCACGCGGTATATGAATTTTTCCCTAAAGTTGTATATTATATTTTTATACTGTATAGGTTTGACCGCTATCTCACTTGTTGATCAGTGACGATGTGGTCGATGTTATCACGCTAGACCTAGAATGCTCTAGCTCATTACTGGCTCTCAAGGACTGCTGTCTGAACACACTATGTGATCGGTGACAGTATCAGAGTACTCGAGTTTGAAACTCGAGTACTCGGTAGAAGAGTATTCATTCGACAGTACCCTACCACCTTGCTGGAAATTTGATAACGGTGCTACCTTCACCGGAAGCTCAAGCCGTTGGTGGGGATGTTTGACAGGCGACGCTCCTACCGCTGAGCTATCATAGCTTCAGAATCTTGCACAGAAGATAAGATAAAGTTTTGTTGTTTTATTTATACTCAATTTGGTGAACATTACAAGGCTTATAGCCTTATTTAAATGGAAGACAATGTGGCACACAAAGGAATTATTCGCGAGCACGTCACAACTTAAATCCTTTCGAGATTTAAGCCAAAATATCGCGTGGGGTGAATATGACTCACATTAATACAACAGTATTAACACAATCAGTGAATGAAGATTAAACGTGTAAGTCTTGTTCAAAAAGTCTTAAGAAAAGGTTGATGATTTGTACTGGTAAAATAGTGTAAAGTTGTTGTATGTATTGCTTCCGGGCTGTTTTGCCGTGGTCTAAGTGAAACTAGTGTTCCAGACGTTTCGTCGATCACTGCGGTCGACATCTTCAGTAGTTCAGGTCCGAGCGGCGACAAGAGCGTGGAACTCTCCTTCGCGGCGTCTTTTCTGTTACTGATGTGGTGATACTCTGTTACACAATTTAAGCATGAACCCTTTAAAGTTAAATAAATAAATTGAAATTGAAATAAAGCCCAAGATCAACTACTGTATTTGAAGGTATGTAGTTGCAGAAAGATATCAACCACGTCAAACGACGTGTAATAATAAGAGCTAAAATAACCGGATTATGTTAAACGCTGTATGTTCTGTAAACCGTAAGATTTATCCAGAAATCGGATGGAGTTGCGACCTCGCGTGAAATGTGTTTCCGACTTTACGACTCTAATCTCGGAAATCGAGTTCACTTTACGTAAGATGTATGGGTTCAGCCGTTATTATCCGTAAAGCAATTTTGCGGATTTGTCTCAACTCTACTTACTGTTGTTTGGATCACAAAAGCGATAATGATGTAAGGAAAAATATATATATATATTGGCATCGAATTAAAGACATACATACATTTTCTGATTGAGCAACAAATGCCTATTTCACTCCTTAAAGTGTTAGGATCCTGTTAATATTGGCCCAGTCGAAATAGATGCTGAACTGAGGCTGACAATTTAAAAATAAAAAATGTGTATCTCGACACTGTTGCTCTCGGGCTTCCGTTATACAATTTATTATTAATATTTATAAGTTCAACAGGTGACAAGGCTGGCTGCGGTTATACAGGCAGAGAGGGCGGGACAAATTCTGATTCGTGTTGATTTAAAATGTTACTAATATTATATAGGTAGTATACAATGGACCTACGGGCTAAAAAAAAAATTGGTTGTCTGTAAAGTCGGTGGTCAATATACGTGATAACGTCATAATCATTTATGACTTTGACTTTGACTTTGACTTCGACTTCGACTTTGAGTTTGAGTTTGACTTTGACTTTGACTTTGATTATTTTATGTAATACAAAACTCAGGTGGCACGTTACGCGGAACGTTACGCGGAACGTTACTATTTTTCATGAGTGTTGCTGGTATTCATCAATTTATAAAACGTTATCACGTCAAAAATATTCTTAATCACACTTTTAGACGTTTTAATTACTTCTGGTGTAAGACACATTTCAAACGCATATGTCGTTACCGAGAATTTTTGATAAAGGAAAAGTATGACCGCTCCAAATTTCTTATCACAACTAAATTAGCTAATGAAATCAAATTATGGTCAGTCAGAATCAACCTTGGTGAACTGTTCTCATATATGCTATATTTTTAAAGTTTATTGGACATGTAGGACTTTCTACAAAAAAAACTGAAACTACTCAATATAATCTATTTAGGAAATGGTTAAGCTTTAATCCAAATAACTCCAGCTGTCACCCATTAAAAGTATATATGATTGAGATCAAGAGGGTATACTCTGCCGCGAGTGATTATTGGCAATACTTTTTTCAATTTCCTAAAGGTTAACAACACATTAAATCCGTGTCTAATGAAATGGAAATACGTGCGTGTTTGATACAAAATATACCTATGGTAACACCTACCGAACATAAACAGGAGACCTATTTGGCAAAGTTTGTATGTACGTTTATTTGTTTTGAATGCCCTTGTCATGTTGACAAGGCTTAATGGATTAGGCTGCATAAACGGGGAGTGTTTTATCAAACAGTTCTAATAATCTAGGTAAAATATTGTCACACATTAACATTAATTGGTATGGAAAAAACCGTCTTGCCCCGCCTTGAAAGAATATGTAAGAATGCGGTCTACGAACTACTATGGAACAGATAAAAACGCCAAAAACGATCACACCTGACGTTTGTTTTAGCATAGATGGCGTTGCGAACGGTTTTCGTTCAACTTTAGAGATGCATGAAAACTGTTAAAAATGCCTCCGTGTACAATGTGATTATTTTTTGACAACTCCGACACTAAGCCACTACAAACGTGAGTAAATAAAAAAACATTGAAAAATACCTGCAATATTTTCTTACGTTTTTTGTACGAAAACTTATTTTTTTAACATTAAGATAAATATAACAAGACATTTTAAACATAGCTCATATAATATTCATATAAACGATCGTATGTGATAGCTCATGTAAATGACATTGTAAATAGCTTCGTTCAATGTGAGCAATTTTTTTGACAAAAATGCCACATTTCTTAATATAACCCTTGTTCAGTTGGAAAGTGCTACAAAAGTCAATTGTCCGTCTCGAACGCACCTTGATGTTCACCTCAAGACTTTGATGTTCATGATCAAATGGTAAACAGTTATATGGTGCAAGATACGACCTCAAAGAACCTAGACAACGTCATCACTCAACATCCGGTGAGACAGTTGAAATAACTTTTTCATTTATTATATTGGAAACATTTATGAAAAAACCTCAAAAACAAATTCTGCCAAATCTATTTAAATTTAAATTATAGATGTCATTACTCAAGTTGTAACAGGTTTTATTGCTCTAGGCCTTACTAATTTGAGATATCATTTACTTTATGTGTAATTAAACAGAAACGCGTGAAAATGTACGCAAGCTGTGCCACAGCTGCAAAACCATGTTTGCCATCCCTATTGCTATGATAAATAAGGCGGGTCCTAATTAAATAGGTTTACTTGTGCTGACAGATATACACATTTTGGGTTAAGTTTGTATACTGTATTTTGAACCAACTGCAAAAGGAGGAAGTTCTCAAAACAGTTGTATTTTAATTTATACTTGTTACCTCAGAAACCTGTCATGAAATAAACGATTTCATGTTTATGTTTATTCAATGTGATACATCTACTTTTCGATCGATCTCATAGTGTTATAGAAATATTCGATAAAGTAATAGATAGATAGATATAAAACTCTAGTGTTTCTCCGTATTCTCCAAGTGTAACAAAAGTAACTTAACACATTTCTTGTCTTTGTAGTTTATACTATCCTAGAGAAAGAAAAGGCAGACTTATCGTTTAAAGCGATTTATTTCAGTCAACCTTCTGTCTTGGAGGGTTTTATGCTGTAATTTGTGTATTTTTGATATGAAGGATACTATCTTTGTGGCAGTAACTATATATATAAGTCAAATGATATATCATCAGTATCAGAGAAGACGCCGCGAAGGAGAGTTCTACGCTCTTGTCGCCGCTCGGACCTGAACCACTGAAGATGTCGACCGCAGTGATCGACGAAACGTCTGGAACAAAAGTTTCACATAGACCACGGCCAAACAGCCCGGAAGCAATACATACAACATGCAACGCCGGCCGTGAAAGCCTTAGAGTTTACATTCAAATGATATAGTTTATATCTCAATAAATAAATGTATCACGCAGTTGACCGGCTTAGATGAATTAGAACTATTTGGTCAAGTGTGTAATTCTTTAGACTTTAGGAATTTCATCTTCAGTAACGTTTCTCACTAAACTTAATGACATTTAAAATGGACAGTTAATTTTGGGATAAGCTTTTTGCTTGCTCAATTACTTTACGCAACAAATAATTTCACTTGACATTGGCTAAATGCACAAAATCTGCGAAGCTAAAATATAATACAACAAAAAATCTCTTTAAGCACATTGTTCAATATATATCTCACAGAGCTTTTTTTTTTTTTTTTTTTTTTCTTTATTTAAAGAGCTTTTTTGCTAATGCGAATATGCCGCTCTGTGAAACCTAAATCTATATACACTCTATTTTCTAATACTAATAAACACAATACATTCATCCTCTAATTTTAAGACCGTACTTAACTAATTCTAGTATCATTTTTGCCTTATCAGAATGAGGGTAAGACAAGTAGGCATTACATGCACCAATGGAACTGTCACTAAATAATCTACGTCTAGGCCCTTCGTTACGGACACATTCCACTAGAATGTGATATACGTCTTCTTCTACGTTGCATATGTCACATAGTGGTGAATTAACCTTGCGCATGAGGAAGGCGAACTTGTTCAACGGGATGTGTCCGCAACGGAGTCTGAGCAACAATACTAGATCCTGCCTCGACAACCTACAATTGTCAATCCATGGTGAGTTCAGAGGCTGCGGCTGGATTGTTTTGAACCAAATTCCTTTCTCTCGTGATCGCTCATCGAAGTATTCTTTCCATAAACTATGGCATCTATTTCTAACTAAATTTAGGCACTCTGTAAAATACGGCAGCACCGGAAATTCAACACCGTCGGAACAAGCTTGTTTAGCTAACGAATCCGCGATCTCATTGCCTTTTATCCCTAGATGTGATGGAATCCATTGTAAAATAACAATCTTAGAGCGTGATGTGAGTTCTAAAATTGATTTTAATATAGCATAGGCAATCGGAACACCTCGAAAAGTCGAGGTGCAGCGAGCCAGGTGGTGGAGTGCACTTTTCGAGTCAGTAAATATGACATATTTCTCAAGATTAAGTGATTCCACATAGGATAGCGCTTCAGCAATGGCAATCAGTTCAGCGTGCATTATAGAAATGTTACAATTGATTTTAAGTTTTATATAATGTTGATTTGTCTCATCAAAGAAAGCAGCACCTATATTATTATCCTTAATTTCTTTGGACCCGTCAGTAAAAATTTTATAGAATCCATGATAATTTGATATTATCTGATTACAAATGTTGTATAACTCTAACCTCGAATAATCTCGTTTAGCTTTACTCATTGGTTCAATAAACCGTATGATTTTATGCAGATTTATGTTACTTATCCAGGTGTTAAAGGAGAACATTTCTAATTGTAAGCTGCAATGAACAGGAGTGTCGCTAATATAATCATACATTGCAATAAGTACTGGGATTTTCTTTCTATTCCAATAACTATTGTCTTTCGACGCATACAAGTGTTTTATGGCTTTTAAGGTAGGACTGTTATGAATTGAACTAGCCTTAAGACAAAATTTTCCGGCTAAATATAGTCTGCGTATCTCCAGCGGTGGTAAGTGTAATTCCACTTGCATAGCATGGACCGGGGTTGACTTTATAAATCCACCTATCACTCTCATTGCCTGATTTTGAAGTCTATCTAGCTTAAGCAAGTTAGTGTCACTACTGTTCCCGTATATAAAGCTGGCGTAATCTAATCTACTACGTATGAGCGAGATGTACAGACGACGCAAATGTTTCGGGTGTACACCCCATCCCGAGCCTGACAGCACTTTAAATATATTGAGATGTTTTATTATTTTTTGACAGAGTTCATTAACATGTTTACCCCACCTCAACGAGCGATCTAACCATAAACCAAGATACTTAATCGAATGGACTACTTCCAAGCGAATGTTGCTTATTTTTAAATCAATGTAGTGATCAATAGGTTTTCTAGTTCTTGTAAACAGGCATACTTTGCTTTTGTATGGTGAGGCCTCTAACCCGATGTTAACTAGTAATGTAGATAATACATTAAGAGCTATTTGTAGATTATCTACCGTATAGACTAAACTTTTGTGACTTGCAAATAACACGAAGTCATCCGCATACTGTGACATAGTTACGTTATCAATCTTTTTACATATGCTTATTGTCGCGATATTAAACAACAAGGGTGAGATAGGGTCACCTTGACCTAATCCCTGCCTTGTCTTTCTACAACCAACTATTCCATCAATATTTATACTTACGTTCCTATCCGTTAAAAAGTTCCATAAATAATTACACAATTTTATACCTACACCAAGTTTGTCCATTATTCGTAACAACTCCTTTATATCCACATTATTATACGCATTATATAAATCAATAAAACAGCCTAGAGAAAATTGTTTTTTATAAAAACCCACTTCTATCATCGTAGTTAGATAGCTGAGGTTGTCTAGACATGACCTAGACTTCCTAAAACCTACAGTAAACTCTGAAAAACAACACTCATGTTCTAGAAACCATTCCAAGCGTTTATTTAATATAGAATGAAATATTTTGCACAAACACGATATAAGCGATATTGGCCTTAGTGAGGAGTCAGAACTTGGATCACGACCGGGTTTGGGAATAGGTATTATTTGTATATCTCGCCACTGTTCAGGAACAAACCCATGGCTGAGAAACATATTATACAAAATTTGCAATGTTTTCAGGCCTTCATCAGGCAAGTTTTTTATCATAGAGAATGATATATTATCTATTCCTGGCGTGGTGTCGGTTGATTTTATGCACTTTATAATTTCATGTTTGGATATGGGAACTACTAATTTCGTGTTTGTTGACAAAAAATCTGGTTTATTATTTGGTACAAAATCAGGGGTTAAACTGCGTAGTAGTACCTGCGCGCTTTCGATATTTACTTGCTTATAATAACCATTGTTACCTTTTAACCACCTCATGCGTCGCCACATGTCATTAGACGATGTTCCTATATCTATACATGTGCAAAACTTATGGAAAGATTCACTTTTCGCTTGACGTGTTAATTTTTGAGCTATTGCAATTTTCTTTTTTAGTATTATTAAATTACCTGGTATTGGATTATTTCTAAAAAGTTGCAGTGCCAGCCGACGCTCTGCTACAGCTTTCGACAGTGCGACATTCCAATAAGGTTTTGGTTTGAAGTTACTAGCCGGATTTTTGTTGATTTTTTTGTAAGGTATGCAGGCATCCGCTGCTTTATTAATAGTATCTATAAACAGGTTGTAGGCTAACTGGCAGTTCTCAGGCAACGTCAGGTCTGTAAATATAGTACATAGAGAGGTCTTATAAGAAGACCAGTCAGCTTTTTTAAAGTTTCTTTTTTTTATTATTAGTTTACTATTATACATCGATTCTGTAGATATTTTAATTACAAGGTGATCACTATTTAGCGATTCGTTAGTAACAATCCAGTTAAATTTTATTGCAATATCTGTTGAAATTATGGACAGGTCAGGGGAGGTTTTTTGTAACCTACCATCTACTAATTTGACTCTAGTTGGTGATCCATCGTTTAAAGTTATGAAGTCAGAATTAAGTAAGGAATCAAAAATTTGAGTACCCCGTGACTCAGTTTTATATGACCAAGAGCTATGATGGCCGTTCAAGTCACCAAGTATCAACGTTTTTTTATCGGCCAACGACCATAATTCTTCCCAATCTTGTTGGGTTGTGGTAGTAGAAGATGGACAGTATACGGATATAATATTCTCAAGCGAGTGACAGTTGGCAAGTTTAACATGTAATATTTCCAAACCAGAGTTAGTTAAAGATGAGCGAATCTCATGAGCTTTTAGAGAGAAATGAGTCAAAATAGCTACACCTCCGTAGCCATCGTCCCTATCATTACGAAATGTGTTATAGCCACTTACTCTCATATCCCATTGTGGTTTATACCATGTTTCACTTAGAGCTGCCACGTGAACTTTCTCTTGGGACATCAGCTGTTCAAATGATATAAATTTACCCTTTAAACTTTGACAGTTCCATTGGATAACGTTCAGCTTATATTTATGTGAGTTGTGATCCATCATAAACCAAAGAACGAGTTTACAAAAGGCAAGTCAGTAATATATCTAGGCAAAAATGATACTAGCCACTTAAAACAGATCTGCGCTGCAGCTAACCACTTACTAATAGTAGGTCTGTGATCTCTAAAAATTAAATCTTTTAAGTTTTCTACTAACTGTTCCAAAGTCATACTATCTTCTTTCTCAATTTTCTTTTTTCCTCTCTTTCTATTTTTCTCCTTTTCTTTAGGTGCTGATATCACCGAGTCAGCTTCGCATTCTGTATCGCTAAAACAACCTTCCCAGCTGAAGCTATCCTCATTTACGGTTTCCTGCGTGCGCGATGATTTTTTTGACTTTTTACCATTTTTCTTCTTCTTTGTCTGAGAGCTTTCCTTAACATTAAATTCATGCGTTGATTTTCTGTTACTATCAGCAGCAGGAGTCATTAAAATTGAAGCGTAAGTGGGAGTTGCTTGTGTAGTTGAAAAATCTACCCTCATTTCTTGGTTTTCTGCGTTGTGACCCAACTTAGGATAGTTAGCATGATTTTTCTGAAGCTTTGATGGGGTGTTCTGCATCAGCTCGTCAGACTGCGGGGGAGTAGTGTTTGGTACGTACAACGTTTGGGCTTTCTGATAGGTGCAGTTGAAATCTGCCATTAATATTCTTATTTTTCTTTCCTTTAGGTAAGCAGGGCACTGTTTACTTAAAGCTACATGGTCACCTGTACAGTTAACGCATATAAACGACGTTGCTTCACAATTTTCGTGGTTCTTACCACATTTGGGGCACACAGTTTTCTTTCTGGGACACATTTTCCTCGGGTGGCCGAACTTCCAACAATTAGAGCATTGTGTGACTGGAAAGATATAGGGATCCACTCTAACTCGTATTCCGTGCACACAGACATAAGTAGGTAAGGAAGGGCCTTTAAAACACAGTCTTACACTTTCACTTTCTACCCATCCAGGACTGTCTTCTCCTCTTCGAGTCAACCTTTTTACAGACAATATCTCATACTCACTCTGTATACTTTCCATGATGACTTTCTCATCTAGGTCAAGCTCGACTTTCCTGATCACACCATAAGAAGATGCCACGTCTGCTGTCTTGTAGATCCTCCAGCCCTTCTCCTTTATATCTTGACAAGATAATAATTTTTCTAGGCCTAAATCCGTATCAAATGTTATTTTTATCTTGAAAGGATTAATATACTTTATCTGTACAATATTCGTAATACAGTTATCTTTCATCAATCTGGCGAAAGCAAATTGCTTCGGTAATTCTACTGCAGACGAAATGTACGCCTCCACGTTTTCATCGGAATTCCGCTCATCAGATGCACTTCTCCTACGAATCCTGTGTCGTTTTCCACCTCCTTTCATCACAATCCAATCTTCGTCCTCATTTTCATCCCGTCCTCGTTTCCTCCGTGACTCCGTATTCTGGTTCTGATCGCTTGACTTTGCTTCATTCAAAACAGTAACAATATCGCCGTTTTGTTCCGAGCACTCTCCGATATTATCCTCTAGAAGGTCAAAACTATTCATCACCGGTACATTTTGAATTGAGTCTTCCTCCATAGTGAATAGGGTGCGTTATTAAACGCACCGAATTCGCAGCGCTCCGCGTGCATTCCACGCGGAGCCGTTATCTAGCCGAACTATACGAGCGCTTCGTTAATGACACTAATGCACAGGTTCACTCAACGACAGCTACAGTCGGACTGCTCACAGAGCTTGTAGGACATGAAAAACTTATCTCAAGATGTAGTTTAATCTATAGTTGGAATGAACTAACTTATTCTCATAAGTGGTTCCCGTTCATAATAAAAAAGGGTATAAAAGCGGTTCTCAAGAGCCGTCAAGAACCATCACGAAGGTTTGAGTAAAAAACTTCGGAAACTGTCATGTTCGTGCAGTTCGAAGGTTATATTAAAAAAGTTTGTATTTTTCTATTTTACTTTGTCTCAACTAGAGAGACATAATATGTCATAAAATTATTTTCGCTTTCACATTTATAATTCACATTCCGAAACGTTGTTAAGCGAATATTAATTTTATTTCGCTTGAAACACGCAAAATATCACTTATAAATCTTTTCTTTCTCGCCAGAGATAAAACCGTTCGCACCCTGGCCATCCTGAAGTGACATATTTCCCCAAAACTTTCACAATTTTTCAACACTCAACCTCACCCCTGTCATAGAGGATATATCCGAATCCGCAAGCAATTTCCAAAAGGTTATAATTCAAAGAAAGTATTTTCTTTCGTCTTACATCGGCCATTCCTATTTCTTAGACTTCGTATCATCTTTTAATAATAATAATCGTTGCCTCCGAAACTTCGTTCGAGTTATTTATTAATTAATCCGCTTAATTTTATAATTATTAATTCTTCGAAATTCGAGGCATTCTTTGGTAATTTACTGTTCAAATATTATTATCCAATAACTAGAAAAGTAGATTAATGCGCTAGCTTAATTGCCTAACGCCCAATTAATTAACTAATCCTTTTCATTCATCGTCCTCACTCTTAACTCGTGGATACAAACCTACTAGTACACTGCTTTAATATCACGTTTAGCTAGAGTGTCCAAAGACACATTTGAATATATTTTGTCCAAGAAATCATATGTATATAAATAAAGAAGTTTAAATAACCTTAGCACTAAAAGCACTTGTGTTCAATATTGTACTCAACTAGCTCTGCCTAGCGGTTTCACTCTCGTAGACTACAATTTTCCCGTCATTTATTGGAAAGTCTACCCGTTATAGGAACTGATCAGATTTTAAAATTGAAAATACCTACATATCAAATTCAAATTCAAAATCATATCACGTAATTGCTAAGTACAGGAGTTCAATGCAGGTGTTGTTACAATGTACAATATGGTCGCTTTAACCCTTACTACTTACCCTAATAAATTATGGTAAAAATTAAATAATAAGTCCTAGTAATAGTACCTATTCATAGATTAATATATTTTATGTGTTCGATGTGCTCGAATCGCGAAAGTCTAAAAATTACAAATAGCCCTCTGTTTGTGTCGAGAAATATCACGGTCGCTGAATTAGACTTTACAAATGTTTAAGAAGTGATACTTAAGTAAATAATGTAATAATTAGACTAGAATAATTAGAGAGTGCGCCGTGGTGGTACCGGCCTAGAATAGTACTCCCCCATTTCTTCCCGCGGGTGCCGTAAGAGTCGGCTAAGGGACCACGTACCAGAAGGTGGGCAGCAGCGCCTTCTGAGCATCGGAAATCATACTGCGCTCGCCAACCCGCCTGCCAAGCGTGGCGAGTATTGGCAATTCCCCCCAATTGGGGGAGGCATTTGTCCAAAAGTGGACACCCAATGGCTGAGATGAATGAATGAATTAGAGAGTTTGATGGTTTATTGCATTAACATCATGCTAGGCGGAACTTACGTTCAAATAATTTGTAGGAAAAAAATCTCTTTTTTTTTCTCCCTTTTCAGTTACCTTTGCTACTCACGGGATCAATTTTCATTGTGTATGCTCACCGATTTCTACGCAATTATAATGTCGTCCACGTATACGTAGCACTTTTCAGTTATATAAACCGCTTACAAATAATAAAAGAATCATAAAATCGGTTCGCCCAGTCGAAAATTCTGAGGTAACCTCCTCCTTTTTTTAAAGTCAGTTAAAAACAGATTTAATCCAACAGTTTTGCCTCACATAAGAGAACTATTTATTAACGCTCTTTTTCAATTGCTCCTGTATCTCGAGCGCGCCACGCTCGGGACTAGAGCGAACATTTTCACTACACTTCTTTTGTTAGCTACATTGGATTTTATTGACACTTAAACCAATTTTGCGGCACACAACTTGGGAGCTTTTGAAAAATTAAGGCGATTTGTACGTTTCAAACCGGGGAAAACAAGCATTAATTTAAACGATACGAATATATGTGACATAGACAAAGTGCTGGCATTCCTTGATTAAATTGCTGAACGAAACCGTCTAGTCTAGACCATTTTGTTTGAATTTATCTTATTTTTTATTATGTTTTAAGGAAAGATGGCTGTTTTGGTGGCAATTTATTATTACGAACTATTACTGTGCTGCACACTTTTTATTTTGGTTTATTTGATCTTCAATAGTAAATGACTACATATTACATATTATCAATGCTATTTTTTATTGTAATGTAATCATCTAAGCCATAGGCCACCCCCATTGATTATCAGAAGGTCCGGATGGAATCGGCCTGCATCTAGCCAAAAGTGTTCCAAAAGTGGACAGACAACTTTTGGAACACTTTCGGATTACATGCCGCACTAATAATATGTCTATTCTAAACGAACTGAACATTAAAACCCCGCTCTCCACGTTCGCTATTCGCGTCCTGCACAGACTGATTTTCCTGCTTCTCGATTTATATATTCGTTTTTTTATAAAGTGCTTTTTATGCGGGGTCACCAATTGGGAGACGGTTAGATCATATTGACGACTGACACTTGGTACTCAGAATAAAAATCAGAATGATTATTTTTAATATATTTTATCTTGCAGTGACTCCTGCTATGCCTCAGACACGTGACCAGAAGAGACGCTAACGACTAAGAAAAGCTCATTATAACAGGTCACGTGGCAGTGAAGTGGAGTAGAGGAAGATCCCCAACCCAGTGGTCTGACGTCAAGGAATCTACCAAGGAAATTATCCAAAGAGCTATAAGAGAACCAGAATGCTGCAACAACAGGAGAAGCTTCGTATGAAAAACTTTTCATGGTGATCACGACCCTAGTCTTGAGGAATCAGATAAATGTTTGTGTGAATTCATTACGAATAAAATTATTATTTATAAAAAAATATCTATTTATGTTAAGGATATAAGTAAAAAACGAGTTGTACGTATACATAACATACAATATATAAATAAGTTCAATTTTTATTTTAAAAAAATTTCGGCTACTCGTGGGATTTGAACCCACGACTACTGATTACCGTCCTGTAGCTTTGACATCTAAGCTGTAGTAGCAAAATTTCAACATATAAGTCCCGCCTAGTATGATTTTTATGCAATGAACCATAAAAATCTTAATTTAATAATGTCAGACAAACTATCTACGCGATCGATTAAGAAATGAGGAGATCCGTAGCAGAACGAAAGTCACTGATATAGCCGGATTATCAAGTTATAATTTGCGGATTAGCAAGTTGAAGTGGCAGTGGGCAGAGCACATAGCTCGAAGAAGTAATGGACGTTCAAATATTTGAAGGAAAAAAATCAGCTGCTAGTGGGACTTCAACCCACGACTACAGAATACCGTCCAGTAATGGTCGTTGTAGTCAAACAGTTCTTGAATGAAGACCACGGATTGGCAAGCGCAGCATAGGACAGCCTCAGACAAGGTGGACAGACGACATGACTAAGATCGCAGGGAAAGGCTGGATGCGGGCCGCTTCCACCCGGTCCTTGTGGAAATCAATGGGGGAGGCATATGTCCAGCACTGACTAAGACAGCTATGGCTGAGATGATGATGATGATGATAATGATGATGATACAAACACAAATTTAACTTAAGTTTCAATTAATATATTAAGGTCCAATACGGCTGTAAGAACCATGTACTGTAAACCAAATACTTTCAGGGGCCGATAACAATTTGCAAGTCACACAAACTGTTTTAAACTAAAAGGTTATTTATTGCAGGGCTCCGAATATGTTTGTTTCCGTTGTATTGATTTATCGCACTCCCTTTTTGTAGTAAGGGTAAATAATTTAACGGAAGAGAGTGAAGCAAGCCATACTATTATTTATATAGGAGATAACAATGGCTTGCTATTGAGAGTAAGTCCAATATCTCTTGGTGTTTATTTACCAAACCCATCCATGCCTATTCCAACTCTTATATCATTTATAAGTTGCTATAGCTTAGTTAGTTGGTAAAGCGATAAGGACGGTGTTCTGTAGTCGTGGGTTCGAGTTCCTGATTCGAATTTAAACGTAATTTTGCAGATACTTCAGTTTTAAATTAGCACAGATGAACAAATCCTTCTTATAGAGAACTGTGTTCCTTCTATTAAATAAAATCCCAAAAAGCCGGCAGAGAGCGAAGAAAAAGAGAATTTAAATCGGCTATAAAATAAATCTAGTTAGCATACTATGATTATTACAAATAACACATATTGATTTCATTTGATTTGATTTAAACGCTATAGTAATGTAAATTTAATTGAACATGAACTATAATTTGCTTACGAATAAGCTTGTTATCGATATTCTCGGTAGTGACTCTATTCATTTTGGAACGCGGAGATATACCTACATAAACATACATGCCTTTTTCCGTAGGGGCAGGCAGAGACTACAGCCTTCCAAATACTACGATCGCGAGACACTTCTTTCGCTTCATCCACGATCATCAGACCTTTCATACAAGAGCGTCGGTTAACTCTTCACCTGGTTTTTTCTTAGAACTTCCTCATTCTGATTTCGGAACGATCGCATAAGCCTTCCTCTTTCAACACTACCATTGATTTCCCCCATGCATAAGAAATAAAATCTGTGTTTAAAATATATAAAAATGAATCCCTTTTCCCCTTGGTCATGATATCACGCGTTAACGGCTGGGCCAATTAAGATGATTATTTTTTTGTTGTGTTTGTTATTGTCCAGAGACGGATCTCATGAAAGAAAAAAAAGCGGAACTAGCGCGGATATTTACAAAATTTAAACAAAGGTAAAGGTCATTATTACATTTTTCTAATGTAACGTTAGTGATTTTGACAATACAAACTTTTCTAATTTAACCTTATAGTGTTTGAAATAATTGTCAGTTGTTTGACATTTAAGGCAGGACAACGCCTGTCGGGTCAACAAGTCAGAAAAAAAATAAGACACATTTTTTTCATGATGTAAAAGGTCAAATCACAGTCAAACCGGCCCACAAGTTCAAACACCGTGCCAGGGAGTAACGATATCCAAGGAAGGATTAAATAATAGATAATAATTTAAATAAATAGAGTCAAGCCTTGCACTTAAACTACTTATATTTTTGCCATGATTTTATCGTAAGTTTGTTAAGTCTTTGCTTGGTATATATTACACACTAGTGATATACTAATATATTCTGTTAATGTCTATAATAAACGCACTCAGATAACAAAGACAAAGCGCTAGAATAAGCAACTATAGTATAAGGTCTGAACCCTTAATAAGGATAGTTAGTTTGAGATATAATCTTGATTAATTACTTTACTAAATAATTAATTAAGTTGTTTCAAATGATAAAAAGCCACTTGTAACATTCGTAGAATTGAAACTATATTTGAATATAGTCAATTAGTCAAGTCACACGGAAATCTAATTATGAATGTATGAAACACGGAATTTACTCACGTAGTAAGTCAGAGGGTTCCGACTATAGTTTCAACCATATTTGGTAGTATTTTTCAAGGAGAATACGGAGCGCTCGCGGGACGCGCTCGTTGGTTGGGGAACCCTTTGACTTATTACGTGAGTAATTCCCGTGTTTTATACATTTATAAATTGTCTAAACCACGTCAGTTTTAGGAACTTTAATTGTAATAATATTAAAACTCACGTTCATAATTACTTTACACTGTTTTTTACGGGTATAATGTGGTACTTACGCGTAGTCGATCACGATCGACAATTGTTTCGGCTTCTTCCGGGAGCCTTCATCAGAATCTTGAGTGCGGTGCGTTAGTTGTAACGTCGCGTCTCGCACTGAGTGTGAGCCGAAACAATTGTCGATCGTGATCGACTACGCGTAAGTACCACATTATACCCGTAAAAACAGTGTAAAGTAACTCTAATTGTATTGTATTGTATTCTTAGAATTCTAAGCCCAAAGAGTAGATAATGGAACCCTTTTACCACTTAAATATCAGCCAGTTTGTCAGCGAGCACTTTAATATTTTGTAAACTTTAAACTTCAATAGATACACGACTGACATTTTGAAAGAGCGTGTATCACTATTACTAAATATCACACCAAGAATTTAAGTACTGAAAACTATATCTATAATACGCACTTCTTTTCCAATTTAGCAATAAAATATACCTAATTACGTTCAAATTTTTTTATTTTATTTTCACACTCACTATTACATTTTCTGGAATACTGAGAAGGTAATATATATACTTAAGCGTTACTATACTCGTTGCCCGAGTCTGTGTTTCCCGATATGTACAATCTGGAGTAATAATAATAATAATAATAATAATAATAGTAATAATACTGGAGTCTTCAAGTCGCGAATGATATAGCTAGCTACCTTCTAGGTTTGCGTGCTAAATCCTAGACAACGTCATCACTTAACATCAGGTGAGACAGTTGTCAAACGCAAACTTATAATATGTAAAAAAAAAAAAAAAAAAAAACTATTATATTATAATTGCCTCATAGACATTGGCTCAAATATATAATTTCTCAAACCAAACCCGAAACATGTATTTGGTAACGCTGTATTTGAGTATCGAGGTGATTAATTAAATTAATAGGTAACCAATATGTTGGAATATATCTTCCTCAAAGATCAATCGTTACCATACCAACGTGGCAATACCGCCAGCAATTTGGGGACTTTGCCCACTGGTAGCGGATTAATGGTCTGAATTAGTATTATTTTTATTACTTTACACTATGCAAAAGATGTCTTTATAGTAATTTAATATTATGATACTGCTTAAGGCTCTATACTACTTGCCTCAAGCGCATCCTTGAATACTTCGGACACATTGCCAGGAAAGATGGAGACAACCTAGAATAGCTAGTAGTCACTGGCAAAGTGGAAGGCAAGCGATCGCGTGGCCGGAGCCCGATGCGTTGGTCGGATCAAGTCCGGACTACGTTAGATACTTCTCTCTACCATGCTATCCATGTAGCCAAAAACAGGGGATGGCATACATTTGTAAGAGATAAGATCATGCATGGGGGTGGTCACGACCCTCAGACATGAGGAATACGACTCAAGGAGGAGGACTGCTTTCGCATAATCACTAAAAATAATAATGAGGGGTTTCCTTATGAATGTATAAAATACGAGAATAACGTAGTAAGTCAGAGGGTTCCGACTATAGTTTCTACCACATTCGGTGGTCTTTTTCACGGAGCGCCCGCGGACGCGGTCGTGGTTCGCCTAGTACTCACTGACTCGTACCTATCCATGTATTGCAATGATGTCAAGAGGTCATATTTTTTTTTTGTATAAATTATAGTACTCAACTATGCTTGAGGTCGAATAAGTTATTTAAAATAAAGTATTCCTCTGTAAGTTAATTTTGTTGTGAATTCTTATTAGAAATAAATGATTATAGCCGTTACCACACCGTTACCTTGCTGTTGGTAAAAAATATTTTTCATCACAATTCTTACTCATGTCTGAAAATGCCATTTTCTGCTGTCATTAAGAATAATGTCCAAATGATGCACATGCAGGCTGTTACAGATATCGAAGGAAGTGTACAGTCGACAAAGAAAATGATCTACCAGTTTTGATAAAAGTTTCTGTGTTATCAGAATAGTGATAAGGTTGAACCGATCTGTCAGAATAGTTCTAATCTAGATTTTGTACTTGATAGTGGCCTGAATTGGGTATATCACAAAATAGGTCGCGCATGCTTTGCACTACGATGCATACCTGCTATTCTGCCGGTTGACATGGTTCGGAATTGCTGCTTTGCTTCTGTGCACTCTCTTATATCATATGAGACGCACAAGTGTCAGAGTTATTTGTTAAATCTAGTAAAAAGTATTTCTTTGAGTCTAAGTCAATCCGTGCGGATATATTAAGATCTAAGCATAAATATTATATAATTGTACCACAGATTAATAATAAAACGTTTCGGTTCATATGTTATGGCTCTCTATGTTTACAATAGATTACCTACTGAAATTAAGGTATTAGACAATGAGCTGTTCCGGCGTAAATTAAAATCGTGTCTGGTCTCCAAAACCTACTATAATATCAAATAATTCTTTAATAATTATTCTCGGTGCAACTGTAATTTATGTAATAGCGATTAAGTATTAAATTTTATGTAAATTTAAGTAGTAGTAAAGTTTGTATATAAAATATAATACTTAAAGACCACTATTGAATGCTCAAACTGGGCAGGCTGTTGAAACTATTTTAAATTGTAACATCTTTATTTTTATATCACACAGTTGTTCAATAAATATTTTTGATTTATGATTTCTGATTTGAGAGTAATTTTCCAGCAAATATCACGTGAGTGCCGGTTATTAGATAATAATTCTGAGATCGGTTTTCTTGTTCCACTAGCCAAAGTTTCTTTTTTAAAGAAATTCATATGTGTATTAAGACGCGATATGCGTTGAAACTGTCTCTTATTAGTCTCTACCACTTATTAGTTCATCTCAAAAGATAATCATAAATTAGTTTCATATCTTCCCCCACGATAAGGATTAAAGTTGCGCGTATAATAAATGTAGCACAATTTGCCTTAAGACTAAGTTAAAAATACATTAGTTACGTAACATCTAACTAAAGTTATTACTATGCAAAAAGCTCCCTTTTTCACCTTTGCACAAAGGAGAAAAATTTTACACGTACCTCTCATGTAAACTTGGTGGAAAGCAATTAGTCGCACATCCTCTGTAACGCTCTCAAAGGCTTATTAAAAAAGTTACAACATTGGATTTCATCTCAATGGATGTACTCGTATGTGGCTTAACACGTATAACTTAAATGCTACTGAATTAGATAAAATAAGGTCTGTAAAAAGAAAGGTCTGATAGAAAATATACGTAACGAAGGTTTCAAGATTCAGCGCTCACAACATTTTAATATAATATTTAATTGTAAGAATTTATGGACCCGATTATAGCTATATGCCTTGCAGTTAACATATTATAACATCGTTTTTTTTTTTTTTTACATATTATAAGTTTGCGTTTGACAACTGTCTCACCTGATGTTAAGTGATGACGTTGTCTAGGATTTAGCACGCAAACCTAGAAGGTACCTATTCACTCGCGACTTGAAGACTCCAGGATTATACATATCGGGAAAACACACATCTTCGACTACACCGTCACTGACCATCAAGTGAAATAGTGGTCAAACACTAGATCTATACAGTATAAAAAAGAAGTTTAAAGCTGGTAAACCAGCTCTACGGCGAGCTATGGAGAAAGCTATGAATATAACGGGGAATAGGTTTTTTTCAAAAGATTAAAAGCTTACGTTTAACCACTGTCTCACCTGATGTTAAGCGACGACGCGGTCTAAGGTGGAGCACGCAAACTTAGAAGGAACCTATTCACTCGCGTCTCAAGACTCCGGGGTTGTACCTATCAGGAAACACAGACTCAGGCAGTGAGTTCCATTTCCTGGCAGTACGCATTATAAAAGAGGAAGCAAAACGCTTCGTGCGTAACGGTGGTATATCTACCATGTAGCGGTGGCGCATAGTCGTACGTCATAGCTCCGTTCGAACGAAAGTCACCGTTATAGCCCAGCGGATTTGCAAGTTGATATGGCAGCGGGTAGGGCACATTTATCATTGCCGATGTAGTCGAAAGGTGGAGACCACGAACTTATGTACGAGATCCACCAGCAAGGTGGACAGATGACCTGGCCAAGATACTAGCAGGAAGATGTTGTGGAAATCATTGGGGGAGGCTTATGTACAGCAAAGGACATTTTATGGCTGCCTGAATCAAGTTAAAAGTTTTCTAAAGCACATTTGTGAGTATGAATAACTTACACGTAGCCCCTAATTAATGTTTAATATCAAAAAAGAGACCGCAAATGTTCGCAGTAACAGCAATAATCAAACGTTTGTATAGATACACGAGCTGTTCATTTTCTGATATATAGCTTGTAATATAACCTGGTAAGAGGTAATGTCCTAAAAACAGCTGTTGTAAATAGGTTATTGAATATTGTTGTTAAATTCTAAATGTTGTTAATTTCTTAATGTCGTGTGATAATTATGTACTGACTGACGTGCCAATGTTATGCAATGTAACGAAATGGTTAATAAATCAATAAAAAAAAATAGAAAACTATTTCAGAATGTTGTAGGATCACACATCGCTACTGACCATCAAGTGAGATAGTGGTCGAACGCTAGATCCCTAAAGCTATAAAAATTAAATATATTACTGAAATTCTTAGACACAATTTATCGAATCCCCAAACTCAAATTTCGAATTTGAGACACTTCAACAGACTTATCATGTTTCTCGCCCAAACAGTATGTTCACAAACTTTCCCTTCCTGTCAAATACTTCCAAACTGCCTTTACTGCTCCGACAGCCCTTCACATCAATATGGTCTATAAAATAGCGACCGAACAATTGTTTAGAAGTGAAGGGGAAACTCCGAGAGAGGCTGTAAGGAAAAGCGAATGATCTTTAATTTTATGTCTATCTTATTTGTGGCCAATATAAGTTATTACATTACTTATTTACTGACGTAGGTATTTTCTGCGTTTTATGGACGCAGAAGCTAATATCAATGTTTATAGCAAGCCACAAAAAAAAAATATGCACGTGCTTTTATTAAAAATTGGTTGTCTGTAAAGTCGGTTTACGGACGATAGATTTACGTGATAACGACATAATCATGTATGACATTTGACATTTGACATTTGACATTTGACATTTGACATTTGACATTTGACATTTGACATTTGACATTTGACATTTGACATTTGACATTTGACATTTGACATTTGACATTTGACATTTGACATTTGACATTTGACATTTGACATTTGACTTTGCTTTGACTTTGACTTTGACTTTGACTTTGACTTTGACTTTGACTTTGACTTTGACTTTGACTTTGACTTTGACTTTGACTTTGACTTTGACTTTGACTTTGACTTTGACTTTGACTTTGACTTTGACTTTGACTTTGATTATATTATCTAGATCTAGATAAAACTTAGGTGGAACGTTACAGGAATGTTACTGTTACTATTTTTCATTTTGGCATCCATCAATTTATAAAACGTTATCACGTCAAAAATCATCGTTTTCATCCCAGTCACAGAACATCCACTATAAGACATAAGCCTCCCTCATGTCCAATACAATACTAGAACATAGTTACAACACTACAGTTACTACAAAGCAGTCCAACTGGACTCTAGCTAGGGAGTTCCCTAGCTGTAGCCAGCCTATAGATAGCTCAAATCTTCTAACCCACAACCAACTTGCAACCCAGAGTGTTTGAAACATTGCCGCGTTGATTTTCGTTAATCCAATCACACATTATCTCAATTCTTGACAAATATATGCCAGCATTTAGGTCACGTGTCACATGGACCAGACTCGGATAAGTTTTGTAAAATATAATGATCTCCTAGTCCACTTTGGCCCAATGTCTCCACACGCAATGACTCATATATGCCCATTACCTGGGTTAGAATATTTGTCCGCTTCAATTGCTCCGCCGCCGAATTAGCCACGACGCCAGCCCTGTAACTTGCAGCTCTGGATGATGAGGCGCTTGAGTATCAAAGTACACTAAACACCGCTCTAACTTCCAGAGAATATGTGTCACTTACGTACCAACTTATGTCAAAAGTTCTTTTTGTTATTAGTGGGTAATTTCTTTAAATTTGACCCTTCCTCTGCCCGAAACATCAATTATTTATTATAGGTAACCAAGACGCACTATTAAACGTCGTTCATCTTTCTTGTCCTGTTTTGTTATTCAGCTATTATTATTTTGCGCAGACAATGCGATTTGTAGTAGTTTTATAATAAATTTTGTTTTTATTCTTAGGTATACCATTTAAATACTATATTGTTTTTAGATATATAGTCAGGTAAGTTATTATTACATTAGTCACCAATTATAGTTTTAACGTGGATTTTTAGTTTAAATTTGTTTCTTCACATTAATTGTAATTAGTCTTTTCTTTTTTTACTATTCAGCAGTCTCTATTTTATAATTGTCACTGTTATATTAAATAGTTATTATTTGATTTTTAGTTTGCTATTACGGCCTTGCGATATAAGTTTTAAATATATATGCTTCTGTGACGCCGTACGCTGGAACCATCGGAAGATCAGCGCTGGTTAAATACCAGCATTTGCTGAGATGGGTCCATTTTACGACTTGAGCAGTATTCTATTAACGTATTTTTCTATTCTATTTTTTTAATGTATGTATATCAATTGTTTTTAAAATTATTTAGTTACGTTAATATAATGTTGCACATTGTTGTAAATTTCTTTCTTTCTTTCTTATATAATGTTTATATTTGCCTACTTCAATTTAAAGGCTTCATAGGTGCCGATGACATTACAGAGGCTCGCGGGTGTTTACAGGCAGAGAGGACGGGACAAATCCCCATGTGTTTTTACTAAAAATATTACAAATATGTATCTTACAAATGTCCTACGCGCTCACAAAAATAATTACAAATCACATTTTTAGACTTTAATTTCTTTGTCGTAGTCGCCGCGATCTGGCAGCGCAAACTCACCTGATGTTGGGCATCGGACATGTCCAAAACCTAGGTCAAAACTTCGACTATAAACGTGAGTGAAGCCGAATAATACATTCATATAATTTAATTTCCTTTTTATGGTGTAAGACACAGTTCAAGCGCATTTGTCGTTACCGCGAGAATTTTTGATATAGGAAAGATATAGTCGCTCGAAAATACGTTTACAGTAATAAATTAGCCAATAAAATCAAATTTTGTTCAATCACTATTTAATCTTTATGAACTGTTCTCGTAAGTGGTATTTTTTTAAAGTTTAGTAGACATGTAGGACTTTCAACAAAACAAGCTGATAATACTCAAAATTGTCTTTTTAACAAATGGCCAAACCTTAAGAATTGAAGGGTGTAAACCGATACTATACGCAGTAACTTAAACGGTAGATAAATAAACCATTAATCTTATTCGGATACCATTAATCACACAATGCGTTTTGTATGTATACAACAAAGGTTCTATTTGGAACAAAGTTAGGGGTTGGAAGCGATTAGGTGCTTGTCTAAACTACGGTTCTAGTTTGTTAGATGACTAGTATATTAAACAAAGGTAAATTTGAGCAATGTTTACTTTTTAAACGTTTGAAACTACAAGATTTGATTAAGAAACAGTTGCAATATGATAGTTTTGTAAATAGCTCATGTATGATGAGCCTGATATTACTTACTTATACTTTACCTGATATGACTGTAAATTGATGCCTGCAATATTTTATTTATTTATTTATTCTTAATACAAATCATTCAAGTACATTGGCAGACACTGCCCAAAAACCAAAGTTAGGTTTGTCTGGACAGAGCAGTTCTCTAAAACATTAATCTATTACCTACATCAGACAACAATATATTATTATTATTATTAATTATCCAACAATAATATTTGTAATTAGTCCTATATCGTTATAGATAAGTGCTGTCGCTATGTAACATAATTACCTGCAAAATAATCAAAACTACCTCGCAATTTCACAGCGCCACCGTAGCGCACCAATATAAAAGGTGTTTGTAAAACTCACCATAGCTAGGCCGTTATTATGAACCTCTATTTATTATTAAATGAGGTTCTTATGACATGAATGCTAATTTATACTCGTAACAATTACTTATTTATGATTAATTATTACCTACTTACTCTTAAAGTATATGTCTCACATAAAATAAAACCAACATGATAATCAAGATAATTACATAGTGAATCTCAATCGAACTAATCTAAATAAAAATATCCTTGAAAATAATGACAAAGCATTTACTACAAATAAAATAATCAAATTCCAATCTCCTCTCTTTTGAAGTCGAGAAGAGATACATTTTATTACTAGCTGCGCCCCACGGGTTCACCTGCGGGACTACCTTTTCCGTCACCACAATTATACCACCGGAACTATTCTTTTCCAGGATTAAAAGAAACCTATGTGCTATTTCGGCGTATGAGATGTCTTCATTCCAAATTTTATACAAACCCGTCCAGCCGTCTCGGCGTGAGGAAGTAACAAGCATACAAAAGACAAACGACAGATACACTTTCGCCTGTATAATATTAATGTGCCATGATCCACTAATGCGTCGCAGGTTTGTTACACAAATTTGTTTGATATCAAGGAGTCTAGATTTTGAAACTGAAAGTTGTACAAGCGTTTTAACTATAAATATATATGTAAGTTTCTTATTTCAAGGTACTCACTCAGAAATACTAAATCGCCACGGAACTGCATGCGTGAGAAGACAGTACCAGTACGCCAAAGATCATCGAATTAAAAATAGTTTTTACGGCACCAAAGCCAATTGAAAGGAAATGGATTCGACGGTATCAATATTCGTAAAATGTTCAGGTACCGCCAATGGGGAAATTATTGTCGAATGTTTATGGATCGGTTACATTTTATTTATAGTTAACGGCCCGTCAACGGCCCTCCGCTGCCTTCCCCGGGGGCACATTACATAAATTAACTTTTTCGTATCTTGTATATGTAGCGTAGCGTCATCGTTTTTTTTGATGTTGATACAATTTCATTGTTGAAGCGATGATAGATCCGCGGTGGGAGCGCCAACTGTCAAATTGACGGACGCTGGTTCGACCCCCATATATGGGTTAAGCCCCCCACATATGGGGGTAGGTTACATTCGAGTACCCGCCTGGCTAGCTACCACCCTCAAGTTAGAAAAATTGACACCAACCACATAGTGTGTTCAGGCAGCAGTCCTTATTAGAGCCAGTAATTATTCTAGGTCTAGCGTGTTAACATCTTCGATATAAATAAAAATAATAATATGTTCGAAATATAAAATGTACGAACATTTTTTATACCTTTTTAACCATTCATTAAAATAAAGTATAAGGTTTAATCGGTGTTTTGACACAAACTATTATTTATTTAACATCGAAAACATTATAGAAAAAAATATGAAATATTTGAATGGATTCGGTCAAATACCTTTCGTTCTGAACCCGAAGACTGATGCTCAATCATAATGACGACATGCTTACAAGGGTTTTCTTTCAAGTAATTTTCCTTGTAAAATGTAAAAGTTTAGGTGCTCGTTAGCCTCAACAGATATATTGAACGAACGAGAAAATAAATAAAACAAATACAAATTTGATACAAATGAAGACAACAAAATAATCAATGTTTTCTTGGTTCGTATATATATAATAAAGCATGTAAGGCTATGCCCGATTTAACAATGTACACTATAAGAGAAGCTAAAATCGCAATCGCAAAGGTGGTTGAAAAAACTAAATTATGAAGAGACTGAAAATTTACTACGTGATAGTATATAATGATATCTTTCAAACTTCCCCTCCTCAATCAAATCCTCAATCTAGTTCACACACATAAACATCCCAGTCATTCTCAAACACACACACACACACGCGCGCACACACACACACACACACACACACACACACACACACACACACACACACACACACACACACGCGCGCGCGCGCGCACACACACACACGCACACGAATATATATATATATAATTATAAATACAGATAGAATGTAAATAATGATAATGTATATGTAATAAAGGATATTGTGTCTCAGAAGGAAACAGATGTCCACGACACAAGATTTATTCTTAGTGTGGGCTCTGAACGCCAATGTTATTGTATTTATTATTACTATTATTATATTATTATTCGTGAAGCATGTAACTTACTGTTTAACAATAAAACATTATTAAAATGTTAGAATAAAAAAATCTAAGATTTCAGTTTTCAGTTAGTTATGTCAAAATAATTGTCAAACCTTTCCAAGTGTAATCTTGCAGGAAATTTGAATGCAATTTCTCGTAACTTGTAACGAGAAAATAATGTTATATAATACATGTAATGACATATAGATACCACTTATATGTATTGACAAAATAACAATAAAAAATATATAGAAAACAGCTACATAATAATAATATAATGTAAATGCCGTTTTTTAATTAAGTTACTTTTTTATATGGTGAAATATATTTAATAGAAATTAAATATTTAATAAATTTGACTGGCCAGTTGGCGCAGTTGGTAGCACTCTGCCTTCAGAGCCGCTGGTCCTGGGTTCGATTCCCGGATAGGTCAAACATTTGTGTGCATCAACATGTCTGTTTGACCTCTGTCTGGGTGTTTATATGTATATAAATATATATATCAATCATCAGGTTACTATAGCACAGGTTCTGCCTATTTTGGGACCTGAAGACCTTGTGTGAATGTTAATAGATAAATAAATAAAATAAATAAATTGTAATTTAGGTTTATTCTAAATATATTTATTTATCAATGTAGCTATATTTTTTTTAACCGATTTCTTAAAAAGAGGGTTACTCAGTTCGACCGTGTATATTTTTTTTATGTGTGTTCGCGGATAACTTCGTCGTTTATAGACAAATTCTCAAAATTCTTTTTTGTTAGACGAAGTGGTCCCATTCAAATTTCATCAAAATTGGTCAAGCGGTTTTTGAGTTACACCTCAATAACTGAAAAGTGTTACGTCTATCTAGATGATTTCCTCATTGAAGTTGAATGACAATTATCGCGTGAGTAACCAAGGTCACTGAAAATGGTAAAATAAAGTCTTATTATTTAATTGGGTTTTTTTTTTCTAGTTAATGAAATGTTTGTTATATGATCAACAATGACGATGTAGTCAAAAATCACACAATACTCAAAATATTGATCTACTTTCTAGAACTGCTTCATCACATTGTAATAAAAGTACCTACGTAAATTTTTTCAATAAAATTCATTTACTTACTCACTGCGCTCGAGGTTGGTAATATAACGTGGTATTGACGATTTCTGGGTTTTTCCTTCATCCCATGGAAACAGTCGGTATTTTCGGGATAAAACGTAGCCTATGTGCTATTTCAGGTTATAAGCTATCTTAATCAATTTCATGCAAATTCGTTCAGCCGTTTCAGCGTGAAAGAGTTATAAACAGATAAACGACTAGCAACGCCTTTATAATATTTGTGGTATTGATTAATTTGGGAAAACAAAATGTTAGTACATCTAAGTAACACAGATTTTCATATCAATACTAACTATGCTACCCACAACATTATCCACTAATTACTTAATCTATGCTGGGTAACGTGACATAAGAAATATTTAGCTTTTAAGTGCAATAAAGATATTATATAAATGAGTTATCCATGAATAACATTGTAATATAAGTTGAAGTTAATATAAGTTTTGTAGTATAAGGACAAAGATGTTGGCAGATTACTAAACTACAAAATAAAATATTGGATAATTTCGAGAATAATTCTTGCCCAATGCTAATAGGTCGAATGTTGTCTATACAAATGGCGTATTTTTACAACCTATTAGTTATATAGCTAGTTATTCACACGTTCATGTTCCGTTTATGGACCGGTATGTCCAGCAGTGGAAGTCCAATGGCTGACGTGATGATGATGACGACAAGTTCGTTCTTGGAAGCAGATTTCAAATCGTAAAATTGGTAGTTAGCCAGCCACACGAATAAATCATTCTCTTCTAGTCCGTGGCGGATTGATCTATCGACCGCATGATCAACGGATCATGATCATCATCATCATCGTCGTCATCGACATCGTCATCATCATCAGCCTACATCGCATTTGCAACATTGCTTTGAAACCGAACCACTCATATTATAGTTTATCTATAGCCGTAAAGACGAAATAATTTAATACGAATAAAGTAGTGTAAGTACCTAACAAATAATGATCTTCCTTTTCACCTCGCGTGACGAAATCCCTAAACACAGATAAGCAAACCTAACAAGGGTTCAGCTTAATTCGGCTCTATGTAAATAGATTAAAGAAAAACCAATTAAGTGAGAGCCGCACTGTACCTACATATGGCACTTACGGGCAATTTCGCCGTTGAGATCCACCTAAATAAAGGCACTATTTTATGAGTCCTGCAATAGGGTTGACACTTACGTATGTGAAAGTATACAAGACTTTATTTATAAAAAATAAATTAAAAAAAAACAAAAATGGAACCCACTTCAACCCTCAAAAGTGTGACGTAACTTGTTGAAGTCGCTACCATGATAGTTCACAAAAGTAACTATCATTACAATATTGTGCTCCTGGTACCGACTTCGACAAGTTATTTCACACTTGAGTGTTGAAGTCGGTTCCATTACTTGGTAAATATTATTTTTCACCCTTTTCACCTTTTGACCTTTGCTACTCACGGGATCAATTGTCATTGTGTATGTTCTCCGATGTCTTCAACCGCAACTATAATATCGTCGAGGTACGTGTAGCACTTTTCAGTTTTTGGAGTGTAACTCAAAAACCGCTAGTCCGATGTTGATGAAATTTAAATGGGACCACCATGGAAGTTTATTCTATCAAACAAAAAAAAACATCAAAATCGGTTCATACACGACGAAGTTATCCGCGAACACACATAAATATGTATATACGGTCGAATTGAGTAACCTCCTTTTTTTGAAGCCGGTTAAAAAAATATAAACACGATAACTCAAACCTTAAACTAAAACTTAAATATAATTCAAATTAAAACTTAATCTAAGAAGTCAACCGTAGAAGGAAAAGTATCCAGAATGCTGCAGCATTGCCAGGATTAAATTCTAATTCTCTAAACTCAAATTTTGTGAAAATTAAATGCAAGATCTCTGTAAGCCAGACGAAAAAAATATTTAAGAGAGTGGAATTTAAAATTGTTTGAGCAAATAATTAGTAGATATATCAATATCATGACGTCTTTTTATATATACCTACTTCTGTTATTTCTGTTAGCGTACTTTATAACCTTCGTTGTGGGTATGATTTGGTTTATTATTGTGTAGATTAACGTTTATGATTCTTGAACGGGCATGTTTTTATACGGTTCCATTGTTCGTAATCATCCATCTTTTTCTTTTCTTTTTCTGAGGGAATATATAACGGTTAGCGAGTGACAACCCTGCCCAAATACGACATAATGGTGGTCTTTATTTGAGATAGACGAAATTGTTGGCGAATGTAATTCGTTTGTGGTTAAGTACATCGTATATAGCACTCAAGTGTTGCTCTTGATACTTTTGGCGACGTGATAGTTGTTCTTAGAAGATACTTAGGTACGTGATGAATAATGCAATGCCCAATGGCAACACCAATTGCCGTGGTGGTACCGGTCTTTGCCGTGGTGGTACCGGTCTTTGCCGTGGTGGTACCGGTCTTTGCCGTGGTGGTACCGGTCTAGAATAGTACTCCCCCATTTCTTCCCGTGGGTGCCGTAAGAGTGGGCTAAGGGATCATGTACCAGAAGGTGGGCAGCAGCGCCTTCTGAGGATAGGAAATCATACTGCGCTCGCCAACCCGCCTGCCAAGCGTGGCGAGTATTGGCAAATCCCCCTACATGGGAGGCATATATCCAGCAGTGGACGACCTATTGCTGTTATGAATGAATGAACGAATGAATATAATAGTTATACGATTTTCAAAATATTTTTAGTTTTTTTTCTGTTGTGACTCTGTGACTCATAATGAATGGCTCGCATAATATTAAATATTATTTGATTACATTTTTAAAACATTGGATTTGAGCATACCTTATATTTCATTAAAAAGACATAATATTTTTAGTGAGTTCCATATTATGTATTTATACATATATCTGTCCATAACATGAACCTACTTTGTAAGGTTAAATAAAACTTGTCATCATCATCTCAGCCATAGGACATCCACTTCTAGACGTATGCCTCCCCCATCTACAATAAAACTTGTAATGTGAAATAATTCTTGTGTACAATAAACGAATTTTATTCATATTTCTTCTTCTTCAATTTAATTTATACGGAATAAAGTTTTATTATAAACACATCTATATATGTAATCCGATTATCTATTTTATATTATATATGGAAAGATTTGACAAAAAATGTAGTAATAGGGGTACCTATTGCTGCATTTTTTTAGTACCTAATCTTTCCACACTTCCCTATACACTCCGATCATGCAGATATATCATCTTTATAATTATTCTTTGAAAATACAGTACGATTTCAAATCTGTGGCCAGGAAATTTTTCTGAGTCATGTTCCATACTATATGTTTTATAATAGTTAGAAACTTTTTTAGTTTATACACTCTCAGGACTCAAACTTGGACAAAGTTACACAAGTGGCACTGATATCAACCCCCCCTTAGTCCTGAAAGTTATAAATATGTTCTACGCCTTCAAAGATAATACAACTAGGTTTGGCTTTATCAATATAAAAATATACGTATTAACTCGTTGGTAAGCGTATACCAAGCGTATACCTGAAATAAATTTGGCACAAATATAAACAAGAGGTTCTACAAAAAACATACAATTCTTTTATATTTAGAAATACCCACATCAATTTTATTTTTAACGCATCTATATTCCATGCGGACGTGAATCTGTAGCGGTGCCATCCCAAAGTTTTAAAATAAAAGTTTGTTCAATCTTCGTGCGCTCGTCAATCTTTATTAAAAAATAATTTGTTAAGTGCTCAAAGAAAAGAAACGCAAGGCTTCTGCATTTTCTTATTTATTTTGCTTCAGATGGTGTTTGAACATCGGTGTTAATTTCGTTGTTTGCGCAAACCAAATTAAATTATGTCACATACGTAAACAAATTCGTAGAAAATTTTCCATTGTTATTTGAGGCCATTGGCACCTGAAACACAGTCCCACTAGTTCAGGAGTCTTTGGGTTCACTATTTGTTTGTACACGAACTATATCAATAAATTATTTTTGTATTTTGTATTTATTTATTAGAATAAGTACCTACGGTTTAAATACAGACAATCCTACTAATATTAGGCGAAAGTTTATATGTATTTGTGTATGTTTGTTACTTCTTCACGCTCAAACGACTACACCGATTTTTAAATGGAGATAAGTTAGACCCCGGATTAACACAGAGGCTGCGTTTTTTACCGAAAATAATTTCTGTTTCCGTGGGATAAGCAAATAATTCAAAAATGTCAGTGTACTCCTTCACGCTCAAGCGGCTGCACCGATTTCAATGAAAATTAATATGAAAATAGGTAATGCCGTAGAATAACACATAAGCTAAATTTATCCCGGTAAATTTGTCGTTCCCGTGGGATAATTAAGCCAGCGGGAAAACCGTAATCCACGAGGGTAAGACTACGGGACGCTATTAGTCAATAATAGTTAGACAATTGATTAAAAAACATTACTAGAAATACAGATAAGATAAAAATTTCAATTCAAAATGTTACTGAAGGGATGATAGCTCAGCAGGGGGAGCGTCGGCTGTCAAACAGACACGGACACTGGTTCGATCCCCAACAACAGCCTGAGCTTCCGGTGAAGGTAACAACGTTTTCAAACTCCCAGCATTGTGGTAGAGTGCTTTCGTGTACCCGCCAGGCTAGCTACCACCCTCAAGTTTGAAAAACTGTCACCAAACACATAGTGTGTTCAAGCAGCAGTCCTCGAGAGCCAGTAAGCATTCCAGGTCTCGTCGTGATAACATATTCACTGACCATCAAGTAAGATAGTAGTCAAACGCTAGATCTATATATTATTAAAATATATATAATAATATATATAGTCAAAACATATTAACTACACGAAAATGTCGAAAAGTTATATTTTATTGTATAGTAGCCGCAGCTGTTTTAAAAAGCTTGATTCCGTGAAAAATGATTATTGCTCTAGAGTACTTAGTTAAAATAACTTATTGGTACATTTAAATATATACCGTACGGCTGTTGCAGACTTATCGTGTTCTAAAATTAAAATCAGTCAAGCGTGTTCCGATAGTATTAGCATCTGACTGATAAAGTATTCTGTGCAAGCATTTAGTAATGTGTAGAAAGTTATCAACCGCGAGAGCAACAACGGCAGTTTTGCTTTGATAGAATTTTATGGTTCATTGTATTAACATAATGCTTGGGCTTGGCGCCACCTACGTTCAAATTACCGCCAACCATAATGTTAATGCAATCCTTATATATAAACGCGAAAGTTGGTATAGATGTATGTATGTTAATCCATTACGCTCAAACGGCAGCACGGATTTGGATTAAAATTGGTATGTAGATACCTCAGGTCCAGGAATAGTACATAGGTCACTTTTTATCATCAATCATCGCCACGCGCGTAAAAACGCAGGGCGCAGCTAGTTAATCATAAAATCATGTAAATAAAATTTACATCAGGGTATGCTATCTTCGTTCGATACATTACCAACTGCAATGTTGGTCTATCAGTCCTAATAATGGACATCTGAGTGGATGTTGTCCTTAGCACCATCAACCTTTTATTGTATGAACTATTATGGAAGGAATAAAATCAAACGTCTAGAGGAGAGCTTACGATATGACGGTATTTTGTAATCATGGTTCGAAATCATACCTAGTAGTCGATTTTTTTAGTTCGGCTTTTGTTTGTACGTTTATATGTTTGACAATGGCTGGCAAACGGATCGTATAAGTATCACAATTTCGGTAGAATAATACTCTAGAACATGAACAAATCGAAAGTTTTCATACTAGTATCTAAACAAGTCACCAAATTTTAAAAATATAATATAAAATAGTTAAAATCCTTAAAATATCACACCAATGATGACTTTGATAGGAGTATGATGTATTGAGCGGGAAACAGTAACAAACATACGCATATACACACTTGCACACTTACAAACATGACACAAACTTTCGTATTTATAATATTAGTAGGATCATCCCTACGTAACGCTCCCCCTTCATGACGTAACTTTTTTAGGCGTGGCAGAAATAAAGTCGCAATAAGAAATTGCGAAAGAGAAAAGGATTTCTTTTTCCAGAATGGAATTGTACAACAAAGAATGTAAAATACATTAAATATGCAACGTTAGCGACACAACGCTGCTGCATATGCAAAACCTTTCTTTCATGCTTTCCTGTAAGCTGTCTCAAAAAACGAAACTACAGGAAAAATAACAAGTATAAATTCATTGTCTGCTTCAAAGAACTAAATGAACATTTCCAGGTATAAATTGTATACAAAATTAAAAAGTAACTGTCAAAATGAAACTTAGTCTATTATTGACTATTCTAAGGCTGCTGTTCACCAAAATTTAAAACGTCTGATTATTAAGCTAACAGTCGCGTTGGTCGGTCAAACAGTTTTTACCATAACTGTATGGTAAAAACTGTTTGACCGACCGACGGTTAGGTTGATAATCAGACGTTTAAGTGTTGGTAAATAGCAGCCTTATCGGTCATAGCAGCCGGTCTCAACGCCGGGCAGTGCTCGTCGACATCACTATCCCGCATGACGAGAACCTCGTAAAGGCTGAGAAGGACAAACTCAGCAAGTACCTTGACTTAGCTCACGAGGTAACCGCCATGTGGGATGTTGACTCGACGATCATTGTCCCGATAGTCGTTTCGACGAACGGCTTAATAGCGAAGAGCCTCGATCAACATCTTAAGAGGCTCTCGCTAGACGGTTGGATCAAGGGTCAGATGCAGAAGGCGGTACTCCTTGAAACGGCGCGTATTGTCCGGAGGTTCCTCACTCTGCGGCCCTAACCACCGGTAGCTTGGGCCCTGCCCCGCTGCTGGCGGAACTCTAGGCTTAGGTTTTTTATAATATCTTTATTAATTTTTGTTTTTGATATTTATACTGAAAAAAAACTAAACCTAAGAAAAAAAAGAAAATAAAGAGATAATAATAATATAATATGGGACAACATTCACACAAGGTCTTCAGGTCCCAAACTAGGCAGAGCCTGTACTATGGTAACCTGATGACTGATATATACTTATATACATGCTTAAACATATACTTACATACATATACACACCCAGACACAGGTCAAACAGACATGTTCATACACACAAATGTTTGACCTGTCCGGGAATCGAACCCGGGACCAGCGGCTCAGAAGGCAGAGTGCTACCAACTGCGCCAACCGGCCAGTCAAGTAATTATGAACGTGAGTTTTAATATTATTATATTACTATTTAATGATACGTTAAACATAGTGTTACTTTCCCTTTAACATGTGTGGATAGCTGAAGAAAGAACGCAGAAAGAGCTGGAAGAACCCTCAAGTTTCAAAAACCGTCACCAAATACACATTGTTCTCAAGCAGCAGTACTTAAAATACTATAAACTTTATATGTCTAAAGTGAGTATGCCTCGGATACTCAAGCCAGTGGTCAAACGATTGATTTATTAAACTATGAAAAAGTGTGCTCTTTACTTTCTAAATTTATGATCTTTTGTTTTTGAAACTTGTAAAAGTTATCTTATTTTATTACCGCAAAGAACAATAAAACTGTAATTACCGTTTTTGTTGCTCGCAAGATAATCTTACCGTTTTCCAGGTACTCGCAGTGTTCTAGAAAATAAATTGACAATCAGCCGCAATTCCTAATAAAGGCATGGAGTAGAACGTTTCTCATTAATCTGCCCACCTAGACAGTTTACTGATTGGTCTACACCTTGAAAGAGTTCTGGCAGAGTTTTGTTACACCAGCTATTTCTAACAATTTGTTAACTGTCCTGGAATTTTACTTTGTTATGATTCCCTGACGTTGAACAAATCAGTTTGATAATTATATGTTGGTGCGTCACTTTTGTGAATTTTTTACTTAACACCAGAGTTATGCAAGTATTGAACAATTGTAGGTATACCTACTTAATATTAATGAAACCAGCCTCTTACGATACTAATAGCGCGCCCCCGATTTATTCATAGAAATAGGGTTACTAAATTACCTTAAGATTGGAATACGACTAATAAAAGATATAGTGAAAGTTCTTTAAGTATGTCGATCGACGCATTTTCAAATCGGCGATTAAACCGATGCAATGGCACAAACAAAAAAGAAAACAATTGAAGACAGTTTTGTAAAACATTTTAAATATGCGTTTGATCACTACTCCACCCCATCTTTTGTGATGACGTTGTCATTGATCTATATCTCACACGAGTGTGTAAAAGTTACGTGAATTATTTAATTATAATAATACTTAATTAATAGCATACATGTGGTAAAAGCATGCCACCGTTATTTTTCTTTCAAATCCTCCAAAATAAAGGTTGCTTGGAAGAAATCTCTTTAAGCGATAAATCCGCCTTTTGTTTCTCTAGGATAGATAGCTATAAACATAAGAAATCGATTAAATTACTTTTGTACAACTTGGAGAAACATATAAAGAGGTTTCTATCTATCTATCTATACTTGATATTATTTAGTGTGGTCTAAGCTTTGCTAAGTCTGTTCAGTTTTAAAACTATATTTCAAAGCAAAGAACAGTCATATTCAAAGAGAAAAGGCAATTCTATCTTTATCTAAACAGCTTATTTCGATTCATTAAGTTTTATTTTAAAGTCTCTTTAACCTACAACGCTTTCGCCCGATGTGTTTCTGTGTTGAGATGGGTTCTCTTATCTGACTTATCTTATAGGTACTGTTATGAGGACCGTAATGTTGGAAAACTGTATAGAAGCTTACGAAAAGGACGCGATATTCAGATATTCCGTGCCTATATGGTTAAGCTACCAGGTAATGTTTCCGAGAGAATAACAGTGAGCCCGTCCCTGTGTAAATAAATGTACACAATGAAAATTAACTTGTAACAACGTCAAGAAAAAAAATATAAGAGATAACTGCTACTTTAATTTCTACCAGCAAAGGCTTGAGATTTCCGTGAACGTTTTTATATATCCATCCACTCCAGTTTTCCATAGTTTGACGATGTATCCTTATTAGAAGCCATGCGATACTGGAAGGTATCCGGTATCCGTCAGTCATTTACTCGTAATTGGGCTATATATTATTATATTTTTATATGTACGTAAGCAAACGTAACCGTGTTATTATATTATAACCAGGGTTCCAATTCTCCTTTGATTAAGACAAGCAATTCATAAACATTGCAATAGTAATTCAAATGTTATCACAAATAAACTTGGTATACCGCTAAAATCATAATTGCATCTCAATTGCATTGCGGTAGAAATTAGATCTGTGTAGCCATTACAATTATTATTATATTCGAAGAAAAATACTAAAACTAGTGAAAGCGACAATTCATTAACCCTCCATGAGCAATTTGTTCAGCAGAATTGACCCTGGATAGATAATGTGTTAGAGAAACGCCAGAAACGTAACCGCGGACATTCAAATTCAAATTATTTAATTAGAGCTTTGGGTACAATGATTTACATCTTTATGTGGTACAATCTTATGATCTAAAATATATGATCACTAAGAGTTATCTCATAGTGTGAGCTCCTGTTCCCGTACTAGTCGAGACTGTATTACAGGATACAGGACCTTCCCTAAACTAAGTGATTAACATTTTTATTAATTTATTACTGTACCTAATGTAAAAACTACTGTCTAAAACATGAAAACAATGAGAATTTGTTTCTGACATGAAGAGTATATGTGTATCGCACGGTCAGTTTTCTTCTTTAGTCAGCAAAGGTCACTCGCTTTATTAACAAGTACATACATAGCATACAACATAGTTCGTACAGACGTTACTTGTGAAACAATTACGTTATCAGGGTACCCGTGAGCCCTATTACCAAAATTTATAGTTTGTTATAGCGTGTCAGGTACAAAAATGGCTTTTTAATTGACAATTCTTAATATAAGCAAAAGAGACTAATAAGTTTTGCTTACGAGGGAACTTTGTTAGTTTTTATAATCAAATGACAAATGACCAAAGGATACCAGATCTCAGAGGAAAGTTCAAATCGGCTATCAAAAACATATAAATAATACGTACTGTGATTTAGGCTATGATTTAAGAACAAAGATACCTATATGAAATTCTCCATTCGTCAGCAATGTACTACTTAAATATATAACTGAATACATAATTATGAACTGTAGTAAATACATTCTCAAACCTATGTGAAAAGAATGGCCCTCGGATTTCAACCCGCTTCTTCTTAGGGTTCTAGATTGCGGCATTAGAGTTTGTTGTACAGAACCATCACGAATCATATCGATCGATTAAAATGATTAGCGTAAGGAGACATAAGTCGTAACATAAATAGGTAATAATTGGTACTTGGTCGAAACGTCGAGGTAAATAAATGACTAAATGTTTTTCTCGCGATTAAGCCCCGTTTGATTTAATAACAATAGGTAATAATTGTTTGTAAAGAGAACCCATAGCTACAATCCTGAGAATTTAGTTCTGATGAAATTCAACAGATGCGCTAGTGTTGCAGTTTGTAAAATCGTGGTCTATGGAATCGCGCCGATGGGCTTCTCTTTACATTATTATCGAAATACAGATATTTAATTTATTAATGTTATAATGCCTAAATTATCTAACAATTTAAAAAGAAGAATTAATCATTATTTTCGATAATAATTTCCTTTTGAAAAGTCTTACTATCAATGCTGAAATACTAGTCATGGAGTATTTCAGCTTAAATCCTTGAACATTGTTTAATAGACATATTAAGAATAATAGGACTTAAGAATACAGCTGCAAGAACTGACTGAGACTGAAGAGTAAAACTTTATCTCTCCAACTTTCTCTGCCAACAAAATTCAAAGGCTTTGCTTTTCTTTGCTCTAAATTTCTGTAATTTCTATTTGCATCGTCCTCCAAAAAACGGCGGATAAATAATAATGTTACTATAAAATGAAACAATTATTGTGGTATCGAAAATGGATTGTCTTCGCCAAAATGCGTTTTGTTCGAACTCAGAACAGATTTACAACGATTATTTTAAATGGATTCGAATTAACAAGGAATTTATTTTAACACCAAACTTAAAGGTTGTTGCTTAAATAAATTAACAGATTAAAAGGCATTGTTTTTGTTTATGATTTGTTGATGTTATTATTTATTTATAAGCATGATTTTGTTTAGAGCATAACTTTATGGTAACATTTAATTTTACAAATGTATATATATACGTTACGATTTTGTAGATAATACTTCTAACAAATAAGAATAAAAGAGATAAATTCAATATGCTTTTTATTTTAAATTTTTATCATGTGAAAAATTTACAAAACCAAATACAATAAAGAGAATATTACGCAGCACTATAATAATAAATAAACAAAACTTATACTTATAAAAAGTAAATAAACGCTTCTTTAACGTAGGTATTTACATACGTTAAACACGAGTGAATAAACGTAAATAAATTAACACGTGTAAAAATATATTGTACCACAAGGGAGCAAAACGATATTTTTATGCCAAGAGCGCTGTTTTGAATCCAGAGCGGAGCGAAGTATTCTACTATAGAATATACTTCGCCCGATGAAAAAATTTTTGAGACCGCTTTACTTTTCATCCCCTATTGGAAAAAAAATATAAGAGACTTTTAAATAGTACAACTCACGAATTTAATAATAAAATGGTACATTATCATCATCATCATGTAAGCCTTAAGATGTCAAATCACGGGTCTACAATAAAGTCTTGAAGTTTGGCAGAAAGGGTTTTTTGCGTATGCAAGCCTTTTATCTCAAAGATATATAGAATTAGGCTGTGATCGTGCTCGGGTCTGGTCCGTTTATCTTCCAATCAAATGACCCCCAAAAGTGTTGTTAGACACCTGATTCATTCTTTACTCATGACTTTTATGTAGCCACTTCGTTTATACGACGGCGCATCAGCGTTTAATAAAGGAATATGATAGATTTTGTGTAATATGTGGTGAGAGTTTTTATGCCTTTCTAAGACGAGCAAGTACTTTTTGTGGCGATTACTCTTGCCCAGACCAATAATTACCTACAAGCTGTAAATAAAATTCATTATGGTCCTCCAATAAGATTTTGGAGGAGTATAATGAATATACTTGACAGCAGATTTATTGGGCATGTTCTCCGGAACGATCGGTACCGCCTCCTTCAAACCATAGTTATGGGGATAGAAGAAGGGAAACGACACGTTGGAAGTAGAAATTATGGTTAAGGATTATCCGAGAGTAGACACGTGTGTCCGAGACAGGCCTCGCCAGAGTAAAAGCCCTATTTCCTCCAAAAATGGGCAGAAATATACGGAACGAACAGCCAACCGCCAATAGTGGAGACGCATCGAAAGAAGAAGAAGAAGCAGAAGAAGAAGAAGCATTCTTATGCTTCTTCTTCTTCTGCTTCTTCTTCTTCTTTCGAATAAGAAGACAAAGAAGAAATATCAGATTTTATCACCTCTCAGTCTGTATCCATCCACGGCTGGACATAGCCCTCTCCCAGTAAGCGCCACTGAGCTCTATTTTCAGCTCTGCTCATCCAGTGATTTCCAGCTACCTTGCGCAAATCGTTGCTATATCTAGCCGGAGGGCGTCCCACACTGGGCTTGCCTTCACGCGGTCTCCACTCAAGTACCCGCTTGCCCCATCGGCATTCGGTTCTGCGGCTGATGTGATCAGGCCACTGCCACTTCAGCTTGCTAACTATGTTTCACTGGGAGTTAGCAGAGTTAGCATTTTATCATCCATTATAATTGAATTGTTCCTAGACCAATCATTCATCTGGTGTGTTAATAATTTCTAATTATATGGTGTATCTGAATTTATTAAGTGTCAAAAATTGTATGCGCGTATGAAAAAGAGTTACACAAGTTGTTATTTTACAGGTTTTTTTAAAAAAACGTTATTTTTGTAGGTACACAGTAGGTAGGTATAATATGAAACAATTTTATTTTTTAAATTTCCATGTTGGTATTAAAATGTATCACATTATTAAATAAAAAAATATAAAAGGCGCGGTAGTTTATAAAAAAAATCGTTTTTATGTTTACAATGTCTGTACATAATATTAATCTCATCTGAATCTGAATCTCTCTGAACTCGGATCCATCTCAGCTTGGAGCAGAATTAAGGCCATGTTCGACAGAATTTGACAATGACTGACAAAAATTATCGCTTGCACCAGCTGCTATTAACTAATAAAAAAATGTATATTAATTCAATTTTTTGATTTTGCCTTATAAATAGTAAAAATTATTACGATATGAAAGGCTGAGATAGATATAAGCTTTATAAGTTCTTTGAACTATGTACCCTAAAAAGTTGAAGTATAGAAATAATCGACCATTTTAATGTTATAAAAAGGCATAGTATAACTTTTTATACATATTGATTGCCAATTTCACACATATATAGCTATGAAAAGAAAGCCATTTCCCCGAACGTTAATGTTTCAATAACCTATAATAATGGGTCGTAATAGATTAAAAGTTGATTGGATTGTATGAACGCCCATTTTATCGCCATATTTCATCATGCACCGGTGGTACTGGGAGTAAGAGCGAATTGGGAGACTTTTATCGCTGGATAACCTTTTGTCAAAAGTTTGCTCGCTGATAAGTTGGGGTTTGGTCTATGACGTATCAGTAAATCGTTTGTAGCCATAGAGTATACAGCCCAAAATTTATCAGAGTTTGTAGCACTATTACTATGGTGTTATGATTGAGATTTGAAAATTGTTAGGTTGATAAGAACCGTCCGTGAGTACGCTCCAAAATTGCCTACGCCGACATCACAATAAAATGCATGTCTAATTATTATTTGATTTTAAATATTCAGAAAAGTAAGCGAATTTATTGTATTATATTACTCAATCATCATCATCATCTTAGCCATATCACGTCAACTGAACATATGCCTCTTCTACCATTAGCTACATTATTCGATTTAGATTTTTGCCATTTTTAATATTATTTTTGTATTAGCCAGCTAGCTACCTAAAGTAAGCTATATTAGTCGTCATATTTGGCTGTTTTTTTTTTTTAAAATATTTTTATCACTTAGAAGCGTTACTTAAAATATCACCGATTAAACCGAATCAAGGAATAAGAATAGTACTGTCAGCGTAAGGTAAATACAAAGTTATAAGAGCGTGTAAACTGGAAGGTATCAGAATTTTCGACGTGCCTGATTCAAAGTCTCTTAATTTTTTGCGGTTCGTTTCAAATTATATTTTCCCATGTGGCTTTCAAATTAATATTACCCGGAAGAGTCCCTCTTCTTATTCCGACATGAAAGGGTTTTGGTGGCCCTATTCGTGCTCGTTAGAAGATAATCAGGAATCCTGCTCTACAAAGGGCTGTTCGAACGCTGGACAATCTAAATTAGGGAGTAATACCGGCCGCATTATTTCCGGCCAAAATACCGCTAAATAATATAAATTATTTTTTAGTTAAGGTTATATACTAGGCCTATTATAATATTAATGAAGCTTATATACTAGGCCTGTTTTTATATTAAGGCGAATAAGAGCGCGAAATTACCTGTTTAAATTAAGCAGTATGTATTGCTTCCGGGCTGTTTGGCCGTGGTCTAAGTGAAACTTGTATTCCAGATCCCGTCGATCACTGCGATTGACATCTTCAGTGGTTCAGGTCTGAGCGGCGACAAGAGCGTAGAACTCTCCTTCGCGGCGTCTTCTCTGTTACTGAGAAGACGCCGAAAGCCTTAGAGTTTACATTAAGCTAGGAATGTATGGGAGAGCAGAGCGATCAAGCATAGGTCAAACGCTGACGGTGGTCACGGTCTGAAGGAGCGGGAGCTATACCCAGGGTGGAATTTTACTATGTAAATTCACATCATATCACGCAATCGGTCGGGAAACCTACACGGCTAATATTCGTAATTTAAACTAAATAAAGTCAACTAAAAAGTTCAAACTAAATAACATCGACTTACTTACGAATGTTTCATTTTAATTCATATCAAATCAACAACTCTGGATATGGCAATAAAAATCCTACCCGTTTCTTGATTTTGCTATACCTAACCACTGTATAAATACCTAAGGAACTATGTTTCGTATGAGTATTTTTATTATATCGGAGGATACGGTTATTATTTTAATAAATGAATGTTTTGGAAAGTATAACACTATTGAGAGGATTTATAATATAAAGTTTAAATATGATTATAACTAATTGTATTTAAACTCCTAAACACTGATTTATACTTAATCAAAAATATTCAAACTTACAAAATTAAAGCTCAGTCTTGCAAATTATGCAAATTAATTTTTGAGACACATTTTTATTGATCTCTACGAAAATATTATTTACCTTCTGTTGAATGCTATAGTTTTAGCTGAGCAATTCTTGTTCATAATAAAACTAGCTGCGCCCCGCGGTTTTACCCGCGTGGTGATGAAAAACGATGATTATTAAAATAAACCTATGTGTTAATTCAGGGTATTAGCTGTCTCCATTCCAAATTTCATTGAAATCGGTGTAGCCATTTGAGCGTAAAGAAGTAACAAACATACACACATACACACAAACTTTCGCATTTATAATATAAGTAGAATATATCCAACCTATCTGGTATTAAAAATTTTGATGAAAGTTTTTCCATGATTAAAGTTATGATTAACAAGTTTTTTTACCTGTCTTTCATGGGAGAATGAGTGAAGACTATCCTCCGGGTTTCTGATCTACCGATTTTTATTTGTTTGTGATTTGTACATAAATCACGTATGGTTTGCAAATAAATCTTTATAGGTATGGGAATACGTGACCTATAAAAAAATATTGATTAGTTAGGGCGCTTATAAGACCCGATAAACTTGGAAGAGCAAAATCACACACGGACCCGCTAAATCTTAGTATAAGAAGCAATATATTAACTTTCGGTTGGAGGATGGTTTGCAAATAAATCTTTATAGGTATGGGAATACGTGACCTACAAAAAAATATTTATTAGTTAGGGCGCTTATAAGACGCGATAAACTTGGAAGAGCAAAATCACACACGGACCCGCTAAATCTTAGTTTAAGAAGCAATATATTAACTTTCGGTTGGAGTAATACTGAATGAGTAAAATACTAATAATGGAATACTTTCGATAAAAAGTAGTTACATCTTTGACATTTTTTGTTCATAGTTTAATGCCTAAAATCATAAAATATTAATGCATAAAATCATCAATGTAGTATATGAGTTGAACAAAATTTGATAATTTTAATAAAATTGTTCTCATTGTTTTTTAGATACAAGGCATTATTTTATATGTTAAATATATAGATAAAAGATTATATTTAAAAGCTGTTATGTAATAAATGACATATAATTTATTTGATTGTTTATGTTAAGTTTTTAATGTGTTTCTTAGAAACCTTAGAGCCCTTGTAAAAATGCGCAATTTTTCATCTTAATAAATAACTTATGGTATGGTACTCAGCAATTAGACATCCACTGCTGGACATATGCCTCCCCCATATAGGGGGGGATTTGCCAATTCTCGCCACGCTTGGCAGGCGGGTTGGCGAGCGCAGTATGATTTCTGATCCTTATAAATAACTTATAATTTGTTTAAATTAGATATATAAATATTTGTATGTTATAATGGGATCGGCTTTATTAATTATACTTGGTCTCCTCTCTGGATTTGAATAATAACACGATTAAGCCCTAACTTAGAATTTGGAAAGCTTGTCATAAATTAATTTCCCTTTTAAAATAGAGGAAGCATAACGTCGTTTGTTTGGATTAATAACTGTTATTTATTACATTTTGGCAGGAACTATATCCAAGTTTTTGGGTCGCACGTAATGGCACAAAATAGGTTAAATACTCGCAGTTAGCGAAAGGATGCTATAAATTTTTGATGCGGCAATTTGTTCCTTCTCGCTCTGCTGGTCGCCTGGTAGTTTATTTCTTAGCGAATCGTTATATTACCTATCTATTATAAAGATAAGTTTTATAGAGAAATTTATTGTTCTCGTCAGTTGAGGAATACAAGTAGTGCGTGATCAGTGTAGCACAAATAACTTGCATGTTTTTATCGTCACCTATAAACAATTATATAGCGCTTATAGTTGTTAAACACAACTCTGAAAGAAAACCTACACTCACGTTTTGTCTGGTATGATTCGATAGACAATTTTGTGTCTGTGTAGCTTATTTTGTTATTCATAATATTCATTTATTTCACAAATATGGGTTTACAGTGGTCACAGAGATAATATCTTAGTACAGTCACGATTCGCCTTAATGGCATATGAAAATTGTCCTAGTACATAATAACATCAATTAATCCATTTATAACAAAATTATAAATTATCAAAATAAAATATAAATAGAAATGAATACACGAAAATCAATTGCTTGCAAAATGAAATGTTGAATGTTGTATTTAATAGTAAGTTCAAGTAATGCTTCGTACATAGATATTTTAATGGTTACTTTTCACTTTAAAAAGATTTTACATCGCAGTACGCTTTTACAGCAAGAAAGCCAATAAGTGCAGTTCTAAACGTAAGTTAAGTGACCTAATTGGTAGCGGAGTTTTATTAAAGATGATAGGTGCCCAGCAGTTAACACTCATTCTATTAAGACTATTGCATTCATAGGCTGTAACTAAATTACTTCGACGTGTGCCTCCAGTAAGTCTAATTTTAAAATAATTAGGGTTAGTTTTTACAAAATTGGCAACCTCACTTATGTCAATTGATGGCAGTGTGAGAATTATGTACTTACGAAAATAAGGTTCGTATGAATAATTTGGTCTCAAGTCAAACATATCCCTTATACATTTTTTCTGAGCTACGAAAACGCTGTGCTTGTTATAGTAGTGTCTCCCCAGAATACTATCCCATATAGTATAATAGATGCAAAGTATCCATGATATGCTGCAAAGAGTTTGTACATATGTATCTTTTCTTAATTTATAAAGTGCGTTAGAAAATTGACTTAATTTATTTACTAAATTACTTAAATGAGGTTTGCATGCGGGTTTGTTATCTATAGGTAGAACTAAACAACGTAATTTTTTTTTTTCTTGAATCGGTTAGCTTAAGAAATTTATATTAAATTCTAAAGGGGTGTTAATTCTGTGTAAGAAGTAAATTATAAATATTTTAGTCAAATTTATTATGAATTATATTGTTATGTAATTTCAACCAGTGAATTAAAGATATTAAAAGTCTTACATAGCTAATAAACCAAAAAAAATAATACTTATGAGAATAGATCTGTCTTATATGAAGGTTAATTCTGATTCAAAAATTTGTATTCCTTTGCTAATTTGTGTGAATGTTTACAAATAATAATAATAATTTATTAATGAAAATATAATATTTTCGAGCGACCATATTTTTCTATAGCACTCTTTTGTTTCAGATACCATTGCATTACGGCAATTTTAGAAATATGGTAAAAGGAGCCATAAGAAATGCTAAAACGGGGAAGCATATTATAAACGATATAACTCGGCGTGGTTTATAAATTACACAAAACAAGCTCTATTTACACATTAACTAAACTTGTCCAAATTTGAAACAAACATGTAGTCCTAAAGATATACCCAGAGGTCTGTCGGACCCTTTGATTAACAAACTATCAAACTTTGCTGTAATTACTCTAGTAATCAGGGCGAAAAGGCCCCAGACTTTACGTGCTATTCGCTCTGAATTAACCGGCACTTCTTGTTTGTAACTCGAAAACAAACCTCTTTTATCAGTTTTAGATTTGATTTATTGGGATCTTTTATACTCGTAGTTACGGTATTTTTTTCTTTTTTATATTTAGTCTGGGCAATGGGAAATATTTACAATTAAGTCACACAATCTTATGTTAGTGACCGAGACAGCTTAGAAACTATAGTACGTATGTTTTATTTTAGTAAAATTGTGGATCTGCACGCAGGCGCAGAGCTTCGAAGCACAAGCTTATTTGAAATAATAAAATTAGTAACTTTATTTTTTTGACCACCAGATATAAATGTAACAAGGTCAAAACCATACTGGCTCCCGCTGTGCTATAACTACTGCCACATTTATACTACGCTGTGTGTATTGCTAAAACTATCTAAATTAGTATGTTGATGGCAACAAGCCGGCTGTAGTGGAAACTGACAGTTGTATAGCACCGTTTCTCTGTCTACGTATAGCATACACAAATATATATTTTTTTATATTTGGCTTCGCACGACAAGTGCATCTAGCCAATATCAAATATTCTGTATGACTAGTAGCGCCCCGCGGTTTCACCCGCGTGGATTATGGTTTTCCCGCTATATCAATTACTCCACGGGAATCATACATTTTACCAGGATAAAAAGTAACCTATGTGCTATTCCAGACTATAATTTATCTCTGTGCCAAATTTCATCCAGATCCGTTTAGCCGTTCGTGATTGAGTAACAAACATTTATTCGACCAAACTTTGACATTTATAATATACAAGCTTACATTTATAATATTACCAGTAGCGCCCTGCGGTTTCACCCGCGTACCTCAATTATCCCACGGGAACTTAACTTTTTCCGGGACAAAAGTAGTCTGTGTTTTTCCAGGGCTTAAACTATCCCCATACCAAATTTCATTGAAATCGGTATTGCCGTTTGAGCGTGAGAAGTAACAAATATACACACATACACACAAACTTTCGCATTTATAATATTAGTAGGATATTATTGCTATTAATTATTGAAACTTGAATCTTGTACCTATACGATTAATTCCGCTTTGTGTTTAAAACCTTAGATCCGTTCATCATAATATTAATTACATTTCTGAGTATATTGTTTGTTCTAGTTGGCATTCCATAAACATTCCCTTGAATAAATCAGTCAGTAATATAGCCAAAACCCGGATCTATTTTTAGATTTCAATGACGAACGATGCGAAATTGTTTTATGAATATTTTTGCTGCTCCAACCATTTTGAATACGGATATCTATCTGATATTATTATCCAATGGAAATGAGTGTGTTCGTATAAAAAGGTACATAAATAAAACTGCTTTGAAGAAAAAGGATCTTATGAAGGTTTATCTAACCTCATACTGAAATAAAAAGAATAAAAAATCAAAAAGAGAACTTGAATGACACATAAATTTTGAAAGTTACATTATCATACAGCTCTTCTATAACAACCGTATCGAACTGTTACTTTTTTAACATTAAGATACAACTTCAGCTGAACCAAAGAGGTTGCAATGCAGTTTTCCTACATACATATATAGTCTGTGGACACAGCGCAACACGCATGCGCGACCAGTGAATGGCTTTTGGCGATAAACTTTTACAAATAAATGCAATGATATGCTGTGATAGAGAGATTAGATAAAATAGTGTATGAAACTGCACATAATTTGGTCTCGTGAAACACTCGTGTTTCAAGAACCCTTAATATGATAAAGTTTCAAAAACTACTATTATGATATGTTTTTGTTTGTACACGTTTTGCTACCATGGACAAGCACAGTGTAAGACGTCCACCCATAAGGTGGATAGACGACCTGACAAAGATCGCAGGAGTACGCCGGACTTTGCGGCGATCAAATCAAAGGCGGAGGTCAATGCCCAACAGAGGGGGGCAGCCATAAATTACTTCACACTTTGTGGGGGAGGGAGGGGTCAGCGAAGTGTGACATAGTTCCAAATGGGGGAAGTCTTAAGCTTTGTGACGTCACAAATCAAATTCTTATATTAAACTGATCATTTAGATGTCGGTGGTGTCTTATGGTAGGTAAATCAATTTACAAAATATATTTGAAAAATATATTTTGTAGATTGTAAATCAATTTACAAAATATATTTGAAAAATATATTTTGTAAATTGATTTACCTACCATGTGTATAATTGATGGATGGAGCTTTGATTATTTCACATTTAGTAACTTTGTTTCAGTATAAAGGAACTTTAAGGATTCAAAATACGGGTAGCTTATTTTTTATCACTTTTAGCTAGGTTAGTACCTTCGATAGTTTTATTTTTTCAAAAACATAATCTTAGCTTTAAAAAAAGGCGGGTACTAAAAAATACCCTAACACCGTGCTGGGAATTTGATAACGGTATTTCATTCGCCGGTATAATACCGATAAAACTGTTTTGAAAAATAGACCACTGTGTCAGGGATAGATCATAGGCAAACTTGAAATTTCAAAAGTTGCCTCCATGCAAATTTTCATAGAAAACGTTAGAGCTGTTTCCGAGATACATGAATAACTCATTATAAAGTAGTATAGTATCTCAAGCACAGATTTAAATTTATCAAGATTACGGATTAGATTAAAAGCAATAGAATATTTCTCAGTATTGTCTCTGGTACGACCACAAGTACCACTGGAGCAGCTATGGCAGCGACCTGGGATGGCCCTGGCTCCGTTATATTAAGGAGTTAGGATGCTTGGGTAGCGGCTGGCAGGGGGAATGCACAAAACACCCCACAGTGCAGAACTCATTATCCCCAAATCGAATAAGAATAAGAAATCAAACCTCCTAATATCATAAAGGGAAAAGTTTGTGTCTATGTTTGTTACTTCTCCACGCTCAAACTGCTACACCGATTTCTATGCAATTTGGTATGGAGATAGTTTATACCCTGCATTATACATAGGTTATTTTTCATCATCACCATCATCACCGTTATTTATCAACACGCTGGTACGACCGCACGGCGCAGCTAGTAATATCATAAAGGGGAAAGTCTTGTACTTCTTTACGCTCAAACGGCAGCGCCGACTTCGGTGAAATTAGGTATGTAGATAGATACTTCAGGTCCCGAAATAGGCTGCTTTTAATCATACAGTAAAACCGCGGGTCGCAGCTAGTACAATATAAATTTTATTTCACCAAACAATTTATTCGCTATCTTGTTTTTTTCAGCGCTATTTGTGTCTATCGTGAGGAATAAAAATCAGGCCTGTTACGCACACAGTAATAAAATCGGGACTTTGGGTCCCTTCGTCGGCGATACAATGATTTATAGCTTGCTAGTAAACTAGATACCGTGTATTTTTACTATTTACTGTACGCTCAGATCTTTAAAACATACTATTATGTATTCTATTGGCGAACTTAAAAGATTACACGTTTTATTTGCGTCTGTAGGTTTTAGATATGTTTAGGTGTTGATCGCATTACGTTAATGTGCGATGATGTATCTTGATGTTTAAAAATATTGTGCAGGGTTGTATGAAATAGTAAGTAATGGAGTAAGGAATAGATTGAAAACCTAGGTTCGATTCTCGAAAATTGACTAGACAACAATTATATCAAACATCCCATGATACGCCTTTTTTATCCGCTTCAAAAAAGAAGGAGGTTATCTGGTTATTAGGAACTTCGTCGTTTATGAACCGATTTTGATTATTCTTTTTGTGTGATAGAGTATACTTCCTAGGTGGTTCCATTCAAATTTCATCAAAACCGGTCTAGTGGTTTTTGAGTTACACTCCAATAATTGATGGTCGCCGTGGCGCAGTGGTTAGTGTCATTGACATGACTTCTGTGTCTCCGGGACCCTGGGTTCGAATCCCGGCAGGGGCAAACATTTGTGCGATGATTGTCTCGGGTCTTGGATGTTTGTGTGCTGTGATTGTGTGTGTCCATGCCTCCCGCGGTACAGGGAATTCTGAGGCGGGTGTCAGAGTGCAATTAAAAAAAAACTGACAAGTGTGCTACGCATACCTCGACGATATTATAGTTGCGGGTGAAGACATCGGAGAACATACACGATGAGAATTGATGCAGTGAGTAGCAAAGGTCACTGAAGGGTGAAAAAAAATGTTTACCAAAAAATGGAACCGACTCCAACACTCAAAAGTGTGAAATAACTTGTCGAAATCGGTACCATGACCACAATATTGTGATGATAGTTACTTTTGTAAACTATCAAGGTACCGACTTCAACAAGTTATTTCATACTTTGAGTGTTGAAGTCGGTTCCAATTTTTTTGTATTTTTTTTTGTAAGTAGGTGAAAACGTACGTTCGACTGCCCACCCAGAAGACGTATGTGACGGTGACAGTTTTTCAAACTTAGTGGTAGTTAGCAAGGTGGGTACTCGAACGAACCATGCTTGGAATTTGATAATAGTGTTACCTTCACCGAAAGGTCGAGCCGTTGGCGTTGGTGGGGATCGACCAGCGTCCGTCAGCTTAACATCCGATGCTCGCACCGCTGCGCTAAGATAGCTCAGCTCAGGTGGCTTACGTTAACACAGTTGATCGGTTAAAATCACGTGAGAAAATTCGACTACGAGCGCTTTGATTAAAATGTATGTTCTAACATTATTCAAAACTATGTTCTAATATAATCGTATACGTCATATTATTTCACCTACACGCTTATGCACGTAATAGTTTTTCAAATGTTTACAATGGATATTGGTATACATACCGGTAAACGTACTTCAATATCTAAACACTCGTAAATCTCCCTTTTTCAAATCGATTTCATTTCTCATAGTCATGGTGCGAATTATTTTTAACAATATAATAATAACAATGAAGTTGTTAGTATCCGGCACGGTTCGACTTTCAACCATATGGATCGTATTATGTCTAAGATATTGTATTTGAAATATTGTTCGTTCGTCTGGTGATTTTTGATTGTGGGTAAGTGTATTTTTGTTTGTTTTGTTATAAATGGGTTATCGCTATGCTATCCCACTAATAAGGTGAAGGTTTGTATGTGTGTAAGTGTGTTAGTGTGTGTGATGTTTGTTATTCATTCACGTTCAAATGGCTGCACCGATTTCGATGAAATTTGGTATAGAGATAGGTTAGACCCTGAAATAACACATAGGTTACTTTTGAGGTACAATGCTAGACTACCACCCCCGGTGATTAGAATTAGTATTATGGAATAAGAATTTAGAATGATACCAAATAGAGTTACGGCTATCAGTAATTTAAAAAGATAACAATGCTGTGATGATGATATTATCATTCAAAATACGGCGGAAACTTGTTTAAACGCCAGTTCATCATCTCAGCCGTAGGAAGTCCACAGTTGGACATATACCTCCCCTATTGATATCCACAAAGGCCGGATAGAAGCGTCCCGCGTCTAGATCTTACCTTCGATCTTAGTTAGGTCATCTGAACGCTATGTCGGTGGCCATCCTATGCAGTGCTTGCCAGCCCGTGGTCTCCATTTGAGAACTTTTCGACCCCAACGACCATAGACTCTTCGAGCTACGTGCCCTACCCACTGCCAATTTAACCTTGCTAATCTGCTGGGCTATGTTGGAGGCATTTGTTCTTCTACGGATCTCCTCATTTCTAATTCCATCACGTAGAGAAACCCCTGAGCATAGCCCACTTTTGTAAATAATTGTTCACATATGTTTTCTCGAAAATTCATTACGACAATGATATATTTTAGTCTACCCTACCCCCACCGACACCTGGCCAGTGCATTGACTTCAAATCTCATGTAATGGAAGAAATTATTACATGTACGTACAAAAATAAAATCTGAAAATTAAAAAATGTGCATATTATAACGAGGTTGTAAGCGGGAACAGGATTGCAGAGGTGCAGCGTTAGTTTGCAAATGGAAAATATCTGATCAGACAAAATTAAAAAAATTCGTTTATTCGAGTAAATAAGGCTTTTGATATATTAACAATTTGTCTACCTGAGTCCCAAACTAGGCTCGTAACCTGTGGCATGGGATCCAGGCCTCTTACGTGTAAATTACAGAAGTACTGCCTAAATAATGTAGTGGTTATAAGAGATAACGTAGTTTATGCAACTAATAACATCAACTAGTTTCATCATGTTGTGAGTGTGTGTGTGTCTGCATACATACCAAGAATGAAGATGTTGTTATGTCCAAGAACATATCTGTTATTTATTTATTAGTTCAGAGCTAGTACATTATTATGCCGTGAGCCGCGCAAAATTTAACAAGACTTTAATATATTTAACGATCCTTAGGACCTCGCTATAGAAAGAATAATTTATAATCAACAAAGAAATTTAAAGTTTCTCTTTAATCACAAAGCAATAAGGTTGAACCCATCTAGCTGTCAGAATTTTAAAATCGACCGTGTTGTTTCATGAAGTCAAATGATCTTCAACCGTAGGATGGTACAATTTATTTGAAGAAAAGATCCTGGTGCCAGATCATCATCATCTCAGCCATAGAATATCCACTGCTGGATATAGATCTAGTTTTCTAGTTTTCTATCTAGTTTTATTTTAGGAGGGGGTTTGCCAGTACTCGCCATACCAGGCGGGCGGGTTGGCGAGCGTAGTACGTTGATTTTTTCCGCAAAAGCCGCTGCTACTCCCTTCAAACCATGAGCATCAGCATCACACCATCAGCATAATACTGTTATGTTTTATCTGAAATAAACGTTTTTATTATTATATTATTATTATTATCCTCTATGTGAATAGAAGAATGTAACACACCGTTTGTTTTTTCGAGTTATGTTTTAACTGAGTTGCATTCACTTTCTATTGCATAAACTTAGCCATAAACATCAAATCCGTCTACTTATATTCAAAACATTTCAACTTTATACTATTTTATTTTTCGTTTTGTGTTAGTTTTTATTGTTAATTGTAATGTAAACACCGTCCATTCTTTCTCGCTAATCTCCTATGGAAATAGGTTGTCTGGACGAGATCGCTTTAAGCAATAAGACCGCCCAGTGTTACACCAAAGTATACAGGGGTACCTTATTTTTAAAGAAATTAAATTTTAAAGAAAAATATATTGCAATTTTTTGATTTTTGAAAATAAGTAAGGTTTGCCCAAAAAATGACATTTGTCAAAAAAAAAAAGTTGGTCGACTCTATTTCCAACCAGGAACACTTTTCCCAAAGTAACATACCAAATCAAATCGTAAGTTTTGGCAATAATTAACAAAAACATTCCCATACATTTTCTATGAAAAAACGAGTAAGTGAAATCAACAACGTCACTCATTCAATGGTTCCTAATTTAAATTCGTATGTAATCACTTTTTTAAGTTAGTAGATATTGTAATATTTTATAAGTTTTCTTTATATGGTATTTCAATAAAGTGTTAATCTATCTATCTATCTATCTATCGTTGTGTAGAGTTTGAAAAATACCGCATGGCGTGTAGAACGCTACTCACCGGTCTGGCTCGTCAAGTAACTACCCAATACTGTGCGGAGTTTTCCTATATAAGTGAAGGACGTTGTTAGAAATATCGTATTACACATAAAGCACATAATAAGGAAAAGATAGTAAGTGCTCGGACCCTATCATGTTTCTAAACAAGGGCGTTAGCTTCAAGTTACTTTTATTTTAACTAGCATACGAGTACGACTACATACTTGATGGATGATGTGATAGAACGTAGAATTACGCTAGTTTCATAATTTCGACTTATAAAAAGTTGCCACAACGTACTGTTCTATAAACTAGACCGTCTTAGCTAGCCAAGCGGGTACTGAAAGATAATCTATGATTATGCTGTAGATTGGATAAAGATATGTTATACACTAAAAGTTCAACCTTAAGTTGGAGATCAAACCAGCAACTGTTGCGTATGCAAACCTACCCAGATCTAGCCAAAGAACTGAGGGGGGGGGGGTCATCTGGTTCTTCTTAATTTTGGTCTTATCCTATCTCAATCTGATTTATACATTTTAAGAGGTTTATCAATGTGATGTTAACTTTCGTTGGAGGGGGGAGGGAAGGGTTCTTGACCCCCTCTCCCCTTGGACTGCAAATGCATCATTGATTTCATTTTACGCAATAAAAAAAATACGAGCAATAATAAAAATACAAAACAAATACCCAGTAATAATGGTATTGCATTCTTCACATGTTACAACTTTCTGTAAACCATAAACTTTCTTTGGCCTTTGCGTTCCATCGCACTAATTAATAATGACGAGGGTCGAGCCTCATTTATTAATATAAAGTTAATTAAAACTAAGAGCTGAATTCCCAGAAGTCCAAGGAACATCACATGCTGCTCGAGCTGGAACAAAACATTTGCAATATTTTTGAAAGTAATAACTTACGATGCTCTAACTAAATAATTATGTAGCAGTGAAGACCTTGTTTTTTGTTATACATACATCCATACCCTTGTCTCTTTCCCGTAGGGGTAGGTAGATACCACAGTCTTCCAAATGATACGTTATGGACATAGTTCTTTCGCTTCATCGCTTCATCCACGCTCATCAGACCGACACTCTTGTATGAAAATACAAGAGTGTCGGTTTAGAGTACTCTTGACCTGGCCTTCTCTTAGAACTTCCTCAATCTGATTTCGGAATGTTTGCCTAGGCCTTCTTCTTCCAACGCTACCATTCACTTCACTATATACCTGCTTAGTCAGTCTCCTTTTGTTCATTCTCTGTACATGACCATTTGTATAGAATGCCGTAATACATAGTTATGTCGATAACAAATTTTATGACTCGTAAATATAGTACTCGTAAGATACATTTATATTTCTCACTAGAATACATAGTGTTGTAGGTGGAATAGTTATCTTCCTATGTGACAATCATTAAGATTACCTACTAGTTACAGGATTGATATTTACTATTTACTATTACGCCTTCGCACTCATACCTCCGCACTACGACCTGAGTCGCTAAAGATGTGGATACACACAGTCACAATACACAATCATCCAAGACCCGGGAGCAACCATATATGCTTATCACAGAAATGTTTTCCCCGGCCGGGATTGAAACACGCGATCGCGTTTCTAAAGTAAAATGATATTGTACTTTTTCATACTTCTTAGAAAAGAACATATTTATTATGTCATCGACATCGAGATACAACGTATAAGAATGAAATTATATACTTAGTCTTTCAATTTTTTCACATATTTTACATGCAGAAGAAAGCACAAACAAGCTATTTTAACTTGCAAGCTTTCCTTCGGATTTCCTTACCTGAAAACTCCAGTATTTTTATCAAAATGTTATCATAAAAACATCTGTGCCTTAAGCATTTTAAGAATCCAGAATTCTTTAGTTTGCCACAGAATATATTACAGTAATATCAATAGTCGAGCCCGACCCATCGCACGATACGGACATTGCTACATTGACACAAATCTCCCCAAGACGAAGAGAAAAGGAACATTTTCTCCATTAAAATAAAAGAAACGAAAAGGGCCTCGCGTTTTTTACGCCCTAGAAGTCTCAAAGAGCGGCGCTCATAACTACGGCGCGTTTTCATCTCGCGCTGCCTTTGCTTTTTCGTTACACATACAGCTTTACACCTCGGTTTTGGCGAAAAGTGCACGTTTTACACAGAGCAGCTATAAAGGAAAAGACACTAATTGGGCAGCATCGTTCTCTTTATGCTGATGGTATAAAAGCCCTTTGTTTTTTACACAATACACTAAGTGGCAAAAAAACGACTCTGTCAGGGACGTCCCTCTTCGCTGACTTATTAATCGATGATTTTGAACGAAAGATGATTAGTTAGAAACGGGAATCAAAGAGGGCATTATAAAATATTAGAGGACTGGCAGAAAATAAACACAGTATCTTCTTCCTTTACTTCTAGTCGGTGTACTTTTTCTGATTCTGATTCTGATTTAAAAGATAGCTTTTAAATTAAAACGATCACAGGTTCCAATGATATATTTTTATTTATTTACATACAGTTATTTTTTATTTATTTATGTATATAATATACTATTAAAAAAATCAGCTTCTTTGATGTGTTAGCTATGTGGCAGCGTTTAATTCTTAAAACTTAATTATAATCTCTCTTAATATGCTTCCCCAGCGGCGTCTTACTAATTGTGTGAAAAACTTACAATAAATATTTCTTAAAATTGCGCTTACCTATGATACTTATGAAACAAATACCAAGTGTGTTCTTTATTATTATTGACTTTTTTATGCAACACTGCATTATGATTGTAGCATTACGCTGAATGAGTTGCTTTTGTGCACTACAAATGTTGCTACATATCACTACATCACTACAGAGTATAAAACAAAGTCGCTTTCTCTGTCCTTATATCCCTATGTATGCTTAAATCTTTAACCCTACGTTACGGATTTTGATGCGTTTTTTTAATAGATATAGTGATTTAAGAGGAAGGTTTATATGTATAATAACATCCATTAATGGACAAAAGGACATAGGCTTACATACTTTCTGTCATGAAAAAAAAGTTCACAAAAGAAACTATCATCACAATATTGCGCTCATGGTATCGACTTCAACAAGGTTATTTCACAGTTTGGAATGTTGAAGACGGTTCCATTTTTTGGTAAAAAATTTTTTTCACCCTTTTCAGTGACCTTTGCTACTCATCGGAGAACATAAACAATTGTCATTGTGTATGTTATCCGATGTCTTCAACCGCAACTACAATATCGTCGAGGTATGCGCAGCACTTTTCAGTTATTGGATTGTAACTCAAAAACCACTTGTCCGATTTTGATGAAATTTACATGATAAATAGTAAGTAAATACTCAAAATCGGTCCATAAACGACGAATATATCCGCGAACACACTAAAAAATATATATCCATGGAGCATACAAAAGGAGATGACTCAATTCGACCGAATTGAGTCATCTCCTTTTGTATGCTCCAAAGTATGGTACCCTTTAGTTAGATGAATGAGGTAGAAGAAAAAATATAGGTTGTGCACGCGGCTAAAGCCACAAGGCACAGCTAAATATAATTAGCATGACATGTTTGTAATTTGATTTATTTTTTATAGATTGGCATCCCGCCAACACCGACTAAAGCAGAATATCAAATCATAATATGTATGTATTATAATGAATCATGAATTTATATTACACCAATAATGAATACATTTACCGGAAAATGGAATAATTTCATGATTTATTACGATCATCATAAAATCACTTCGCATTCCCGCTATAGATTATTACGCTAAATGAGGTTGTTATTATACAAAACCGAAAAGCAAATAGATACGTCAGAGAAAGATGATCACAACAATACAATATCTTGCCGATTAGGAGGCGTTCATAAATTACGTGAGGTGTTTATGGGGGGGAGGGGGTCAAGCCGAATCTCACCCAAACTCACATGGGGGAGAGGGTGGGTTCGACAAATACTCACGTAATTTTTTTTCCGCAAGGAACATGTAATGTAGCGAGAAAACTGGGATAAATTAGGTAAAAATATTGTTTGTGTAGTTCTATACTACAATATTAATAATCTCAAATAACAAATCCTGATTAAATGCAACAAAATTAAGCATATATTCATTTATTTACATCAAAAATATATATTTTCAAAAGTCTCACGTGAGATTATGGGTGGGGGGAGGGGGTCCAGCAAAATCTCACGACATCTCACCAAGGGGAGAGTGGGGGTTGAAAAATCGCGAAAACTACCTCACGTAATTTATGGACACCTCCTTACGCTTTATTATTTTCATTGTTTAGCCGCCTGATGGATAACTGTTCGGCCTATGGATATCTTTTATACTGGGGGCATTGCGATACGTTGCCAACCCTTTGTACGACCATGTCAACTCTCCTGTCTAGGGATCCCATGGAGTAGCTTTTCGGGAATACCGATGGAAGAAGCTCGTTTCACATTTTACAGGTATATGGCTAAAATGATCAGTAGAGTTGCGCACAGTATGTGACTCCCATGGGTCAATATGTGGACGCGCTTTCAAGCGGTGTCGGCAAGCGCGGTGTTGAAACCGTGATAATTGCAGATCAGAATCAGAATCAGAATAATTTATTGAGAACTGATAAAAATATTACACATTTTTTTCACGATGGTATTGCAAGAGAGTGATAATCAGCTTACACATATAGGGCATTCAATGTTGCATTTATAGATATTTTCAGAACATTCCCTGTTGTGTATAAGTCAGGTTAGATCGTCTTTTGTAAAATCCTAACGTTTACTCCATACATATAAGGTATAGATGATAGTGTCTATCTTCCTACTGGATAATGTAAGTCACAGATTACGCTGATCCCCATACTAATATGAAATTAATAATTCACTGACTACGAAATATCGTGAACGCAGAACCGGTAGGTACCACTAAAGAGAACTTAATTTACTACAGATACCACCATCACAAATTCAGTTATGAGGTTTTTAATCTATTCTTATCTAATTCCAAAGGCTTTTGTTCTTTTTCTGATTTCGTAGGTTTTAATGTTCTTATTATTTGAATATGTTATGTACTTTGTTCTTAGACACTCGGAAAAATATTAAGTGCACTACAAACGGACGATGTGATATGGTGAAGGAAAAATAAAAAAATAGAAGAACTATGGTGGCCTAGCCACACATCGTTGGAGAAATTATAGCTCACAGACTCGGCTGGCTGTACTACCAAGAGATAATGAATGATGTATCGCCCAATGAAACCGCCCAGGTACCGCTGGAGCGATGAAGAAGAGACAGACTTGTGTGAACTGCAGATCAAGCAGTGGCAACAGTTGCCCTAGGACAAACCGAGGTGTTGGCTCTTAAAGAGGCCAACACCTTTAAAGTAAGTAAGTACCCACTTTGTTTCTCTGATGATTGAAAATGTTAAGTAAATTATATGACATTTTATTTATACTAAGAGAGCTTGATAACCTTAATAATATTAGAACTAATCTCTTTAATGCAGTTTGAATCTCGCATTATATCTCGAGGGCATTAATGGACTAAAAGGATTAGTGAACTACTTTGAATGATAAAACTAAAGTCACTCGGAATAAATCAAACACATTTAAATGGAAAGCTTGGCTTACTGACTTTTGGTTTGCCTACAAGTAGTCAGAGATGTTCAATATAGGAGGCGTACCACCCAAAAGGGGTGCGTAGACCGGCGAAGGGGCACCGTTGCAAAATAGTAAAGCGGCATTGAAAAAACACTCCAAAAATAAAATAAAAATACATAAAAATGGAACCGACTTCAGCACTCAAAAGTGTGAAATATCTTGTTGAAGTTGAAGAATATCAGAATAAGAATTTTAATACTCAACATCTCGTTAACGATTCAATTCAATTCAATTTAATTTACTATCGTAAAAAGTATACAAATTCCACTTAAATATTGACGTGCAGAATCTACACAAAGAAATGATTCTTGCGTCGTAGGTTCTGCATTACCTTCGATTGGTTCATTAACGTCAGTGTAAATTTTAATAAAACATAATTTAAATCAGTTTGTAATTAACCGACCTCTGAGGTGGTAATCATAAAAAATAGACTACCGTGGCCAGAACCGGCATTTCTAGGATAGATTAAAATCTCAAGTGTCACATGGATATTTGATTTTATTCATGGCATTAGCCAAAAATGTTTGGGAACCACTGGTCTAACAATATTATGCAGTGCAAAGCTAAAAGCGGAGGTAGAAACATGAGAGCTCACTGCTAACGGTGCTATAACACGCAAATATAACCTCCAGCAGGCATATGACAAAAACATGTTTTAAGCAGACTATTTGTTAAAGATTACGGAATAGGCTTTATTTACATTTTTCATCGCTGTCCATTTTATCTTCCTATTCATGACTATCGTAAAATTATCTTGCTGGTAATTTAATCATTTAAAATATTGACTCAACCCAGACTCTTAGTCTTTACTTCATAATTATAGCTATTTTATTTATCACCATTTGATCCTAATTTCATCTACAGCTTTGACATAACCCTTTTTGCCAGATTAATTTGAAATAATGAACCTAAATGTTGTGACTTTATATTAAAACATAAAAAGTTTTCATTGACATTTTCAAAAGCAAGTTTATACCTCTTTTTTTCGTATTGCGGCCTGTAATTTGAAACGAAACAAGTGAATAACACACCGTGTGTCGTCCTATTAACTATTACTTATCTTCACCATAGTTTATAACCACCACCAGCTCATTACTTTCCCACTTCTAGTAGACGACGGTATCTCTAGAAGGAAAAAAAAATGCTTATAATCGATCACGATGTAATAAGAGAAATAGACCAGACATATCTACGTATAAACGTATGGGTGAAGTGAGAAATAAATTTTTACAGAACCGCGATTTAGGCGATTTAGGTGGAATCCATTATGTAAAAGCTTTTTTTATGCAGTATAGGTCGAGCGATCAACCACTATCTCACTTGATGATCAAGGACGATGTGATCAACGTTATCACGCTAGATCTAGAATTCTTACTGATTCTCAAAGACTGCTGTCTGAACACACTATGTGTTTAGTGACAGTTTTTCAAACTTGAGGACGGTAACTAGCCAGGCATAGGCAGGTACTCGAAAGTACTTGCCTGGTACCATGCTGGGAGTTTGCTGCCTTTGAAAAGAATATTTCACGTAGCTAAGAATTCAAAATGTATTATTACATTTAGGAAATCAAAGACACGCTTGTTAACGTCAATATTTTTTATTTATATTGATTATGTAGAAGTGAAATATTCCAATTATTTTTGTTTTCTAAATAATGTCTTCCATCATAGTATGCACACAATAAATGTTTTACTTTTAACGCCAATTAATGCCTGTCTTACAGCCGATTTTAATTCTCCTTCAGTGAGCTTTGTCACGGTTTTTGATCTTGGAGTTGAAATTCTTAGACTGAGGGTGGAATTCAGGCCATGATGGAGGGCACTATTAATAATCTCTGGATTAGGGTCTCAAGTCGTATATGACCTTCCTACCTCTGCAGCACCGTGGACTCGATTTATTATCGGCGGCGCCGCGGCAATTCACGGCGTTGCTAATTGATTTACTAAACCAATTTTAAACAGGGTGGAATTCTGTGACCACAGGAAAAGTATTCTTAATACTGGAAATATCAAATTTTACTCAAAGAAATTATTCCTTTATTTTTAAGAAGAAACAAATCTGCATCAAACATTTTCGAAAACTCGCTTTCCACACTCGGGAATCGAACCGGCTTAAATAAAAAATTATAGCAACCTGGGCTTTTATAACATCACTCGATAGGCTCAGTCATAAAGATCAAATATCTCTAACAATGATAGTATATTAAATGAAAAGAAAACTATTAGTTCTAAACTTATTTTAATTGAAAGAAATAAAATAGTAAACTAACAAATTAATTGCTCGAAATTAGGATTCATTCTGTTGGATACACAAGTTTATTCTTTATAAGAATTCATTTCCAGTACCTTTTAATAGCGAGTTGTGCTGAATATTCTGTGTACCTTTTGTATCTATCAGTTTGTTTCCTTTAATCGATGCTACCAGTATTTTTTTTAATTATCTATCATTCTCTTCATAACGAATCAACTTTGTACTTGTCGGTCCCGATATCTTTCTACATACCATTGCACAGCTAAATTAACACCTTTGTGATTTAAAAAATAAGCTTTCATTAAATCATATTGTTCTAGGTAAGCCATTAATACGGCTAGCTACGCTTGCCGCTGACAAATATGGAATAATTTGTACAATCAAATCTGAATAACAAAAGACTATCGTTGCAGAGCGTCATATTTATCAATTCCAGTTTCAAATGTTACTAATGCATTAATTGTATTACTCGTGCCTCACGCAGTTATCTAATAAAGAGTCGACATTACAAACACGCGCAAATTGATACCTTCTTAGCTAAATACTTCTTCGTCATTTTTATAAATTTTATGATGTGAAAGATAAATTGTTCTACTTACATATGTAATCTGAACGACCTTTGACTAAAAGTGCTTTATCTTGTCACATCGAATTTATAAGTTTAGTTATCATGGTTTTCCTTTCATTTCATTAACCATATTTGTTAGAGTCGTTTGATGCCATAAAAATACAGGGTGTTATTTTTTTCGGATTTAAGCCGGTTCCATTCCCGAGACTGGCGAGCCAAATTTTTTAATCTTTAAATGCAGATTTGTTTCCTTTAAAACATAATGGAATGTTATCTTTGAGTAAAATTTTCTATCTCCAGTATTTAGAGAAATTTCCCTCCGGGTGGAGTCATGAGATTCCATTCTGTCGTTGTATTAGCTGACCTGGCAAACATTGTTCTGCCATATAAATTATCGAAGTGTCAAAATTACATGACACTTCATTTAAAATACTTTACGTCAATGATCGAAGGTTAAATTAATATATATATGACATCGTGTGAATGTTAATAAATAAAAATAAAATAAATAAATAAAATATTAGGTACCAGATTTTCATATATAAAATAACAAGCTCAGACCAAATTAAAGAAAGACACCGCACTTAAAACTAAAACATGAAACACATTTGGATAACTTGGCTTATTTATAAATTACAAATACAAATATGTTTCTAAACTCTAAGGCTTTCACGGCCGGCGTTGCATGTTGTATGTATTGCTTCCGGGCTGTTTGGACGTGGTCTATGTGAAACTTTTGTTCCAGACGTTTTGTCGATCACTGCGGTCGAACAAAAGTTTCACATAGACCATGGCCAAACAGCCCGGAAGCAATACATACAACACAAATATGTTTATTGTTCCTTAATTTGGTACAAATAAATAAAGCACACAAGAAAATATATGGGTACAACTAAAATATGTCAATTTGCACACTAGCCCCCGCACTAGGATACCCTGTGTTGTGGGTGGACTAGTCTCTTCGGAGGTTCAGAAATTTTAGATACACTAGTTTAGTCTTCGTGTTGTAGAAATAATACAATAAAGAAAATATGCTACACACTGAAAATGTTAATAGGAATAAGTTACACAAAAGAAAAATAAACTTCTCGTAGAAGCTTACATACTTATTCAACAAATAAACATAACTTTCAATAAAATTGTTCCGTTCGATGCTTAAAATAGTGCAAGAAAATATGTAGGTACCCACATTCACTGAATTCAGCGGTTAGAAGGTTAGAATTAGACTAATAAAAGTTAGAAAACAAGTGGGTTTTAATAAGATTTGCATATAAAAATATATACATAGACATACATATTTATTCACGCCTCTTTCCCGAAAGGGTAGGCAGAGACCACGGCAGTCCAAATGCTACGATCCCGACACACTTCTTTCGCTTCATCCAAGCTCATCAGAACTTTCATGCAAGAGCGATAGTTTAGAGTACTCTTGAATTGGCCTTTCTTAGAACTTGCTTAATCTGATTTCGGAACGTCCGCCGAGGACTTGTTCTGCCAACACTACCATTTACGTTATCCATGTAGACCTGCTAAGTCAATTTTTCCGTCTATTCTCTCTACATGGCCAAACCATCTTGATATACTTTTGTAGAAATACAATCCCAAATAGTATAAGAAACTTGTCTGTTAATAATGTTAAAAGAAGAGTTCCCGTAGAAAAAATAGGAAAGTAATCCTTTTTATCCGGCAATGAATATAATATTTTACTGTGTGTAACGGATTTTTTCTTCTTATATGAATGATGAACAATATTTATTGTATTTAGTGACAATGATACCAATGATAGACAAAAATACCCTAGATTTGGATTAGTTTATATTTAATATTATAACTGACGACTGACTTTTTTATATTTCATAACTGTGTGTACATTTTTCTATTATTTTTTTTGTTTACAATATTGTTTTTTTTTTTCTTATTGATATTCAAATATTATATACAATTATTTTTGCTTTAACATACTAAAACTGATTAGATACTTATATGCAAATTTGATTTGAGTTGTCTATATTATTTCAATATTGTAAAGTTAATCATTTCATGTCTGTGCTAACCATTTTTTTTTGTATATAATAAAAAGAAGAATATTTGCGCGTCTGTTATAAAACTGACTTATGATTCAACGGTATTAATTAAAAGTTGCAAGTTAAAAGTAAAAACAAAAAATTTAAACAGTCCTTAAGACCGAAACAAATTTTAAATCTATATTTATTTTTATTGTTAAAATATAAAAATACAATCAAATCGTTACCGAAAAAAAAGACACTAACTTACAAAGAAATTGCATTGCATGTAAAACTCACCTGAATTAATTCACGAAATTCTATCTTCGTGTGTTCCGTAGACCCCGAAACACCATTTTCAAGAGCAATAGACAATTCATAAAAAATCACATACACAAAAATCTAATCAAGACATGCAACAACTGTTCCGCATTTCAATTTACAAATAACGAAAAGAACATCAACTTTAACCAAAATCCTAAAACCACTCGTAAGAATTAACAAAAACTTTTTGTAACTTCTTCATTCCAAGTTTTCACTACCGCTTTTGTAGTAACTGTCCACAAATAAAAATAAAGCTCTCAAAAGAGTTTACGAAGTAAATGAAAACTTTTTATTTTCTCTACCGCGAGCGTAATTTTATTGATAGAGCGTCGGGATCGCGCCTGTGCTCGAGGGCGGTCGGCCAAAGTGACACTGTTCTCGCGTCGGGCTCCGATCGCGATTTGAACGCACAAGTCTGAACGGACGCGCGCAAACGTCAAACATTATGGCGCGACTTTCCTCGTCCGAGCTTGTTAAAGGATAAATTAATTAAATGAACAGTGATAAGAATCATCATCTATTGATTTCTAATCTAGATAACGGATACGTGTCATGTTATTCAATTTTAGACCTTATGGTGAGTGAAACTAAAACTGTGTATATACGAAACATTGTACTCAATGCCCCGTAAAATATTAATTTAAAAGCTGCATTCCAGATGATTAACATGCTTTGTTCCGACTTCCAATATTTTCGTTATTCTCTCTCAGTCTTTTATGGACTTATTAAGAGATTTCTTGTTATCTGAAATGATATGCGTTTAGATTGAAGCAATCTATTGAAATGGTTCAGTTAAAAGATTTATTTGTTATTACGAATACTCCTTCTTCTTTTGTGGATAAGGGTGGATAAAGGTGTGTGGGATAAGGACAATTCCTTATCCCACACTACGGGGGGTCGGTATAAATTGTTTTTCTCTTAAGGAATCGTTATATACTTACTTGTGGACTATCGACATAAAACAATAATAAGGAACAAAGTATTGTATATAAGAGTCATTAACAAGTCTACATATACACTACATACATTACTACATAGACGACACTACAATAGATGATAGAAATATAGTGATACAGTATATATGATAGTTTTAAAAGGATTGGCAACGTATCGTAATGCCTGCTGTGTTACAGATATGTTACAGATACATCGTGGTGATTTTTTGCCACCAGGCGGCCCGTCTGCTTATTTGCCAACAATCGCATAAGAATTTATGATTGAAAATTCTCGTGAGTTTGACACATTATTATATAGATGTAGTATCCGGCTTTACTCACGGAAGTTTGGACCTAGGTTTCGTTTACTACTATCGTCGACTACATCTATATAATAACGCATAAGAATTATTTAACATTGTCACGATTTTTTTACAAGTAGTTCCTTCAGTTTGATCCTGCTGGTGTTTGCACAGTATTTTATTACTTTTTCCGCACGCACTACCAAAAGAGATGTTCCCGTTTTGAATTAATGTACTAATGCGTTTCTCAAACACATTTTGCCAAGCTAATGAGGTAGGAGAAATAAGGCAAAATCAAAAAGTGGGGCAACGACTTTCATTACCCTGTTGTGGTACGTATGCCATCAGACTGACACCATTTTGGGGTAAAACACTACTAAACACTATTTTTGATAAAAAATAAACCGTATCTAATTTTTTCTACTGATTCACACGTTCAGCTACCGACACACGCTTTCTAGTTCATTTTAATAACTATGTTCTAAACCTTAACGATAATTTGAGGTGATATATTATACTGATGATGATTGGTGATGGATGATTAAATGGCATTTGTAAAGTTCATAATATAGTTATGTATACTTTATTTTTTTAAGGTAAGGTTGTGATTTAATATTAGACCACTAACAAGTACATGTAAGCTTCAAAAACATCCATGCTGTATTAGTCTGTTTTAGATTGAAAGTTGACGAGTTTGATGAAGTTTAAACATATTTGACCTAGGGCTGGATGCGGGCCGCTTCCAACAGGTCCTTGTGGAAATCAATGGGGGAGGCTATGTCCAGCGGTGGACGTTCTAAGGCTGAGATGATTATGATGATGACCTAGGGATGTGACGGAGACTTGTTTGGAACCCAAAACGACTAAACTGAATAGAAACCATGTTTTTGTTTGTTACATTAGTAATAATAATAATAATAATAATAATAAACTTTTATTTCCCAAAGAGTACAGTATTACAAACATTTTAAGCGTTGAGACCCAAACTAGGCGAAAGCCTGTGTCTTGGGGCTCGGAGTACAATTAACTAATCGTAATCTACCGTAATTTGTTTATTAAATACTCAAAGTTTTGACAATAACTGTTCAAACATGAATTATATAACAATTTACATTTACATTTCTTTGATATTTGACTGCGGGAGGAAGTGTGGTATGTGTTTGTGGGTTAGTGTGTGCAGGAAAAGTGAGTGAGTGTGTATATCTGCGTGGGGATGAATAAGGTTACCTACTTCAGTACATTGTTTATTTTTATTATTTTGCGATTGCTGTTTATATCTTCCCTCTATTTAGCTCCATAACATATACAAAGATCTGTCCGAAGCAGCCAGCTTCTTCCGACATTGGCCGAGTTTATCCACATTGCTGGTGGACGGCTACGCTGCTTGTCGGTTCATGGTCAGTTGCTCAAGCCTCGGGAGCTTTCAGGCCTCTTTCAGACGTTTTCGAAACTGTTAGGCTCATAAGCAATTCATACATTACCGACTACATACTATTAATCTTAAGACAACTTTATGTTATCGCCAAAAGCTTTCTGTGAAGTCAACAAAGACGATAAATTTATAAATTTACTTATGTAATTTTTCCGAGGAATATAATATTGTACACATTAATTGCCGGATTAAAAATAAAACAATTTTATTATGAAAATAATTTGTCTAAAGACTGATGAATATTGGAAATGTATAATAATATATTATCCACTTCTATCTATAATATGAATATATAGATAGATTAAAATTGCTATTCTTACAATTCACCTGCGTAATGGCAACAATTTCGCCGTTTATTAAGCCGTCTAATCTAGTATGCAGTCCTTCACTACGTATTTCATACTGACTCACTCGTTCCTAAGCTAACACCGGCTAAACAAACATTTGACTACAATTTGCGGACGTGTCTGTAAAGTCTAAGTTATAATCCCTCCAAAAACATATATTATGTTAAAAACACGAGCCAAGTTCAATATTATAATAATTATGGTTTCTTTGTCGATTACACCGACAAAATACTTGAGATCTTTATGGGTGCTTTTGGCTTTTGGATGGTTTTCTGTAGACAATACTGAAAGTTATTCATATGAACGTTTTAAGGGATTTTATATATATTTTTTAAGCTATTTACTAACATACATTTCTAATTCTAGACATTTAAAAAAATAGCAAAAAATGCTATAAGTATAGCTTTATATTATACAACGTGATCTCGATGTTACATTAACTAACAACATAATTACTAATCATATTGTCACTACACTCTTTATTTTTATAGCGTAATTTTGATTACTTTACAAATAACTAATATTTGAAAAAAATATCTAAACTTAATTGTAATGTAACAAACCGACTAGGACTCACGTGGTAAACACTGGAAAATTACTCTCCGACCAGTTTCGAACTTATTTGCAGTTCTTCATCTGGGAGTTATGATCGTGCCAGGCGGCGAGCGCGAGCCTCAGCACGTAACTGCTGAGGTCAGTTACGTGTGGCAACATGTGTTAACAGGCTTAGCAACAATAACAGCATAATATGCCAGTTTGCAATTTAAAAAGGTGAACACCTTTAAATAATTGTTCATACAAATCAATTTTTAATGGGTTTTATTAAAATAAAATACTAGTATTAATTACAATACTACAGCTACTACAAAAACGTTTAAGTAATCCACTAGCTATTGTCAGCCTATAGTTAACTCAAATGCTCTAACCCGCTAGCAATTGGCAGGGTGCCCAGAATGCTGTCAGCATTTATTATTGTATGTTTATTCTTTGTTATGTTTTTACAGGGCAATGCGTTCGCGGAGCGATAAAGCCTCCGAAATAAATTTAAAAAATAACCACTACACTGCACTACACTACACACTACAAACCATTTAGGTTTAACGCAATTCCACCAATTTCGAGTTCACAGCTCTAATTCAAGCCGATAACATCCTGAACATAAATACATGTAGAGAAACAAACACTCTAAAAACTTTTAGATGAACGAAACATCAATAATGGAGTAAAGACATAAGTGATGCATACTCTACGGAAAGTTACTGTTTTTTAATTTTAAGAACGTGGTATACGAGTGTTTTCTTTTTTTATGTGTAGGTAGAATTGTACATGATTTTGTTGGATCTGTACCTGAAACGGAAAATGAAATGAATAAATGAAATATTTAATGAAAATAATTTACAGAACATACTAAATAACAAATTTTGTGATTAATCAAATCAAATCAACGTAGACCTAACGTATTGACGTGGTTTTGACTTTTTAACAATGTATGAAACACGGGAATCACTCTCGTAATAAATCAGGGGGTTCCGACCAATGATGTTTTACTAAAGATATATATAAGATAAGATAAGATAATATATATTCATACTGCGCGGTGCTCAGATTTTGTTCCTTTACGACATAAACATGCTTACAGCGACAGATAATATGGTTCAAATAATATAGAAAAGGATAGCTATATGTTTAGACTTGCGCTTGAAATACGCGTCATAATGGAAATTACTACAATTGACTTAATTTTGCCGCCTCAGTTTCCGCGCGCTTGTGCCACATCTACCTCATATAAACATATAATATCATTGGTTCCGACTATAGTTCTGACCACTTTCGGTGGTCTTTTTCAAGGAAAGTACGGAGCGCTCGCGCACGCGGTGTTGATTCGCGTGCGCGCTGTATTCTCCGTGAGTAAATTCTCCTTAAGAAGTTTCTTTTTTTTCGATTACTTCGATCGAAGATTAATTATGATCCTGATTCGTACACATTTTAGAGACTAATTAATTGGTAATATAATAGGCAAGCACCGAACAGTGATTTGTTTATGTTTGAAATGAAAGTTTGTTGGTGTGCGTGTCAGCATGTTTGTAACGATTCAACACAAGCATTTTGGTGTGTACATTATAACCTAGAATAAGATCTAAGACTCTTTTTGAACTAGAAAACTAGATCGTTCTTTAAAAAACTAGTCTCGTAGATTTTCACTGAATATTACAAGGAATCTGTAGACCGCGCTAGTGAAACCGTGAGGTGCATTCAGACAAAAGTCAGACCCAGTCCTAGCGTCAGAGGAACAAGTTACATCGTCAATTTTTGAGTTTACATACAAAGTAGAGGCAGTTATTAAACAAATTAGCTGACACCAATTTGCAAGTTTAGTGCTAATTACTAATATTCTGTTATGCACTCAGCTAATTAGAATTCAGTCTATCTCATTGCGAATATACCGTCGACTCACTTTTAAAAATATTCGGATCTTACGTACGCCAATAATGTTTACTGTTTTATTGCAGTATTTTTCCAGAGACGATGCATATGTCTGAAGCGATTTACTTAGCAAATTTAGTGATGCGGGTGAAATCATATAGAACAGGGTGTTTTATTTTGTACTCTTTTTGAGTCTTAGGCTACAGTCGGTCATTTACAAAGACCTAAGTGGTGGCCTAATCTAGCACTCAGATAATGTTTCAATAAAATAACATAATGAAAAACTGTTCATATCAGCGTAAGGCATGAGTATTTGTCTAATATAGTGCAATTATTGTTATATACCTAGTATCTGCTAATCCTACTAATATTATAAATGCGAAAGTTTGTGTGTATGTTTGTTACCTCTTCACGCTCAAACGGCTACACCGATTTCGATGAAATTTGGTATGGAGATAGCTTATACCCTGGATAAACACATAGGCTTATTTATATCATCACCATCATCACCGGTTTTCATCACCACTCGGGTACAACCGCGGGGCACAGCTAGTGTTACATAAAATAGTATTCTACTGATTAATTATTAAATTTATAAAAAATTACTAATGATTGCTCACTTAAAAGTGCACGATTTTTTAGTTTATTTTGTTTAAATTATAAAGTTCAAATATGGGGAGAATCGAATTGTGTTGATATTGGTATCCTGATGTCAATCCTTATATATAAAAATGATTTGATAATTAAGTTTGATTATTTACTTGCAAATTCACTGTACATTTTACAGATCGCACTTTTCGTTTAATAAAATGACGGGTAAAAAATGTGTAAGCTAAAAAAATACTACTAGGTACTACTACTACAATTACTACTACTACTAAATAAATAAATAAAAAATTTAACAAAAATGCAACCGACTTCAACACTCAAAAGTGTGAAGTAACTTGTCGAAGTCGGTACCATGAGCACAATATTGTGATGATAGTTACTTTTGTGTGAACTATCATGGTACCGACTTCAACAAGTTATTTCACACTTTAGAGTGTTGAAGTCGGTTGCATTCTTTGTTAAAAATTTTTTTTTTCACCCTTTTCAGTGACCTTTCACCACGGGATCAATTAATTGTCATTGTGTGTTCTGCGATGTCTTCAACCGCGACAATAATATCATCAACATACGCGTAGCACTTTTCAGTTATCGAAGTATAACTCAAAAACCGCTTGTCCGATTTTGATGAAATTTAAATGAGACTACCACGAAAGTATACTCTATCTAACAAAAAAAGAATCATCGAAAATCGGTTCATAAACGACGAAGTTATCCGCGAACACACATAGAAAAAAACATATATACGGTCGAATTGAGTAACCTCCTTTTTGAAGTCGTTTAATAACAATAAATAACATTAGTTTTATAAAAGAGTTTGCCACACAAGTTTATAAAACAACTTGCAACAAGGTTACCCATTTTCTATCTCCCATAATTTTATGACAAGCTCATTGCGCTTTCGTGCCGCAAATTGACGAAGTTTGCTACACATTAAGTACATACTAAGTTTTTTATTGAAGTTTGTTTTTATGTTACTGACATGAAGATATGAAGTTGAATAGAGTGTAAGATATTGCTTCGTACATTGATGAGCAAATTCGAAGCTTGCATATGCATAATCAGACCATCCCTTTTGCAATTCTTCTCTCAGCCACGTGCGTCTACTGCTGGACATATGCCTCCCCCATATAGGGGGGATTTGCCAATACTCGCCACGCTTGGCAGGCGGGTTGGCGAGCGCAGTATGATTTCCATCCCTCAGAAGGCGCTGCTGCCCACCTCCTGGTACGTGATCCCTTAGCCGACTCTTACGACACCCACGGGAAGAGATGGGGGAGTACAATTCTAGGCCGGTACCACCACGGCAATACTGCAATACTGGATCACAGACCTTCTCAAGAATGAGAAATATTGATAGCTATTCATCAATGAGGATTGAAGGATAAATCTATGGTAGTCACAGTTTTCACGTCTATGAGCTATAATTAAACGTCCACCTACTTTTGTTTAAAACAACTGTGATCGATTAAATATTTCCAAAGTGTACGAGAGATGGCGCTCTGCTCCCATAGCACCACCAAACTTATTAAATAGAGTAGAAACTCGTCTCAAATGTTGTGAGTTTCAGTGTCACCAGTAAATTTATGAATACAATCATATTATGCACACGAACCAACAATTTATGAATAAAAAATTAATTTAAATTAGATAAAATAATTGTATCTAATATGACCCTATTATTATAACTTTACTAGCTGTGCCCCGAGGCTTAACCTGGTGCTGATGAAAAATGGTGATGATGAAAATAAGCGTATATGTGACAATCCAGGTTATAAACTATCTCCATACTAAATTTCATCCAAATCCATCTAGCCGTTCATATAGGCGTGACCATACGTCCATATACATCCATGCCCAGAAACTTTCGCATTTATAATATTAGCTGCGCCCCGCGGATTAACCCGCGTGGTGATGATTGATGATGATGATGATGATGCAAAGTAGCATATGGTTAATCCAGGCTCTAAACTATCTCCATGCAAAATTTCATTGAAATTACACAAACTTTCGCCTTTATAATATTAGTGTGCTATGATAGGATCGTAGAATATTGTAAAGATTGATGTGAGCGAATTTTCCGGATTGTTACTCGTTTTTGCATACCATTATTTCGTTATGAGACTCTGCCAAATACATTGAGCAGAGTACATTAGCTCGGAGATTATAATATTGAATCCAAAGAGTATTCTAAACTATAATCCTGAGAGAAACGTTGAATTAAAGCTCACTTTAATCTAAAACAATTTAGCCCCGAGTCTAAAGTTCTGCTTTTCATTTCTCTCTTTGGGCAAATAATATAGCAAAATCTTTAGCTTTAAGGTAATTTGTACTGTTCGCTTTAAGGCTGGGTATTAAAGTTTTGTATTCAATTTTTTTATCAACCGCAAATAACAGTTTAATTTGCGGTTTATATTTTTTATGATATATGCATGACGAATTCAAAGTCGGTACCATGAGCACAATATTTTGATAATAGTTACTTTTGAACTATCATGGTACCGACTTCAACAAGTTACTTCATACTCTTACAGTGTTGAAGTAGATTCCATTTTTTGGTTTTTTTTTTTTAATATCATGTTATTCTGTTGGGTAGCAGAGTGGATCATTTTGAACAAAAAAAATTCTGCTTGCTCAAGCATATCACCTCAATTATAATTATGTATCATCACCTCAGCCATAGGATGTCCACTGCTGGACATAAGCCTCCCCCATTGATTTCCACAAGAACCGGTTGGAAGCGTCTTAGCGAAATTATGTATATAGGCTGACAATAGCTAGTGGATTACTCAAATGTTAATGAAGTAGCTGCAGTATTGCGTGCCGGCTTGTTATTGGTTATTATTATAAATAAAGATTTCACATTATTGTTTTATTTTTTTAATGTTTATTTGTTTTTTTTTATTCTTCGATTGGGGCCAAAAGGAGCAGAAATAAAAAATAATCAGCCAAGAAGGTACCTACATGATGCCACGTGTCTTTTCCCAGTGCGACATAAGGTCGTTTCATATGGAAGAAACTTGTTCAAACTTTGAAACTTGACCAAGTTACAACTCTCGACTCTTGCCAGAACGTGCCCTAGTCAAACAATTACTGCGCCATTATTGCTAGGAAAATGGGTATGGGATTTAATCAATGGTGGAATAAAATATTAAAATTTCATCTCCAATCTGTATAATAATTATTAACATTATTCATTTGAAATGATATTAAATCCTAGTAGCGCCCTGCGGTTTCTCCTGCGTGTGTTACGGTTTTCCGCTACCTTAAATTATCCAATAGGAACATTTTTCTGTATAAAGTTATTCCAGAATCTAACCTTTTGGTATGGAGATCCATACCATATTTCGACGAAATCGATAGAGCCGTTTGAGCGTTAAATAGCAACAGACATTTTTGTATTATTTGCTTATCCCAAGGGGATTAGTAATTATTTTCGGAATGAAAGTAGCCATGTGTTAATCAAGGATCTAAGCTATTTCCATACCAAATTTTACTGAAGGTGCTACAGCCGTTTGAGCGTGAAATAGCAACATATGTTTTTGAACTATTTGCTTATCCCAAGGGGATTAGCAATTATTTTCGGAATGAAAGTAGCCTATGTGTTAATCAAGGGTCTAAGCTATTTCCATACCAAATTTTACAGAAGACGCTACAGCCGTTTGAGCGTGAAGTAGTAACAAACATACACACATCCAACCATTCCCCTTTATATTAGTGGGGCTAGTGGGATACAGCATGTAGTGATGCTTCCACAAAAAAAGACGCTGTGTTGCACTCTCCCATTCCCGCCAAAAATGCATGCGGGAATGAATTATCTATACCATAGAAAATATTACTCCTACATAATTTTTTTTTTTTACTATCTTTCTTATATATATATATAAATCTCGTGTCACAATGTTTGTCCTCAATGGACTCCTAAACCACTTAACCGATTATAATAAAATTCGCACACCGTGTGCAGTTCGATCCAACTTGAGAGATAGGATAGTTTAAATCTCAAATTATAGTCGCAATTTTAATTTATTGCTAATTATTAGCACACTTATTACAGTCACAATTATCTGTTAACTCCAAATGATTCTAACAGATGTCGATACCTTTTGACTGGGTTGAGTAAGTAATCAATAGATGGCGCTGCTATGGTAAATCTACGAACGTGTCATATAAGCTACATTTTAACAGCATAATTACCACGTGTTGTTGACGCTATAAAATTAATGTAATATAACAAAAACTTTAGCCACAGCAACGCGTGGCCGGGTCAGCTAGTTATATTATATATAAGTTTGCGTTTGACAACTGTCTCACCTGATGCTAAGTGATGACGTTGTCTAAGATTTAGCACGCAAACCTGTACAGTAAGTACGATCGCTGCCGCGTAAATAACTTGTGAAACGCTCTGTCAGTATACGTTTTCTTTGCGGCTATCACCCCAGACCTTTCAAGCTGGTATCGAAAAGACTTCTCAAGGAATGACAGAAATCAGTAATATATTAATGAAGAACTATGTGATAATTTAAATAGACGTTACAATTTAAAATGCTTTCAATCGCCTGCCCAGCTTGAGTATTCAATAGTGGTTTGTAAGTATTATATCTCATACTTAGGTATATTATAAATGTTACAAATTTTAAATACTTAGGTACATCAAAAAATTAATACTTAATGGGAATACTAGACGAGAGATGACGGAGAATATTCATTGATGAAAATGGAATCGAGTTGTCTAGCTCTCAGGATCTAGTGCACCCATCATATTGATGGGTGCACTAGATCCTGAGAACAAATAGAAAACCGTAAAAATCTATCAAACTTATCTCGTCGCTCTAGACTTTATAACCATGACCAAACTAGTAATGGCGATGAACAAGCTAACGGCTGCATTGATGGTAATTGCTTCTCGGTTTACGTCAGGCGAGGTGCTCACTATTATGGAACAGTACGGAAAAAGAACGCTTTTATTTGAATATCGATGAGATGAGACTAGACAAGCTAAGATGAGCCTTAAGTAGTGTTTTATTATATCCTCCCCTCACCCTTCTCCCCTCTACCGTCCCCCCCCCCCCTCCCCTTTTTTTAATGCTAAACGACTCTAGATTTCAACCCATAGTGGGTTCAGGCAGCAGCCCTCGTGAGCTAAGAAACATTGTAGTTCTCTAGCATGATGACATCTTCGGCCATCATGTGAGATAGTGGTCAAACGCTAGATCTATAAAGTATAAGAAAATCCTATCTAGTCTCGTGTCCTTATCCAAGTTGCTGCGAGGCCATCGGGTCGGACAATCGAAAGTTGTTAAAAGTTTGGAACTTTGAGACTGGCAACGCGCCATCTCTACGTTAACAGACGGTCAGCTACAGTAGGTGTTCTATAGTATTATGACCCTCGACATCGGGGAGGCACATGAGAAAATTGGGAAAGTTGAATCTTTACAAGAATCTTAGGTTTGCTTTCAACTTTATTACTTACTAACTGCGCCCAAAGATAGGGAAGGACAAGTTCTACGAAAAATTGTCCGAAGTAATGCACCAATAAAAATGTAATAGTAATGGGACACTTTAATGCAAAGACAGGGAGTAAATCAAACAGTGACGAGTTTGTCCTAGGAAACTACAGCAGCGGAGAAAGGAATTATAATGGACGACGACTAATAGGCTTTCTTTTGCGAATAGGCTTTTCGAAAAGGGAAAGTAAAGGAAGTGGACTTGGGTTTCTCCGAACGGTAGAGATAGAAACGAAATCGAATAGATAGAAAAGGAAATACGAACATTCACTGTCGTAGGCGTGATAAACAAGCTAAATTTCAAATCTGATCACAAAATGGTTAGAGGGGCAATAACGTGCGAAAATAAAAACTCAAAATGCACACGTATCCCAGCAATTGTAATGTAACAAACCGACTAGGACTCACGTGGTAAACACTGCAAAATTACTCTCCGACCAGTTTCGAACTTATTTGCAGTTCTTCATGTGGGAGTTATGATCGTGCCAGGCGGCGAGCGCGAGCCTCAGTTACGTGCTGAGGCTCGCGCTCGCCGCCTGCAAAATAGCCTGCAAATAAGTTCGAAACTGGTCGGAGAGTAATTTTCCAGTGTTTACCACGTGAGTCCTAGTCGGTTTGTTACATTACAATTGCTGGGATACGTGTGCGTTTTGAGTTTTTATTTTCGCACGTTATTGCCCCTCTAACCATTTTGTGATCAGATTTGAAATTTAGCTTGTTAGAAACTGGTCGGAGAGTAATTTTGTTTACCACGTGAGTCCTAGTCGGTTTGTTACATTACGATTATGGAAGAAACTCGCGATAGTTATCAGTATCCCAGCAAACAAAAATATCACACAGTTTCCTTTACCACTAAATATTCTGAAAAGGATTAGAAAACGAGTTGTTGGAAATCAATACACATAAGACACTACAGGAAAAATATGACATCTTTGAAGACACTAAAAGATATAGACGTATTACGGAAAAGAAAGGAAAAACAATCTAATCTAGCAGAAGAAAAGGTAAAACTAATGGAAGAGAAAAACAAATTGTTAGAAAATCGGAAAGATAATCGTTAAACGATAGCAAATATTAGTAAGAAGATACTGCTATCAATAACGATTTACGATGACGTTTTAATGAAAATATATGTTGTTGTATTGTGGTTAAAAAGGACCTCGGTTCAGTATGTTGCCTAAACACATAAAAATAATGTAGCTGCGCTCTGGGGTTCTATCGACTGGGGAAAATGCATTTACGCACTTCCGCCTACCGGGAAAGTAGGCGGGGTGTGTCGGGCTCGCTCGAGCATCACCGCTCCTTGGGGGGCCTCATGGCCCCCAACCCTAACTGCACCCACAGCAGCCAGGGTCCACTACCGACTAAAACCCACGGTGTCCATCCTGCCGCTAGAACGGAGGGAGCGCGGGGTACATTTGCATACCGCGCCCCCACCACGGCCGTCCGTTTCCGGACCCCTCCAGGGGGGAGGATGACCCTCCCCCTCGCGACCGTGCCGGGACCAAGAGCACGGCCGCACCACCCCGGGGACCACACAGTGCAAGGAACGCCAGACTTCCCACATCCGACGCTCGTGGTCCCCTGCGATGGGCCAGATGGAGCAGCCCCATCGCCAGCCGCTTCGGCCGCCACCCTCCGATGGCGGCCATATCGGCGCCACAGCAGGAGACGAACTGAATCACTCCCGCCGCAGCGCCTCCTTAGCTGCAGCACCGTCCAACACGGCGCCGCTGCCCCCCTCAGTTGCAGTGCCTTGCAGCAGCACCGCAACCTACCGTCATGTGGACCGCTCCTCGTCGGCTTGGCGAGCAAAGCCTATCGGGAGCAGTCCCGGCCTGAATAAAATAAACATACATAAATAAATGGATATAAGTAAACTTACATAGATATGAGACACGCGAGGCGCCGGACGATGTTTAGTTACGTCTAATTCAGAGGAATTAGACCAAGAACAGGCAGCACCGCGAGAAGGTAATCGCCAGACTTGCCTTGAGGATCATCACGACCTGCGCTTCCCCCAAGACCGTAACCTCCCTACCCATCACGGGATGAGTAAAGAAGGCCTGGACTTAACCAAAACAAGCAGCGTGAACGCCGCAAGCATAGGCATAGCAACTATTTAATGGATAAACCCAGACCCGCCCGAGACCTTCAGACCTGCCTTGACCCTGTGAAGATATATCTGTATGTATATATATGGGTGAAAGTTTTGTACGATAATAATGCAGAGGTGTTGTGTTATTGATATAAGTATTCAAGCAGTGTGTGTTACCAGTACAAAGGTGTGGAACTGAAACTCTTTTAAAAATATTCTCGAATGCTACAGAGTGATGAGATTTGCTGTAGATCATATCAGGAAAGTGAATAATTAATATAAGTAAATTATTATATTTATTTGATTTTACGTGCATTGGGATAATAATATAAGTTTCATCTATATATCAAGGATAAATGATTCTGTCAGTTCAAACTATGTGGAGGTGTTCAAATATCACCTTTAACAACAAGGTGAATATGTTATTACTAGCTGCGCCCCGCGATGTTACCTGCGGTGATGGTATTGACGATTTTTGTTTCTTCCCGTCATCTCACGGGAACAGTCTATATTTTCGGGATAAAAAGTAGCCTATATATTATTTCAGGGTATTTAAGCTATTAAATACTGACTCACTGCCTGAGTCTGTGTTTCCCGATATGTACAACCCCGGAGTCTTCATGTCGCGAGTGAATAGGTTCCTTCTAAGTTTGCGTGCTCCACCTTAGACCGCGTCGTCGCTTAAGATCAGGTGAGACAGTGGTCAAACGCAAGCTTATAATCTTTAAAAAAAAAAAAATCTTCATTCCAAATTTCATGTTCCATACACACAAATATAACACAACACACACACACAATACAGTAAAATATATAGCAGTTAAAAATCAGGTTAGCAATTTTTAAAAGGATCATGTAATTTGTCTTGTCTTGGTCTTTAGTCTAATTATATAAATTTTATGTACAAGCGCGAAGCCATCTTTTGAAGGCTACACTCAATATCTATTTCATTAATCTTAATAACACCTCCGCGCTGGAAGGAGTTGTATATCTGAGAAGGATCAATTCTATTCAAAAGATTTACCGACATCATTTATAACCTGTCTACGGTAACTTTAGTTAGTGGTCTGCGTTTATATCTGTGATTTCTGCGTATAAAAGGGGTATTTCAAGACCTTACAAAGAGAAAAGGATAGAAATCTTTTTATTGTTGCACTGTGTTTTAGCAAGTTTTTTTATATACTGTACATCTAGTTTAATCGTCGTTTGATCTATTGACATCTCACTTCACTTCTCACTTGACTGTCAGTGACGATGTGTTGGAAGTTCTATCACGCTAGTTATGCTTACTGGCGCTTAAGGACTGTTGCCTGAGCACACCATGCGTTTGGTCACCGTTCTTCAAAGCTTATAGGGTGGTAGCTAGCCAGGCGGGTGCTCGACAGTATCCTACCACCTAATTTTTGGGACTATTTAGTTTTTTCTATATATTCATATCGCTCTACTACACTATAGTACAACTACTAATACTAATCTTGACTTATCTGTTTAGTCGATGATTTTTTTTCTATCCAACTTAGTTAGAAAATAATAAATTGGTTGATTGGTTCGAAATACTTCCGAGATTTTCATTTATTTTGAGTTTTAGTACTCTTGCTGTTTTGTTCTTATTCTGCTTGTGAGTTGGGTTATATTGAAGTGCGGAGTGTTAGAAAGTAAGGAACTGCCTTCTCCGTTTTAATTATTAAATTCTCGCCTGTCGCCATAGGTGATTTCGTTGAATTTCTCCATCTAATTAATATGTACGTGTTATGATGTTGTTATTTACGTGTTTATTTATTTACAGTCTCAAGTATTTTTTTGTTTGTACTTTAGTAGGTATTATCTTCTATGCTATTGAAGTATAAAATTATTTTGGGCTTTGCGAGCAAAACTCAGAGGAAACAAATTTATCTTTGATATGTTAAGAAAGTGTTAGTGTGAAGTTCAACCATTTGCACCCCGTGTTATATCACAATCAAGGATTTAATAACTGTAGACTCCCCCCTCCAAAAAAAATAAAACTGCGCACTCTCACTTTTGCAACTTAAATTTAACTTTACTATAGTTCGTCCTATTTTATTTTAAATAATGCCAAATATCCTTGGAGTTTCTAACCACAGATCAATTCTGTGACGTATCGTTTGTAAGCACATTTTTAATTTCAAGCCTCAATGAGTACCAATGTTCCCATCCAGAACTTCCAGGATTTTCTCTGTGCAATTTTCGTTCACGCTAAACCAGTTTTAGACATGTTCTGAAGTTAGGCTTAGGTTTTATACAAATATTTGCTTGTAACGTTTTCTTTGTTAAAATGTTTTACTAACTTGCTGAACTGAATACTGAATCAGGTAGCGGCTGCAACTCGAAAGTTTTGTTTGTGAATTGCTTTTAATGAAGTTTTCGATGCTTCGGTTATTTTGCTCAGAATTAGAGGTCAAGATATAGGGACCGGGAACGGGGAAAAGCTTAACTTTACGATTAGAATACTGTTATCGGTATTTAAAACGGCAAACTATTGAAATATTTATTTATAATAAATATTTCAATAAACTATTGAAATATTTCAATAGTTTATTGAAATATTTCAATAAACTATTGAAATATTTCAATAAACTAATGAAATATTTATTTGCAATAAATATTTCAATGGTCTACTATTTCAAACGCTTGCCCATTCCCAATAAAAATAAAAACTATGGACAAATTTTCGTCAAATTTCGAAAAATCTTTTTACTTGTGCTGTAAAGCATTTCATCTTGCTAAATTTATAGTGAAAGGATAGAAAGCATGTTCGCTGTAGTTTTTAAAGATTTATTTCAGATCTGTTACAATGGTGTTATCTCTATCCAAGTCCAAGTACAATGGAATCAATTCTTGATTCTTGATTCTTGACAGCTTGACTTTGACACTTCTCAAATGTTATTGTCAGCGTGCAGTGTTACCATTCCTTACAAGTTAACACAAATGTGGCCATTATAATAAAACGTCACCCTTTTCAGAATAAAAATTAAAACTAAGCGTACGTCCGGACCACGTATATATGCTTAGATTTAATATTAATTTAAAAAAGCCGTACAAAAAAAAAAAATGAGGTCAGTCCACTGACCATGGAATCACAATGAGCGTCATAATAAAGTATGTATGGGCTATATTTGTATTTTTGTAACGTATTTACCGCAACGTGACCGATGAATTGAATCCTTTGAAAAGGATTGGCATAGAAGAATAACGCGAACAAAAGTTTCCACGTAGGTCAGAATTAACCCTTGTCAAAAACCATATATATCCACTACTTATATTATATTTTATAGGCGTCAACCCAACTCAAAAACAATCATAGGAATCAAGAGTCTGGTACGAGTACCATTACCTATTTGGTACCAGCTATATCTTGTCGCTTTTTCTGGCGTTCCGACAACTTGCGATCCGAATAACGGCTATGCAATTATCAACCTAAATTCATATATATAAGATTCTGGACCGCAACTATTTGAAGAAATACCTTGTGTTTGACAACTATCTATCTCAATGTTGAAGACGTACCGACAATATAATATTATTTATAAGTTGGCGGATCTAGGATTGTCCAATTGATTGTTTTGTTGTATAATTTGTATTGTGAGCGCGATAGCGCGTGAAGCGATAATAGCTCAGCGGGAGGAGCGTCGACTGTCAAACTGACAGACACTGGTTCGATCCCCAAAAATGGCTTGTGCTTCAGGTGAAGGAAACACCGTTATTAAATTCCCAGCATGGTGGCAGGGTATTTTCGAGTACCCGCCTGGCTAGCTACTACCCTCAGGCTTGAAAAACTGTCACCAAACACATAGTGTGTTCAGGCGGCAGTCCTTGAGAGCCAGTAAGCATTCTAGGTCTAGAGTGATATAATCTTCGATCACATCGTAACTGACCATCAAGTGAGATAGTGGTCAATTGCTAGATCTATACAGAATTAAAAAAAATAGTCTTCTTACCGGGCAATATGTCGCTCAGCGACAGAGTCCATGTTTTTTATAAAAACTCAATTTTGTCTGCTTCGACTGAAGAGCTTCTTGTCAATATTGCTGATGCTACGTTCTCCATATTTCAATATCCTTAATTGCTAAAGTCATTAGAATTTATACTCGATCTATTCTATCTTTAGAATCGACATTTGAACATCTTGATTGTGCAAATTTTGATACACTGGTTGAAGTTGCGTCGTCTTTAGTGAGCTTCCCTATTATCCAGCATTAAACTTTAATAGGCACTAACTTGCACCCTAATCTCGAAGTTAAGTGATCAAGTTAATACAAGATAGTTTGAGTCCATTGAATCAGAAATGACTTGTTCGTTGTGTGGTTAGGTACATTTCACAAATGCTTAACGTATACTAGCTGCGCCCGAGGTGTTACCCGCGTTAACATTTTACGGCTTATTGACGGTTGAGTCTTCCCGTTATCCCACGGGGCCAGTCAATATTTTCGAGATAATCATTCCAAATTTATCATAAATTTCAGAGTCTTTTTTGTGGCAATCTAAAATTTTACAAACTCCTTTTAATTAGGAGAAAGCGGATAGCGTAAAACACAGATAAACAAACGTAGAAATATTTCGTAGAATATTATGTGGACAATACAACGTCGGGTGCCGGTTTAATAAACTACAGTCTGGGATCGAGCCAACTCTGAGAGTAACTGTTACGTTTAAGACACCGAGGATATTCAAAAAATGTCTAGTTTGAGTCTTTACCAGGTTTAATTAAAATAAACATAATAAGGTGTCTTCTGAAATATATTTATGTATATATATCTTCATGGAGAACACACAAAATAAATACGAAAAGCAGTTTTAACATAACAACAATGTGGAACAATAATGAGTAGAACCAATGTGTAACAACAGTGCGTAACAGCAACGTGTAACAACAATGTGTAACGACGGTGTGTAACAGCAACGTGTCACAACAACGTGTAACAACAACGTGTAGCAACAATGTGTAACAACTGTGTGTAACAGCAACTTGTAACAACAATGTGTAACAACGGTGTGTAACAGCAAAGTAAATAAATAATAATAAATAATAAATAAATAAATAATAAAGTGTCACAATAATTAAGTGTTTTGACAATAATGTTATGTCACAATAATATGTGACATAACAAAAAACCTCTTGGCAATCTTTTTCAGACTATCTTTGGATAGCTGAGAGCTCAGATAAATGAACCAACCTGGATACTCAAAGGCTGAGAGGTAAATGCTTGTCAACTTGAACAAGCGAGCAAAGGTAAGTCAAAGTTAAAGTAAGATTTATGTTGTTTTTGTAAAATAAAATATAAACGCAGAATAAATTAAAGTGCTGTTCACATTAATATGTCAAGTACTTTAATTTAAGACTCTACGAACCTTTAATAACAAAACCACTAAGAAGACAAAGCAGCGAGATTGTATAAGCGTTGTTTAATCATAAAACATGACTGTATTGAACTGGTTTTTGTAAAACGTTTTTTAACCGACTTCAAAAAAGGAGAGTATCCAATTCAACCGTATATATATTATATAATTTTTTATGTGTGTTCGCAGATAACTTCGTCGTATATGAACTGATTTTTATGATTCTTTGTTTGATAGTGTTTACTTTCGCGGTGGTTTCATTTAAATTTCATCAAAATCGGACAAGCTGTTTTTGAGTTACACTCCTTTTTTTTTTATATTTTTAGTTGCGAGTGAATCAGGAAACTGTAATGTTTACATAAGTGTATGTATGTTAATAAATATACAACTATATTGATCGAATATAACATAATTAATCTACGGATTAATTTAACTAACCTCCAGCAATTTAAACAAAATTATTTCAGAGGCATTGTACACGATGCAGCTCATTTCACTTTCTCGCCATATAACCTCCGCTTGAAACACATAACAAACAAATCTGAGTTTCAATTAGTTTCGAACTAGTCAATACAATACTAGCACGGAGTTGCCACACTTGGACACTTTGTGTTTGACTCGCCATCAACGCTGAGGAAATACGCCCCCGTTGCATGCTCGCATTACGACTGTATTGAACAAGTGTAACTTGAAGTGCTGATAGACATGATGTATTACGCCAAATTACCTACGTGACATATATCTATTTATACCGGTTCAAAGAGGTTTTTTTTTTGGATTCGTGGACAGACGACCTGACTAAGATCGCAGGCAAGGGCTGGATGCGGGCCGCTTCCAACAGGTCCTTGTGGAAATGGAAATCAATGGGGGAGGCCTATGTACAGCAGTGGACGTCCTGAGATGATGATGATGATGATGAAAGAGGTTTATTTCTCAACAAGAAATGTACTTACAACTTATAAGAGAAACTTATGCTAAGTATTTAAATGCTTCGACATACTTACCTAGAACATTATGTACCTTAACAAATTCGGTATCCAAGCTGTACAAAGAAAATAACAATTAAAATTAAAACTAGAGTGTTTTTAAAACAGTGTGTTATTTTATTATAAATTACTAGTAGCGCCCCGCGGTTTCACGCGCGTGGATTACAGTTTTCCCGCTACCCCAACTAGCCCACGGGAACTATACTTTGTCCGGGATAAAAGTAGCCTATGTGTTAATCCAGAGTTGAAGCTATCTCTATACCATATATCATCGAAATCGGTGTAGACGTTTGAGCGTAAAGAAGTAACAAACATAAACACATACACACAAACTTTCGCGTTTATAATATTGGTAGGATAGGATAGCATAACACATGTAATCGACTACTTAATAATATTTTTGTATTCGAAAATAGCGGGCGAGCAAATGTCAATGGCGGCAAAACCGCAGATAATTCCGCAGCGCGCCACAGTGCAATCGTTGACAGTTAGTCTAGTGTTGTTTTAGTAGAAGTATTTAGTAATTCAGCATGTAATGTATGACGTAAAATTTGTAAACGATTTCGTCAAAGTTATTACCTTTTACAATTAACCTCACACGCTTGTTTATAATATGTCGGAGTATGTTATATATTGAAATTGGTGTTGCTAGTATCGGACAACCATGATAAATGGCGTTGTCAAAGCGTTGTCAAAGTTATTCAAAGTAGTACTGTACTGCGCCGACAAATATTACTCAGGATAATGGTCGATGAAAACAAAGCTGTAGAGGATCTCGCCGTATGGATAAAAAATGGAAGAAAAATTCGGACCACCGCCGCGCGGTCAAGGTAGAAACAGCGTCAGGGTGACATATAAAAATGGGAAAGACGCCATACATGTTTTGTATATAAGAATAAATAGTGAAATAAATTTATATAATTGATTCTTTAAATTTTTATTTCAAGGACGTAATTACATCATCGTCATCATCATCTCAGCCATAGGACGTCCACTGCTGGACATAGGCCTCCCCCATTGATTTCCACAAGGACCGGTTGGAAGCGGCCCGCATCCACGTAATTACATAACCTATTAAAATTGTTTGAAAGATAAAATAAAAAGGTGCTGACTATCAACATCGTTTCAATTGTAATTTTTAGACTACCGCAATTCGAGTACATTGTTAATAAATCAATCGAGGCTTGATCGCAACAAAAACTAGTAATTTATTTACCTCGACGTTTAGACCAAGTTGCATTGGTCGTGGTCACGAGAAGACTGGAGAAATTTCTCGCGATCAAGCCCCGATTGATTTATTAACAACATCGTTTCAATTTCCAGACACAATTATTTGTTAGTTTGGAGCTTTCAGCCTCTATTTTGTTTAACCAGATATCGTCACAGTAATTGGGCGCACTCTACTGGGTTTTTTAAGTCAACTATTTGTACTGTCGTTTAACGATAACTGCTGAAGTATAATAGAGGAAGAATAAGTTCCTCTATTATAAATTAAATTATAATTTCCTGGAAACTTAGATAGATAGATAGATAGAAAACGCTTTATTTGTTTCTCCAAGTTTTACAAAGGAACTTAATACACATAATGATGTTAAGAGCATAAATTATTCTGGAGAAACAAAAGGCGGACTTATCGCTTAAAGCGATTTCTTCCAGTCAACCTTTTGTTTTGAAGAATTTTAACTAAAAGTAACAGTGGCATCCTTTTACCTGATGAACAGTAAACTAAATTACCTAACCCTAAACCCTAAGCGCATAAGGCGAATATATATACATATATAATACTATATATACATAAGATATATTAATATATGTAATACTAATACATGTTATAAATAAGACATAATACATACAATATACTAAAATATATTGATAGGTATATACCAATATATCAAAATATTATATATCTAATATAACTAAGTAATACTAAACAGAATACAGATACATATAATATTAAAGTAAAATACCATAGGATAACTAACTTACACCAATTTGATTTAAATATAAAGATTTTATTCGATTTTTAAAAATGTTTAACGAAGGAGATTGTCTTATTGATACTGGCAAATTATTCCAAAGGCGAACAGCCCTCACTGTAAATGACGCGTTGTAGAACGAGGTACTATGTAAGGGTGTCTTTAGAATCAGTGTTTCTGACGATCTCAGTGACAATGAATGCTCAAGGTGAACAAACTGAAAACGTTCCTTGAGATAGCGCGGGAACAAGGGATTGAATAATATACTGTAAAGCAGGGAGAGGATATGAGTATTCCGGCGAAGGCGAATAGGGAGCCACTTGAGCTTATGTCGGAAATTAGAAATGTGGTCGTATTTACGTAAACCGAATATGAAGCGGATGCAGAAGTTTTGGAGGCGCTCAAGTTTATTTAACTGCTCTTCTGTTAAGTCTAAATAGCAGGCGTCAGCGTAGTCTAAGATTGGAAGCAGAAGAGACTGAGCAAGAGTAGCTTTGGTAGCAGTTGGAAGAAAGTTCCTAAGCCGTTTCATAGCTCCAGCTGAAGCATATAGTTTCCGACTTAGATCCTGAAGCTGAGGACCCCATGAAAGTTTTTGATCAAGGATCACTCCAAGATTCTTGACCTCCTTGCGATAAGGTATTATTACTCCTTCGAATGTGACTAATGGTAATTGATTCTCCTCTATCTTAGGTAGCATGTTTCTCCTGCTCTCAGCAACTTCCTGTTGTTCTTAAAGTTTATAAAGGATCCATCGCAGCGTGTTGACGGGTTACTTCAAACTTTAAACTTTCCGAAGATGTTACGGAAAAGATAAGACAGTAGGGCTATTAAAGTCGCTTAAACTGTCTCACAATTTCCTTTGAAAGTTAAACATATTCTTTAATACAATTTCAAAGGAAATTGTGGTACAGTTATTCATATTTAAATGATATATTATGTATCAAATTGTTCATATATTCGCCGATTCGTGCGTCATATGAATAATGCACGTATTGCATGTACAAACCGTGTTTTATTATATGTAGATCAACACGACGTCGTGACTCACTGATTGGTGATAAATGATGCTGTCTTTGGAACCGCGACTCCGGGTTCAAATCCCGGCTGGGGCAAGCATTTCTGAGATGAGCATAGATGTATATTCTCGGGTCTCGGATGTGTGTGTATTGTGATTCTTCTTCTTCTTCTTTTCAGCCATAGGATGTCCACTGCTGAACATATGCCTCCCCCATATAGGGGGGATTTGCCAATACTCGCCACGCTTGGCAGGCGGGTTGGCGAGCGCAGTATGATTTCTGATCCTCAAAAGGCGCTGCTGCCCACCTTCTGGTACGTGATCCCTTAGTCGACTCTTACGGCACCCGCGGGAAGAGATGGGGGAGTACTATTCTAGGCCGGTACATATATTATATTATGTATATTGTGATTGTATGTGTCAGAAATGAGATGATCTCTAGATGAACTAAAGTCACCGACATAGCTCAGCGTATTATCAATTTGCTATGGCAGTTATAGGTAAGACACATATCACCCAGACCTGATGGCGGATAGCTGTTTAAATATTCAGATATAGTATAAAAATATTGTCTAAGTAATTCGGTTTAAAATATAATATTATCCTGTGTGTGGAAAGTTTAGTTTATTTGGTACATTTTTATGCTTACATACGTTGAGATACGTACGAGATTTCGATAACGGTGTTTTTATCATCGGAAGTTTGGAAACTCATCTCATAAATGTTTGTATCAGCCGGTACCCAGGGCCTCGTAGACTCGTTTGTCTATATTTGTTTATAACGTTTCAGAATAATTATCTCCAGGAGATGGACGGGGCATATGATTAGGGAGAAGAGAGAGAAATGGACAAGGATCGTAACGGAATGGTGCCCACTAGACAATAAAAGAAGCAGAGGCAGACTGATCAAGAGATGGGAAGATGACATTAAAAGAGTAGCGGGTCCAACATGGACCCGTACAGCTAGGAACAATAATGAATGGAGATCTTTAGAGGAGGCCTTTGTCGGACGACAAGTTGTACCGAAATAACCGTTTGCCGACTTACAATAAAATAACATTTGTCACACAACACACAACGTTTGTCATATAATTTTAGTAATATGTGTAATCCTATTTTGGCCATACTTAAGCTTAGATTTACTACATACGTGTTTAATATGACGCTGTTGGATTATGTAAATAAATAAAATAAAAATAAAATAATAAAATATTTTTATTTTTTTTTGAAAAAACTATACTTTAGACCGTAAGAAACAACAATAAAGGCTTTAATTATAGAATAATCATATTTATGTGGCAAGGCAACACTGTTGATTCTTAAGGAGTTCCTTTTCTGTAGCAAAACTGAATGGTGAACTAGTCCTTGCATACCATAAAAATGCTTTGTCATCAGATATTAGTATAAATGTTAAATTTCAAGTGCATAAGAAATTACGTAAAGTTTTAAAAGTTGACATTGTTGCCATGATCCAATTAAGACTGTGTCAAGAAAAATATGCCAAAACGCTAGTCAGTCACAGTTATCACATCACACTAATAAAAGGCGAAAGTTTATGTATATGTGTGTATGTTGGTTACTTCTTCGCGCTCAAACGGCAACACCGATTTCAATAAAATGTAGTATTGAGGTAGGACCCTGGTTTAACATGGGCTACTTTTCATCATCATAATCATCAATCATCACCCCGAGGAAAAACCGCGGGGTGCTGCAGCTAGTATGCAAATAAAACAAACTTCTAATTATCAACAAACAAAATATTTCAAAGGATTATTTTTAAAATATGAACAGAAAAAACTTTGTAAAATTAACTAATTATTCTGTCCGGGATATTGGCATTTATGAATGCAGTTCCATTATTGTACCTATTGGAGAACAATGCAATTTTTCTATTGCAAGTTGACGTATCATTGTACGTATAAATTGGACACGCAATAAACGAAAAAATGTTTGAAAGCTTTTATCGTAAAACGTTTTTACGGCCAACATTTTCGTGGTTAAATATAATAGATATTTGGCTGTTCGCGAATGGTTACAGCCATGTCGTAACAACAGAATACAAAGCAATTTCAAAGGACCTAGTGATTCTTAGAAATCATGACTTTGACATAGGTCTTAAAGGTACTGTAACCATCATTTTTATACAAACTTTGTACCTTCACCTTGTAAGACAAGTAACAGCTAGTGAGCATATAATAATGATGCTTTTAGAGGAGTAAAGTTGTAACAAAATTATAACATTGACCTTTTTTATTTGAAGCATAACTTGCCCGAGGTCAAAATTGAGGTGTACTAAAAAATAACGGCTCAGAAGGCAGAGTGCCATCAACTGCGCCAACCGGCCAGTCAAACAATAACTCACTATCGATAACATATCAATGAAAACACTAAAATTATATGTTAATAATAAATTATAAAAAAAATTGTAAATTATATGTAGGATATTATAGTAGATAAGGAAAATGGCAAACTCTATTAAGTATTGTATAAACATAGCAAATAAAGTGATTGGCAACAACAAAAAGTTGACAATAAGTAATGCCTGTGGTATATAATAAATGATATATTAACAGCATTAGAAAATAAGAAAGAAAAACGAAAAAAAAGTTTGAAAACAAATGAAAAGAAAAAAAATAACAAGAACGAAAGAAAAAAGAAAAGAGAAAAAAAATGTTTAACAAAAAAAAAAGCAAAAAAAAAAAACTATTTCCTTACTCCCTGCCTAACCCACGTGTGTTTTTTTACTGTTTCTTGTTGTATTTGAAGACTCCCTTGAGTTTCTCGATCAGTAACACAGCAAATTTAGTTAATCAAGGTGTGACCGCTGCAAAACGACTCTGACCCCATGTCAGAGGAATGACCAGTATGCATACAAAAAAAAGCCATCTTGAATAAATGTGGTTTTTTTCTTTCTTTCTTTAGATGTAGTAAAGAAATTGAAACGCAGTCAACAATAAAGTATTTACAGTAAAGCAATAATTATCTTCATTCAGCACACATTTGTCTTACAAAACGTTTGCAACAATCAAGTACCATTTGTCGGATACGACGCAAATGCTGCCAGCGTTTAATTAAAATTACGTCATTTGTACAAAGTTCTGTCGCTAAGTTAGGAGACATTATAGTCCGCTCCAATTGTATTCGTAAAGAAACTTTCCATGTGAATGGGCTAATGATAAGCACCTATGCGTATGTCTATTTTATTAAACCCACCCTAGCAGCTCTACACATGTGGTTATAATTACAGTAAGTCGTGTTACTGTATTGATGACTTTTTTACTCTGATCCTTATATCAAGTTCTACATGTAATATTTTTCTTTTTTATATCTTAACTATACATCACAATATATAGTTTAAGCGCCACAAAATGTTTATATGTATTAGGAACGAAATAGCCAAACCTTTTTTTTCACGGCTAAATCGCTGGATATGTCAAACGGTCCGGGTAAAATACGCAAAAAATTTGGAGATTAAATCTCCTAGAAATTTAATCCTCTAAAATTTAGTAAGCCCAAAATCTAGCGCTACCGCTACATATACATATGTATATACATATGAAGTTATACTACATATGGAATCACACTTCCATTTCTCGATATCGCAGTTTACTTTATAATCCTATAACGATACTACTAATGCTTATGCACTTTACAAAGTTTTCACTGCCATATAAACTATGATGATAAATGAGTCTAGACCTCCCCGAGTTTATACAGGGTATATTAGTTACCATAAGTCTACCCTTCTCAGAAGGCTGTGATGAGTGAACACCGAAAAAATTGTTTTTATCCTATAAAAACATTTTTTTCGAAGACATCCATCAATCGGGTTGCGGACGGATCGACAGTGAATTGGGGTTTATTGAATGTTACCAGGTCAATATCGAAGTAATAAGATTTGAGTCGGCGAAAGGAGAAGAGAAGTGAAAATATGTTCAACCTTTGATGTTAGAACATTTCACATATATCGTTATTTGCATGTGTTGAGAATACCCAACATGAATTTCGAATACGAAACTGAGTAATTACAACCAGAATGCAATTTTCACTTCAAACCTCACGTCGACTATAATATCTTAAATGCGCCAAACAAGTGAACGTATAACATAAAAAGAGCGCATCAGTGACAATAATAATGGTATATTATTGCTGTTGAAGCTTTTTGGTTTGATATGAGTCTACATTTTTATTATATTACTATTTTTAATCCTATGAAAACTCATAAATGTTGTCTGTATTGCTTCCGGGCTGTTTGGCCGTGGTCTATGTGAAACTTTTGTTCAGCCGCCATCAGTACCGCTCGGACCTGAACCACTGAAGATGTCGACCGCAGTGATCGACGAAACGTCTGGAACAAAAGTTTCACATAGACCACGGCCAAACAGCCCGGAAGCAATACATACAACATGCAACGCCGGCCGTGAAAGCCTTAGAGTTTACACAAAACTCATAAAGATCATCGAGCAAAGATCTTAAAGCCTAATTAGGACTTCTGAATATTATAAATGTAAGTAGTTTCCTTGAAACTTTTTGCACAGCAAACGCGTTAACGCAGAAAGTTCGTTGAGCTTGGATTGGATTTTTGTGCAAAACCGTATAGATAAGTCTATTTTTATAAAACTTAATGTAACTCAATAGGCGAGAAAAAATTTTAAGCAAAAAATAGCTTCATATAGAAGAAGTACCTTTCTAGGGACAATGAAAATGATTTTGGTGTTATTTTTCAACCAGTGTGATTTATATGCGAGGAATTGGGTCGACATTGAAAGGGTCGATTCACATTTGTATGCTGCCAAAAAACGGGTAGAAAAAATATCTAATACATGTGACATTTTTTTTAGGCCAATCGTTATTGGGCTATCTCATATAACCTATGAATATATCCTTCTTAGGGTATAGGAAAGTTTTCTTTATTAGTATTGTCTTTCTTTACAATTAACTTCTCAACATTGTGGAAGTTATTAATTAATTATCATTATTTTAATCACCTTCATCAATTTAAAGATAAAATATGAGCTAAAGGACATAACAAAAACCATTTTATTTGTTTCTATTTTATATATGTATAAAAAAAAGAAATTAACAATAAATCAAAAGAATTTATCATGATCTGTTCATTTGTTTACCTTACGACTGTTACGAAGCGTATTGAAATCCAGCATTATTTTCTCGTGCCGTGGTGGTACCGGCCTAGAATAGTACTCCCCCATCTCTGCCCGCGGTTGCTGTAAGAGTCGGCTAAGGGATCACATACCAGAAGGTGGGCAGCAGCGCCTTCTGAGGATAGGAAATGATACTGCGCTCGCCAACCCGCCTGCCAAGCGTGGCGAGTATTGGCAAATCCCCCCCTATAAGGAGGAGGCATATGTCCAGCAGTGGATGACCAATTGCTGAGAAGAAGATTATTTTCTTTTCTTTATCAGATCTCTCTATCAGACGGACAGGTCTTATCTTACAGCTAAATCCGATTCCAATTTACATTTTAGATAATTTTGCTCAATGTATATAAGCCCTTAGCTTTTGTAGCAAATGAAACAGTGAACAACATTGAAACTATTGATGTGTAGCAAAGATTTAAAAGAGTAGTTAGTAGTCAAAGTAGTAGAAGGTACTAGGTACACGAGAGCGGGTATGTTTGAAGGATAGTAAATACTACGCGTGTGTATTTTTCTATATACATTAACATTAGAGTGTTAGATATACACAATACAATACAATACAATACAAATACACTTTAATGACACAAAAAACAGAAATAAAAAAAACAATAATTACAATAACAAATGTTCAATAGGCGGTCTTATCGCTAAGAGCGATCTCTTCCAGACAACCTTTGGATGGAGAATAATTGATAATAGATAATCTCGGAGGGTGGTATGTCAAATAAAATATTAAATAGAATACAACATAAAAATAAAACATAAAAAAATATACATACCTAATATATATATATATATATATATATATATATATATATATATATATATATATATATATTTAAATAAATAAATACTTATAAATTTATATACATTTATATTCAGACAAATAAATAAGATAAAATATATTGTACACAAATAACATGGAATTCAGTACGATAGATATTTTAGCTAATAGAAGAGAGATAAAAGTTAGTGACTTGATTTTTAAAAACGTTTACGATAACAACATTTTCATTGCTACATTTTGCTTTGTTTGAAATTCAGCGTCAGATGCCGTGGCACCCGACGTTAATGCTGAGGTAAAACCTCATTTTTTTCATTTTACTCTAACTCAGTTTGGTACCATATCCATCTGAGGTTTGTTGCTAAAAATTTTACTCTGTCTGAGTTTGGTGCATTACCCACTTGCAATTTGGTGCTAAAGATTTTAGTCTCTCTGAGTTTGGTGCACTACCCACCTGCAATTTGGTGCCAAAGATTTTAGTATATCTGAGTTTGGTGCACTACCCACCTGCGATTTGGTGCCAAAGATTTTACTCTGTCTGAGTTCGGTGCACTACCCACCTACAATTTTGTGCCAAAGATCTTACTCTATCAAAGTTTGGTGCACTACCTACCTGCAATTTGTTGCCAAAGATTTTACTCTGTCTGAGTTCGGTGCACTACCCACCTACAATTTTGTGCCAAAGATCTTACTCTATCTAAGTTTGGTGCACTACCTACCTGTAACTTGTTGCCAAAGATTATACTCTATCTGAGTGCACTACCCACTCGCAATTCCATATAAATTGTTTATAATATAAAATAATAGTAAAGAAATAAGCTTATAATATAAAACAAGGAATGCGGTTCCAAAGTCAGTGTCGCTGATCACTGAGAAGGTGACTGTCGAGTAATAAACGGCCAAATTAACTTTTCATGATATTGTAACACATAATATATAACATACATACAAAAAAAATTCAAAGCTTCAAAGTATATAACAGGTAAAACAGGTAGTAAGTATAAAACATATATCTTCTAATTCTTGTACAAAAATCTCGTATGTATTCTCGTATGTTATTGAACTCCTCAGAAACAGCTTGCCTATTTTTTTGTTTTTTGTGTAGGTATATTTGGTAGGTCGACAGGCATTTTTCTCTCTCCAACCACACCCCTTATTTTTTATCGTGATTTAGGGTTTTTTATTAACCCTGGGTATGAACAAATATCCAAAACTGTAACCGTCGATCATTGACGTGAACTAAACAGGTGTCCTGTCACTTTGACATTTCCATAATGTATAAGGCAAAAGAACGGGTTCCTGGTCAGATAGTATGTAAATAAGTAATATAAAAAGTATATAAACCTACGGTAACCATAATATGTCCATTTTCGCTGCAAACAGTGAAACTGCCGCATTGGAACGCAATAAAGCGCTTGTGATTCAGAACACAAACAAAGAGAATGAATTCACAGCCACGTTTGAATTCATCTCGATGCATGAATTGTGCCTACTGTAAAGAACGCGGCATGAAACGACTACGAATACACTTTTGGTGCGAATACACTATGATGATGATGTTGAAACTTTTAATCGTTTTACCGCGAATCAGGACCTTCAATGTAGAAAATCTCCAAGGCGGTAGTAGAGATTTAGAAATCGCATTAAAACATATATTTTTTCTAATGTGGACATAATTTTTTTTATGGGATCATTTGACGGAAGAAGCAGAAGGCCCACAGGATGTTAAATGGTAACCTTTACCAACAGAGAGTTACGCCGATATACAGGTACTTTCGTAAAGAACCGCTGGCTTACTTTTCAACTTCAATGTCAATCCAACTCTAATCCGAATCAGTTCCAAACTCATTCAACGTCATTTTGTACTTATGTTAAATTCCATTAAGTCGATTCCAATCGTGCGCTAGTGTTGCGTAGAACAGTATACATCTATCGAAATCACAATTTCGGCATCGAGTATCAAAAGAAAACCCGCTCCACTGCGCCCGTCACTCTGAGACATAAAGATGATAAGTCTCATATGTCTGTAATTTCACTAGAAACCATTCGATTCCAAACTTCGATTATCCGAGAAAAAGAAGCGAAATTAAGTGGCCACTTATTTGGTACCTAGTAAAACTACCCGCGATTGGCCAGCAATGGAATAAAACTCGTCTAATATTAATGAGAGTTGAGAGTTCGTTGTACGAATTTTAATTTTAATTTTAATTTTAGCGTAAATAGATTACGAGCTATTAAAATTTGTAGAAATTAGTGAATTTTAGCTAGTTCGTGTGATTAACAGAATTAGGGCCAATGTCGATAGATGCCATCGATCGGCGAACGATTGATTAGTGTGGTCAGACCCTTAGGCACTTAGGATGTAATCTTATCAAGAACTCTGAGATTTCCTGTTTGCTACTAAAAATGATGATGATGACTGAAAATGTTATAAGTAGTTAAGTTCACGCAATAGAAACACCTTCCTTAGGCTTACATTTCGTGATAACAGCTTATTCTTTGAAGTCTCAGATAAATATTAGGCTGTATACTCAAAGGTCGAAGTGTCTCATTATCTTCATGGTAATTGAGAAGTTTAATTTAGTAGCATTAGCTCGTACTAATAATAAACATCAAACAGGCGGCGTTTTCTAATAAAACATTTATTGCTGGTTCCAGTAATATACAATCATTTATCAAAGAAAATTCTTGAAAAGTTAAATTAAATCTTTTTAACCGACTTCAAAAAAAGGGCTTCGCAATTCGAACCGTATGTTTTTTTTTTTAAAATTGTTAAGACGTAATTAATTTAAGTGATTATTGGGCTGGAGATTTTTTTATCAATCAATACTCTAATTTGAAATTTTTAAATTAATATAATTAGGTAATTATAATTATTTTAAGACATGTTTTGTAATATGGTACTATTTGAATGATTGATTGATGATCGTGATTTGGTCACGCGTCGCATCGATCAAACGCTCTGATAAGATTTTTTTTCTATCATAAAAAGAATGCAATTTTGAGACAAAAAATTATAAACACTAAACTGAAAATGTTCTGCGAAACACTGCATTCTAACTGTAAACGCCATTCTGTGGCTTCCATTTAAGCACTTGAATAAACACACCCAGTTCTGATGTATTTTTCGAACAAATATTCTATGACAGAGGCAAAAAACTTTTTTGAGCATAATTTTCTCTCGATAAATATTATTATGTCAGATAAAACCAAAACCTAAAGCCGAACTAATCGCTTCACAAAACGTTTGAAGCCAATAAATTGTTAAACTGTAGCAATTCGCGTGGCAGTTAGAGGTCAAAATTGATCGAAAAAGTTTTCCGGAGTCTCCAATGACCCCGCAATAATGAATAAGCTGTTTCAATATTCCCCCAATTTTTGATCGCAAATATCAACTGTCAAAATGTAATTAAAGGCACCATTATTTGTATTCCTACCACGAACCAAACGAATATGTTTTTGTAGTAGCTGTAGTATTGTTATTAATTATAAGTATATAATTTTAGTTATGTTAAACACCATATGGTTACGTTGTAAACTTTATCATATTGAGCACTAGATATTCATTACAAACAAATTTTCTAATGGAACCTACCATTAGAAAATTAGTTTGTAATAAAACTATGACTAAAGGAAATAGGGATTCATTATATATTACTATTTATATATGTTTTATTTTTATTAATGTGGTATGCCGGTTTTATTGCACCTACTTTTGAAGTAACCGAGGCAATTGTAACTGTATTTTCTTCATCGATCTTCAAGCTAGGACACTGATACATGATAAATATCTATCATGTTTCAAAGTTTTAATTGATGATAATTGTTAATAATAACATTTTTTACTAATATTTTTTTAAAATAACGTATGTTATTTTATTGCTGTTCATCTCTCTGACATGGGTATCAGAGACTTTTTCCAGCGAACAAACCTTGAGCGTCTCAATTTATTATTGATATCTGGCGGTACAATTGTTTCTTCTTTTTTTCATTATTTTTTCTTTACTCTTTTTCCTTATTGCATCTTAGTTCTATTTTATACACACATACCAACATTCGCTTTTATAATATTCGTAGGTTTTTGTATTATCCATAACATTATATCGTCGATATAATGTTTGCCTGCCAGCAGCAATGATATTGTATGTTTATATAAGGTAGATGTCGCACAAGCGCGCGGAAACTGAGGCGGCAAAATTAAGTCAATTGTATTAATTTTCATTGCGACGCGTATTTCAAGCGCAAGTCTAAGCATATAGATCTATCCTTTTCTATTTTATTTGTACCGTATTATCTGTCGCAGTAAGCATGTTTATGTCGTAAAGGAACAAAATCTGAGCACCGCGCAGTATGAATATACGTCATCTTTAGTAAAACATCATTGGCCAGCAGTGTAACGAAGAACTTATGCATGGCTAATTTTGATGTTGAGTTCGTTGTCTCTCTGTCAGGAATAGATAGAAAACTCTTTATTTGCACACAAAACAAAAAGTAAAAAATAAATAAGTATAAATATAGTGATACAATGGGCGGCCTTATCGCTTAAAGCGATTTCTTCAAGGCAACTAGGCAACCAAAGTTTTTCAAAAAAGTGACAGATGAACCACGACGTTATCCGACAAGATTTCAACATAAACTTGTCTTACCGAGCTCTAAACTTAAAATGCACAGTTCTGGTCCATACTTAATGGCCATAAAAATATTCAACAAATTACCTGACAAAATTAAAGAAGAAAAAGAGTCGAAATTCATCTCACATTTAAAACAATTGCTTTTAACGAAATGCTATTACAGCTTGAATGACTTTTTCTATGATAAATTTGAAAACTAATAAATAAATCGGTCGCTCCATATTGCTATACCCTACCAGGGTCATAAATACGCTTGAAAAAAAAATGTATTTAAGACCTGCATGTAACGCCATATGAATGCAATAAACTATTGAGTATTGAGTATTGAAAACTAGACAGACGGCAATATTTCTAAAGTTAAAGAGTTCTAAAATTTAAGAGTAGTCATTTACAAGTAAGTTATATTCATGTTTTTTTTTCCAAAATGCATTGCGCACGAGTCTGTCTCGCATTTATCCTCTGCGTGCCGCGAACCAAATCAAGAATGGATCAGTGTATATAAAATGAATGCACTATACCACAAAACAGAGATACGGTCTCGTTTCACTCTGAAAACAAATTTATCAGATGCATTCTCTCAACTCAGTTTGCATGGCTCTAGTGCCGTGGCTTGTATACCCTGCAGGCTGTTCTGTTTTCCAGATTGCATTACGTGGGAGTATGTAGATATTTTATTTTAAAAGAGCTTTTTTTTTTTATTCAAGCTGAGGAGAAACTCGTTCTATTAAATGTTGTGTTGCAGTACTTGTCCTGTTTTAGGTAATCGTATCACGTTTAATGTTTATAACATTAACTGACTTTCATTAAAGGAAAAGATTCAAAAGTTTTCTAAGTTCTTCTAATAAAGACCACGACAGTCGCCGTGGCGCAGTGTCATGACTTCTGTGTCTCCGGGACCCTGGGTTCGAATCCCGGCAGGGGCAAACATTTCTGTGATGAGTGTAGATGTTTGTGCCGGGTCTTGGTTGTTTTTGTGTTGTGACTGTGTGTCGCCTCCCGCAACACAGGGAATCCTAGTGCGGGGGTCTGAGTGTCATAAATAAATAAATAATATAAAAAAATTAGGAGCGATGATATGTGCAAATATCTGGCCGACTGGCCGGTTGGCAGTTGGTAGCACTCTGCCTTCTGAGCCGCTAGTCCTGGGTTCGATTCCCGGTCAGGTCAAACATTTGTGTGCATGAACATGTCTGTTTGACCTGTGTCTGGGTGGGTAAGTATATATATAAATATGTATTTAAGTATATATCACAGTCATCAGGTTACCATAGCACAGGTTCTGCCTAGTTTGGGACCTGAAGACCGTGTGTGAAAAAAATAAATATATACTGAGGCAAATCTTGGTAAGGTAATACAATTTAAGAGCCTAAAGTTCGAAATAAATGTATATCTTAGAATACACCAAGCGCAAAAGGTTTTCGTTTTTTGTTATAATCAAGCTAAGCGCATGTCTAGACTGCAGACAGCTTTAGATGATTTGAGTATGAAAATCTCAATAAAAATTAGCTACTCTGCATAAAAGTCAAGTTACTCGGTGACTTGCTCGTATGTCTTTCGACATACATATCCAAATACATTACCAAGGAACTCTTCTGTTTACGGTGGTCTGAGTTTTACTGATTTAATGGTATATTTATGAGAGGTTTTTTATTTTTATAAGGTAGCAAGCAAACCTCACACTATGTATCCTTGTCTGATCAAATCCTCTATAATCTAATAAAGAAATAAAAATAAAAAAAACGATGTATCCTCTTCCTACCCTCCTCCTCGCGTCGTTTTCCTCAGTGCTGAGGGTCGTGACCCCCTCCATGAATCACTTTTCGACGGACGATGCTACGCCATCTTGACCTCTGCCTATAGACAGATACAATTTGCAAGGAACTGCACTGTGCCCGTCTCCGGAGACATAAAGCTGGTAAGTCTCATATGCCTGTAATTTCACCGGAAACCATACCCTTCAAACCGGAACACAGTAATGCGAACAGAAATTTTGCCTGGCGGTAGAAATAGATATGGTGGCAGGTACTTCCCCGAGCAAACTCTCACATAGAGCGTTTCCGCTCTGCTGTTTCTAATGTTGTTTGAACACACTATGTGCTTGGTGAAGGTTAAGACGGAAGTGATTTTTCAAAAAGTACCTGGCAATCGTCACTCTACCAAGTCATCAGCCCAAAACGTTACTCGACTCAGTAGATTTGCTAATAGTCTAAGATACGGCGTAAGAAATATATACCCTCATCTGTTATTTAATAATGAGACCATTTAAATGTTACACAAAATGTATATAAATAATTTGCACATCGGTTGCCGAGCTAAGCCCCGTACCTAACTTGTTAAATAACCCAATAATTATAAAAATATCTCTCTATCCTTGTCTCTCGCATGGAGTGATGCGCGCAACGCTTCTCACGCTACATATTATTTAACATATAATCGGTGTCATGAGCAAATAACAGATTAGGGTATATATTTCTTAAGTAGTATCTCGTACTATAATGATCACATTGGTACACTCAGCTTTAAGCGCTTCATATTGTTTGTCGTATAACAAAGGTAACGTCGCGCAATGAATTAGTGATGCCCCACCAAACAATGACGGTTGCCTGGTTTTTGTCTCGCTCTTCGCTCATTTCCTCGCACCCAGTTATAATTATTTCAAGACTTCATGAATATTTCTTCCATAAAAGCGCTTGCAGATTAACTCTCACAGACCATTTGCTTCAGTTTTTAGTTTATCTGGAGAAATAGAATCAGACTTAATCAGAGATTACTAAAAAAGGATGAGAATCAATTAATTTCAATTATTTGTATCAATGATACAATTAATGTATGGCGGTCTCCGTGGCGCAGTGGTCAGTGACATAACTTCTGTATCTCTGAGACACTGGGTTCGAATCCCGGCAAGGGCAAACATTTGTGTGCGATGAGTGTAGACGTTTGTCCCGGGTCTTGGGCGTTTGTGTGAGTCCATGCCTCCCGCGATACAGGGAATCCTAGTGGGGAGGTCTGAGTGTGAATAAAAAAAATGATAGCCTCGCGGTTGCAAGAGCCGTCCGTCAATCTTACGTACGCGGCTTCGATCCCTTGATCCACCGCTTGAGCTTTTAATATAGACAATAAATTTTTTGAAAGAAAAAAATCGACTACCATTGGGACTTGTATCCACGACTACAGAATACCGTCCTGTCGCTTTGTCCAACTAAGCTATGGTAGCCCTTCACTGGCGGTCCAACATCTCCTCAGATGCTAAAAGGAAAGTATATATTCGGAATTAGGACAAATTTTGAAGCGATGATAGGTCAGCGGTGGGAGCTGTCAAACCAACGGACGCTGGTTCGATCCCCAAAAATGGTTTGAGCTTCCAGTAAAGGTTATGAAATTCCCAGAATTGTGGTAGGGTACTTTTGAGTACCAACCTGGGTAGCTCACACAATCAAGTTCAAAAACTGTCACCAAAAACGTAGTGTGTTCAGGCAGCAGTCCCTGAGCCAGTAAGCATTCTAGGTCTAGCCTGATAATATCTTCGACCACGTCGTTACTGACCATCAAGTGAGATAGCGGTCAAACACTATATCTATACAGAATAGAAAAGAGAAAAAAACCTTCGAAAACTGAAGATACCTATTGAGTATCTGAGAAACTGGGTTTCAAAGGATTTTCAAATATTCTGATGGGATGAATATCGGCTTCTAGTGGGAAGAAGATTGTATTATGTTAAATCTTTATTTATCGACTCTAGCGCAACGGTCAAAACAGGATTCAATGAAATTCTTTTATGCAATAGAAATATTAATTTCAAAAAAACATCGCAATAAAGAATTTAAAAAATAATCGTTCAAAACGAGGAACGAGCTTCTTCCCTCGGTGTTCCCGAGTAGCTACAATATAGGATTCTTCAAAAAGAGAGTTAAGAGTGCGCCCAATACTCGGAAAAATCAGATTTCACTGGTATGTCTTGTAACTCGCTAGTACGAAAAGAAAACACTGGCACATTAGTCTAGCTATTTTATTGATAAATATTAAACTGGGATCGTCCCTGAGAATTCAGAGCATTTGAAGAAAAACAGTTTTTAGTGCGGTAAATGTTTATTTTTTTTATAAAAAACTCAAATATTTTTCAAAATTCTATTCAATTACTGTACTTCTACAAGATTTTCCCCTGCCTCCAGTATTTTTATAATTGCAATAATATACTTTCGTTACCATCATAGTGTGCATTTGAAAATACTCCTTTTGCGTAATTGGCTTTGGGCACACCCATAATAGAGCTTAAAAAGGATTGGCAGCGTATCGTCTCCAGTATTACAGATATCCATTGGCGAGGTGATGTTTATGTACCAGCGGCATGTCCACTTGTAAAAAAAAAGATATAATTACTCTCCCCAGAATAGGAAACTTTAGAAAAAGTATTTTTATCTGTAACCTCTTTGAGGTTTCATTAGTAGGTAATGAGATCATCACGCACAAGGTAACACGTAAGAGCCCTGATTTCTTTAGAGCTTCCCATTTATATGTTACCCTCGAAACGTAGCATCCCTTTGAGATTCTCGATCAAGGGAATGAGGGTCTAGTTACCTCAAGCTATTCAAGTAAACATTCTTGATTGGAGAGACACTTGATGCCATAATTCGACATAAATAAACACGCAATATTTATTTTACAAATTAATTTGAGTGCTTCGATATTTGTTATAATAGGTAACTAGCTACGCCCCGCGATTTCATCCGCGGTTTTCACACTACCTCAGTTATCGCACGGGAACTTTTTCCGGGACATGAAATAGCATATATGCTTTTACGGGGTATGAGCCATTTTCTTTCAGAATTTCATGCAATTCGGTTCAGCTGTTTCAGCGTGACAGAGTAACATACAAACGACAAACAAACTTTCGCTTTTATATTAGTGTGATACCAGTTAGGTATATGGCATACTAGCTGCGTCCCGTCTGGAATACCGCTTTCACGCTATTTCAATTTATTATCCCATGAACCATTCGTTTTTCCGGGATAAAATATAGCTCGTAAGTTATAATCTAAAACTAAACTGAACTATAATCTGTAACTGTGCCATACCTCAAATAGACACGTGCAGTAGTTGTGGAGTGATAGTGACAAAAAATTTTAATGGGGCCACGCCGGAAGCACCAGTTTTCAGATAAAAAAATAATCATCAAAATCGGTTCACCCTGCCGAAAGTTCTAGGTAACAAACAAAAAAAAACTTATGTTGAAACCTACTCCTTTTATTTAAGTCGGTTAAAAATGATTTTAACTCTTAAATGTTTACGCTATTTTTGTCAGTGCAGTGATGTTAGGGAGCATCTGTTAGGGCATCCATGCTAGCAGTTCTGAGCTCCACACACATCAACGATAAATAAACTTGAATTATATTAATTATTGTAAAGGTTAGTTAGAAACTTATTCATTGAACCATAACGAGCCCTTATCGATTGTTTTTATTTTGATTTTCCTGCTGCACTTTGCCGATAACATTGTTAATGACGTAAATGGTATAACCATTGCTTGCAATTAAGTCAAATTCTGCATTGCATTTCAAAAAAATATCATAAAAAACATATAAAAAATAAATTCATATATTAATAGTTCTATCAGTGATAGAATACAAAATAGATTTACCGCCTAATTAAGACGACATACATTTGATTAAGACCGTTTTGGCGCAACAAAAAGTTTCGCAACATCTGCGGCCGTTATACAATAAACTTAGGTTTAATTGTAATTTATTTATTATTTTTGTATACATTTAATTGATAAAATGCTGTGAATTTGTTGTAATATTTAAGAAACGTTTCGTAAATAATGAAGGATTTTATTTTACACTTTACAACCACCTAGACTTAAACTTTCACACTCATAAAAAAATATTTTTAACTTTTAAGATTCCTCATAAGTGTCCATAGCTCACCCTACCCGTGATTTTTTTTCTGATAAGACCTGATATAAATATATCTGAAAATTTGATACTTCCATATCAGGCCTGATATAGTCTACATCCATATATATTTTTTAATATATTCTGTTGTTAATAGCTGCGCCCCGTGGTGGTGCTGATGATTCATGATGATGATGTTGATGAAAAGTCTCATCTCATCTCAGCCACTGGGTGTCCACTGCTGAACAACCGCCTCCCCTAATTGGTGGGATTTGCCAATACTGGCCACGCTTGGTAGGCGGGTTGGCGAGCGCAGTCTGATTTCCGATCCTCAGAAAGCGCTGCTGCCCACCTTCTGGTACGTGATCCCTTAGCCGACTCTTACGGCACCCACGGGAAGAGACGGGAGTACTATTCTAGGCCGGTACCACCACGGCGCCTATACATTCGTGATCTGTCCTGATATGAAAATTGTCCATATCAGGCCTTATATGGGCATATCAAGCGTAATATAGCTTGATATTGGCTGACAATACAACCTATATCTTTCTGAGATGCCCTGATAAGACCTGATAGGTCCATATCAGGCCTGATATGGACATATTTTATGCTGAGTCGGGGCCCATATTCATGACACTCACAACATCATTATTACTCTGTTCTTTATTGTTTTTGTATGTATCTCTTGTGTAATGTGTATTGTGAGTGTCTTGAATAAATGTGGTTTCTTTCTTTCTTTCTTTCTATATGGCCTGATATGCTCATATAAAACTGTGTAACATTAAATCTTCCGCTAGAGTGCGCACGATCGCAAAATTGTCTCCAACAATGCTTTAAGGTTGGAATTACACATAATGTGTTATTTTAACACACTTGGTTTTAGAGTGAACATTATATACATATTTACTGATGTTTATCATATTTATGCATGAGTTATTTTAGCCTCACCTGTTATTATTATATAGGTAAAATTATATGATTCTTATTTGAATGTTTTGCAGTACTTCTACATTCGTCACTAAGTAAATTCACTCAAATTAAAAATACGTATTATGTGTCCAGGCCACAATGTGAAAGTCATCGATTGTCCGCTCATGCGTCGTATAAGATAGGTTACTGATCGTTTGGGGTGTCATTTACCTTGGATTTGTAGTGACATCATCAATTCACTGGCTGTTTTTTGCTAGGTCCCGTAGGTCTGGAGTTCTGGGGACACCCACATAATAAATGAATGACATCCTGAGCAGACTACAAGCAGCGCTGCTTTTGATAAAACGTAAAGTGAGCTGATTGGGTCACACTATGGTACGAAATCATAGAACGATTTAGTTCAAATTTTAAACTGAATCGCAATAAGAGACGCTGGTAGTCCAGCAGTACTTCATTTACAGACAGGTTGGTAAGTATCAAAGGCCTGTGATTTCACCGGAAACCATACCTTTCAAACACAGTTATGCGAACATTACTGCTTAGCAGTAGAAATATAATATGTATGGTGGATTTAGTTCCCCGGGCAAACTGTCACATAGAGCGCAACTGTTCTGCTATGGGCGTATACAGAGTTATACCCTCAAAATAAAGCATGATAGAACCCGTTGTTGCTTTGCGCACAAACTTAGACTATAAATCGTTTGTTTTAAACTGTTATTGCTTTAATAATATTTTCTATAATGTTCCGCCTCCGGCGGTGGTGTAGCGCTTCTACGATGTTCCCGGAGGCCCGGTCCTTGATGCCGCAGGTAATAAGACACCGCGTTACCAGGTCCAGAAGTACTCTCTGCGAGTCTAACGATGCGACAGTCAAATTTATTTATGACCATTGTTCTTGTCTTCACAAATATTGGAAAATGTTACTGATGTATCATCATCATCATCTCAGCCATAGGACGTCCACTGCTGGACAAAGGCCTCCCCCATTGATTTCCACAAGGACCGGTTGGAAGCGGCCCGCATCCAGCCCTTGCCTGAAGTATACATAATTTTAATATTTTATAATTATTTTTATTTATTGTAATGGATCTTTGTAATCTGTAATAAATGACTACTATTATTATTATTATTTACCAACAATTGCTTAGGAATATGATATAAAGAGTAGATTATGGTATACCATAAAGATGCAGAGTAGATTTTATAGATACTAACAAAAGTGTCTATTTTTACAATAGCTTACCAAATAAATCCAATAAATAAACGAAATGAGAAGTAAATAAATTTTTCGCTTATTTGCCTCCAATGTCGAGCTGAAAGTAGGAACTGGACTGGCTATGTCCACTCGACACCTTCGTGGACTTGTGTACGACGCTACAATCGTGAACGAAATCAATAAAACTATCATAAATTCACAACTATAGCACTTTTTTCAATGATTACCTACTAAACTATACGATGAGCACAATATATTGATATTAGTTACTTTTGAACTATCATGGTACCGACTTCAACAAGTTATTTCACACTTTTGAGTCTTAAAGTCGGTTCCATTCTTTGACAATTTTTTTTTTCACTCTTTTTAGTTCCCTTGTTACTCATGCGATCAATTGTCATTGTGTATGTTCTCCGATATCTTCACCCGCAATTATAATATCGTCGAGGTAGGTATGCGTAGCACATTTCAGTTATTGTAGTGTAACTCAAAAACCGCTCGTCCCATTTTGATGAAATTTAAATGGGACTACCACGAAAGAATATTATATCCAACAAAAAAGAATCATCAAAATCGGTTCATAAACGACTAAGTTATTTTCGAATATACATAAAAAAAGATATACGGTCGATTTGAGTAACCTCCTTTTTTGAAGTCGGTTGAAATCTTCAAATCGTTTTCAATAAAACTTCTGACTTATTTTTCTTTGACTCTTGTGTTATTTGTCCCACAACTTATAAATATAAAACGGTGGATTCAATATTCTACACGATTGTACAGACACCAGCAGGTGCTGCAAGTGAATAACGAAAACGAATCTATTCGAAACTCTTTCCGATCTCCGATTGTTCGCTTCAATTCGTTCACTTCGCAAGAGGCTTATCCAAGGTTTTGGCACTTGAGTCTTAACGAAGTCTGCTTACTGCTTCGCTCGTTCACAATGTGTAGCAAAAGTATTTCAAATATGGTCAATATTTGAAATACTTTTGCATACTTTCAAAGTTACATGTTATTTGTATTATTTTGGTTCTCTATTTACTACTGAAATGACTCTTTCTATCTTGGATTCATTGTGGATTTACAAACTGATTTTAATTATCTACATTTATTGTTTTGCTTTATAGTTGCTAGTCAGGCAGGTACTCGAAAGTACTCTATCACCATGCTAGGAATTTGAAAACGGTGTTCACCGGAAGCTGTTTGTAGGAATCGAACCAGGGTCCGTCAGTTCTATAGCCGATCCCCGCGTTATCATCGCTTCAAAATCCAATTGATCTTGCGCTCGCGTAATCTATATATATAAAAATGAAACCCGTTTTCCGTTGTCACGACATAACATGAAAACGGCTTGACCGATTTAGATAAAATTTGGTATAAAGATACATGGGACTTTGGAGAAGGATATAGGCTACTTTTTGTCCTGGAAGAAGTATGGTTCCCGTTGGATAACTGAGTCAGCGGGAAAAACGTAGTGCACGCGGGTGAAACCGCGGGGCGCAGCTAGTACATATAATAAATGTGTTACGTAGAAGCATGCACAGGCAATCACTTCGTGGTAAAATCGGATTCTTTCCACCTTTATTAATCTTTTCAGTCATGCATTCCTTATATCCAATTTCTTGTCAGAGGCGAATAATAAAATCGGAGCGTCGTCGTCGTGTATGGGGAATTGTATTTGTTACAGTAAAGTGTTTATTTATGATAGCTATTAGCACCTTGGACTCGACAAATGGTATCATTAACGTATATCTATCAGCATGGAAAGAAAATTTTTTTGGTAGAAATCGTGTAATCTTTATTGTTGGGGGAAAACGTATGAATTCCTGTCTTGATAAAGGATGCACGATGTAATGGTCTGGCATCAGACAAGAAGCTAAATAAAGAAAGATTGAAAAGTTTTTTGACGTGATAACGTTTTATAAATTGATGAATACCAGCAACACTCATGAAAAATAGTAACGTTCCGCGTAACGTTCCACCTGAGTTTTGTATTACATAAAATAATTAAAGTCAAAGTTAAGTCAAAGTCAAAGTCGAAGTCGAAGTCAAAGTCGAAGTCGAAGTCGAAGTCGAAGTCGAAGTCGAAGTCAAAGTCATAAATGATTATGACGTTATCACGTAAATCTATCGTCCGTAAACCGACTTTACAGACAACCAATTTATTTTCATTTTTTTATTTTTTTTACATTTACACAAGGTCTTCAGGTCCCAAACTAGGCAGAGCCTGTACTATGGTAACCTGATGACTGATGTATACTTATATATATATTACTTATATATATATATACTTATATACATATAGACAGCCAGACACTGGTCAAACAGACATGTTCATACACACAAATGTTTGACCTATCCGGGAATCGAACCCGGGACCAGCGGCTCAGAAGGCAGAGTGCTACCAACTGCGCCAACTGGTCAGTCAGGGCTTTAAGGTCTATGTCGTGAGAGACCGGGGCACAAACTCATTAACATCCAATACCTTGAAGCGATGATAGCTCAGCGAGAGGAGCGTCGGCTATCAAACTGATGGATACTGGTTCGATTCCCAACAACAGCTTGAGCTTCCGGTGAAGGTAACCCTGTTATCAAATTCCCAGCATAGTGGTAGGGTACTTTCGAGTACCCACCTGGCAGCACCCTCAAGTTTGAAAAACTGTCACCAAACACATTTAAGTAGTGTGTTCAGGCAGCAGTCCTTGAGAGCCAGTGAGCATTCTGGGTCTAGCGTGATAGCATTTTCGACCACATCGTCACTGACCATCAAATGAGGTAGTAGTCAAACGCTAGATCTATACAGTATAAAAAACCTGAGAACAAATGGCCATGCTCACCAAAATTATGTTTGCCCCGGCCGGGATTCGACCCGCCGCGTACATGCAATCAGTATCTCACGAAAACCCTCAGTTGTGTTACGTAAATAGCATTTACATAATTTCGGTGAAAATATAGACTACACAATCGACACACTATTAGATAAATCATCTACTAGGAATGTTTTCTGTAGGCTAAATGTTTTCTTATACACAGCTTTCGTTGCCGAAGCTTATGTGTTAACTGTTGTACAACTAAATCACATGTTCCACGCTAACGACTATTCACAGTTTCGTGTGAGCTTTATTTTTATTTATTTATTTTATTTATTATTTTATGACATTAAAACGAATTATACAGTTACATTTATATAACAAAAATCTTCTATCTAAGGACCTTAATCTAATGTACAATTTTAATCATAGAATTATTAGAAATATATACATAGCTTCTATTTCAACAAATTTTCAATTATATTTGTTACATAAAGCAATGATGTTTTACTAAAGATGACGTATATTCATACAGCGCGGTGCTTAGATTTTGTTCCTTTACGACATAAACATGCTTACTGCGACAGAAAATACGGTACAAATAATATAGAAAAGGATAGCTATATGTTTAGACTTGCGCTTGAAATATGCGTCATAATGAAAATTACTACAATTGACTTAATTTTGCCGCCTCAGTTTCCGCGCGCTTGTGCGACATCTACCTCATATAAACATATAATATCATTGACATAAAGACAATAATATAATTACAATAATAAAATAGCAATAAAATAATGATGTTCTATATCAGTCATAAGCTTCGTCAGTGTCAATTGAACTGTCGCGCTTATTGTATCTGTCCCATTGATTAGTCAAACTTTCACAATACGTCAAAAATAGGTTATAATCGTTTTCAGTTGTCGAATAAAATTTCGAAATCAGTGCGGCTTTGTGTTTATGTTTTCTTTTAGTATGTATTACAAGGGCCGAATAAGTGGACAATTATGTCGCATGACCCTACTCACAAGGTGACATGAAGTTATAATTAAAATACTTATTTTTTTTTATTTTTTGACGTGACTTTGACTTTGACTTTGATTATTTTATGTAATACAAAACTCAGGTGGAACGTTACGCGGAACGTTACTATTTTTCATGAGTGTTGCTGGTATTCATCAATTTATAAAACGTTATCACGTCAAAAAATAGAACTACAATAAAATATTCAAAACTTAATGCTCAGTAATATAGGAATACAATAATAAAATGTCAAGTCTCAAGACTTGACGCTGAAATATTTTTTTATATTTCATTTTATTTTAAAAAAATATTTTATTTATAAAATGTGAACTATGAAAATCATATTACAGTATCATTAATATGATACTGTAGTATTTGATTTTCATAGTTCACAAAACATTCACTAATAACATGTTAAGTCTTAACCGCGGTAAGAGATAACTATTTTCTGTAAAACGCAGTCGGGTAAAGAATCGTTATCTTAAATTGATCACCATAGTTCACAGAACTTTCACTAAACTCCTCTCATACCCGTAGAAAATTCTTCAATACATCCGCAAACAAGTCACAACTAATATTGGATTCTAGCAAAGCAATGAGCGTGGTGAGAGTCCGGGGAATTGGTGAATTCGCGAGAGCAACAATGCGTGAGAAGGGCACGGCTATATGTAAATTTGTGTCTTTCTTCCGCGTATATAGAAGTGAATTCACCAATTACAGATCTTCACGGATATAAACATTAACTATAAATAAGTATATAGTATATATAATAACACGAGATTTGGGTGGTGATTCTCGCCCCTTCTCGTTCCTGGTGCAAAGGATCGCGATTGTTATTCAGCGCGGTAATGCAGCCAGTGCCAATATTGTGCTCATGGTACCGACTTCAACAAGTTATTTCACACTTTTGAGTGTTGAAGTCGGTTGCATTTTTTGTTAAAAATTTTTTTTTCTCATCCTCATCCCAGTTGTCATTATTGTATCATTTGTGATCAAATACAACACAAATGCAAATTTGCCTCTTTCCGAAGAAACATGTTCATCGCATCAAACATTCGAGAATTGAATGCAGCGACAGACCTCGTTAATACAAAGAGGATTTATCTGAAGCTTTTGGACGTTAAGCTCGTGATTCCACCCCATTTGGGAGTAATTGATTGTTTTACCCTTCGAACCCAGTTTTTACAAAGTAAATATTGGGCTAAAAGGCAGATAATTTTGAAATTGCTCTGATTCACTCTGGTCACGGCATGTGTGTGTTAACAATAATAGCGTGCTATTTGGCTTGTCATATTTTTTTACTAGCTTGCCAGTGTATAAAATATTACTTGAATTTTAACGCTTTCGGCAGTTAATAATGTTCGTGGTTTCACGTTCGATTATTATAACCTTGGAACTTTAAACACACCTGTCTGTTGCACACACGTTTATAATCATAATTAAAACTCTGTTGAACTAAGTACTACATTTTCCAATATATTTTTAAAAAAACTCAAATCTTGTCACATTTTTCCGACTAACATAATTTCCAAGTGATTAATTTATGTAACGTTGAGGAATAGATCCTCTGTAATAATACTTATTGAATTAAGACTTGTTACTAACATTTAAAAGATGTTTTTGTTGCTGTTTGGGTTTTGCACAAATGATGTCCGAAAATCGATTTTTCTGTGATCATAGCACTTGCAACACTAACGATACATCGGAGATTAACTCAGAGTATCCTAAAAGTATCTGCTATTTTGTTTTTATTAAACCCGTAATCCATGCGGGTGAACCCGCGAGGCACGTTTCGTTAATATTTCGGTGTTAGTATTAATATTTCGGAACGAAACTGAAAACCGTAACGACGGAATGAATACGACTGTGTTACCTATTAATGGAATAATCGGTTCTGTAACTCCCATTAGGTAAGGTAGTTTAGGTGTGTTTTTTTTCAAAACTGATGGCCATTTTCAAAATCCAACATGAAACTGGCAAGAGGTCATATATTTTTCGTGCGTAGGTAACATTTAAATAATTATTTCGTTGCATCATAGTGTATTTTTAGTCTTTAAAAACCGTTCCACAGATATCATCATCATCATCATCGTCATCTGTGGATATAACGCTTTATAAATTCGTTTTCGTTAATATTTTTTTTCAAATTCAAATTCATTTAGCCTCCATAACTAACTAATTTAATACAATTTACGATTCACACAAACTTATTGCTAAGATATTTATTAATAGAATTATATCATTATTATTTATATCATTTTATTGATGAGGAATTCGAGTAGTTTTTTCTTAACAACGCTCCTGTTTAAAACAAATCCTTCGGACACGCGGAATCACCGTGTGCACTAGGGGTTTCCCAATGCACGTTCTCCCAGGAGAACTGTACAACCCGAGTAACCGTAGAACTATAAATACGACCTCGAACTATAGATCCCTACTAAGTCTTCCTCAATGTGCTATCCAGTCAAGAGAACGCGTCGTAAAAAAAACATTTTCTTCACTAATAAGGCCAGGTTTTATGCCTTCGTCCCCAATAACAGTTGGGATAATTACGGTTTCCCACTAAATTGAGATTTACAAGCTTCTAACAGGAATTTTGAACTTTCTAGTGGATATTATAAAGTTAATTTTGTATTGTATTGTGCGTGCCTTGCTCCTTAGTAAAAGCCACTGGTCAAATCATGTGATAAGACCTCAGGTTTACAATAAGTTACTAAATGACATCCTCAGTGTTTTAAAAAAAATATTAATAACTTGCGTTTGACCCCTGTCTCACCTGATGTTAATTATCGACGCGGTCTAAGATAGAGTTTTTTTTTTAAGATTATGAGCTTGCGTTTGACCACTGTCTCACCTGATGTTAAGCGACGACGTGGTCTAAGGTGGAGCACGCAAACTTAGAAGGTACCTATTCACTCGTGAATTGAAAACTCCAGGATTGTACCTAATGGGTGACGGGAAACACAGACTCAGGCAATGAGTTCTATTCTTTTGCAATACGCTCTAAGAAAGTAGAAGAAAAACGCTTAGTACGTATAGATGATATGTCTACCATATAGCGATGGCACGCACATGTGTGTGAATAAATGTATAAATGCTGTGTCCACTATGTGAGACAAATTTGGTGAGGAGATAGCTTACTCTGGATTAACACATTGGCTTATTTTCATCATCACCATCATCACTGTTTTTCATCACCACGCGGGTATAACCGCGGGGCGCAGCTAGTATACCATATTCTCAAATCCCTTTCACAAAGTATTTAGAAATTTGGTGTTTGAAAAGGACTATTCCGAATACCAAACAGCTTAGTTTAGATGGTCGTTGCCGAAACTCATTAGCATGTAAAAGCGTCCTTATTACCCATTCACAAAGATTTAGAATTTCATCATAAATTTCGTTCGAGGTGAACAAGAGTTTGAAGCGACAGCTTTTTTATTGAATTTAAAGTGGACGAAATATTGTTCTCACTTAAATCATACAATATCTGACGCTGAAATTAGACTGAAATTAATAAGTGATATTACAGGCGCATGAGATCTAACCAACTTTATGCCTCAGTATGACGGGCGCAGAACAGATCTTTACGAATTATACCTGTCTATAGGCAGAAGTATCAACATCCTATGGGCTTTTTGCTTGTTCTGACACCTTATCCCATAAAAAGTTATTTCCAATACTTTTTACAAGAACGTATTTATTTACTAGGGTTGCACCACGGTCTCATCCGTGGAGTAGTCCGTGGTTTTCCAGCTACCTCAATCATCCTGCACTAATCGTACATTTTTCCAAAATAATAAGTAGCATATGTATGCTATTGCAGCCATAGCCTATCTATGTATGTACCATATTTAATGCAGATCCATCCAGATGTTGCGTAATGGTTGAGTAACAAACATCATCATTCAAATTCGTATAATTCCATACAACGCTATCTCTAGACGAGTTTTATTAAATTGCAGCTCAATGGCGGGTAAATTGGGTAAATTGTGTCAGTGTTGAGCCTACTAAAACTTAGTAGGCTCAACAACGACACAATTTACCCAAAACTACCCGCAATTGTAATAATAATAATATAATATAATAATATAATATAATAAATAATAATAATAAATAAATAATAAATGTTTTATTTCAGGTAGTAAATTCCCATAGCAGTAGTACACACAAAGTCAAAACTATAATAATATATAACTAAAAAATAAAATGAAGCAGGTATGTATATGGTACCTACTTCGGTCATCTAAGTCGGTCTAAGTCATCTTAAGTCTAACTTTAAAATTATGTCATTTTTTACTACCGTCCAGGTGAACAGAAATCCAGTGCCGAAATAAGGGACTACTAAAATTGCCCGCGACAGCCCTCAGTATGCTATTCTCGGAACGTCTCAATCGATGCCAAAAAGATGCGATTCTTAACCTGATGAGTAATAAAAAGATCTAGTTTTAGTGTTGTTATTAATAAGCGTCATACTGATTTTGACTTTTTCGTAACCACATATAAGAACTTATCTTATTATATCCTATTTTCCAGAATTTCAGTTTAGTTTAAATGATTAAGAGATAATTAGTTTGTAACCTAATTACACTAACTACTACAAGAGAGCAGTCTCTTTGGCTTTTTTTTATTACACTCAGACCCTCGCACTAGTATTCCCTGTATCGCGCGAGGCATGGACAGACACAATCACAGCACACAAACATCCAAGACCCGGGACAAACATCTACACTCATCGCACAAATGTTTGCCCCTGCCGGGATTCGAACCCACGGTCCCGGAGACACAGAAGTCATGTCAATGACACTAACGAAGACACCACGGCGACCGTCAAACTTTAAATTTTAAATTATCGAATGTACGGATGAATGGATGGAGAGGAAGTGGGATTTAAAAGCAAGATTTGTTGGAATAAGATATAATGATGTGTATGTCATCGTATTATGAAACACCTTCTTCTTGAACGTCAGCTAAAAAGTATCAATTCCTAAACTATAAGTATGAATAGCTGTATCTTGAGAACCTGATGAACACGGCCGTGCGGAATTTTATTTTGAATTGACTAAATAGTAGTGCACGAGTCATTCCATTTGATATTTTCTTCTAAAAACGGTTCCAGTACCAACGAAAAACCCATCTAGCTCGTTTCTTTTTCTAAATCCCCCGTCATTCATAGTATAATTACAGCTAAGCTCCGTCGGCGAGGAAACGCGATATTACTTTCGTGTGACTCCGCAAAAATTAAATGGAGAATCCCGTGCAATGCCAGTTTTGTGTTAGAGTTCTCTTTCTGGGTTGTATTTATATTAAACGAGCTGCGCCACGCGGCTTCAGGTGCATGGACTACGGCTTTCCCGCTATCTCAGAAATCCAAAGAAGTTTTCTAGGATAAAAAATAGTCTATGTCCTTTTCCTAGATCCCATCGATATTTTTACCAATATTCATCAAAATCGGTCCAGCAGCTCAGGTGTAAAATCGACTGACAGACGGACTTGTTGTTTTTCTTTTTTTTTCTTTTATACGGCATTCAATAAAAATTATTTTTGTTTTGAATTCTATTGTATTAAGATTCAAAGGCTTTCGATCAACATTTTACATTTTCTTTATTTATCGATATTACATTTAATTTGTTCTTATTTAATGTTTTGTTCTCCTCAAATGTTTCAAGTAACAAAACCAACGCGTTTCAAAACTTAAACGTTTGATTATATAAGATATAAATGATAACGAATTCACCGACAGGGGATCCGATATCAGACACCAGATGTTCCTACTTAAACTTTCATCCTTCCGAAAAGGTATAAAACTTGTTTCTCAGTTTAATAACTGAAGTTTTTAACGATTTACTGCACGCGGTAAACGTGCACTTAAGAAAGAAAATCTTCTTTTTTAAATATCTTATTCTTAATTTTCAACTCATCAAACTGTCATTGAGTAATTACTCACGAATTGAAAATAAAGTCGGTTGTGCAAAAGTTCGCGGTCTTGAACTTTTCCGCTTGTAATGGCTCATTCATTTATTTTCCGCGAATTGTTTGCCTTTTAAACCGACTTCAAAAAAGGAGGTAATATGTTCGACTGTATGTATTTTTCTTATATATGATCACCGATTTCTTCCCCATTTTTGGATCGATTCTCAAAATTATTTTTTGTTTGGTAGAGTTGTTCCTCAGAAGTTGTTCCATTTAAATTTCATCAAAATCAGGAAAGCTGTTTTTGAATCATCGCACTTGTCCTTCAGTTCCTTAGTCAACCTAAAGTACAAGTGCCTCATACGATCGCTCAGAAAATGGATTCCCATTCGTCGAATTTAGTACGACTTATGATGACGATACAACACTCCATTAACTAAAAAGTGTTACGTCACTTGAACGACTTCCTAATTTTAAAAAAAAAATGAATTTATTGTACTCGTTACATTGAGGCTGTAAGCAAAGTCTTTGCTTATAAAAGGTAAATTTGAAAACATTTTCAAATGATGTAATTAAAATTTAGACGCTGTTATAATTCGTGTTTTCATAATTATATTTGAGTCCTATTTGAGTTGCGTTTGTAAAACTTTTTGTGGCGGTGTTTAAAGGAAATGAAAAGGTTCTAATTTAGCTGCGGACATAACTCACACAATTTGGATCAACTTTTTCTGACATTTTTATAATCAACATCAGTGCTGTTTCCTCCAAGTCCTACGAAATCAAATAGCCCCTCATACTTTCTAAGTATAGGTCGTAATCTAAGCAGTCAAAGATTTTACACATTTCTACACGTTATATGTCCGATTAAATTTTCTTAATCTAAAGGCTTCAAGCGCTAAAGTTACGTGACAAGACTATACAATGATATATTATCAGTACAAATTATTAAAGAAAAGTTTTTAAATACGGCGGTCGCCGTGGCGCAGTGGTTAGTGTCAGTGACATGACTTTTGTGTCTCCGGGACCCTGGGTTCTAATCCTGGCAGGGGCAAACATTTGTGCGAAGAGTATAGATATTTGTCCCAGGTCTTGGGTGTTTGTGTGCTGTGATTGTGTAAAAAATGTCTGTCTAAATTTATCTCCTATCTCCTTCTAAGCCACGCAACGGATTTCAAACGTTTTTCTTAACTAGTTAAGCCCAGCGGTTTCACCCGCGTGGGTTACCGTACTGTGCTTATGCAACGAATTAATTTACATTTAACCATATCAAATATGTCTTTGTATTATATATGTAATATAGTTTTTGATATTCCAAGTAAAAAAAACGGATTTCCCAAAACTTATCAGAGCGTTTGATCGATGCGACGCGTGACCAAAATACTGGCACATATTTGGCTCAACGAATCAGCATTGCAATTCAACGTGGCATTGCTGCTAGCATTCTGGACACGCTGCCAGCCGGTAGCGGGTTAGAGCATTTGAGTTATCTATAGGCTGCCAATAGCTAGTGAATTGCTCAAATGTTATTGTAGTAGCTGCAATATTGTAATTAATTATTAGTATTTTATTTTAATAAAGGCATCGGCCCAAGAAGAACAAAAATAATCTCATAAAAAAAAATATTTTAGACTACTTAACTTAGTCAAATATTTTCAAGTTTCTGTGATTATTAAGCTGTGTGGTTAGGCGCGCGCACGGAGGTCTATTCCAACACACGGTCCGGTCTATTGTCCATCTCCGGTCTCAGCAGCACTCATCGCCGCGTGTGTATTTGTGTAACACGATCGCGTGTGTATTTGCGTAGCACGATCGCGTGTGTATTTGCGTAACACGATCGCGTGTGTATTTGTGTAACACGATCGCGTGTGTATTTGCGTAACACGATCGCGTGTGTATTTGTGTAACACGATCGCGTGCAGCTGCGTGACCGTGGACGGTGAACTATCGAAGGTTGGCTGTCAGCTCCGCAACCGCATATTTCTGCCTATTTTTGGCCAGATAAAATAGGTCTTCTACTCTGGCGATGCCTGTCCACTCTCGGACGTTCCTGAGCCACGACTACCTTGTGCGTCTACCGTGCCGTTTCCATAACATAGGGTGCTATTCACTCACAAACTCAACGATTTTGTGATCTTTGTGGTAGCGGGCAAAACGCCGTATTGTAAATTCATTATCGGATTAGCAATAAGAGCGTGATGTCCAAACAGGGCGGCGACAAAATCCATTAAACATCGCTGTCACCTTAATGAGCGGGACTCGGGTCTTAAGTGCTTTCGACGCGTTTTAGCTTAAATGCTTTTATGACATGTTCTAATAAGTGCAAAAATGTTAACAAAGAAAATCAGTAAATTGAATTCCTTAGTTAATGAGCCAGTGGAAAAGGCCTTAAGAGGCGCTTATATAGTACCGTGTGCCGTGGTGGTATCGGCCTAGAATAGTACTCCCCCATCTCTTCCCGCGGGTGCTGTAAGAGTCAGCCGAGGGACCACGTACCAGAAGGTAGGCAGCAGTGCCTTCTGGGGATCAGGTATCATACTGCGCTCGCCAACCCGCCTGCCAATCGTGGCGAGTATTGGCAAAAACCCCCTATATGAGGGAGGCATGTGTCCAGCAGTGGCAGTCTAATTGCTGAGAAGAAGAATATATAGTACACTCGATAGTGGATATATATTTCAGCACTTTTGGTCGAAACGTTGGGGCCGCGGGGACCGAGCGTGCACCCTGTAATAACAGAGTTCTCAGAGCATTTGGTCGAAGAAACACGTGACCAAAATGTTGGTCTTTATCTTGCACCAATTAATAAAATAAGCATTACAATTCAACATATGCCGGCATTATGTGGCCTTTGCCTATAAACTGTTAGCGGATTGTTAGACTAAAATGTAAAATGTATGTTAATTTGTATAGTATATTGTACTTTATACTAAGTCTATTTTAATTATCTTTCTAATTACAGTTATTAATCTTGAAATACATGTCATATCCATTTTACACATGTATATAAATACTTGTTAAAACGCTTTAATAAAAAAGTATTAAACTAAACAGGAGCAACGCAAAAATCTTTTATAAATGTTTGCATAGGTACATAGTCTTTGTGTCTTCTACGATCATAAATTTTAATAAATTCAATGTTTAATTATTCAAAAATATAATATTTTGAATAATTAAATTTATCGGTGGTGTATTCAGTTACTATGGCAACGGCATTTTGAATTTATTAAAATTTATGATATATTTTGAATAATTAAATTTATCGGTGGTGTATTCAGTTACTATGGCAACGGCATTTTGAATTTATTAAAATTTATGATCGTATCGTCGTCTTCCATTTTAACTTATTTACTACATAAAGTTAAATAAGTGGATATGTCACATTTTACATGTTGAATTTGATTTTTGTGTACGCAACCACCGGCAAGGGCAGAAAAATAATTTTTGAATATTTTTTTTTCGCAATTATTCGAAAATGGTAAAACTCGAAATAAGAAAGTATTGGTATCTATGCAGGAACGTTAACATGTGTAGCGATCTTTTATGACCATATACTGGCTACGTCCCGCGGTTTTACCAGCATGGTGATAATTGATGATCATGATGAAAATGTTGATGAATGTATTATTCTGGGACCTGAAGTATCTATATACCAAATTTCATCCAAATCCGTCCGTCTGTTTGAGCGTCAAAGAGTAACAAACATCCATACATCAATACCAACCTTCGCGTTGATAATATTAGTAGGATGGTTACAATTGGTTAAAAAAAGGTTATAATTATAGTTTTTTTCATACACAGTTTATATCAAACTTCTTCTGTAAGTTAGAATTTCAAGCTATTGCTTTATCAAGATAAGGTCATGCATGATTAGAAATAAAAGTGTAATATTTTTGGAATTCATAAATGACAAATAGAAATTTGCATTCCCTGTCCTACCCCGTTAAAGATTATATATTTTATAATAGTGATACAGTGAAGTTTTATTTTGAACCATTATGGTTTCACTAATCCGGTACTTTTAAAAACAAGGGAGTGCCGGATTATTGAAATTTTCGGATTATTGGATTGTATAGAAATCAGTCCTATTAATAGTTCATACAATCAAAGGAAGATGGCGCTAAGAACAATATCCCCTCAGATGTTAAATGAAGGAATAAACTCGGACGCTTAGTGCAGTGCTACTATAGCTTAGATGGACAAAGCGACAAGACGGTAATCTATAGTGGTGGGTTGAAGTCCCGAAGTAGCCGATGTTTTTTCTTCAAATAATTTTAATGTATAGAAAAGGTTATATGGATCATAAAGGTTCATGTTTTATGAAGCTAGAGTCCTTATGTGTCCGTTACTTGAGATTTAAAGCTAAAATATTTTCAACTTGAAAACAACTGATAAATAAGTACTTATATGTTATTGTGATAATTTTATGTCATCAGTCCAGCAGTGGACGTCTTATAGCTGTCATGGTGATGATGATGATGATGATTACTTCTAACAGGAAAAATATCCAGTTTCAATTTGGCTAATTTTACCAACCAAATGAATTATCGTCTTCCAATGAAATAAGAAACTGTCGAGAACATTGTCGCGCTATGATGTTTTAAGATTAATATTTCAATATCAATATAGCTTTAAACTGTAAGAGTCTTTGAATAGGCTTCAAATTAATTTTTGTGAATAGGCCCCTCTGAAGCAACTGTGTATATTTCATTGAAATTGAAGCGAGACCCACAAAGAAAAATGACAGGGCCTCGGGCCGCATTACCTTGACGTGATCAATTTATTATTGTTATTATTGATGTTCGAGATTTGATATTCGAAATTCGAGATTCGATATTCGAGATTCGATATTCGAAATCCGAGATTCGAAATTTAAATTCGATACTCAACATTCTTTATTTGATACTCGATATTCAATATTCGATACTCGATATTTCCTAGTAATTCTGAACACATTTTACTTACTACTTATTCATACCTCAAGTTTATGTTAAAACCCTGTTCGCCAATCATTTGTTTAAAGACCACAAAACATTTGCCAAACGCGCCAGTAAACGGTCCATATAAATTGAGACGACTCCAATTAAATTTCAATTATGCTGTCAGATGGAGTGCTGAAACTAATTTCATGCATTGATTTTACCGCATAAATTTAACTAAACCGTGTAATTAAACACCATTATTGCTTTATTTAATTTAGGTATTGTTTTCAATCTTTAAAAATATTGGTGAGAAAAGTGTTATCTAAAAAAAAGTTTTTTTTTTTAATTTTAATCACCGTTTCTACCCTATTTTAACCGAGTTCATAAAAAGGAGGTTACTCAATTCGACCGTGTATATTTTTTTTTATGTGTGTTCGCGGATTACTTCGTCGTTTATGAACCGATTTTGATGACTCTTTTTTGTTTCGTAGAGTACACTGTATACCGTGGTGGTCCAATTCAAATTTCATCAAAATCGGACCAGCGGTTTTCAAGTTATACTCCAATAACTGAAAAGTGCTACGCATATCTCGACGATATTATTGTCGCGGTGGAAGACATCCGAGAAAACACAATGACATTTGATCCCGTGAGTAGCAAAGGTCACTGAGAAGGGTGAAACAAAAAAAAAATTACTCTTGTATAAAAGGTCTGATGAGCTTGGATGAAGCGAAAGAGTTATGTCGCGATCGTAGCAATTGGAAGGCTGTGGTGTCTACACATTACTATCGCTACGGGAAATAGCCGTGAATGTATGTTCGTAGATTTGTGCGTAATAAGCGGCGAAGTATTTTGTTTTTACGTTCGTCTTTATTGAAGGTATCGTCCCGTGCTTATAAGATTTACAATCCAATCCAGTCATGGTTGCCTGGTAGAAACCGCTTTTAGCATTGTCATATTACGTATTGTAAAAATCAATAATTTGATATTGTCTATAATACTTTATATTATATATATATATATATATATATATATATATAATCCTTATTGCTATGGCAAATTGCAAATAATACATATGTATTATTTGCAATTTGTGTGCCATTCTATGTAATAAAGAATTTTATGTGAAATATGTAATATATTATGCGACCGATTTATTAGCGGGTGATCATTTGCTATCTTGTTGCTACCCCTACACTAACAACAAAAAAACACAATCGAATTGAAAACCTCCTCCTTTTTTGAAGTAGGTTAAAAATATACCGATACAATTTTATTTAAATAAACGCCAGTGATTTATGGCAGTCTCAGTCACTGTAATAAAACCCCATGTTTTAGAAAGGAGGGTATCCTGCTATTAATAGCTTTTCCGGGATACACGAACGCAACTTCCGGTCGGTGGGTTCCAAAGAGATTCGTTAAAGTTCGGATCTTTTTCGGCTACTCTAAGTGATTTATACCAGTCAGTGTACCAAATCTCTGCCCAAACCAAAAACACAGTACAGTGAAGCGTGACATACTTTGTTAAGACTAAACCAGGGTTTCATTTTTAAAAGGTTGAGCAATAATGAGAGTCGCTCTTTCAATATGACTTCCTGAGGCCGACTGCCATTTGAACGTAGTTTATTTTTGACTGACTTCGAAAAAAAGAATTATATGTTTTATGCTTTTTACAGAAAAGAACTCGGTACTTTGTAAACTGATTTAAAAATTAAACACTTCAATCGAAAGGATACTATAAGATATGGTTGTTCCAAAAAAGTTCATGCAAATGTATCACAACAATTATTCGATGAAAATGCTTAGTGTTCTATGAATAAATAGGTTGACTCAATTTTTTTATAGCTTTTAAAGTACATATGTAATTTAAAAACTATACAAGATAGGAGTATTCCAAGATAGTAGTCGTTATTGTAGGGTTCAAGTGCCACTAGAAGCTGATTTTTTTCCGTCAGATAATTTGAAAGTAAGTTCCGCCTAGCATGTTGTTAATGCAATAAACCATAAAAGTCTTAGAATAAGGGTATGCTGCCTGCGCTTGATACGATATCAACTGTAATGTTGGTCTATTAGTTTCTTGAGCTCATTTTTATTTAGTATTTTATGTATTAGGTTTGTAAAAGAAATTTAAAAGATTTTGCCATTTTCATCAGTCCTAGTAATAGTTCATACAATCAAAGGTAGATGGCGTTAAGAACTACATCCCTCAGATGTTAAAGGAATTAAAGTCGAACGCGTTCTAGAGTGCTACTATAGCTTAGATGGCAAAGCGACAGGACGGTATTCTGTAGTCGTGGTATCAAATCCCACTTGTAGCCATTTTTTGTCCTTCAAATAATTTGAACGTAACTATGTAGTTATAATAAAGGTATATACATACATATACATAGCTTCTTAATTTGTTTGTATTTAAATGTGTTTGTAAACCACAACCTGAAACAGTTGAACTAAATTAATTAAACTTTGGAGTGAACTCGTCTGATTGCTATAGTTCGTAGAACGTACCACCTAATTTTCTAACGCTTTTGTGTATGTAGTTAAATATTAGTTCGCTGCTTTTCTGATGAAAAATCGGATGTGACAGCGTGGTATTATAATAAAACTGATATCTATTAGTAACGCATTAGTACGCAGCAGTACTGCGATAAAAACTACGAAAAAAATATTACTTAGTAAATGAAATTTGAATAATTTATTAGCCTAAAGGCTAACTTTAATAAATTGGATAAATTTAAAATAAAACCACATTAAAATAACTACATTTATTTTATTTGCAAAATGTTAAAAATGACACCAAACCGGTATGGTTAAAAAATTGCTTGTTTTAACATTTCAAACTATAAAATTATTTTATTTTTAGCTACGCTCTTAAGTTTTTCAACCATATAGAGTGTTTATTAATCAGTCAAGAATTCAGTAAGTAGTCTTAAATACGCGTGTTTTGGCATCTTTTTTTTTTATTTTTTTATTGGGAATAGGCAGGCGTTTGACCACTATCTCACCTGATGATAAGTGATGATGCGGTCTACGATGGAGCACGCCTGCCTAGAAGATACCTATTCACTCGTGACTTGAAGATACCCAGGTCGTATTTTTTCGGAAATACAGAGTTAGGCAATGAGTTCCATTCGTTAGCTGTACGCACTAAGAATGTGGAAGCAAAACGCTTCGTGCGACAAGTTGGAACGTCCAATGTATGGATGTCACATTGCCGTCCGTCTGGTCGTCCTAAGATGGAATGGGGATGGCGGAATCAAAGTATGCAACTCCAGAGCGCACTCCCCGAAATGTATCCGATAAAAAACCGATAAACTAGCGACATTACGTCGATGCTGCAGGCTTTGGAGTCTCCTCTTGAACAGAGAGTCATTGTTGATGAGCCTTTTAGCTCGTCTAGCTCGTCTCTCTATCGAAATCGCATCTTAATTAGCGAATAAGAAAAATCTAGCCATATACGTGTATTTTATAGTTTATTGCATTAACAACATGCTAGGCGGAACTACAAACTTCTTTTTCCTTCAAATAATCTGAACGTAAATATACATGTATGTTTTCAAACTCTCAAGGTTATAAATATAAGAGTTAGTTTAAGAAGCGGGATAATTTACCGTGTATTTTTTATGTTCTTAGCTGTCGATATTTCGGCATTCTTGAAAGTGCTATGATCAAGAATAAACTGATCAAGACTGTAGCCAAAAACATTAATTAGTAGACAATAAATATCCTGTTTTTAAAGTCATCTCTCACTCTACCCCTAGGTTATCAAACTGATAAACCAAAATAACCAAAAACCAGACGATTTATTTTTTGTAAAACTAGAAATGAAAGGCGGCCAAACATTATTAAAAGCAAGATTCGTCCAAAGATATAAATTAAACAGAGATCCTAGAGAACAATTTAATTTGAATATCCTGATTAATTTAGAATTTAATATTGAATGTTCTCTGAAGTTCTGTCATAGTCGACCTCAGGTTATTGCGTCCCGGTTCTTAAAGTAAATAAATTTCAGGATTAAACCTCAATATAATCTTCAATATGCCCCGAAACCGAGATCAAAAATTTATAAGCTTTCTCTCAGAAGTATCTATTAATTGTGTTTTGACAGGACACTTGAATTTTTCTGTGCTGTATGTTTAATAAATTATGTAACTGCTTGTTATTATTACTTAATTACATTTAGTCGACTATGATCTTCATATAGCTAATTCTACTACCCGCGTGGTGATGAAAAACGGTGACGATGGTGATAGTAAAAATAAGCCTATGTGTTAATCAAGCATATAAACTATCACCACACCAAATATCATCGAAATCGGTGTAGCCGTTTGAGCGTGAAGAGGTAACAAACATACACACATACACAAACTTTCGCATTTATAATATTAGTAGGATTATTTTTATATTATTATTCTAATATTAATTCGTACATAATCAAAAATCATGGATATAGCTATAAAAATCCTAAAAGTTTCTAGACTATGCCATTACTTACTCAACAATGTAATTTTTGTATAAATATTATTTTTATTTTGTAAGATATTCATTTTTTTTTCTTAAGCAAGTTTTTGAAAAAGCTTAACTGTCGCGAGAGTTATAGTATCTAACCGCGTTTTTAATCCTAAACATGCCTTTAAATTCAGTAATTTATATTTATAATTTATATATATGGTAATTTAAATTCAGTAAAAAAATTAAAAATCATGTGGAAAATATCATATAGCCTGTGTCACCTGGGGATAGTGTGAAAGAATTTTTCGAATTAGTTCAGTACTTTCGGAGCCTATTCAATGCAAACAAACAAACAAACCAATCTTTCCTCTTTATAATATTATTATAGATGTATATAACCGAAAAATCAATAAGTCAATATTTAGGAAATACCATTTTTCTACCGAATATTTCAGCATGTTGGCAGACATGATATTTAGATGTGAGCCAGTCGAAAGTTTTTATATATTGGGCAAGTACTTTCTTCTTCTTCTCAGCAATTGGACATCCACTGCTGGACATATGCCTCCCGCATATAGGGGGGATATAAGTATTATAATAATTATTATAAGTATTATAAGCAGTATTATAATAAGTATTATATATATCAGTCATCAGGTTACCATAGCACAGGCTCTGCCTAGTTTGGGACCTGAAGCCCTTGTGTGAATGTTAATAAATAAATTAAAATATATATATATATATATATATTATAATTACTATTATTATTCCCTGGCAAGTACTGTATGCCTGATAAATTTAGCGTCATGACGTCATTTTGTCACAATTTGCGACATCGAAACGACATGATATCATTAACAAACAGTTAACGCGCTGCCAGACCGTACGTCATAATTTCATTATAAACGGTAGATTTCGAAGGACGATGAGCCAATGAGGAAGTACTAACGTACGGGAATAACGTACGCATTCTCTATTCAGTAGGCCTAGACAAAATGCATAGCTTCATAGCGATTCTCTTTCTCTCACCGCCAACGATGAATGTTCGTTCTCGTTGATCACGTGATATATCGCTTTGAAGTGTCAATCTCAAAAAGGTTTTGTTTTCTCGCAGCGCTACCGCTTTTAAAGTGTTACTTTGGCAAGGGCTACAGTACTGCACGACACCATGGTGGGTGAATTTGATAAAGGTGTTACCTTTACTGGCCCCTGATTCAAAACGATCGATAACTAACCGATCGATTCGATATTGTCCATACATTTAATATTTTTAAATTTGAAATAAATATTTTTTACTTTTTAAATTTGAACATATTTCGTAAATGTAATGGAATATTCTAATATATACTTCTATCACCAACAAATATTTTAAATAGCTCCATAGAAAGTCTGTAATTTGGGATAAGTCTATAACCGAATCGATTCAGTAAGTTATCTGAGTTTTGTCTCACGTAGGCTCAAGCCGTTGGTTGGGATCAAACCAGCGTTCTTCAGAACCGTACTAAATCCAGTTGTTAATTGAAAAAAAACATTGTTAATTTAAATAAATAAATAACGATAACTTTTTCAAAGTTCCGTATCGCGCCAATAATTAAGCTGTAAGTTTATTTTTATTTTACTTATTTAAAAATACCAACAGTATAAATATTCCAATATTCATAAAGTAATGGCATATCTCAATGATATGACCTATTTTTTTAATTCATATTATAGTGATTTGACGTGTAAGGACTATTACCAATAAATTGAGTTTGAGTTTGAGTTTGTAATGCTTTCTAATAGCTATGACAAGGCTTATTCTTATTCTTGTTGGGGGTGATAAGTCCTGCACTGACGTATCGCTTGGGGTATATTATGCTTTTTCTCCAGCAGCTATCCCAGCCATCCTAACTCCTTCACGAATCGGACTATGGCTTTGGGTCGCTGGCACAACTGCTCCGGTCGTTCCACAGCTGGTACTGATTCCATGGAAATATCTCTGCTATGACAGTACGGAACTCTATCTTAGAGAAAACTTAGATGCTGTCCAAGCAAACGAATGCGTTCAGTGGTGTTTTAAATACTTAAAACTTTAAAGGCAACTTTTGTTAAAAAATATTAAATATATATGCATATATGTATTTGTTCGACAGAGACCATATAACTGTGGCTGTTTAAGTAAAAAGTTCACATTCTTATACTGCTTAACAATGCCATCATAATAATATTTTAAAATTCAATGTGAAGAATGTGTGTGTGTGTTTGTTACCTCTTAACGCCTTGACGGCTCCATAGATTTAAATTAAATTTGGAATGTTTTGACCGAACAGTGCGTTTCTTAACCCGGTAAATCGATTAGTATAGCATAAGTAAACATCACTGTTGGCGTTTACGCGAGTGAGCGTGTTATTTTTTGTTTCGGGATTGTCATTCAAAATTGTTAAACCAATTTGGGTTCTATTGTAACTTCATAATAATTTTCTTATTTACTCTTTACTAGCTTGGTTTATTGAACAACTAGTACCGCCCCGCGGTTTCACCCGCATGGATTACGGTTTGCCCGCTACCTAATTATCCCACGGGAGCTATACATTTTCCGGGATTAAAGTAGCCTATGTGTCAATCCAGGGCTTCTCCATATCAAATTTCATCGAAATCAGTGTAGCCGTTTGAGCGTGAAGAAGTAACAAACAATTAAACATACACACAAACTTTCGCATTTATAATAGTAAAAAATAGGATAACAGGGTTACTGCCCTTATTTTCTTTGTCATTTACGATTCTATTAACAAAAAAAATTGATTCGCGACCAGGATATTACAATTTGAAATCTACCCTCAGGACACAGAGCCGTATGTTTGCACAGAATTTACGCAAACAAAATGTTTGCGTGTAGGCGTTTATCGCGTGTTCATCATGTTGGCTTTCCTATTAGGTAGTTTACTTTCCAAAAATGGGAGCGTGAGCCGGCCAAATCATAACGGACAGTCTCTATGGTCGGTATCTTTAAGGTCGTAATCACTGTGACGCCTTTGCGGTAGCGTTCTCTAGAAGGCGCTGAGCGCTCCACACTTTGCATCCTCTATCTCAAAAACGATTTGACGTATAAATAGGTCTAAAATAACATTTTCATATTATTACAAACAAGATATTCGCAAACGGAATATTCTTAAATAACTTAATTTTGAGACCTTTGATCTTAAATATCTTAAGACGCTCACACGTTGGCATATATGACTTTTGGGACACCACTTTAAATGCTAAAATATAGGTTTAAACAAAAATGCAGCTTAATGCGTTACATTCTGAGGTTGACGCGTTTTTTTGTCTAAGATGACTGGACTATGTCATGGTCCCATGGTTCTTGTAAACCTTTCATGACATTAATTAAGTAGTTTATCTGTCAAATTTTTTTATGTGAACTTTAAAGCAACGGTTTGATCGATCGAGATAGAGTATGTCTCTAGTTCTGTTGGCCGCCATTTGCAGCACTTCATTAAATGTTCCCTCACATAGGGGGCACATAAAGATGACAATAAAATCCTACAAACTTCAAATTTACTTGCAATCACATCATCATTATCTCAGCCATAGGACGTCCACTGCTGTATATAGGCCTCCATTGATTTCCACAAGGACCAGTTGGAAGCGGCCCGCATCCAGCCCTGACATGATCAATCGATATTTAGTACTACACTGTGTAGTACTACATTACTTGAAAATAAATTAGGATTTTTAAAATGAAGGTTGTCTCAGTGGCCCAAATGGCTCAGTGGTCAGCGCCGACGAGTACCGACTTCAACACCGCGGCCCTGGATTCGGATCCTCGCTGAGGCTAACATTTATGCGATGAGTGTTTCTTTCTTCGTGGGCTGTAGATATGGATGGGTTGCAATGGTCGCTGGTCAGTTATTCAAGCGATCGTGTATGCACCAGAGAATTTATTAAGTTTTCTACATTACGATACAAAAGGGGTTTGTGGCCTCACTGTGGCCTGTCATGTGCACACAGTTCTTGAACGACACACCAATATGAACGCACAGATTCATTATACATAATTGTCACAGACTAGGACTTTATCTTGTGTTGCTGGAAACAATGAGCGTAGGTGCTTAGGATCCAAAACCCAGGAAAAATCCCGGGTTCGGATATTTCTGTAACGTGATTGTGTGCATGCCTCACGGGACACAAAAAGAAAAAAAGGCTCTATATATATGTATAAAGTTAAATTCCCCATTCCATCTTAGGACGACCAGACGGACGGCAATGCGACATCCATGCATGGAGGACGTTCCAACTTGTCGCACGAAGCGTTTTGCTTCCACATTCATAGTGCGTACAGCTAACGAATGGAATTTATTGCCTAAATCTGTGTTTCCGCAAACATACAACCTGGGTATCTTCAAGTCACGAGTGAATAGGTATCTTCTAGGCAGGCGTGCTCCACCGTAGACCGCATCATCACTTAACATCAGGTGAGATAGTGGTCAAACGCTTGCCTATTCCCAATTAAAAAAAAAAAAACAAGTTCATTAACCTCGCCATCAGCTTCAAAACGAGTATATTCAGGCGCGTGTGGTCATTACGCGCTCAGCAGGATGGTATAACGGTAACGTTGTCATAGCAATAGCATAGCAGTAACAACTCTTATTCTAATAACGTTATTATCATAAAGGAGCGAACTCGGAAGCTCTGGGACTTGTGACCCACGGTGGTGGATTAAAGGGCCCTTTTACGTCATGAAAACATTCTCTCTCACTTCCGGTTCTAAGTCTCTAATAAGATACCAAATAGATAACCCACAATTATTCCGCTGCGCGTCCGTTCGGTACGACTTCCTCGCCTCGACTGTTTGCCGGCCACGACTGCCACAGCTTCTGTACTAACCTTGTGGATCATACTACCCTCATTTATTGGCACAAATCAAATAGTAGGTAGCAAGCCTATCTAGGGCCTATCAGCCTATCAGGTTTTCTATCGGGTGCATTTCGGAGAATGTGCACTGGAATTACACAATCTAATTCCACCATCCCCTTTCTATCATCGGTCGACTCGACGTACGGCAATTCGCCATCGCTATATGGTAGATATACCACCTATACGCACGAAGCGTTATGCTTCCACTTTCTTAATGTGTACTGCCAAGGAATGGAACTCGTTGCCCGAGTCTGTGTTTCCCGATATGTACAATCCTGGAGTCTTAAAGTCGCGAGTGAATAGGTACCTTCTAGGTTTGCGTGCTAAATCCTAGACAACGTCATCACTTAACATCAGGTGAGACAGTTGTCAAACGCAAACTTATAATATGTAAAAAAAAAAAAAAAAAAAAAAAAAATAACAAGTGCTACCTACCTTCACTTCGTTAATAAATCGAGTACTAGCAAAACCAACAGTCTAATCTATTAACTTTATCGGCTTCTTTTTTGTTTGAGTATCACACACTCTCCGACATATAGTTTTAAATCAATGACAATAAAAGTAGAATTGTTAACAAATAAAGTACAAATATCCTTCTGGATCACTTCAGACTCTAGTATCGTACCGTCGTCGCGTTGTTCGACAAAACCAATCCAATAAAGCCAAGCAATACCGCCACCGATTTATACGAAACTGTAAGTTTCACATTTTATATTCTGAAATAGATCTCGTCTAACAGAAGATTTATCCTAAAATAGTGAATTGAATGCATTTGAGATTATTATGAATACATGCGCTTATTATTATGTTATAATTATATACTTTAGAGTTACATAATATACCTAATACATCATATGCCTAGTTTAAGAGTTTCGATGTATGCCAACAAATCCTACGTGCATTACCTACTAGGGCTATTAAAAAAACAAATGTTTTTTTGTAAATAGTAGAAATCTATCCATAGATAAGTAACATTTTGAAATTGATGGTACACCTGAAACCTTAACTAAGTTCTGAACCCGTGGTTATACGTCTCAGAATGCTATCGTCGGTAGATAGACATTCTTATCTATAAATCAAGATTTTTAATTATAATGACATAAAAACAAGTTTATATTTCAACTAGTTGTTATATTGAAGAGGGCAACACTGTCAGGTGCATGAAGGAAATATGTAATTAGTGTGCAATGTGTTTATCGTAGACCGCTACTTAATAACGTCAGCATGAGAAAATTCAATTAATTGCCGAGTCCTTAACAAAGTTTTATAGCAAGACTGGAAATAAGCAACTAATTTTAAAGCATTTTTTTTTAAACCTGCTTAGCTTAGATGTCAGTGTGAGCATTTGTGACCCTGGATGGTTGTAGAATCGACGTCTATGCTTGGTGTGTGTCCAGTGTAGGTATCATCAGCGTGGTGGTAAATATAGTCGACTTTTCATTATCCGCCCTGATGGCTATCACCCTCAAGGTTAAAAAAAATCTCCAATCATGCATTGCTGTCAGGCACCATTGAGACTCACTTAATATTTTAGATCTAGTGTGATTCCATTTCGGTTACGTCGTCACCGACCGTCTATAAGGTATTAAAATAATCTTGTTCCCCTTATCCCAGTTATACGGCGTTGGTGAATCTGTTTTATGTAACAACAAAAAGTACAACACAACAACAAACATTCAAACAATTAATAAGTTTTAATTGTTTAACGTTTGCTTGATGCCAACTTACCTTAAGTCTTTCCTTGTCCTTCCCCTTCCCATTTCCAATGTCTTATCCTAATTCAAATCTTCGCGCCACTACCACTACCAACACAAAAAAGAACGATCAGTGCGACACCTCGCTGAATAATCGCGAACTTTGTCCGTCACCTTCAACAATAATCTAACAAGTCCCGCGGGCAGAAATTGCGGATTAAAACAATGATATTGTATGTTTATATGAGGTAGATGTCGCACAAGCGCGCGGAAACTGAGGCGGCAAAATTAAGTCATTTGTAGTAATTTTGATTACGACGCGTATTTCAAGCGCAAGTCTAAGCATATAGCTATCCTTTTCTATATTATTTGTACCGTATTATCCGTCGCAGTAAGCATGTTTATGTCGTAAAGGAACTAAATCTGAGCACCGCGCTGTATGAATATACGTCATCTTTAGTAAAACATCATTGGAATAAAATATAAAAACCCAAAAACAAGGACAAAGTGTAGTGAGTTGGTGGTAAGTGTGGTGAGTTCTGGTGATTGTGAGTACCCAAACTATTTCTTCCATCCATCTAATCCTGACTGAGCCTTAAATCTAATCTCAATAACTTAGCATAGTTTTTCCTCTTAATCTAGGCTTATCCATTGTCCATCTTAGGATTCATATCAGGGTAAAGATGGTCTTGTTGTGCTCGCAGGGAATCAGGTCAACTTTGTTTTTCAAATTTTTTTCCGTGTCGCCTTATAAGCCACCTGGAGTCTCCAAAACCTATTAACTTCGAAAGTGTTCGCCTCGAGAGAAATAAATCTTTGTTTACGTCACAGTTTGCAAACCAAATAATTTATTCATTTGATAACTAAGTACCTAAAATTGTGTATATAAATATAAAAGTTCATTTTCCTGATTACTCTTAAATCAGAATTGACTTGAAAATGCTTATCCTATTATTTTTTTTAGTTTCTACTTTATTTTTAAAGTACGCTTTTTACTATTAGTATAGTCATTGACTGTGCATTTTTCATGGTAAGACTATTTCGATTTTAGCGATAAGAAAATTCATTCATATTTAAATGTTCTTCCATTTATTATAAGAAATGGTTTTCATTTCTTTATTATCTTTTTCGATCTAGCGTTTGACCACTACCTCATTTGAGAATCAGTGACGATGTGGTCGAAGATGTTTTTGCTAGAACTAGATTGCTTACTGGCTCTCAAGGACTGCTATCAGAACATACTATGTGTTGGTGACAGTTTTTTTTTATATTTGAGAGTGACAGCTAGCTAGCCAGGCACTCGAAAGTACCACTCTGCTAGGAATTTGATAACGATGTTGCCTTCAACGGAAGCTGAAGACGTATCGTGTAACACGATACGATAGTTACTTTTGCAATTAGAATGTCATAAAGTGGCTTCGCTCATCAGTCATGAATCTGAGTCGATCGACTGGTGACAGCAAATCACCGTTTCAACTGAGCGTTTCCGTGCGCCCAGTGAAAGAAAGAAAGAAAGAAGAGAGAAATATAATGAATTCAACTCGTTATCTGTACGAACTACACATGAGGAGTATACGACTGGTCGGTTGGCGCAGTTGCCTCTGCACTTTGCCTTCTGAGCCGCTGGTCCCGGGTTGGATTCCCGGACAGGTCAAACATTTGTGTGTATGAACATGTCTGTTTGACCTGTGTCTGGCTGTGTATATGTATATAAGTATTTATTTAAGTATATATATCAGTCATCAGGTTACCATAGTACAGGCTCTGCCTAGTTTGGGACCTGAAGACCTTGTGTGAATGTTGTCCCATAAAAAAAAAGTTTTAATTACAGTGGCTATTATTAGCTCTGTAGTTTTACCGTGTAAAATCTCAGACCTTATTATCTACGTGTTGCTCGCAAAGCCTTTGGATAAGTCTATGTGCGTACGTTTTATTTTACTTTCAACGTGATATTTTCAGTACATGTCTTCTTTATTCATAAAGCTGGCAGTACCATCCAGTGTGTACATGAAACCTTTGTGGTTTTGCGCTGAGGCTGTTTTTCTTTACATGTTTTTTCTGTGTTACACGAATTCTGTACCTGCTTTAAGAAAAGGAAAGGTCCCAGATTTATGGATAAATAGAATTTTGTAGCGGTAGGATCATTAAATTTTATGAGAGCCTCTTTTAGGGTTCATGTCAATAATAAAGATGGTTTGGGTTTTGTCGCACATTCATGAAGACTTTTCACAAAACGTTTACAACTCACAGGGGCTGTATACGGCTAATTTCGTAAAATACCGATTTGTTTTTTTTTTAAGTATCCTATATAATAATATTGGTACTGATTATCTTATTTGAGTAAACAAAAATCGTGGAATATACGATAGTTCCTAACTGATAACGATAAAGCCCGAATAAGTACGACACTTGTCTTATCAATAACAATACTAAAGATAGATCATTTTATTAAAATTGGGGGTAGTTTTGGTAAAATAAGTCGACACTTATTAGGTGCCGACTAAAAATACCCGCATATAGCCAACAATTGCATACAAATCGAGCAATATTAGAGCATTGTAAGGAGATAAGATACGGATACAAAATAAGATACGAATTTCAATTTAAGCGCAAATAAAATAAGAGCCCTTTGACTTTACACAGTTTTAGTTTAGTTAGAGTAAGAAAATCACTGCCCCAATGTGTCATTTTTATCTGTAATATCGCGTGAATCCCAAACGTAAACACTCAGTTTATGACGGTCTATCTCTGCATTTTAACCCCTCGCAAAGTCAGACGGATTTTTTTTGTTTATAACCAAAGGCTTGACGCCATGCTGCCTTACATCGCATCAGCCGCCTCGCAGGGCTCAGAATAATGAATAATTTTCACATTCCCTGTTCAATCCCTCGCAAAAGAAACCCTCGAGCTCAAAATGGAGCAAATTTATTTACATTCTGTACCATTTAACAGTTTGATGATGCGATGATTGAAGAATTAAACAGCTAATAGGCGATTTGAAAAAATATCTAGCACGTTTTTAAAACTGTGAAAAAATCTACATTCGTACAATATCATCATAATCATCTCAGCCACAGGACGTCCACTGCTGGACATAGGCCTCCGTAGCCGTGTATCCTTAAGAATATAATTACCAGAATTGGTCGTACCGTTCTCGGGTTTTGCGCTTAGCAATCATTTTTATTTATATATATATATATAGGGTTTATTTTCCTCTATCACACTTGATGGTCAGTGACGATGCGAGCGAAGATGTAATCACGCTAGACTTAGAATGTTAGACATTAGAAAATGAAGGAAGTTTTTTTTAAGTTATTGTTATACGTATTTTCATAACTGTATTATTTCACCTCAAAATATTGTTTGCATTTTCTCCAACATTCTCATATAATTTATTAAAAAGAAGAATACATAATGAAATGTCGCGCAATGTCAAGAATGTAACGTAAATGATGACAATAGTACATGTAAACAATCATAATCAGAATCATACAATACTTATAAATAACGCTAATTATAATTGTGGGGGAAATTCTGCTAATTTAGTTTATTCTTTTTTATATTATCGTATTCTTCGACGTACACAACATTTAGCTATTCAAAAATGGAACGATTAGTTATATCCACAATTTACACGTGTAATAATCGAAGTAATATTTTTTCAAATATTTGTAATGTCACAAGGGGCAATCAAAACTTGCGCCCTATCACGTGTGTCGTCCCACGCACGCGATCAAATAATCAAGGATATTACCTATTAAGGACACAAAAAGTAGGCAATCTTATATCATATGTTAAGGTATTTTTCTTATAGAAAATGATATGATGTAAGTCGTTAAAAAGTAATGTATCTAATTTATCTACAAGAAATGGGGGCCTATTCTCTTATTTGTTAAGACGAAAAATTCATAAACAATGCAATAAAAATTCAATTGTTATTAGACTAATATAATAAAGGTGAAATTTTGCCAGTCGTTTGTCGTTTGTATGTTTGGTACTCCACTCTGAAACGGCTGAACGGATTGGCATGCAATTTGAAATAAATATAGTTTATACTCTGGAATTAGCTACTTTTTATCCTGGAAAATAGCTATCGTAGGATAATTTATATTGAGGTAGCGATAAAACCGTAGTCTAAGCGGGGAAAATCACGGGGCGCAGCTAGTCATAAATAAAACTGGTGTTCCACTAAACTAACAATTACATCTCAATTGCATCGTAAATAATTGCATTAGAAATTAGATCTGTGTAGCCAGTACATTATTTGAGTCCAACTAGAATTGCAAAATTAGCAAAAACGACTATTCATTAACAGTCTATAAGCAATGTTTCTAGTACAATTGATACGCTGTTTTGTGTCATGATCATGACACATTTTATTCTTTAATTAGAACGTTTGAGCGCTATGATACTCTATGGTCTATATTGATAATATATGTCCAAAGAGTGGTGATACTATCCTACATCAGTGAATCGTCACTGGCTCTGAAGAACTTCTGCCTGAGCAATCTGCGTGCTTGGTTAATTTTTCAAATTAACTAGACAGAAAGCTCCTGGAATATAGCCTATATGTTGTGAATTTAATAAAGGTATTGCCTTCATCATCTCAGTTGATGAACAATAACATAAAAGCTGTTTAAGCTTTACATAGCTGATCTAAAATGGCGGTAAAGCTTCAAGGCTGCTCCGACAACAGCAAGCTACGTAACACTCTTTTTGGTCATAGTAGGACTTGTTCAGAATCAGCTACATATTGTTTATTTAAAACATGTCCATCAATAAAGCTCAAGGCTCAAGCTCACATTTAATCGTGAGGCTATTCTGCAATGTACACCTAATTGCTTAACAATCCTTAATTATCTAACAATAATACATAAGTAATTATATATATGAGTATATAATTACCTATGATTATAAGTAATTATATATAAGTATGAATTTAAAAAAAAGGCGACACGCCCAAAGGTATAATCGCCGTAAATTGAAATATATGTCAACATTTTAAAATTAATCAAGTTCCATTCTTATCAGTTAAGATTTGAACTGTAAGATTTGTCAGTGTTTGTCAGATTTCTTTTTGTTTTCCTTGAGAAGTACCCAGAATATTAATTAAAAAACTGCTCACGCAAAAACCGTTTTTCACAACGCGAGTGCATTTAACGACTAATAACAGTTTATCACGAAGGACCTTTATTGTTTTCGATTGCCATCTCAATAGGGCATCTCGAAAAGGAATTAGTTTTATCATTCAGAGTTTTTAACCGACTTCAAAAAAGGAGGAGGTATTAGTTATAGATCTAGCGTTTGACCACATCTCACTTTGATGGTCAGTGACGATGTGGTTGAAGGTGTTATCACGGTAGGCCTAGAATACGCCCTGGCTCTCAAGGACTGCTGCCTGAACACACTGCCGCCTGTTTGGTGACAGTTTTTCACACTTGAGGTTGGTAGCTAGCCAGGGGGGTACTCGAAAGTATCCTACCACCATGCTGGGGATTTGATAACGTTGTTACCTTCACCGGAAGCTCAAGCTGTTGTTGGGTATCGAACCAGTGTCCGTCAGTTTGACAGCCGGCGCTTCTCCCGCTGAGCTATCATCGCTTCTATGGGTAAGTATAATTAAGTGCGAAGTCGTAAGACTTTGATTAGTGTTACACCTTTCTATCTGACATTGATTTCGACGTTTGTAAAGATTTATATGTTTTATCTGCTATCTACATCAAGGACTGCATCCGCCCTTCATTGCCAATTTATGTGTTTACCGAAAGCCCTACGAAGGTTTTTCTCGACAGCCCTTTCCGCTCTCTATTTACTGATGGAAACAGAAGATACCTAAGTAAATGAGGATTTAAAAACTATTATTCATAAGTCAGCAAAATGTAATCTTTATGACCTCTTCTCCGCCGCAAACAAAACATTTCGTGGTAATCTACTATCTTAAATATACTATATAACAATGATATTATATGTTTATATGAGGTAGATGGCGCACAAGCACGCGGAAACTGAGGCGGCAAAATTAAGTCAATTGTAATAATTTTCATTACGACGCGTATTTTAAACGCAAGTCTAAACATAGCTACATATATAGCTATCCTTTTCTATATTATTTGTACCGTATTATCTGTCGCAGTAAGCATGTTTACGTCGTAAAAGAACGAAATCTGAGCACCGCGCAGTATGAATTTACGTCATCTTTAGTAAAACATCATTGCTATACAAGGTGATACGCGACAGGCGTGGTTTGTATCGGAAACAAAATTGGAAAAAAAAAATTCAAATATATATTTGAAAGGTTTTTCAAATGTAAATAAAAGTACGTAATGCTAATCTGAAAAAAATGCACCCATACTGCATTAGTACATGGAATGTTGAATAATCAGAGTTAAGTTATCAGAATTACCAGCTAATTAGGTGTTTTTAGTTGTTACCTACTGATACCTTCCACGCCATCGCGTATCGGCAACTAATTAGCAATAGTAATTATTAGACTTGCGATTCGAACAAATCTACATCTACACTTCTACACTACTATTATAAAGAGGGAAATATTGTATTTGTGTGAGTGTGTGTGTGTGTGTGTGTGTGTGTGTGTGTGTGTGTGTGTGTGTGTGTGTGTGTGTGTGTGTGTGTGTGTGTGTGTGTGTGTGTGTATGTTTGTAATGAATAAACTCAAAAACCACTGTGCCGATTTCAAAAATTCTTTCACCATTGGAAAGCTATATTTACTCTGAGTAACGCTATATTTTTTGCTAGAAAAAAATAGGGATTTTTACTCAAACTTAAGTAACGTAACCCAAGGTGTAAAAACGTGCCCTAAAACGTCTATCGAAGCATGCGCTGCGTAAACTATTGATGGTAGAACAAAAGTATGATCAAATATATTAAAGAACATATCAATAAAAGCCGGCAAAGCCGGGACGTGTCGCTAGTTGTTTAATAAATAATCAATAATCAAATATTGATCTCGTATATGTATATAATATACAACATTTTTCGTTTATAGTGTAGAACGCTATTTTACATCAAAAACGTAAAATCTCTGCACAGCACACCTATATAAGCAGCACCAATCGTTTAAGCGCGTTAATTTAATCTAAGAGTGAAAAAAACCTAACATAACCTAACACCGCACCATCTATCGTTTTAGCGTTAATGTTAGGAACAACAAATATAATCGAACCTTAACTTTAATAGCTTCTTACTTTTTCTATTTAGTGCAAGTAAAGAACGCTGTTTGCGTTCTTTACTTGCACTAAATAGAAAAAGTAATCTCTCCAAATGTGAGGACAATCTATAGTTAAAACGCGAGAAATTTTTAGGGTGCCAAAAAACTAACCTAGCCTAGCATATTTATTTCGTGCTTAGGGCAAGTGTATGTATATCAAGGCGGTTTTACGTAAAGTTTCTGCACACACGAGCACCATCTATCACCACAGTACGAAAAAATGTTTACTTTAGTAATACACGCAGTCTCTTTCTTAGACAAGATTTTGAATTATTTTTTAACAGTTGCGATTTCTGTATGTACAGCGCCTTATAGATCCGCTTCCGCTGTCTAGAAACAAAGTCATGCCAGCTTTCCCGCCGCTTTCGTACTCCTCAATCGACAGTCATGCCGTATCACGTCACCGCCTGTTGTCACCTAAAAAGTTAGGTACATAGTAATCCAACCGGAAATCCATTAACCTGCCTATAGTCACACTCAACCAATATTGATGGCTTCAAACTGACGACGAATCGGTATTATCGGCAAACCCGTCAAGTTTCTCATTCGTTTTTATGACATATTTTTGTAAGGGAACCCGTAAGTTCGTTAAGGCTCTGCATGGTTGTATGAGACGTACGAATGATGTCGCATACATTTGTTTAGTTTTTCATACTGCATCTGGCCACTATCTCGCTTGATGGTCAGTGACGCTGTAGTCGAAGATGTTATCACGCTAGACCGATGGCTCCTTATTAATCTGTGCGCTAGACCTATAATACTTACTGGCTCTCAACCATGGACCAAGTACTCCCTCGACGATTGCTCCCTCAGCACACCACGTGTTTGATAATATTTTTTCAAACTTGAGAGTGGTAGCTAGCCAGGTGGGTACTCGTAAGTACCTACCAGCATGCTGGGAATTTTATAACAGTGCTACCTTCACCAAAAGCTCAAGCCATTAGCGGGGATCACCAGGGAACCAGCATCTCTCAGATTGACAGCCGACGCTCCCATCGCTGAGCTGTCGTCGCTTTAAAATCGGATACTTTGAAGCTTATTGATTATTCTTTACTGTAATATTACCGCTGTGATAATTACAGAAAATAGTTTTTTTCATGCAGACATCTTATTGTTAGTATTTCGAAAAATATTACACATTGTAAGTAAAATGTACTTTCTACAAGTTATGTATTCTAATAACGAACACTACAACATTTTTATTGCATCTTTTTACTAAGCGTAAATACGTAAGTTTTATTCTAGTTTCAACACTCAAAAGTGTGAAATAACTTGTCGAAGTTAGTATCATGATAGTTCGAAAGTAACTATTAGCAAAATATTGTGCTCATGGTACCGACTTCGACAAGTTATTTCACACTTTTGAGTGTTGAAGTCGAAGAAGAAGAAGTTTTTAGATTATATAGTATTATTTGAAATATCAAATGTAGGTATAAATAAAATATTAATGAATAACATAACATTTTTAATTTCGTTGTTCATGAGTAGAATCCTTTTACAGATGCCCGATTGGCTCTATTCTCCAGCTTAACATATATATATATTAATATATATATATTAAGACTCCAGTGCTCAGCGTCACAAAGTAAATATAATAAGTAAGCAAAACCAATCCATGTGGTCTGACATTATGCTACTTGAAAATTTGACCTTGTAAAGAGCGGCGTTCACGAACTCAGTTAGAGCATTATTTGCTCCACCCAATATTTGATCATGACCGTGTCAGAGCAAATTATGCTCGACGAGACCATAATCTTTCTACCTCTAGACTCGATCAAATCTTGGTCGGCTGTCAAAAGTGGCATATGCAGTAGTAACTATCATGTAATCCATGAACAATATAAAATACTTCTTCTCCTTCGTCTGTAACATGCTATGAAGTAGCCGTTCGTGAGACATCGATCAAATATTGGTCGATCAATATTTGGCCGACGAAGTTCCTGAACGCAGCCCTGGTAAAACAGTTTATGCAATGAACCATAGAACTCTTTATTTGTCTTCATCCCACTGGTGAGTAAAATCGCGCCGAACGAAACACCGCCTTAAAAATCCCAACATACATGTCGTTAAAATATTTTCGACGTCCAAAAACTACGTACATAATCGGTGTTTTAGTAATAAAAATAACGCTCAAATGTTATTAGACTTAACGGCCTTGTTTGTCGTCAAAAATGACAAGGGTGAAGCATACTTTTCTTTTACTCTTGCCACAATTCAATCATAATTTACATAAAGTTTACGATGGAGCCTGTTCTCGAGAATTCGACACACTGTTATTATTTGAGAAAAGCCAATTTATATTTCGCCTGTGACAGTTTAAACCTATTTTTTAGATAAGTATATTAAATACACCATTCAATTAGTACTGTGCTTTTTATTACCCATATGCGGAAACTTTAAAAAGCTTACATTAACTTACTTACAAATATCCATTAGCATTCCATATAAGCTGTAGTTTTCCTAAGAGAATAAAATAAAATAAATTAAAATTAATGGGCCGATGGGTTTATTCATATAAAATACTAATAACTAATTAAAATACTACAGCTACTACAAAAACATTTGAGCAATCCAATAGCTATTCTCAGCCTATAGATAACTCAAATGCTCTAACTACCCTACTCTACCAGTTAGCAGCGTACCCAGAATGATAGCAGCATTGCCACGTTGAATTGCAATGCTGATCCGTTGAGCTAAATATATGAACCAGCAAGTACTGTGCTTTTTATTACCCATATGCGGAAACTTTAAAAAGCTTACATTAACTTACTTACAAATATCCATTAGCATTCCATATAAGCTGTAGTTTTCCTAAGAGAATAAAATAAAATAAATTAAAATTAATGGGCCGATGGGTTTATTCATATAAAATACTAATAACTAATTAAAATACTACAGCTACTACAAAAACATTTGAGCAATCCAATAGCTATTCTCAGCCTATAGATAACTCAAATGCTCTAACTACCCTACTCTACCAGTTAGCAGCGTACCCAGAATGATAGCAGCATTGCCACGTTGAATTGCAATGCTGATCCGTTGAGCTAAATATATGAACCAGCATTTTAGTCACGCGTCGCATCGATCAAACGCTCTGATAAGTTTTGGATAATCCGATGAGCTCCCGGTCCCCACAGGCCCAATGTCTCGACCCCTAACGGTTCAAATATATTATGTAACTACTACCTAGGTTAGTATATTTTCGCCGCTTTAATTGTTTATATATATATACTGTATAGATCTAGCGATTGACCAATATCTCACTTGATGGTCAGTGACGATGTGGTCGAAGATGTTTCGCCGAATAAGCGCCAGCCTTAACATGTGTCACGGGAAGATGTGACGGATAAATAAAGTTAATTATTTAATCATATTATGTATTATATTCCTCTTTGTATGTAAAAAAGTCTATTGTTATTTTAGTTATAAAAAAAAAACTTGTAAATCCATGAGATTTAAAAAAAAAGAAAGATTAGGAAGATGTTGCGTTTGCTCACAGCAACAGTATTCGCGGGACGGGTAGCTGACCCGTACAAAAAAAAAACAATTAAGCTTTAAGTATGTTAAATAATGCCACGGACCCTGGAGTTTGTGGAGTGCATAATATTTTAATTTAAAAAACACATAGATCAAACATAATCGAAATATGGAGCAATCAGGGCCCAGGTTTGTGGTATATAAAAAGAAAAAGGTAGCAGAAAAAGTATAAAAAGTAATGTATTTATCATACATGATTTTTTATACTTTAAAGATCTAGATTTTGACCACCTTCCCACTCGATGGTTAGTGACGATGTGGTCGAAGATGTAACCACGCTAGATCTAGAATGTTTCTTTTCACTACTCGCGACGTTTGTTTTTAAGCTTTAGGGGTCCATCTAATCAGGCAGGCACAAGACAAAACCCAGACGCCACGAATAGGATTTAATAACGAGCTCTACTACACCGATAGTTCAAGCCTGACGAGAGAATCGAACCGATACCAGTCTTATTGACGGGCGCTACTCACTATCCTGGGGATATCATCGCTTCCAAAGCAGCTATATATATAAAATAAAGATAGACTGATATGAATGTTTTACTATATTGTAACACACATTCTTCCACTACTTATCCGTGGATTACTAAATTTAATAAATGACTAAGAATTCAATTGTTTTTATAAATCAATTATAAAACAATGAATCATTCTATTGTTCATATTTCATCACATTCTTTCTAAGATCACAATATAAAATTTAGTCAGCAACAAACGCTCAGAAAAATATTTGAATAGATCGATTTCAAACTTTTCAAGGTGAAATGATATAACGAAAACTGCCTACTAAATCACATGCTGAACTACGACTAGTTCAGTTACCTTGAAACAGAAAGCATAGTACACAGTGTAAGCGGATATTTGGTGTGCCAGAGTACGTTCAACGATGCAACGAACTTATATTTTGGGAACATTTTAGCCTTTGTACACTTACTAAAATAAGAATGTTTAATCGTCGTCGACCCTTATGCACTTATGAATTTGGGTGAAGCGGCTTTCAAAACTTTTGTAAAACGTATTTTTCAGGAGGTCGTAAAATAACCGCTGGAATTCTTTGATATTAAATTTTAACCCATGAAGCATTTTTTTATCTTGGGTAATAAAAAAATCGGTTGTTAGCTAAAAAAAAAGTTAGCTAAATCTGGGCTATACTGAGGATGGGGTAAGATGTACTCCCAAAGTTATCGTATAGTCCATGGTTCTAGCTTTTCTTGTTGCAAATAGAAGAATAGTAACAGATAATGTTTAAAAATATTTAAAAAAAGAACTACCCATAAGCAGCCAATTATTTCATCAAGGAGATTCGTGTTGAAATTAGCCGTCAATTCAAAATAGTATCAGGGGGCCTACCACCAACTCTTAAAGCAGTATCATTGTAATCTTACTTTGAATTTTCCTACCACAAGGCCACATAAGCAATGTTACTTTAATGTTGTTTAGACTAAGCAGTTTTGTGACGTAAACCTCTATTTCGTTCACTCAAAGCGTACCATGAGCCAGCGCCAACGAAAGCGACAACGCTATATGAAAATATAATGTGGTCTCGCTTGCCCTTACAGCAGGAATGTTTCTTCGTTCATTCTACATGTCACTGAGCGATAATAAAACAATAATGTTTTAAGACGTTCATGGTACGAATCTGAGCATTATTACTTTAAGCTTGAAGTATGACGTTCTTGAAACATGATGGTTTTGTAAAAGTTGATGGTACGGCCCCTGGACTCAAAAAGTTGTATTTATTTTGGGGCTAACAACTTTTGGACCAACCTAGTACATACGAGTATATGTTTCATATGGTGTCTGATGTTACTGATGACATGTCGTTAAACGCACTCCCGCACCACCATGGGTGTTAGTGGTGTGACATAGGAAATGAAATACGAGACGCTTTGAGTAACCTTGTCGTGCATTGGAGTTATTGCTGCTACAAATGGCTAAGCAACCCTTTACTTTAAAATAAATACGAGCGTATGAACTACCAAATGGAACATCATGTATTATTATTTATTTGGTATGATTTAAGACCTGTTGCGGCCACTACATGAAGCAACATGTGAACAAAATGCTGGCCTTTATCTTGCTTAAAAATGAAGCATTGGTATTCAACATGGCAATGCCGCCAGCATTTTGGGAACTTTGCTCCCTGGTTAATAGACTAGTTATATTATTGATATTATTTTAGTTATAGTTATGTTTTTATTATAATTTTAAGAAATGTACTTTTGAAAATAATAAACTTATTTTTATATTTGGAACTTGGCAGTAGGTTTATTTTGATCTTTTGAGGTTAAATTCGGTAAATGCTATTTGTTATCAAAGTACATAATATCGGATAGTCGAAATCATCTGGCTTACGATTTGAGTAATTCCCGTGTTTTATACATTCATATGTTATTCATGTCGATTTATTTTATTCAATTTAATAGTTATAGATAGTTGCTTTCACACTACCTCTACATTGGTCAAAAAACGCTTCGCAGTAATAAATTATCGCAGTACTGACCTGTCTATCGACCAGGTGGACAGACGACCTCACTAAGATCGCAGGTAAGGGCTGGATGCGGACCGCTTCCAACCGGTCCATGTGGAAATCAATGGGGGAGGCTTATGTCCAGCAGTGGACGTTCTATGGCTGAGATGGTGATGATGATGATGATGACCTGTCTATCAATAGTTTTTCCAATAAAAAGCTTCAAGCAGAGATTGTTTCGTTCTCACATAGGTAACCCGTATAGGCACGCGTTTCTTACTGCAGGTCAGTCATAATTCCTCATTTCATAAATCACACTCAGATCCCCGCACTAGGATTCCCTGTGTCGCGGGAGGCATGGACACACACAATCACAACACAAACAACCAAGACCCGGGACAAACACCTATACTCATCGCACTAATGTTTGCCCCTGCCGGGATTCGAACCCAAGGTCCCGGAGACACAGAAGTCATGTCAGTGACACTGACCACTGCGCCACGGCGACCGTCATTGATCGCCATCATCCATACATCACAAATGATGTATGGATGTTTGTTACTCTTTCACGCTCAAACGGCTGGACGGATTTGGATGAAATTTGGTATGTAGATACTTCAGGTTCTGGAATAACACATAGGCTACTTTTTATAATCATCATCAATCATCACCACGCGGGTAATACCGCGGGGTGTACCTACATTTTTATATATTTGTCTTATTCTTGATTTATTCATGTCAACATTTATTACAGTAATGTCATCTATAAATAAAGGCAACAAGCGTAGGTCTACGGTCAGTCAAAAATGCCTCCCCTAAATGCCCCTTGCCCAAACGTGCCCATTATAGCGGCGGTGTTCCCGCGCTGAATGGCTATTGATTATTGTATTCTATCTTCTTCTTCTTCTTCTTCTTCTCAGCCATAGGAAGTCCACTGCTGGACATATGCCTCCCCCATATAGGGGGGATTCTATCTTATTCTTTGTATATTTTATCATATTATTTGATAAAAATGAACAAATATCGTGAGGATGGTGACGTTAACCTGGCTCTAATTCCTGTGATAATTGGCTCGGAACGGGTTCCACCATATGTATCGATTCATCATTATTCACTGTTGTAAAAATAATTATAACTTAATACTGACACTATTAGTAACGTATATATACTAATAGTGTATTAAGTAATAATTATTTTCACAACAGTGAATGATGATGAATCGATACATATGGTGGAACCCGTTCCGAGTAATGCAATAGATGAGCAGATAGAGCAATGCTAATAGTAGCATTACTATTAGCATCGCCAGTAAAAGTCGGTACAATGATAGTTCACACAAAAGTAACTATCATCACAATATTGTGCTCATGGTACCGACTTCGACAAGTTATTTCACACTTTTGAGTGAAGTCGGTACCATGATAGTTCGCAAAAGTAACTATCATCACAATATTGTGCTCATGGTACCGACTTCGACAAGTTATTTCACACTTTTGAGTGTTGAAGTCGGTTGCATTTTTTGTTAAAAAATTTTTTTTTCACCCTTTTCAGTGATCTGTGCTACTCACGGGATGTCGATGTCTTCAACCGCGACAATAATATCATCAAAATACGCGTAGCACTTTTCAGTTATTGGAGTATAACTCAAAAACCGCTTGTCCAATTGAAGTTGAAGTTGATGAAAGTTGAATGGGACAACAACGGAAGTATACTCTATCTAAAAAAAATAGATCATCAAAATCGGTTCATAAACGACGAAGTTATCCGCGAACACACATAAAAAAAAACATATATACGGTCTAATTGAGTAACCTCCTTCTTTTTTGAAGTCGTTTAAAAAAAATTAAAAAAATGTACCATTGGAACTGTTATAAGTTGAAGAATCCAACAAAATTACTACTATCCCTGTGAATAGCCGCCTTTATAAACCAACCCACCAGATATGAGTGGCCATTCAAAGTCAACATTAAGTTCATCCCTGCCCCCAATTTCAATGAGGAACAAAGAAAGGGACGACTTCGGAAATGAATAGTATAATCACAGGACCGCACTCAAAAAGCTGTACCTACTTTGAATTTGGGTCATTTGATAAAAGGTCAATCATCTTCGTCATATTTTACCAGCTTCTACTAACATTCAAACATAAAATAAGTTCGATCTCGCCTTTATCGTCCGTTGGCAGTGGTGTAAATAAGCAGCCATCAATCAGAAGTGAGCCTAAAACAGTATCAATAAAAACTTAGATGAAGCGATAACTCAGCGGTGGGTGCGTCAGCTGTCAAACTGACGGACGCTGGATCGAATGCCGCCAACGGTTCGAGCTTCCGGTGAAGGTAACACTGTTTTCAAAGTCCCAGCATGGTGATAGGGTATTTTCAAGTACCCGTCAGGCTAGCTCTCAAGTTTGAAAAACTGTCACCAAAAACATAGTGTGTTCAGAAAGCAGCTCTTGAGACTAAGCATTCTAGGTCTAGCGTGATAACATCTTCGACCACATCGTCACTGACCATCAAGTGAGATAGTGGCAAACGTCAATCTATAGGGTATTAAAAAAGATTATAAACGTGGTAGCAGTCTGTCGTGGCTGCTGCTGAGGGCACCGGCGCATTCCTCAAATATGGCTCTACGCTGATCTGAGGATTATAAAAAAGGCCCAATCGGTATACGTTCTCGATTTACAATAAAAAAATATATCCATTATAGACGTAGTTCAATTTCATTTGTGCACAATAGTACAGAATCAGTAATAGTAACTGCAATTGGAAGATTTCTGCCTCACTACACAAAGGAAGTGTATTTCACTTACGATAAGAACCTACAACAGTCGGTAATAGGCATGAAATTGCTATCATTGTACCGTTAAATCCAAGCTCGGATCTGCAAAACGTGGAAGTAGTCCAATAATATCCAATCCAACAATGTTTAACTCATCTAGTGCTCAATTAATGTTGAGGTATAGGGAATGATGTTTTACTAAAGATGATGTATATTCATACTGCGCGGTGCTCAGATTTTGTTCCTTTACGACATAAACATGCTTACTGCGACAGATAATACGGTACAAATAATATAGAAAAGGATAGCTATATGTTTAGACTTACGTTCGAAATACGCGTCATAATGAAAATTACTACAATTGACTTAATTTTGCCGCCTCAGTTTCCGCGCGCTTGTGCGACATCTACCTCATATATACATATAATATCATTGGGTATAGGTACTTTTAACTGCCGGAAGTTACTTCTGGTGTTTCTTTTTCTTTTTTCTTGCTGTTTGTCTCTATCGGTATTTAGAGCTTCACTGTAGGGATAGGTATTTTTTTTAGTTTTCCATGCAATAAAATTATATTTAAAAATGTAGTCAGAAAAGGTATTTAAACCTTACATTGTCTAAAACATATTTATTCTTGTTTTTAGTTTTATAAAGCAATAAATTTAAAATATTTTAAGCCAAGGCTACCAAGGCCAACCAAGGCCATAGAAAGTCTATAAAGTCGCAAAAAATGGTGCTGTAAAGGAACTTCCAACACCTGAAATGTTGACTAATGGATTGCATACACGGCGGTTATGAAAAGATTTAGAGTTTTAAAACTTACGTCACACTGCCTCAGTACACATTCCGTGGCTCTCTAAGTCTTCGATGATCAGAGGCGTTGACAATTATTCTCATAACTCCATGCTGCAATGCATCTAGAAGGTCAAGTTTAGGGAGACTGGCAGAGTCGTGTTAATTAACTTACATCAAACAAAGTTTACGACAAACTCTCAACTTTCGTTCTCAGTCGTGAGTCTTTAAATACTAGAATTTTATTAAATGAAAAACAACAATAAGTAAAGCATTTCTAAACTATTCTTTGAAAATTCTAACCATTAATATCACATTACATATTTCTATTGAACACAACAATGTTATATTTTATTTAAATTTACAAAATACATACAATATTCCACACAAAAAATACAATTATATCAAATTTACAAATCCTTTTGGCAATTTTACGGAAGAATGTAGGTAGGTACTAAAAAAGCCCTTCGATCCCTGTTTGTCCGTTGTCCGGGTCTATTGTGACCAGTTTTATTGTGGAAACGTAAGTTCAATTCCCGCCCTCATTGTGAGCTGTCCTTCCGGTCCGGTCGCTTGGTTAATTGTGTAAAATTATTGCTTGTACTGAAATACTGATAAAATAATGCCGTAACTGGGTCCTTGAAGAGTTGGCTAAGGGTATGTACAAGAAGGTGGGCAGCGGCGGCATCTGCTGATAAAATAAACGTACTGAGCTCGCCAACCCGCCTGCCAAGCATGGCGAGTATTGGCAAACCCCCCTTCGCCACGCCACGCCTTAAAAGACATGGGTTAGGCATGTGTGATGCAGTGAAAGTTCTGTTCCGAGATGATGATGATGATGAAGAAGATAAGATAATGAACAAATAAAAATGAACAGATTTTTTAAAATCAATCATATTCACGTCTCCGTAATCATTAATTTTTTATTCATACTCTCACAATTGCATTGTGAGAGTTCCTCATCCATGTCTGAAGTGAGAGTACCTAATGACTATTTTAAATGTGGGCTTTTCTTCGACATCAAACCTCCGTCTCTAAGAAATGTATTCCGTTAGTGTGTTGATTGACACGTTTGTAATTGAATTATATACGTTGTAAACTTGTTATTTTATGTGCACGTACATGTCTGCAAGATATAATACTACGCATATTCAAGGTCTCTCACTACAAAAACGTCCAACGTTATTTACAACTACCCTCATTAGACGTTATAAACACAAACTGTCCTGACATATCATAACACAATCAAACTGCTTATATTTATTATACAAACTGAATATGAACGCTACCTTGCTTCAGCTATTAACTGTTACATAATTATACTTCCCTATTTTTTCCAACTTTATTTCCAAATGAATGACGGTCGTCGTGGCTCAGTGATCAGTGACACTGACTTTGGAACCGCGACCCAGGGTTCGAATCCCGGCCGGGGCAAACATTTCTGTAATGAGCAAAGTCTGTATGTTTGTTCATGGGTCTTGGATGTTTGTGTATTGTGATTGTGTGTGTGTGTGTGTGTCTATGCTTCCGGCAACACAGGGCATCCTAGGTAAGTGTGCGAGAAAAAAAAATCCAACTTCAACCCTATCTTCTAAAAAAAGTACTATCAAAATCGGACCACTGATCGGACCGTGGTCATACGAGTACATTACAATCAATGTCATACGAGTACATTACAATCATAGAGTGAAGATCATTCAACTCCTGTTTCCTTACCCTCAGGGTTGGATTTTTTTCCAAATTTATATGGGAACAACATAAAAAATTTTAAAATTAAAAAATTAAAAAAATATGAAAAGCAGAATACTCTGTAAAAAATACTGCGTGGTATACATAAAAAAAAACATACGCGTCGACTTAAGAACCACCACCGTTTATTTTATTCGTCGGTTAAAAAAATAGAACAAAATAACATTGTTATAGCTAACTAACCTTAATACATTTAGTATTAGCTACAATTAGTATAAAATACACTTTTGATGTACATTTTATGATTTGCAATAAAGAGTTAATCTATCTAACTACATTTTGTGATATTGTAGTCACATCAAATTTATCTTCTATAAACTCTCGGATAATACCGGATACGGAACCCACACTTTATTTGCTAGAAACTTAAACAGTTTTTACTTAAATAAACCAATATCTTCTATTGTCAACATAGCTTGCAGCAGCTTGATATAATATAAATTAAAGGAACCATTATAACTATTTATTGCTTTATAGACTCATGCTATTGTAAAATACATCTATCTTGATAGAACTGAGCACTGAAAGGGTTGTCCAACGCTAAAGTACTCTCAACAATCTTGTCAACTTATCGGATACTGTGTACAAACCCCCAACCATTCTCCTCACTCCTCTTTCTATTGCCATCTTAGGATTATGTTTATGTAAGAAAGCTTTTACTCTTCTATGTCGGATCAAAATCTTTCTTCTCATCGGATGTGGTCTACTAAATCATTGCGAACATACTTTTTGAAAACGGTGTGTTCGACACTGATGCTGTAATGATCTAACGATTGTGGTTATTGTTGATCAAAGGTTATTGATTGGAGAGCATGATGGGGCCAAACTGACGGACAATAGTTAGATCTCCACCAACGGCTTGAGCTTCCGGTGAAGGTAACATCAAATTCCCAGCACGGTGGTAGGGTACCTACTTTCGGTACCGGCTTGACTAGCTGCCACCTTCAAGTTTACACTAAACACATAGTGTGTTCAGGTAGCATCCTTGAGAGCCAGTAAGCATTCAAGGTCCAGCGTGATAACATCTTCGACCACGTCGTCACTGACCATCAAGTATGATAGTTGAACTCTAGTATAATAGACATCATTTAATTTAGTTTTGAATTGGTACTAAATGGGTATAATTTGCTTGAAATAAATAAATTTTGATTTGATTTGATAGTGGTCAGACGTATCTATAGAGTTAGAGTATAAAAAGAAAAGAAAATAAATATGGTGACTCACTAGAGGTGGACTTGACCTTACTTTCCTTTCATGTGAAATATTTGTCTCGGCTTTGGGTCCATGGGTGGGTTTGGGCGACAGGTGCAAAATGTCGATGTTCCACAAAAAGGTTAGAATTAGCAGGATGACGCCGTGTATGTACGCCTACCAATGGCTTCAAATGAGTTTGAACTTTATACTGTTAGATAGAAGACTGTTAACGCCCTTGTTTACTTGCTTTGAGCATTCAATAAAAACATGCGTTCCTATTATATGTATGGGCCCGATAGTGAAGCTAAATGTGGCCGCTTTAAGGGGCAGTAAAGTTCACGTAAAGTACACTTAACAAAGGTACTTAGCATGACTTATTTGGTATGACACGCATGTCAACCGACACACTTAGATAAAACATAAAGCTTATGTTTCCGGAGATTCAAAAATGAACAGTTAATAAAAAAAAAGTATTAAAATAATACACGTATAAAAAAGTTTTGCAAATATTGCTGAAATTTTATAATATTACTTACATCAAATTCTTCTATTACAATATTCTATTTACAATAATTCATTTTAAAAAACCTATCATATGTGGATTATTGAAGTACTTACCTATACATAATGAATTCGGTAATTTATAAATATTTTATGCCCCCAATTTCTTTTATAACCTATGAGGGAAAACCTATGTCCAATTTATTGGGAATCTGTTTATTCCAAACGAGTATTACAGGCTTACTACATTTGCTAGACTCCGTCTACACACAAACCCTAGGAGGTGCTCAAAAGCAGATGCCTACATATTTAGGAGTCGCCCAGAGGAAAAACACTTTTCACCAAACTTAACGTGATCAGAAATCAGAAATATTTATTGAACAACTGAGTGATAATATAATATAGATGTTACAATTTTAAATAGTTTCAACAGCCTGCCCAGTTTGAGCATTCAATAGTGTTCTGTAAGTATTATATTTTATACACATATGGTATATTATACATTTTACATACTTACTTACATTAAACAATTACATAAATCACAGTTGCACCGAGAATAATCATTGAAGAATTCTTTCATATTATAAAGTGATACCTAAAGACATTGGGCGACATAAAGTAATTGAATTGAATGGAATTGAATTCACATCTTCTGGTTATGACACCTATCAGACGGTGCATAATTCTAGGCAACACGTGAACTGAAAATTCGACAGCTGCTTGCGTTTGTTTTCTTTCTGCGTCCCAAACAATGATATTATATGTTTGTTTGAGGTAGATGTCGCACAAGCGCGCGGAAATTGAGGCGGCAAAATTAAGTGAATTGTAGTAATTTTCATTGCGACGCGTATTTCAAGCGCAAGTCCAAACATATAGCTATCCTTTTCTATATTATTTGTACCGTATTATCTGTCGCAATAAGCATGTTTATGTCGTAAAGGAACAAAATCTGAGCACCGCGCAGTATATACTGCTATACAGAATATACGTCATCTTTAGTAAAATATCATTGGTCCCAAACTGCATAGTATACCTACTGCACATCGCCATATCCCGTACTTATTGGTTCAGCGACAGATGGTAGCCGAAACAATTTCCGAATATTATAACGTAAAAAATCGCTTATAATAATTAGGTAAATTCGTTGCAAAAATAAGAGGAAGGTCTCCTTGGTATATTTTAAATGTACTAATCACAATAAAAACAATGTGTGACACATAATTTAGTAGAAAAAAGGGATTAAAATACAATAAGAGAGGACACTTTGCATATTTATTATTAAATGAATGAAACAATAAAAATTGAAACGAGACGAAAATTCTTTATATATTGCTGATAACACATATTTTTGTTATATGTGTGTAATGAACATTACAAAAAGGAAGGTTTTACTGGCTACGAGTGGAAGACAATTCACATCATTCGACGCCCCATTTAAACAAATGTATATCTATCGTGAATTTCTTTCATAATCCTCTGTAGCTCCAAGTCACGAGTGAATAGGTATCTTCTAGGCAGGCGTGCTCTACCTTAGACTGCATCATCACTTAACATCAGGTGAGATAGTGGTTAAACGGTTGCCTATTCCCAATAAAAAGACCTTTTTTAAACTAATAAATCTCTTTCATTGGATTATATAAAATATTGTTGTATCTCGCATTATTTTACATAAAACATTATACATTTATAACGCAATGTAATATTACCACCATGTAATTATTACATTACATGTAATTAGTCCTTCATATATTGAAATGTATAATCCCTGGGAATGTAAGTGTATAAACCAACGCGCTTCTCAAATTATTTTGGCAACATAATTTAAAAACCAGCCGAAGATCAGATACTATACCTGCAAACAGTTTTAAACTCAATATCATAAAACATTTCTTACGAATACCAAATCTTTTCCTATCATTTTTGTAAATCGACTTTGTAACTTTTATCTTCAAAGATATTTCTAACCCATTTCCGGAACTCCAAGTTATTTACTTCGCAAATCCCTTAACTTGCTCTTAAAAAGAAAAATGGAATGGAGGTGCGAAGAACTTTACTAGGACTGATATAATTCACAATCAAAATTATTTATTGAATTTAGGCGCACATCATCAAATACGCACTTATGAACTGAAGCCATGAACACATGCTGTGTTGTCAGTATACGCTGTCAATCGAACAGTGGCAGAATCTGGTTCCACCTCAAAGCTATATCTGTTATAGTATACAATCTTGCTCGGAGATTATTGTGTATATGGGCACACTCCCATAATAGATTTCAAGAAATACTTGTTTTGGTAGCTGTATGGTTAAAGTGATAACTTCTAGCTATTCCGACAAGTTGGTAATAGTTAATCATTAGTCATCAATCATCCCGGATACTTAAAGTCGCGAGTGAATAGGTCCCTTCTAAGTTTACGTGCTACACCTTAGACCGCGTCATCACTTAACATCAGATGAGACAGTGGCCCAATGTAAGCTCATAATCAGTAAAAAGAAGTTATTTATGTTACTAGTGCAAAGCGTAAGTAGGTAAGTTTTTTTACAAACAAGTAAACGAATGTTAGCCGAAGTCGAAGGCTTACAATAGTCACGAGTTTTCAAATAGCAATTTCGGCACGTGTGTCATATTACACGTTTAATACATTTGCCTGAAAACGCTAAACTCATATTATGTACTTAAGTACAATTTTGTTTGTATAAAATATATAGAAGATATTTTCAAAAATATTTTTGTTCATCATAACGAGCAACATCAATGATATTATATGTTTATATGAGGTAGATGTCGCACAAGCGCGCGGAAACTGAGGCGGCAAAATTAAGTCAATTGTAGTAATTTTGATGACGACGCGTATTTCAAGCGCAAGTCTAAACATATAGCTATCCTTTTCTATATTATTTGTACCGTATTATCTGTCGCAGTAAGCATGTTCATGTCGTAAAGGAATAAAATCTGAGCACCGCGCAGTATGAATATACGTCATCTTTAGTAAAGCATCATTGAGCAACATATTATATTAGTTAAATAAAATAGTGCAAAATGACGTTTATTTTATATTGATAAGATTGATCTGCTCAAGATTACGAAGAGAAACAAGTATTTAAATTTAATTTGGGCAAATCTAGTAAACTACCATTATAAAGGATATTTTTGCAGTGTTATCACATTAATTGTTTACATAAAATATTTAAGATTTTGGAAAAGAATTGAAATACTCGCCAATAAACGTGATTAAAGTCAGATATACTAACAATAATGTGTTAAACTCACGATAGTGTTTAATGAAAAACGTTTCAAAAGAAAAATGAACGTTAAATACTTATAACTAATATAAATGTCACATACAACTATCATCAAAAACATCAACAGTATTATTTTTCCACAGACCAATAGTTTTTATCCGCTTTTTATTATCATTACTATATTAATCCGCTAGCGTTTGTAAGATCCGTATAAATTGCGGAATTGATGGTCTTCTGATCTGTTTTATTATGTGGTTTTCCTTCTAGAAAACGTATATTTCGATGGTTATTTTGGACGTGATACAAACCGGATAAAAGAATAGCCATAAGGGTCGATGTATATTATTATTGGTTTACCTGAATATTAGACATATATATTTATGATTATTGGTATTTGGGAGAGATATTCGCATTCTCATGTTATCTTCTCCCTAATTCTCCATCGTTATCATTCACTTGTCTATCTATTCTAACGATATCCGTGTCCTGATCAACATCCTTATTATGATTTTTTTTATCACACTCTGACCCCCGCACTAGGATTCCCTGTGTCGCGGGAGGCATGGACACACACAATCACAACACACAAACACCCAAGACCTGGGACAAACACCTATACTCATCGCACAAATGTTTGCCCCTGCCGGGATTCGAACCCAGACACAGAATTATCCGGACAAATTAAATAGGTTCCTGCGTTGAGTGTGAATGTGAAAGCTACACACAGTTTCACCAAATATGATGACTAATGGTGAAGAACTCAAAAAGTTTTTGGGTGAAGACGACAAACCGGCAAATGTAGGTGTGTACGTCTAATGAGAAGGTACACTAACTTTCGCGTCAAGAACCAAGATCCAACCGGTCCTTGCTTAGTAAAGTCTCTGCTATGTTTAAGAGGTAGATTTTTATACCCTAAAAGTGGATGTGGAAATGTTTATGATTATACATATTTAAGTATGTGTACGGAAGTAACTCTACGCTATGCGCTATACAATTTCAACCTTATATGAGGTTGCGGTGTGTACATTTTACCTTGCCATAAAGCGGCCCTCCACATATTCAGATTCATTAAATTGTATTACACCGCGTTTTTATAGCCAAAAAGCTTATCAACCATAGCCATGCGCGTCTCATTTTGCTCTTTGTTCACCTAAATTGAGCCAGTAATATCGTTATACCTACCTAAGAAAATATGTAAGAAATATATTATTACTAGCGCGCCCCGCGGTTTTACCCGCGTGGTGATGATTGATGAGGATGATCATGATGATGATAGTAGCGTTTGTGTTATTCCGGGACCTGAAATATCTACATACCAAATTTCATCAAAATCCGTCGAGGCGTTCTGGCGTGATTGAGTAACAAATATCCATCCAAACTTTCACATTTATCATATTAATGGGATTCTGTAGGTACCTACCTTTCTTTTAGATAATCCATTATAGAATAATAGGATTAACGAACTAATAATTCTAATCGCAAACTTATGCACATACGAACAAAAAATAAAATAACAAAATTACTTGACAAAACGTTTTGTGTTGATTTATCATCGACTGATCACCAAATCGAATTTTTTTTCATCATTTTAATTTTTTTTCATTTTAGTGATACCGTGAATAATAATGTTTGGCTGCATAAAAATATGACAATTGGAGCCTTCTTTTTATATATGGGTACATTAAATTACTATTATTATAACATTCTAGGTCTTGTGGGATATCATCGTCGACCACATCGTCACTGACCATCAATTGAGATACCTAGTAGTCAAAGGCTAGATCTATAAGGTAAGTATTAATAAAAATCTAGCCTGTTATCCTTTGAGATGTTAATCTGAGCTGTTATCATTACTTACTTATTTCCTCGATTAGTACATGGGTACGCATAGTTTCTATACGGACTGTAGAGGTCGATGTCGCAGATTCGAATCCCGCCCAGCGGATTAAACATAATATAATTTACTTAACCTATAATGGGCTCTTAACGACTTAACTTAGACGAAGTATCAACAGAATGTATAGTAACTATTAAGGTAAAGATACACAATGGGATTTATTTATAGTTCCGGCGCAAACCTATTCAAAGCTATTTTGGGTTATAGATACATTGGCGGTATATAAGAATAAAGAAAACAGATTGGTATTTTTGTTTGTAACGAATTAACTTAAAAACAACATGACCGTTTTTTTCAATAATGGAATGAATATCACATTGTGCATATTGTAAGTCGAGTTAAATTAGGAACCCAAACTAAATAGACTGCCTATGCCCTGGATCGCCATACAAACTGCAATAATATAACCCTAGGTGTACATTTTTTTAAACTTTTAACTCCTTATATAGCATGCACTGCGAAAACTCATGATGGTAGAGTAAAATAATGAATTGCAAAGAACATGGCAGTATATACAATAAAAATTACGATTTCACGTTTTTGTAGGTATCTATATCAATATAAAGCTACTTTTGTATACCGAAATAAAAATTACTAAAAATGTCGTCTAAAACCAGAGCACGTTATTCAATCTCTTGGTGTTTATATCCAAATAAATGCCTTCGTAGTAAATGTTAATTTATGAGTTTCGGTAGATAACTTTGGAGCGATTGGAATCGCTTCCATTCAACATTTAATTTTAATAATGTTCTAATCAAAACTGCGCCGCGCAATGGGCAATAGAAAGATTGAATATTGTGTCTTTTAAATTCACATTTTATAACAGTTTAAAAGTTATCTTTTGTGTCAATCATCAGTTTTCAGAACTATTCATTTCTTGTCTATCAATCTACTTCTTCTCCTAAATTATGGCCTTTGCAGCTACTTTCCACAATTCTGCCAATCTATTTATCTTTCACACGAGCCTATAACGAAGTATATAAATCCATTTTCGTTCATCGTTATGCCTTAAAGTCCAAAAGGTCTACACATAGATTTTCGAAACAACCTATCTCGAGTTCTTAGGATAACCAAGCAAAGATCAAGCGTTTATACCTTAACTCTCTGTTTGTTGTTACCCTATAACTTAAGAAATACTAAAAATAATGTAATTTTTTTATAGTTTTATTTTTACATTGACATGTCAGGCTGGGTTTTTTTTTGTTAATAGGATGTCAGAGGGAAGATTATTTTTAATTTAATTTTTAACTCAGAAGTCGCTTCTTAAAACACGTTGACGTTTTTACCGTTTGTACCTATTTATATAAATTAAGATATCAAGAACACAAACTTTTATTTTGACAAACGTGAGGGAGCCGGGTAATGCAGTATTTTAGTCTAAATTTGGACAATATAATTCAAACCTATTGGAGACAAGAGAAAAATGTTCATGTATTTTAAATTTTTGCCAAGTGCAAGTTGTTCATAGAAATTGACAAAATGGAAACTGAAAAATGGTATTTTACCGTGTATTCTCTGCGAACGCAAAAAGCCTGTACCCTGCACTTTACTTGTAGGGAACGCAAGTAAAGCCGCGAGCGGATCGGGGAGTAGTACTATTATACGTAGGTGTTTAACAAGTCTGACATATCCATTCACGTGTTTCCACATGACCTCACGTCACATAAGTAGATGACCCAAATCGGGTCTTCTATGCGAACAACCTTACACATCAAATATCACAGATACGCCACTCAGGCTAAACAATAGAAGGCTATTTCCTTGCCCTACAACCCCACCCAGGACCATATTTTATAAAGCTACAAGTACAAGCCTACAATTATTTATTTTTACAAGTGTCATAGCTACTGCAGGTGTTTTTTCGGGTCGAAACATTTAAGAGAGGGCGTACAAACAAACAGATGTTTTATAAGCATTTCATGAAAATTATATTTGTGCAAAAAGTTAATTTGGTTTTCTTTTCCGCTTGTGGTAAACGTTTAGCTCGATAACGAGTTAATGGGAATACATTGTGATAGATCCATATTTGTTCTTTCTTTTTTTCTTTCTCTGTTTTTTTTCTTTTTTAGATTGGAATATGTTCCATACTTCACAAAATACTGAATTAATATTAATTTATCCTTGATTATAAATTAAGTTATTTTTTAATATGTAACGCAACGCAATGCCCAATTTTTAACCGCTACGCTGCGCCACGCCGCGCGCCACTGCGCGCTGTTGTCATTAGAGGGTGTTTAAAGGTACGTTTTAGACAAATGCCAATTTTGCCGAGAGCGATCAGAGCGATTATTATGTTATTGTTGTTCCCTTCGATAAAAACGAAATTTTCAATCAGAATGGCATTTGATGTCTCACTTTTTACGATTTTAAGTGTCAACAGTACTAGACTACTTGCCATTAACTGTTACCTTCGGCCATAGTAGTTGCGCCTGAAACGGTATTTGTATGAAAAATAATGGAATTTTCAAAAAATACTACGATTAGAACGCACCCTGCTGTAGGCAAAGTACTTATTTTAGTCAAACTAAGCCAAAAAATCATCCAATATAAAAAGAATCCAAACAGATCCGTTTTCTTTGAGAATATATTGCGGTGGACCCATCTGCTCAATGGTCTCTTGACCACTTTGTGAGTTTAACATATATAGACACATGCTTATACATTCTTAAAGGTTCAAAAATTAATCGTCTAGTACAAGTATTATGTGTAAAGTAGGTAATTAAAAAGTATTTGTGGGTATATTTGAAAAGCTAGGGTGAAAAGTCGATTCAGAAACGTATGATAAAACCCTTTTTTTAATCTTACATTAACAAGTGCCGATATTATCGAGAACAGTAAGTAGGCACATTTTTGAATAATTAAGTATGAAAAACTTCTTTAATTTTTACTATCCGTTATGTTAAAAAGTACAAAGTACACCAAACCCCACAAAATGTACCCTTTGTACCCCTTCTCATTGGCCGCCAGCACATGGGCTGCGTTCGGCAGCGTCATCGGACAAATATTGGTCGGCCAATATTTAATCAATGTTTCACGAACGGCCACTCCATCATTATTAAAGAGAAAGAGAAGAAGAAGTCACCTACATTGTTCTGGCTCACATTAAAGTTACTGTTGCATGTGTCACTTTTGACAGCTGACAAAGATTTGATAGAAGGATTATGGTCTCTTCGAACATAACTTGACGTAGGCATGATCAAATATTGGGTGAAGCAAATAATGCTCGAATGGAGTCTGTGAACGCCACACATCTACTTTCAGAGCAAGAAATGGCTTGACCAATGGAGCTGGAGCTAGATGTCGTTTTTTTAATGCTACATCTGTATGTATGTGCTACATATGTGTGCGACGTTGTTTAAACTAAATAGATAACCATCTTTTTACACATGGCTATGTGACTCATATAGTATGTCACAAAGCTAAAATTTCAAGTTTCACGATTGCACCCCCCGAAGTCATAATTAAAAAGAAACCCCGTTTGTCTAGTGTCAAGTTTGTCGAAGTAAAACGTCTGGTCTGTAGCTGTCATGCTGTCTGTCATTCCTGTCACGTGCAATGACATTTTCAAATTTGGATCATTTGGATTGGATGTTGTATGAATTTCATTCAAACAAAATTTATATTTTTATTTTTAATTCAAGTGAAAAAGTAGAAGAAGATTCTTACAAAATTAAAATGTCGACGGATAATTCGCCAATAAAAGCGTCAAAATCACCGGGTGTCGTTCAAACAGTTGAGGATTTCGAAAACCAAGTCTGTTTTCGTTCCACCTACTTTTGCGAGCGTCGCGAGTTGAATTCAAATTTAATGCGATGTCTTTTCAGGATACTTTGTTGAAGCATGTTGATATATCTATTGTGGAGTCGGAAAAACGAGCCAATGGCACACTTCATGTGAGAGACCACTACACTGTGTACCTAATTGATCTCAAGTAAGTCATAAAACTATTGTTTTGCTAACAAGTTAAACCTCTTTGTGATTCAATCTGCGGTAATTAGTAAACACCAATTTTAGGAATCAATTTATCATGGACTGTTAGAGGTGAGAGTGTCAATTGGGGCCAATTGCGTGAATACATGAATATCTAGATAGACCTACCTATGTGTAACATTTATACCTACCTTGGTAATGTGTGATTTGGCACCTTAAACGCTTATACTCTGTTCCAAAGTCTTGGATATTTTATGTAAACAAAGAAATGGCACAAACAGTTGTAGTCAAAGTATCATGCCAGTTGCACAAAACATCTTTGACCAGTGAAAAATATTTTTGTCCTTATTTCATGATAATTTTGGTCTATCTTGTTCCATGATATGAAGTAAGAAGGTTAGGTAAGAAGGTAGGATATGAAGTAAGAATTTTTTTTTCAATTTAGAAATTAAGATACTTTTAGAAAATGGAAAAAAAACATGTAACATAATTATTAGGTATTAACCAAACATGTTATAAATAATTTTGACAATTAATTGAAAAACTGTCTGATTCAGAGCCCTATTTGTTGGCATTTATGATAAATATATTGCTAATATCATCAGTCATGGGGCTGAGTTGGCAAATTTCATCTTCCACTTTTATTATGTGGCTCATACCTCAGACCATATCTGCAGTGTCACCTCTCAAACCTTCTGACAATTGTTTCACTTCATTCATCTTAAATGCCTCGTTATTTTGTGTGATGTATCTCTTAATCTGAGCACAGACTAGCTTAATCAGGCTGAGCTTAAAAAGGTAAGGGAGCAATCAGTTAATAGCCCAAACACACATGTATAGACTCACCCCCCACAGCTGTTGGCAAGGCTCTTGAGCTTGTGAGGACCTAGGTATTGCTCAATTTTTCAAAAACAAATTGTAAGAAATTAAATAAAGTAAACAACAAGATGAATAATATTAATCAACCAGTTTCACAACAAATCACGATTGGACAAAGGTATGGAGAAGTACATTCACATTTGATAAATAAAAACCAAGGAAATGGGAAATTATCAATTTCTCTACTACAAGTATATATTATTTTGTATTAAGTAGTAAGCTGTATTTAGTATTTTGTAATTCATAAACTTCACTGGACAATCCTCTGAGACTCAATTCCATAAGGTATAAATTTAAATTATTATATATCTCTTTCAATGCGCTTCTAAAAAAGAGAGGAGGTTCTTAATTCAACTGTTTTTTTTATCTATTTATTTTATTTATTAACATTCACACAAGGTCTTCAGGTCCCAAACTAGGCAGAGCCTGTACTATGGTGACCTGATGACTGATATATGTACTATGTTACTCCAACTTTTTTGTAGTTGAAACGATCATGTTGATTTTATTTTTATTTGAAACCTGGTACTTCTGATGTGGTTCCAAATAATTTGATCAAAGTTTGACCACTAGTTTTTGAGTAATTGTTAATGCGTATTTGATTTGCTCATTGGAAAGTCGTGTATAATGGTTTTTTAAAAACTATTTATTGCAGATTTGGTAACTTTTAATGACTCCCACAGCTCTTCGCCAGTTTTATACAAACTATTAGTAGTCCCATATAATTTCCCAGGCTGATTCCTCAATAGGGAGTATTTTCCATATATTAAGGTGGGATCCCTTAACAAAATTTGTATACAATCTTGGTCCGATTTTACAGCGACCAGGTTAGTTTAGACAGATTACAGAGACTACTACGTAATGTCAAATATTTAGTAAAATGCAAAACTAGCCATTTGAATGAAGTGGTCTTCCACCATTAAACCGCAATGAGGCTGTTTAGTAAAAAAAACAATACTTGAAAAATGTCTATGTGTCTTTTTTATAGCAATTTTAAAATGCAACTTTTACATGGGCCACCCTGTATTATTAACATTACAATAGATACTTAGGTACTTAAGGTAGACCTATAAATTATAAAAAATAAAATGAAAATCGTCCCTGACAACATTTATTAAGTAATATTGTTTAAAAATGGAGTGTTTAACTTATATATTTATTTATTTATTTATATAGGGTAACAGATCCAGAATACAAACTAGTTCAGTCAAAGATAAGCACCATCTGGAGGCGATACACAGAGTTTGAACAGATACATGACTACCTACAAGTTACCTACCCTCATGTAGTTATACCTCCTCTGCCAGAAAAAAGGGTAAGATAAAAGGAATTCATTCTTAACTTTAATGTATCAATGATAAGGGTTGAGTGCTTTTAACTCTTTTTTTGAAGCGATGATAGCTCAGTGGTGGGGGAGTCGGATGTCAAATTGACCATACCAACAGCTTGAGCCTTCTGTTAGGTTACATGGTCATTAAATTCCCAGCATGGTGGTAGGGTATATAAGAAGCAGGCAATATAAGACACAGAACCATATCACATAAAGATGTAAAATATAAATAACTTCGAAAGAATAAGGCTCCAGGGAGCTGGAGCAGCTGCGCCAAAAACCCAAGGTCATACTCCACTATGAGAAAGAGTTTGGATGGCTAGAGAAGTTGGTTGGAAAAATGAACAATCCACCCCAAGTGGGACATCAGTGCAAGACTTATCCCCACTATGAGTAACATAAAACTAGATGGTAAAAATCTTCAAACACAATTAATTACATGGAGCTTTTGGTAAAGTTTATTCATTTTTAAAGCATTAGCCATTAATGTGACTAATAAACAATATGCTCCAATGCCATATTATAGTAGTAAATATTTTATTTTATTTCTTTCGTGGGGAAAATGCATTTACGCACTTCCGCCTGCCGGGGAAAGTAGGCGGGGTATGTCGCTTTCGCTCGAGCATCGCATCACCGCGATGCCCACTGGGGGGGCCTCTTGGCCCCTAACCCTAACTGCACTCACAATAGCCAGAGTCCACTACCGACTAAAAATCCCACAGTGTCCGTCCTGCCGCTATGACGGAGGAAACGCGGGGTCGCGTTCGCATTATATATGCACATCACAATCAAAATTATTAATTAATCACTACCAAATGCTCTAAATTATGTACATTTTTCACAATTTACAAATTATAGTTGAGAAGTGATCCGCTCCCTCGGTTACTTCACTACAAGGAGTGATGCGCAGTTAAAAAAACAAATGTTGGATAGGTCATTACCAGCCCTGAGTTTACAGATAGATAGACAATAGATACAACCCTGGTGTCTTAAAGTCGCAAGTGAATAGGTGCCTTCTAAGCTTGCAAGCTACACCTAAAAACGCGCTGTCATGTAACTTCATATGATACAGCATACAAAAGCAAACTTTATTATCTTTATTAAAAAAACTTTATTACACTAAAATTTTTTTTTTTAATAATTCTAACTATAGTATCTTAAGATTAAAATAAAAATACAATTGGATGCCCTAACCTTTTTGGTAAGCAGCAAGTTCGAGAGATTGAGATATAGAATGAAATAAAAGTAAATGTTTCATATGGAAAGTACAGGCCAAATTCATGGAGGCAGCCAAAGTTGGGTTCAGTTAGGTGCTGGCTAGTTCAGGTCTTATGACCTATATCGTACAAAGATTTGAGGTTTTTGTGAACAGTGATTTATAGTACAGGGCACAGTCTTGGTCAACATCACAGCAGTGCCACATACAGCAATACTAGCACATACTAGTATGAAATGCAAGTGCAATTATTTAGGGATTGAGATTGAAACTATTATTTGTTTTTCACACTCAAACCCCTGCATTCGGATTCCTTGTGTCATGGGAAGGATGGAAACACTCAATCACAGGAAACACCCAAGACCCGGGACAAACACCTACACTCATCGCACAATGTTTGCCAGTTAGGCCAGTCCTAGATTCGCCATGGTTATGCTCTTCCACTTGTTTCTGTTTTCGAGGGTCCTAATAGGCGGTTATTTGCAGGTTCTTTACGCATGGCGCAAATCAGACACCACTGACCCAGAGTTTGTGGAACGTCGAAGAGCTGGGCTTGAAAACTTCCTCCTTCGCGTTGCTTCACATCCGAGGCTATGCTTCGACGACCAGTACATCAACTTCTTACAACAGGAACATGGCTGGCGGGAAACTATAACCGATAGCGGTATGAAAACAAAAATATACCCTTTTTCAATAAAAATATTGTCTTTGGCGTTAAAGCTTTGTGAGCTATATGAGCTGTCTCCATTCTATGATATTTCATTCTTAAACAGGCTTTGATCCTGCTGGTCCCATTATCTGTAGTAATTATTAGGTATGTGTTAAACAAAACCTTGAGTATCAATTTCTAGTTACCAAAGTTTATCACTATCCGCTCACATCTCTAGAGATATTTCACTGTACTCGTGTCAAACCTTTCTTGCCTCCTGAGTAATAAAAGTGTGGGATAGACATGCCTATAGTGCTCTCTTTCCCACTTGCACGTCTTCTGATGAAGACTAGCGGACCCGACAGACTGTCTTGCATGCATTTTTTTTGTGAATCTAAACCATCCAGTGCCCACCCAAACGCATACAAAAAAAAACATTCAAATCGGTCCAGCCGTTTAGGAGGAGTTCAGTGACATACACATACAGTAGAATTACATAGCATACAATAATACATAAAGATATATACACACATATATACAATAATACATAAAGATAATGACGTTTCACTATCTATGCATAAATCTATGTTTCATTTATGCATACATCACTTCCAAAGTACCACAACGGATAATATCTCAGTGTCCAATTGCAGTTTAAACGAATACGCGCTTATGTAAAATACAATAATACAAACCATTAATATGATAAAACATTTAAATCGTGTTTATTCAGTAAGCACATATAGCTGGCGTCTTGTTCGGGGTTTCATGTCTTACATAATTCTGATGGAAATCACTTATTACTTTCAAGGCACTACCAGATAAATATCGATCTTAAAGTTATTATTATATTAGTAACTAATTTATATTGGCATAACCCAAAACTGTACTACAAGACCCGTTTCATTCTCTTCATTCCTATAAAGGTTGTAAGAAATTACTAAGTCCGTCTTTTTAAACCAAATTAGTATGAGCAGCTCATGTCAAGGCTTCTAGAAGTACTTACTGCTAATTAAATTGTCACCATGTACCTTGTTTACCTGATCATTATTATACGAAACTAATACAATTCCTCAAGTATGATATACCTATGATATTACTAGCTGACCCGGCCACGCGTTGCTGTGGCCAACACGTGGTAATTATGCTGTTAAAATGTAGCTTATATGACACGTTCGTAGATTTACCGTAGCAGCGCCATCTATTGATTACTTACTCAACCCAGTCGAAAGGTATCGAGTCCATTGAGGACAAACATTGTGACACGAGATTTATATATATTAAGGAGATTTAAACTATCCTATCTCTCAAGTTGGATCGAACTGCACATGGTGTGCGAATTGTATTATAATCGGTGAAGTGGTTTAGGAGTCCATTGAGGACAAACATTGTGACACGAGATTTATATATATTAAGATTACCTTATTTGTGTACTTATTTTGATAGATAGACAACACTTTATTGCACTACTTAGTTTTACAAATATCAATTGTAGCATCATAATAATAAACTTAAAATACAATCGGCGGCATTATCTTCAAAAATGGAATTATACAATGAGAATTATCTAAAACTCTTAAACTATTTTCTTAACTGTCCTCTCATATACGGGAAGTACCGGTGTACTACGATTCAGCAATTAAAAATCTTATATGAGTGGCTTGATCACTAACAGCTAAAGTAAAGTTTGAGATAGGCTCTCGGGTTATGATTGCTTCAAAATCGCATAGTGGATGGATATTTCAGAAAACGAATGACTGTTTTATAATAATATATACTTCCATGTATTCCAGGATATAAATTACATGCTGAAAATAAGATAAAATCGTTGTCAGTATCGATCAGATTGAAGAAACCAGATCCTGAAATTGAAAGTGTCAAAAACTACGGCAAACAGCTAGAGACGAATTTGGGAAACTTCCTATACACTAGGTAAGGGTCATCAAAATGTATTTTCCAAATAAACAGTTGGCTACTGATAGTATTGTCAATGGTATAATAATGTCAATGATCTCCATAAAGTCAAACTTTCTCGGCAAAGGCCTGTTATGTAGAAAGCTGATTGAGAGCCAGTAAGCATTCTGGGTCTAGCGTGACAACATCTTCAACCACATAGTCACTGACCATCAAGTGAGATAGCGGTGAAATGCTAGATCTAGTATAAAGTATAAAAAAAATCTTATGTTAACTGTGAGATAGCTGTTTAATCAAAGTCCCTCATAACAATCGCTAAGTTAATTCGTTATTTATCATCTCAGCCATAGGACATCCACTGCTGGGGCCTTACTAACAGCTTTGTAAAGTAAAAGTAGTAAAATCCCTTCAAGTTCCGAGCAGTTCTAAAACCTGCCTTAAACATGCCAGAGACAACAATAACCGTTCACCTTTGAGGATATCAATGTTCAAACCGTTCACCGAAAGGAGCGTGATGCCGTCGTGATGGTATGACTTTACACTAAGCGGCTTAAGCTGGTTTTAGAACTGCTCGGAACTTGAATGGATTTTACAAAGCTGATAGTAAGGCCCCTGGACATATGCCTCCATTGATCTCCACAAGCAATTGTTAAATTGAAAGTGGCATCCAGTCATTTCCAGCGATTTTCGCCAAGTCGTCTGTTTACTTTGTGGGTGGGCGTCGTAGATTCTCAGTCATTGATCTATACTTTAATACACGGTTCTTTCTTCTTAATTACATTTTAATTAAATGTATTGCCTAGAAAGAAACTCATTGCCTGAGTGTTTTCCCATTCTCACTGTTGTGTGTTTAACTCTGAAATCTTTAAGTCATCATTTAATAGATACGCTTGCGTGCCTTCTCTTAGACCACGTCATCGCTTAACATCAGGTGAGACAGCGGTCAAACGCAGGGATAATCTTCAAAAAGTACAAGACAAACTGACATGTTTGAAATGGAATGTATCATATTCATAACACATTTTTGTACTATTTTCAGATCCAAAATAATAGAAAAGAACTACGCGCTATGCAAACTGCACGCCAACTACGGCAAACTGTTCAGTGAATGGAGCGTCATTGAGAAAGAAATGGGAGATGGCCTGCAAAAAGCCGGACACTATTTTGGTAATACATTTTTCTTGTTAAGATGTCATGGTGTTACCATTTTCATCGGCTACTACAACCCTTCTAAATTGACTTATAAATTGCATAAATAATGACTGGTAACATCGAATCTCTCTGTTTATTTCTTTAACTGCATTTATATCACAATTGAGAGGGATTCTCGGAGGGGACGCTCCTTTTCGGATCTTGCTTTAAATAGCAACAGCAGTAGCAATACTGGCACTCATGTCCAGCTGTGTAGTATATGCTAGTAATTTTTTATACATATGTATGTACTACTCACTTTTTTTTTTACTTATTATAAGCTCACGTTTCACCACTGTCGGTTGACAGTGGTCAAACGTAGCGTAACAGTATTCACTCGCGAATAAGATGAAAGCAATAATTGTTTCGTTTACGCTTAAATTTAAAGATAGATTGTTTGCCATCGATTCTCAAAGTTTATATCCTCATATTTTTAGTTATAATTAATACATTTGAAAATAAAATTTACATGTGAACAATAATTGAAATTAATATTTTTTTTATTATGTGCCTTAGCTACTTCTAGGCTTGCATGCTACATCTAAGACCACGTCATAACTTACATCACATGAGACAGTGCTCCAATGAAAGCTTATAATGCACAAAAAAATCTAGCTACCCTCAAAATCCAAACTTAGATCGCAAACTATATCTTGCTCATAAGTTGAACAAATCAATATTCCAGATTCAATAGCAGAGAGTATAGACTCGGTCGCAGAAGATGAGGAACAACTGGCAGATCAGCTGAAAGAATACCTCTTCTACGCTGGGGCATTACAGCAGCTTTGCAGTAACCATGAGGGTTTGCAGCAGGCACTGGAAAATGCACAAGATACGCATAGTAACAGGTTTGATTAAATAATCATATTAGTGTTGGAAAAAATTAAAACAGCAGCGCAAGTATCACACTTTTCACGAATTATGCGATCGTATAGGAAATTTCAAATCATGATAACGGGCTTTGTCGATTTTCCGTCCAATATAATGAAGATCGGTACTTACTTTTAAGTGAGATTAGGGGTCAACCCTATAACAAATATATTGTAAAAAAAGGAAATTCGTAGGGTCGCTAGTTTTACACCTAATAGATGCAAAATATCGTATATGTTGATATATAATAATAACAATAAAATTCATTTATTTCAGGTTACTATGACCCATACACATAACCAATTGAATAAAATTAAATTAAATTACAATAAAGCTAAATTAAATTAAATACAATTAAAATCAAAATTAATTAGTCAAGAAAATTCAATTGAATACATATTCAACTCAATTCAATTCAATTCAATAGCCCCTATTATATATGTATATAAGGACTTCTGTTTCTATTTGCACTATTTTGACTACCCGCTACAACAAAACTCTCGACTAACACCGGATTCGAGCAAAGGAGTACGCTGAAAACCAGCCCTGTGTAATCCTCAAGGTTACGCAGATTAGTGCTGAGCGTACCCCTATTGCCAAAAAAAAGCAATGTGTACGTACTATGTATTAATTTACCTTTTTTGTGTTATATGTTTACGAATTGTGTTTTAATTGGCAATAAATACGTTTTTATTTTATTATTTATTTATATAAAAACATTATTACCCCATTATCCCATATTATATCGCACAACTACATAGTGTGTTCAGGCAGCAGTACTAGAGTCAGTAAACATTCAAGCACTAGTGTGATTATATTTCCAACCACATCATCACTGACCATCAAGTGTGATAGTGGTTACAGCTATACAAAATAATATTTTTTTTTTAAAATATTTTGCAATGGGCGAGGCTTATATCCATTAGTGGACTATAACAGGCTGCTGATGATGATGATGAAACTTTATTTTTTGTAAATTACAACATATTTTTTCCAGGATAGCCGAGAGAAATCGCGCTGCGGCTGGCAAGTCGGGGATAATGTCTCGAATATTCGGCACCACTGATCCTGATATAGTCCGAGACCAGAGCACCCGAGCGCTCGACACTAAGATACAGCAAGACAAGGAGGCTATTGAAAAGGCCGAGAAAGATCTTGAGTAAGTTCCTTTGTATTGTACTTAACTGTTACTCTCATGGAGACCACGGACTGGCAAGCGCAGCATAGGACGGCCACCGACAAGGTGGACAGACGACCTGACTAAGATCGCAGGCAAGGGCTGGATGCGGGCCGCTTCCAACAGGAGGGCATAAGCCCAGCGGTGGACGTCCTCTGGCTGATATGATGATGTTACTCTCAGTTGGCATTTTGAACTGAGCGCTTCTGTGTTTGGAGAACTTCGATAGTCCAGGTTGTTGTTTTTAGACAATAGTAGTAAAGACATGTTGCGGTGTCGGAGGACCTGGGTAGTATGAAAAAACTTTAGGGCAATGGACTGAAACAATCGCATTTGCCAACCTGGTTCTGCAAATTTTTGGATATGGAGCACTGCTCTCTAACATGATCAGGGGCTTTACTATCAGCTTTGTAAAAACCATGCAAGTTCCGAGCAGTTCTAATACCTGGCTAAAACATGCCAGAGACAACAATAACCGTTCACCTTTGAGGATATCAATGTTCAAACTGTTCACCTAAAGGAGCGTGATGCCGTGGTGATGGTTTGATTTCACACTAAGCGCTTTAGGCCAGGTTTAAGAACTGCTCGGAACTTGCATGGTTTTTACAAAGCTGATAGTAAGGCCCCAGTCTATGTTATTCTCATTGTTCCAGTTAAAAAGAAAATCTGACTGAATCTGATCTGGTACGTGACATGATTTGAACATGAAAGTATAGGCACATGTTCGAGGACTGAACTGACATTCAAATTTTTCAAAGTAACAATTGTCTACTTGTGTGCTTTGAATCCACCCCTGCAGACTAGTGTCGCGTCGCACCCCACAAGCAAATCGAATTTATCCCACATCATACTGATAATATTAATGTGAATAAATTCCAACTAAGATTATGGGTATAGGTGACGAAATAAGCAAAAGGCCTACTTGATGTTACGTGGTAACCTATAAACAGATACAGTTTATGAAATACTGCACTGCGCCCGTCACCCTAAGACATAAAGTTAGTAAGTCTCATGTGCCTGTAAATTCTCCGGAAACCATACCCTTCGAACACGGAACACTACTGCCTGGCGGTAGAAATAGATATGGTGGCCGTACTTCCCCGGGCGAACTTTCACAGAGTGCTACTGCTCTTGCGGTTAATGGAAGAATGAATTCGGACTGCTTGTGGAGTGCACTATAATTTAGTTGGGCGAACTTTCACAGAGTGCTACTGCTCTTGCGGTTAATGGAAGAATGAATTCGGACTGCTTGTGGAGTGCACTATAATTTAGTTGGGCGAACTTTCACAGAGTGCTACTGCTCTTGCGGTTAATGGAAGAATGAATTCGGACTGCTTGCGGAGTGCACTATAATTTAGTTGGCAAAGCGACAGGGACGGTATCCTGTAGTTAGGGGCTTCAAGTCAACTGAACGCAATATTTTTTTTCTTGTATTTAAAAAAATTAACATGTATTATCCGTTATGCCAGCCTGAATTATCACTGAACCGCCAGAGCCAAAGTTTCAGGCTGAAGCCAAGGTGCTGGTCTAATCGTTCATAATTGTAATCTACGAACCAACTAGGAGTCACGTGGTAAATACTGGAAAATTACTCATAATTAACTTAATTAATCAATTAATTAAATTATTAAAACGTCGGTTCATAGATTACAATTATGGAAGAAACTGGCGATAGTTTTCAGACTAATCGTTCATGTTTCTCGTGTGTCTACAGAGAGTTCACGAAAAAGGCGCTGCTTGAAATCGAGTTCTTCCAAAGACAGAAAGACAAAGATCTGCACGAGTCTTTAGTCGGTTACATTAAATTACAAGTCAAAGCTGCTAAAAAGGTGCGTACCTATTTGCTGATGTCAATTTCTACACAATTTACCGCCATTGTGGAACAAAAACATCGCGTTAAGATGTGCAGAAACAATATTTCATAGATGATGGCGTACTGATGAATAGGTTCTTTTTCTATACTTTGTAGATCTCCTATCATTTCATTCCTCTTGATGGTTAGTAGCGATGTGGTCGAAGGTGTTTTCACGCTAGACATAGAATGCTTACTGACTCTCAAAGCCTGCTGCCTAAACATGCTTTGCTTTTGGTGATAGTTGTTCAACCTTGAGGGTGGTAGCTAGTCAGGCTGGTACTCGAAAGTAGTAGTAAGTAGAAGTAGACTCCTACCACCATGCAGCGGATTTAATTACGGTGTTATCTTCACGGGAAGCTCAAGTCGTTAGTGGGGATCGAACCAGCGTCCGTCAGTTTTACAGCGATGCTCCTATCATCGATTCAAAATAAATATTTAATATCTCTTTATGACAGTGAAATAAAAAGTTTAATCACAAAATTAAATGTATATTACAGAATCTACAAGCGTGGACACAAATCAAAGAATGCCTCCAAAACATGCCTTGAGCTGAGCAAAAGCAACGTGAGAATATACCAAAATGTACCTAATGTACCTAGACCTAAAACCTATTTATATTCGTATAAGTGATTTAGTACTATTGTATTTCACTTTATAATGTAACTCTTACATGCCGTCTACTTTCTGTAAGTCTCTTGGTAATATTCGACTTTAGCAAGTTACCCCCTTATTGTAAGAAAAATAATGATAAGTAAAACTATACTTGTCCAAGTTGGTTGAGAGCATCCGACTTACCGTTTATCTTTACCTATAATGGAAATGTCACATCCACCTCTTTTGTCATTGTTGGTTCACGGAACACCAATGATAGATTTTCAACACACTTGCTCGTAAAGGGACCCCTATTACATCGAGGGACCTATAACACACATGTGCATAATAACATTACGTGCTAGTGCATCATACAATTATTCCAAAAAAGTTAAATTAGTATGGTACGTTAGTTATATTATGTGATTAATGCTCTATGTATTCTCAATTTAATAATTAATCAATATAATCAATACACGTTTGTTTTTTTCCTTGCAAATGTGTGAGACGTCGTACATAGGAGGCTGAATGACGCCCTCGCCTGAGGCTCTCACTGCAGCCTCGTATTTTATGACAAACTTGTCTCACTTGTATCATAATCTATTTTCTAATATATAAAAATCTCGTGTCACAGTGTTTGTTATCGAACTCCTCCGATGACATTGACATTCCGATAATTTATTTGGCAAAACAATGTTTGTCAGGTCATGTCTAGTCAGCTAGTATAATACTGAAATATATTCAAGTATTGTTTTCAACAACGAATAGGTACCTTCTAGGTTTGCGTGCTAAATCCTAGACAACGTCATCACTTAACATCAGGTGAGACAGTTGTCTAACGCAAACTTATAATATGTAAAAAAAAAACACACACATGAAGCCTATTGAACATTTCTTATTGTAAATATTGTTTTTTTAATTTCTGTTTTTTTGTGTCAATAAAGTATATTATTTGTATTGTATTGTATGAAGTGACATTTCATTATGGGTAATAGATTAACGGTAGGCCTATTGCATCAAGTGGCAAAAAGCATCGGATAGAAGAATAACGACGGCTGGACTACCAAGTTTCCAGAGAGATTAAGAAAATGGACGCAATGTATAAAACTATGTATAAACAATAAAAGCATTTTGTAGAAATTCTCATATAAAATTTTGTAGGTTTAAGGTGTTTGATCTAAGAAACAGCTGCTGAAAGAGAGCTGTTTAATCTTTGTAAATATACTTTGGTGTAATTTTTCATTCCCTACTCGTATTATGTAAAGCATTTTGCGATCTATGCTTGCAACACTCACCGCATATTGGCCCAGTATTATATTCATTGGATGGCTATGGTATGCTTTTCATATTTATACATAACACATATCAACAGACATGTTTTTTCTACTAGGTATCGTAGGATGAAATTGAATCTACAGTCAAGTGTTGCTAGTTATAGTGTGGATTAGTTTAAGGTTTAAGAACTAACGCGATTATTGTCTATCGTTTTTTTTTTATGCTATTGCACAGCTTCTATCGCGGGCCTTGAGCTTGGAGACCGAATCCAGAAATTCCGTAACGAAAATAACCTAACACCCCCCCACTCCGACTGGCACAGCGGTAATACTTTTTAGTTTTGCCATCTATCGATGAATAGCAGAACTTTTAATGACTTTTTTGAAATATCACGCTTGTCCGTTTAGTTCAGCAACTCGCCTCCAGGTGGCATTGGTTGTATCGGCGTTACTGCATAAGTTATTAATATATTAATTGCATAAGTTGATAAAAAATGCTATGCAATAGTTTTACCGCGGCAGTCCCCGAGTGCCACACGTCTTTTTTTTTAACATTCACACAAGGTCTTCAGGTCCCAAACTAGGCAGAGCCTGTACTATGGTAACCTGATAACTGATATATTATATACTTATATACATATACACACCCAGACACAGTTCAAACAGACATGTTCCTACACACAAATGTTTGACCTGTCCGGGAATCGAATCGGCTTGTTATACAAGGGCTTGATTTTTTAAAATCCATAGTAATTAAATTATTTAAATAGTTTACTAATTGCCATGATAGTCTTAAAAAGGGGAGATATGTGACCTTTTAACATCGCCTGGTACTACCAAAGTGAGTCCTGTGATCTCACCTACACTAAATCGTGCGTGAACGTAGTCTAGAACGCTTGTCAATGCTATTTAATACTGCAAACTGATTTAAATTTTTGCTAACGATAAGCATCATGCCCTCCTGTGCATTTTAAAAGTCTTTCACCCACTCAAGGAAGTTAAAAAATAGCTATTCACTAGCCCCCTTACTTATAAACGTTGAATAACCTCTGAATAGTTATTCAGTGTTTTGTCTTTGTCGCTTATATGACAGTTTGACGTTGAAAGAACGGAACAAAACACTGAATAACTATCCAGAGGTTATTCAACGTTTATAAGTAGGGGGGTATAAGTGTAGCCAAAAGTGATTTTGTATTGTTGTGAATAATAATCAAATTTGAATGGAAAAAGAAAAAGCACCAAATATAGTTTCATTACGGTTTAATGCCCGAACGGAACTGCATACAGAGTTATAGATTATAAACTAACTTGTCTGGGAGGCTCACACAGAATTAACGGGTACATGCATAAAACCACTGATTATGTTTACTACTTCAACATAATTGTTGCTTTACAATTTTTTGTAAGAGCGACATAGAGAATACTTAAAAAATCGGCCGGAAACGACGACACCGGCCGCGTGGTGAATGCTGTCTCACTCGCACAAATGGTTCGGCTCCTTTCTTCACCCTTGTCTATCTGTAAATTGAGGCTGCTTATGTGATACACTCATTGCGGATGCGTGAATTTCCGGGCATGTAATATTCCCCGACCCCTGAGTACCAATTCTACTAAACACATTGCTCATAGATTGTTAATGAATTGTCGTAATTGCTAGTTTTGCTATAAAACTTGGAATTACCTAGAATGTAAACCGAGTTACAGTTATACAGTTAGCAATAACTCTCGAATTTTATCGTGTGAACGATCCATACTCGTATGGCAGTTTCGATTTTGGCGTTTTAATATAATCCCTATAAAATGTATGGTGTTTTTTGTTATGTATTTATACGAGCAGAATGATTTCAGTTACAGGCGATATTGAGTCATATATTTTATGTTATAAGTTTGTTTCTTCAATATTGAAGTACATATTTGTTGACATTTCAAAGAGTTTATTTACAAGAGTTTTCTGGTTTATGCACTACTAAAGATGACGTACTGCACCGCGCAGTACGTCATCTTTAGTAAAACATCATTGGGTGTATGTTAAACCTAATTTTAGTTCTAGGCGCCAAATCTTAATAGCGAATGTGTTCTTTGTCGCAAATATAGAATTCCATTGATATTATATTCATTAACTATTTTTATCCTGTACAAGAGGACATTGGAATGCTAATTGGAAAACTACCTTTTATTTATCTTTTTACACTCACATCGCGCACTAGAATTATCTGCGTCACGATAGGCATTTTTCGATTTTCTTATACTGCTTCACGTACGATTCTAAAAAAATGATGGCGATCCGTGGAGAGGATTTTAGGGTCGTGTAGTTCTTTCTATCCAATGATTGGGTCCCGATTTAGTAAAAAGAAAAGCTCAGCGATAACCGATTTCCATTTTATTTATTATGAAGAATGGATATTAACCAGACCCTTTTGCTGTTTTTACAGCAACGCCGTGGCTTGATCATCTAGTTTTTCCATACAGTCAAATATCCTATTGTACCTACTATACCTATATCTACTGTATTTTAATTGTATGATATTTTATAATAATACTCAACTGTGATTCTGAGACCAACTTCATACGCAAGCTATTCCTGTTTCAGGCACTATTCTCTGTGTATAAACTTCATACGCAAGCTATTCCTGTTTCAGGCACTATTCTCTGTGTATAACTTATACACAGAGAATAGTGCCTGAAACAGGAATAGCTTGCGTATGAAGTTGGTACTAAAATAACGTTACAGTTCATGCTGAATTCACCCGTATTGCGCTGGTATACGATTAACTATGCAAATTTCTCCGTCGCGATTCGTGTTCAGTCCGCTGTACCTGTGACACGAATGATTAGCAAAACGTTCAGATCATCTGCGTATATACAATTGAATCGCGAACTTATTGTAAAGTAAAATATTTATTACCAAACTTATATTTTTCTTTTCTTAAACCGGGCATTTGTTTGTATACCATAGACTGGCCATACTTTGACACTGGCAGAGAAACGCTACATGGCGGCTAAAAGCCATAAATTGAAGAAGAAGAAATCAAATATGACAGATTCTGTCATCCCACTAATATTAAAAATGTCAAAGTTTGGATGGATGCTTGTTACTCAATCACGCCAGAACGGCTGATCGGATCTAGATGAAATTTAGCAGAGATAGATTATAGTCTGGAATAGCACATAGCTACTTTTTATCCCGGTGAAATGTGTGATTCCCGTGAAATAATTGATGTAGCGGAAAAACCGTAATCCATGCCGGTGAAACCGCGGGGCGCTAGGAGTATTTGATATATATATATCTATAAGTTGTATAATAAACTTACGGGTTCAATTGTAACACGAGTATTTGGAAGTGTTTATCCGCTGAATAGGACAAGTGAAATGGAACAGCCTTAAAGTGAATTCCGACTGTTCGCATTAAATTATAGTGAACATGTATTATATTGTAAATGTTATTTATCCATTATAATTAATTAAGTTACTTTTAAAATGTTGTATTTTTATTTATGTTGTTTTATGTTACTGTGTCCCAACACGATTTGTATATTAGTCATTTAATAAACAATCAATTTTTTAACGTGTTATTTTTATTTACTCTGATATAAAAAAAGATATTGTGGGCGTAATGATCTGCCGGCGTCACCTGATGATGAGCATCAGACATGACCGAAACTTTGGTCGAATTACTCCAAACTTCGATCAAGACCAAAACGTGAGCACAGCCGGATAATATTTTTTAAAAGTGAAGTTTTTTAAAACTTTTTTAGCGGCGTTGTGCACTTTTGTATGGGGAAAAAATGTTAAACTCGCGTCAGTACACCTCGCTTCAGAACGTCAGGACGTGACGTCATCGAATTCATAAGACGGAGAGAGAGAAGACCGCGGTTGAAATTTACATCATAATTCAAAGGTCTCCCCCGTTAATCTCCACAAGACTGGGTGCCAATTATCTTATTTATTAAGACAGCTCGCAACCAGGGTATCTATTCTACTAACACATTGATCATAGATGAATAGTCGTTCAAATATTATCATAAATAAACTTGATAATCCGCTAAAATAACAATTGCATCTCGATGTATTGTAGACAATTAAATGTCGGTAGAAATCAGATCTTTGTAGCCATTACAATTCTATTCCAGGTAGAATAGAAAAAACAACGATTCATCTATGAGCAATGTGTTAGTATTTTTTATTTATTTATTAACATTCACACAAGGTCTTCAGGTCCCAAACTAGGCAGAGCCTGTGCTATGGTAACCTGATGACTGATATATATACATAATACACCCAGACACCGGTCAAACAAACATGTTCATGCACACAAATGCTTAACCTGTCCGGGAATCGAACCCGGGACCAGCGGCTCATCAGGCAGAGTGCTACCAACTGCGCCAACCGGCCAGCCAATTTTATTTATTAAACCATTAAAAACCCCTTAAAATTTTATAACCACTTAAAGGACATACTAGTAACAAAACGTACCTACTTAGCAGTAATATCAATGAGTTTCTTAATGACCTACTAGAAAATATATAAAATGAATCGGTCCGTTGCATAGATATATATTGCGAGACCAGAGTCATTATGTTGTTCCTATATTTTATTTTAACTATTTATGTAAACAAATTCGCGTCATGCAATAAAGTGTTGAGTATTGAATAAACAATCATTATTATTAAAGGATACAGTTTCAAATTGGCCGCATAGAAATTTCATTTCAGACTTTACTCTGTTACATTCTTTATTATATATTATATTCTGTTACTCAGTTATAATGTAAAATTGTAATGGCGAAATAATTTTTGAAATCGGTTCAGTAGTTTTTAAGTTTATTTGTTACAAACATACAAATCTTTCTTCTTTATAATATTGACTGGCCGGTTGGCGCAGTTGGTAGCACTCTGCCTTCTGAGCCGCTGATCCCGGGCAGGTCACACATTCGTGTGTATGAACACATCTGTTTGACCTGTGTCCGGGTGTGTATGTGTATATAAGTATGTATATCAGTCATCAGGTTACCATAATACAAGCTCTGCCTAGTTTGGGACCTGAAGACCTTGTGTGAATGTTAAAAAAAAGCATAGATTTCTTATTATGACTTAGTTGGATATTTATGTTCAAATATTTGAAGGAAAAAATTCGGCTGCTAGTGGGACTTGAACCCACGACTACAGAATACCGTCCTGTTATTTCCTTCACATATTTGAACATAAGTTCTTCCTAGCATATGGTTAATGCGATACACAATAAAAACTCTAGTTGGATATTATTATCAGCTACTAATTATTTATTTATTTAGGTTTTTATTCAACCTGTGAATCTAAGTTCGTGCTGTGGTAGGTACTTTGTGAGGGTAAGTATGTACCTATGACACTATAATCAATATGTAAATGTTTTGTCCGTGAACAAACCTACAGTATCTAATAGGTAAGTTGTCACTGCCATATGTCTAATTGCCAAGGATCGCCCGCCGTCCCATCGATTTATTGATTCCAGGAGTTGAAAACCTTTTTTTGCATACATTACTAACAAACCGAAATTTGATATCGGATGTATTGTACATTATATACAAAACTTCCGGAAAAAACTAACTACAATTGCTTTCTGATCAGTGCATGATTGTAAAAACTGTCAAAATCTTATGTCGGACCAATGATGTTTTACTAAAGATGACGTATATTCATACTGCGCGGTGCTCAGATTTTGTTCCTTTACGACATAAACATGCTTACTGCGACAGATAATACGGTACAAATAATATAGAAAAGGATAGCTATATGTTTAGACTTGCGCTTGAAAAACGCGTCATAATGAAAATTACTACAATTGACTTAATTTTGCCGCCTCAGTTTCCGCGCGCTTGTGCGACATCTACCTCACATAAATATATAATATCATTGATGGTAGGTCTGAGAAAAGGTCGTAGGTATATTTTTTTTCACCATCCCACATCTCCCATTGTATAATCGCGATTTTATTATTTTTCTATGAACAGGTCGATCAAGGACGTGGAGTAATTAAAAAAAGTGTCATGTCACTCTGGCTTTTTGATAATGTTTATGGCAGTACGACGTTAGCCAGGTAGTTTTTTTATACCTACGTCATCTTTAGTAAAACATCATTGCCTACCATATACAAAAAAATCTAACAAGCCGTTTCGGAGAAATTCAATAATATACAAACACGTCACACGAGATTTTCATATATTACTGGTTGCACCCCGCGGTGGTACCCGCGTGGGGATGTAAAACGGTGATAGTGAAAATAAGCCTATGTGATAATCCAGGTTACAAGCTATATCCATACCAAATTTCATCGAAATCGGTGTAGCCGTTTGAGCGTGAACAGCTAACAAACATACACACAAACTCTCGCATTTAAAATATTAGCAGGATAAGAAGATATAAGGGAACTGGCAAGGCCGCCGATAAATCAACTACCGCCACTGTGGCCCGTTTTATTCGCTCCATTTTCTACTATGAACTTATCATGACATACTGACCTACGTGTGACTGATTATTTAGATAAGACATTTACATAGGCACATAAAACTTGGTTGTTTGTTTAGTTACGTTACGTAGTTAATACTATTCTCTAAAGGTGTCGATCGAAACTGATGCGAATCGCCGCAGTACCTACTGATTATATACCTAGGTAGTACCTACTAACTAGGTGTATATCTATAGTCAGTACTCTTATGAGGGAGGTAGTTTGCTTAAGTAGGTACCACGGTAAACTACCTACCTCATTGTATCCACTGGAATTTTGAAATGTCCAAGTTACTAGTGAGCATTCCAGGTCACTTCTCTCCAGAATTTTAATTTAGCTTAATTGTACAAGAGAATCACTACCGCTATCTGTTATATTAGACGAGATTTATTCAATTACAGGCGAATTGTAGGTAGTTTTAGTCAGCACCAAATATGTGGCGAGATGGCGACCTAAACTACCCGCAATTGTAATAAAAAGATTTCATTTTATCAATCCATTATGTCAATTTGGACTTTATCGTAACACACTTAAACATCCGCACTAGGATTCCCTTGGCTTGGACACACATTCACAGCACACAAAAGCCTTATCTTAATAATAATATTTTCCAGAATTTTAGTTTAGTTGAACAAGAGAATCACTATACCATCGTCACCTATATTTTAAAAATGGACTAACACTATTGTACGTATTTATTTTACACCTCTATAGTGGATATAGTTGAAACAATATCTACGTATTTCATTGAACAGGATAATTGCTATAGTATTGTAAGTACCTGCCTACCTAAGTTGTAAAGCTATCCAAATATTTCAATGGACATAAAGGGCCACCGATAGCCACGAAAGTTGACTAGCCCTGCTTCATCTATAATTCGTGCCATACGTCGATTCAATCTATGTGAAATGGGTCACTCCGTCAAACCCCACCGTTTGTAGACAACTTGTAACAAACTAAAACCTAATACATTATAACAAATTCTAACTAAACCTGAAATTTCGCCCGAGCATTAAAAAAAATTGATTATAAATTCCATTGAAGCTCTACAAAATAATAGTGCAATTTTATGCAGAATTAAGCTCCTAAAAGTTCGTATAACCTACGATTATTATTTTGTTGCCTGTAGTAAAACACAAGGCACATCGCTAGGAGATCCTGAAGCTTTGCGGAGAGATTAAAAATGATGTATATCGTTCACGCAATATAGAGAGAGACGCGAAATCCACGGAACATAGAAAGAGATGTAAATGCTGTCGTGTTTTATTTGCAAATAAATAAATTTTTAGTAACATTTATTGTTATTTTAGATAAGTTTAAATCATGAAGCACCAACAAGTAAGCGTGGACTACTGGGCCATGGGGAAGACAATGGTCACATATGCGATTGTGGCAGCTATGGGATGGTTCATGCTTCGAATGTTTAACACAATATTCATGTTTCCGAGGCGGCTCAGATCACAGCAGGACAACATTCAGAATACGTTAGCTGAGATGCAGGTAAGGATAATAGATACAGTTATCTATTTATTTATATATTTCACTAGCAGAACTAGAATCTATGATAATAATGAAAAAGAAGAAAGGGGCACTAGCTCCTTGAGCGTGGATCGCATAAATTAGGTCCATGCATCTAAATTTTTTGTTATTGTTTTGACTTATCTGTGTTGTGTAATTGTAGGTATGCATTTTGTAATATTTTAATTATTTGTTTGCTGTTATGTTATTGTTTGCCTAAATAAATGATTTTTAGCATAATCACAATCCTACGAATATTATAAAGGCGAAAGTTTGTGTGTATGTTTGTTACTCCTTCACGCTGAAACACCTGAACGGATTTGCATGAAATTTGGAATGAAGTTAGCTTATACCCTGGAACAGGTAAACAGGCGGGTACTCGGAAGTACCCTACGTACTTTCGAGTACCCGCCAGGCCAGCTACCACCCTCAAGTTTGAAAAACTATCGCCAAACACACAGTGTGTAGATACATCAGTCCTTGAAACCCAGTAAACATTTTACGTGATCGACACATCTACATCCACATCATTTACATCTTCGACCACATCGTCACTGACTGTCAAGTGAGGAAGTGGTCATCTGTAAAATAAAAATAAAACGTTCAATTGTTGTATGTATTGCTTCCGGGCTGTTTGGCCGTGGTCTATGTGAAACTTTTGTTCCAGACGTTTCGTCGATCACTGCGGTCGACATCTTCAGTGGTTCAGGTCCGAGCGGCGACAAGAGCGTAGAACTCTCCTCCGCGGCGTCTTCTCTGATACTGAAACATAAGTTTCACATAGACCATGGCCAAACAGCCCGGAAGCAATACATACAACATGCAACGCCGGCCGTGAAAGCCTTAGAGTATACAAACGTTCAATTATTTGATAGTTATTTTTTACTTATAGAAACGCTTTCCTGATCTCAACATCACAGAGCAGGACTTGAAAGACGCTGAAAAGGAATTAGAAGAATACATTAAGGAAATTGACGAAAGTTCTAATAAAGAGATATCAGATGAAGTAACTGACAGAGCCGAGGATAAACCAGAAAAATGCACATCTCAAAGTGAACAACCAGATGAAGATAAGAAAACTATTTAAGAATTAATTATAATTTATTTCAAAGTCCGCTTAGTTCAACTTTAAATTTTAACCAACACTTCATAATAAAAAAAGTTCAGGAAATAAATATAATAATAAATTGTTTTAAGATTGAAAAATAAATGTAAATTTTAAATTGTAATATGTTTAAATTCCATATATTATGAGTGATTCTCATGAAATATCAAAATTCTTGTCCTCTCAGTTCTTACAAAAATCATAGACGACTATATACAAGAAAACCGCTAATCCCCTGAATAAAATCGTACGCCGATGAATAACTACTTATTAGTACTGTAGTATTTAGTAGTACTTGTACATATTTGTCTATGCAAAAATCTAACCGATATGTGATGCTAATTATTTTTTCTTGAAAAGACAGACTAATAGTGTTGGTAATAATTTTTCATCAAACAATTTCTTTAAAGAATAATATATGTATATTACAGTACCTTGAAAATCATTCCCTCACTCTGTCCCAAACTCCAAATTGTAATACTTTAAAAATTTTAAATCAAAATATTTTCATACAGGTTATTTTTTTAATCCGTTAAAAATACAATAAACGTACAAAAATGTTTCCAAGTTGGTAAAAGTAATGAATAGGTTTTTAATTGTATTGTTTACATGTGTCCCACAAAAATTGATTCTCTGTAAGGGAACATGTGACAGGACATGTCATTGTATCCATACCAACAGACAATTCATGAACAAGCTTTGAACGCTCATTGGCCTTTGATAGTTGGCAGAACTCTTAATTCGAATTGAATAACCTCCTTTTTTTGAACTCAGTCAAAAATGTTTACTGTCTCTCAACGACAGCTGTATGAACGCATTGTGTGTTCGTGTTAGATTTTTAAACTTGAGGGTTGTATGGCTAACGAGGCTAGTTCTCAAAAGGTACCGTATCATCATACAATGGATTTCATTACCATGTAATATACATCGGAAGCTCAAGCCGAACGAAGATGAGAATCGAACCAAAGACATATAGACGCCAACACTCACACAAAACCCCGAGGTTATCATCCTTTTTAGCATGTCTTCAACTTAAGGACGTCAATAAAATGTGTACAGACTATGGCTGTCTGAAATAAATATAGAGCCCTTTACCGAACGAAGAAACGGCAAGAAATGCGTTTATTAATAGTTGCACAATGTGGCGATTCGAAATAATGTTCATGGGTGGATTTGACACTGACAACATAACTCTTAGTTGCTATCTTTTTATTTTTACACACAAGGTCTTCAGGTCCCAAACTAGGCAGAGCCTGTACTATGGTAGCCTGATGACTGATATATATACTTATATACTTAAACACACCCAGACACAGGTCAAACAGACATGATCATACACATAAAGTTTGACCTGTCCGGGAATCGAACCCGGGACCAGCGGCTCAGAAGGCAGAGAGCTACCAACTGCGCCTTCCGACCAGTCATTTTTTTAGACGGTCGCCGTGGCTCAGTCGTCAGTGGCTTGACTTGTGCTCAGCGGCGAACCTAGTTCGAATCTCGGTAGGGGCAAACATTTATACGATGAGTGTAGGTGTTTGTCCCGGGTCTTGTGTGTCCATGTCTCCCGTGACACAGAGAATCCTAGTGCGGGGGTATGAGTGTGATATAAATAAAAAGATAAAATACTACTAAAGATAAGATAAAACTTTTTTCCAGGTGAGTCGATTTTGTTGATTTTATTCAGTTTAATTTGTAACACCAAATTCATCCATCATGTGGTTCCATTTGAGATTAATTGATTAAATTATTGAGATATTTTCAATTTTGCGTATTTAATCCTTCAAGAAAACGTTGACTGTATTTCACGGATGATAGGGGACATCGATTTAGATATTTTTTAAGTAAATCAAACAGCTTATACACCTTACATTAGTGCCATATTATTACAGGACTTACGGCGGCAGAAGTGGCTTAGTCCAACATTTGTCTTGACCATTTGCGAAATAGACTATATTGAGTCTTTTCCGCATAATTTATTGTAGTCTTACGTTTAAATATAAGTACTTTTAAAAAATACCACTTGAGAGAAAGTTTCTGATTGAACAAAATTTGATTTCACTTTCTAGTTTATTAGTGAAAAAATATTTTAAAGCGACCATGATTTTCCTTTATCAAAAATTATCACACTCGTTCTTACACAGGAAGAAAGGTAATTAAAAAGTCTGATTAGTAATCTATTTTGGGCCTTGAGATAGGTAGTCTGTAAAGTACATATTGTAATATTTGAAATCAACACGCATCATTCATCATATGTTCCACCCTCTCTGCCTGTAAACACCCGCGAGCTTCTGCAATGTCATCGACACCTGTTAAGGCCTTAACAAAATAATGGTAGATACATATATCGCGTTATATGTGTACAGGCGCAAACTTTTTGTACATTACCTGAGAATAAAAAATTTCAACCACAGTTTGTAGCCATGCCCTCTAAGATTGAAGATGTCTAAATACCGAACAATTGATAATAAATGCACAATAATATGCAGCCTACTATTGACGTAACACGCTGCTGGGACGTCATACAGAAACACAATGAAACGCATACCATTTGTTTTGTCCCAGCCATCTATTGGCGATATGGATAGGTACTTTCCAAGGAAGCAGACATCAGGCGCCTGGCTGATAATAATAATAATAATGAGAAGGACAAACTCAACAAGTACCTTGACTTAGCTCACGAGGTAACCGCCATGTGGGATGTTGACTCGACGATCATTGTCCCGATAGTCGTTTCGACGAACGGCTTAATAGCAAAGAGCCTCGATCAACATCTTAAGAGGCTCTCGCTAGACGGTTGGATCAAGGGTCAGATGCAGAAGGCGGTACTCCTTGAAACGGCGCGTATTGTCCGGAGGTTCCTCACTCTGCGGCCCTAACCACCGGTAGCTTGGGCCCTGCCCCGCTGCTGGCGGCACTCTAGGTTTAGGTTTTTTATAATATCTTTATTAATTGTAAAAATTGTACAATTATAAAAATGTTTTTGATATTTATACTGTAAAAAAACTAAACCTAAGAAAAAAAGAAAATAAAGAGATAATCATAATAACTTTATTTCTAAATGAAAAAAAAATGTGGTAATGTGGTTGCTTTCTCGTTAATTATTTGGGAATTTTCGGGGATATCCGCCATTCACTACAGTGCAGACGTATGAATATCATTTTCCTCGCTTAAATAGGATATTTTTACTTAGCGACATTTATCAATACAAAGCACACACTACACTTTTTACCTGCTTGGAACTATTCTTTCAATATTACAGCGCCTGGCTTACTCAGTTCAAGGGTTGTTCGATAGATGGCATCAAAACAAGTCAAGTGAGCTGTTGAGCAAGCCAGAGCCAGAGGCGTGGCTTTGCCACCCGAGCTTTCACCCCAACTTAATAATATCGACCGCTTGAACGTAAACAATTTTAGCTATTTTCGGCATGCCATTGTTAAAATTTACACTCGTATATTAACAACATAAATATCATTCGAATTCGATAAGCTTCCTCGTTGTGTGATAGATACGTTATCAGTGTGTTATGTAAATAGAAACACTGGAAATGTTAATCAGTTGTTAGCATGCATTGTCGAAGTGTCATCGCGTTTGCTCAATTAGCTTTGTGATAATAGAAGTGACAGTGAAAACATTGTGAGTTGGTGGTGTGATCTTGAAGATGACGAGGTCCAGCTACCGCCCGCTTGTTCCCAGGTCCTCGGTCAATTCTCTGGACACAGGAGATATTGGGTAAGAGTTAATTTTAGCTATATTCCTTGCTGTATTCATATATTCTGAAATGATTTGAAATAAGATGAAGACTTATTAGATAACAAAAAAAATCCTTTGCATATCCGACTTATCACGTTGGCTTTCAAGATATTCAAAATAGATAATTGTCTGGTCCCCAAAAGATTTTAAATACGTAGATACTCCACATAAAGTAATTAATGTTAAATTATTTGTTGATATATCCTACTCCTAATAATAATATAAATACGAAAGTTTGTGTATGTGTGTACCTACCTATGTTTGTTAATTCTTCACGCCCAAACGGCTACACCGATTTCGATGAAATTTGGTATGGAGATAGTTTAACCCTGGAACACATAGGCTACTGTTATCCCGGAAAAAGTATAGTTCCCGTGGGATAATTGAGGTAGCGGGAAAACCGTAATCCACGCGGGTGAAACTGCGGGGCGCTACTAGTATTAGATATGGTCATTATGATTTTTTTTTAAACCTTTAAATCGTAACTACTAACTATGGACCTCATAAACAAGCTCCAGATCGCATAACGTGTTATGGAGAGTGCTATGCTCGGCATTACTTTACTAAATCGAATCAGAAATATAGAGATCCCTTGGAGAACGAAAGTCACTGACATAGCCTAGTCGATTATCAAGTTGAAGTGGCAGTAGGCAGAACACACAGCTCGAAGAACTGATGGTTGTTGGAACCGAAAGACTCTCGTACGACGTCCAGAGACAAGGTGGAAAGACGACCTGACCAAGATCGCAGGTAGAGGCTAGATGCGGGCCGCTTCCAACCGGTTTCTGTGGAGATCGATGGGGTTGACCTATGTCCAGCCGTGGACGTCCTATGGGTTAGATGATGATGACTACTAATTATTATAAATATTTGGTATCCGGCTTTATTCACGTTTATAGTCGAAGTTTCGAGCATGTCCGTTTGACCATACGATCACTTGGTCGCCGCGATCTGGCAGCGTAAACTCACCTGAGGATGGGCATCGGACATGGTCGAAACCTAGGTCGAAACTTCGACTATAAACGTGAGTAATGCCGGATACCACATATTTATAATAATGTGTCAAACTCGCGAGAATTTCCAATCAAAAAATGACTACTAATGTATTAATAGTTATAAAAAAATCTCGACGTCTCTGGGAGGTATCTCTCCCTCTTTTGTTTTTGGAAGTCACTCTAATATTACGCGCTCACAAAGGTTTAACATAACTTTGGACCCGTTGTTTAATCCAAAGGTGAAGTACTTAGTACTACTACATTTATCATATAGGATATAGTATATAGGATTATTTTTAGGGTGAACGGCCATTGATCAGCCAACCTAGTTAGAGCAGTGCACACATTGCCAGACGCCCTTCCAATCGAGCGTTGCAAAACCTTATTTAGGTACCTAGGACTGGTTTTCTGAAAACGAGAATTGACGAAAGATCTCTCGCGTCTTGATATGCGAAAAAAAACGAGTTATAAGTAGAATCTTGAAAGTATAGAATTCAGTGACCTCACTTAGGGTGCTTTTCATTTTGCCATAGACGATTTGTCTATGATAATGCGCTCACAGTGCATACGTTCGTACGTAAGGATTTAGCTGTTCCGAGATGAATTTAGTACTGATAGTGCTGACTCTCGTAAGCAAATCGAACCGGATTGTGTGTGTGAAAGCGCGCGAAAACTATAAATGTTAGTTCCCATTAAATTCATACTAAATAATTCACTTCCGTACTCCACGGGCACGATGTGGGTCATTTTTTCTGAGTTTCAATTCCAGTTTTGATGTTTAGTGGATGGGTTGCCAATATTTCAACAGGTTCTCTAAATGATAGTCAGATGTTTGACAGCGCTCACACTGCTCTACGCCGTAGTCGTGAGCGTTCTAAGCACACGACGATGACATCATGGATGATGTCAAATAAATTTTGTGTGCAGCTGTCAGTGCATTCCGGAATGACTAAGCACGCTATCTGTGCTCAAAGCGCTTAAAGCGCAGTAAGAAACGTACTCTTTTTGAATCTGGGCCGTCACCACCACCCCTGCTTTCCTACTTCGATATTTCCAAGTAGGTTCAACACGAAATTTTCTAAAGAGTCGACAGAGTTTTAAAAGGGGCGACAACATATTCTGATGATCACACTGTTACATTATTAGTAACTGTTTAAGTTTGCCTGCTATGTCGTACCGCATCATCACTAACAATCAGGGTATCAATTCTACTATAAATACTAACAGATTGCTCATAGATCGTTAATGAATTGTCGTTTTTGAAAGTTTTGCTATTCTACTTGGAGTATAATTGTAATGACTACACAGATCTCATTTCTATCGTATGCAATTACCTACAATGCAATCGCGATGAAATTGTTGTTTTAACGGAATACCATGTAAATTTATGATTACATTTAAAATTATTATTGCATTGTTTGTCTTAGTAATGATTGAGAATCTGCACCCAGATGAGACGTCTCACTCCAGAAGGAAATTAAAAAGTCTAAAAAGGTGATAAATATATTTTAGCCCGTAGGTCATCTGCAAAGTACATTTATACATATATTATTAATCAACACGCATCACGTTTTATCCCGCCCCTTTTGCCTACCTAAACATCATCGGCACCTCTTAAACCTTTATTATATTCAGAATAATTACATTTTAAAAGAATATGATATATTTTAGTGATATTGGTGCGTCAGTCTCTCAAAATTATCTCATGGGAAAACGTTGAGCGATAATATTACTATTGTTCACGCAATCTCTAGAATTTGTAAAGATTAGATACATGTCTATTGACTCTGCAAAGGGGCTTTAATCTGAGCCGAATTTAGAGTACATCTGCACCAATATTGAAATCTGTATCAATCATCAGAGAAGACGCCGCGGAGGAGAGTTCTACGCTCTTGTCGCCGCTCGGACCTGAACCACTGAAGATGTCGACCGCAGTGATCGACGAAACGTCTGGAACACAAGTTTCACATAGACCACGGCCAAACAGCCCGGAAGCAATACATCAGTATCACTCATTAGCAATTTGATTAATGAATGACACAGGAAAAAGTCAAAAAATGGTGTTATTTTATTAAGTAACGGCATGCAAACGCTTAATAAATTTAAGATTACAGATCAAAATATTATATAAAATTTCATTTTTTTTTATTCACTCCCTCACTAGGATAACCTGAGTCGCGGGAGGCATGGAGGGAGGCATTGCTTAATATGTGTTACTGAAGTGGTATAAGTAAAGGGAGATAATGCAATCGGTAAATTATGTAATATATGTGTCTTATAGGTTTGGTTTAAGATTTATTAATTATAAAAAAATGTGCACTTCTTCCTATGATCAGTTGCAGCGCAATAGTTGCAGCAACCTACAGCTCGCGAGCGTCATGCGGCGCTTTCTATAGTCAGCTGTGGCTCCCAGTTCGGTAATAATCATCATCATCATCATCTCAGACATTGCTGTGCACTGCGGGATATATGCCTCCCCCATATAGGGGGGATTTTCCAATACTCGCCACGCTTGGCAGGCGGGTTGGCGAGCGCAGTGCGATTCCCGATCCTCAGAAGGCGCTGCTGCCCACCTTCTGGTACGTGATCACTTAGCCGACTCTTACGGCACCCGCGGGAAGAGATGGGGGAGTACCATTCTAGGCCGGAACCACCACGCTTAACGGTTACTTATTATTACACGGTTCGGTAATAATAAGGTAGGTACATATCAAGGAACCAAATAATTTACTATCAAAATCTTTGAAAATCATGCATTTGATACATGAGCGAGTACCATGTCATATTTACAGCCCCTGACACCCAGATGTTAAATGTACTGCCAGAGCCGCGCCGTCTTAACCCTTTGTGAGTCAAAAGTAGTAAATCAAATTTTATATTATTGTCAATTTATTAAATTATTATTATTGTCAATCATTTTTACCAAAATATTTTTGTTGTGTCTCTCTGACGACTGGACAATTAGGTAAATTAGTAATTAGGTTGCTGATCCCTACGCTAGTCTAAAGGCGGATTTTATAGACCGCCTAAGTGTCGTAGATGTGGCCTTACGACTGTTGTCTTCAGACAACAACCGGGACCGACGGAAGAGTGGCTCTTGTACTTTTCAAAATTAAGCTCTAACAGTTAACGATCCAATTTATGACAGTAGCGAAGTTGTTTAAAGCCAGTTGTTATGTAAATATAAATTATAGCAATACAAATGAGATTTGCTTCATTAACCAGAATAGTTACTGTTGATAATTGGACATAATTAAATGTTTATTCTTATGTATGTTCTTATTTAAGTTTATATAGATATCTATATGTATTTTGTTTTTATTGTATACATGTATGTATATCATTTATATTATATATATATATATTTGAATGTATTCCATTAATATTAACGTACACCCTATTCCTTTTTATCACTTTGTTTGACTCCTTACCAAGGTTGACTGGAAGAGATCGCTTTCAGCGATAAGTCCGCCCTTTGTACTGTATTGTTAGATTTCAGATGTATTTTTGTATTGTTTTTCCCTGTGTGTACAATAAAGTGTTTTGTATTGTAAAGAGGGAACGCTGCCAGCGTCTTGGGCACAATGCCGCAGGGGGGCCTTTTAGATTTTAGTTTTCATTATTTTTTTTAGGTTTTTATATTAAGTTAGATTATTTTATTGCCATATGTACGTTATTTGTTATTATGTGTTCATTTAAATAAATATTTCATTTTATTAAACAACATTCGCACAAGGTCTTCAGGTCCCAAACTGGGCAGAGCCTGTACTATGGTAACCTGATGACTGATATACATACTTATATACATATACACACCCAAACACAGGTCAAACAGACATGTACATACATACAAATGTTGGACCTGCCCGGGAATCGAACCCGGGACCAGCGGCTCAGAAGGCAGAGTGCTACCAACTGCGCCAACCGGCCAGTTGTAGTGATATTTCTCTGTGCATTATTTGCGCATGAGTAGGAAGCGTTTCTATTTGATGGATATCGATTACACCTAAGTTGACGTTAAATCCTTTTAACATTTCTAATTTTTAGCCAGTCTACCTCTACATACTGAAATCACTAAAGCAGTCACCGTATTACCGTAGTATGGTAGTCATTACTTTAAAAAGTCACAATAACTTTGATAGACAGACGAACTACAGTCAGAAACCGAGCCTCAGTCAGACGTCAAGGCAGAGACAAACGAACCCTGGTTAGATTCTCTAGAAAATACTCATGGGGTAAACAGCTTAGGGCCCATTAGAGAATCACTTTTCGGCGAGGACAGTTCGTTCCGATTTCTCCTCTTCTGGCAATGGTCCAAGCCAAGATTCGTGGTTCCCTTGAACTAATGGACAACTTTTTGTCCACAACGCTGAGTACTTTCGTACTTTTTTTAATCTGTAAACGTCGTTAGAAACAAATACCATTTATGTTATTAAATACCATTTAGTAAATTCAAAAAAATCAAAAGATAACGAAATGATGCCTGTTGACTGTACTAAGACAACAAAATGAGTTGTTCAAAGATTACATATCATGTTATCAGTTAATCTTTCGTAACTATTTTTAACAATCAACAAACAGATGTGATAGTGCTCGCTAGAAGTTGAATAAGCAGCTAATACAATGTAAGACTTGTGTAGTTCTACTAACACCAGCTTGACAACTCACACCATTGGTAACTTAGCAATTAAACAATTTCTACCACCAAAGAATGCTCCAACGCAAGAATTGAACCGTGGGAGACCGGGTTCTATTAACTATTAATAATAAATATCAAATCTAAAGCCGGGTGCAGATTTTTTTATACTGGATTGATCTAGTTTGAGCACTTGAGCACTATCTCACTTGATGACCAGTGACGATGAGGTCGAAGACGTTATCACGGTAGACCTAGAATGCTGCCTAAACACACTATGCGATTAGTGACAGTTTCTCAAACTTGAGGGTGGTAGCTAATCAGGCATGTAAGTACTCGAAAGTACCCTACCACCATGCTAGGAATTTCATAGCGGTGTTACCTTCATTGGAAGCTCAAGCCCAAGCTCAAGTTGGTTGAGATCGAACCAGCGTCCCTCAGTGTGACAGCCGACGCTCCATCACACTGAGCTATCATCGCTTCAAAAGATTTTTGAAAAATTAGGTACCGATTGAGACACCGACTAGTTTGGCCTGTTGATGCTGGAGCTCATGTCGTATTGCATAGACTATACTATCTAACGGCTTCACCCGCGCCGCCTAAGGTGAATGTAACAATGTTATTGTTAATTTAACAGAATCTTATGAATACCTCACACTTGGCCTAAAAGTAACTCTTCTAACACTGTCCCCACAAAAAGCAAACGCATAGATATATATAAAATATAAATGACACCACAAACCACAACAGTTAAAAATCTGTCATAATATGATCAGTAGTTAAACTCATACCGATGTATGTTAGGACACCACAGTGGTGGTCCGAGAAAGAACCCACCAAACACATTAACATCACATTGGTCATATCAAACCTTTTAAAATTTACGCTAAAAAACTTACAAATAGAATTAACGAAAAAAATATACCACGTAACTATAAAAGAGAGACAAAGAGCAATGTAACTAGGTACAATTGTGTAACATATTTATTATTCTACCCACATTATTAATATTAAGTATTCAAGACCTAATAACAAGTGATTAGGAATCCAATCACGGCACGACGTCGCCGCCATATCGTATCAACACGCGCAAAACGTGCCAATGATAAGGGGTAAACGAACCAGAGACGAGAATGATTAATTACTCGCCTGCGTAATTTGTCTATAGGAATTTATGAGTAATTTAATCTGAGTTTTCATAAGAAATAAAATTAATATGTGAAGATGATAAAGCCGCGGTGGTACCGGCCTAGAATAGTACTCCCCCGTCTCTTCCATTGGGTGCCGTAAGAGTCGGCTAAGGGATCACGTACCAGAAGGTGGGCAGCAGCACCTTCTGAGGATCGGAAATTAGTCAATACTTTCGGGATAAATATTAGCCTATGTGTTATTCCAGCTAGCTTCACTGCAAAATTCATGTAAATCTGCTCAGCCGTGTCAGCGTGTAGGAGTAACAAACATATAAAGGACATACTTTCGGACAAACTTTAGGTTTCAGACAAAAAACTAAATAAAACAACTACTAAGAACAAACCATCACGCCCACAAACTAAAGTAACCCCCCAGGCGACTACCCTCACCTAACCTCTATGATTCATGTGCGCCTGGTAACCACTAACAAAAAGTTTACATAGTACCACAGTATTATAACCAAAGACCAAACAAAGTATTATGGGCTATGTACTTATAGGCTTAGCCTAGTTTGAGGCCCTCAGCAAAATTACGTTCCTGGTACTACATAGGGTTGATTAATGTATTTGTAATAAATGTATTTGATGTGATCAAGAAAGACATAAAAAAAGTATTATGGTACAAATTAATTAAATTATTTAGTGGGAATATCTCAAGACAAAATATATACGGTCGAATTAAGTAACCTCCTTTCTTGAAGTCGGTTAAAACATATTTATTGACAGACTTATTCTAGAATACGGTAGAGTTGTCTTTAAATAGTACAGATCACCGCGGTTATCAGTTGTTTTACTTGAATAGACTGACATATTTACACTACGCAATGTAACTACCGCGTACATACTTATTAAAGGAGGATAGCAAAACCAGCCTTGCTCCCGAAAAACGAAATGACAACCCGTTCATGTATTCTTTATAAGTATATGAAAATTTAGATTATATTTTTGTGGATTCCGTGAATAATTTGCATTATTTATAAAGTTGGGAATCAGAAGTACTTTTATTTTATTTATTTATGTGGTGCTTGTAGTTTTCGAACGCACCCTATACTTCTCATTATGTTTGTTGCGTTCGAATACTTACGCTCTGAAATTAATTGTTATTGTTACTCTATAATCTGTAGTCAGCTGCTCTGTAGACCCGGACTGCGTTCATAAACACACCCATGCCTAGTTTATTCCAGAATATAATAAGTAATCTGTATCTGTAGCGCGATCCATGCAATATTGCTTTCTCTGTCTACGACGCTATAGATGGATAGCGATCCATTGAATGTTTTCTTCTTGTTCACATGCCCTCATGGCCATGGTATTTGTTATGGCCATTCAAAGGTAAACTTTAAGCTGATTGTCTACTGATAACACTGATTATATTTACTGGTTCATTGTACTGTCGTCATGTTAGAGGGATCTTAAGTACCTACGTTCCGCATAGCTTAGTTGGCAAAGCAACAGGGACAGAGTTCTGTAGTTTTAGGTTCATGTCCCGATATTAGCTGGATCTTTTTTTAATTCTTTTTTTATTGATACACAGATAAACCAGATCACAACCAGTGCGTTACAGAAGTTATGAACAAAGAACTTATTATTTATTTACTATGTAACAATAATTTATATTTATATCCTATATATATTAGAACAATTATTGTTATGCGGCGGCAGTAACTGAATTATCTGAAGTTGTTTATTTAGTCGCATAGACATCTTGATAATATCAGCTTGTGACCAAGGGTTCGAATCCCAGCTGGACCAAATATTTCTATGATGAGCATAGAAGCTCGTTCTCGGTGCTTGTATATTTTTGTAACATTGTCATTGTGTGTCCACACCTCCCGCGACACAGGGTACCCTAGTGCGGGGGCATGAGTACTGTGAGTGGGGATGCGTTTTGAATGCGTGCTTCTATAATTTGATGTACGATGTATGATCCGGTATTTTCACAATGTTTGAGAACGAATATACTGAACTACAGCGCAGTCTGCATTCAACTGCTGAATGTGCAGTTAATTGTACCTACTATTCATTATTTTATCTCATACAATGCACTCGAGAGGATTTTTCTAGGTACGTACCGTCCACATTATTATATAACTGATTAAATTTACGGCTTTGTGCCGAAGCTATGTCTTTTTGAAACATTTGAATATGTTACTCTCAATTTATAATATTAAAATGTTTCAAGACGACATCGCTTCCGCACATTTGTTACACATGTCGTTTCGAAACATTATTTTAATTGTTATTAAATCAAACGGGGCTTGATCGCGAGAAAAACATTTAGTAATTTAATTACCTCGACGTTTCGACCAAGTTGCATTGGTCGTGGTCACGAGAAGACTCACTCTCAGAAGAAGACACACTCGTCTTCTCGTGACCACGACCAATGCAACTTGGTCGAAACGTCGAGGTAAATATATTACTAAATGTTTTTCTCGCGATCAAGCCCCGTTTGATTTAATAACAATGTGTTCGAATCGCGAAAGTCTAAAAATTACAACTATTTTAATTAGTACGTATTAGCAGTGTAGGTACTAGATGTGAATAAATCATAATTATTATCACCAAAACCGGTTAGCCGACTATAAAACTATGAACTTCAAAATAAGATAATGACAAATATAATATACAAGATACACTTAATGTACACGACGCTATTTTTTTTATCTTTTTCCGAAAGTACTACATTCGGAAAAAGATAAAACAATATCTAAAACCGGCGGGTTCCAATTCCAAAACGAACTTTAACAAAAAGTTTCTTACCAGTAAAATTGAGAGCTGTATGTTTTTAAAGATCGAGGTAATTACAGGCTTGCGTAAAAATGGCCGAGTTACTGTGAAATGACTCAGATTTAGATCTAAGAACGAATCGCCAGAAAAATGATGTCTGAATTTCTTTCGGGTCCTTTTAAAACGTGATGAGGGTAGGCTTCACGGAGGTCCAATAATACGAATTTATGGCTCGATGAGGTGTTTGTTGTTTTTACTCCTTAGTAACAGAACTTCTTAGAAATTTGCGAGGATGTTGATGTTTATATGATCTTATTGTTGGTAGTTTATTTTAACGTCATAAGTTTGATTAACTTTTTGTACCCGCCATAAGCCTCCAAGTGAATAATGTTAATATTTTATTTATTTATTTGTTATTAACAATTCAATTGGTACTTATTTAATTAATTGAGCGATTATTTGCGTGTCGATGGCGACACTAGGTAGAAGTTTTTACTGTAATCCTTAATATTGCGTTAAGTTATGTAGGTACTAAAATGGAACAATTGTCAATGTGAAGTGCATCTTTGTCACCTAAATAATGTACTACAATTAAATAGTACTTAATTTAGGTGGTACAATTTTTTTTTTCATGCACTCTTATTAAGTTCGCTTATATGACTGTTTTCACCCCCTTCAAAACGTCAGATTAATTATGAACTTTGCACACTTATCAAGGACCAATAAAAATACAATAATTTAAGGCGCTTATAATCTTGTACGAACAAAATCGCACATGGTCCCACTATTTTTTAGTATAAGGTGCAATAGAAATACCTTTCTCCTGAAAAATAGTCACTTTAAAAAGATACGTGTACAGTTTGTGAGTTACATCTTTACGATGTTATGTTTCAAGTTTCAAATCAATATATTCTAAGAGTTGAATCAAATTTTATGTTTTAAAACGACATCATTTTATATTATTCACTTTGTTTTTAGATATCATTATTTTAAATGTTGAACAAATAGGTAAAAGACTAATAAATAACTTTTTTTTTTTATTGTTTATACTTACTTGAGAATAGAATCCTTTCAAAGATGCCCAATCAGCTCATTTTTTTTACTTATTGTAAGTTTGCGATTGACAACTGTCTCACCTGATGTTAAGTGATGACGTTGTCTAGGATGTAGCACGCAAACCTAGGTCCTATTCACTGGTGACTTGAAAACTCCAACTCCAACTTGAATGGCAACGAGTTCCATTCTTTGGCAGTACGCATTAAGAAAGTGTAATTATATTCTTCACCTTAAATAGTTATGTCCCATTATACTACCAGGATCTTAAGAATTTACATTTTTTTATATCCGAAGATACGGGAGAATCTTATGAGCCAAGTAGGTACCTACCTACACGTATAAAAAATACATTTTCGGAGAGGTAGCTTCAAATAAGGCTAAACACACTTTTATTAGCTGCACTTGTATCTATGGATGTATCTACTAGCTGCGCCTCGGGATACACCCGCGTGGACTACGATTTTCCCGTTTCCTCAGTCATACCTCGAGAGCTACACTTTTTTCCAGGACAATAATTAGAAAATAATGTTCAATAAATTTCAATTAAAAATAGTGTGAATAACAAAAAAAAATATCAGCAGATTGTTAAAAGTAGAGCCAGTATGCAATTATAGTAAAAGCACCCGAACATATTTACAATATATTTTTTTTGTTATTCACACTACTAAATTTAAATTTCTTGAAAATAATTTTCTTCTTTATAGTTTGGTAAACCCACTAGACTAAAGCGCGTTTTATAGTTTTTTAAACTGTTATTTTTAATTCTGCATCTCATGCTGTACATCAATTATATTAGTAGCGGAGAGGTAAATTAAAATATGTATTATTTATTTCTACAAGAACTATACTCTTCAATATAACAAAGCAGTTATCTATAGGTAGATTATAGATTCCTGCATTACCTTTTACGACGCGTGTGACAAGATTGGCATTGCCATTGACTCACTACAGGCAACGAAACAACGTGATGCAATTAAAATCTAGTCTTAACTGTTGTTCTTAAAGTTGTTTAAGTTCCCAAGTATTTTGACAGATATTTCACATCAATTCCGAAATCAGATTGAGGAAGAGAGAGAAGAAGAGGTACTCAAAGCCGACGCTGTTGTATGAAAGGTCTGATGAGCGTGGATGAAGCGTAGAATGTGGTCTCTCCCTAACCCTACAGGAAAGAGGCGTGAATTTCTGTGTGCATTGTATGTATTGTATCACTTCAGTTTCTAGTAGCATTGAATCTCTTATACAATCAAAAGTTACTATAAAATACTAAAATAGATTATTTTATTACAATTGCGGATAGTTTAAGATAAAATGAGTCATTTATTTGGTAGCAACTAAAACACCCGCAATTGGCCAGCAATTGCTTAAACCCTTCTATTATTAGAGATAGCTGTGTGACGAGTTTTACATTTATGAATTTTAGTGTAAATAGAATGAGTGCCTTTTGATTTTAAAAATCTTTAGAGACTAGTTATTTTGTGTGACTAACAGAAGCACCGAGAATGTTGACTGGCACTCAGGGATGGCTGAACACCCTGTTTTGAGATTATTATATTATTTAGAAAATATCCTACCTAAACTATCTTACCTACAGTGACTGCTTAATCCCAAGGTAGGATTCGATCCAGGGAGTGACGGATTAAAGGCCGATACTAGCCACCACGAGGCTGTCATGGTGTGGCTAGTAGTGGTCAAACGATAGATCTACAGTTCTTTTTTTTATATACACAGATAATACCTATGACGTTACTCCTAAAAAAAAAGAACCCAAGTTCTTTTTTTTAGGAGTAACGTCATAGATATTCTCTGAATCGTGAGTTTTGTCTTATGCTCTATTACGGTATCATTTATCCAATATTTTTTTCTAAAAATCGTTTGTATTGTGTCTCTATAACCAGGTAATATAAATATTTAATGTGGCCACAGTTAATGCGTATAACTAGTAATAAGTAAAACTTATTTTTTTTCATACTCAATTGTAGCATGATATTATTATGAATTTTAGTTGACATCGTGACGGGATAGGCATCCCTTACATACAGAGTATATAATAGAAACCCTTTGACAGTGCCCTCTAAGGTCATCCGGTACCTCAAAAGGTGACACACATAAGTTCCCAGAACTCATTTTACAAACAAAATGAACAGCTTTGAACTTCCGCCTGTGGCAGGTTGCATAAAAACTTTTAGAAGAACTGGGTTGTGCCAACATCACCCTGAAAGGAACTAGGGCGTGTTGCTAATGACTACTCCCTGCGTTTCGCAGTACGGAATCTTATTTCAGAATGTACCAATATATTTTTTTTAAATTTAACATATATATAGCAATCAGTTGGAAACTTAGAAATTTGTTACCATTTATTGGTGTTTGATTGTAAAATCGCTTCCCACATGTAGGTACTTAGAGCATTCACGTTTTCTCACCACAAGTAAAAAAAAGAATAAACAGCCCAATGAGGTAAGTATTACGGATCAGCATTGCAATTCAACGTGACAATGCTGCTAACATTCCGGGCACGCTGCCGCTGGTAGCGGGTTAGAGCATTTGAGTCATCTATAAGCTGACAATGGCTAATGGATTGCTCAAATGTTTTTGTAGTAGCTGTAGTATTGTAATTAGTTATTAGTATTTTATTTTAATAAAGGCACCTGCACGGTAAAAAAAAATGTAGGTAAGTCAAACTTTAAGAAAGAGGTCAATCGCCGAATGCATCGGATGGCTTGCATTTTGGAAGATTCCGCGACTTCCTCCCGTCCAAAATGCCACAATACTTGAAAACGAAGGTCTTCGCTTCTCGGTCCCTGACTATGGGCCTTCTGAGCAGGCTCAAAGTGGCTCAACGAGCTATTGAGAGGGATTTGCTCGGGGTGAAATGAAAGAAATGAGGAGATCCGCAGAAGAACGAAAGTCACCGACACCGCTTAGTGAAACAGCGAGTTCAAGTGGCAGTGGGCAGGGTACAAAGCTCGAAAAACCGATGGCCGTTGTGGTTGGACGGTTCTCGAATGGAGACCACGGACTGGCAAGCGCAGCATAGGCCGGGCACCGACAAGGTGGACAGATGACCTGACCAAGATCGCAGGTAAGGACTGGATGCGAGGCTATTCCATCCGGTCCTTGAGGATATCAATGTGGGAGGCCTATGTATTGATTAGAATAGTTCGAGTCCAATCTTTAATTCAAGTCTATCTACGGCACTGTAGACTTCTCTGTCGTTTTATTCGCAACGGTTTTTATCTAATAAAACACTATTTATCTTAAGTACCACTTGTTTTCCATCTTAATTTCACATTAGCTTTAAATTTCATATTCCAAATAGAAAACAACTCTGAAGAAAATTAACTTCAAAGCAATTACCTTTCAGCTGTTTTTAGAACAGCAAAATCATACTCAGATCCTTTCCTTAAATAAAACTGGAACCCTGTTAAAAATAATAATTCGTCGTTTATATTTAAAATTTCTGCAGTAAAATGAGGTGTTAGCGGGGCACCGCTGACCTGGCAATACTTTTTCATTAAGCCTTCCCCTCGGCTCAAGTTTTTATATAATTAAATGTGGCGCAGCGGTCATAAATTAAATTTTATTTCGCGAAGAGCCAGAGTTGTCACATAAAAGGTTTTTCTTTTACTTTTATGTCCGCAAAAAGTTGAAATATAATTTAAACTGTTTGCATAACATTTTCTCTTTATTTTTACGTTTACAAAAAGTTAGTAGATAACTTCAAGTTGAAATAAAACAATAAAGATTAATTGTAATACATACAATAACAATTGAGCAACACAATAACTCTTACCAGTCTATAAACAGCTCAAATCATTCAAACCTCTACTTTACATTTATTCAAATTTAATCAGCCCATTAAGTTCACATCTCTAGGAGACATGCCTTACTCTCAAAGATTATAAGGTCCTTTACCTATCAAGCCAATGCGGGTTGGGGCTAGTGGTCACCCCAATGAATAAGTTTTCATACTGTGGTTTCCTATCTTAGTTTTTAGCCCTTATGTCTAATATGTACTCTTATTGACAGCCGAAGAAAAATTCATTTTGGAAAATATAAGAAGTTTTTGTAATCTCCACAGCTTAAACTCCCACCGTGGAGTTTAAGATGGTTAATTAAGGTTCATCTAAATTGGTATAAATTTCACCAAGACTTTTCGTCACCACAAACAATGCAATTTTTAGAAAATAATTATCCGAATGTTGACGATCGATACCATTGCGCATCGATAAATAGTGTGGTAACATTATCAAGAACTTAAACTTAACCATTAACGCTACCACCGGCCTACAACTCTACGGCGTTCATCCTCAACTATAAATACCTAACACTCCTTCAATCTTGTACCCCTAGGAACATTATAGCTTAAAAGCATACATTGTACTTTCAAACTGTTTTTAAGCTATTGCATAGCTTCTATCGCGGGCCTTGAGCGTGGAGACCGAGTCCAGAAATTCCGTTACGAAAATAACCTAACACCCCCCACTCCGACCGGCACAGCGGTGATACTTTTTAGTTTTGTCGATAAATAGCAGAACTTTAAATGACTTTTTTGAAACATCACGCTTGTCTGCTTAGTTTAGCAACTCGCCTCTAAGTAGCATTGGTTGTATCGGCGTTACTGCAGAAGTTATTAATATATTCATTGCATAAGTTGATTAAAAATGCTATGCAATAGCTTTACCGCGGCAGTCCCCGAGTGCCACACACGTCTTTCTTTTTTAATTTATTTGTTAAAATTTGATATCATTAAAATTAAAAAGATCCCTTCTGTAATTCAAAAGTTTGATGACCTGTGACCTATATCGGGAATTATCTGTCAACACCCTATGACGTCCAATAACACGTCAAAATAACAAGTTTGAAATACGTAGGTATATCCAGTTTTGTTAAATAAGGATTTTGGCGGGTTGATGCTTCTGACATAATACGTAAGATAAGGGTTAATAGCGAAGGGATGGCGAAAGAGGAAGGTATTATTGTATATATGTAAATATGAATATATGAACCAAACACACATAACTTTACATCTTTGTATCCTCATAATTCGTCCATGTTTGTAAACATACACATTTGAAAAAGAACTTAGAAAGAGGTTCAACACATTATTTATTTATGAGATACACAACGCAATAGTTAGGCAGCTGGCTACCATAATTTCTATATTTATTTATTTATTTATTTAGTTCAACCATATTGTATACACATTGAATTATGTCAATACTAATAAAAACAAGTGAATTCGCAATTAACTCTGATTAGTTTTAGGCCGTGGTGGTACCGGCCTAGAATAGTCCCCCATCTCTTCCCGAGTGGGTGCCGTAAGAGTCGGCTAAGGGATCACGTACCAGGAGGTGGGCAGCAGCGGGGGGGGGGGGGGGGGGGGGGTTGAGGGGCTTGTGTCCAGCGGTGGACGTTCTATGGCTAAGACGACCTTTTTTCTTAGATCTCCACACTAGGATTATCTGTGTTGTGGAAATCAGATAACAAATTTAATATGATTTGTTACGAGGCAGAAGCGATGATGGCTCAACGGTGGGAGCGTCGACTGTCAAACTGACGGACTATCATTACTATCTACTAAGTTAGTATTTGAAAGCTGGGTCCACCCATGTACCTACTATAAACTAATAGGCCACTCTAGACTTTTCTATCAATAAACGGATATCATCACACTTCAAATGTTGTGTTTCTAAAGACTACGATAATAAAGCAATAGATTGTAAAGCTCTAATTAATAAGTTCATACGTTTGTTTACGCATGGCAGAGTAAAGCAATGAGCGGATTATTTGTATAGCGTAATAAGTCGGGGTAATATTGGATGCATGCCAAGCCAACGTACGACATCAAAGCTGGCGGCAGCCAAACCGCATGGCTATATTATTATACAATATGTACTTACTTTACGTATAATACATATAGAGACATACGTATAATACATGTATGTATATCATACCTACTAGTAGTTATCGAGTACATAATGCATAATATGTACGTATGTTCTTCTTTGTCAAAACGTATTTACCAGAGCGTACAAAATGCGTCGTACCGGAGGTCAAAGCATGGTATGCCACAGGCGAACTGTTACTGTCTGCACTCTTCATGGCACTTTTGTGTTCACCGAGAATTTTAGAGATATTTCTTTTGGTTACGCCAATGTAACATTTGCCACAGTCACACGGTATCATATCGATCCCATGGGTCTTCTAGTGGCTCTTTATATTTTGGCGAACGCAGCAATTGGCGAACTTGTGAAGGGAGGCGGAATATCGTCTTCATGCAAAATTTGCGTAACAAGCGTCCGAATTTTTCCGTCCCCCTTTTGTTAAATGGCAGTTATGATACTAAGTAGGATTCATAGCAGAGGTGTTTGCTATCCGATTGCATTACTTCCAGCCATATCCATTCAACTCGAGCACCCTTCAAAACACACTGTCTCCGTGTATAGTTACTTATCTATGACACACTGTTTTGGAAAATACCTATTTTAGTTTTATAGCTTCACGTGTAACGTTCCGGCCATAAGACCCAACTGTTTTTTTTTAAAATTTCGACAATTCATCATTCGATAATCGAACCGCCTTTACAGCAAAGAGGATGACATAAGTAAACAAACTTCACTCGATTAATGATTGAGGAGTCTGTAAACATGTTGACTCGATTGTGATTGAGAGTTTCAGTCAATCCCTGCAAAGTATATTCTTCTAAATTTTTGCTGATATCCTGATTTGCTTTACCTAAATTAGTTTTTTTATCGCACTCAAATCCCCGCATTAGGATTCCTTGTGTTACAGGAGGCATGTACACACACAAACATCCAAGACCCGGGATAACACCTACACTCATCGCACAAATGGTGGCCCCTGCCGGGAGTTGAACCCGGAGCCCCAAAGACATAGAAGTCACGTCATTAACTACTGAGTCACGGCGACCGTCAGTTGATTGAACACGATTAGATATAATTATAGCCTAAAAGCAAATAGATAAATTTAAATCACAGTAGATTTTAGAACTGTCTATTTTTTATCCCTTATCACACAGTTACTAGCGCCAGAGGGCAAAAGACGAGTTCGGGGAGTACTCGGCTGTGTGGAAGCGCATATCCCTTTCGCCTGAGGAATCTTTTGCAGTCGCCGCAAGGAGAGGAGTAGATAAATAGCTCATGTGCATCACTATGCACGAACCTCGGCTTCGCCGGCTTCGTCACGGAAGATAGCTGCACGATAGCTTTGTTCAAAAATTTGACTTCTTTAACTAGAATGTAGAATCAATACACCATAATACACCGGATTCTCTTTTACCTTGACGTCTGAAGCCAATGTTTACAAATTGTGCTGCGTTTAGCAACATATATTTGGTTCTCGAAAAACATCTGTGTTTGAATGATGAAATGTTTGCCTTTTCTGGGATTCGAACCCGGGGTCGCGGTTCTACAGGCAGTGTTGACGATGACCGTGACCGTCGTCGTGGTAAAATCGAGAGTTCGTAATTTTCGTTTAATTATTGTCATGCACGGAACCACAATAGCGCGAACTTTATCTTTTTTTTATTATTTGTGTATGTTACCGCATAAATTCCGACTGGGTGAACCGATTTTGATAGTTTTTTTATTTATTTAAAAGCTAGTGCTTCCTGTGTAGTCCCATTTAAATTTCATCAAAATCGGACGAGCACTTTTTCGTTACAAGTCAAAAACTGAAAAATGCGTGCTTATACTACACGATATTATAGTAGCGGGTGAAGATATCGGTGAACATACCTACACCACAATAACAATTGATCCCATAAGTAAAAAAGGTCACTAAAAAGAGTAAAAAAAATATGTTTACAAAAAAATTGAACCGACTTCACCACTCAAAAGTATGTAACTTGTCGAAGTCGGTACCATGAGCACAATATTTTGATATCAGTTACTTTTGAACTATCATGGTACCGACTTCAACAAGTTATTCTATACTTTTGAGTGTTGAAGTCGGTTCCATTTTTTGGTAAAAAATTTTTTTTTACAAAATATCACATATACAGAATCCGAAAATTTGCGTGAAGGAGAAACCCGTGTTGGAATCATATCAGCTCAGTTGATTCTTGGCTCACCACCAACAATCGAATCAAAACAGTCTGTCAGTGCAACTATTGTTCGGAATCATTATATTAACTCGTGAACAAGTTAAGCGGGTGTTAAGAGGTGATGATATCTCTGTTATTTTATTGCCTACTCTACATCCTCGTAATGAAGCGATGATAGCACAGCGGTGGAAGCTGCTTTCGAGTACCCGCCTGGTTAGCTACCACCCTCATGTTTGAAAAACTTTCAAACACATGGTGTGTTCAGGCAGCAGTTCGTGAGAGCAAGGAACCATTCTAGGTCTAGCGTGACAACACTTTCAACCATATCATCACTGACCACCAAGTGTGATCAAACGCTAGATCTATACAGTATTCTAGATATGTGGGGTCGTTACAAAATGTTATACTCTGTGGCTTGTTTTTTTTTCGCGGCTGCCTATTTTACCCCATTATGTTTAAAAGTTTTTCCCCAATGTACCTCTTGAGTTTGGTGATAATATTGTTTGTTACGGCTCGGGAGAATCGGAAATCATACTGCGCTTGCCAACCCGTCTGCCAAGCGTGGCGAGTATTGGAAAATCCCCCCTATATGGAGGAGGCATATGTCCAGCAGTGGACATCCTATGGCTGAGATGATAATGATAATAAAAAACAAGTTTCAATTTGTAAATACAAATCGGCAATTTCATACTCTATATAATAATAATCCCTAAATAAAACAAGACAAAGATATTTTTATTCACACGAACTAAAATGTATAATAATAAAATAAAAAATATATACACCGAAAAAAATTGGTATTTGAACAGAAATTTTCTAAACTATCGTTTTAAATTTTAGGTTAGTTTTAATCCCTCTAATATTATATTATGTGTGTGTGAAAAAAGAAAAAAAAAGTCGTAATTTGGTTTGTCGTTTGGCATTTGTATGTTTGCAAATCGGCAACGCATGTTTAGTAACATTGGTATTGGAGATGTACATACGAGATGGGAACAGCTTATTATCAGGCGGAACATATGCTTGTATGCGGCTCATCACATAAAAAGGAATTATCTTCGCAATTACTTTTTAGAAGAAATTATTGTTCATGCGAATATGATCCAGTAAAATTGAGAAAAACGGTCGTCCACTGAAAATAGTTTTCCCCAAAACTGTGACTAAGAGTTAATTTATACTTGAGTATAAAACGGCACAGTTTTCAGAATTTCGTTAAACAGATGCTTCGGAGATTCTAAAATAAACAAATTACTCAGTTGAAGTGAGATTTATCTATCACACCATTTCCAACCGGAAAGTTCGATGCTTATTCAACATGTTATTAAAATATACGTTGCGTCCACAGAGTTTTTATCTGTGGTAGTTTACTATTAAGTACCTAATATATGTGTTGTAAAAATATATGTCATACGTTTTTGACGTGATAACGTTTTATAAATTGATGAATACCACCAACACTCATGAAAAATAGTAACGTTCCGCGTAACGTTCCACCTGAGTTTTGTATTACATAAAATAATCAAAGTCAAAGTCAGTCAAAGTCAAAGTCAAAGTCAAAGTCAAAGTCAAAGTCAAAGTCAGTCAAAGTCAAAGTCAAAGTCAAAGTCAGTCAAAGTCAAAGTCAGTCAAAGTCAAAGTCATAAATGATTATGACGTTATCACGTAAATCTATCGTCCGTAAACCGACTTTACAGACAACCAATTTTTTTAAATAAAAGGATCAGTCATTATTATGGCACTCCCATAGTATACAAAAACACTAAATAATCTCGACGTCTTAGCTATAGTCTATAGCTATATTAACAATTTTGTATAGCCTTCTTGCTCCCTCTCATAGTAAGGCGAGAATGATGTTACGTGTTAGCATTTCACGTTGTAAAAAGTTAATACTAAAAAATGAGGCAAATTGACTTGAGGAAAGCGGGGTTTTCTTATTTTGAATTGATTGAAGGGAAGGAAGAAGCCGAATGCAGTTGAGTTTCAACTATAGAACATTAAGGCTGCTTGTTGTGGATCAATAGTTTTCCAAAATAAAAAGTTTTCAACAAACATGATTCGCTCTTACATAGGTAACCCGTTCGTAGCCAGCCCAAGATGTAGATAGTTCGAACCACCACCAAACACAAATGCCTAAATGCAAAAATCAAAAAACTTCAAAAAACACAACTGCCCCTATTTTATAAAGTAGTAACAAGAAAAGGTAGTTTGAAAATTTAAAAACTCACTTTTTGTCAAACTCCGTTGGCCTCGGAAACCAAAATCATGGCCAGCGTGTAAAAGCTGCTGGGGAAGCTAAGCTCTCGTCATAATCTCCCAGCGTACAGCATTTATCGTTTAATTGGGATATTCCTCTAGTGTGGACGATTGCGATTTGCATGTGTGTTTTAACCAGACGCTACAATTATAAATCCTTCAGAATACTTCTATTTGTGACGGCCAAAGGGTTGATACTTGAATTGTTGTGTAAATAAGACATCAAGTCTTCAAAGACTACGAATTGTCAAAGCAAATTACTCTTTCGAAATTAGTCTTAACGCTCAAACTAATCGTATTGCATAATAAAACAGTTGAATCCCTGAGTCTACGAAATTTTACCAAATTCGAAACGTTACAAAATGATCACCAAAATGGATACGTGCTCAACATTTCAATAGGCTTATGTAGGTTCAGTTGATAAAACTATATAAATTATTATCTAAAGGTGGCCGCGTTCGTTTTAGTTTAAATAGAACTAAACTGACGCAGCGTTGTACCTATTACCTATTCGACAATATTAGTATGTTATCAATATTACATCATCTGTAGGACTTCCAATGCTGGACTATGGTCTCCCGTATTGATCGCCACGAGGCCTGATTGGAAGCTAACCGGCTTCCAGCCTCTTTCCCCGACCCTTATCTGGTAGTCTAACATCTGTGGTCATCCATAGTACTCCATAGGTACGTTGCGCTTGCCAGTACCACTGGCATATCGAATAACGAACTTTAACAATAAATAAAATAACGTGATATTATGTGCAAGGTATACTAAGCGTATTGCTGCTGCAAACGAAAGATTTCATGGAACGTTATTATCTAAATATACCCATTGGCCTTCAAACACATCGAGTTAATTGTAAATCCGACCAAGCTAAATTTAAGATATTTACACAAGTCGAAGTCATTCAACTGCTAAATGAATGTCACAGAGGTACTGTACGGTCTACATTATTCAGGAAACTCAGAAGAAGTTTTAAATTTAATTTTACATCATCCGCCGGTCATTTTTCAACAGACTGACGTACATAGGCGTTTCCTTTTCGAACACGCATTTGGTTTGCTTAGTCATAGGAAAATGAATGAATTGGATAGTAAATGTTTTCGGATCCGTTTGCGATAAAACGAAAGTTAACTCAGCGATTCGGTAAGAACTCATTTAGTACACCAGCATTACAGCACTAGGCGTTTGATCCCCACAGCAATAACCCATACGACATAATAGTATGGGCATACGCAAAGTATACGCTGAACCGTAGGCACAATTATTATTCTCATAATTTAATTTTAAGAAATATGTATATGTTTATTACTAAATGAGATATCCTTGTTTATATCTCTAGATTATCTTAGCAATGGCTCTAAAGAGTTTGGTGAAAGTTAGTACAAGAACGTCCTTACAACATAAGTACTGATAGTGAAACTATAGTCGAAACCCCCTGACTTATTACGAGAGTAATAAGTCAGGGGGTCCCGTGCTTTATACATTCATTATTTTTTTGTTTGATAGAGTATACTTTCGAGGTGATCCCATTTAAATTTCATCAAAAAATGAAGTTGCACTCCAATAACTGAAAAGTGCTACGAATACGTGGATGACATTATAGTTGCGGGTGGAGAAATCAGTGAACTTGTACAATGACAATTGATTCTGCTAGTAGCAGAGGTCACTGAAGAGTGAAAGTAAAAAAAATGTCAAAAAATGGAACCGACTTCACCACTCGAAAGTGTGAAATAAATTGTCGAAGTCGGTACTTCACGGTATTTCACACTTTTGAGTGTTGAAGTCGGTTGAATTTTTGGTATTGGTTTTTACAATTTTTCATTATTTACGGTTGACCATAACCGTATAGAGCAATGTTACAGGAATGAATTTCGTTGACTCACATTGTAATGTAATGTGGTGGGTGTATGAGGAATGTTATCTGACAGTTTTTATTCTATGAGTCAGATTTTGGAATGAGTTGACGGTCTTTTGATTCACGTTTCCAATATGACATTATAAAAAGTAGTTAGAGAAGTATAGAAGAATGAAATAGAATCAAATATGGACTGGAACAAAACAGAGGACGCCTGTTTCCATTACGGGATGGTTCTAGAAGTTTTTCTCGGTGACTTTATGTAATCCTATGCTACTAATATTATAAATGCGATAGTTTGTGTGTAGATATAGTGTGTATGTTTGTTACTTCTTCACACTTCACGCTCAAACGGCTACACCAATTGCGATGAAATTTGGTATGGAGATAGCTTATACCATGGATTAACACATAGGCTTATTTCAATCATCACTATCATCATCGATTTAACTTCATCACGCGGGGCGCAGCTAGTCACAAAAAAATATTAGTAGGATAGGATACTGCCGTGATGGTACCGGCCTAGAATAGTGCCCCCCCATCTCTTCCCGTGGGTGCCGTAAGAGTAGGCTAAGGGATCGTATATAAGATATATATATATCGTACTAAAGGGTGGTCAGCAGCGCCACTGCTGACGCCACGCTAACTAAACGCTAATTGGCAAATCCCCCTTATATGGAGGGGCATGTCCAGCTGTGGACTTGTCAACAGTACCTCAAAAGATCAGCTACACACTTTATATTTTACATAATGATACTTCCCTAAAACACTATGTAAACTATAAATAAACAACGTATAAATTCAAAACACAAATTCCTTTATGGGTATCACCGTCACGTCGTTATCGAAGATATTATGAAAGTTTCACAAAACCTCCTTCCGTATTTCCGTGAGCTTCAAAAGAATTATTCTTGAAATGTAACCTGAGGGGAATAGGTATCGGGTCGTAAATAGGTTCATATGTCAATGTTTTGAAAGTATCAAGTTCACATCGGGCATGTGCGTCACAAAAACAAATAAAAAAATCTGTATCTTTATGTATTTAGATGTGTTCTTTTGAGATTCGATAGGCAGTTGTTTTATAATCACTATGCAGTGACGGATTAACCTCATAGCAAGAGTAGCAAATGCTACGGGCCACGCGGATATGGGGGCCCTGCCACACTGACGCTTTTTGACCCTAAAAGGATCTATATATGTTGAAGCATGAAAATACCTTTTTTTTTCAAGACTCGAGCCTCGTGCTTCTGCCGGACCAGACACACCAAAATTGTATTGTACATTTTGGTGTGTCTGGTCCGGCAGAAGCACGAGGCTCGAATTGAAATTTTATAATAATTTGTTTATTTTTTATTTTAGTTTAATATTATTGTTATATGTGTGTACTTCCAATGTTCTAAAAAAATCTTGTTTCGACATGAAAATGTGTTAAAATCTTCGATAAAGAAATTCTTGATCGTAGGTTAAAATAGGTTAAGGAACACGATACTTCAAAAACGTCTTAATCTAATCGCCTCACCATCGATACGCTTTAGTTAGAGGTCAATAATATGATCTGTATTATTTGTCTTATTTAATGCCATAAACTTGAAAAATCTATAGCAACCGAGGGCCCCTTGATAGAATTTGCTACAGGCCCCAGGCTTATTTAATCCGGCACTGTCACTATATCGCCTGTGGTGAGATATTGGTTAATTCAAAGCACATAATATTTTGCGAAGTGTTTTTATACTATATAGATCTAGCGCTTGACCACTATTCCACTTGATTATCAGTGACGATGTGGTCGAAGGTGTAATGTAGAATACTTACTGGCTTTCAAGGACTGCTACCTGACACATGTGTTTGATGACAGTTTTTCAAACGTAAGTGTGGTAGCTACCGCCAGGCGGGTACTCGAAAGTACTGCACCATGCACCATGCACCACCATGCACCTGGGAATCCAATAACGGCGTTACCTTCACCGGAAGCTCAAGCCGTTGGTGGGGGGATCGAACCAGCGTCTGTCAGATTGACGCTCCCAACGCTGAGGTATCATCGCTTCAAAGTCTAAGTAACTCGCATCTTAGTACTTTCTGAACGAATGTTAATTACACAATATTTAGAACTAATTTATCATTTTGATATCGATGTCCACAAAGTAAGTAGCCCCTGAATCTATAAACTTACTTTCTGAAATAATGCATTATAGACTCCTAATACGAACATTCATACACTACACAAGGTTAAATTTAGCTTACGTCATAAATCTTACGAGCCCTCCACCGCAGGGACTGCCTGAGCTGGGATCAGGAAACCCTTAAATGTTCGGTGTCCCAATAGACGAAAAGATCAAAGCAACTTGGCGGCTTATGACCGTCCGACTAAACCTTCGCTGTTTATAGAAGTTTGAGCCTTTGAATGTAAATCTATGACCCTTATGTCGGCCTACGTAGTCCACAAGTGGAGCTTAGAAAGGCCACGATTAATCATTCGATGTACATGTTCCTTTATGAAGGAAGAGAAATGTTTTCAGGTATTTTTAACCGACTTCAAAAAAAGGAGGAGGTTCGCAATACAACCCGTAGGTATTTTTTAAATATTTTTTACCTCAGAACCTTCGACTGGGTAAACTGATTTCGATGATTTTTTTTGTTAGAAAGCTGATGCTGCTGTGTGATCCCATTTAAGTTTGATCAAAATATGGGTCATCGTCATTCACATTCATATCGGTCATTGTATAGTATTTTAGGTATTATTAATGTCATATTTATTTAATTGTATAATATTCAGCATATGTATACGTTTATTATATAAATTTAAGATCTTGTTGCACATCACATCCACAATGTTCAATCTATCCTGTCCATCCAAAGGTTGTCTGTAAGAGATTGCTTTAGCGATAAGACCGCCGATTGTATAACCATAAGCTACAATTAGTATAAAATACACTTTTGATGTACTTTTTATGATTTGCAATAAAGAGTTTATCTATCTATCTACATAAAATAATCAAAGTCAAAATCAAAGTCAAAGTCAAAGTCAAAGTCCAAGTTAAATTCAAAGTCAAAGTCAAAGTCAAAGTCAAAGTCAAAGTCAAAGTACAAGTTAAAGTCAAAGTCAAAGTCAAAGTCAAAGTCAAAGTCAAAGTCCAAGTTAAAGTCAAAGTCAAAGTCATAAATGATTATGACGTTATCACGTAAATCTATCGTCCGTAAACCGACTTTACAGACAACCAATTTTAATTTTTTTTAGATATATGCATTACGGAGGTGTCTTTGTTAAAGGTTGACCATACCCCCATCTGTAGCAGCATTATGCTGCGTATTGAGTTGAAATCACTGAAGAATGAATATCTGATCAATAGAAACCTACCTATAAAGTTTCGTAAATATTTTCGATTACCACCCTAAGGCGACATGGGGTTATTGACTCCTCTGAAAATGAGATTTACGCTTCATCACATGCAAACAAAGAGGATTATTATGTAAATCAGAAGCTAACAGAGGCAACGACATTAGTTAAAGGGCGAGCGACGGCGGAACTTGAGCCTGCTCGTGTTAATATTTAGGAAGCGGCTGCCTGAAACTTTTCATTTTGTCTTTAAAGCCTGAAATTGCAAATACCTATACGTTAATTGCAATATGAACTAGTTGGAGAATCACACGAGTGCCGATTGACATATCTTCGGAATTGGCTTTAGAGGAAAACCTCAAAACACCCTTACTTAAGATGGACAGTATTGTAGCGATCCCGTCAGCTAACTTTTGGGGGTTTTGTATGAAACGGATTCAGCTTTTCCGTGATCGAGCTCCTGTCTGCTATCAGTTTTACTGTTGTTCAGAATATTATGCAAATCTAACTTCCATTCGAATATCGATGACAAGATACCGATCGCATTGAAATACCAATATCGAATCCATCGCTTGGGGCGTGTTTCCTGAACGATTTACGCGAATTTCACGAACGAAAATGTCCCGTTTTCGTGAGATTTGTACATTTTCGTGACGACTTGACCATCTCTACCCTCGGTTTGAGCCATTGTCCCAGAAAATTGTTCGCTTTAAAATGCTTTTCAGCTTTTCTAAGTCAATGGAGGTGAAAGGCATGGGTATACGGTTTAAAACTGTCCATAAGTGAACATAGGGATTTTAAATTCGTAAATTGGGGCTGAATACAAAATTGCAATCATTTGAGCCCAATTAAATTTAGGCCCTAAGCATGCACTAATAATCGATAGTCTGATAACTTTATTATTACATTTATTTTTATTTTTTATTATCAATTTTATTCATTCATTCATTCAGCATGGCGCAGGGACCCAAAATGAGTCTTGGCCTCCGATAATAATATGTGCCACTTTGTTCGATCTTGAGCCATCTCTTGCCAGTTATCGGCCTGGAGCTCGCGAAGATCCTTCCCAACTTCTTCGCTCCAGCGATACCTGGGACGGCCGACGGGTCGTCGACCTGTAGGCCGTCCCAAGTATGCTCGTTTATCAGCATGGGTATCCTTCATTCTTTCTAGATGGCCGAGACTACATAAACTTTTAGAAAAAAATAAGGATCCCTCCTAAAACTTGAATAATGTAACGCAAGGTTTAAAAATTAGCTCTATAGTGTCTTTCATCGCATGCGCTGCGGAAACTATTGATGATGTAAAACAAATGTTCTAACACTACAATATTCACGAACACATCGATATCTACAAAAAACTTCGCGATACCATGTCAAACTATAGCGAGATATGTTCACAATGTAGTTACGATACGATATAAATACGTTTGTACATTTAAAATGCCGCCCAAAATCTGACCATTTCATCCTTATCCGAATAAATCATTTCGTATATGAGACTATTTTAATACGTGTCGATTAATTTTTGAATGATTTAAATCGGACATTCTAAAGATATTACAAATTTCAAATATCAATCGAAACAAATACCTACCACATTTACTTACTCTGAATGTCCACCCGTGCGAAGCCGGGACAACGTTTTACAACGTATTTACTTTACTACGAGACATTGGGCCCGTGGGGACCAGGAGCTCATCAGATTTCTCAAAACTTAACAGAGCGTTTGATCGATGCGACGCGTGACCAAAATGCTGGCACATATTTGGCGCAACGAATTAGCATTGCAATTCACGTGGCAATACTGCATTCATCATCTCAGCCATAAGATGTTCACTGCTGGACAAATGCCTCCCCCATATAGGGGGGATTTGACAATACTCGCCACGCTTAGCAGGCGGGCTGCCGAGCGTAGTTTGATTTCCGATCCTCAGAAGGTGCTGATGCCCACCTTCTGGTACGTGACCCCTTAGCCGACTCTTACGGCACCCACGGGAAGAGATGGGGAGTACTATTCTAGGCCGGTACCACCACGGCACCAAATAATAAACGGCATAAACGGCATTAATGTTATTTATAGAATCAAAAGTAATCATTTTTCTAAATAGTAAAAACTTGGAGGGAATACTCCCCAGAATGCTGACAGAATGTTAAGGTGAAACCTTAACCTTGTAGTTTTAACATTTATTTAAGTTTTTTTTCTAGTGTACATACTTACTAAGATAAATTTAATGAAATGTTGTCACCTGGAATTTAATGATGAAATTATAATAATAATTATGTCAACAAAAATATATTCAGTATTTTAATTTTATCACACTTTTTTGCTGATACAGCTGTATCAGCAAAAAAGTGTCAGCTAAAATATGAATGTATTTATAACAGTTCAAGAGTAAAATCTAAACAAATATGCCAATATATTTTTGGGCCGGATTTATCAATATTTCGCCTATGTGCGATGGGATAATCGTTTACCAGCAAGACGATTGTAAAACCCTTGATTGTGTGTGATTGTAAAAACCTTGATTCCTTGGAAATTGGTTTAAGCAAAAACTTCATTACCTCGTTGGGATCGATTTTCCTTTAATAAAATTATCTTCTTCTGTAGGTATCTCTAGCGGTGAACTCTAAACCCCGGCTCTCAATTTAGTTTTTCTCCGAAACAGACAGGAAACGTGCTTGTTTATTTGGATTAGGTCTGTATACTGTGTGAACTATACAATTTTCTTATACATTTGGGTGGTAAAACGTATCTGCAGCACTTGTTATTCAGTTACTTCATTCACAAACTATTGTTAGTTGCAATTAAAGATTCCAGTCGTCGAATCTAGCTCGGCTGGCTAGCGTTCGGGAAACGTCTTTTCGTCCAAATACCACAATGCTTGAAAACGAAGGTCTTCAAACAGTGTGTGTTATTAGTGATGACTTATGGAACTGGTTTCGACTGCCTTGTGAGCAGGCTCAAAGTCGCACAGCGAGCTATGGAGAGGGCTAGGCTCAGGGTTTCTCTGCGCGATCGATTCAGAAATTAGGAGATCCGTAGAACAACGAAAGCCGCTGACATAGCTCAGTGAATTAGGAAGTCGAAGTGGCAGTGGGTAGGGCACATAGCTCGAAGAAGTGATGACCGTTGGAGTGAAAAGGTTCTGGAACGGCAAGCGCAGCATAGGACGGTGACCGACAAGGTGGATAGACAAGCTATATCGCAGGTACCTAAGGGCTACCATCCGTCCCTTGTGGAAATCAATAGGGGAGGCATATGTCAAGTCGTGTTACCGATGGAAGTCCTATAGCTGAGATGATAATGATGATGATTGTTAGTTTATCAAAATGTAATATTGACTCGTCTTGAAGTTTCGTTCAAGTTACACATAAATTAAGTACCTAAAAAGCTGAGCAGGAAATCTGCTCAATATTTCCATTGGCAGGATGGATTCAGATTATGATCACAGTGGAATCTGGTAATAAGTAGGTGTTTACGTCGCGATTACTCGACAATTTCAGTATTGCTTGTAGAGTCAGCGATTGTTTACACTTTTCAAAATCAAATGTGTGTTTAGAGAAAAAACATACACAAACACGTCATATTGTATTCAGGTCCTTGAGAGCCAGGCAACCAGGCACAGTCCTGCGTTATTGCACCTTAGACGGAGCTCTGGCGTCACAAACAGAAATAAAAAATGTACCGACTTCAACACTCAAAAGTGTTAAATAACTTGTCGAAGTCGGTACCATGAGCACAATATTGTGATGATAGTTACTTTTGCTAACTATCATGGTACCGACTTCAACAAGTTATTTCACATTTTTGAGTGTTGAAGTCGGTTCCATTATTTTGTACATTTTTTTTCACTCTATTCAGTGACCTTTGCTACTCATCAATTGTCATTTTGTATGTTCTCCGATGTCTTCAACCGCAAGTATATTATCGTCGAGGTATGCGTAGCACTTTTCAGTTATTGGAGTGTAACTCAAAAATCGCTTATCTGATTTAAATCACATTTAAATGGGACCACCATGAAAGTATATTCTATCAAACAAAAAAGAATCATCAAAATCGATTCATAAACGACGAAGTTTATGAACATACATATCCTACTTTTTTGAAGTCGGTTAAAAATACACCCAAATAATGATTGGGAGCCTATTACTTTTTGAAGATGATTTAAAATATTGTAATACATGTCTTTACGAAGATAATATGTCTACGTACATTTTATCGAATCGAAATTGAGTTTACCTATATCATTTACGAAGCGATCAACGGAATCGAGATTGATCGAAGGATAAAATTACATCGTAAAAGATACCTACCTATTATACATGTGCAAAAGATTGGTATATTTATTATCTACCAATATATCATATCAGTGTCTTTTGCTGTATGATTAAACGATTTGAGAATTACTTTATCAATGTATAAAACACGGGAGTTACTAACGTAATAAGTCAGAGGGTTCCGACTATAGTTTCAACCACATTCGGTGGTCTTTTTCAAGGAGAATACGGGGCGCTCGCGGACGCGGTCGCGATTCGCCTAGTACTCTGAGTACTAGTATGAGTACTAGGCGAATCGCGACCGCGTCACCGCGTTATTACGTGAGTAACTCCCGTGTTTTATACATTGATAATGTCTCAAAACCACGTCAGTTTTAATAACAAAATTGAGAATTACTCGCAGTCCTTTATGTCTTGACCATCATATCACTATTTTTATTACTCTCTTGCTGTTCTAATGTGTATTCTTGTGTGCTCTGTTCCGTGTTTAAAGTGGAGGGAACGCGGAGGTGGGAGAGCGTTGTCCGGACGTAGAAGGTACCTTTAACTTGGTATACCTACCACTAAAAGGACAATAATTGCATCTTGATTGCATTGCGGTAGAAATTACTTTTTAATTATTATAATTAATGTGATGTGATCTAATATCTAATTCGATGATCAATATTAACATATTTAAACCACTACTATAAATCCGAAACCAAACGCTTGCGTGTTTTATCCGGGTACAGCGACATCTCTTGTAATATGTATAAACTAAAGTAGGTCAACAGATGACTACGTTCTTGAATCTAGATGATGAGCATTATAAGTAACTTTAGACATTTGAGTACAATCTAAAACGATGATGTTGAATAAGAGCATCCACCTACGAAGTGCGTACTAAAACCACGGCGTTGAAAAGTTCAACGAAACAGCTGATTTATTGTGAACATATGTAAGATATGATATGTTAAGAGTGAGACACGTTCGCTGCTTTGTTTTCATATATGTGTAATAAATAACCTTTACAAAACGTAAATTGTGTTTACTTTTTGTACATTAATAACAGCTTTGATGTATTTTTTTCTTCCAAAGTTCAATATGAAAATCAGCTTCTACGCACGTATGAAGCACGTAATATGTATCTGTTTTTTTATGCTGTATATATTGACGTACTACGTGTCAGTATAGGTTTTTTCGAGCCACCGTATAGCTACCACCACCCTCAAGTTTGAAAAACTGTCACCAAACAAATAGTGTGTTCAGGCAGCAGTCCTTGAGAGCCAGTACGTAAGCATTCTAATTCTAGCGTGATAACATCTTCGACCACATTGTCACTGACCATCAAGTGAGATAGTGGTCAAGCGCACCGGTGTGAAGTTAGCGGCCAAAAGTTAGCGGCCTTCGATAACCCGACCAAATGAAGAAGTCGCACATTAAAAAATATCTATTATAATATGTAAGCGAAAAGACGAAATAAAGAGAAGTGGGAGATGGAGTAAGATTCAAGGGTGAATCGTATGTTACTAAAAGAACGCCGGGCGTACAAGTGCGAAAAAGTCGTTAAATCTTTGGCCTGTCGGTGTTATCCTGCAGATTTGACCGTGTTAACGAAGAGGTATCAACTTGCGATAAGTACTGTTAGATAGCTCTTTTATTAAGCTTTAAAATATATATTGTAAAAATGAGTGCAGACATTTGCAAGAGTCCAAAAAGATTTTTATTTTATTAGCCGCTAGTTTGCCCACGAAGATTTGAACGTGTTATCGAAAAGGTATCAACTTGCGAGTAATACTGTTAGATAGCTTTTGTGATGTTCTTTCTAAGGTATATCATGAAAATTAGTGCAGACGTTCGCAAATGTCGTAAAAGTCCATTTTACTTAAAAAAATTAAATTTTTGCAGATTTGACCATGTTATCGAAAAGGTATCAACTTGCGAATGGTACCGTTAGATAGCCCTTGTAATAGGCTTTCAAAAACATATTGTGAAAATTAGTGCAGACGTTTGCAAGAGTCCAAAAATATTAATTTTTAATCAGCCGCTAGTTTGCCCACGAAGATTTGACCGTGTTATCGACAAGGTATCAACTTGCGAGTAATACTGTTAGATAGCTCTTGTGATGTTCTTTCTAAGGTATATCATGAAAATTAGTGCAGACGTTCGCAAAAGTCGTAAAAGTCCGTTTTACTTTAAAAAATTGAGATTTTTGCAGATTTGACCATGTTATCGAAAAGGTATCAACTTGCGAATGGTACCGTTAGATAGCTCTTGTAATAGGCTTTCAAAAACATATTGTAAAAATTTGTGCAGACGTTTGCAAGGGTCCAAAAATATTAATTTTTTATTAGCCGCTAGTTTGCCCACGAAGATTTGACCGTGTTATCGACAAGGTATCAACTTGCGAGTAATACTGTTAGATAGCTTTTGTGATGTTCTTTCTAAGGTATATCATGAAAATTAGTGCAGACGTTCGCAAAAGTCGTAAAAGTCCGTTTTACTTAAAAAAATTGAGATTTTTGCAGATTTGACCATGTTATCGAAAAGGTATCAACTTGCGAATGGTACCGTTAGATAGGTCTTGTAATAGGCTTTCAAAAACATATTGTGAAAATTAGTGCAGACGTTTGCAAGAGTCCAAAAATATTAATTTTTTATTAGCCGCTAGTTTGCCCACGAAGATTTGACCGTGTTATCGACAAGGTATCAACTTGCGAGTAAAACTGTTAGATAGCTTTTGTGATGATCTTTCTAAGGTATATCATGAAAATTAGTGCAGACGTTCGCAAAAGTCGTAAAAGTCCGTTTTACTTAAAAAAATTGAGATTTTTGCAGATTTGACCATGTTATCGAAAAGGTATCAACTTGCGAATGGTACCGTTAGATAGCTCTTGTAATAGACTTTCAAAAACATATTGTGAAAATTAGTGCAGACGTTTGCAAGAGTCCAAAAATATTAATTTTTTATTAGCCGCTAGTTTGCCCACGAAGATTTGACCGTGTTATCGACAAGGTATCAACTTGCGAGTAATACTGTTAGATAGCTTTTGTGATGTTCTTTCTAAGGTATATCATGAAAATTAGTGCAGACGTTCGCAAAAGTCGTAAAAGTCCGTTTTACTTAAAAAAATTGAGATTTTTGCAGATTTGACCATGTTATTGAAAAGGTATCAACTTGCGAATGGTACCGTTAGATAGGTCTTGTAATAGGCTTTCAAAAACATATTGTGAAAATTAGTGCAGACGTTTGCAAGAGTCCAAAAATATTATTTTTTTATTAGCCGCTAGTTTGCCCACAAAGATTTGACCGTGTTATCGACAAGGTATCAACTTGCGAGTAATACTGTTAGATAGCTCTTGTGATATTTTTTCTAAGGTTTATCATAAAAATTAGTGCAGACGTTCGCAAAAGTCGAAAAAGTCCATTTTATTTTAAAAAATTGAGATTTTGCAGATTTGACCATGTTATCGAAAAGGTATCAACTTGCGAATGGTACCGTTAGATAGCTCTTGTAATAGGCTTTCAAAAACATATTGTGAAAATTAGTGCAGACGTTTGCAAGAGTCCAAAAATATTAATTTTTTATTAGCCGCTAGTTTGCCCACGAAGATTTGACCGTGTTATCGACAAGGTATCAACTTGCGAGTAATACTGTTAGATAGCTTTTATGATGTTCTTTCTAACATATATCGTGAAAATTAGTGCAGACGTTCGCAAAAGTCGTAAAAGTCCGCTTTACTTAAAAAATTTGAGATTTTTGCAGATTTGCTCATGTTATCGAAAAGGTATCAACTTGCGAATGGTACCGTTAGATAGCTCTTGTAATAGGCTTTCAAAAACATATTGTGAAAATTAGTGCAGACGTTTGGAAGAGTCCAAAAATATTAATTTTTTATTGGCCGCTAGTTTGCCCACGAAGATTTGACCGTGTTATCGAAAAGGTATCAACTTGCGAGTGATACCGTTAGATAGCTCTTGTCATGTACTTTCTAGCGTATATCGTGAAATTTAGTGCAGACGTTCGCAAAAGTTGAAAAAGTCCGTTTTACTAAAAAAAATTGAGAGAACGTTTGCATGCATGCCGTGATACCTTCTCGATAACATGGTCGAATCTGCAAAAATCTCAATTTTTTAAAGTAAAACGGACTTTTTCGACTTTTGCGAACGTCTGCACTAATTTTCACGATATACCTTAGAAAGAACATCACAAAAGCTATCTAACAGTATTACTCGCAAGTTGATACCTTGTCGATAACACGGTCAAATCTTCGTGGGCAAACTAGCGGCTAATAAAAATTAATATTTTTGGACTCTTGCAAACGTTTGCACTAATTTTCACAATATGTTTTTGAAAGCCTATTACAAGAGCTATCTAAAGGTACCATTCGCAAGTTGATACCTTTTCGATAACATGGTCAAATCTGCAAAAATCTCAATTTTTTAAAGTAAAACGGACTTTTACGACTTTTGCGAACGTCTGCACTAATTTTCACGATAAACGTTAGAAAGTACATGACAAGAGCTATCTAATGGTATCACTCGCAAGTTGATACCTTTTCGATAACACGGTCAAATCTTCGTGGGCAAACTAGCGGCCAATAAAAATTAATATTTTTGGACTCTTGCAAACGTTTGCACTAATTTTCACAATATGTTTTTGAAAGCCTATTACAAGAGCTATCTAACGGTACCATTCGCAAGTTGATACCTTTTCGATAACATGGTCAAATCTGCAAAAATCTCAATTTTTTAAAGTAAAACGGACTTTTACGACTTTTGCGAACGTCTGCACTAATTTTCATGACATACCTTAGAAAGAACATCACAAAAGCTATCTAACAGTATTACTCGCAAGTTGATACCTTGTCGATAACACGGTCAAATCTTCGTGGGCAAACTAGCGGCTAATAAAAATTAATATTTTTGGACTCTTGCAAACGTTTGCACTAATTTTCACAATATGTTTTTGAAAGCCTATTACAAGAGCTATCTAAAGGTACCATTCGCAAGTTGATACCTTTTCGATAACATGGTCAAATCTGCAAAAATCTCAATTTTTTAAAGTAAAACGGACTTTTACGACTTTTGCGAACGTCTGCACTAATTTTCACGATAAACGTTAGAACGTACATCACAAAAGCTATCTAACAGTATTACTCGCAAGTTGATACCTTGTCGATAACACGGTCATATCTTCGTGGGCAAACTAGCGGCTAATAAAAAATTAATATTTTTGGACTCTTGCAAACGTCTGCACTATTTTTCACAATATGTTTTTGAAAGCCTTTTACAAGCGCTATCTAATGGTACCATTCGCAAGTTGATACCTTTTCGATAACATGGTCAAATCTGCAAAAAACCTCAAATTTTTTAAGTAAAACGGACTTTTGCGACATTTGCGAACGTCTGCACTAATTTTTATGATAAACGCTAGAAAGAACATGAAAAGAGCTATCTAACGGTATCCTTTGCAAGTTGATACCTTGTCGATAACACGGTCAAATCTTCGTGGGCAAACTAGTGGCTAATAAAAAAATAATATTTTTGGACTCTTGCAAACGTCTGCACTAATTTTTACAATATGTTTTTGAAAGCCTTTTACAAGAGCTATCTAACGGTACCATTCGCAAGTTGATACCTTTTCGATAACATGGTCAAATCTGCAAAAATCTCATTTTTTTTCAAGTAAAACGGACTTTTATGACTTTTGCGAACGTCTGCACTAATTTTCACGATATACCTTAGAAAGAACATCACAAAAGCTATCTAACAGTATTACTCGCAAGTTGATACCTTGTCGATAACACGGTCAAATCTTCGTGGGCAAACCAGCGGCTAATAAAAAATTAATATTTTTGGACTCTTGCAAACGTCTGCACTAATTTTCACAATATGTTTTTGAAAGTCTATTACAAGAGCTATCTAACGGTACCATTCGCAAGTTGATACCTTTTCGATAACATGGTCAAATCTGCAAAAATCTCAATTTTTTAAAGTAAAACGGACTTTTACGACTTTTGCGAACGTCTGCACTAATTTTCACGATATACGTTAGAACGTACATCACAAAAGCTATCTAACAGTATTACTCGCAAGTTGATACCTTGTCGATAACACGGTCAAATCTTCGTGGGCAAACTAGCGGCTAATAAAAAATTAATATTTTTGGACTCTTGCAAACGTCTGCACTAATTTTCACAATATGTATTTGAAAGCCTATTACAAGAGCTATCTAACGGTACCTTTGGCAAGTTGATACCTTTTCGATAACATGGTCAAATCTGCAAAAATCTCAATTTTTTAAAGTAAAACGGACTTTTACGACTTTTGCGAACGTCTGCACTAATTTTCACGATAAACGTTAGAACGTACATCACAAAAGCTATCTAACAGTATTACTCGCAAGTTGATACCTTGTCGATAACACGGTCATATCTTCGTGGGCAAACTAGCGGCTAATAAAAAATTAATATTTTTGGACTCTTGCAAACGTCTGCACTATTTTTCACAATATGTTTTTGAAAGCCTTTTACAAGCGCTATCTAATGGTACCATTCGCAAGTTGATACCTTTTCGATAACATGGTCAAATCTGCAAAAAACCTCAATTTTTTTAAGTAAAACGGACTTTTGCGACATTTGCGAACGTCTGCACTAATTTTTATGATAAACGCTAGAAAGAACATGAAAAGAGCTATCTAACGGTATCCTTTGCAAGTTGATACCTTGTCGATAACACGGTCAAATCTTCGTGGGCAAACTAGCGGCTAATAAAAAAATAATATTTTTGGAATCTTGCAAACGTCTGCACTAATTTTCACAATATGTTTTTGAAAGCCTTTTACAAGAGCTATCTAACGGTACCATTCGCAAGTTGATACCTTTTCGATAACATGGTCAAATCTGCAAAAATCTCATTTTTTTTCAAGTAAAACGGACTTTTATGACTTTTGCGAACGTCTGCACTAATTTTCACGATATACCTCAGAAAGAACATTACAAAAGCTATCTGACAGTATTACTCGCAAGTTGATACCTTGTCGATAACACGGTCAAATCTTCGTGGGCAAACTAGCGGCTAATAAAAAATTAATATTTTTGGACTCTTGCAAACGTCTGCACTAATTTTCACAATATGTTTTTGAAAGTCTATTACAAGAGCTATCTAACGGTACCATTCGCAAGTTGATACCTTTTCGATAACATGGTCAAATCTGCAAAAATCTTAAATTTTTTAAATAAAATGGACTTTTTCGACTTTTGCGAACGTCTGCACTAATTTTCATGATATACCTTAGAAAGAACATCACAAGAGCTATCTAACAGTATTACTCGCAAGTTGATACCTTGTCGATAACAAGGTCAAATCTTCGTGGGCAAACTAGCGGCTAATAAAAAAATAATATTTTTAGACTCTTGCAAACGTCTGCACTAATTTTCACAATATGTTTTTGAAAGCCTATTACAAGAGCTGTCTAACGGTACCATTCGCAAGTTGATACCTTTTCGATAACATGGTCAAATCTGCAAAAATCTCAATTTTTTAAAGTAAAACGGACTTTTACGACTTTTGCGAACGTCTGCACTAATTTTCACGATATACGCTAGAAAGTACATGACAAGAGCTATCTAATGGTATCACTCGCAAGTTGATACCTTTTCGATAACACGGTCAAATCTTCGTGGGCAAACTAGCGGCCAATAAAAAATTAATATTTTTGGACTCTTCCAAACGTCTGCACTAATTTTCACAATATGTTTTTGAAAGCCTATTACAAGAGCTATCTAACGGTACCATTCGCAAGTTGATACCTTTTCGATAACATGAGCAAATCTGCAAAAATCTCAAATTTTTTAAGTAAAGCGGACTTTTACGACTTTTGCGAACGTCTGCACTAATTTTCACGATACATGTTAGAAAGAACATCATAAAAGCTATCTAACAGTATTACTCGCAAGTTGATACCTTGTCGATAACACGGTCAAATCTTCGTGGGCAAACTAGCGGCTAATAAAAAATTAATATTTTTGGACTCTTGCAAACGTCTGCACTAATTTTCACAATATGTTTTTGAAAGCCTATTACAAGAGCTATCTAACGGTACCATTCGCAAGTTGATACCTTTTCGATAACATGGTCAAATCTGCAAAAATCTCAATTTTTTAAAGTAAAACGGACTTTTACGACTTTTGCGAACGTCTGCACTAATTTTCACGATATACGTTAGAACGTACATCACAAAAGCTATCTAACAGTATTACTCGCAAGTTGATACCTTGTCGATAACACGGTCAAATCTTCGTGGGCAAACTAGCGGCTAATAAAAAATTAATATTTTTGGACTCTTGCAAACGTCTGCACTAATTTTCACAATATGTTTTTGAAAGCCTATTACAAGAGCTATCTAACGGTACCTTTCGCAAGTTGATACCTTTTCGATAACACGGTCAAATCTGCAGGATAACACCGAGAGGCCAAAGATCTAACGACTTTTTCGCACTTGTACGCCCGGCGTTCTTTTAGTAACATACGATTCACCCTTGAATCTTACTCCATCTCCCACTTCTCTTTATTTCGTCTTTTCGCTTACATATTATAATAGATATTTTTTAAAGTGCGACTTCTTCATTTGGTCGGGTTATCGAAGGCCGCTAACTTTTGGCCGCTAACTTCACACCGGTGTCAAGCGCTAGATCTATACGGTTTATATACAAAAATATCATAATAGCGATAACTGTAGACACTTACTAATTCATGTCTGTTACGGCCTATGTGAGTTGTTTTGGTATCAGATCAAACCGGTTCGCCGAGATCTGCCGACTTTCATTTTTAACTGCAAACTAACTAGTTTAATTACTTTTAACTGTTGTGCCGTTCTTCCTGACGTTATTTATGTCTTTGTTCTCAGGTAAGCAAAGTTTATGACGAAGCAGGAGATATATGGTATATGGATCATGAGGTAAACAATCATTTTAAAAAAGAAACAGTTGTAACGCGAGAAGATCACACACATATGGAGACCGACCGCACTTTTCAGTCCACTTACCTCTACTGGGCTGCGTTCAGCGGCTTCGGCCAAATATTGATCGACCAATATTTGATTGATGTCTCACGAACGGCTACTCCATAGCATGTCACAGAAGAAGAAGAGGAAGTCACTTACAATGATCGTAGATCACGTGATAGTTACCACTGCATATGTCACTTTTGACAGCCGATCAAGATTTGATCGATTCTAGAGGTAGAAAGATTACGGTCTAGTCGATCATAATTTGGTCTGACAGGTTGACGTGAACGGTCATGATCAAATATTGGGTGGAGTAAGTAATGCTCTAATTGAGCTCATGAATGCCGCATATCCGCTGTCAGAGCAAGATATGGCTTGGCCGATGGAGCTGCTGAACGCAGCCCTGAAATGCTATCACGAACCGTGAACCATTAAGACCACCAAATCTTGAGATCTAAAAAAAGATGACAAGAAGACCCAATTATGAACATCATTGTATGAGTATTATTCAGGTGTCCATGTTGTCCATAGGCTAAGGTGGCGGCGGCGCGGCGATGGCTTACCTACCTGGGGGTCATCCGCCTAAAAATATTGCTTTGACTATTGCTATAGCTTTCGAGTTTAATTCCATCTCTTCGAACCTAAAAAAGCTATCAATTGATGAAACATTCTTAGGTTCGAAAAGAAGGAAAAAACTCGAAAGCTATAGCAATAGTCAAATCAATATTTTTAGGCGGATGAGCCCCTGTCGTTAGGCGCTTGTTTGCCGCTGGTCACATTAAAAACCATTATATCTATTTATATCATCTAGTTTGCAGCATTTGGCACAATGCTGAGCCAAAACCTGTTCAACCACACTAAATTAAATACCTTTTGTCATTTTTAATGTTATAAAGTACTCTGTAATTACATATAATTCGTACAATAGTGACATCACTCATGCCATGCACATGTTGAATAATTAAAACATATTATATTTATATATCGTGAATGTACAGAATGTACAGAATGTACTCATAATATTATGTCTATAACATATATAAAAATTGATAAATATAAGTAGCTAGAAAAGCAATTCAGATAATATCCTGCATTGTTTTAATTCACTTTAACAATGATTTACTGTAGATGAGGAAAACAAACAGCAAATATTGGATTTGCAGCCTTATTAGTGTCTAAGTCAAAACTACAAACAGAAAATAAGTATACTTTTTGTGAGGAATGTATGGCTTCCAATAATTAAATTTCTATCGCTATTCATTTCGTGTCACGTTATAAAATCTTGGATCTAAGGATACTAAGGTAACACTGACCGCATTTCGGTACGCAGCATCTAACTAACAGGGGAAATGCGCCTACTTTCTTTCCCTGCAACACAGACGCTGACTATTCTCTGATCCAAAACAATGTACACACCAGCAAGCTCTACTTGAATGTCAGCTCAGTCAACTGGTAGCTAAAGTTCACTTTCGTTGGAGCTATTGCTGTGGCTATTGTTAGTTAAGCCGCGAGCATAGTGCGCAAGATCCCGTTTATTTTTCCATGGTGAGATGGGTGTAGTGGCGCGGTTTGGTTAGTCGTCCGCAGATCGAGGCACGGACGAGACGTGTTGGTGGGTGTTTTAGTGACGATATCTCAGTGATTGGAACATGTGTTGTGCTTGAATAATAAAGATGACCGGTGAAATTCAGAGCGGCAACAAATGGTATGCGTTTGTTGGGGACGTGTAGCTGAGCCGGAGGTGATGCACTTGCGTGCACTCCTTTCACTGGAACGAACTCCCGGCATGAAGGGCCAACCGGTTTGGTAAGATTAATTCACTCTTAGACAGCCCTAGCCTTTTATTGACACTTAGAGATCACTATAGTTGCTTGACGCCACTATCGTACTTTCATTTTGCTTATTCTCGTGATTTAGTATAAACAACGCTTTATCGGTTCCTACGTGAATCTGATAGTGAGAAATGTATTTGAATATTTCTGAGGTGCTGATGCTTCCAAAAAAGCTATTGAAATTATTGTTTCCCACATTTTATACAACTGATTTACAAACAAATAGGTATCGTCCCAAATTTCACACGCCTCCAAATTTCTGTATTCTGGCAGCGCTTATTAGAATTCATTATTCATTACATTTGGCCCGTAGAATAAACATGATGATTTACACATTTCTATGTATTAAAATGTTCCTATAGATAGTTACGGACAATGATATTATATGTTGGTTACGGATATTTATAGGAACTTATTTATCGGTACTTTATTATTGGTTTATGTATCTGTCAGTGATGTTTACCTATATTACTTATGCCTGAGGTAAAATAATTATTCAATTTACAGAATAGGAATTCCCTGCTCTTATAAATGTAGTACATATTAGAATAAAGGTACAATGTAATAACAAAAGCAAACCAATCAAGGTAATTTCAATGTAAGGGTTAATAATCACATTGTAATTCAATTACACTTTAATTTTTACACGAATTCGATTAATTATAACTTATTGTTTTTAGTAACGCACATGTTGCGTTACTAGAACGTGTCGTTGCAGTCGTCTCCATATTTTAGTAAAAAAAAATATATTTTACCTTGAATGCTTATATAAAATTTTCTTCCTATATTTTGCTATAGGTATGTACATACTGTAGGTACATATAATAGTCAGTTTATGAAATACCTATATGAATAATCTCAATAATTACCTACTTATAATACCTACTTGGAATTCATTATACTACTTAGTGTGTTCAGGCAGCCTTCCTTGTGAGTATAGCGTGATAACATGTTCGACCACATCGTGACTGACCATCAAGTGGGATAGTGGTCAAATGCTAGAAGCAAGTAGACCCTTAAAGTATAAAAAAATAGCTTTATTTGATTTTACTGTTAACTATATTCAAAGAAGCTATTGAATCGTTTAACTAATTGTAGTAAGTTGACGTGTGATCCTTTTGTGCAGTTAACCTTGATCTAACCAAACATAATATCTAACCAAATAACATTTAGGAAAACACAGCACAGTACCTATACAATGCCTTTCCTAACGACAAAAGAATGCAGATTTGAAAAATTTGAGTCTGAGAGTAGCTGAAGCAAGAGGAGATTTGCCAGAATTGTATCATTTAGAAGGCGCTGTGGTCTCAGCCTACTCCGCTAGGAAATAGGCGTGACGTATGTTATTTATTTTATTTATTATTTTATTTTAAATGTTGATAAGATACAATGTCTTATAAGTCATGTATACATACGTACCTAGATACGTTTTAATTAATACAATAAATAAAAAATATTCACACAGTATTTTACTATGATATAAATATTAATTCACTTCATCGTATTTAAATATATAATATTTTTTTACAACAATCGCGAGTTACGTCCTTAATCACGTGAGTCTTAGCCGGTTCTCTATAACAAATAGGTACTTTGTTATGCTATGTTTTAGTTTGCAAAGTTAGCAACGAATTTCAATCGATGGATAATCTGTGGATGATAAATGACAATAGAAGCTACGGTATCCAGTTAAGAAGTGAACACACGGACAATATTGTTCTTAATTTGAAAACATAATCTTGAGTTTACTAACACAGCTTCATCTTTCTATATCTAAGGTTTATTTTGCTTTGATGGTAGCAGCTGATATGTCACTTTTGTTTGTTTTGTGATTAAGAAAATTTGTAATTCATTGTCACATGTTTTCAAGAACGAGCCATTGGACTTTGATATCTAATGTATAAGCAATTAGTATTCGAAATTTGGATATGGAGATTATCATATGCAAGTATGTTTTGATTGACGTGCAAAGAGCAACGCATGTCGGAAATTTAAATCATGAAACCTTGAATTTTAAAATGTGGTCAAACATATTTCTTAAAAGGAATGATTCTTCTTCATCTTCTTGAATCATTGTCGATTTCAATATATATCGAAATAATATAACGTAGGTACCTACTTTGGTATTTTAAATATTTCTCTACATATATTGTTCTTCTATAACCAACACGAAAAATCTAAAATAAAGGATGGAAGGGAAAATAAGAAAAAAGAAAGGAGGGATTTCATTTTTATGTTAACATGATGTTAACATAAAAATGAAGGGAAAATAAGAAAAAAGAAAGGAGGGATTTCATTTTTATGTTAACATGAAAATGAAATCCCTCCTTTCTTTTTTCTTATTTTCCCTTCCTTCCTTTATTTTAGATTTTTCGTGTTGGTTATAGAAACATACTCTCGTATCACAATACATATAGGTACTAGCGGCTAAAATATGTTAACCAACCTATGGTTAAATATTTGAACCGTTTGGTGTCGAGACATTGACCCCGTGGGGACCGGGAGCTCATCGGATTTTCCAAAACCTATCAGATAATTTAGTCACGCATCTTTTTCGTTGGGGAAGGCAGAGATAGCAACATTCCACTTGCTACGATCCTGAGATACTTCTTTCGAGTCTTTAGGTTTCATGCCTGCTCTGCAATTGCGGGTATTTTTTACTAACATATAATAATGTAATATTCATCCTTAAGTCCTTCGATAACATAACAATAACCCGTGTCATAAGTCAACAAGTATAGGCATATACTATACTTTGTTCAGAGATAAACCGTTTCTTTTAAACTAAATGTTGCCCTTAGATAATCCCATAAGCCGGCTCAGAGAGATTGCCTCCGAGATAATACTTTACTTGGTGGTTCAGTCTCTCCGGGGATAAATCTTATTTACGGTTACCTACATTGCATTTTATGAGCTGGAAAAATATTCTAATAACTACAGTGAAGAGGTTTTAGTCTAGAATTTATTTGCGTAATATTGGAAGTAAAATATTGCCATGTAAAGACGTTTATCAAGACATTGCATCTTAGTCTCAGTTGATTTAATTCGTAATCTACTTGAGGGTTCAAAGGGTTGTCATGTAGTTCTAGCTTAACTTAACTACTTAGCTTTTTTGAAATAAGTGCTGTTTAAATGAAAATTAATAAATGTAAATAAATTTCAATCTCGTATTTTCGTACTAGCAGATCCGCTCGCAGCTACTTTCGGGTCACTCACAGTATATAAAAATATTTTTGAATTGTATGGAATTTTTAGAGAAAATTCTTTTTAGCCAAATATAGCTATTCTTAAACCATCCCCATCAAATAGCAAATACCCTTAAATGATTGGATTTGTAATTGGATTTTCCTGTACTGTTTTAATTAAATTCAACAATCAGCTTCGTAACCGTTTCTTAAAATGACATCTGGCCTGATAGGTACTTAAAATAATAGACATACAACTTTGGAAGAGCAACCTTAATAATATATCCAGTAGTTTTTTTATAACAAGTTATTACACGGCTTCCTGACATCCTAATAAAATTCAGTTCTACTAGTAGTGTCACTAGTTCTAGCTAGGAATCTTCATTACCATGAAAACAATAGCGGAAATCGTATTCTATATTCACCACTTCTTTTTTTACTATAAGTAGCTTTATTAACATTAGTCGCCTGGCCACAATACTGGCACATATTTGGCTCAACGAATCAGCATTGTAATTTAATGGAGCAATGCTGCTAGCATCCTGAATCCTGAGTATATAGGTCTACTAACTGAAGTGGGGTTGAGCCATCTATGCAAGCGACATCTAGTGTGGTGCTCAAATACTATTGTAGTAGCATACTCGTACTGTAATTATTCTGTTGTTACTGTACTGTTTACTTTAATACATCACAGAATAATACACAGCTAATGCTGTAAAAAAGGAGGAACTCGCAAGAAGTTAATATAAGTTGTTACTAGATCACTAACTAAAAGCAAAATGTCTGTTTGAAAGTCATTCCACGTGTCACGTCCTTGACTGATGGATGAGTAAACTTTCTCAAGAACAGTGTTGACAGCAACAACGTCTGGATAAGTTTACTCTTCAAATTATATTTCCTGTTTTTATTACTAACGAACAAAAGAGTTTACATTTTTGAAGTCTTGCAGACGCAAATTTAATAGTTTCTTGACAGTAATTTGTTCGTAATAAACATACAATACTAATTTAATAGTTTCTTGACAGTAATTTTTTCGTAATAAACATACAATACGTGTAGTATTGTATGTTTATTACGAACAAATTACTGTCAAGAAACTATTAAATTTGCGTCTGCAAGTCTAGAAAAAGGTACCTATTTATTTTACTTACAATAAAATACAAAACACTTCATAATAAAAATTAAACATATATGTACCATGTACAATCAACTGTTGAGTCTATAGAGAGACAAGCTAAAAGACACAAAAAGATATAAATAATCTCTAGACGTGTCAAGAGTTCAAAGCCTGCAGCATCGACCTAAAGTCGCTAGTTTATCGGTATTTTACCGGATACATTTCGGGGAGTGCACCCTGGAGCTACATAATTTAATTCCTCCTTCCGCATTCCATCAAACAAGAGTCAGACCTGATGTTAAGTGATGATGTGGTCTAAGATGGATCACGCCTCCCTAGAATATATCTGTTCACACGTGACTTAAAGATGCCAATATTATATCTATGAGGAAACACAGACAGATCGGAATTCCACTCGTTAGCTGTATCACGCACCATGAATGTGGAAGCAAACCGCTTTGTGCGACAGGTTGGTACGTCTACCATAAATGGATGTCGCTTTGCCGTAGTGGACACTGAACTGAACGTTTACTTGTAGATTATGCACAGACATAAATTAGCGAAAGCTTTCTTTTTTATCAACTTTTCTACAGCACAGCGTGCACATTCACGGAAACTTGATGCAAGATGTTTTAATTCTCCATTGTTACACGTCAAAAACCTCACAAAAAGTTTTTTTTAAACAATTTTTACCAAACAATAAACTGTTTGACCGACGGTGAACTGTATGGTAAAAACTGTTTTTTGACTGACGGTTGAATTGATAATCGGACGCTTTAAATTTTAGTGAACTCCACCCTAAGATGTAGAAGGTATGTAAATTTGTATATTGTATGTAGTTTATTTATTTAATCTATGTTATTAATATTTTATTGGTATGCCTATTTAAATTCATACTCTTTATTTGAGAGATAAAAATGCTATATTTTTATCTCTCAAATGAAGAGAATAAGCGTGACAGCTACCAATCTCTAAGCGCTAACGATGAAACGTTAGCGGTTAGAGAAAGAGAATCGATATGAAGCGATGCATCTTGTCTAGGGCCACTGTTCACGGATCTCTCGCCTGGCATCAACCCAAGGGTATTGCACACATGACATGATAGTATCACAATCAAAATACATTTACAAAATTTCGTGTCTGTAACGACGATCTTTAAGTAATGAGTTCTATACTACCGGCCACCTCTTGGCTCCGTCAACAGATCAACTTAAAAGTCCGTAAGTCAGAAGCCTTACGAATTCCTTGCTTTGCAAACTTCGCTTACTCTTTGAAGTTTATGAGTCGCCCGCGCCTTCCTAACAGTTTCCATAGGTCATACAATTGCTATACGTAAATACCTTTGCCTTGAATAATTGAAACTGTTTACTTCTGATGTTTACAACTATTGCCTTGACTCTTTGTTATCGGTAATCAGCGTTAGGTATTTGCTGCAACAACAAACATGCAATTTTAGCTGTATTTTTTTTATTGTGACTACGCACGATCTATGCACTTAACTAAACCTATTTTCAAATTATTTTACAACATCCCCTTAGATTTCTTTTATTTAATGTTAATAATAATACTAATATACATGATCGACATGTTAAGAGGCGGTTGGATCAAGATTTAGATGGAAAAGGCGGTACTCTTTGACACCGCGCTTATTGTATGAGGGTGCCTTACTCTATGGCCCTGACCAGCGGTTGCTTGGGCCGTGCTCCGCTGCTGGCAGGATTCTTAGGTATAGGATTTTTAAAATATCTTCATAAATTTTTGTTTTCATCTACATATATTGAATAAACTAGGCTTAAGAAAGAAAAAAAATAAAGAGGAATAATAATAAGCAAGAAAAAGTAGTTCACAATACATCCACACTAGGATTCCCTGTGTTGTGGATGTAAGATTACAAAAAATATTGTAGTATATATATAATATATTGTATACAAGTTGCATACGTGTTTTTAAGAGCATTACATAAATTATTATGTAGAAATAAACTATGCCTACGTATGATAGGCCTGATATGCCTGCCCCGTTTCCCCTTGTATCTAATATAAAGTTTATTATAGCCAGAAATAATTTTACTCAATATTTTTTTGTAACAAGGCCGGTTAACATTTGTTATATATTAGTAAAGTTGTTATTTACTGATATAGCATTATCGGCCATAATTTGAGATCTCTTCAGATTCAATCTTAAACTTTCTTAAATGGCTACATTCAAAGCTAAAGCTGGTCTTTATCCTTTGCTAATAAATATTTTACTGTATGTGTAGATACATTTTATAACTTTTGTTTTTGATGATAAAATCTCGAGGGTATTACCGAGCAGACATAATCCAAGTTACAACTTTCACGAATGTTTCTCGTTGTTTTAATTACGACTTACATTACGTAATATGTAAGCCGAGTACCTAGATAGGAGTCACCATTGTGACTTTCGAGTCACTATGGTGCTGACCAATAGTCCTTTGTCTTCTATGTAAAAGTGACTTGAAGAGTTACGAGATTTATAATTATAATGGCACTCGACTAATTTACGTAAATTATTGTTAATGAGAAACTAAATCGACACTTAGCATCAAGTGAGACAGTGGTCAAACCCAAGCTTATAATTTATTTTTACATACTATTTTGGGATTGTCAAACGAAGGCGCGAACTTGATTTTAAACGGGAACAGCTCAAACTCAAACCGCCATCCAACATAGCTTATAACTATGTAAATAGTGTCCTCACTCACATGTAGCAAGTGTTCAAGAACATTTACAGCTAAAAGTGGATATTTAAGCCATGTGAGGGCGCACCAGACATGACAGTTACCTATATAAGAAGGTGGCCGTTGCCGAAATCGGCATGGAAGATATTATTATTATATTATATATACTATATTGGAAGCGACACCCTGGTTGAATGTAGGCTGTGAGGACTATATAAAATACCGACAGATTTTTGTCTGTTTTATAGGATACATTGGATCTTCGTAATTTCGATTCCACCAGCTCCGTTTCATCATATATAATATGTCTAATACTGCTCCAATATCCGAATGAAGGGTTCTACTTCTTCTTCTTCAATTTATGGCTTTTAAACGCCATGTATTGTTTATCTGCCAGTGTTAAAGTATGGCCGATGACATCGGTTAATCTATAATTATGTATGTATAAGTATTTTCTGTCCGGTGCCGTGATGGTACCGGCCTAGAATAGTACTCCCCCATCTCTTCCCATGGGTGCCGTAAAAGTCGGCTAAGAGGTCACGTATCAGAAGGTGGCCAGCAGCGCCTTCTGGGAATAGGAAATAATACTGCCCTCGCCAACCCGCCTGCCAAGCGTGGCGAGTATTGGCAAATCCCTCTATATGGGGAGGAATACGTCCAGCAGTGGATATCATATGGCTGCGATGTGTGTGAAGCATTGTCTCAAAATACGATTTGGGTTGCCCAACCTTATTGTCTTCAAAATGGTTTCGCGAAATGAAAATAATACATCTGCAATCTGAACTGTGCATTGTTTTCACGCGGAAGAGTATCATTGTATTCGAGTGCGTATAATTTATTTAATGACTCTTATTAGAGTGGACGGGTACCCACCTTTGTAACTGCGACCGTTATGACATAATTTATTTGTAAATAGAACAATAATTTTTAATTAATTTGATAAATTGACGCGATGACATAACCAAACATTTAACACGCCACTGTGCTAGTCTAAAGTCTCACAGGTATCGTCTAAATTATTTTTTTTATTACTACTTTTACGGTCATTTGTGAATGATAAAAAAAAAATTGGTTGTCTGTAAAGTCGGTTTACGGACGATAGATTTACGTGATAACGTCATAATCATTTATGACTTTGACTGACTTTGACTTTGACTTTGACTTTGACTGACTTTGACTTTGACTGACTTTGACTGACTTTGACTTTGACTTTGATTATTTTATGTAATACAAAACTCAGGTGGAACGTTACGCGGAACGTTACTATTTTTCATGAGTGTTGCTGGTATTCATCAATTTATGAAACGTTATCACGTCAAAAAAGACTTTGAAACCGCGACCCCTGGTTCCAATCGCGCCTGGGAAAAATATTTATGTGATCACCATAGATGTTTATTCTCGGGTCTTGAATGTTTATGTGGGTAATGTGGTTGAAATAAAAGTGTGGTTCAAGACACAGTATAAAAAAGATCATCAGTGGACATTTGATATTTGTGTTCGTAATTAAACTGTTACTTGTTACAGGCACCAAAACCCCTGGCATTTTAATAAATTGAGTACTTACATACTTTGGCACAAAGTCATGAATGCAGTGCAGGTATTACAAAGTCCATTAAAAATATATTTTATCTACACAGATCTAAAATATGCTTGTATTATATAATTGTACAAATGTCCTATGACGTAAATCACTTGACGGTCGTCTTGGCTCAGTAATCAGCGACACTGACTTTGGAACCGCAACCCCGGGTTCGAATCCCGGCCGGGGCAAATATTTCTGTGATGAGCAAAGATGTTTGTTCTCGGGTCTTGTGTTTGTGTGTTGTAATTGTGTGTGTCTATGCCTCCCGCGACACAGGGTATCCTAGTGCGGGGGTGTGTGTGGAAAACAAAAACAGCATTGCGATTCAAGGAGGCATTGCTGCTAGTATTCTGAGTACGCTGCCAACTCATAGCGCGTTGGAACATTTGTGATATCTATAGAATGGCAACAGCTATAGCTATCTATAGCTGGCTACTCAAGTATCATTGCCAATAGGTTGTAGTAATTTAATTTCAAACGTGTCAATCGAGACACGTTTGTTACCGCATAACTTCCGACTGAGTGAACCGATTTTGATCGTTTTTTTATTTATTTAAAAGCTGGTGCTTCCCGTGTGGTCCCATTTAAATTTCATCAAAATCGGACGAGCCCATTTTGACAAGTCAAAAACTGAAAAATGCGTGCAGGGACAACAGGGACATCCAGGTGGACAGACGACCTAAGATCGCGGGCAAGGGCTGGATGCGGGACGCTTCCAACTGGTCCTTGTGGAAATCAATGGGAGAGGCGTATGTCCAGCAGTGGATGTCATATGGCTGAGATGATGATGTTGATGATGATGAATATCAGTTTTCGCCTATAGATATATAAATTATGTTTGTTATGCTTTTTATTCCTTTGGCAAAATGGGGCAATAAAGGGCAAATGCCTTTATTAAAATAAAACATGTTATGCTTATGTTCGTTCCTGTTCAGAAATGGTTCTAGAGAACCTATTGTCTATGTCTATTGTGCCGATGAAATATCATACAGGAGTGATTCACGTCACTTTTAAATGCAAACTAAATGAGTATCTGAAACAATGGATATGATTGACGTTTGTAGTGTTGAGTAGGTAAAGTTTATTTACCTCATTGATAATAATGTGTCGATAATGAACCATGTAGAAATTCTAGCGTTCAACTCTTTAATTTTTGCCGCCTAGATTGAGTGCAAGACTCAGTTTGATAGCCTAGAAGCTGGGTTTGTTTGCAAAGGTGAAACGGTACTCATCGGGCTAAATGACTCATTAACAATGACTCTCTAGTAGAGACAAGACTTCACATCCTAGACCACCAAAGTATCTCTAGTATGTTGTATGTATTGCTTCCGGGCTGTTTGACCGTGGTCTAAGTGAAACTTACGTTTCGTCGACCACTGCGGTCGACATCTGTCCGAGCGGCGACAAGAGCGTAGAACTCTCCTTCGTGGACCTGAACCACTGAAGATGTCGACCGCAGTGATCGACGAAACGTCTGGAATACAAGTTTCACTTAGACCACGGCCAAACAGCCCGGAACCAATACATACAACATGCAACGCCGGCCGTGAAAGCCTTAGAGTTTACATATCTCTAGTATGTCTGTTTTTACCGAATACCTTTTGGGAACTGCGCTCACGAAGTACATTATATCTCTTTCCTGGGGGCATTCTGGATACGCTGCCAAATAGTAGCGGGTGAAAACATTGGAGCTATCTATATGCTGCCAACAGCTAGTGATGTTATTGTAGCAGTTGTGAGAGCAAAAGAATAGGTAGAAATGTTTTTGTTTGGATCTTGTCGATAATCACGATAAGTCATTATATATATGGTATATATATATATGATCAGTACATTTATAAATTAGTTTACTGTGTCAGTTGCCTGAAATAAAGTTTTATTTAATTAAAATTTAGTTTAATTAAGTCCTCTGACAAAGAGAAGGAAAATAGGTTTTCTTGGCCATCTTCTTCAGCACGATCGGTACCGTCTCCTTCAAACCCGCGTTTGGACAACACATTGGACGTAGAGAAAGTCGTGGCTCAGGAACGTCCGAGAGTGGACAGGCATCGCCAGAGAATAAGAACTATTTTCTCTGGCAAAAAATAGGCAGAAATATGCGGAGCCGACAGCTAACCTCCAATAGTGGAGACTGGAGAGGCACTGAAAGAAGAAGAAGATAATACTATTTATAAACATACGTACCTATAGATTGCTTATGAATCTGATATTAAGATCAAAAGCTGCGTGTGAAACAATAGTTACAAGTAAAAGTTTATAAAAGCATATATTGTACTGTCTGTATCAGTAAAAACTCCAGTTTACTGTTAGTAAACCAAAATAACAAGAGAAATTGCTAGAATTAACCTAGATATACACAAACGTGTACATAAAAGCTATTACTGGGTTCCGTATTGAAGGCATGAACAAAAATTGCGGCACACTGAACTTTCTCCGATATCTGTCACAATAAAGTTGACACGAGGTTATTAGTGCTGTATGAACCAATAGGTACATTGCTTTGGCTGGTGCTAGCTTGTCTTTGTTCGTACTAGTATTTTATTGATTTTTGTTTTAATGTATCTAAAATAAATAAACGTTTATTGCAAAAAGTTAAGAAACATACAGCATTCTCAAAATTTGAAGAATAAACTTATTTTAAGGCAGGACACAGTTACAACTCTTGGATTCCAGTATATCCAGTAATTCAGTTATGGTAGAGCATCCTGGATCTGGAACAACCCGCCCCAGAAATACCCTAGACTTCGAATTAAGAACTTTTGACAAAACAAACTTTTATTTTAGAGTACTGGGAGTTCTCCGTCAGATGGTAGCAAAACATCCCCAATTTAAGAAAATTTAAAATGATGTTCAAAATTACGGGTAAATTGATTAACGAGAAATTGAATTACGGGAAAACCAACGTCGATAGGGGTGAAACCGCGGCGCGCCGCTTACATATAATAAAGTCTAATTAAAGTAATGAAAACATAACAGCGAACATGTTTTTTGGCTTGAAACAAATGGATTTACGTAACGAATAGGTGGTGTCTACACGGACGCTGATAACCGTGTCGTATTGTGAGAACAGAGACCGGAGCCTACCTCATTATGATGAGTAAGTGCCTAGACACCGACTAAGTTTTACAGTTATTTTACAACTACGTTTTAAAGCGTGTGTTGTGTACAAATTGTATTTGGACAAGGACTTTGTAATCCTTTCCATATAAAATACATTGATGAAGAATTAAATTATCATAAAAAAAATGCAATGAATAATACGTATAATTAATAAAATACAAAGTACACCTAAAACACACTTACACAGATTCGAAAAAATACGTAATTATATGCAATAAAGAAGAATTAGTGTTACCTAGTACTCATCAATGTAATAGGTAAGACGTAGCATAGAGCATAGGTCTATGGCATTCTGCTGATTATTAAAAAGACAGAGATGCGGCACTAGCTCACCACGTTTGGACCTCATAAATTAATCCATGCACCTAATTTGCTTCAGTTCAGTCCAACAGTAGTTCAAAAGCAGCTATGGTTCTCAATAATTATTTTTATAACTAGGCAGAAATAAGATCCACAAAATAAGCAAATAGCTCGTGTAAAACTAATAACTCCGATTTGGCGTTTGCCTGTAGTTGTATCAAGTACATTTTTAGTAACGTGATCTTATCTTCTTTTTTAATATCTTCATAGGTGTATCCATAAGTAACTATATACGAAGAGGTGTATCGTTAAAAGTTTCAACATTCTCTAAAACATCAACCAAAAAGTCTGCGCTATACAGACTTATTATTTTCCAACAACCGGTTTACAAAAAAATAAACATGATATCAATTTGAATAAGTAAAAAGTGGTGTCGTTGAACTCAGTTGGATTGGACCTTATCTAAATTATTATGTTCCATCTATCATGTAAATGCAATTTTATTCCGAATCGGGGTTTAGTTTATGTCTGAACTAAATTTAGTAAGTTTCGATCATCATTATGGGAGAGAATGAGTCACAGGTACTAATTTGTTGATCAGTAAAACTGGCAACTACTTAATAAGAAACAACATAAGGTTCATTTAAATAGTGATAAAAAACTCCGCAGAAGTTCACCAAAATAGACTTGATCGTCAAGTGGACGTTGAGGCAGTTATTCTCCTCGACCAGACGTATGTAGTGAGAAGGTTCAAAAGGCCAAAACCGTTCGAGTTGTGTAGTGTTCAGTGATAATGTGTTAGTGTAATGTGGTTCAAATACTGCTCACGAGGAACACAAGAATTGTGTGGTCGACGGAACACAAGAAGTGTCTCCGCCTTAAATAGAGACGGTTGGCGCAGTTGGTAGCACCCTGCCTTCTGAGCCGCTGGTCCCGGGTTCGATTCCCGGACAGGTCAAACATTTGTGTGCATGAACATGTCTGTTTGACCTGTGTCTGGGTGTGCGTATGTATATAAGTATATATATCAGCCATCAGGTTACCATAGCACAGGCTCTGCCTAGTTTGGGACCTGAAGACCGTGTGTGAATGAAAATAAAAAAAAAAATTTAATAAAAAATCTTAGTGCGAAAACTTACTAAACTAGGTTAGACTTGAATTACTTATTACGATTTGCTATTTTCAGCTAGATCTTATAAAAGAATGTTAAATAATACATATATATATAAATAAACTAAAGCTAGTAACTAATGCAAAATAAGAAAGTTCTTGTACGGTTAGTATAAAAACCATTATGAACAACAACCCTCAAAGTCCAACATGGACTTTTAGATTTTATTCAATTATAGATACTTTTATATAAAATAAATCGACGTGTTAGTGGTAGTTTTAGTGTTAGGTCCTCATCTAATATTAGGAGAGATAGTATTGTTAAAAGTTTAGAATTTTATTTTATTTTTAGAATGAATTACAAAATTACTACGATTTGAAAATCGTAGTAATTTTGTAATTCATTCTAAAAATAAAATAAAATTCTAAATTTCTCATTCTCATCATGTTTGATTGAAATCAAATTTGAAAAATGAATGCAATGGACGGAGTCATCGGTAAAAGCATTATATGGGGTATCTTATGTATGTAACTTCCGAAGTGTATATTTACTGTACAGTACTAGTAAGTACATAGTTTGTTTATTTCATTGTTTCGAAGACATAGTAAGGAATACTGTCCATCATGTTTTCATTTTTGTTTTATATTTGTATCCACTAAAGTGTATATTTTAGCTTAAGAAACCTTTTGTGAGGTGAAAAAAAAAAAAAACAATATTTGATTTGATTTGATTTTTATATTCCGCTTGATCTAAGTGTCAGTCACGACCAGGCGCGCCTGTCTCTCAACTTGATGTATTTGTTTATACTCCGTTTAACCGTCAAAAATGACACATGAATGATGCAAAGGTATATAATTTATATTTATAAGGAAAAACGGATTTTATGCATTATATTTCGTAGTTGGATTTTTTTCTAATGATATATTTCAGCAGACGTATAGTCGTGCCAGAGCTGGGAGCATGGATCGTCGACTCGATAAAATTAGACAGTAAGTGTTTGTTCAGACATGGCGATATCCGCGCGATTTGGAGATCTCCACACAAATAGGACCGCGCGGGTGCCGCACGATTCGCGTGTATGCCATGTCTGAACAAGCACTTACTGTGAAATTTTATCGAGTCGACGATCCATGCTGGCAGCCCATGTATGCAACAATAATTTATTTAGACTCTGTGGTCGGTGACCTCATGCCTATAAATCGTGATCATTAGGGCGTCTTTGCTCTGGCATAGATGGTATTTCTCTTATATCTTGAGCAAATTGTGTTGGCTGCCTGGCACTTGGTAAAATGTCACTTTTCCCTCACTTTCCACTCGTAATTGGTCGGCCAAGTAGTTGGGGATACACGGGCGGATCAACATTTCCAACCATGACCAATTTTTTCAAGACTTTTGCCGCACTTGGTTGGGTGACCAAAGTCGGATAATATACGAGACAGCGACAAGTCGTGGATATCTAGATAGATAGTTATATAGACAAGCGATGGCTATATATCTTACTAGTAGCGCCCCGCGGTTTCACCCGCATGGATTACAGTTTGCCCGCTACCTCAATTATCCCACGGGAACTATACTTTTCCCGGGATAAAAGTAGCCTATGTCTTAATCCAGGGTTTAAACTATCTCCATACCAAATTTCATCGAAATCAGTGTAGCCGTTTGAGCATGATGAAATAACAAACATACACACATGCACACAAACTTTCACATTTATCGCAGGATTGTAACATGCGATATTAATTCGGATGTCGCACTCAAAGGTAGGGCAAAGGATAATTAGATGGCACAATAAAATAAAAATTACCTTTCGCTGGCTTAGTTTTTGGCACGCACCTCTAATAACTTACGGTCTGAATTCATTATCGATCAACAAAACAAAACACCACGCCTTTTTCATAGCCATTTCGTGGCACGAGATATAAAATAAGTAACGTCACCTGGCCCCACCTGTCACCCGGCCTACGTAGTGCCCCAATGGGTATGCAATTTATAGAGCCACCTGTCCCATCCCGAATAACAATTTCGAGTATCGCTTCTCATGTCTTTTGTATATATATAATTATATATTAGTCTTTATTACGGTCACATTGTATTTCAGTTGCTTAGTATTGTAAACCTTTACGTCGCCGCAAACCAAATAGTACTGGGAACATCTAATAATATGTTATGCGGACGCTATGTGTGTATGTTTGTTACCACTCAGCGTTCAAGTGTTTGAACGGATTTATTTATTGTCCACCGGCCAGGTGGACAGACGACCTGACAAAGATCGCAGGCATGGGCTGGATGCGGGCCGTTTCCAACTGGTGTGGAAATCAGTGGGGAAGGCTTATGTCCAACTGTGGACGTCTTATGGTGAAGATGATGATGATTATGATTGGTTAAACTGGTTGCAAAAAAAGGGTTTTTTTTGCCTATACATATTAAAAAATGACTCGCGAAAGCCTCCGCAAGGCCAACTTCGACGCTGCTATAAAATTTATATAAATTGAATACCAATTTCATACTAACGACTTGAAGCAAAATGTTAAACAGATTGATCGATCAATGACCCCATTTTAATCAAAAAAAGTCTCGTCAGTTTTTGTGCCCAAATATGGCTGTAGAACCGCCGAGTCACGATTTTTTCACATCACTGTAAATTCACTCCTATTAGGCGTCAGATCTGTGTATTAGATGGTGAAATTAGGAAACATCAAAATTTTTAGTGCTCGTCAATAATAAACGGTATCGGGTGGGGCCCAGCTTGGCCCCGTTTCCTGCCCGTCCCTAGCTGTAAACTAAACAGGCGATTTCAGTTACTTAAAGTTCAATAAACTTTGTGGATTCGACCAAAGCTTAAACACGTTCAATACTTCCTGAAGTCTGAAATGGAGCCGGCTTTTTAGTGCGATAAAATACTGCTAGGAATTTTATTTGTACAAGACTGGGTGTCTAAATAATATACATCTCGTGTACTGTCTATGAGATTCATTAGAATTGCTTTCGTAAATATATCATCACTATTTCGAATCGCAGACTGAGGTCGCTAAACTAAACCGAACTTACATAATACAACGGTTATTTATATACTGCCGTTTCAATATTAATAAAACAAGCCACAAGTTAATATTAAAATGCGAAACGAAAAATGTTCCGGAAAAAGCTATCAACTCCGTCATTCGGAACTCGAAGACAGATTTGTATAAAATGACGTTTTAAATCCACATCAAGTTATTTCGATTTAGTTTCTTATCGCTAAATGATGACCAGCTTTTGCGTAGTTAATTTGTGTTTTGTATCTTTTATGTCTGTATTCAATAGCACTTTTATTTCACGGTAACAGTATCGAAATCTATCAAGCCGTGAAGGCGTGAATGGATAAAAAACGCACATACTCATCATATACCCACAAACTTTCGCATTTGTAATATTAGTGTGATTTAGTATTCTTCTTCTCTCAGCCATGTGCGTCCACTGCTGGACATATGCCTCCCCCATATTGGGGGGATTTGCCAATACTTGCCACGCTTGGCATGCGGGTTGGCGAGCGCAGTATGATTTCCAATCCTCAGAAGGCGCTGCTGCCCACGTTCTGGTACCTGATCCCTTAGCCGACTTTTACGGCACCCACGAGAAGAGATGGGGGAGTACTATTCTAGGCCGGTACCACCACGGCACTGATTTAGTATAATATGACAAAAATGGCAAGTCGTGGTAACAGTCACATAGTAACTATCACAAAAGTTATGAGTAGTTTAGTATTATTACATTATTATATCTAATGTATATTATATATTATTATAAATATTCCTTGTGTCGCTGGAGGCATCGACACACAGAATTACTGCACACAAACTTCCCAGACCCGGGACAAACACTTACACTCATAGCATAAATGTTTGCCTCTGCCGGGAATCGAACCCAAGATCCCGTAGACCGGAGTCACGTCACTGACCACTGAGCCACCGCAACCGTCAACGTTGACATCAGGTTTTAAATTTAATTCGACCAATAACATAACTTTCAAGTTCCTTCAGCATTAGTAGGTACAGTTCTGTTACATTCAAAGACTTTTGCAATAGTACTTACAGCATAATCTATATTAATCTCAGCTAACAGACCTCGTGAAAGTTGCCCACCCATTAGACCAGGCTGACCATGATAGATTGACTTACATTAGGCTTAGTTATATAAGACACTATTGTGGCAACCCAATGGCAAAACAAACCAGGAACTGCAGCGGGTCACGCGAACTTAATGACATCATTCAGTCCGATAACAGGTTTGCCACTATGGCATTATTTTATTCAGCGTCTTGACGCAGAAGTGTCTGTTGTTTCTTGATATTATATTGAATTAAGTTTTTCATTATTTTAACACTTATTTAATTTAAACATTATGTTATTTGAAATCAGTAATCAGAAATATTTATTGAACAACTGTGTGATATACAAATAAAGATGTTACAATTTAAAATAGTTTCAACAGCCTGCCCAGTTTGAGCATTCAATAGTGTTCTGTAAGTATTATATTTTATATACAAATGTTATATTATAAATGTTACAAATTTTACATACTTTACTACTACTTAATTTTACTAATTATACCACTTAATTTTACATACTTACATACAAAAATTTAATACTTAATCGCAATTACATAAATTACAGTTGCACCGAGAATAATCATTAAAGAATTCTTTTATATTATAGTAGGTTTTGAAATACTAATGTATTACATTATTATTGTTTTATGTTAAGGAAGGAATATAACGGACTAGTGGTCCTACCCGGAGCGGCTGCGCACGGGTAAAAAATATTCAAAATTTAAAATTATAAAGGATCTCTATTTTTTTTTTAATGCAAAATAAAGTAGCCTTTGTCACCCGGGGATAGTGTAGCTTCCCAACAGTGAAAGAATTTTTCAAAACGGGCCAGTAGTTTCGGAGCCCATTCAATGCAAACAAACAAACAATCAAATATTTCCTTTCCTTATAATATTAGTATAGATTTTTAATTACTGCAGATATAAATATTTGAAGTGAGTATACTATAATTATTTTCTATTTTATGAGCGGTTTCTCTCGATCGCACTGTAATTTTCTCGTTGTCTATACAAACAATTTAAGTAAACATTACTTACTTAATTGTACCCCCTTCCGATTAGGGTTTCGAATATGTGTTGATAGATCACATTGTTATAATTATCTAAATTATATCTTAGTTATTTATATATTTTTTGACTAACTACTTTCATTTTTATAAAGTTGTAAGATTTAAAGTAGATTGTATTGATTTCGTGTGATCGGTCAAGACTTCGACGGCTTGCTTGTGATTGGTTCAAGAGGACTTGACCAATCACAAGCAAGAGTATAACAGTGGGGGGTAAGCGAACAGGCAATGCATTTTGGAAGTATGCCGCCATTCGTTTTCCGACTTTTGTCTGAGTAACTTGTATCGTGCCGCTGTAGGCTTTGTTAAGTAAGATTGTACCTCTAAATATATATAGCAATAGCAACTAAAGCAATAAAGCTGATTTTCAAGTTCACAAAGAGTGTTTTTGATTCAAAGTCCTTGCTTCTGAGTGTTAAACCAGTACGGTTAATATCTCAGAAGTGGGATAGCAACTTAGTGCCCACACAAGGATCGAAAAAGAAACGTAAGTGTTCTTTGCTCAATTAATTGAATTTTTCTTTTCGATGTGCATTCTATACGTTTACCCTCTTTAAATGATTCGATTGTCCTATTTGAAAAAGTTCACGACCGAACTATATTTACCGTTACGGAGACAGTCCGGAGGTTTATATGGTTAGTCAGGCATGTTAATCTTGCCAGGGTACCCCCTGGAGATGAACATGTTTGATGGTCTACAACAATGCATGTGTATCCTATATGTATACCCTCTTTAAATGATTCGACTGTCCTATTTGAAAAACTTCACGACCGAACTATATTTACCGTTACGGAGACAGTCCGGAGGTTTATATGGTTAGTCAGGCATGTTAATCTTGCCAGGGTACCCCCTGGATATTGACATGTTTGATGGTCTATAACAAAGTATGTGCAGGTCAATAAAAATCTTGTAAAGTCTTGTCTAATATAGCGCGGTTTATTAACTCGGGTGTTTCTTTTTTTTTCACATGTTGAAATCGCGAGGCATGGATGAGCAAAGGTTTAGCTCTTTATAAGGACGTGACGAACCAAGGCGAACCTCTCGCGTGACGCTGACTCCGCCGCTAAAATGTCATGACGCAACTCATGACGCCGACGCAGTGGTGGAAGGCGTACGCGGTCACGGCAGCCGTGGCAGCCGTCATCGTCGGTCGCGGTCCAGGCGTTCGAGAGGAAGACAATCGCGACTGACGATTAGTCGGTCTCGTCTCCGGTCACGCTTTTCAAGAAGGACAAGTTCCCGGCGAATGGGTGCCGGGTGCCCGCTTCTCATCGGCACGTGTTGAAGCTGAAGGCGGGTTCACCTGGTACACGAGCAGCCGGCCGCTGAACGCATGCTGTTTTGGCGCGGTGAATTAGCGCCGGGTGTCTGCTCATCATAGGCACGCGTTGGAGCTGACGGCACAGCGGGCGCCTTGGGGGCCGGACTGTCGGCTACACAAACTATGCAGCTTCAACACCCATGTGGCTAAGCGGCTTGCTAACCAAGTGAGATTAATCCAATGTACTAAGTCTAATGTCCTTGGCTGGACCATAGGTATTAAGAAGGCGCATGATTTCGCAAACCATTTATTAACTATTTAAACTAAGTGTGTATAAGTCGATGACACTGTATTCTTCTTGAAATGATATGCGCTGATCGCATGAAGATTTATTTACTTACGATTGAAGGTAATTGCTTAGAAACAAATAGAGAAACAGATATTTATTGGTAAAAATAATAATTTTCAAGTCGCTTATTCCAGGTAAATGTAACATTTCATAGGTATAATAATAATAATGTTCTCATCTTCAACCAAATGGACTGCCATAAGATATCAAAGAGACTAGTTCGCTGAATACTTTCAAAAAGTTATCAAAAAACCCATGTTTTAAAAGATTTTCCCCTCATTCAACTTAAGTGTTGATCTTCTTTATGTGCACCAAAAACCCTCATTAATCAAACACTTACCTATGTAACGAAATACATCTTATTCTTATGATCAAGGACTAATTGGCTTTAATGAATAACTTATAGAGTAACTGCTTACAATAAGTCGTGTATGTGTCAACCACGAACCTAGAAAAGGTTCATGGTGTCAACTCATTTTGTTTTTGTAGTCGCATTGTCAGAATATCCTCATGTCGGTATTTTGTTTTAAATATTTATATGTAGGTGTAATTCATGTAGATATTGCAATGAACTCGGGTAGTTATATATTTTTTGTATAAATATGCATTTAGCATACATATTAAAGTACTCGGCTACCCTTGACTACGTAATTGAACGATTGCCGAAATTAGAAAACTATTAACAGTTCATTTTGGGTAAATTGTTTTCCGAGAAACCTTTAACGTGTACAAGTGTGTGTGTTTCTTTCGAATAGCACGTAACAGTCGCGACTATACAAGATATCTTAAACAAATGTACCAAAATTTGTACAATGTAGGTGTTGGTTGTAATCGACGCATTCATGAGTTACATAGACTGTAAAAATAATATTCGGACACTTTTATTATTGCCTACCAAGGGATAGGTTCTTCTAGTAAAGAAATGAAGAAGCGTCGTGACAGTTGGTTAACGACCATTGTCCTATGAGTGTGCTTTAGTCAATGCGTATGAACTACTGTAAAGCAGATATGTAATGAATAGCATGGTGGGGCGCAATAGGCGAAGTCAAGCCAGCGATAAGTCGTATCTATACAAAATCTATTCATCAGTAATGTTTTTTTAATTGATTCAGTCGCTAAACGTTTGTCTCTAATGAATAGTGTAACTATGTGTTGTGCTTACTATAAGCCGACTTAAAATATTGCGATTTGGTATGAAGGAAAAGATTGTAACGTTTGAGTTCGGTGATTATACTGTACAGATAAAGAGCAGTGATTAGTTTACGTTGTGTTAACGTCAAGGGTAGAGGTACCGTTGAAATTTTTATTAGTGAAGGGTACTTATTCTTGGGTCTTACAAGTCGTTACACGTTGGTATACTTTAGGTAGCTATAGTGATTAGCGAGTTCAGATAATAAGTAGGTATGAAGCGATGTGTGTGCTTGTGACAGTACAGAGTTAAGGCGTTATGTTTGTTATTGTGCGTGCTGGATAGCAATATGTCGAGTCGAATGTGTGATATATTGTGTGTATTGAGGTTTTTTTTAGATTTGATTAGAAATTCGAAATTCAGATGTCCTACGATGTTGAGTCCCAGTTTGTAATAAGTCTACTTAAGAACTCTCGAATCCATAAAATGAATACGATCCTACATGAAATTAAATAATAAGAAGGAATCTAATATGAGTTATCAAGTATTTCGTATTTGGAACCATTGCTTCCCGTGGCTCATGCAAAGGCTGCGCGCGCGATGTGTCCATTAAGATTAATCGGGATTTACCTTAAATGTCAAATAGATTTTCCTGTTTGTTAAAAACTGTGGCTGTAGAGGATCAAATCAAATGTTTATTTGCGAGAATACATTATTTCATATAAAGGTCTTAAAAGTATATATATTAGATCTATGTATTCAGCCTGCAAGCAGGCGTGCAAATAGTATAAAATGTTACAAGAATTTCAATTATCAACAATATCTAATTAATGTAGAATTTAAAATTATTTCTTATTATTATTAAACGTAGAAATAAATTTACATTTACATAAAACTCTCATAAGTAGACCAAATATTCCTCCACATTATAAAAACATTTTCCGCCAGCCATCTGTTTAATTTAGACCTAAAACGATTACCGTTCAAGTATTTTAGGTCGTTCGGTAATTTGTAAAATGTCGCGATGCGTATGCATAGTAATGTAAATACTTTTATGACAAGGAGATTGGTATAACATAGGCTTGTAAACTTGATGTTCGTCTCTGTCTTGGAATAATTTCATTTCGTTCTTGAAAAAACTTAAGATGAGTTTTTACAAATATGCATAAATCCCTAATGTACATACATGGAAGTGAGAGACTATTACAATGACCAAATAACTGCTCGCAACCGCCCAGATACCATGCCTTGCTTATGGCTCTTACACACCGTTTTGGTATTTTGAAATCCCTCTTCGAAGCATTCAATGTGTTATCATTATTAAATAAAAGGACAGGGTTATATCGTCTCAGTATTATTTAAAGTAGATATTATTAGTGTCGTGTCATTTAAAAAAAAAAGATAATGTCACAATGACAGAAAGTTACGAACTAATGAACCGGTGGATCATGGATAAATCATCTATCTACGCGGTAGATGAATATCAACTTCAAAATGTCAAAACTTATTCAGCTTTGTAACGTCTTAACTGAAAAATTCTATACATATTGTGTAATGTATAATGGAGAATACGAAGACAGGGAATAAAGACTACTCACGTTGTTAGAACTATTGCGTTGGACATAAATATGCGCGAGTGTATTTATTAGATATGCATTCTTAAATTGAAAGGGCACTTGTGCGATAAGGTCGGACGCGCTATAAACAGGAAAGGGGTAGCTTTACTTGTATCAAATCGAATGAAGCGTGAACTAAATAGTTTCTTATACTTAATCTCATTGTTCTTACTACGAAACATTACTTCATCATGTTCATATTACTTCCGGCTGAAGTAGCTTAATCGGGAGATTTAAAGTTCAGGGTCAGGTGCAGCCATGTCCTAGAAAGACAGTTGTTGTGGTTTAATGTTCAAAACATGGTTTCAACCGATGTGAATACTAATTTATGGCGCGTGGCGGGTTCCGCCCCATGAACTGTCGTTGTCAAACGAGCGGGAAGTATCGTTATTAGATCGAGCATGAAGTCTAATTCTTAGAACGTACGGATTACTTGAACTATTTACTCGTGTAGGGCTTGACTACATTTAGCAATACTTTTGAATTGGTCTAAAAAGTGTCTGATGCAGTCGCAAGTTGTGTTTGAATGGTCGTCACGGGTTTAGAATAGGTATACTAAGATTGGAGTGAATTTCTGGTACAGGGCCTTGAATGTGTAATGAATAAAGAGTAGGTAACAGGACAAGGATAAGCAACGGTATAATAGATATAGACGAAAAAGAAAGTAGAACTTGTTTTAAAGAAGGTGACGTGGTAGTAGACCCGAGAATAATGATTGCGGATCTGAATATGAGAGTTGGAAAGAGATGTATGGATAGTGAAGATAATGTTTACTATTAATAAAGTTATGAATATAAATATTGTACACAGAGTTAAACAAGCAGGTAATGAATTTACAAGGTCCACTTTAAGTAATATTAGTATATAAATGTGCATAGTAAATGCAAAGGTTATGTGGTTTTAAGTTTGGATGATTAATGTCATGTATCATCTAAATTATCCCGTGTACTACTTGCTGGAATATTTGCTGGTCAACGTCATGGACCTGTAAATACTGATCCATCGGTTAGAGTAAAGTATCGATGGGTCAGTGTGGGGTATCAGGTAACGGGTGCCTCTCATGTTAACAATTTGTACATCGGTATAGGTGTGCTGGTCAAGGTTTTTGACCGACACATTATGAGGTTAAGTTATAAGCATTTTTTGTTAACTAAGGTTATGGTATAATAAGTAGGTACATTGAGTTCTATCTATTGTAAAGTTACTATTGTTAGCGTTGTTTAAGATACTAAATGCAATGCACCACTGTAATGTTAATTTATTTATTTTGTAAATAAATAAATGTCTTACTGTTAATCTGATAACAAAGTACTTTAAGTTGGGGATATCAGGCAACCGATATCTCCTCAAAGATAATAAGTATTTATATGGTCATTTAAATTCATATAACTATAAATTTAAAAAGTAAGTAGTAGCAGTACTTCTGTTTTGTTAAAACATACAGTTTCAATCATAGGTCATGTAAATATATTATTAATACAATTGCATTCGAGACTTTAATACTGAAATGTGCCACTTTGATGACTTATTTAAACAAATGCATTATTAAAACTAAGATTGAAGCATTGGCTTATTAACCAAAGGTTTTATAGTTACGAGGAATTTAAAAGATTGAATGAACGAATATGTGACATATTGAAATTTGATAAAATATTATTTTATATTATTTGTTATTTTATTGTACGTTGTTATTCTTATTTTGTGACATAATATGACTGAAATTTATTGTATAACTAATTGTAACTAGTACTACATACTGATGTCTATATGTAATATTGTTAATTTTCAAATGTTATTTCTTATTATTATTTATTTCAATGCTAATTTGACCTGTATACCTATACCAATAAATAACTTTGAACTATGAACTGTTTGTATAGTCAAGATGAGTAATTAAGCACTAATATGGTAAAATATAATTATGTTCAATATACGATACATTTATAGTTTATGTGGTGAAAAAGAGTAATGTAATATTTTTGTAATTATACTTAACAACGAGGGACTCGTTGAAAATCGGATGGCCGAGCTGTTATAATTATCTAAATTATATCTTAGTTATTTATATATTTTTTGACTAACTACTTTCATTTTTATAAAGTTGTAAGATTTAAAGTAGATTGTATTGATTTCGTGTGATCGGTCAAGACTTCGACGGCTTGCTTGTGATTGGTTCAAGAGGACTTGACCAATCACAAGCAAGAGTATAACAGTGGGGGGTAAGCGAACAGGCAATGCATTTTGGAAGTATGCCGCCATTCGTTTTCCGACTTTTGTCTGAGTAACTTGTATCGTGCCGCTGTAGGCTTTGTTAAGTAAGATTGTACCTCTAAATATATATAGCAATAGCAACTAAAGCAATAAAGCTGATTTTCAAGTTCACAAAGAGTGTTTTTGATTCAAAGTCCTTGCTTCTGAGTGTTAAACCAGTACGGTTAATAACATATTCATTCACAGCTTAATTTCAGTATTTATATTCTATGTACACGTTCACTGTACATACGCTATACTTGTAAGTGTGCATGCGCTGGGGCAAGGCTTTTCATCCCGCAAGGTTAAGCCATACGTTTTCTTTTTAATACAGAAAAAATGTTTTAACGGTTTCAATTATAGAAGTATTTTTCTTGCTACGAGTTAGTAGAACTACGAAGGGATCCAATCACTTGCTGGCGGATCTCTCAAGTTCAATAAAACTTATTTGTAAACACACAGACTTAGGCGAATAACTACAAAGGGCCAATGAGTAAAACTAGGTCAGTAACATATCGATTAATTCAATGATCGCCTAATTAACTAATCATATTAGAATCATCTATCACGATCACGAATGATTATGACGCATCTCGATTGAAGGTTGTAAGAAATCCGGCAATCGCACGTGAAATCACTAGCTCATATTGTGGATTTAAGATCAGTAGTAGTATTCGCATTACTGTATTCCTGTTCGAAGGGTATGGTTTCCGGTAAAATAACAGGCACATGAGACTTACCAACTTTGTGTCTCAGGGTGACGGGCGCAGTGCAGTTCTTTACGAATTGTATCTGTCTATAGGCAGAGGTTACCACTTAACATCCTGTAGGCCTTTTGCTTGTTCCCTCACCTTATCCCATAAAAAAACTTTAAATGATTTGTTCATCCCTTTTTATCATATTTTTATATTTTTGTACCCTCTTTCATTGTGATCATTAATCATTTTTAACCGACTTCAAAAAAGGAAGCTACTCACATCAACTGGTTTTTTTTCATATGTGTGTTCGCGGATGACTTCGTCTATTATGAACTGATTTTCATGATTCTTTTTCTGTTTGAAAGAAAATACTTCCCAGGTGGTTCCATTTAAATTTCATCACAATCGGTGAAGCGGTTTTAAAAATTATGATAGTACAAAAGTAACTCCTATCAAAGTTATTGTGCGCATGGTACCGACTTCGACAAGCTATTTCACACTTGAGTGATGAAGTCGTTTCTATTTATCGATAAAAAAAAAATTTCAATCTTTTTTTTTTTTTACATATTATAAGTTTGCGTTTGACAACCTGATGTTAAGTGATGACGTTATCTAGGATTTAGCACGCAAACCTAGAAGGTACCTATTCACTCGCGACTTGAAGACTCCAGGATTGTACATATCGGGAAACACAGACTCGGGCAACGAGTTCCATTCCTTGGCAGTACGCATTAAGAAAGTAGAAGCATAACGCTTCGTGTCTATAGGTGGTATATCTACCATATAGCGATGGCCGTCGAGTCGACCGATGATAGAAAGGGGATGGTGGAATCCGATTGTGCAATTCCAGTGCACATGGAATCTATGATCTTCACACGACATATGATAGCATAGATATATTCGCGATAGAGGATGACGTGGCAGAATTTCTTCTTTATGACGTAAAGCCATAACTTTGTCATAAAACAGCATGGCACGAGAACACTCAACCAATGCTATTTCGACTCTCAATAAGTCGGGCAAGTTTACGCATAAACCTACAACTTCCGATACCGCACTTTCTGTACACTGTCAATCCATCAACCATATTTATGGTTGTATGTATGGATGTATGTAAACTGAGCGAACAGATATATTTATTTTATGTGGTGTGCTATTATATGGTTTTAGTATTGTCCTCGCATAAACAACTAGCTGCGCCCCACGGCTTTAACCGCATTTATTAAGATTTTCCAGTTATTTCAGTAACCCCACGACTACATTATATATATATATATATATATATATATATACTACAACTACAGTCTTCAAGTCGCGAGTGAATAGGTACTTTCTAGGTTTGCGTACTAAATCTTAGATAATGTCATCACTTAACATCAGGTGAGACAGTTGTCAAACGAAAACAAAAGTAAAAAAAAAAAAAAAACATTTTACTGGTTAAAAAGTAACCTATGTTAGCATATAGGTTCTATCTATCTCAGGGCCAAATTTAATATAGAACTGTTTAAGGATTCCGTCGTGATAAAGTAACAAACAACGATCCATCTAAACGGTGGTATGTATTAATAATAGAATACGTATTCGTACATAAATAATTAGATATCGCACCTGTACCTACATCGCACAGTGCCTATATAGCGAAAATAACCAATATAATACATAGAATCTATTTATTCTCTGTAAGATTTGAACTAAATAAATGACGGTTGCTACTGAATTCAATTGTTTAACGCTGCTATGCGACTGGAGACGAATGCAGTAACTATCATCTAATCTGCATTAAGTGCTAGATAACGTGATAGTGATCGTTCTGGAGTTCAATTGTTTTACGCCGGCTTACGGTTTACGGTACAGATTCGTGCTCCAGCCTCCGATTATAATCCGATATCCAATTCTCTGTGACAGAATTGCATACAGTAAATATTATCTAATCTGTGCCAATGTGTTAGTAACAAGACAGGTGTGAGTTCAATTGTTTTAAGTGGCGACCACGCTATAATTTTGATAGTGATATGCTCGGATCTAGATCATAGCTCAAGTCTCAATGATCTGCGGCCTGTGATTCTTATCCTACTGTGTATTACCTTTGTGTGTGTTTGTGTATGTTTGTTACATCTTCATGCTGAAACGACTACACTAATTTCTATGAAATTTGGTATGGTGATAGTTTAGACCCTGGATTAACATATAGGCAACTTTTCATTATCATCATCATCAATCATCACCACGCGGGTAAAACCGCAGGGCGCTACTAGTAACGAACAAGTGCGAATTGCTCTAAAGCAGCATATAAACTTACAGGTATCTTTTTTGTAGTAAGACAATAATCTATTTTTTTTTATTATCTTTTTCCTGCAATCACACGTTTAGTTGCCATCTTTATGATAATTGTAATCGTTAGTTCGACAGTAAATTTAATGTACAAATAAAAATTGGCGTTAATTACAAATACAAATAGCAGTTTCAATGTGCGTCGCATTCGCCGCAGCCGCACTCCGTAGCCGTATTTCCGATACGATTTCCCGTTAACGGCATATCGGAAATGGCGAAAATGTCGCGCTTCCGATAGAGAACTCATCCAATCTTTGTCTCTCTTGGGGAATTAATTCACAGTTATATTTTTAGGCTTCGATCAAATCTATTTTAGGGTATATACGATCGAAGTTTTTAGGACTCAATATTCATGTTTCCAGACACGCTTACGGGCATCTTCGTAGAGATCATATACTTGTGGACCTGTCCAAGCTCCTAAGCTGTAAAGTGAGAATGTCTTTCAACGTCATTCAGTGAACAAACGAAACAAGCGCTTCCACGCTTACGCCTGCGCCCTCTAGCGTAGACACAACGACACTTTTTGAAGCGATGATAGCTCAGCGGGGGGAGCGTCGCCTGTCATACTGACGGACATTGGTTCGATCCCCAACAACAGCTTGAGCTTACGGTGACGGTAACACCGTTATCAAATTCCCAGCATGGTGTTAGGTACTTTCGAATACCCGCCTGGCTAGCTACCACCCTCAAGATTGAAAAACTGTCACCAAACACATACTGTATTCAGGCAGCAAGACAGTTTAGTCTCACTTGATGGTCAGTGACATCAAGTGAGATAGTATTCAAACGCTAGATCTATACAGTATTATTTTTAAAAAACATTACCCTAACATCGACAAACATTTATGCTCCTCACATTAATATTTGTCCCGGTCGGGGTCCGAACCCAGGGCCTTGGATCAGAAGTGAGGTCAATGACTATAAGACACAGCGACCGGTTAACGCTTTCACACAATTACAAATATCAGTTCATGTTACAGATCTGCATAATTTTATGTTCTTGAATTCGATGCTCATTTTCGGGACAGTCTCGTGACTTTCAAAAGCGCGTTAAGAATGTAGAACTTGACTTTGCAGTTTAAAATTTGGCGCCCATTTCTGCCTGGCCCCTTGAGCGACCATATACACCTCTCGTTCTACACCAAGGGCGCTGCTATACTCGGTGTTTCTTTACAAGATCAGATATGAGAAGAACTGTAAAAGACTAAAAGTTATTGACATACACATTAGAATAGCGTTATTATTCTAAGACACCATTGGATTAGCTGAAGTTGAAAAGGAAGTGGGCACTGGGAAGGGCTGGTGTGCTATGGATCCTTAATTTTCTCGAGTGAATACGATGGACCGGCAGGTGGAAAGTAGAACGTCTATCGACAATGTGGGTAGGATACAGTCTGTGTGTCATGTTATGTCCATCGTATCTATCAGTCAAGGTTTTGTTTACCACACCACGTACCTACTGCATTAATTTTTTAAGATTTATAACATATCCTATTTTAGGATTACACATATTTGTCAATAATGTTTTACTAAAGATGACGTATATTCATGCTGCGCGGTGCTCAGATTTTGTTCCTTTACGACATAAACATGCTTACTGCGATAGATAATACGGTACAAATAGTATAGAAAAAGAGCTGTATGTTTAGACTTGCGCTTGAAATACGCGTCGCAATGAAAATTATTACAATTGACTTAATTTTGCCGCCTCAGTTTCCGCGCGCTTATGCGACATCTACCTCATAAAATATATAATACAATTGATATTTGTAATGAATTTTATCTCATTACCAGTAACTATATTATTTGGTTAGCTTACTCAATATAATGAAATACGTCTGTGTATTAAAAAAAATGCTAACTGACACTGTGACCTGACATAATTAAGAAGTAGCTAACTGCCAGTTTTAGGTTACCCTAATAAATTGGAAAGCAATCTAATCATCGACCGAGATGTTAATAGCTCGATATGAGGTATCGGGATTAGGCCAGTTCTCGATGTAGTCTGAAAACAGATGAATCATAAGTCATAACCGAGTTACCTACTAAAGTCTATGAACTACAAGCATTACCGGTACTTACATGCTATATCTGGATAATTATATGGGGAGCCGTGACTCAGCTCAGGTGGAAGATACTGCATAGCTTTTGTTATTCGTGTTGCAAAAAAATAAATAATAAAAAAATTTACTGCCAACTTATAATGTCTTAACTCGGTAGTCACGAGTATATTCGTGCACATATTATAAGATTGACTTACCTCTATGTTTCGACCCATTCACAGTTAATTCTGATGAGTTCTTACAATTTCGCCTTTATAATTTTGTATTCATACTTCGAGTTTTGTAAAAGATATCCTCACTTTGCTTGATTTGTATTCCTCATGTTGGTCGTGACCAATTCCAAGCATGATCTTTTCTCTTATGATTGCTATCATCCCCTGTTTTTGCTACATGGATGACATGATAGAGAGAAGTTCGAACATGGTACGGACTTGATCAGACCAACGCGTTGGGCTCCGTCTAAGCGATCTAAGTTTATGACTTTATGAGGTTCCGTTGCTTTACTTGGGTGCGATAAGTCCAGCCATCATATCGAAGGTGTTACCATCGGGAGTGACTTGTAGCTCCCCGGCGCTCGTGGACACGAGCAGCCAGCCCGCGGCGTCCACGCCCCGCACCCGACTCTCCACGGGGACGGTCCCGCCCTGGGACAGCACGCGGACCTCTTCATCCCTACACAATACAAAGTAACTTATAGAATCATCATATGGAAAACCAGCATCAAGAAAAATTGAGTTATTCATTTGCCTTCCACTTTGCCAGCGACCAGCTTTCCTAGGGTGTCTCCATCTTTCCTGGAAATGTGTCCGAAGTATTCAACGATCCGCTTAAGGCAAGTGGTAGAGAGTTTTATGGCAATCCTTAATTGACTTAAAATCGAGTCGTAAAAGATATGTGTTGACATTTACCAAAAATTGGTTGTACACCAAATTGATTTTTTAAGCTATAAGCTTGCCTTTGTCGACTGACTCACCTGATGTTAAGTGATAACGTGTCCAAGATGCCATTCTTGAAGGTTATTAAAATAAACATCTTCACTCATGAATGACTTAAAGACTTCAGGATTAACAGACACGGGCACCGAATTATATTCCTTGGCAGTACTACGCATGAAGAAAGTGTAAACAACACGCTTCGTATGTACTGGTGGTATACAGATAATATAATGGGAAAGACAAAAATTAAATTATACTCAGAAATCTATCCGATATACAACCGATAGGCAGGTGTTCAAGAATCTGAAACTTACATTCATGAATCAGGAATTTACATTTTGAAATTAAGTATCAGTTAATAATCAAACCTAAATCATAACGATTTTTTTTTTTAAAAGTGATTCGTTCCATAGTTTAAAACAACTACTACAAGGTGTCGATGTCTGTGTTTTAGTGCGCCTGTGTGCATAAGACAGGAGTACGCCGACCGATAATTCCTCTTTCCTCGTCCAACGTGTCATGGCACCCTTCAAGTTCATGGTGACCTTCTATTTTGTATGCGCTCTTATTCCTTCATCTTTATCGTCACCAATTAACAGGTTACGACTGTTTACTCGTAACCTGTTACAGGCGGTCCGTCTCTGGAATGCACTACCCGTCACAATTAGACAAGCACAATCACTCAATATTTTTAAAAATCAAGTCACAAACTTTTATCTTTCTTCTATTAACTAAAATATCTTTATCGTACTGAATTCCATGTTATTTGTGTACAATATTTATCTTATTTATTTGTCTGAATATGTATGTATATAAATTTATTTGTATTTAATAATTTTTATATATATATTAGGTATGTATTAACATTATTTTTATATTTTTTGTTAAATTCTATTTAATATTTTATATGACACACCACCCTCCGAGATTATCTATTATCAACTATTCTCCATCCAAAGGTTGCCTGGAAGAGATCGCTCTTAGCGATAAGACCGCCTATTGAACATTTCTCATTGCAACTATTCTTTTTTTAATTTATGTAATTTTGTGTCAATAAAGTGTATTTGTATTGTATTGTACTCGTAACGGTAAGTTTATTCGATCTGACAGCGGCAATGTCGCGAGCTACCACGAACGAACCTGACCTTGCCAAAGCCAGGGCCATGGTTTTCACGCAAGCTGGTTCGGAAGTTGCACTGCTGTTCCTTTAACACGCAAATCATGAAGGGTAGGTAGGCATGGCTAATAACCGTAGATTTGTGAAAACTTGTTAATAATGTATCATTGTTAATATTTGATACTAGCTGCGACCCGTGGTGTTACCCGTGAAATAGTACGTGATATAGACGATTTTTATGACTTCACATCATCCCACGGGAACATTCAATGTTTTCGGGATAAAAATCCAAGGAGTAGCCTATGTGTAGTAGCCACCTTCATTCCAAATTTTAAAATCCGTACAGCCGTTTTAACGTGGAGGAGTAACAAACATAGAAACGACAAACAAACTTTTGCCTTTATAATAACTAGTGATTTACTTCGTAATATGCGTCTTCAATAAAGATTTTATTCTGCTATTATGATCGACATGTATATATACTCTTATCAAAATATTTTATTTGTGATGCTAGTACACGGGTGCTCTGTGGACACTAAAAGGTCAATAAAAACCCTGGGTATCCAATATAATAAAAATGTATGATTATGTTGAGACTCCCTCGTTTTCGGAGTGCCTCCAAAAAAAACTTACTAACGGTTTTCATGCGTTCGCAAAATAAACGCGTCACTGATCAGAATGGTGCCAGGGGGTTACAACAGCATCCTTAAAATTGTTGCTGAAGATCACACTGATGTATCATATGCGGGGGGTGATCCACTAGGTGAATGTCGCACTGCGATAATGATGACGTACGGTCGGGTTTGGTGCATCAGTGTAGAGTGAATTACATCCTACTCCTACTAATATTATAAATGCGAAAGTTTGTGTGTATGTTTTTTACCTCTTCAAGCTCAAACGGCCACACTGATTTAGATGAAATTTGGTATGGAGATAGCTTATACCCTGGATTAACACATCATCACCGGTTTTCATCACCACGCGGGTACAGCCGCGGGACACATCTAGTCGTTTATAATTTATGAAATGATGAGTTCAATGTTGTTATTAGGTATTTTATTTATAATTATGAATCATTTGTAGTAAGCAGAAATAAAAAAGAAAAATAGCGCCACGTCAGAGCCGCAGGGGCGGTCTGTAAGGTCCCACATTGGGTTGGCGAGCCTAATCTATCTGCCAATCCGTGCAAAACTGTAAATTCTCTTCCACAAATATAGCGCGAATAGACGACAGCTTACAGCGCGGATAGACGACAGTCTACAGCGCGAATAGCACCACTTTTTACACCCAGAATTAAGCATAATATTTGTAAACATAATAGGGTTGTTCTAGACAAACATATCCGGCAACCTTTCTGAAAGGATTTTCTGAAGCTTTCTTTCTTTCTGCCTGAACTAAGAAAGAAAGCTGATTATGGTGAAGTGGGCCGGTAATGATTATGCTGATTTAAAATCTGATTACTGAGTTTTATGTCTTTTTTTTCTATATAAAGGGCTTCAAGGTGTCGGTGACACTACAGAGGCTTACGGGTGTTTACAGGCGAAGAGGGCGGGACAAATCCTGATGCGTGTTGGTTTAAAATATTACAAATGTGTAACTGTATAGATGACATACAGGTGCATAAACAATATCACATTTTAAATTTTCTTTCTCCTGGTGTAAGACACAGTTCACTAAGCGCTTCGTCGTTACCGCGAGAATTTTTGATGTAGGAAAAGACGTGTGGCACTCGAGGACTGCCGCGGTAAAGCTATTGCATAGCATTTTTTATCAACTTATGCAATTAATATATTAATAACTTATGCAGTAACGCCGATACAATCAATGCCACCTAGAGGCGAGTTGCTGAACTAAACAGACAAGCGTGATTTTTCAAAAAAGTCATTAAAAGTTCTGCTAATCATCGATAGATGGCAAAACTAAAAAGTATCACCGCTGTGCCGGTCGGAGTGGGGGGTGTTAGGTTATTTTCGTTACGGAATTTCTGGATTCGGTCTCCACGCTCAAGGCCCGCGATAGAAGCTATGCAATAGCTTAAAAATATGGTCCCTCAAAAATATTTAGAAGATTTTGTTCAATCATTATTAAACTTCATGAACAGTTCTTATTAGTGGTATTTTTAAAAGTGTAGTAGACATGTAGGGGTTCAACAAAATAAGAAAATACTTAAAATTGTCTATTTGTCAAATGATCAAGCCTTAACTGGAAATGGCGTTATGTTTCGGTTTTGGCACGCTCGCGTTAGTTGGATAATAAAACTCCTTGGCTGCTCTTTATCAGCCACTTACTTACCATATCGCCGCCTGCCATGAACCAGACCTTGGCCAAACTTTATGTAAATCAATTTGGTGTGCCTATTTTAAACTCCACTTGAACTAGGGCTGATGCCATCCAGACTTATATAATTTTGAAAAATTTGAGACGCTGGCTGTACCAAATATAAGCAAAATTTCTTCCTGTAAAAATATATGTACAAGAAATGCCGCCAACATTTAGGGCACTGGGCTCACCAGTGGGCTATTGTTAGACTAAAATGTTGAAGGTATGTAAATTCGTATAGTATATTGCAGTTTTTATATAGTATATTTTTAATTACTTATGTTATATTGTTTTAATATAAAATTTAGATGAGCTATACAGTCAGATAAATAAATAATAGTAAATTTGCAAGTAATTATGGTTATTCGTTTTTTCGGGAATAGAAGATCGGCTTAAATAAGATTAATACATTTTTCAAGTATCACTCGATTATAGTAGGTACTTAACATCTATGTCATTAGTATGTATGCTACATATATCTACTTATACTATAATATTATAAAGAGGAACGATTTGTATGTTTGTAACGGATAAACTCAAAACCTACTGGACCAATTTTAAAAACTCTCACCATTATAATTCTACATTACCTATCACTGAGTAGCATAAGTATATTTTTGGCAAGATAAAATAGGGATCCTTGCTAAAACTTCAAACTGTAACCGTGCGAAGCCGGGACGAGCCGCTAGTATACTATATACGCTATGTCAGAGATCCTAATTTATGCGATAAACAATAACAAATTACGAATTGTTTCTACATTCTCACGCAATGAATGTCATTAAAATTAAATGTATTTACATAGCTAAATTGCTTTTATATATTAATTACTGTGCTACGCAATCCAACCTTCCTTCTGACCGACCCCAACCCCCGGTACTAGGAACTCATTATGTCCGCAAAACACGATCAACTTGGGGCTGCTAACACAAACACTCGGTTTAATCCTAACCAATGATCTTAATATCACGTTATATGATACGTTATCACGAAACAATCAAGTTACTAAACGACTTTCGAAACTGTACCAAATTGAAAAACAAATCCAAGAAAGTACACATTTTCATTTAAATCTATACGTACGTTCTCCGAGCTATGAACTCATAAATTACATCATAGAAATCTCAAGAAAAAGTATGTTTTTAAACATCTAAATCAGAAGCTACGGACTAACTAAAAATCACCATATCTTAAAATAACAAAACTTTTTTAGCTCTTTCACTACGTAAGTCTTCAATATTGTTTTAAATATGAAAGAATAAAAAAATGGCATAGATCCTCGATTCTGTGCAGCTTAACTTACATTTAAAAATTGCTATAAAACTAGATTCAATAAGTGGCAAACATATTAGCTCTTGAAATGAATATAATAAAAGATCACAAAGGTTTTCTAAAAGGACATGTCAGCTAAATATACAATAAACGTCTGACTCGGAACCGTGGGAACTCAATCTATCTATCTATCTAGGCGTGGCCAACATACCTACTGATTGATTTGTGCCGTAGTCACAATGACTAAAACTTGCTATTCACGTGGCTAAACTAACGCACGTGTATATCGTGTAAGTCCTATGCTGTAGTTTAAAAGTCAGATTATTCACTATATTTGAATTATTCACGCTACAAGTCGGTTCAAAATGTGACAATGACCGTACATGTTTGTGGTGTGACGTCATTTGTAGCATTCTTATAGCGTGAATACGGTGTTCAAGAAAACGAGGTAGTGCATCGTGTGTGTTAACGTCACATTCAATTGACCAATCACGGTAGTATTCCATTCTCTAGGTTGACCAATTGACATTCGCCATTTGATGGTGGTGTATCAAAACAACATTTTCAACCTTTATTGTTCAGGGAATATATAGTTACGCAGTGTTTTGCTAAGTTGCACTTAGCGATTTAAAAATAAATCACGATTTTAAACTTCATCAAAATACTTATACTTAGCAAAAATTTACAATCAGTTGATTTCTCTGGCATTAGCACACAAAAGCGTATAATTGTGGTTTATTTTGGTAGCGTGTATATAACGTTATATCGGTGAATACAATTTTAAACCGGCCGTATTCACTGTGAGCACTATATTCAAATACTCCGAAAAATAAACCACACTACTAGTAGGTTCTTAGATTACAATTACGTATACCTATATCTATTGCTATTTTTGCGTTGGTGAATTCCAATAAGGCAGTCACGAAATAACAGTTCAAAATGAGAGATGCCTATTACAGGTTACTAAGTTCTGCAGTCGCACACTATAACGACACGACCCATTCAAGATGCGGTCCTTGGCGTTACTCTGGGTCAGAGGTAATGCCTCCGCCGGGAGTAAAATTCGTTGGTTGTTCTGCGATGCAGATTACCAGATAACAAATACACACAGCACCTTACCTTAGCAATCCAGCCGATAACTGCCTTCAGAGCTTTAGCGAAGTATATTTCGAATATTTCGTGCCGGTGTAGGTTGCTCCATTGACGCGTATGCTCCGAGTTCACGGAGCCTTGTTATTGGTAAATTACTGAACCGCAAGAAGCGCGCGAATTTATGAAATGAAATAACGGATAGTGAACACACACTAGGTAAACGACTATACCTACGTCTAAACTATTTTCGAAACTATCCGACGACTAAATACGTTCCATTTTCAAATTTAAAATGTGGTCAAACTAGTCGCATATCAAGTCTGTGAGAAAACCAGGTTAACGATCGCGTTTATTAAGCCTACATCTATTTCCGAACGAGATTTGGAATGGGAAGAGGCCAATGCATTTGAATAGCAGAATCGGTTTCAGTATTACGTCAATGCAGGCAGGTGTGGGAAAATAGCTAAAACATATGGCGAACGTATTTTTGTAGTGTAAATCTACATTCTAATTCAATCGCGTTGTTACGAGTCCCTACATTCGTCATAAGAGTTTTTTTAGTATACGCATGGAGTTTCCAGTGACTTCCAGTTTATTACGAGCACCAGGTGCTTGCTGACCAAGCTTTACTTGGCGTTTTCCTATTATAACTAAGACGGTCGCCGTGGCGCAATGGTCAATGTCAGTGACATGACTTCCGTGTCTCCGGGACCCTGGGTTCAAATCCCGGCAGGGGCAAACATTTGTGCGATGAGTTTAAATGTTTGTCCCGGGTCTTGGGTGTTTGTGTGCTGTGATTGTGTGTGTCCATGCCTCCCGCGACACAGGGAATCCTAGTGCGGGCGTCTAAAAAAACTAATATTACATATCAGTTTAATGTATTTTACTACTATTTCACCGCTTTATTTTTTCTCTGCTATCCCCGCGACGCTCTGTGCCTTTTGTTTCTCATTAAATGGGTTACTTTATTAGAGCTTTAGTGGGGATCTTTGATATAGTAAACAATATATGTAAATTCAGTAGTATTAGTATTTTCTTTTAAATATATCTATATAGACACCAATATGTCCTGTTCATAATATTTTTTAGCAGATATTCATTCAAGCATCATCCTAAGCTTCCTAACTAAAATATAGGTTATTTCATAAGTAGATCCGCTTTTTAACTTTAAAGTTGTTATTGAAAGGTCTGCCTGAATATAATTAGTAACCAAACAGTTCTCTAGTTTATGTGTTCAAAACTGAAATAAAGTCTAATCGCGTTAACCCTGACCTTGACAGCGAAATTATCAAACACGTAAGCTTTCTTATATTTATTAACTACACGCCGTTTTGCGTCGGTTCTATTAGCGATTATGTTACACAGAGACCATGAACTTTTTTCGAGCCACAAATGATTGAGCTGCTATTTAGATGTATTTAGAACCGATTTACGTTATAGATTATATTTTAAAAATGTATATTTGGTATTTATGGTTTGATAAATCGATACATTAACTTTATAGGTTAGCATAAAATTGACATTTAACACTAAGGTCTAGATTCCACTTTGTGCGAGTAAACTAATTAAATCTTCAGTGGCAAAAGGCTTCGATCATCGAAGGCAAAAGGCGTAAATGTGATATTATGATAAAAATGAACAATACACTGTAAATATCCTGTTTCTAAATTCTTACGTTACTGACCATATACAATACAATTTTAACACTTTGAGTTCTATCAAAACACTTTTATAAGGTCTAAAATTAAATGAAAGCCGTATTGAATTGTACAAACACCTTTTTTGAAATTCGTTCTATTTATAATGAACAATACACTGTAAATATCCTGTTTCTAAATTCTTACGTTACTGACCATATACAATACAATTTTAACACTTTGAGTTCTATCAAAACACTTTTATAAGGTCTAAAATTAAATGAAAGCCGTATTGAATTGTACAAACACCTTTTTTGAAATTCGTTCTATTTAAAATGAACAATACACTGTAAATAACCTGTTTCTAAATTCTTACGTTACTGACCATGTACAATACAATTTTAACACTTTGAGTTCTATCAAAACACTATTTTTTTTTTTTTGCATATTATAAGTTTGCGTTTGACAACTGTCTCACCTGATGTTAAGTGATGACGTTGTCTAGGATTTAGCACGCAAACCTAGAAGGTACCTATTCACTCGCGACTTGAAGACTCCAGGATTGTACATATCGGGAAACACAGACTCGGGCAACGAGTTCCATTCCTTGGTAGTACGCATTAAGAAAGTGGAAGCATAACGCTTCGTACGTATAGGTGGTATATCTATTATATTATAGGGTCTAAAATAAAATTAAAGCCGTATTGAATTGTACAAACACCTTTTTTGAAATTCGTTCTATTTATAATTATATCACTTTAGAAATTATACATACGATAATGACGACTTATTGCAGTAATATCAAAGTGTCAACCGCTATGGGTCATGTAAGCATTATAAGGACAGAATTATGTTATTCGATAGAGCTACCTTCCTTTCATTCATTCATTAACGGTGTGAAAATGTCCTTGTTGAACATCCTACTAATATTACAAACTAGCTGCGCCCCGCGGTTTTATCCGCGTCGTGATGATTGATGATTATGATGATGACGAAAAGTAGCCTATGTGTTATTCCGGGACCTGAAGTATCTACATACCAAATTTCATCCAAATCAGGCCAGCCATTCTGTCGTGATTGAGTAACAAACATCCATCCATCCATCCAAACTTTCACATTTATAATATTAGTGGGATGCGAAATTTTATGAGTATGGATGTATGTTTGTTACTCTTTCACGCCTAAACGGCCAGATGGATTTGGATGAAAATTGGCATGGAGATAGCTTATACCCTGGATTAACACATAGGCTTATTTTCATCATCACCATCATCACCCTTTTTAATCACCAACAGATTTAGATGAAATTTTGTATGTAGATATACCTACTTCAGGTCCCGGAATACCACATAGGCTTTTCATCATCATCAATCATCACCACACGGGTAAAACTACGGGGTGCAGCTAGTATAGACATAAATAGAAAATACGAATAAATATTAGTATTCGTAGATAGAAATACCTGTCGCTGTCACTGTTACTTTCGCTTTGCTTGTGTGACTATGGTAAACAAACAGTAGCCTTAGACAAAGTTACATTCTACAAGCGTTAACGCCGAGAGAATACATAAAAAATGTATGAGATTGACACTTCAAAGCGATATATATCACGTGATCAACGAGAACAAGTATTCATCGTTAGCGGTTAGAGAAGGAGAAGCGATGCATCTTGTCTAGGGCCACTGGAAGTATTGGGTAGAACATAATCATCCCAACACATTCCCACAGCTGGGGCATTAATCTCAGAGAAGAATTTGACCGTAATTCACCACGCTGACCAGTGTGACTTGCCAGATAGGCAAGCTAAAGGCCAGCTCATTGTCAGGTTTTTTGCGACCAAGGGCCTTGAAGGCAATAAATCTACTTAAGCATTTGAACATACCAAATAGTTCGTCTGACAGTGTTAGCCGATTAGAGGGATCATTGAAGCCCTAGGAATCATCGGACACGGTCTAGGTCGACTGCGAGGCCGTACTAATTGATTTTTCCTATAAGTAGGCGATGATAGCTCAGCGATGGGGGCGTCGGCTGTCAAACTGACGGACGCTGCTTCGACCAATAGCTTGAGCTTCCGATGAAGATAACATCGTTACCTAATTCCCAGCACGGTGTTACGATACTTTCGAGTACCCGCATGGCTTACCATACTTTCAAGTTTGAAAAACTGTCACCAAACACAGTCATAGTGGCAGGCAGCATTACTTGAGAGCCAGCAAGCATTATAGGTCTAGTCATTATATGTATAGTTACAACATCTTCGACCACATCGTCACTGACAATCAAAGTAAGATAGTGGTCAAATGCTAGACCACTATCTTACTTTGATAGTGCTCTAGCACCTTTTGTATACTATACATTTTTTATACAGTATTAAAAAAATAAGTCACATGCGTTAGCAAAAAAAGGAATTCACGTACTATTAATATCGTATACAATACAAATACAATACAATACAAATACACTTTATTGACACAAAAAACAGAAATAAAAAAACAATATTTACATTAAGAAATGTTCAATAGGCGGTCTTATAGCTAAGAGCGATCTCTTCCAGACAACCTTTGGATGGAGGATAATAGATAATCTCGGAGGGTGGTGTGTCAAATAAAAAAACATATATATAACCTACCTATATAACATACCTATATACAAATAAGTATACCTACTCATGTAAATAATATTGAAACCCTAAAAAATAGATTCGTTTATTTCTTTTCAATATAAGATTATATTAGTTACGTAGGTATTAAGACAAAATTATATTGCCATTTAAATTTTATAATTAGGTTAATTTAATGAAACTTCCGTTGTGGTCAAATTTTTTTAAATAATATTTTTGACCACATCGACACTGACTATCTAGTGCGATAGTGGTCAAATCTATACTACTTACTATATTTAATGTTTCCTTTATAAAATGCATGATACATTTCCAGGGCATGATACATTCCATCTGTCGCTTTGCCAACTAGACTCTAGTTGGACTACTCCACTACCAGTCTGAATTTATTACTTCATTGCAAGAATTTGAACGTACGTTTGCCTAGCAAAACGATAATGCAATGAAACATAAAACTCTTCCAGTTTACTTTTATTTATGACCGTGTCTGTTTTTAAACCTTTTAAACACAGCATACTCACTTCTTTTATTTACCTGTCATTTTTAACTGACTTCAAAAATGGAGGTTACTCAATTCGACCGTATACTCTTTTTTTATGTGTGTTCGCGGATAACTTCGTTGTTTATGAACCGATTTTAATTATTCTTTTTGTTAGATAGAGTATACTTCCGTGGTGATCCCATACAAATTTCATCAAAATCGGAAAAGCGGTTTTTGAGTTATACTCCAATAACTGAAAAGTGCTACGCGTATCTTGATGATATTATTGTCGCGGTTGAAGACATCGCAGAACACACAATGACAATTAGCAACGGTCACTGAAAAGGGTGAAAAAAAAATTTTTTTACTAAAAATGCAACCGACTTCAACACTCAAAAGTGTGAAATAACTTGTCGAAGTCGGTACCATGAGCACAATATTGTGATGACAGTTACTTTTGTGTGAACTATCATGGTACCGACTTCAACAACTTATTTCACACTTTTGAGTGTTGAAGTCTGTTGCATTTTTTGTTAAAAAAAAAGAAAAATTTACTGTGTTGACCTACTTGACATTCAGTGACATGGCAGATACTGGAATCATCTAGAACAAGGGTCGACAACCTTTTGGACGTAAGAGCCGAAATTTAAAACTCACCCAATTTTCCAGTGGTCAGCCACTAAAACTTTTCTTAAAATCATTTACACGTTTTATATAGGAACTGGAAGCCGCAACTTTATATCAAAAGAGCCGCAGATTGTCGACCCTTGACCTAGGACATTGACTGGCTCTCAAAGACAGCTGCATGTTCACACAGCAACAAAAAGGATCTCGGCTTTGCATATTGCCTAACCACATCTAAATAATGTACCTAGGTAGGGATGCGGATTTGATAACGGTGTTATAACCTTCACCGAAAGCTCAAGCCGTTGGTGAGAATCGAACCAAGGTCCGTCGGTTGGACAGCCGACGGCGACGCTCCCGCCACTGAGCTATTAACACTTCAAACCAATTTTAAGATAGTAGGGCACCATGATGCGGATTTGAGATTTGTTTCAGGAGTTTTTTTGAGAACTACGCATATCTCCATGCGTTTGAGGACAGTTGTGTGACACCGGGTGGTAGCTAGTTGGTTCCTAAAGCTAGCCAGTAAAGTTAAATTTTAAACAAGTTTCAATAAATATGCAATCATTAAGATCATAAACAAGATGGCTTCCCTCCCAGTAATTAGAAACTGGGCAACTTATACTTCCAGGATGCTTTAACCGCGCACCGCAAGACATGTTATCCGATATTTTTTCATGAATATAGATCGATAAATTGGCTTTGACTAACCACAAGAATAAGTGTGGATTAAATTAGAATAAGTATGTGTGTGTTAAATAAGAGTAAGTTTACCTACTGTTATTGAATTTTGAATACCTATTACATTTGAAGAAATTTATAGTAAACTAGTTGCACCCGTGGTTTTACCCGCGTGGTGATGATTGATGATGATGAAAAGTAGTCCATGTGTTATTCCGGCACCTGAAGTATTTACATACCACCAATTACATACCATTGGAGTACCAGTGGTTTTTGAATTATTTGCGTATCCCACGGTAAAAGCAATTATTTTCGGAATGAAAAGTAATCTATGTGTTAATCTAGTGTTTATCGCCATACCATATTTCATAGAAATCGGTGTAGCCGTTGGAGCGTGAAGGAGTAACAAACATACACACATACATTCAAACTTTCGCCTTATAATATTAGTACGGGTTAGTGGGATAGTAAAAGATAACCTCAAGTTAACATGTCGCAAGTTCTGTGAGTATGCTAGTTAGTTATAATTTTCAAAATGTTGTAATTAATGTGTCTGGGATTATGTGGTGATAGAGTATGGGAAAGTAGGGCACGCCCCGGCTATAAGGGCTGCCGCAGACGTTCGGTTTCCTCATACGGTTTCATCAGGAATTCAAATTCGGAATTCTGTGAGAGTAGCTCAAACGTCCGCTTTTTTTGTATTAGGAATTTTATACTACGTATTAGATAGAACCTTCGATTTTTTCCGTTTGTAATATTTAAGAACATGTGCAAGAACACTATTAAACATTTTGAATGTAAGTAGAGCATTCAGGTTTCCAAATCTGAATTTGTGATCAGGAAACCTTATCAGGAAATCGAACGTCTGCGGCTGCCCTAATAATGCGGCGTGTAGGGCTGCGTTTCAATTTGGGCTCACAGTGCACACGTTCGTACGTAAGGATTTAGCTGTTCCCAGATGAATTTAATACTGTGCTGTGCTAGTGCTGACGCTCGTAAGCAAAACGGAACGGCTTTTTGTGTGTGAATGTGCGCGAATTCTTTAAATGTCAGTTCCCATTAAATTCATATTAAATCATTCACTTCCGTACTTCTTCGACAGATTCGCATAATGAGTCAGATGTTTGACTCTCAGTGCATAGTTATTTATCCATGTGTTTGAGAGCGCTCACACTACTCTACGTCGTACTCGTGAGCGTTCTAAGCACAGGATGATGACGTCATATAAATTTTGTGTGCAGCTGTCAGTGCATTTTGGAATGACTTTAAGCACGCTCTCTGTGCTCAAAGCGCTCAAAGCTCAATAAAAAACACACCCTGGGAGTCGAGCCCTAAGCCGAGCTGACACACTCAAAGTTCTGAGATCAATTGTTTTACTCTGTGATTCGATTGCGCTTCGATTACAATGGTCATTCTTGCTCCGTTCTCTGAATTAGATAGTAAAACGAATGTATTCCTTTAAATATACATAATTATGTTTAGAGAATGTACGATATATTATTATTTCATAAATAGAGTTGTCGTGTTGGAAATAATTATCACAAACATTAATTGCTTATTTATAACTTCGCTTTGTTTATATTGTATTTATAGTAATGAAAACATGAGTTACCTGTCAGCCAGCACTCTCGTTCCATACACAATAAAGTTTCCATATCTTAGAAACAATAACTGTTTAGAATAATATGTTATTATTCGCCATTTCATTGGATCGTAATAATATAATTATAGCATGTTGAATGTTTTGGGCAATATATTGCTTTATTTCTAGTAATCTTGTAGAATCAGACATAGATTATACACTTTTAAGTGTTTGGATTACGTACTTACTGTTTTATTAATCATTAAGATTGTTTAACTGTGTTAGTTAATTTAGCCATAGACATATATGATGCAATAGAATGCTCATGGTAATACGTCTTTGAAGTGATGATAGCTCAGTGGTGGGAGCGTCGACTGTCAAACTGACGGACCTTGGTTCGATCCCCACTAACTTGAGTTTGAGCTTTCGGTGATGGTAACACCGTTATCAAATCCGCATCATGGTGTCCTACCACCATGATGTCAGTTTCATGTCCCCGTCTGGCTAGCTACCACCTTCAAGTTTAAAAATCTGTCACCTAACACGTAGTGTGTTACGGCAGCAGTCCTTGAGAGCCTGTAAGCATTCTAGGTCTAGCATGATAACATCTAGCACATCGTCACTGACCATCAAGTGAGATAGTGGTCAATCTATACAGTTTAAAAACACGAACAATACATAATATTGTTACGTATCGCCTATAACTCACAATATTTACCAGAAATTTTTTCTCCATTCGGGGGGGGTCATCCGCCGACATCGGTCAACAGCTTTAAAAACCGACTCGATGGCTGGCTGCAGAAAAGTAAAAAATCTCTTGCTAACCTGTGACCAGTGCACCAGTTGAATTTAAACACTGTGGACACTATGCGGACTGCCTACATAAAATTTCGACAGAGTGTGATATAGGCACATCAGCTTAATGCTGCTCGCCTATTACTCAAATAAATAAATAAATAAAAATATTGCTTTGGTTATTGCTATAGTTTTCGTCTTTCTTTCCGTGTTTTCTAACTTAAGAAAGCTACAATTGTTAATAAATCAATTATATTATTAGTTTATTGATAATCAATTAATTGTTGAAGCTTTCGCAGGTTCAAAAAGACGGAAAGGAAGTCGAAAACAATAGCAATAGTCAAAGCAATGTTTTTAGGCGGATGTCCCCCAGTTTCGTACTGAATTGCAGTCCGTCATCTGGAAGCTTTGATCGTGTCTATAAGACGTCCTAGTCGGTTTTTAGATAGCAATAATGAACCAAACTTGCTATAGTTTGCAACAAATGTGCTTTATAAGGAAATAAAAAAAAACTAATGGTTAGCTCCCAATGATAAAGTAGCGTGAAAAAACAATCAAATTAAGCCAAACACGTCACTGCCTGTCATAAAAACATTTCTAAAGTACATAGATGCTACGTGTGTATACATATATAAGTATGTAATCTACCTACTTAACATACTTCAATTGATTTCTGGAACCTACCATAAATGTATGTGTTCAAGTTTACACAATGTCAAATATGATGTCAAATAACATCGCATATGACAATGCCAAGACGCTTCAACAACACGTTGACAACAAAAGAAACTTGGCTCGTCACGACGAGAAAGCCACCCTGTATATGGGCTATAAATAGGACGGCCTGTGTAACAGCTCTGTCACAGATTACTAATACTACGACCTTGCTATATAAACACACAGTAGAGTGACTAAGTAACTAAGTATTTAAGGACCACATTTGCAAGCAAAAATTGTGATTCAATCAGAGATCAGGCGAAAATCTCGGATTTTCTTGGTACAAGACGGCCTTACTGTATTTTACGAGTTGATCTTCATAGGTCGTTAAATTTAATGTAACATAAATATATGGAGGCAAGCTGGAGTATTATACTACAGTCGTCATAACTTAAAAACCCATTATTATAAAACTCTCTCTAACGCTCATTGCATACTTTTTTTCAATATATACTGTATGTGTAGATCTAGCATTTGACCACTATTGATGGTCGGTGATGATGTGGTCGAACATGCTATCATACTAGACCTGGAATCCTTACTGGCTCTCAAGGACTGCCGCCTGCTTAATAGAGGAGCTATTTGCCACCGCAATTTAGATAGAATTTATTTGTATGGGTTAGTTTTGTTGCCAAGCCAATGCGACACATCAGTCTTCTAGAATCTAGATTTGCTAGTCCAATATCAAAAGAAACTGATTTTTGTTACTGATATTTGAATTTCTGCTCAGCTCCTTAATTGCTCGATAATAGCATAGTTTCACGCTACTAATAACTATCTGCCCGTGTACCCATAGAATGAGTCATACAAATTTGATAATCTACGTACCAACTCTCTCTCTCTCTCTCTCTCTCTCTCTCTGTTAGGAAAATGTCAAAGGTCAGCCAAACCAATGGCTACCGACGCATTTTATCGTCCATAAAAAGCGGGCAGCTCTCCACGTCGGCATAACGATCAGCAATAAAACAATAGGGGGTCTACTCGGATTTCAGAGGTGATAATTCCTAAGTATTCCAATGTTTCAGAGAGTTTCGTATTGGTCTAAAAGGCGTACTAATACGTTATGATATACTAGCTGGACCCCGTGGATGTACCCGCGTGATGATGATGATGTAAAGTAGCGTCAAAATGTGTCATTACGGGACCTGAAGTATCTACCATCACCATATACTAAATATCATCCAAATCTGTTCGTTGAGCGTGAAAGAGTAACCAATATCCATAAAAACTTTCGCGGTTTTAATATTATAGGAGGATTTACATTTTTGTGGGTGCAAAGAGTTTTTATTCGAAACGTTTTAATTCATGTGATTGATTAGGTATAAACTTTTTGCAAGGAAATAGTTTGGGCTGATGTTTTCGATTTGGAGCCAAATACTGCAATGTAAACATGGTCGTTACTTGAAATAAAAAATACAACATAATGAAAAATAAGTTTATGTAGAAATTGCATGTTGGCAAAACAACAAAACGATATTATGTATTCGTTGATTCTAATAGAGAAATGACAAATTTATTCATTTTGTCACTTTCGAAAATTAAAAGCAATTACATTTGTTGGATACAAGTTCGATCAATTCATAACATAAAAAGACACACGATTACACTGTGTCGAATACCTTAATACACCATAATTTTAAACAGGATAAGTTTAACTAAGATTATTCTTGTATTTTTTTTTATTTAAGATTATTCTGTCGGTTTTATCGAAGATTATTTTCATAAAGTTCAATTATAGTTTCTTTTTGTAAGGAGGATAGAATTTGAGTCTGAAAACTTTCGCGAGTTTCTTCCATAATTGTAATGTAACAAACCGACTAGGACTCACGTGGTAAACACTGGAAAATTACTCTCCGACCAGTTTCGAACTTATTTGCAGTTCTTCATCTGGGAGTTATGATCGTGCCAGGCGGCGAGCGCGAGCCTCAGCACGTAACTGCAAATAAGTTCGAAACTGGTCGGAGAGTAATTTTCCAGTGTTTACCACGTGAGTCCTAGTCGGTTTGTTACATTACAAGGAGGATAGAAATTATAACTATGTAGAGCTTGTCTCCTGTTTTATTTCTTTGCCATGTTAACTGAACTGTTTTATTAGACATTGTAACGTACTTACTCGTATACTAATATATGTTTTTGTTTTTTTTACAGGTAAGCAATCAGTTGATGAAACAACAATATTGATATTTCATCTCCGCGTCAAGTTGTAAGTTATTATAGCCTATAGTTTCAATTAAGGCCTTGTGGCAGAAAAATATATTATTTGGAAAAACAATCTTAATCATGTGATAGGGCTTTGATTTTTTTACATTTAGTAACTTTGGTTCAGTATAAACGCATGTTTAGGATACGAAACAAGGTTATATGTAATTCTCTCTATTGTTTTTATTTTTCATAAAAATAGAAAACGTATATCTGCCAAAGTAATAAGAATACGATCATACAAAACTTACATTGTTGGGTAGGTAAAAATGGCATAGTTTAAAAACGGATTATTATTGCTATATTCGTGATTTTTTATGATATAAGAATTCATTTCGTTAAACTCCTCGTACCACGGAGTATCTCGTGAACTCAGCTGCCTATTACGCGCCGCTTTCCACCCGCTCACTCTGACCTGACTCTGAGTATGAAATACTGTGATTTTTATTATTTGTTTGATATCAAATAAATGTATTTTATTTCATTTCATTCATTCATTTCAAACACTCCGTTACTCTGACCGTGACCACTTTCAACGTTGGACCTATGCTTGATCGCTCTGCTCTCTCCCATACATTCCTAGGTTATTTTAAACACATAAGTTCACGCGCTCTTTTCCGAAATTGTAGGGAAAACCTCGCCTTAAATGAAGCAAACCAAATCTCAGGGAGATCCTGAGCTTAGATAGAATTAGTTCCATCTATGTGTCACGATATCGTATCGATCTGTTGTCTCGGCTACACGCCTTTCTGCCGGAAAGGTTGGTAAACATTTGCTTCAGGATTTACTTCTTGTTTACCCAGCTAGGTCGGACAGAGGAGGTCGGGTCGCACATAAAATTCTTAATCTAAGAGTCTTGCCTCGTCCAGAACGTCGCAAGGCGAGGATTATGTCCATTCCGTGCGTACTGGTGATATTACTGTGTGTATGTTGCTAGCTGCCGAGTATCCGTTTTATTATAGTTGCTATTAGTCTGAGTGGATATAGAACCTTTCTCTTCGCCTTTTGTGTGTGACTAACTACCCATGGGTAACTCACGTGCGCTATTATTTCCCAAATATCCCTGCAGAATACGCAGATTAGTAACTACATTTATATCAAACTAGTAATATTTTAATATAATCCCGTTTTTTTTCAACTTTATATTTTATAATTAAAAATTGAAGGTCTATTTATACGAAATTGAATCCCCTACTTAAACCTCTTAGGGGATGAAATACTAAAAATCGCTCTTTACTGGTCACTTACGAGATTTTATAGGAAAAACTCATTTACGAAGAAAAATACGCGCGTTAGAATAAATTTAGTGTCTGTGCCTAAGTATCGCGTCCCCATTTTGTCAAGGCATCTGTCACAATAAGTTATCAGTATTCATACTTTGCATTCAATTCTAATATATATAAATCTCGTGTCACAATGTTTGTCCTCAATGAACTCCTAAACCACTTAACCGATTATAATAAAATTCGCACACCATGTGCAGTTCGATCCAACTTGAGAGATAGGATAGTTTAAATCTCAAATTATAGTCGCAATTTTAATTTATTGCTAATTATTTGTCTGTTATTATTTGACAGTCACAATTATCTGTTAACTCCAAATGATTCTAACAGATGTCGATACCTTTCGACTGGGTTGAGTAAGTAATCAATAGATGGCGCCACATGGCCACAGCAACGCGTGGCCGGGTCAGCTAGTGATATATGTTTATATGAGGTAGATGTCGCACAAGCGCGCGGAAACTGAGGCGGCAAAATTAAGTCAATTGTAATAATTTTCATTGCGACGCGTATTTCAAGCGCAAGTCTAAACATATAGTTATCCTTTTCTATATTATTTGTACCGTATTACCTGTCGCAGTAAGCATGTTTATGTCGTAAAGGAACAAAATCTGAGCACTGCGCTGTTTGAATATACGTCATCTTTAGTAAAACATCATTGCCTTGCATTGCTGAAATCGACCATTTTTAACCGAGAAGCCGGTGTTGTCCCCTACGCGTGGGGCTTTCTTAGGAATGGCGAATGGTTGTGGAACGTTTTGGTATTGCGTATTATTAGAAATTTTCTGGTATTGCGGTCAATTTATACTGTACTTGGCGCCAAAACCATGAATGAAATAATCGAGAAACATGCTTTCAGCACCGGATCTTAAATGATCTTCTATGTGTACGAGCTAGATGTTTCCCGCCTTTATCCAATAGTTTATGTTCACCCATCTCACAATATTATAAAGAATTGTCTTATTTTCCCAAAAATATCCGATAACTCCCACGACAAACAAACAACTAAGATTTGTGATGGATATTTATGTGCAAACACATTACTGATGGGACATGATAACACTTCTATTTGACTTGCGCCCGTATAAAGAAGAGCTGTAATCATGGTAATGCTGAAGTGCTAATCAGAAATTTTCGCCGTTAGGTAGCATTTATTAGTAAAATTATTTCGGATATTTTTGGTTCACAGACAGTTTAAAGTTATTAAAGACACGTGTACTGCACTCCGATACTAATTAGTGGACGGATGATAAAAGTTATTAGTTTTTTTTTCACCACACTAGCTGTTAATCGCTAGTTACACTTATTGATGTCTGACAAAAAAATAATTCACAAGTGAGTAAACAGATTTTAAAATTCGAAAACGCACCTGACTAAGTTTATGTCAAATCGCCGACCAATCGTACCGTCCAATCCAAAAGTTTCACTCATGGATTAAGATAAAAGATTTTTAGTGTCTCGTGTTTTAAAACCTTCGCAACGCTCAGAGTATTTCTTTTGAACCACTCGCTTCGCTTGTTGTTCAATTCTAGAACCCTTCGTTTGCTCAGGTTTCAATCCAAGCACTCACTCTAAAAATCAACTTTACCAACATGTAAAAAATATATATTATCGGAATATCGTAATGTTGAAGTGCTCTTTGAAATGAAGTATCGTTACGATACTTGGTTTCGAAGAGGCGTGAGGTAGAGAGATGAAATCTCTCGAACATTCTTCACACCCGCATTGGAAGTTGCCTTCAAGTTATTGATATGGCGAGAATACGGCGTCAATATCAACAGCGAGTACATCAATCACCTTCGTTTAGCCGACGATATTTTATCTATGGCAGAATCTATAGAAAGCTCCATTCTCGAAGGCTTCAATCCAGTTTCTAAACGGGTGCGTCTTAAGATGAACATGGCCAAGATAGATCGAGTGCCCACCCCAGTATCAGTTGGAAGCCCAATTCTCGAAGTTGTTGACCAATAAATAACATAATATGTTTACCTACAACAAACAGTCCAATTAGGCATCAGTTTTCATGGGATCTAGAGGTTCTCGAGTGACTGGCCAGCGCGAGCGTCGATGGATGATCCTATACCGCGCTTGTACCGTGGTTTCCAAGAGACCCCATCAGCCTACCCTATCTAAGCCCTGCTCACTGCCACTTTAACTTCAAATCAGCAGGGCTATGCCGGTATCTTACGTTCTTCTACGTATCTCGTCTCCGTTTCGTTTGTTGAATGTTTTATATTATCTTCTTGCTATTGGGCGTGGTCATGATGGTGAGTTACGTGATGTTGAAAAGATATATTACAAATCATCATAAAATATATTTTTGAATGTATCTCTCTTTGTACTTATAATTTGCGGATATGATACGTCTACCATTTAACAAGTCTAACGTCATTACGCTAATAAATAGTTTAAATAATAACTTATCGCGTCACAATATATTACATGAGGTAAAATTGGATTAGCATATGAAAATACATTACATGGAAAATTACGTCACAAAGCAAGAACTGTTTAGAGATGGTTCTATATTCTTTCACATGCGTTGAAAATATGTTTTACCGACTACTAAAAGATACGCTGAACATAGGCTCGTACCCCATAACGTATCAGCTGTCATCACGTAAAAAGAAGTGCTATAAGCAAAGAGCGGTCCATCATTTTGTGAAGTTAGTAGTTACTCTTACTACATATTCTTTCTTACCTATTTCTACATTCCTAGTACTTATCAGAGAGACAATGACCTACAAACCCTTGTATATGTGTCAATATGTATTAAGTTTTACCTATTTCTACATTCCTAGTACTTATCAGAAAGACAATAACCTACAAACCCTTGTATATGTGTCAATATGTATTAAGTTTTACCTATTTCTACATTCCTAGTACTTATCAGAGAGACAATAACCTACAAACCCTTGTATATGTATCAATATGTATTAAGTTTTACCTATTTCTACATTCCTAGTACTTATCAGAGAGACAATAACCTACAAACCCTTGTATATGTATCGATCCCCTACGCTGTCCGATGCGGGTTGGCGAATAGGCAAGTGGTCAACCTAAAAGTCAGTTTATAAGCCGCCCAACAGTGACGTGAATACATTGACTGTTGTCATATATAAATGTACGAAGCGTATGCCTAAATGTTGTTCGGGATTATTTTGCCAACCGCTACACTAAAGTAAGCTTATTGGCCGATGTTTCGATAGGTTTATTAGACCGATGTAATTTATTGAACTGCGATATTGCTATTTTCCTGTTTTCACTTAATCTATTGATGAAAAAAATCCAAATTTCCTTCATAATAAATTTAAATTACTCTTATTGGTTATGTTTAACCACATATTGGAATTTTAGGCCAGTACTGATCAGTATTGATTATGGGTAAGTATAAACTGTCTATCTATTATCAAAATGTTCGGGGCCTTCGAACCAAAACCACGACATTTCGTCGAAACGTTGGCCTTGAAAACTTTGATATTATCGCGCTAACAGAAACGTGGCTTAACGACAATATAACTGATTCGGAATTAGTTGACGACAGATACACAGTTTGGCGGCGCGATCGAAAGTATGATGTCACGGGTCAATCAAAAGGGGGCGGGACTTATATAGCCGTACGGAAAGAATTTCACGCATTTTCGCGCCCAGATTGGTGTTCATCAGCTGAAGATCTTTGGATCACATTTCAACTAGGCAAAGAAAGGCTGCACTTGTGCGTAATTTACTTGTGCGACGAGATGAGGGGCTACACTTTTTCACAACAACTATCGAATTTCTTGACCAAATTACAAGACATTGTTTTAGCAAATCCATCTGACATATTTTTAGTATGCGGAGATTTTAACATGAGTAAAATTCACTGGAATTTAACAAATCCGAGCGAGTATTTAAAACCCAGTAACTCTTCAGCTTGGGGGTCAGACGAGACCGATTTCATAGACGAAATAAATTTCATGGACTTGCATCAATATAATTATGTAACAAATAAGTACGGGAGAATCCTCGATTTAGTGCTTTGCAATTATGACACCAAAGTAGATAACATTACTAGCCCGTTAGTGCCCCTTGACCCGCATCATAATGCATTATGTGTAACTTTAAGTTCGTCTCACATTGAGCCACTCAGACCAGCTCCCCGCACTAAGTATATTTTTCAACGTGCTAACTTTGATGCCTTCAATATTGATCTCTCCAAAATAAACTGGCAGCAAGATTTTAGCAACTTAAACCTTGATGACTCTGTTGACTACTTTTATAAAGTATTAGAAAATCTGCGCGATAAATACGTTCCATCTAAGTTTATTCGAAAAAGAATATATCCTCCCTGGTACTCTTCGGCATTGATAAAAGTTCTAAAAGAGAAATATAAGCACTTCACTAAATATAAAATTTATGGTATGCTTAATGACAAGCAGTCCGTAGATATTTTACGCGACCGAGCAAACCGTTTGGAAGAAAGTTGCTATAAATCATATATAAATAATGTAGAAAAATCGATAAAGGACAACCCTAAACACTTTTGGAGGTATTTCAAATCTAAAAAAATCTCTTTGCCAAGCGTTTTGACATATGGCAACAATAGTTCTAGTTCAGGCATCCAAATCTGTAATTATTTCGCTGATTATTTCCATTCGACCTTTTTACCTCCCAATCCTAACCACGTCCCTTCATCAAATTTAGACTCTGCTTGTATCGATGCAGATATTTGCTCAATAAGTATTACGGAATCCCTAATAAAGTCAAAACTAACTAAATTAGATACCTCCAAATCAGCTGGACCAGATTCTATTCCTGCAATATTACTCATTAAATGCGCAGATCAGCTATCAATTCCCCTTCAAATACTTTTCACTAGATCAATTAGAGAAGGTTATATGCCCATATTTTGGAAACGAGCATTCATAACCCCAATTTACAAAAAAGGACCAAAAAATCAAGTTATAAACTATCGCCCTATTTCTAAGCTGTGTATAATAGGTAAGACCTTCGAAAAAATTATTCATGAGCAACTTTACCCATGTGTGAAAAACTCGCTTCCGATTTCCCAACATGGGTTTCTGAAAGGTAGATCAACAGTAAGCAACCTCATACTGCTCAACGATTTTGTCACGGGTCACATGGAGGTTGGTAACCAGGTTGATGTAGTCTACACGGACTACACAAAATGCTTTGACAGAATAGACCATAGTATACTATTGCTCAAGTTGCAAAATGCTGGTATAAGAGGCGACTTGCTGAGATGGTTTGCCTCATATATTAAAAATCGCTCTCAGGCAGTAGTACTTCAAAATTATATGTCAAATTGGATGAGCGTCCCCAGCGGCGTCCCACAAGGATCCCTACTGGGACCTCTATTATTCTTATTATTCATAGCAGATATTGAATCCTGTTTCCATCATTCCCTACCGATAAGTTTTGCGGATGATATGAAAATTATTAAATCTATAACTGATGTAAACGATTGTCTTTTGTTACAAGAAGATCTAAGCAGACTCAGCAATTACTGCCAAATAAATAAATTAGACCTAAATGTGGAGAAATGTACTATAATGACGTTCTCTAGAAAGATTCACCCAATTACCCACAGTTACTGTATCAAAGGTGACCATTTAAATCGTGTAAATGAAATGAAGGACTTAGGTGTCATACATGACTCTAAACTATTATTTCAAAATCATATTTTATCTATAATTAGGAAAGCCTTAAAATCTTTAGGATTTATATTGCGAGCGTCGAAAGACTTTAGGTCACTCAAAACTTTTAAAATTTTATACAGCACTTACGTACGCTGTCATCTTGAATACGGCTCTCAAATCTGGAATCCGTTATATGCTACTTACATTGATAGTATGGAACGTGTCCAACGTAAATTTTTGAGATTCATAAACTTTAGGAGTTCCTCTAAAGAAACAGATTACCTAAAACAGTGTGCTAGACATCACTTTCTACCTTTAAATAAACGTCGGGAGCATGCAGACATTTTATACTTACAAAAAATTGTTACTTCAACCATAGATTGTCCTGAACTACTTCATAAGATTAATATTATTACACCGTCCCGATCTCTTCGGAATATTCCCCTATTTCAGACTTCTTCCGCTACTACTAATTACCGTATGAATAGTTACTTTTTCAGAGCATGCAATACTTTCAATAAATACAACAAACTTATTGACATTGACATTTTCGCAACGAATCAATCAGCATTAAGGCGACAGCTGGGCAAAGCTTTCTTTGATGCACACAAGTGACTTAACATTTCTATAATAATATTCAATATTTAATCATACCTGAACATATTTACTGTGAGAACTAAGTGTTTGTTCATATGAAATTGAGCAGATACCTATGTAGTCTGTACAATATAAAATAGGACCCTTATATAAATAATCCGTGTCTATCAGTGGAGACTTGTAAATAACTTTTTAATTTTAAGTTTTCTTTATCCTAGCCTTACTATAGTAGTTGATAGTCTTCCTAAAATTTCATAAATAAATAAAAAATAAATAAATAAATATAGACACCAAGCGGTACCGACGATTTCACGGCTTCCATAACTGGAAGCTTTAGTTGAACATTACACTAGCGATTACCCCTGCAAGGTGACTATTTCGAGTCGCACAACTAAAGTTTTGGCCTCTTATGATAAAATAGTTTTAAATTCAACTATAGTCAGTATACAAAGCATTGACGAATATGAACATCAACGACAGGAAAAAATTTCAAAAACATTAAACGAAAAATTTTTGTTCAGAAATGTAACCGACTTCAACACTCAAAAGTGTGAAATAACTTATTGAAGTCGGTACCATGATAGTGAAAAAGTAACTATTATCAAAATATTGTGCTCAAGGTAAGGTTTTCCTTCAAATATTTACATAACATTACTATTATAAATTGAATTGAATTGAACATTAAAAAAACATACGAGTCGAATTGAGAGGCTCCTCCTTTTTCTGAAGTTGGTTAATCTTCGCAAATATTTTCTATCTTACCCACCTGTCTGGGAGACAGATTAACATAATCGAGGTTGTGTCCGTAAAGGTAAACTAAACGAACAGTTTACTCAACTGAAAGTTTTCCTTTCATAGTTCACCCTTCAACTCCAATTTTCATCCGGGCTTTGTTTAGTAAGTTTCCTTTTGTGAACGATGATTAGTGCCTATTGAGCCATTGTGTAAGAACGTCCATTGCATTGATTAAAAGCTTTGTTATGAGACTGTTTGTCTTCAAATAATTGCGTATTTAAATTATACACCGACATCTACTGCTCGCAAGTCTTTTTACAACTTCTTATACACCCACTCGGATAAATCGCATTTACTCTGTTAAAATAATTGTTGTAAAATATTATATTATATAAAATAAAAATATATGTGACGTAAATTTCAGCTAAAATTACTTAAAGAATGCTATAAAAAATAGAACGTAAAAAGGTGGGAAAGCGGTAATTCTATCTTCAGGTGTTTTGTCGAGTGCAAATACTGCAAATATAATATATGACGAATGCCAATGATATTATATGTTTATATGAGGTAGATGTCGCACAAGCGCGCGGAAACTGAGGCGGCAAAATTAAGTCAATTGTAGCAATTTTGATGACGACGCGTATTTCAAGCGCAAGTCTAAACATATAGCTATCCTTTTCTATATTATTTGTACCGTATTATCTATCGCAGTAAGCATGTTTATGTCGTAAAGGAACAAAATCTGAGCACCGCGCAGTATGAATAGGTCATCTTTAGTAAAATATCATTGATTAATGCAGATTTTCATTATATTATTTCTTCATGTATTCCGATTGGATTTGACGCCCGATGCCATTAGAGAAGAAGCTAAAGCTACAACAGTACCTACTAAGCCTTTTACCGTAAAAATCAAAATAAAGATAAGTACCTACTTACTTAAGACCTTACGATATTTTTGTAAAAAGGGTTGCTGAAGAAAGTTATTACTCATTTTCCAGAAAACCTGTTACTAACATTTTGAAAAATTATCCATGAATTATAAATCTCCATTATACTTTCTTCATATTCTTAATGAAACAATTTACTTCTGGCGAAAGCTTCCCTTATTCCCCTTAGTTCCCTTATTTCCCATGTACTAATCTGCACTTTAGTTTTGTATGAATCAGTCATTAATTTCAACGTGCAGACAGTAATTATAATCCAGTCTCGACGCTCTGTTGAAATGCAGACACCAGACGGAAGCGAGCAGCAAACCAGACGAGTTCAACGAACCCCGTTCCTCCCGACTGCATCAATGTGATGCAATTAGAGGGAACAAGGAAGAGGTGTACTTTAAATTTATTTATTACTAGCTGAACCATTCGCAGATTCGCTCGCGTGCTATACAAGTACTTGGTGGATGCTTTTATCTCTGGCTGATAGCAACTCCCTGCTTATAATGGACATTGGACATCCCAAAATTTAACCTGAAAAATAAATTTTTATCAAAAAATGCAACCGACTTCAACACTCAAAAGTGTGAAATAACTTGTTGAAGTCGGTACCATGATAGTTCACACAAAAGTAACTATCATCACATATCATGTGCTCATGGTACCGACTAAGACAAGTTATTTCACACTTTTGAGTGTTGACGTCGGTTGCATTTTTAAATTTTAAATTTTTTTCACCCTTTTCAGTGACCTGTGCTACTCACGGGATGTCGATGTCTTCAACCGCGACAATAATATCATCAAAATAAGCGTAGCACTTTTCAGTTATTGGAGTATAACTCAAAAACCGCTTGTCCGATTTTGTCTATTTGCATTGAATGGGACCACAACGGAAGTATACTCTATCTAACAAAAAAAGAATCATCAAAATCTGTTCATAAATGACGAAATTATCCGCGAACACACGTAAAAAAAACAAAAAAAAAAACATATATACGGTCGAATTGAGTAACCTCCTTCTTTTTTGAAGTCGTTTAAAAATAGCAAACCATCCCTATACATATATGTATGTATATGTATAGTATACAATTTTCTCTTCATATCAAGTTTTTTAATTGTCCTAATTAAACTAATACAGTGCATGGCTCCTAGCCTTTATCGAAACAAAACTTTTCACATTTTCGATATCTAAAATTATAAGCAACATAAAAAAAATAGGGATCCTTACAATTGTTAATTTTGAAATCTTCCGCCCGTGCGTGCGGGGCGGACTGCTAGTTAGATAAAATATACACTAAGTTTTTTTTTATCTATATTATATACGTAATCACGTACTTAAAGATACTATTATATTTCGTATAATGATGAAATATAACAATAATTTAGCCTAGCACATACCAGTATAGCTGAACAAAAGATAAAAGCTCCAAGCTATTGAGATTTCGAGAAGTCTGTTTAACCGCACGCTAACCGCTTTTGTTAAACCACATCTTAACCTACATTGCATTGGACAGTCCGAGAGAATACTACGCTCCAAAACGTTCAACGTAATCCTTCACCAGTTATTTTTATATGACAATGGCCCTAAACCTGTTATTCGCTTGAACCAACTAAAAATCTTCAAAATGAAATAGCTCATTATGTTTACGCTTAAATTCTAATTCGTATAACTCTTTAATATTAGACGGATTTTGACGTGATAACGTTTTATAAATTGATGAATACCAGCAACACTCATGAAAAATAGTAACGTTCCGCGTAACGTTCCGCGTAACGTTCCACCTGAGTTTTGTATTACATAAAATAATCAAAGTCAAAGTCATAAATGATTATGACGTTATCACGTAAATCTATCGTCCGTAAACCGACAACCAATATTTTTTATTTAAATACTGGCTAAAAATGCGGGTAATTTTAATAAGCACCAAATAAGTGGCGACTATGTTTACCTAAAACTTCCCAGCATGGTGGTACTTTCGAGTACCCTAGTTACCACCCGCAAATTTAATAAAAACATCTGATTGTATAGTGTTATTAATAATTAAGTGTTATATTAAATTAGACTTTATCGTCACCATATAAAAACTTATCTTACTTATCTTATTTTCCAGAATTTTGGTTTAGGTTGGTTGAATAAGCGAATCACTACCAATATACATTAAAAATCATGAATACAAATAATTCGGTGGCTAGTAATAGGGCCCATGGTACATTTAGGATAATATTTTGTCAAAAATTCAACTGATTTTGACATCATAACCTACATTACATGTCAGCTCTATGAAGTAATAATTATGCGCTACTTTTTACGGTATAGATTAATCAGTTTTTTTTAAAAAAATATTTTATACACCTATCGTTTGACCACTATCTCACTTGATGGTCAGTGATATCAGGTCGATGATGTTACTACACTAAACCTAGAATATTTACTGGCTCTCTAGGACTGCTGCCTGAACACACTATGTGTTTGGTGACAGTTTTTACAAAATTTAGGGTGATAGCTAGGGTACTTAAAAGTACCCTACCACCATGCTAGGAAGTTTAGTAACGGTGTTACCTTCACCAGAAGTTCAAGCTGTCAGTGGGGATGGCACCAGCTTCCGCCAGTTTCACAGCCGATGCTCCCACCGCTGAGCTATCATCGCTTCAAAAAGCATTTGAGATTGCACACACATGTATCCATAGGCATCTAGGAGGTAAAACTTCTAAAATAATTTCTTTGTTAGCGATGAGCGAAAGGTTCAATCAAACTTTAGTGATTCACGTCAGCTCCGATTAAACAGCATCTCGTTATAGTGTTTATGTTATATTTGAGAATATTATTATCAAAGAAATCTATTGTTCCTGGTAGCTGATGGTTCAAATGTGTGGCCATCACTTCCGCAGTAGAGGTGGCACGTGGGACCGCCAGGAACGGGACTGGGGACGTTGAACCCACTCGCTTTCCACATCGGTGCTTCCGCTTTTCTTCCACAATCTCTGCTGACTTGAAACCCGAGTAAAGCAGCCTATAAATAAAAAGATATGAATCCCGTCCGCCTTATATTATAAATGTGAAAGTTTGGAAGGATGTTTGTTGCTCAATCACACCAGAACGGCTGAACGGATTTGGATGACATTTAGTATGTAGATACTACAGGTCCCGGAGTAACACATAGGCTACTTTTCATCATCATCATCAATTATCACCACGCGGGTAAAAATGCGGGGCGCAGCTAATAAACAATATTTATCATTGGAAATTCTTGTGAGTTTGACACATTATTATATAGATGTATTATCCGGGTTTACTCTTTACGCTAAACCTAGGTTGAAACTTCGACTATAAACGTGAGTAAAGCCGAATGATCCATCTGTATAATAAACAATATTTAGTGTTAAATCCGCGACATTTTTTATTTTTATTTATTTTCGCCTAAAACATAAATAAATAGTCGCCGAAATAACACTAAATATTGTTTATTAATATCTTTTTGTTATGGATTTCCGCAAAGTAACGCCTGAATCTGTAAAGTAGCGTATAAATAATTCCCTCACAGCTCACTATCTCCTTGCACAGCCTTTGTAATACTTTTAAACGAAAAATTGATGTATACTATTGAAACCAATGATATTTATATGAGGTAGATGTCGCACAAGCGCGCGGAAACTGAGGCGGCAAAATTAAGTCAATTGTGGTAATTTTGATTACGACGCGTATTTCAAGCGCAAGTCTAAACATATAGCTATTCTTTTCTATATTATTTGTACCGTATTATCTGTCGCAGTAAGCATGCACGCATTTACGCATTTATGTCGTAAAGGAACAAAATCTGAGCACCGCGCAGTATGAATATACGTCATCTTTAGTAAAACATCATTGATTTAAACTAATTCTGTTATTTTGTTATTAAAACTGACGTGGTTTTGAGACATTATCAATGTATAAAACACGGGAGTTACTCACGTAATAAGTCAGAGGGTTCCGACTATAGTTTCAACCACATTCGGTGGTCTTTTTCAAGGAGAATACGGGGCGCTCGCGGACGCGAGCCGAAACTATAGTCGGAACCCTCTGACCTATTACGTGAGTAACTCCCGTGTTTTATACATTGATAATTCTGTTATATCATTATCGTTTAATTGAACAAATAAGTAAATTTCCCACCCCATTCAAATCGATTTGGTATCACATCACACTAATAATAATATTATAAATTCGAAACTCTGTGTGTGACAGATGTTTGCTGCCTCTTCACGCCTTGAAGGCCTAATGATAAATGAAATTCAGAATCTGAAATGAGAAATTTGTCTTTGGCAGAAATAATACAAGTTATAAGATATCTTATCTTATAGCCTGGGGTTTTTAAAGGGCCGTTGCATTTATTAAAATAAAATACTAATAACTAATAACCTGGGTTAAAATAAAGGCTGGGAAACATCTCTAATTGTAACTTTTGTATTATTAAACTGTTGCATAAGTTTATCTGAAAGTTCTATACTAGTAGCGCCCCGCGGTTTCACCCGCGTGGATTACGGTTTTCCCACTACCTCAATTACAACGGGAACCATACTTTTTCCGGGATGAAAGTAGCCTATTTGTTAATCTTCTAGCTTTTTTTTTAACGGGCTGATGCCTTTATTAAAATAAGACACCAGCAATCGACCAGCTATTGGTAGCCTATAGATAACTCAAAATCTCTAACCCACTACTTCGTCTAGCCTGCATACAAATAAAGAAATTAACGTTGCTTAATATAATTTTCTTTCAGAAATGTGAAGATGATAATAACGTACATAGCCTTAGTTTAGATAGTGTATACGGCACACTATGTAAACTAAAGCTATGTATATATGTAGGTTGCATGGAACCATTGATCGTCAAGCCCGGCGGCTCATTGATATTCAGATAGCGAGCTCAGTTCCGTTTGGACAAGGAAATGAGTATTACAATACAATCGACCATTCTATTTAAGTGGCTCCTACACATTTAACAAGTTAAACTTCCTCATTGTAATACAAATAAGAATTAAAATTTGAGTCTTAAAAAATACGTAATTCTCTTATCTTATGTAATGTATCGTAATGTTTTGTTTGCAGTTACATAGTCAAGATTAGTTGAATTAGGGTGAAGTTAATCAAAATTTAAACGTCCTATTATCAATTAACCATCGGTTACATGTATGGTAAAAACTGTTTGAGTGACGGTTAAATAAATAATCGGACGTTTTAAATTTTGATGAACTATTGACAGGCAATGTTTTTTTTAAATTTTTAATCTTTACATTTTTACAGTTCCTTACGTTCCCTACACTGTGTAGACAGGTTCAACCTTGTCTACACCGTTATTATTAACTATTGCGAAATAGTTAGAGCTCAGGTTAGAGCTGTAGCACTGGTCATGTTAGACAATCGCCCTAATTTTAATAATCACTCGAACGGAATATTCTTCAAAATCAGCTAGATCCTATTCTATTTAACCTAAAATTCAAATTCGTTTAAATCCATACAACGCTATCTCTAATATTAGACGATTTTGATTAAATTGCTGCAAGTCAAATCGCGGGTCGTTGTGGTCGGCACCAAATGAGTGGCCACTAATATATTTTACCATAGACCAATATCGTCTATGATTTTACTTAAAAGTACCCGCAATTTACAAACATCTAATTTTAGTGTTTGTTATAGATAAATGTCATACTGATTTGTACTTTATTGTAACCATATAAGATCTTGTCTTATTTTACAGAATTTTGATTTAGTTTAGTTGAACAAGAGAATCACTACCATTGTGACTTTTAACTTAGTGTTTAATTGATGTAGGCCAGAATATAATTATCTAACCGGATAATCAAGTTAAGTGATAGTACCTATATTTTGAAATAACTGTATGTAGGCTTTAGCCACAATCACCGCATCGGCCATTTCGTAATAATACCACAAAAAGATACTATAGTGGTTGCCTAGAATGCGACCACAATTCACTTAAATTTTATATTTGAGCGTCATTTAGGTTCGATTGAAGAAAAGTTCTATAATGAAATACTGGATGATTTTAATAAAAATTTTATGGGACCCGTCTGAAATGTATCGTATCAAATGAAAAGGAATTTTCTGAATGGGTTCATATGTAACAAAGATTTGAGGTAACATTTTTTTTAAGTCGGTTAAAACAATTGTTTACGAATACATATTTATAAAATTAAATGCTTGCATTTGACCACTATCTGACTTGATGTTGAGTTATGAATGTAACATTATAATACGATAAAATGTATTATGTTTGGTGCGCCTGCCAAATTTGTCAGTAGTGTTTTCATTTTTTTTTCACTTCATTATATAAATACTAGTAACATATTCTATAATGCGCATAGTGAGATTTCAAATCTATGCGAAAATTGGTTCCGCCTACACTCTGACTACTGCATACGTTATCACAGCATCACTAATCCCAGTTACCTAGTGTCTAAGCCCCACTTGTTACAACTCGCGCAATACCGTTCTAATTTTAGCTTCACCGCGTGTGGGGCGCAGTTAGTAGTCATCTCCGCCGAGCCGGTAGTACACTCGGATGCATCTTCAAAGACATTTTCTCACCGTGAGAACGTTAACATCGTATAAAAGTTATAAAAACTGACTACACGTAGGCGGAACATTTTCAACCTTTTCTTGAACATTAAGATACTTTTTATAGTCTATATAGATTCGACTAATTATCTCACTTGATGGTCAGTGCCGATTTGGTCGAAGATGTTATCACGCTAGACCTAGAATGCTTACTGTACCGAATTGTAGGAATCTCTTACTTTTGCGTAAATCAGTTGAAAATAGCTCAGATCGAATTAAAAAAATGTAAGATCGGTTGTATTTTTAGCTCGGAAATCCGTTATGTTCAAGCGGATTTAATTTTATTAAATAAAAACACGTTTTTTCGTTTGAATAACTAATAACTACTAATAAGACTTTTAGGCCGCCGCATAGAAATTTTATCATGAGAAATAGTAGTCTTGAAAAGTTTCAGAATTAGATTGACACGTCATAATCAGCCTCATGCATGATGCATACCTACCTACTACGGATTTTATTTTAACTAACATATTCAAAGCAAAACGTTGTAAAAATGAAAAGACGGGAATATTGCCGCCAACTGTACAGTACAATGGTACTGTACCTTCTGTTTAATTCGATGTGTCGGTGGTGAGTGTCGACATTGTCGGTAATCAGGAAACACCTCGTCACACACATCAACGCCAATGATTCTGTCGAGCTGAGTGGGTTTCAAAACGCACTTTATGGTGAATAACAGAGCCAATTGCGCGTCTTTAAAATGACTCTAGACATTAAGTACTAAACATAAACAATTACAGATACAGATATTTACTGGTAAAATAATAATTTACAAGTCACTTATACTAGATAAAATAACATTCTATATAATAATAATAATAAGTGTTGCTATAATGCTACATGCATATAATATACTCTCTATGAAAAAGTGACTGGGAAAGTCACGAAAATTGCCTCGTAATTACGAACCTATAGATAAACTTGATAAGCACAACGTCATTCATGTACAACGAATTTAACTGAATCAAATCGTTACAGCCTGAGATAACTTGCAGATTACAAGAATTGCTTGTATAAAAAAAATGTGTTACGTTGCCATTTTTTACTAATATAAACGCTATAGCGTGGCTACAGCATTTATCATTGGCGAAGCAAAAGAACTGTCAAGAACAAGAGTTGTTTAAAATGCTCTTTGGAACTACACGCGTAACCAATCGGGCGCCAAGTGCGTCATCGGAGGAGAATCTTTACTTTTGGCCAACGTCTTTGATGCGACACCAACCAACCAAACCAAGTACCAAGTATCAAGGACCAACATCTTGAATGTTGGTCCTTTCCACATACTTTTTACAGACCACGGTTTACTATGGGAAAACTAATCGAAGTGCTGAAAAATAAATTGATGTCAAACTATTCATTATTGATTACAACGCCTAAGAAAATTGGTGTTATTTACGAACACTTGTTTGTTTAACACGAATAACAAAGTTTTACCTGAACTAATAATAGCTCACTTTGAACCGTTTTGGATATAGGTATATATGTTTTAGAATATGTTAGTATCGCAGCATTATATGATTGGAATGTTCAAAGTTGATATCGCTACTTTGTTTTTAACATACATATATGTCAGTATAACGTATATAGAAGCTGGAACAATATATTCTTAAGAAAAATCCCACTAAAATTCTAAATGCGAAAGTTTGTGAATATGGATGGTTGGATGTATGTTTGTTATTCTTTCAAGCCTAAACGGCAGGATGGATTCGAATGAAATTTGGTATGGAGATAGCTTATACCCTGTATTAACATATAGGCTTATATTCATCATCACTATCATCACAGTTTTCATCACCACGCGGGTAAAACCGCGGGGCGCAGCAATTACTATTTTGATGTGAAAACTTTCATGAATATTACACATTTAAGAAGAAAACCGGCTACACTCACGTTTATATCGGCTTTGAAAAAGGATGTTTTTAATGTTTCGTATGTGTAGTAATAAAAATCGTGAGTGTGCTCGGTTTCTTATAATAAAGTATTATTGATTAAGTTAATCAGCCACCCACGTCTCCGGGCCCACCAACGTCCCTAATTCTATAAGTAAAGTAAGACTGTATGGCCGTTGGAACTAACAAAAAATTTGTTCTCTGATCCAACTAACTTCGTACTAGACTGAAACTGCATACGGGATATCATAGCTAACACTTTCTATTTGTCACACTCAGCTACTATAGAGGCGTATTGTGAAAAATAATAACGAAATTAGAAAATGGCAAAATATTTTATTTTAATTTATTGGCTCCGTGAGGTGTTCTTTTTCTTTCGACTATAAATTAAGAAGACATATGAGTACTTCATTCCTTCAAAAATTGTAACGTAAGTTCCGCCAAGAATGACGTCAATTCAATTAGCTAAACACTCAGGGTATGGCTAATTCGCTCTATATATTGCTGCTACCAATTGCAGTATTAGTCTATCAGTTCGTACAATTAAATGTAGATGGCGCTAAGAACAACATCCCCTCACATGGGTAGTAATGAAGGATTAAATTTGTTATGCTAGTGTAGTGCTATTATAGCTTAGATGCGACAAGCACGGTAGGTATACCCTACCACCATGCTGAGAATTTGATAACGGTGTTACATTCACCGGAAGATCAAGCCGTTGGTGGGGATCGAACCAGCGTGCCTCAGTTTGACAGCCGCCGCTCCCACTGCTGAGCTATCATCGCTTCAGATCGTATTACCAGGCACACATGAGTACACGTACTCGTATAAGCAGGATACTGGTCGTCCGTCACGAGCGTCCTCTGTCACTCAATTGTGTGGGGGCCGATGACTATTTTCGCCCAGACTGAGTGCTGGGTAATGATAGTAAATTACTCCCTCGGAACACAAAAATAATCGTCCAGAAATAACCATCGCGTGAGGTAGACGGTGCGGTATAACCGTATAGCTGTATTATTAACAGGAAATTATATTTCAAAATAGTAATAACACCTGTGTTTGTCCTTCGACGCAGATGCTTTTGTTTCATAAAGCCCTGGTAACTTCATTCATTGCCCAATTTATTATGTTATTACAAACATTGTCATAGGTATACTTACAATACTTTAAAATTCTTGAACATTTGGTGTTCCACCTATATCGGAATTAAAAACAAAAATTTACGTTCAATTACGGACATTGTTGTAAAGAAGGACAACATGCGGAATATATTCGTTGTATATAAAAATACTGTTTACTTATTCATATCATTATTCTACTGATCAGAAAGCGACATTATTCATTTCAAAAATACAATTCCAAAAAAAGTAATGATAACATAACTACTACTAAATTAATATTAATGTACTAATCTATTAAACCGCTGCCTGTGGGCTAAGTACCCAAAATGCTGGCAGCATTACCATGTTCAATTACCATGTCATCATTACCACAGTACCTAGGTATATAAAAACTGAACAAACTGACTCCATTAATAATACTCCAATAGCGGCCTAAATCTATGCTCGGCCTATGTCGGTTTTGTACGAAATTGACAACTTATATGCTAACTACACGTAGTATATAAATCCATGCTAACCACGAACTTATGGAGTATACTAATCTACGATGCTAACTAAATGCTAACAGACTACGAAAAATGACAAGCTATGTCACTAGATCTAGAATTTCATCGAATTGAAAATAGCAGACTACCAAAGCTGTCTAAATCGGCCTTTGTGGGCAGAGCATATTGCCATATTGAATAGTACCTACACTTAACTTTGTTGTAACAATCATAAATAAAAAATGTCGTCGCCTATTTTTTAAAAGCCTTTAAAGAGATACCAAATTAACCGCGTTTCATTAACTCAGGATATTGTTAACATACCCTGTAGGTACCTATAATTATGTTATGTAATTAATATTGTTATATTAAATCAGTGTAGATTATTACATTCTTAGCTCACAAATTCTTTCTTATCTTTCTATGTCACATATTGTACAGCTAAACGTGAGAAGTAGGCACGAGTTCTATGGTATTTAATATCTATACAGAATTAAAGCACTCGTCGTATGCTTGAGGATCCAGGCCCGAATGAAATACATGCAGTGAAAATGCATACATTGTATCACTAGAGTACCTACCATTCGTATTATTATTATTACTGTTTTTATTAGCTCTGTATATTATTTAATGAAAGCAATTACCAGTATCAGTTAGGTTATTGTTTTTGTCTTTTATTGTAACATCTGTACTCGCATAGTAATGTCTTTGACTTTGTCGTAACAAAGAGACTACACAGTTAAGTACTCAAATCTACACTATTTGCCTGTCTCCTACCTATACTTTAAATGTATTATGATGTCAAGACAACGTTAACTCATGTATCGTCTGTATTGTCAGCATACCTACTCGATATGATTTATTTATTTATTTTCTTTTATAACTTCTTCATACATATTATTACGGCCATTCTATATGATGTATTGTGAGGAACGAAAAAAACTGAGTCCCAAAACACGGGATTTATCCTAGTGTGGAATTCAGGGCACATGGCAATGTATTACTCGTATGTTAGTTATTAAGTCAGGAAAGAAATAAACTATTAAACTATATAATAAAAACTGTATACTCTTGAGACTCAGATATACCTATTTTTTACCCTACCTATTGAGGCAATAGTCCTCATATAGGCACGCAATCTAGCACAATGTAATTTTCTAGCGTTGTTTATTCCAAACTTTGTCTTGATTTCAGCGCTTTGAGAAAAACGTAAATCGTGGAATCGTTACACATTTTATTCACCACTCATCTCAGTTTGTATGCAAATTAGCTACGGTATGCTTATGTACTGCTTGACAAGTAAGGTAATAAATTTAACTCAAATATTTTCATCCAAATGATTTCCTTCTAGACAGAAACGGCACTGGCTCATAAGATGCCGCACAGAAAAAAATCAGCAATCTGGTGCGTAGGTATGCTCTTAGGTTATATCTTGAATTAAAGATAGGCCATAGTAGTGACAGATCATGTGAAATCCAACCTTAGATTTTAATGAAGGTATGCTTCGTGACAAAATTCAGTGGCGAGCTACCATCATCGGTATAAAAAATGTCACAAGAAGTGTTCTGAGGCAGCTGTCGTAAACCAGGGTGTCAACTCTTCTAATTTTCACGTTCATACAAGGCCGACACGATGACAATAAGACAACTTCAAAAATTCGTAGTCTCACAAAATTTAAACATATTTATTAAATTTAGACATCGGATGAAGGACGTACTTATGAACCTCTAAAATATTACTAATATCCGAAAAGACTGTAACGGATTATAAAGTTTTCGGGTCATGAATCAGCGTGATGATAAACCACAGGTAGTGAATTTGTAATGCGCAGTTGGTTCGTTGTAAGTTGATGAAGCAGGAAGGTCTGTCCGCGGTCACCGGATCGGAAACCATGGTACGTTGTCGCCAACGATCCGTAACCACCGTTACGTCCTGACCATTCTTCTCGCTTCAAACTGAATACGATGTGACAGGCAACATTGCTGTTGTAACCAAATATAAATATTTGGTTTAAGCGTTTTCAATCCGGAAATTTGGATGTCAAAGATGCACGTCGCTCTGGTCACCCTATTACGGATAAAATGGATGCCATTTTTGAAAAAGTAGAGCAAGATCGGCTCATCAGTAGTTACGACGTAGCTGAAGAACTGGGAATTGACCACAAAACAGTTTTGACGCATTTGCAAAAAACTGGGTACACAAAAAAAAATTAAGAGTGTTTGGCTGGGAGGTGTTAATGCATCCGCCGTATAGTCCTGACCTTGCACCTTCAGATTTCCACCTGTTTCGGTCTCTTCAGAATTTATTAGGCAGTGTCAGGTTAATATCACGAGAGGAATGCCAAAACCACTTGTCGCGGTATCAAATTCCCAGCATGGTAGTAGGGTACTTTCGAGTACCCGCCTGGCTACCTACCACCTTCAAGTTTAAAAAACTGTCACCAAAACACATAGTATGCTCAGGCAGGAAATACTTGAGAGCTAGTAAACATTCTAGCTCTAGCGTGATAACATCTTTGACCACATCATCACTGACCATCAAGTAAGATAGTGGTCAAACGCTAGATCTATAGAGTTTTGTTATTACAGTTTTACACAAAAACTGTTTTTATACACGCGATACCTAGGTGTTTAGCATCATAGGAGATATCACCGCGTAATACCGCATTGAAATCGTGCCTCTTCATGTTCGATATACTTACCTACCTCATTACTAGGTAAGGTTGTATAATAAATATACTTAGACATGTCTGCATTTGACGCATAGTCGTTTGCATAATCATTATAAAATGATCTCACTATTGAAGCACAATCTTACGTGATTTGAACGACGATGGATGAGTATCCGTCTTAATCGTAACGTAAAATAATAGGTAAACATTGATATAATGGTTATTTAAAGTATTTTTAAAACAAGCTTTTATAAGAAAAAAAATGAAATGAATTGTTAAAGTTTTTAAGGACGCAATTATGAACTCAATTAACGTGTTTATCAAACAAATATGGCATCGTCCTAAAACATAGAAAGACACAACCGAGAAAAAGCGGCAAGAAATTCGGGGTCATTATTATCAAATACGTAATCAAACGAAAGAACAAAGCAACCAAACAATAGAAAGAACTGAAAAAGGTGAGCTATCCCAAAACAAAGAGTACTAATTCCTTGTATTATACTTTTTGGATGTTGTTTACCACTTCTCGCCGCTGCTGTTTACGAAGCAAGCTTCAATCTGAATTGATTGCTAACCATAAAGATAAACATTCTAGGGGGACATTAGTGTGCCTTAATTTCGTTAGTGAAAGTTGGAAAATTTTCCGAATGTTACTGTAAACAACAACATAATTTATCTGCATTATAGATTACTAGTAGCGCCCCGCGGTTTCACCCGCGTGGATTACGGTTTTCCCGCTACCTCAATTATCCCACGGGAACTATACTTTTTCCGGGATAAAAGCAGCCTATGTGTTAATCCAGGGCTTAAACTATCTCCATACCATTTTTCATCGAAATCGGTGTAGCCGTTTGAGCATGAACAAGTAACACACACACACACAAACTTTCGCATTTATAATATTAGTAGGACAGGATGTGATCGATTTCATTTATACTACTGTAGAGATTTTTGACCACTATCTGAATTGATGATCAGTGACGATGTGCTTGACGATGCTATCACGCTAGACCGAGTGACAATGATAATAGACTAGAGATAATGAATTACAAAACATCAAACATACAATTATTCATTAAGTCCGATGGCGGTAGATCATGGTATTAATTATGATATTTTTTTTTATTTATTTATTAACATTCTCACAAGGTCTTCAGGTCCCAAACTAGGCAGAGCCTATACTATGGTAACCTGATGACTGATATATACTTATATACATATACACACCCAGACACAGGTCAAACAGATATGATCATACACACAAATGTTTGACCTGAAGGTATGAAGGTACCTGCAATAATTAAGGTCCATAATTATGATACTTCTCCACTAGGTAGCATAAAAACAAATAAGTATCTTATACGTCTTAGTGCAATGTGATTGTGCGTCCACACACCATATATACCTTTTTTGGAAGTGAAATCAACTTACGCATTTCGTACGTCGGGCTTTTTCTCGAGCATCGTGATCACCGCCGGGTATCCTAGTTCAAACAAAGATGCGTTTAGTACATATTCAATCACGTCATCATCATCTCAGCCATAGGACGTCCACTGCTGGACATACGCCTCCCCCATTGATTTTTTATTATTATTTTTTAATTTTTTTTTACATATTATAAGTTTTAATAAGATTTCCAGAAGGACCGGTTGGAAGCGGCCCGCATCCAGCCCTTGCCAGCGATCTCTGTCAGGTCGTCTGTCCACCTGGTCGGTGGCCGTCCTATGCTGCGCTTGCCAGTCCGCATATTCAATAATTAACTACAAAGCTAGATAGCTAGTATATATATACACCTGGTAGAAGTGGGCATAAGGCGCATCTATTTCATACAAAGTGTATATAACTATAAAGTTTCCAATGTATAGGATGGATGTTGAAGATGCTAACTAGCTACGAGTACCATTTTCGTCTGAAAGACCAATCTAATAATCGTCGTGAGCTAATAAGAGTGAATTTGCCGCAGCATTTTTTAATTTAGCCTTTCTGGAAATAGGATATGTCCGATGACCTATGTCTAGTTTCCATAAGTTCTATCAATGGACATTTTAAGTTCAACATAACACATGCAGATATATTGTATACAATGTATTGTCTGGTTGAATGACATTCTCATTCAACCAGACAATACATTTTATATTATGCTAATCGTGAAATGAAAAAGGTCAGGTTGTTTGTCGGTTGCTTTGGGCAGCTTGAACGATCTATAAAAACTTAACGGGCAACAGACATAACACCGACTCAAGCGTTATAACATCAAATAAATCAACAAGTGCCAAAGCTTATGTATTTGTGACTCCTACAGCTCTCGGCTGACTCAGCCGCCCACAGAATTCTTGCATCTAAAAACGACCAGATGGACGGCAATACGACATCCATGCATGGTAGACGTCCTAACTTGTCGCACGAAGCTTTTAGCTTCCACATTCACAGTGCCTGAATCTGTGTTTCCGCAGAAAAACAATCTGGGTGTCATCAGCTCACGAGTGAATAGGTCTAGGCAATCTTTTAGGCAGGCGTGCTAAATCGTAGACCGCATCATCACTTAACATCAGGTGAGATAGTGGTCAAACGCTTGCCTATTACGAATAAAGGAAATTTAAGTAACATATTTTTCGAAATTTATTATAGATAAAATAATCGATTTCGATTATATGTTTATCGAGGGCATTTAATCGATTCCCTCGTTACCAACTTTTAAAATAATCCGGTAAACACAACGTTTTAGCATAATTTGTTTAATTTACTACATCGCTTGCGCTAGAAAAAACATGTTTACCCGGAAAATATCCGCTTTTCAATGCTCTTGGAAAATATTGCAAACAATATAAATCTAATAGTAAACATTTATCGGTAACTGTGGGAGGTGAGGAAAGGTTATGAACAACGACATACGCTTTTCGTTTTTCTATACCCGAGCTAATGCAGCGGCTGGCATTGATAAATTTATTATATTTTTAACCGACTTCAAAAAGGAGGTTACTCAATTCGACCGTATATATGTTTTTTTTTTATGTGTGTTCGCGGATAACTTCGTCGTTTATGAACCGATTTTGATGATTCTTTTTTTGTTAGATAACTGAACTCAATAACTGAAAAGTGCTACACGAATCTTGATGATATTATTGTCGCGGTTGAAGACATCGCAGAACACACAATGACAATTAATTGATCCCGTGAGTAGCAAAGGTCACTGAAAAGGGTGAAAAAAAATTGTTTTAACAAAAATGTAACCGACTTCAACACTCAAAAGTGTGAAATAACCATCATCACCAGCCCTACACATATCCGTCTACTTACGTAAACCACTACAAGCCTCTCTTTCATCACAGAATAAGCTACAGTAGGCAAAATTAGGAGTTCATCAAAGTTTCCAAACTTAAGTTACTGAAATTAATCTTTTGTGATTGGAACAATTTAACCAAAAATGTTTTCATAATAGAGCCATTGTGGCTTAAGACAATTAAAACGTTGGATCAAAGTTATTTTGAAAAGCTTGAATAAACTTTGTCCTGCTGAAACAAGAGAGCGGAGTCATCGGAATCATTTTTTATAATCACTATCGATTTTTTTAACTGTATAGATCTAGCTAGCTTTTGTCCACTATCTCACTGGATGGTCAGAGAAGATGTGGTCGAAGATGCTTTCGCGTTTCCTATGAGATCTTGGATGCATGACCGCTAGCAAAATTTTCTTCGGATCGCTTCTGTGCTTATCAAGCCTCACATGTCAAACTGTCATATCCGGTTGTTGTCATAGGACAAAACTCGTTAAGAGAGAGCAGAGGCTTTTGGGCGGTCTGAATCCTCCGACATTGGACTGGCTTACACAAGCCAAAAGCTCTTATTCTATTTACGCAACAATCCACATTCCTATAACTTCTTACGTCGCTTTCCCTAATACTAGATGAGTTTTATTCAAATGCGGTTCAATTTTTTAGCGGATCCCAAATAGCGTAACGACTTATTTTAACTCTAACAACTTAAACTTTAAGATCCCATTAAAAAAAATATCATTCATAAATGTCTTACTAATTTAGACTATCGTAACCACACCGTTATGTTATTTTGATTGAACTACACAGTCACTACCATTAAGCCCCTGTCAGTATAAACCAGAAAAACTATCTAGTGAAAATACAAGAAGTAAGAAATTATCCCAAATATCGTAGAGGTCAAAAGACACAAACCACTTTGACATAGAGATAACCGATTTAGTGAGAAGGGCGATATGAAATTAGATAATATTGAACTTTATAGATATCGGTAGATAACTACCTTTATGTTCTACTATTATCTTCAGATACATAATCTAACAAGGATAAGATAAAGAACTACATATTTTTACCCGACTCCGCCAGAAGAGGTTTCTTTAGAAAATACCTCGCCTTGATGGTTTTAGATTGAAAGGTGTCGGTAGATTCTGCTTTTATTTGGGAGTAACGCTGAATATGTCAAAATTGAAAACAAAATTCACACGTTTTCATAACTCTGTTTTAGTATTATGTACACTGGTTTTCAATGAAGAATGGTGCTGATGATATATTTTGACCCTTGTTTTTCTCTTGAAGTTTATCTAAGCGCTTGTTCAGCATCCATTGCGCCTAATAAAAAAAATTGGTTGTCTGTAAAGTCGGTTTACGGACGATAGATTTACGTGATAACGTCATAATCATTTATGACTTTGACTTTGACTGACTTTGACTTTGACTTTGATTTTGACTTTGATTATTTTATGTAATACAAAACTCAGGTGGAATGTTACGCGGAACGTTACTATTTTTTATGAGTGTTGCTGGTATTCATCAATTTATAAAACGTTATCACGTCAAAATCAATGGGAAACGAAAACTTATAAGTTGTGTACACTATGTTAAACAAATATAAGTTGTCTATTAAATGTTTCACAAAAATAGTTTCTTTAGCACATTTACTAGTAAGAAAAGTTTACGTAAGAACAAGAGCCTAGAATGACGACTGAGGCCCACTTGCACCAACCAAATTATCTGAGATTCTCGGATCCACTTAAAATTTTTGGCTGCTTGATTTGATTCGAGATTTCGGCGAAAATCTCGGATATTTTGGTCAAGAATACGGATGTTCTCTTCATTGTCATGAGCTATATTTATAACAATAATATGGTATTAAAATATATTCGACTATAATTATAAGAACAACATTCGTTTTAATTTGTTTAACATATAGTTCATGTAGAATTAACCCTAGGCTACGCGGGCGAAGCAGCGAGTGGATCAGGTAGATATTTTGTAACTCATTTCATAACAAATCAAAGAAATACTAATTTTAATAATACCTGATAATAGTTATCGTTATCAGTCCTCGAAAGCCTTGAGCCATTGTTAAAGATAAGTAAGCGCAGTTTGTTATTACTTTTACTTACCACATCAAAATCAAAGATTACGAAATGAGTTAGAGTTGTGAAATTCTATTTTTTTTGTTTCATCAAAGGTTATGGCGGATTAACCTATAAGTCCGTGCATGTGCCTTAATGTAAAAAAATGGAACAAAACAGCAAATCTTCGCTTTTTTATTTGTCTCCATAATCCTCAACAAGAGTTACAGAAAAATATCTACTACTCTGCTGAATGTAAGAGGAAATAAAGATATAGTTATAGCCTAAGCTTACATCGACTAATAAAATTAGTTTAGCACTAACTAACTGGCTCAGTGCATGGGAGAAGTGGAGAGGATGAATAAAATCCTAATCGATTCAGTAATGAAAAAATCCGGGTATAACAGACACTACGGAACTATTTAAAACTTATGTTAGACAATTTCAATTTTATGAATCATAGAATCGTATATGTAATTCCATTACATTAACGAAATTATGTTCCGAATCGGCTGATCCCAAATCCAGAACAATTGAGAACTAACCGAATCGATTCGATTCGATATTGTTCATACATATAATATTTTGAAGATTTTAATATACTTAGCACATATTTAGTAAATGTAATGAAATATTGTAATCTATCTGCTATATATTAACAAAATTGTCTTACAAATGTTTGAAATAGTTCTGTAAAAAGTCTGAAAAACCGGACTTGTTCAGTACCGAATCTATTCTGTTAACTACCAAGGAGTTCTTAATCGGGGAGGTCTCTCTAGGTCTCTTTAGTTTATTTTATGTATAGCTTCTTGTGATTCATAGAAATTTGCAAAAATCTCATAATTAACTTACCTGTCGAAATATATATCATAAGATCATCATAAATTCATCTTCATATTTCTTAGGACAGAGCACAAAATTAAATGAAGCGTTGCTTTTTTATTCAGCACCATTAGCCTTAGTCATAATGGGTTCAAAATACCTTTATAAAAATGTACCCAGTATTATAAGAATTCAGTGAACTGGCATGAAAGATATCGCGTGTCAAAGTCGTGGAAAGACACTAAGTTGCTCTACCAAACGACAGCTTATATATAAACATTATGAACAATAAGTATTCATATTTACTTTCATAAAAATGCTCTGTACTCATGTGACACGTAAAAACAAAACATTGGTATGGGTTACTTGGTGAAAAGTTTCATAAATATATTTGAATTACGGTTTAACTTATTTTATACTAGAGAAGGTTACATGACCTTTTTGAGGCACTTTTACAAAGAGAGCATGCGATCTCGGCATAGTATGGTGGCAGAAACCATAATTCAAATGAATATTATTGGTCGAAGAGATCACAATACTACATGTTGGTATTACTTCCATAACAATATACCACGGTAGTAATTCTATTTTACACTATTTTTTACGGGTATAACGTGGTACTTACGCGTAGTCGAAAGCTTCCGGCTGAAGGCTTCCGGAAGAAGCCGAAACAATTGTCGATCGTGATACGCTACTTACGCGACTACGCGTAAGTACCACGTTATACCCGTAAAAAACAGTGTAAAGTAATTATGAACGTGAGTTTTAATATTAGTAATTCTATTATTTATATTCTCTAGACAATATAGGTACAATGCATTATGCGTTTTAAGGTTTATGTTTGATAATGCCTTGTTTTGACCAATTTTCATAAAATTAGTTTATTCTCTCATGATAATAGCTAACTGTATTGAGTACTAGTAAACATTCACTCTATTGTTATCTAATAATGTAATCCACCTTAAATTTGAGAGTTTTTATGGAACAGAAAATGCAATGGTACACTTCGTTGAAAGAGAAAGAACCTAAATCGCCAGATACTTCACTTCGTCCCAATGAACATAATTATGTCGTAGAATTGAGCGTGAATTTTGTTACACAATTTTTCCAGATGGTTGCGATATTATGACATCCATTTGGGATGTCATGTTGTCGCCATAGCTATGACCGTGGCTATCATTGAAACAAAATGGCCAACTAAAACGTTAAATTAGATATATGTATTTGTATATGTTCCTAATTAGTCAAAAACACAAGGAATATTCTCAAGTACTACAATGTCAAACTATGCAGAGCACAGCTTCGAAAATAAAAGGTGGGTACGATGATCTCTAAGGAATATCTATTGTAAGCTTCTACGAAAGAGGATCCGTGCCAAAGACCCTCAGCCAATAAGAGGGAGTGGTCACAATACAGATTCAATAATAGTGTCTAATCGTGGTCACGTTTGTTATTCACGTGTTCATATTGCACACTTATATTGGAACGCACTTGAACTATCAATTTGTTCCTTATCTTTAAAGCGATTTGATAATCCATTTCAAGCCATTGAATACGCTCGATTGCGAATGGTTTGTTCCTGTGCGGAACTGATGAGGAGATAAGGATGTTTTATAAATTTTATAGATGTTTTACCTGAAATGGAAACGAGTGAAGAACAAAATGGTCGTCATCTTTATGTTTTACTTTCTGTTAAAAAGATAATTTATATTGTATGTTGAGTAGGTAATTAGGAGTAAAACAAACTCTTTCACTGACAGGAATCGGATATTATCGCTGAGAGCGCTAATAATCTATCGTATAGTTTATTTCCGCAGGTTCTAATTCGGAAGTTTTCTCGCAATCGAGAAAACTTCTGAATCGGAACCCGGAATAAAAGGCCTACTTTTTCTCAAATTCTAATGACCAGAGTAATTAGCTCAGAGTAGTTGCTAATATGTTTTGACAAAACCATGGTATGACAAATGGCTTATCTTGATAAACGGTAAAAAAGATACCGCAAGGAAAGGGTTCCGTGTAGTGCCAATATTTAAAGTATTACATGGGCACACTCCTAAGAGTCGCCGAATTACCGCTCTCTTCCCGTCTTACATTCTTACGACTATTAATTACTAGTAGCGCCCCGCTGTTTCACCCGCATGGAATACGGTTTGCCCACTACCTCAATTATGCCAAGGGATCTATATCTTTTCCGGGATAAAAGTAGCCTATGTGTTAATCCAGGGCTTAAACGATATCTATACCAAATTTCATCACAATCGGTGTAGCCGTTTGAGCGTGAAGAAGTAACAAACATACACACAAACACATAAACTTTCGCATTGATAATATTAGTAGAATACATATTTCGATATACTTATATGTATATATAGATATATTTCGATTTCTTAAAACATAATATGTACATAACATAAGTATACGTTGTTTTGAGAACTTGAGAAGATCAGGCATTTACCCGGATAAACGTTTCAACTAGAATAATGGAGATTATTTATGATGTCAAGTATACATATGGATGTCTTGACCATTTGATAAAGAAACAATTTAGAGATTATTCTGCTTATTTCGCCCAACATGTCTAATAAACTCAATAAATACCACGTATGAGAGCAGCTCACGAATATTAATTCTTTTTTAATTTCTTAGTGAAAAATATTATCGAGTGACCACATATTTAACCGACTTCAAAAAAGGAGGTTACTCAATTCGACCGTGTATATGTTTTTTTGTATGTGTTTTCGCGGATAACTTCGTCGTTTATGAACAGATTTTGATGATTCTTTTATTGTTTGATAGAGTATACTTCCGTAGTGGTCCCATTTAAATTTCATCAAAATTGGACAAGCACCCCAATAACTGAAAAGTGCTTCGCATACCTCGACGATATTATATTATAGTTGCGGTTGAAGACATCGGAGAACATACAAAATGACAATTGATCCCGTGAGTAGCAACGGTCACTGAAAAGGATGAAAAAATTGTCTTCATAAAAAATGGAACATTTCATCACTCAATAGTGTGAAATAATGCCGAAGTCGGTACCATGAGCGCAATATTGTGATGATAGTTACTTTTGAACTATCATGGTGCTGACTTCAACAAGTTATAAATGTATAAAACACGGGAGTTACTCACGTAATAAGTCAGAGGGTTCCGACTATAGTTTCAACCACATTCGGTGGTCTTTTTCAAGGAGAATACGGGGCGCTCGCGGACGCGGTCGCGATTCGCCTAGTACAAGTTATTTCACACTTTTGAGTGTTGAAGTCGGTTCCATTTCTTGTTCAATTTTTTTTTCCGAAAATTCTTGCGTGAACCACAAATACGTCTGAACTGTGCCTTGAAGTAAGGGAATTAAAAGTGTATAAGTGTGATTAGTATTTTTATATATTGAGCCTGTAAAGTATATACCTATTTCTAATACTTTAAATCAACTCGCGTCAGGATTTGTCCCCCCTCTCTGCCTGTAAACACCCGCGAGCGTCTGTAACGTCATCGGCACACGAGATATAAAGCGGTAACCTTAGAACCTATTCTGAGGCGATACACTTAAATTATAATATTATCCTATTAATACTAGAAAATCGATAGAGTTTACTTACATACCCATCGCATTTAGTTCTTTTTGTTACTGTATAGATCTAGCGTTTGACCACTATCTCACTTGATGGTCAGTGACGATGTGGTCGAAGATGTTATCACGCTAGACCTAGAATGCTCACTGGCTTTCAAGGACTACTGCCTGAACACACTATGTGCTTGGTGACAGTTTTTCAAAATTGAGGGTGATAGCTAGCCAGGCGGGTATTCGAAAGTACCCTACCATCATGCTGGGATTTTGATAACGGTGGTACCTTCACCGGAAGCTCAGCTGTTGTTGGGGATGGAACCAGTGTCCATCAGTTTGACAGGCGACGCTCCCCCCGCTGGGCTATCATCGCTTCGAACCATTGCGGATGTCAGTGAGAATACGAACAGCGGATGAATGCTTTTTCCACAATTGGCAGGTATTTTTCAAATAGGAAGAGCGTCACACGAGTTGTGGCTCATTAGCATTGTCATGTGTCAAAGACGTGTGAATGAGGTTTTTGGCATTGATTAGGTAAATGTGACATAATGAATGCGAAGCTGAGGATTATTAATACTACACACTCGACTTTTCTCCTTTTGAAATAATGTTGAATGATTGGAGATCATAATTTTAGGAATGTTCAACCCACCAATTGTTTACGTAATACTACGTTCTAGCGCGCGGATACGGCCGAGAGCACGTCCTTTATTTATTTTTTAATTTTTAAAATGTATTTCATCATCGTCATCTTTCAACTTTCGACCCCAACGGCCATCAGTTCTTCAAACTATATATCCTGCCCACTGCCACTTCAACTTGCTAATACGCTGGGCTATGTAGGTGAATTTAATTTTCTGATCTCCTCATATCTGGTAGGCTTAGACAAAGTAAAATTCAACAAGCGTTAACGCTAGAGAAAACATTAAAAATGTATGAGATTGACATTTCAAAGCGCTATATCACGTGATTACAGGTGTACTTTCGAGCAGAGCGTCACTGACGCCGCGTCACTAACGCCGCGACAGTGACACTTTGGTGACTTTCGATACCCACGACAGACGCACAGTCTCATCGCTTTCGCCGCGTGACGCGACCGGATTGATGCCATTTTGTAAAATGTAACCTCAAAATACAGCGACAGTGCAAGCGCGGCCGAGAGACAAACGCGGGCGTCTGACAGCGCGGTCACGGCGGCACTGACGCTGCGTTAGTATCGCTGCGCTCGAATGATGTTCCCCAGAACTTCATACATTTGTATAGAACATCTATATGTCGCTCAGTCGCGGCGTCACAGACGCGGCGCCACTGACGCTATAGACGCTCGCTTCGAAAGTCTACGAATATTCATCGTTGAGGTGTTTTTGAATAAGTACGTAAGAGAAGTGTCGTAAAAAAGCTATGCATCGTATCTAGGCCCGCTGATTCGTTTGTGTAAAGAAAACCCTTAGCATAGCGCTCTCCATAGCTCGTTGTGCTACTTAGCCTGATCAGAAGGTCCATAGTTAAAGACTAATTACGTTTCAGATTGTATTTAATAGCCCATATATCATATAGAAAAATAGAAGTGCAATGGCTGAGGCATTCAATTGTTCATCAGACGACCGACGATGACACGAACTTTTTCGCTCAAGTGTACCATGATGCCTCTGGTCCATAAACCAGATTAATATATATACATACATAGAATTATAAATAGAAGGTACTTGAGTATTCTCGTGAATATTGCACACTATTTCTCTTCAAAAAGAATGTTTTATTACCAGACTGATATAGAGTAATAACTCTACCGTCCGCAATTTTAAAAATAATAAAACTTCAAAGTTATCTTTTCGTTATAATATCAGCATCATTTTGTTTAAATACGTAGATGATGTATTTTGCAAGAACTATATTCAAAATCATTCTGGGACATACGATGGCACTACAATTTTGTTATTAAAACAATACATTCATAAGGCATTACAATTACACAGGGAGAAGGGGCGGGATAAATCCTGATGGGTGTTGAATTATAATATTAAAAAAAAATATTTACTTCACAGACGACCTACGGGCACAAAAACAATTAAGTACTAATCACATTGTTAGACATTTGTTACTTTTTTGATCCTGGTGTAAGACACAATTCAGGGGCATTTGTTGTTACCGCGAAAATTTGATTAATAAAATATGATCGATCTAAAATATTTTTTCACAAATCAAACATGAACTGGGTATCAATTCTACTAGAACATTGCTCATAGATTGTTAATGAATTGTCGTTTTTGCTAGTTTTCGTATTCTACTCGGAGCATAAATTAGAATGGCTACACAGATTTTATTCCTACCGCATTACAATTACCTACAATGCAATCGAGATGCAATTGTTACTTTAGCGGAATACCAAGCTTTATTATATATTATATTACGATAATATTTCAATCGCTATTGCATATATGTATATGTTTATGGATTGTTTGTCTTAATAAATAAGAGAATTGGCACCCAGCTCTCCAAAGTGGTCTTTTTTAAGTTTATTAGTCATGTTGGGTTATCAACACAATAAGTTAGAGTCTCAAAATTGTCTATTTAGCAAATAGTAAAGCCTTAAAACCGTCCTGTATGGCAGGCTTCTTGAGATCGTGAGTTCGATTCTATGATGGGACTTCAATTTTATATAAAATAATTGTTCATTGGATGATATTTGGTAACTGATTATTATGTAATTTTATACGAGCGCTTGCCTAATTTTCTAAGCTGATGTATTAAGCTAAGCTTGTCGTGGTCAGTAACTAGCTGTACTCTTCTAGTGGAATTTATATCTGGGTATTTTCTTTGCATTACCTTACATCAACAAAGCGTCAGTCAAATATCCGATTTGTATAAGGTACATATGTTAGAAATTCTAAATAACAATTAAGTGATATAGGTATAATAAAATAATTAGAAGTCTGATTATGATTGAAATCTTTTTTTTAAGTTAAATTAGCTGTTTGTAATTCAAGAAACAAAACATGACAATTGTTTGGCGATATAGAAAGAAGCTTTCCCCTTTCGTGACCTTCCCAGTAACTTTCAAAATAGCCTATGATACAAAATTCTTGTATCAGTTTTAGCTCTTATTCATTGTTTCTTTGTGTAAATATAACTATTTATGTGATTTGCATCTGGTCGCTTTTTAATGACCAATCCGACACGCATCGTAAACCGGTCTGTGTTAGGTAAGCGGTATTTTGTACTGTAAAATCAACTATTTTCATTTTTATAGGTATAAACGTTTTTTCTCTGTGCACGTTTTAATTGTTTGCTAGTGTTGATTAGGCACAGAAGTGTTAGTTAATTGGTAGAGCTAATTAAGAGTTGTCATTAGAAGGGTGCTAATTCTGTTATTCACTTCAACTGTTTAAAATTCTTTAATGTCTAAAGTTTTTATTTGTGTACTCTAAAATTAAAATTCGTTTTCCTCTTAACATTGCAATATCTAATATTGGTAGTGATTCTCTTGTTCAACTAAACGAAACTAAAATTCTGGAAAATAAGATAAGTTCTAATATGGTTACGATAAAGTGTTAATCAGAAATTGCGGGTAGTTTTTTAAGTTAAATAAGGCGCCCTATATTTGGTGCCGACTAAAGAATCTCTGATTATGGGCTTTCTGAGCAAGCTCAGAGTCGCACATCGAGCTATGGAGAAGGCTATGCTCGGGGTTTCTCTACGTGATTGAATCAGGAAATAAAGAGATCCGTAGAAGAACGCATGTCACCGATATAGCCAAGCGGATTAGCAAGTTGAAGTGGCAGTGGGCAGGGCACAAAGCTCGAAGAACTGATGGCCGTTGGGGTCGAAAAGTTCTCGAATGGAGACCACGGACTGGCAAGCGCAGTAGGACGGCCACCGACCAGGTAAACAGACGACCTGACTAAGATCGCAGGCAAGGATGCGGGCCGCTTCCAACCGGTCCTTGTGGAAATCAATGCGGGAGGCATATGTCCAGCAATAGACGTCCTATGGCTGAGATGATGATGATGATGAAAACTACCCGTGATTGGCCAGCAATTAAATAAAACTTGTCTAATATTAGCTATTTCTTTTTAAAGAATTTTAGCTAGTTCGAGTGACTAACAGCATTAGTGCCAATATAATAGTTATATTTGATTGCGGGTAGTTTTAGTACCAGCACCATAATATACGACTTATATCACGTAAAGGTACCCGTCTTTTATTGATGAACCATTTATTATTTTAGGATTGTCATTTATGAGTGTTACAAATACAAATTCTGACGTTATCGTAGTGAAAAGTATATGTATAAGACTTTCATATATTATAGCAGAATTGGCTGATAAATAAATAAATATTAAAATAAAAGTCACGTAACTTGTGAGTGTCATAGACTACTTTTCATTATCATCATCGACACGCGGGTGAAAATTTCTTTTATCTAAACAAATATGTAACGAAGTGCGCGATATTTATAATAAATGTTCTCGTTGCGAAAATGGGTCATCAAAATTAGTGCAACCTTAACCCTGGATTGAGACATTAAACTCACTGCTCTAGCTCTGCCAAGATTATAACTATGTCAATGTGCTAAGGATTTCTACACACAGTAAATTGTAATTATAGGTACTCATTAACAAACGCTTTCGACCTAACTTGTCACATTTGTCAAACGTATTTATTTGGCGATTATCATGCGTGTCCACTGTACACATATTACTTTAATTTAATACATTAATACACTTAGCTTAGTTGGACAAAGCGACAGGACGGTATTCTGTAGTCGTGGGTCAAGTCCCACTAGCAGCCGAATTTTTTCCTTCAAATATTTGAACGTAAATTAATACACACAGTCATTAAAACTAGGACTAAATAACTGAAATTATAAAACGGAAGGTGATTGCACACTGGTTTTCAGATACCCGAAAGTCATACTTGGATAATCCTGTGTTGTGGGATTAAGTCTTTCGTCAGGGTATATCATATTGAAATATATTCATAATCATCATATTATAATATGTGTTAGTAATATATAATAATGTCAAATAATGTAATTGAGCTCATCGGATTTTCCAAAATTTATCTGAGCGTTTGATCGATGCGCCGCGTGACCAAAATGCTGGCACATATTTGGCTCAACGAATCAGCATTGCAATTCAACGTGGCAATGCTGCTAGCATTCTGGGCACGCTGCCAGCCGGTAGCGGGTCAGAACATTTGAGTTATCTATAGGCTACCAATAGCTAGTGGATTGCTCAAATGTTATTGTAGTAGCTGCAGTATTGTAATTAGTTATTAGTGTTTTATGGCCATATTGTACGTATGACTGATGATAGATGGACAAAAAAGATAACCATGTGGAACGGTCCAACAGGCAAGAGAAGCAGGGGTAGGCCAAAAAAGAGATGGCTCGATGAAATAGTAAAAATCACTGGATTTGACTGGGAAGATAAGGCGAACGATAGGACGACGTGGAGAAACAAGGAGGAGGCCTTTACTCGTTGAGAGGTCCTTATTATTTTTAGGTAAATTTCATAGATTAATTATATTTTTATTTAATTTTTTAATGTTATAAGTTAGTTAAGTACATATAAACAAATGTAACTATTTTATTAAGGAAAATAAAAGGCTTTATTATTATTATTAGTGTTTTATGTAAAAGTACTGGCATTGCTATTATCATACATTGGTAGAAGGTTTTTGTGTTAAGGCTTAATGGCCTATGTTAGTCGAGAAAACTTGAGATATATCTCTCTGCATTATAAACATGTGTAATCAAGTACAAGTTGTCCACTTATCAATGTTCTCTTTTTCAAAGTAACAATTGTAACAATTTCCTAAAAAATGGCACGGACCGGAGAGTGTGGAGAAATGATGTTTCATTAATAAATAAAAAACAAGTGTAATATAGACAATTACAAACTAGTTATAAAACACATTAAGGTCCCTTTTTGCTTTGTTTTCAGGACGACTTCCCCGCCTCCTGGTGAGCCGTTGGTGCAGGCTCCAGTGGGGAAGCCCCGATGTCCGCCGGCGATCTCGAGGCTGCGCGTCGAGAAGGTAGAAGGAGGCCTGGCGGTCGCCGGCGTCGTCGTGGCCGCCAATTGCCAAATTGTTCTGCCGATATTCGGATTCTTGTTTATGCTCGTTGGCTGTGTTCTTACCGGTAAGTTTCAACAAAAAAAAAAGATGTGTGGCATTCGGGGACTGTCGCGGTAAGGCTATTGCATGGCATTTTTCTCAACTTATGCAATTAATATATTAATAACTTATGCAGTAACGCCGATACAACCAATGCCACCTAGAGGCGAGTTGCTGAACTAAACAGACAAGCGTGATATTTCAAAAAGTCATTAAAAGTTCTGCTATTCATCGATAGATGGCAAAACAAGATGAGAAGAGAAAGAAGAGAAGATAAAAAGTATCACCGCTGTGCCGGTCGGAGTGGGGGGTGTTAGGTTATTTTTGTAACGGAATTTCTGAATTCGGTCTCCACGCTCAAGGCCCGCGATAGAAGCATAGCTTTAAAAGTTACCAAAAATGGAACCGACTTCAACACTCAAAAGAGTGAAATAACTTGTTGAAGTCGGTACCATGATAGTTCAAAAGTAACTATTATCAAAATATTGTGGGCATGGTACCGGTGTGGTTCATTGGTCACTGTGTATGTTCACCGATTTCTCCACCCGCAACTAAGATGTAATCGCCGCGACGTATGCGTAGCACATTTCTGTTATTGGAGTGTAATGTAAAAACCGCTTGACTGAAAAATAAAAAAGAACGATCGATTCACTCAGTTGCATGTTCGGAGGTAACAAACATTAAAAAAAAAACTTTTGAGTGCTGAAGTCAGTTGCATTTTTTGGTATTTTTATTTTAATCAATATAGGTAAACTCTACACTCACTAAATATGAATATTTAGTTGTTTAGTACATTTAGTACTGTCGAGGTTTTTGCTCGTGTTCGATTTGAAATAACATCAATCGGATCGGATAAGCGTTGTAGATGTACTCATCAAGGAATGAAGAATAATATAACAATCTCTAAGGATAGTGTTCTGCTCGGTGCGGCTACTTGTGGGACTTGAAACCACGACTACAGAATACCGTTCTGTGGCTTTGGTATGTAAGCTACAGTAGCACTCCACTAACCGGCCGAATTTATTCCTTTCTTTCACATCTAAGAGGATGTATATATGTAATTGTTTGTATCAACAGTGAAAATGTTTTAATTAATTCCTTAGAATTATCTAAGAAATAATTTGTATTATCTTGTAGCTCTAGTATTTCAATATGAGACCATAGACGCTTACGATCAGAAATATTTCAATACAATTTGAAACACATCGACTTATTAAAACTGACGTGGTTTTGACACATTACGAATGTATAGAACACGAGAATTGCTAACGTAATAATTCAGAAGTTCCGACTATAGTTTACAGTAATAAGCGAATCACGACCGCGTCCGCCAGCTCCCCGTAATCTCCTTGAAAAATACCACCGAATGTGGTTGACACTATAGTCAGAACCCTTTGACTTATTACGTGAGTAATTCCCCTGTTTTATAAATCACAGTTAGATATACGAGTGTAATTGAATTCGACGCTGAAACGTGAACCTTTTACAGCGGCGTCATATCGCGGTTGCGGCGAAAACGAGGAGCCCGATCATTATGCGGCTCGGATCGCGTTCACTGGCAACTCGAGAGTACTTGGCCCGGTTTGCATCGTCGCTGGAGCCCTCATGACTATCGCAGGTTTGAATTTTTACATTTATTACATCGATTTGAAGCGATGATAGCTCAGCGCTCCCAGCTGCCAAACCGACGGATGCTGGTTCGATCCCCACCAGCTTGAGCTTCCGGTAAACGTACCACCGTTATTAAATTATTAATCCCAGTATGGTGTTAGGGTACATGTTGCCTGACTAGCTACCACCCTCAACTTTGAAAAAAAATGTCAGGGTCGTTGCTGCTGCATATTTTTTTTTTGTTATCACACTCAGACCTCCGCACTATGATTCCCTGTAACGCGGGAGGCATGTACAAACTCATTCACAGCACAGAAACATCCAAGACCCGGGACAAACATCTACACTCATCGCACAAATGTTTGCCCCTGCCGGGATTCGAACCCAGGGTCCCCAAGACACAGAAGTTATGTCAGTGACACTAACCACTGCGCCACGGCGACCGTCGTATATTGGCAATAGATAGAGTAAAAAGGTTAAGCAAATTGTTCAATGCGTGCTGATAATAGTAATGGTAGCTCAATAGATTAGATCATCTAAGCCAACGCGCCCTGACATGACGTATAAAATAAAACTTTAACAGTCCTAGCAGTGGTTAAATAATCGACCTCACGTGGTATAAAAACATCTTTACTGACCCTACAAATCGTTATTTATATGTACAATTGCCTGAAGAATAATCGGTTAATTTGCCATTTGTTTCAGGCATAGTTTTATGCATTCTAATGCGTGCAGCTCAACGACGTCAGCGCAGGCTCGCATTCCACTGTCCCATCCACGGAGACTTTTATCCACTTAGTCCTCAAATTACCAGAAAATATTCTCGTAAGTATTTATAGATATTAAGCACGCCATAGATCAGACAGATAACCAAAGTTATCGACAAAGGATCGCATTCGGTGGTGTGAACTTGGAGAGACCTATGTCCAGATGTGGACTACTACAGGCTGATGATGAAGCACGTGATAGTTCAATTTCTAGGCACGATGCCGCAGGGGTCCTTTTTAGATTTAATTTAGTTTTTATTTAATTTTTAAGGTTTTTATATTAAGTTAGTTTAGTCATTGTTATCAAATGTATGATATGAAGATGAATAAATAAATGTAAATATATTTCTAGTTATTTATAAAGTTGATGTAAACTCAGATATGTAGTTAACCATAATAATCAAGGACTAATGAAGTGTTCATAACACTGCAACATAATTAACTACTTTTTAATAAGTGAATATTCTTTAGCTGGTTTGTTTACCTTATGAAAAACAATAATAAAAGAAATAAAAAAAATACTTTAATACTTTAATAATGATATATAGATCAACCAAACAGCAAAATTGACTAATATATAATTAACTACATCTTTTAGTTTTTAACTTCATCATCATCTCAGCCATACGACGTCCACGGCTGGACATATGCATCCCCCATTGATTTCCACAAGGACCTGTTGGAAGCGGCCCGCATCCGTTTTTAACTTGCACAATATTAATAAGAAAAAATAACAATTTGTAAAGGGGCAAAGGATTAATTTGATGAAATTTTACGCATGCGTGTAATAGATTTATTCTTTCGAAATAATTAAAGTTTTTAAGTCTTAATCTCGAAGCAATTAGCCAGAATTAGTTTCGCTATTTCAGACACAATTTGAGCAATCACTACAAATTGGCGCCCGGTACTATGCTATAATCACAAAACTTTCCTTTCTCCCACCTTCCCAAAGGGGTAGGCGGAGATCTGATGTCTTCAGTCTCATCAAGCTCCGGATGACACCCCGATTCTCGATTCCCGTAATAACGGTTTATTGTATAGCTGCGCCCCGCGGTTTTACCCGCGTGCTGATCATTGATGATGATGATGAAATGTAGCATATGTGCTATTCCGGGGCCCGAAGTATCTACATTCCAAATTTCATCCAAATCTAGCTGCGCCTTGCGGTTTTTACCGCGTGGTGATGATTGATGATGATGATGGTGATGAAAAATAGCCTATGTGTTATTCCAGGACTTGAAGTATCCACATACCAAATTTCATTCAAATCTAGCTGCGCCTCGCGGTTTTACCCGCGTGGTGATGATTGATGATGAAAAGTAGCATATGTGTTATTGCAGAACCTGAATTATCTACATACCAAATTTCATCCAAATCCGTCCAGCCGTTTGAGCGTGATTGAGTAACAAACATCCATCCTTCCATCGTAACATTTATAATATTAGTGGGATATGGGATAGGATTAATGTAGCTGTTCTGTACATATTCCAGGAACTCCCCGGGGCCTGTGGCGCTGGCTGCGCAACTGGCTCGGCATGCTGGAGGACGGGGAGTCCCCGCGCTGCCCGCGCTCCACCGAGCCCGCCTCACCGGCCCGCGCGGACGCCCCGTGCCCGCCGCCATTACCCTTCCTAGTGCCATCCGATTCCGTTGTGTAAGTATCATATTGACCACACCATTTATTAATTATTTTTTTAAGTCTACCATCACAATAACAGATTTCGTAGGAAAAGTTTTATCGAACTGTTTCGATATCCCTACCCGAGCGATTCGCCGAATCAGAAATAACTCTTAGATTACTTTGCTAAAAATCTCTATTGTGAAAATGTTCCTTCTAAATTCGACGGTCATCGTGGCTCAGTGGTTAGTGACGTGACTACTGATTCCCGCGTTCTATGTTTGAATCCCAACAGAGTCAAGCATTTATCTTGTATGTTTGTTGTAATGTGCTTGTGTGTCCTCTCGCAATAATGGCGATTCCTAGTGTGGATGTGTAAGTTTATTAAACAAATGTAAAAAATAGTTATGATATAGTCTGTGGTTAGCGCATAAGTCGATTAATAATAGTAGATGCATTTAGACTTTTGGACTTGACAAAAATTTTATTGAAGCGCTGTATTCTTGTCCCGCAAAGGTTGATTATAATAATTACACGATTTTATAACCTTGCTTGAAAAGGCTTGCTCGGGAGTACCACGACGCTACAAGAAAAATCAAGAACTAAACAATCTGCTATACGTATTTGCCAATAATATTTTTCTCAGACATCTGATAGGCACTTTTAAGACAATTATTTTAAGTTAATTATCATTTTCTGGAATAGAGATAAGTGCGTTAAAAGCAACTAAATCGGGAGTGCTTATACCATGGGTATGGTTTTTTACAGAGGCATGGCCAGCGTCCTGGGAGCTCCTCTCAGTCCAGAACAAACTTTCGGGTCCATTAAGTCCCTAGCTATTTCGAGAGAAGTTGCCAGTTTCCCCTTGTCACGCTCTCCAACTCCACCACCTTTGAGGTAAGTAAATACAACAACGCAATACAATACTAAGTGTTTAAGGAGTATTATTTTCCAGGTTTCGGATGGAAATCACCGTCTGGAAATCGTAACGTTAGAAGTCCACCCACAGGTGGACGCCCTGATAAAAAACGCAGGAGGGATGCGGATGCAGGCAGCTTCCCCTCGGTCCCTTTCGACATCATATACATCAGGGTCATGTACATTAATATCAGGGGGTCTAATTAATAACCATAGACTAGCAAATGACTAACTTTACTCTAAGTATTAAGGATGTATTAACATCGGCAAAATAGACGATTGCTGAACACACGTTGTTTTTGGTGACAGTTTTTCAAACTTGAGGGTGGTAGGGCGGGTACTCGAAAGTACCCTACCACGATGCTGGAAAATTGATAACGGTGTTTCCTTCACCGGAAGCTCAAGCCGTTGCTGGGGATCGAACCAGTGTCCGTCAGTTTGATAGGCGACGCTTCCCCTGCTGAGCTATCATCGCTCCAGATAGCATATAATGCGATTCTTGCTAAAAACTAAGAAAGAAACATAATATTTTAAAGTTAATTAATAAGGTTTATTACGTTTTTATCAGTTTCCTGTAAGTAACAATTGTTGAAAATCGTCGTACGTGCTCTGACAGCGCACTCTTGGCGCGTAAACGTTTATTTTATTTAATTATCATAATGCTTCACTGAATAGCGATTGATCATCTTTTAAATTTTATTCCCATGGTTTCAAAATAATGTAACTAAGTACATAAAATTAAGTGTAGCTTAATACTTAACGATATGAAACCAATTTGATTTTTGTGTGAAAACTTTAGTTAAGGTCAGATTTCGCCCAATGACCTTACGACATAATTTTATCAATTTGTTCAAATTGTTTTTAGATACGCACGACACGATTAAATTACTAACATATTTTTTTTTATTGTTTCTGTTTCGGGGTTAATGAGTAGAATACTATTAAAGATGCCCAATACGGATCTATTCTTCGCCTTAAATAGCTTCTACAATGTATTCATTGGATTACATATTTACTTTAGGTCGATTTGGATCGCATAGATAAACTGCGCTGCGAGCCTCATTGAGATTGTAATTTGAAGTGTTGATCTTTTGCAGTTGCCCGCCCTTCAAAGAAGAGTCGAAGTGTCTCGATGACAGCATCCCACATTCAACAGTAACGCGGCCAGACTTCGATTGTGGATCTCCGACCTGCAATTACAGAGTAGTCGAATGTAAACTTACCACCACAGATGAAATACACCGCAATGCACACACTAACGCTAGCATACACCAGGTCTCAGATAACAGACAGAAACCTTCTACGGTATCAATAACGATACCCGAGGAAGGGAAAGGCTAATATTCAATTCCTATTATACAAAATATTTTGTATGCAATTATTGGTTTGACTTGGCAAGGAAAGTCATCTGGCATTATTTGGCGTGAAATGTAAAGTAGGTAGGTACTTATTCATAATCGTTCTCTAACTATGCTTAGAAAATTAAAAAATCCTTCGACACGAGTAGAAATTGCCCCAGTAGGTATGTGATTTAAAAATGGAACGTTTTATCCTGAAACGTGGCAACAAAGGTGGTATTCATTCAAGGTCTGTATACAAATTCGAACTGACTTGCGACAAAAAATTTAAAGTGTCAAATTGCTGGTACTGGCCACTGCAGTAATATAAACTTCCTGTTTAGCATACGAGATTTATCTCCGCGCAGTATTAAACTACTTATTATTTTAATTTTATAGTTGTGGAAAGATTATGAGTAATGGGGTTAATCTTTATTTGTTATTTTCACAGTGCAATGTAAATACTCATTCATAGCATATATAATATCATTATGAAGTACCTAGGTACCCTCAGACTATAATAGAAATAAGTCACAATAAATAACCGATCCATTTTATTTCATCGAAAATATTCATTCTATAAACTCATTAATAATATAGCAATCATTGTTTTAGAAACGACGTTGATCACATCTTCGTACGATTCATAATGAAGTCAAATGTTGAATGTGAAGTACACACAATTTATTTATATTTAGAAATAAAAGCGACGATCTCTTTACTCAAAAATACTAACCTTAATCTTTCTTGGATATACTGGCAATACATAGCGCCAAATATTTGTATGAGTAGGAATGCGAGTGCGACACATCACGGGCTGTCGATTGTGACAAGGTAAAAAGTGATCCATCTTTAAATGGTGATAATTCTGTTGTTTACTTAAACTAAGTTAAACTCAATCATAAATAATGTACTCATGTTTCTGACAAATAAACTATCATCATTTATTCTAAACTGATAAAATAACCTAGTTTTTATTCTACCCGCGTTATAATTTTTTGCTAAGAAAAGAAAAGAAGTTAAGAAAGGGTTTTATTCAATGTCGGATAGTTTTACTCCACTCCCAATAACATGAAGATTTGTATTTCTTAGATAATTATCAATAATTTTGAATTCGCCGTAAACTGAAAACTGACATATTTTACACAGTTTTAGTTTAAGTGAACAACAGAATTACTACTGACAGTGTTCATTGTTATGTTTTTTTGATATCTTACACGCATTTTGTTAAAACTATAAAGATAAGCGAGTACGTTCTTGCAAGTGGTTGGTTAAGCGGCTGTTAAGTACCTACTCACAGTAATACCCTGGTTTACGCAAAGATACGTTCCGCAAAAGATGGTGTTTGAAAATTCGCGTATATCGATGCTGTTGCTTCACCTTCATTTTCTATTTTTTTAACATGTTTAAATTAATATTTACGCTTTGTTCATTTTTCTTCATAGGCGGCATTTTAACGTAGCTTTCAATTATATGTATATATCCACCATACCTTAATACACGACTGCCAGCCGAGATAAAAATATGGAACGAATGAAACAAACTAGGTAATGCCCATAGAGAAAAGTCGTACGATGGGGAATCTTCCATTTTTATAATCAGAAAAATGGTCAGAGAAAGCGGTGATTCCTGCGACCAAAAGAAGTCAAGGACTAAATTTGAAATTTGCTTCAAAGCGAAACTGCGCATAACGGGGCCGCGTAAGGCGGAGTATTACTGTATCAGAATATATATCGATGCTCGTTAAGTTGGCATTCTAGTCTTAACCTCTTTTAAGATTGTGCTAATGTGCTATGTGTTTTATAAGATATCGTAATCTTCGTAATAATTTAGATACAAAATATTGTAATAATTTTGGCTCATTAGGATAAATATTATTTACCTATGTATTTATAAGCCAAGTGAGTTATCATTGTATTAATTCAACCTTAGCTCCTTTTGAATTGTTTACCTATTCGACACTCAAGTAGCTAGTAGCATATATGTTATGCCCTCAAACAGAGTGTAGTCCTGTTATTGTGATAATTTGGTTTATGTAAAAGATTTTCATTATATGTTCTCAATCCTAAACTTGTTTATGACAGACATGTACCATTTTATCTTTATTTATTTGGTGAAAGAGCCAAAAAGAGTTGCCAAATAGCTTTGTTGTTCGCGTCCAAAAGTTAGTGGAATCGTTTGATGTAGGTACCAGTGTAAATGAAATATTGTGCTCAGAAAAAGACAATTTACTAAGGAATGTGAATGTAGAAAACTTGTAGTTTATATTGTAATCTAGAAATAGTTTGTAAGTAAGTACCTATTTAGGTCATATGCGTTTGTGATGACGGCATTTATTGGCCAAGTTATTCAAAATTATGGGGGAATGTAATTTTTATAATCAATAGTTAAGTGCCACGCCTAAAATATTACGATTATTAAATATATTACTACTATATTTTAAGTCTATTTAATATTGTTGTAATTATAAGGATGAAAAAAACATGATTTGAAAATCACATTTGCATTATTTTTCAGAAATCCTGACATTTTAGATTGAAATTAGAAATGGAATAAAAATCCTATCATACCTATTATAAATGGTTATCGAGATTATCATGCTGAAGCTGAATCCCATTTTCTTATTGATATTAGCTAGGTACCTACTCAACAACAGGTGACAACTCGTATCATAACATGAACGGATAGCGGTCACAACCGATCCAGCGACTTCACACAAAAGCAGTTTGACGTCGAAGCGTGGAACATTTGGTTCATCTTTCTGTCAGTCGTCATCGGGCAGTGATCATTGACACTTTTATTCTTGATCGAAGATTGACACTGACTAGGACTGCGATCCCGGGCATTCGCGGGATTCGTATCCCGGCGCTTGGGCAAACATTTCTTTGATAAGCATAGATGTTTGTTCTCTAGTCTTGTGATTGTGTGTGTACTCCGAATCCGTTTCAAATTAATATCGGTATATTGTTGTACGATTGTTTTCACAGGATAACAGTTGTTAGGCCATGTCGGAAGTCCTAGAGTGGCTTGAAAACTAGAACATAGGGCTGGCCAATTAACGGACGAAGATTCATGTCGCGTTGGCGTGCCTAAGCATCGTGTATGTTGCGATGTTCTTGTCTAAATTAATTCGTACTCTGGTTATTCCGATTATAAAGAACAATTCGGGAGATATCTCGAGCATCTCCTACTATAGGCCAATTTCGGTGGCAACATTATTAGCCAATATTAGTACTTGAAAGGGTATTTCCTGCTCATATCCTTTGAATAAACGCCGATGACGGGCAGCTCGGCTTTTGCCCTCAGGTATCGACTGATATGGCAAATTTTTCGTTAAAGAAGGTTGTCATTTTTTATAAGCAATACAACACAGTGTCCTGCTTCTTAGAATTAAACACTCTCTATCATGAGCTGCTCTGGAGAAAGCTGCGTGGAATAAGTGTCTCAGCAAAGGTTGATGAGATGATTACCGACTCTCCAAAGAGCGGAGGGCGGGCTACCTCTCCCGGTCTGTTAAACACCCTTTTTAATGATCGGAGCTGCATGAACAGCACTCAATTGGGCTCAGGTTGGATAACAGATACGTGAATAATCTGAGCCGTGCCGATGATATGGTGCTAATCAGCGCTTCGATGAAAGGTTTGCGAAAACTTATTAATATTTGTCAAAGCTGCCTACGCAAAAGACCACGGTTTAATATACAATGTAAAGAAAGTGGAGATGGTGGTATTCAAATCGGGCAAGGGACCGCAACGTATATTTCATTCCACCTTATTTTAACGGTTTTGTTGTGTAGGTACAATATTGATCTTGAATCTGAAATAAAGTGCTATTATTATTATTTCAACAGTTACTGTTTTCCCGAAGTTGAAGAACCTCGGTATTTTATTAGTGAAAACCATGGACCTGGAGCTCATGTTTGGAAGTTTTAGTCAACTATGTCTTCCTGCAAAAACTTGCTCACGATACAACAAGTGTTTTATATAGATGGAAGTCATTAAACCTACGGTCGCGTTCGCGATGACTTCTAAACGATCTCAAAGTTTTTAGTTGAGTGAGTGGTAGCCGGGAATCTGCCGGAGATTATTAGCACACTCTACTCAACAGTTATACTAGCCGCTACCGGTGCCAGCAAAAGCAGAGGTGCCGGGGACTCAATGGGGGCTGGTCTGTTTTTAGGTGGTTTTGCCAATGCTCACCACTCGCAGTATAATGTTTCACACACATCATACACGTAAGATATAGGTATGTGACGACGTATGATGTTGAGATCCACAGAAGGCGCTGCTGCCCACCTCCTGGTAAGTGATTACAGGCACATGGACAGATGACCCATATAGTGCCCGTGGAGTATGGAAGTGAATCATATAATATAAATTTAATGGGAAATAACATTTATTATAACTCGCGCGCTTTCACACACTCAAACCGTTCCGATTTGCTTATATACGAGCGTCAGCAACTCAGCACTGTCAGTACTTAATTCAAATCAAATCAAACTATATTTATTGTCTCACAACTACACTATTGCCACATAAAAATTAATACATATAAACACAGAGAGAAAAAAAAATCATAAGGAAACAATACAATAGTTGAGGACAAAAGGCGTACACTCAGCATTTGCCGTGCTCACATATAAAGTGTGCGCGGCGCTGGTTTTCAGTGTACTCCGCGGCTCGGGCTGATGGTCGCCGAGATAGTAAGTATGAGCGGGTAATATAAAAACTATTTGATACATAAATGAAACGAATATATATAGGGGCGGTGCGTGAGTGTGGGGAGGGGTGCATGAGTGTAAGTGTGTGAGTGTGTTAGAGGGAGAAAAAGAAAGTGTTTGTGTTTGTGTGTGTGTAGTAAGTAAGTAAGAAGCAGATATGTCAGTCAGGCAGGGAAAAAAAGGGGGTAATGTGTTGATGACTTTGTACTATAATTTTTTATTTGTTTTAATAATTTTAAAGGCTGTTTCAAAATTGTGTTTTTGTAAATTCCGAAAGTAAAGTTTGACTTTGTTTTTAAAAGTTTCGTGGCTTACTTTCTTCCGGATAGGTGGCGGGAGATTGTTCCATACCTTTGAAGCTCTGTATTTGAAGCAACCTTTAAACCTTGCTGAATTATGTTTAGGAACAGCTAGAAGATTGGTGCCCTTGGATCGTGTATTAAGCTTATGAATATCTTTTCTCCAGGTCAATTTCTCAAAGAGATATTCAGGCTTCTGACTCCAAATAACTTTCTGAATCGTGCATGCTAAGTGAACTTCTCGTCTACTTTTCATGTTGAGTATGCCATTTTCCACGAGATAAGGGGAAACATGATGTCTTTTAGGTATGGCAAAACAAAAACGAGCACACGCATTTTGCACCCGCTGGATAGCATTTTCTGTTTTCGCCCATAGCCTTGGGCCATACACAGCACTACAATAGTTGAACGGTGAGAGCACTAATAGGTCACATAGTAACACTTCTTACCTTTGTCGAAATATATTTCCTTATGGTATACAGTACTTTAAGTTTATAAAATGCATACCGGATTTTATCATTTATATGTTTTACAAAGCTCATTTCGCTGTCAAATATTAAGCCTAGATTTCGTGCATCAGATTCTATGGGTATCTCAGTGCCATTAACAGTCAGTTTGGGACTGTTCAAAAAAACTTTGCCTATTTGAGCTTTAGTACCAAGGATCATCATTTTGGATTTAGCTGGGTTAAGAACCAAAGAGTTACGTGTTGCCCAATCATAGATCTCGTCTAAGTCTTGATTGACTTGCATAAGTGCGAGTGCTGTATCTTCCGGTTTGAAACTGTGATAAACCTGCGTGTCATCCGCATACATGTGATATTTACATATATTAATATGATCAGGCATATCAGCCGTAAATATAGAAAAGAGTATAGGACTCAATATAGACCCTTGAGGCGTTCCTCTGGCTACAGTCTCAACACTGGATAAGCTTTTACTGCCGTCCAGATTAGTAATCTCTACGTATTGTTTCCTATTCAGAAGGTAACTTTTGAACCATTCACATGTTTTCGCTGAAAACCCGTAATAGGAGAGTTTCGCTATCAGTAAGTTTGGATCTAAGCAGTCAAACGCTCGCGAAAAATCTAACAGAACGAGTACGCTACTAAGTCCAGAGTCAGATGCTGACAGCAAATCGTCAGATACCTTCAGAAGTGCTGTTTCTGTCCCATGATTCTTTCGAAAACCCGATTGATATTTGGGTATTATATTTTCTTTGCTTAAGTACTCGTTCATCTGTGCATATATTATCTTTTCTAGCACCTTTGACAAGACTGGGAGAATGCTGATTGGTCGTAAATCCTTGATTGCTTCGACGTTACTTGATTTAGGTGTTGGTTTTACAAGAGACAATTTCCAGGCATCCGGAAAAGTACTCATCTGGATGGAACTATTTATGATATCCGTGATTATTGGCAAAGCCTCTGGCAGTATAAGCTTAATCATTTTAGCGTTAAGCCCATCATGACCTGAAGCACTAGTATGAATATTCAAAATGTTTCTTCTAACTTCATCTTCAGAAACAGGATGTAGATCAAAAACAGTCTGGACTTTTTTATTAGAATTGTAATAATTTATTAATTCATTATTTACCTTTCCATTACCGGGGATTGTCAAAAAATGATTATTTATGAGATTAGGGTCCTTTAAATTTTCCGGAATGAAAGCGGGTGCACTATTAATGGTGGTTGATTTTCTAAAATAGTTCCACATCTGCTTTGGATTGTGTAAGTTATTGTTTACATAAAAATTAAAAAACGCTGACTTTTCATTCTCTATTGCAGACGTAACTAAATTTTTTAAGGATTTATAGTAGTTCCTAGACGAATCTGTATTCTTTTTTTGTGATTCCATTAGTGACTTATCTCTCAATGACATCATTAATCTAACATTACTTGTGATCCATGGTTTTGGGGCTTCCTTGACTCTTTTTCGTCTCATAGGTGAATGCTTGTCAAAAAGACAAATGACACACTCGGTGAAAGCCTCTACTTTGGACTGTATATCTCGGTGACTCATCATATTCTCCCATGCCATGGACACAAGGTCGCTATGAAATAACTCAGGACAAATGTGATTTATAGCACGATATTCAATGAAGCGCGCTACGGGTTTTTGTTTTTTTACATTGAAATCACATAATACTAGTGCATGATCACTTAGGCACCTGTTATGCAAAACTGTAATTTTTTTGCACTTTTCCGGTACACTGGTGATTACAAGGTCAATTAGACTTTTTGACTCATCCGTCACCCTTGTAGGCTCCTGTACTACCTGGACTAGGTTCTGTTGTAAACAGAACGTGATCAGGTCTCGAGCCCTCGAGGTATGCGGTACGAGCAAATCCACATTTAAATCTGACAACAAACAGACATACTCGCAGTAGGCAAAAGCACTGAAAGATTCACCGAGGGCGTCCAATGCTGTAGAAACTTTAACAGTTTCCGGTCTATATGCTGTACCGATAGCCATTAGAGTACCTGGTAGTTTTACTTCCAACCACAATTGCTCCAATTGCGAATAAGGATGTGCGCGCACACGAGCATGAATTCCTTTTTTAATGTAAAAACCTACCCCTCCTCCTTTACTGTTTGACTTGCGTGCTCGATGTTTAAATGTATACCCACTGAGCAATGGTGCGATCAATTCTTGACCCTCTTTGATCCATGTCTCATTAAGAGCCAGAATATCCGGTAAGTATGCCATCATAGTAGCCTCTAACTCGTCTCTGCCTGTGTTGACAGATCTTATATTTAATAGACCAAGTCTCAAACGTTTACTAGTTTGGTTTGTATTAACCATAATCAAAGATTATAAGTACACTTGCGGGTGGTTTTATGTATCCTGTGAAAAGTTGTATAGTGTTGTGTATTGTGATATGCGTTAATGTGTGTGTATTGTAGGTGTGTAATTTTGAATAGCGTCCACACTCGATTCTAACCATATATTTCTCAGAATCAAAATATCGTGCAAAAAATAAAATAACAAAGGAATAAAATAAGTAACATGCTTGTGTTCTGTCGAATAACATATGAAAACAAACTAATACATAAGACAAGATAGCAAGGAATACTGCATATAAAACAATATTTTTTAAAAATAATATCTTTACAATTGGGTGCACGAAATCTTCCACAGTAAGGATCTTATCATATATATAAACAAACAATATTTTGTGGTACTGTCTAAGTAGAAGTAGGTTTAGCACAAAAAATAAATTTAAAAGCAGTGTCCAAATCGCCTTCATTACGGATACGAAATGCCGGTTTCCCATCAGCTTCCCTGATTAGGACATTACCTTCTCGCGTCCATGCATACTTCCACTTGTGTTGCCTGCATAGAGCGCGTGCGCGGCTAAAAATCACCCTGTTTTCCTTTGTTAGCCGCTCATTTACAAAAATGGGGCGCGGTGTTCCCGCCAAACCAATGTCGCCAGTAGTAATGTTTCTACGAGCACGTGCACAGCGTAGCGCCTGCTCATGCACCGAGAATTCCAAATTGTATGCTCTATCGCCCTCACTATAGTGATTAAAGTAATGATTTGCTGTAGGTACTTTAAAAAAAAAATCGTATGTATATGATATTTTTATTGTTAACAAAGTGAAATGATATTTTAAACAAATAACGAATTGTGCAATTTGTTGATGACTAGTTTTACGGTTGGTTTTATTTGATAAAATCGTTTTGTTAAAAGTATAATTAAGTTCGGTTATCAAAATACCGAGACGAAATGCGAAGATTTGGGATCATTTTGATTAAATTAAATGTGTTATAGGACTCGAAAAAAGGCAACTTTTAAATAGTGTAACTATAAGATTTATCTTATAAAATCACATCATGTTTTAAAATGTACCTAATAAATAAAATTAACACAAAAACAAAAAAATATAATAAACAATTTAAAAACACGACTTGTACCTAAATAAATTAAATAAGTTTCTACCAGAAATACAAGATAAATATAGTAAAAAAACATTGACTGTCGCCGTGGCGCAGTGGTTAGTGTCATTGACATGATTTCTGTGTCCCTGGGACCCTGGGTACGAATCCCGGCAGGGGCAAAAATTTATGCGATGAGTGTCGATGTTTGTCCCGGGTCTTGGAAGTTTGTGTGCTGTGATTGTGTGTGTCCATGCTTCCCGCGATACAGGGAATCCTAGTGCGGGGGTCTGAGTGTAAAAAAAATAAATACAAAAAGTGAAATAAAAGAAAAAAGTCGTCATCATGTAAATACTATGTACCTACATAAAATCAATAAACATAATAACCTATTAGCTATTCTCATGTACCTACCTATTTAAAATAATCAAAGGTTCTCTTATAGAAGCGAACGTATTCAAGTATGATAGAAAGTTAATATTTTAACAAATACATAAAACGTTTGTCAGTCCCAATAATTAGTTATTAGTCTTTTATTTTAATAAAGGCATGGACCCTTTAATGAAAAAGACTTTAGTATCATCAACCATAAAACCAAATCTGGTACTATATAAATAATATTGAGTAATATATTTAACCGATAAATATGTCAATTTTTTTTTGTCTCCTTAACTTATAACTGATAAATTTTCAATCATTATTGCCATCTCTAAATTACTTGGTTGAAGGAGACAGCGAGCGCAGCCCGGTAAGAATGGATTTTTATAACTGGTATGCGTATCCGTTTCCTTTCCTGTTTCCTTAACGACGGCCATCTTGAATAACATTTTCATGATGGCATCGTGACGTGAATTTTGTGTCTTTCATTTACAAATAAAGAGTGTATTCAATATTGAAGACCCCTTAGTTTAAATTAATGCTATCATAAAAAATAAAGTAATTAAATATTTAACATTGCAGTATTTTTGGGAAGCATTGTTTTGTTATAAATTAAAAAGATCACCAATAAAACAAATCAGCTGTTATCCGTCAATCGATGTCAACAAAATTACATAATTTTGTTTAGAAAAACAGTGCAGCCTCCGATGTCATTTGGAAATAATCAAAAATGAATGTCTATTTCATATAAAAGACAAATTGTGAAAGTGTAATCATCAGTTCGACACATTATTGTCGACGTTGCGATATATTTGTATGATGTAGTCGAACAAAAATACTAGCAGTAATGGATCAAAACAATATTATAGAATGTGGAGGATTTTATTTTATTCACAACTTTGACTCTGGGAACCTTGGTCATGTAGAACGGGTACCTACGGAGCTTATAGGTACGATTTATTTGATACTCATTGAAACTAGTCAACTCTGAGTCTATCTCTTTGTGCTGTGCCTATTTTACACTCCCTTCGCAATCTTGCACTCAATGATATATTATTAATAAGTTTCGCTTTGTTTGTTTACTCACTCTGAAACTGTATGAGTAACTCGATGGATAATATCGATAATAAATGTATTATTCGAAGACATTCAGAGATGTTATTAATTAGTTTATATTTATTTATTTATGTAACTTCATTTATGTGTCATGGTTTAGTGGAGGTCTGTAAAGGTATATAGAAATATAAAAGTTTCAGCAATTTCACAAATGCTATTAATGAAACAGAAATGGTCTGCACGATTTTAGTTCTTAGAGTTTATAGTTTCACCTTTTAAACTGCACCTGCTTAACATTTCCATTACTGCAAATAGAAGTATTGCTATTTAATTGGTTTTCTTTACACACTAAACATAATATTACCAATACAATTATTTTAAACTTGTGACCACTTTTCTATGAGTAATATTTAAAGAAAGCCTAAGGAGAAAAGTTTACATAGTTATACAAATATTAACAAGCCTTAAAAAAGCTCTAAAATTTAATAATAAACTAACTAAAATAACAGTTTTCAGAGAGTGTTTAGTTATAATTTCATCAGATCAGAAATAATCATCTGATTATAACTAAAAACACTTATATAAGGCACCATTCAAACAAAATGTTAGATGCCTTTATTCCTTCATATTCGGTAGTTAACATCTGAGGGGATGGTTTTCTTAACACCTATGTTTTAATTGTATGAACTATTAATAAGACTGGGAGACAGACATTGCAGCTGGTAGCATAACAAGCAAATGCACCATACCCTAATTCAGAGAGTTTTATGGTTCATTACATTCACATCATACAGGACCATATTCTGTAGTTGTGATTTCAAATCACACTAGTGGTCAAATTTTGTTCTTCAATCATTTGAAACTAAATGAAAGAGTAAGCGTAGCATGACAATAATGCAATGAACCATAAAACTTTGAAAAATTCGACATTATAGTTCGACCTGTATAGTAGCTATGACTAGGACTATGATGCTAACAAAAGAGAAACACACATATACACATTTTAATCTTCTGTGAAGTCTCTATAAATATCTAGTGAAGTTTCAAATTTTACGAATATTTAGTTTTCGTGGATACATATGCCAGAAATTCAGAACAAATCTGAATAAAATTTGGCACAGCAATATCGGCTACTTTATGTTCAGAAAAATGTACAGTAATCAGATAATCATAGTCTGCAGTCACTATACCATATGGTTATTAATTACTTATATGTATTCTGTTTATGATTTTAAATCTTGCTGTTTTTCATTTTAGCTCCAAGTTTAAATGCAAAGACAAATTCAACAGAAACACCAGATTATGAGTTTAATATGTGGACAAGGCCAGACTGTGCAGGCACAGAGTTTGAGAATGGCAACCGCACATGGTTCTATTTCGGAGTCCAAGCCACTGAGGCAGGAGTTCTGGTAAGTGCTTGGGTAGTTGAACATAATCCGATATATATAAAAGTTGTTATTATGGTATAATTTTGATATGATTTGATATACCGCCATTATAAATAATGTAATACAGTGTAAACTCTACACTGAAGGTACTGTGCATTTTCTGATGCTATAGAGAGTTGTTGTTAAATAGAGAGAAGTATTTTCCCTTACTAGCCATGTTTACAGTGTGAAAGTTTGAGAGCAACTAAGAATATGTTAATATATAGATAATGCATGAATCTCTTACACATTTCCAAATGCATGATGGGGACAGTCATACTAGCCATGTTTTGAGCAACTAAAAACATGATAACTTATAGGTAATCCATGTATTTCTTAGAAAATTTGGTATGCATGATGCAGACAGTCGAGTTTATTACGGGCTAGGATAATAAAGCAATAAAAAAATGTACACAGCTTTACAGTTTTTACTAACTTTGGCAACTTAGAAGGTACAAAAAGTACCTATTAAAGTTGTGAAGACAAGCTAAATCTACCAAAGCCAAGTGATTTCGACACTTAAAGGAGTTTGTCGTTAAAACGAGTGACATTACATGGAATTTACACTGTATAATATTAACATTATACCTTATTACATTATAATAAATTTAAAAAAATTATGACAATAAAAAAATTCCTAGTCTGTTAAGTTCACAGTATACTTTATGTACAAAACCGACATTGGCTGAGTGTACTGTACTCAGTTTTGTAAAAGATCGACAAGGCGAATGCTTATAGACTACGAAAAATGACCTGCTGTGTCATTGGATGTAGTATTAAGTTACAATTGAATCAATATGGATGAAATAAAATAAGTGGATCGCCACATCTGTCAAAATCTGCCTTTATGTGCTTTATGAATGTAAGTGTTATAACGGTGATCACTTTTGATGCAAGAATTACATGCCCATCATATTTTATGTCAGGTACGGCTCAATCTCATAAACCTGAATAAACAAGGCAAGATGTACAATCAAGGAATGGCCCCAGTGACGCGCACTCTGCCCGGGAAGCCACAGTGGGAGCGGATCAGGGATCGCCCTGTGCACTCAGTAAGTTGTTATTACTAGTCTACAGATCTATCTATCTGCACTGTTTTCTATACACTGACAGTGTGGTAATTTTCTCTCCTATTATTGAAGCAGTAATAGGGTTTTCCCATTAATGTGGCTCCTGGCTCCACCCCTATTGTTTGAAAAAACCTTATGCTCATAACTTGATGCAACAAAACTTGACAATTTTTATTAAAATGTTTTTATTCACAATATAATTGACACTGACACTTTAAATGCATAGCCAGACAGAATAACAATGAAATAAAAATATCATCCAGGATTGGCCCTTGACATCTCAATGAAGGGGACTGTAGATTTTCTGAAAGACTTTATGACGCCGACGTCTTGGCTAGACTTTTAGAATGTCTCAGTGAAAATGCCAGTGGTAGTCATAAAATCAACTGTGATTAAGTATCGAAAACCCTAGGCTATACAGATGTTATATTTAATAACTTGGGCGAAGTTGTCCTAGTCTAGCCACCTATATAGAGATAAACTTCTTAAGCATAAATTTATCCATGTACAACCTTTTCAAAATCCTTTGAGCGGTTTCATAGATAACCTAGGGATATATTGAAGAATCGACTTTTGAAATAGTACAAACTTCTTTCATACAGTCTATTTCTGTGATTAAGTATCGAAAACCCTAGGCTATACAGATGTTATATTTAATAACTTGGGCGAAGTTGTCCTAGTCTAGCCACCTATATAGAGATAAACTTCTTAAGCATAAATTTATCCATGTACAACCTTTTCAAAATCCTTTGAGCGGTTTCATAGATAACCTAGGGATATATTGAAGAATCGACTTTTGAAATAGTACAAACTTCTTTCATACAGTCTATTTCTTTTACTGACATGTTATATTTTTTGAAGCTGTGATGTTCAGCGGTGTGAGAGTCGCCTGTCAAACTGAGGGACGACGGTTCGATTGACAGATTAAGCGAGATAGGATGATGCAACAAACATTAGCGAGTGAGCGAGGCAACAACAATAAAGGCCAGTCGACTTAAAAACACCTACTGCGCTGTTACATGTAGTCAAGAGACAAAGTGAGTTCCAGCTATAAATGTGTTTTTAATTTTTATTTTAGACGGATGACAACACATTTACGCTCAGCTTCAAGTTCCGCACGTCGGAAAATCTGAAAGCGACTACGTTCTTCGCGTTCACTTACCCGTTCTCATTCGCCGAGCTTCAAATCGCGCTCAATTCCATCGACTTGAAAATGCTCCCTCTGCCGATCATGCAGTCGCCCGACGATATTTATTATTACAGGGAGTGCGTCGTTTACTCTCTCGAAGGTAACATTAATAAAATAAGGTAAAATACTTAATTTATTTCATAAATTCTCGGTTCTAATCCCGATAGGGGCAAACATTTATGAGATGAGCATGGATGTATTTTTTTTTTTAAAAAACGGAATATGCCATCTTTTATTCACTGTCTCACCCGGTGTTAAGTGATGATGCGGTCTATGATAGAGCACGCCTGCCCAGAAGATATCTATTCACTCGTGACGTTGAAGATACCCAGATTATATTGTTAAGATCTCATCGTTTGTCCCCATACCTCCCGCGACGCAGGGAATCTTAGTGTAGGTTTGTGAGTGTGAGCAAAAATTTATTTTCTTGATGAAAGGTAATCCCCCTATTTCTATCCATATCATTTCCGAAACCCTTAATAACGTACGCAAAAATCCATATTAATCTGTTCACATTTAAAAGCGTAGTAATTAAAGTCGTATGCGCATTTATAATATTCATTGCTATTCATAATAATAATTCTAGCGTTTGACCACTGTAGAAAAAAAAATCTATCTAGCTAGAAACAGTGGTCAAAACCATAATACACCAAAGTTTTTTAGAATAGATTGTGTTAACAATGTTAACCACTTAACCAGGCTGGAAACACCATGCTGTGCATTTGATAACAATGTTACCAGCACAGAATGTTGGCCGGCATTGGAGATCGAACCAGCGACCGTCAGTTTGTCGATCTACCCTCACGGCGCTATTGATAAACATAAAAAAATCAAGACCTAATACAACCCCGAGACTCCGACGTCGTACTGCAACTTTGTAATCTACCACCAAAGTTTTTTAGAATAGATTGCGTTAACAATGTTAGCCACTTAACCAGGCTGGAAAGTATCTTAACACCATGCTGTGCATTTGATTACAATGTTACCAGCACAGAATGTTGGCCGGCATTGGAGATCGAACCAGCGACCGTCAGTTTGTCGATCTACCCTCACGGCGCTATTGATAAACAAAAAAATCAAGACCTAATACAACCCGACGACCCGACTTCGATGTCGTACTGCAACTTTGTAATCTACGATCCGTCTAGGGCTCACGTAGTAAATACTGGAAAATTACTCTCCGACCAGTTTCGACCTTGTCGGTTCGTGCATTATAATTATAGAAGAAACTAAATTATAAAATCTTTTTTTAAAATTATTGGCTTGCACATATTATGGCGAAGTAAAATTAACAACAAAGCCTACACTTCTCTCGCAATAGTATTCGTACTGCATCTTTTTATTGGTTTAAAAGTATAAATAGCATTTTAATTACCAAGTACCCTCCTTTAGTACCGGAACTGCGAACAGCTATAATAAATGGCTGCGTGTATCGGCAAAGCCGTTAAGGTCGCAAAAGTTAACTAGACAGCTCTACATATTGAAAGTTTACCATCATTTATAATGTACTTAATCGTTCCACGTATTCCAAGTGCACAGAAATTCATGATATATGGAAATATAAAAGTTTCAGCAATTTCACAAATGCTATTAATGAAACCGAAACGGTCTGCACGATTTTAGTTCTTAGAGTTTATATAGTTTATTGCATTAACATCATGCTAGGCGAAACTTACGATTAAAAGTTTGGCTCATAGTGGTATTCAAACCTACGACTATAGAATACTGTCGTGTCGTTTTGCCAACTAAGCTATTATAAGCATTCTTTCTAGTGCGGTCTGTATATTACAATGTAAATATTTCATTATAACTAAACGCGATGGGAAAAGAACAAACATAGATCATAGAATAAAATGCCACTAGCGATTACCCTTCTAAGAAAGGACCGCAGCAACGTTTGCTCGACATAATAGAATCGAATAGACAAGATCCCATATGAGCGGTTTGCAATAACTATGTGACAGCGATAAAATGAAAGTGTCGCTGTAAGCTGTAAAGTTAGTGTTTTTTGAATATAAGGTAGAGTCTCACTTATCCGGCACCACCTCCGAAGCTGTAACTCTCGGGTGAAGCTGTAAATGCCAGTAGAGGCAAACACCATTAGTCCGTTAGAGAAAAAAAACCGGTACATAAGTAGGCCGCTACGTCCAATACTCCGGCACTCTCCGCTCACACCACCCCGCGCCCCGGTCCTTACTCTCGTTCTGCGCTCGCGCACCGGCATCGGCACGCGGCATCAGTATAACTTCCAAACCTATATGACACATACGCTAAGCTTTTTATATTTACTTTGTTTTCAAGTTGAAAATATTTTATTTTATTACGCGGCAATATCGACTTTATCTTCTTAAAACATAAACTTTTATGACTAATAATCCTATTGGATTTTTAGTCATAAAAGTTCCGCAAGTATCCGGCGCCCCCTAAATTTAAATAGGTTTAATGAGACTCTACTATACTACTCTGTACTGTAATAATTTTATATTTTCTGTCTGTTTTCTTTGATATAAACTTTATGGTAAAATAATTTTCATGTTATTTACAGTCAAATTTAAAAAGTTTAAACATTGAACTACTTTACTTTGCACTTTACAAACGTGTGTAACGTTTCAATGGAACGCTTATGTAATAATTCCATAGAAATATATGCATATTTCATATATATATATTCGTAGGTATACTCCGTATACTCCTAACTGTATTACTTTGTTTACTATAGGGCGAAGAGTGGACCTTCTAACTATAACATCACACCACGGCATCACCAACGAAAGAGAAGACAGGCTCAAGCACTTGTTTCCAGATAACCAAGAAAGGCCGTTCAAATTCCAGAACAAAAAGGTCGGTATTTTCCGTCATGCTTGATGACAATCATGTTTATCAGAAAAAAATCGATTGAACTGATTTCATTTTATGTAAATAATTATGAATTTTAATTGAATACTAATAAAATATATATTATACTAGCTGCGCCCCGCGGTTTCACCCGGGTGTTGATGATTGATGATGATGATGAAAAGTAGCCTATTTGTTATTTCGGGACCTAAAGTATCCACATACCAAATTTCATCCAAATCTGTCCTGTCGTTTGAGGGTGAAAGAGTAACAAACATAGATACATCTACACTCACAAACTTTCGCATTTATAATAATGGTAGGATTATTTTAATGTTGGGGTGATTTAAATCAAATCAAAATCAAAACTCATTTATCCTATAAATAGTGTGCAGTAATTGTGCTGGTTCGGCTATTCATTTATTATGTACCTACGAGAAACTTAATTACATTAAATAACTTATTCATTTTTGTTGAGAAGGCCTGATAATCAATGCCATCTAAAATCAGAATTACCAATATTATGTTTTTTAATGTTTACCAACATTATAGGACAAACTTCAAAAGGGTAACAGTCAATACAGGAAACATTTTATAGATCTAGCGTTTGACCACTATCTCACTAGATGGAAAGTGACGATGGGATCATAGATGTAATCACTCTAGACCCAGAAAAATGATGATGTTCATAGAATATTTACTGGCTCTCGAGGACTTTTTGAAACTTGAAGGTGGTAGCTACCCAGGTAGGTACTCGAAAGTACCCTACCACCATGCTGAAAATTTGATAACGGAACCTTCACCGGAAGCTCAAGCCATAATGGATCGAACCAGCCTCCGTCAGTTAGAAAACCGACGCTCTCCCCGCTACGCTATCATAGCTTCAAGATGTCCCATTCGTAAAAGTACCAAGAATCACCTCAAATCCAAAGGTTGTAAAGTTATAAACACAAACGTAATGAGGCAGACCACTCAATAATAAGGTTTAACTTTCCGCGTCGGCGGTTATTTCTTTCTAACTACCTAATCTAGGTCAACCTCGCCTTCGCTATGTTGCGAATTTATGCGTTTTGGCACGCGATGCTTCTGTCTACGACTTTGTTAAAGAAATATCTAATCTTTGAACAGTATTGAACTCAACGCTTTTTATGGAAGCTCTAAATGAGCTTTTAGCATCTAGGAATGTATCTACTAGTAAAATTGGTTATGAAGTTACTATTTACTAGCTGTGCCCCGCGGTTTTACCCGCGTGGTGATGATTGATGATGATGAAAAGTAGCCTATGTGTTATTTCGGGACCTGAAGTATCTACATACCAAATTTTATCGAAATTAGTGTAGCTGTTTGAGCGTGAAGAAGTAACGAACATACACACATACAAATAAACTTTCGTCTTTATAATATTAGTAGGATAGAATGTTTGAACTTGATCCGTAATATTTTTGTCCTATATCTACGACTTTGAGCCGAGAATAATGTAACAACTACATTATGTAACACTAAAGAGACTAAAATTCACTAAAAAGAAAAATAAAGTGCTTAAATTAGGAACGTAAGTTCGATCTCGGCCAAAACACATCCCCGAATGTTACGGGTATGTTTAAAGTATATACCCACAACAGAAGAGAAGGTCGTTGTCAATAAAAAAATTTGAGTCTGAAAACTATCGCGAGTTTCTTCCATAATTGTAATGTAACAAAGTAAAAAAAAAAGTAAAGTCCTAGTCGGTTTGTTACATTACAATAAAAAAAATTGTGTATGTTTTTTTAAAAAAGAACACTATACTCTAGGATAATTTGTGGAAGAACTTGAAACTTTTTATATACTTTGAATTGGGTTACAATGCGATTCTTTACTCAGAAATACCTCGACAGATTATCTTCATATCAGCTCGAGTGCATCCCGGAGAAACTCCATCGAGTTTCGTCTTCAACGGTTTCCTGAATCTTCTTTTAAACCGGAATGATCCCATCGCTATCCAACTACGAAAACTCTACGTATTCAAGATGATACCGTTTCTGAATCCCGACGGCGTCGCCAGGGGTCACTACAGGACAGACACGCGAGGGGTCAACCTGAACCGGGTGTATTTGAACCCCTCACTGGCCCATCACCCCACCGTGTATGCTTCTAGGGCGTTAATAAGGTAATGTTTATCATTGATTTATCTTTTATTACATTTCAATTGTTGATTATTAATTAAAAACAGTCCAAGTACGAGAAACAAGTAAATGGACTATTGCAACTCCTGCTGTGCCGAGTTCTGGTAACATCGCGACGCCGTCACGCACACAATACCACAGCACCTTATGAAGTCAGTCATGCATAACTATAGGCCTCATAATCAAGCTCTAACTGGCTTATAGACCTATGCAGAGTGCTATGCTCTTGGTCTATTTGCTATCTATTGAAGAAAAATATCATAAAGCCCAAAGATTAGAATTTGGAACTGCTTTGGGCACAAGTCCCATCATGCATAACTATAGGTCTCATAATCAAACTCTAACTGACTTATAGAGCTATGCAGAGTGCTATGCTCTGGGTCTATTTGCTATCTGTTAAAGTAAAATATCACAAAGTCCAGATATTAGAATTTTGAACTGCTTTGGGCATAAGTCCCGTAAATCTGATGGCGACGCAGCAAGAACTGTTTAGTTCGCTCCCGACCGGCCTTGAGAGATAAATGTCAATTGGGGCCATAATTATAACCAGCAGGCTTACCGTCTGTCTTTACCTTTAATGAAATGTCACTTCATCTGCGTTCTGGTCGTTTCATCCAATGAATTTGATCTGATTTACATCTATGTTCTCATGATACTCATCTAGGTGTGTGCAGGCAGCAGTCTTTGAGAGCCAGTGAGCATTCTAGATCTAGCGTGATAACATCTTCGACCACATCGTCACTGACCATCAAGTGAGTCAAACGCTAAATCTATACAGTATTAAAAAATAAATTGGGGGTTCAATCCCGGACACAATCAGAATGTAGGTGAAGTGACATGGGCAAACGTATACTCTGAATAGTTTTCAAACTCAAACATAGACGGGTCAAATATCGTCATAACGGTATGGATGCAGCAGTAGGCATTCGTCGCTTCGGTTGATCGCTTTTACTTTATGTAGATTTATATTAAAGGTTTTGTGTAAAGTTCTGTCTGTACTAATTATTGTTGGTAAATTGTCTGTTTTTGGTCCCGGAAAAAGTATAGTCCTCAAGTAAATAACTGCATGGCTGTATAACAAAAAAAACAGCTTGTATAAATTGCTTAGATTAAGCGAAAGCGCTTATAATAACCGCACCGTTATAGCTTTAGAAATGTGAATCTTTATTCAATAGTATTATCTCTTATTATATACATTAGTTTGTGAATCTCATTCGTCCAACAACTTCATTTGCTACCCTGTCTGCACCGCCGGTGGTAACAACTAACGACAGTATCTCATACAATCGCATACCTTGTGTAATCGTTGTATTCCTTTCAGATATTATCACTTCGGTTGTGAAAAGGAAGATATTTGCGAAGATATAAAAAGTTTCACTTCGCGGAGCATTCAAAATATCAGCGAAAGCGCTGAGGTAAGAACGTTTTGTCTAATTGTGTGTAATCTGTGTGTAATTTACTCGTTGTAGAAAACAAAACAGTATTTTCAGTATTACATATTTCCTAATTTTCAACGTACTTCTTCTTTTTGTCCTTATCCCACACTAGGTGGGGTCGCCACAACATGTTTTCCTCTTCCATTCTCTTCTATCATTGGTTGTCTCAGTGCTCACATCTTTCATAAACATATCATTCTGCACACAGTCAATCCATACCTTCTTCGGCCTTCCTCTACCTCTATATTCATACTTCATCAACTAAAAAAGGAGGCGGTTTCTTAATTCGACTGTATAATATATATTTTTGTGTGTTCGCCGATAACTTTGTCGCTTATGAACTGATTTTGATGATTCTTTTTTCGTTTGATAGAGTATACTTCCGAGGGATATTGGATTATTAATGGGATCACCCATTTAAATTCAATCAAAATCGGTCAAGCTGTTTTTGAGTTACACTCCAATAACTGAGAAGTGTCACGTTTACCTGGATGACTTACGTCTATTTGGATGACTTGCTTATTTAGGGTGAATGACAATTGATTATGTGAGTAGAAAAAGGTAACAAAAATTGTTTTTACCAAAAATCGACTTCAACACACAATATTTTGATAATAGTTACTTTTGAACTATGAACATGGTACCGACTTCAACAAGTTATTTAACACTTTTGAGTGTTGAAGTCGGTTCCATTTTTTGGTAAACATTTTTTAAGGTGTTGGTATGGATGGACTGCGTGGAGAATGATATCGTCATGTAAGCTGTGAGACTGTACAATAAGAATAACTTTATTTCAGCGGCCACAGAGATATTAATATAAAAACAATCTTAAAATGAGTACTAATCTAGTTGGTACACTAAGTAGTGGCTTAGATTCTGGTCTCCACACTAGGATTCCCTGTGTTTTGGAGAACAATACTGAGATGACAACATATAGAACAGAGATAAAAACATAATTATATATATACATAAATAGAAAAACCGTAGTCAACGCTAGTGAAACTGAAAGGCGCAACGAGTGTTTCACAATTTAATAGTACTCAAAAATTAAATTAAATATATTATTAATTCAATTCAATTACTTTTATATAAGAGTTTTTATTGTGTATCGCACTAAACATATGCTAGGAAGAACTTATGTTCAAATATTTGAAGGAAAAAATTCGGCTGCTAGTGGGGCTTGAACCCACGACTACAAAATACCGTCCTGTCGCTCTGTCCAACTAAGCTATAGCAGTCCATACCACTAGGGCCGAATTACTTCCTTCCTTACTTTTACATGTTTGAACGCCCATCACCTCTCCCCACAGCTTCTGGACAAGGACATCAATGTAAACAAAAAGAAGAAAGACAACAGCACAACCACTTCTTCATACAAAAGCGATTTGTTCAAACGTGAGAGGGGCAAGTCACTGACCACAAACAAATCTTCTACAACCATCAAACAGCCTTCGGTCGACAGTAGGAAAGACTCGAAGGTGCTGAGTGGAGAAGCAACGATGCTTGCCGATCAAGTGAGTTCTCTCATGTAGTCGTAATATATATTAATAATAAAAAATATACCAAAAAATGGAACCGACTTCAACACTCAAAAATATGAAATAACTTGTTGAAGTCGGTACCATGAAAGTTCAACAGTAACTATTATCAAAATATTGTGAGCATGGCAACTTCGACAAGTTATTTTATACTTTTGAGTGTTGAGATCCAAACCGGAACTCAGAGATGTGAACTTTATTTTATTACATAAAGTAATTCCATTCGCAGCTTTCATCGTTGCCATAAATCGCAGTAAACTGTTCTATGTACGCAAATAACTAGATGTAGTATGAAACATATACATTTTTAATCAGGTTATCCATCCACCATGAAACAAGGCACCTTATCTAAATTCTACAAAAGTACTTGAGTACATATTGATCCCGTATCACAACCTACGCATAAGAGCAAAGCGTACACTAGATGTGAGTACCAAGACCTAATTAGCAAGCTAACTCACCATGAAATTCTTATTGAAATCTGTTCATCATTTATACTGTATAAGTCGGCGTGTTTTCCAGTAAAATATCACAGCTGCCTATCTCGAAGATTTTCGGAATCAGTAAATCATCAATATGAGAATAAAAGTATGAGATCTAGTGCTGATTAGAAAATATTTTTTTACCACAACCACTTTTCCTCGTTAGTTTTACTCATCGAAGTCTGAACGTAAAATTGTATTTTATTCACAATTGAAAAAAAATTTTTTAAAATGCTGGTGGTACAGCTTAGAATTGTATTGATTGAGTCTTATTACAAATATGATGTGAACTATGTATGTTATTAATAATGTGAGTTTTTAACAGCGTCCTTAATTCGTAAATATTACGTAAAAAATATGTCATTGAGAGGATAGGAGAGGAACGCGATGTGCTTTTATTATAACGGCACGACATTAATCTGGCTAAATCATGTCATAACAAAGTCATTTTATTCTGGTGATGCCAAGACGGTTGCTCAAAGTACATTAAAATGTGAAAGTTATTGACACGATCAGTGCTTGGCATTTTTCCCGCCGACATAAATAACTCCGTGGCTGAGTAAATCGGTATACCTAGCTACATAGCTGCACGGTGACACGATATGTTTTTGGTTTAATTAAATAATGAAGGATACATTAATTATTTCACTAAACCAACAATAACAAGGTGTCAAGTCTATTCAATTCACGTTCATATTCAGTCGGGTGCGAGGCCGACACGACGCCAATAAGACAACCTCAAAAATTCCTACTCTGGTAAGTTCATAGCGGCCTGAATCTATGCCCGGCCTATGTCGGTTTTGTACGAAATCGACAATTCAGATGCTAACAGACTACTAAAAAGACCTAAAAATAAAGATTGATTGAATATGGACAAATTAAAAATAGCAGACTACCAAAGCTGTCAAAATCGGCTTTTGTGAGCCGAACATAATTATATTGTAGTAGAAGACTCAGGCCCCAGTACAGCTGTCGCTAGCATAGTTAGCCGATAATAAGTCTTAACGGCTTAATCCCATGTTTTTAGCTCAAACCTGAGCCCTCAAAATCACAGTTTTTTAGCGGGCACATTTCGTAGTTGTACTCTGAAATAAATAGCATTCCATTAAACGAGATAGATAGCGTTTTAAATTATTTGGAACACCTACTATAAATTTCAGTATTAGTTCTTATAAAACTATTTTTAACTTGTAGTTTATAAAATAAATCTATGTCACAGCAAGGGCAATAGTCTGATAAATGTTATTTTGGTATTTTTTAGGTATACGACATGAAGCTTCAAGAACAACCATCAGAAATAAGCGAACCCTCCAATTCAACATCCCTAGAAGAAAGCGCTTCTCTTCTGAACGACAGCGTGATACGGACCTGCCTAGGGTCCAACGTCCATATCAGCACCAGCGAGGAGATGAACCTGACGGGAGGAAATCCACTAAGGCCGTTGAGAGACACTTTGAAGAATAGTATTAGTTTACTGATGGAATCGTCGTCTTCGAATGCCGGGTAAGTAATTGTTCTTGGCTGCATCCTCATTCTTTTTCGATTTGTATGTAATTTTTTTTTCTTTTTTCATCACATTCAGACCCCCGCACTAGGATTCCCTGTATCGCGGGAGGCATGAACACACACAATCACAGAACACAAACATCCAAGACCCGGGACAAACATCTACACTCATCGCACAAATGTTTGCCCCTGCCGGGATTCGAACCCAGGGTTCCGGAGACACAGAATTCATGTCGATGACACAAACCACTACGCCACGGGACCGTCATTTTTATAGAGAGAATTTATAGAAACCTATGTATGTCTCAACTATGACATACAATTTCAGATGAATAACTTGGAAATTAGAGCGAGAATAAATTACCACCAACAACGAAACATCGGCCCTGTTACAGTGGTAAAATTTTACCGAAAACCTTTTGTGATATAACAATATTTGGACTTTTGTTTTAGAAAGGTCGACTCTTTTCCTGATATTGTCCTTATACACTCAAAACTATTTTGTGAGTAATAAGATTTGTTATGCAATGCTTTTTATGGATCCGTTGGTCGAGTTAGCGGAATAAAAACACAGTGTCTACTTAGGGACTAACCCCCTTACTTATAAACGTTGAATAAGCTGCGAATAGTAATTCAGTGTTTTGTTCCGTTCTTTCAACGTCAAACTGTCATATAAGCAACAAAGACAAAACACTGAATAACTATTCAGAGGTTATTCAACGTTTATAAGTAAGGGGGTAAGCATTTATCGGCGTGATAGAGAGTGGTTGCGTTAAATGAAGATAAATCTAGAAGGAAATATTTAACCGTGAGATATTTACTTGATTTATGTTATGTATGCTATAATATATTTCCAGTTTTGGGTCTTGAAATTTGAAACAAAAAAACCTCATTTTACTATTCTTTAATAATATCTAATTTAAAATTCTAATTTTTCACACGACCATGAATATTCATAGAAACATCACATTTTCCTTATAGTCTATTATCTTCGTCTGATGTTTTTTTAGAGTTGAGGTAAGCATGTGCAGACTCATACAAAAACAAAAGACAATTTTCTTGGAATCTCCTGTAGCTACGTCAGTCGAAGTAAAGACGTGATAATTAATAATACTTGTATACACATCGTATGAACCCGATCTATACGTTTCTCCAATGTTATTGGACCCCGACCTCGCGGGATTGTCATGATGGCTCACAAATATAATGATATACCTCCTGGCGTTCCTTAGAGAGTCATCTACGGGAGAGGCGAGTAGACGCGTGAACAGCGTGCGCGTGGGATGGTGCGGGGCGTGCCGCGCCTCCGTCAGCTCGCTGGAGAGCACCATGCCCGGTATCACCTCCATTGTGCCGGGGTACAGTGCCATGGTGAGCAATTGACTGTGACTTCCGCACACACTAGTGCCAGGAACGGGCGCCCAGCTGAGGGAACAGAGGTCGCATAGAACGCTACGAGATGGATCTGCAAAGTTCAAATCAAATCATTTATTCAAATCATTTATTTATATTCTCTCAGTACTTGTGTGTGTGGCACTAACTATTAAACTAGGCTCACAGGCCTGTGTTTTAATAATTAGGTCCTTCCCATTAAAGAAATACATTTGAGAGTTTAAAATTAAAATTATTATTAAAGCAATTGTCATTATTAGCAGGTCATACAGTCTATTTAAAAATTATAATAATTAAAATTAAAAATCATTGAAACAAAAATTAAACTCAAAATTACATTTTCATTGTTAAATTACATACTTCAACATTTTTCATAACACAAAAAAAATGTATATTTTGGATAGTCACGTTGTGTCTATTTAATAATCTTAAAAAGATCTTCAGTCTGTTCGTATGTTAAAGCTTTCAGCCAATCTATCACAGCAGTTTTTGCTTTCTTTGAGTTAAAGGGACAAAGATGAGTTGCTTTGTTAGCCGTATTGTGTAAATGAGAGCTGAGAATGTGAAAATGTCTCCCGGCCAGTGCTGTTCTGTGATGTCAGTTGACACTCGAAGCTCTAAAGTCGATTGAAATTCAAAACAAAATCATTGCCTACATTCAACCATATACAGCCAGACCAACAATTGTAGAGTACATTTGACTATAGTCAGTCTCTAACAAGGGCGTTAGGTTTAGTCTATCGGTTAGCATATGGGATTTGTACCAACTTGATGCACATAGAGTTTTGTCCCAACTTTGTCAACATATTGTTATTCTGTGTTTCCCGGTAGATACAATCTCGAGTTTTTAAGGTATATACTTATGTACCCTGACTTGAAAACTCGAGGTTTTAGGTTGGGATACATCTTAGATGGTGGTAGGGTACTTTCGAGTACTTGCCTGACTACGGGCTACCACCCTCAAGTTTGAAAAACTGTCACCAAACACATAGTGTGTTCAGGTAGCAGTAAGCATTTTAGGTCTTCGACCACAACATCAAGTGAGATTGTGGTCAAACACTAGATCTATACAGTATATAAAAAAACATAATTTATTTGTAACCGATGCTGAGATGAAACTATTCATGTCAGTGTGCTTATTACTTCTATTACTAATACTTGATATCCTGAACAATGCATGGATTTACTATGCCATCCCTATATAGATTTCGGAAAACATAAATATGTATGCTTTGACAACATAAATAACAACCGTTGACCTGTGTCTTCCCCTCTCCCTCAGACCCATGCCGATTCCGCCTATCACTCGTCGATAGAAGAGTACAGGGAACATCAGAGGCAGCAGTTCGATGCTCTTGAACTGAAGGTTAGGAACTTAAACTCATGGTATTTTTTTTAAGTCACAAATACGTTTTTGGAGTTTCCTACGCTGGTGACAATGGCGCAAGTATGTGCCAATACGATACAAATTTCGTGGAGCGTTGGCTGCCAAACTGACGTGCGCTGGTTCGATCCCTACAAACGGCTTGAGCTTCCGGTGAAGGTAACACCGTTATCAAATTACCAGCTTGGTGGTAGGGTACCATCGCGTATCTACCTGGCTATTAAGTTTGAAAAATATTATTATTATTTATTTATATCAGGTCATAGACCCATAACTTAAAATACCTAATTATAATTAAATACATTTAAAATACATAGAAAATACAATACAAATACACAGATAATAATGCAAGTGGATGCGACTACCCACAGTGTAGACGCATCCAATGAGCGAACAATGCGCTATCCCACCTATCTACCAGTGTTTTTAGAATGATGTTGGGGCTACCCCGCCACCTGCTTAGTAGGGAGGCACATCTCTTCCGGATGATGGCATGAAAACCATCGATCCGTGCCTCAGTAAACATGCCGGATGCACTGCAGTAACGTGGTAGCCCCATCAGCACTCTAAACCCGTTGTTGAATTGAACTCTGAGTTCGTTGTATGAACGCTTTGTATAGTTAACCCAAAGGCTGCACGTGTACATGGTTTGGCAGTAAGCTTTAAATAGCGTCGCTTTCACCTCAGGCGTCGAAAAACTGAAAAACTGTCATCCAAAATACAATAATGTTAAAAACACAGTGTGTTTAGGCAGCACTCCTTGAGAACCAGTAAACATCTAGGTATAGCGTGATCACATCTTCGACCATATCTATACTGACCATCAAGTGAGATAGTTGGCAAACTATGTATGTATACAATGTAGTAAAAAAGTCAATAATCTTACAGTTTGATTTGTATAGTGTAAACCGTGAATGTTTCATTACAGACAAGTGGTGTAACTGACGAGTCGGAGAGAAGCGATGACATTTACTTTTGTACAAATTGCTTCAAGAGGTATCTCATATCGGATCAAGAAGAAATCGTAAGTATCAAGACACATTTTCCTATAATTTTTTACTGTAGGTCACGTCCTGCTGGATGGCTCACCGATTGTATTCCAATGGCTAGAAAAGACTGCCTAAAACGCCTTCTTACCTTTACTGAGTTTATAATTTGTGGTCTTTATAAAGTTTTCGCCTTTATACGTTTGATCATGTAAATCACCAAATTCCAAGATATTTTCCTCGCTTGAAAATCTGTTATCAAGCCATCACCCAATCATACATTTATAATACATTATTAGCTTGCGTTTCACCACTGCATAACTTTAACTAGAGTTAAATAAATGGAAGTTAAACTTAAAATACAGTTTAACTTCTATCTCACTTGTTTGTCAGTGACGTGTGCGATGATGATCAGATATGTGGACGAGGGTGAAATCACGCTAGACCTAGAATATTAACTGGCTCTAAAGGACAGCTGCCGGACCATGCTGTGTGTTTGGCCTCAGTTTTTCTTGAGGGTGGTAGCTATCCAGCCAGTTTAGAACCTACCACAGCTGTGGATTTTAAAACGATGCTACTTACGTCGAATGCTTGGGCCGAGGGTCGGAATCATACCAGCGACCTTTCGAAGATGAAAAAAATGGTTCAGTTAAATAGCCATATTCTCACATCATGACCATTATTAGATGATGGCAGTAACGTATGTATTTGTCTATGTATAGAAGCTGTCAGAGAGCATATCGTGCGCTAGTGTGGGAGTGTCATGCGGCGACAACGGCGACCTGCCCACGGCCCCGCAAATACTCCCCCGCGCTGGGAATAAGGGCGACAACGTCATACCGGTCAGTCGCAATTCTACACTTGCAAACATTTCATAATAGCGTCCGAAAACTATAAAAACATAACTCTGTTATAAAACACATTTTAATTAGAAAAGCACATCATGAATTAAGATATAATTTTAGAATTTTAAAATGCTGGAGATGCCCCACATCGATCGAGTCACCAGCGTTTTAGATTCGGATTCGGTGATTCTTTGCGAAAATCAGTATAAAAATGAAATTAAATCCACTATATTTAGTGATAATCCCGCGGAATACAATATTCCACGTTATCATGCAGTGTGCTACTTCCAGAATAAATTGCCTGTATGTGTTGAAGTGTACCGAACGATAATTATATTCACATGAAACCTTACTTAACTGGAACCTCTCCGTCACGTGTATCGCCTCTGCACGAGGCTTCCTCGGGAGATGTTAACTTGGTGAACATCGGAACAAGAGTCTCTTTTCCCGAATTAACACATTATAAAATAGACTTGTGTAGTTCGCGAACAAACTAGGTCGTAAGAGCGCTCCCATAGATGAACTACGCGAACTAGTTCCGTCATTCCATAGTTCGTGACCGAATGAGCAAGGGTATGACGACATAGATAAAGTATCTCTCTAGTATTGTCATTAGCGTATACAGTATAATGAGAATAATAACAGTTTATAGTGCAAAAATTGTAGGTAAAAGTACAGCAAGTCATAATCTTGTCCCGTGACCGTGCTGGAGCAGTATCAAAACGAACTGTTGTGTGGCCCTATTAAGTTGTTTTAAAAAAAAAACTTTTCACAGACACACATTTTTTTATTTTTTATATGAACATTACACGACACACAAAAGAATTCCCCACTTCACTAGTACTTGTAATTGAACTGGCAGCAAGACGGCTTTAAGAGCAAAAAAACACTATGATGATCCAAGACAGAAGAGAGCGAGAGATTTCGGGAACCGGTATTTATACGAAAATATATTGCTGGCATCGCTTTGCCAATTTGGTTAGGGTTTACCTCTAGATCAGCAGTATTCATTGTATAACAGAACGAATGATCTACCTTCCTCTGATTCGAGCTGGGAGCTGAAGAATAAAAAAAGGGAACTAGCTCGTTTATAAGCGGGCGGCGACCTAATCTGAGCGATCTCCGTCCCGAACTACTATGTGCAAGACTATTATAAAACCTTTTTGTTAACAATGGCCTAAGTATCATGCCGCTTCTCCTCGGTGTGGCACTGTCTATTTTAAACCCGGCCTCATAATATTAATACTTAAAGTTGACGTTCATAAGTGCGTCCGTGATAACTAATACATCTACAAAATTATGTAGTTGTGAAAATCACACTAATATTTTAAAGGCGAAAGTTTGTCTGTCATTTGTATGTTTGTTATTCCTTCACCCTTAAACAGCTGAACGGATTTAACCCAGTTGGAAGTTATTTAGACGTTTTTACATGACATGTGGACCTACAATATGCACTAATGAACACATGGCTTAAGAGTGGGTAGTTATTATCTGGGCAAGCGCAATCCATCGTATACCGCATCATTACTTAACATCAGGTGAGATAGAGGTCAAAGAATTTGTGTAAAAAAAACTGCTACAAACATTTCATCTTTTATTGTTTTGTTGGATTTAACCAATACTTGTTTATTTATTGAACAGACTCAGTGTCCAGCTAAAGAAGAGAAACCCAAATCCGCCTCGGCCAAAGCGCGCAAGAAGCCCCTGGGGCCCGCAGCGCCCCCCGTGGTGAAGCCTCTGTCTTCGCCGCCCAAGGAAGCAGACTCGGGCCTCTATCTGTACATAGACCTCCATGGACACGCTTCTAAGAAAGGTAATCATTTAGTTTTAAAACTGCCGTGAACATTATGATCCAGTTGACACTTTGACCACCATCAATAAAACATTTGCAGGAATTACTCTAAATAATTATTTCGATGGACATGCGTGTAAATCTTGGAAATTGGTAGCTTGATACGGTGAAAAATTTTTTTTGTAATGCTCTCAAGATTGATAGGTCCCTGAATGCTGTTATAGGCTAATTTTTGCGGTAGAAATGGGAAGAAAGCAAATGGAAAATCGTGGTAAAAAGTAGCTGTCCAATTACTGTAATTCAATATGTCTGTGAATCTTCAAGTCTTTCTCTTCTTGCCTTCCTCTCTTCTTACACAAATATTGCAGCAGAGAGTCATAACGCGACTTAGAGTTAAGGTCAAGGTGTTTCAAATTCCCTATGGGGTGCTAAAAAATGTCTGCCACGTAACACTGATTCATTTTTTCTGTACTTTATCCCATTGGACTGGTATCCCCATATAACTAAACCAGTTTATGTCTATAACCCATGAACGCACTGGCAAGTTACATATAATAATAATAGTTTATGATACTGTATCATAATCATCATCATCATCATCTCAGCCATAGGACGTCCATTGCTGGACATAAGCCTCCCCCATTGATTTCCACGTGATTTGTGATTGATTACACATTGTGTGTATCATAATAAGGGTTCTAAAAATACGAGTGTAAGTTAAAAAAAAACGAGCCGTATGCAAGTGTTTTAAGACCAAATTATATGCAGTTTCATACACTACTCTATGTAATCTCATAAAATAGATGATGATATTTACGTAAAATTACAATAAACGTTTAGTGCCAAAATCCATTTGCTAATCGCGCATGCGTGTTGCGCCGCGTCCACAGCTCATTATGTAGAAAAACTGCATTGCAACCTCGTTGGTCCAGCTGAAGTTGTATCGTTATAGTAAAAAAGTTACATTATGATACAGATGTCCATAAGAGAGCTCTATCATAATGTAATTTTTTAAATATATTTCGATAGTATTGTCTATAAAGACTGTCATTCAAGTTCTGTTTTGATTGTTTAATCCTTACATTCCAGTATGAGATTAGATAAATATATTTATAACCCATAATGTATATTGTCAGGTATATTCATGTATGGTAACCACTTCGAGGACGTGGATAGTTGCGTGGAGTGCATGCTGCTGCCGAGGATCATGTCCCTCAATAACTTGCACTTCCATTTCTCTTCGTGCAACTTCACCGAGCGGAATATGTATCTCAAGTGAGTATCGAACCCCCACTAGGGGCCTTACCATCAGCTTTATAAAATCCATTCAAGTTCCGAGCAGTTCTAAAACCTGGCTTAAACCGCTTAGCGTAAAGTCATGTCGGTCACACCACACTTGTGGAACACGCCTTGTCTATATAATATTCAACGATCAACCGGTTGAGCAACATTCTGCAAATATGAAAGAAAGAAAGAAGAAGAAAAGAAGAACTACTGTGAAGAGAATGGATTATCGCTAGTGGCATTTTGGACCATGTCGAAAGGCTTCGGGTCGCCAGTAGAAATCTGTGTTTTCCGGACATCAGATTAATCTAAAAATTATGTTGGTATGTTACTGTTAATGTAGTGTAAATAAAAAAATATTAAAAAAGGAACCGACTTCAACACTGAAAAGTGTGAAATAACTTGTTAAGCTTGGTACTATGATAGTTCAAAAGTAGCTATTATTAAAATATTGTCCGCATGGTCAAGTTACATATTTCACACTTTTGAGTGTTGAAGTCGGTTCCATATCTTGGTTAAAAAAAATGTTCACCTTTTCAGTGACCTTTGCTACTCACGGGATCAATTGTCATTGTGTATGTTCACAGCTGCGATGTCTTCATCCGCAATTAGGAACTCGTCCAAGTAGACGTAACACTTTTCAGTTATTGAAGTGTAACTCAAAAATCGCTTTTCCGATTTTGAGCAGCAACTTTCATTTAACAAAAGAATCATCAAAATCACAACACAAACAACCACCTGATGTTTGCATCTGCCGGGATTCGAACCCGGGGTGCCGGAGACACATAAGTCATGTCACTGACACTGACCACTGCGACCGTCGTGACAAGTTGAGATTGTCACTTTTTAAAAGATAATCTAGAACTATGTCAACATTTAGCTCAGAGTTAGTTGTAACTGGAGGGAAAATATATGACTTTTCATGCACACCTCTAATATAGTATACTGCATGGCGTCAACGAAGTACCTGGATCAATAAAGACCTTGAATGCCAATTTCTTAACCGATTTCAAAAAAAGAGAAGGTTCCATGTTTCACTGTATATATTTTTTTCTGTACATATTTCTCCTTCAAATTTTGACTGATTTTGAAAATATTTTTTTTATAGTTCATTAAAATCGGTTTAAATCGATGTAAATAAAAAAAATATACAGGTAAATTGAATTGTCGCGTTTTCCAAACTTTGTCAAAAGGTGTTGTTTAGAAACAAGATGCATTGTTTATTAACCTATTAAAATGTATTTGAACTGATCAATTTAATACATTTCCGCTTTATTTGAGATAAAAAAGTAATAATGTGATAAATCTAATGACAAGTAAAAATGTTATCGTTTCGTAAATTACATTATATTTGTATACCCAAAAACATGTATGTTCTACCTACTTTATTTAACAAGATCCTGCATGGTTACATACAATTATGCAAACACATGGTTTTACAAATAAATTGTTTGTGATTGATATTATGACGAGGTTTGTATTTGTTTATCAGAGACCGCCGCGACGGCATGTCTCGAGAAGGGTCCGGGCGCGTGGCCGTCCTGAAGGCCACAGGGCTGGTCCGCTCGTACACCCTGGAGTGCAACTACAACACGGGCCGGCTGGTGAACGTGCTGCCCCCCGCGCTGCGGGACGGCGCCCCCGCCGCGCCCCTCGCCGCACTCTCCACCCCGCCGACGCCGCCTAAGTACACCCCACACATATTCGAAGAGGTAAACCCTTTCCAGGTTTGTGTGTTACATGTGGGTACATTGTATACGTTTAGTTTGTGTTAGTGCTTATTTATCATCATCATCGTCTCAACTATAGGACGTCCACTGCAGGACTTCACTGAGTAAGGGCCGGTTTCAAGCGGTTAGCATCCAGCCTGTTCCTGCGATCTTAGGTCCAATGCCGACTTCTACGGTATATGAATGTATGCGCCCTGCGAACTGTCATTTCAATTTGCTATGACGGTCGCCGTGGCTCAGTGGTGACATGACTTCTGGGCCTGGGTTAGAATCCCCACAGGGGCAAACATTTGTGCGATGAGTGTAGCTGTTTGTCCCGGGTCTTGGTCGTTTCTGTGATTGTGTGTGTCCATGACTCCCGCATGGTGGAATCCTTGTGCGGGGGGTATTAGGTTGCTGCATAAAATAAAACCTGCAGGTCATGTCCGTGACTTTTGCTCTTCTACCGATTAGTTCACATCAGAATCGGTCGCATAGAGAACCCCGAACACAGCTTGCTGTGCGACTTTGTGCATACATGGTTAGGGACCACGTTTCGGTTCCATATGTCATCATCTTATACATCTACTGAGATATATGTGCACTAAAGGTGTGGTCGAGAATGAAAACTAGCGTTATCGGCAGTTTCCAACTGAGCAAGCATTCGAATTGGGACTGTGGCATTATTGGCAAAAATGTGTTTACTTTCTTCTCATTGTCAAATACGACGATTCATTTGGATATTAATGCCTTATAAATGTTTCAATAAGTCTAATATTACCTTAAATCTTGACGAGAATTACATAGTATGTTTGTTTATTTATTCACATTTGCTGCAACTGTAAAGTTGTTAAAAAACAATCACAAAAGACCTTGCCTCGGAGGTGAGTCAAAATTGGAAGATCACGGTGGCGTTTTTAATAGTTTTCATGCATCTCGAACGGTGAATGAAAACACACAAGTTCACAACGCCCCTTTTGCCAAACCGATGATCGTTTTTAACCGTTCCATAGCCCATCTCGAACGCACCTTACCTAAAACCCTTTGTAATATCGTCCGATCTCAATGAATCAAAGTTCGTCCCGAACATGTGTTAAATGTGTTCCCTTAAGTTTAAAAGTAACCCTTAAATTTGTGGACCTGTCAACGCCGCAAATATATCAGTTTTGTTATATCGGAGATACGTGGCATTTTGTGTTCTTTTTCTTTTTTGGGCCATTCATTGTTTTTTCTTTTTCATTATGGGTACATTTTTTCTACTTCTTTATTTTATGTATGGATTTCTAATTTACCGTATTTAGATTGCTATTCTTTTTGTTTATTTAGAGTATTTTATGTTGCATTAGTTTTGGTATTGCGTTATAATAATCCTAGACTTGTATATAGCATTTTTTCAGTTTTGTTAGTCGTGTAACGTTATTGTAAAAAATTTTGAAAAATCAATCAAATCCGAAATTTTGACATCGTGAGGTTTATTTTTTTAGCTTGGGAGCCAATGTGGTGGAATAAGCTCCTATTTTTTCGTCATAGTTGAGGCTGGTTTGCTTATACAACTGATATGATTATATTGGCGAAAGGGAAAGAAGAAAGAGCCTTGTATATTTCAGATTATGTGTTTGAAGAAAATTCCTTGTACTAGTTTGATTGTGCAATGCCCGCAATTCAGGTTTTTAGGATTATGAAGCTATAAACATAATCATCATTCGAATTATATAAACTACTTAAAGACAAGACCAACACGTTTCAGGTAAGGCACTGTCGCCCAAAGAATCGGGATGTTTTCGAAGAGATAAGCGCCTCTCAGGTTTGTCATTAACTTGTATCGCGTATAAAGTAGACTATTTATATAAAATATATTCTACACTGTAAATACATGAAAGTTTATGCATATAACAGTATATATTTGTAGTTTTAGAATTAGTTTTGGCTTTTGTAAACAATATTATCTCTTCAAAAATATCCAGATAACCGAAGTACACTGCCAGTACGCACGCAAAATTGTACATATTGTTTAAAGTTTAAAAATCACGTGAATCTGGCACAAAATGTTACTATAATTTGAATCCATATTTTTTCTTTGGTTGATTTTTAGAAGAAATGAAGGGAAAAAAATACGCAGAATGTTACCAGCTCGTCATAATAATCGCTACCTAGACTTGGAACTGTGAAGGAGTATAGCAATGGCTAAAACCGGAGGTTATCTTTTTCTAGCTAAAATATTGGATTAAAATGCACTCTTTTTTTCTGAAAGCGTAATTTTGAAAGTGCTAGATCTTCCCCTTAGGTTAGAATAATTAAATCACCTCATAAACTCCCTTAAGTTTATAAGAAAAATGCCTCATCAAAACTGGAACCTCAAAAATTGTACTGCGGTCTGCAATGAATGCTTTGGTGATGATGTGAAGCGCAGGTCCAGGCCATTGCTTCGGTCTCAGCCTTTATACACCGTCAGCAAGTCAGAAGGATGCGAGCATAGCTAAGCTTAAAGCTCGGAAGCGTCTCGTCGTAGCGTGACCAACAGTGCACTTATAGCGGACCAAGATTTGTAAATTTTCGATAAACTAGTTCAATTCACGTTGTATGTATTGCTTCCGGGGTGTTTGGCCGTGGTCTAAGTGAAACTTGTGTTCCAGACGTTTCGTCGATCACTGCGGTCAACATCTTCAGTGGTTCAGGTCCGAGCGGCGACAAGAGCGTAGAACTCTCCTTCGCGGCGTCTTCTCTGATACTAAGAAGACGAAGAGTCTGGAACACAAGTTTCACTTAGACCACGGCCAAACAGCCCGGAAGCAATACACACAACATACAACGCCGGCCGTGAAAGCCTTAGATATTACATAGTTCAATTCACTTTATACTAGCTTCTATTGTAAACATTAAAGTACAAATTATTGTTAAAAGTAAATTGAATAAAATGTATGATCGCGATGAGTATTATTTCGGTTGTCGGTGAATGTTCTACACGCTGCACTTGGTCTCCACTCGAGAACCTTTCGACCTTATCTACCATGAGTTCCGCGTGATATATGCTCTGTCTTACACCTAGCCTGTGGACGAATACCTAGAGCTTGATGGCAGCTTCTAACGCGATATTGAAAAACATTTCCCTGTCTCACGCTTATGTTTAGTGGAATTGCCTTGGTAACTAATTGTTTTGAAGCTATGATAGGTCAGTGGTGGCAGCGTCGGCTGTCAAACTGACGTTCTCAAATTCCCAGCATGGTGGTAGGATACTTTCGAAATTGTCTCTGGCTAGCTACCACCCTCAAGTTAGAAAAAGTAAATAAAGTATATAAAGGTAACTTTGCTCTAATACCAATGGCAGTAACTTTTCTCTAACACCAAATTTGAACCATTAGCGTTACAGTACAATATAATAATACAGTACAATGTGCCAATGTGGCAACTCCTCGTTTGCAGGAAGATTTTGACAATACAAGATTTACTTTTTCAAGACATAAGTCCTGTGATAATATAATCTGTTGTAGAAAGAAGACGTATTGTTCTATCTTGCTTATGAAAATTTATCAGATTCTTGGTAGGTAACAAAATAGCTTTAGTAGTACAGCTAGTACACATTTATATTAATTTTTCAGGTCAAAACCCTGTCGATCGACAGATTTAAATTAATAATTTCCAAAAATCGTATAGTTTGAGACGGTCTCAAGGTTAAGGTTCGCCATATCGCCATCACTTGTTTGCTAATAAATACGTGTGTATGAATGAAGTTAATGCGACGGTTCGCACTCGTGTCTGCCTTTAGGCCATACATTTCTCAGTACATTATATTTTAATTGTTAGTTTGACCACAAGAACGCTCATACAAGATATTCGCGGCACTTAGTTAAAGCGTTTATCTATCCCTTTTTCTCATACGAGGTTGTGGATAGACAATCGTCGGCGGCGGGGTGAAGTCGGGCGGATGCATTGTTGCAGGTGGGGCGGTCCCTGGGCGCGTCGATCCTGGACCTGACGGGCGCGCACCCCAACTCGCGCATCCCGTGCTCCGAGCACCGCAACCTCTCCGCCGTGCGCGACTGGCTGCGCGCGCACACGCGCACCCAGCGCCCGCAGGTATGTCTCCACTGACCCTCACCCTCACCCTGCCTGCCCACGGACCTTCCTCGCAGACACATATTGCTTTCATCCACCACTCTGCTCAAGGGCGGATTGACTAAATAGGCTATGTCAGGGTTTTCATGCATCCGACGGAACCTAACGACTGTTCTCCAGATATAAAAGCCGCGACCGAAGACTAAAAATAGCCTAGATTGGAATCACTAAAAAAATTTTTTGAAAAATTTTTTAAAAAATCTATACTTAAACAAAATTTTAAAAAAATTGCCGACGGTCAGTCATTCAAGTTGTTGTAGCTTAACTCAGTTGATCAGTTAATAATTATTTTATTTTTTATTTTTATTCTCTTAGGAAAACTACAGCTTATATGGAATGCTAATGGATATTTGTAAATAAGTTAATGTAAGCTTTTTAAAGTTTCCGCATATGGGTAATAATTAATTACTATTTATTTGTGTTACTACCTCGCTCGCGCTACGTTTATCGCATATACGTATTTAGATAACTCGACTCGATGACCGGTAGACTATCGGTAGATGCGTAAACGTCTGCAGTGACTAACTCCTGAACCACGAAAGTTGCATATTCAAGCTATGATAGTTAACGGTAATATGTGCGTTATACATATGAGTGTATAAAGCTCAAAAAATATTTTAAATAATATTCATATAGTTTGCTATATTATGACGCTAAGTTTTGCGCTCATAGTAATAGTGCCATGTGTGGAGTACATCGTGTATAGGTAAATATAGAGTGGTCTGGTCTTAAAATAGGGTCATAGAAGGAGGAGGTCACGACCCTCAGACATGAGGAGTACGAATTAAGGAGGAGGTCTTAAAATAGCATCATTCTTCTAGAAGAATTTAAGACCAGACCAGAGTATCTAAACTAGAACTTAGCTACGCAAGAATAGGTACTGCGCATATAAATGCATGCAAATTCAGACATAAACTTCCATTGTGCACACTTCACGTAGCTGTAACTTAATCGGTCATAAGGAGCAAAATATACTGAGATTTGTTCCAGAACTCGGTCTAACATTGCTACGATATTCCTTGAATATCAAGCCCAGCGGATTAGCAAGTTGAATTGGCAGTGGGCAGGGTATATAGCTGGAAGAACCGATGGCCGTTGGGGCCGAAAAGTTCTCGAATGGAGACCACGGACTGGCAAGCGCAGCATAGGACGGTCACCGACCAGGTGGACAGACGACCTGACTAAGATCGCAGGCAAGGGTATGGGGTACGGGCTGGGTGGGCACGGGCCGCTTCCGACCGGTACTTGTGGAAATCAATGGGGGAGGCATATGTCCAGCAGTGGACGTCCTATGGCTGAGATGATGATGATTCCTTGAATGTAATAAACGAGCTGGGCCGCACGATTTCGTGTGCACGGTGTGGTTTTTTTCCGTTATCCATTTTTAGATTATTTTAACTTTTGTTTTGAACCCCTGTTACACTCCTGCTGCCCGCTGAATTTGTCAAAATCCATTCATACTTGATTTTCAAGTCACAAAAACAAGCGGGGTGCCATATTTTTTCATTCTGTATTGATATATCATACAGATTACGGTTACTGTTCCCTTTTCATATACAAAAGATGATAATGCAAGAAATAAATAAAGATATATCACTTACATATCTACTAACAACAACAAAATAAAATGTTATATACACATGTATCAATCAGACTCGCTGATTCAAACATCGCCTTGGGATTGGTAGCATCGTTATTCGTTATCAATGCCGCAGCTTGATGGTAGGACGCTTTCTCGCCGCCTGTCTAGTACCACCTGCAAGCTTTAAAACATATCATCAAACGTAGTGTGTTCAGCCAGCTGTGCTTTAGTGGTAGAGAATAGACTAGCCATTTTTCCCCATTAAAAAAATTAAAAAGAAATGAAGGATGTTGCATTCGCTCACAGCAACGGAACTTAGAGGACAGGCCTATACCCGATTTCAAAAAATCGAGCCTTTGTGTTCACGTCTACGTTCGATCACGTTATTACTGAGCAAAAAATGAGATAGTGGACGTATGTTTGTTACCTCTTCACGCCTAAACGGCTACACCGATTTCGATGATATTTGGGGTGGAGATAGATTATACCCTGGATTAACACATAGGCTTATTTTCATCACCACGCTGGTACAACCGCGGGGAGCAGCTCGTATAATATAATATTGTAGGATTGCATTAACATCATGCTAAGCGGAACTTACGTTTAAATTATTTTAAGGAATATATTCGGACGGCCAGTGAAGCGCTACCATAGCTCAGTTGGACAAAGCGTTTTCCTTCAAATAATTTGAACGTAAAATAAATTAAACCTAATTAAATATGTGTAATAAATCAATTAAAATTATTATTGCGTATAAATTATTTTGTTACATATAACGTGAGAATCACAGAAACAATTATGTTTTATATATACTTTTTAATTTTCTTATAATTAAGTCATACAATTCAAAGACAGATATTCACCAGGGCCATATAATAAACAGTGCTCATTATTTTACAGTGGTGTTTTTTAACGATAACCGATGACGATGGCGATGTTCCCCTCGACGACGTATCCGTCGACGCCGGGAATTGTACATCTCCGGAAATGTGAGCCAAATATGAACACATAGACAACACCCGCTTTCGTTCGACAGCTTTTGTATTCGCAAACATATTGCATAGGTTGGTAGAAAAATACATTAAAATAATGAGCACTGTTAGCTTAAGTTCCTAAATAGAATCAACTGGGTTTTGTAGAACTTATCTTGCACTGGTTTGTTGTGTGACACATCAAACATTTCTTGCGTGGGTTTTTAAGCTATCGCATAGCTTCTATCGCGGTCCTTGAGCGTGGAGACCGAATCCAGAAATTCCGTAACGAAAATAACCTAACACCCCCCACTCCGACCGGCACAGCGGTGATACTTTTTAGTTTTGCCATCTATCGATGAATAGCAGAACTTTTAATGACTTTTTTGAAATATCACGCTTGTCTGTTTAATTCAGCAACTCGCCTCTACGTGGGATTGGTTGTATCGACGTTACTGCATAAGTTTTTAATATATTAATTGCATAAGTTAATAAAAAATGCTATGCAATAGCTTTACCGCGGCAGTCCCCGAGTGCCACACGTCTTTTTTTATAGCAAAAATAAACCAGTACCTTTTGTTGCTTTATCATTTTTGATCATTAATCTATTGTCTTATCGGTAACACATTGTATTTTAATTTTCAGTGTCATCTTGCTAAATAAATCCAAACGACAGTAAAGTTATTATAATGTCGGGGTAAGAAAATGTTGAGTGAATAGTGTCGTCCGCGCTCGTTGAAATAACAACCATATACTGTAATGTTTAAACATATACTAAACCTTTCTTGATAGTGCGGTTTCTCACTAGCGAATATCACGAGACTCATCCTAGTTTGCTGTATCAATTGTGGACCTTAATCTTTAGATATATGTATTATTTTCAGCTGACAATGTCTCGCTTGCGACCGAAAGCGAACTCTCCGACGCGGGCGCCTCTGTACGCGCGCTCCAAAGCCAAGGTGGTCGACGAACGGAAAGAGAACACATACGTGGGCGCCAAGGACACGGAACGGAAGCGCAGCCCGCCCGCTCCGGCGCCACGGTCGCACCACGACATCATCAACATGAACATGAAGTTCGTGAAGAAGGCGGAGCCGGTCAAGTCCACCTCGCGCACGAGGTATCTCACCGAGAACGAACCGAAACCGAAAACGCTCTCCACCAAGAAGCGGAACATACTAGCGATCAGGAAGCCGAACGCGAGCAAAACGCAAGTCGGAAACGTGAAGGCGAAAACGAGTCGGCGTTCCGTCGACGACGCGGAAAGTCCGCGCGCTTCCGCCAAACTCAGCAAGAGAAGCTTCTCGCGCTCGATTCGGGAGAAGCTGCGCTCTGGTAACCGATGCCGCGCGATGGCGTCTTCGTCCTCTGAGGAGTTGGTCGGCGGGACGTGGGAGGAGGTGGCCGGTGGCACGGCGTTAGGCTCGCATGCAGAATTGCCACCGCCTTCCCTCCCTGCCCCCGCTAAGCGGCGCCCTTTCCCCAACCCCTCCCCTGCACGTCTCAAAAAGATTCGTCTGAAAACTGGGTTGTAGCGCAAACCGCGCGCCCGTCCCGCGCTGCCCGTTCCCGCCTCTTCTGTTCTCAAACGAACTTAATATACGCACTTCTCATCTAGTGAGTAGAACGGTTCGGATACAGTAGAGCCTGACTCGCTGCCAATGGCGCGTTAGCACGTGGGTATAAAATAGTTATATATATACAAAGTATCCTTTAAAATAGTTATATTATTTCACTCGCACTCATAGTTCTCGTGGTAAACTCTAGTGACGTGGATACCTCCATCAGTTTGGGTCGATAATATAAATTATGTGGTATGAATTATCGATAACCCATCACTGACAAACCTGTTTTATATAATTTACTCGTTCACGTCAATGTTTACACTAATAATTCTTTTTTTGGAGTTTTACCTAAATTAAATAATAGAGGCACTGTAGGGCAGACTTTTAATGCTATCGATATAATCATCACAACATTGTTAATATAAATTAGAATAAATTTTTCGGTTGTTGCATGTCGAGTTGTAAATTTACTTCAGTTATACCCGACAAGTAAACGCTTGCCATTGTAGTATTCAAAGCAATGAAATTATATGCATGGAACTATTGTTATCGCTACTGAATACGAAGAGTTGAGCCGTGGGAGCCGGGTCTGAGTATCTATTATCTAATCTGTAGGCCGAATGAGGCTTACCGATTGATCCGCGACTGAGTTATACCTGTCATAGGGTAGAGGTACAGAGAAATATTTAGGCTGAAATCTATAGATCGTACTTGGACTTAGCTCAGCCTTTGCTTACGGCGAACTTTGCTAAGCAAATACTGAGCAAATACTTAGGCTTCGAATTTGTAGTCCCTGTGATGCTAAGCAAACGCTTAGCATTAGCTAAGCACGTGAAGTGTGTCAAAGCACAGATATTTCACTCTATTCTGTGGTGTGACGGAGAAACGTTTCGATATTGCTTTTTACAATAACATTTCCCTTTCATAGATTTCAAATATACATAAGTGAGATAAATGTTGGCACATGTTCAAATGTGAAATACTTTCACGAAGTTGCATTATGTCTTTGGTTTTTATCTGAAAATATAATATTCAATTATTCAAGTACTTATCATTATTCGGATAAAAGTTTATATACCTAAGGCATTAATTTGTACAAGTCAACCTAAAGCGCTGGTAATACAGAAAGCGCGGCCTTTAAAAAAATATGAATTTATGAGTCAAATTTTATTGTTTTAGTTTATTCCTTAGCTGTCAGGAAAAACGAAACGCATCGGTGTAGTTTATTTATGCTATGGTCATATTATCATATTTTTATTTTTAAACGGGCCTAAGTGTAGTAGTATTCCCTAAGTCGTCGTGTTCGACGACTTAGACTTTGCTTAGCAAATGCTTAGCCAATGACGAAAGTCATGTTTATAAATTTCAATTTTCTCAGAGTTGATCTAGACTTTGCTTAGCAAATGCTTAGCCAATGACGAAAGTCATGTTTATAAATTTCAATTTTCTCAAAGTTGATCTAGGCTTTGCTTAGCAAATGCTTAGCCTATGACGAAAGTCATGTTTATAAATTTCAATTTACTCAAAGTTGATCTTTTTACCTAAGCTAAGTCAGAGCAAAGTCGAAGTTCGATCTATAGATTTCAGCCTTAGAGTACAAGTTCAAGTGTTGCAGTGTAAGCTGTAAATAACAGTTTGAAAACAATTCAAAAAGGCGCTCGTGTAAATGCAGGGTATGGTTTGAAAGTAGCAGCCGTAGGCGCATAATACAGGCGCTTTCTTTAAAATTCATTGGGCTGCTACTATGGCACCACCCTAAAATAACACATTTTGTACCGACTTTCAACAAAAGAGGAGGTTCTCAATTCGAGTTATTTTGTGTATGTTCGAGCTTAACTGCTTTGTTTGTGAAACGATAAAAAAAACTCTAATTTCAGAATGCTCTGATAATTCAATGAAAACCCTTTTTGGGTATTTCTCTTGTGTTTTAGAAAATGTCCTGTCTACGACATTGTCACTGACCATCAAATGAGATAGTAAAAAAAAGATATATAGTGTAAAAAAAAAACATAAGTTGTTACCTCATTCATGAACCTATTTGAATTGTTTTTTTTTTTTAATTCTAAAGACGAACACTTCCATATGAGTCCATAAGTAGTGAAAGTAATTAGTTAATTATTATAATTATCACGATTACTTTATACACAGAGGTGGCTCCCCGTACCTTTACCCTCTTGTGTGCTAGGGTGCTAGGAGTGCTAGGATGAATCTAAAATTTCCATGTGTACAGTTTCATTGATTTGAAGTTTGTTTAGTTATTGTATCATGTAGACAGTTTTAGTTTTATAATGAAGTAAATATTTTTATGGCATAGTGTAAAAAATATATTGTGACATGTATTATTGTGTATGGTGTCTTTAAAATTTTTCTTGTAAATTTTCTTTTTGGCTCCGATATATTTGTTGACTGATATTTTTCAAAATTATGATTCTGCGAGCATTTTGGCTAAGTTTTATGCGTTGTCAATATTTTCGTGTGAATTCCTCGTGACACTGTATTTTTATAATTGTGTTTATATAAAAATAATGATTAGGAATATTGTAAGTTAAATTTTGTAACTATACCTGTTCAAGTTGAATTCTAAAGTATTCAATTCTTATAGATGTTTTAAGGGCTCAAGGAGCAAAATTTTGGTAATGTGCTAATCTTGTAAATTAATCTTGTAATTATTGATCTCATAATGCAAAATTAGCAGGAAGCAGTTTGTAATATGCTCATCGTTTCGATAGCAATTTAATTTTCCATCGTTATACACTTGAAAGTATTTAAAAATAGAAAAAATGGAAGGCGAAATAATGAGCAAAGTTTATGTATAAAAATGGCAACTTACAAGAATTCTATATATTGTATTATCTCCTCAAATAATGTCTAACGGTTAGGTATGTAAAGTTTATACACAATTTTTAGTGCAATATCATAATTAGATGTTATGTACGTGAGGTTTACAATCATTAATGTAGCAAACTTACATATTTCAAAAATTTTTAAGCTGTAAATTTTTGAGTGGTTACATAAGTAGAAAAATATAGGAGCTATGTATATTTCAAAATACCTATTTATTTAGCGGATATAATATATCAATAAATATCTACATACAATGTTCTCACAATGATGACTTTGATTTTGTGTATCGCTGCCTGCTATGACATTACGCTTTACTTTCATGATCCGTAGGCACTATAGTTGTCGTGCTACAGCTCTACCAGAGTAGATAATCCTTCTGGCTGGTACACTAGCAATCGGCTCTATCGCACTATGATTGCTGATTGTGAGGTTTGACATTAAAAGTGCACTAATACATGCAGTGCAATACGCAATACCGTTTCACATATGCGAAAATTTTATGCAAGGTGTAGGCCCGCTGAAACTACGCACAGGATGAGACCATAGATTATATAATCAATACCATAGATTATACGTAATATCTTCGCCTAATATCCATACTTGGTAGACGTTCTAACTTGGTCGTACGAAGCGTTTGGCTTCCACATTCATAGTGCGTACGGCTAGCGAGTAGGTGTCTTCAAGTGAATAGGTATCTCCTGCTCATGCGTGATGAATGGTATTCCGTATCATTACTTAATATCTAGTGAGGTAGTGGTCAAGCGTAAACGTGATTGCGAACTGGTGAGCGGCTCTATCCAGTTGCATATTAAGTTTTACAGTATCAATAAAACATTCCATGTATTATAAGAAAAATCAATAACATCTAAAATTGTTGATAAGACGCTACCTACACCACATTTTAGTGATGTTGGTCTGAATGGCCCAACATCGGAATTTTATGACAAAAAAAATGGAACACTCAAAAGTGTGAAATAACTTGAAATCGGTACCATGATAGTTCAAAAGTAACTAATGTAAAATATTGTGCTCATGGTACCAACTTCGACAAGTTATTTCACACTTTTGAGTATTGAAGTTGGTTCAATTTTTTATAAATTTTTTTTTTCACTCTTTAGTGACCTTTCGTTACTCGTGGGATCAATTGTCATTGTGGTGTAGGTATGTTCACCGATGTCTTCACCCGCTATGATATCGTCTAGATATAAGCACTCATTTGTCAGTTTTTGACTTGTAACTCAAAAAGAGCTCGTCCGATTTTGATGAAATTTAAATGGGACCACACGGGAAGCACCAGCTTTTAAATAAAAAATAAGAACTATCAAAATCGGTTCACCCAGTCGGAAGTTATGCGGTAACTAACATATAAAACAAAACATACGGGTCGAATTGAGAACCTACTCCTTTTTTAAGTCGGTTAAAAATGACACAAAAGTACCGTTTACTCATTTATTAAAGTCCACAGTATCCTTAAACTACCAGATTACAATCTGCGACCTCGTCGACCACCCTTCCTGCGAGTTGAATCTGAGGGTACGGGGGTCACATCTTCAATACGGCCAATTTTCATTGCAGAACGAGCTAGGGCACGGAGAGCGGACTGAGCGCCAGGTCCAGGTGTTTTGGTCTTGTTGCCACCAGTGGCACGAAGCTTGATGTGAAGAGCTGTGATACCAAGGGTCTTGCATTTTTCAGCCACATCCTGAAATTATATAAAAGCTCAATTATTCATGGGATTAACTCAATAGTAATTAATTTTCCATAAATTATAAGTGTCCCATTCAGATTATTGTTCTATAATACGGAATAGCTATATTTTTTTCAAGACCGCATCGTACGTATTAAAAAAAAAAATTTTACCAAAAAATGGAACAGACTTCAACACTCAAAAGTATGAAATCACTTGTTGAAGTTGGTACCATGATAGTTCAAAAGTAACTGATATCAAAATATTTGCTCATGGTACCAACTTCGACAAGTTATTTCATACTTTTGAGTGTTGAAATCAGTTCCATTTTTTGGTAAAAATTTTTTTTTTCATTCATTTTAGTGACCCTTGTTACTCATGGGAACAATTGTCATTGTGGTGTAGGCATGTTCACCGATGTCTTCACCCCCTACTATAATATCGTCTAGGTATAAGCACTCATTTCTCAGATTTTGATGAAATTTAAATGGGACCACACGGGAAGCACCAGCTTTTAAATAAAAAAAAGAACAATCAAAATTGGTTCACCCAGTCGGCAGTTACGCGGTAACAAACACAAATAAAAAATAAATAAAATAAAAAAAACATACGGGTCGAATTGTAGTTCATCTGCTAAAGTGCGGGAAAGTCTTTTCTTATTGGAAAAGAGTTCGAATGTAGTTAGTCACAGGCCGTGACCATTTGTTATACAAGTTGGTAAAGTTAATTTTTGAAGTGAGTGCTTGGATTGAAACCTGAGGAAGCGAAGGGTCCTAGGATTGAACCACAAGTGAAACAAATGGCTAAAAAAACTAGATAATATTTGCAAGGCGCGCGGCGGGAAGGACCTGTGCTCGGCGGGTTGACATTAGCTTTGTCAGGGTGTTACCGAATTTCAAAATCTTTTTACTCACTTGTGAATGAAATAGCATTTTCCTCACAGGAATCGATGAGTAAAACTACCAATTGACAGCTATTGTGGTGGAAAAGTATTTTTAATATTCGAAAAACAATGATTGGTTCGTCTATAACTGCAAGCATAGTAGGTCTTTTCTCTTAGAATTTAGGTTCTCAATGGTCACGGGCCATAACCTACTAGATAGAGAAAAAAAGTATTTTATTGGCTGGTTATAAAAATGGTGCTAAAATAAAAAGAAATGAAGAACATGTGAATGAGGTGCAACATAATTATGTAATTTCTGAAATGAAAAATTTCTATTGAAATGTCAAACAATGACAGATCCATCTTTGATAGGCCTAAAACCTTGTTGCAGACAAGTGTTTGATTGCAACAGAGGCTATATATTCACCTTGCTGTTCGAGGCAGTGAAATAAAAGTTAAATTATCAAATATTAATATATGTTTTTAGTTATTTACTTTGATTTTATCCAAGAATAAATAATAACATTAACTATCCCATCCCACTAATATTATAAATGTGAAAGTTTGGATAGATGGATGGATGGAAGTTTTTTACTCAATCACGCCAGAACGGCTGAACGATCTGGATGAAATTTGGCATAGATATAGATCATAGTCTGGAATAGCACATAGGCTACTTTTTATCCCGGTAAAATGTATTATTCCCGTGGAAAAATTGGTGTAGCAGGAAAACCGTAATCCACAGGGGTGAAACCGCGGGGCGCAACTAGTATATATTATAAATAAAATATATAATTTAAGGAATAGATAATACCATGAACTATTTATATTAAATTGATTATTTAACAGTTTAATTTCTATTTTTCTCATAGTGGGATGTAAAGTATAGTCTGACACTCTACCATAGAATCCTTCTCTCTGCTCTGGATTCTAAATAGCGCCCTCATCTTAATAATATTATTTCGCTCCCCATCTACTATTATTGGCCAGTTATAAAAGTGGAGCGAAAATAAAAGCTAATGAAGAACGTGTGAATAAGGCCCGCACGTGGCAGTGAAATAAGTTCAATTGCACAAATTTTTCTAATATAAAATTTAAATTTGTTTATTATTCAAATTAATTAGATTATACTTGATAAATTTTTGTTTCAAAATTTTGAAACAAAAATTTACTTTGATTTTATCCAAGAATAGTATGTATTATAATATGTACCATTATTAATTCAATTCATGTACTGTACTATTTAATCTATTTGTGCTATATTCCAAATTTGTTTCATTGCCGGCTAATGGTGGGTAGTTTGGTGTTACCAAGTAAGAGAGTTATACTACCTACCTAGTTATATTACCTAAAACTACCCACCATAAAAAGATCTATGTAATTTATCAGTGTCATACATACATGAACTTAATCATAACAATATAAGAAGTTATCTTATTTTCCAGAATTTAAGCTTTACACAAAATGTTTGTTACTCCTTCACCCTGAAACGACAGCACTGATTTTTGATGAAATTTGGTATGAAGATGGATTAACACATCTACAGGGTTGACTACTTCCAACCCCAAAAATCATTGCTGTTCCAGTGGGATAAGCAAATGATTCAAAATCCCATTACTCCTACGCTCAAATGGCTGTACAGGTTTCAAAAAAATTTGGTAGACAGGAATAAGAACTTCAGCGCGCCAACTTCACAGCAGAGTACACCGTTGAATACTTTGGGAAGGGATGGACGCATTGACAACCAACCGACTTGGGTCACAGATTAGGGCACGATAGCTACTAGCTACTTCCAAGTCCAATTAAGTGGCAGCTCAGATGTGAATTTGGGCGCGTGCAACGCTTTACACATAATGTGTATCATTATTAGAAGGTCGAGAACCCATATCTGTCTGGATAAATCTAACTTAGATTTTAAGGCAGTATTTAAGTATAAATTATGTAAATGTGTTATTATGATAATAAATAAAATAAAATAAATAAATAACACCATAGGCTACTTATATCTTGGAAAAAGTATAGTCTCCGTGGGATAATTGATGTAGAGAGAATTTTGTAATCCACACAGATGAAATTGCAGCAGGCTACTTGATTAGGGAGCGCAATCTTGCAGTGAAATCCTCAATCTCGGTATTAGCCAGATTTATGAGGTCTAATCATCCAAGATCTCGGTATTTAGCAAGATCTCTCAAATATAATAATATTATAAATTATCAAGTATACTATTACTACTACTATGTTTAGCCTTGTCATGTCAATTTTGTGCTGGCTTTCATACAAGCAAATCTTGGAGAGAGGAGAGAGCGGCAAAGCTTTCATAAAAATGGCTTACACAATCTGCATGCGGTAGTCAAGCCATCCTCTGATCTTAACAAGTACTCCCATACTAGTAGTAGTACTACTTCTAGTAAACTAATAAACTCTTTATACTTTAGATGACAAATCAACCAGCACTCACTTATTCTAAAAGTCTAGAAACTGTCTGTTTATTAGAAAACAACTGGAACACTTTGCTTGAACAAATGAATACATTGCAATCATGAAAACAATAATTGCATAATAGCCAGGATAGCGAGGTGAATGGTGTGACGCTCTCAAATGCTCAGGTGGAATGTGTTGCTGCTCAATCTTTCAAATCTTGCGAAATGGTGCACGATTTTGCAAAAAATATGCAAGATCTTGTTATTTCAAGATCTCAGAATACTGAAATAATACTCCCTATACTTGATATATAGATGGAGAATTGTGGAAAATATTACTAATTCCATTAAACCTTTTTTTGATCTACTGTATAGATCAAGCATTTGACCACTATCGTTGGCAAGATAATTGTTAAAGAATATAAATCAGTCTAATAAATATTACAGAGTCAAGGTACAAGTCATATATACATACATACAAGTCAAATATTAGATAATAATAATTCAATAAACTTGTCATGCTTTATTTGGGTGGAAAACAGTAAGGAAGTCTGGGTCATCTTGACCAAAACGATATGAACATATTTACATATTTTTTTAGGGTTATTTTAAAGTTTTTTTAGTTTACTTATGTTTCACACTATTACTTAACAATGGGTTGACCACTTGAATGATTTTGTTGTATGAACATTTTTAAGTAGTGCAGAGAATTCGTAAAACTTTCTCACTTTTAGACATAGTAACATCGAAGCTAGTGCATAGTGTAGCATATTGGAAGTACCAATTAAATGAATGTCAATATTCACTCAACATAACCTCACATGCGACATGTTATTGAATGATATGTTGTAGATAGTTTTAGAAACATGTAAACAAACCTGAGCAGCCAACATAGCAGCGTAGGGCGAAGCCTCGTCACGGTCGGCCTTCACTTTCATACCACCAGTGACTCGGGCAATAGTTTCCCGACCGGACAGATCAGTAACGTGCACAAATGTGTCATTGAAAGACGCGAAGATGTGAGCCACACCAAACACAGTCTCGCCTACCAAATGCTGGGGGCCAAGAGTGACCTGCACTTCTTCTTTCGCTACTTTGTTTTTCCTGGGGGCCATAGCTTAGCCTGCAAATAATAACACTTGTTCAAGCAGTTGTAACCGTAAAAAATCTTAGAAATCCGACCACCGTTTTCTTTAAAACTGGAAATTTATCTAGGTTTATAGTCTTTGTGCAATGGGAAAGAGTTATTTTATAAAGGATTTATCATAAATTTTTAGTTTTCTCAAAGAAATTGGATAATACCTTGAGCTTTGAAAGCTGTCAAAAACTAAAAAGAGAGATAATTTTGGTCAAGAACCAGTCGAATCGAGTGATTTGACAGTTTGACTCGGATAATTTATTCGTTGGTTATATCGAGTCAAAGTCACTTAAACTAGCAGCGTTACCCACACAGAAATCAGAAAACAAGAAAATCACTACCATGTAGATGTAAATTTCAGTTAAGGGAAGAAAGCCATTTTCTTTGAAAATGGACCTTAAAGTTTCAGTGCTACTCAAATTATAAATTGAACAAAGACATCGTTTTTGTAGCAGGAATGTAGACTCTACTTCTACGGAATTCCTTTAAAATATAATGCCATAACTTAAAAGAGAGTAAGCATAACCATAATACGCGCTTATAACAGTTTTTATATTGGCCAGAGTGGATAGTTCATAAATGTAGGTATTGTGAAAGTTTTATTCAATCTTATGTTTATACCCAAAAAGTGTCTGTGTAACACCCAGATGTAGAGATGTGTAACTCAGCTCTGAGTCGGTTCAAAGATCCGTATCGGGTCGAATTGAGCTTGTGATCCGTAACTCAATTGTAAAACGCATGACTCACGAATCAGCCGTGAATCACATGAGCTGTGATGATCCAGAGCTGTAGTCAGTTCATTTTGAACTGTTTATCTGTAGATCCGCCAAGTCATATGCGAGCTATGTAAGGCCGTGTTGAACATAGGTGTCTCCATATAATTGAAAGAGCTATTGAGGTAGCTTTCATGGTATATTAAAATAGTGAAGTAATAAACTTAATTATCAAACATAAAAGTTAGTTTTTCTTTTCATGACAAAACATTGAAGACATGTAATTTTCCTTTTAAATTCATTTGCGGGTCAATCAATCAAGTTTTTTACACCAATTGGCAATTTATTAAACAAACAAATCTTATTATATATTCCTTGTTTTCTTACTTTTACCAGTCTAGTTTTGGGTATAAATAAATTGTTCTTGTTTCTCAGATTATAATTATGTACATCATTATTCTTCAAAAGATTTGCGCCGTATATTTCTAGGAGGCAGTAGTATATATACAAGGATGTAACAGTCATAATTTTATTATTTTTGAAATGGTCCCTAACTGATGACCGTTTTCGTAAGCGAAACATTATTCTTAATACTCTTTTTTGAGATCGCTTAACGCTTTTAATGTCGGCTCCATTACGTCATATCGTTATAGCATATCTTATCAAGGAATAAATATATGCAAAATACAGATATAATTGCTTTTTTCTATAGTAAGGGTTTGAGCTTCAGTAGCGCATAATTAGCAGAGGTAATATTTTTACAAACTCTTTTAATTTGAGCTGAATGATAATATTGAGTCGAAATTTAGGTTTGAGGGGAAATATCGGATCACAAATTTCCAGACAAAGATTGTGATTTGATCTAAGAATCTCGGATAATTGGGTTGATGCAAGACAGCCTTAATATGTTTTAATAATATATTTACTATTATATATATATATATATATATATATATATATATATATATATATATATCTTATATTTACTATATTATTAAAAGCATTAGATGTAATAATATTACTAAGATATATCTTAATAATATTATTACATCTAATTCTTTTTATTGATTCAGATATGTCAGAATACTTAACCACATATTATTTCCAAATGCTCGCAAAAGTCACCGAGCTTAAGGAATATGCAGCCGAGTCGTCAAAATCGTCTGTGTTGACATCGATTTACAATTAAAATTTACTTACTTGTATACCATGATCTCTCGATACTTTTAAACACCTCTAGTCACTGTAATGCCTAATAATGATAGCGTAGCGTTCGTAATTGAACGCATCGTATTGATACCTGAACGCTGCCGAGATAAGAAATTGTGTGACAATTTCCGGCATACGTCACGTGTGGCTGATCTGTGCTCTACAGAGCTGCCAGACGGAATAAAATTAGGAAATTGGTATATTATATTTGGTTTACCTATATAATAATCCTATATGAAATAAAAACAAAACATCACATGTCCGCAGTAATGTAAAACGTGACTCCTTTATATATCTGAATCTCAAAATTTGCTTAGAACCACTATAAATTACTAGAAGAAAAGACAAGAAGAAAACATGTAACCACTATATATTATTAAAATATTACGCTTACTTTTACGCGCACCTACATTATTATTCTCTCTTTTTATTTTATGAGAACTATTTTATTTTGTATAAGTGCTGGAGTTATACGACTTCTTATTATATAGTGTATATATAGAATATAAATACAATTATCCCATCCTATCCTACTAATATTATAAATGCGAAAGTTTGTGTATATGTTTGTTACCTCTTCACGCTCAAACGGCTTCACACCAATTTCGATGAAATTTGGCATATATATGGAGATCGTGTATACCCTGGATTAACACATAGGCTAAGTTTCATCATCACCGTTTCTCATCACCACGCGGTCATGACCGCAAGGCGCAGCTACGTATTTTTGAAACACTTCAAAGTATAAACACTTCTTTGGGCGCGTTAGACATTTTTGAGATGGGAAAAAACCGCGGCGCAATATACATATACGCACACGCGTGTATTGTGTATTGTTGTATGTATATATAATAGAGAGAGGCCGAAGACTGAGCCTAATGTCCGCGAGGCTGTAGGCCAAGAGGGCCGTCATGGAAAACGGCAAAACAACATTCGTTTTGTAACTAGTGATGCCGCAGGCCAAGCTTTACCTACTGCGTAGCTGAAGTTGAGCTTCATACCAGCGAGGCTGGAGGCTGAGCGTGGCCCAATGCGGCCCAAGGCTGTAGGCCGAGCAAAGGGTAGTCACTACCGAGGCCATAGGCCGAGTTCCGAATGGGGTGTTACGCATTACTGTAGTGTAAGAGAGTCTCTAACGAAGCCTGAGGCCGAGTCGTAAATGGGGAGTATTTTCTACATCTCTCAAAAACGTTAGTTATCAACTACCCAAAGCCCTGTAATTTTTTTGCCATCATTAATGAGGTGTTTTCTAAATTCTACTCTACCAATATTAAAAGTATCATATCGATGACGCTTTATAGTTTTCGAAATAGTTCTGCCACTGTCCAGATATCAATAACAACTGTTTTCTTTTACTAGTGTTACAGGTTACAGGTAGGTATATATTGTTAATTATGATTTTTCTCTCAATTGTCTTCTTTTTTTAAAATTTATTCTCTCAATTGACAATAACAATAATCCCATCTATTAAATATTTTTCAATTAGTTTTATTTTTAAGAAAACGTTTATTTCAAACTTGTTTCACCAAGCGTCCACGACATGAGAAAATATATTTTTTTAAATGTGTAATAAATTTAACACGTCTGTCACAGCTATAATAATTATGTTTTATTAGTTTTGTCATTAGGAGTATAACACTTTTATATTTCTAAATTAGTAAGCTCAAGTACATCGTTAAAAATATTTTATAATCTCGTTATAATAGAAATCTTGATAATTCATATTAGGCAAACCCAATAAAGTTAAAAGAAGTAAAAAAAAATGTAGGGATTTACCAAATAGATTTGATAAGCCAAACAAATCAATGCTCTTAAATTAAAGTGAACTATGATATAAAGGATAACGCGAACAATAGAATTTGAGCTAATAGATTTTGTGTTTCTCCAAGGGTGATGGAAGTAGAAATAAAATGTTTTTTTCAGTGGCAGCCCTGTTGCCGTGTACGGTACGTCATTCCTTCCTTGCCAACTTCATATAGCCAATATTGCTGAAAAGGTCGTCAGTTTTTGCGACGTAACATATTGCAAATAAGTGAATATTTTTGTGATAAACTTCCATAAGCATTAATTATCATAGGCACAAATAAATAAGTGAGTATTTTACTTCTATTCATGGCGTAATCTGCCCAAACTTTCAAGTACAAATTACATTCTGTCATTCATGTTACTCAATTCATTATCGTATTCTTACTACGTTTTCGAAGCCTAGAGGCGACAAAACATGTGTTTAAATTTAAAATAATGACTGGGTTCTATTTTTTGTCGTGTATTTCTGCGTAATTGATAACAGTCTTGCAAGTCATTGCTCATCTCCACTTATCCCCTATGTTCTTTGTGATGGAAGGTTGATGTGCCATAAACTTAGTTAATATCAATTTCCTGCATTCCAGATTCAAAATGTTTATCTTGGATTGGTTCACTGGAGTCCTGGGTTTCCTTGGTAAGTAATATAGTTATTGTAATTTGGTAGACATCAGCTGATATAGTTTTTATATTCTATCAATGAAAATAATTGCTCAAATTCTCTTAGCTTAGCTTCTTTTAGCTCAAAAAGTCTTAATTATTCTTCCATAAAAACATGTATAGTAGTTGACCTTGCAGATTAATAAATATGTTAACTTAGTCAAGTATACTTATTATCTCATAGAACTAGTTAATATTTAATGTAAGTAAGACATTATATATAATGCAAAGATCTTTATACTTTGGTTTTGGGAGAAAAGTCCCACAAGAATGGAAATGTAATGGGCTGATAGCCTATTAATACCATGGATGCTATTACATTGTCCCCCTATCTGATACAACTGTGGATCAGACTAGAAACAGAAGAAGATAACAAAGCTTCCCTGGGGTTACAATCAACACTGCAATAGAAGAGTTCCTACAATGGTGAATTTCTAATGCATGCTGAAATTCTAATCAAATCAAACACTTAGAGTAAGCATTCATACTGTACCTGAACAATTGCAATGTTACCAGACATCAAAATGCCTCAGTCTACTATTCAATATGGCAATATGCTCAGCTCTTTATGGCCCATTTTGATAGCTTTGGTAGTCCGAATCAACCTTGATTGAATAACTCAGTTCGCCGTTCTCCATAGTCTGTTAGTACATAAAAAGGCCAAGTTCTCTACTAAATCGGCATAGGCTAAGAGTGCCAATTCAACATAGATTCAGGCCGCTATGAATTTAGCAGATTGTATATTTTTACTTTGGCTTATTGGCATTGGCTCAGATGCACACCGGGCCACATCTGAACATAAAATTAGATTCTGCTTCCTGGTCATTTAAGTATACCTGCCTCCCTATTACTGATAATTTAACTTTTCAAAATTTTATATGTTCTACTGAAATTATTTGTGATATGCATAGTTGTAATCTTATTTTTGCTTTATCAATATTTCCACACACTTAGTGTCAAAACTTACTATGCCATACATAAATAAATGAAAATATAAGTTTGCTATGCATAAAAAAAAGTAGTCACCTGGTGTATCTGCATGTCTGTCCAACAAATTAGCATTTTCAGCAAAAGTTTTTGCATATTTGATGATAACCTATGAGCTATTGAATTAGATCTTTATAAAACTTGGCAGAGTGAAGTCTGTATTAATATACTTTTTAAACTCTTGTATGAGAGGGATCTGTTAGATAGTGTTACATTTGGGTTGTAGAACAGGTGTTAAAATGTCTAATATGAGTCACTCAAGGCTCCAAAAAATAGTATTTTTCTCAATTGTTTTCTTTTTTTTTTAGGAATCACAGTTTTTAGTCATAGTCAGTCAGTATACACTGTTGCTTGGTTCAAGTTGAACCACTAGTTTCGACTTGTTACACGAATGTATAATGCCATAGTATTAGTATTTTTTTAGCACATTTTTACTTATCAAATACCAACAAGAGAGGAGAGAAGAGGTTTCTAAACAAATATCCCTTTAAAGTTGAAATAATATTGTATATCTTAAATAATTTGACATGACACAGGTTTATGGAAGAAATCTGGAAAGCTCCTGTTTCTAGGACTAGACAATGCCGGCAAAACAACACTCCTGCACATGCTCAAGGATGACAGACTGGCACAGCATGTACCCACGTTACATCCCAGTAAGTGCACAAATAATAGTATAATTGTATATAATATAGGAGAGTATCCCTGTATGTAATTAACATCAAAGGGTCAACTAGCACTCAAGTTAATTGACACACATACAGGGAACATTTCCAAGACTCAAAGGTCTGTAGGTTGATATTAAAAAGTAAACTCAGGTCTTCAGTTTTTCTCTAAAAACATAGCAGAGTAGATTAGAGGTAATCTTGAGGACATTTGGATTTATCTATACATATATATATATATATATCTCAGGGTCCATGCATGTTTATTTTATATTGTCATAATTAAACATGCTGTAAAATCTCGCAAACTGGAAGATGCCATACTCGTGGCAATAGTCATAAGAACTAACACAAGAATAAATTAAAGTAGGTACATATGAAATATCAATGTCACATAAATAAAGAAAAATTACTGTTAAGTATAAAAGTACACAGAAAATTATAAACTATATACTATTAAACAAGCAATTTTTGTACATATATTTCCAAGCTATATCAGTCCTAATAATGGCCCTAATTCTGTTAATCACTCACACTAGCTAAAATTCACTAAAATTCTTCATAATGAAATTTGCTCATATTCTATACTCTAATATTAGACGATTTTTATTCAATTGAGGGTAGTTTTAGTCGGCATCAAATAAGTGGCGACTTATTTTAACTAAAACAAGGTACTCGCTATTGTACTAAAACGATTTAATTTTAGAGTTGTTATTGATAAGCGTCATACTAATTTGGACTTTATCGTAACCATATAAGAACTTATCTGGCTCTTATCTATCTTATTTTCCGGAATTTTAGTTTAGTTGAACAATACCATCACTACCAATGTTATACTTAACAAGTTTGCTTATATAGGTGTCTTGCCTGGAAAACTTCAAGCGAAGCTGGGTCACTATAATTTAAATTTAAACAAATAAATATTGAATTAATTGTGAAGTAGTCAAGATAAAATTGTCTTCAATTTAATAGGAGATTTGTATTAATTAGTGATTGTATTGTATTGCTTTATGGTGCAGCATGCGCTATCAGGTGTAAGCTATGACAATAAAAGTGACAGTGAGGTCCAACTGCATTGTCTAATCTTTGCAAAAATACCAAGCTGAGAACTTTTGCAGAGTTTCATTTTTGTTATGTAATTTAAACGAAATATGAATGTCAATAAACCTCTTATCACATGATCTTGTTAAGACCGTTTGGGAGGTAATGTCACATTGTTTGTAAAAATGTTTCAATTCGTCACAGATAGTTAAGTAGTAAGTTTTTCACATTTAGTAACTTTGGTTCAGTATAAAGGAATGGGGGAGGCGTATGTCCAGCAGTGGTGTCCTATGGCTGAAATGATGATGATGGAGAAATTAATGTTTACAATTGAATACATGGTTAGGTTTAATTATCTGGATAGCTTTACTTGTAAAAAAATTTAAAATGTACCTTCCAAACCAATAAGAAAAACATATATATATATATATATATATGTTTTTCTTATTGGTTTGAATTTATTTAAATTGGTTTGGATATAATTTATATGAACAAAACTTAGAACTCTGCTCTCTCCCATACATTCCTAGCGTATTTTCAACATATAAGTTCTCGCTATTTACATAAACTGTCGGGAAAACCTTACCTTAAGTATGTATATCTACGACTCACAAGAAGCAAAACATTTATTGATCACTTATTTTAACTTTAGTCTACTTCTGTAAAAAGGGAGATGGGAAAACAATTCGTTTAGTAACAATGATTGTTACATAACTAAAAGCTTTATTGATTTTAAGTGTTCTCATACTTTCCACTATATTTACATGAGAATAAAATATTTTTAAAATTTTAAAAATTAATTTTTAATTTATTATTATTTATATTATATTAGTATTATATATATCGTATTTAGCGTCATTGCGTTTATACCGTAGTAGTAATAAGCCATGTAGAATGGAGATAAAGATCCGGGAGACAAGACTTTTCTATTTCTTTCTTTATGAGGATCTTTTGTAAATATCCTTAAAAACTAAACTTTTTGAGCTGTTGACGAAAAGCTTTGTTTATATAATAATTTCGGCATTACTTTTAGTATATTTGTATGTACTTAATTAATCCCCGAAATTGAATTTCTTTTGTTTCTCATCATTCAACTAGATGAGAAAAGCAAATCATACAAAATAATTTAAGAGTAGTAAAAAACTAGTCACTATAGTTTATTCTTACTGCAAGTTATTCTATTAAGCACACCCCTAATCAAGAAGGATAAAAGATAGTTTATAATATAAATGTGTGGTTTTCCACAGCGTCGGAGGAGCTGTCGATAGGCAGTATGCGTTTCACGACGTTCGACCTCGGCGGGCATCAGCAGGCGCGGCGCGTGTGGCGCGACTACTTCCCAGCAGTGGACGCTATCGTGTTCCTCGTGGACGCGTGCGACCGCGCCCGCCTGCCCGAGTCCAAGACCGAGCTGGACTCTCTGCTCACTGACGAGACGCTCAGCAACTGTCCCGTCCTCATCCTAGGGAACAAGATCGACAAACCCGGCGCCGCTAGCGAAGACGAGCTGCGCCAATTCTTCAACTTGTATCAACAGACTACTGGAAAGGTAAAGGCCAACAGTGCTGCTACTTGATGAAATACTTAAGTGTTGCAATAGCTCGTGGTATTTATGGGGAATTAGTAGTCGTTTTTGAGTTTGAACATTGTGTCATGTTTTATCTGATGTACTCATTCCTTATCATCTCCATTCTGGGTGTGTATATGTATATAAGTATGTATTTAAGTATATACATCAGTCATCAGGTTACCATACTACAGGCTCTGCCTAGTTTGGGACCTGAAGACCTTGTGTGAATGTTGTCCCATATTATTATTATTCTGTCACAAATTCATCTTAGCATTCGCATCGCATTCTATATCTCTTTTGCTGCCCAACACGTGACACGCCCAACAGATCCATACTGTAGGAAGGGTCCACTATGGCCTTATAAACTTTGCCCTTTAATTTCTTGGGCATAAGCGGATCGCATATGTTCCTTATGACCTGTCTCCATTTCTCCAACCTGCATTAATCCTGTTCCTTACCTACGTCTAGGTCAATGATGTTTTACTAAAGATGACGTATATTCATACTGCGCGGTGCTCAGATTTTGTTCCTTTACGAGATAAACATGATTACTGCGACAGATAATACGGTACAAATAATATAGAAAAGGATAGCTATATGTTTAGACTTGCGCTTGAAATACGCCTCGTAATCAAAATTACTACAATTGACTTAATTTTGCCGCCTCAGTTTCCGCGCGCTTGTGCGACATCTACCTCATATAAACATATAATATCATTGGTCTAGGTCAACTTTGACGTCGTTTTGCCCTCAAATTAAATGACCACTTAATTAAATACATATGTAGTGTCAAAATAAAATTAAAATAAATAAATAGAACTTATCTAAAAAGATAAACAAACTCCACGTATTTGTTTAGTTTTCCACCCGTCGTCGTCGATGAACATGTTTTTAGGCGGACAACAACACTGAAAAATGGTCCTTTAGTAAAGGAACTATCGGACAAGGGTAGATTTATATTATATGTGTATTCATTTATATATAGAGCTTTTTGTCTAATAGAGTTTATCAGATTATATGTTTTATATTTGTGTTTTATGACACGGATAGAATAAATTTTAAAAATTGTACCTAATAATAATGCAAAATTATCTTTAGTTTTATTAGTTTTGAGCATCATACTATCACAACAATATTATAAAAGCGAAAGTGTGTCTGTCGTTTGTATATTTGTTTCTCCTTCATGCTGAAATGGCTGAACGGATTTGCTTGAATCTTGAATGAAGATAGCTTACACCCTGCAATAATAACAGGTACGCTACTTTTATCCAGGAAAATTATAGTTCCCGTGGAATAATTGAGGTAGGTATCTGCCGTGGTGGTACCGGCTTAGAGTTGTACCTCTTCATCTCTTCCCGTGGGTGCCGTAAGAGTCGGCTAAGGGATCACGTACCAGCAGCGCCTTCTGAGGGTCACAAAATATACTGCGCTCACCAACCCGCCTGCCAAGCGTGGCGAGTATTGGCAATACCCCACATGGGGAGGCATATGTTCAGCAGTGGACGTCTTATGGCTGACATGATGAATTGAGGTGGAACAACCGTTGTCCACGCGGGTGAGACCGCGGGGCGCAGCTATTATATTTGAATGTAAGTGTAGCCGTTTGTAATAGAACAACTATTGTGCATCAGAACTTGTGTATGTACTTACGAACAATGAAGTGTCGGGCCGTGTCGTGACATGCGTATCTGAGTACCACGTTTAATTATAATTAGGCAAGCCAATTTACACCTTTTTTAATAGTATATGAACTTAAAGATATATTAGTCGTTATGACTTACTTGTAACATGTAAAAACGAAGACGGTTCTCTTCAGGCATTTGAATTATTCTTCGTTCAAAGCCGTGTGATCTGAATACGCAAGTATTTAGATGAACTGTAATACATACGGCGTCATTGGCCCGATGTGCTACTGTTTTTTATGCGTGTTCTATTAAACCATAGGTTTCCTAACTAGCATGTATGGAAAAATTCGCATCTAATTATTGAACCAATAAATCGCAATAATCCTATCCTACTATTATTATAAATGCGAAAGTTTGTGTGTATGTGTGTATGCACCCCGGGGCGCTACTGCGGTTTCACTCGCGTGGGTTATGGTTTTCCCGTTACCTCGATTATCCCACGGGAACTATACTTTTAGCAGGATAAAAGTAGCCTATGTGTTAATCCAGGGTTTAAACTATCTCTATATCAAATTTCATCGAAATCGATGTAGCCGTTTCAGCGTGAAAAAGTAACAAACATACACACAAACTTTCGCATTTATAATATTGGTGTAATTATAGCGATTGCACACTCCTGGGTTTGAATTGTACAAACTACAAATTTTCAAGATTTCGTAGTCTTTATCTACTTATGCATGTATTTTTCACTGTAAATTGGCTACTAGCGGTAACCTACCTTACCGTTCTGTAGCTTACGAAATAAGCTGTAGTTGCACAGTCCCAATTTCATCCTACTAATTTTAAGGTTCTCCAGAACACAATTGTTAGGAGTCCTGATCGTAGTCGACGCACTCTACTCTCAATGACACCGTAAAATGCTCTATCCCTTAAGGCGAGGGTTTCTTGACAGCTTAGGCAAATAGCGCTCGAGCTTATCTAAAGTAAGATAGGAATGTATGAGAGAATGCAGAGAGATTACGCATACCATTTTTTTTTCAAAGAAGACAAGCGATTGCACTTTATTTTTCGATTATAATGAATGTTGCATTGTTAACAGGGTAAAGTGTCTCGGTCGGAGCTCCCCGGGCGGCCGCTGGAGCTGTTCATGTGCTCGGTGCTGAAGCGGCAGGGGTACGGCGAGGGGTTCCGTTGGCTCGCGCAGTACATCGACTGAGCGTCGCCGAACTGGCCCCACTAGCCGCCCTAGCGCCGCCCACACTGCTCACACTCATATCTTATGACGACAATAGCCTCTTCCTAACTTAACCCACAGCGGGCACGATAATGACAGTGATTCTCTTGTTCAACTTAACTAAAATTCTGGAAAATAAGATAAGTTCCTATATGTTTACGGTTACGTCCAAATTAGTATGACTCTTAAATTAGATCTTTTTATTCAAATTGCGGGTAGTTTTAGATAAAATAATTCGCCACTTATCCGTGCGTTCGAGATGGGCTAGGCTAGAGAACAGTGCAAAACGCCTAAAACGCTCTCATTCCGCGTTCGGTTTGGCACAGGTGGCGTTTTGGACTGTTTTCGTTCACCGTTCGAGATGCTTGAAAAGTGTTAAAAACGCTACCGAGAACTGCCACTTTTGACCCACCTCCGAGGCTGGGTCTTTTATGAGCAATTTTTGACAGCTGAGAGAATGATTTAGTGCCAGTGTAATGTTTTCTTTCTATTTCCATTACGAAAATGTAATTCTCGTTATGATTGAAGTTAACATTCATCATCATCATCTCAGCCATAGGACGTCCACTGCTGGACAAAGACCTCCCCCCATTGATTTCCATAAAGACCGGTTGGAAGCGGTCCGCATCCAGCTCTTGCTTGCGATCTTAGTCAGGTCGTCTGTCCACCTAGTCGGTGGCCGCCCTATGCTGCGCTTGCCAGTCCGTGATCTCCATTCGAGAACCTTTCGGCCCCAACGGCCATCGGTGCTTCGAACTATATGCCCTGCCCACTGCCACTTCAACTTGCTAATCCGCTGGGCTATATCGGTGACTTGCGTTCTTCTACGGATCTCCTCATTTCTGATTCGATCACGTAGAGAAACCCCGAGAATAGCCCTCTCCATAGCTCGTTGTGCGCCTCTGAGCCTGTTCAGAAGGCCCAGTTAACATTAAAGGTATTGAAACATATGAATATTCAAATGAATCGTCGCACTTGACAGCTCTCATCATCACACCCAAATCGAACGCTTGTTCAGTTGTACACTGCTAAAAATTCCACTTGTCCATATCGAACACGCCTTATTTGGTGCCGATTAAAAAAACAATTGGCCAGAAATTGAATAAAACACGTCTAATATTAGAGATAGCGTTGTATGGAGTTATACAAATTTGAATTTTAGCGTAAACAAATTTGAGTTATTTCATTTTGTAGAATTTTAGTGAAATTTAGCTAGTTGGAGTGATTAACAGGAGGCCAATAACTTCTAAGTCAAACTAACATTATATCTAGAATCTCTGTACATATTGGATACTTTGGAGTAGATTAACTTGCTGACGTTCGACCATTGTGTCATGTGATTTTATTTTGAAATAAAGAGTTCTTATCGTACATTAAACTGTTTATGCAGTTCAAACTCCGAGGCGGACTATATGGCACATTCCATTCTTACTGCAAGTAAAGTTTTAATACTGTCTTATTAGGCAAGGGCGTGTCAGCCCTGCTACACACACATTACTATCTGGACACTTAGTGCGGTTTTATGGAAAGGACGATTCACGCCTTTATTTCCTCAACAACATTTGAAATGTTATTTAAAAACACACTGATTTTATTTTTAATATTGTAAAGGTATTTTGTAAATTGTAAATGTGGTGTGACGGTAAATAGCCACGTTTAACTTTCATAATTTTACTCTCTAGCTTATTCGCTGTAAATATGGAATATAAAAAATACAGTATGTTTTGAATTGTATTTGTCCCCATAAATGTAGCAATAAATATACAAGTTTATAAGAAACCTAGTTGGTCGTACCATTATTGTACTAACGAAGTTCGGAGCAATGGTTTTTTATTGTATCAATCTGTATTTGCCACGGTGTCTTTCTTTTCATTGTATCAAGCAATGTTAATTAGTAATTAAATATATTAATTAGTTTAAATTACCATGTTTGGTTGTAGTTTCAGCTGATGTGAGTTACCGCTAGTATTTTCTATGTACCGTCTGGCCATTATGTTAGTAACGCTGGCAACACTTTTCTAGGCTTACAGTATATTCATAAAATATGAGATGTTCAGAGTGAAGCGGCTATATATGGCAACATTCATATAGTTTAATGTGTACGTTCGAAATACATCCGTTTGTAAAAAAAAACGACTCGCTTACTAATAATGATTCGCACCAATACACAAGTATTGAATTCTTATCACAATGACATGCATGTATTTTATTGTTATCTCTCATAATATGAAGCGTACACGAATATTTTTATATTTTTCTATTCATAAAGTACTTAGAAAATATAGATGATAGTACAAAAATAATCGAATGACTTATTCCAAATGTAACCATTATTAGTAAGCGAAATAATTTCATGAATAAATGCTAAGTATATAGCTACGTTGGCTGCGCAACCGCTAGTTCTGACGCTAGCTGTTGAATATATAAATATATTTTAATTAAGTTCTTAATAATGCAAGCTGTATCCTGTTTTGGTTTGTGAAACCTTCAAATTTTGTGTCTATTTATTTGGTAGGTAGTGATGTGAACCGTTTCGATCTTCCCCCATTACTCGGAGCTATCGATAACTAATCGAATCGATTCGATATTATTCATACATGTTTTATACTTTAGAGCCTTTATTTATTTAAAAAAATACTTTTTTGTAAATATATATATATATTATTCAAAACATATATAAAATTAATTTTATTTGGCTATACAGTACATATTCGGAGGATTTGACATACACATAATTATGTGTACTATATTAAGGGAGAGGCCTCCGGCTTCCAAAACACGGTTTGTAGAAAACTAGTTTGGAGCCAATGGGTTCATACATTATTGGTCTTGTTATGTTGTTGTCATGTCAAACGCAAACTTATATGTAAAAAAAAAATAAAAAATGTGAAATAAATATATTTCTGTTGTATTTCGAACTTTATAATCCACAAGATTTCTAAATACAATAGAATATACTTCCGTAATTAACAAAATTCGATTCGGTTAGTTACCGAAGAGTTCTGAGTCGGGGGGGGCTGGACTGAAACCGTATGTTAAATATCCATGTATGTTCCGAATCAAGCCGATTGCACTAGCGACGTCAACGACGCAAAAAAAACATGTCACTTCGATTTACTTTGTGTCGTGTTGTCGCATTTTGTGACGTTGGCTTTTGTGCAATGTTTGTGTTATTCGGCCCGCACTATATGTTTGTACGTATATTTAAGAGCAAGCCTTTGATTTCTTCCCAAGCTTTGTTTATAATTCTATTTATAACTTTTTGAGTATCTCCATCCCAGGAATCTAGAGTATGCAATAAAAAAATATTCTCATTCCAACATTGAGTGATAATATTGACTGCTATATGTGTACCAAGTAGCGCTCTTGTTATTATAATTTAAAATGACAAATATTATATTTTTGTAAATTATTACAATCACTTTTTCGGATTGTTTATTTTAATTCTATTTTCAAAACGGTTGATTTACATTTAGATGACGACATTGATTTTATTTCTATTGCATAAGAATAATTAATTGGTTAGATAGAAGAAGCTCTATATTGAATTATATCGCTATCATTAAACCGTGTCTCTTCAAATTTCTACCCCTACATTCTTAAAAGTACTTTGACACTGATTAAAAATAAAGCTGTTATTATTGTATGTATATGAAACAAACATACTGGAACATATGCACTGTTTATATGGAATAATTATGTATTTTGCCAGAATGATGACAATGAAAATATTAGTTTTCATTGTCACTCTTATAAAAAAACTACTGTTATGCTTTGTTCGGGGAAGTACATTTTTCTGTAACTGTTGTTAGTGGCCTTGCTAGACGAGCAGTTTCCAGTAAAAGTTACGTTTGGCCGGTGCACGTTGCGCTAGCTTTACTTAGACATCATCTTTGGTATTTTAATTGCGTTAAAGTCGTAAAACAAACTTTGTAATAAAATTTGTACTAAAATTGTGTTTTATTTTATCAACTTACTTATGATGATTGGCCACTTTGGTTTTCTTTATTTATTTTAAACAAGTTTTTATCAACAAGGATGCTACTCTTATAACAATAGTACAATGATAATTAATACTAACTTACAAGCTGTTTTTAAAGCTGCTTGGCACTCCTATTCCCGTGGTTTGAGAAGGCTAACATGAGTAGGAATGAAATAGTTACTGCTGCAAGGCTTCTATCGGGGCACATTCCACACTCAATAAATTTGCGTTTAAGATGGGGATAATAATTTCCATAAATTGTTAGCAATGTGGAGTTGCATGTATCCATGGAATGGACCAGCCCTTGCCTGCGATCTTAGTCAGGTCGTCTGTCCACCTGGTCGGTGGCCGTCCTATGCTACGCTTGCCAGGCCGTGGTCTCCACTCGAGAACCTTTCGGCCATCGGTTCTTCGAGCTATATGCCCTTGCCCACTGCCACTTCAACTTGCTAATCATCTGCTGAGCTATGACTTGCGTTCTTACGGATCTCATTTCTGATTCGATCACGTAGAGAAACCCCGAGCATAGCCCTCTCCATAGCTTGTTATGCGACTCTGAGCCTGCAGCCTTACCGGGGAATGATGGAGTGGGTACGAATTTGTCCATAATGGAGTTCAAATGTCAAAATAAAACCCATTCCCATTGGCGCATCGCCGGTAAGGCCGCTGCTCCGAAGGCCCATAGTCAGAGACCACGTTTCGGTTCCGTAAGTCATCACTGGTTACTCACACTGTTCGAAGACCCTCGTTTTCAGGAATTGTGGTATTTTGGACGAGAAGACGCCTCGGGGCTTCCCGAACGCTGCCCAGCCGAGCTGGTTTCAACGATTGGCCTCTTTCTCAAAGTTGGACCTCAATATCATTAGCTACGAAAGTGAAACAGAATAACACATGCTTTGTTAAAATTATAGCGTTTGGCCACTGTCTTACCTGATGTTAAGTGATCCAAGAAGTAGCACGTAACATTGGCCTTACCCGTTCAATCATGACTTGAAGACTCCAGTATTGTACCTTGAGCTTTTTAGAAACAGATCCGGGTGAGCTTCTTGACAATACGCTTTTTAAAATTAATATAAGCAATTCATGAACATTGTAACCGTAGAAACGCTTGAAATTTCACTAAAATAACGGTTGTATCTCTATTGCAATGGGGTAGAAATTAAATCTATTTAGCCATTTCAATTATACTCCAAGTAGAACAGCGAAAACGACAATTCATTATCAATCTATGACTAATGTGTTTATTAAGAATTGATACTCTGATTGTGTAGATAAATATCCACTAAATAAATCGCTGCCCTGGAATAGAAGTGCATAAAGGATTCATTTAATTACCTGTCATGCAATCGAGATGCAATTGATATTTTGTGGAATACCCAGTTTGTATATGATTTCAACAGAACTGGCACATTGGATTGTTCTTCTCTCAGCCATGTACCTCCACTGCTGGACGTATGCCTCCCCCATAAAGGGGGGATTTGCCCATACTCGCCACGCTTGGCAGGCGGGTTGGCGAGCGCAGTATGATTTCCAATCCTCAGAAGGCGCTGCTGCCCACCTTCTGATAACTAAGTACTTATCTACACTTCTTAGCACGAATTCGCATACATAGGTTTACAAACCTATTTACTGATCAATGAACTTTCCCTAGCTTCGTAAAAGATAGGTAACAGAGGAATAATTGTAAACTCTAAGGCTTTCACGGCCGGCGTTGCATGTTGTATGTATTGCTTCCGGGCTGTTTGGCCGTGGTCTAAGTGAAACTTGTGTTCCAGACGTTTCGTCGATCACTGCGGTCGACATCTTCAGTGGTTCAGGTCCGAGCGGCGACAAGAGCGTAGAACTCGAGGAATAATTGATGACGAAACCAGAATGATTCCGAAGCCAGGTTGTTATTTTGATGAAAAACAGTGCTAATGAAAATAAGCTTTAAATCCATGGTTTAAGCTATCTCCATATCAAATTTCATCCAAGTCCACCCAGCCCTTTAGGCGTGAAAGATTAATAAACATTCATACAATATGAAGTAATAACGCATTTATAATATTAAGTATGATGGTAAAAGTGGTCAGTATCTGAGCAGAACTTTTACCAATTAACGCGTTGAGATGTATAAAAAAAAAATTGGTTGTCTGTAAAGTCGGTTTACGGACGATAGATATACGTGATAACGTCATAATCATTTATGACTTTGACTTTGATTATTTTATGTAATACAAAACTCAGGTGGAACGTTACTATTTTTCATGAGTGTTGCTGGTATTCATCAATTTATAAAACGTTATCACGTCAAAATGTTCTTGTCCAAGTGTTTCTGATCAGCTGGTCGTAAGCCATTTAGCTATAATATAACATATGAGATAACGTAATTTTTATTATACGACTTTGAAGAGGATTTCCAAACGATTGTTGACAGAGTTCAATAAAAAAAGAACTAAACTAATTATTTTTTAATCATAGGAAATTAAGACAATAAAAATACTAATATAAATGTAAATCTAAGCAATAATTTCACAAACAACATTATAAAATTATCCTGTGAAAATAATCTGAGTCAACATTTAGTGCAATATTTTATTGGGAATGCTTAAATAAATAATTTGATTATAAAATGTATAAAATAACTCGAAATCACAAACAATGCATTAACTTATACTACGAAACTTAATTCATTATTATCAAACGATTTAACATGTCTTGGCGGTTGATATTTACATTGTATAGTCTACACGGAATTTATTGCACATTTATCACTTAAAATTAAATGGTAGCTATCAAATCGTACCTAGATGTCGTCGTCACTGCGAGAACAACAAATTCCTCGCGCTGTCATTCACATAGTCCAATTCGTCCTAAAAGCAGATCTACAAGCTTTCTCGTTTCATGGCATCGTTCCTGCTACGCTTAACTACGCTTAATGCACAGTATATTGGCATGTATTTATCATTTTTGAGATTTTAAATGATAACTAAAATTTATTTATTTATTCACATTTGGAGAAGGCCAGTTTTGTAAAGTTACTACTCCTGACGAATACATCTTGAAATTACCACTTTTGAGAATTAATAAGAATTTAGAACTCCTGGATAAATATAATAATTTGGGCGTAGATTACGTATTAAAATGGCCACGCACATATATAAAGATGTTACCGTTATTAGGAAATTAATAGAAACACAAAAGGTTAAGAATATTTCATCGTATTTCCAAGTAAGAAAATAGCGGTTAACCAATAGACCTGCCTATAATAAAATTAGTGTGACAAACACAGAACAGGCAACAGAAAAACAGACCACGCTCGGTTTTCATCATCTCAGCCATAGGACGTCCACTGATACACATATGCCTCCCCTATGTTTGGTTTTAGTTTATTACAACAACAAAACCGTCTAAATGATCGACATATATTTTATGACATAAGTCCCTTCTGGGAGAGGCCATTGAATGGATGATTGGAGAGCTCATAAAACAGAGTCCAATTAGTTCAAGAGCCTTTGCGTGTACAAATTTGCGATGACCTATAGATAAAAATTATGAGGTGAATTTATTTATCAAGGAGTAGTTATTTAAACAATGTTATCATGCCACGATATGATATTTTAAGTGACAATTGTATCAGTGGTAGTAAGCCGCCCCAAGGTACCGTAGCGTTACACACATCTACATGGTTACATAGTTAACGCGTGTGGTGAGGAATTATCACATTTTCGAAATACTACATTAATTCTAGCCTATCTAAGAATTGGTCACGAGCGTTGACATTTATTGCTTTTCGATGAAGCATCATCACGAAGAGACGTATTTTGGGGTGCGTTTCTTTTTGAGATTTAAGCGCTTTGAGCACAGATAGCGAGCATAAAGTCATTCCGAAATGCACTGACAGCTGCACACAAAATTTATATGACGTCATCGTCCTGTACTTAGAACGCTCACGAGTACGACGTAGACTCGTAGAGCAATGTGAGCGCTTTCAAACACATCTCATAGATAAGTAACTATATACTGAGAGTCAAACATATGACTCATTTCGAGAATCTGTCGAACAATAGGTAGGCCGTCTACAAATAATTAAAAACGCAATTTTAACAAAAGAAAAAATGACCTTTTAGTGCCCTTGAAGTACGGAAGTGAATTATTTAATATTAATTTAATGGGAACTGACATTTAAAGAATGTCTGCGCTTTCACACATACAATCCGTTCCGATTTGTTTACGAGCGTCAGTACTGTCAGGCCTAAATTCATCTCGGAACAGCTAAATCTTTACGTATGAACTTATGCACTGTGAGCCCAAAATCAAACGCACCCTAGGTATGCGAGGCGCGTGCGCGCAACCCGCACGATGCAACCGTACATACAAACATTCAATTCGGTAGACAGAAGGCGCGCTGTTCCGTACTCCTAAGTACACTACTGCTAATATACGGAACTGGTGAGGCACATCGTGACGTCACAACTCTCTTTACTACAAACTTGCGACTATTGTTACAATATCACTAGTTGGTCAATTATTTCACCTTTAAATGTGTATGTGTGTCTGTTTGCAATCAATAATTATTAGCAACATATAGGAATACCTGTATTGAAATGTTGATGAGTTCATGTTGGTTAAAAGCTTGCCTATTCTCAATAAAAAAAATACTTGTTACCAATCTAGTCTATAGACAATAACATTACTTTTTGCTTGCCATGAATGTTTCCTGCATTATATAAAACATCATCTAAGAATATATTATGAAATAGATGAATTTATGTAGATCGATCCACAACAACAATAAGCTCGATGCATCATTGGGAACATTTCCTATAAAGTCCAGTCATGACGTGTCTATGGAGAATTGTGATACTGTCTCCTGTACTGTACTGTAACCACGGAGCTGGTACAAAGAGGAGATGCTCTAAGCACCTGTGCACTGTGACTCCACTAGGTCCTGACGTCACCATTAGTAGGCGTGGCTTAAGTTAGTGTACTATCGGTACTATCTATTCTGATCGGCGTTCGCGCTGTGTAGCTCTTAGTATACGTTCGTATTTTTGGTATTAAATAAAAAAAAGTGTGAAATGTTGTGTGTTATGTGTATTAAAACTCGGATAAATATTCTGATGCTATGGACGGCATCACATTCCATTTGTAAGTAATTTTATACGTAATTTATTAGACTAGTTCAAGAAAAATCTCTTAGTGCCGGCTCCTGGATGAAGTGACCGTAGGTCACTGTGACCCAGCTATAGAGGCTCATCAGAGACCTAGTGCAGGGAAGAGAGAGTCACTAAAGTACTTTAATCTAGTGTTGTATCAAATATTTAGCCATTTAAACCCTTGTAAACTACCTATACATTGTTAATTGCTCACCCCGCAAATTGTGATGCATTGTTTCTTAATGAAATGTAATAACATCGACTCCTCTCTGTATCACCTCCGCGACTGTAATAAATAAGTATTCATGTTCTGAATTCATAGTAAAGAGAGCTAAGTTAATGATAAATAACTCTTGTGCTACCCATCCTAAATGCATACACATCTACTTGGTAACTTAACCTAACATTCCATCACTTGAGATTAAAGGATTATGCGTGAGAGTGACTTATAAACACAATAAATTATTTTAAAAGATACGATAATATTCATTCATAATGATAAAAATGATCTAAAATAAAACTGTTAATGGAGAACAGTAATACAAAACAGATATAGAATATTTTCGAACACGATTTTTGAAAAAATATACCCTAATACTTATATTTCTACCTACTTATTCTATAAACCCTTTTCTAATGCGCACATCTAAAATATTTTAATTTTATAACAACGATGCATACCCCAATTTGTATTCGTGTGTGCACGCACGTGTATATACAAAAACGCGTTTGGGGTACTACATTGGGCACATCAACATTACAAAATTGATCATCAGTGAACCTCTGTAGATATTGTCTTATTGATAAATCACACAGCTCATGGAGGCAAAATCCATTTCATAACTATACATAAAAAGTCGTCCACTCACAGAAACGCGGACTACAACTTTGGTACCTACATAAAACTAGTTATCATAGCCGTCGCTACACTCGTATCGTCAGCGGTAAATTATATAAAATACATTGATTTATATTGCATAGGATTTGTGATTCTCGTAATAATTATGTCAAATATAAAATGATAGTTATTTGTCCTTAAATCTAATTTACTGAATACAGTTAATAGCGCTGCTCTCGAGCGCTACCCGTCCCGTAGGTACATACCAACGTTAGTAACGGGTCGGTGAGATGAGGAGCGCCTCAGTTCATCCATTTCCGGCAGTTGGGGGCGCCGCACATGCACATAATTTTGTGGGCGTCGTCTTCTATGTCGAACTTGTAGTCGTACGCCAACTGTACATGACAAAATACAAATATAAACATTATACACATACAAATTTTTATTTTTGCAAAATTTAAAGGTTACAAAATATGGAGTACCCTGCCTTTTGTTTTAATTAAAAATAATTGTGTTACAAAAGGCAGTGTCTTCCCAAAATATATCTCTATTTTACAATAGAATCTTATTATAAATATGTACAATGTATGTTTTTTTTTTTTTTTTTAAATACAAACATAGATACATTACCTACGATATATAGATGTGAGATAGATGTTTTGTGCCGTTTCTGTCATCAGCTTACATAATCATCTTCAGCTTACTGAACTATCTCCAGAAATACACATATTATATATATATACAATATAAACTAATTTGTATGAAATTTAACATACAAATTAGTTTAGTACTTCGAAATGGGAATGTTATCGCTTAAAGCTCAAAAAGAAACGCACCCCAAATACGTCTCTTCGTGATGATGCTTCATCGAAAAGCAATAAATGTCAACGCTCGTGACCAATTCTTAGATAGGCTAGAATTAATGTAGTATTTCCAAAATGTGATAATTCCTCACCACACGCGTTAACTATGTACATGACAAAATACAAATATAAACATTATACACATATTATACAACATAAACTAATTTGTATGAAATTTAACATACAAATTAGTTTAGTACTTCGAAATGGGAATGTTAAAATTACTTAGGTGGTTGAAATACATTTGCGGAAATTTTAGTCAGTATCAATTTACATGAATAATCAGCGCGTATAACACTACAGACTGTAACACTACAATTAAAACTTTTATTGAAAATACTAGCTGCATCCCGCGGTTTTACTATAGTTTTTAAAGACAAAAAGTCCTATAAGAGGTCGTATCGTATCTATCTCTATAGCGAAATTCATCAAAATTGATTCAGCGGTTTAAGAGTGGAAACATTACAGACAGGCACGGTCACTTTCACATTTATAATAAGATTATCATAAGATATTTATTACAAGTTTTTGTTGTAATATAGAGGAACCATATATTTGCCCCTCAGGAGGGTTCAAGTTGAGTAAATTAGATACCTGTACAAAAATCTATGTTAACATGTATATGTCTAATATTATAGGGTTCTATTTTTAAGTTTTTGATTTTTTAAGTTTATCAATCTGTGGTCTACGCTGTTGGTACATTAACTACCTATACTTATACATATATTCTTCGCACCTAATTGTAAGTTTTTGTACTGTTTGTAGATCCTAAAATGAATCCAAAAAAAAAAAAAAACATTTTATTAGGATACAAAGTAGCCTATGTGTTAATCCAGGTTATAAGCTGCCGACATTTAAATTTTAATTCAAATCTATCAAGCAGTTAAGTCGTGAATAGGTAACCAACACACATACACACAAACTTTCGCATTTACAGTAGTATTGTGATATCTAAATTTAGAATTCTAGCAACTATGTAATACATGAATAATTAACTACTGTGCAACGTTGCACAGTACAGTTTTACAGTTTTAATTTTAACCGAAACTGTAAAGGATTGCGATGACACCTTCCAGGTCAGCTGTTTATCAACAAAGAGGGTCAAGCAAGACTGAACGACCTACTAAGTTCAACCAGATCTTTTTGGACGTTTGACAATACTTGGGTACAGTTTAAAACTAAAATGTACGACGCATATAGCCGCGAAAACTCTAGACAACTCAACACCAATGCAGTATTTGATGTATATTAATTTACATCTATTAGTATATCTATTAGTATATTTTACCCATTTGAATCTGACGAAGCTGATGTTTTGTTTTATTATTTTTGGTGGAAAAGTAACACCAATGTCACACAATATAGCAAGCAGAATTTTAAAAAGCCAAACCAGAATAGCACTAGCATTTTATGTACTGTTTCGGCAAGACAATAGTTTATATTGGCAAATTGCGGGATTCGATCAGCCAAATATAAAGTTTAGTTTAAATACACACAATAAATTTATGAAATGTTGGAAGTCAATTTTTAGAAATTGCTGCTTGCCTTCCCTGATGCGTGCCACGGCGAAATAAAGAATAGAGAGATAATATTTCGGGCAATATTTATAAGCAGCAATCGGATGGGGGCGTGAGTGTTGTACGCCGTGTTTTCAAGTTCGTCAGCCGACTTGCCTATCGGTTTTCTATCGGATACATTTCGGCGAATGTGCACTGGAATTACACAATTTAATTCCACCATCTCCATTCTATCATCAGTGAACCAGACGTACGACTATGCGTCACGGCTACATGGTAGATATACCACCGTTACGCACGAAGCGTTTTGCTTCCACTTTTATAATGCATACTGCCAGAGAGTGGAACTCACTGCCGGAGTCTGTGTTCGATAGGTACAATCCCGGAGTAGCGAGTGCATAGGATTCTTCTAAGTTTACGTGCAATACCTTAAACCGCGTCGTCACTTAACATCAGGTGAGACAGTGGGCAAACGTAAGCTTATAATATGTAAAAAAAAGGTTGTGTAGAGTATTAGGTATACCTCCTCGCCCCTGGATATGCGTCTCTTGGTGAATATGATGATGCGCAGCTGGCGGTCCACCTCGATGGTCTCGGCGACACAGTTGGGCTGGCACGAGTGGTTGATGTACCGCGCCAGCCCGCCGCTCAGCGTCGCGTCCACCACGCGCCGCTCGTCCAGACGGAACATGTATATGCCGCGGTTCTGCAACACCATCACGCACGTCCTATATACCAACCTATATACTCTGTCCGCTGACGCGACCCATAATAATAATATGGGACAACATTCACACAAGGTCTTCAGGTCCCAAACTAGGCAGAGCCTGTACTATGGTAACCTGATGACTGATATATATACTTATATACATATACACACCCAGACACAGGTCAAACAGACATGTACATACACACAAATATTTGACCTGTCCGGGAATCGAACCCGGGACCAGCGGCTCAGAAGGCAGAGTGCTACCAACTGCGCCAACCGAGCAGTCAATGTCGAGAGTGTGCCGGACAAATGTATTCAGGTTGGTTATTTTATTTCTCAACATTAAATTATGTGTATTATATATTTCATAGATTAATTCTCACATAAGTGTAATGTAATTTAACTATGTAATGTAATTAAACTTAGTGAATATCACGTAAACAAACACTTTGTAAAACGATATACAAAGAATATAATATATAACTTTAATAAGTATATAAGTAGGCATAAAACCTTAGTCTTTATTGAACAATGCTGTCGCGCTGATAGGTGAGCGTACAATACTGGTTGTAGGAAGATTATCGTAACAGCTAACGCGTCACAGTGAATTTGAAGATTGTAGTAACTATGTTCATTGTAGTATAGCTTTGTATTATTCTATATATTATGTTAAACTTTAACGAACTTTATATGTGAAGTTTAATAACATAAGCACCTTGCTACCCTAAGCGTTTGCTTAGGTTTAGCCATATTCTGTACGAGCTCTGCATCGGTGAGGCGACTATTGAGCGGAGATTTTTTTGAGACCAGTTAGTTTTTCTTTTTGAGAATACAGTTAAAACTGTTTATGGCCACATCGTTTAGCACGTATACTCAAAATACCGCTTTATCAAAAACATTGCTTTTTACGACATTTATTGAGCGACAACTTTTGACTAATGTTTTCGGAGAATTATATCTTTGTAATGATTATATTGTAAAGAATTTGAATAGGCAAAGTATAATGGTCAATGGCTATTATTGTAAAAGTAAACAAAACACGTGCATGCCGTTGAGCCAAGGCCCGCTTCTTCATATCTCATCAGTCAGTTTGTTACTAATCTGTACACAAGATGCACCTAAACATATTGTTCTGTTAATTGTGAAACTTTTAGCATAATTGTTAGAAACGTGAATTACAAAATGTGTATGCACGACAGAAGTGTTCCAAACAAACATAAATTACAGATTTTATGCATAGAGAAAAATGAAATTGAGTTTTCATATAATACGTTTTAGTTGAAATAAATAAAATATAATTTAATTTCATACATGAATATGTTTTTCCTAATAATACCTATGGATTTATATGTATCTACACGTTTAATAATACCACTTCATAAAAAAATAGTGTGTACCTCGAAAACATGACCGGTTGTTATAACTATCGGTTATTACAACTAAATATGAGTATGTATTCCTTTCGATGTCGTTATAACAGATTCTGACTGTATGTTACTTATGTTATTTTCTGTATTCTAGTGTTCATTGTGTTTAGGACCTGTAATTGGTTTGCAGTTATTAATAGCTTATATACATATAAGATATGTGTGTTGGTGTTGGTCTTCCTATTAAAGATGAATAAATATTTAAAAAACAAAAAATTTCAAATATTTTAAATGAACTTGCATTCTTTAAGTAAGTCATTGTAGATTTTCACTCCCGCAAAACCAACGAACTATACTACCAAAACTTATTGATCTTGTACCGGAAGTGGTGTATTGTAACTTAAACAACAAAAGAAAAGAAAATCCAAACAAATAAAAACACGGTTTTTGGGCTTGGCGGTCGACGTGTTAAGAGTCCATTGAATCGAATAACAAAAAATGGAAAAGCAAAGTTATGCTTTTCAACTTAATTCGTTTACGTGGTTAACATTCGCGAAAAATATTGATAATAGAAAACTTACGTAGACAGCCGCAAGTTTGTTATTACAAAAAAATTGGTTGTCTGTAAAGTCGGTTTACGGACGATAGATTTACGTGATAACGACATAATCATGTATGACTTTGACTTTGTCATTGTCATTGTCACTGTCACTGTCATTGACCATTGACCATTGGCCATTGACCATTGACTTTGACTTTGACTTTGACTTTGATTATATTATCTAGATCTAGATAAAACTTAGGTGGAACGTTACGCGGAACGTTACTATTTTTCATTTTGGCATTCATCAATTTATAAAACGTTATCACGTCAAAAGACCCTAACATATAGAGACATAAAAGCGTGTTACCTTTGCTTCGTATTGCTTCTCCCGTATTTCGGAGAGCTCGGAACGGATTATCTCGCCGATGTATTCTATCACCATGGTGTGCTTCTCGAGGTCGCGAGCGGCGTACAACCCTAGCCCTTGGATTTTAGATCTGGGTGGAAGAAAGCGAACGGTTAACATCCAAGTTTACTTGATCTAGTGTTGTGACTATGTAAGTGTCTGTTAACTAGGATTTATAAAAAGATATAGCATTCAATAATAATTGTTGATAAAACTTATACTTATGAAAAGTCAAAAAGTCGTAATAGTTTAGAAAACGCTATACGACTGTTCTTTTGTATTATTTCCCCAAATTTCATCGACGTAATAAAAATGACATAGGAAGTCTTTTTATTCATATCAGCCTCGAAACAAATTTCTGTTTCAGACTTAACGCTAAAGTTTTTGTAGTGATTATTTATACGTTTCATACATTTCATTGGATGCTTATTATGTAACATCGCAAATTTTCATGTTTTCGGTCCGTTGAGCAGCGAGAAATAAGCGAGACCAAACCGGGTGCGAGTTCACTTCATGATAAAGACCCACTGATCTCCTTGAAACTATAGTTATTTATCCAGTTATTTGTCCATCCACCATCCCCTTTCTATCATCGGTCGACTCGACGTACGGCAATTCGCCATCACTATATGGTAGATATACCACCTATACGTAGGAAGCGTTTTGCTTCCACTTTCTTAATGCGTACTGCCGAGGAATGGAACTCGTTGCCCGAGTTTGTGTTTCCCGATATGTACAATCCTGGAGTATTCAAGTCGCGAGTGAATAGGAACCTTCTAGGTTTGCGTGCTAAATTCTAGACAACGTCATCACTTAACATCAGGTGAGACAGTTGTCAAACGCAAAACATTTAAGTAAAAACAAAAAAAAACGTCTTCTTTACACGGTTTTAAAACACATTATGACTTTCCAATTTGGATAATAGCGTTCAATAGCGATCACAAAAGAGGCTTTAAATTCTGTGTTAAATGACGTGTTTAAAGCATATTCCCTTCTATTCGATAACTCGGCTAGTGTTGTCGTACTAGTGGTGTCGGGTAGAGTGCGGCGGCTGACCTGGCGAGATAGACGTTATTCCTCCATTCGAGCTTCATCTTCTTGTACTGCGAGCTCTTGGTGTGTATGAACTGCTTGGTGTAGGGGCAGACGGGGTGGTCGGCGGGCGCGGGCGGCGCCGCTGGCGGTAGGTGGGCGGGGGTGGGCGCAAGGCGCTGCGGTGGGCGGCGCCACGCGCTGCGACCGCGCGGCTCCGAGCGCGCGCTGCCCGACGGGTTCACCGCCAGCCCGCCCTCCAGCAGCGCCGAACGCCCGAACTTGAACCGGTACGCGCTCAGCGTCTCGATACCTGCGCAACCACGTCACACCACGCGTCGCTACAGTACCGCATCCCGCAAGACCGATACACTACACGCATCCACCGACTTAGCCGATATGCTGTGGGTTCTTTGCGACAAATACATACCCGACTAGTCAGTGAAATAAGGTGATCTTATTGAACAAAGCACATTCATAGTCCAGATTTGCTGTGTCAAGGGTACAAATCGCCGTGCTGATCGCCGACCTTCGTTAGAAGATGGCACCCCAAGATGAAGAATTGATCAGTACTGTTTTATGAACCTGTACTTGGTTCGAACAATTGTTTGTGCAAAATCACAATATACTAACGAAATCTGACAGATCAGCGATTGGTCTCTCTGAGTAAGTGGCTCCGAGTGTACAACACACGCTAAAAAAACGATTTAATGATCATCTAATGGCAGGACAACAAGATGGATGTCATGAGAATATAGTTTTTTATCATCTACAATGTTGATCGGCTCTCGAGAAGTAGCTGCTTGAACACACTGTGTGCATGGCAATACGTTTTCGGCCTTGGATGTTCACGGTTAATAGACACATGTCTACGTGACACCGTGATCTTGTTTTACTGCCGCGTAGCTGGGCGCTAAAATTTGGATGAAATAGTGAAAACCTAAGCCTGAAATAGTGAACACCTAAACCTGAAATAGTGAACACCTACAGCTAAAATTCGAGTTGTGGTGGGACTTCAGATTTAGATGATCAATCCAGCGATCATTTCTGACAGTAGCAAAAATATATACTGGAACTGACGATGCAAGACGTCCAAACTTGAGCGTCAACATTGAGACGGTCGACTATGTTCTTTTTATGACATGATGATTTCAATGAGTACAGTGTAAATCAAGCGAAACGGCCTCTTTCTAGATATTGTACATACACCTATTGATTAATGACCTAATATTGCATGTATTATGTAATCATAAAATTAAGTTACATTTAATTTGCACTTGACAAACATAATTTTCGAAAACCCTATATTCTACTCACGAATTATGGGTTGAGAAAACGGGCTCTGTTTCTACTGTAGGATTGCGTGATACTGTCGCTGTTGCATTGTCCTGTTCCGATTTCATTGGCTCTCTTCGAATACCTAACGGAAAAGCTCTCAGATTGTGGTTATCAATATGATACAATAATTTATGTTTCAATTTTGCGCCGACTTTATTGTTATATTGTACATGTATGGTATAAGTATTGATATTTACTCAAGAACCTTTAAAAGGTGATCAAAACTTACCCTTTATATTATCAAAACTTAACACTTATGTACATTTATGGACCTTAAGGTTAATTCTTCTCAATTGCTTTTATGATTGTAAAATTGATCTTATACTGTACTTAAAAATGATTCTAGTTCATGATTCCCTGTCAAACACAGAAATTTTATTAGACGAAAAGTCATTGAACATGCAAGTAATATCAACCTTTTAAGTACTAATGGAATCACTTAGAAGTAATCAATTCTACCGCAGATACGGGTGCGAAAAAAACTGCTGAAAAAACATTTGATAAAACATTGTAGATACGTACAAACAAGTCCATAATACCACAATATCATTTCGACTTCAAAATCTAAATTCTAAATAGTCAATATAAATTACAGTGGAAACTATTACTTAGTATATTGTAATTTAATCATCAATTTAATAAATGCCACTCAAAAGATATAGAGTAAGGGCGAGTCGATTCTATGTCATGTATAAGAATATATGTTAACATGTTGTAAGTGGGTATTTTTACTTACCGGGCAAGCTCTCGAGCACCCTGACCACTGCTGGTTCGGTGAGACCGAACAAGTCTTCTCCAGTAACATAGTTGGGCCATAGCTTTAGAACTCCTTCTTCATTTCGTCCTTCGCGAAGTGCCGCCACTGCGTCTAATATCTGTTTTATAATAAATAAATAAAATAAAATACAAAGTAGCCCATCGGGAAGATCTTAATGTTTTGTATCATCATCATCATCATCTCAGCCATAAGACGTCCACAGCTGGACATAGGCCCCCCCATTTATTTCCGCAAGGACCTGTTGGAAGCGGCCTGCATCCAGCCCTTGTCTGCGATCTTAGTCAGGTCGTCTGTCCACCTGGTCGGTGGCCGTCCTATGCCGCGCTTGCCAGGCCGTAGCTTCCATTCGAGAACTTTTCGGCCCCAACGGCCATCAGTTCTTTGAGCTATGTGCCCTGCCCACTGCCACTTCAACTTGCCAATCCGCTGGGCTATATCGGTCATTTGCGTTCTTCTACGGATCTCCTCATTTCTGATTCGATCACGTAGAGAAATATACCGAGCATAGCCCTCTCCATAGCTCGTTGTGCGACTCTGAGCCTGCTCAGAAGGCCCATAGTCAGTGACCACGCTATGTTTTGTATAGAATATTCGATATATAGACACTGACGTAAGCGCTACGCTCATTAGGGATTTCGGGTTTTTAGCAAACAAAAGCAATAACTATAAAAAATTTCATCGTAAACGTGGTGTTTACATTCCTAGATTTCAAAAGCATATTATGAAGCGATGACAGCCTTGCGGTAAGAGCTTTAGCTGTTAAGCTGATGGACATCGGTTCGATCACCACCATCGGCCTGAGCTTTCGGTGAAGGCAACACCAACAAGCTGGTGAGGTACTTTCGAGTACCTGCCTAGGCTACCCTCAAGTTGGAAAAACTGTCACCACAAACAAAGTGCGTTCAGGAGCAGTCTTTGAGAGCTAGTAAATATGTATGCTTGGCCTAATTGTGGTAATGGTAGAGTAGAGTAGAGTAGAGGTACGCACGGCAGCCCAGGCGGCGCGCGGCGTGGGCGCGCTGGCCTCGTGGCGCGGCTCGTCCTGGGCGCGCACGTGGAACCGCGGCCGCCCCTCCTCCTCCGAGATCCAGCACAGGTAGCGGCACCGCCCGCCGCCGCGCACGCTCGACCAGTAGAAGCGGACCTGCACACGCACACCACACCGTACACGCACCCATGCTTTACATACACCAAGGCGCTGCTGCCCACCTGGTACTTGATTCATTAGCCGACTCTTACTAGAATTGTACACCCCATGTACCTGCGCCACGGGTAGAGATGGGTCAGGTGGGTGCCCCACGGGTTGTTTCTCCCATACAAAACACTAACTTCATCGGTAAAGAATCATATACTTTTCAGTTTTATCGTTATACTTTAAAAAACGGTTGTGTGCCGTTTTGTAATGTATACTGACCCACATAATACAAATAAAACACGATAGTAGCAGTAGTTCAGGCCACCTAGATATGCATATGCTATGAATACCTCAGTTCACGCTTTTTGACGTGATACCGTCTAATAAATCGATGAACGCCGGCTGCACGCACGAAAAAGGATGACTCATTGTCACGTTCCACCAGAGCCGAGCGTGCAAGCGAGAGCGCGGAACGAGCGATAGAGAGCCACGATCGGTTGTCTGTTTACTTATGACCGTCATCGCGTCAAATTACCGTCCGTAAACCAACTATACAATATATATATTTTTTAATTTAGCACACATATTAAGATACTGTATTGGGTTGTGATAAGATAACGATACTAATAATATCATGTATAATTATTAATGCCACTTGAAGTGTAGAGAAATGTAACTGTTCAGTAGGACTTACAATCTTGTAGCCAATGGGATAGATGTAGTTGGGTGTGTGGAAGGCGGCCAGCTGGTGCGGCAGCAGATGGCCCGGGCTGAGGAAGATGAGCCCGCCCACGCGGATCAGGTGGTTGGTGTCCGAGTGCAGCATCACCGACGCCACTTGACGCTGTTCGTCGCGAGATATGAACACTCGCCGCTGAACGCTCAGCGTTGTCAGTTCGTTGTCTTTCTCGTTCTATATTGTGAACATTTTCTTTAGTTTCATTACATTACAGATCCATTAAATTAAAATGTCTCTAGTTTGTGCTAAGCTAAAGTGAATGGTTAATATGATACTGATTAATATTTTATCCTATTTCTTTTCTATAAATGTATAATTGTGTATTAATTCCATAACATAATACATGTATTTAATTTCGCATTTTCTGAAGGTGTTTGATAAGTGGTTACATTATAAGTTCTACATTTATAATTTTGTACTGTGTGTATTTTGTGTGTGTTTTTTTTACATTAGTACAAAGTTGTTAAGTGCAACCAATTTATTTATTTGTTTATTATACACCCCCATGTTTATATACATAAAGTAAACAGTTTTTTTACAAATAATAATAATAAAGTTTTCCTTAGTGTCAATTCAAGTTAGTAGGAACTCATTTCGACTACAAACGCTCGTAATGTTAAATCTTTTATAAAATGCTGATGCACGTTAATGAAAATAATAGTGATTATAGAGAGTGGGCCAATTAGATGGATCAGTATGTATATATATTTACCTTTGGAGCGTGAGAAGCGCAGAAAGCAGTCTTATTCTTGTAGAAGACGCAGCTATCCTTGACGGCGCACCCGAGATGGTAGACGCTTCCGCAGCGCACCTTGAAGCAGCGCACCGTCGCACCGAGTCTGCGGCACACCGCACAAGTTGCGTTGGACCCGGCAGCCAGCGCAGTCTCTACATTCATTAGGGCTCCGCTCACGGTCTCATAAACTCCTTCGGACCAGAGGGCACAATTCAAATGAATCCATCTATCCACGTCACAGTTCAATAATCTTGACACCCCATCCGCGACCCCGTCTCCTTGAATGCCACATAGCTCGCATCGTCGCGAATCTTCATTTGTAACGGGCATAATTGCGACGCCCGTTCGGAAAACTAGTTCTGTCAACTCCCTGTCGGTCGGTCGCTTGTATTTTACCGGAGGGCCGATGCAACCCGGCGACCACGCCTTGTACCTGACGCCCCGATATTTCTCTTTTTCGGTACTTTGGTTGCTTTTCTCGTCTTGTTCGACGCTCTTCAGATCTTCATCTAGCGCACTGACGTCATCGCCAACTTCCTTCATTAATTCGTCATTGTCTAGCGAGTCCATGAACGATAAGTCCATCTTTTCGTCTTTAATGTCAGGTTTTATATCTAAATCGTCTGTTTCCATGCTTTCGGTTGAGTTAGTGTCAAAATCGTCGCGGTCCTTTGAAATGTTAGCCTCGCTATCTGACTTTCTGTCTTCTTTGACGGTAGCTTTCGTTTTACCATCGAGGATGATGTTCGTCGGACGCCAAGCAAATCGTTCGTAGCACTGTGTACTACAGAAAAAAAGCTCTGAATCGCTGTCACAGAGGATTTCTCCTGCATTACCTTTATTGGCCGATAGCAATGGGAACTCTGATGCCTTAGCTCTTACTACAGAATCCAAAATAACAACGTCACAGTGTCTGCAAAACTTCGCAGCGCCGTTCAAAATACTCTGGATGTCGATAGGTGTACCTTCTTTACCATCTTTGCCTTTAGACCTATACAGACCTAGTTTGTGAGACGGAGGCGTCGCGGTTCTTTCGACAATCTGATACGAGGTTGGAGGTGGAATGTGTAAAATGCCAGCAAGTTCTTTCAATACCCCAAGAATATCTTCAGCTGCACCAGATGTTAAAGTAAGCGTTACAGTAACATTTTCATTGCTCTCCGTGCCGCCAGGCGAATCCTCCATTTTGACTTTATTATGCTCGTCTGCGTCAACTGCTTTTACTGCCTTTTGATTGTCATCTTCTTCCTTCACTTGGAGTAGAGAAACAGGTTTAAACCTAACCGGTACGGGCGCTATGATTGCTATTATAGGAGAGATTCTACCAGAAGCAGAATCACTATCTTCATCTTCTTCTTCGTCATCGATTAATTTAAGTCCCGGAAACTTGTTGGCAGGTTCAATATCTAAGCACTCAGGACTAGAACAGCTGACAATACTATCAGGTGTGTCTGTGTCTCGCTCTTTGCATATGAAATCCATTTTCCTGTCTTCGAGATCTTCATCAAACATAATAGGCTGGAACTCTTGGTCGTAAAAACCTCGCTGTGTAGATGCTGGCGGTCTTTCTGGTAAAGGCTCTTCATCTCCGAAAGGTTTAGTGTTATAATAATCCCCAACATTGGGTATTTTCGCATTACCGAATTCTCCTAGTAAATCCCCCTTGAGAACGTCATAATCTTTGTTTTTTAATTTTGTCAAGTCACCAGAGCCAAAAAGTGGACAAACAGCAAAGTTCGTGGTCAACGCCGGCTCTTGGATTTGCATTGTTGGTAGTAAGCGCAATTGAGCCATCAGATTATCAATGAATGTGTCATAGTCTTCTTCGTATCTGGATCCTTTTCGTTGCCTCTTTTTGGAGCTAGCAGCATTTAAATTGTTCTCAGCAGCCGCTTTAATGTTCATTTGCATTTGCTTTCTCTTTTTCTGTTGGTACTCCCTTCGCTTCCGCTTTTTAGCTTCGGATGGAGTTTCAGGAGCATTGACCTCCGACGTAGTGTCCATAGGCCCGCCTTCGGGGAATTCTTCTTTTATAGGTTGATCTAGTTTGCCCTGGTCAGAAGCCGTAGACACGCCAGAAGTACCCGACTGTTGCGAGCTCTCGTCTATTAACTCTTTCTTAACATCCATCGGAGTAAAAGGTCGTAGCACGGGACTTTGTCGCGGGGGTGTGATCTCTTTCTTTACCGCTTGGTGTATCTGTTGGTTTTCAACATTCATGGGATACATTTGCATCGACTTCATCGTCGGAGAGCTCTCGGGGATCGGGGTGTGGATAGTATGCGCCTGTTCTTCCTTAGTTACGATTTTCATAGGTAACTTGCGCACCTCCATCAGCGACTGGGTCGTATGTGCGTGAAGTGATGATATAGTGGAAGTTGGAATGGCATTTTGTGTAGGACGAGTGGGGAATGTGGTGCTGACTGTTGCGATATGTCGCGCGGTCGCTTTCGATATGTCAACATCCTGCGATAGTGCAATTGTCGGCGGCGGAATAGAGGGCCGCGCTAACTGCGCTTCTAATGACGGTATCGTCCCGAGTGCGGGTGCAGTTCTCTGTATGGTCAAAGTGCGTTGGGGAACGGCGGTAGCGGCGGTGGTCGTCGTCTGCAACAGTTGCTTCAAAAGAACGTTTTGAGACTCATCACTATTGTTTCTCTGGTTGGCACCACCTTGTTGTATTTTGTTCCCCGCCGCATCAGTTGCGGATCCGTTGGGGTCGTCTGATTCCATCGGTTCCGATTTCACCACAACCGCTTCGACACTGTGTCGCTTCGTGGGCTGTATGTGACCGACTATAACCTCGCTTTTTGGCTCGTCGGTGGATTTGGATCTCTTCAGTGGAGACGTCAACTGCGTGTGCAATAGTTTAGACGTGTTTATAAAATTTAACGAGCCGCTGGCGCCTGATGGCTGTTTCCCTTGCATCGGCGTCATACCAGGGCTCACTATTGTGTGAGTGCGGACGGTAACGTTCGGTGCGACTTCCTTGTTCCCGACGAGCGTTCGAGACGTCATAACAAGTGCGGGCGGTTGGATCGAGCTGATGCTTTGCTGGTTGAACTGCAGATTGGCGGGCAAGGCGCCAGCGGTCATCTGCCGCGTCGGCTGCAACAGAGTGTGGCCGAGGATACTCGTCGGGAGAGCCGCGCTCTTCTGGAATGCGCTCATGGTTGTCGTTATTGTGTTGTTAGAGTGAATGATCGAGGATGGCGTCAAGCTGCACTGTATTCTCGAGAGCGCCGGCATCTGTACGATTTGGGAAGCGGACGAGGTCGGGCCAGATTCCTCCGAGTACGACTGGTTCAAAATCGGAGACTGCGCCGGCGACTTCATCATTGTAGTCTGAAGGACGGGAGAACTGATCGGCGACAGCGTGGGCGACTTCCTCATCTGACCCAAGGAGAGCGTGTTGACCCGGGAGCCGACCGCCTGCGCCGCGCTCAAGGGCAGCGCCTCGGACGCCGGAGCCGGAGGAGGGGCGGGGGCGGGGGCCGGAGGTGCTGGCGCCTTTTCTGTGCGCGTTGCGCCCGGAGTACGGGACGTCGTCACTTCCACTTTAGAAGACGGCAGCAAGTTTTCAAAATTCACCTGGGTCGGAGTCGTCACATCGCCGCTCTTACGGATCACGTTGGTTTCGACTTTCTGTGCGTTCGTGTTCAGCGAGGACATTATTGTGCGCAGCTGCTGTGAGACGTTCGCCATGTTTGTAGTGAGTTCCGTCGGTTGCGACAGGGGTGAGAGTTGGGGAACCGTGGCGGAAGTCAACGCCAGGCGCTCACCCTCGCGTTTAGGAAAAATGCCCTGATCGATTGATTCTTTGGTAAGAAGGCACGGCGATGCATTAGCCGGCTGGTTCTGACGCTGTTGTTGCAGCATTTGTTGTTGTTGGTGATGCTGCAGTGGTTGTTGTTGCTGCTGCTGCTGCTGATGTTGTTGCTGCTGCTGCTGCTGATGTTGCTGTTGCTGATTATGTTGTTGCTGCTGCTGATTATTTTGTTGTTGCAGCTGCTGTTGCTGTTGTTGCTGAGAGTGAGACTGCACGTGTGGAACTTGAAGTTGGTGCGGCGAAGGGCGAGGTACCGCATGTTTGGCATACGGATCGGATTCGTCGATATTCTCGAGCATGCAGAGCATGTCTTCAAAGCTCTCCACTCGTTTGCGTTCTGCGTCACCCGGGTCGGCGGCGTGCTCTCGCATAGTGATATCGTCCAGGTATCGTTCCTGCGATGGCGTCGGGGAAGGGATCGAGATCTGCACGGACTCGTGCGCGACCTCCGCACCCGCCTCCGCCGCCGCCGACGCGTACGAGATAGCCTTCGTCTGGTTCGCTATCGCCTTGATCGTCTGTGCGACACCCTCCTCGTGACGCACCGGCGACGGCGCAGGCGCAGGGGCCGAGATCTGGGGCGGGTCTGGCGGACGCACGTATGACAAGAGGAGGTCGCGGGCCGGCTCCTCCTCGGGCCGGTCGTCGTCGTCACCCTCCATGATATTGTCAGGGATCTTCTCTGGCACTGGGTCGGGACTCTTGATATCTGCGCGGCCGAGCGGCAGGGCGCGTTCGGCGAGGCGCAGCGCGTGCGGCAGCTCCGTGTGGCGGCTGATCTCTGTCTCGATGTCGAGGTCCCGTCCGCGTCGCTCGCCACCATCCTGCGGGCCGCCCTCGGGCGACGCCGCCTCGTCTTGGAATATCTTAGCGGGTAGCGTCACGTCGTGCGTCACCGCGAGACTCGACAGTTTCGCTCCGCCGAGTGACAGCGCCATCGGCCGCTCGATCGTCTTCACTATCTTCTGTTTGACTTGGTGGTGAGCGAGCATCGAGCTCGGAAGGCGTGCGGACGAGTTCGAGGTGGCGAGCGCGATGACCGGACTCATGGCGACCTTGCCACCACTCGAAGAAATGACGCCGATCACGTTGCCGAGTTGTGAGGGACCGGCGACGGACGGCGAAGGCTTTTTTTGGGGCTGCCGGACACCTCCCGCGAGACTCTTCAGCACGGGTACCGAGATCGTCTGATTCGCGATCGAGACGGAGGCGACGGTCGCCTGCGACACGTCGGTTGAGTGCACCTGCGCGTTGAGCACGGGAAGCCTAGTTGGCCCGACCAGCTTGTACTGTTGCAGCGCCGCCGCCGGCGGCTTGCCGGTCGAGAGACTGATGACGGCGACCGTCTTGGTGGCGGTCTCGGTGCGCGGCGCGGCCGGCGGGAGCTGGAGCGGCGGTGGCTCGAGATCGTCCGGTGTGCCGCCGTCTATGAGCTCTTCGAAGTCTTCTTCGGTGGCGATACGCTCGGGGCCGGCGGCGGGTCCGAGTCCGGGTCCGGGGCCGAGGCCGAGACGCGACGGCTCGCTCACGCTGTAATCGATCGTCTCGTACAAGTCGTCATCGGGGGCGTCGTCGGGCGCGACCGTCTTGCCGGCGAAGCGACGCCGCTTGAGGATGGACACTTTGGTTATGTGCCGCGTGCGTCGGTCGTCTGCGGGGCTCCAGAGTGGAGGCGCTCCGCCTAGGAGTCCCGGGCGCGAGTACCGGTAGCCGGGCGGGAAAGGCGCGGCATGGTGGTGAGTGCCCCCTCCACCCCCGCCGTGTTCGATGCCGTGGGGTGCAGGGGAGGCGGCGGGCGAGGCGGAGGGGGTTGGCGTGCGCGGCACGTGGGGCGACCGCGCCACAGAAGGAGAGGCGGGCGCGCCGCCCATCGGACTGTACTGCTGCCGAGCCACCATCTGCTGACGCTACAAGTGCACACGTTACATTAGCAAATGGGAATATGGCAACAAGACAGTACACGACCACATAATAGAGCGGGAGTGGCATTTATTGACAATACTGTCCGTGGGTGATAAGCGGAAATTGTACACAACAATTTATTAAATTGTACGTACCGCCATTTCATTAGCAGGGTTGCCAGGCGAAGGCATTGGTTGCGGACTCCCGAGCGGTGAAGTTTGCTGTCTTCCACCAAACGGTCCACCAACTCTCATGCCTATTTCATTAAAAGGAATTAATACATTTATACAGCACACTTATACAATATTATTAATAATCTTCATAATGATACAAATAAGACTACCTTGTTGATGATGCGGTGGTCGGGCGAAACGCGACGGCAAAGGTGAACAACCGGGCGCAGGACGCGGGAACCTTCCGCTATTGTAATCATTCTGCAGAAAATACTTAATATTATTATAGACTAGCGGGCCGCCCCGGCTTCGCACGAGTAAAACATTTCAAAATCTAAAATTAATAAGGATCCCTAATTTTTTCGAAAATATATTATATCACCTATATCGATAGTTTAGCTTCCCAACAGTGAAAGTATTTATCAAATCAGTTCAGAAGTTTCGGAGCCTATTCAATGCAAACAAACAAACAATTAAATCTTTACTCTTTATAATATTACGACCGAACGACGAACCGACGAATTATCGACTAACACCGGATTCGAGCAAAGGAGTACGCTGATAACCAGCCCTGTGTAATCTTCAAGGTTACGCAGATTAGTGCTGAGCGTACCTCTATTGCCAAAAAAAAAGCAATGTGTACGTACTATGCATTAATTTACCTTTTTTGTGTTATATGTTTACGAATTGTGTTTTTATTGGCAATAAATACGTTTTTTTTTATTTTATTATTATAGATTTATCTTTTTCGTGTACATGTAAGTGCAACCTTTCTATATATTTATGTATGCATCTTTAATAGTTGATTATCACAAGATGTATCTCCATTACATAAGGTAAAGTAGTCGCAGCATAAGTTTGTGTCTCTGAAGTTGTCTGCATGTAGCTGTGTAGTACCTATTTTAAAGTCATTATGGTCTGACAAATTCGGCTAGATAATTTTGACAGCTCACGCCTATAAAGTTTCGTCGTTTCGACAGACCACGGTGACTGACTGGGCTCAATGAATAATAATATTAATTCATTTATTTCAACTTTAAGTCATAGCATAAAATTACATTACATTAAAATACAATATACATACATGTCAACACAAAATTATAAAGCATTTAAAATTTTACAACTTAGAAGACACATAACCCATTTGTTTATTAGTCCGTACAATTAATGTAAAGCTCACTACCTTAAGTTTTTTTCATCTTACTGTCTCGCTTCGTCCGCTCGATGACATACCGTTTTACCGACAAATGTTCATGGAGCCTAACGTCCGAACCACAAGGCTGCGTGTACTGTATCTATTTGCCACTATCCTATAATGTTCATCCAAAATGGTGGAGATTGCTACAAGAGATGCACTAACTGCATTTTTACATTTTTAGCACTGGCTTACAATAAAATGTTATTGTATTGTAATTTAGATGCTGAACATAAGCTTATATGTAATAATATATTCTTTTATCACTAATATTCAGGTCAAACAAATGTTTGGTAAATAATACTCATACAACTTACATTTTGTAATTGCGGCGAATTAGACGCAACCGGACTTTGAATTTGTGATTGTTGATAAATCTGAAACAAAAATAACAATCTCAGTAAAAGCGACCTTTCGTCAAGAAACCTAGGGTATGTATAGAGTGTAGTCATACAATGTAGATTTCTTATGGAATACCTGAGGACTTCGACTAGGCGTAGGCAACTGCGGGCTCGTTCTTTGAGCTTGAAGTTGCTGCAAGAAGTGTTGCGGCGACATAGCAGATTGCATCGAAGATTGTTGCGTGTGCATCGGAGACTGCTGCATGTGCATCGGCGACTGTTGCATATGCATAGGCGACTGCTGCGAATGCATCGGCGACTGTTGCGAATGCATCGGGGACTGTTGCATATGCATAGGCGACTGCTGCGAATGCATCGGCGACTGCTGCGAATGCATCGGCGACTGCTGGGAATGCATCGGTGACTGATGGGAGTGCATCGGCGACTGTTGCGATATTTGGCTCTGCTGAGCGTGCATCGGTGACTGCTGCGGATGCATCGACTGTTGCTGCGGATGCATAGGCGACTGTTGAGGATGCATCGGGGACTGCTGCGGATGCATCGGAGATTGTTGTAGGTGCATCGGAGACTGCTGAGGATGCATCGGGGACTGCTGTGGATGCATCTGAGATTGTTGCGGGTGCAGCGGCGACTGCTGCGGATGCAGAGGCGACTGCTGAGGCAAGTTCGTCTGCTGCACATGCATAGGAGACTGCTGAGAGTGCAGAGGGGACTGTTGCGCGTGCAAGGGAGACTGAGTCGAGGGGTGGAGCGGTGACTGCGCGGTGTGATGGAGCGGGGACTGTTGGGAGTGGAGCGGCGACTGCATGGGAGAGGCGAGGTGGTGCAGCGGCGACTGCGGCGCCAGCGAGTGCAGCGGGGAGTGCGCCGACTGCACGTGCAGCGGCGACATGGCGGGGCGTGCAGCCGCCGCGGGGGCGGGGCGGGGCGCGGGGGTGCGCGCGCCGAACTGCACGAGCGTCTGAGGGCGCGGCTCCGTCCCCGCCTGCCGTACGCCGCCGCCCGCCTGCTCGATGACGAGCGTGCGCGCGCCCTGCACCAAGCGGCCCGCCCCCAGCGGGGAAGCGCCCACTCCGAGCGGCCGCTGCGCCTGCTGCTGCAGCCCGACCTGCATCGGACGGTTGATCACCGCCTGCTGCGCCTGTCCGATGCCCTGGCTCGCCGAGAACGCGCTCTGACCCTGCGGGCTCATGACCGTCTGCTGCACCGGCTGCGGGTTTTGTTGACGATGTTTCGTTTCATATTCCTATAAATACGAATTTAGTTTTTATTAATCTTAATATTTCCAGTCGAAGTTCCAACGTCACGTCAAACATTTAAATGATATAAAATAGGAGACTCCGCGAGATTAAAATCGCTTTTTCTGCGTTCGCGAGATCGGTTAGAGATGCTTATTGACTTAGAGACGAATAAGGTATTTGCAGATTATATAGTATCCAGTTAATAATAATTTGGAAAAGTTTTTAATCGTGTACGTAAGTACGTCTTTGCTCTTCGATAAGATAGTAACGCAGAGGTGATGACCTGTATGAGCATGCTGTGCTGGCGTGCCTGCTTCCTCGAGACGTCGAGATGCTTCTGCAGTGCCTGCTGCTCGGTGGAGACGCGCTGCAGCTCCGCGGCGTCGTTGGGCATCAACTCGTTGCCGGACTTGCGCAGCTGGCGCTGTTTGCTGTTCAGCGACTGCAACACGGAACGGCGGAGTGGAGAGGAGGGCCGGCAGCCTCGCGTCGTTAGCCCCGGTTAGTGAGGTGGCGCACGGGCGCCGGTCGCGACTACCACTCTACAAGCTCACGACACGAAGCGCACTACGGCTCACCTTACGGATCTTGCGCAGCTTCTGCACCTCCGCCTCGTAGTAGCGCTGCTGGTCCGTGGCGAACGCGTGGAACTTCTTGAGCCACTGTTCGTAGAGCAGGCGCGCGTGGTGGTCCGCCTCGGAGGTGGGGCGGTCGGGCGGAGCGGGCGGCTGCGGCGGCGCCACGCCGGCGTACAGCGGCACGGGCGGGGGCGGGGGCGCGGGTGGGGGCGCGTGCGTGACCGCGGGGGGCGCCAGAGCCGCGCTACCGCCGCCCCACTCGCCCCCGCCCTCGCGCTCCTGCTCCCGTTTCTCCTGCTCCAGGAGCTCCTCGAGAAGCAACGGTTGCTCCTGGTTTACGTTCTGACGGTTAAATTTCGATATTTGACGTCGCAGTTTGAGCGACGCCACCGTTCGCGACCGTTGACTCTGTCGCGGGTAGCGTTCGTATGTATTTCGATGACGTTTATGGTGAAACCTACCGCTATTTCCGAGAACTGTAGAGCCGACATTTATAATTTCGAGTATGACAATTAAATTTATACATTGATAAAATATTTAAATATGTCGTTACCTGTCTCATCTTGGAGTATCGACAGAGGATATATTTCTTTTTAAACTATAGCAAAACGTGGACTTTCTTGGAGAAATTTTATCAAAGACTACATAAAAATAATTTCAACTCGGCATATATTTCACAATTTGGTAACTAGAAGTGAAAGAGTATTTATATAAGATTGCATACTACTATCTAACTATGGTAAAAGGTGCCAAACACTACTAATGTTGAATGACTAGAGTAAGAATGTGAGTCTACAGCGCTGTGCCAAATGTTTTATTATACTTAGGTCAGGTACATTTGTAAATTGTACTTTCAAATGCAACTAATTAAAGAGAATATTGAGAGATAGACAAATTGTACATGTGTAGAGATGGAGCTGTCAAATTTTCTGAAATTAGTACCTTTTCGACTCTCAAACTTATTTATGAGAGATGTGACATTTATCTAATTAATAATATACACCCATAACCATGAAAAATCACCATCAACCTTCCACCACCGTAACAACGCACTCAGCAAGATGAGACAGACAATTCAAAACCCTAGTCCTAGCTGAATTTAAATATATAATACTGTTACAATTCAATTTAGCGTTTATTAATTCATTATTGTAGGTAGATTCATTAGTGTTCTGTGTTAGGAAGGATGCTGAAATGTACAAAGGTTAGTAGAGTACGCATGCGTGCGGCGAGCAAAGTAAGAAGCGTTCAACAGACACATAAAGGTGGTTAGCGGTAACAAGGCCCTATATCTGTGGGGGTAAGTATATTCTAAACTAAAGGACTTTGGAAAGAAAAGGAAAGAATGGATAGGGTAAATGGAAAAATATTGAATTATAACTTGAATTAAAATTCATTGAGTTAATACAACAAAGTATTGTAAAAGTTAATATCAATACCCTTCTCGATAACGTGTTAGTTCACAAAAGAAGATACAAGTATAGCGAGACAGTTGCTAGACTTGTTATTGTTGACATTATGCCTCCAAACTGCATATAAAAACGTGGTATATGAGTAAAACAACTATCAGCAAAGTTGCAATAAAATTTAGTAAAGAAACATTGATTCCACAGAATCCGTCCGATACCACAACAGTGACGTATGTAAAACCAAATAAAAATTAAAGTAAGAACCATAAAACTTCATAATGAAGGCTAAAAGTTTAGACTTCAAGAAACTGTTTTGAGATAGAAATGCACATATAATACTTGGCCTTTTCAGAATTACCCCAAAGTTCTATTTTTTATAGTTGGAAAGGAAAAATTGGTGTGGTTAGGAGGATGGGGTGCGTCTGACCTGCAAGAGCAGCGGCCGGCGCTGCAGCCAGTCGGGCCACGCGTCCTCATAGCCGGCCTGCCGCCAACCGTCAACCACCGACATGCAAACAACACGCCTGTACTCCGCAGTCGCCAACCGAATGGTACGTGGCATCTCTCTCTATCTCCCCCCTCTCTCTCTCTCTCTCTCTCTCTCTCTCTCTACCGCGGGTCCTAACTAACCTCTATTTCATAATCGGTATTGTGGCGCAAACATCATTTCTTTTACTTAAGCATTAGATCGTTGTCTTGATAAATTTAAAGCCCGTTGAACCGAATAAATAGGTCTTAAGTACTTTCGTTTTTGTTAACGATTCGCTCGAATGAAATACGTTTACAAAACTATGCAAGTAAATTGAAAATGCTGTTTGTCATGTACGAAATAGAGGCCATTTCTCAATATACCCATGCAATATTAGTCATCTCAAGTTGTTAAGATAAACGAGCCATATTAAAATTTTGAATCGTACATTATTTACATTCAACAACGACCGCCACCAATGCCAGACAAATTAATATTGCTTTGGATATTATGATCATGTAAAACATCACATTGTCTGCGATATGATACAAATTGAAGCGATTAATGAAATCCATCAATGTCGGTCCACATTTAACGACAAAACTTGCGCGATATAACGCATGTTAACGGTGACTCGAAAATGTGAACCAAAGCTTACGCCATACACTTAAAGCGGCAGAATCTGTCCTGACCCGCACGGCGCAGTCAAAACAAATCCGTCAAAACACGAAGATACAAAAAATATTACTGCATGCACGATAGTGGTAGTGGCTCTGACACGACAACTTAAAACTAAAGTATGATGACGTGTATACTAAACATAATAGTTATTGTATACTAAGCCTAGTTGACATTTGATGAGATAGTTTTATTGACAATTAAATAATTATTCTGATTTTAGTGAGCCTATTAAGTGGATTCTAAAGTTAGTTAACACAACCGAGAAACTGACCAATATATTTATGACTTCGCTCTGAAATAAATTAAGAATTCTGTCAAACAGCGTACAATTATGCAATTTAATTTATTTACTGGCAGATTCTCACTTCTTAATAGGACGATAGCAACGAGCTTTCGGCAAGGATATTTGATTAAACTATTAACATAATTTACTAGGAATAATCGCGTCCTGAATGAGTAAAAAAGTACCTAGTATGAAGGATTTAGTCCGTCAGGTCAGATTCACCACCAATGTATTCAAAAATCCTCCAAGATGAAAATATTACTATCGAATTAATTAAATTAGTAAGATTACTGGTTGTAAGTATCATTCATTTTAGTTCTGTTTTACGTTGATGCAGTCTTATTAAGCACGTCCGTTTAACTGAATGTCGTCGAGGCAATTTTTAAAGTTTTTATTATATAGACAAATTCTTTATATTCTATTTACTTTATTAATAATATAAGTAGGTAGGTACTGTTATACAAAATTGAAAAGAGAAAATAATACAAGTGTTATAAACATTTTATGAAATGAAAACCGGGTATCCTTTTTCCAAACAATAGTTTTCAAGCTCATCTGGCTATCGATTTGTAGGATTATATGCGCAACGCGAAACGTCCCTGCAATATTTATGCACACTCCTAAAAATACATTTTAAATGCGTCCTAGAACTAAAAAAATGCACAACTCAGGTTACTTAATAAGAAGTTAAGTTTTACAAATTATTGATAAGTGACAATACAGGGTGGGAGTGATCAGATCTCCGGAAATATTTAGTTAATTTGAATATAGATCGTTTCGAGAAATTCGCACACATATCTATAGAACATATTTTGTGGCGTTTATTTGATATTTATGAATCACTGGTTATTATTGAAATTTCCCTCCTCTTTACAACTCATCACAAACGAGCCATCGATAGTCTCATTACTGTAGGGACTATTGGAAACGATTTATTTATGTCTTAAAGTTTTTATCGTATTGTATTCGAGTATAGAAACTGGTATATATAGAGAAGACGTTTGTGTGAGATTGTATTGACGACATTCGTGGCGTTGACACGTAATGTTTGGACGGAGCGTTGTAGAGCCTTACCTGTGGGTAGGGAGGCGGCGGCGGCTGCGGCTGACGCAGCGTGCCGGGGTAGGGGGGAGGGGGCGGGGGCCGGGCCGGCCCGCCGGCGCCGCTTGCTGCAATACATCATATACATTATGGTTACAATTCACACAGATTATCAATACTACTCAATGCGGCGACTTGTCTCATGTACCGTTAACCGTGAGATATATTTTTTGGCTATAATTAAGTTATGAATGTTATAATTATAATGTATTCTCAGTTTTGTGGTTCTGAAAAAAAATCGAGATTTTATTCTAGGAAGAAATAAGTCCCGCCAACTTCCTTATATCAATGAAGTTAAAATACGGAACAGGCATACTGTGCTCAAATCACGCCAATCACGTACCTGCGTAAGGCAGATGGCTGAGCGCGACGGTGCGGTCGGCGCGCACGATGCCCACGCACCCGTCGGCGCCCACCAGCCGCGTGCCCGGCGCGATGCAGCGCCCCGCCGCCAGTGCCGCCTGGACCTGCCCACACCACAACATCTCCTTACCATGTCTCACTGTTGTCTACATTACAAACAACGCGATGCTTGTAAAACTCAAGCTCTTTTTATTTCATTTAAATGTGAATCCTGACCTTATTTTTTTTCAATAGTTATTGGGCGTGTAGGGAAATTATAAACATTATTTCAATATTTTAAACAATTGCAAACAAAAGTATATCTCCTATTTGTTTGCATAAAAATGCAGCAAATAGTGGGAAAAACGAATTACCAATTATAAACTACCAATTATACATTATACATAATAATGCCAATTCTATTATTTATTAAGACAAACAATATTAACATAAACAATATAATAGTAATTCAAATGTAATCATATACAAACTTGGTACTCCAATAAAATGACAATTGCATATCGATTGTACTGTAGGTAATTGCATTGCAGTAGAAATCAGATCTGTGTAGCCATTACTGTTACATTACAAGTAGCATAGCAAAACCAGCAAAACGACAATTCATTAACGATCTATGAGTAATGTGTTTAGCAGAATTGATACCCAGTGCGGTAAAGTACACGACATGTAAATATATTTTTAAGGATATGTTTTGTCTAATCGACAATATTGTTGTTTTTCAGTCTTGTGCTTAACAAATTGGTTAATTTCAGTTTTACTTGAGACCCATAAACTATGTCCACTTGGATAGGGTAGACAGATCCAAAGTAATAATTAATTAATGCGACAACTATTCATTATATGTCAATGTGCCCATTTGTTCATGTCCTGTTATTGTAATGGACATTTGTGAGGTGTAATGGATGATGGATTTGTAACTACATCACCGTCATCATCTCACCCATAGAACATCTACAGCTGGAGATATGCCTCCCCCATTGATCTCAATATCATTATCGTCATAATCATGTATAATTCCGAGGGTTATCAATACAGTATAGCTACAGCTTTAGAAGTACTTAATGATTAAAGTGATAGTACGGTCTTGTATGAAAAGGTAAGGTACCTGGGCCGTCATTGCATTGACAATGCTCTGCGTGTTGATGGCAGTGGCGGTAACTCCCGCACTCTGCGTTACGCTGCCGCCCGAGGCACTGCCCTGCAATATACAACATTCACATTTATACACTATGCCGTGTATAGACGTCGTCGCAATTCGCATACCTCAACTCAACAGAGCTTAAAATAGGAATAGTCAAGATTTAATTTGAGATACCGGTTCCATATTTAAAAAATAAAAAATAAGTACCGCATGCTCACTGTTAAATCTTAAAATTAGTTATATAGATGTGAGCACAATTGTCTTGTGAGATTTTTTAATTTCTTAAGACAATAAAGTTTTTAAACCGATATTTGGGATAATGATCCCGCGCGCTTTGGTCAACAAGGGAATTCCTTCACCGACATGTTTAGACCAGAGTTTGATTATGTCCTGATTGCTAACTAAACAGATTATTATCCTGCGTTTTATGGTTAAATTGGGATAATGTGGTTGCGCAAATATAAAGCGTCATCAAACTTCATGCGCGGTATTGGCTTGACAAACACAGAAACTAACAGTTGATTACTCTGTGCCACAAATGAGTCGGTAGTTCTTTATGAGAACCAATAATAGTAGAGACAATATTTAGTTAACTAATGTTTTTTGAATCCGCCATTCAAGAGGACTCGACGCGAATAAATGAGTTACCTGAGTGAAGTGCATGTTGTGTTGCGGGAAATGCATTTGTTGTCGTGGTTGACCGACACCCTGGAACTGCGGCGCGCGCTGCACCACACTCTGCTGCTGCTGTTGTTGTTGTTGTTGTTGCTGTAGACAACAAAAAACACAAAAATCATTTACGATAACATCAACTCTAATATCTGAATCTGCTAATTATGAAGATATAATAAAAGGATATATAAAGGGAGTATACTTCGCGCATGGAGTATAGTTTTAGGTTATTAAAAACCCCACCTTTAGCTTCAATCTGAATTTTGACGTTGCGTTACACCGTCTTTGTTACAATGAATTTCATATTTAATTTTGTGTGACATTTCCCTAGTATTTCCATAGTCATTCCCTCCAACCTTATCCTCTTCTTAACATGGGTGCTTCCACACTATCACCTCGGCGCAGAAAATATGGCGATGCGTAGGTACCAATGGAGACGATCTACCACACAAGACGCCCGCAACCCGTTTACGCTCTTTTCGTACCTGGGTGTCGTGTTCAGATTCAGTCCGGTACGAGGCCGAGCCGATGCCAATGAAATAACGTCAAAAATTCGTAGTATGCTACGTTCATAACGGCCTGAATCTATGTTGAATCGATACTCGGCCTGTGACGATTTAGTAGGGCATTTGACATTGTATGTGCTAACAGACTATGGAATATGACGCGCTGTCATTCAATCTAGAGTTGAATCAAAATTGATTCAATTAGGACGAATTAAAAATAACAGACAAAAGCTGTAAAAATCGGCATTTGTGAGCCAAGCATATTGCCATATCGAATAGCAGACTTGGATCCCCTGGTTGCAGGGAGAATATCGAGTAATGCGGTATTCACCATGGACACATTTTTACCAAGAAGATTGACTTTTTAATCAATTGAATTACTAATAAAAAACATGATGCATACCACAATTACTTGATTACAAGGGCCTCGAAGTTTGAATCGTCCTAGTTCCTAAAAAGTGAACAAAAACAGAACAGACCTTACTGAAGATTTGAGTTCTAAATGGAATGTCTATGTCACATTTAACTTTAATTATGCAGTTTATTAAATGTAGGCAAATTCCAGGAAAAATTAATGCAAAACTCTTAAGGCACTAGTCTGGAACCATTGAAAAGTTGCCATATATTGTTCTCCATCTAAAAAACAAAGCGCTTGTCTTGTGGCACCATGTAGAACGATTGTGGAGGATTATACCATCATCATCAGTTTAAATTTATAACCAATTTAGATGAACGCTTTTATGCTTTTTCCAATGAATTGAGTCTTAGGCACTTGTGCCTAGTCCAAGGTCTTTAGAACCTAGTCACAGACCGCCCTACACTACATTTGCCGGAAGGCAGACCGTGTTTAATCAACTGATTTTTCTCTACCCCATTCGTTGTAGGTTGTGTGGAAGATATCGCCAACTCGATGCAACTTTAACTGATCTCTAACTCTGCGATGGTTGTGATAACCCAGTAATATATTGACTCCCGGCAATTGAACACTGTATGCATGATTGCGTGCTGTTTCCATACGATTAATATTGCTTATTTTAATCATTATTACTATAGAAACAGCAGTCTAGATTTATAATTATTCAAAGTATTCAGTCAAATCAAAATCAAATCAAATATTGTTTTATTTTTCACCTCACAAAAGGTTTCTTAAGCTAAAATATACACTTTAGTGGATACAAATATAAAACCTAACTTTGTGAGGGACTGGTGCCTGAAATAGGTTATAAAAACCTGTGACACAGGTCGCCAGGCTACCTCCCGCGGATAAGTAATAAATGTAGTGAAACCTTACAAATATCATAAAAGTTAAATGTGCATTATTACAAGTTGACATTCATTGTGTGAGTGGTTGTGTGGTGGTGTGGTACATTTACGTGTGTGTAGCTAGGCGGTGAGCGGTGGACGCGGTGAAAACAGTGTGATCAGTGAAATAATGTTATCCGTTCTTAATTATTCAAACTTTAACAATGTTTAATATCTTACCTGATGTTGTAGTTGCAATCTTTGTTGGTTTACAAACGGCATGAACACCGACCGCTGCTGTTGTTTATCATCTCCCTCTAACTTGACTTCGGATTTTATGGCTTGCATTGCATTCTATAAAATAACATGTTCAATTATCAACAAAATGTATGGATGGAAATATACTAATAATATACTATCTTCTCTTAGCCATGTGCGTCCACTGCTGGACATATGCCTCCCCCATATAGGGGGGATTTGCCAATACTCGCCACGCTTGACATGCGGGTTGGCGAGCGCAGTATGATTTACAATCCTCAGAAGGCGCTGCTGCCCACCTTATATAATATACTATGCCATTCTTGAAATGCTGAACATTGAACAAGTTATGGCGATTCGATTCTTTATCGATAAAAGAAACTAGTTCTTTGTTTATTTTCTAAAGGAAATTAAATTAATTACTGATGGAAAAGGCGTACTATACGATCCAAGAATACTTAGATGACAAAAATATATGAACTATAATGTACTTAAACTTAATAACTCGAATAACTACGACGCAATGTGTAAATATTTATATTAGATTTTAAGTATGACATATTATTAATGCCTGTTTCAATGTCTTATTATTATTATTACCATTGTATAGAATTGGATTGACATGAAATGTATTGTATAATTTACCTATTGACTAATTTATTAATTCTTAACCTATTAATTTGCATATCCAATAAGGATTAAGTATAGCGGCACAATAATTATACATTGAACAACATCTGCATTGAACTCCTGTACTTAGCAAATAAATAATTTGAAGTTAATAAAACAATATAAGACATCATCATAAGAAAACTCTGAAACGAAGGTTATCAATTACCCTTATCTAAACTCAGAAAATTTAGAAATAGTATTAAATAATTAAACCTGTAAAGCAAGATGCTGGTTTGTCGTGATTACTCGCTGTACTCCATCGCTGTAGATCTGCCCCCCTCCGGGAGTGGGAGGCGCTTCCTGCTTCACCTCTTGTATTTCTGTCTTCATCTCGCCCGCCTCAGACTTCATCTCAGTTTTGGTGCATTCAATGTTTTTCACAGATTTTTGCATGTCATTGTACATCTTATTGTCTTGACGTTGATGGTGTTCATCCCTATGAAAAGAAAATAAATTGTTGTAATGTAACAAACCGACTAGGACTCACGTGGTAAACACTGGAAAATTACTCTCCAACCAGTTTCGAACTTATTTGCAGTTCTTCATCTGGGAGTTATGATCGTGCCAGGCGGCGAGCGCGAGCCTCAGCACGTAACTGACACGTAACAGTTACGTGCTGAGGCTCGCGCTCGCCGCCTGGCACGGTTTGTTACATTACAATTATGGAAAAAAACTCGCGATAGTTTTCAGACTCAAAATAAATTGTGTTAGCATTTCACCTTTCTGTATTTTAACAGTGTTGATCACATTAGACACTCTAAATTGTTTCATAAACTTATGTGTATTGTCCGTGGAAAGGTTCATAGCTTAGTTGTCTACGGCTCAAAGTATTTGTTACAAAGAAACTGTAATCCTCGTGGATTTATTTGTAACAATAGAGTTATGTAATTAATTTTACCAAAGTATTTGTTACTGCATTGCAGTGATAAAATAGAAGTTCTGATACTAGAAAACATGATTAAAGAATATTCAACTCCACGGGCATTAAGGCCAGGCACTATTCAGCTACCTTTCGTTGTTAGTATTGGTGAGTCTCTCCTACTATATATCAACTGAGCTGAGCCCAACCTTTGGCTTTTCTAATACTAGTAGCTGCCAATCTTTGTGATATATCCATCAAAACATATTCTCGGTGAGCAGTCTTAGCACTTAAAATAAGTCGAAAACTTTAAATGCTAATTATTTTTATCTGGTAAAATGAAGTTGATGTTCATAACTTACTCCGGCTCACGTTTAGCGTATCGCTCCGGCACCTGCTCATCAGCCAGCTCCAACCCGTCGAGGATATGTTCTGCGTCGTTCAACGCGGCCAACTCTGGATCCGCGTATTCGAGTATATTGAATTGCTCGCCTATTTCAGCCGTCAGAGATTCCAGTAATTCTTCATCATCTTCCCCGCCGAGACCAGTTAAGATGTCACCGACCTGAGCAAGTAGATAACAGAAAAATCTTGTACCCAACATTCACGGATCACCTTTTTAGATTTAGATTTTTTGGGCGATGATTAGGTCTAAAAATGTTTACACATAAAGTGGAACAGAATTCTGAGAATATGATAAGATAAAGTAAAAGTTTAATAAAACAAATGTGCCACTGTGTTACATTCAAATTCGTAATACAATTTAAAGCACTGGGCAAATTTCACATTATTATATGTAGACCCTACCCACAATAAAAACGGTGTTTTGTGAAACCATGTTCTTTAATACAGTTGACCACAATCATAGCCCACTACGAAACACACTTCAAGGATGAACAATGGTGTGCGAATTTCTATTTAGAGCTTGTCCATCATATACAGAATCTTATAAACCTAACACTATGATTAACATTTTTTTAAATACTGTGTTCTTGCAGTAGAATGAATAAGGTATTCTGTAGTATATGGGGCCACTTACCACTTCCCTTTTACTTTATTGTAGTTAGCAAGTTTGCAGATAATGACATCTTACTGATAATGACGACCTACTTACTCGTATTTTAATTATCATTAATAGTTCTACCGTTAGTCCACTGTCTCCCTTGATGGTTAGTCATGGTGGAATCATGATAGACCAAGAATAATGACTCATGCTGCTACTATGCACGGTTCGTGGGTGCACGCATCGCCACCGTGATCATTACCGACCGAACCTGCCGTTCAGCACAGAATAGCACAATAGTACATGACTCGCGGTAACTATGGCCGAGTTAGGCGCATCCAACAGTAATAAAACGTACAAGGGATTTTCTTTTGTATACCTTTCCTTCTTGACAACACAAGCTTTATATATGTATTGTATAATGCTAAGATTTAAGCTATATTTAATGGTATGTATGTATGTATGTATAAATAAGTAGCTGGGCTATGTAATAGAGGCTTCATTATCCTCTCGATTTCATCGAAATTTTGTCGTAATTAGCTAAGTAATTCATTTTAATTCTCATTTTATTGAAAAACTGTTACAAAACACATGTTCAGGCAGCAGTCCTTGAGAGCCAGTAAGCATTCTAGGTATAACGTGATAACATCTTCGACCAGATCGTCATTGACCATGTGAGGAAGCGGTCAACCGCTAGATCTATACAGAATAATAATAATATGTACAATCCTGGAATCTTCAAGTCGCGAGTGAATAGGTACCTTCTTGCGTGCTAAATCCTAGACAGCGTCATCACTTAACATCAGGTGAGACAGTTGTCAAACGCAAACTTATAATAGTAAAAAAAAAAAAAAGAATATAAATATAAAAACAATATAAGTGTAATATTATTATATTACTTTTTGAAAGTTTTTTAACAAACGTAAACTCTCTTATAAACAAAACTGATCACAAACCTCTCCGATGTTTCCTGTGTCTTGTTCAAGTTTTTCCATTTCCCCCATATCCATCTCATCGTGACCATGATCGTGGCCTTCCTGTTTAGGTTCATTCATCGCTGGAAAAGTAAAAAATTCCTTTTGTTATAACAAGCTTTCTTGCTTAATCTTAGATCACATTATTCACTAATAATATCGGATAAAATGTGTTAAAGTGAAACTAATATAAAGAGTAAAATAGCAAAATTTATTCCCATGAATATCTGGGGTGTCAGTGGGCATATTTAGAGAATTTTTAACCGACTTCAAAAAAAGAAGAAGGTTACTCAATTCGCCCGTATATATGTTTTCATTCGTAAGTCTTTGTAAGAACTCGTAAGTTTAAAAATTCGTAAGACCTGGGGGAGAGTAGTCCACCGGCGCGGCGTATGAGAGGAAGTAATATCCCCCTCTCTTTGTACCGCGCGGCGAAAATGTATTCCCGCACTGCTGTTTCGATATAAATTGTCATGTGTGTGTACTATAGCTCAATAAATGAATATTGTATTGTAAAAGTAAATGATTTTACTTTTATACTGTATAACGTTATTGTTCAAGTTTTTACTTCTACCGGTACTCCCGGAGTGCAACCTGTTTTTTTTGTGTTGATCGAAACGCTGACTTAAGACATCGGAAAACAGAATTATAATTGTTTAATTTTAGACCAATATCTGCAGTACACTTTATCCGAAACCATGATAACAATGTAGGCAACTACCAGTTTAAAAAAGTGCGTAAATTACAATATGAAACTGTAAGGCACTACTTTTATTTACTGATAAATTGTCGATTACTGTACTCCATTCTAAAAACAAGGTGCAAATGTCTTGAGGCAACTTGTAGAACGAATATGGAGAATACACATCCCATACAGACTAAAAAAATCGTGTAAATATAACTTACAGCTCGCTTGGACGATGACGTTAGTTTTCTGCGCTTCCATGACCTGATGTTGAACTTGTCCTTGACTCATGTTCTGCTGCATTTGACCATCGGCAGACACGATGCGTTGGTGCATGATCACTGCAAGATCGAGAATTTATTTTAGCGCTAAGTTTTTCGTCGTATGACGGTGTGTGCATTTATTTCGTTTATATTGCTTGAGCCTCTGGATGCACTGCATCATAGATATCAGAAGTGTCAACGACCCCAATCTCATCGAAGAGGTAGACCTGTTAAGTATGCGTCAGAAATATTGGGACGCTGTGTATTTTCTACCGTAAATACAACGGGAAGTGTCCTGATTAGCGCTTCAACTTTATTCCAGCATCACGGCTTTACCACGAAACTAGCCGACACTGCTTGAAAGCTCAACCACGTATCGACTCATGGGAGTCACATACTATGCGATTCTACCGATCGTTTTTGAAAAGAATAAAAGTTAAAAGCGGTAGTACCCACTGATCTATTGAGACTGATGTGGTTGTGAGGCGTTTATTACTAGTTACAGTAATAATTACTAGAAACTTGTTTGTTAACATTTACACGTAGAGTAAGATTTAGAAAAAACCGTAATTTAATTAAAGTACCAGATTTTTAGGAGATACACTCCATATGTATATATAGTTTACTTCCTGATTCTACTTAGCCTTAAAAGTCAAAACTATTCAAGGCCTGTGTGGATTTATTACTCTGAACTTGAACTCTGTAGTATGTAATTTAAAGCTGTTAATGAAATAAAATAATCATGGTATATTGGTATTGTGACTCACGATGTTCCGCGCGATGAGGGGGCACGGAAGCGACGCCGACAGCCGGGAGCATGGGATGGCGCGCGCGCATCCCCACCGGCAGCGGCGGACGGAACTGCGGGCCCTCGCCAACCCTGCCGCCCACGCCGCCCGGCACTTCGCCGCCCTCGCCTTCTGGCACACACATACACAACATTGCGTCGTACTCATTTGTTGCCGAAGCAACGGGACAAAATCAAAATAGAAATGTGTACCTGGGTCACACTTAACATTTTAGAATAGCTAATAGGTACACGTAAGGGCAGCTGATGAAATAATTATTTAAATTTCGAATTAGTAACTGTATGGAAATCTATTGATGTTATGAATACATTATGTCATTTGTTTTCACAAATGGGCAGCAACTTAAACATTCTGCCATGCGTTGAATTAGATTTGACTGGACAAACTGGTCCACGACTGGTCATCGTGGCTTAGTCGTCAGTAGCGTGACTTTTGGTCATTGGGGACTGTGGGTTTAAATCAAACAATTATGTAAAACAGTTTGTCCCGCATCTTGGATGTTTGTTGTGATGTTATTGTATGTGCCCATGTCTCGCGCGACACAGGAAATCCTAGTGAGGAGAATCAAATGCGATTACAAAAAAATCGTTCCATCATTTATTACGGGTTTAGTTGCGGGCTTACTCGACAAACAATGTTGCGATAAACTTCGATTGGCACATGCGACATGCATGACAAAGCCATAAAAAGCTCCGAATATGGTCTAAACTATAATCGGAATCCTCCGACTTACTACGTGACTAATTCCCGTGTTCAATACAATTATAATTAACAGGAATTAGTTTTATGGCGCAGTTGATGCTGCGTTTCTAACAAGCGTATAAAAGATCCCTGAAGAAGAGTAGGTCCACTGCTTCAGTCAATGGTTCCATCGCATGCGACGGTGCTTAGAAGGGAATGGAGACTACGTCTAAAAGCATTAAAAATAAGGCTTCTACAATATTCAGATTTTAATTTTCCAAAAACTTTTTTCATGGCCCCCGTAGTGGCGAAAGCGCTTTACAGAAACACTTGTAAACATTACGATTTACGCTTGTACTCACGTTGCGGCCACTTGTCTGGATGTCGCTGAAGCAGATCTCTCAGCTGCCGGTTGAGATCCTCGCTGCCGGCGCAGTGCAATGGGAACCGTGTCGCCGGGAATGTGCTCCTAGGGGCTTCAGTAGCGCCCGACGCTGGGCCTGGGCCTGGCCCTGGGCCCGGGCCGGGACCGGGCCCCGGAACGGGCCCTGCGGGAGAAGTGCTACCGTCGGGCGCGCGGAGACGTTGCATCGCTGCTGCATCGAAATGGAACACATCTAATATTGGTTAGATTTCTTTATAAAAACATTTCGTTAGGATCATTGCTCATCAATAATTTTATCGGATCGTACACGAAGAGTAAAGGCTATTTACAACATTTGTTTTGGACCTATTAATCATGTCCAAGAGCGGATTTTTATTCATATTATTTTCTCAAAAACCCGCCAAATTAAATTTGTATAACAAGTTAGCGCACACTTAGCAACTTAGCCGGAATTTCTCATTCCATATTCAGTTTTAGTCAGAAAAGTAGCGGGCACGTCTTTTTTTTTAATGGACATTTTACAGAATATTATATAAGCCATGATGTATAAGGATGTTACAGATCAACACTTTGACGCCACGGCGTTTCAAAAAGAACCTACCTAGACTGGCAATCGAGAGGATGCGGATTAGTCACAGGTAGTGAGTCAAACACGCACTTGACGGTTTTTAAAAAAGCCATTGACGAGCATCTTCAAGGATATTTTTTCATAGTATAAAACCGGCCTGGTAAAATGTAAGAACGTTGTGTGAGGGCAAATTTACCTTGCATCCGTTGGTCGTGTATAATCTGCTGCTGCTGCTGCGTCTGCTGCAGCCGCTGCTGCTGCAGGTGCTTCCACTGGCGCTCCTGCTCGGCCTCGCGCGCGCTGCGCTGCTGCCCGCACGGCCGCTCCGGCTCCTGCACACGCAACATGCTGGCTCATTGTTCTAGCCTAACTAGGATCTGTCGATCTATAACCGAGGGTTGATATTCCAACTACGTATTGTTCTGGATGCATGCAAAAGAATTATCTTACTTTCAGTCGATCATCGCGATTTCTGTATTATGGACCGAAGGCTTAATGTGCCTTCCGAAGCACGGAAGCATTCAGCTGAACATGCTACTAGAGGCCACCCAGTGACAGTTTTTCAAACTTGAGGGTGGTAGCCAGCCAGGCGGGTACTCGAAAGTACCCTACTACCATGCTGGGCATTTGATAACGGTGTTACCTTCACCGGAAGCTCGAGCTGTTGTTGGGGATCGAACTAGTGTCCGTCAGTTTGACAGCCGACGCTCCTCCCGCTGAGCTATCATCGCTTCAAAACTCCAGGAGTGCCGGCAGAAGTAAAAACTTGAACATTAACGTTGTGCATTTTTGAATATTTTGGAATGGTTACGGAATAATTTCACACGAATTGCTTTATTTATCAGTATAAAATACATATTATCATTTATGTGTTAAGATACAATATTTATTTATTGCGCTATCGTACACAAATATGATAATTTAGGGCATACATTTTCGCCGCGCGGTAGAAAGAGAGGGGATATTACTTCCTCTCCTACGCCGCGCCGAAATGTCTACTCTCCCTCCTCCTTACAAATTTTGAATCAATTCACGTATTCTGACGCGAGTTTAACCTTTTTATACCCATGCCAAAAAGTGCACAACGCCTCTAAAGAAGTATTTGTGTAATATCACATTGTGACCGTACGAATATCCGCAGTGATACAGTGAGTGTGTTTTGTAGAAACATGCAATCGAGTTCTAGTGCCAGTGGTACCCGTAGCAAAAGACTAAAAAAGAGGGTAGACTTGTCTGTCCTTAACATTTCAATATATTTTTACATCGACCGCTTTCTTCAGTCTCTCCGTGATCATGGTGCGTGGAACCGCGCCGAAATATCGGGAACTCAATCAAAATCTAAATCATGGTGCGTATCCCGTATTAAACATATATTATATATATTTTTATTGCCTCTAAAGAAGTTTTCACTATAAAAATATGAGTAGCGAATGTTTGTGTCAAATAATAAATACTTTTTCATACAATTGGTACACCACTGCCGCACGACCCGCCACCGCCGAAGCTCGGATGTGAAACCACCACCTGCCGGAACAAAGAACACCAAGTTACTGTTAGCCCACACTCTATCGGCTCGTTCGGAACTCATTGACGATGCTGAACTAAACTACCTCTACTGTAAAGCCAGTTATCAAAACATACCTATTTCTTCCCTCGACAAGCAGGGAGATATGATTCTCATGCATTATGTTCGAATGGATCTCAACTCTACATATAGATAATTTAACAAAACGACCCGTTTATCGATCGACGTGTGGCAATAGCCAGCCTTATCGTCGAAAGCTTTATGAGTGTGAGTTAGCTGTAACAATTGGGCTGTGTTTCGGCAGGAGACGAAATCACACCTGTCCTTCAGCAGAAAATTGTACTATGTGTGTATGTTATTCCCTTCTTTTACTATATTATTCATACTATTTTGGTAATTTGGTGAAGAACATAAATACTAGAATACCACTATCACATCCTTGTTTATGAACACACTATATATATATATATATATATATATATATATATATATAGACGGACTGGAAAAGCATTGGTTCATCAATGATGATTATGAAATTATGTACGGTGAAAGCCAGCTATTGATATTATATATATGTGGTATCCGGCTTTACTCACGTTTATAGTCGAAGTTTCGACCTAGGTAAAGCCGGATACCACATATATATAATAATGTGTCAAACTCAGGAGAATTTCCAATCAAAGACAGCTATTAATAATTCCTATAGTTGAAATATCAACACATGCCTCGTTTATGTCTCGTACCTTACCCATGCTGTGACTATTCGTCCAAATTATTTAAATACTCCTATTCTGCTTACTATAGACATTTTTTCCTAGTAAGTTTTAATACTAAAATAAAATTATATAAAATATATTTGACCTGATGATGAATACACCTATAAAACAATTTACACAAAAAAAACAATATAACCAACTCAACTATATTTACATTTCTTATTGTCAAGTAGGTACACATGCATGCTAGTATTCATATAAATATTACATAAGTAAATAAATACACAATGTAATTCATAAATTAATAAACGTTAACTTTTACAAATAATAAATAAATGCCTAAATTAATCCAAACTTAGAGTAAAATGCACAACTTAATTAATAGTAAAGTATGACTTTAAAACATATTACCATTAGTTAATGTTTTATTTATAGGAAAAATACAAGAATCCTGAAGTGGAATAGTATGACCAAATACCTAGGAAACTATTACTACATAGTATAAAACAAAGTCGCTTTCTCTGTGTATGCTTAAATTTTTAAAACTACGCAACGGATTTTGATGCGTTTTTTTTAAATAGATAGTAATTGAAAAGGTAGGTTTATATGTATAACATCAATTAATGACATAGGCTATATATTTTATACCCGTGCGAAGCCGCAGCGGGCCGCTAGTTAAACAATAAAATGAAGTAGTATTTTATAAGTGCTCTACACTACGGGACCGCTTGTACAAGGACTTCTCAATACGCCAAAAATAAGTTTTGTACATTTTAGTCAATAGGATTAAATTTTAAAAGAGACAGTGGTAGTCATTCTTTTGAATTGAATAAAACTAAACTAAAATTCTGGAAAATAAATTCTTCTATGGTTACGACAAAGTCCAAAGTAGTTATAGGACACATCAGTAACAACACTAAAATAATATCTTCTTATTAAAATGGATGGTAGTTTTAGGTAAAATATTTGGCACTAATGCAATTGGCCAGAAATTGAATAAAACTCGTTCAATAATAGAGATAGCGCTTTATTGAGTTATACGAATTTTAATTTTAGCGTAAATATTATAAGTTATTTCAGTTTGAATAATTTTAGTGAATTTTAGTCAGTTTGAGTGATTAACAGAATTAGGGCCACTAATGCTTTAAATATTTCTAGAGTGTAGTCGAAGAGACTTGTGTGAGCGGCCCTCAAACTGTCATGTGTACTTGTATGTACAATAATTGTATATCATACACTAGTTTTGAAAATATGTACAACAAACAACTTAGTCTAACTTACATAAATCAAGCTTTACAAATGAGCATAAATTTGCAAATTAACCGGTAACTACATCAAATGTTAGAAGTGTTAGCACTCCGTAGCCAGCCACCAAACGCGTCCAATGTTAAAGCCAACACTACCAAGGCAAAGCGAAACCAAATAAAATTTAAAAAAAACACAACATTACGGGTACGGGACGTGAATCCCGGAGGCGGTCGAATGGGGAGGGCAACGACCTCGAATAAAAACAAAGCTTAAACCAAATCGAAACAAAGTAATCACACCAGCTTACAACGAACAGCCATTTACATTTTTATAATTTGTTGGGTGATTGATGACAGAACTCGATAGAATATACGGGATGTGGTAAGAGGCACGTGGTGTGTCGCGCGATCACCCAACAACTTTTCGAAACGCAACTCGCACACACACGAGCTGATCATATTGCATCCTGATTGTATTTCAATCGTATTGTGGTGAGTACAATGACATTACTAAAAAAGGACGATAGGTTACGCTCTAAAATCACGTAACTAATAACTGAACCTGATATCTACCTATATACATCTACAGTGAAACGCACAGAGTTGTTTGTCAGAGCCTTTTGTCTAGTTATAAAAAATATTTAGTAAAACCATACGTGGTGCACGTCGGTCCGATTGAAACTAAATCAAATCATAACCTATTTTTTTTACGATTATGTGATCCACACTCCAGGAGCTACTGCCTCATCTACCTTTTTTAATAATATCAATGGGTGAGTATGTACTTTGTCGGTTTGTGAAAACATGTAGTGAGAAAGTTGTCGATGTGTGTACTGTGTATCTTGAATGTTCTAAAGTAAAATATAAACTGACTTACAATTAATAGAAATTTGTACTTTTTTCTTCTTGTTGTCCTTATCCGAGACAGAGACAAAGATGGAAGAGGAAAACGAAAGCACGTTTTCCTCTTCCATTATTTTCTATCATTAGTCGTCGAAACGTTTTAGATAAAAGATCGCCACGGAATCAATTGCTAACAGAGAGGTTGATCATAACACTCAATTTGAATTCTTCTTGAGATTCGTGAGCTCTGTATACAGTATATCATGTTGTGTTTGAATGCAGTAGATGTGTGTGTGATTAACGTAATGTGTGTTGGTGTGCGTGTGCGTGTGCGAGCGCGGACGCGAACGCGGGCGCGGTACCGTGTTGGCGGCGAGAGGTGGTGCGGGTGCGGGTGCGGGCGCGGGCGCGGGGGGTGCGGGCACCGCCGCCGCCGCCGCCGCCGCGGGCGCAGGCGGTAGAGGCGGTGGCGGTGGGTGCTGAGTCGCGGCGAGGCGCGGCAGCGTGCGCATGATCTCTGAGGGGGTGAGCACGCGGATGTGCGCGTCGGCCTCCAGGAGCCCCGCCGCCGTCACCGTCACGTTGGGCGCGCGCACCCCGCCCGTCGCCGTCCCCGTCCCCGGCCCCACGGCCGGTGTCGGCGCGCCGTGACCCGCCACTCCCGTCAGCGGGAGCGGGAGCGGGAGCGAACTGCCTGCGCTCGAGGCGGGCGGCGTGCTCGAGCTCGGCGACGCGGTGCCGGTGCCGATGCTAGCGCCAGTACCGGTGCCGCAGCTCTCGCTCTCTCCGCTCGTGCTCTGTCGCGTCTTTATCGCTTAGAAATCCGTCGGAGACGCCGTAGCGACCTCCACTCGCGCTCCTTATACTCGCTTAATCGTCGAATCTTTTATTGCCCTCGCATTTTTTAGTTTGTTTGGAATCTAAACCATCTCAACTCTACGTTTTACCGTGGACTTTTAATATCTGAATCAGACTTTCAAGATTTTATATTTATATACAACTTACAAAAAAAATGGTAATCTATAAATCCGCAACAAAATGACTTTAGATGCCATTAAAACCCAGTTACATTGACTCAATAATTGATGTAGGTTGAAGTATATATTTGAACTACACCATATTAGTTTATCTACACCATCTTTTTTATTAATAATATATTGGAATGTGGTAAGAATGTAAATAATAAAAAACATGTGGCTTTTCTCCGGCCAACCCGCAAGTATGCATAGTGAATCCAACTAATTTAACGACCCCATTTATTTAAGGCAAAACACTGTAGATCCTGTCACTCATACGCAACTGCACGGGACTAATAAGCATACTCTTATACATGTGCTCTGGTGAACCTACATATATTTACATTTTTGTACTAGCAATGGGGCAAGCGATAGAATCTACAGCATTTGTGATCCTCCTAACAGCTAAATAGCGGTGGTATTTAATTGAACCCATCTTATTCATCAGATATACGATTCACTCAAAAAGTACATAGTGAACACGGGGCGTATAGAAGTGATATTGCTCCGATACTTGAACATCGTCATTTTCAATTGGTTTTAGTGAATTGAGGCAATTGCACTTCTTCACAAAAAGCCCTAAATTGGTTCCCATTAGGTGACACTGCCAGTTGGTAAGGTACTCAAAGCTGTTGATTTGGCAGAAGATGTATCCCAATACAGGTAACATTTTTACACAATTAAACTGACAAAAACATTTAACAGAATATGTAGGTTCGGATTATACATATATATAGGTTCGTAACCACCAGACATTATTGTTTGCTGATTGTAAATATAGAAGCTAGAAACCATAAACAGTAGTTATAGAAAAACTAAATCCCTTAATCAGTGTTTGTAATTTCAGGGTACTTAGTTTCATAAAATAATGACCAATGTTACTTCAATGAAATCAAGACAGGTTGATATATCTAGAAAAAGGGGGTTAAAACTAACAAAGGTTACATTGCAAATATGAAGTTCAGTTCCGATGCCAAACCAACAACGCGAGTTGCTGACCAATAATAACACACATAAACATGGCGGATAAGTGATAGTTGGGTTAGCACACACGCCAGAAACACACACAAGCGCACATACCTGTTGTGATTTCTTCATTCTTATCGCACTTCTGTTGTCTCTCGCCTTTTGCAAATAAGGCGATTTTTGGTCGGAGGGCAGTGCCCTCCATTTCTTGAGAATTTGCTTGCAGCGATCCACCCAGTTAGGGAATTCACTTTTCCATTCTGGATGGTTAGTGTTAGCGTACAATACAGCAGATATTGTAGCCGCTGAGCCAAGAGCTGAAATTAATTAATTAGGTTTTAATTTCAATTAATTTACAGATCATTGTCTTTAAAATAACATTTAAACTTGGTATTCATAGGACATTTTTGAGCAGAGAACTGAACTTTTATTTATTTTTATATTATAAGTAACAATATATAAGTCTAAGTTGTAGGACGCAAGGTTATCTACTCGTGATTTGAAGACTCCAGAATTGTACGTATCAGGAAACACAGATTCCGGCATCTTAAACCATAGCCCCACAGCCTTTTTGGAATGCATTATCTGAGGTTTTTATATATGTCGTTCATAACGACATGATCCAATGATGATCAGGACACGCGCGAGAAACATTTAAGATTTGCTGCAGGCCCCGGCTTCGTACGGGATAATAAAGGTATTTATTAGTATAAAAATATAAACATCAGCACACTCATTGCACTAGCAAACTCATTTTCTCAGACTTATTTTGAAAATCCTACTACCGCGAAAAACCCCTTTTAAATTTTGTAGTATACATATAGCCTATGACACTCACAAATAACGAGGATTTCTATTAATAAAAGATTTTTCAAAATCATTCAGTAGATCCAGCGATTACTCCCTACAACCTCACAACTTTACCTCTTTATAATATTAGTACAGATTCATTGTTGCAGAGTCCTATCTTTAAAGCATTTCTAAAGAAGGTCCTCTAAAAAATAATGGTTTCTGGCAACAGGGAGAGCCAATTGGATGCCAAGAAGATCAGACAAAATTAATCCACATACCATTGACGGACACGAAACAGAGGTGACTGCACCGCCTTGTTCAGAAATTGAAAGATTTAACACCAGCATAGCGCAAGATATGTCAAAGATAGACCAAATAGAGTACACTAAATAGAGTATGAAACTGAGATTGCGAAAATTGGAGAACATTTTACCGAGTTCAGTATTACTACAAAGTTTGTCAAACTACTAAAATATTTTTTAAATGCAAATTTTCATAAATGATGTCTTAACTCTCCACTTTAACAAAATAATACTGCAATGTTATAGAGGATCGGAGAACTATTTCTAGGTAAACAGTATTATTTGTTTGTTACAATGCAATGTTTTTGTATTAAAAAATAATGCCAAATAGTAAAAATAAAAATGTATACCTATGGACCTATAACCCGGCCGTCGCATTCTTCCAGTTCATGAAAGTTAATATTAAATTATACTTAAGGAACACGTTTTTTAAGAGCTGTAACAAAGCCACATTTCGAAACGGAACACAGCATCAAGGCGACAAAGGTACAGTTCTTACTCTCATCAGCTCTCATTTTCTCAGCGCTGCGCTGGTTGTAGGAAGGTGGCGGTGCTTGCGGCTGTTCCCCCCACCCGCCGCCCACGCCCCCACCCGCGCCAGCGCCGCTATCCGAGAACAGTGGGCTCAGGGCACTGTTGCTGCTGTAAACAATGTAGTGCAATGCAATCATTCCAACATTTTTACCTTTTCCGATTCCAAGAATAATTGGTTTTGTAAAGATCCTGAATCTAAAATGTACCTACTATTGGCCCTTAAGCAAGCCAAACAAGTTGATAGGCACCACCAATGACGTTTACGTCAGCATCCAATTTTCACTCTATTACTGCGGTGGAACGAATAAACGAAGAATCCTACCAATAAAAATGTCAGCTCATTGGTATTATCAAGGTCGCAGGTATCATCCATATCTAGCGCTTACCGGCTGCTTTGATCACGACATTAGAGTGATAATTCCCTAAACCAATTCATATTCACAGATCATTCAAAGTATATTTTACAACTATAGCCTGTATAAAATACCTGTATGTATACATTTGAAAATGAAACTAAATGAAGCTAAGCATGTTAAGTTTAATTACACAAAGCAGAAAGTTTTCTTTGATTCTGATGAAGATTACGCAACTAGTTTTGATTGTGCCATCATGGGTACACCGCGTGCACCGATATTTTCCCTTTTGGAAGTTGTCACACACTGCCCCGAGTAGCTACAATATGGGATTCTTCAAAAGGAGAGTTAATAGTCAGGATTGGCAATGTATCGTAATGCTCCCAGTGTTACAGATATCCATAGGCGACGGTGATCGCTTACCGTCATACGACCCGTACGCTTGTTGCCACTCATATCATTAATAATAATAGTATCGTATGAACCATAAAATTATACTTTCATAAACTATATTTTCTCTCACTAAAGTGTTGACGATTGGCAAGCCATCCACTAACGCAAAGTAACAAACAATTAATATAGCGTAAAGTTTCCGGTTCCTAACGATAACAAAATTTGGTCTAATTGGTGAATGCACCCATGTACTGTGAAAACAATATTCTTATCACAACATGTTTTCCTGTCCCACTCGTTTCCTCAATAGTCATCGCAGTACTCATACTGTTCATAAACATTTATCATTCTTCACTCAGTCCATACCTTCCTCGGCCTTTCTCTACCGCTGGCTGTGAGAAGATTGAAATATATTATATAGATAGTAAAATACTGACCGTGCCGTGGTGGTACCGGCCTAGAATAGTATTCCCCCATCTCTTCCCGCGGGTGCCGTAAGAGTCGGCTAAGGGATCACGTACCAGGAGGTGGGCAGCAGCGCCTTCTGAGGATAGCGAAACCATACTGCGCTCGCCAACCCGCCTACCAAGCGTGACGAGTATTGGTAAATCCCCCCTATATGGGGAGGCATATGTTCAGCAGTAGAAATGCCATGACTGCGATGAATGAATGAAAAAAGAACTGACCTGCTTCCGAAATCGGTGTGGTGATAGGGAGATGCATAGGTGTCCATCGGGCTCTGAAGCTGTTGTCGCTGTTGCGAGTACGGCGTGCTGGCCATCGAGTTAACATACGATACAGATGACTCTTGAGACTCCTATGGGAAACAAGATATATAAGTAAAACGGATTAAAAAAGATTGAGAAGCAACACTACTCACTGATATTAACATTCACACAAGGTCTCCAGGTCCCAAACTAGGCAGAGCCTGTACTGTGGTAACCTGATGACTGATATATCTACTTATATATATATATATATATATATATATATATATATATATATATATATATATATATATATATATATATATATATATAAGTAGATATATATATATATATATAAGTAGATATATATATATATATATAAGTAGATATATCAGTCATCAGTGTATGAACATGTCTGTTGTACCTGTGTCTGGGTATATATATATATACCCAGACACAGGTACAACAGACATGTTCATACACACAAATGTTTGACCTGTCCGGGAATCGAACCCGGGACCAGCGGTTCAGAAGGCAGAGTGCTACCGACTGCGCCAACCGGCCAGTCGTATGTCATATATCTTTGGAGTCATTGCCAATTTTACTTTTTTTGAGGTATTTAATAAATAATAATTTCCGATCATAAACAATGTTAGATGGATTTAGTACGTTATTCTGACTGTATTAACTGTATGTAATAGGAATGATGACCTTTTTTTAGTATCTTAAATTTAAAATTATTCAGGGCACCAAAGAACACATCTGGCTTTTTAAAATACTTCCCGTTTGAAAAGAATGCAAACACACTCCTTAAGAGTGCTGAAAGAAAAGAATGCGGAATTTAAAAAAAACTACCAAAAAAATGGAACCGACTTCAACACTAAGTGTGAAATAACTTGTTGAAGTACCATGATAGTTCAAAAGTAACTATTTTCAAAATATTGTGAGCATGGTACCGACTTTGACAACTAATTTCACACTTTTGCGTGTTGAAGTTGGTTCCATTTTTGGTAATTTTTTTTTCACCCTTTTTAGTGACTTTTCCTTTGCACGGGATCAATTTTTACTGTGTATGTTCACCGATTTCTTCACCTGCAACTATAATGCCATCGACTTATGCGTAGCACTATTCAGTTATTGGAGTGTAACCCAAAAACTGCTTATCCAATTTTGATGAAATTGAAATAAGACCACACGGGAAGCACCAGCTTTCAAATAAAAAAAGAACGATCATAATCGGTAATAGATCACATGCATAATTAAAATGGATATGAATCCACTCTAAACCTTTGAGGTAACAAACATAAAAAAGAAAAAGAAAAAAATATACGGGACGAATTGAGAACCTCGTCCTTTTTTTGAAGTCGGTTAAAAAAAAATCATACCGATGATGTAATTTAAGTGTACTATGATTAACTTATGAAATTTAGACACTACGGTGGTTCTTTTTTTTGTTTTGCTTTGTTATAAATGTATTTATAACAAATTAAAAAATTTTAAGTCACGAGTGAATAGGTGAATCTTCTAGGCAGGCGTGCTCCATCGTAGACCGCATCATCACTTAACATCAGGTGAGATAGTGGTCAAACGCCTGCCTATTCCCAATAAAAAAAAAAATTTTTTCGTTGTCTATTGACATCGTAAAATAATTCACAATTGCTGAATAGTGCTCATTATTTTTTGTTAATTTGTGAAATTGACTTTAATTATTAAGAACTAATCACTACCTTATGATTAAACTATACCATGTTTGACTTGTAAAGTTATATTACGAATAAACTGATTACGATTATGATTAATAATTACTGTATGTACGTAACATAAGTTCGAAATGCAATACTTATTTCATATTTAAATAAGTTACTCTCTTGAAACCTTTCTCTGCGTAAGTATTACCTATTTCCCAGATTAGTATAAATCGTAAATACTTAACAACGCAAATATTTTCTTAAATAACTTACTTCAGTCTGGTTTACTCTATTTTTTCTGTAAACTATGAGTAACTACTATTACTAATATTCATTACTTATTTTATTTTCAAAATATTGAGCTTAGATTATAATTTCTGTGACAAGGGTGATCAATATTCGTATTTTTTTATATATCTGAAAGTGTATATTTTAAAATTACACTTAAGTAAAAATATATTTGTAGTCCTCATAACAATCCCTTCCATCCATGTAACAGGCATCCATAGGCAACGGAGATCGCTTATTATCAGGCGGCACGTCCGCTTGTTTGCCAACTTGTACATAAAAGAAAACTTTGTAAAGAACTAAAAGTGAAAATTTTAGTCCTAGCAGTGCCATTGTAATATTTAGATATTATGTTGACAATATCTATCTATAGGCAGGTAAAGCTAGCCGAACTGAGTTGAGTCGGGATGAACAGTTGAATGGAATGGTTATGAAGCGTAAGCTAAACCTGAGAGTCATCAGTGAGCACGCCCTTGAATATCTCGTCGACGTCGTTGCTGTCCATATCGGGAAGGGTGTCGCGGATCGTGTCCAGATTCACGCCCAGCAAGGAAAGGTCGTCTTTGGGCGATATTGTAGAACCTTGTGAAGATCCACCGGCTTCTGCACATACATTTATGGTTTAATAAGAGGTATCCTTTGTTAATTATTATTATTTATTTATGTCAGGTCGTAGACCCATCACTTAAAATACTTCTAAAATATAAAAATACAGGATAATAATGCAAGTGTACAGTGTGCATACCCACAGTGTAGTCGCATGCAATGAGCTAGCAATGCGCTATCCCACCTATCAACCAGTGTTTTAAGAATGAATGTTAATGACTTATTATATAAAAGAACACGGGAGTTGAAGAATCGTGCCGTGACGTCATTTAAATAGCATTAATTACTAATCAATTTCATTAGGGCACATGTTAGGGCTGGCGCCGCGGCTTGCTTTCGGCGGAGCAATTGAAACGGCGAAAGTATGCTAACCTAGGTAGTGGTTACATATTTGAGCCTTTTGGGGTCGAGACATTGGGCCCGTGGGGAGCTCATCGGATTTTCCAAAACTTATCAGAGCGTTTGATCGATGCGACGCGTGACTAAAATGCTGGCACATATTTGGCTCAACGATTCTGCATTGCAATTCGGGGTAACATGCACGCGGGTGAAACCGCCGAGCACTACTAGTATTATAATATGGGTGTAACAGTTAACTTTTTTAAGACGAAGATTGACTAACAGAGGCAGTATCAATATCTGTATTCCTCAGGAACAGATTATGATACCACCATTGGCATAGGAACAGTCATTGGAGGCGAGATGGTATGATGCAATCATTCCGCTGGGACTTATTGTTTGTTATCTTGACAAAAATATCACTTGATGTTCAGTGATTATGCGGTTGACAATAGTGCGGTTGACTAGTGCAATGCCTACCTGTCATACATCTGTCAATAGCAATATGATCTATTATGATAATGGCAGGGAAAACATTAGATATGGATTATTTCAAATTTATTGTGCTATTAGAATAGAGCTTATATCTTAATAGTGACAAATATACAAATCTCACCACTAATAGTATCGGTCTTCGTATTCATAAATCCGCCTTGATTGTCACTCCCTGGCAGTGCTTGGTCCGGCTCGGCTTGTTGCGGGCCCAGTATAGCGTTTTTCAGCGCTGTCGAATCTTCCGTATGTTTCAGCTGGCATTCGTCTGTTTCCGGCTTTATTTTGATGTCATCGGCGATGTCATCTTTATCTACTTTCGGTTTTAGCGCGTTTAGCACGTCGAGCTCTTCCTGTAATAACACAATACAACAGAAATTCTCATATTTAATTCAATGCACTGAAAACAATGCAACAAAGTCAGAGCAATACTGTTCTTATGCTTATCTTGACTCAACTCTATATTAACGTGTCAAACAATAGCGACCTACAGGCGTATTGACGTGTAATGACTCTTACCAATAAATTGAGTTTTAGTTCGAATTTCATATTGGTATCAGTAACAAGATTCGAACTAATATCTAAAACATAAAGCTAATTATATATTATTGCGGATTTGCTATCTGCAATGACCTATATATAATTTGAACTAAGACCAAGATAGAAGTTAAAAACATCAAAAACACCTAATACATATAAAATTGTCTCATAGTGAAGTGCAACAACATCCATTCCATTCATTTTTCCAATTATTACAAAATGTATACCTAATCCGGCAGTGATGACTTACGGAACTGAAACGTGGTCTCTGACTATGGGCCTTCTGAACAGGCTCAGAGTCACACAACGAGCTATGGAGAGGGCTATGCTTGGGGTTTCTCTACGTGATCGAATCAGAAATGAGGAGATCCGTAGAAGAACGCAAGTCACTAATATAGCCCAGCGGATTAGCAAGTTGAAATGGCAGTGGGCAGGGCTTATAGTTCGAAGAAACGATGGCCGTTGGGGCCGAAAGGTTCTCGAATGGAGACCACGGACTGGCAAGCGCAGCATAGGACGGCCACCGACCGGGTGGACAGACGACCTGACTAAGATCGCAGGCAAGGGCTGGGTGAGGGCCGCTTCCAACTGGTCCTTGTGGAAATCAATGGGGGAGACCTATGTCCAGCAGTGGATATCCTATGGCTGAGATGATGATGATGATGAATCCGGCAGTCAAAATAATGCTTGTACAGAACAAAACAAAGACTACACCTTGGCGAGGCGTTTTACATGCCTCTGTAATTACTACGCTTGCTAAAGGTACAAGTTCGGCATATTATATTCAGACATATTATGTTATGCCACATGACAAGTGGATGAATGAATTTAGTGCTTACCTGATTCAAAGATATAACGAAAGACTGGTCATGATCGTTCATAGCCGTCAAAGCAGCGAGTACATCTTCCCCCTCGCTATCAGAGTTCTCGAGGTCGATTTTGAAGTCACGCAGTTCGCGATACCCCTCGGGAGTCGGGGGGCGGAGGGAGCTGCTTCCAGGGCTTTCAGATGGATTGGCTAAAACATAATAGTTCTTAAAAAATTCTGAGCAGATTTTATCATGACCAATTTACTTATTTTTATACTCGACGTTTCAAACACATTTCAGTGATCGTGGTGGTACTCGAGACGACCACAACCACCACCACCACCATTTCATTTCAATATAATTATAGTAATTGTATGTGTGAATGTAAATAAAACAATATAGGTAATAGTTAGTAGACAATAATAATAATAGTATTTTTATCCATAATAGGTTACAAATACTACTTATTAACTAAAAATATGTTATTTCGTTGTGATGAAAAAGAACAGGAGACTTAACTAGGTACTCCTAAACCTGTCCTCGGATTACGATTAGGTGTTCAATATAGGAAAGCATAATCTAGTAAACTATGAAAAGAAACACACAAAAACTAGCAATAAAGAGCTTAACACTAGGCTATAAGAAGAACCCCACACAGAAGCTATGATCATAATAATTCATTAGACATCATTTTTCTTATATAGTGCCTTCAAAGTATGACCTTATTTTACGACCAACAGTAAATTTTCAGTTTCATTGTACGTCAAAGATTGTAACCACTTGTAAGTAATCCTCTTAACTTCTTTCTTTGTGATTGCATTTATTGAATGAGGTTGTATACCGTGTTGTATAATCTACTTCTATGGAAGCTTGCTTTTGTAAAAGTTTGCCGTAAAATCGTACTTAGAATAAATAACTGCCTTACTATCAGGACTTTTAGAGTCTTTGTTTAGTCCAGCAGTAGGAAAACCTCGGCTTAAAGATTTTTTTTATTATTCTCTAGATTTAAATCATGTGAGCCTTGGGTGTTCCTCCCCATGCCAACATACGATACGATATAACTGACTGGCACAGAGACTGGTACACAGTTTTAATAAGGTTTTGTCATTAAATACAAAAAATTGAATAATGTTAATGCAACAGAAGGTGAATAAAAGTAATTATTTTTATTGATTTCTTATATATTTACATATATTTTATTTTTGGTCCATATTATATTTACTTATTTAGTAATGTTTATTACATATACATTCAAGCACTATTCATAAAGTTGCGATGCTCTACAATAAGTGTGTGCGTTATATTTATACAACAAATTACAGACAATGTATGGTTTGGCATAATTTTCGCACAGCATTATAGCTCTTGTGGGAGTTGTGCTCTATGTGTTCAGGTGGTTACCTGTAGAAGTAACAGACGGTTTGCAGGGCTCCAGTAAATCCTTCCCGAAGAAAGCCTCCTGCATGTAGGGAGGGAACTGTTCCATGAGCTTGGAGCGAGGCTTGCGCCGCGGCTTACGCTTGTTGCTCGGGGATTCTGCACAAATAAAGTATTAAGTTACTCTAATACCATATCTATTCAATCAAGCAAGCTAGAATCATGAAGTACCACAATTACTTAGGAAACTGTTTATTATCAAAGATAAATACTCTGAACGCGGTGAGATTATGTTTTATCCTTGATAGATACTACCACATATGCTGCTAAAAGGTCAAAGGGTAAAAAGGGACCCTACTACTAAGACTCCGCTGTCCATCTATCTGTCAGCCTGTCACCAGGCTGTAATCTCATGAACCGTGATAGTGAGACAGTTGATATTTTTACAGATGATGTATTTCTGTTGCCGCTATACCGATAAATATTAAAAAACAGAATAAAACAAATATTTAATGGGGCTCCCATACAACAATCATGATTTTTTTGCTCGATATTGATAACGCGAACAGGTAGACGCTTGAAATAATCGCAGAATATTTAGTTATATATTCACTTTAAAAATAAATAATTAGATTAAAATAAAAGTAATATTTAAGGGGGGATCCTATACAACGTAATTTTTGTGCCGTCTTTACAGGTATGGAACCCTTCGTGCGCGAGTCCGACTGGCACTCAGGTGTTTCTTTTTTTACTTCATACCTATACATTCCTACACAAAAGTGAAGATTTTATTACAAATTCGAATCTACGCACTTATTTACCCACCCAATCGAGTTTTTCTAAAGGGCCTCCATAGTAATGGATCATGGCCCCCACATGGCCTCAGGAGTTTCTATATAAACCACCGCGAAACTTACGGTTTTGATTATATATATTATATATATAAGAATATTTTTTCACATACCAACCCGGATGTTTTTAATTTTAAACACAGTCCTCGGGTGATTAGTTCCTAATAGAATTAAATACAAACATATTTACCCCCAGCTGCAGTGCCATCTCCTTCTCTCTCTTCATCAGCCTGCGCTTTGAGCGTCGCCTGTCTCAGTCGCACCACGAACCCGCCAATACCCAACTTGTTAAGGTTTCTCTGTCGTTTCCTCCGCAAGACAGTGAGGCCCGAGTCCGTTGTGTACAGAGTGAACCCCTCAGGCGGCGGTCCGTCGTTGGACACGTTCCACAGGATGCCTTCTTTGTAGTTAGTGTTGGCGACGCCTGTTGAAGATGGAATTTTGAATTCATATATCGAAGCATGGTATGTACATGGAATTTTTTTTGACGTGATAACGTTTTATAAATTGATGAATGCCAAAATGAAAAATAGTAACGTTCCGCGTAACGTTCCACCTGAGTTTTGTATTACATAAAATAATCAAAGTCAAAGTCAAAGTCAAGGTCAAGGTCAAGGTCAAAGTCAAAGTCAAAGTCAGTCAAAGTCAATGTCAAAGTCAGTCAAATTCAAAGTCAAAGTCATGCATGATTATGTCGTTATCACGTAAATCTATCGTCCGTAAACCGACTTTACAGACAACCAATTTTTTATTTGCAGTTAATAACTTAGGCAAACAGTCCACTTTTAACATGAAAGTGGTATCTTCTCACCCAGTCACTAAGGATATTATAGTTATTTATGGAATGTCATATGAAGCAATAGTGCAGAAAAGTCTATGTTTTCTTTTTCACTCTGACTAATAACTTAACCTATATGTGCTGGACCATTATAATTAATTATTGTTGGTCAGATAAAACATAATTAAATTAATTTACTTTGACTAATACTACTTATTATTAAACCAATAGATGACTAAATTAAAGTGAAAATTAACATTGCAGGTTCCTCTTAGTCATAGGATTGTAGGCCGATAACCCATGGCAATTTAACTGAGAACCTTTGTTACTTTTACGAGCATAATAAGATAAACACACCCAGTCGCTTACTCACTGGGTAATCATAAGTTTACACAATCAAAACATACAAAAGCAACTTATAGAACGGGATTTTTGTGAAATTAAGAGGTTTCTGCGTTATTAGTAACAGTAGTGCCATCTCCATCTCTTTGTAACTGCGTGCTACCTTTTTCCATTGCATATTATAATCTTTACTAGTAGTATAATAAATAATAATAATTACTAGCCGTATCTAGATACTACGGACTGGTAAGCTTAGCGTTGGATTTCGAAGCGGTTCGTTCCCCAACAATAGCTCGAGCTTTCGGTGAAGGTAACAACGTTATCCAAATTCCCAGCATGGTGATAGGGTACTTTCGAGTACCCGCCTAGCTAGCTACCATCTGAAGTTTGAAAAACTGTCACCAGACAAGAGTGTGTCTGGGGTTATTTATACTTATAAATAAACCATGTGACGATTTTTTTTTATCGCTACGGAGTATCATCCTACACCTATATGAAAGATGGATACACTAAATGCATGGTGACCTACTTTTACAATCTTTTGGAGCAAAAGAAAACTATGATACATAAGTGGCTGCTATAATATTGTATGTAAATTGTAGCGAAAACGTATATATTTCTTAATAATTAACGTAATCTTATTCTTCTCCCTAACATATAAATATTTATATCGCACTCCTGTCATCCGGGGCTGCGTTCAGGAGCGGCTTCGGCCAAATATTGATCGACCAATATTTGATCGATGTCTCACGAACGGCTAAACCATAGCGTGTCACAGAAGAAGAAGACACTAACATTGATCATAGATCACGTGATAGTTACCACTGAATATGTCACTTTTGACAGCCGATCAAGATTTGATCGATTCTAGAGGTAGAAAGATTATGGTCTAGTCGACCATAATTTGGTCTGACAGGTTGACGTGAACGGTCGTGATCAAATATTGGGTGGAGCAAAAATTGCTCTAATTGAGCTCGTGAACGCCGCATATCCGCTGTCAGAGCAAGATATGGTTTGGCCGAAGTCCTGAAGGTAAGGCAGGGGAAAATATTATCCCGGAATTGTATCTCATAGATTAGATCAGAAACTGGGTTAGCCAATCAAAAACGAAGGCAATGAAACACTCCAATACCAAGCAAAATCCATTGTGCAAGTGAGTATCTTACCGGGTTCTTCCTTGACTTCGGCAGTGCTGTCTGGCTTAGCGTCGTCAGTCATCTCGGCGTCTGCGTTCTGAACCACTGTTTCAATAGATGCCATTATTTCTATTCCATTACGCCAGCGTCCAGTACACACAAAAACTTAACATTAGATTTTAACAAACTGTTAAATAAAAAAAAGTTTCGCAAATAAAATAATGAGTAAAAAAACAAAAATCAAAATTATGAATTAGCTCCCACCAGAAATCATGAGTTATGGACATAGTAGTAATAGTAAGTGTAGTGTAGGAAATGAAGAAGCAGCGTGTTTGTGCCCATTTAGATACGTTTTCTTTAAATAAGTCTTTGATCAATATTAACACAAAAATACTCATTATAATAGGGACATGAGCCTATAATATTTTTTAATTTTAACTATAGATTTCGTTAGCCACAATAAAGATAATAAATTTAAAAATTACATAAAAATGGGATCGATTTCTTTTCTTTGTGCCACAAGCGAGAGCATACATTCATTCATATACATATTTCTAGTAATTGTAATGTAACAAACCGACTAGGACTCACGTGGTAAACACTGGAAAATTACTTTCCGACCAGTTTCGAACTTATTTGGAGTTCTCCAGATGAAGAACTGCAAATAAGTTTGAAACTGGTCGGAGAGTAATTTTCCAGTGTTTACTACGTGAGTCCTAATCGGTTTGTTACATTACAATTATGGAAGAAACTCGCGATAGTTTTCAGACTCAAATATTTATAGCATTTATAAAAAAAAAATTGTTGGATGACTCATAAGATAAGTCAATCGGAAATATTTCAATCTTCAGTTTATTTTTTAAAGAAACATAACTATCGGTATCGGGTCACATCCCTATTAGTAACAGTGAAATTTAGTTCAAATGCGGCACAGACAAACAGTTACTTTCGTAAAAGCAAAACGATCAAGAAAATAAGAAAAGTGTGAAGCGTGCTTACCCGCGTCCTTGTCCGCGTTCTCGTTCTTGAACCTCCGTTTCCTCCTGGTGTGCGTGACGCCCATCTCCGCCTCGAGCTGCTTCATGTGGTGCGAGCCGCGCTGCGAGAGACACACGTCGTCGATGTAGTACTCGCCCGCCAGCCCCAGCGAGAGCGCGGTGGGGCGCGGCGCGGGGCGGGGCGCGACGACCGCCGGGGCCGCCGCCGGCGCGGGCGGCTCGATGGCGCGCCGCAGGTGGGGCGGGGGGACTTCCCGGCCGCGGCACAGGACGCACTTGTATCTGGACAATGTACATATTCTATCTATCACCTCACATAGTACAGACATAATAAAGATTGAGGTTGTCAATGTAACCAACAAGTATGTTTGTTACCATAGAACTTTTCTCGATGATTTAGTCATTTGAAAGGATATTTTCTTAGTGTCCCATTTTTTAAAAGAAACACAAACCAGTTTAGTACTTTTTAAAATTTTACAATAAATGTCCATTCTTAAAATTTAACTCATCTTTCTATATTTTTAGAATTGAGTTGGTCAACTAAGAAATTAAATTATTAAAATATATTGGTGAATTAACCACAATTATACATAATGTCTATCTCAAAATAAAATCACCTAGTTGAATACTATACAAACCAACTTCCATCACTCATCTGTGAACATTTTCTTGAAAAGTTTGATCATCATCAATGTAGTTGAAATTTAAATAGGCATTATTAAGTAGAACTCAATGTTAAAAAGAAGCCATTATAGAATGAGTGTTATGAAAGAAGTGGCTAGGGCGCAAGTTATATTTACCCAACAATTACTCTCGAACCAGGCTGATTTGCAGCTCTCATTCTAGTCAGTTGGCACACAGCAGACACTAGAACAGGAGGAACAGAGGAAGCAGCAGTCAGAGCGATTAGATAGTTACCCGGCGCGGCAGCAGAGCTCGGCGTCGCCCTCGCTGCGGATGGCGTCGCACTGGGCGTGCAGCCAGCGGTTGCAGCTCTCGCACTGGATGATGAGCTCTCCGTCCGAGTACGGCTCCGAGCACACGCAGCACATCACTAGTGACGCGCATGGCGCACATTCTGTGAATGCAAATAATCACGTCGAAAAATGTTTCATCTAAAATTAATTATCTGTACTAAAATAAATATGGCCAATGCATCGAGCGGCTAACACAAAGAGATGCAGTGGTCACAATATAGTTTGTGTACGAGGCCCACGGTCTGTTGCGAGTCAATGGGTTTGGTTAATGGAAGCGAACTTTATCCAACCGAGACCAGAGGGTTCATAGGTTTCTTCACATCGACCGCGGTACGCGGCGCTTATTCAAAAAATTGATTATTAGTCATTCCCTTGTGATAGACGCGCGTTCCTCTGAGGCAGCTGAGCTCATGACACATCAAATATATCGAATTTCCAATGGCCATTCGTTATTTGATATTTAAAGATGACGTAGTTTACTCACCCACAGCTAGAGGGCCTCTCGAAGCCGCAGCGATGTTCTCAGATGGTTTCACGGGGGAATGTTCACAGTTCACAAATCTTTACGTACTCACAATCAGTTCAACCAAGGGCGCATCGGCTCGCGCAGTCAAAAAGCGTTCGCGCACAGATCTACATAAACACATCTCCGAAAATCCAACAGGAATTACAGCAAACGTTTACAACAGTCCTCAAGCTGCCAAAGGATTATCCAAAAACCAGCCAAAGCGCATAGACGATTTCAAACAAGGTTTTAATTGGAATGCGTGGCGGCCGCTCGCCGTACAGTACGCACGACGCGATCTACAGTAGCTATTTTTGAGTCGTTTAGGACTGGGCCTGTGCCCTTTAGCGCCTGTGTTCTACGACCAAGTGTTTGACTTATACATGCAATGTTTACAGAGCCTAAAGTGAGGACCACAATGTGTGTGTGTTTGTGTGTGCGTAATTGCGGTACCTGTGTAGTTGTCGCACCAGGCGATGGTGTCCCGCGTGCCGCAGACCAGGCACCGGCGGCAGCGCTCGCAGCGCCACGCGCCGCGCGGCACCTCGCCCAGCTGAGGCCGCGCGCAGTACGTATGCCACGCCGTGTCGCAGTCGTCACACAGCAGCAGCAGCGTGTCGTCGCCGCGGTTCCCGCACCCCTCGCACACCGTGCAGTCCAGGCACCGCCACCCCAGCGTCACTATCACTTGGGAAACCTGCACGCGCATTAAAGATGGCCTCCATGACGCTCTTCATTTTCTAAGTTATGTAAGCCGAGTCCCTGCCTGCCGCTACCGGCATCGATTATTTTCAATAGACGCCTTTTAGAGGGCTGCTTTCTCAATATTAGGAAACAGGCGCTATTCAAGCATGAGGCTTAGGCTTAGGCGTATTTACACACACACGAGATGTTTTTCTCCAAAGTCTTTTAAATCCAAAGTTTAAATCCAAATATTATACTTTTTATTAATAAATTCACCCATATTCCACAGTCACGGTTTTCTCAACATACTGACTACCATTGCTTAAAAATTCACCATGTGATAATAAAAACTTGAAACGCAACTGATTTTCACACATTGGAGGTTTATAATCTCCTTACCTTGATGTTGACACAGTAAGGATGGTAAGTCTGTCCACACTGAGCGCACGCAATAAGGCACCCTTCGGAATCCGTTCCCACTGCGCCACACATTACGCACAGGTCCTGAGTCAGCACGAATTTGTCTTTGCTTGAACACAACACTAGCTTGTTTTCTACACCTGCAAATATACATGACAGAATTATGAAAAAAAATAGCAGCAATTAGTTCATTTATATATGACGGTCACCGTGGCGCAGTGGTCAGTGACATTGATTTCTGTGCCGTCGGAACCCTGGGTTCGAATCCCGGCAGGGGCAAACATTTGTGCGATGAGTGTAGATGTTTGTCCCGGGTCTTGGGTGTTTGTATGCTGTGATTGTGTATGTCCATGCCTCCCGCGATACAGGGAATCCTAGTGCGGGGGACTGAGTGTAATAAAAAAAATATAGAAATAATTTTATGGTTAGTTTATGTTTACCATGCCGTAAAATATCCTGCAGAAATTGTGTGCAGAAGCCGACAGAACCATATATAAATGGAAATAATAACTTCCGCCAAATGGAACAAAGGGTAATCGCAATTAGTACTTAGTGCGTTTAGAAACAAAAACTAGAACTGATATCTAAAGAGAATGAAAAGTGTGGGAAAAACATCTTTGAGATACAGTTCTATTATCCAAATAATGTTTCTTTTTTTTTTTTTTTTTTTTTATAGGGAATAGGCAGGCGTTTGACCACTATCTCACCTGATGTTAAGTGATGATGCGGTCTACGATGGAGCACGCCTGCCTAGAAGATACCTATTCACTCGTGACTTGAAGATACCCAGGTCGTATTTTTTCGGAAATACAGAGTTAGGCAATGAGTTCCATTCGTTAGCTGTACGCACTAAGAATGTGGAAGCAAAACGCTTCGTGCGACAAGTTGGAACGTCCACCATGTATGGATGTCGCATTACCGTCCGTCTGGTCGTCCTAAGATGGAATGGGGATGGCGGAATCAAATTATGCAACTCCAGAGCGCACTCCCCGAAATGTATCCGATAAAAAAACCGATAAACTAGCGACATTACGTCGATGCTGCAGGCTTTGGAGTCTCCTCTTGAACAGAGAGTCATTGTTGATGAGCCTTTTAGCTCGTCTCTCTATCGATTCAAGAGCCTCAAGTTGGTACTTAGCCGAACCATCCCACAAATGAGAACAGTACTCCATACACGATCGAACCTGTGCTTGTTACAAGTTGAGCAGCTGTTCCGGTGTAAAGTACTGTTTCACCTTTGCAAGGACTCCTAGTTTTTTGGCTGCCAACTGAGCTTTAGACTCAATGTATGACCCAAAATTGAGCGTCGAGTTCAAGGAGACACCAAGTATGTCTAGATGGTCAGTTATCGGCACGGACACATCACGGAAAGTAGTAGTAGTTTAACATCTTTGCTTTTTGTCTTAGGTCAGTTAACTGATTCAATCAGCAGACTTTTAGCCGTCTCAATTTCTTCAGACGAGAAAGTACCAATACACAATGGCACAATTCCATCTTCATCGAGAATATCAGCTTTATTTTGAAGAAAGCTAGTAGCTGGTCGATAACAATTTTGCAATAGTTGAATTTTATCAAATCCCAGTACATTTTTCTCGATTCACTAACCATACTCATGAATGAACAGCTATCGCTAACACCGACCGCATGAACGGACGCGCGAACGCAGACTGTTAAGTGTTACATGATTAATCTTACCTGGATCATCTTCAGGCGTCTTGTTATCGGGGGCTTGCGGTCTCTGCAGCCCTAATCCCGGTACTCCAAACACTCCCCTCATCTTAGGTTTGGAGCCTCGTTTCCTTCCGAAATCTAACACTGACCGCTGCCGTTTCTTGAAGCCCATTTTACCGGCGGGAGGGAACCCGCCCTTCAGTTTATAACCACCCATTTTCTTTTTTGCCACTTTTGAGGAGACTGTAAACGGCTTGCCTTTGCCAAGACCTACATCAGCCGGCTAAAAAAAAATGATATATGTATACATTGCATGCGTAAGTTGTTTCTAAATATGTGGCAGGTATGCGGCGATACTTAAACAATTAATGGAGTCAGATAGACAAAAAGCGTCACCTCTATGATTTATTCTTGTGATCAACCGCACCTCAACCGTAGCATATATAATTCTTTTATATAATATTTAAACTTTTCTTCTAGGTTTGGGTGCTAAATCCTAGACAACGTCAACAATCACTTAACATCAGATGAGATAGTTGTCAAACGCAAACTTATAATATGTAAAAAAAATATATGAATAAGACATTTTAATAGGATAAGTAATTATGAAAACTACCCTCTTGAAAGTGTAGATAATACCTTTGATTCTATAGCCAGAGGATCTTGTTCGGATGTTTGGGAACTTTCATCACCAAACGAAGAGTCCTGAGATGTTGAAGCCATATTGTCTTCGTCAAAAGCTAAAACATGTTATACATATTTTAGAACGTTTTTTACAGAAGTAAGAGAAATTATTTATTCACAATAAAGATATAACAAAAACTTACATCCGGATTTAGAAATTGACATCAAAGGTATCTGTGTCTTACAAATAGGACAGACATATTCATAAGACGGCATCTGCTCTTTCTTTAGTCGGTACTGAGTCGGCTCGGCCTCAGGATCACACATCCCGTGCACATATCTAAACATATACATACATTTTAACTTGTAAAAATTGAAAACTAGAATATCTAATCTAGTCTAGCATAAAAAACAGCTGCATGTTTTAAGTTGTTTTTTTCGGATAACCTTTAAATTATTCCCCCCTAACATTATTCGGAATAACCTTTTTTGATAATATACTGCCCTTTTTGAAGCATTTTATTGATATTGATATTAAGCACATATTTTACATGACAGCTTTAAGAGGGGGAAAGAGATGTAGCGTGTTTAAAGAATACAAGTACTCGTAGAGGATTTTCTACAAAAACCGGCTAGTTAGTACTTTATTCTCACTTTATTAATAGTAGTTTTTGAAACTGTATCCCGTATTAAGAACCCTTATGGTTCTTAATATACGAGAATAAGTTAAAAAACGAGTATTAGTATTTCTTTAAATTTATACAGATTTATATATAACTAGCTGCTCTCCGCGGGTTTACCCGCATAGTGATGATTGATGATGATGATGAAAAGTAGCCTACGTGTTATTTCGGGACATGAAGTCTACATCCAAATTTCATCGCAATTGGTGTAGCCTTTTGAGCGTGAAGAAGTAACAAATATATATACAAACTTTCGCTTTTATTATCTTAGTAGGATAGGTTTTATTAAATTTTTACAATGATGTTCCAAAAACTTTTCAGTAATCGCGTGGAAGCAAAACGCTTGGTGCGACAGGGTGGAACGTCTACCATGTATGGATGTCGCATTGCAGTCCGTCTGGTCGTTTTTTGATGGAATGGGGAAGGAGGTACCAAGTTATGTAACTCCAGAGCACAATCCCCGTAATGTATCCGGTAAAAAACCGATAAGCTAGCGACTTACACATCTTTCTACCTTGCTTACTCTGACCAAAAACGAACAGTGTTACCGGTAGTTTAACGGTATATGAACAAACGTTCACATAGCCTAACTTCAGAGCCACAAAGATAGATTTTTTTTTTTTTTTTTTTTTTAAAAACATTCACACAAGGTCTTTAGGTCCCAAACTAGGCAGAGCCTGTACTATGGTAACCTGATGACTGATATATATACTTATATACATATACACACCCAGACACAGGTCAAACAGACATGTTCATACACACAAATGTTTGACCTGTCCGGGAATCGAACCCGGGACCAGCGGCTCAGAAGGCAGGGTGCTACCAACTGCGCCAACCGACCAGGCAACCGTGTCAGATTACCGTGTGTATGTACATACCTCTTGCAGAGCGTACAGCGGATCATGTCGCGGTATGCGGCGGCACGGTAGGCGCGGCGGCAGAGCGGGCAGCACGAGCCCTTGTTGCGCTGCTGGTAGCACGAGTCGCACACCGTGTAGTGCGCGTGCCAGCGCGACGACGGGCCCGCGCCCGGGGACCGCGCGCCGCAGTCCGAGCACACGCGGCAACACTGTACAATACAAACAAACATATTTGCGAAATGTGAGTATTTCGCAAATATAAGCAAAGTACTCACAGTGTGAGTTTGTGTCTGACGATGCTTATAAGTCGGTCAATAGCGGTTTTTGAGCTATGCACTACGAATTGGGCTTTTTTACAATTTTCAATAATCAGGAACCGGTCCAATACTGTTGAACCAATTTCCCAATTCATCATATTAAACGATATGCACACTGATCTTTTAACTTAACTAGATCATAGATTACAACTCATTTGAGAAAATCGGCTGTACAATTTAATGGAACCAATACTGTATAAATACAGTATTTGTTTATTGATTTAAGAATAGCAATATAAACAAAGTGTTAAAACTTAGCAAACATAATCATTCGGTTGATACAAGAATTGAGTCTTGGACTGTATAGAGTACAGTATACATAATATAATAGGATGATAAATGACAGTACAACTGCCTCCCTCACTTGCATATGTTTGTCATTTGCTTTATCTCGCTTACACTTACTCACGCGCGGTGTATGCGCAAACATTCACATAGCTTCACTTCAGAGCCACAAACGACGACTGTAATGCACTCTAATGTATCTGTGTGTACCTTGCACTTCCAGCCGTACTTGGGCACGGTGGCCATGACCGGGCGCAGACACGCGGCGTGGTAGAGCTTGTCGCAGTGCTCGCAGGCCACGTCCCGCGCCGCACCTCCCGCGGCTCCACCCCCGCCTCCGCCCCCCGGCTCCCCGCGGCACACCTGGCACACACGGCACGCGCGACACACCCACCCCGACCGCACGCCTGTACACAAACATACAACACAGTGCAACAGTTGCATTTGTGCTAATCAAGGGAACATTTTCTTTGCACTGAAAAAAATTGACCTCATCCAAATGGCATTTTTACTTGGTTGGCGATTTCTTTATTAAATTAATCACAACTTAATTAAATTAACCAAGGACAATATGATTAAAGCAATACAAGTTCATTTGATAAAACGCTGAAACATGTTTCCTGATCATTTTTACAATGTCACATTGTAACAGAAAACAAGTCTTAACGTTGTTCCATCCAAAAAAGTTTGTCGGTCGCTTCAATCAAACATTCTTGGTTAGGTAAATAAAGTTTTATTTAAACTTAATCAAGTCCCCAGTACTGACAGTTTGGTAACTGACAAAGAGGACTCTTTTTTTTTTGTTTTTACATGTTATAAGTTTGCGTTTGACAACTGTCTCACCTGATGTTAAGCGGTGACGTTGTCTAGGATTTAGCACGCAAACCTAGAAGGTACCTATTCATTCGCGACTTGAAGACTCCAGGATTATAAATATCGGGAAACACAGACTCGGGCAACGAGTTCCATTCCTTGGCAGTACGCATTAAGAAAGTGGAAGCAAAACGCTTCGTACGTATAGGTGGTATATCTACCATATAGCGATGGCGAATTGCCGTACGTCGAGTCGACCGATGATAGAAAGGGGATGGTGGAATCAGATTGTGTAATTCCAGTGCACATTCTCCGAAATGAGAATGGAAATGGACATGAGGATATCAACCATATAGAGTCACTGTTAGAGGATAGAATGGGGAAGGATTAGAAACCGACCGTGCCGCCAAGGTCAACGAGTTCACACCCGTGCGCCCCGCACCCAATGTCGAGCTGCTTTCCACGGGGACACATTGTTTGTTTTGTTTTAAAAGATCTTTATTATTCATTAACTTAAAAATATATACAAAACAAGACACAGTCAAGGTATTATATATAGACTTAATTTTATGACGACTACTCAGGCTAGGCGCCTTTTTTAGTCTTGTGACAAAATTACAAATTTATGTTATTTTTAAACTTATTAAAATTGAGTTTTCGGCTCATTTACTATAAAATAGATAAAAATAAATAAAAATGTATGCACACTTTGTACAGTGAGCATTATAAGCTACGATATTTTCTTTACTTAATGATACTTCTACAAGTAACAAATGGTTTTAGAAGGTACCTAGGTATATTAACATTTTGCTAAATATTGATATATACGTACCTATACAAACAACGGGGACACATTGATTCATAGCAACATGTGTGTTTTTATACCAAATTTATGTAAATGTTCATTTATTCGATTTTTAAAGTATTCATTGTAGAATATTCTACTTTTTGTTGAATCAGTGTCACATTTAATGACACGTCGTCAGTGACGGTGTGTGTAATCCTAATCACGCTAGACCTAGAATGTTTACTGGCTCTCAAGGACTGCTGCCTGAATCCACAGTGTTTGATGACAGTTTTTGAGGGTGTGAAATAGCCACGCAGGAACTCGTGGGTATACTGGTATTTGATAATGTGTCACCTTTAACAGAAGCTCAAGCCATTGATGGGGATCGTACCAGTATCCATCAGTTTGATAGCTGACGCTTCCACTACTGCGCCATCATCACTTCATTTTATCACTGATAAATTTACGGTTCCCATGGGACAACTGAGGTAACGTTAAAACCATTGTCCATGCGAGAGAAGTCGCTGGGCCAAGATACACATGCAATAAATTAATTAATTTGAAATACTCATTGGCTCTCAAGGACTGCTGCCTGAACACACTATGTGTTTGGTGACAATTTTGCAAACTTGAGGGTGGTAGCTTGCCAGGATGGTATTCGAAAGTACCCGACCACCCACCATGCTGGGAATTTGATAACGATGTTACCTTCACCGGAAGCTCAAGCTGTTGTTGGGGATCGAACTAGTGTCCTTCAGTTTGACAGGCGACGCTCCCCCCGCTGAGCTATCATCGCTTCGAGCTCCGAGAACAAGTATCACAACGATTAGAAGACAAGGATGGAAATGAATGCCTTACCTGGTAACTGCGCTAGACCAACACAGGTGCCGTGATAGTGAGCACCGCAAGTTACACAGGTCATCAAGTTGGCGATGTCGCCAATAATTCTACAAGTTCTACAGTCTATGTCGGCTGAACCTGAAAAAAGATATCAGTTAAAACCATTGATACAAATATAGACAACCTATGCTCACAAATTATGTTGATACACACTCGTTTTATTGAGTTAGCAAATTTTACAAGACTCTCAACGATGAATAATGGTGCTGCGTTTTTAATATCACAATTTGCTATCGGTATAACTTTGAACTGGAAATCTCAAACCATCTTGTTATTACATAAGAGAAGATAAGCTCCTCCTTTATTATACACGATGGGCAATCTGTGGTTTCTATGGTATATAAATTACCTGTGTTTATAAGCAATTTTTTTTTTGGTCGAGATTTAATCACGCCAGACCTAGAGCCCGTCAATGTTTGATAGCTCTCAAGGGCTGCTGCCTGAACACAGTACAAGTTTGTGTTTGGTGACAGTTCTTCAAACTTGAGGGTGGTAGCTAACCAGGCGGAAACTTTAAAGTGCCCTTTAAAGTACAAACATGCTGGGAATTTGATAGCAGTGTTCCAAAAGCTCAAGCCGTAGGTGGGGGATCGAACCAGCACCCGTCTGTTTGACAGCTGATGCTCCCAGCGCTGAGCCATCATCACTATATTCCCATCGAAGTTATGGTGCAATTTATGTAAGCATAGTTGCATTGACCATTCTTTGTCCCGCTTATACCAATTTATTATGTTACATTACAAAGTCACAAAACAATGCAAAACAAGATTTATGGAAGAAGAAGTATTTAGGTGCAATCTTTTTCATACTAACCTGTATTCAAATATCACAAATACACTTGTCATGGACAATATGACAAAAATCATTTTCATGAATGGTATTCCATAGGCGTAATATGTCATTATTTCAATATCAATTGATATTGAAATAATGGCTTGTCCTATTATATCATATATTTATACAAAAATGTTATTCATCATAATCTGTTGCTCAGTTACACTATGGCTAATTGGATCTAAATCATACTTGTATATGGCATAGAGATAGATTACTGGTTACTGGAAAGGCGTACTCCCTGCTCATTGAACTACGCATCTATTATAAAATACATGCTCGCCGTGTTACTCATTGACACAGCGAGCGCTGATATTTCTTCTCTACACAATGAGTTTCAGTAAATAGATTTATTTGCTGATCCCACGAGAACAACTCAGTAATCTTAAACTATTTTCAACCATTGTCTATTTATTTTATCTCCCAAGAATAGTTATATTACAATGTATATTATTTATATCTAGGTCTCTTAAGTTTGCTTATTTATTAAAGAAAATTTAAATAATAATTATTAAATTATTATCTGAGAGAAGACAGCAAGCGCCATCGTAATAATGTTAACTTACTACATAGTATCTATTGTCAAAAACCAAATAAGATTATAGTAAGTAGGTAAGGACTTTTTCCATGAATGTCGACAATGCCACAATCTACGGAAATGAATTAAAATTATACTCACAAACTAACGGTACTTGATAAAGGTGATCTTTACAGAAGGACGACTTCGTTTGATAATCTATAAAACCACCCGACGCTAATATGCATGGGAAATGGAAATATTTACTGCAAGTCATCTGAAACACAAAACAAAATCCAATGTACAGACAATTAAGTTAATCAATCCCTAAATACACATTCTCGATATAGTCAAGGGATACATACACAAAAGCAAAATTCAAAAGGAGCTTAAAATATATGCCATGACTGGCAAACATGTAAAGCTGTACTTTCCAGAACACTTACACATAACAAATGAATTATTTGCGACGATCTAAAGAGAATAATAAAGTCTAGAGCTCTAGAGGGTCAAATATGCAATTGTACTTTAACTGTAATCAAACACTTTTGAACGCCTCAGCAAATATAATGTATGCGTAAGGGATTATGTTATGACTTCTTGGTACATTCAACATACTCATATAACAGTATAGAAGACTCATCATTTAACTTGTATTATATGGACACCAACTATTTATCGTTCGACCGACTATTATCTTCGATTCATCTAACAATCATATTAAAGGGGTTCACAATTAACTGTAATGCTTTAAAGTTTCTTTTTTATTTGAAAGCCGGTGCTTCCCGTGTAGTCCCATTTAATTTTCATCAAAATAGGTCGAGCGGTTTTTTTTATTTACACTCAAATAACTAAAAAGCGTTACGTCTACTTAGACGACATAATAATTGCGGATGAAGCTTCCAAATAAGAAAATAATTATTAAAATTGGTTCACCCAATCGAAAGTTCTGAGGTACCAAGCACATAAAAAAAAGGAAAAAAAAAACATATAGTTCGAATTGAAAACCTTCTCCTTTTTTTTTAGGTCGATTAAAAACACGGGAATTCCTCACGTAATAAGTCAGAGGGTGCTGACTTCGAAACTATAGTGGGAACTCTCTCACTGCAAGAGTAATTGCCGTTTTTTATATATTCATGATGTGTTGTAAATTGATGAAATAGTTAAGAGCTTTTATTTTTTGAAGTGATAACTCCTTTAGTGGCGTTGTGCAATTTTGTATGGGGAAAAAATGTTAAACTAAAAACGATTCGTCTATATAATATACGAAGCATTTTGCTTATTTTTATATGTATATGCTATATATACCATATAGTGATGACGCATTGCCAGAAGTCTGGTTGACCAATGATAATATGGGTAACATGAATTCTCTCTCAATATAACTTACCTTACAAGGTATACTGGCACCATATCTAGTACAAAAGGCACATTTTCTCATCAACGCTGCAGACACAATCCCCTTAACTCTAGCTTCTTCTACCAGCTCTTTGTCTTCGTCAGAGGTAGAGGCTAACAACACTTGATCTTGAAATGGTGGAGTAAACTCGAGGCATGAACGGTGGATATAAAGCATTGAAGATGAAACTATAGCAGATATTTCTTGAGGTTCAATATAGCCTATTATGGATAACTCATCTGTGTGCTCCATGTTGTATAATGGCGTTCTGTGGGAGAAAATAAATTTGTTAAAGTATCAGTCACCAGCTTATAGTTCATGCAGAACATGATGTTTTCAACAGTCCCAAGACATCACATCGTCTTCACATAACCGTGGCTATAGCCTCGCTTTGAATTTTAACAATAGATTGTTTAAAGCAATTTACAAGTATAGTCCTGTCACAGAGAGAATACAATGTTCTTATCCGTTTTGTCATATTGACTTTTAATAGCAGTAAAATATTTTAAGCATTTAAACGCTTGGCTTATACAATGTTACATATCTGAATAAACTATCAGACACTCTCTCAATTACCTTGTTGTATTGGGACTATGTTTATATAGGCAGTTATGGCAAAGTATGTAACTAAATTAGATGGATACACATAAGTCATACTAATATTATAAATGCGAATGTTTTTGTATGGATATATAGAAATAGAAATATTTTATTTATGACATACACAATATTGTACAAATAAAGTTAATAAAGAATTTTAAAAAAAAACAACAGATGTGACATATTGGCCCCAACTCAGCATGATGTCGGCTGCTAGCTGTAGTGTTTGTTATGTGTAAGTGGGAGATATTTTTAAAGTTAGAATGAAGTAAACCAGTTGTCATGTTTCATTGACATCACAACACTAGCCAACTGGTGCCGAGCCATTTGGTGAGGTCACGTATAGGCATACATACATTGGCTTCAAATAAATAAATAAAATTATTAAACCAATAATTAATTAATAAAACACGGGAATTACGATCGCCCCGTATTCTCCTTGAATTAGACCACCAAATGTGGTTGAAACTATAGTCAGAATCCTCTGACTTATTACGTGAGTAATTCCCGTGTTTTATACATTCGTAATGTGTCAAAACCGCGTCAGTTTTAATAACATAATAAAATCAATATATAAACTAAATATATAACGAAAAAAAAATTATACGTGTATCACACAAAATTTAACAGTTATCGCATCATTTTATAAACGTATAACTGTAGCACACATACGGATGTTTGTTACTCGTTCACGCCTAAACGGCTGGATGGAATTGGATGAAATTTTATATGGAGATAGCTTATACCCTGGATTAACACACAGGGTAATTAACATCAGCCCTCTTTTTCAAATAGTTATGATGATAATTTCAGCTCCACTGCTATACTCACTTGCATTTACTGAAAGCCTTCTGCCGCCTACTCATCGGCAAAGCCAAAGGGTGCTGATTGGGATCAACATTAAGCTCTGGAGGTGGTGACACTAATCCCGGAGTAACAGGTGTGGTGGGTGTGCTATTTGGGGTAGTCCCACTGGTAGGAGTGGCACCACCAGAAGCAACAACTGGTGTGGTGCTACCGTCCCCTTCACCATTGCACGGGAGTTGACGCATTTCACCCTGACCCAGTTGGCTGCGCTCACTCAAATTGCATAAGGCACATACTTTCCCTGGCCTGAAAATAAAGATTTTGATCATTACATGTGTAAAAGAATGTTTGTTTTTACTTGTTGTATTTAGTTTATTTTTAATATATATTGTATAGATCCAGCTCGAAATCTGCTATACTCCTGCACAAAATCTTATATGATGATATTTTGAAGTAAAAACTTCTATAGCGGCGTTGTGTACTTTTGTATGGCAAAAAATATCAAACTTGCGTCAGGACACCTCGCGTCAAGCGTCAGCACATCATAGAACTCGTAAGACGGAGGTAGAGTAGAGCGCTGTTGAAATTTAAACTTAAAAGTGTTACGAATAAGGAACAAATTTGTTTGTTGATAGTGTTATTTGAAAAAGTCATAAAAGTATTATTGAGTTCAGTTATCAAAACATCGATATAAAGAGAAAAGATTGCAATAAAAACGTAATAATGTTAATTCTATGTGCCACACTAATATTATAAATCTGAAAGTTTGGATGGATGGATGTTTGTTACTCAATCACACCAGAACAGCTGAATGGATTTGGATGAAATTTGGTATATAGATACTTCAGGTCCCGGAAACAAATAGTCATGTACCAGTCGCTATTTACAGTACAACGATTCGAAAAACACATAACTGAGGTCACTATGAAGGAGTGGCACAAAAGTTACCAAAATTGGTTTAGTCTAATGAAAAAGTGCAATTATGCAATTGGAGAATATTTTGAGAAACAATAAATTCATTTTTGACCTTTAATAGTATTTTTTCTTATTCGTAACGGAAACTGTTAGTGCGCCCCACATATTCTGCCTATTTACCACTGTCATTACCCATTTTATTTAATATTCTCTGACTCAAATATGCTTCTCCAGTTGTTTGTGCAGTTGTGCTTTGTTGTAACACTTATTGGAGATAATCTCCAATATAAATCCAATCTCCAAGAATAACATTCTTGTTGTAATGGGTTTTTATAGTTTCGTCAATATCTTTAGAAAATTTGTTCGAAAGGTGGCTCATCTGGGTCCCTCGAGCCCAAGGGCCTTGTCAACAACAAATAGTGGTATATGAGTTCGCCATCCACTATAGTGTCAACATTCACCAACTTTTACCCCACATATGTCATGGTTAACTCAATTCAAAATTTGGACCACTATTCTTTTCATACAGACCCTTTTTTCATGACTTAATTACAAATGGTTTTCAGATTTTTCCCTCTATTTGTAGTATAAGACAGTATCATTTGCCAAATTTTAGTTCTAGGCCAACAAAAAATACCCTATAAATTTTGATTCCCTTGAATGTTGCAATATATTGCATTTTTATTTTGAAAAACAAGAGTAGTTTGATTTTGTTTTTGAAATATTTGTTTTTTTCAGCATTTTTTTTTGCAATTGCCACATTTATTTTTACATTAACTTAAAAGTTTGATTTTTTAACAGCTTCAAGAGACTAGACCTGTAAATATTGTTTTAATTTCAACTCGATACCTCCATAAGTTCCTGACATAAAGGGTCTTGACAGACAGACAGACGGATGGACAACAAAGTGATTCCCTAAAGTTCTGTACAGAACCCTAAAAAGGATTCATTTACCATTTTTCTGGCATGTACGGTGGTTCTTCCGGAGCAGGTGGCATGGTAAAGTCATCTTCCTCCATCATGTCCTCCAGGGCATCATCACGGCTTCCTCTATGCCTTTTTGCTCCTCGAAGTGAGCCTGGTGTCCCTCGGTACCTATATACAAGTTTCAAATTGTATAGCAGCCATTGTACTAAGCAAAATTTATGTGTTAGCCTTCTATGGGAATATCACCAATTACCCTTTATATTAAATAAACTAAATAATTAATCACATAATAGCATAATCAGGGTGTCAAGTCTACTAATTCAAAGTTCATATTCAGTCTGCTGAGAGGCCAAGCCAATGCCAATATCAAAAATCTGTAGTCTGTTAAGTCATAGCAGCCTGAATCTATGTTCAATCTATGCTCGGCCCATGTCGATTTAGTAGGGCATTTGAAATTTAATGTGCTAACAGACTATGGAAATAATGCACTGTCGCATTGAATCTAGATTGATTCAATTTGAACGTATTAAAAATAGCTGACTACCAAAGCTGTCAAATTCACCAATTGTGAGCTGATCATATTACCATATTGACTTAGGCCCCTGATGAATTATTTAATTTATTATGATTTAGAAGTAAAGGTAAAGAAATATTATAGTTGTGAAGCTAACATAAAACAAAAAATCTTAATGGATATTTATTTCTCAGTTGATGTAGGCAGATGTGCATTCTTGGCCTAATTAGATTATGAAAAAAATTACTAATGCAAAAATTTTAAAAATTAACATCTTTCCTAATTATGAACATAATAGGGTTCCAAAGCCATCTAACAAATATAAAAAAGCAAGTCTCCGATTTTGTCACTAGTCTATAGATGTAAATGTTCTCTCTTCACCGTAATATGCAGTGTGCAAGTCACCTCTATCAAAAATGCATTTTGCAATGGGTAATTTGGAAACAAAAATTGAATAATTCACTTGGCGGTAATAAAGATGTGGTCAGGTATGTGCTAGTGCCAGTATTTTAAATCATTTATGTATTTATTATTTATATAACAATCACACAAGGTCTTCAGGTCCCAAACTAGGCGGAGCCTGTACTATGGTAACCTGATGACTGATATATATACTTAAATACATATACACACCCAGGCACAGGTCAAACAGATATGTTCATACACACAAATGTTTGACCTGTCCGGGAATCGAACTCGGGACCAGCGGCTCAGAAGGCAGAGTGCTACCAACTGCGCCAACTGGCCAGTTATTATTTACCTTATTATTATTTCATCAATAGTGGTTCTGAATGAGTCCTAAATTACCTTCTAACAATTTTGCCTTCTCTAGTAAGTTTAGGGCCATCTTTACGAGGCCTTCCAGGGCCTCTGCGACCACCTGTGAAAAATGGCCGGGTATAGCCCTGATGATGGAAGAAGGCAGGCTGTGATATACCAGCATGAGGTGATGCAGGTTCTTCTCCACGCGGCGAAGACGCACACGAGGTAGGAGTAGAACCTGGCCCAGGGTAGAAGTCTGAAAAAATCACAGTTCAGGAACTGTTTCAATCGTGGAATCGAAAGTCGCTCCTGTTCGGTCCTGTCCAGTCGACAGACAAATCCATTAGATATAACATGACTAACCTGATGACTGAGGGGCTTCACTTTCGTCATCAGATCCATCGTCAGGCAATAGATCTACATCTAACACGTTATCGTCCGTTACGTCCATCTACAAAATAAGAAAAAAATGTATCAAGCTTTCCAGGTTACCCATGATGAAATTATTTACAACCAATGGCTATAAACAGTACACCGCCATAATGTACAAGTGCCCAACATCAGAGCTGACCGTTCACCAACACAACATCCAACTTACCGCAACTTACTGCGATGGACTTCCAACTTAAATTTTTATGATGGGAGATAATTAGTCAAAAGAAAAGTCATGTTTATTTTATAATTTACATTGAAAACAGAAAACACAAACATGAAAGCCCACAAACGCTAAATGACATGCCCAGTGCCCACCACAGATTACTTAGGGAAACCTATGGGTGCCCACAGCACGCACCATAGATATGTAACTATATAGCACGCACAGAGCAAGGCGGTTATCATTGACAAAAATTTTTCGTCCGTACATCACGCGATTATAGTCTGTGTACAATCCATTACAGGAAGTTTATCGCCCCCCGCCCTCGTCCCTGTATTTCCCCTTTCCACCAAATAACAATTTATCTCTATATCCTCATCACTATTTATATTGTGTAAAAAATTGAGTTCTAGTAAAAACGAGAGAGAATAACGAGAATATTTACCAATTTGAGAAATAATGCTGCTATCTGAATAAGATTCTACGTTGGCTTTAGTGTTTTTTAAATGGGCGTTTATGTGTTTGGTGTGGTTGTGGTAGAACTGGCAGAAAATATTTAAAGATCGGGAAGAACCAGCATGACTCAACATCAACAACTCCTCCCCCACAAAGTCCTCTAACGCGTCAAGATTTGCTTCAGGGTTAGAACCGGTAGTGCTACATTGCTGGTAGTGTGCCTCCATTCTTTGCACAAGTCCAACTAGTTCTTTAAAGTAAAGTCCGCCGGTAAAGTCCCGCTAGGCAAATCCCTATGTCGGCCGTCGAAAGAAAGTAATTCAATGGACTAGTAGGTATTTTCCTTATTTAAATACATATAAAAACAAAAAACATAAACCAAAAAAATTCATTTGTTAAAAACAATTTTAACTGTTTATTTATATTATTTTATTTCAAAAACAGGGGCCTTACTATCAGCTTTTTAAAATCCATTCAAGTTCCGAGCAGTTCTAAACCTGGCTTAAACATGCCAGAGACAACAATAACCGTTCACCTTTGAGAATATCAAAGTTCGAACCGTTCAAATCATAGGAGCGTAATGCCGTGGTGATGGTATAATTTTACACTAAGCGGTTTAAGCCAGGTTTTAGAACTGCTCGGAACTTGAATGGATTTTACAAAGCTGATAGTAAGGCCCCTGTTTCTTTTCCAACCCTGCGTAATATGTAGTATTTTAAATTCAAGTAACTGTAAGTTGAGTTGATTTGTACATGACTGTTTTTGTGTATGTTATTTAACTGTATACGGATTTAGCTACATATTAAAACTGCACTAGCACATCATTAAGGCGGGCTTAATGTTCATGAAGCACAAGTTCCATCCAAATACTAGTTAATTTTAATCTATAATGATGCATAGTTGGTGTATTTAATTAAGTTAATTGTACTATGTTACTATGGTTATAGCAAACATATTTGTAATAAATGCCGTGAGCACGCACTTTTGTTAATAATTACTTCTTTGATCTTGCTGCTGTTACATTACATCGCATTATTGTATCAAGTATGCTGTGAGCCAATATACCTTAAATATTCGTCCCGACTTTTATTTACTAGGACAAGTACTCAGTTAAGAGGTGCTCTGTAGCAAACGCCTACAAAAATATATTATTTCATAAAATTACTACATATCATTTACCCCATATAAAATGCTAGAAGACATTTTGTATCGGGATCCAAAAATATTGTAGGACTAATAAACCGTACACCTTTTGTCTGAATATTGCACCAAAATTTTTAAAAAAACGAGAACTGTCATGTTCTAGATTGTTTTGTCATTTCTATGATCAAAAACAATGTTCCAGACATCCGTCTGTGCGCAGTTTCGCTTTCTAATCAGTGGTGCGCAGTACTCTATAGTCTATTTAATTTGTAAACTATTTTCTGGTTTATAAACTGTATTCACTACTGTGTTTCAACATATTTTTTCCTTGGTTTTCGCAGAAGAAATGTCGTTGTTTATATCGTTTGTATTTTTGCTCAGTGCAAGCAGCTATTGCAAGTCTTCAATATTTGAAAGTGACTCTTGCTATTCATTTGGAAGTGGTAATGTGTTTCCTGGTGGAGCTAGAAAAGTTGAACATAATCTGCAATTTACAAAAGCAATGAGTAAGTCGAGAAATAAACCAGTTTAACTATCTCTATTTATTACAAATATATAGGTTCATTTTCAAATACCGAATCCATACACATGTATCCCACGACTTAATTTTTTGTTGTACAGTATCGAAACCGGCGCCTGAGTGGGAGGCAACTGCAGTCGTCAATGGAGATTTTACGCAGCTCTCACTGGCAAGCTTTAAAGGCAAATACTTGGTGTTCTTCTTCTATCCATTAGATTTGTATGTTATTTTGTATAGTTTTTTATTTTATTTATACTGGTATAATGTATCACTTGCGGCATAGGAGATATCACGATCGATAATTGTTTCAGCTTCTTCCAGAACCCTGCATCAGGATCTTGAATGTGGTGCATTCCTCATACACATCAGTGTGTAACACACACACATCTCACACTGAATTCAAAGCTTAAATTAAAAATTAAATTATAAGCTTGACATTATACCTGTTTCAGCAGTATAAAGTGATAGTATTGCTTGAGTTTGGCTAAACTTTACATTAGGAACCATTGATTTGGAAGTTCATATATTTTTGTACATGGAATAGAATATACATTTATTCAACACATACATATAAAGGATAAGGCATGAGTGATGTCACTATTATATAAAATATTTTATGTAATAGAACATTCAAAAGACGAAAGTTGTTAAATTTAGTGAGGTTGAATAAGTCTTGGTTCAGCATTGTGCCAAAAGCAGATACAGTTGACACTGATTTTTAGCCAAGACCCATTGTTGATAGGAAAAAAAACTTAATATCGGCTAGTTAACTATGCCATCAAGATAAAGATTTAAAAGTAACTACCTTACAATACATAAACCAATATACTAAAGTAATTTAAAAATCAATAGTTGTATACATATTTTGTAAACCAAAGTTGGATTAGGGATGATGACACAAAGATAAAATAAAATGGACACTCATTTTTGATAACAACATTATAATATTGCCACTCCATGGACAAAACAGGTGAATCTAGCAATTGCTTCACACATCTGACATATTATAAGACTGGCTGCGAGTTTCCCCCATTTTAAGATGATAAGACAAAGTGGCCTGCTACATTGTACAGGATTATCTAAAAAAATGATGAATAGGTAGAGTACTACACTCACAAATAGAAAGCTAGCTAGTTAGAACATTCGTTTACCAATAGAAAGCCAAGTGATGAGCTTGATAACAAACTCTGTGACAGAATTTATATAATAGATGAAACTAATATACCTATAATTTGTTACTTATTTAAAGTAATTTATCTCAAACTGGAGAGAGGGCGCCGCCAATAAGTTTTTAATTAAATTTTTAATTGCTTGAGCATTTGAATACTCAAAAAACACTCAAAATTAACTGAAGATTTTTACTACTTATGTTAAAATTATTCTTCAGTTACTTTGTACTGGGAAAGACATGGCATACACATTTAGCTTAAAACCGCATATTGTGTTAGTCCCTATGTTGAATGTCAAAATTTTAGAAATCTGTTAATCTTGGTTTTATTGTATATTTTTCAGTACTTTTGTTTGCCCTACTGAAATATTGGCATTCTCTGAAAGAATTGAAGAATTTAAAAAGATAAACACAGAAGTTGTGGCATGCTCTGTGGATTCACATTTTACTCACCTGGCATGGATCAATACTCCCCGTAAAGAAGGTGGTCTAGGAAAGATAAACATTCCTCTTTTAAGTGACTTGACCCACTCTATAGCTAAAGATTATGGTGTGTATTTGGAAGATTTGGGACACACTCTTCGAGGATTATTTATAATTGATGACAAAGGAATTCTGAGGCAGATAACAATGAATGACTTGCCAGTGGGTCGCTCAGTAGATGAAACTCTCAGGCTTGTTCAAGCCTTCCAATATACTGATAACCATGGTGAAGTTTGCCCAGCAGGCTGGAAACCTGGGCAAGATACTGTAAGTATATTATTACTGTACTGTAAGTATATAAAGTAATGGACAGTGTTCTTCATCCATAGTCCGTAATGAGTCCATAGTGCTGGAATTCCCAATGAGAACTACAAACCCACAAAACATTTAGGTGTAAAGTAATCGGTATAGCCAGGTGGACCCTGACTAAAGGACAAATAATGTAGTAAATAAACTTAGTTTGTAGTAGTAAGTAAGTAGTAATTAGCTAGTTAAGTACCTATGATTGTGTATAATACTTACAAAATAATTGGCATAGTACCACAGTAAATTGAAGATGCTTCATTCATTTTGGGGCGTGACAGTACCCATGTGCAAACACATCCCTTCCATTATCGCCCAGTGTTCTTTTATATGTGACGAGAACGGTGACTGGGTTCATGAAATATTTTTTTGTTGCAGATTATTCCTAATCCAGATGAAAAAAAGAAGTATTTTGAAAAAATCTCAAGTGACTGACCCATATTTACAAGAAATTACCTTAGTCATATTCGCTTGTGATTGTCAATAAAAGTCACAATATCACCACAATCACATTCCTAATAATCATAAAAAATAGTACATAAATGCTTGAAACCAGATAATTATTAACCTTATGGTAAGTACCCAAAAACATAATAGTCATGTCCATATTAAGTCAACACTTAAAAATCACAAATAAAGGAAGACAGACAGGACAAACCTGCGGAACAGTTGCAGTGCTACCGGTTTATTTAAATGCAAATTCTAAATGAGCTGTGAAATGAAATGATAAATATATTGATAGCAATTGCTATTGGTGTACAATTTGACTATAAGTATAAAATAGAACAATATATTTGAATATTAAGTAAAAACAATCTTACAACTCGATACACACAAATGAAAATACAATAACAATAATAGATAACCGCCATGTGGGTTGTTGACTCGACAATCATTGTCCCGTTGTGGTTCTGCGAACGGCCTATAATAGCTAAGGGCCTCGATTAACAATTAAAGAGGGTATCGCGAGACGGTTGGGTTAAGGGTCAGATGGAGAGAGAGAGATGCTACCTTGAGATGGCGCGGGCGCGTATTGTCTGGAGATGCCTCTTTTTATTTCACACGAGGATGGCAGTATAGTTGCGGTTGGAGAAATCGGTGAACATAATACTTTGAAAATTATAGATCCCGTGAGTAGCAAAGGTAAATGAAAAGGGTGAAAAAAAATTTTTACCAAAAAATGGAACCGACTTCAATACTCAAAAGTATGAAATAACTTGTCGAAGTCGGTACCAAACGCACAATATTGTGATGATAGTTACTTTTGTGAACTATCATGGTACCGATTTCAACAAGTTATTTCACACTTTTGAGTGTTAGTCGGTTCCATTTTTTGGTAAAAAATTTTTCAATAATCATATCGATTCGGTTTGTTATTGGGAAGGGCATGGCGACTCAAAACTTTCCTCGTAATTTTTGAGGCCGTGCGGCATGTATAATAGCGGCTCGACGAATTAATTATTGTTAATAAATCAATCGGGGCTTGATCGCGAGAAAAACATTTAGTAATTTATTTACCTCGACGTTTCGACCAAGTTTCTCGCGATCAAGCCCCGATTGATTTATTAACAATGTGTTCGAATCGCAAAAGACTAAAAAAAAAAAAAGTTATGATTTCATTTCAAAGTCAAGGGTCCATACTGAAGCTTTCGTGATTTTTCGGTTCCGTTTGTGTGGAAAACTTGATACGGAAAGTCACGTCGTAATTCCGGATAGGCAAAAGCAGATCCACGTTAGTTTTAATACGAATCTTAGACGAAAATATGTCGCGTTGATTATAATTGTCTCGCTTACAAAGTTTAAAGATGATCTTTATTATCACTTTTGAAAAAGGTCAAGTTATAGTGCCTCTGGCAACTTATGTATAAGTTGTCTGCATTTTCGCAGTGCTGTTACACACACATCATAAAACTGTATATATATGTTAATTAATAATATAATATGTCGTGTATTTCACTTGTTTTGGCAGTTCTTCCTTCATTTGTGCTTAACATATTTTTAATAAATTGTATAATTATATTAATACTCATTAACATTGAGATTACTTTTAAATGGGTATAATTCATAAGGATAAATGAAACCTAAGATAAGCATACATTTTGATAGGTACTTAATTTTGTAACATATTTTGTTAATAGTACAAGACTGATTTTGTATTGCATAAAAATAATCATGAAATATAAGAAGTCTATATTTTGTACCATATTCTTGGTTTTTATTTCTACCAGTACCTATTGTGCTAGAACCGCTAGACTAATATGGTCACAGAAAAATCCTAAGCCCTAGATGGGCTCGTCGTATGTTGGCGTGTCACCTGGTCAGTGACGGTGAGGTCGAAGGTGGAATCACGCCAGACCTACAAGAATGTTGACTGGCTCAAGGCAACTGCTTGAACACAGTGTTCGTTTGGCGACTTATTTTTTAAGTGAAAACTTCTTTAGCGCCGTTGTGCACTTTTGTATGGGGAAAAAATGTTAAACTCGCGCCAGATTGTCAGGACCGCCGTTGAAATTTAAACTTAAAATTGTTGGAATAAGGAACATATTCGTTTGTTGGTAGTTTTATTTGATAAAGTCGTTTTGTTAAAAGTAATATTGAGTTCGGTTATCAAAACGCCGATATTCAAAAGAGGAAATATTTCATTATTTAGACAAAAAATTACCACACTATTTCTGTGTCCCGCTAATATTATAAATCTAAAAATTTGGATGGATGGATGTTTGTTACTCAATCACGGCTCAACGGTTTGGATGGATGGATGTTTGTTACTCAATCACGGCTCAACGGTTTGGATGAAATTTGGTATGTTGATACTTCAGGTCCCGGAATAACACAGGCTACTTTTCATCATCATCAATGATCACCACACAGGTATAACCGCGGGGCGCAGCTAGTGAGTCTATAAAGCCCAAAGCGCAAATGGATCGATATATAATCCGGTTTTATTTTGTTGCCTTCAGCAAGCCGGACGATTGTCCATTGCCATATTTTAATTGTTTTGATTTGTTTATAAATAAGAATTAAAGATTTCGATTTATAATTTTTTTTTTTAATATAACAAACAATTTTATTTGAAATTCTAGCTGAACCGCGGTTTCACTCGCGTGAACTACGGTTTTCCGCTACCTCAATTATATCACGGGAACTATACTTTTTCCGGAATAAAAATTAGCCTAAGTGTTATTCCAGGGTCTAACCTATCTCCATACCAAATTTCATCGAAATTAGTGCAGCCGTTTGAGCGTGAAGGAGTAACAAACATACACACAAACTTTCAGCTTTATATTAGTGCGATTAGTACAATGAAATGCAGTAGGTACCTAACAACCTAGCTTCTTTCGGCACGATAAATGTTTGAGAACTGTGTTTTTTCCTGGGATATCGCCTAAATTGATAAACGTGATAAGCAAAGCGTTGTCAAGGTATACAATTTAATTCAAATCTTTTCTTAGATACCAAAATAATACACTATATAATTAGTTGTATTAGTTATCAATATAAGATTAGACAACACGTAATATAGGTAGGTATACTCATACCTATATTGATTAAACATTGAAATTGTGTAATTCTACTTTTAAGTGGACAGGTACGATAAAGATTGGAGAAAGTGAACAATTTACTAAGTACTTTATTATTAGCTCCTCTTTTTAATATTTAGGTATTCTCTTAAGGCGTCGTTGATTACGGCTTAATTAGTTTTCTTTAGTTCAGTCTCTTCGAGGTAGATCGCGCTAATAAAACACAGGCGCATATGATGTGATCAATAGATAACAAAGGTAGGCACTATATAATATAATTATATATTGTTGTACGCCTAGGCGAGCGGCGGACTGGCTACATAAGCCAGACCCCAGATAACACACAGTAAGCATTGCTTACTGTGTGAGAGCTGAATATGAAAAGAACAAACTACACTATTTTTTTTAAGTAAAGGGTCTTTCAAATAGAGCGGGTCGATGTTAATAATCTGTGACGGCCATTTTGTTTTGACGGCATCTGTCTGTTGTTTCTTATTCAGTCACTGATGCCAAATCGCCATGGCAAGTTTTAGGTTCAGCAGCATGAGCAAATGATAAAAATGTATTATCAAAACGAGTGTTCGTTAGTGCAAACTTTGTGCGCATTGCGCCCATTTTACGGCAGACGTGGTGGCCCCTCAAAGTCTACTATCCAACGATTGGTGTCCAAATTTGAGACGACCGGTTCGGTAAACAACCAACCAACACCTTTACGTCAAAGGAACGCTAGCTCGGACTAAAACATCGCCGCTGAACGTGGGAGTGTTCAGGAAACTCCGAGGCAGTCGATTTCTCGCCCTGCACAAGAACTCGGCCTTTCCAGACTTCAACTTGGAGAATGTTAGGTGTATGCCAATAAGCCACATTCGATCGTTGCCCTGAAAGCCAACATAACGCAGGCCATCGCTCAGATTCAGTCGGATCTATGCAGCAGTCATTGAAAATTGGACCTCTCGGATTCGTGCCCCCGTTCGAAGCCGCGGCGGACATTTGAACGATGTTATATTCCATACATGAACCTTTCAATGAGGCATAAATGGACCTTTCAAATAAAATAAAATTCGTTTATGTCTCACACCCGTCTTGTTTTATTCAATTTTAACATCGACCCGTCCTTGTTGAAAGACCCTTTACTAAGAAATTTTGAAGGAATATTTTTTTTACATCATAATTTTGCTAGATTTTCTTTTCTGTCAATGTTTTTCCAAATCTCTAATTCCTTCATAGTTACTAGAAATATTTATGTTGAGTCATCTTTTTTCGCACTATTTTAACCTGCAAGTATAAAACTATATATAAGTTTATAAAAAGTCGTAATTTTTTCTATTTTGTCGGGAGTCGGGATATCATATGAAAAGTCGGGATTATCCCGACGAATCCCAACCATCTGGCAACCCTACCCGGTTGCCTTGTCGCTAGCTTTAGCGTCGTCCCACGGTCATCCCGGTAGAATACAAGGTCGAGAGCCCCTGGTATACAAAGGCAGACACTGAGCTCGAGACAAAAACATCCTGGTTAGATTCTCTCCAAATCGTCAAAGAGCAAACATCCTTAGGGCCCACTTACGGACCACTCTGGTATCGGGGCAAGTTGATCCGATACCTCCCTGGCCTGGCGACAGCTCAAGCCGAGGTCCGGATCTCAGTGATGCCCTTGAGCTTGTCGCCTCGTCCTCTCCTAGAGGCACAGCGCCGTCAGCGCTAGCCTCATTAGGCCTTCTGCGCCCGCACAAATACCGGGCTAAGCACCATCTGTGCATTTCTGGATTCGGTCTCCACGCTTAAGGCCCACGACAGAAGCTATGCAATAGCTTAAAAACCCAGCAAAAATAGTAGGCTGCTATACTCAAAGAGCCAGACAGACCGGAGCGCGCACACATATATTCGGGCGCTCGGAGCCGTGAGATACCGAGCTTGAGGCAAAAACAAGGTTAGATAGGGTTTTTGGTTAGATTCTCTCCAACTAATCAAGGAGCAAAAATACTTTTAGGTAACTCCTTACATTAGGGCGGTACACAATCCTTATAATATAGTGAAGTATTTTTCACACAAAACACCTTACGGTGATCTGTCTAACTGTTTATTATAGTAGTATGCGAATCTTGAAAAAAACCATAAAAAAAATATATCTTTCGAGTGTAAATGCGATGGAAGATACTATGTGCGTATTGCTTTCTCTGTCTAGGTTCATAGATCAATAAATGACCTCAATGAGTCTTGAAAATCTTACACTGTTTGCATTATGATGCTAGTTAGTAGTTATCTATGCATAAATGGCTCTGCTCACTCTGTCTGCGGCTGTGGAAGACTTGCGTTGTCCGCAGAGCATGTATGTATGTACTAGTATATATTCTATATGATCTATGCCGCAGATACTAGTATGTATTCTATCTGATCTATGGCCGCAGAGGCCATAATTTGTGAAGATTTGCGATGCTTAGAAATTGACGGTACATCAAGAACTTAAACTAATTGTTTTTTCACAGCAGCATCCCACACCACGAACATGATATGTATTCTCGTATGGTTCTACAGATTTTGTTTACATTTTGACCAATATTTTTCAGAAGTGTTTTTCCTTACCTTAAATTGACAGTGACGTGTTGGAAGCCGGTGCAGTAAATCTAGTTACACTTTATTTATTCAAATCATTATTTAATTTGTCAAATTCTGTCTGGTTATGATCAGATACCTAGCTGAAGAACACCCCTCGATGACGACGTTGAACCATTATTGCTAGATTGTATTTATGTTTGATAAACCAACTTTTTGCAGCCTTCAACAAGTACGACCGCTTAGCGCTAGTTTACTATAATTTGCGTCTCTCTAATAGTTTAATTTGCAGTGCATAACTACATTATCTTAATAACATGTTCACTTGTTTATTTTACAATACAATTTAGTGACTACAAAGAAGTCTTCACTGCTGGTGTTGTTTTTAATTTGCCAAGTCTATTAGTGTATTTAGGTGATATAAATTTCAGAGTTATACAAAAACATTACTCCGTTCTTATTCAACAAAAAATATCAATAATATCATGGTGGATCCAAAGCGTGTGATCAGTTACGAAGATATGTTAAAGGTCATTCAGCAGCCTGAGAAAGTAATAATCGATGTCAGGAACCCAGATGAAGTTAAGGTTACTGGGAAAATACCTTCAAGCATCAACATTCCATGTAAGAAATTACTAACTTGAATTTAAAGAATATTTATCTATGTGTGCCTAGGATTAAATGATATATTTCACCTGCTACAGACCATTTTCTTTAGTGGACTTTTCCTGATCATGCAGAATCATTAACATTAACGGGTAAATTTGGACCCAATTTAAAAAAACTTAATGCAGTACCTCTAGCTATTCTGTTGCTAGTTGATGTTGAGGGAGGTAAAAAAGAGAAATGTCATGAAGTATTCCATTCTCTAGGTATCGTAGTTGGAGCTTAAAATTATTTACATAGGAGATCCAGGAAATCAACAGATGTTATTTATTTATTAGGAAGATATCAGATATCTTATAATGGAAGAATCCAGAAAGTGTTGTTTAGGCTTGAACATAATCTTTGAACCTATTTTTATTTTATACTTAAGATAAGTAATGAATTTCCTTTGAATATGCTGTATTTGGTCAATATAAATATTGTAATGTAACAAAGCGACTAGGACTCACGTGGTAAACACTGGAAAATTACTCTCTGACCAGTTTCGAACTTATTTGCAGTTCTTCATCTGGGAGTTATGATCGTGCCAGGTTTTTCAGACTCAAACATAAATATTGTATATTAAACTGGCTGTGCCCTACTGTTTCATCCGTGTAGAATAAAGCAGAATTTATTTGGGATAAAAGAGCATATGGGCTTTTCCCGGCTACATTCTATTCTTGTGATAAATTTTATTCAGATCTGTGAAGCCATTGTGGCTTTAATTAACAAATACAAGATATATTTTATATAAATAAACATTAATTATAAGTTTCTTATTTATATTAGTAGTAAGATTCACTCATATGGGTACTGTGCAGTTTATAACATTATAATTACTATCACAAATAATAAAACTTAACCCTTCCAGTAAGCCATGTACAAGATGCGCTAGTGTCAATGTCTGATGAGGAGTTCCAAAAACATTATCAAAGGACAAAGCCATCATCATCTGATGAACTAATTTTCTACTGTCAGTCTGGCAGACGATCTACTGAAGCATTGGATAAAGCACTTAAACTTGGATATTCAAAGTAAATTTGTACAAATATTTGATAACCATCAAACTTTTCTAAAATATGATTGCATTAAGTTTATTTCTCAGACTAAAAATTATTATTTATGGTCTATTCTGATTTGAATACTGTATCAAACAATTCATAAAATAGTGTAAAATTTTAGTGTATATTTAGATAGTAATTTAAAATATTTACATTAATTTTTTCAGCTCCAAAACTTATCTCGGAAGCTGGAATGACTGGTCTAGCAGAAACAAGTAATCACTTAAAATTACTAGTTCATTCAAATTCATCTTTTATGTTTAAGCTTGGCAATAACTAAAGCTATTTCATTGTTTGTTTGGTATTTTTTTATATGAATGTGCTGTCATAATAAATATTGGTAATATATACAATATTTTGATTTAATAACAAATCTATATTTATCACTTTTTCAATTTAATAACAAACATATATAATTTAATATCTAATAAAATAACAGCAGACTCCTCAGGACTTAAGAACTTGCAGTTCAGCAAATAACATCAGAGATCCTTATTAAAACTAATAGTTTCCCTGGTGAGATGTGCAGAAAAGCGAAATAGTTGCGAGATGCAAAAGCATGGGGCACAAACTATGCACATAAGATGATCAATTTCTCTGGATAATGTGAGCTTGCAATGGAACCAAATTGCAAACAAAACTGTAGTCCTAAATGAGTTCCTGATTTGCCTCTTTGAGAGTCCAATTCATCATGATCATTCTGTTCTAAACAAGCCTTGGCTACAGGTACAGTTGAGGGCACCACAGCAATCGAGTGTAGCTTTACTAGTACATAGTTATTGGCTGCGCAGAGGTGCTGCTACACCTCGCTGTTCCCTCTCTGCATGTGGCCATATGCAGTATCTTTAAATAGTCTGTATAAGTGGCTGCTTACAGTGCCCCTTTTGTGTGGTGTGATGCAGTGCAAGATTCGCCATATAAAGTTAAGTTAAATAGGTAATTTTCCAGAATTTTTTGTTTGGCATCTACCTATTACATTGACACTAGGTACCTATGGACAGACAGATTGTGGCATATTTTATAGCAATAGGTACCATTGTCATAAATACATATTCAATTCAACTTCTCATTTCTTTTCACAGCCCAATCTTTCCAACTTCCTAAATAGTTCTTGACACTGAAAAAGAAAACATTTTTTATACATTATTTTTAGCATATACCTAACACACAAGTATTACTTATTAATTTTAGGTAACAAAGCTAAACATCTTTAAGAGGAGAGTTCTAAATAACTTATTTGATAAAATATATATCTATGTGTATATTCTAGCTGATCTGAAAAATGTTAGTCTGCCACATAAATTATCAAAATCAAAAATTAATAACACTTGATTTAAATTCATCATCATTATCTCAGCCAGAGGACGTCAACTGCTGGACATACGCCTCCCGCATTGAATTCCACAAGGACCGGTTGGAAGGGCCGCCTCCAACCTGATAAAAAATACTTTACATCAATGATCAACAGTTAAAACATATTTTTGATATTTGTTTATTCTAAAATTACGACAAAAAATAGAGGTCGGGTTAGGAGGGTGCAAAATACTTTACCATCATTCTCAGCCTACCAAATATACACGAAGTTTTTTAAAAATTATGCAAGTTACTAATGTGGAGTTCAATTACTAACATTAACATGAAAATTTTATATACAAGAAATATACCTATTATTAGTTTAAGTATTTAGCATAGTCAAGCAAGGTAGTTGATAGATGTAATAGGTATATAAAATTTATAAATTTTAATACTGTTCAATTATTGTATTAATTTTACAATAATTTAACAGTATTGAAATGCTTTTTCATTTTGATAACAAAAATTGTTTCAATTATTATTAATTATAATGTACTTGCTGGGCCTGACAGTTACAACCGCATGGACTACAGTATTTGTGTTACCTCAGTTATCTCACGGGAAGCATGCTTTCTCCAAGGTCCCATTTCTTGTATGCCAGAGGAACCATATATTTTTACAGGATAAAAAGTAGCCTATGTGTTAACCGGGTCTTAAGATATCTACACTCTGAATTTCATTCAATTCAATCAAGCTGTTAAGGGGTAACACAAACTTTCACATTTACAATATAAGTGTATTGTGAGTATGTAATACTAAAGGTACATTACTTTTTAAATCCCAAATCAAAAGCAATTTGTTGTGCTTTTGCAGATCTCTTTCCTATCATGCAATAGAATATAATATCAGAATTCTCTTTAGGTTTCACTCTCTTGAATGTTCGTTCAAAGTCTTGCTCAGATAATGCCAGTGTAGAACTAATGGTTCCCACTGAAAATAAATAATTCTTATTAATTCTATTCATATAATCTATACTAATATTATAAGAGAAGTTTGTTTGCATTATTTTTTGCATTTGCATTGCATTGTATGCGTAGAAGCGAGTGCAGTATGATGTGTGAACCTCAGAAGGCCCCATTTTGCCCAGCTTCTGGTATGTGGGGATGGGGGTAAATGGTTGGGTTAGTTATTATATTAGTTAGGTAAATTTACTTGGTTGCATTGAATTGGCTCTGAAACTACAGAACTGATTTGAAAAATTTTTCACTGTTGGGAAACTACACTATCCCCAGATGATATAGGCTATATTATATTTTCCAAAAATTAGGGATCCTTATAATTTTGCATTATTTTACCCTTGTGAAGCCAGCATTGTTGTTGAGAAAAACCTAAAATGTTGACCTTGAATAACTTTTTTAACACACATGGAATTGATAGGGACTTTTTACACTTTATTTCTACTGGTATAGCCGAGGTTTCTACTAAAATTAGTTTATGTTGAAGATTTAAAGTTCAATAGTAACAACAAATTGTTGACATTGGTAGTTGACCAAAGGAGTACTACCCTAAAGCCATGCTGTGAATATGATTAACTTCACTGAAGCAGAAGCCAACACTCTTATCATTTCATTTCTCAGAATGTTTGCTAAGGTGTTGTGACTGAACATGGTTGTTTGTTTGTACATAAAATTACTAAGTTTGTTTATCACTTACAAGGAATATTTACACTGTTAGGAATCTTTCCATGTTCAATAATCTCTTCAGGTTCTCTCACATCAACTATGATTACTTCTTTGAGTGATGTAGCTCTTTTAACGTATTCAAAGTCCACTACCGGTAAGTTACTTACGGCTTCTTGCGAATAAAATCGTGGCACACCGTAAATAGAACTTGTAGAAGTAAATGTATGCAATTGCAAACCTGTAATAATAATGTTATTTGTAGGTTGTTACCGCTCCAGAACTTGTCCCTGTTTGATAGTTGAGTTTTAAATAATAACCATACGAGATGTTATGTCAGAATGTTGAAGGGCTCTAGTTGTACTAATCATTTTTAGAGAAATTGGCGAAATTAGACGAAATCTTAAGAAACATGAAAACATTTTGTAAGGCTCGCAGTAGGTATTCTATTTGGTTTGTGTTGTGGCCTTTGAGTATTCAGTCATTTATCTGAGGTTGTGGCACAAACTGTTACTCTGATCAAGTTTAATCTCTCATGCTCTCATGCATGCCGGCCTTTGAAACAGCAAAAAATGTCCCTCTTTTGACCATAGCCAAAAACTAATTAGAGTACTGCGCACAGACGGTCATGTCTAGAACCATAGATCAGATAGAATACATACTTGGGGTGTGTTTCAATTTGGGCTCACAGTGCATACGTTTGTACGTAAGGATTTAGCTGTTCCAAAATGAATTTAGTACTGACAGTCGTAAGCAAATCGGAACGGCTTTTTGTGTATGAATGCGAGCGAATTCTTTAAATGTCAGTTCCCATTAAATTCATATTAAATAATTTATTTCCGTACTTCATGGACACTAAATGGGTCATTTTTTTCTGATATAAAAAATAACGTTTATAATTTTTTGTGGACGGACTACCAATTTTTCGACAGATTCTCTTAATGAGTCTGATGTTTGACTCCAGTGCATAGTAATTTATCTATGTGTTTGAAAGCGCTCACACTGCTCTACGTCGTACTCGTGAGCGTTCTAAGCACAGTATGATGACGTCATATAAATTTTGTGTGTAGCTGTCAGTGTATTTCGGAATGACTAAGCACGCTATCTGTGCTCAAAGCGCTCAAAGCTCAATAAGAAACGCACCCCAGGACCGGGTATGTTCCGGCCTGCAAACTTTAGAATTTCAAAATTAAAAAAATCTCATTTTATCGATCTTAATTTGCCCTTTCGACCTACGGTAATTATTTTATTTCTTTCGTTTTCCCAAGAAATATCGAAAATGAATTTCCCATTTTCCTTTACTAATTTGTGATTAAAAAATGCAATATATACGGAAATATTTTATGTAATTATAGTAAAACTTTGTTTCGTCCACATAAATCCTATCCTAATATACAAATGTAAATAAAAATAGCTAGTTAGGATATTATGTATCGTGATTTTAGAGATCCCTACTAAAATTAACAATGTAGCTGTAATTTCAAATAAAAGTTAGCCGTGGTTCCGTTATCCAAACGGCAAAAACCATGATCCACGAAGGTGAAACCGCAAAGTAGCCACTAGCCAGCCATTAGTGGAAGCGAGGATAGCTGAGCGGTGGGAGCGTCGCCTGTCAAACTAACGGATGCTGGTTCGATCTCCTCCAACGGCTTCAGCTTCCGTTCATAATTACTTTAGACTGTTTTTACGGGTATAACGACGGCTTGCGGAAGAAGGCGAAACAATTGTCGATCGTGATATCGACTACGTAAGTACCACGTTATACCCGTAAAAACAGTGTAAAGGCTTCAGCTTCCGGTGAAGGAAACACCGTTATCAAATTCCCAGCATGGTGGTGAGGTGTCTTTTTAGACAACTTGACCAACAAAGGGGTCAAACGCGCAGATGCGGGGCCGCTTCCTACCAGTCCTTGTAGAATTCAATGGGGGGAGGCGAATGTCCAGCCTTGGACATCCTATATTGTTAATGACTCCACAGATGTCTCATTAATTGCTCAAATTATGGCCATACTGTGGAACATCTAATAGAGTGGGAGGAAATGACTCCGTGGTAACTATCTCTTTCGGCTCGTTTTTTCAGCATAGTGCACCTTCCAGTTGTACGTAAGTACATATTATTTCGATGGTATCACCTTTATTCTGTCGCGCATGCGCAATGCGCAAAAAAATCGCTTGGAAATGCGACTCGATGACCGTTTTTTATTGTTTATTAGTTAATTATTTAATATTTTTGCGAATTTGCACAAGGGCAAATTAAAGTAGCTTAAGGGCAATTTTTTTATGCCTGGTGGAGTAAACAATAATCATTTTTCAAAGAGATATGACTATTTGAAATACAGGAAAATGGGAAATTCTATTTCGATTTTTCTTGGCAAAACGAAAGAAGGGCAAATAAAATAATTAACGTAGGTCGAAAGGGCAAATTAAGATCTATAAAATGAGATTTTTTTAAATTTTGAAATTCTTAAGTTTGCAGACGGGAACATATCCGGTTGAATTCGGCCCAGTTATAAAAAGAAAGTTGTATCTATCTACGTTAAAAAAATAACTACAGATCTAATATGAAAAATAATGCTTTCGATGTTGTCGGTCGTTTCATTTCATGTCCTAACACTGACCAAAATGTCATATGTCAAAGCTGCATATGAATGAATCTGTGATGATGAAACCACTGGATGAAATTAAAAGTATTTAAATCGAATTTGGACAGAGCTTTTTTTGTATTTACCGATTAATATATATCATTATTGTTTAATTTAAACATGATGTACAAACTGATTGTTCTATAAATTAATCTCATGAAAATAGACTTATTGTGTGGTTGATGTTGATGTGCCTACCTTTCCCGATTTATTGTGATTTTTGTTGTAATCTATTTCTAAACAACATCAGTGTCGTAAAACATGTCTCATCATAATTCAATTGAAGCGCGTGATATCTAATTTATTATATGGTCAGTCTAATGCACAGCGTGATGGTTTCTCTTGAGTTAGAAATCTAAGGTCATTGGAGAAAATGGGATCCATGCGGCCGTCTGGTCGGTTTCTTTCATTCTCCAACAATATTCCCAGATCGCAGAAACAAGGTGGTGAGTTTATGTAAATTAATTGTAGATATACTCAGGAACATTCTCGTTGTATGAATCACAATGATTTGTAATGTATCTATACAACATACGCTGTGGTCCACTTGCATACACCAGTGTGCCTGTGATAATGTGTCAGAAATTGTTTTTTGGCTAATTTAATAATATTGTTTCTTTGATTTTATTTTGATCTTTATATTCGAAATTTTATTATATATCCATTTTTAAGTTATGAACAGTAGGTATACTCCAAGTAGAATAACAAAATTGATAATAAAATGACAATTCATTAACAATCTATGAGCAATGTGTTTAGTAGAATTGATTACCAGGTATGTTTTGCGTCAAGGATTTATTTTTCACAGTCTATGCTAATATTATAAAGAGGAAAGATTTGTATGTATGTTTGTAATAAATTGGCTCAAAAAGTACTGGACTGGTTTTAAAAATTCTTTCACTATTTGAAAGCTACATTCACCCTGAGTAAAATAGGCTATATTATATTTTCTAATAAGTTAGGGATCCTTATAATTTTTAATTTTCAAATTTATTACCCGTGAGAAGCCAGAGCGGACCGCTAGTAATTGATAAATTATCAAGTGCTGATACAGAGAAAACATAAAGCTGAATTATTTGAGGTATATTGACCCTTATAAGAATTTTCATAATAATACTTAAGTCATACATGATAAACGGATCACATAGACATCACAAGGTCCATAGTGATGCATAATATGGCTGAAAGTGGTATAGGAACTGAGGAAAATTATCTGGATAGCATTTGAAATGTGCATAGAATTATCCATTATGTTAACAGATGGCAGTGGCAATTACATTATTTTACAAAAATAACTTTTTAGAATATTGCACAATAGAGAAAGTTTCTTGCCTACAGTGTGTAAGATTCCTCCAAAGAAACACCAGATGGGGAACCCCATAGGGAATATATATAGAAAACCTTACAAGTGTGATGCTCACAGAAGCTCACAGAAACTATTCTTAGCTACAAGAGTAATATAGTTAAAAGTTGAAATTGACATCTGATGACTTAACTTTGGTGTTTCATCCCAGTTGAAAAGCTTAGCTAAGCCCTGGCTTAATAACTGACAATTAATAGTTGCATCAAACAAACAGTGTTTATAAGCATTCTCATAACAGAGATACATACTAGGTTTGTAAAAAACTTTGTGCTATACTTAATTAATTGTCAATAAAACTATTTCTTTTAACTCAACAGTGCCAACCGGATTCCATCAAAGTCTGTCTGGAAGCGAAACAGATGTGTCTACATCTAATGAAAATTTATCAAGAGAGGAGCGTTATGTTGTCCGTCATACTGCACGTGTGGAACCCCAGGGACAAGAGAACCAGAGCCAGAACAATAATAATAACAGAAACTCATTGAAGGTATTATTTGATACCTTCTTTGAATTATTTGACTACCTATTATTTGATTGTGATGATACACATCTTACGGCACACCTCACATATCACAGTGGGGGCAGTAACTTTATGCATTAAATAATTTAACTTGTTTAAAGGCATGTGTCCAGAGCGCAATCTGTGAGCAATCACGATTAAGCCGCTTCTTAACATCACATTAGCACACCATGGCACATGAGGAGGCTCACTTTGAATAGTTTTTTACCATATTCCTTTTTCCAAAGAGACATTAAAATTCTGTTTACATTGTATATATATTTTACTTTTGTAAAAAATGAGAATTTCTCAGTATTATGAATAAAGAATTAAGAATAATTTTATATTGTATTTTCCTTAATGGAAACTGTATTTTTTATTGGATTCGTAACATATAGTGTTATTAATAAAATTACTATGACTATTCTGGTATCAGGTAGACTTATTTGATGTTGCTTCTCTGGATAGTCTATCTATCTGCCTTACTTACTTGCACCAAGAAGTGATCTTCAAATCTATGCGCTTGCACCTAAAGCCGGCCGAAACTAATTAATCATCTTATATCAATGTGTCAAAGAGGCAAAATTGCATATTTAAAATTTGGTTACGCATTAACAAGTGTTTAACATTATCTTTATTTATATGTACTTCCTGCACAGGTAGGCCAAGGTTTTGCTAATTAATCTCAATGATCTTAATGACTTGTGAGTGTATATTAGTGTTATCTGTGCCTGATGCCGGAGTAACTTGCTTCACAGTCATCATATTACAAAGCTATAACTAGTGGAACAATGCACATACCTTCGGTACAAAACTGTAACTTATCTGTGTCTCAGTAGTACTAGGATCTAAATGACATGAAACATGTGAACTGTTAGAACAGTTAGTACCAAATTTAAATGTTTCATGCTGCAATATGTCTTGCGCTATGACTGTGATAGTGATTCTTGCTTCGGTTACTGTTGTACAAGTTTTAACTCGCCTTACTTTAATTGTCAGGACAATGTATCTGGAAGCAATCGAAACTCGCTCAAAGACTCTATTGGAGGGACAAACAGCAATCGCAGCTCATTGGATGTCTCGTCATCGTCATACAATACTTTGATCATACATAACCAGGATGATTCCTGGCCGCCAAGACCTACACCAATTCGGTTAGTATTGTCATCATCATCATATCAGCCATAGAACCTCCACTGCTGGGTATAGGCCCCGCCAAGGATCACAACAGAGACTGGTTGTGAAAATGACCTGAGGTAAACCAAATGTATTTGCATTTGAAACGGCACTCTATGTGCGTGCCGTTTACCTCAGGTCATCTGTCCACATTGTTAGTGGATATCCTACACTGCGCTTGCCAGTCCATTGTCTCCACTCGAGAATCTTTCTTCGCTCCATCAGGCATCAGTTTTGAGTGCTATGTGCCCGCCTACTTCCACTTCACTTGGTAATGGCAGCCTTAAAAACCGGCTCGATGGCTGGCTGCAGGAAAGTAAAAAATCTCTTGCTAACCTTTGACCAGTGCACCAGTGGAATGTAAACACTGTGGACACTATGCGGACTGCCTAAATAAAATTTCGACACAGTGTGATATAGGCACATCAGCTTAATGCTGCTCGCCTATTACTCAAATAAATAAATAATCCACTGGACTATGTGATTTGCTGGGTGACTTTTATTCTTCTACGATCTCTTCATTTCTGATTCGATCTCGTAGAGAAACCCCAGACATGCGACTTTGAGCTTGCCTGGAAGGCCCAAGCTAGAGACCATGTTTTGGTTCCATATGTCATACTCATCACTGATAACACACACTGAAGACCTTTGTTTTTGTTTTGTCATGTTCTGGCAGGTTGGCCTGGGACTTTATTTTATAAATTGTGGTGATAGTTTAAAAACAATTATTTAATTATGAAGTGGAAATTTTGTTCATTACTCAAACAAGCTAAAATAATATTAATTCCAATAGCCCTCTATCTATGCTTTATTTTTTTTTCTATTTAGTTTAAGTTCTAATTTGTACAAATCTTCTTTCTTTAAATATGTATTTTCTATGTTTAAATGTTCATTTTGTGAAAGTTTCAACCTTATTCATAAATCATTATCGCCAATGTATGTATATTTGTAAACAGCGTAGATATTACGTATATAAATTGTACTTGAAATTATTCGTGTAAAATCTTCGTGAGGTATCAGTATTTTCATCCTATTTGGCGGGAGGTAGCCTGGTGACCTGTCCACAGGTTTTTATAACCTATTTCAGGCACCAGTCCTCCACAAAGCTAGGTTTTTATATTTGAATCCCCTGAATTGTATATTTCGCATAAGAAACCTTTTGTGAGGTAATAAACTGTAACTAAAAAATAAACATTTATTTGGTTTGATTTGGAATTGCTCTATATTAAAAATGCATTAATTTGACTTTATAGAGAACACGAACGAACAAGTAGCGAAGTGAAACACTCAAACGCTCAATCGTCACCGTACCATACTCTTAAGAAGGAGGTTGGGAAGAAACCCAGTGGAATACCATTGCCTAAAGTGCACAAAGAGCAAGCGGTCACAGCTACCGCCAATTATATCGATATCGGGGGACAGAGGATCTATACTAGCCCCCCTGATCATGGTGTTCAGGTATAACAATTAATATAATCGCTATGTCTTGATAATCTGAACCTCCACCTCCTTTATTAACCTTATCGTTTGATCATTATGTCGATTTATAGTTGACTTGTAGTGTAGCGCAGTTTTACCCGCGTGTATTACGGTTTTCCGCTACATCAATTCTTCTTCTTCTCAGCAATTAGACATCCACTGCTGGACATATGCCTCCCCCATATAAAGGGGATTTGCCAATTCTCGCCACGCTTGGCAGGCGGGCTGGCCAGCGCAGTATGATTTCCAATCCTCAGAAGGCGCTGCTGCTCACCTTCTGGTATGTGATCCCTTAGCCGACTCTTACGGCACACACGGGACGAGATAGGGGAGTACTATTCTAGGCCGGTACCACCACGGCAAGCACCACTACCACTAAATCAATTATTTCACGAGAATCATACATTTTACCGGGATAAAAAGTAGCCTATGTGCCGTATTCGTGACTAAAATCTATGTCTGTGCCAAATTTCATCCACATCCGTTCAGCCGTTCTGGCGAGATTGAGTAACAAACATCCGTTCAAACTTTGACGTTTATAATATTAGTGGGATATGGCATGATGATGTGTTTCGAGGGTGGTGTCCTAGGGTCGATCTGTGCTCATAAACTACTGTGTACCCAGAATGTGACAGAATATCTGTTTTGATTGCTCGTTGATCAAGTGCGCACTGAATATCGTCTATCGTTTAACTGTGGGTTTTCTCATTTGTAATTTTCATAGTATTGTCAAGATTGAGTTATTGTTCATTCTTGTGACCACCTGTTCATCAACCAACCCTCACCGCTCTTGGCCTACCATTGCTTTATGATTTACGTCACAATCAATCTAGCCCAATAAGAAAGTAGCGTGAATTTATTAGTGACATGCATTATTGCATGTGTTTTTTAAAAATACACTAAATACTAAAAATATTAGCATATAATTATTGCTAAATATAATTTAATTGTTATGGTAAATATTTTAATTGTTTTTAATTTTCACAGACAAATCCCTTTTTTCAATCACAGGAAATAACTGAAATTCCCGATGACTTTCTCAACCAGTCCTCTGTACTGAAGCACCTGGCGAAGGAAGTGGCCCAGTCGCCGACACCGCACGGCCCCACGCCCCCCGCCTCACCGCGCGCACCCTCCGCACCCCGCGATGACAGCCGAAAAGCGAAGGGGAAATGTTCGAAGGCTAAGCTGAGCAAGGAGAAGTTGAATCTCTCTAGATCACAGCCTGACCTTACGAGGTAAACTTGTACATAATTATAATGGGGCCAGTCTTCTTTCCCTGTTTAGTTGAAATGACGGGGCTCACTCCATCATTAATTGCCATAATTGAATTTTTACACCACAATTTTCCCCAAAACCATACAAAACAGATAATTACGTTTTTTAACACAGTGGTTTGATCTAGCGCAATGGCAAGCTAAGTTCATAGCTTTTAAATAATGATAAACTTACATAATCTGCAGAGCTCAGGATGCATTGCATAGCATGCTCAGAAAGGTAAGATAATGTATCACTACTCACAAATTAGTTCGAAACTGGTCGAAGAGTAATTTTACAGTATAACCACTTGAGTCCTAGCCTACTATAATTACATATTTAAAATATATATTGTTTAATAAGAAACAATTAAATTAAGGAAAGAGTAGAGATGGAGACAAATGTTAATGTATTGTGTCCCGTGTGGTGTGCAGCGTGGGCGTGCGCGCGGTGCCGGGCGGGTCGGAGTCGAGCGGGTGGTGCAGCGGGGGCGAGGGCTCTGTGGAGGAGACCGACGATGCCTTCACGGCGGTGCTCGACTCGCTGGCAGCCGAGAACCATCAGCTCAAACGGCAACTCACTGATGCATGTGAAAGGGTCGCCAAGACTTCTAAGGTTAATAGTTTATCATCATTACCAAATATGCTAATCCGCTGGGCTATGTCGGTGACTTTCGTTTTTCTACGGATCTCCTCGTTGCTGGTTTGATCTCGTTAAGAAACCTATTTATCGCTCGCTATAAAATTTCTTCATCCACACGGCCGTAAAGTGGGCCTTAAAATTTAAAATTAACAGAAACATCCAGTACATCATTTTTGAGCATAGACCGCTCTAAGCTAATTCAAGCACTGTTAAATTGAGTCAACTATTTTAATTGCTTTCAAATGCTTACATGTAATCCATGCCAGGTTTTGCTGGCTATCTGATAGCAAAAATAATATGTTTAAAAATATTTTATTTAGTATAGTAATACTCAGAAGCTATGTATATTTTAGGAATGTGTTCTTTGAACGTACACGTTACATCTTAACAACACAAGGACCAATGACAGTTTAGTACAACACTTATGTTGTGTAAACTCTCCCTTCAGCAAAACGTCAGAAACGAGCGAGCTATTTAATGTAAATGCTTTATATTGAAGTTGTTTTATATAACTAAGCGTTATATTAAGTAGTGAGGTGGTGGTAATGTGAGTTTCCCCCGGGGGGGGTGTGCAGCTGGAGGAGGAGGTGGAGAAGGTGCGGCGCGCGCACGAGGAGCTGGTGGGCTCGTGCGAGCGGCGCGAGCGCCTGGAGCGCGCGGCGCGCGTGCGTCTGCAGGCCGACTGTCGCCGCCTGCACGACCTCAACCGCGCGCTTCAGCAGCAGGTATACCCACACACCTGTCGCTGTCTCGCTCTATCTAACAATATGAGTAGTATAGTAGACACAGTTGGTTCGCCCCCACTATCCTGCCCATTCTTCTTGGTATGGCTCTAGTAAATTTGGAACGTGGCGAGTTTAATTATTATGGTATATTAACGATCATAAATGCGTCCTTGATGCCCTTGATAAATTAAATAAATGATTTCGTATTTTTAATGGAATGTTACGTCTCTGAAGTTGTTTCCGTGTAGCTGCGTACCACCTATTTTTGTGGCCCTTGTCACTGGCCTCTTAAAATGTGCAATATTATCGTTAGTGAAATTAGTAATCGATCGTACTAGTATAATATATGCACGCTTTCTGTAATCTGATTGAAGTGTATTTATTAAAATCACATGTAAAATGTTACAGCATTAAAAACAGAACAAAAAAGTAGGAAACCCAAAAGTTACGGAAATATTACGCTCACACTGTGTAGTTTCGTCCGTAAAGTTTTGAACCGCAGATCACTCCTTGAATGTTTCATGCACAAATGTTTTGACAAGGTGCTTTACTGGTAGACTCGCCATACCTGTGGTACATGTGGAAACGATGGCAGGTCCTAAATTCACAAACACAAGAAGATAGAACGGGTTGAATTTCGTTTTCCCTTGGTAGAAAATTTAGTGTTATTTTATTTTAGTATGATTTATTGCGTAAATTCTTCGCTTATTAGTTTAAATATTTTACGATAGCTGATCTATACCCAACTGAGCCCTCGTCTTCATATAGATTTTATTTTAATAATCGTTTGAGTATATTTTGATTTAAGTCTCGTTTTTATTATGACTAAAGGAGCCTAAAAATTTCAAATATGACAGAGCGCATAGGTATAAACTAGATTGGCAAGTATATTTTGCGATACATAATCTATGATGGCTGTTATTAAATTTCCTTATGAAACACTGCTAGGGTTGGTTTACATATATTATGCTTATGTGGCGTTGTCGGTCGGATCATAAAAGTGTTTTTGTCAGTTTCATGTTTTAATCAGAATATCGGGCCCATGGGTGCACATTTTGATATCATAATGTAATTTTGACTAACCCGAGCGTTTTGACCGAGTTACATTGATCATGGCCACGAGAAGACTACTGGTTATTTTTCATGTTGTCTGCCAATGACTTGTTGACAGGTCGAATTGTTATCGCAAGGCGTCCGCACCGACAGCGACGGCGCGGACGCGGCGCGGAAGGAATTGCAGAACCGAGAGATGCTCATCGCGCAACTTATCACACAGAGTAAGCTAATCATAATAATTATAAGATATTTTCTTCTCCTCTTCAGAAGGTTGGTTTTTCATGGTATATAGCCATATAGCCGTAGGCAGTCGCCTACTATCGATAGTCACTACTGTCGAGATAGTCGCCGGCTATCTACCATATATATGGTAGATAGCCGGGTAGAACATTGAATATTCATCCCTAGGTGAAATGGGTTGCTTTCAACCGTGTTTTAACAAACTACTATCACAGAAACATATTTTTCTGCAATATTTATATTTTTCCTTTTCGACAGCGCAATAAAATATCGTTAAATTTTCCCTATCATGACAGGGCATTACAATTATAAGGCTTTTAAAGACTCTAAAGTTTGTAAATAATCACAACCGTTAGTGCCCTCGTTTCGGTTCCTCATGTAACTCCACCTTATTATGACCCAATAAGCTTACAGGCTGAGATTATCAACAAATTAAGGGATTGTGAGTTTGAGACTGGCTGGATGAAAACCAAAACGATTCAACAGCGGATAACTTATAGATAACCATCTGGTTTAACCAGGTGAAGTGCTGATGGCTAGCTGTACAAGCCGCAAGATTGATGACTTGTAGCCCTAGACAAAGTAACATTCTTCGAGCGTTAACGCTGAGAGAAAACAGCAAAAAAATGTATCAGATGGACACTTCAAAGCGATATATTGCGTGATAAACAAGAACGAATATACATCGTTAGCGGTTAAAGAAAGACAAGCAATGCATCTTTTCTAGGCCCATAGGATTTAGTAATGATGTCTTTTTGAGTAATGGGCGGTAGACGCGTATTTTCCACTGTGCGTTGCTGGTAGGAAATGATGACGATCATTATGTGAAGTTTGTATCAATTTATAATTTTAGGTAAACGTTCTAGAGATTATAGATTAATTATATAAAAGTTTCATCGATAATTCTTATTATTATTATGTAAGAACCAGCCAGGAATTACGTGATATTTGCTGGAAAATTACTCTTCGACCAGATTCAAACTGATTTGCAGTTCTTCATCTGGGAGCTATGATCGCGGCGTAAGAACCAGCCAGGAATCACGTGATATTTGCTGGAAAATTACTCTTCGACCAGATTCAAACTGATTTGCAGTTCTTCATCTGGGAGCTATGATCGCGGTATGCGGCCACATCGCGCCTGATCACGTAACTGACCATTATCTAAGAAATAACTACGTTTTATAACTGTCGTTGAGACGGACGCAATGTATCAGTAAAATTATTGATTAATTTTCACTAAGGCCCATATTACAAAACAACTCTCAGTTCGGAAACATGACTTAAGAGTAGGTTTAAGCAAAGATTGCTATGAAATCTCTACACGTAAATCATAATTTCGAACTGGATGTGGTTCTGAAATATGGGGCTGAGAGTGTCAGTGTCACTTCGATAGAACGTCTTTATATATCGGCGCGTAGGGCTAAAAGCCAAAGCGCGGTTAGGATGGTGTCCCGGTAGTATGTCAGGATGGTATAACGGTTACATTATGATAGCATACCAGTAACAGTAACACACTTTAATATTTCCTGTTCAAATAACGTTATTATCCAAAGCGAAACGAACTCGGAAGCCCTGGGACTTGTGACCCACGGTGGTAGATTAAAGGGCCCTTTTACATCATAAAAACATTTTCTCTCACTTCCGGTTCTTAAGTTCCTCCAGTTAAAGCACAGAAAGAGAGAGATCGAACAGTTACAAGATACCACAATATATTACTCACAATTACTCGCTGCACGCGTCCACCCGTCGTCTCTCAGTATGGCGGCTAGAGACTCCCGTTGAATAGCGACACTTAGTGTTACACTTAACACTTGTTGACACTTAATTCTTAACACGGGTACGCCTGGTACTGCTCAAACGTCCGTTCGGTACGGCTTCCACGACTAGACTGTTCGCTGGGACCGAGGTTCTTACCAACTCATCTCTATTCACTAACTAACCTCTTATTGACTACATAGAATATGACGTGTTTCTTACCTCCACTTAGTTGACCAATCGCCTAGGAGTAGACCCTACTGTTAATCCACACTTTACATTTAACGCCTTTACATCTATACTATTCCAATATATAAACACGCTCCGACATCTATAACCTTTTTGGGTGGCAGTCTGTACAAGTTTTTACTTACGTTTTGCGCTGCTTTTTATTGTCATTTTTATATAATAGGAGTAGTATAAGAGAGTAAAAAAAAATAATAATAAAAAATAAAAGAAATAAAAGAGTAGTAGTAGGATAATTTAAAAAAAAATTATAACGTTTTATGTATTGGTTTCGACAGATAAAGAGTTGGCATGCGCGAAGGAGCGACAAGAGATCGAGATGGCGGCGCAGAGAGCGACGTTGCAAGAACAACGAACACACATCGAGATTCTAGACACGGCGCTTACCAACGCACAGGCTAATGTTGTACGACTTGAGGAAGAGGTGACTATACGATTTTTTTTATCCAATCCTAGTATTTCAGTTATCTTTATATATTTTTTATTATTAACCCTACATTTTTTTATTGTAGCAATACATATTACGGATGGTCTGGACAGAATACCAACGTTTATCTGCATTATATGTATTGATACTTTGGTTGAGACAAAATACTAATACGATGCCATTTAGTCGCACAATCCGTCATTGAATATCTTTATCCTACCTACTATAAAAGCAAACATTATCCTAATCACCCTAGACTACAGACTACAGACTACAGAAAACTAGAATAATCTATTGTGATGCGTTTCGCACGTATCAAATAAGTCTCTTCACTGTAGGTGTAATACCTATAAGTATAAAATAAAATTACCAAAAAATGGAACCGACTTCAACACTCTTAAAGTGTGAAATAACTTGTTGAAGTCGGTACCATGATATGTAGTTCAAAAGTAACTAATATCAAAATATTGTGCTCATGGTACCCACTTCCACAAGTTATTTCACACTTTTGAGTGTTGAAGTCGGTACCATTTTTTGGTAAAAATTTTCCTTTTCACTCTTTAGGGACCTTTGTTACTCATGGAATCAATTGTCTTTGTGGTGTAGGTATGTTCACCGATGTCTTCACCCGCTACTATAATATCGTCTAGGTACAAGCACGCACTTTTCAGTTATTAGAGTCTGGCTCAAATACCGCTTTTCTGATTTTCATGAAATTTTAATGTTACCACACGGGAAGCACAAGCTTTCAATTAAAAAAAAGAACGATCAAAATCGGTTTACCTAGTCGAAAGTTATGCGGTTACAAACATAAAAAACATGCGGGTCGAATTGAAAACCTCCTTCTTTTTTTGAAGTCGGTTAAAAAACAGTCCAACTCTACTTGTGTTTGTAAAGAGGATTGTTGTAAGTATGTGAGGGTTGTGTGGTCGCAGTGCCGGCACGCGTCGGGGTACGTGGAGCGCGTGATGGGGCTGCAGCGCGCGCTGGCCTCGCTGCAGCAGGCCTCCGACCGCCGCGAGCACACCGAGCGGAAGCTGCGCGCGCAACTCGAGAAGGAACTCAACACGCTCAGGTATACAGCTCAATGTTTTATTGGATAATGGCCCCGAATCTCAAGTTGGAAGGTTACGTTCTAGATGGCCAGGTCATGTATTCTCTTAATGGGCGTGTGTGTACAATCTGATGAGTAGGAAGCGAGTGAGATATGCTAGGATCGCAGCAAGTGTAAACCGACACCTCTGCCTACCACTACAGGAAATAGGCGTGTCTTTATGTATGTAAAGAAAAGTTTGAAATGGTCCTTAAACATTTGTATTTAAAGGTCTAAAATTATAGTTTACAATATTGTCAGTGACGATGGCGTCAAAGGTTTTAATGATGCTAGACAGTTTTACTCATGATGAAGAAAGATTCACTGCGTTTGCTAAAATTAATGACTACAACTAATTAACTTATTTTTTATACTTTATAGATCTACGTTTGACCACTATCTCCCCTGATGGTCAATTACAATCTCACTTGTGGTCTAAGATGCTATCACGCTAGACTTAGAATGTTTACTGGTTCTCAAGATCTACTGCCCGAACACTGTGTGTTGGTGACAGTTTTTCAAAAAGATTTTCATATTTCCCATTTTTAATATTAAAAATATGTATTCAACACTGTTATTTATTGTCAAACTGTTTGTATCATATAGGCGGCAGATACCTAAAAATAAATATTTATGTTTTTTCTAGCCAAATAAGATAAAATATGAATAAACGTGTACTTTTGTGAATAAAAATAAATTGATACAAATATTATAATTGATGTACAGAAAGCGCGAATGTAAGTGCGGCGGCGGAGGGTTCGGCGGAGGTGGCGGGGGTGGCGGAGGCGCGGGGGGCGGCGCAGACGGCGGGGGCGGTGGTGGGGGGGAGGCGGAGCTGCGGCGCGCGTTGCGGGAGCGGGACGAGCGGCTGTTGGCGCTGGAGGGGGAGTGCGCCAAGTGGGAGCAGCGGTATCTCGAGGAGGCGGCGCTGCGCCAGGCAGCTGTCTCCGCCGCGAGCATACCCAAGTCAGTACCTGTACTCCACCACCTGAACTGAACGCTCACCGACACCGATACGTGACGCGGCGGGTTTCTGGACCGTTCCTAGAGTTCTCAACAAAATGTATTAAATAATTTTATTTTTAGGCTTTCCCACATATATATGACGAAATTGCTGAGTAAAGAAAATTAAAGCTGCTACTGAGATTTGAAATCATCGCTTTAGATTAGAATAACCTTACATTCATATCAGATCTAGCCTGAGTTTCGAAATGGGTTCCGGGTCTCGTTAGTCTTTCCGCCGGTTAGGTATATACTAAGGGTCTAATCGCCGCATTTAAACTTTGCTAAAGAAATGTTACATTTATAGAATAGACGGCGTTGACGTCATGGTTGCCGCTTCATTGAAACTGAAATCGATAACAAAATGTTAATACACGGTGAGAATATTATGCTTTCGGACATCGGTATTATTTACTGTCAATACGCTAATACAGCAATCAAAAGTTTTATCTTGCAACACTGAAGAAATGCTCCAGTAACCCGCCATATATACAAACTAACAATATTGCTTGTTTAACTGCGAGTATATATTTCTTCCTATTTATAATTGAAAGGTAGTGAGAATGTCTTTGAACTGGGGGTATACATATAAGTGGTCACATTTATCAACAAATTCAACTTAGGGGGGGCCAAAGTAATGGGTTGCAAGTTAATATATGAACGCTTGTCGTCTTTCATTTCTAAAATCTTGTTGTTCTAATTGTAAAACAAAACCTAAAATGGAAAACGCCCTAATGTTAAATCAAACTTTCCCTCAACTGAACTCGGAACAATAAGGTTTACTTACGCCAACCAAATTATCCGAGATTGGCGTGCGAAATATCGGATTGAATTACAAATTTGCAGGCAAAAATTGTGTTTTGATCCGAGAATCTCGGATTAATTGGTTGGTGCAGGTGGGCCTGAGAGGGCACATATTAGTTTAATTTTACAGCATAATTCTATTATATCTTGAACTAAATGCACAAGTCCTTCGAATGTTGTAAAGCCACATCTAGGACGTGTTCGTGCTCTGAAAACTTTGAGTGATTTTAATATAGATCTTTGACAAATGTTACCAGGGGCTTATTTCATAAAATTAGCATTAGCATAGCATAATATTAGTACCTTTTTATAAATAAAATATTAAGCTCATAATAACACTCAAAACACACTTCTAAAATGTATATCTGAAATTCTTTCTCTTGGCACGCCATTTGATCTAACTTTGCAAATTTGACAATATCAGCATCAATCCCTCATTAATTTTGGATCCTATACACAGCACTTAAAAATTTTTGGAATGATCCACCCTACTAATAAGTTTCTTTGAGATCTTGAGGGTCTAAGTGTGATAAATAAATAAAAAATCTAATCAAAGATTCGTAAGTTATTGTCGAACATAAATAGATGATAGTTTGTACTTTATTGCTACACAAAAAAGGACAAAATTTACAAAAAATGATACAATATTTTCCTAAATATTACATCATGTTACAGTGACATGGCTTTGCTCGGCCGACGACAGGCCTATTAGACCTAAAATTTCGATACGCTCCGTTAACATTTCGATATCTTTATAGTTCGCTAAAGTATATGCAATGAACAAGGATGCACCTCTGAGCTGCGTTCAGGAGCTTCGTCGGCCAAATATTGATCAACCAATATTTGATCGATGTCTCACGAACGGTTACTTCATAGCATGTTACAGAAGAAGGAGAAGAAGTAATTTACATTGTTCATGGATCACATGATAGTTACATATGCCACTTTTGACAACCGACCAAGATTTGATCGATTCTAGAGGTAGAAAGATTATGGTCTCGTCGAGCATAATTTGCTCTGACAGATTGACGTGAACGGTCATGATCAAATATTGGGTGGAGCAAATAATGCTCTAGTTGATTTCGTGTACGCCGCACATCCGCTGTCAGAGCAAGATATGGCTTGGCCGATGGAGCTGCTGAACGCACGCCTATACTTATGTTTGATTTCTGATACAGGGTGTCCGTGTATGCTTCAAGGTAATGCATGCTGTGTGTAACCTATTTGTCTTTGTTTATTTTCAGTCTATCACTTGAATGGCTTTTCAGGGATGCTAAAATAGCGGCGTTAGAAAAGACGTCCGCAGAGTCGGAACGGTTGATGGCCGAAGCGCGTAACGAGAAAATACGACATATGGACGAACTGCACTCTGCGCAGAAAAAGGTGGCTGATCTTGAGGGCAGGTAATCAAGAACCAATAAGTTTAATCAGGAAAAAACTATTTATATATTGCATAGACAACAAGATATATAATAATTATGATAAAACAGAGACGTTGCCGTGTGTATGTCGTTTTGAATGGGTTTGCTATCGGAAAAACTTTGGGTTAGTTATCAATTACATTAATAAGCCTTTAAGCTGTAAGAAATCCGGTTCACTTGTGCACAGTTCGGTGAATTTTGCGACATATTTTCACTCTAAACACTTACTCTACTCTTGATACCACAATGCTTTAGGACGTATTCGGTCAGTGTGTGTTACCAGTGATAATATACCGGAAACCGAAACGTGGTCTCTAAGGACGCAAGGGTTCTAAGCAAGACTGGACTAAACTATACATGGGACATCCTAAAATGTTTATTATTGGGATCTTTCTGATATATAGGCTAAGAGTATGAAGTCGCGAACAGGTGCGGTAGTATTTATTATACATGTCTGGGGTCGGAACGTGTGCGATATTTGATGGAATTGCAGAATTTTCGGAAATGGGGAAATAACACACGGTTACCGATAATATTTTATGTCCTCATTGGAAGTCGACTAGCATCCAAAAGACATGCCTACTACTACCTATGTCTTTTGAATCTGTAAGTTAGTACATAGACATAGACCCTGTAATACTTTAATGCCTATCTTGGTCTGAAACTATACCATGTTATCTACAATGAGATTCATCAATGGCCAGTGAAGGAAAGCCAAATAACTAACTGTTCTTTAAAACCATCTCAGCGGCTTAACATTTGTGATTTATTCAATTTAATTTCAATTCAAAAGTTTTAATAAATAATATTAATATTTTTACACAAAAACATGCAACTACATGAATTGTTTAATTTACATAAATTAATTTACAAGTATATTGGTGATCCAAATAACAATAGAATTTTAACTATGTTTGTTTGTAAGCAGGAAGATACTTGACAGTGAATGAGTGTCTGTTACTGCAACATTAAACGCGCTCTATAGACCTACTATAGAGCTCCTTCCCACATACGACGGAGTTAGCACCATGAATTAATGGAATAATGAGAGTTCCTATCAATTTGCAATGGTAGTCGTATAGTTGGACATTGTGACTACCAGATTGTCGGCTAAATATCCTGACACTACCTGTTTACAATACCGACGTAAGGCCAAAGTACCAATACTGTGCCGCGAGCCGCCTTATTCTCAGGGAGAAGAGTTATTGTACTGTTATGTGTTAAAAATATTATAATGCACCCACCAGACCTAGTCCGGTGGAGATGGTAATGACTACCCCAAGTGTTGGAGTATTCAGATTACGTGCCGATCCCCTGTGTGGGTAGTTACGACTTTTGTCCTGAGTAAAAAACTGAGATTGACGGTTTTATGTGCCCTTCAAAGGTCGCAGATATCGAGTTAATAAAGACATTCGCGGTTACCTACCTGCCTCCACGCTACAAAGACGAATCTGTTTGAAAACTTTTAGGATCACGGCGGTGTGAACCACATTTTTGATAATGTTTATAATATAATATAATTTATAATTCTATTTTGTATTGAATATCGTAGCTAATAATGTTCACTGTACAAAGTGTGCATATATTTATATCTCTTTTCTCAAATGAGACAAAAAAGGAATTTAAAAAAAAGTTGAATAATTACATAAATTAAGTGTAACTTTGTTATAAGTCTATAAAGGTGTTTTAGCCTGAGGAGTCATCATATAATTGAAGTTCATATAATATCTTGACTGTACCTTGTTTTTTATGTTGATGGTTAATAAAGAGATCCTTAAAAACAGAACAATAAAAGCACTATTATCATTTAACTCGTAGTTACCATTAGCTCATAGGAAATGAAACATTTGCAGAGTGAAGGAGCTGGAATCAAAGGTGGCCGAACGGGACGCTATGATCAAAGTGTTACAGAAACATACAAGCGCGGCCTTTGACAGCGGCGCTTCCTTGAGGAACAACTCTAGCAGGGAAGAGCTAGGTAATTTTATTACTTATTATTTATATATTTTCTAGATATGTATCACCAACCCATATGTGTCTGTATCGCCCAATTGATTTATTACATTCATAGACATTACATTTCACTAAGGTGATAGAATTTTTTGACGTGATAACGTTTTATAAATTGATGAATGCCAAAATGAAAAATAGTAACGTTCCGCGTAACGTTCCACCTGAGTTTTATCTAGATCTAGATAATATAATCAAAGTCAAAGTCAAGGTCAAAGTCAAGGTCAAGGTCAAAGTCAAATTCAAAGTCATAAATGATTATGACGTTATCACGTAAATCTATCGTCCGTAAACCGACTTTACAGACAACCAATTTTTTTTATAAAAGAAGCAAGTTGTCCTATAAGTGTTTATAATTAATTAGGCTGTAAGCGAAGTACTTGATACCGAAAATATTAATTGCTCAACATACTTCCCTTCTAAATTATTGTAGTCTGCATTATACGGACATTTTACGGAAGTTAATGTTTAAAGAGCTATTGAGTTATATCATTTGTCTACGTGTGCCTATGGATGTGTTTGACGTTTGCCCAGTCCTCCGGACGGTTAAATAAAAATCATTATTCGTTATTATCTATACTAATATTATAAAGAGGAAAGATTTGTGTGTAAGTATGTTTGTAATGAATAAACTCAAAAACTACTGTGCCGATTTCAAAAATTCTTTCACCATTAGAAAGCTACATTCACCCTGAGTAACATAGGATGTATTATAGTATTTTCAAAAAAATTAGGGATCCTTACAATTTTTAATTTTCAAATTTTGTACCCGTGCGAAGCCGGAGCCAACCGCTAGTGTATTATAATTATTAGGGATGCGGATCTTTACTACAAGTTGTTCAGTTACTACAAGGCTAGTATGTCATTATGTTTCCAGTTGGGCTGTCGTCTGGCGCGTCGTTTTCGAGCGCAGAGGGCGTGGGCGGCGGCGGCAGCGTCACCGCCAGATATCGACATCTCGCTCGACGCAACTACTCGCCGCATAACGATAACTCCAGCGGTACGATCAACTCATTTACATTATACAACTTTATTCAAAATGAAAGCTATGAAAACAATCAAAACACTTGATTGCTCTATGCATAATGCTAGTGTAACTATCTCGCTCACACGCTTACGTTGGTCGCATCGTTTTATCTCGCTCACTCGGAACACTTTCGGTTCATGCGTTAATGTGCACACAGCACATTATTCAGAGCCACAATATTCGGTGGCGTGCGCTATATCAGTTATGTACAGTACGCGCAGTCTACCTTTATGGTCCTTACTTTAGACTTACTGTGATCATTTGCGAATGTACAAGTCAAACAGTTTGTCATCTAACTGAGTTATCGAGATAGGAAGATGTGAAAATTGTAAGCGAGTAAGTAAGTCTAGTCTCTAGCAACCCAACAAGTTACTTTTGACAAAAATTGGAACAACAGACTTCAATTACCTGTAATTTGAAGATTTTCGTCGTTATTTTAAAAAGTACCAAATCGATTTTATAACATTTAAATAGGACCACCCCGGATGCATACTATTTCAAACAAAAAAAGGATATTCAAAATCGGTCAAAAATTGACGGAGAAATCAGTGAACATACATAAATGAGAAAACTGAGCGACATAGAACCTCCTCCTTTTTTGAAGTCGGTTAATAACAGGTACAGCTCAGCGCAGTCAAGTTGAGAGATAAACTTAGCGTAGTGTATATATGATAGTGTTATGTGGTGTGCAGGTTGCGGGTTCGACAGCTCGTCGCTGCGGCTGGACGAGCAGCTGGCGGCGCTGGAGTCGCGGCTCGAGCGGCCGCCGCTGCCCGCCGTGAGTTACCGCGACCAGGACCGCCCGCGCCACGACTACTACTGACCTCTCCTACCCCTCTCCTACTTCTCGCCTCGCCTCCCTCCTTCATCACATACCGCTCGTAGGTGACCCAACTAATCATCACGCAAGCACACATCCCTCCCTTTCTTCACACTTGAAGTCCATAGGGACTAACGCCTCTCTTTACACATCTTTTGAATTCATAATCTTTTTAGTATTAAAATGTTTTTGAGGCATAATTATATTGCTGACCTAAAAATGTTAAATAGATCATACGACTGAAATATGACTGGTACAATGTAATGTCCCTCTGATGATAAATAGGGAAATCATCTCTCAACTTGATTACCTTAGATCGGCGAATTGCGAAATTATTTCGAATAGCATTTTACAATAACTATATCCAGGGTTTTCTTTGCATCCGAATTTCCAAATCTTACTATGTTTTTTTTTTAAAATATACTTTAATTATGTACAAAACAAAAAATGCCTTGTCATCTTTACCTCGTAGCTGACAAAATAATCATAGAATTTCAAATTATAGTATGAATATATATAGACATAATTCAATAAAATATCATTCCTTCGCTGATCAATTCCATTCTATATACAACATTCCTACAAATGTACAAATAATACAACACAGCTACCTTTTAGTGTGTGAGTGTCTTTGCCAGACTAATTATAATGCAATGGCTGGATTTTAATATCTGCAGATTAGTTGATGAGTTACTAAAACGTAATATTTTATATTTTTATATCTATTGTAAAGTAGATTTCCAATACATTACACTAGGAGTACATGGTCGTCACTTAACATCAGGTAAGACAGTGGTCAAACGTAAGCTTATAATCTGTGAAAAAAAAGTTAACCTCATGTCTTTAGGACATACTTGTGTACGTCAATAAATTTGAGATATTAATGAATATTTCATACGCTAAAGACTAACGGTTAGTCACTAACCTATTGCGACCATCTGGGTGTCTCCTAGGTAGGCGTGATCACTTAATAATAGGATAAGATAAGTAGAAGTAGCACAACACCAATATGTGAAGTCTGTGGTTAAGATGGTGAATAATTATAACTTGATGTCTATGTCCTAAACAATGTAAAAACGTGTTCTACGATTATAATAAAAACCAGTTTACTCATATTAAAAGGTTTATTTCCCTCCTCTGCGCATTTCCTATACCCTTCAGGTTATGGGCCCAGCACGCTTCCACTGTGCAGACTTCATATATTAGTGTTGTGCTACTTTTCTTATAGCGATGTGCCTAATAACAATCTCTAGATCAGAAGCTTGCCTATTCTGTATGTAAAAGAAAAAAAAACAATTTATTAAAAAACAATAGTCATCACTGAACACCTAGTGTGTTCAGGCAGATGTTCTTGAATGCTAACTAAGGCTATGATTCAAGTTTGCTACGATGCCATTTAGAACTACGTCATCACCGACCATCGTCGCGTGATTTGATCTAATGGTCTAGGATCAGGCTTAGAAAATATATACCCTCATCTGTTATTTAATGTTGAGAAGGCTTAAATGATACATAAAATGTAGATGGATAAAGTGCATATGGGTTGCCGTACTAAGGCCCGGGCCCATACTGGTAAATAACACAATAATTTACAAAACCTTTGCGTCCTTGTTTCTCGCATGGACTAGCGCGCGCAACGCTTCTCTGTCACTCTCCGTACTCGCGCTTCGATCTGAACTTACAAAAAATCTAAGCAACCATGAACATGACACAGGTTTAAGTAGGCAACGTAATACTCTGATAAGCAATAAAATAAACATTAATTAAAAAAACAGTTAAATTACACTATTTAATATCAAAGTTAATATTATTGAACAATATAGTTGCGAGATTTCCCTAGGCGACTCATGTGCAATGTATCAATCTACATATTAATTAATATATACTCAAAGTCACAAGTAAATTTTTTTTTTTTAATGACACTCAGACCCCCGCACTAGGATTCCCTGTGTCGCGGGAGGCATGGACACACACAAACACCCAAGACCCGGTACAAACACCTATACTCATCGCACAAATGTTTGCCCCTGCCGGGATTCGAACCCAGGGTCCCGGAGACACAGAAATCAAGTCACTGACACTGACTACTGCACCACGGCGACCGTCAAATAACAGATGAGGGGATATATTTCTTAAGCCGTATCTCGTACTATAACTGTGCTATGGACTACGCGTAACATATTAACATTAAAATTTAAACGAATATTGTAAATGGTTACGTCCTAAGCACCTACATATCGACCATGTCCAACCCGATCTAAATGAAAAGTAGAACATGAATCAATTAGATTGATTTATTTTCAGAAACTAGATTAAGCACGCAGCTATTAAAACCTGGCACAGTGTGCTTAGCTTTCTAACAATAGAATTACACTTGATATTATTATTTTATCGTTAAAACTACTTCCTAATCATCACAATAGGTTTTGTAGGTATATAATATGTGCCTTGAATTTAAAGAGCCTTATTACAAATACGAAATGAATGGTGCCAATAATCTAAGTAGGTTTATAAGAATCTCTTGTATAACTGGATCTGTTTTAGGACTTCCAATGACCGCCGGATCTACAACTGACATGATCGAAATTATGTTGTGACAAGACATAAAGGATTTTTGGTTCATTGTGACGTCATACTAAGCGGAACTTACGTTTAAATATTTGAAGAAAAATTATGTAATAAAAATATCTCAGATGGTGAACGTAATCAAAGAAAAATTAATTCTAGTGAAGTACTACTATAGATTTCATGACTTAGCGGCAGGGACCGGTATTCTGTAGTCGTGGGTTCAAGTCCTTATAGCAGCGGAGTTTTTTCTAGGATATAACGCATTGACACTGAAATTCTCGGTTGCAGTTACATAGTTGAACATTAAGAAAAGTTATTGCATATTATTTTTAATGCAGTAACTTTAAATGTGCCTTTCTCTTATTAACTTAAACTTGAAACTCTGGATTTGATATCGACATATTCATCGGAAAAGATAGCCAAACATTATTCCACTAAGTAAGTCCATTGAAACACCACCAACTATAGTCCGAAAATGCAACTATTCTATTATTTCTATAATACGACTCAAGCGCATCATTTATCAATATATTTAGTACTTATTTTGCGTTTATACAACTAACAGCACAGAAAAGTTTGAAAGTTCGTCGAAACCCCTTGCAACCTTTCCCGATTTATGTGTTGATTTGTTTATGTCCATTTTATATATTCACAAATTTATATGCGGGCCGCTTCCAATACAGGTCCTTGTGGAAATCAATGGGGGAGGCATATGTCAAGCAGTGGACATCCTATGGCTGAGATGATAGCTGCACCATTTGCTAAGCAGACAATTTTGAGTTTTTTTACAGTTTATTTTTTGGAAAGTCATGTGTAATAAACATTTTTGACGTGATAACGTTTTATAAATTGATGAATACCAGCAACACTCATGAAAAATAGTAACGTTCCTCGTAACGTTCCACCTGAGTTTTGTATTACATAAAATAATCAAAGTCAAAGTCATAAATGATTATGACGTTATCACGTAAATCTATCGTCCGTAAACCGACTTTACAGACAACCAATTTTTTTTAAAATACAACTTATGAGAAGAGTTAATTCTGATTGAACAAAATTTTATTTCATTTGCTAATTTATTAGAGAACACATATTTTTACGAGCGAACATATTTTTCTGTTATCAAAAGTTCTCGCGATGACGACAAATGCGCTTGAACTGCTCTTACCCCAGAACAAAGTAAATATAAAAGTCTATCAACGTGATTAGGTTTTGACGTGACAACGTCTTATAAATTGGTTTGCCGGGTGACACTTCAAGAAACTGCGTTACGCTCCGCTCACGTTATGCGCTCACAATGAGAGCGAGTGAGAGGCACGCGTCCCTTCCACTCGGGCATGGTTAGCCCGCCTAAGAGCGAGAGAGACAGACATAAAAAGTGAAAGGCACTCAAAGTCGTTGTCACGTAAAACTTTCGCCCGTATACCGACTTTACAGGCAACCAATTTTTTTTTTGGACCTACATGTTATCTGTAAAGTACATATTAGTTATAATTATGTTAAATTAACACGCATAAGGATTTGTCCCGCCCTCTCTGCCTGTAAACACCCGCGAGCCTCTGTAACGTCATCGGCGCCTCATAAACCCTTAACCGACGAATATAGGAGACTATGAATACATATTCTTAATAAACCATTTATTCGATCGTGTCTGTTCAATCGAGTTTGAAGACTATCAATCAGCTCGAAACTACAACATTACAACAGTGCACAAATTCTTGTTCAAATCCAAATTGATTAACTCGATTACATCAGTTGTAGACCCGATTTACGATATTCCTTTCTATTTACCTCCCCCACTGATCGGGAGCTAGTCTTTCAAAGGATACATGTATAATCCTTAGAATTACAATAAACTATAATTAGTATGCATGTATTGATATACATTGTTATTTATTATTTAAATATCGTCATAAATAATATTATTTATTATAATAACTCTGAATTATGTTTACGATTTAATTTAGGATACAGTAGTCTCACTAAACCGGCTCTATTGACTAGAGGGTGCCGGATTATCGGTATGTTCGGATTATTGGGTTGTATTAAAAAAATCGCAGTAAGTATTATATTATATTTAATATAATAATAAAGTATTATATTATATTTAATATAATATTTATGTAGGTGTTTGCTTGGCATGAATCAGCTACACTATTTTCATTTGAAAATAATAGTAAAACATGATATTGTGATAATTTTGGAGGTTATACTGATGCTGGTGCGCAAGCGCAGAACGAAAGTAGGGAGGGGTGAGGGTGCCGGATTAGTGAGACTACATATTATATTTTTGTTTGTAATGATGTAGTCAATAACCAAAAGTAGTCTTGTTTAATTTGTAAGTTTACGACTCATACTGCGTAGGGGTTGACATAAAGTTGTGCAGCTATTGAGAAATAAAAATAATGTGAAATAATTTGGGTTGCTATTTTGAGCATCATAGAGACGAATACCTATTTTGCCTTTATAATTTTAAAGCCCAATTTACGGTGTAGTCTTACGCGAATGATGCCTAAGATTGCAATGACTCTAATTTTAACAGAGCAGCGCGCCATATACTCCGTTACTAAGGGTGATTCTGATTATAACTTAAATATAAACTTAAATTAGTTATTTAATTTTGGCCTTTCGTGGCATGCGCATGACATATTGTAAAGATATGAACTGAAAATGAAAATTATTCCAAAAATTATTATAGGGGCCTCGCAATCGTCTTCTAAGACTTAATTTGTAACAAAAAGTATTTTTTATTAATTTTTGTGACAGGTTTTATGTTTAAACTTAAAATTTAAATCTCGTTTTAATGACCGAGCAGGCTCTAGTAACTATAGTTCTAGTTGTAATACTTATATTGCGTATATTCACGCCTGTTTCCCGTAGTGGTAGGCAGAAACCACAGCCTTCCAATTGCTACGATCCCGACACATTTCCTTCGCTTCATCCACGCCCATCAGAGCTTTCGTAGAAGAGCGTCGGTTTAGAGACCTCTTGACCTTCCTCTTAGAACTTCAATTTGATTTCGGAACGCCAGCCTTCCTCTTCCAACGCTACCATTCACTTCACCCATGTATACCTGCTTAGTCAATCTCCTTTCGTTCATTCACTCTCGTTTTAATATTTAAGTTGATATGTCAGAATCGCCAGCTCTATTTATCCGAAACTCCTAATAAGTATAAAAATTATTGATAAGGCTATAATATTATACAGTTTTGTAACGTTTGATAATGTGTATTCATTGTATATTGAAAAGTTGAAAGCATGTTTTTAGAATAAAAACCATGTTTTGTTTTTTGTTGTTTTAATCGCTTTTCCTAACCAATTAGAAGCTTTACAAGCTTGCCCCCGTTTTGCGCTTATTTTGTTAGTGTGTAAGAAAAATAATAGTCGAGGAATAGTTTACCTGTTTGGTGTGAAGTGAATAATTAACCGGTGCATCGTTTATTAATTCATTAATGAATATTACAACTTAATAATCTCCGAAAAGCGCAATAACTGTGGCTCGAGTGATGTATTTGAAGTGTTCACGCAATAACCTACCTAGCGGCGCGCTGTCAAGCCCTCATGTGTAAGTATTGCTTTCGTATGTATTTTGTATTGTGTAAGTACCTACAATAACTCAAGCGTTTATGGTTCTGTTTACTAAACTAGTTTATTGCCTGCCATTTAGTTTTTTTTTTATTTATATACCTATATGTGCAAATAAACAGTATTCAAACGGGGTCATTAAGTGCAATGACTATTCATTTTAATAGAAATAGTTTTTAACAAGATGTAGTCATGTCTGTACCATTAAAGTCTTAATGATAGTTAATAGTATATTATTATTATTATATAGTATAATAGTTATTAAACCTTTAAAAAAAGAATAAGTTGTATGTAGTAAGCTTCGTTAATACAAATACCATGTAACAAGCTAAAAACAAAATCTATTCATCCGCTTCACGCCCCGAAAGCTACGATCTCCGAGGCAGACACACAGATCTACATACTAACAAACATAAAGCAACCATGTCTTTTTTTTTTTTTTTTTTAATAATTTCCGGGCGCTATCGCCCGGCCCGCAACTACTGTGGCTATTACATTGCCACAACTTTTTTTATAAAAAATACATTTTTCAGGGTTTTTTTTTTTTTTTTTTTTTTTCCCAACTTATGATCTAAACTAAGTCTAAAACATCTTAGTACTAAACTTACTGAGTCGCATTAGTCTGCGACTCCTAACGTTCACGAGGGACGGCCCGTACCGACCGTCCCCCGTCAACGGTCTGCGTCTTCGACTACATAGGAAGTTTCAGGGGATTGAGGAGTTTGGAGTTTCTTGGGGTTGAGAAAGTGACCAATCAAGGCTACAAGATACAGTGAAAACGAATTAAATGGTTAAGGTAGAACCATTCGCTTTCACGGCCTTGTATAGGGCTTTCTCTGCATAAGTGAAAAAAATCTCGCGCGTGTCGTCGTCATCAACCATCGTACGCAATGTTTTTACTGTTATTTGACAGCCCATCTCCAGCTCGCAATCCAGCCTGATGAGGTCGTATTTTGGGCAAGTTAAGATGACGTGACAAAGATCCTCGTCAGACTGGTCGTCACATGTACATAATGGGGTGTCCAGTAACTTAAAACGGTGTAGATAAAATCTCAATCCACAATGACCAGTAAAAATCTGGGTTCTAATTGGAGTGATTTTAATTTTGCTTAAAATACGATATGCTGCTTTGACGTCAGGGAAAAAGAGCTTTGTTGTTTTTCCTGCTGGATCTTCAGAGAATTTCTTCTGCCATGCGTCCAAAGTGTCCTGCCTGATGGTTAGCCTGGCATAAGAAAGCGGGAACGCATCATACATAGGCTTTGTCTTAGTTCTGAGTGCTGCTTCCTTTGCCAACACATCGGCAGCTTCATTACCCTTTATTCCGACATGAGCTTTCACCCAGAAAAGGTTGATGTCTATTTCATTTCTCTCTAGGATCGTTCTGATCCTGTAGACGATTGGATTTTCACTTTTTTGGTCACATAGTGACTCAAGAGCCGATCTCGAATCACTTATTATATTCCCCTTAGGAATTTTCTTCTTGAACATGTATTCCACCGCGCCGAGTATAGCTATCAACTCCGCCTGGAAAACACTGCAATAGTCGGCTAACTTGAATTTAATAGAGTGAGTTTGCATGTTATCCAACCAGCAAGAAACACCCGCGCCGACTTTGCCCTCGATCTTGCTACCATCAGTATACAATTTTACATAAGCGTTTTTGATATTCTCAACGTCTTCTTCGGTATGAAGGGAGGCGAAACTGAGGGTCATTCTTTTTGCGGGGTGTGGGAGATCGAATGGACTAATCCTCATCTCGAGGTTTGCAACCATGTTAAAATCGCCTTACGTTAAAAACTGCGTTGTGTATATAGATCATGGATGCACAGACTTATTAAGACTAGGGGCCACTCGGGCAAATTATGAACTGATGGTGGGCCACCAGAAGTATAGGTAATTAAAGACAATGAAAAATTGATAATAATGTATTCAAATTGAAAAAGAATTTATTAATTTGAAGCGTGGCACTGCATAGTGCTTACAATCTTTTTTATATTTGGCTCAAATTTACTTGTAGCAACACGTAAAACTGCTTCCAAACTTTCATTTGCAAGGCGGTTTCGATTTTTTGTTTTATTATTATTTAGGATTGAAAAGGTTTGTTCACATATATAGGTAGAACCAAATAAGCTTGCACATTTCAGAGCGTTTATGCGCAACTCTTTGTACGTATTTTTATCAATGCAGCGGTAAAAGTTCAGCAAGTCTCCTTCGTTGAATTTGTTGCGTAAATCTTGGTCGTTCTGAATGTCGATAATTTCTAACTGCATTAACTCTGGCGCATTTTCAACTGAAATCGTGAAAGGATTGCTAAATATGTCCAACAGAGGTTTCACTGTTTTAAACTCCGAAAATCTGTCTTGAAAAGATTGAATCAAAATATCTAGCTTTTTTACATAACTGAAATTAATAGCAGTTTTTTTGAATTTTTCAGCCATTTTCTTATAATTCGGAAAATGATTGTAATTTCCAGAATTCAATTGCGATCTGAAAAGTGTCAGCTTGCATTGAAAGGATGATACATGTGCGTAGAGCTGGGATATCAGTTGATTTTTGCCTTGAAGCCGTGTGTTCAAGACATTCAAATGATTTGTAATGTCAACTAAAAAAGCCAAATCACACAACCAATCAGGACTTTTAAGTTCCGGGACGTCCCTTTGCTTTTCCGCCAGAAAAATATCAATTTCTTCTATTAAATTTAAAAATCGTTCCAGTGTCAATCCACGACTTAGCCACCTTACTTCTGTATAATACAGTAAATCTCCATGTTCGCATTCAATGTCATCAAGGAATTGTTTGAATTGCCTGTGATTGAGTCCTCGTGATTTTATGAAATTCACAGTCGAAACTACCACTTTCATGACATTTTCAAATTCAATTTTTTTAGAACAGAGGGCTTCTTGGTGTATAATGCAGTGAAACTGCATGAGATCTTCAGCGTTTAAGTTTTTTTCTTGCAAATGCTTTTTCAACAAAGTAACTAGCCCAGAATTGACACCAATCATCGAAGGAGCACCGTCAGTCGAAACTCCCGATAATTTCGATAAGTCCAAATCAGTTTTTGAACACTCGTCCAAAAGTACATTGAGTATATCAACTCCTCTGGTTTGACCTTTCAATGAACACATTCCTAATAACTCTTCGAAGACTTCAAAATCTTGAGTAACACCTCGTATGAATATAAGAAGTTGAGCTGTGGAACTAATATCAGTGGATTCGTCGAGTGCTAATGAAAAAAAATCAATTATCTTAGTTTTTTCATTTAATTGTTCCGCAATATTATCTGACAAAGACATAATTCGTCTTTGGATGGTCATACGATTCAGTTGAATTTTCTCAAACTTTTTTGCTGCTTCTGGACACATTTTCTTAGCGGCAATTTCTATGCATTCTTTTACAAAATCCCCATCATTGAAGGGGCGACTCCGCTTTGCTATCATTCGAGAAATTTCATAACTAACTTCTGTAGCTGTTTCTGTATCTTGAATGGGTTTTGTAAACATAGCTTGTTGACCAATAAGCTCCCGTTTTAAAGACAAAACTTTTTGCTTTCTTAATTCGCCTGTAAACTTCGTAAAAGTAGGATGCTGCGTTTCATAGTGCCTTTTTACATTATATTCCTTTGCAATCGCAACAGAATTCTTGCAAATTAAACAAACGACTTTGTTATGCGACCATACAAAAAAGTATTTCTCAGTCCAAATTTCTTGAAACTGCCGATTTTCATCTTTAACCTTACGTTTTTTACTAGTTCCTGGCATGTCCATGTTGCGTTTTAATCCTGACTAGGATTACCACAGCACCTAAAACCAATTACTAGGCATGAGTTCGATATATCAAAACGTAACTAATAACCGATATGAGTTTCATATCGTATCATATCGATATGACGGTTGCACATAACCGATATTACAAAAACTATGATATCTATATTATCGAGACGATATCAAAACACGCGCGAGAATACCTACGTTATGAAAACTGCAAACGATATAACCAAAACGCAAAACCGTGCACACAACTGAATGGATTGATATTCGTTTCTTCTCTTTCTTACTAAAGAGCGGTGTAACGGTTTTGGTGATATAACGAAAACGCCCATGTCTACCAATTACAGTTCCTAATTAATTACCAAAAATAATTGATAAAATATGTAGATAAAATTAATAACAGTTTTACTTACGATTTCACAACACAATTATACACGGCACTTGACGGGAAATCTACGTTGAATGTGGATCAAAATATATTATAATTATGACACCGGCTAGTCGAGTTAAAATCTACACTAGAACTAACGACACTTTACTCAAATTAAAACCGAACTGTCGGTCGCTGCGGTTAGCGTGGCTTTTATACCACGCGCATAGAGTCGAAAACTGTCTGGAGAAATCTCGAAACCGACTCTGAAAGCTTCGTGTATCTACCTACGCGAGCTATCGGGAATTTGGGACTATTGCTATCTCGCTCGCTCGAATTTAACCGAGATCAGCACGAACATTACCGACCGCTGTTACCGACGCATGCACGGCGCACCGATAAGATTGATAGAGCGCGCGCGCGAGATTCAAATTACTTTTCGAACATTTGTTATTGGTTTTATTCTGGAATAGAACTCAATATTTTCGAATGTACGAGAGTATTATTTTTGCTGTCGGCGGGCCACCAGTATTCGACCGGCGGGCCGCATGCGGCCCGCGGGCCGTAGTCTGTGCATCCCTGATATAGATCCTAATATATTTGCAATAATCTTTTCACATGTCTGAAGATAGGCACAATATTCAAATGGTGCTTAGTATTTGGCAGTGATGATTATCGTCATCAGCCCATTGGAAGTCCATTACTGGATATAAGCCTCCCCCATTGATTTCCACAAGGACCGGATGGAAGCGGCCCGCATCCAGCCCTTATCTGCGATCTTAGCTCGGTGGCCGTCCTATGCTGTGCCCGCCAGTCCTTGGTCTCCACTCGAGAACCTTTCGACCCCAATGACCATCAGTTCTTCTAGCTAGGTGCCCTGCCCACTGCCACTTCACCTTCTAATCTAAAGCTATCAACAGATGTAGTGACCGAATTGACTGATGATTATTAACTGGCCTGTTAGCACTGTTGGTAGCAGTGCTAACAGCCTGCCTGAGTCTGCCTTCTGAGCCGCTGGCCCCGGGTTCGATTCCCGGACAGGTCAAACATTTGTGTGCATGAACATGTTTGTTTGACCTGTGTCTGGGTGTGTATATGCATATAAGTATATATATCAGTCATCAGGTTACCATAGTACAGGCTCTGCCTAGTTTGGGACCTGAAGACCTTGCGTGAATGTTAATAAATAAATAAAAATATCCAAAGATAAATTACGAGTAGTAATTGCCTACACTCCGGTGTTACACTACTTTAACTAAATGGTTAAAATACCGCAATAAGATTTTAAATTCATGTCAGGAAGCATACATAACTATGTCTACACGTAATACTATTTTTAAAACGATATTTATACCTAAAGACAATATTATTAAATGATTAATATTTCAACAATGCCCTACCTGTAGCGTAATCATAAGTAATTATTAATGTATGTATTAGTTTAGTGTACGTTATTGCAGCGTGGTCTGTGCTGCTTCCCCGGACTGGGCGCGGTGGGGGGCGGTGCGCGCGGGGGTCGCGGGGAGGAGGCGCTGCTGCTGGAGCGGCAGGGGCGCGCGTCGCAGCAGACGCGCTCCTCCAGCCTGCCGCCCCCGCCCTCCGCGCTGCCGCGCCCGCCGCGGAAACCTTCCGCGCGCAACGCCACCAGATACGACCGCCTCGAACACAGGGATGCCAGAAAGGTACACATTACTCATCATCATCATTTCAACCGTAGGACGACGTGAGTGCTGGGAGCTACCCGTCAACAACCCGTCAATCTTGTAGTTTTTTTTTTATCACACTTAGACCCCCGCACTAGGATTCCCAGTGTCGCGGGAGGCATGGATACACAAACACCCAAGACCCGGGACAAACACCTATACTCATCGCACATATGTTTGCCCCTGCCGGGATTCGAACCCCGGAGACACAGAAGTCAAGTCAGTGGTCAGTGTCAGTGGACACTGACCACTGCCCACGGCGACCGTCTATAAGCGTGCAGATCAGCATCACAGAGTCGCAGAGAATTGTATGTATGGTTTTTGGGTTTAGCTGAATCACAGACACGTTGAGTAGACAGATGTACAATACGCTTTGAGTAATTACATATTTACTGCATCAATGAGAACTGGACTCTGCACAGTATGAATGAAATGAAATATATATAAATAAATAAAAATGTGTTATGATAATGACTATGATTTAAATATAAGCTGTTTAAAGTAGAGACTGCTAGATATTATCCGTATCCTCTGCCATGAATGTGCTAGGGTCTCCCCCTAATACATGATATAGAGCAAGAGCCCATGATGGCCAGACCTTCGTTACTTTACTGGTTTGAAGAGTATGGTTTCCGGTGGAATTACAGGCACTTGAGCCAATTTTATGTCTCCGGGCGACGACTGTAGTGCAGCTCTTTACGAATTGTATCTACCTATAAGCAGAGGTTACCACAACGGAAAAAAAAATCCCCGAATGTAGTGACATTCGGGGATTTTTTGTTCCGTCCAATAATTTATCAAGCCCGTTAACGACAACCTGTCTGAGAAACTATGATCTTTCGTTTGTAGGATTCAGACGGTTCTGGGTCGATAGCGTCGACCGCGTCCCGCAGCTCGCCTCTCCCCTACGACACGGTCCGCAAGCTCCCTTCAGTGCCGACGTCGGCTTCTCTCCCCGCCGCCGAGTCCAGGGAGTCCCTCGTCAGGCCCAGGGACTCCAGCCTCCCCTCGCCCTCCAAGCTGGCCGTGTACGCCGCGGCGAGGCGACGCTCCGCGGAATCAGCAAAGGACAATAAGCGAGCGCATAATCACTATCGTATACAGTTTTGATATCAATATTGTAAATCGATTTCAAAAAAAATGGGAGGCTAATTACCTATTATCAAGTAGGTACTTTCTCCGCAAATAATAATTAGACAAGAAGAGATGACAATAATATAATACATATAATATAACCATGTACTTCAATTAGATTATTTATTAAGGTTGTGATCCTGACATGACTTTAGTTTGAGTCGTATCGCACGCTGTTAACGTGTAACGCTGTTGTCTTCGATATTTACCTATATCGAAAAATTCCAAGAAATTGATTGGAAAGATTTCTGAGTAACTTCTTATATAGTTGCAGTCCTTGGCTAGTCGATCGATATATTCATATATTGTGTTTAAACACAATAAAAACTCCACGAAAGGCCACCGCAAACGAATTCTTTCGTGACATAATAATAACTGGGGCGATGACCTTTGCTTGGCGTGTACATACATATATGCTAAGAAGAAACCTCTAAACATAATACTTACAGTATGTTTTGGGTGAAACTTTGTTCTCATACTACATACTATAATAAATCAAATTACTAAGTCAAATGTCAATTAATTAGTTATCAAATTACTAAATATAATCCAAATCGTTAGTCCTCCGCCAGATTCTAATGTGTAAAAAAAACACGCGTGTTGCCGAATTTTCAGTCGTGTCATAATCGCGACTATACTTATTATTAATAGCCATTTCATGTCATTCATGTGCTTCAAGGTAAATGTAAAATTAATATGTTTTAGGTTAATGGCACAATAATATGCGCAACATTCGTAACAATACCTTATTGATTAATATTAAGAAAACAATAAAAAACATTGAATTATGCACTTGGCTAAGTGTAGGATGAAGATACGTATTTGTAAATACTCTTGACAACATAATAATATATGTAAATATATTGAAACTGTCATGGTCGCTAGCACGTTGTTAGAGGGTTTAACAGGTGCCGATGACATTACAGAGGGCGCTAGTGTTTACAGGCAGAGGGCGGGATAGATCTTGATGCGTGTTGATTCTATATATTACAAAAATGTAATTTACAGATTACCTGCGGGATCAAAAAATACTAATCACATTTTTATACTTTTTAATTTCCTTTACTCTGGTGTAAGATACAGTTCAAGTGCATTTCTCGTTACCGCGTGTTTTTTGATAAGGGAAAAATATGGTCGCTAATAAATATTTTTTCACCAATAAATTAGTAAAAAACAACAAATTTTGTTCAATCAGAGTTATCCTTCATGAACTGTTCTCATAAGTGTTATTTAAAAAAAAACTAGACATGTAGGACTTTCAACAAAATAGGCAAAGAAGACTCAAAATTGTATACTTAGCAAATGCCTTAAAATTCAAAGCGCTGTAAATATCCATGGTTATGTAGAGATGATTCGGATATTTAGGCATAGTTGATAGCGCCAAGATTACATAGTAATTGTATAGCATCGACCATTATATTTGCAACATAATACTCAATAGCGTGTAAGAAATTATGAATGGTCAGTATATAGTAAAGTTGCGCGTACAAACTTATTAGTATTTCTAAAATGAGGTTAGGTATACGCACTTTATTAATTTTCTTCAACCACACAGTTAACTGGGTTCACCCATCAAACGTCTGAGGTAATACTAACTAATTAAAGGTTAGTTTTCTTTATTACCCGGCGAACAGTTATTATGGCCACTGTGCGTATATCGTTATATTTTATGGGTATAATTTTAATATGCATTTAAAGTCTAAAGTTATTAATATTTGTAATAGCTCAAGTAGATTAGTAGCTTCTATCTATCGTTGCATCTATTTCGGAATGAAATTGTTTGTGAAACGGTGTGATTGAGTGATGAAGATTTTTTGATAAACATTCTTGGTGCTTACTTTTTATTCATTGTTTCTTGCTTCATTTGTGTCAAATAGAAACTATAATGCAAACGAATGAAGATTTAAAAAAATATTCATCTTGAATTCAAACAAAAGAGAGAGTATACTGTCGGATTTTTAGCAGTAAAAATGCAGTCCCACTGATCAGAAAGCGACATGCAGTTCGACCGTATCATTTGAAACGCTAAAAGGAGAAATGATGTTTGCAATTACCATCGCTTAATCGACAATTAACATCATGTGGGTGTTGGGTTCTTTTTATAATCACATAAGTTTGTTTGTATAATTTGTTTTTATGTTTGTTTGTATAATCAGTTTTTATTTTATTTTATTTTGTTAGGGTGGCTTACAGCTAAAGTTACAAATTAGCACAACAAATATTATAAGGAAGAGCCATTTACAAGCCTACACAGATAATGGAGATACAGTAACAGTACATAAAGTCTAGAAAAAATAGATACAATTTACAATACACAAAAACTAACTAATGTCGTAAGGTACAACGAGAGTGTTGGTTAGTGCCGTGTGTATTGACGCCGAACTACTCGCAAATAAGTCGATGTTTGGATTAAGTTTGAGAGTATCGTTGAGATTGATTGACTAAGATGTAATACAGCCGATGACAGATGACAGCTAAGACTATCAGCTAAGTACTTCACGACTTCATGAAATACTATTATTCTACCTATGCGTGTATATAGTGAACTCATAGTGAAAAGCGTATGCTATGCAATTATGAGACTGCCAGAAAATGCTCAACAAAAAATACATAATGAATTATCAAGAGCAGTTGATAATTTGTTGACCAGTCTAAGTTTTGAAATGATTGTCCAGGTCAAGTTCAGTTGGGCCTTTATCGCTGTATACATACATTTCGTAACTGATTAATTACTTACGTTTTCTTCGCTACGTCTAGTTGATAAATTTTAGCTTATGGATGACGGATAATTTGTTTTATGTTAACTCAAAAGTAACATCTCTAAAAAGCGAGACTGTGTGATGATTTTATCTGATACAAATTGACAAATGGGTTCTTAGTCAGTTTGAATTGTTGGCCCTATACGTATCAAAAACTTGTTTTTTTCCCTTGTTTAGTATGAATGGTGGTTGGTTATTAATCAAAGCTTATGTGTGTTATTGATGTGTTAGCTAACATAAATAGTATTCTTATGTTATAAAGGCTTTCATATAAAATAAATCGTAAATACGTCATTTTTAATACATTCTGAAGAATTATGTTCTAGATAATCAAAGTATTTTTCGATATCCATCTGTGTAATTAGACTCATTTGTTTGAGTTTTTGTTTGAAATTGGATATAATTCGGACATTATTTTTTAATGACTGTGAGATATTGTTTTAATTAAAATATCAAAGTATATACTTCAGTGGTTTTATTTCTAATCATGTACTTATCTTATTGTTCATATTTATACAGTGCAATGTAATGTTATTGTATATTCAATAGACTTCTGTGTGACTATTATCTTATTTGATAGACACCTGCCGGCACTGTCATCCACTTCGTGACAGTGTGATATTCTTTCAATTTTTTCAATCTTTCTTAAATTATATTTTACTAGCTGCGCCCTGCGGTTTTACCCGCGTGGTATTGATGGTTATGATGAAAATTAGCCTATGTGTTAATTCAGGGTATAAGCTATCACCATACCAAATTTCATAGAAATGGGTGTAGTCGTTTGAGCGTGAAGGGGTAACAAACATACAGACATACACACAAACTTTCGCCTTTATAATTAGTAGGATATTGTTATCATTCAATTGGTACTGGTCATGTATGGCACTAAAATGCGCCTTACCCGCACGCTTTGGATTACCTCACGAACACGTGTTCAAGACCTAATAGATTCTAGCTGGTGGACCTTCACAACTGGGAAATCATCGCTTCACATTGCAACTTACAGATATTACCAAATAATATCATAAACCGATATTAGATCATAAAAAAGTGATATCGAGTAATACAATAAAATAAAATCATCGTTGTTATCCCTGAACACTGTCACGATATGAACTGGTGAATATATGGTAATTAATATTCATTACTGAATCTGTACAATACGCCCTTGATCCTGACATTTGCAAACCTAATGAAAATGAGGCCAAGTCGTGGCCTCGCGCGCCCGGTCGCTTGCTCTTGCGCAATCAAACGCTTGGCTCAGCTACCATCAGGCTCGCTGCCTGCCAGTGCAAATAAAACAACGTAGAACGAGACAGCAACAATTATTGTGATGCTTACTCTATTATTTATTGGAGATACATTGTAACAGAAGATGGTTTGTACATCTTGTCCGGGTCCTACAGTTGTCCAGTCGTAAAGCACTCTATAAGAACTCTTTATATATTCTGTATCTACAACTGGTGGTTTATCATTGAATAAATAATAGTAGGTCAACTTTGAACTTCATTTATCACAGTAGTAAGTAAACATACAGATATTACGTTTGAACTACAAGTGTCAAATGAGACTGACTGGTTAGTTGTCAAAAAAAGATGTAAATCAAAATTTCGGCACTCAACCCTGCATTTTTGGTATAATGTAGTTTTAATGATAGAAATATAATGTGCAAAGATGTTTGGGTCTGCAACCACCAGCAAGGGTTGAAAAAACTATTTTGAAAGTTTCTTTTCGCAAAATAATTACTCGAATATGGTAAAAGTTAGACAAAAAAGATCTGAAGGAAAGTTAGAAGGGAAAAGAAGTCCCAAATATATTTTTTATGTAAAATTTTAATGTATATAAATTTTCCTCAGAACTTTTACTTTACTTTTAATTGAAATGATAAATAATTACGTATTCTAAATTCAATGTCATTTCACTTACAGACCGCTTTTGAAAAAAACAGAATAGATCTGACATAACTATTTCTGTTGAGATATCCCTTTACTCAGATCTAAATTTATAATTCTAAAAACAGTTACTATGTCATTCGAGTGACTTGAGCTGTGTAACTGCGCCATTAATTTATACCGCCTCTGCTTAGAATAAGCGATCGCATGATAGAAAAATGAGGGCAGCGGAACAGTTTATTTTGTTTCATTCAATAAATTACTTTGATTACAGATATTTATAGGCAATAACTTTACGCTGACAGCAAGTGAAGCCATTGTTGTAAGAGTAGGTTTGGTATATATTTGTACGTTGCTTGATGAGAACTGACATCGGTTATATAAAAACTAGTAGCGCCCTGCGGTTTCACCCGCGTGGATTACGGTTTTCCCGCTACATCAATTATTCCACGGGAATCAAACATTTTACCGGGATGAAAACTCACTATGTGATATTCCAAACTATAATCTATCTTTGTGCCAAATTTTTTCTAAATCCGTTCAGCCGTTCTGGCGTGATTGAGTAACAAACATCCATCCATCCATTGAAACTTTGACATTTATAAGATTAATGGGATGGGATCGCTTCATTGAAAGTTACACGGAAAATAATCATTTGAGAATTCTGAAGTGTGTTATTTTAAAGAATAATATACCTAATAGATTTTCACCACACAAGCCGTCCATCGCTAGGTATACTCATCAATTTCTGACAGAAAAAAAATGTGTTTAATACACTAGTAGTTACTTCGTTAGTTAGTGTGCTGAAAATTGTATTTTTCACTCATGGCTACCTAAGGTTTTTTAGCGTTTCGTGTTTTGAAGCCTTTGCTACGCTCAGGGTTCTCCTTTTGAACCACGAGCGAAGCCCACCCCAACATCAAAAACATCTTCCGACGGGACTCAAATTCACTTCTTCTCACTCACTATGTCAGAAACCTTCACCAATGCGTACGACGCTATAGAACGATGTTTTTTCAAAAAAATATATGAAATTTAACTATAAAAAGCCAACGAGTCAAAATGGCCCACCCCGGCTTCGCACGGGTTTAAAATTACAAAACAATAAGGATCCTTATTTTTTTTTGAAAATATAATAAAGCCTAATCACCCGGGGATAGTGTAGCTTCACAACAGTGAAAGAATTTTTCAAATCGGTTCAGTGGAGCTTTCGGAGCCTATTAAATGCTAACAAACAATCTCTTTCCTCTGTATAATATTATCGGCTTCCTGAAGGCCTATTCCAACAATATATATCCAACCTCGGAATCAAAAAACTTAAATCCCATCCCACTAATATTATAAATGTGAAAGTTTGGATGGATGGATGGATGTTTGTTACTCAATCACACCAGAATGGCTGGACGGATTTGGATGAAATTTGGTATGTAGATACTTCAGGTCCCGAAATAACACATAGGCTACTTTTCATCACCATCATCATCACGCGGGTAAAACCGCGGGTCGCAGCTAGTAAATTAAATAAAAATAAATAATAGCAAATAAAACTTAGTTACCTAACTAACAACGAACTCAATATACGTATATAGTTCGCTCGTCGGTAGGTATGTCAGGCAAGCACTTCGTATTCGGCCTTCTGTCCATGAGTCAATGACGTATTAGGGTTTGATGAGGTTTATCAGGAATGGAAACTGTAATCGAATTTTCCTGTTACAGATAACGACTGGTACATGCGTATCATTTCATTTCATTGATCAACAATGATCAAGCTACATAATTATTATTTTTTTATCACACTCAGACCCCCGCACTAGGATTCCCTGTGTCGCGGGAGGCATGGACACACACAATCACAACATAAACAACCAAGACCCGGGACAAACACCTATACTCATCGCACAAATGCTTGCCCCCGCCGGGATTCGAACCCAGGGTCACGGAGACACAGAAGTCATGTCACTGACACTGACCACTGCGCCACGGCAACCGTCCATGCGAACGAACGTATTAATTTCTAGGTACTTACATAAATATATATTGGTAGTGATAGGTAATTGAAGAACCTGCTTCACCTGTTCCAATGCTTGCTAGTGAAAGTGTGTAGGAAACGCTTCATCTATGTCTTCCGCTAAACTCAACGACTCGTGTTTTGCGCGGTTCTACCGGATTGCTGTTATCATCCGAGATTGGGTTAGCCTCTCGTCCAAAATACTATACATGAGCATTTACAAGTTCAGGAGAACTTATTACAGTATTGTTATTAAAACAAACGATTGTTATTGTTGTTATTAAACAAAACGGTTGATCGCGAGAAAAACATTTAGTAATTTATTTACCTAACCTTCACCACCAACCGTCACCTTCTCGTGACCACGACCAATGCAACTTGGTCGAAACGTCGAGGTAAATAAATTACTAAATGTTTTTCTCGCGATCAAGCCCCGTTTGATTTATTGACAATGTGTTCGGATCGCGAAAGTCTAAAAATTACAATTATTACAGTATTGCTTGTTTTCCAAATCTTATACACCAGTGGAAATGTATATATTATTTGAAAAGGAGAGGAGTATTTTAGAAATATTTAATAAATACGGAAATATTTCAAACTTTCAAAATTAAAGATATTATATCGTCATAAGTCAGATAGAAAAACCAGCTGTAGCTATACTCAAATCGTCATAGTGATAGTCTTTTTATTGTAAATACAACATTACCAGTTAAATTTAGTATAATAGATAACTAATAATAATAATAGGTTCAGGCAGCAGTCCTTGAAAGCCAGTGAGCATTCTAGGTCTAGCGTGATGACATCTTCGACCACATCGTCACTGACCAACAAGTGAGAGAGTGGTCAAACGCTATATCTATACAGTAAAAAAAAATATATTATGTCAATAATTATTATTGACTCATAATAATTATTATTATTGATTATAAACAAACAAAAAAAATAATAATATTACATTAAAGTAATAGGTACTAACAATATATTAAAATAACTAGGTACTAGTCGTTGAAAATACCAGCCACAGACCGAAACAAACAATTTGAGTAGGTATGTCATAAAAATGTAGATCACAAAGTAAGTACCTGGATGATAACTATTTATCGAGTCGAATTTGTTCGATAAATATGAAATAAAATGTATACCTAGGTAGTTTCTCTAGTCATGTACCTACTTCCCTACCTACCTTAATGATGTCATTGTAGTTATAATTATATATACATATTATTATGTATTGCTTTGATTATAGGAAGTAGCTTAGCAGCCGTAACACAGGGGACCCTAGCACGGCTGCTAAAGGCCTTTTATATTGTATTCACATACAATATTGTATTTATCTTTGACCACGTGTTCTAGTAATGTTAGCATGTATTGAAAGTGTTTTGTGCCAATAAATATATTTGTATTATATTTGTATATATTATGTAATAAGCAGTTTATATAACATTTGCAGAACGTTCATTTCATTGTTTATTTTTACTGCATGTAGAAGTAAACAATGTCCAGTGCCAGTCCAATGCCCACTCAACTCAATAAAAGTGTGAAAGGTTCACATAGGTACACTTTTATGAGTGTATAATTAATTATCGTTAATATAATGATTTATCAATGATTTTATCGGAAATAAATCTTACAAACACATACTAAAATTTCTATTTTATGCTAAAACGTACACATATATTTACATATACATACAGATATAAAGTTTTTATCAGTTCCCAATAAATTTATCTGATCCTGATTCTGACAGTTAAGGACTGTTAAATGAAATAAAAAGACAATCATTAAAGTACGTAAAAAAATATTTTTAGGCGCTTGGCGCGGCGGGCGAGCACGTCTTAGCCGCGAAGTTGGCCGACCACGATAATTCACTAACACTCTAGTTTCGGCGCGGCCTATAGTTCCAGCCATTTTTTGGCAGAAACCGAAACGAAGGCTGAAACTGTTTGAAACCGAAACCGAAACCGAATCTGAACTTTCGGTCGGTCACTAGTAGGTAACAAATTACACACCTATTTTGAATTTTTAGTTAGATATCTGATCAAAAACAGAACATGGCAGGACTTCGTCGCAAAAAAAGAAACGAAGCCGCATTTCATTGATCTCAGGTGAAAATTAATCATTCGCGTGCAATGTTAATTTAATTAATACCTATATATAATCAAATTTCATTGTTTGCGGGGCTCGAATCGCGTGCGTGGGTATTTGTAAATACAAATATGTATCTACAATACAGTTATATAAAATATTTATAACTGTGAATACACATAAAAATTGTTTTGCTGACATTGAAAACACAGATAAGACGAGTGCGACTTTGTCAGATCTGTGAGTGCCACTTTGAAATACGACACAATATCAACCTCGATACTCTTAGTTTATCTTCCAAAATAGACCTCACACGACCTGAGCAAATAAAACTGAAATATCATCCGTTATAATTGAGTTCCCATTTTAAGTTAGTATTTTTGGTTATTTTACTAGTAAAACCATATCTAGATGGGGCTATATATAGGTTCTAAATCTAAACATCTAGGTTCGCTTACCGTAATAGCACAGAATATCTAAAAGGAATCGAGGCTAAAACGGAAGTCAGAGAAGTATTCGTGCAAGAACCAATCCTACCCTTCCAATATATTGATTCGAACGCATGAGAATCGCCCAAATAATGCCAGATTTAGAATAACGTATAGGTAAGTACCTAAAATAATTCAGTTGTTACGTAGCTACGAAGCTATGAAACAAACCCTTGGTATGATGTTAGATCTGTATATCAAGCCCAAACAAAAGTAACTCACAGGAACGGACATAGAAGTTCCCTATTTCGTGTCAGGGACCAAAAGTCAGATTAGTATTTTAGATCCTATCAACTATAAACATTCAGGGTTTCGTCATTCATATCTAACACATAATATGACACAAGGGTAAAACTACGGCCCGTGGGCCAGGCCAACACCCCGGTGCAGAAGCACCACCTTGTCCATATTGTCCATAGTCCAATATGGACATGTCTGGTATCTAATCCATTCTTTTAAATTAAATAATTATACGACACAAATGAAGAATCAAATGTCATTACATCGATTATGTTACGAAATAATCCGAATATCTACTTACTGAAGTATGCTAGATGGTTTTTTATCGCATAAAAAACATCACTCACACAAACACATACGTACACACATATACATAACCAAGCACGCAAATAAACACACCCTCACGCGCGCGCGCACACACACACACACACACACACACACACACACACACACACACACACACACACACACACACACGCACGCACGCACGCGCGCGCGCGCGCGCGCGCACACGCATACATATGTTTTTATTAATTATTGTTATTAAATATCTATGTAGCCATTCTGAGCGTTTGACATACAATTATATGTACTACATATATTAAGGGAGAGGCCTTCGGCTCCAAAACACAGTGAAAACTAGTTTGGAGCCAATGGGTTCATGTATTGTTAGACCTGTTGTTATGTCAAATAAATATATTTGTATTTGTAAATTGTTTTAAACCTCTCAGTCATAGATAATCCACCACGAGGGCATATTATGGGTTAGCAGATAAGGCATCCCGAGATTCGCGAGTACCGGAGATTCTGACAGCGTCCGACTATACCTCACGACTGATGTTCAACTTTTATTAAGACATGGGTGTTTGGTCAAAGTTTATGTTAACATTAACGAATCGAGCGCAACAATCGACATGCAGCAACATGAAATCAGTTGCTCTTCTTCAGCTTGGTTGCCATTCATTCATTACAAAATAGTTGTTTCGTATGTGGGAGTAGAATTGTAGGCTGTGATTATATACCTACTTATACTTACATATTATTATTGGCATATACATATACTGTTCGGTATCTCAACTTCCTAACCGGTATCCAAGGTACTTTTATGCTGCTACGAATTACTTTTCGCATGCATGGAATAATTACGACGATAAATATTTATCAAATGTACCTACTATGGCAAAAAATATTTCTATCGCTCTTTATACCAAGAATTAGCGGGTGCGAGGGCGGTTCTGCTCTTCCAAGGTTATCGGGTCTTACAAGCACCTTAACTCTTTAGTCTCTAGTGTTTTCGGTTTAAAGATATTTATTTCTCAACAAGAAATATACAAAGGCAGAACTTCAGTTCAAATATTTGAAGGAAACTCTAGGAGGAGGATGTTAATAGAGGAAAATTTCCTCTATTAACATCCCCGCAAGATGTTAATAGAGGAAGGAAGTAATTCGGCCCTAGTGGTATGGGCTGCTATAGCTTAGTTGGACAAAGCGACAGGACGGTATTCTGTAGTCGTGGGTTCAAGTCCCAATAGCAGCCGAATTTTTTCCTTCAAATATTTGAACTGAAGAAATATACATTTCACATAAGTGAGAAACTTATGCTAAGTAGGTATTTATGCTTCGTTTTGCCTAATCTATCGCTTCTTGGCCTTTTGGCTAAGATCAAAGTGTAAACTTATTTTCAAAATGTACAATGGCCACTATTATTAGTCGCCGAATTCAATTCAACGTGAATTGCTATTGCATCATCACTCCAAGAGCTTGCAATATCTATTGCTGTATGCCAATAAGTAGGTCTGTCCATTTACAAATACAATAAAAAGTACATACACTTATGAGTCATACCTCATAAAAACCTCTCACGTTTGGGCAGGCGTGTGGTCTTTAACACTCTTTTGTGGTAGTCCGCCACATTGCAAAAAACAAAAAGACAATACTAATACAACGGCCTTCATTAAAATAAAATACTAATAACTGTCATGTCAATTATGTCAGCCTATAGATAACTCAAATGATCTAACCCGCTGCCAATTGGCAGCGTGCCCAGAATGCTAGCAGCATTGCCACGTTGAATTGCACTGCTGATCCGTTGAGCCAAATATGTGCTAGCATTTTGGTCACGCGTCGCTACGATCAAACGCTCTGATAAGTTTTGGAAAATTCGAAGAGCATCAGAAAATTCGCAACTATAATGTAGTTGAGGTATGAGTAGCACTTTTCAGTTATTGGAGTGTAACAAAAACCGCTTGTCCGATTTTGATGTAATTTGGGACTACGCGGGAAGCAGCAGCTTTCTTATAAAAAATCAATCATCAAAATCGATTCACCCAGTCGAAAGTTCTGAGGTAACGAACATAACAAAAAACAAAAAAATATCATATGGGTCGAATTGAGAACCTCCTCCTCTTTTTGAAGTCGGTAAAAAAAATGTAAGCTTCATAAGCGCGGGCTATGAATACATTACTATCTTACATTGTCATGCATAAATAGTAAATTATAATTATGCAAGCCGAACTTTTCTTCTTCATCCAAATTTAGGTCTACTTAGCTACAATAGGCCAATAAGCCATCTTTGTGGCCTTGAGTTGAATCTGTTGAATGGCTCCCCAGTTTCCGCATGCTAGAGAAAGTGTGCCGGTAAAACAGTTTGTCATCGAGCAGAGTAAGCGAGATAGGAATATGCGACAAACGACAATAACAATTCAATCAAACATAACCACTGCGCAGCGAAGGTACATGCAGCCCACTCCAGAAACACAAACAACACTGGACAATTCCACACATTAGCTTGGTCCTGGCTAATATTTTGTCTATTTCAGAAAGGATTACGGTGTTTTTGATAGATGTCTATGAAATAAAAATAATCACATGAACGTAAACTCTAAGGCTTTCACGGCCGACGTTGCATGTTGTATGTATTGCTTCCGGGCTGTTTGGCCGTGGTCTAAGTGAAACTTCTAAGTGAAACTTGTGTTCCAGACGTTTCGTTGATCACTGCGGTCGACATCTTCAGTGGTTCAGGTCCGAGCGGCGGACCTGAAATTTACAAAATAATGTTCGAACAAAAGTTGTCGTGGTAGTACCGGCCTGGAATAGTACATACTCTCCCATCTCTTCCCGTGGGTGCCGTAAGAATCGGCTAAGGAATCACGTACCAGAGGGTGGGCAGCAGCGCCTTCTGAGAGTCACAAAATATACTGCGCTATATTGGCAAAACCCCCCATGGGGGAGGTATATGTTCAGCAGTGGACGTCTTATGGCTGACATGATAATGATGATGTTTCGAACAAATGTTGGTCGGCTGTCAAAAGTGACATAAGCAGTGGTAACTATCACGTGATCCATTAACGATGCAAGTGACATAAGCAGTGGTAACTATCACGTAATCCATTAACGATGTGTCATTTTTTTCTTTTTTTTTATACTGTCAGTGAAGACTTCTTCTTCTTCTGTAATATACTATGGCGTCGCCACAGATGTGAGAGTAGCCGTTCGTGAGACATCGATCAATATTTGGCCGAAGCCGCTGCCGAAAGCAGCCATGTAAGCAAATGAATCGGATTGTGATCTAACACGGAATTATAATAACAATCTTAGCTAGGATCAAAGTGGAAAGAGTTGTCGGTTGTTGTCGTTATCCATATGCAGCCAAAGTCATCTTGAAGGAAACATTGTTAACAAAGTCCATTTTCAAAAGCGGTATTATTTACAAAACTAATTTGACTGACAACATTGTTTTATTTCGAGAATCGTGTCCACGCCACGTATAAAATGGACAATGCCCTTTGTACCTATAAAATAGTATATTTTATTATAATGGCAATAAAATTGATATCATCGACACATTTCTTTAATTAAGTTCAAACGTTACAAAACTCTGCAACATCTAGGTAACTTCGGCCTCCACTGAGCAAGCGATGACCTTGCCGCAATTTGAGTTGCTGACCTTCTAAATGTGTCTAATTTGTTATCATCGCTTCCTCTCTGCACGAAGATAGCCACTATATCAATAAAAACTAAATAAATTATAACAAGAAGAAAATTAATAAAACAAGCGTTTCAGTTTCTTATTTGACAAAAATAAACGCAAGAAAAAAAAACAGCATAATTAATACAGTGATAATCTAAATCTTAATAATAAGAAATGTAGGCTGTAGCCGCATCAATATCTTTTTAGTTTGAAGCAAATTCAATAGTTCAGTCTAATTTCCTCATAAATAGTCCCGTTCCATAATTCATCGCGTCTAGCCGACCGACAGATATAAGGATTGTATCCAGATTAATACACATTCACCGAAGCGATAGTTTGTCATCAAATTTAAATCTTATTAGGGTTCACCCGCAATAATACATATTCTATTCATAGCAGCAGATTAGGAAGCTATCATATCAATATACAATTACACTACAATTAGGCAGAACTACTAACATTATTTACTTCCGTAGTTTCATTACGATTTAGTGCTTCGATTTATTGACTAACTTTCCTTATTTTGGCTATCATTAGAATACACAAACTTAGTATTAGTACTTTTGAATTACCAAATACAAATTAATTCAAAACAACGAGCTGTTTCATCATAACATTCAAAACATGTTATTGTAGCATTTGGTTTTAGATATATTTGAGTCGCCGGCTCAAACTAAGGCCTTGAAACGTGGCCTTAAACATCTATTATGCTAAAATCACATAATGAAATCCTAAATAAAATAAAATAAAATAACAACAATAATTAAACGTACAAGTTATTTCATTGAATGCCCCAGTAAAATTGTCATAATATTGACAATAACGAGTCTTTATATTTTCCAGATTATGTCAATTTTATGAATTGAGATGATATTCAGGTCATAATAAGGCCGACTTGCGCCAAGCAAAAAAGCCAAGATTTTCGCCGAAATCTCGAACTTGCAGACAAATATTGTGATTTAATCCCAATATAATTTTTAATTTTTAATAAATACCGGCAAGTAACTCTACGCCGGTGTTCAAGACTCTGAAGCCAATTGTCGTTTTGATCCGCATTGAATCTAAAGCTTCAAGTTAGTATTTGGCTGAACCTTCTCAATGATGAGGACTGTACTCCAAGCACGACCTGACTTCTGCCTTATACAGGTTGAGCAACTGCCCCGTCGTGAAGCACTGTCTCGCTTTGACCAATACCACCGATTTTTTGGCATATATTATAAGCTGCTGCTTCGGCCTATGTCTTTAACAAACATAATATATAGCATTATAATGTTACAAGGTAATAAAAGAGCCATAAACAACTGAGACAACATATCAGGGTATCAATTCTACTAACACGTTGCTCATAGATTGTCAATGAATCGTCGTTTTTACTAGTTTTGCTATTCGACTTGGAGTATAATTGTTATGGCTACACAGATCTAATTTCTACCGCAATTCAATCGTCTACAATGCAATTGAATTCAATTGTTATTTTAGCGGAATATCAAGTTTATTTATGATAACATTTGAACGACTATTGCATTGTTTATGAATGGATTGTCTTAATAAATAAGAGAATTGGCACCCTGTAAATTGCTGTCGCTGAATTTGTAACGACACCAAATATATATTATAATATAATATGCTACAATATGCTCGCTATATAATATGCGTACGTATGACATATAAAAGCAGGCGATAAAGATGGATGTAAATGTAAATATTAATAATAATAATTGTTAATTTTGCGGATTCATTTGTTTTTCATATTAGTTTGTTGCTTTTACTATTCTATTTCTAATATTATACACGCAAATGATACGCCAAAGTGTTCGGTTAGTATGTTTGTCCTATTAAGCACTAAAATGACTCAGCGTAATTACATAAAGTTAGTACAAAGACTCTAGACCCAGGACTGTCACGTACGTTTATTCCAAAAAAACTAAATAGTTCACTAGGGATGCCTGCGGTAAAGGAAGAAGTCCACGCAGGTGAATCCGCGGCACACAACTAGTGTCAAATACATATTCGATGAATTTTATGCTGATTTACTTTGTTTTTGTAGCTGCAAGTGCTAAACCAGCTTTAGAATTAATTCATCTTGACATTCTTGACACAAATCCGAGGCTGCAACGGGTCAAAGCCATGCCAGTTTGTCGCCAGAATAATAATACTCATCTTGAGGGTTCTCGTAAACAAGGAAAAGGCAGCCCCGGCTGGTGGCGCCTAAGCATAGGCAACATAGGCGTTCAAGCTCTACTTATGTACTTGGATAATGTTTTCCGCATGTTTGTCCTAAAATAGTTAGATAACGACAAAACCAGGTATAACTGGTTTAGTTATTTAATTACACTGACTGAATAAAATAAAAAAGTATTATTTAATTATCGATTAAGTACAAATTAAGTGAAGCGCTCGTACTGGGGTTCATCCGTGCGATAACCGGGTTGAGCAAGGTAGGTATAAGGCACTAATTATTTCTTTGTTATTAATGCTTTGTATTGAAGCGATGACAGCTCAGCGGTGGAAGCGTGAGCTGTTAAACTGACTGACGCTGGTTCGATCCCCACCAATGGCTTGAGCTTCCGGTGCAGCTAACACTGGTATTAAAATCCCAGCATGATGGTAGGGTAGTTTCCAGTTTCCAGTGGAGTTCAGACCTGGCTAACCTCGAGTTTGAAAAACTGTCATCAAGCACTTAGTGTTCAGGCAGCAGCCCTTGAGAGGCAGCGAGCATTCTTGGTCTAGCGTAATAACATATTCGACCACCTTGTCACTGACTATCCTACCAAGTGAATAGTGGTCACACACTCGATCTATACGATAAAAGTTTTCTCATCACCTTTAGAATTATTAATAACAGTTTGATTTAAAAATGTATGCCCTACTTCTACTTATTTAGATTAATAGACCTGTCTAAAATGTTATACAACCTACCAATGGCGCCAGTCTCCTCCACGAAGCACATTCGAATATTTCATGAAAATATTATTTTCTTTCTTTTATTCGTCACACTCATACCCCCGCACTAGGATTCCCTGTGTCGCGGGAGGCATGGACACACACAATCAAAGCAAACAAATATCCAAGACCCGGGACAAACACCTACACTCATCGCACAAATGTTTGCCCCTGCCGGGATTCGAACTCAGGGCCCCGGAGACACAGTAGTTATATCACTTTCATTCAGCCACGGCGACCGTAATATGTAGATATTTTTAACATTACACTCATAGGATTCCCTGCGTTCCATACATCCATGTATGGATGTTTGTTAGTCTTTCACTCGGCAAACGGCTATACGGATTTGGATGAAATTTCATATGTAGATACTTCAGGTCCCGGAATAATACGTAGGCTAGTTTAAACGTTTGCCAGGTCAACTAATATAGCTATGTAATTCATTATAATACTTAATTTAGCTTGGAGAAAAGTAGAATATGTATTCCTAAACAGATTTAGCTCATCAACAGTTATGCAACATTGTCTGACGCAGAAACCCAGATTCTTCGTCACATTGTGTGGTACGGTTTCACAATGAACCTGTCGCGGTTATCAACAAACACGTCACAAAGTTTTTTCCATAACTTTCTACCTACCTTCACTATGGGGAATGAACAACTAGAACGTTCATGGTGTGGGTAGAACCGTTGAGAGTGGGTTGTTGAGAGTGGGTAGAATGGGTAGCTGAGATTCGCACGCTTCGATCAAATATGCCTATATTATATATAATATAGGTGTATTTGATAGAAGTTCGCAAGCATATTGATTGAGACACTTATGATATTGTAATGCTAGCTACGCCTTGCAGTTTCGTTTGCATGGACTACGGTTTCCCGCTTCCTCAGTTGTCCCACGGGAACCAAATACTTTCCATGAGAAAAAAGTACCCCTTTCAGGTCCCATCTACCTCTATACAAAAATTCATCAAAATTGGTTTAGCGGCTTAGGCGTGAAATCGTAAGTTACTTAAACATTTATATTATTATAGGTTTTCGTTGTATCTCAGTGAAATATAAATTTTTCGGGTCCAGGATTTCGAACTAGCAGCATGAGGAAACACAAAGTAAATTTGATAAAATTAGAGGCAAACTGTGTGTAAGTAACTCAGATAAATGAGGCTGGATACTCATTGATCCTGTAGGCCACGTGAGCGCAAACGTTAGCGGTTCAGCTAGTAAATTGTGTGTGTAATGGCAGACGTCCCATGCGCCGCAGTGCCGCGGCGGCGGCGCGCTGACACGCGTGCTGGCCCCATTCCGCCCGTATCAGCTTTCACAACCACACCGCGTTGCATCATAGCGCCACTACGGTCTGCTGCGAAAGTAGCTTCTCAGCCTTGAACCTTGATTCAATACGATTTATGTATTACCTGACAATACCTACTAGCAGTACTTATCTCTGCATCGAAGATAAGGGGCGCGACAATATAGACGGAAGGAACAAGTGAAATCCTACTAATATTATAACTGCGAAAATCGTGAGTATGCATCCATACTGCATCCATGCAACATACACCTATGATTGTTACATTTTCACGCCTAAACGGCGGGATGGATTTGGATAAAATTTGTAGATTAAAATTGAAGATAGTTTATACCCTGGATTAACACAATATAGGCTTATTGTGTTCATCAATATCATCACCGTTTTTCATCACCACGCCGGTAAAACCGCGGGGCGCAGCTAGTAAGAAGTATAACTAGGTGTATCGTTTATTGCACCTATCTACTATTTATCATGGTTGACGGTGGCCGCGGTGCAGTGGTCAGTGTCAGTGACCATAAGTCAGGGACCTTCTGTGTCTTCGGGGACCCTGGGTTCGAATCCCGGCCGGGGCAAACATTTGTGCGATGAGTGTGGACGTTTGTCCACGGTCTTGAATGTGTGTGTGCTGTGAATGTGCGTGTCCATGCCTCCCGCGACAGAGGGAATCCTAGTGCGGGGGTCTGAGTGTGTATAAAGAAAAAAAAATGGTTTACCTAATTAGTCTAATTAGTAAGTTTCGTTTATCAATGAGGGACAAAACTTATGGCATATAATATGACGGCAATCGATGAATCAATGCAACAGCATGTTTTATTATTCAGCTTCTTGTCGATCTATAACATTTGCATCTTTCCTAAAGATGCAAATCCTACAGAGTTTTTAAAATGTGTTTTAAATAAATGTTCATTATTTAGTGTTAATTCCGTAAGTTCAATTATTCCAGGTCCCAGAGTATTATTAATTTATTGGTTTAGTTCCAGGCTATCATGTAGTGTGCACCGCCCGCGCCCCCCGTCCCGTTAAATTGCATGCGAGAAGTACAGTACGATACACACACATGCAACATTACTCAACTGGAACCTCTCTGAGACGTTTTCTGCCTCTGCACGAGGCATCCTCAGGAGATGTTGACTCAGCGAACGTTGGGATGATAGCCTAGAATAATTAAGCTTTTAAGCATGGTGTATTTAAATATCATTTTGATTTGAATATCCGCAAAGTAACGTCTCAATTTATAAACTTTTTATAAATTGTTATTTCACTGCCTACAGCTGACGCTAGTTTTGTTCAACCTTGACCTTCATACTTGGCTAGCTATAGTAGGTATCTAGATATTCCATTGCAGTTCCGCACTTAGGAGTAGATTTATTGGATCTTTTTCTTTATCTTTTGTTTCCTTGTCCACCACATCGTATTAAGCGTCGAATGAGGCACTATTGCAATTTGATTCGTGCATCAAATATTTATATTAGACGTAAGAGGCCTGGATCCCATGCCACAGGTTACGAGTTTGGGTGAGGTGGTTGAGGTGGACAAATTGTTAATGTACTTTTAATTTCACAGCCAATAATGTACAGCCAATAATCCATGTACACTAGATTCGAATTGTTGGTTGCGTATTATTGGCCGTGAATTATTGCCTGTACATATTTTGTACGGGGAATAATTCACGGCCAATATTGTACAGCCTGTATTGCACACCCCAATAATTGGTGTACATGCCACGGATTATTGGCTGTGCATTATTGGCCGTACAATATATGGACTCAAAAATAGCCTCTGCGCACGTGCAGGCAATTTCAGAGACACAATCATGCGTTGTCTACACTTATAATATTATAAAGAGAAAAGATTTGTATTTATGTGATTTTGTAACGAATAAACTCAAAAACTAATGAAAGGATACATTCACCTGCTAGATGTTATCCCTGACCAGTATAGGCCATATTTATTACTAAAATATACATCTCTACTAAAACAATAATAATAGACCTCAAGGTGAAAAAAGAAGGCCATCAAATTCGTTACATCGCATACGCTGCGAAAACTATATAATAGAACAATAAATGTTCTACATTAAAGTATCAAAGAACATGTCAATATCTACATAAAACTTTGCAACACCATATGTATGTCCAACAATTGTAGTTAGGTCACTATAAACAATTTTATATATTATAAAACACTTGATAGGAATTCCGGCGAAACCAAAGTTCGCGCGGACGTTAAACGAACACGATATTAATCCTTATCGGAATAAGTATAATCATAATCGGGGCTGTTTTAGTACCCGCAGTTTGCTTTTCAAGTAATACAAATCAGATATTTCATTCAAAATATATCATCACCCGCCTCCACAGCCCGCGGCGTCCTGTCGAGCATCACGCGCTGCCGCACCGCACTCAAGATTCTGATGATATCGACTACGCGTAAGTACCACGTTATACCCGTAAAAAACAGGGTACAGTAAGATATCATCAATTGAAAAATGATATAAATAGAAAAATAAACACCGCCGCCCGTGGTGTGCGATGCTTTGCAAGTTGCACTCGTGCGGTCGCCTTCCTACGTGTAAGTTAGATTGTTTTTATAGTGTTCTTAGCATGGAAAATCTGCTGAGCCTACCTATATCTAAACCGTGCGAAGCCGGGGCGGGCCACTAGTGTTTAATATACCTATATTGTACTGGCAAACCACGTTGGACTTGCTCCGGTACCAGCGCCAGCCTGTGAGCTAAACAACGCGTTTATAACTGATAAGTGATAACGGTTTGATGATTATGAATGCGAGTGTAATGACACTCACACATTGGCTTCTAAATTTAGATTCTCGTCTGCGCCTCCACTCAGAGGTTTCAATCCGGTTATTAGGTTTTTTCTTTGAGTTCATTTATCTGAGGGTTTTTTACCTCAATGCTTCGTTATGGATGAACCGATTTTTAACACTCTTTGTTTATTAAAAAAATACATTTCGGATTGGCTCCTAACATTAATCAATTAATGTTTATCTTTATTTCTGAAAAATGAAAATTTCTCGGGTTCATCGAAGATGATATGCCTAGCGGTGGGAGCATCGCATGTCAACCTAATGGAAGCTGGTTCGATCCCCGCTAACGGCTTGAGCTTCCGGTCAGCGTTGCCAACGGATTTTCTGTCATTTCTGGCGGATTTAAAAACGGGAAAAATTGTAAAGTATTCCGGGATATTTAACGGGACAAAACGCTATAAGTACAATAGATATAGGCTGCCTTTAATGTAATAGTAAAAATGTTACTATATTTTATTTTATGCTGTAATTAGCATAGTTGGAACACTGCCAAGTTATGATCAGCCATTGACTTCTTCGCGCGATAGAGTTGAAAATAACGATGATATAGGTATTTGATTTTCAATTTCAGCGTTCATTTACAGCATTTACAGCTATAGGCTTCCGTTTGATTAGAGAAGAAGTAGAGTGAGATTACTTGACCTATATTGTATTATTTTAAGTACGGTTGGTACATATAATTGAAATTGTAGTTAACTTAATATAACATATTTTCTTCTTCTTTTTCTTCTTGCCCTTATCCCACACTAGGTGGGGTCGACACATATTTTTTTTTCTTCTTCCGTTCTCTTCTATCAATAGTCATCTCAGTGCTCACACCTTTCATGAACATATCATTCTTCGATCAGTCCATCCATACCTTCTTTGACCTTCCTCTACCTCCATATCCATCAACATCCTACTAATATTATAAATCCGAAAGTTTGTGTGTAAGTGTGTATGTCTGTATGTTTGTTACCTTTTCACGCTACACCGATTTCGATGAAATTTGGTATGGAGATAGCTTATACCCTGGATTATCACATAGGCTTATTTTCATCATCACCGTTTTTCGTCACCACGCGGGTACAACCGCGGGGCGCAGCTAGTATAATATATAATTCCAGAAAATTAACGGCCCTTATCGACGGATAAAAAATATTTTTAATGGATTTTAAAAATGTTGTTGGCAACATTGCTTCCGTTGAAGACAGCATCGTTGTCAAACTCACAGCATGGTAGCCTATACTGTCCCCACCTCCCACCACCACCCCAGTACTTCCCCGTAACTGCTTGGCTAGGTACCACCCTCAAGTTTTGAGAACAAGTGTCAGGTGTCAGGCGGGATTTCTTGTAAATATTCTAGGCCTAGCGTAGCCTGATCACATCTTCGTCAGTCAACCAAAAATTCCTTTTCTATTTATCAAATAAACAATTACATACATATATGTGTTTGTTAAATGTTTGTCTGATGTGACTTAATATTGTTATCATGTTATATAGAGACGGTCGTCGCGACTCAGTGATCAGTGACACTGACTTAATAACCGCGAATCCGGGTTCGAATCCAGGCCAGGAGAAACATTTCTGTGATTAGCAGAGATGTTTGTTCTTGGTTCTGAACAAAGACGATCATGAATACGCATACATCCAATGCGTATTCATGATTGTCTTTGTCCATACCTCCCGCGACACAGGGTATTCTAGTGCGGAGGTGTGAATGTGAATGCGTTTGTTTGTTATTAATAAATGTTGATATGATATCAGTACACTGACAAAAGTAACCATTTATGCTTATATATCGTGTAGATACCTACGTCGAAGATTACTCACAGTCGCACAAAATCGTTTTTTTATATAGTTGTTTACATTTAACTAAATTGAGGAATGTGCCATGTCTGGCACGTTCGTCACACGTGTAAGTAGAGGAAGTGATTAATTATTATATCAAGGTCTTAGAAGTTTTTTTTTCATATATATGTATATACAGTACAGATATACACAATACAGATTTCGCGTTTGACCAATATCTCACTTGATGGTCAGTGGCGATGTGGTCGAAGATTTTATCACGCTTGACCTAGAATGCTCACTGGCTCTCTAGTTAGTGATTAATCTGCGCTCACGGTGATTAACAAGTATCCCCAGGTGGTAGTCTTCTTTCAGATCTGCGGTATTGTCTCTCAGTAGTCAGTTTGGGAAATTGACAGTCATAGAAGACCCAGCAAACACCTATCGGAGAGACGAACGATGTCCAGGTTTCCAGATTTCATTAAAATCTAAGAGGTAACACACATACACACAAAACGGCTCTCTCACAGATATAATATTAGCGCATATGATGTATGCATCCTGAGAAAACGACGAGGATATCAGTCTGATGTTGCGTACCTAACGTGATTTTTTGGGGGAGGTCTGCACTGGATGTCTTATGGCTGACATCAATGATGTTTTACTAAAGATGACGTATATTCATACTGCGCGGTGCTCAGATTTTGTTCCTTTACGACATAAACATGCTTACTGCGACAAATAATATAGAAAAGGATAGCTATATGTTTAGACTTGCGCTTGAAATACGCGTCGTAATGAAAATTACTAAAATTGACTTAATTTGGCCGCCTCAGTTTCCGCGCGCTTATGCGACATCTACCTCATATAAACATATAATATCATTGGCTGACATGATGATGACGAACGTGATTTTGTACACATTGTATATACCTAGGTAGCTGTTTTTGTACTGTTAGTATTCGTTCAGATTCCAAAATTTCATGTCATGTGTAAACATAATTTATATTATCATTATATATAACATAGTATTAAAATGAGTCTGACTGATTGTTTGTAAAAACAATCAGTCAGACTCATTTTAATACTAGCGACCCGCCCCGGCATCGCTCGGGTGCTATGTAAGTAGATATATATACTAATGTAATTTTATTTTATTTTATTTTCGTTGGAAAACAAACAGCAATAATGAACAATAGTATAACAAGTAGAGATTTGAAACACTAAAGCTTAACAGTTTTCGCTTATAGATTTTACAGTGTCATGACATGACAGATAAGCTATTTTAAGCTTGGTGGGAAACTTTTGCATGTGATATATTTATCAATTTAATCTTAATCTATTTAAATCTAAACTAAGCCACATAAAAGCACATTACAAGATAATATCATTTGGTATAAAAATCATCATTAATTAAAATTTTAAAAAAGCTATGCTTCCTTAAAGTACAGATCAACAGATTTGGAATACCTACTTAGATTAAAGAGATTAATAGTTCACAGGGAGCTGTATTCAATGTAATGTCTGTATATCAAGCAATGCTATGCTTTGGAAGCGACGATAGCTCAGCGGTTGACAGCGTCGACTGTCAAACTGACGGACGCTGGTTCGATTCCCTCCAACGACTTGAATTTCGGTGAAGATAAAAAGACCACATCGTCACTGACCATCAAGGGAGATTGTAGTCAAACGCTAGATCTATACAGTATTAAAACAACAAAAAAAGATAACACCGTTATCGAACTCATTGAGTTTAGCCAGCGTATGCAATGTACAATACAATGCACATTACAAATGTTTGAAATTCTCTGATTTCCTCTACTAACTATGCAATTATACCTAAAAACTTTCATATTAAATCAATCTGTCGTTTGATCGAAAAACCGTATTAATAAATCCGTGGCGTTCTTTATCTCAGGACTCCGTCATGGCAAATGATTTTTCAAATACTCACTAAGAAACTCAAAACAAATAGAATAATGCAGCATGGTACTTTCGAATACCCGCCTGGCTAGCTTACCGCATGGCTATTGAAATAAAATAAAATACAAAGTAGTACCTAGTACCTGCTTATTAATTCGGAACTATTTATGCCTAGAATTTACTTATTCTAGCATAAGTATGTACTATATATATTCAATCATAAAAGTAACGAACATAACTCTGAATAAAACCTATTTTATCTTTTGTTAAACAAATACTAGTTACCAATTTGTTTTCTATAACAATCGTATACAACGGAATTATGCACTTCTTACATTGCAGAGAAGAATGTTATAATACTGATATAATAAACAGTAAACGTTAATAGCTCTAGAAACTGTAAAAACCAATGCAACGGCGTTATCACACTAACTATTGAAAAGGTGTCACTTAACTAACATGATGCAGAGTGGTAGACAGATATTGCGAAATAAAACATCACTATTGCAATACGGAAAGACCAGACAATCACAAGAAAATACATCGAAACATAAAAAGCAAATGTTCCCACATGTAGAGAGAACAATGACATGACGGAAAGTTGCACGAGAACCATGCGATAGCGAAGAAAGTTGATCGGCTGCATCAACCGATCCACAACACAAACAGATAGAGACGCATATATATGACACAATATAACTGCATCCCTCTTTAACGTACTGTTAAATAATGACAAGTTTCCCGAGTGGCAATACCGTGGAACGCGATCCAACCGTGAACTGAGCAAAAACTTACCGCTCGGAGAAATTTCCTATAAGTCCAAGTTTTTGTTGCGTGTAAATTACCACATAACGGATGACTTTTTACCATAAATTTCACAATTTAAAATGCTGATGGGATATAATTTAATAAATTCATTCTATATCAATAATTAGGTATTCTTGAAGTGAAGTTAAATCATCTGTCGACTTTTCGCACAAACTTTTGTTTCATTTAGTTATGTGGTACATCGACTCAGTCTATTGCTTTATAAATTACAATAATAGGTAATTGATGGAATTAAATTTATGATGTTATACTATAGGTACTCTATACTGAAGAAGAAGTAAATTACTGTGCAATATTGTACCTAATTGTATCGTCATTATTAAAAAACAGTGTGCAATGAATACACCACAATTTCCACTGCACAACAATCTACATACTTAAACAATTCAACAAAGTGTAATGTTATTATTTTTATTATCCATCTAAAATAATTATATTCCCAGTATATTGACGGTTATTAATACTTGTATCTGTGTCAGATTGCTACAATAAACACGCAGGTACCTTCTGCTTGCGACGACGACGACGCAAGGAATGCATTCACACAATCGGACAGCTACACTGGCTGCACGCCTGTCCCTGCGATCTCGCGTGATATCATAGCGGAGCGGTGATAGCGGGATCAGCGGATCGGATCTTCCTCGGCAGGTTTCGGGTCTTCTCGGCTATAGTTCACCAAACCCCTTGCGTTGCGAGGACGTCATGGCGTACCTAACCTACGAGAGCGAACGAGACTTCGGTTCCCCTCCACACCCGCTCGGTGTCGGCACCTCCCTTCCCTATCCCCACTCAAACCAGTCTGTCTCGAGATCTCCTTGTGAGTGGTCGTGCTGCGGTTTGTTCGTGTATTTTTAGCCGTCTTGTAATTCGTGTGTTCTCCTCGAATGAGCCCAAATACCCTTGAATTTCTTAAAAAACTTGTCGTTACGCCGTGTGCATTACAATTTACGTGAGTACAGTTTGTGTGGTATCGGTGACAGTGAAGTGGGGCTGATCGCGCTACGTCGTCGTCGTGCCTGAGTTGGCGTCGACGTCCCTCCGATACTCTCGAGGTAAATGCCGAGACTTCTACGAGAGCAATCGCATACGTGTACAAAAACCGGATTGCGGTGCCGTGCATGGATACCTATTTGCAAAACCCAGTGCAGAATAATTGGATTTGTCGCTCGGCATAAGTAGCATACGAGCTGAACGTGGCTTGCAATACTTTTACCGTTACTCGAGAAGTCGTCGCGGTCGATGGCTGCACGCGGAGGCTCTTGTCAGACAATTATTAGCCTCTGAAATCGGTATAAGAATCCTGTGAAAAGCAGTCTACTTTTAAAATTGTTCCTTGAAATGGGTCTGTTTTTTTTAACATTTTACCATGTCTACAAGATTTAAGAGTAAGGAAATATTTACCGTATTAGCATGTTTCAATGCCATTATCTTGATAAAGGCTGTTACGTACGCGGAAATAGCGACGAGCAACTTTATTGTTCCTCAATCATCGAATGTTGCGTTAAGCTTCTGGCCTTTGTTTGTTTTACCTACTAGCTGCCTAATTTGTAAAATAAAAGTAAATATTACATTTTTAGCCAGTGCTTGCCCGTGAACGTCTAAACATTTACAAAGTTTATCAAGAATTAAAAAATATTCATTAGTCCTGAGAATTGAAACAAAATCGTTTTCCAGCGCTTCTAATGGGCGTGGCATATGTCCAAGTGCTTCAAGGCTTTGCGAGGACTGGTTTTTAAATCATGCACTACGAATGTGGCCACTTGAAAAATTTCGACATCATCGACGAGCGTTGGGTCAACCACCACTTAGCTCTCACGGCAGCACGACTCCGTCCAATCTGTTAACCATTTGTTCTTCGAGGCTGGTCATAAAAACTTACGGCGTACCTTCAAATCCAATACAGTATGAGTACAAATACCTTTTTTTATATTGATGAATGGTCTTAGAAAGTTTAAATCCGTCGGCGTGAAGCAATTGTAAAAATAATCAGTCAAGCCATCAGCGCTTTCTAAAATTATTTCGTGCAAGGATTGTGATGTGATGACTCAGTCAAAATTATGTATAAGTGTCGTTTGTAGGCGTTGCCATTGTGATGTGAAAATATCAATCGATGCTTCGACTAAAGAATTTACCTTTAGTCGAAGAATCGATGTCAATGATACAAAAAGCAATTAAATCTTACCTGACTTTAACCTGATCGAAATTTTCGTAGAAGTTCGATCAGTAAAGGATAAGTGTTTCGTGCCTAAGTACATACATATATTGCTTTTAGTAGTAGATAGGCATTTATGTACTTACTTATTAAATCTTATAGGTACGTATGCAATTTTAAACTAGCAATTCTTGTATAAGTACATACCTATATACAACCTACAGATAACCCCCCGAGCCTATCTCGGAAACGGCTCAAATGATTTGGATGGAAGGGCGTGCATAGATTATAATCGGTGACCAAGCTATGTTATAAGAGTTTCTCGACATTTATGTGTGTATTTTTAGAGCGTATGGTATGTTTGAGTAGCTAGGACGGGGTGATGCCAACTAAGTAGGTCGCGATATTTGCGAACTAGGTATCTATACCTACCTGTAAGCGTGCGCACTGCGTATACGCCGCCAGCCAGCTATCGCCAATGACAACGACGAAGGACGTAGATCTGAGCGAAATAGGCCACCACAATATCTGAGTAAACAAATACCGACTCAGACGAGATAAATTAACTATCTCATCGTGATTTACTTCCACCTCATTCACCCGTAATATAAACACATTAGATGATACTTCTTTCTAGATACTGATTGGTAAATAAGATATATTTTTATAAGGTATCGTGGTTGAGAGATATTAATCGTGTTACCAGATGAAATTCGACGAATTCCCTATTGAATTGAAGCAGGTCAAATACCCGAAATAACGTCGGCCGGAAGCTTTGTGATTCACGATTGCATTACGATCTCTGCTCGTAGGTATTAACACTTAGGTATTCTTTGTTCATTTAGTATTTATTCGATGTACTATCGTATATTTACACATATACATATTATTGGATATCTACCTATGTATACCTATTTATAAGCAATACACCTTTTTATAAATTGATATGGCCAATTGGCCAATAATGTTTTTACATTTATCAGAGTTAACATTATTATCGGACTGCTACAATACCTACTAAAAACTTTATTTTAGAGTTACTTAAATATACTAAGTATAAAAATATCGCACAATGAAAACAAACAAAATAAATAGATGGTAAATATACCGATAGTGTACCTAATTACATATAATAATTAAATAATGTTTAAAAGATAATTATCATAATGACAACATAGCCACACCTAGGTATGTTACAATTTTCAATCCTACTAGCATGCAATAACAAGTTCTAGTTCAAAGTCTGCTCTGACAGGTTTTGATTGAGAACACGCCAACCTAAAGGAACTATAAACATATTATGATATATTGCAATAAGTATCGTATTATATTAGGTGTTAGGCATATATGAAAGAGGCCCTTGGCGACGTCTCATCATTTTAATACAATCGGAGGAGGCAGTGAACGACCGAAATATGGCGTGAAAGATAATTTCCCCGCGCTGGGCCGATGTCGTCAGCTGATAGCCCGGGGTTAACGGCCGCGACTTTGTCTCGGTGCCCGCACTTACCCCGCCGATGTGGGGTCGATGGGTTATCGAATTTTTATAGCTTTTATTATCCTGTCATGTAGTTCTACAATTTTGAAAATATATACTAAACATTTCGACCGATTTCCAAATTTGTCTAATCTTGTAATACCTAGGTATACGGTCTATTAAAATTTGTACGTTATGATTTTCAAGGTTATGTTTCCTAGACAGGTAGGTTACATAAGTAGGTACCTTACATCTAAGCCTTACATGATCCTTGTAAAACGTGATTATAAACAAAATTAAATGTCGTTTATAATGGATGAGTTAAGCTCGGTCGCCCAGTTGTGTCTTTAAGATATGGGCCTCCGCAACCAAAGATATCCAGGATTTATTAAATATAACATACATTTTCCAATTAACTACAAGCAATAACAACTAAATATGTCATGAACTCATGATCTAAAAAAACCTAATAAATGCAACTATAAAAGTATTTATCTGGTGACCTTGTTTTGAGTTCCACCTGATAAAGAGTCGTTTGGGGTTCACCAAACGCCTCTGTCGAAACCTTTCTGCGCCAAACCAAGACACCGTGCTGTCAAAGCTGTTTCTGCCAAACAAAAAAGCGTATTATCTAATACTGAGAAAGCTTAATATTTAAACCGAATTATCTTGTGATCTTTTAGGCAAGCCTGGAACGTGGAGATCTAGATACGATTTCTCATTTTGAATTAAATTTAAATTACTATTACTATTATTGGTTATCATCTCACCCATAGGACATCTTCTGGACATGGGCCTCCCCCATTCCCCCATTGATCTTAACAAGGACCAGTTGAAAGTGACACGTCTAATTTTTTTTTTTTTTTTTTTTTGATAGATAGATAGAAAACGCTTTATTTGTTTCTCCAAGTTTTACAAAGGAACTTAATACACATAATAATGTTTAGAGCATAAACTATTCTGGAGAAACAAAAGGCGGACTTATCGCTTAAAGCGATTTCTTCCAGTCAACTTTTTTTTTTTTTATTCCCTGGAAGTGAGGGCGGGTTTTAGTGTGGGACGCTACATGCGTTGACACTTTGGCGCCGTCACATCTTCCTGAGACACATGTTTGGGCTGGCGCCGCGGCTTACTCGGCGGAGCAATTGAAACGGCGTAAATATGCTAACCTAGGTAGTGGTTACATATTTGAACCGTTTGGGCCCGTGGGGACCTGGAGCTCATCGGATTTTCCAAAATTTATCTGAGCGTTTGACCGATGCGACGCGTGACCAAAATGCTGGCACATATTTGGCTCAACGAATCAGCATTGCAATTCAACGTGGCAATGCCGCTAGCATTCTGGGCACGCTGCAAGCCGGTAACGGGTTAGAACATTTGAGTTAACTATTATGCTACCAATAGCTAGTGGATTGCTCAAATGTTATTGTAGTAGTTGCAGTATTGTAATTAGTTATGAGTGTTTTATTATATTATTGTTCAGAGTCCCTCAGCAGCGTCACTTGATGGATGGGACTATGTAGAGATCATTCGGTTCACAACATATACATGCAACCGTTCGTTGTATATATACATGTACATTGCGTGACCGTCTATTGTAGCTACAATACAACTTACAACTGAAATATTACTCTTTCGTTTTACGTTTTATTTTTTTTCATTTATTATCAATATAAAAAATTAACACTGGCCATATGCTATATGATAACACACACCATACGGAGTCGAAATGAAAAAGTTCTGGATCTCTGCTTTCTCCTTTCTAGCAGATTTGAAGTTCATCCAATCCTCAGAAATTCTCTCATATGATTCGATCGTTACTTACCGTTTTTGTGCTGTATGAAAGAGTTTTTTTGATATCTAATGCATCCATACGTACGCCATTACTTTTAAAACTTACTTTATTAAAAAAAAGTGTTTTTCTTACAATAGCCGTCAATCGCTAGTCTTACTCATCGATTTCAGACAGGAAAATTATATTTTATTCACAAGTGAGTTTAAACATTTTAAAATTCGAGAACGCATTTGAAAAAGCTAATGTCAACTCGCGGAGCGATCAGAGAAGAGCGCGTGTGAAAGAAGCCTGTGATAATTGTGAAAGAATCCTTCCTGCCGCGCGCTATATAGATCCTCGTTAGTGCTAGTGTGGTGAAAATTGCTGTTTCACTAATGGGTCAAGTTGTTTAGCGCTTCGTGTTTTGAAACCAAATCCAAGCACTCACGCCGAAATCAACTTTACTCACATGTAAAACAGATCTCTTAATCATCTATACTTATGAGTTATGACTTACAGCCAATGATGTTTTACTAAAGATGACGTATATTCATACTGCGCGGTGCTCAGATTTTGTTCCTTTACGACATAAACATGTTTACTGTGACAGATAATACGGTACAAATAATATAGAAAAGGATAGCTATATGTTTAGACTTGCGCTTGAAATACGCGTCGCAATGAAAATTACTACAATTGACTTAATTTTGCCGCCTCAGTTTCCGCGCGCTTGTGCGACATCTACCTCGTATAAACATATAATATCATTGCTTACAGCTTTATAAAATTATTCCTGACACAGTATAGACACATACTTATGTATATATCTCTGGTATCCTTCACCTACTTTTGAAGTATTGATAAGTTTATCTGCCAGATTAATATGATACAATTCAAAATAAAGAAAGACGCGTTTTAGCATGTACCGTCTAATCAAACGTCATTGTTCACAACATTATAAAAGGAAGCAGACATAATGGTATCGAGTGACGTCACATCCCCCCAACTAGCCCGCAAGGTTAGCCAAACCGCGGGCAATTGGCGAAGCGAAGATTGCTCGCCTCCATGATTCACGATACTCGCAGATCTGACACCTTGAGATTTATGTACATTAATTCGCGACTCTTGCGCTCTTTGGCTTTTGTCTCGTTAAAGTTAACCACAGTATAAAACAATAGTACATCTTATATATAAAAATGAATGTTTGTCTGTATGTCCTTTATAGAATAGTAAACTATACTATAAATATAATTATAAATAACTATCATGGGATGATCTTTAGCAAATTTGTTGTTGTTGTGCATGAGCCAAAGAAGGTTTCTGAGTTGGTACGACCAATTTTCGACAGATGGCGCCACTGTCATTCCAATGTACGCGGGTGAAACCGCGAGGCGCAGCTAGTATTAATTAAATTAAATAGTATTCTGTGGTAAGGTTGCGCTCCAAAACACATTTGTTTTTGTTAAATAGTGAACAACTAACGATTAATTATAAGGCCAACTTTTTTAATGTTAAACTGATTCGATGATATTTTCATCAATTTCAAAATACCCAAAACTCTCACATAAATTGTGCATAAATGTCCATGCGAAGAAAAAAGTTTGATGTAAGTATCATTTTCATGATCAAGTAATTTTTTTTATACTGTATTATAATACAGAGAACGGAACTTCCTCCAATTATTGAATTGGTTCCACTCGGTTCTAGACTATTCTAGCCCTACATACGGATGTACATCTGTGGACGTAAAGGAATGGAGGCAATTGCGGCTTCCACACTTCCAAACGTCAAGCTTACCAACCGTGATAGTTTGATAAACGAACGATTGTCTTCCTAATTCTACATTACACCGTCATTTCTAAAATAAAATGGGATGAGGGTGTATTTCACATTACCCTTTTTTATTATAAATTTGTATATATAAATAAATAAATAAAAATAAAAAATATGTTTTGTTCTATATATCGAATGAAACTGTGACGCTCCAATCCAAACTTGTTGATGACATTACAGAGGCTCGCGGGTGTTTACAGGCAGAAGGGGCGGGACAAATCCTGATGCTTGTTGATTTAATACATTACAAAAATATACTTTACAGATGACCTCCGGGCTCAAAAAACATCACATTTGTATACTTTTTAATTTCCTTTCTTCTGGTGTAAGAAAAAGTTGAATTGCATTTGTCGCTATAGCGCGAATGTTTGATAAAGGAAAAATATTTTTTCACTAATAAATTAGCTATCGAAATAAAGTTTTGTTCAATCAGAATTAACCTTCACGACCTCTTCTCATAAGTGATATTATTGTAAAGTTTATGAGACAAGTAGGACTTAAAATAAAATAAACAGAAAAGACTCAAAATTGCCTATATTTAGCAAATGGTAAATAAAGCCTTAATACATTAAGTGCTCTAAGCTCGGCCGTAGTCGTTTAACTCTGGCTTAATTATCGTCCGATACTTCCTGTTTAAGACTTCGAGCTAGATACACAATTAATTCATCGTTGAAGGTAGGTTGTCGTGGCAACAAAGTGGCGTAGAATTTGATTATCAAGCCTTTGAGAGCGTTTGCTTCATGTTCAAGGACCAAGACTGGTTATAGCATAGTATAAATTGTTAACTATGCGTATAGACTGTATTGAGGGTAAAGTGAAAATTGTTTGTTATTGAAACTGTTTCTATTTATCTGATACTAGGGGTCCGACACACCTTCGCACGGCTACATTATTGAAGTTTTAGTAGCATCAATATTTTGTTTTAGTAATATAGGCTATATAATATATTTTAGTAATTACTTAGGGATGATGTAGCATTCAAATAGTGAAAGAATTCTCGAAATCGGTGCTGTAGTGTTTGAGTTTATTCGTTCAAATGGGGAACAATTCCAACATGATTTTTGTACAGCGGAAGCTCTGAAAAGAAATGATTTCTTCCAATTTTCGCAATATTTTTCATGTATGCTCCCCTCCTATTGGCCGTTGCGTGAAGTTATAGTATAGCTAGATAAAAAATACTTCAATTTCAACCAGTAGAGAGCGCGTTCAAACAAGTAAACAAACTCTACAGCTTTATAATATTAGTTTCCATATTAAGAGTTTTATGGTTTATTGCATTAACTACATGCTAGGCGGAACGGAATTCAAATTATTTGAAGGATAAGATTCGACTACCAGTGGGTTCAAGTCCCATTTTTTTCGATGTTTTACCGACATAATTTGAACGTAAATTTAGATATTATAGTCTAGAAGTGTAGTGGTGTACATTTTTCTATACTTTTAAAAATATACATAATAAATATATATACAAGTTCTATTCAGTAATCATTGAAACAAGATATATTATTCATTTATTAACATTCACACAAGGTCTTCAGGTCCCAAACTAGGCAGAGCCTGTATTATGGTAACCTGATGACTGATATATATACTTATATACATATACACACCCAGACACAGGTCAAACAGACATGTTCATGCACACAAATGTTTGACCTGTCCGGGAATCGAACCCGGGACCAGCGGCTCAAAAGGCAGAGTGCTACCAACTGCGCCAACCGGCCAGTCTTGTTATACATAGATACTATAGGTATTACTCAACTCGCAGCAAGGTAATTTGATTGGACAAGCCAATTGCAAAGCAATTTACAAGCTCTTCAATTTATAACTCGTTAAAAACAGGTTAGGTTAGTATTCATTCAAATAAATCATATAGAGCGTGATTATTTTATAATAATAAACATAACACAGTCGCTTAGTTATCAATTTGATTACGCCAAAATATTTTTTCCTTTACTGATACTACGCTCGTAATTTCTCTACCCGTAATGACCCTTATCTCGGTTTTCTTAAAAGTGAGTGAAGAATAATTGTAATTTTGTAACATATTAAAATGTTGTATAGAGATTATTAGACACAAAAGATTCAGTCAGTCAGTCAGTCAGCATGGCGCAAGGACCCAAAATGAGTCTTGGCCTCCGATAATAATATGTGCCACTTTGTTCGATCTTGAGCCATCGCTTGCCAGTTATCGGCCTGGAGCTCGCGAAGATCCTTCCCAACTTCATCGCTCCAGCGATACCTGGGACGGCCGACGGGTCGTCGACCTGTAGGCCATCCCAAGTATGCTAGTTTAACAGCATGAGTATCCTTCATTCTTTCTAGATGGCCGAGCCAGCGAAGTCTGTGGGCTTTAGTTTCACCTATGATATTGGGCTCGTTCACCATCTCTTCAATTTCAAGGTAGGAGCCCGCTAAGGTATCACGTAACAGAAGATTTAGTTTTAGGTTAATTGTCATATTTTATGACATACATTATGACAATTATCAGTAAAATAATTAACTGACTTTCAAACCGCGACCCCGGTTTCGAATCCCGATAATTGCTAACATTTTTGTGAAGAGCATAGTTGTCTGTTTCCGGTTCTTGGATGCTTGTGAGTGTCCACACCTCCCGCGACACAGGGTACTACAGCAGGGGTTTGAGACTTAAAAGAAATATAGAACAAATAGCAGTAATTAGAAAGTACTTTAAAGCCTGACGCGCGACTTAATGGCTAGTTTATCGGTTTTTTACCGGTTACGTTTTAGGGAGTTCGCTCTGGACGCACATAATTTGACTCCTTCCCCATTCCATCAAACAACGACCAGACGGACTGCAATGCGACATACATAATTAGGAATATGGTAGACATTTCAACCTGTCGCTTCCACATTCATAGTTCACACAGCTGAAAAGTGTAATTAATTGCCTAAGTCTGTGTTACGATATGGTTAAATCTGAGCATTTGCAGGTCACGCGTGAACAGGTATATTTCTGACAGGCTATGATCCATCGTAGACCGCATCATCATTTAAGTAGTGAGATGGACAGAAAAAGTGTTCAAACGCCTGCCTATTGTGAAAAAAAAATAACAAAAAGGCTTACCTAGTATTCCATTCTTTGCTCTCCTTTAGCGATGTGTGCTAGAAAACGCGGTGGAATAGTTCAGTATGCTAAAGAAACGTGCCTTTTTACATTTTGGTACACGGAAGAGATCCACATGCTTGCGTGATTATAATCTCGTGTGCATTCAACTCGGCGTAACATCCGGATTCGGCGGCGGCGCATTGCGAAACTCCGTGCCATAATACGCGCAGGCGCAGCCTCAGCTATACAGCTCTCTCGTTATTTAATTAAGGTCATTAAAGTAAATCAATTAGCACAGATAAAATAGTTATCTATTCATATTATTATTTGTTAGGCTTGATTAACCTTTGAATTTGAGTTACTTCAAATTTACTATGAACTACAACACAAGTTGTTACAATTTATGTCGAATAAAGTTACTTGTATTTGATACAATCCAAACCAATACCAAACATCTTGAACCGTCTGTCTGACCACTACACCACTAAACAAATTTTGATGAATTTTGGTATTGAGTTGGATGGGACCTTGGATAAGGACATAGACTATTAAAGAGTTATGGTTTCCGAACGATAACTACGGTAACAGGAAAACCGTAGTCAACGCGGGTGAAGGTGCCAGTGGTATATATATTTTCCTGGTTGGAAAATAATGCAACAAAATACAAAACGCGTTGTGCTTATCATAAACGATGAATTTAACTTCAAAACCGAAAACAGTTAATAACGTTGTGTTTTTAATAGGTATTTTGATTATTATAAGGGAATCTCAAAATGAAAGTTAACCTTCTCAATAATATAAATTAAAAAGATAACTTGATAGACATTACAGACATGGACAACTTAGAACCTAAAAAAAAAAATTGGTTGTCTGTAAAGTCGGTTTACGGACGATAGATTTACGTGATAACGACATAATCATGTATGACTTTGACATTGACATTGAAATTGACATTGACCATTGACCATTGATTATTGACCATTGACCGTTACGCGGAACGTTACTATTTTTCATTTTGGCATTCATCAATTTATAAAACGTTATCACGTCAAAAAATCATAAAAAAAGTTTCCCCCATAATCGATTCAATTAACCTATGTAATATTGATGGTATTGATGGATCTTTTTTGTTTGATAGAATACACTTCCGAGGTGGTCATTTCAATTTCATAATAATGGGTCAAGCTGTTTGTGAGTTACCCTCCAATAATGAAAATTGACAAAACGCGCCCGCACGGTTTCTACCAAATAAAAAGTCTCTCAGGATTATGTATGTGCGTTTAGTATAAAATAATTATAGTTTTTTATTACTTCCTAGATCTAGGATATAAGTAACTTGCAACTGTCGCGACTAAAAAAGAACTGCCGAATTATAAGGTTTAATTATTTTTATCTACATTATAATCGTTCATTCAAGGGAAATACCCGTTTGTTAATGTAAGAGCCTTTTATTCGTATAACTAAATAACTTATTGTTTTCATGGTTTGTGTTGTTAAACGCATTGTTATATTGTTTATGTTATAGATATTGTACCTATCTCTTAGATAATAAGAATTGTGTAATGCAACAACAACTGTAAATAAATAAATAAATAATATACATGGATTAGTTAGCAGGACAGAGTATAAACTATTACTACGTATTCTGTGACAGTATGGCCACTGGCCAGGCCTGTGCCTTATACAGGTCGTCAATATAAACTTATAAAGTACCCACTAGCGACCAGTTGCACAGGTTAGTACAAGGCGAGTACCGGTGACCAGCGGCCACTTTCACCTGCCGCCATCTTGGCAAATGGCGACCGTGCCATTGCCGCGGTAATAAAACATAGCATGAGCACCAAATGATATTATACAAAAGGAAGATACACCACACTCTAAGATCGCGTAACAAAAACTTGACAAGATTCAACTACAGGCAAACGCACACTCAGTACCTTTACAAGAGCTATTTCTATATTTTGCGAAAGCATAAGCAAACATTATTCTGTTAATTTTACAAATATCGACTGGCCGGTTGGCGCAGTTGGTAGCACTCTGCCTTCTGCGCCGCTGGTTCCGGGTTCGATTCCCGGACAGGTCAAACATTTGTGTGCATGAACATGTCTGTTTGACCTGTGTCTGGGTGTGTATATGTATATAAGTAAATATATCAGTCATCAGGTTACCATAGCACAGGCTCTGCCTAGTTTGGGACCTGAAGACATTGTGTGAATGATAATAAATAAATAAAAATTTGAATCTAAATTTGAATGAATCTATTTAGTGATTAACTATGGATTTCCATTTGTGCACGACGTATGCGTCCTGCACAAATGAAAATCAATGGGGGAGGCCTATGCCCAGCAGTGGCCGTCCTATGGCTGAGATAATGATGATGATGATACGTGCTGCACAACTGCTCATAGTCACAAGCTAGGTAAGCATTTGAGCTCTTAGCAGTAGACTACTGCTAAGCTGACTCCAAACTGTCTATTTAGTAAATGGTAAGCTGTAAAACGATCCAACGAGATTATTTTATTTCATCGCAAAATGTTTTTATTTCAGATACGCTTGCAGTTATAAATCTCCGTATATTTGTAAGAGCTCTACTATCTCAGTATAAATAAATAATGGGGAAATAGGATTAACACCACACCGCTTTATTGCTTTGCTATATATAACACAGTGTGTCATAGTAACAAGTAGGTTAGCTTGTAATAAAAATATCTTATAGCCTTCAGACATTACATAATGTTATTAAAACTCACGTTCATAATTACTTTATACTGTTTCTATGGGTATAACGTGGCACTTACGCGTAGTCGATATCACGATCGATAATTGTTTCGGCTTCTTCTGGAAGCCTTAAGTAATTATATAATGTCACTAAATATGTAAAGAAAATAAGCAAGCTTTCACACTCGCTTTGCACCCCGCACAAGAATATCCTGATTCGCGGGAGGCGAACATCCAAGAACCGGCACAAACATATACACATCAATTTTACCTCGGTTGGGAATGAATCCAGGACCCCGACAAATAGAACACAAGTCACTGACCACTGAGCCACGCCGAATATTGACTGTTAAATTTCATTTAAACAATAATAATACACAATTAAGGCCTTTTTCATCTTGTTCCAGACAACCATGTAGTTTAACTATTTCTGAACACTCATCATTATCGCCCTTCGGATATCATCATCATCATCATCATCATCTCAGGCATAATAACAATTTTGTTGTTGTTGAGAGAGAGAATGTTTTATGTTTAGTTTTCCTAATTTAAGTTTAAAGGCGAAAACTTGTAATTGGCCCAGTCAAACCTAAGTTGTATGCACATAGATTTAATTTTAGGCTGTAAGTTTTCCTATGAAAATAAAATAAAATAAAATAAGACGTCCACTGCTGGACATATGCCTTCCCCATTGATTTCCACAAGGACCGGTTGAAAGCGGCCCGCATCCAGCCCTCTTAGTCAGGTCGTCTGTCCACCTGGTCGGTGGCGGTCCTATGCTGTCCATGGTCTCCATTGGTCTGTTCCTTCGGTTATATACGTCCATAAATAGTCTCATTCTCAAGTCCCGGTTATACCCCGACCTACACAACAAAGGGTAAACTTTGGTTGGCGAAAGCAAAATAAAACTGATAAAAATAGACACGATATTACGTAATATACGTACGGGCTAAATGAAGATCACCCCTCTCGCAGTTGACGTCAATTTATTGTCTCGAAAATCTGTTTACGTGCTCTATCAACCGTTTATAAGGCTTTACCATTAGCTATATTTTTGAGTCTCCAGCTTATTTTATTGAAAGTCCTATATGTTTAATAAACTTTAAAAATACCACTCAGAAGAATAAGTTGATAAAAAATGCTATGCAATAACTTTACCGCGGCAGTCCCCGAGTGCCCACACGTCTTTTTTTATTTCATTTGGTAATTTGTTAGTAAATAAACATTTTCAAGCGACCATGTTTTTCCCTTTATCAAAAAATCTCGCGGTAACGACAAATACGCTTGAACTGTGTCTTACACCAGAAGAAAGGCAACTCAAAAAGGGGCGTAGTCGTTTTTTTTTCAGTCCGTAGAAAAGTACATGCTCTACTAATATTGTCAATGTGGAAGTTTGGATGGATGGATGGATAGATGAATGGATTGATGTTTGTTACTTAATCACGCAAGAACGGCTTAACAGATTTGAATGAAATTTGGCACAGAGATAATTTTTTTTTTTTTTTTTTTTTTTATTACACTCATTCCCCCGCACTAGGATTCCCTGTATCGCGGGAGGCTGGACACACACAATCACATCACACAAACATCCATGACCCGGGACAAACACCTACACTCATCGCCTAAATGTTTGCCCGTGCCGGGATTCGAACCCAGGGTCCCGGAGACGCAGAAGTCATGTCACTGACATTAACCACTGCGCCCCGGCGACCGTCGATTATAGTCAGGAATAGCACATAGGCTTATTTTCATCATAACCATTTTCATCACCACACGGGTAAAATCGCGGGGCGCAGATAGATTGTAATATTTTAAATCACGCTGCAGAATTTGTCCCGACCTCTCTTCCTAAATAAAGACAGAATGAAACACAAACACAAAGAACCTCTCGAAAGCAATAACACCGTATTATTAGCAAAAACAGTTTAATTATGTTTGCTCGATCAGCTTACTCGCCTGTAAAAGGGATACCTCGAGGGTTCCAGAAATTATTATTCAGCGAGCGATAGGACGAAAGGGCGGCCGTTGTCGTCTGTCTGTGTAGCATAGGTGTCTATGTAGTAGTGCTTGTCTTGTGACAGTTTTATTAATAGACTAGTTACGCCCCGCGGTTTCACCTGCGTGGTGATGAAAAACTATGATGATGGTGATAATGAAAAAAGTCTATGTGTTAATCCAGGGTATAAGCTATCTCCATACCAAATTTCATCCGAATCCATTCTGCCGTTTAAGCGTAAAAGAGTAACAAACATACATCCATACTCACAAACTGATGCATTTATAATATTAGTAGGATTAGTATAGATTTTTGTTTCCTTTTTTTATGTCTGTTAAAAACGACGTTTCAGAGTTTTAAGACTGGCTATGTTGGCCAAGTTGCCCTTATTTTTATTTACAACCGGCAGGCGTTTGACCACCATCTCTCCCGATGTTAAGTAACGATGCGGTCTACGATGATTTTTTTTTTCACACACTCACACCCCCGCACTAGGATACCCTGGGTCGCGGGAGGCATAGATACACACAATCACAATACTCAAACATCCAAGACCCGTGAACAAACATCTTTGCTCATCACAGAAATGTTTGTCCCGGCTGGGATTCGAACCCGGGGTAGCGCTTCCAAAGTCAGTGTCGCTGACCACTGAGCCACGACAACCGTCTAATTCACGCCTGCCTAGAAGATAACTGTTCACGCGTGACTTGAAGATGCCCAGATTGTGTCCATGTGGAAACACAGACTTAAGCAATGAATTCCACTCGTTAGCTGTACGCACTATAAACGTGGAAGCAAAACGCTTCGTGCGACAAGTTAGAACGTCTACCATATATAGATGTCGCATTGCAGTCCGTCTGGTCGTTATTTGATGGAATGGCAAGAGCAATCAATTCATGTAGCACTCATGTATCCGGTATAAAACCAATGAACTACCAAGAATATTGAATCTAAGAATATTGCTGAGTCTTGTTGCATGGTTAAGATTCCAAAGGAGTGTGATTTCTTACAAAAGGAGAAAAGGACTTGGTTCAAAATTACGCAATAAATACTGATTATATCTTTTCTTGTTGCAGATCGCAGGTGTTGGAAAGGAGTCATTGTCTTCATTGACTGAATTGAACAGTTCCAAGTAAGTTCGGTTATGTAAAATGTTATTTGATTAATCACATTATTAATGTGGCATTCTTAAAAAGGAGAATTAACAGAGTGTTAAAAAGGATTGGCAGCGTACCGTCTTGCTCAGCGGGACGAGCGTCGCCTGTCAAACCGACGGACACTGGTTCGATCCCCAACAACAGCTTGGGCTTCCGGTGAAGGTAACACCGTTATTAAATTCCCAGCGTGGTGGTAGGGTACTTTCGAATACCCGCCTGGCCAGCTACCACTCTCAAGTTTGAAAAACTGTCACCAAACACATAGTGTGTTCAGGCAGCAGTCCTTGAGAGCCAGTGAGCATTCTAGGTCTAGCGTGATAACATCTTCGACCACATCGTCACTGACCAACAAATGAGATAGTGGTCAAACGCTAGATCTACACAGTATAGAAAATGTCAATGTACTGGTACTATCTTACTTTGCAAAAAGTTTTGAAGTTTAAGTGTTATTTGAAGTTAACACATAAGAAATACAAACAAATTAAGAAGCTCTTTTTATTGAAATCGATAACAAATTCAATTGTTTGTTAAAAAGATTTTTTTGTTTATCGGGCCGATGTCTCTATTAAATGAAGATATATATAATTGAACTATTAAATTAATTTCCGCTTGTTAATGACAACAAAGCATATGGATCTCACACAGTTTTGCTAAACTTATGTCAGCGTTTTGTCGCTTCGACGAATAAAATACTAGCAGTTATTAGGCTCAAATCAGCCGTTACAATTCAACGGGCAATGCTGTTAACATTCAGTGAACGCTGCCATCAGGTAACGGGTTGGAACAATCTTGATTCGGCGTCATCATTTGCGTTGTTCAATTGTTTTAGTAGTATTGTAGTTAGCGTGGAGCTTCTTCCTGTCATTTACAAATGAAATCTTTATAGTCCTTAAAAGTGCCACCTTTTTTATACTAAACTGTTTGCTCGCGGATGTTTACAAACAAATTCTGATGCGCGTTGATTTAAAAATATGTACTTTACACATAACTGTGTAAAACCGTATTTTTAAATAAAACCTTTAAAAAAATATGACTAAAAAAAATTTTTAGGCTTAATTTCCTTCCTTCTGATGTTAGACACACTTCAAGCTTATTTATTGTTACCGCGAGAATTTATTATAAACAAAAATATGGTCGTTTAAAATCTACGTCTCAGTATAATGAAAGTTTCCTCCCTCATTCGACTAAATATTTGATCGAATGACGCCGTCGAGAGACTATTAAGTTTATGACTATTGGGTATTCTGTTCCCTGAAGTCAATGCCCTAGCATGAAAGGTTACAAAGGTCTTGTTAACCATAAGATGACAAAAAAGGTACTTAATGGTAGCGAAGTTGAAAACTTCTCTATTGTTTTTAGTAGGTTAACTAAACATTTAAAAAACATAACATACAAGCCTATCGATTTTCAAGCCTATCGGTTTTCTATCGGGTGCATTTCGGAGAATGTGCACTGGAATTACACAATCTGATTCCACCATCCCCTTTCTATCATCGGTCGACTCGACGTACGGCAATTCGCCATCGCTATATGGTAGATATACCACCTATACGCACGAAGCGTTATGCTTCCACTTTCTTAATGCGTACTGCCGAGGAATGGAACTCGTTGCCCGAGTCTGTGTTTCCCGATATGTACAATCCTGGAGTCTTCAAATCGCGAGTGAATAGGTACCTTCTAGGTTTGCGTGCTAAATCCTAGACAACGTCATCACTTAACATCAGGTGCGACAGTTGTCAAACGCAAACTTATAATATGTAAAAAAAAAACATAAATATGTAAGTTGTATGTATTGCTTCCGGGCTGTTTGGCCGTGGTCTATGTGAAACTTTTGTTCCAGACGTTTCGTCGATCACTGCGGTCGACATCTTCAGTGGTTCAGGTCCGAGCGGCGACAAGAGCGTAGAACTCTCCTTCGCGGCGTCTTCTCTGATACTGACCGCAGTGATCGACGAAACGTCTGGAACACAAGTTTCACTTAGACCACGGCCAAACAGCCCGGAAGCAATACATACAACATGCAACGCCGGCCGTGAAAGCCTTAGAGTTTACATAAATATGTAAATTTAAATATTGTAAGTAAATGCAGAGCGTGGAGAAGTAATCGTATATGTATTTTTGTGGAAATGATCATGCTGTTTCGGCCCAACTGAATTAAGTGAAGTTTAGATTAGAGGTAATTTTTAAACGGAGCGTGCACCCGTACGCCTTTATCCGCCAAATATTACTTGAACAAGATTCGATTTATCACGCTCGCTCGGCTCGTGCCTTGTGTTTTCGCAGTTTCAACCTTACGGGTTATGAATGAGTATATGTATGACCAATGCGATATCAATCAAACTTAGAAAATATATTTCCTTAGCGTCCCGTAAATTTTACACCCCAAGCATTTTTTTATATTTTTGATATCTGAAATTTTTAAGTACTCAGTTTAACACCATTTTATTTAACCGACTTCAAAAAAAGGAGGTTACTCAATTCGACCGTATATATGTTTTTTTTATGTGTGTTCGCGGATAACTTCGTCGTTTATGAACCGATATTGATAATCTTTTGTTAGATAGAGTATACTTCCGTGGTGGTCCCATTTAAATTTCATCAAAATCGGACAAGCAGTTTTTGAGTTATACTCCAATAACTGATATTATTGTCGCGGTTGAAGACATCGCAGAACACACAATGACAATTAATTGATCCCGTGAGTAGCAAAGGTCACTGAAAAGGGTAAAAATAATTTTTTTATCAAAAAATGCAACCGACTTCAACACTCAAAAGTGTGAAATAACTTTTCGAAGTCGGTACCATGAGCACAATATTGTGATGATAGTTACTTTTGTGTGAACTATCATGGTACCGATTTCAACAAGTTATTTCACACTTTTGAGTGTTGAAGTCGGTTGCATTTTTTAATGAGCGGTTCGTGAGTCATGTAATGAAAATACTCGGCTCCCCGACGTCCTATTGACATGAATATAACTTACCTGGGTATCTCATCAATAAGGAATCTAATAAGGAAAATAAGATGCATTTTTTGTCAGGCCTTTGTGAATTATAATTTATAACTTAACTAAGGTAACAACAGACAGGCAAACAGACATGAAATTATAACGCTATCATTTTTGTTTAGTTATTTATTCTTAGCGACCTTAACGTGATAGCTATTTGTGAAAATATTTTCATTGTACCGACTTTTAGCATTAACAGTTTTATTATAGCATAGATTGCTTGTTCAAAAGCCTATTTCTATAAAAAAAACTAAACGTAAATAAGTGGAAACATAAACCCGGATGGGTAGACATTTTGACCCTTATGTGGTGGATGACAAGTAACTTTACGATAATGTCCTAAGGCCCTCCTGAGGACAAAAAATATCCCATTTCCTTCTCATATTTTATATCCACCCATAGTATTGTGTAGAATTGTAGAGTGTCATTTTGTTTCGTGGCCATTCGATACCTTCTCGTAGGCGAGAACTGTATTTTAACCGACTTCAAAAAAGGAGGAGGTTCTCAATTCCCGTATGTTTTTTAAGTTTGTTACCTCAGAACTTCCGTTTGGGTGAACCGATTTTAATAGTTCTTTTTTTATTTGAAAGCTTGTGCTTCCCGTGTAGACCCATTTAAATCGGTCTTGCTGTTTTTGAGTTACGCTCCAATCTCCAATAACTGATACGTCACGCATACGTCGATGAAATTATAGGTGCTGGTGGAGAATTCGGTGAACATACACAATGACAATTGATCCCGTGAGTAGCAAAAGAAGGTCACTGAAAAGGGTGAATTTTTTTTTGTTGGTACAATATTGCTTTTTCAGAAGGTATATTTTAGGTAAGCGGCGAAAATAATGCAGGGTGGTAGACAATAATAATAATAATAATAATATTAAAATAAAATTGGTGACTTCAGTTTCATTCTAATAAAATGAAGCAACACGTGACAAAAACGCTAGCTTTTATCTTGCTCAAAGATTAAGTGTTGCTGTTCAACGTGGCAATGCTGCCAGCATATTAGGAACTTTGCCCACTGGCAGCGGTTCAAAATACTAGACTATTAATATATTTTTTCCAACTTTTTTTTAACATTTACATTTATAATATTAGTGGGATTGGGTACATAGAGCATTAAATTATTGCATTGTGATGGGTCCTCGTTAAGAGTGCAGGTTTAAGTTAGTCTAACGTTTTGCTTCCGCTCGTGACGACCTGTCAGAATCGCGTTCTTTCGGTGACCGCACATTACCTAGTACCTACGTAACTTTATCTCTCCACGGCTGTCGCGAGCAATTGATTTTGTGAAAATCATTCACCTAAATGTATAAGCACTATTAGGCGAAGCTAAATAAATAAAAAAGACGTGTGGCACTCGGGGACTGCCGCGGTAAAGCTATTGCATAGAATTTTTTTATCAACTTATGCAATTAATATATTAATAACTTAAGCAGTAATGCCGATACAACCAATGCCACCTAGAGGCGAGTTGCTGAACTAAACAGACAAGCGTGATATTTCAAAAAAGTCATTAAAAGTTTTGCTATTCATCGATAGATGAAAAAACTAAAAAGTATCACCGCTGTGCCGCTCGGAGTGGGGGGTGTTAGGTTATTTTCGTTACGGAATTTCTGGATTCGGTCTCCACGCTCAAGGCACGCGATAGAAGCTATGCAATAGCTTAAAATGTTTTATCGTTTCGCAAACCTTCAAAACTTACAAAAATAATCACGATCATTTCAGTGTCAAATGATTGATCGACTTAGCAGTAGGTAATATTTAACCAGTCCATAGGCAAGTATATTATTTTTGTTGATGACGAAGTGACGTCGGTACACAACCTACAGACGTTTTTACCTCCCACGGTCTATCTCGAGATGAAATACTACGCCTACGGATAAGAAGCCAGTGACATCTGCTCACCTTGGTGGCTATTTATAATTTTGCTTTACGCGAAACTTCGGTTTCATTTACTTGTACCGCCCTTTCGAAATATTCTGCTCGATTGTGCTTTAAATGTAAGTCAGTTTGACAATCATTGTGTTGTCAATTCATTTAATAGATAATCCCATCCCACTAATATTATAAATGTGAAAGTTTGGATGGATGTTTGTAACTCTATCACGCTCGAACGGCTGGACGGATTTGGATGAATTTTTGTATGTAGATATTTCAGGTCCCGGAATAACACATACTACTTTTTTTTTTGAGGGTGGTAGCTAGCCAGGCGGTTACTAGCAAATTAGCTGCGCCCCGCAGTTTTACCCGCGTGGTGATGATTAATGATGATGATGATGACGAAAAGTAGGCTATGTGTTATTCAGGGGCCTGAAGTATCTACATACCAAATTTCATCCAAATCCGTCCAGCTGTTCTGGCGTGATGGTGATAACAAACATCCATCCATCCATCCAAACTTTCTCATTTATAATATTATAGTGGGATAGGTATAGACTGCCTGATCAAGGCTGTAGAGGAAATTTAACCCATGATGATCATTACCATCATAATTGCCATCGTGATACTGTATTAAGTAGTAGTTAATTACCTAATTCTTAGTACAACAAAATTACAAGTAAACTGTTCATAAATAATTATATCTACGATGCTTAAAAAGTCAAAAAAGTATATTATCACAGGAGTTTATATTAAGAATTTCTATTAGTTGAAATTCGAACGTTAACAGATGTGGATTGTGGACATAAATTAAAGAAAAAGCGTCCACAAAAAGTAGGATCAGTTCCCCGCGACAACCCCAGTTCCCAACTATCTACTCGTGTAAAAATAATATAATGAACTTGACCCAGTATGTCGTCGTGCGAGCCCCAAATGTGTTCACTGTTTTTCGTCGTTCACTTGTTTCCCGCTCACGCGACCTTCAACAAACTTTTTATGTCATTTGCCTGACTTCACAAGTTCTTGTTTCATTTGACCCCTATTATACAAACATGTTATAGAAATATTTGTGAACCTCACGTGCGTCGACTGACTTTTTAATTTATATTCGTTGGTGTTATATTTGTAGGTATTTACGTATAAGTTGTATTATATTTGTCAATGCTTCGTCTGTGTTTACTTATTTGCACTTCGACTCAGCAAAAATTCATGATTAGTCGGAGCCAACAAAAGTCATCATCATCATCTCAGCCATAGGACGTCCACTGCTGGACATACGCCTCCCACATTGATTTCCACCATTACCTTAGGAATTGTGCAATACTAAAGTGTCTCACATATATACATATATAATTAATCAAACTTTTTTAAAATAAAATATTAATAACTAATTACAATACTGCAACTACTACAATAACATTTGAGCAATCCACTAGCTATTGGTAGCCTATAGATAACTCAAATGTTCTAACCCGCTACCGGCTGGCAACGTGCCCATTTTTATTAAACTTTAAAAACAACACTGTTTGATTACTGTACTGTTTACTAAAATTGAAAGTAAGTGTTTACTTTTTTAGATTTTGTATAACATCTTACGTTACATACAACGCTTGTGATTACTCATTGAACTGAACTAATTGATTTGTCCAACAACGGTTTATTTCCATCATTCAACGTGTGTTTACAAAAACTAGAATAGAATAATACACTTTGTTATTCATATTCTAGCCTGCATTGATTGGGCTTGATTGAACGAAACCTCTCAACGACGCGTCTTGGTCGTGTTTGAATGCTTCCCATTGTTAGCAGGCCTTGCTTTACTAAGCTCTACCATCCTATTAAAGACTAAGGCTTTCTTATATTCGCGGGTGCTTACAGACAGAAAGGGCGGGATAAATTCTGATGCGTGGTTGGTTTAAAATATTACAAATATGTACTTTACAGATGAAGTACGTTCCCAAAATAAATATTAGTAATCACATTTTAGACTCTTTAGTTTCCTTTCTTCTAGTGTAAGACACAGTATAAGGGCATTGTCGAAACCGCGAGAATTTTTGATAAAGGAAAAATACGGTTGCAGGAAAATGTTTTGCACCTATCAGCAGATGAAGTCAAATTTTGTCCCACTCCGGTGAAGCTGTAAATGCCGGTAGTCAAACGGCATTAGTCCCTTAAAAAATTTTTACCTAAAAATGGAACCGACTTTAATACTCAAAAGTATGAAATAACTTGTTGAAGTCGGTACCATGATAGTTCAAAAGTAACTGATATCAATATTATATTGTGCTCATGGTACCGACTTCGACAAGTTATTTCATACTTTTGAATGTTGAAGTCGGTTCCATTTTTTGGTAAAAAAAATTATTTCACCCATTTTAGTGACCTTGTTACTCATGGGGTCAATTGTCATTGTGGTGTAGGTATGTTCACCGATGTCTTCACCCGCTACTATAATATCGTGTAGGCGATAAGCACGCATTTTTCAGTTTTTGACTTGTAACTCAAAAAGTGCTCGTCCGATTTTGATGAAATGATGACCACACGGGAAGCACTAGCTTTCAAATAAAAAAAGAACGATTAAAATCGGTTCACCCAGTCGGAAGTTATGCAGTAACAAACATATAAAAAAAAATACCGGTCGAATAGAGAACCTCCTCCTTTTTTTGAAGTCGGTTAAAAAAAGAAAAAAAATTGTTTATTCAGATCTAACCATCATGAACTCTCTTAAGTGGTATCTTTTAAAAGTTTACTAGCCATGGAGGACGTTCAACAAAATAAGCTGAGTAGTTGAAAAGGCGTGACCGAATTTGGTCACGCCTTTTGTATTGTCCGACCGTGAAAGAGCACGACGTAGAAAAGTAGAACGAAATATACCTCTTATTTATAATGTAGTAATATCTGATGTTTTTTGATTGGAAATTCTCGTGAGCTTGACACATTATTATATAGATGTAGTATCCGGCTTTACTCACGTTTATAGTCGAAGTTTCGATCTAGGTTTCGAGCATGTCCGAACATCATCCTCAGATGGTTGGAATGGCGACCACTTCGACTATAAACGTGAGTAAAGCCGTATACTACATCTATATAATATCGGATGTATTAAATATATAGTAAGATTCAGTAAAGTGCTACTTTACAAAATCGAAAACGGGAGGATTTTTTAGGATAAACTTTGTACACTTCTTGATGCAACAACACACGAAGAGGACACAATCTCATCCCATCCCTCCCACTAATATTATAAATGTGAAAGTTTGGATGGATGGATGTTTGTTACTCAATCACGCTGAAACGGATGGACGGATTTAGATGAAATTTGGTATGGAGATACTTCAGGTCCCGGAATAACACATAGGCTAATTTTCATCATCATCATCATTCATTACCACGCGGATAAAAGCGCGGGGCGCAGCTAGTAATATTATAAATGTGAGAGTTTGGATAGATGTTTGTTGTTACTCTTTCACACAAGAACTACTGAACGGATTTGGATGAAATTTGTTGTGGAGATATAGGTTAAACCCTGGGATAACACATAGGCTACGTATTTGATCCCAAAAATAGTCGCTGTTCCCGTGGGATAAGCAAAAAAGTCAGTAACCTTTGTTACTCCTTCACATTCAACCGGTTGTACCGATTTCGATGAAATTTGGTATGGAGATAGGTTATACCCTGGATATAACACATAGTGAAAAAGTATAGAATTCCCGTGGGATAATTGAGGTAGCAGGAAAACAGTAATCCATGCGGCTAAAACCGCGGGGCGCTAGTAGTTAATAATAATAGAGCAATACTTCACACTGGCTAAATCCACATATAATCCGGATCCAAAAAGAAGAATGAAAAAATAAGTAAATACATACGAGTATATGCTATGTATGTTACTTTGATTAAACACCTTAATCATGAAACATCATTGTTTTACAAACAGCAGTATCATGATGGGAGCGTGGCCGCGTGGTGATGGTGACCCAGCAAAAAGTGTCCGCTACGTCAAATTTGATTCGCACTGGCAGGTAGGTATGGTATACAATGAAGTTACGGTTTGCGCGGGTGTCGCGACAGGGGTGGCGCGGGGCACGGTGCGGGAGGGTGCAGGTCAATGACGCGCCTCGTCTGGCCGCAGCCCCCGCTGAACCAGTTCCCCGCGCGTAGCTTACCGTCATCTCTATCTAGTTTACACCGGACTCCAACAACCGGCCTGCTTGCTTACCTGCCGAACATTCTTGTTAGTTCATATTTCGAACATTCCGCGAATAAAACAACCGAGGCGCGTACCTTGCCAGTTGAAATGCTATGTTTTAATTTTACTTACACAGAAGTACCTAGTTGTTTATCGGTTATGCTCTGATTACCCTATTAACGTAATTGCAGTCATTATTACTCATTATCAGCTCCGTTGTCAATTGGAAAAAAGTTTGAATGGTACAAACCCTGTTCTAAAGAGAGGATTGAACAGTTCCAGATGTCGGGAAATCAGTAGGTGCGAAGAAGTTGGCGAGTGTCAGCGTTTATTGAAGTGAAACAATAGAAGATCCGTAGATACCATACATCACAAACTAGGTTAGTGGTCGCAGGTCTGTGCATGAATTGGACACAATTTTGAGATTTGTAAGTGTGACTATGATGCAAAGATAATAACTATTTAGATATTAGTTCTGAGAATTACCCTCCTAAACCCACCCCCCATATTTTATCGCGAATTCTTTTTTTTGTATGTACATAATATATCCAAATAATAATATCTCACGTCGATCATTAGTTTAAAAGAAGTGTTGTGTCACTTTGACATTGCGATAAATTATATGGATGGCAGAACAACGTTTCTTATTTAATTAGGTATAGTACGAGCATAAATAATACTACTACTAATAGTACTACTAATAATATAAACGCGTTTTGTTTGTCGTTTGTATATTTGTTACTTCTTCACGCTGAAACGGATTCACATAAAATTTGAAAGATAGCTTATGCCCTGGAATAACAAATTGGCTACTTTTTATCCCAGAAAAAGTACAGTTCCAGTCGGATAATTGAGGTAGTGGCAAAAATCTTAGTCCACGGGTGAAACCGCGGGGCGTAGCTAGTGTTGTATAAAAGTAATTTCGTTTTAAAAGCACCGATATTTTATAGAGAAGCTGTCAAAAATCCACGCTGCGTTATTAGTTGAGAACTCGTGGCGCAACAATCGCTTTCGCAAACCGTTTCGTAACCACAACCGCCGAAAATAGTCGAAAGTTACTGCATATTGCTATCCTCACGCACGTCTAGCGATCTAGCGGTACCAGCTTGTTTGACAGTTTTAATATTTTCAATCCAAGTCCCATTCTTTCAAGGATTAATCACGGGCACAGTTTTTGTAGATTTATTTATGACTGGCTGCGCCCCGCGGTCGTTTCCGCGTGGATTACGGTTTTCGCGCTACCTCAATTATCCCACGGGAACTATGCTTTTCCGGGATAAAAGTAGCCTATGTGTTATTCCAGGGCAGGTATACCAAATTTAATCAAAATCGGTACAGCCGTTCGAGCGTGAAGGAGTAACAGATGCTTATGAATTTTTTGCTTATCCTGCAGCAATTATTTTCGGGATGAAAAGTAGCCTATGTGTTTTCTAGGATCTAAACTATCTCCATACCAAATTTCATTGAAATCGGTAAAGCCGTTTGAGCGTGAAGAAATAACAAACATACACACATAGGTACAAACTTTCACTTTTATAATATTAGTGGGACTACCAATGCCTCGTAGTACCAACCGCGCGGGCTCCGATTTTCCTGTTACATTTCTGTTTGTGTAGTTTGCTAGTAGTTGTGTAATTTACCTACTAGAACTAGGCCCACAGCGATCAAGCATAGGTCCGCCGTTGACAGTGGTCGCGGTAAGAATGAGCGGGTGAGACGCAGCGCGGACTAGCCAGCTGAGGTCACGTGATACTCCTCTAGGAATTTAACGAAATTAATTCGTATATTAAAAAAAAATCATGTATATAGGTAGCAATAAAAATGCTAAACTTTCTAGACTATGCCATTACCTACCCAACAATTTAAATATTGTATGAATATTGATATTATATTGTTAGAATTGTATATTGTTACAAAAAATAAAACTTTCCATAGAATTATACCTAAACATGTTTTAAATCCTAAATATTCCTTTATACTGAACCAAATAAACGAAATGTGAAAAAATCTAAGCTCTATCTTTTTATATTTGTCCACGACCATGTTTTTGTAACACTGCCTGCCAATTTTGGAACCATCGATTTAGACCTTATTTGATTCCTACGGCTGCGACGATGGAAGTGTCCCAATCTGTATAATAAGTTATGTAACACTATATCATAAAAGCACATAATAATTATATATACACGATAACAAAATCATTGGAATTAAATTGCCAAGTACAACCCAGTGACTTGCTTGACATAGATAAGGGCCGATGCCTTTATTAAAATAAAATCCTAATAACTAGTTACAATTCTACAGCTACATTTGAGCAATCCACTACCAGTTGCTAGCGTATAGATTAAATTCTCTAACCCGCTACTAGTTCGCACCGTGCCCAAAATGATAGCAACATTGTCCCGTTGAATTAAAATCAAATTGGTTGAGCAAAATATGTGCCAGCATTTTGATCAAGCGTCGACTCGATCTAACGCTAATAAGTTTTAGAATTAATTAATTATTAAGTTTTTCATACATATCTAGAAGTTCAATGTTTGAAACTCAATGGACTGCAATAAATGACATAATGGATTTTCTATTTTCTAACTAAGTCATTTTATTCTAAGATCTTGGTTTCCGAGAAAACGTTGGTATAAATGCGCCGATCACCTCGCGTACTTGTCTTCAAATGTAATATTACTGTGCCATTAGAACTAGACCACATAAGATTTATGTATGTATGTATAGCTATTGCGATACCTATGATACGAATTGTTGAACTCAAAATATGTTGATTAATACAGTTGCCGAGATATTAGCACCGAAGTTCAAGGTACTGTACGACAACTGGTTGTGTTTTCAAGGTGATTATTTCAGGCGTATACAAAACATTTTAAAATAAATTAATGAGAATAATTAGTGTTTCCTATTTATTTATAAAGAAGGCATGTGTTGAATGTACGCTAAATTGGCTGAAACTTAATTTAATTTCCAAAAACACAATGATATATATAACAATAATTTCACACTGCTATTCAACGTGGCAATGCTGCCAGCAGTTGGGAACTTTGCTGGTGGAACTGGTAGCGGTTTAATAGACTTGATTAATAATATTATTTTACGTGTAGATTTGTTTCTTTAATGATTATTAATTTATTAAATGTAATAAAATAAAATATTTATAATACATTAATTGTATATAGGATGAAGATAGATGTGTCTAATTTGCGTCCTGGCAGTTTGTGTTTCCTGTTAATAAATATTTACTCTTATTTCAACAGGTTAACAACTGGTAAACCTAAATTTGTCTCGTCAACTTAACTTTACTGCATCATTAACTTAAACATTATCATTCATTTTAATAATATTAATGATGGTACTTCTACTTAATTGAAAAAAGATATCGAAGAAACATAACTCATACGGTAAGTGCCTCCGCCTTCATGGACGCGGATGTGGTAGAGGGGGTCAACGGTTTTCCTTGGTGGGGTGTTCACCTCCAGCCACCTCATTGTATGATACGATATCCGTATTGGCTTATTTGTTCAATAATCACTTGTCAGCATTGTGAGCCATTCTCAGCCACGTCATTAACAAGCTGAACACGCAGTCAGTCGAAAGACACTTTAAGGATTGCATGTTATTATAATACTACAGCGACAACGTGTAGAAGTTGGTTATTTTATTCGTCTCGGACCGGAGATTTCGTACGAGTATTTACACGAGAAAATTGCCTTTGAGTTACGCTGGCGTCACTGTGCGAGTTGCGAGTCAAACTCAGAAAAGTTTCGCGCGAGATACTGACTTACATAGTGGAAAAGTTCTCAATTGTTTGTTTTACCTTATATTAAGTCTATATGAATCAAATTTGCGATTTGCACGCGTATTTGTTTTGTATAGGTTACATCCTATACATAGGCACTATCTCACTTGATGGTCAGTGACAATATGGTCGAAGATGTTATCACGCTAGACCTAGAACGCTTACTAAGTCTCAAGGACTGCTGCTTGAACACGCTATATTTTTGATAACAGTTTTTCAAACTTGAACCACCACCATGCAAAATTCACGCGTGCGTATTTGATTAGATTTTTTTAATAAGTAATTGAGATTTCGATGACCTTAAGGTTAAATACGTATTTGATTAGATATTTTTAAATAAGTAATTTAGTTTTACAAGGCTTTAAGGTTATATAAAACAACTTTGACAAGATATAATATCGCAAGAGTACTAAAGCTTAATCAAGATCACCTTCAGGTTTGCTGACATTTTGCGAACTGATCGCGCCATATAATAAATAGCCATTATCGAGAAATACCAGTTTTATTTTGCAAATTAAGTAACTTGAGCGCCTTGAGTCCGTCCGTTCCGCCAACAGAAGTCATTGAGTGACAAATAATTTTAAATATTGTAGTTTAAGATATTATTAAAGGATGCTACTGATTGTTATGTTTATGACGAGTGTTTTGTACTTGCCAGATTGATCTTGAAGACACGTATTTTTGACGTATTTATCTTTCCTACTAATATATAAAAATCTTGGTCAGAGTTTGTTTGAGGCGTGCTCCATCGTAGATCGCATCATCACTTGACATCAGGTGAGATAGTGGTCAAACGGTTGCCTATATTTATAACATACATACATAATGCACTTATGGATCACGCATCTTTGCCGTGGTAGTGAGCACAGACTTATCACTTGCTGCGACCCTGGCATACTTCTTTTGCTTCTTCTAATTTATGAGCGTTATTAATTATTATACTTACTCATCTGATGCGAGTGATTTTTACCTGACCACTTTTCAAACTGTACCGATCCGATCATGATTCATTTAGATATATTGACCCTTATTAACTGGTCCATTCATCTTCGCCTCATGAATCTATTTTGTTATTATTTCAAAGTCCGTCTGCCGTCCAAACTATCTAAGCATTTCTTTCTCTATTTTTGTGACAACATCTTCTACCACGCCACAACATTACCTTATCACAGCCTGTTCTCCAATTCCAATCAAGGTCACTCCAGCTGTGCTTTTCAGACATCCCAACTACATAGCATTAACACTCGTCCATTTGCTTAATAGACAATTTTATTTTGAGTCTTCAGCGTATTTAATTGAAAGTTCGACATTTGTATTTAACTTTTTTTAAAAAACACCTCTTATGAGAACAGTTCATAGATGTTCATTCTGATTGAACAAAATTTGATATCATTGGATAATTTAATAGTGAAAAAATATTTGCGAGTGACCATATTTTTCCTTTATCAAATCTTCACGTGGCGACGAGCAATGTGCTTGATCTGTGTTTTACACCACTAGAACGGAAATTAAAAAGTTTCAAAATGTGATCAGTAAGATTTCTTCTGAGACCGTACTTCGATCAGTTGTATTCTTGATCGAAGAGGCCGTACAGATGTAAGTCATCTGTAAGGTAAATATTTATAATATTTTAAATCAAAACGCATCCGGTTTTGTCGTCCTCTCCGCCTGTAAACACCGAGCCTCTGTAATGTCATCGGCACCTGTTATCCCCTTATTTTTTATAGTATGATTCTTCTGCCACAGACAACATTCGCTACCATACAAAAGCATAAGGACCTACATATATAGCTGTCGTAGCGCATCATGAAACAATTGAACTCAGTACTGTTCATTATCTAGTACAACTGTGACACATAAACATATAGTTTGTACGGAGACTAACGCAATTGTTTTTACGAATGCGAGACGATGATTGTGACGCAAACTATTTCTGATTCAGTCACAACACTCCTGTTTACAGCCATTCGTGACTATTTAAATACGTACGTGGGTACTCTAGCCACTCACAAATGCTGTGTATCAATAAACCCCTAGCCTAGAGAAACACCGCCGCCGCCGCCGGTGAGAAATAGTACTGAAATTCGCACTGAATGACCCTTAATCGGGATCCGAAGGCTGATAGATAATCGGATTAAGCTCAATGTCCGATAAGAATTCTGCATATAGGTGCGATATGCATGTGTTTGATTTGATGACGGTTACGTAAGTACTTATAGTGAACTGTGCTGATATTATAAGTGCGTTGCTAACCATTTTACTGTTTCTTAAAACACGACGATAAAAATAGTATACATCGTAAACGAGCTATACCGCCGGCTATTAACCTTCACAAAGGTTTGAGTCGTTAAAATTGGCCATTGACTGTACGAGAAAGGGTATAGTCACATTTTAAACACGAAAACGTATTGAAAATAAAGCGACTCGGAAATTTTTCGCTAGGTCTTAGTTCGATCTAGTTAGTCATGACTGGGTTCATATCTACTTTTTTTCAATATATTTCCGTTTATAGGATTACCCAGCCAATACCGATCAGAGTTAGGTACTATTAAGGGCACCTAGTTTCTGAATTGATCGGAAAGAGCTTGGGTGGTGGTAGTGACGGCGGGTACGGCGCGGCAGTGCGGTGCGGTGCGGTGGTAGCGTGCTCGCAACCTTGCGGCGCGCGGCGCAGGTCAGATTTTTCGAAGGTCGATGACTCGCGAGTAATCGCTCGCTACGCTACGTGTTATTATTATTTGTAAGCGCGCCAGCCAGCCAGGACGACACGACACGACTACACTGAATCGATCCTCGATCGTATAGTAGGTATACAAGTGTATAAAGTGTATAAAATGTTTGTTAATGTAGTTCATCTGCTTCGATAGTTTACGGGTGGTCCAATTTACACCGGTCTCCCCTTCTGAGAAAGGTAGGTTTTTCCAAACTCTCAATAGACTTTATTTTAAGTTAGATAGATATGTCATGTGTCTTGTTATTAAGAACAATTATTGTGCCAATCGTATACCATTAAATGCAGCAGCAATACGTTGGTATCTCAGAATCGGCTCTAACTTGTACTGTCGTGACATTTTGAAAGATCGACGTTAAAAGTAATGTACTATTACCGATGTGGCGACGACGCCAAAAATACTCCTTACTTAATACATATCTAACCTGACTGGCCGGTTGGCGCAGTTGGTAGCACTCTGCCTTCTGAGCCGCTGGTCCCGGGTTCGATTCCCGGACAGGTCAAACATTTGTGTGTATGAACATGTCTGTTTGACCTGTGTCTGAGTGTATAAGTATATATATCAGTCATCAGGTTACCATAGTACAGGCTCTGCCTAGTTTGGGACCTGAAGACCTTGTGTGAATGTTAATAATTAATATTTACAATAATTTTGTATGACGGTCCCGTGGCTCAGTCGCCATGCGGCTGACGACTTTCGGGTCAATCACTGTCCGCCCTGGGTTCGAGTCCTGGCAGGGGCAAGCGTTTGTGTGTTGAGCGTGGGTGTTTTTCCCGCGTCTTGGATGTTTGTTGTGAAGACATTGTGTGTTTAGAGGCCTCTCGCGATACAAGGAATCTTAGTAAAAATATGATAAGAAAAAAGAAAAAAAGTAAAACACCAGTAGGCCACACCATCAATATATTGATTACACAAGGGTAGCAGGGAAACGTCCAGCATCCAATTTTCTCCTGGTAATCATGTCTTCGGCGCCAGTTCCGCAGGCTTACCCTCTATCATTTTTTTCCTTCGCTGATTACGCTGTAAGCATAATTAAAAATTCATTTATCGCCGTACTCATTGGTTGTTCCATACAACCAATGAGTGAGTCATTATAAGAGAATTTAATTCAATTACATTCACTGGATTGACCCACAAATGAGAAAAGAGATGAAATTCATTAATCAACCAATCATACCTTTTCATGGTGGTAGAGCACTGTCTAGTACCCGCCTGGCTAGCTACCATCCTCAAGTTTGAAAAACTGTCACGAAATACAAGCTGCTTGCAAACAAGTGCTTTGTTGAAATCTATTATTTTAATTGCTCAATGGGCGCAGGCACTGATGTAATCACATAGTGAACTCTACACACCTGATATATTTATCCCTTGTCAAGTGAAAAAAAAACCTACAATGCACAAGGGCAAAAATCAAATAGATATTGTTATTGTATCTAAAGTAGGTAGTCACCTACACACGTACAAAAGCACAGTATAGATAATAGTTAAAATTACAAAGCACAGATTTTTTGTGTAGATAACGAAGCACCATGCACTCTGTGCTCTCGTACACAGGGTGAATCTAATTTAACAAACTTGATGTAAAGTGGGTCTTATTGGACCGCTTTTAGGTTTGTCATGTGGCGTTTATACGCACTTTATAAAGCGTGTTATTTTTACTGCTAATTGAGTTGGATTTCTGATAGACAGAGTTTTAAGCTATCGCGGGCCTTGAGCGTGGAGACCGAATCCAGAAATTCCGTTACGAAAATAACCTAACACCCGACCGGCACAACGGTGATACTTTTCAATTTTGCCATCTATCGATGAATAGCAGGACTTTAATGACTTTTTTTGAAATATCACGTTTGTCTGTTTAGTTCAGAAACTCGCCTCTAGGTGGCATTGATTGTATCGGCGTTACTGCATAAGTTATGAATACATTAATTGCATAAGTTGATAAAAAATGCTATGCAATAGCTTTATTGCGGCAGTCCCCGAGTGCTACACGTCTTTTTTTAAAAAGTAGCATTTGTAACTCGTTATGACAGGTATCTACGATGGCAGTGAAAGTCCTGTGAAAATTGGGTCAGCTGCTTTGGGGATTTTATTAAATACTATATAGATAAGTCTAGCGCTTGACCACAATCTCGCGTTGTGTCTCCTGTCGTATGTGGTCGAAGATATTATATCACTAGACCTGGAATGCTTACTGGCTGTCAAGGACTGCTGCCTGAACATACTAGGTGTTTGATGACAGTTTTTGTCTATTAGTGAATACAAATAGACAGACAGACAATAATTAAACATGTATATATGCGAGTACTTTCATGTGCATTTTATAAAGCCTTTGTTACCTTGAGATTACAAACACTTATAAAAAAAGATGTATGAATGTATTTATTGCCAATAAAAACACAATTCGAAAAGATCTACACGAAAATATGAATAAATAAAACAGTAAACGATTTGTAAACTCTAAGGCTTTCACGGCCGGCGTTGCATGTTGTATTCTTCCGGGCTCGTCAGTATCAGAGAAGACGCCGCGAAGGAGAGTTCTACGCTCTTGTCGCCGCTCGGACCTAAACCACTGAAGATGTCGACCGCAGTGATCGACGAAACGTCTGGAACAAAAGTTTCACATAGACCACGGCCAAACAGCCCGGAAGCAATACATACAACAGTATACGATTTTTTTGGTAATAGGGGTCAGCACAAGATTACACATAAGTAGTGTTCAGCGTGCTACAGCGTACTTATGTCCTACTTAGATGATTACGATCTTTACGGTACCAGTAAGTAGAACGACGACTCACGTGACAAGCATACCAATTCCGAAAATGTCAGATTCATTATCACAATTCTACTAATATTATAAATGCGTAAGTTTGTGTGTATGTTTGTTACTTCTTCACGCTCCAACGGCTTCACCAATTTCAATGAAATTTGGTATGGAGATAGCTTATACCCTGGATTTACACATAGGGTTATTTTCATCATCACTACCATCACTTTTTTCATCACCACGCGGGTACAACCGCGGGGCGGAGGTAGTACATTTATAATTAATCTTCGTCTAATCCTCTGCTTTTACCAGCAGGATTCATCGAGTTGTGAAATCACTTTCATCCGGTAGAACAATGTTTAATTTGTATAGGTAATAACAATGCTCGTATCAATCTGGCTATTTCACAATTATATTTATAATATTCGCATATATAATATTAGTAGGATTAGTAATTTAATGTATCGAGTGTTTTTCAGAGAAGTGGATCATCCATCAGCACCATGAATGGTGGTACAGTACTTCCTCGTGCCAATTCTACCTACCACCCTTAAGTATAAATTATCTGCTACAGAAAGTTATGTAGCAATGAGGACCTAGCGGTTGCCACCCCCTTCCGGTGCAGATAACATCGAATCCACATCAGCATGGTGGTAGGGTACTTTTGCAGTACCTGGCTAGCTACCACCCTCAACTTTTAAATTCAAGTTAACACATAGTGTGTTCAAGCAATTGTTCTCGAGAGCCAGGTAACTAATGAAAATACGTTTTCAAATAGATTCATATCAGACGAAACTTTTATATTAACATTTAAAAAAAGGCAACCAAACTGATAACCTTACGATGACGATCCGGATGACAGTCGCCGTGGCGCAGGAGTCAATGACATAACTTCTGTGTCTCCGGGACCCTCGATGTTTGTCCCGGGTCTTGGGTGTTTGTGTGCTGTGATTGTGTGTGTCCATGCCTCCCGCGGCACACGGAATCCTACTGCGGGGGGGGTCGAGTGTGATAATAATAAAAAAGAACCTCCTCATTTGCTTGAAGTCGGCTAATGAGTGCTTACAATAAATGAAAAATCCACCCTGTAGGAGCAGGAAGGTCATCTACCTGCAGGGGTAATAATGCAGGGCTACGAAGGGATCGACGAGTTTACGTTATCTGTCTGTTCGACAAAAAATGGTGTGGTTTATGTCAAACGTTCCATTTGATCCCACATACATGGACGGTTCAGAAACGTGCTGGATATTTTTTGTTATTGTTTTGGGGCGAGAAGTGCGCTGAGATGATGCAGTTTACTCTTGAGTTAGACAAATATAATTTAGAGATTGTACTTTGCGCAATTGTTAACAGGCAAGACATCTTTAATAGATAAATATGTCAAATGCCTTTATTAAAAAAAAAAACTAATTACAATACTGCAGCTACTACAATAACATTTGAGCAATCCACTAGCTATTGGTAGCCTATAGATAACTCAAATGTTCTAACCCGCTACCGGCCGGCAGCGGGTAAATATGTTAAACATATATCCATGTACAAACTTTCGTCAAAATTGTTAGAGCCGCTTTCGAGTATTCCAAGATATAATCATCATCATCATCATCATCTCAGCCATAGGACGTCCACTGCTGGACAAAGGCCTCCAAGATATAATATGTATTATGTATCATACAAGACTAGCTCGTTTAATAGTTTAGATATAAACCATAGCTTTTTCTCTGTATTTTTAATTATATGATCTCTAATATGAATCTTTACGGAATCCTATAGACGGACGAGTGAAATAACAAATTGTATAAAAGCTTCTACGACTACTCAAAACAATAGAATCCGTAGAAAACAATTTGATAACTTGATAACAAACAACACGCATCCAGGTTTGAATTTATTGCAAATTATTCAATAAAGTTTTAATTACAAACACATACAAATTCCTATTTATTGCTAATTGAATCTTTTTTTAGGTTTGACCGTGTAGATCCCTCCTGTCCCCTGATTCAGAATCCTTCTATAACTTTATTGAAATTTAACAACTTTATTGAAATGCTATGATAAGAATACCTTAATATATTTATTTATTTTTATTTATTTATTTACACCAGAATCAAAAAGAACATAACTAATCCTAAGTAATAAACTAGCAAACACTAAACGAACCATTCGGTCCAATATCGAACGATAAATTTGAGTTGATTCGGAACGATTGATAACTAACCGAATTGATTCTATTCGATATTGTCAATACATTTTATATTTAGAACTTTTGTAATTCGCTCATACTTCGTAAATATAATGGAATATTCTAGTCTATACTTGACGAAATTGTCTAACGAATATTTTAATAGTTCTATAGAAAGTATGTAATGCGGGATTTATCCATTACCGAATTGATTCGGTTAGTGACCGAAGAGCTCTGAATCGGGGGATGTAGTTTTCTTTCTGAATATGGTACTTACTCACGTACTGAAAACTTATGTTCTTCAAAAAATTAGTCACAGGTCGAAACCAATCATTTAATGTTCTCTAGAAACATGGAGCACAAAGTAGGTGGCAAAAAGTGCAGAACACCGTGTCCTAGTGCCCTAATTCCGATATCCAAGAGCAGGGCAAGGTCAGGCCAGCTCGGAGCTTGGCTCACTTGTAATCACTTCAATATTGCCAGCTTAGGGACTTCTAATACTCTTGAGCAATGTTCAATTTAATTATTGCAGCCTTAAATAGTTGACAACAACGTCATCACTTAACATCAGGTGAGACAGTTGTCAAACGCAAACTTATAATATGTAAAAAAAAAAACATAAATACTCGTAATGACGTCCATGTCTTGTTTTTGCTTTAACCTTTTGACTACCACAAACATGTGCAATTCGTAAAAGTAAATTCGAAATCCAAACTTTATTTATTTTTGAGATAATGTATTTTGAAGTAAATGCTTTGAAACATTAACATCACTTAAAATTGGGGAGAAAAAAGGTCTGATTAAAAGAGATCTGATAAAACGAGATCTAGTGACAATACTTATCGTAAATTTGAAGACACACAGACAAATGAAATCCAAAGAAAGAAAGAGAGAGAAGGGAAAAAAAACAATTTTTAATTGCAAAAGAAAGAGATAAAAAATGTGAGCAAATTTACTTCACTACATATGTTATACTTCACATCCTGACCAAATAGGATATAATATAACCGTACAATGATGCACATATTTATTTTAATGAAGCATACTTCGAGCGCTCACTAACCTAGATTCAATATCTGCCTATATCCGGATTCAGCAGGTTCAGATTGAGTAACAACTCACTTTCTCTTTTAAGAGAATTAACGGACCACTTGCGGTTTCCAAATGGTGACGCTACACAACAATAATTAATATTTTTGTACCAGATTTAGAGGTTATTTTTTGTGTTGGAGTTAACTTCGGATTTACTCATGCTTTATTACGACTGTCTCCAGAGGATAAGCTGCTAAATATCCTGTTAAGGTTGGATTTAATATCAAATTTTGTGTTCATTTTCCTCCACTCAAAATTTATATGGTTATAGCATGAGCTTTTATGAAGAATCCGATGAGAGCGCCCCGCGGTTTCACCCGTGTGGATTACTGTTTTCCCGCTACCTCAATTATCCCACGGGAGCTATACTTTGTCCGGGATTAAACTAGCCTACATATGATTCCAGGGTCTAAGCTATCTCCATACCAAATTTTATCAAAATAGGTGTAGCCCTTAGTGGCCGTTTGAGCGTGAAGGAGTAACAAACAAATACACAAACATTCGCCTTTATAATACATAGTTAGATAGGATAACCATCTGTGGCTGAAACACAGATAATTATTCCAGTTATAGCGCATTCGTATAGTAGCGTAAAAGAATTGAACTCAGCACTAGCTGCCTTTTATCTAATACAATTGCTGTGATACAGATAAGTGATACTTTGTACGGACGGTACTTGCTTATTCAATTGTTTATTTATTTATTTCCATACAGATTCACAGCTTCAAGTCACAATGTTCATTCGACTGCGATACAATAAGGCAAGTTATTCCCGCTTTAGGCACTGAATCGTCCATTACATTTACGGAATATTCTCATATAAAAAAATGTTATACGCAAAATAAATGAAATATATTGAATCGAAACAATTCGGCTTTAGCTTAGTTTTTTTAGTACTACTAGTTCGATTTTTATGAATCGATGGACGGGTAAGTGGTGCTGTGTATTGTATATAATTGAAAAACAAACGTTTGTTAAGAAATAAAATATGATGTTTTGTCTACTGAAGTGTCTAGATCTACTGAAGTTGATCAGATTAAGGGAAAATAGCAGAAATAAATTTAAATAGAAAATGACGGAAATAATTAAAATTAATTTTAACATAAGGTCAAAAACTCTATCGTCTTAATTTATCTTAGGTTTTAACAATATTAAATTAATTGTATGTAATTTGATATTATAGTTTAAAACAAATACAATTTATATGACCAATACATTAAAAATAAATTATATGTATACTTAGAGACATAAACCTGAGATTTTTTACGAAATAACAAGCCAAGTTCGATGTGTCTTTATAATTATTTTTATTTTATTTATATTTTATACTTCTATTATAATGTAAATGAGGCCGTGGTGGTACCGGCCTAGAATAGTACTCCCCCATATCTTCCCGTGGGTGCCGTAAGAGTCGGCTAAGGGATAACGTACCAGGAGGTGGGCAGCAGTGCCTTCTGAGGATCGGAAATCATACTGCGCTCGCCAACCCGCCTGCCAAGCGTGGCGAGTATTGGCAAATCCCCCCTATATGGGGGAGGCATACGTCTAGCAGTGGACGCACATGGCTGAGAAAAGATAATGTAAATTGTAATTTATATATGCATTTACATTGGTAAGTAATACAATTGGATTTCACTCTTTAAATTTATCTTAATTTTGTGTTCATTGCGTTATCATTGTTAAATACTATCATTAGTAAATTGTAGGTATATTATATCTATGATTCGGTGTATAAGTCGAGTTGTGGAGATAAGGCAATGTCATTGAACGATGTTTTACAGATATAACGTGTTGATTAGTTTGACGTAGGTTGGTTTTCTTTTCACTTGTCGAATTATGTATGTTTTCCATAAACAGGTGCCGATGACATGATCTCTCTCTCTCTCTCTCTTAGCCGTTCGTGGGGCGTTCACTGCTGGACATATGCCTCCTCCATATAGGGGGGATTTGCCAATACTGCTTGAACATTCATCGCACGCTTGGCAGGCGGGTTGGCCAGTGCAGTAAGATTTTCCATCGTCCGAAGGTGCTACCTTCTGGTACGTGGTCCCTTAGCCGACTCTTACGGCACCCGCGGGAAGAGATGGGGGAGTACTATTCTAGGCCGCTAACACCACGGCACTATGTCATGATCTACAAAACTGCCTTATACATTACACATTTCTAAGACATTGACATTTAGAACCTAAAATATTATGTATAACCTATTTGAAGTAGACACAGCATACAGTTTGATACATATCATAGTATTGTATTGTTTACAGGCAGAGAGGGCGGGCCAGATCCTGACGCGTGTTGATATATAATATTACAAATTCACATATAAACAAATATATTATAATCACATATAATTCTTCACAGATGACCTACGGGCTCAAAAACATTACTAATAACTGTACTATGTATTGGCCGTGGCCACTTGTGTTCCAATGGAACACAAGTTTCATTTAGACCACGGCCAAACAGCTCGGAAGCAATACAAACAACAAAATTGTAGAAGTATCTTTTAGAGCTTTTTTATCTCAAATCATAAATGAAGAATATAATAATAATAATACCTGAACAGATTTATGATAATAAAGTCAACATAAAAAGAAGTGAATATCAGTTCCTCCGTTTGGAAGCTACGACACACAGTTATACAATACCAGTCTTATTTATATGGAAACTAGCGGCTCGCTCCGGCTTCGCACGGGAATAAAATATATAGCCTATGTCATTAATGGATGTTATTATACATATAAACCTACCTTTCAATCACTCTATCTATTAAATAAAAACCGCATCAAAATCCGTTGCGTAGTTTTAAAGATATAAGCATACATAGGGATATAGGGACAGAGAAAGCGACTTTGTTTTATACTATGTAGTGATAGTGATAATGTCATTAGATGTTTTGTGGAGAGGCTTAAAATTAAAGCGGTTTATAAAGATTCACCGACATTAATTTTTAATAATGCAATGATTAATTAGGATGAAATAAGATCATCATGCCTGTGAGAATTATTTGAATATCAAGTTGTATGCACAAGCGCATAAACATCTGTGGCATCCACGTAAAAGGCAATTTAACATAACGGTTCGAATTAGATTATAGTTAGTACGAAAACACGTAACGGCATAGATTTACGTAACGGCAAAACATACCAACATCACCGGACCACTGCGAATAGCTTTATTGCAGTGTTGTTACTGTAAAAGCCTGTTACACCTACTAAAAAGATCTACGTAATTTCTGAACCATTCTAATAGGAATTTTATAAAATTTGTATCATTTATATTTGAGAAAACAATACTAGAAAAGGTTAGACAAAGGAGTAGGTATGTCAAACAAATAAATAAGTAAATTTTATAACAGGGTGCCAAATCTCTTATTTATTAAGACAAGCAATCCATAAACAATGCAATAGCGTTTCAAATGTTATCGTAATAAAGCTTCGTATTCCGCTAAAATAACAATTGCATCTCGATTGCATTGTAGGTAATTGTGTTGCGGTAGGAATAAAATTTGTGTAGCCATTCTAATTTATGCTCCAAGTAGAATAGCAAAACTAGCAAAAACGACAATTCAGTAACAATCTATGAGCAATGTGCTAGTAGAATTGATACCCTGATGTTACGTATATGTTTATAAGTACTATATGAATAACTATATAGTTAGTTACAACAACAGTTAAATATATATATATATATATATATCCAGCGTATCCCAAAATATTCCAAAAGAGGAATCTTTTCTGCTTTTTACTGTAACTATGAAATGAACGGTAAAATTATTATTCTTGCCTGAGGTGTGATGAAGTGACGATGGTGTCTGGACGCATCAACCGAATGACATATATGTACGTTACATAAACTCGAAACAAAGACTGGTCTGGGTATATTGTATGTAAGGGGAAATTACTTTTGGATGATTACATACACCTATAATATGTATATAATATTAAGTCGCCAATGGAAAGGAAATCCAATTTTCCTTGTACAAATATAATAATATATTAATGTACACATTTTTACGTGATTAACTTATGCCAGTGCTATCCGGTAAGGTACATATACGTTTATTTCAAACAGATAACGATATTCCCTCTATTGTGTATCCGCTGTATCGTGTATTATGTAGAAATAAATATATATGTCTCTTACTAGAATTATATGTTTGTTCGGGTCCTACGCAATGTTTACGTTACGGCCATTGCGAAAAATAACTGTAACAACGTAACTTAAGTTTTTTAAAAAAATTTATAAGTACAAACGCGCATAGCCTTACCTGTAATGAGTATATAACACTTTATTCCACTCAAAAAGAATGGTGATATTATAAGATTAAACATATTTTGTTTATTGATAGGAACTCAAACGTGGTCAGTGGTCACGCGCAGTGGGCCGCGCCGCGCCGTGCGTCGTCGTGCCGCACAAAAGCGGGGTAAATTGCGTGCCAACACGTGCCATCGGACACTTAATTAAGATTAAATTTTTAAGAATGAGGTCTGAATATCTAAAACACTTTTTAAAATACTAGAACTTCGCATCGCACTAGGATACCCTGTGTCGCGGGAGGCATAGACACACACAATCACAATACACAAACATCCAAGACCCTAAAACAAACATCTTTGCTCATCACAGAAATGTTTGCCCCGGCCGGGATTCGAACCCGGGGTCGCGGTTCCAAATCTATGTTTAATACTTCAAACCCAATAAGAAGACTCTAAAGTAGCACAACTAAACAACTATGGGGAGAAGTTTGCTCGTGGTTTCACTTGTAGGTTGTTTATAACGAGTTCCGTAGAAAATAAAAAAAATATTTTAACTAAAAATGAAAGCGACATCAACACTAAAAAGTGTGAAATAACTTGTTGAAGATTGTACCATGATAGTTCACAAAAGTAACTATCATCACAATATTGTGCTCATGGTACCGACTTCGACAAGTTATTTCACACTTTTGAGTGTTGAAGTCGGTTCTATTTTTTTTTATTTTTTTTCTCCCTTTTCAGTGACCTTTGGTACTCACGGGGTCAATTGTCATTGTGTGTTTTCCGATGTCTTCAACCACGACAATAATATCGTCGAGATATGTGTAGCACTTTTCAGTTATTTGAGTATAACTCAAAAACCGCTTGTTCGATTTTGATGAAATTTGAATGGGACCACCACGGCCAATTGGCCGTGGTGGTCCCATTCAAATGGGACTCATGGTCCCAGAGTGTAATTACACTCTATGTAACAAAAAAAGAATCATCAAAATCGGTTCATAAAAGACGAAGATATACGCGAAAACACATTAAAAAAAACAAAAACATATATATATATACACACTCGAATTGAGTAACCTCCTTTTTTGAAATCGGTTAAAAATAAGTGGTAGCATGCAGAGCTGATGGCTGATGGGATCGAAAGGAAAGATTCTCAAATGGAGATCGCGGTCGGACAAGCGCAAGTAAAATGTTCACGGACAGATAGCCTGACACCATCAACAAAGAACGAATGAAATTCATAATCTTGGATGTCAACCGCTTCTAGGTGAACTTTTTTAAGGACAATGTTGGAGCCTATCGTCAATAAATTAGCTTTTCTAATGAAAAAACGCTACTCAATAGTCGATCTTAAAGTTTGTAGACACATCTCAGAAGTGACATAGTCTATGATCTTTTAATTATTTATATTCTTAACTAGCTGCGTCCAGCGGTTGTACCCGCGTGGTGATGAAAAACGGTGATGATGGTGATGATAAAAATAAGCCTATGTGTTAATCCAGGGTATAAGCTATCTCCATACCAAATTTCATCCAAATCGGTGTAGCCGTTCGAGCGTGAAGAGGTAACAAACGTACACACCACTTACACACAATCTTTCGGATTTATAATATTAGTAGGATTAACAGGGTGTTCAGCTTTCTAATATCCATGTGCAATATTCAATAAGCAATATCGAATCACATTGTTTGGTAGGATTGACCTACATCGAAAGTTGAACATAATTGAGCCTTCCACTTCCGCCGCACACGTACGCTTTATTTGATGATTGATGAGCTTCATCACAATAAGTTACATCAGATTGTGCAACTGGAGCTTTCGAGCAAGTGAAATTCTGTTGCTAACCGGTGACGATAATGAGATAAACTTTACATGACCTCGTTCAGCAAAAGGGGTAACGGTACTCGAGAACGGAGTCATATCGAATGAGTTGAGAGCGCCGAAACTCGGCATCGCAGTGGCCGCTTGGAAAGTAGGTATTCCATCGTCACTTTCTCTACGAGCCCCAGTTGCGGACCGCGCGCGTTCGGACGGACGTGTCCACACGCTCGCGTCTCGATATCTTACACTCGAACGGGCAATACGTGCTAGACCTCGGATTACCGGTTGCTCGCATACCTGATGTGTACTGCGGAGTTGACATGCCAGGTAAATCATTCCGTGAATAAAAACCTTCGCAATTTTGTATGTTGGCATTTTGGCCTATCTGAAATATTGCCAACTTTATTTTACAATTTTATTTCAGACCATTGATCCATAATGTGTGAGTAGTAAATAGGTACCTTAAAATTATGTTAGTAAATATTAAAATAAACATAATTAAAAATATACATAATTAGAATGTCCTAACATGATTCACGATATTTACAACAACACAATAGTCGTTAGTTCTACTCATTTTATAAGTTTCGTTTACACTTATATTGAAATTAGAAAGTGTATAAGAAACTATTACTGGAACTGTCAGTACGTACCATAAAGCGCAATCTCTGAAGAAACCTAATGCGCCAACACATTTGCAAATTCCGTCACACTAGTGAAAGGTTCGTCAATTCGCCACGAGTTATTCCGCCGCTATTAAAAATAAAGTAAAAACTGGCAACTCTGAGAAGGCAATGACTCGGCGCGGAACAAAAAAGCGCTGAAACTTGATGGCAAGAGCGAGAGAGCCGTAGGGCACTAAACAAGTGCGTTACCCCCACGAAGAAGTATTTATTTTCATACGTAAAATATCGATAATGCGTAGGTTAGTTTGAGGTCGGCGTACCAATATCAAACAAGAACGCAGGCTAAAATCAAATAACGGCAGCATTCTTCTTTCGACTAAAATTTTGTAAATACAACTTTTTCAACGTTTGTTTTCACATAAACGTTAATTTTTATTAAATTTTGCACACTTTAAATTCTTAGATCAAAAATTTACATAAAGATTGATGTGCCAATAATGTGCCTTATCAATGAAACATTATTCCGAGAACTACAAAAATAGAACACAAACAAATTTATAAATAAAATAATATCTCACGGTTCAATACGTAACTTTTTAACCTACGGCAAACATTTTTTTTTAAACCATTCATAATTTTATCAATCGCGTTGGTACACGTATGCGAATTAATATTATGTACTTACTTGTTTGTTTTTTAGTCGTCATCTTTTTAAACTACGTTAATTACTGTTACTAAACTAAATTTCTAGTAATTAAAACTTACAGAGTTAGTTACTACTCTTAAAACCTGATAATTTTTAAAATAATTGGTTGTTAATAAACTAAGTTTGATACTTGACACGTTTGATATATTTTGGTTAAGTATACATTTAAATACTTCATGCTCCACATTATATTGACCTAGTAACATACAAAATTAGGCAATTACTGAACTGAAACATAGTTACTAAAAGAAAAAAAAATCATAACCCGATCCGATAAATCGAATACAATTAGTTCGTAAAGTTGACTGGGCCACTACTTATCGAAATTTGGATTTTTTTTAATCCAAATTTTCTGACACACCACTTAGTATTCGTAAAGAAAACGCATAATTATATGAACAAACCAACATCAGGTTTGTTCAAACAGTAAATCAACATTCAGCTCCGATAAAATGTCGAGTTGGGTTCATCCAAATTATCCCTGTTTGTCACTGGGTCACTGCCTATGAGCTCATGTCGCACCGGGTGTGTCACAAACTCAAACTATTAAAAATACTGTTATTAATGATGCTGACTAGCACACTATAACGTAAATTTCACACCATAACCTACCTACCAAGTTTTTGGTAAAACTTATTAATCTATATCCGAGTAGAAAATAAAAACAAATATCTCGATTGCAATTTTTTATTTAAGATTAGATTACGAAAGAAAAATATGGAATAATTAAAACATCGATAACTTGATAAACAACGAAATTTGAAAACAAAAACAACAATTAATGCTTACTTACTTTGTTTAAAAGAAAAGACGATAAAACATTTCCTGTAATTATGTTTAGTAATCGTCATATCATTTAAGTTCACAGATATTTAAATTCAGAAGCATTTATGATGTAAATTAGGCTGAGTCATTTCGTAGCTCTAGTTGAATATGACCAAGCGTTATTGCTGACATCTTTGCTATTTGCTATTTATACGTCATTTATCAAACTTTATCATCATTATCTTTTCTTGGCATGTTTCCTTCATTGGCATCGACATCGATAGCACCAGTGTAAGATTACCTTATCACAGACGTGTCATTTCATTATCATTTACTTGTGGTTTACTCGTTTACACTTGAAATTATGAACAGTTGGAGCAACAATTGATATTTGCTGTGGCAACTACTCGATGACCTTAACGCTCCAACGCATGGCCATGAGAGTTGCTGAAGGTTGCGTACACTTCTCGGATGGTCGCCCAACATCACCCGTATTTCTCTCGATTGATTACAAAATCAAGATAATTATGATCCACGTTCACGAAGAAAGTGGTGCTAAATTTTCGACAATCTCGGTGATATTTGCGGTTTGTGAAGTGAAGTTGTGAAGAGCTGTCTCGTGGCATACGAAACGAAAACAGTATGTATACTTACAATCTTCATGCTGACATTGCCGCTGTGTGTGTGCGTGAAGCCAATAGGTCGACCAACCAGTCGGCCAGACGCTCTCCCTCCCTCGCTTTGTCCTCCGTCCGTCTGCCCCCCTTCCCCAAATGCCCCCACTGCGCCAACTAGTCAGCGTTTGCTCGTCGGATAACCAGCACGTACAGTGAATTCGCTGTCGTTGACTTCTTTACGTCATTTTTAATTTTGTGTTTAATTTCAAACTAACCTTATTTCCAGTAAGTAGAGCGTGTCTTATCTCTTCCTACTCTTTATTATTGAAGTTTTAGCTTACTTATCGAGATTTTGAATTCATAAACTTAGGTTCGCTTTGTCTTGTTACAGGTACCTACTTGGAACTGGGTGTGAGCCCAGATACGGCGTGTGTGTGGTTTTATGTAATCTTATTTGAACTGTTATTGAAGTAACGTTCGGTGGTGTCAGTGAAGGATCTGCCAGTGAAGGATCTGCCAGTGCTAATGCAACAGTACTCGGATTACAGTTAGTTTTATAAAGAATAGTGAAGTGAACTCATCTCATCCGACATACACGGATTGTAGTGTTCGATACAGAGTGATTTGTGTCATTATTGGATTGCTTATTTGGATTCTCAGCTGCTAAATGGCGATTGTGAGTATAATCTTTCATCTATTGTATTCATTTCTCATCTTCCAGTAAGTAGGTACTGACGTTGAACAAAGATATGCATAGTTAAAAATTCCAATTTATTAATTCCAACTAGTTTTTTTTTCTTAATAGACTGTAGAAATTGGGTCAGCTGCTACCGAAGGCAGACATAATTATATAAATAGAAATCAGGCCAACGTATGCAATGAAACCCAATCGAATTTAGGTACAGTGATACAATAATGAAGAAAGACCTTCATTAGAAAGTTTAAAATAAATTAAAACTTATAAAACGTTAATTTAAAAATAATATTCCTAATTTATACATATAAATGAAGCGGTATCGAATAAAACCAACAAATCTCGCTGAACGCTTTATTCTAAATCTTAATCCTAACAAAACAAATTCTTTTGAAAGTAAGCTTTACATTTCAACAATGGTGTAAAGTTGACTTTTGTCAGCAATTAGCTTAGAATGAGAGTTCGGGCAGGTGCTGTAGGATATTCAATGAATTCTCACGCTTGGTAGCTTTGTTGGCCTTCTGAATCTATTTGCTGTTTGAATAAATTGCTCATTGTGGATTGTTGAGCAAGGCTAACTATGAAACGACGAGATTGCGAACATGCGGGCGCCTTTTCGTATTGACTGACGCTCATCACGACCGACCTCGCGTGCAAGTTCACTAATTTTAGAACACTGTTGACATTTTGATCTCGCTTCTTGTTGATAATGTTGAATCGCCGTTTTTAATTATATTTATCTTTTACTTTTTTGTGGTCATCTACTGATGTTAATTCCACTTTGTTTTATTTATAAACGATTGTATTTTATAGCGTACAATTCAGGTTGATGTCGCGTTCTTTTACTCGATCTTTCACGCGCTGTTTTAGCTTTTCCTTTATTATTAGTTTACAAACAATGATAATTCTTTGCAATAAATATTCCGTACCTATTTCATATACAAGGTATACAATATACAAGTAGCCGTGTTGAATACATTACGTGCGTCACATTCTTTATCGGGTTAGTTTAACACATTAAGTATATTATTTGTTTAAAAACCTATTAAATAAATTTTATGAAACTTTTCTAAGAAAATTGTTTGTCGCTTCTGCATTTTGATGTCAGATGCTTGAAGCATAGTCAATATTTTCAGTGACTGTTTCAATTTCAAGATCTTGACCATAGATATATTATTGCTTAAGAGTTCTGGTTTCCCATTCAAGATAGATTTCGACATCTTCATTTGCCAATTGTCGCAGTGCCGCGGCCGTCTGTAGGAACCATCGCGAATTGGATTTTGATTGTATTCGATAAAGGAGATTGCAAACGAAGTTGCGGTTGCGAGAGCTCAGCTCGCACTTGCGGGTATGGGAGGGGAAGTGGGTCAAGGCACACTCGCGGGCGGTGCGGTGCGGTGGTCGGCTGACGTTTCCTACTCGTCGTTAACCAATGATTATGAGGAAGACACTCGTTATCCACGCATTAGTTAAATTAAACTCCATTGATAACCTAGCGCTTATCTGCAATAACTTATTGCCACTTAAAAAAATTGCCAGCATGAGATGTCAGCATATCTTCAACTGATTTGCACAAAACGACGTTATTTTCTGCGTTCAATTTTGTGATGGCCTAATTAAAAATGACTCAAGTAGATACGATAATACTAACGAACTGATAGACTAATTTAGTAGATAATATCTGTTCTACTTCATGTCAAGGGTGGGAGGTACTTCATGTCATGATAAGACTACTTAAAGCTAGTTGACGACGTGTAGATTTGAAATAGGTATAAACATTCTTGTGATTTTCGTATTTCTGCAAATATTGGTGTTGTTATTAGGGAATGAGTCACTCTAGATTACTGAATTCTGTGCGAAAGTAAACAAATAGAAGTAGATATAGAATGGTTGTGTAGATAACATCGGCTTGCACTAGTTGGCGTCTGCACCGACCCACTTAGATACTGCCTATCACTGTTAACGCCAGCGCCACGATAATGCTTCCACTTTCACTGCTCGCTTTATTTCAACAAGGCTTCTCCAAATATTTGTTAGGTTGTACATTCTTTGAAATGGTGCTGAAAACTATGCTTAAAATCAAAAACAAGTACCTTAATTTTGCTACAATGAGATATAAAATTGTATACTCACGCTGTTTATTTTGGTACCTATGCAATCAGTAAGTACTTAACCTAGATTTTGCCACAGCATCATCCAGATGCGTATTGGCAAGATTTGATTTAAATTCCAGATAAATTTTCAAGTCACATTTTCTTTAAAATGAATTCTCTTACATTATTTGTATTAACATCGGTTCATTTTTGCGTTTATTAAAATAAAACACTAATTTAATTTTTGCGTTTCGAGGCAAGTAACGGTATAAAACTAACGGGAATTGTGTTAACGATGTAAGTGTATAATTTTATTTGGAAGACATCGTAGCCGTGTCGCGGAATGTAGACGAGCTTGTGCCCCTTACCTTCGTACGTCGAATATTTGTTAGCTGGTGGCACAATAATCGAATGTAACATTGACTTTCACATTTGTGATACGCTGATGTAACATGTGGGCCTGCGCCAGCGCAGCGGCCACCACCGTCGTGCGATTAGGTAAACGTTGCGCATGCCGCTTTCACCCCACTTTCACCCGCTCGTTTCCGCGTTGCTTCTAGCCTCTAGCGGCTTATTGGCATTTATTTGCACAGGTTTATACTGCATCAACTTAATCGTTGTACCTGTTTGTAATATCATTTATGTTTATTAAGTTTTACGTTCACTCTAAACAAACATTACATTGTAAATGTCCTAAAATTATTTCACGCGATAAACTGAGTGCCTGGTTGATATTGTGATCGCCATGTTTTTCAGTTTTAATAGACACAACAAGTTCTTGTTAGACTACCTCTCTGGTGAGCGGAACAATAGAAAAAAAGGGTCAGTATTACGTGTCACCAAATTAAATAATAGCCAGTGCAAGTTTTATTAACATTAAGAACATTGTCCACAAAATAATAATATATTTTTAATGTTATGTTTTTATGGGTTTCCTATCAAGCCACACTAAGACTAAAGATTTTCAGAAAATGGAGCTAGAAAGTTGAATAATCATCGTACGTGAAAAATGTGAAAGAAAGAGGGTAGACCCATTTGTCTGCTCTTAATAATAATAATAAGTATCTTCTCTTCAAAATATTGAGAGCCAAAAACATTAACAATACGCGGTAAATATTTCCTCATCTAAATTCTTAGAATCGTTCCCGAAATAGCAATAGAAATATTACAAGAATATTCCGTTTAATTGTATAAGGCGTAATAAAATGAGATTTCCTTATGGGGATTACATACGGATGTACCAATTTCTATCGATAGCGAATGGCCATCGTGTGTGGATAATAAGATGAATTAAAAAAAATACATGTGGCAGAGTTCCTAAGGCATATTTTGCATTATCATACCGGTGACAAGAGAACATGCCAAAAAGAAGATTAAAAACAATAGAATATAAGCTTTCAATAAATTTGTTCCATGAATTTCAGTTTTGCACACCATCATTGATTACACATATTTTCAATGACATAATTCATAATAGTAATGTCACATGTGTTATCTTGCCACGATAACAATGCTTCCGATGTAGGCACGAATAGGTAAATAGTTGTGAAGAGTATTTTAGTAATATTTGATATTGGACGAAAACCGAAATTCCGATAAAAGTGGTTTCCCAGAATGTAGCCGCTGCACCACGTGTGTTTCTTTCGCATGAATCATCAGTTTTTTCTGTTGCTTTAATAAGAAACGCTGGTGACTCGGACCAGCAATAACATCAAACTTGACATATTTATGGCTTATCCTCTTTTAAATAAACAGTGGCGATAAGTCACGTTGAACTTCCATTTACGGCAGGTGTACGATTGTAAGATAAACTCTAATGTCAAATGTTTGAATAGAATGAAAATGAACACATTTCTCCTTGTTTGCATGAATAATAAAGCATCTAGAACTGTTAAGTGTGCCAGTTTAATGCCAGAGTCACAAAGCATACAACTGTAAAAGTTCTAGGCTCCAAATGATTCAGGTCAGAACTGTCGGAGTATTGTGACATTGGCCTGGTGACCGATAACGCATTGTTTTTGGGTCGCCTGCTATAAGTTTGCACAACTGTGAACATTGTCAACTATAAACTGTTTTATCGATTCACAATTATAAATCACCTGGCAATATACAATAAGAGTATCGGTTTTATCTTCTCGAGTTACGTAATCCTTACAATACGATACAATGTTCGCAATTATAGATTTGTTGTGTAATACAAGTCTAAGCAGGAAATTGTAGTAGAATCCTCGCTTCTTAGTCTTTATGTAATCTAGAATTAGCAATGTTTACGTAAGTACACTGTCTTTATTTTGATAACCTATATAACCCAAATATCATCAACGAGTGTATTCGGACATGGATGCATAACAACTGTTATGATGCTATTGGCTACAAGCCTTGTCCGTTATTATGATTGCTCTATGAATCTGGTAAAAACAAAGGCATATAATAATATTACCGTGACCAAGGTAACGGACGCCCACGCAAACTCTAAAACTGAAATGGCAATGGGCTGGCCATATATCACGATACAAAGGCGGTCGATCATCATCATCATCTCAACCATAAGATTTCCACAGTTGGACATATGCCTATTGATTTCCATAAGGACCGGATGGAAGCGAGCCGCATCCAGCCCTTGCGATCTTAGTCAGGTCGTCTGTCCACTTTATCGGTGGCCGCCTTTTCTATTGTTTGTCTTTTTTACCACTAGAGAATTAAAAAATAGTGGAGAATACACGTAACTCAAAATCTAAAGTAAATTTCAAGTTAGACTCCGTTTTAAGTAATAATAATAAGTGAGCAGGTTCGTGAGTGGTTCGTGGAGTGCGGCCTCAGCTATTGACCCACTGACACACTAAGCGAAGGAAAACAACTTTGTTGCGTGTCACAATATGCTGCCGTACTGTCACGCTTATATCAGAATACTTTCGTCTTATACACCACGGCCTATACACAGATTCATTTATTGAGATTTAGGAATGAATGAAAGCAAGGAATTTTACGGTCAGGTTGTGAAAGAATGCGAGTTGGATATCTAGGTTAATTAGTTATATCACGATTATTTATTACTATTTGGGACTACTTTATACGTGGACAGGTTAAAGGTTTAAATAGTTGTACTAACCAAATACTAGGCCAAAGAAATGATTATGTTGATAAAGTTCGGTCGCGGAGTAGGAATAAATTCGTGCATTAACCTGTTTGCTTGTCATCGGCGGTCATTGCATATGTTAGAGTGAGATGCAAATATTTAGATAGAAGCTACAGGCTAACAGGTACGTATTTTTGGTACGTATTGACTGGCCGGTTGGCGCAGTTGGTAGCACTCTGCCTTATGAGCCGCTGGTCCCGGGTTCGATTCCCGGACAGGTCAAACATTTGTGTGTATGAACATGTCTGTTTGACCTGTGTCTGGGTGTGTATATGTATAAAAAAAAAAGTATATATATATAAGTATGTATTTAAGTATATATATCAGTCATCGGGTTACCATAGTACAGGCTCTGCCTAGTTTGGGACCTGAAGACCTTGTGTGAATGTTGTCCCATATTATTATTATTATTATTATTGTGTACGAAATACTTCTGTAGTGGTAAACTTTCAAACGATACCTAGCAACGCTGAAACATACATGGGTATCAAACAACAAAAGAGCGATGCAGTATACTATATATTGTTAGTGAATATTGGACACATTCCAAATCGACGAGCTCTAGATATTTGGTTTTAAAATAGACAGGAGTAGGTATACTATCTCGAGCTATTTGCGGTCACACAGCTGTTCTGACCTGTAAGCCGACTCGTAATGAAACAGGATTGTCCTCGACGCTACATTATGTACTAGGAAGAATTGGTGCTAAATATAGAATGCGGCATAGTCGATGTTTGTCGTGAGCCGTGAGGTTACTCGCCTAAGTGGTTATACCTACTTGAATAAATTCCTTCCTGTTAATACAAAAAAAAAATTTTACAAAAAATGCAACCTACTTCAACACCCAAAAGTGTGAAATAACTTGTTGAAGTCGGTACCATGATAGTTGACACTAAAGTAACATCACAATATTGTGCTCATAGTCATATCATAGTCATAGTGCTTATATCATCACATAAGATTATAATTTTTGAGAAACGACTTTCGGAATTTGTTTTTTTATGCCGTATTGATTTGGCGCATGACTGCTATCTCACTTTATGATCAGTGACGATGTGGCTGAAGATCACGCTAAGCCTAGAATACTTAATGAACACAAAATGTGTTTGGTGATAGTTTTTTAAACTTGAGGGTGGTAGCTACCCAGGCAGGTACTCGAAATCACCTTACCACTATGCTGGGAATTTGATAACGGTGTTATCTTCACCGGAAGCTCAAGCCTTTGATGGGGATCGAACCAGAGTTCGTCAGTTTGACAGCCGACGCTCCCATCGCTTCAATGAAGTCCAAATGTCATGCATGAAAGTCTTAAATGAAGACCTCTATGTGAATATAAAGAGATCCTTTGCGGAACGAACTGACCGAAATATCTCAGCGTATTTGGAGCATTGGCTGGGTACGTATTCGTATCTCGCAAAACGCTTAGAAATCATGTCCAAGGAGGCTGGGAGACCTCCGACGAGGACTACGTAAGACATCCACCGTGAGGGTGGACGATAATACCATAATATACCGTATAAACGTCGCAGATGCAGCTCAGTCTATGTGTTCCTTTTGGATCATAGAGATCATTGTAGAATATATAATATACATATGTACATATAGAACTGGTGATATGAATCATTAATAGCTTTGTAATAATTTATAGATTACGTTACAACCATCAGGTGATAGCCGACGACACACCGTGAGCATATCTCTTCAAAAGTTTTCACAGTATTGGACAGACAGACAGATGTGCTATAAATACGGACAGATATAATAGACATCGTTATAAATTAGAATCTCGTGAGAGAGTGCGTTCTATTCAGGAAGTGTATTCTCAACCTGGTTGTAGTCGATCGCCGGCCATAAACAATGCGGATCTAATTTTAGAGGGCGCTGTCGGTTGTTGGAAAATAGAACGTGAAATGTGGGCCACAGCCGCGCCTGCGCATTGCTGCGTAGTGCGTATGCGTACCTCTCCACAATACATTGTCTTGTTAATGTCAATTTGTTGAAGATGTAACGGCGCCGCGGCGGCGGCGGTGTTACCACCGCGCTGAGCCTTGAGATGGATACCTTCTGAAAATGTATGTGATTATGTACTTACTAGCTGCGCGCAGCGGTTTTACCCGCGTGGTGATGATGGTGATTATTAAAATAAACCTGTGTTAACTTGTGTTTCCTTCAATTAAATATCTGAAATATATGAACGAAATTACCAATCTTTAGGGGCAAGAAAATATGGATGGCTTATTACACACGTCATATATGGAGCTAACATACTTAATTACGTCGAAATCGGTGTAGCCGTTTGAGCGTGCAGAAGTAACAAACATACACACAAACTTTCGCATTTGTAATATTAGTTGGAAGGATTATTTATCTTATCACGTGGCAACACTGAAAACAAAGTTTGCTGTAGTTTACTTCAGTAAGAAAAATTGGTGCGCTAATTATTTGTTATCTATGCTTCTCCGCTTTATCTAAATATATCCAAGGATAACGGTAACCAACACACACGAAGTTTTTTTATGTTTATGGCATGTTGGTGGGATAATAAGAAGTTCAAATACATATAGGTAGGTATAGTTATTTTGTGTTAGTTAGTAATGGAAAAATTATTCACTTTTATCGTATGAGGTATTCATAACAATAGTATTCGTTTTATTGATAAAAAACCTAACTGAAAAATACTGACTAGGTTTTGACCTCGTATGATTACACAGTACTGTACTCAGTAATAAGCGAACCGGGACCGCGTCCGCGAGAGCCCCGTTTTCTTCAGTTATTTCGATATAGTTTCAACCACCGAGTGTAGTTGAAACTATAGTCGGAACCCTCCGACTTATTACGTGAGTAATTCCCGTGTTTTTATACATAGGTACTGCATTCATTGATAATATTACCTAGTTTTAACAGGAAAAAAGCGAAAGTTGTGTTAATTTGTTACTCCACGCCTCAGCGGCTTGATATATTTGAATGAAATTCCAGATGCAGGTTACCTTATGACCTGGATTAACACATAGGCTTGCTTCATACTACATACGTGGTACTACAAATCAAGGCATTTACTATCAGAAGCGCAAGTCCGGCCTCACTTGGACTACTGTTCTCATCTTTGGAATGTGCACCCAACTATCAGCTTGAGCCTCGGATGTATTGTAGTGTAGAGATATCAGAATTGTAAACGACGCATAACTCACCGGTGATCTAGAGCCACCCAGTATGCGCAGACATTTGGTTTGTGTGTATTTTCTACCTTATATAGAACGGGAAGTGTTCTGACGAAATCATTAATATTATTCTGGCATCACGGTTTTATCACCGCAAAGGCCAACAGCCCTACGTAAGACATCCACCGTGAGGGTGGACGATGATACCATAATATACCGTATAGACGTCGCAGATGCAGCTCAGTCTGTGTGTACCTTTTGGATCATAGAGATCATTGTAGAATATATAATATACATATGTACATAAAATCATATACTGCAGATGACGTGCTATGATCGAACTGGTGATAAGAATCATTAATAGCTTTGTAATAATTTATAGATTACGTTTAACGACTATCTCACTTTATGGTCAGTGACGGTTTGGTCGACGAATTCTACCTTTGACCACACCGCCACGGTAGATCTAGAATGTTAACTAGTAATTAAGGACAGCTGACCTGACCTTGAGAGCCAGTAAGTACACTGGCCGACATCGCTTGAAAGCTCATCCACACATACCTAATTGACGCATGAGAGTCAAGAATCTCATGACTCTCATAAGTCACAGTATAGTGCGACTCTAACGATAGTTTTTGCCATACACCTGCAACATGTGAAACGAGCTTCCTCCCTCGGTGTTCTCTAGTAGCTACAATATGGGATTCTTCAAAAGGACAGTTAACAGAGTCTTAAAAAGGATTGGCATCGTATCGTTATGCCCCCAGTAATACAGATATCCATAAGCGACGGTGATGGGTAAAAAGCCTAATAATATCCGAAATGTTAAAATAACTCTTTCTGTTTTGTATGTATTGCTTCCGGGCTGTTTGGCCGTGGTCTATGTGAAACTTGTGTTCCAGACGTTTCGTCGATCACTGCGGTCAACATCTTCGGTGGTTCAGGTCCGAGAGGCGACAAGAGCGTAGAACTCTCCATCGCGGCGTCTTCTCCGATACCGATCGGTATCGGAGAAGACGCCGCTCGTACCTGAACCACCGAAGATGTTGACCGCAGTGATCGACGAAACGTCTGGAACACAAGTTTCACATAGACCACGGCCAAACAGCCCGGAAGCAATACATACAACATGCAACGCCGACCGTGAAAGCCTTAGAGTTAACTCTTTCTGTTTCATTTTCACGCCTAAATTGCTGAACCTCTTTTCATGAATGTTGGTATAGAGATAGACGGGACCCTGGAGACAGACAGAGGCTAGTTTTTATGTCGGAAAAAGGATGGTTACCGTGTGACAACTGAGGTAGACAAACTGTAGTCCGCACGGGTGAAACCGCGGGCGCAGCTAGTTTTAAATAGATTTAATTGAATGACCATTGGCTTTGACATGACGTGAATATTGATGAATCGTTCAAACGCTAGCTAGTATAATTAATTAGAAGGCTAATTAAGTAACAACAACATGGCGTGGCGTTTGTCCGAGTCGAATCGAAATACCGCACAAAAACAAATGAATCAGATCTAATTCGCACAGTTCACTGACCTATATTCAAACTTTGATCACCAGTCCTTGAAACTCAATTTGATTGCATGTTTGCTCAGGTTCTAAATCAATTAAAAGGAGCCCCGAAGTGTCATTACTCTACCCATGGGGGGTGGGGCGACAAGGGATCCATGTTAACATTTTACTTCCCTTATTTGCGTCTCTTCCATTACGTTCCGATATGTACTTTCGATGTGTATTTTCCCTATGGGAGAGGTGTAAGTTAGAGGGAGAGAGTTTTAAGTAAGGAGTTTGTTTATAATACATATTTAAGTGTAGATGAGCAATGAGCATTTACACTTATTTGTTTTACGGAAATATCAATTCTTATTATGAAGTAAAAACTAAAATTTATAAAATTAATCGTTATTGCCATCAGAACTTTATTACCGGCGTTTTGTGGATTAGATTATATTATTCAATGTTGATATATATACGTACATAAGCTGGTTTATTCCAGACTGCACATATCTCTAATACATGAACTTCTCATGTCACATAGTTTAACCGTGCCATCTAAACTGATCACATACTGCTCGGTCATACCTAGGATGGTTGACCGCTAGTAGCATTTGCAACAGCGCTTCCGTGCTGGTAAAAAAACATGATAAGATAAAAAGCAGCTTATTTAGTTGAAAGTCCTACTAATACACCTTAAAAAATATCGCTAATGAGAATAGTTCATGCAAGTTAATTCTGATTGAACAAAATTTGATTTCATTTGCTATTATAATAATAATAGCTTTATTAGGTTCCACAATAAATCGATACAATTAATTCATAATTATATTACTAAGTAGACTAAGATATTTAATAATTTGTATTTTTTAATCTACTAATGTGGACCCCCTCAGGGTAAAAGCCTCCTCCAAAGAATTCCATTTTTCCCTATCTTTAGCAGTGGTCATCCAGTCTCTTCCTGCTTTGGATACAATGTCGTCCTGCCATCGAGCGCCTGGGCGACCTCTACTTCCCACGCCATACGGTCCTTTCCATTTTGTGGTGTTAATTGTCCATCGATTGTCACTGTATCTCCCAATATGGCCAGCCCATCTCCATTTGAGTCTTAGAGAGCATTTGCTATTAGTGAACAATATTTTCAAGCGTCCATATTTTTCCTAAATCATAAATTCTCGCGGTAACGACAATTGAATGAATTGCTGACATGCTTGGATTGTGTCTTACACCAGAAGAAAGGAATTTAAAAGGTCTAAAAATGTGATTAGTATATTTTTATTGATATATAATCTCCAACGTACATTTTGAAATACATTTGAGATCACCATGCATCAGGATTTGTCCTGTTCTGCCCTTTCTGTCGGTAAACGCCGCCCTGTAATATCGATAGGCAATGTCGGAAGACCTTGCGCAGCCTGAAAATTTCGACACCTAGCTAGTCAGAAGCCTATCCATGAACTGCAGAGGCCAGTCGGTAGCGTGCGTCATAGATATTTACAAAAAACGATTTTTGCAAATCATTCAGCGTTCTTGCTTCGCTGGACTCTGTTTTAAAAACCGTTAACCGAACGAAACATTAAAAAATGTATTGGCAATTTTAAGGTTCTCAAATTTTGTAAAAACATGATTAGATTTATAGAAACCGAAATAGGTTTTTCATGGGATAAGGTGATAAAACAAGCAAAAGGCTCACAGGATGTTAAGTGGTAACTAACCTCTGTCTATAGACAGATCCAATTCGTAAGAACTGGGCCCGTCACCTGAGACATAAAGCTGGTAAGTCTCATGCGCCTGTAATTTCACCAGAAACCATACCTTTCAAACAGGAACACAGTAATGCGAACACTACTGCCTGGCGGTAGAAATACTTGTGGTGGCAGAACTTCAATCTCTCACATAGTGTGCTAGTGGTAAAAAGAGGTTATCCTGAGGTGAAATCCCTAATATAACTGGACTAAAATTCTTCTTGGCATGAATGAGTCCATTTAAAATTTTGAAGTCGAAGAAAAGGGGTATGTACAGATCACTATATACTTTACCCATCATTTCGCTAACTAAGCTCCAGTAGATTTATATATACACATTGTTTAGTTAATGTATTTGAAATCCGACCCCATCGAACGTCGAAAGTGCGCTTTATAGCTAGCACCTAAACTCCGTAGGGTGTGGGAAGATTAATGGCATCCGAAATTAGGTGGCCAATTGTTACTTTACGACCTCCACGTGCAATGTGCACAAGGATGTTCTCATTTCATAATGAAAACTGGGAAATTGTTTATTTTAACGACGAAAAAGTTGACCTTGTATCAACCTTGTACGCTAATTTTTTTTTATACTGTATACATCTAGCGTTTCACCACTACCCCACTTGATGGTCAGCGACGATGTAGCCGAAGATGTTATCATTGGCAAACAATACTAAAATTCTATTTTATCCATTTATTAATGTTGCTCGTAGTTTTGGGTAAAATTAGTCGTCACATATTTGTTGCCGATTAATTAGTCGATTAATAGCGACTAATTAGTGATTGTCGATCCTGCGCCGCTTCCTGCCAGTTAACCGCTCGCAGCTCGCACAGGTCTAAAGGAAGGTTCTTCTATTCAGGAAGCGGCGCAGGATCGACAACGATGGCGCTCTCTTGTATCGGAGGCCAAAACTCACTTTGGGTCGTTGCGCCAATGGAGTAAGTAAGTAAGTAATTAGTGATTGGCCAGCAATTGAATCAAACTAATATTAGAGATAACGTAAAGAGTTAAAAGAATTTGAACTATGGCGTAAACAGAGTAAGACCTTAACGAATATTAGTTATATACTCGGTTCTACAATCTTAGATATTTTATGTAAACAAAGGAGATATAAAAAAATATAACAGTGCAAAAAATATCTTTATAATGGTAGTTTACAATATTTGACCAAAATAAGATTCAAGTAGGTAATTGTTTCTAGTAGTAATCTGCTCAAATAAAATAAGCATCGTTTTGTACTATTTAATTTCACGAAATATCTGTTAAATGCAATGTTATGATGAACAAAAACATTTTTGATAGAAATATTTTATTGTACTGATACGATCACATAGATTCTCAACATTTTTGCCACCGTCATATCCCATATAATTCGATTTTATTTTTTCCTACTCGAATATGCTTCTCCCTACGTTTGTATTTGTGTGTGTGTTAACACTTGTTGGCGATTGTTAGAAGTGTTTATCTTCTTGTTGTTACGGTTTTTATAGTTAGGTCAATTTGTTTAGGAAATTTGTTCGCGAAATTGAGCCTCATTCGGGTCGGTCGAGCTCAAGGGCCTTGCGAACAACAAATATTGGTGCATGAGTTGGTCGCCCACTACGGTCACCATTCACCGACTGTCACATTACCATTTTAAACGTAATCAATTTGAGTACACATGGGCTCAGGTTATGAAGCGCGTCGCATGAAATAATACATTTAAGACAGCAAGTAAAACAACTGTTAGAGGTGGCAACGCAGATATATAAGGTGAGTGGTCAATTCCTAATAATGAATTAATGTATTTTAATGTTTTATTGACATTGGCTAATCTTGCCTATAGAAAACGTTGTAAATTTTAAGAGGCATACAATAATACAACAAGATAGACCACAATAAAATGCAATAGTGATTAAAATATTTTTCGCTTGTGTAAAATGTTTTGTGCAACTGGCATGTCACTGTGTCAGTGACCTTACGTGACATTTCCTTGTTAACAAAAAGTATCTTACATTATGGAATGGAGGAACGATGAATTAATAATGTATACATACATTACATGTTACACAATGTTAAACATTATTCATTCATCGCAGCCATACGACGTCCACTGCTGGACATATGCCTCCCCAATATATAGGGGGGATTTACCAATACTCGCCACGCTTGGCAGGCGGGTTGGCGAGCGCAGTATGGATTCCTCTCCACAGAAGGCGCTGCTGCCCACCTCCTGGTACGTGATCCCTTAGCCGACTTACGGCACCGACGGGAAGAGATTTGTCAAATGCAAACTTATTTATTTATTTTACTTATATAAGTAAAATTAAAAAATTAAAAACTTACAAAACAAGAAGAGAACCCATGTTTTTTCTGCATACATTTTAGATAGTAAAATTATTTTAAATCTGTTGTTTGTGGCGGCAGAAAAGTCAACAAGGCAGGTAAGTGTGCGCTGGGTATTCCGATGATGTCACCCATCACATTAAATACCAATCTACATATTTTAAGACTACTTTAAGAAAGGTAGAATGTTAGGTATGAAAAAAAAAATCTTGGAATCTAATTTCAATATTGAAGACAAAAAGCGTAGAAGTTCGATTCACCTTGTTCCGCGGGCGTCGCGGGGTCAGTGACCCCGCCAGCTGTGAGTGTGTACGTAAATAGTGAGCAGACACACACGCGTACGTTACTATGTTCTCTCTCGAACTCTACAGATGTTTGTGCGATCGGAAAAGCTACTAGCAAACACGATGTAGGGGTACATTTGTTTCGTTTTTACTTTTTTATTTGGCTCCGTGCTTTGTCTGGATTTAGCGAACGTCAAGTTAAATATTCTTCACGTTTTTTACAGCAATTAAAAGGACATGGAATATGCCTGTCTCTGAAAAGGAAACTCCCTGCCAGTTTCCCCTGTTAGTCTGTAATAAGTAGTCCGTAAGGAACTTTGAAAGTAAAAATGTCTTAAATTGTATATGGCCACATTTACTTGTTGTTTAATTTTATGAACAACTCGCACACAAGTGCGAGTTGTTCATAAAATTCGATGACGCTTGAGGTTAACTTTATACTTACTGTATCTGAGACCATGTGAGCGAAAGTAAAATAGTTTTTTTTTTACATTATATTGGGAATTCCCATGACTGTCATTTCGATTTCCTTTATTTGACTCCAATCGTAATATGTACGCGGAAAATTTAAAAGTATTTCATCTCTCATGTAAGAAAAAAAAACCTCTGAATATCGGTCATACACAAAAAATATATAAGTATACCAAATTCAAAAAATCACACATAAACACAGTAATTATAATTATGTATAAGAAACTTATTAAATTGTTGTTCTTAATTGTTTGTTATTTAAAAATAATTTGTAAAGCAATAAGGAATTACTATTAGTTATTAAATACAATAGGTAAAAGAGTGAAAATGCCTACATTGAAAGTATCATAACCCTACATATCATAATCATAGAAAAATATCTCTATCTATGGTCATAGTTAAAGAGGAAGAAGAAGAACAAACTAACACAAATGTTAAACAAAACAAATGCATCATTCAGCGCCAAAATTATGGGCAATTGTTATTTTTTTATTCAACAGAACCGTTTTGCAAGTCAATTCGCGCGATGTGATGAATCTGAATGTTTGTCAACGGATGTTGAATCTGTGTCAATGTCCATTCAGAATTAGATGCACCGCCACAGATCACCACATCCCATTTGTTATTCATCATGCCTAACCTAACTGTTGTTTAATATACCTCCAATGGACTAGGATTCGGAGATAATGATTGTTCCTTTGCAGTTTCTGCATCAATGAATCTTTAAATGTATCTTTGGCAATGCAAAATTATTTAAAGTTATTTTATATTATATATATTGATTCTGCGAATTTTGAGGTTAATGCGTAAAATATAAAACTTAACTGACTGTCAGACAGACGCTAACGAAAGTTGAATTGAAAATGTTATATTATGAAATTTTGGATGATGATTTTGGATGTCTGTATGTTGGATGTCTGGTGGTTTTCTGATTGTCAAAATCAGACATCTAACATCTTTTGTATTATTGTGAACACTTATTCTTTGGATTAATTGTGTTTTTTTTTCATTGCTGTAATATCTAGGAAAACAGTTATATTTGTAGTTTGTACAGAAAACATATATTGCTATAATATGTATTATAGTAACGTTAACCATTATTTTTTTATTATGTAGGTAAAATAAATAAACTATATTATCCTATTATGATAATGTGTAATTACACTGCCACGTATGTGTACGCACGTGACGTCACCGACCGGTTCTAACGGAAGATCAGCGCTGGTTGTTTACAAGTTTTTCAACTAGCATAATGCTGAGTTAGGACCGTTTTGTGGCAGGAAACTGCAAAACCAAATATTTTGTAAACAATTTGTTTTTATGTGCCTTACTTTTAAGTTGTGTTTGTTTTTTGCCGTAAGTAAAGAACTTTCTATTCTAAAAAAGAACTTTCTATTCGATTCTGAAACGGCTTTTTGGAATTACGGTAAAATAGATGAAGAAAATTCGTATAAAAAAATATAATTTCGATATTTATAAAGTTAATTCATAGTATATACAACATAAGTTTAATATATCATTTATGTCAATGGGGAAAAAAGTAAACATTTAAAATAAAACTTATATAGTATTATATCCGTGAGCAAAACTCTCAATAAACTATTGAAATATATAGTTTATTGAGAGTTTTGCTTACGGAAAAACCATAGTCCGGGCGAGTGAAACGGTGCGGAATGCCATGTATTTGTTTCGAATTGCAATATTGGTGAATCTGTGAGATTCATGAACGCTAAGGAAGAAATGTCCATTGGAGGTATAAAATCGGACTGTTTATAGAGTGCTACTATAACCTAGTAGACAAAGCGACAGGGCGATGTCCTGTAATCGTGGCTTCAAATGCCCCTGATAGACAAATTTATTTCTTTAAAAATTAGAATGGATTTTCCGCCCAGCGTGTGAATTCAATACAATAATAAAAGTAGTAAAAAAAAACCTTTAAAAATAATCATTTGTGGTTAGCCAAACTAGAAAAAAGCTAATTCTTGGGATCCTGGTAAATGGGACAAACTATTTAAATTATCGCATTGCCATAGTGGTCTCCATAATACAGGTTTACCTAGTTTGGGGGTCAAAAATGTCTTAAAATAGTACCCAGATCTTCATACATATGTATCAATAAACGTTATTATTTATTTATTATTATTCCCACCCGTCTTTACAAATGTCACATTTAATAATAAAATTCATAAAATTAAATGTCACATTTAATATGAATTGAATGAGCTAAAAAATCATGTTATAGGATTCAGAATTATGTATAGTCCGCTCCGGCTTCGCACGGGTAAAAATTGGAAAATTAAAAATTATAAGGATCCCTAATTTAAAAAAATATATAATATAGCCTATGTTACTCAGGGTGAATGTAGCTTTCTAATGTTTAAAGAATTTTAGAAATCGGCACAGTAGTTTTTGAGTTTATTCATTACAAACATACTTACACACAAATGTTTCCTCTTTATAATAGTAGTATAGATATAGGGGAAGCTAATAAAATATGATAAAATATTTAAACTAATAAACGTTCGTAATATCTACAGCCTGGATCCTGCATGCGCAAATCGGACTTAAATAAAAAAAGGATTTCGTTTTATACCTTCTATTATATAAGAATCTTGTGTCACAGTCTTTGTTACAGAACCCCTCCAGGTTTTATGTTAAAAACTGGCACGGACTCTGGAGTCTGAAGAGTAATTTTTACAAAAACAGCCTAAGTACTTTGTTACTCATAACGCTGTTCTCTGTTCCAGGTTGTAACGGAACCATAGCCAGAGTCATGGTCGCGCTTGGAGGCCACCACTCGCATCAAGCAGGGTAGCTGATCTCAACAGTAAGTTTCATTATCTACATAATTATGTACAAAAAGTTAGATCCTAGATGACAGAAACTTATTTACGAATGAAAATCCTAAGCCCGTTTACCTTATATTAAACTACCTACTTTTACGTTAAAAAGTCGTCCAGTTGTTAGGTGTTCATTATAATTACCCGCTATGGAATAAAACTGTTCTAAGGTGATAACTCTATAGGCGAGTTGATAAGAATTATACTAGTTTGAATTTTAGTGTTAACAAAATTATACTTCAAGATTGTTAGAGAATTTGAGCTAGTTTAAATGCATAACAGAATTAGTACTCTATAGTATATTATATATTACTAACCCTTGACCTTAAAGCGAGGTTTTCCCGACAGGTTTTGCGTGGTGGTAGGGTACTTTCGGGTACGCTGGCTAGCTGCCACCCTCAAGTTTGAAAAACAGTCACCAAACACACAGTGTGTTCAGGCAGCAGTCCTTGAGAGCCGTTGAGCATTCTAAGTCTAGTGTGATAACATGTTCGACCACATCGTAGCTGACCATCAAGTGAGATAGTGGTCAAACGCTAGATCTATACAGTATAAAAAAGGTAAATAGCGCGCGAACGTATCTGTTTAAAATAAGCTACGAGTAGGAATGTAGGGAGAGAGCAGAGCAATCAGCCATAGGTCCGACGTCGACAGTGGTCACGGGCAGACTGAGCGGGCACGTGATACTGCTCGGTACATGGAATTAAACGAAATTAATTAATATTGGTATATACGTAATAAAAAAAATATGAATATAGCAAACAAAAATCCTAAACGTTTCTAGACTAGATGACCTTAATAAACTACACGAACACATATTTACATTAGGCGTTTTAGGCACTGTGTTAGATTTTCAATTCATAAGCTGTTATATACATTCTAAGATATACCTATAGCAGACTTACAACGTTCTTGCAGAATATTCCAAATTCCAGAAGCTATGTCTTCGTTGTAAATCAAATAAGAGAAGATTTGCTGTTAGTTATACATACAGATATATTCACGTCTCTTTCCCGTAGGGGTAGGCAAAAATCACAGCTTTCCAATTGCTACGATCCCGACACACTTCTTTCGCTTCATCCACGCCCATCAGACCTTTCATACATAAGCGTCGGTTAAGAGTGCCCTTTCTTAGAACTTCTATCAATCTCAATCTGCTTTAGGATCATTCCTCTAGGCCGCCCGTCCTCTTCGAACACTCTTCGCCCATGGTATACCCGCTTGGTGAATCTCTTTCCGTTGATTGTCTCTACATGACCACACCATATTAACAAGCCTTTCTCAATCGTAGCCTATTGGCTACACCGTCGTTTAAACCACAGTAATTAATCGGTGAATCCTAAACAAAGCTCCGTTTATTACGTTGAATATTTTGTTTAGTTAGAATACGTGTACGTACATAAATATATTAGCTTGTCCATAACTAATAAGTTTAGTCATCTGTAGGCGCAACAGCCGTAATTATGTCCAGAATAATACGACTAATAAGCGCTGTCGTGACTGAAGGCGCAGGCGCAGCCTGTTGTAGGCGTTATAAGATATCTACAGTGTACTACTATATATAGTAAATATGTTTTTATATAAAAACAAAACAACTACAGGCATTGTTAATAAATGAATCGGGGCTTGATCGCGAGAAAAGCATTAAGTAAATTTATTTACGTATATATTTATGAGAGACTACAGGGAACTTTTCACGGATGACCTATATCTTGATCTAGACTTATCTATTAGACCTCGAATCGTGCAACCACCAAAATTATATGGACTGCCTAAAATCATCATCATCATCTCAGCCATAGGACGTCCACTGCTGGACATAGGCCTCCCTCATTGATTTCCACAAGGACCTGTTGGAAGCGGCCCGCATCCAGCCCTTGCCTGCGATCTTAGTCAGGTCGTCTGTCCTGCCAAACATACACAAGAGCAACGCGCCACTGCGCCCCATAGTAAGTCAGATAGATTCTCCTACTTACACTCTAGCGAAACATGTTGCCTCAGTGCTGCAGCCACTTATTGGGAACACTCCGTCTTTTGTGAAGGATTCTCGCCTTTTCGTTCCCCAAATTATATCATGGTGAGTTTTGACGTAGAATCACTTCTCACCGAATTGAAACTCAGTTATTATGTACGCCACGTTAGTATGCTTTTTAACCGACTTCAAAAAAATGAGGAGGTTCTCAATTCGACCCGTATGTTTTTTTTTCTTTTTTTTTCTTTTGTGTTTGTTACCGCATAACTTCCGACTGGGTGAACCGATTTTGATCGTTCTTTTTTTATTTAAAAGCTGGTGCTTCCCGTGTGGTCCCATTTACCGGTACCGACTTCAACAAGTTATTTCATCCTTTTGTGTGTTGAAGTCGGTTCCATTTTTTGGTAAATTTTTTTTTCTATGCTATACCCAATAGCTCTTAGTGTAAAGAATTTCGTTTCCTGAGCGCGTAAAATACCAATAACAATGAGTGTACTATATCTATAAAACATAGATATATTATAGTATTCAAATGTATCCATTTTTTTTCCCGGAAGTAGGCTTATTGTTGGACTTATTGATTTCCTTAATTATCCAAATAACGGGACAGTAGGCTAACAATTATGCTGAGGATTAAATGTTATCCTGTTATTGTAGCTGTTCATAATTATTATGGATTGAATTTGGAGGGGATTTCCCGAGCTAGAAGGAAAACACAACAAAAGTAATAATAATTTGCACATGTATTTATGAATTTCTGGAAAACCGAAAATGAACCCAACAAAATTATAAATGTTACTTTTGTGGATTTAATGTATTTTATACCGTGGAATTAGAGAAAAAAAACAATTTCAGCGATTTGAAAACGGTTCGCTGCAGGAATACTATGTTTTATATAATTTATAATTTTCCATGCATTCTATTCGATTTCATCGCTCGATATTTTAACCCATTGGATGTGCAGCCGTGTTTAGGTATATATGGTTACTCAAAAATAAAAAAAATAATAACTAAAATATCTAGCATTGAAAATGAAAGTATAAAAGAAATCTATACTCTATACTAATATTATAAAAAGGAAAGATTTGATTGTTTGTTTGTTTGTTTGCATTCAATAGGCTCCGAAACTACTGAACCGATTTGAAAAATTCTTTCACTGTTAGGAAGCTACACCATCCTCGGGTGACATAGGCTATATTATTTTTTTTTTTAATTAGGGATCCTTATAATTTTTAATATTGAAAATTTTTACCCGTGCGAAGCCGGGCGGAGCGTGTTTTATATTTTGAGAATAATGTAAATTATAGGTACACAATATACTCAACTTTTGAATAAGTAATCTTACTACTATTGTAAAAGCGAAATTTGGATGAATGGATGTTTGTTATTCAATCGCGCCTAACAACTGAGCTAATCTAGATGGAATATGGCACATTGATAGATTCTACTCTGCACATAGCTACCTTTTAGCTCAGAAAAAATACGGTTCCCAATAATGGAGGTAGCATGAAACCGTGCATAACTTAATGACACGCGATTCCCGGTTTAGGTCCACTTGCGTTATTAGTGTAAGCGCGCCTTTCACAACAAGACTTGCGAAAGGTCTGGGTATCAATTCTACTAGCACAATGCTTAAAGATTGTCAATGAATTGTCGTTTTTGCTAATTCTGCTATTCTACTTGGAGCATAAATTGGAATGACTACAGAGATTTTATTCCTACCGCAATACAATTACCTACAATGCAATCGAGATGCAACTGTTATTTTAGCGTAATACCAAGCTTTATTACGATAACATTTGAATCGCTATTGCATTGCTTATGGATTGTTTGTCATAATAAATAAAGAATTGGCACCCCGTGTACCCTCACCTCCCTATGACTATGAAGTAGGATACAAAAGTGTTTACCACGTGAGTCCTAGTCGGTTTGTTACATTACAATTAGGATACAAAATGCGGGCCGCATGGTAGGTGCATATACTAGTATGTATAAAGTATAACGGAACCCGTGTAAGTCCATACGTAATTGCATATTACAGTGGGTGAATGCCACTGTAATATTATATATTATATTATGTATGTAATAACTCGGCAGGATTAGTTGTAGGTATTGGGGCTTTATCATTAGTGTTCTTTTTTTCCAATTTGTGATTGCCAACGATTCCCAAGGAATTCTCCTTTTTTGTGTTCCTGGCATCTATCTCTGTTCATCATGTTCGTATTCCGTATCTTTTACAACTAAAACAGCACCGATAAGTGGAAAAGAATAACATATCGGTAGGCAGGAAATGATCAGTAAAAAGCACACTTTCTTCACAATAACAAACTACTATATTTTGGTAAACACTTCCATAAATAAAGAGAAATTTTAATATACAATTTTATTACTACAATGATTGGAATTCTCTCAGTTGCAAGTTGAGTTTTCTTGTCGGAACTAATTTGAAAGTTTCTACGCATTATGTCAGCTAATTAATAGTTATTTCTGTTTATCTATACTTAGGTATATCCTACTAATACTATAAAGGCGAAAGTTTGTGTGTATGTTTGTTACTGCTTTACACTCAAACGGCTACACCGACTTCGATAAAATTTGGTACACTTTAGGTCCCGGAATAACACATATGCTACTTTTCATCATCATCATCATCATCATCATCAATCATCACGTGTTTTGAAACCGCGGGGCGCAGTTAGTATATTTTATTATATTTTTATTTTATTTATTTACATAATCCAACAGCGTCGCATTAAACACGTATGTAGTAAATCTAAGCTTAAGTATGGCCAAAATAGGATTACACATATTACTAAAATTATATGACAAACGTTGTGTTTACAGTGCTCGTAAGTATAAAAACAAATAACCGTGTATGTTTTTATGTCAGGAGGCTGGTAGTAGAGTGGAGGGTTGTGTGTGTGGGGATGTGAGAGAGGGTGAGTGTATAGTGAGTGTATAAACACGTGAAAATTACGAGAACGTCTCTTACAGTCTTTTGAACTATTAAGTGTGGAAAAGGTCAAAGCCACCTGACGACAGAGACATTAAGATCAACGACATCGCAATAATAATAATTACACATAAATACAGTGCGATAAATACATTGTTGAGGCAATTTGCACATGTCTCTACGTCAATAGACGAATGATTTCAACATCGTCTGCCTACCTTTATCCAAGGTGAATGGGGTCTAATGGAGGTGAATAGCGATCCACATAATTATGTGCTAGTTTGGCATAGTTTTAGGCGCTGTAATAAACAATCAAAGCTCCATCTTTAAACTTACGCTGACGTTGACGCCTAAAGCGGAGAGTTTAAAAAGCTAGATTTTTGACGTGATAACGTTTTATAAATTGATGAATACCAGCAACACTCATGAAAAATAGTAACGTTCCGCGTAAAGTTCTACCTGAGTTTTGTATTACATAAAATAATCAAAGTCAAAGTCATAAATGATTATGACGTTATCACGTAAATCTATCGTCCGTAAACCGACTTTACAGACAACCAATTTTTTATCTGATTCTTTCGGTTGATTTACTAATTTAGTATGTTGTACGAATAAATATGTTACATTGGCATTGACATGGTTATTTTCAGTGAAAACAAGTCTAATACCTTGCCATATTTACCAGGAGCCAATTACAATGAAAAATACATTTAGAACGAATTGAGTTCCGTAGTTTCCGGGTATCTTTGTAATCTACCTGTTGAATGTGATGCTCAAGGGTTGGACGTAGGTATTCCCGACAACTAGAAGCTTAGGAAACAGAAATCGATAGTAGACCGTTGCTACGATACGGCTTCCCGGGAACTCTACTACCTCTCTTGTCATTCCTTGTTGAACGTACAAAACGTATTCAGGTTTTCCATTTTTTTTATTTTACTAGCTTCGCATTTGATGTGAATTAAGTCTAATATTCTTCAAGTTTAGTTGAATCAAGTTGTGATTATAAGTTAAAAACTTATCCCGACAAATCTTACCGTTTCCCCTTTGATTTCGTAAAAGTATAATATACTTTACTGAAACTCTACTTGGAGAATGCGGATAGAAATATAGAAGCGAACATTTCAAAAGTTAGGCCAATTTTTTCCCACATTCTTACAGTCGTGCACTTTCACGGACAATTGACGGTTAACAATCCACCATTTCTGTTTACACACACCCGAAGGAACATTATTTTTGGAAAATGTTACAAAAATGTAAATCTCCACCAAAACTTCCCGCCACAATCTATGTCAATGTTATAGGCGTCGCATATTTTATATTATCGAAAAGTGTTTAATATGTATGTAGATTAATTTGATGTTCAAATAAATAAAAAAACAAATCGATTCATACATATTGTGTTAAGTAACGTGGCATTGTTTTGGGCGCGCGTGTGTTGAATGGTTTTATCGTGGGCTACCGTGACACGGCTACAGAAACGTGCTATGAAAGTTTTCCTCGGTTAGTACACCGACGCGACGTCGGACTTACCCCTATCTACCTTGTTTAATGGATTAGTCGCTGTTAGGGTATAAATCAATGTGTTTTGCTTCCAATGAGTTTTTCGATGGCAGTTTCTAATATTATAAAGGTGAATGTTTGTATCTACATAATATGTGTGTATATGTTTGTTACTACTTCACGCTCAAACGGCTACACCGATTTTGATGAAACTTGGTATGGAGATAAACCCGGGAGTTATTCCGGCCACATAGGCTACTTTTCATCCCGAAAATAATTGCTGTTCCCGTGGGATAAGCAAATAATTTAAAAACCTTTTCTTACTAATTCACGTTCAAACGGCTGTACCGGTTTCGATTAAATTTGGTATGGAGATAGATTAGACTGTGGAATAACACAAAGCTACATTTATCCTGGAAAAAGTATAGTTCCCGTGGAATAATTTATGTAGCGGTAAAACAGTCATCCACGCGGGTGAAACCGCGGGGCGCAGCTAGTGGTATATATAGGAAAATATAAAAAAGAACAAAGTAGAACCTTTCAATTTTTTTCGTCTTTACCTGCCATAGGCACCTACTTCATGTTCCCACTCAACTTCATCACTGGCTGCCTCAGTACTCGCACCTATCCCATGTTATGTATCCATGATATGTACAATCCTGGAGTCTTCAAGTCGCGAGTGAATAGGTACCTTCTAGGTTTGCGTGCTAAATCCTAGACAGCGTCATCACTTAACATCAGGAATGCATATTTAAAAAACCTTTTTAAATATGCATAGGAATTATTCTACACTACACACAGGCCCTAATTCTGTTTATCACTCGGACTAGCTGTAATTCCCTAAATTCTCCAAAGTGACATAGATCGTATTGTATTTACGCTTGAATTCAAATTCGTATAACTCCATGCAAGGCCGTCACTAATATTAGAGGAGTTTTATTCGTAATATTAGCGTAGTTATTTATAAGTATCGTACTTATTTAGACTTTATCGTAACCGTATAAGAACTTATTTTACTTATCTTATTTTCCAGAATTGTAGTTTAGTTTAGTTGAACAAGCGAATCACTACCAAGTACCACAGTCTACCTATATATTATTCGACCTTCCTCTGTCTATGTACCATCATCCATAGTTATGCTCTTACTCTTTTCTAAACACCACCGGAAGCTCAAGCCGTTGTCGGATATCGAGCCAGTGTCCGTCAGTTTGACAGTCGACGCTCCCCCCACTGAGCTATCATCGCTTCAAATCCTTTGCATCACTTCACGCCTTACGACAAGGAAAAGAGATGAAATTCAAAGAAAATACTAGGTTGTTCTTGCTAACTACTTAAACAAAGAAACCGCTAATTAGCGGAAAGTTAGGTACAAATGCCTGGTCGTGAGGTTTCTGACCTCTGACCTTCAATGGAATGAAGGTCAGTCAACTATTTATCTTTCAATTTTATACACGCGGAAGTTAACAATATAACGATGACGTCATCATTATGTACCTTTTATAGTATAGTGGACGTTCGTAATACTACGGTACCATGCATGATACACTATGAATAATTACAGAAATATCTATGCGTTCTCATCTAGGTACTAATAGATATACTTACTCGTGGCTATAGAGATACAGTGTTCGTATCTGAATGTTTCAGTATATTTATCTTCACAATAATATTATTAATGTCAAAGTTTGGATGGATGGATCTATGGATGGATGTTTATTACTTAATCCAGAACGGCTGAACGGATCTGGATGAAATTTGGCACAGAGATAGACTATAATCTGGAATAGCACATCTTTTATCCGGGTAAAATGCATGGTTCCCTCGGAATTATTGATGTAGCGGGAAAACCGTAATCCACGCGGGTAAAACCGCGAGGCACTACTAGTATTATTTATATTGTAAATATCTATACTTTGTAGTGTTGTACGCTCAAGGGTAGTCAACGAGTAAGGACCCCACCGCAAGTCTATTCGATATAGAATCTACGGCCATAAATGTCATTATACATCTAGGACTAATAAGAAGTTCAACAGTGTCTAAATCCAATGTTTTTCGTTCCAGGTGCACAGGAGTCGGATCTCGTAGTATGGACGTCTTCAACAATGTACTGGAAGTATCTCGCCAGTACTTTATGGGTGTACCGAAGCCAGCGCAGGGAGAAGGTTCCAGTCAACCGGTGTGGCAGGCGCCGCTGCCAGAAGAGGGAGCCCCAGCGCAGTCTGGGGCACCTGCGCCTTCCTCCAGGCCACCGTCCGCAGCTGCCGCCCCATTAGCTCCTGCCATCACTACGGCAGACTGTCCACCCCCACGCCCGCCTTCGGAACCCATAGAGCCAGAACCGCATATCATCCACAAGGCCACAGTGATGCGCGAAGCGGCGGAGAAACGTCGTGAACTTCCGGAAGTAGACGACGAGGAGGACCCAGCGGGCACGCTATCTCCGCCATCGCACATTATCCGCAAGCCTTCGCGCACGTTGCCATCTCCCGCACCTGCCCCGGCAGCACCAAGCCCATCCCCAGCGCGACCACCATCGACAGCTCCTTTGCCCCCGCCAACGGCTACTGAACCGCTGCCGGATCAATCCGCTCAATATCGTCCATCATTACATCTACCGCAAGCGCCTTCCGTAAGACCTCCAGACCCGTATGCTCCAAGCCGTCCACCAGACCCTTACTCAGCATCTCGCCCACCAGAACAGTTTGCTCGTTATCACTACGAGTCGACCATACCAGATAGTGGTAGAAACTCGCATGGTTCCCTCGCATCACCACAACCTTCGGGGCCGGCACGTCATAGTCCTCGAACCTATGCTAGATTAACGAGCTCGATATCCCAACATGCGGCTTCTAGATTATGCGATGGTGCCCTGCAAAGTTCCACCGGGCACGGGCAGCGCTATGCCACCATTCAAAATTCCATACCTCCAGCGCAACCTCCTCCACCACATAACGATAGAGTCCCGCCGATATATCATCCTCCAACGACACCCTCAACGCAGAGGCTATCAACAGCAGACATGCGCTCGTCGCACGTTTATCCACAACAACTACAACCGCGTAGGGAAACATCACCGTACGCACGGGTATCGTCACACTATGACAGACTGCCTGCTGTCCCTTCTCGGAAATACGATCCACAGCAATCCTATCCGGGATATCGACCCGCGCCATCGGCACCACATATTATGTCTAATCATCGAGGGGATGCACAACAGCAACATCAATATAAACACCCTGCAATAGAAACTATGAGTGCGCATTATTCAGCGGGCAGAGCTTCTGATCGCCCTGCAGCATCACTGGCGCCTTCACCTCATGATCCAGTGCGCTTACCGCCAAGAGTAGACTATCCATCAATAACTCGATCTGCTGATGGAAGAAGCGGATATCATTATCCAACTTCATCAATTTCAAGCTCTCGGTTTAGCACAAGTGTACCAGTACAGCCAGTACCGAATTCTACGTTACAACCTAGGACGTCTTATCGTCCAGCGCCTGCACCGAAAACAAGCTATGATTATACACCATCGCATTCCCTCCAAACTTCACCGGCCCGGTCCTCATCAAAGTCTGGCTATGCTAACCAGCAAGCTCGTATGACAGTTTCTGTCACCTCAATTGTAAATCAAATGAATCAATCTAAGCAAAAGCCATCTACTACAAGTAAACAAAAACGTGAATCACCGTTAGACTTGTCTGTGAAGACGGTTAAGAATTCAGCTGATTCTTCAACAACCCAAGATGATGCTGTCGACTCCGCTTCAATGGAAAATAAAACACTTTCTTTGCAAACTCGTCCATCATTGATAAGCAGTAGAAATTCACATATACCCACAACAGGTTATGGAGCAGCTGCTCACAAAGTTGATTTTGCTCCGAACTTTAATCAATACCGAGATAGAAGTGCTATCCATAGATATAGCCCAGTAACTGCATCCGGACATCCACCGATACGATATAATGGCTCTCTTGATGCACGGCGTTCAATATCAGAGCGGCATCCAGTAGAATCTCCTCATCATACTTACCCAGAACAAAGCAAATACAGTATTCCCATAGCTAGACCAGAGTTTGTTCCTAACATTGATCTCACAAGGCCAGTCAATGACCAAAGGCATGTTGACAGTAGAATACGTGATGACAGAAATTTCGTAATTGAAGAAAGAAAGCGACCAGGGGGTCCTCTAACCAGTAACATTCCTGAAAAAATTGTGCGATATGATACTGGAATTACTGACATTCGGATAGAGCGCATGAGTCAGTCACGTGAGCAACATGAACTAATGAGTAGACCTGTATATAGCTATAGAAGTCATAAGCAATTTGAGGCTTTTCAAAATGAACCCAAGAGGACTCCTAGCATATACAGAGACCATCATATGCACGTATCGCACAGTTACCCTTATCCAGCCGATTTACCTAACCGAGAGCCTCCTCCAATAAGTGATTTCCATACACGTCACCACGAAGGAAACCCGATAAGTAATCGTCATCATATTATTCCAAAAATTCCAAACCATAGGGATGGACCACACCATCTGGATTTGCCAAGTAGAGTACCTGCAAAGCAAAGCGTGTTGAGTATTCTAAGAAATAGCTTGGAAACCAAGCAAACTGGCTATGTAGATCCTGTTAGAAACATCAAGCCTGATATCATTATTATCGATGATGCCGATGATCCTGCGAATGAAATAACAGATCTTACAAAAGAAAATGATTTACTAGCTGATACGAATTCTGTAATCAAACCCTTCCTACCGCTTCAAACCACACCAGGGTTGGGGCATCATATTCAAATGCCTAAAGCGGTAGACTCTATCCCTAAAGATTCAGATTATCAAGAGTATGAAAATGCTGATGTTAAACGAACATCTCCTGAAAATGATGTAGCATCTAGAATAAGAACAAAAGCTGAATTAAAAGTTATGCCGCCATCAGAAGATAGCTCATTAAAAGAAATTAAATCAACCGTAACAAGTGATAACGACAATGTAAAACTACTACCTAAATCTCAGAAACAGCATCTTTTCAATCAGATAAGAGAAGATCTTCGGTTAGAATCTGTTATCAAATGTGAAAAACCATCTGGAGTGCCTCTACCTGAGGTGAAAGCTGAACCAATGAATATAGATGAAATCGAAAGAGATGCTATATCAATAAAGACCGAAATAATTACTGATAATGTTGAGACTGATTGCTCTGAAATCGCAAATGAAACGCCCGAAGATTTAGTTTGGGCTATTGCGTGTGATAGTTTTATGGAACAGCTAATGTCTGGATGTCACAAGAAGAAAGCCCTTAGAAGGGGAAAGGATATGATCGAAAATGAAACTGAGGATAAAATTGTAAATACAGAAAATATTGAATCTGAGGAACCTAAATCAGATAATTCAGTTCAATGCTCTGAGGTAAATGTATCAATACCAACAGATGTAGTTATTAAACAAGAACCTATAGACGAAGATGACATAAAAATTGAAGATCCGCTTATTTCGTCTATGGTCTCCGAAATAGATAACAATGAAGATTTGCCTATAGCATCGTTAGCTCCAAAAATGGTAGAAAGAGATTGTAACCCAATGGATATAACTGTTCCAGAAAATGGAAAAAATGAAGGTATATCAACTGTTATGTTAGTTTCAAATGTAGAAGAAAGTGGTCATACTCCGATTTCGGCAACAACATTAGAAACTCTAGAGAGAAAACCAGATACTAACATTGATACACAAAATATTTTGTCGGTAGGAGAAAAAAATAAAAAAATCGAGCTAAAGGTGGAGCAACCAGAAAAACAAGTAAATGAAAAAAAAATAAAAAATGAGGTTAGTAAATTGAAATGTAAAGTCAAAGTTAAATCCGAGAATTCTACATCACTAGAGATTGCTGCTTCGAAAAGGATAACAAAATTACCCAGAGATAAAAAGATGGACAAATCTAAAATAAAAGATTGTGAAAAAGTTGATTCAATAAAAACTATCATTAAAGAAGAACCAGATTCTACAGATGATGACGAACCGCTTATAAAGAGCAAAATAATTAAAGATAAAGAAAAAAACGACCGTCTGAAATATCAGTTATTAAAAGATTTGTCAGAAAAATCTGCTTATGTAAAACTAGAATTTTGTGACGTCAATAAAAATTCGAGGAAATCTCTGGATGCTGTGAATAAGGAAAAGTTAGAAAAACCTATGAAAGGAAAATTGTTAAGGCAATCTTCGAGATCAAAAGTAAAATCATTATCTATAGATAACGTAAAGATAGAAAAGAAAGAAGTAGATTCTAGTACAGACAGTGATGATGATAGGTGCGTTGCACTTAGGCTTCGCATGCGCAAAAGTATTAAACTGGAAGATAATAATAAAACTTTACCGGTGGTGAAAACTCCTGTCAAATCATCACCCTCAAAGAAATTAGACAACAGTAGCGCAAGTAATAGCTCAACACCTGCCCGAAAATCTGGTTTTGGCGATGGCTCTGACTTCCATCCAGGTTGGGAAGAAGAGTTGTATAGGTATAAACGTTCTCTTCGCATGCCAACAAGACTTATCGCTATTCCAAGAGGACGCTCCGGTGGTCCTTTTGGACGTGGTACAGGAGCATTTTTCGGTCGAGGTACTACATCTCTTCCAGATCTGGACCCAGCTCCTCTTTCACCAGCACCCTCATCAGCTCAGTCAGCAGCAACCGACGATTTATACGCAAGAAGACCTGATAAGCTACATCTGGATAGCGATATGGATTCAAATTCAAGTTGTTCTGCTCCAAACAGACTTCATTATGATTCAGAAGCATCGACATCGACAATTTTCTCATCTTCAAAAACCAAGAAAAAAGGCAGTTCTATAGTCGACGTCTTAATTCAAAAATGTGGAAAAAAAGAAGGCTCAAAGAAGAAATGTAAAGATCGCGATGATAAAACTCCAAAAATCATATCAAAGAATACTGCCGAATTACTCCCAACTCCTAGCTTAGGACTTGTTAATAATAATAATAGTAAAGGGAATCTCAGTGCTAAGAGAGAAAAATTGCTAGAAAATATAAGTTACTTAGGGGCTTTTAGAAAGGAAACCGTCGCTACATTTAGACATACTTTCATCAACAACACAGATGGCCTTATTGGAGCTACAGAAGAGTTTGCACCAGTTGTTTTAAAAACAAGAACTAGAACCGAGAGCAGAGTTCTTAAGCAACGGGCTACTATTAGAGAAGTTTTTGGTGATGAAAGACCGGCATCTGCCCCGCCGACTTCCTGTAGAGATGAAGAATGTTCTGATGATAAAGAAGAACCAATTATTATTAAAAAAGAAATTATTGAACCGGAAATAGAAACGAAGATGAAACTGAAAGCTAAGAAAATAGCAAAGGAGAAATTTAAAAGATCAAGCTCAATAAGAGATGGACTGAGAAGCACCAAGTCCTTAAAAAGAAATGACGCAAAAGGTCGTCTCATGCGTTTGAAAAAAAGAAACAGTATAATGAAATCTCTGAACAATAAACGTATGAAAGAAATGTCAGCTAACAAGCATAAAAACGAGAGCAATATGATACCAGTGGCAGATAAAAGTAAACCCAAAAATGAGAACAGCATTCCGGTTCCTGTCGAAGGAAATATAGAAGGTAAAAAGCGTTTCAAGCGACTTTTTGGCAGAAGGAAATTAAGTTCCGGTTTTGATTATATACGTAAGAAAAAGAAAATTATTCGCAGAGAAGACGGTTGCCCTAAAATTCGCAGACCTATTAAACCAAGTCCAGAATCTGTTCACGATATCCACAAAGAGATAAAGGGATGGTTTATCAACAAAAGCGTAGGAGAAACGCATCTCCACCGTGCTGCCAGACTTGGATATACGGTGAGTGTCATTTGCTCAACTTTAAACCAAGATTTAAAATTAATCATCATTTTAACATTGTTTGCAATATTTCCGGCTTTAGACATTAAACAGCCTTAACTTAAAATTCATAAGACTACCCTTTTTTCGGTTAGTAATAGTAGGTTTAGAAATATTGTAGTGGTTCTGTTGCTCTAACTGAAATTTCGCAACTTCAACTTTTATGTGGTTACGATAAAGTGTAAATTGGTATGAGTCTCATGTATGACGAACTTTAATATTTTTATTAAAGTTCGAGTAGTTTTACTCAAAATAAAGCGTTACGTTATTTGGTGCCAACTAAAACTATCCGCAATTGAATAAAACTCTTTTGATAGTAAACATAACTTTATAAACTGATTCGAACGATTTCGAACTTTTGTATTAATAAAAAAGAGCTTGATTGATTAGAGAATTTAAAAAGCTAATTTCCATTTCCATAAAGTATTTTTTGTTATTGTAGGATTGCGTAGCGTACTGCTTGGAGAAGATGGATGCGGATCCCTCTGCCAAAGATAATGCTGGCTTCACCCCTCTCCACGTTGCGGCGCAGAAGGGCCACGTCAGAATAGCGCGTCTTCTTCTACAGTACGGTGCCAACGTGTCTGCGGCTGCACAAGGCGGAATAAGGTAAAAAATGAAATGATGAACTAATGACGCACATTGCAAGTAGCGTCATTGTTGTAGCTACGAGTAATTTTATTTACTTACTAGCTACGCCGCGCGGCGCCAACCGCATGGCCAACCCCGCAAAAACAATACGCTTTTGCACCATTATTACACTGGAACCAAATTATTTTCCGGAATAAAAATTTCATTCTCTAGCGTACCATCTATATGTTGACCTATCTGTGACAGATAGACAGAGTTACTTTCGCATTTATAATATTTGATGAATCAGACCGTTTAGTTTGGACTGATGTTCAGGTTATCTCTGTAAAACTAACTGTACTCAAAGTTGTATTTCTAACTAACCAATTTATATCCAATGTTAAAATTGATATATAAACTCATATGAGCTTTAACATAATTCAAAACTGACGGAGTTTCATCTCCTATTTTATCCACTACGTTGTATTTTGGAAATTCCATTCCACAAGAATGGAATTTCACTCATCTCATCACTTAACATCAGGTGAGACCGTTGCCAAACGCATGGCAATGCATGGCGGTAGCGTACTCTCCAGAAGTATCTGCTTGGCTAGCTACCACAAGACTCACAATGTATTCAGGTAGAGGAGTCTGCACAGGCCAGTTAAACATTCTAGGTAAAAATGATGTAACAGTTAATTATATTCCTGCATCTTATATAACAGAATATTATAAATTATGCAATCAAATACGTTTATATACCAATAATTCTGCTCGCTATGGGCCTATACATTTTCAACAAACTTTTTTCACGAAATCTTATGCTAGCTACAGTGAAGAAATTAAAGAACATTCTTCATCACCTTTCAGGCCTCTACATGAAGCATGCGAGAACAGCCACGTGGAGGTAATGCGGTTGCTGTTAGCTTACGGTGCTGATCCTCTGCTTGGGACGTACGCTGGGCAGACTCCTGAGGAGCTGACTGAAGGAAACGCTACTAAACTGCTGCAGCTGCATATCGCGGATGTGCAGGGGCACGCCGTGGAGCCTTGGAAGTTCCCGCCTCCTGCTGAAATTATAGGTTAGAAACCAGTCTCTAACAACCATAGTTTTATTTATATTTTGCTCCAAGAATAGGCATTGCAATTCAACAAGGCAATGTTGCTAGCATTGTATGCTGCCAACAGGGAGCGAAAAGGAATATTTAATACTTTACTTTAATACACAGTAAATTTAAAAAACTAGGATTAAATAAAAAAATAAAATAACAAAAGAACATTAGAAGGTGGATACGTAGGTTCTACTGTGCAGGACCTTGAAACTTACCTTAGGATGATTCTGTGTCTTTCACAGTCTCTTCCACTATAAAACACCCTTACAATTTCCCTTCAACTTGGTGGGTTATCTTCAACGACAATGAGAAAAATAGAGAAAGAAAATACAACAAAAGGATAAGGGGAAGGGGGGAAAAACAGATGCAGAGAAATACACCAATTATTGGAGTTTCAAGTATAGACCTGGCGCACAAATAATTTTAGTAGTCCTAAATGAAAATTACTCTAGTTGTTACTCATCCTAGTTATAATATGGTATATTTCTGTTACTTCCAGATCGTGACGAGCTTGGCTGCGACCCCCTAGCCTCGCCCCCTCCTGCTTCCCCTCCCCCACCGCCGGACGCTACCATCGAGATCCAGTGCACGGAGGCTCCACTGCCTCCCTTCTATAGCCTGCGGACCGCGCCCGGCCAGCCGGCGGACGGCTTGTGGTGTCTCTTGCAGGACATCACTAACTTATTGCAGGTTGGTTTAAGTTTGACACTTTTACTATATTACTTCAGTTGACTAAAAGAACTACAATCTGTTGGAGGAGTACCATATCACAGGTTTTTGCCAATACTCGCCATGCTGCAGGCGGGCAGGTTGGCGAGCGCAGTGCTGCCCACCTTCTGGTATGTGGTCCTTTAGCCGCCTCTTACGGTACCCGCGGGAAGAGATAGGGGAGTACTATTCGAGGCCGGTACCACCACGCGTAAACCGCGTGGTAAACTGTTCTTAGTTTAGAAGAAACAGAGATTTACAGGCAGAGAGACGCGAACATACATTCTCTTTTGTACTACGAGTATGTACAACTAGAATAGTTAAGATAGACTAATATAATCATTATTATTACATTACGTTTCATGCGCTCGTGTCAGAGTACGAGTGCATTCTGGTTCATATTACAGTTCAATTAGTAAGCACTAATTGGAGAGTTTTAACTCGTTAGACAGATGTTTAACTTTCAAATACGGTGTTGATTAATGGTTACTTTTATAAACCTTAGAGCTTATCGTCGTTTTGATTCTATTATTATAAAATATATATAATATATTCCAGATAAAGTCAAAAGAGAGTCTACTGAAGCAGATTCACTGCGGTTCCGGCTCACCTAAAGAACTACTTCGCGAGATCCGCACCCAGGAGTTCTTGGAGCGGGCGCAATGCCACCAGCTGCTCTGTGCCGGAGAGAAAGTCAACGTTAGGGCGTCCAAAGTGGCTCTCGTCAGGGTGACCGACAAACTTAGGCAACTTCTCAAAATAGAGACCGTACTCGTCAGCTGACATTAAAGAACCCTTTTTAGTTCGTTATTTATTTCAGAGTATGCTTAATGATTTTTATTCTCATTATAATACACATTAATTATGGTCATGCATTGGTCATCGATTTAATCAGTTCAGAATTATTCTGCTTGGGAAGCTTCACCCAACTAAGGATTCTTGCGTTAATTTTGTAAACGGGAAAAGAGGGAGGTGTCTTTTGGTCTAATATCTGATTGAATGATTAACTCACAGCTGAAAGAGCTTGAATTTAAATCTTTTTTTTATCGGATAGACTATGAACACTTGAATAGGCTTCTTTAGCCCTTACTCTGGATTCGCCAGTGAAAACAATTTTTCATGTCATTGTGCATAGCATACACCCAAGTATGCGATACACGCATACTACGAATGATACAGGTTTTGATGTATACCTTATCTGGTTTCATACATATAAAAATAAGTGTTTATTTTAAAATGTGGTAAACTCGATGGACCTAGAGATGGTGACAAGTCACATACCACATATGACGCAGGCGTACGCAAACTATATAATGATGCATATCATATCTGAATTCATGCATGTTATGCTGATGAGAAATCCGACGGAAGTAGAGATGCAGACGGCTCAATCGAGATCTTGATACACAGCTCGACTGATTTTATTTATCGTAATATAAACGCGTATCTCATCTCATGTAAAACCAATATTAAACAATATTTGTCTATGAGACTGTGTAACTTTAGGCAGCCATACATAATCAATGTTAGTTTAATTCAAAAGATATGTAGACGTGTGATGTGAATACCGTTCGAACAATTTGTAAATATTCAATTTGTAAATACCTTATTTTTATTTATGCATATAAATAAATGTCGCTTTAAATGTATGATATTTTATGGGTGCTATTTAACGTCGGTGAATGGTGTATTGGATAAGTTTAAAGTAAGAGAGTGCAGTTTCGGAGCGACCATTGCTTGTGGTAGTTCTCGTAGATAAGTAGGTTCTAGTAAAATTATAAAGAGACATAGTTACCACTATCTAAATTAAGGAATTAATGTATTCTTACATAGTGTGTGTGCAATAGTATACGTGTTTGGGAGGCGTAGTTAATTTGTATCGATGTGGGCTGCGAGCACGGGTCGCGGTGAACTCCGTCGCCTAGATAGAGTGACAGAGAACAGGTGACAGGGTTGTAGACGCCTTAATACGCATCAATTGTACTTAAGTCATCGAAATAAGTACAATTCGCGTTTAGAACGAATACCTACTTTTGGATATTATTTGTCAAGTGTAATCTGTAAGTGTGGAAATATCAAAAATATATATACATGCATCACTGTAAACTGTTATACTTTGAGATTATGCTAGGTAGTACTTTCTTTACAAACTACCCTCACCTTTTTTTGTTTATTGTTATGTTTGAAATATATCTTCCCGAAATATTAAGTTTATTATATCATTGTGCAATTGTTACTTGTGTAACAAGTAATGTTATTATTATTTGTGAGAAAATTATCGAATCGTAATATGCATATCGCAAACAAAAGTTGTGGATGAGACCTTGTTAACATTTTATTTTTTAATTTATTTTGTGTCGTGACCACAGAATAACGAATTATCTTTTGATGAAAGATGTTATTGGACGGCACAGATATAAATCAATTGAGTACTTTATTTAGAAACATACCAAGTGTATAGTATTTTTGATCCCTTTATGTAAGCCTTTTATATCGTCCTTTGAATCAGGTTCCGCCCTATATCTGAACTTATAATTTTATTTGAGTAAAGATTCGAAGAAGTAAGTACATATTTAACTGTGATGAAATATTATTAGGCGAAAAATCTTGAGCTCGGAAAGGAACGAAAAATTATGTAATGATTTTGGAATAATTATTGTAACTAACCAATTTAGTTAATAGATAAGTGTATCTGTATTTTGAATGAAAACAGTAGGTTTGTAAATTTGTTTAGTAATAATTGCATTATCTTAAGTATTATTAAATTACTATTGATACATATTTCTTGTTGATAAAATTGATAACTGCAGAATAAAAATGTGAACAATTATTAACAATTTCATTTTTTCCTTCCTTTACAATTTAAAGTTCCAAGTTCCAATTACAATCCATAGTAAACGTGCAAGGTATCGTAGTATGTCCCGCCGTTGTTCGAGTCTTTTCCGTTTCCCCTCCGTATTTATGTCGTTGCAGTTCCTAAGGCCTTTACGGTAGAGGAGATAGTCTTCCCTCCCATGTTCACCAGGTGGCGCGCCGGTGGTTCGTTGTTGGCATAGATAATACCTATCATTGGCCATAGATCACATAGATGATACCTAGTCATTGGCGTCGAGAGTTTCGTGTCGTGTACACGTAATGCTGCTAGCGTTCAATAATGATTGAATATAAAGCAATAAAGTTACAAAATACAAAAATAAAGTTTTAAAAAATATATGATCGTTGTAGTCTTATGAAATCTTTTTCAAAAGATGTGGTTTTCGTTATTTAATTGATAGTAATGTGTAGTGACGAGCGTGATCTATCGTGTCTTTCGTGGATTTATTTTTTAGAGGTAGAAGGTGATATTTTCGCGCAATGACTGACCGGTTGGCGCAGTTGGTAGCACTCTGCCTTCAGAGCCGCTGGTCCCGGGTTCGATTCCCGGACAGGTCAAACATTTGTGTGTATGAACATGTCTGTTTGACCTGTGTCTGGGTGTATATATGTATATAAGTATATATATATCAGTCATCGGTCTGCCATAGTACAGGCTCTGCCTAGTTTGGGACCTAAAGACCTTGTGTGAATATTAATAAATAAAATTTAAAAAAAAATGCAACGGGGTCAGCGTAAACGGAAATGCAGGCAGGCAGGGTTAAATGATCACGTAAGGCAAGCAAGGTAAGCTTAATTAACAGTTCAGTGAAATTCTTAACTTCTTAGCATGCATAACTTATGCACCCAACTCCGGGTTGCTATCTTTGCGGATTCAATTACGAGTCTGTTGAAAACTACAAAGAAAGCGAGATTTAGTAAACGTAGCACGTATCGGGACTGCCTTTCTTATTTTATTTGACTGTGAATCTCAGTGCCCACTATATTGGTAATGCCTCGCCTGAGCGTTTACAATTATTAAACTCTTTATAACAATTTTAAGAACATTGAACATGTCCTCTATCTAACACTCTGCCGGTCTTTGTTGAATTAGAAATAAATGACAATCTTAAACAATTTGAAAATAAATAATTTTGTTGCAACCCACCAACACAATATGATCATGCAAAGTGACGCTTTGAAGGACTATCAGAGTTCACACAATGGATAAGTGATGGCGTAAACACTAATGAAAATAAAAGATTTATTAAAATCGTCAAACAAAGTTGAGAGTGGCGCTGAGAGTCTGATCCCATCACATGTAGAAGTCCATGTTATGGCGCTCATATTGAAGTCGCCTAAACCAACCAAGTTGTCTGATGGGTGGTCATTAGTTAGCTCTGATAATTTATTTAGAAAGACGTTTAACTGACTAGCGAAACTATTACCCTGTGATCACACAGGTACAAGGCGCATATGAGGAAACGGTGAATAATGTTATCACAGGTAGATTTAATTTGTAGCGATATCCACCTATCTTCAGCGATGGATTGCCAACTGACGTTATCGGACACTACTAGTTCACGGCGTGATGCCACCAAGACCCGTTGAAAGTAGCCTTTGCCTGTGATCTTAGTCAGGTCGTCTGTCCACCTGGTCGGTGGCCGTCCTATGCTGCGTTTGCCAGTCCGTGGTCTCCATTCGAGAACTTTTCGACCCCCGACGGCCATCAGTTCTTCGAGCTATGTGCCCTGCCCACTACCACTTCAACTTGCTAATCCGCTGGGCTATATCGGTGACTTGCGTACTTCTACGGATCTCCTCATTTCGGATTCGATCACGTAGAGAAACCCCGAGCATAGCCCTTCCCATAGAGCTATGGAGGCTCGTTGTGCGACTCTGAGCCTGCTCAAAGCCCATAGTCAGAGACCACGTTTCGGTTCCGTAAGTCATCACTGATAACACACACTGTTCGAAGACCTACGTTTTCAGGAATTGCGGTATTTTGGACGAAAAGACGTCTCGTAGCTTCACGAACGCTGCCCAGTCGAGTTGGATTCGACGATTGGCCTCTTTCTCAAAGTTGGACTTACCTAATTGGACTGTATGTCCTAGGTAGACGTAATGGTCCACAACTTTGAGAATCGAGTTCCCAAACGATATCGGGGCGGGCGCAACATGGGCACTTGACATAATTTTCGTCTTGTCCATGTTTATTTTAAGGCTGAGAAGGCTAAGATTTTGCCATGACCATAATATCGTCGGCAAACCGAAGGTGAGTGATGTACTCGCCGTTGATGTTGATACCGAATCCTTGCCATTGCATTGTTTCGGAGAGATAACGTCTCCCTGTCTCACGCTTCGTTGCAATGGAATCGCCTTCGAAATTTGCTCTTGTACTCGGACCGATATGGTGCCGTTATTGTACAAACACTTCAACACTTCGATATACCGATGGTCAATACGGCACCGCTGGAGAGACTCTAGCACCGCCCACGTCTCGATTGAATTAAAGGCTTTCTCATAGTTCACAAACGCTACACATAAAGGCAAGTTATACTCTTCGGTCTTCTGTATAACTTGCCGAAGTGTATGGATGTGGTCTATGGGTCTGTAACCTTTTAATAAGAATAAAAAAGTTTGAGACACTTTAGAACAAACTAAATTACGATGCGGCCTTAAAAGACAATGCACACAACTAATCCTGTCGTCGTACACTTACGAACTGAGGTTAGGTCAGAGGTTACCAAGTGCCCGAGGTAAATGATGTGTTATGATATGAATTAATAATAATCGCACCTATAACTAACTGATTGTACATGTCGACTCGGATGTCAGGGGCCAGGCCCCCTTGAAAAATAACCCTAGATACGCCAATGGGTCTGTCTGTAATATATTCTGTACATGCATAGATTAGTCAGATAAGTATTAAGTAATTATGTTCTGTGGGTGAGGGCGAGGCATTTTCAAAGTCAAATTTCAATTTAATGTTTTCCGAGATTGTGTCATCAGCAACACTCATGTTTTCGTTAGAACTATTTTCAAATTATGAAAGAGAACTGACGATTTATTAAATTATCGAACTCATGATATTTGCTACGGTAAGGAGTTGTGGTAATACTTACTGATATATAAACAAGTGAATTTTGAATTCTTTTTAAAGGTAGATATCATATTTTTGTTTGTTTTAGCTGGTACGATGCATTTTACTTTGTTACTGTTTGCGGGCCTTGCGGCGATTAGTTCTGTGAGGACGCAAGTATTAGAAACTTCCGGTCAATACAATCCGAGCTATCCGCAGCAGCAAAGTAACCAAAATGGAACAGCGTACCGTCCGAATTCACAGGTACCTTACGGTAGCTTTTCTGTGAACAGCAACGACTACAACCCACAAAGTTCTTTCTATCAAGACAGTGTCTACAACACTGATAACTACAGTGAAAATGACAACGAAGTAAATCCTGAAAATAGTGCCACATATTATGCAGGCTTAGATTATGACGAGAGATACAGGTGTCCACCTAACTGGATCCGGTATAGAGAGTCATGTTATAGGTTTACGAAATCTCCTAATCGCCCAAGAAACGAAGCGCGTAAAATCTGCCAAGCTTTTGAAGCAGACTTAGTTGCTGTAAATAATCCGGAAGAACATGGTTTTATTATCACCAGTCTTATGAAGTTGGATCCACAAAAAGGCATGTGGTACATAGGGGCACATCAACAATCACCTAATTATTGGGCGAATGATGTTGATGGTTCACAGTTGTCTGGGCTTGAAAATGCTTTCTTTGAAGAATCTCATGACTCAATATATAATAGCTATAACCTGTTGCCTCGCGATTACCTTGTATACAAATTCTACCAGGGTCACTGGGGTTTAGCAGCAGTTGAAGGGACTCAATATTTACATTTCATTTGCGAAGGGCAAACACAAAGACTACGCTATCTCATTGAGGAACATAGATCTTTTACTTATGGACTAGACACATTTGACCCAGAAAGAATACCAAGAGGTCCTTATTTCATAAAAGAACCAGTGGATACTATTTATGATCCATTAAAAAACTACCATGTTCAACTAGTTTGTATAGCTGGTGGTTACCCAGCACCTGTCTATAAATGGTTCAGAGAGGACTACCAACTGGACAGTCCAGTTTATACTGAAGTTGATCCACTAGTTGACACTAGGTTTATACTCAGCGGTGGGACATTAATGATTTACAATCCTGACACAGAAAAAGATAATGTCAAGTACCATTGTTCGGCTACAAATAAGTTTGGAACCATTCGCTCAGAGTCAGTTCGGTTATCATTTGGATTCATTAGAGAATTCAACCAAAAAAGATCAATTGAAAATGGCAAAGAGTATTGGGGCAAAGTTATCTATTGTGATCCACCTTCTTATTACCCAGCTGTAAATTTCTTGTGGGCCCGTAACTATTTCCCTAACCTTGTTGAAGAGGACAAGCGTGTGTTTGTCTCATATGATGGAGGCCTTTACTTCTCTGCTTTGGAAAACATTGATAGAGGAAATTACAGTTGTAATGTGATGAGTAAAGTATCTGATGCTGGACGTAATGGACCATTTTTCCCCTTATTTGTTTATCCAAATTCTGATTACCAGCAACTTAAATTCCCTAATAATTTTCCAAAAGTATTTCCAGAAGCACCTGTTGTAGGCCAGGAAGTGAGATTAGAATGTGTTTCATTTGGGTATCCAGTGCCTGCATATAATTGGACAAGGATCAATAGTACAGTGCCTAGGAAGGCTCATTACAGCAGCTATAACCGAGTATTAACGATTCCTAATGTTGGTGTTGAAGATGAGGGTGAATATGTATGTGATGTCCGCAATGATAGAGCTCACATCTACAACAGTGTCTTTCTGAAAGTACAAGCGAAACCTAACTTCACTATTGCATTAGAGGATAAGCACATGGACAACAAAGGGGAGCTGCATTGGAACTGCGAAGCATTTGGCATACCTGATGTTAATTACACATGGTGGAGGAATGGTCAGAAACTTTCTATGGACTCTTTACTACCAGATGAACGAGACCGTTATGTAATCCAAGATAATGTATTGATAATAAAGTTCTTAGATCCTACTAAAGATCCTGGAATGTACCAATGTGAAGCAAAGAATCAATTAAAGTCCAGTTATTCAAGTGCGCAACTTCGTGTCCTGTCATTAAAGCCTTCTTTTAAAAAGAAACCTCTAGAATCTGAAACCTATGGATCTGAAGGAGGAAATGTGACATTGAGATGTAATCCAGAAGCAGCTCCCAGACCAACATTCACTTGGAAGAAAGACAATGTTGTAATTGGTGCTGGTGGTAAAAGGTTTATCACAGAAACTGGTAATCTAATTATTCGTCAGCTCTCTAGAGATGATGAAGGGCTCTACACATGTGTGGCTAAAAACCAGTATGGAACTGATGAAAGCAGAGGACGTCTTATAGTTTTACGTGCTCCTCGATTCCTCCAGCGTTTACCACCACGAATCACTACTCAAGTAGGTGAAGTAATTTTTATGCACTGCAATGCTGAAATTGATCCTGTCTTGGATACTGCATATCTTTGGAACCACAATGGCATGCGGATTAAAGACTCTGCAGATATTTATGCTGATAGAAGAATCAAGGTTGAGGGTGGTGAGCTCACGATTTTTAATGTAAGTCTTTCTGATGTAGGAGACTATGAGTGCATTGTGAAGTCTGCTATTGGACGAATCTCATCGCACATGATGTTACGCATTGAAGGTCCACCAGGGCCACCAGGAGGTGTTCACATTTTAAATATTCAACGTTCTGAAGTGACCCTTGAATGGACAGACAGCAATCCGAATGGCCGGCCTATCTCCAGCTACATTGTAACAGGGCGCAATCAATGGGATGTTAGTTGGTCTACTATTATGGATGACATAGCCAATGTCATGGAGATTGACCGTTACAATGGCAGGAAGCGTACTACGTTAGTGACAACTTTACTTCCTGGAGCAATTTATGAATTTAGAGTTCAGGCAGTGAATCAGTTAGGTGCTGGCCAACCATCTGCACCTAGTCCCCAGTTTGCAACTCCAACCGACAAACCTTACCATGCTCCATTTAAGGTTGGCGGTGGTGGCGGGAAAACGGGCGATTTGCAAATTACCTGGGAGCCATTACCGCGATCTCTTCAAAATGGTCCAGGAATACATTACAAGATTTTCTGGCGTCGCAATAGTACAGAAGTCGAGTTTCAGTCGTTGTTGCTCAAGAAATATGGGAATATAGGCCAGTATGTCGTTCATATTTCGCAGACATATTTCTATACGCCTTACGACGTTAAGGTGCAAGCTTTTAACAATGAAGGTGCTGGCCCTGAGAGTGAAATCGTGACGGTATATTCCGCTGAAGATATGCCTCAAGTGGCACCGCAGTTGGTTTTCGCCAGATCATTCAACTCCACGTCCCTGAATGTAACGTGGAATCCCATTGATCAGTCTCGTGAGAGGCTACGCGGAAAACTCATTGGTCATCGTCTTAAGTATTGGAAGCAAGCGAATAAGGAAGAAGAGTGTATTTACTATTTGTCGAGAACTACGAGGAACTGGGCATTGATTGTAGGTCTGGAGCCTGATACATACTATTTTGTCAAAGTAAGTTACATGCTTCTTGATGGTATTAGTTTGAAAAACAAGTACAGTTAATAAATATGTGGTTATTATGCAGGTCATGGCATTCAACTCTGCAGGCGAAGGTCCCGAGAGCGAACGATACCTGGAGCGCACATTCCGGAAAGCGCCGCAAAAACCACCAGCTTCCGTCAATGTATGGGCCTACAACCCGACCACAGTGCGCGTGGTTTGGCGGTACGTGCAACCCACCGACGAGGAAGAACCCTTGCTTGGTTATAAGGTATGTATTCATAAATGTAGTGTGCATATTCAGGCCAATATGTTCTCAATTGCTAATTGTGTGCATTGTAATCCACAAACATTTGTGTGCATGAACATGTCTGTTTGACCTGTGTCTGGGTGTGTATGTATGTATGTATGTATATAAGTATATATATCAGTCATCAGGTCACCATAGCACAGGCTCTGCCTAGTTTGGGACCTGAAGACCTTGTGTGAATGTTAATAAATAAATAAATTGCTGAGACACGGGCATTCCTCTCAGAGAGGGTTGCCGGATAGGTTAGTGACCAGCCCAATGTCGGGGTATTCAGGCTTTGTTTTATACTGTATAGATCTAGCGTTTGACCACTATCTCACTTGATGGTCAGTGACGATGTGGTCGAAGATGTTATCACGCTAGTGCAGAAGGCTCAAGGCTGCCCAAGAGCCTCCGACATAGCCTAACGGCTTTTATCCTCAGACTTGAGGTTATATACAAAATTATCTCTATATACCCTCCATAGCATGGAAGTGCGACGTAGGAAATGCAACAGACATGCTTAACACAGTTCATCTGCTAAGATTGCATGAGTAAATTCACGGGAACCATACATTTCCCAGGGCAAAAGTAGCCTATGCCCTTCTCCAAGGTCCCATCTATCTCTGTACCAAATATTACCTAAATTGGTGTAACTGTCCACGCGTGATGCCGTGACCAAGGGAAATAGCGATTCCTTTTGTACATAGACTATTAAATTATAGACTTATATTTAAAAACTGAAACAAGTATTATAACTAATATATTATAATCAATACTTTAAGGCTAGATTATTTTTTTATAAATCTAGGAGGTCGCTTTAAGCAGAAACACAGGCAATGAGCCTAGTTCAGCGACAGATAACCCATAAAATTTATTTGTGTAAATATATATTATTATATAACATTTATTTGTATAAAATGTATAAATGTGCACTTATTTAAATAAATTGAATTGAATTGAATTTGAACTAAATACTATATTGTACCTGATCCCCATCACTCGGCATGAGCTACTTATTTATAAAGCGTCATTATTCTTGTAGAAAACTAAGCACAATTTGATGAGTTTCTCTACTCAAATCACCTGTCAGGTTAGCTTGATCTTCTTGATCTCTATATTCTCATTAATTCTCATTTGTAGAGTTGATGTTTACTCTAAAGCGTAATTTCAGCTTTTGGGTTTAAAATTACTTTTTATTCATGAACAACAAATAAAATGCAATGTTCTTTTGTAAGGTACGTGTATGGGAGATAGACCAGGACATGAGCACTGCCAATGACACCCTGGTACAAGTGGAGCACAAGCTGGAAGCATATGTGCCCAACCTCATGCCAGGTAAGACATACAACATGCGTGTGCTGGCCTACTCGAACGGAGGCGATGGAAGGATGTCCTCCCCTGCGATTACGTTCCAAATGGGTGACTACCACAGTGACGCCTATGGGTACAGTGCTAGATCTGCAGGATTTACTACCGACAAATTGGGATGTGTCACTATTGGAACTTTAGTTATTGTCTACGTATACAATTGGTGTTCTTGATAGTTTTGCTATAAGTGTTTAGACTAAGTGATGATTGTTTTGTGATGTCTGGCACACTGGTGTGTCTGTAAGACCCAGCATGACAACATTCCATTTTCTTTGTGGCAGCTGGTTGTGACAATTATTCAGCCAATTTTCTTCTATGTACCTAAGTTTAATATTTTACAATTTTAATTGACGGTAGTCAGTACATCACAGTATATATAACAGTATTTTACAAAAAAGGGAATGGGTATATCAATCAAAAGCTTCACTAGTTTTGCTCCGTGGCGTTGACGTCACACTTGAACTGCTTACAAATTCATTAATACTGTAGAAAATGTTTTCAATAAGCCACTGTTTTAGCTTTATTTTAAATGCATTCATGCTCACTGTTTCCGTCACAACTGTTGGCAAACGGTTGTAGACAGTCGGCCCCGTGACACGAGTCAACCTCCCCGATTTCGTTATCACACTGACTTTGTAGTCCAGGTTTAAATCCACACTTAGTCCACGTTTTGTAATAAAGCAGAGAATGTTTAGGCTACTGGCTCTCAAGGAATGCTGCCTAAACACATTATGTTTTGGTGACAGTTTTTCAAAATTGATGGTGGTAGCTAGTCAGACAGGACCAGACCATGACCATGCTGTGGATTTAATAACGGTATTGTTTTCACCATAAGCTCTTGATGGGAATCGAACCAGTTGACGTTTATATACATTTTAATGAAGTTTCATAGCAAATTCGCCTTCGTATTGAGAAAATAAAACTTGAAGGGGAGACCCCTTCAAGTTTTATTTTCTCAAAACGTAGCGTCAGACAAATCCACTTTCGCATTTATAACGTATGTAATTTAGGCAATGTTTACTGCAGATTTTATCAGGTACATTTTCTGAGTCTAAGACAGAATACTTGTCAGAGAAATTGGGGCGAAGCCAAATGAAATTCTTTATTTACTAAGTAGAATATTACAGCAAGCATGGTGGTAAATATAAATTATGTCGAGATCATTCTTCCATTATAATTGTGTGCAAACATTAAACATTACATAAAAAATAGCAATGAAATATTCATGTAAAAAATTAAAAGTTGCAAGCGAGTAATTTTGCCATATTGACTGCACACTAATTATTATTTGGGATTATCATATCCGGGGTTTTATTTCGTAACTTCTCATGCTACGTTTTAGATAATGTCCCTCCGAGAAATAAATTACTCCTGGGAGCTAAGGAATTTGATTAGTTTATATGAGAAATTAGGGCTAAGCGAATGAGCTGGCCTTATTGACAGTGGACTAATTATTATTTGGAATTCTCTTGGCCGGGGTTTTATTTCGTAATTGTTAGTTTTAAGATACTGTCTCTCCGAGAAATAAATTATTTCTGGCAGTCAAAGGGTTTGATTACTATGTACATTGGATACCGTTTCATTTTGCCACTTTCTCGGGTCATCAAAACTGCCCTTTTTCGCAAAATAGTGTAAAATGTGTTACAGTGTTGTATCAGTTAGAACATCATCTTATACATAATACTTATTTTATTTGAGATGTGTTGGAAATGTATAAGATATTGTTCTGTTAATTTTTTTTTTCCAAATTGACAATAATTAAGGTTGTACGTAGTGATAATCTGAGTGAATTAAAATTGTCTCATATCACATGAATCTCCTAGTTATTAAGAGTTGAAATGCAATATAATCCGAGCCATTTTAAACGATATATGTATATGTGTAATTTTTATTTTGATAATATTATTTTATTTTTGTACCATACGGCACACATTTATAATTCACGAGAGTATTGTACAAGAAACACAGTAATTAATGAACTTTGATCAATCGATTATCAATGGCCCATAATAATATGTACTTGCGTTCTAACTCATAGAGTTAACCTTTAGATCACCAATAAATTATTTTGGGCGCGTTTCATTGCAATTATTTTCTAAATTTTACAAATTATTTCGTTTTTTTGTACATATATTACGTTTCAGACGCAACTAACGTGAACGCAATGAACCGTTAACTTTCTTGCTTGTCATTAAACACTATTTTCTTCATCTTATGTCTGAGGTTTACCTATCGTTGAATTGGTTGACTTTGGTTGTATTAAAAAATACACTGAATGACACCATCGGTACATACTAACGTATAAAGCGATAATAATGAAAGTTATATATGTTTTTTTATTTACGAAAGGCACAACAATGATCAAATCATCGTTCTAGCTAAAGTTTGTGTTCGTCTGAAACGTACACTTAAACTCGAGTGCTTAGTAAGTGTTAAAAAGTGTACTGTTATAATGAAGAAATATTAATTTTAATATTATTTTTTGTAATTGTTTCGGCGAACCCGGCATTTACGTACGGTAGTAAGTTAGAAAATTGTAATAGTTTGGGAAAATTGGAATAAATCAATACAAATGTTATTTACATAGGTAATCAAAAACGTGACAAGATATGCCTTAAATAGATATAATTTTTTTATGTAATGTGTTTACAGTGAAATAATTATTTTATACAAAAAATCATAGTTTTCGTTACGTTTTAAGTAATGTATCCCCTCACCGAAAAGAAACATGGTTTCATTGTAGAAAGATTGTAGCGTATAAGCGCATTCTGGAGCGTAAGTGGGTAACGTACAGTTGGCCAAATATAGGTAAGGTTGTGTCCAGACCTGACGAATGCGCAGCTCGCGCGCAAACTATGCACCGCTCGCGAACGGCGCAGCAGCGGCACCACAGATAACTATGAGCGGCACGCGCTGAGAGCATGGCGTGCACGCGCTGAGAGCGTACCGTGCACGCAAACTGCGGGCGGCACGGTACGCATGCAGCCCCCCCTCTCCCCCGACGCCGTCCTAGGCATGTATTGGATGACCCGCATGACCCCATCGCTGTCGCCTTGTCGCGAGACTGAAAACGTAGTGTAGGTCCATATGTATTTTCTATAAGCTTGGACGTACCTGTTCCGATTGTTGGTACCTACTCTTTTTTACACTATAGATTAACCACGTTTAACCACTCTCACACTGTCACTTGATGGTCATTGACGATGTGGTCGAAGATATTATAACCACAAACTATAATATGATGCTTACGCTGTTATAACGCTAGACCTGGAATGCTTACTGGCTCTCAAGGAATGCTGAATGAACAAACTTTGTTTGGTGACAGTTTTTCAAACTTGAGAGTGGTAGCTAGCCAGGCGGGTACACGAAAGTACCCTACCACCATTCGAACCACTGAGTAGAAAATGTGTTTGGCAATCCTAATAGCGGAAATAACGTAGGTACTATTAGAGTGTAGGAATATTTTATTCACGAGTATCTACTTGCGTACGGTACAGCTTATGCATTCTTTTCCCGAGCTATGATTGCTCGCTGGGTAAGATCGCGCTACGCATCACTCATTCTATTCTATATGGTTTGACTTATATCTAGTTCAATGCAACCAGTTGTGATATGTACCTATTATATTGAGTATGAGTAAAACCAATTTATAGGTTGGACCATTTTATTACACTATATTAATATCTTACACGTGCGTTACATTTTCTTTTTTGCCTTCCTTTTTAAACATTTTGCGTCTACGCTATCTAACAAATCCACAGACTGCTTTCGTTTTAGGATAGGCGACTCTTCCGTTTCCGCTTGTTGAGCGTGCTTTAACGGAAGCAGCCCTACTGCATAAGGGATATCATTTTCTAAATCTGAATTCATAATATCATTTATTGCGGGGGTTTCGTTTTCTTTATTCTCACTGTCACAATCATCCATAATGTTATCCCAAGTCTCTGATTTAATATTCACCGATGGATTAAATTCACTCACAGGTTTTTCGAAATGTGGTTCCGACGTTTCATTACTTCCATGATTTTCATTATTCATTACATCCTCAGCATCATTTCCACAGGGTTCATCATTGATACCTAAATTGTCCCATTGCAAACTGCTTGATGTTATACTGGTGGAAAGATCTGCATCGTTATCATTCGTCGCAGCTTTGTTACGGTCCGCGGCATTCAGTATGTCCACATCAGTATTGGACGAAGAAGGATTGATTTCCTGAGACATCTTACTCTCTATACTCATTAAGTCTTTTATTATTTCTTCTTTCGCTTGAGCAAAAGAATTGCCATCATCGTCGTTTCGCCGGGGAGTAGCTATTAAACAATCTAGATCATCTTTAAACACGTTACTCTGTGGAAGCTGCATACTAAAATCATAACAATCTTCACTCCTTCTCATGGCTTCACTATTCAAAGAGCTAAACTGTTGGCTCAGAGTGTCATTCATTTGAGAACTTTTAGCATCTAAAAGAGCCATATTGAAGTTTGCGTCCAAAGAACTACTAGTTGGACAGAGCTGTTCCATTACTCTTGCATCGGAAAGCTGTTGATCTTGGTAATACTTTTTGACGTCGTCACTCATAGATTTAGTAAAGAATTGCATATCACCATCGATACATGAAAAATCATTTGTGCCCACGTTATCTAAAGAGTTATTATTATCTTGAAGACGATCTAAAACGACATAGCTTTGTTGATCACCAAAAGATTCTAAATTGTCTGTGAGAATATTATTTAGGCTACTCATGGCATCATCGGGACGCTCAAATTGAGTTGTATCCTTATTGTATTCACTGTGGGAGTAGACTTTGTTGTTCAACAGCATTTCTCCCCTTTCGATTGATTTAGATAGGTCATCAATGCTCTTGATTTCGCTGGGATCTGCGACCTTTTCGATGATGTTCGGTTGCTCAATGACTTCGTACTGTATCTCGCTGCTTTGTACCATGTCAAGCAAAACTTGCTCGTTAACGTTTATGTAAGATCCGTCGCCTGATTCAAAAAGTATTGGCAAGTCGGTTGGCAGTCCGGCGCTTTTTAATGCGTTAACGTATTGAGACATAGCCGTGCTGATTCCGTCGCCGTTACTGTCGTTGACAGAATTGGTATTGTTAGTGTTTGAGTAGTTGGAAGGGATATTGTCCGTCATATTGTCTTTAAAAGGGATGTTGGAGACGTTTTGGTTCATATACATGAGGTCATTGTTCAAGTTCATATAACTGTTAGAAGACTCCGGGCCGCAAATGCTGTTGACAGCTTGAGACAATGTCACTCTGTCCATGTAGTCCTAAAAACATACAAATGGTATATTAATTGGAATTCAATCAATCAATGATTTGGATCGGCCAGTCCTTAGACCATCAATAAAGTCTAATGCCCTATTTTAAGATTTAGAGAGATATTTAAGTATGACATATATGACAATATGAGATAGATGGCCAAGTTATTGGAAATAATCATAGTTACATACTTTTTTATCTTTTAGTGATATTTTGATATGTAATCTGTAATTTTAATGTTAAGTTCACCTGCATGTGTCTAGTTTGTAGATGCTTGAGCTGGTGAATAGCTTTCCGCGAGTCTTGTTCCCGGCGAAGCAGTGCTCTCTCAGCAGCGCGACTGAGTGATCCTGGGCCATCCCATCCTCCTGGTCGCTGCAAAACCAGAGTAAAATCTGTTTAGGTTATGATACTCTACAAAAGGAACCCAACTATCCTTATAATGCAATTTTTACTCAGGAAGTTGTAGCAAAGTACTAAACAAAGTCTGACGACAACTGATCGGATAAGCAGCAACTCATTTATGTGTGTCTCTTGGGGGGAGAAGTATTGACCACAATTTACCAGGCTGACAAATGCGGGTTGGCGAACAGGCTGGCCACATAGACCAAATTCGAGGGTGTACTGACCGCCCAAGGGCTTCCAACGTGGCCTAACAAATCGGAACCGACGGCTTCACCTCTGAAACACACCGTTGAATATGCGCCTGTCGCTATGTGACCGCGTAGAGTCACACGCTAGACCGCTGTGTCGTATAGGTTAGAACTTTAAAGTGATGGTGTACGTACCCTTACGGTAGGCCTTCCACGGCGCGGTTTTATCCGCGGTAATTCTGGATATTCCACATTGGCCATGGTGCCGCTGCTGTTGTCTATGTCGAATGGTATGCGAACCAACGTACTCGTATCTTGCTGATAAAGACAAATTAATGCTGTAGAGTGTACCATGGTGAAGGCAGCAATAAATGAATAAACGCCAAGTAGAAGAGAATGCCCAATAGTTCGAAGCACCGTCAGCGTAAGTGTGGGAGTAGTAGATTTATCGATTCCGTATTGGATATCTAATTTAAATTAATATTGGATTCGATAGTATGATTTTTGAGAGTTCAGGTCCGAACTTGGTAATTGGTAATAATTGGCAAGATGTATATTATATAGCCTACGTACTAGCGGACGCCACAGACGTTTTCCTGCATGTCCGACTGCAGCATCATCTGCTGGACTGATTTGTGAATCTAAACCATCCAGGGCGCCACCCAAAGCATACAAAAAAAAACATTCAAATCGGTCCAGACGTTTAGGAAGAATTCAGTGATATACTAACATATACCACTGAATATTATATACAAAGGTGAGATCATTACGATAACTAGGTTTGTAAGGTAACTATCTACAAGATTTGAGTAAAAGCTTACAATTTTATTCGGTCGTCCAAACGGGTCAATCTGTTGACTGGTGCTATTTGCTTGGGGTAATTGCGTATGCGCAGTGTTACTGTGGTCAGTGTTGTCCTAAAACAAATAGCAGTAGGTAATATTCACAATAAATTACTAACCTATAAAAAGTGCATGCCTAGCAAAATAAAACTCAAACCTATCATTGTAAAGGGATAATATTTCGATAACCGCTTCTGCTAAGGTTACATTTGAGCCGAGTGACATGGTAGGTACTGCGGTACCTATTTACTACACGTAGGAAGGGCTCAAATGAGTCTTCAAGAGTTTCTTGCGTGGGTTAAGTTACCCTCATACAGGTAATAACCGACATTCATAGCCATAATGCGGCCCAGAACACGGATGCGCTCAGTTGAAATGCCAACAGCATTACCCTCCTTAACTAGTTGTAATTAAGTACCTACATACATAAAATTCACGTGGTACCTATACCTTGCGATGTGCTCGTGTGTGCGATATACAACTGGAATGTCTTAAAGGGAAATGGTACAGCCGTGACTAAAGAATACTTTTTACTGACCTGGGATTGCTGATCAACAAGCGACTTTGGAGGTCTGTTTATCACCACTGGAGGAGTGAACACCGGAAGTTCACCTGGAAAATTGTTTATTTTAGTTTGCGTCGATCAATATTTCGATAAACGAGTTTTTGCGTGTCAGCACTCAAAAACTCATTCAGCCCTTGCTTGCCCTTTAGCCATTGTAGACAAACCTTTCAAAAAATTTAAAAATCAGACATAATTTGGAGAGTAGTCTGTAGTTTCTTACGTCTTTCCTACACCCTTTTTTATGGACCGGCGCGGGCGCAGCGTACCTAATGAAAGCAGATTTCCACCTGCAGGGACACTCATATTTTGAACAGTTTAGGTCATCTACTCTCGGTTTCAATAAAGATATTTTTTAACTTTATTATTTTTAGGAAATAATTGGCAAAGAAAATCAGTTGATACAGCTATTGAAACCGGCCTCAAGTCTAGAAATGATCGTAGCGCAGTTTATGATAAATCCGATGAGATCGAAAGGTTATCGGGTGAAGTCCACGGATTGTCAGGTATACCTACAACAGTGTTTGAAGTCCACCGACAAGGTGGACAGGTGACCTGACCTGACGCAGTAAGTTGTTGGATGTGGGTCGCATCCGACCGGTCTTTGCGCAGCTTAATGATGGGCCTAGGTCCCTCTTATCGACGTTGTTACTCAAGTACACGACTACAGTAGAACGGATCCAGACTACATTTGGTACGGAAGATTTCATAGACCCTGGAATAACACAGGACACATTTTATTCCTATACCTAGTCACGCCCCGCGTAGGAAGTATTATTTAAAAACTTATAAGAATTATTTATCTACCATAGAATTTTTTAAATTCATTACCAATTTATGAGGCAATGTTTTTAGTAGAATTGAAACCCAGTATTAAAAGATACAACAGCGCCCATGGGCGTTAGGGCGGCTCTAACTAAATCATACAAAAAATGCATGATTGTAATCTACGAACCGACTAGACGTGGTAAATACTGGAAAATTACTCTCTCACAAAATTTTAGTAGGTAGGTACTCTCTGATCCGAAAATTACTCTCCGACCAGTTTCGAGCTTATTTGCAGCTCTTCAACTGGGAGTTATGATAGTGCCAGGCGGCGGGCGCGAGCCTCAGCACGTAACTCGGATTTTCGGATCGGAGAGTACCTACCTACCAAAAATTTGTGTCAGTGTGTGTCAGTAAGTATTATATTATTACCTTTGTGACCGTGGAAATAAAGTTATTCTTATTCTTCTTAATAAGGAGGTAGTTAAAAAGCTATTTGGTCATGAGCGAAACGATACGAAAATGTATCGTGTTGAAGTACCTATAAATAATTTACTATACTCGTATGTTCAAAGGCCTACAATGACAAAAGCATATTACGTCCAAAGTTATTAATGTGTCTCGTATTTATGTCAATACAATGTATGTCAGTGCCAACGTAAATTCTACGTAAACAAAAAATGGAACCGACTTCAACAGTCAACAGTACAACAGTACAACAGTACCATGATGGTCAAAAGTAACTATTATCAAAATATTGTCAGCATGGTACCGACTTGACGATTTATTTCACACTTTTGAGTGTTGGTCAGTTCCATTTTTTGGTATTTTTTTTTTCACCTTTGCTACTCACTGGATCAATTGTCATTGTGTATGTTCACCGATTTCTCCAGCCGCAACTATAATATCATCGACGTATGCGTAGCACTTTTCAGTAATTGGAGTGTAACTCAACCGCTTATGTCCGATTTTGATGAAATTTAAATGGGAACACACGGGAAGCACCAGCTTTCGAATAAAAAAGAACGATCAAAATCGGTTCACCGAGGAGAAAGTTAGGTAACGAACATTTAAAAAAGAAACCTACCTACGTGTCGAATTGACAACCTCCTCCATTTTTGAAGTCAGTTAAAAATTAGAACAAACTTTATGAATATCTAATCATAAGTAGTTATTAAAAATGGGTATATATTACGGGACATTAATTTATGTATCAACAATTGGTAAAATAGCTATGCGTCAATTATTATGTAAGGCTCACCAGTGTTTGCGATGCCTAATCCTTCCTTAGTGACTTTAGAAAGGCCTTTGATCTTGAGGAATTGTGCTGCCGATACCAGTTCGTCTAGGTTTTCTTCTAAACACTGCGTTTTCCCGCAGTACATGAACTCTACCAGACTTTTCAATACGCTAAAGCGCATTTTCAGTATGATTAGAGGTTCTCCCATTTGTTTTTGCAAAACTTCCTATTGCAAATTAAGGAAAATAACATGTGCATTTTTATAAGTTCATAATTAATTAAATAAAAAGTTCACAATTAAATTAATTCTAATAATGGCATAGCTAAACTGATTTTTTTTAAACGTTAGTAGAGAACTCGTCTCGACTGAAGCATGACCGCTATCATTTCGAAAATAAGAAATATGTTGCCGTAGTTTCTTCGTGATAATAACTTTGATGCATAGTCGCAGTGCGTGCAAGTTGCACTTTGATGATACTTGGAATAAATTCAATATTTTCTTGAGTATCTATGGGAGGTATTTTAAAATGACGTTTGTTCATAATATATATTTTCAAAGTACTGAGAATGCATGTTTATGGTATCATGGGTATTTAAATGTGGACTTACCTGAAAATAAGCACTACTAGCAGCGAGCACAGCCTTGTGCACACGCAAAGTGTGAGAACTGCACATCAGCGTCATATCCACTAAAGATTGCATTTGCAGCAATTTTCCAAATCTGGACATTAAATGTTCAGAATAATCTTCATAGTGAAGGCTATACCGTATAGGAGTCATTTCATAAACCTAATTAATTATTAAACTTATATAAATAAACCAAGCTTCCGCATCTAGCAAGCTTTCAAATGACATTGATTCGCTAAATTGTCAATTGAAACAAAAGAAGCGTGAAAAAGATTTTTCAAACATATTTGTTAATTGCCAGTTAAATACTATCCATAGAGTAAAAAGGTAACATGTCATGTAACTAACCTATTTTTGGTAAACTACAATGAAAAACTGTTATTGTTCGAGTATTTAATTCTTTAAAAAATGCAGAAAAAATAGTAAGTAAATGTTAGAAAATGAATTTATTACAAATTTGTATTCATCGTGGATTTTTAATGTAAAGTGCGTTTCACAAAAGGAGCCCCGCGGCAATCAGTGGAACTAACTGCAACATCGAGTGTAACGATAGCGTTTTAATCTGTTAGCAAAGAAACTAGCGCCACCCCCGTGAAACTTCTTTCGTGAAATAGACTATACAGTAACAGACAGTTAATGATTAGAACGTAAAGTTTGAAAAAAAGTACAGCAGATTAGGTTATTTATGGATGTGAACATATCATTCTATCACAGGCTAATTAAGTACTGAAAAATCAGATGTATTATTACAAAATACTTATGTTAGGTACGTAAAATTACAAGAACTATTGAATGCTCGGACATAAATGTACTTAATGTATGGTACTTAATGTGTAATTGAACCGGCAAACGAGCGACGTTCCCTTGTATTTGTGGAATGTATGGGTAGGCATTACGAGTATACTAGGAATGTAATGATTTGTTCATAAGGCACTTGGAACAAATACAGCGAGATCATGGTCAGACGTATTGTTTTATACCAGAGTACGATTGATATTAAAAATTAATTTACGTAATTAATAATAACCACAATAATCATCTCACATACGTTACGGTAGTTACTTTAACTATAAAACCATCAAATAGTTATATAGAATCTAATCACAATTACTATATTTTCACAATTAACACATACTTAAATATATTGTTTTAAGGAAGAATATAGATAGAGCTATAACATAAAATAATGTCAAGTTTCAAAACTAGATTTATAAGATTATCATTTATAATCATGACAAGCGTTTTTAGATACGTGTTATTCAATTATCCACACATCAGTAAGCGTTTAAATACAAATTTGTAACATTTCCAATACTTTTAGTATCCTCTTAGAAATCAGTATCCTATAATTAGCTTTTACGAGATACCCTTACTTCCCTACGACGAAGCTCATAGACGCTGTGCAACAGCCGCTGAGCTTGCGCACTTCACAAAATCCTGTAACATATTCTAATTTATATGATCTGAGATAGAAATAAATATATATTTAATTGTACCCGTTTGCCATGTTTTTCGAGAAAAAAAAAAGATTTAAAAATATATGTCACACAAGTCAATTTAGGCGGGAACGTAACAAAATGTTTACTTTTTGTACACTAACACCTAAACAGCGTACTTATTATCAATTACAAATTTATAAGTATATTTTATTATATATATATCATTACTTTCTACAATATTGTCATACTAATGTGGAATTAAATACTGTGGGTCCTTCCCAGAAAACCGCGAAAGAATAAAGTTACAACCACGTGTTACCTACATATTGTTCGCACAATTAGGTACATATTATGGATCAAACTGAACCCGACACAAGTCATAGTAGTAGGTATCCATAGCTATAAAATGCAATGTTACCATTTTTTAATAAGCTGTTTATTACATAAGATCAGGAAGGTGACATCCAACACATCACCTTCCTACATAGAAAGGCTTATTTAATAAAAATGAAGTGATTACCATAACAGTAGTTAAACAATGCTAGGGTAAATCTGGGAATAACATAATAAAACAAGTTAAATGTAAGAAGACTATCTGGAGACAAAATAAAAAGTTAAATACTTTGAATCAAAGAGAAAATAAATTCCCAACACGTGTAAAGTTTAAATGGGAAGATCACATTGCATAGAGCATTATATAATACAAATATTGACATACTAATTGACAGCATTCGCGTTAAAAATAAAGTGAACATAATAATAATTTATATGTCGGGATATGACGGTCGCCGTGGCGCAGTGGTTAGTGTCAGTGACATGACTTTTGTGTCTCAGGGACCCTGGGTTCGAAGCCCGGCAGGGGCAAACATTTGTGCGATGAGTGTAGGTGTTTGTCCCGGGTCTTGGATGTTTGTGTGCTGTGAATGTGTGTGTCCAAGCCTCCCGCGATACAGGGAATCCTAGTGCGGGGGTTTAAATGTGATGAAAAAAAAATCTTGACGAATTCCAGTTCAAAAAATGTATAATGAAGATACAGGCGACGGAAGCAACTGCTTACCGACTGATCAACATGTTAAAAAATAGTCTGTGTCATAATCATAACAATAAGGCGCGATAAGTAACTATATACGGCGTGAGACTGATTTCTGGATCAGCTTTGTAAAATCCATGCAAGTTCCGAGCAGTTCTAAAACCTGGCTTAAACATGCCAGAGACAACAATGACCGTTCACCTTTGAGGATATCAATGTTCGAACCGTTCACCTAAAGGAGCGTGGCGTGATGCCGTGGTGATGGTATGATTTCACACTAAGCGGTTTTAGAACTGCTCGGAACTTGCATGGATTTTACAAAGCTGATAGTAAGGCCCCTGAAAACAGGACTATATGTCGCACATTTTACATATCCGATTTCTAATTTTATATACATAGGAAGTTTAAGTTTGAATTTTTTATCTGTTCCTGTGTATGTGACAGAGACTAAAGCAATATGGCGTAAGGGGCGCTCATATGAATTTCCTAGTGGGACAGCTTTACGCGCATATTCTTTCATACTACACGGTATCAGATACAAAATATCTGATATGGTAGTAGTATGGTAGTTTGAAGCATACCTACTTATATGTCGCAAACGGCCGACATTTTGGGTCGGTTTGTATGCCTCCGGATGCGATGTCGCCGTAACCGTATCCGAAGTATCCTAGATCTGTGTTTAGGGCAGTGAGACAAAGTTTCGACTTGCGTCCATCTAAGATAATTTTGGGATGTGTATGATGGGAATCTGTCAGTTTGAATAATTTTGTTAATACTTAAAAACTCTGCCACCACTTCTGCAAGAGGGCATTCAAAAAATGTTGCAATAATAATAATACATAGGACTTTTTAAATTACTATTGAAGTAGGTTAAACAATATTTTAGACCTGCCCAAGTCAGGATTCGAAGCGGTCAAATATGAAAAAATATCTATGTTTTATGAGTAATATCATCTTTTATGTAAATTGTTCGATTACTTGTACAAAATAATAATTTTAGATTTTTTGTAAATTCAATATAAGACTAGGTAAAATAAAGTTTCAAATAAGTAAAGATTGCTATATTATGTCTCAGTAAAAGTGCTTCCGTATGTTACGTGTAATGGGAAAGCCTGGGTATTTAATATGGTGTATATAGTACATAGTATGTATGTACTATAAACATCATATTAAATGGATATACTGGACTCTAAATATCTATCCAAAATAACTATCAGATTATAGAGACTGGTAAAAATTGTCAACGTGCACTGCAACTTCACCAGCTAACCTAACCAATCATTTACACGTCTGTACTGTGACGGTATAAGTAGTCACTGTTAATAATGTTTAACGGCAGTTATTAACTTATGTATTATCATTTTGAAAACATCAGAGCCAATGAGTCATTGCGAAACTGGGTCTGAAAGAACTTTATGAACACTTTACTTACATGGGCTTGAGTAGATTTGTACATAGCTTGTAGAAAAAATAGAGATTCACCTTAAAGAGATCGTACCTACAGTGAAACTAGGCCATTGCTAGCGCCCGACAGGATTACTTCAGATCACATAATATTATTAGTCAGTATTCATAAGATCATTAACATACGGGAAATAATCAAGAATAAATTAATTGTTAGTTTTTATATTAATTAATAGTACTTTTCCCTGTCACTGAGCAATGGTCTGTTTCAGTGGCAGATTACATTACAGCTAATATTAAAAGCGAATACAATATTTACACCAGCAGACGTCGGTCACACCTCGAATTAGTACTTATATAATATACACATTAAATTTGTTCATTATTAAAAAAGATATCACTCATTAGAGAGTCCATTTAACTGTCGATTATTCTGAGGAATTCCTCCGGAGAGATGTGGACGTGTTCAGGCGTCGTATCGGTTGCGTTGGGGACGGAGTGTTTCAGCTCGCCGAACGTGTAAGTAGTACGTTTCTTGGGGCCTCGCGGGAGGCCGCTGGTGTTGCCCACTGCACCCGGTAGCGACGCCTCGCAGTCGAGGCTGGCGCGCTTGTTCCAACAGAACTGCTGCCGCGGCTCTGCGCCCGCAGACATCGGCATCGCCAGACGTACACGAGACCGACACAACTCGTTGTCGCTCATCTGTCGCTTCAGCTTGTCCTTGCCTACGACAAGTTGAAACCCTCTCGAACCATCTTGCGGCTTGGCTAGCTCGACCTCGCTGAGCTGGCGCTTCAGTTTCGATGAGCAATCGACGGGGCTCGACCGCTGGGGTCTATCGACTAGACTGTTCTGGCGCGAACTTCTCCCGCCACCATGCCTGGATCCGCCGCCCTTCAGCAACGTCGTGTCGTGACGACTGCTCGACGAAGAGCTGCTAGTGTTCGTATTGATCGTCCCTACTTTGTTTCCGTTAGTACTTCTGAGCGATTCGATCACGCTGTAGAAGTGTTCAATATCTGACGTGCTATTGTTTCTCGACCTGCTGACGTTGTTTGTACTGTGTCTGTGCGGTCGAATTTGAGCTCGCGGAAGATGGCCGTAGCTGCTCTGGCGGGAGATACCGACGCTGGCCTGTCTGCGCGGCATACTGCAGCTCTTCGGTACGAATGCGTCCTGTGACATCAGAATATTTTCGTACACGTGGGCGTTGTCATCTTCTTGAGGAATGAGATTTTGTCGACTTTCAGTGGTCTCTTTCTTTTGGCCGACAGAGCTGCTCTTTTTGTGCCCAACTTTAGCTTTCAAGTCTGGTATTTTCTTTATCAGTTTGCAATCGCTGGCGCTGCGCGGGAGCAGGTTGGCATAACCGTGGGCGGTGCTTTCTTGAGTATGGGACTTTTCTAATTTCTGGGCGTTGGATACAGCGGAAGGATCCACGCTTCTAGTCGAATTGGAGTGCTTGGCTTTAGTGGATGAGATCGATTTATCGGGTTCAGCAGGAGAGGTTTCAGTTTGCGGCGCCTCGTGTCTTTTTCTGTCCACGTCGGGTTTGGAAGACTTGTCCAGGACTACCTTTGTCTTATCACTCTTACATATTTTCACGCTAAATCTGAACGGAGGTTTAAATACAACTTGTAGTCTGGCTTTTTCTCCAGACAGTAGATTGGTGGCACTTTTGGATGGCCTAGTTTTTCGCGAGCTTTTCTGAACTTGTCTATGAGTTCTTTCTGCAAGGCCTATAGGTATAGATTTAGATTTGGGAATGACTGTTGGCTGCGGGGAGCTGAGGAGCCACTTCTGCACTTTCGTTAACGCTTCCGTGTCCTTTGTCGGTGTAGAGGGATGCTTCTGCATGGAACTATAATCGATCGTTTCTTTTTTCATTTTCAACTTTCGTTTTTTAATCTTACCCTTGTGTTTAGACAATATTACATGTTTGGGCGACTTGCCGTCAGAGTTAGTGACAATCATCGCGTTTTTAGGAGCTTCATCTATAGTAGCTGGGATGCTTGGCTTCTGAAAAATACACCACATTCAACGTTATTAATTTACATTTTGAAGAGATGATAGCCTCGAGGTAGTGAGTGTCGGCCGTTAATTATTCGGTCGTGGGATCGATCTCTACTTGGAATTTCGATGTATCTAATATCGTTATAAGATCTATAACATGGTGGTTGGATAATTTCTAGAATCTGCCTGGTTAGCTGCTACGCTCATATTGTAAATCTGTCATCAAATACACAATCTATTCAGGCACATGTCAACACTCTATGTTTAAAGCGATTCGTTTGACCTTTGATTACATGAACACCATCAAGTGAGATAGTGGTCAAAACTATACATACAACATAAAAAAAGTTTATTAATCTTAGAAGAATTGATCTAGATATATAAAATAGTTATTCTACTTACTCTTGTTTTATTGGCATTGAGGGTAGGTGACGCAGGGGTTTTGTCAACCTGTTTGTTTTTAAATTCTTTCTTATTGCGGTACGCCCGAGTGCGCAACGCAACCTTCTTCTTGAGTGGGAGTTTTGACCTGAAACATTAATTGAAGATTTTGAATGTGTGCTTCGAGCCGGATTGTTAAATTAAAAATATCATTGAGTCAAGCTCTGAGTTGTGCATCCCTAAAATATATATTAAATTAATGTATTTACCTGACTGCAGTGTGTACTATTAAACCATTATCTGCCGCATCAGGTAATCGGACGGTTTCAGTTGTGGATGAGTGGATGATGGTCACCGATTTGAGCTTTTTGCCGTGACGCCCGAAGAAACGAGTGCTTGCCACCTGGAAAATACACAATAAACGATAACTGATCTGATTCCAGACTACAACAATAAAAAAACACAAATTATTCGACGATTAACACACACACACACACGCATCAACACAGACGTGATATTATAACATGATAAACAATATTGATGAAAAGATAAAGTTCATGTTGGCATAAAATACAAATAGCTGCATGATATGCATATAGCTGTTATTGCGAATAATACCGTCGTGATTTGGTACCTATGCCTACGTCATAAATGATCATAGCGGTTTTATTTGTGAAACAAACACACAGGTAAAAATAATGCAATTATAAAATCATCTACGATGAATGAGATCCTACAGACTTTCAAATATTACTCTTAGCACAAGATAATAAGATTCACACTTGGCGAATTAGAATTCAATACCATTCTTCAACCGCTTACTTTCCTTGAGGAATTCGTTGTCAAAATGTGTTTAGTATTTGGAAGCAGAATTGAGGATGCTCCAGGCTTTCTGGAGAAAAAACACAATTGCTCTAAATCCGATTGAGAATCACGTGATAAAATAGTTAGGTCGTTTCTCGGAACGCTCGTCATTTCAAAGCGATGGTGGTTGCCAATTAAATATTTATCGGATCCAATCCTATATCTAACTTGAGCTTCAAAAGTAATATAGTAAAAAGGAAAGTAACATAGTGATAAAAGTAGAATCACTTGAGAGACGCGACATAGTGCTCGTCTGTGCTGCTACTACACAACATTCCATTAGATAACTAATGAGGCAGTTGCCTATAAATGTATTCGTCATTCTAGATATATTTTGATTACCCCTTTGATCACATCGTCACTGAACCAGTCATATTCCATGAAAGACAGATATTTTAAGATTTAAATGACCCATGTCATGGTACCATGATAGTTTACAAAAGTAACTATCATCACAATATTGTGCTTATGGTACCGACAAGTTATTTCACACTTTTGAGTGTTCCGTTTTGAAGTCAGTTCCATATTTTGGTAATTTCTTTTTGTTTGCATTGAATAGGCTCCGAAACTATTGAACCGATTTGAAAAAATATTTCACTTTTGGGAAGCTATACTATAGCCATTTGTTTTAAATTATCGTTCTAAGAAAGTTTAACTTAGCGTATACTCTGTAGTCGCCACAGCGGCTTTTGAGCATCGTCATTCACCGGTATTGAACAAAAACGCCGGAGTTACAACTACCTGCTTGCGATTCGTTGCATGTTCACAGTACTCACCAGTAGTGCAATGACACCGAGTAATATCAGGACCACTGCGTACCAGTGCCGCATCACCCATTGCTTGAAGCTGGCGATGCTCTCGTCTGAGAGGAGTAGCTTACGCAGCGTCGCCAGCGGGCCGGACGGGTCCACCTCACGGCAGCGTTGGAATACGTCGCAATATCTGAAAAAGGACAAATAAAAGGTACATATACATTTAGGATGCTATAAAAGTCAATTTATATAAAATACCGGACAAACGCGAGTCCGACTCGCCCCGTATACATTTGTACGGAACAAATTTATAGGTACATATTATAAAAAATAGTTTTTTTATTTATAAAGTTTTTTTTTCATTCTTCGTCATAAATCGATATGCGAGTACATACATCATAAAATAAAATCCACAGTGAATGGATATAGTAGTGGACCTACTTAGCCCTTATTTTAGTTTATTGGAGTTATGAATGTACAATATAAAGTTGTTATTTCGATAACGAACATTTAACGGCTACGAAAAGAGAATCGCTATGAAGCGATGCATTTTGTCTAGGCCCACGGTAACATAAAACTGAGAGTTCGTTTAAACTTAGAACTGAATTGAAAGCTCTAGTTAAACTCACCCATTGTAATCGTTGCAAGGCGTCCCCGGCTTGGCGTACATGTCGGGCACGTCGAAGGGCGCCGTGTTCCAGTGGAAGGAGGACAGGCAGGGCTCGCCAACCTTGCGGCAGCACAGCTCGCACGCGGACCGCGGGTCGTCCTTCCGCGGCGCGCACTGGCACGACTCGAGCCCGTACGCCAAGCAGATAGAGCCGGTGCATTCCTATTACACAAAAACAACACCTTGCTTATTGGATTCATAGGAAGTTAATTAATTAATTAATTTCAACCCCAACATAATGTACACTGATACAAGAAACTAAAACAAATGCTATAATATATAACAAATGCTAAGTGTCACTATAATTATAGGGGAAGACAGCTCGCGTAGAAAAGTGAGCGAGCAGTATCTAGCTATCGATGGCCACAATGAATATGATCAATACTGTCAAAGTATGTACTGTGACAGTATTGATCTTAGTAATATCGATATATCCGATGGTTCTAGCGTTTAAAATGTGGAACAAGCTTCTTTCAGTATTCTCGTGTAGCTACAATATGAGATGCTTCAAAAATTAAGGGAGCGAAAACTGTTTTAGAAGCGTTGGCAAAGTATCGTAATGGTCGCAGTGTTACAGATATCGATAACAGTCAATGATCGCTTACCAACAAGCGGCAGGTATGCTTGTTTACCACCTATGCTATAAAACATCTGTTGGTATTTATTATGGACAACTAAACCTTGTTAAGTAGTGAGTTACCTAGAATATATTTATAGTTAAAATGGAATTTGCCACAGCTAGAATGTGGACAGGTACATACAAAATTAATTGTCTTTATCAATTTATTACATTTTTATTTAATAAAGGTTTATAATTAATTGGACAGTGATGGTGTTACAATTATAAGGCATAAAAACTAATATTAGATACTTTAATAACTCACAGAATATCCTACGAATTCTTCACAATAGTAGATAAACATATCAGTAATGTTCATTTATGTTTTAACAAAAAGGATTATTGTATAGATGATTTTGGAAATAGATGACACTTACTCCCATATAACATACAAGCTCCTTATCACACCGGGTTCTGTTAGGCTTGTGCCGGCTGGCAGGACAAGCAGCATGCTTGCCGTCGCAGTGCGCGGCGTCACGACACCCGTTGTCCGACCGGCATTTGTCACCAAACTTGAGCGTGCAAGACGCAGTGCAGCATGGACCCTGGAAACGAAAGTTCATAGGCAATGAGCATAATACTTATTTATTTAATTATATCTCTCCAAGAAACGTGGATTTTTTTTTTTTGCCGTGTTTATAGATAACTAGTAGCGCCCCGCGGTTTCACCCGCGTGGATTACGGTTTTTCCGCTACTTCAACTATCCCACGGGAACTATACTTTTTCCGAGATAAAAGTAGACTATGTGTTAATCCAGGGTTTAAACTATCTCCATACCAAATGTCATCGAAATCGGTGTAGCCGTTTGAGCGTGAAGAAGTAACAAACATACACACATACACATTTACACACATACACACAAACTTTCGCATTTATAATATTAGTAGGATTATACGGAATCCTTCGTGCGTGATTCCGACTCGCATTTGGCCAGTTTTATTTTTATTGCACTTCGCCGCCCTCACTAGTCTTGCATGTTGATGTTAAGTGATTACTTAACGCCAACATCCAAGACCCATCACGAACATCCATGCTCATACCATATATGTTTGCCGCCGGGATTCGATTTAATTGAATCTTCACAGACAAACTTATGTTTCTATCTACATACAATACTTACAATGGACTTAAGTATTTCGTGCGTATTACACGCGAAACGTGGTCTCTGACTATGGGCCTTCTGAGCAGGCTCAGAGTCGCACAACGAGTTATATGGAGTGATGGCTATGCTCGGGGTTTCTCTACGTGATCGAATCAGAAATGAGGAGATCCGTAGATGAACGCAAGTCACCGATATAGCTCAGCGGATTAGCCAGTTGACGTGGCAGTGGGCAGGGCATATAGCTCGTAGAACTGATGGCCGTTGGGGTCGAAAAGTTCTCGAATGGAGACCACGTACTGGCAAGCGCAGCATAGGACGGCCACCGACCAGGTGGTCAGACGACCTGACTAAGATCGCAGGCAAGGGCTTGATGCGGACCGCTTTCAAAAGATCCTTGTGGAAATCAATGGGGTGGGCCTATGTCTAGCAGTGGACGTCCTATGGCTGAGATGATGACAATACTTACTTGACTAGGACTGCAGACGCTGTGCTCTGTGAGCGTGCACGGCTTGTAGTGTGGTCGCGCGGCTTGGGGTCGGCAGCACACGTCCGTGCACTCGGACGCCCAGCCACAATCGCACTCTTCACCTTCCTCCACCACCCCGTTACCGCAGATTGCTGGCTGAGGTTCTGTTACACACAAAATGAGTAGTCATATATGATGTGAGGTTACAGGTAAACTTTTTTTAAAATATTTGTTTGTAAGTGGTTATACATTGTTTGACAACTTTATATTCACTTTTTGCAATCAGATTTGGCTAGGCTTGATACAGTACCTACTGATAAATCATAAAGTCAATGGAAAATGAACTTGAAACCGGAACTCTTTCATACTGCATGGCGATAACGTTAATTGGGCGGTAAATATATAATATATAATGCGGCATAAACCCCCATTCGAGGTTGCATTTTCTCTATTTTCAAGAAGTTGCGTTATCGGTTCCAAAATGTAAAAGCTTTTAAATTAATCGAATTAAAATGACTTGTGTTTCAATTCTAGTCTAGCATAAATTTCAACATAGTGGCTGAGCAATGATTAGAGTTGAATTCTTCGTCACAATCAACCACCATTTCTGCTGAACTGTTGTTCTAGGTCTTCGTCTGCTCTAATTCCCTATTACTATTCATCAAATGCCGGCCAAATGCAATCAAATATATTATTTAACTTTTGGTAATTTCTCACCGGTGAAGCATCCTTTGGGAGACCTGGCCTTGTTGTTGAGAACAGGATCGATAGCCCTCAGTGAGCACGGGGAGAACTTGTTGTTGTTCTTCCGATCGCCGCTCGTGGCTCGTGCGAACATTATATAGTTGCCGTCTTCGCCAAACGGAGTGCAAACTTCAGGGTCGTGCTGGAAAACAAATGATACAATTTGTTAGAATAACTGCACCAGTAGTTTAGTTATTAGAAATTAGACCGTTAGACCATATAGAAACATTTCTAGGAAGTGCAGGTCTGACGGTGAAACCGATAAGTATACTAGCGAGCCGGGCGAGGGTTTGCGTCTAGGGATCTGAATTCCGTTTTCAATTTGTGGTTAGTTAAGATATATAGTTATACCTTTCTGGAAAAAATACCCACATGATAGTGAAAACTGTTTCAAGATCCGTTGCGTGGTTTAAAACACTTAAATCGAATTATCAGAATTTGATTTATTTGCAGCAAGTGGAAGGTCTCACGTAGAGCAGTCAACTTGATTTCATTAATTTATTAGCAAAAAAAAGTGTTTAAGTGGTACTAGCGCACTCGATCAAATATTTGCTTCGAGTTTTTATACCTCGACATCAGTGAATGAAATTAGGTCAATAAGACTTGTCACCAATAGAATGACAAGGTGTAATGCTACGCATGGCTTAATGCTGGTGACATTACAACTGTCACTGAAGGCATGGTGCTTAGCTGACGACCATCCATCTCTTCACTTTAAAGTATAAAATATTGTCCTTACGGGTGATCCGAAGTTGTGACCGATTTCATGCGCCAAGGTGACGTGAGACACTGCCGGTGGTACGTGTTTTCCGTAGTTCAGCAGGGTCACGATTCCAGTGTTAAGGGACTTCATGCTGCCGCGGTAATGCTGGAAAATAAATAGTTTTTAATTTATAAATAAAGCCGAAATATAAACTATCTCTATCTCTAAACTAATAATAGACGAACATCTCAGATGGGACGCTCATATTAACATCTTGGTTGGCAGGGTTAGGAAGATGATGTTCATCTTTAAAAGGCTCAGAGCAGTAGCCGACACAAGAGTTATTAATTTAATATACAATTATTTGTGTAAATCAATATTAAGTTACTGCGTTGTCGCATGGGGTGGTGCTTCAAAAACCATCCTCCTAAAACTGGAACGAGCTCAAAGGGCTGTACTTAAGGTGGCTTATAGGAAACCGTATCTCTATCCAACTGATGAACTTTATAAGGAATATAGCCACTTGAGGGTAAGACAACTCTATATAGTTTCAGTCATCTTACGATACCACAAAGTAGCTCCGATGACCCTTATTATTTGCCATAGACATATAAGATGGAGACCTCCAACAAGACGAACAGAATTCTACCGAAGATCGTATTCTTGGACAGCTCCTTTAATTTATTCTAGAATTAATCGTTTGCACAATATTTTAAAGCTAGCAAGAAGTAAATGCAAACAATTCCTATATAAATGGCTTGTTAATATGACGTATGAGGAGACCGAGAATATGTTTTTCATACAGAGATATGTTTCAAATTCAAATGTTTTATTTTATAATAACATAGTTAGACATAATGCTCGTACTATAGGAAGTTAATAAATCTCTAAATGTCACATCACAAATAATGAAACGTTCTAATTATATCATAACAATGTCCGTATGAACATTATGCTACTACTATCTTCATAATTATTGTCATTCAGAAACTCAAATGTCGAATAATATGTGTTGTCGATGAAAAATTGTTAAACTTGTGTTTGAATACGTCATTATATCTACGTTTAGAATATATTGTGGCAGCTTGTTATAAAATAATATCATCAGGCAGAACATACTGCTTTCACTGACAGCTTTTCGAAACGTCATTATCATTTCGTCCGAACACAAAAGAACAAAATATATTACTGATAACTGATCTTCACAGCACAGGGTATCCTAGTGTGGAGATCAGGGTTTTATTTTTTTGGATTCTTTTAAACAATGTATAAATAAAAAGTGCTTTCTTGTGTGTTAACATGAAACTTTTACTATAAATTTGTATCCTGTATTGTACGTTATATTTAGTCTATTTTAGTTAAGTTACATGAATGTACTGTCCTGTATTTTTTATTATTATTATATTAAACTATTATTATTATTATTAAAGCTCTAATGAAACCCTCTGAGCTAGTTGGTCTTGAAAGGCTAAAACTTTTGTCAGCATCATCACGAGTACTAAACGTTTAAAAAATTTTAAGAACGAGGGTTTTACCCAAATTTTTCGCATTTGATGTAGTCACTTTATTTGTTACTAGTATTGAATTCGTTCCATAGTCTGTTTTTGAATAAATACATATGTATGTGAACTGTTTTTGCTAAACATTAATTAAAATCGTGTCTTTTATGATCAATGTCTACACATCAATGTAAATCTTACCCCATTCTTCTCACAAACTCCGCCGGCGTTCTTCAAGTCTCCCGTCCAAGCCAGGCCAAGAGTTCCCATTTCAAAGTCTCTATAGGTAAACATGTACGCTAAGCAAAACGCGTCGTAATCCTCCTCTGTAATAAATATGATATTAGCAATAATTATAATTTGTCCTATATCGCTGAACGTTGCCCTAACAACAGTTGAATGATAGAGTACAACTCTGGAATTGCTTGCAATTTATTAACCAAATTGCTTTGTTGAATTGATCCCAAGAGAACTGTTCACTTTTCTTAAGAGTTGTGATTAAACTTAATAAAAGATAAATTAGATTACGCTGTTATTTACCTGAAAAAAGTTCTAAGTATTTCTCGACTCCATAGTTATTTGGAAACCTGTACGCGGGATCTTTGAGAGCATCTAATGTATGCACCTTTATTCTTTTGATCATAAACGTGATGTTATCAGGCTTGCCGTCTTGATTGAAGTCTGTAATGAAGTAACAAGGTTATTATTACGTTAATCTTTGATTAATTATAATATCTCCAAGTGTTTGAAATTACCTGTTACTTTATAAATAGCGTTAACTTTCTGTACATGTCGCGTCATGACCTCAATACAAGCCTCTTCTGATCCATATCTTTGATAAAACATGTGATCTGCTTGTAAATATACGAGGCATGTAGTTTTCCTCGGGTCCACTGTTGCTCTTTTATTAACATGTCTACCATCATCACTGGCATTCGCCGATAGGACCGTGTATCCAATCGGCTCCTTCTTAACAATATCTTTACTGACGGTAACAACACCTGCTTTTGTTTTAATCACTTCCACGTGCGTCTTTGGCTTCGGTCTCGACTCTTCAGAATCTAGTCTCACCTTTGTTATGAGGTTACTTTTATCGATTTTGGTTTTAGGTTTGCGAGTGCTTAACTTATCAAAATGATCACCGTTGCTCGTGTATGGAACGTCCAAGTCTAAAGGTAAATCGGGATTTTTCTTTGGCTCGTCGTCCTGCATCTCATCTTCGGGGAGCCATCGCTTTTTTCGTCTGTGTATTTCGGCTTGTTGGTCTTCGGTATGGTTATACACATCTGTAGTAGTTATATGTTCGGTGTAGTTAAACAGTTCTGCTTGGCTCCCTAATGTTCTCTTCATATGAAGGAGGTGAGATGCGCAAGGCGTTGCGTCAGTGTGTTCTTGTGGATGCTGGACGTCTGATCTCCTATAGATTACGCTGTGCATGGACGGATGATCTACGTTGTATCTGGAGATTGGCTCGATGTAGTACTCTTCTGTCGGGGTCCAAATAGTACCATCGAATAGTCCATCTCTTGTGATCACACCGTACACATGTGATGAATCGTCATCTGAAAACAGGAAAAAAAAACATTTAACGCCATATTTATGTTTGAAACCAACTTATCGCTGAAACAATTAACCGGAAGCGTTCGCATTTCAGTAAGCCTTTAAAATACAAACACTGAGACACTGAAATAAATGGCTGACGATATTTTATGCAAACTAATTCGAGGTGCAAAGAGCCTCGGGACTCAATGAATTAAAATCACAACTTGCAGTCGCAGCGGGAGGGGATAGAAACCGCTCATAAATAACGGTAATTACCAACTGCCCCCGCCTCGCACCCCTTTACCCTTTTGTTCATTTTGTAAAAGAAGAAAAACATCGACAGGGAAATGTTCACCCCTGTACTGTTTGGTCTTCACTGTGGGACTACTGATGGATAGGATAATTAGTATAAATGAGTTTCAGTCTCGCGCACATTTTAAAGAATAAATCATCAAACACAAAGCGCACGAATGGACGATCAGAAGAATCAAGGTGATTTCAAATAATGGCTATGTGGAATTTCAAAGAAAGTTCGCTCTCCCTTTAGGGTTTGATCTTCGTTAGAATTCGGCACAGAAAAAGGGAAAATAATTTGGGGACAGCAAATTATAATAATTTGATTCATTCCTTTAGGGAATTGTCTTCAAAGGCATTTTTTACCTTTATTTTCTTGATCCACGTGAATATTTTACATAAGGAGCGTCGACGTAGACTGTTGACGTTCAGAACGGATAGACGAAGACAAACTCTGAGATATAGTGAAAACCGGCTTCATTAAAACTTCAGGACTAATTTGTACAAAATTCACTTTGTCTTCAATGTTCCAGACGGGTCGCAGCAAATAATTTCATTTATTAAGTTAGTCACAGATTGTAGGAGTTTGTCGGGCTCATGTTAAATTGCTTGTATCAGGGTAGAGGGTTTTGGGGAGATCAATGCGGGGTGAAACTGACACACATATGTACCAAACCAAAATGACTATCGCCGTGGCGCAGTGGTTAGTGTCAGTGACATGACTCGGTGTCTCCGGGACCCTGGGTTCGAATCCCGGCAGGGGCAAACATTTGTGCGATGAGTGTAGATGTTTGTCCCGGGTCTTGGATGTTTGTGCTGTGATTGTGTGTGTCCATGCCTCCCGCGATACAGGGAATCCTAGTGCGGGGGTCTGAGTGTGAAGAGAAAAAAAAACTATTTAAGTTGAATTAGTTACTATGCCTACTACTAGCACATGTATAAGAGATGTTTCTGTCTTTTAACTTGCTATTCTTACTTACGACTTATTTTTTAAATATGTTTTTTAATTCATTCCTAACTACATATTGTTTTCGAGCAGTTAAGAATACGGATGCTACAATACAATATGCCGCAAATAATCAATTAAACGCATGTGATTAAAATAAAGTTATTTTCATCACACGATATTAATATCAATCATGAAGAGACTCGACCGACGGTGCGTAGGACTACCAAGTACCAATTACAGAATGAGGATGCTAAGTAAGAAATCTCATTGCACAAATGATAGACACTCCGCGTTAATTTGGGGTCTTATCAACGAGAAAGCAATTTTAACGGGACTTCAGCTTATAATTAAAAGAAAACCAACACAAAGCCGTAAAGTGTTCAGTGAAAACAATTTAATTTCCGCACTCTACGGACTGGTTAATGGACGCCGGGAATATAAAACGCGAGTCGTTTGTGAAGAAATTTTAAATCGCATTTTTGTCGCGTGAACGGAAATGTAAACTTTTTAAAAACACAAATATTCAACGAATAAATGCAACAAATCATTATTCTGATAGATGAATCCCCTTTTATAACTTTGTATGGCAATTACGTGTGTAAAATTAAATATGAACTCAGATTATAACTTTTCTCTGAAGTTTCATTTTATTGTAGCGAGCATATAATTTTCGAGTCTTATGGGCGCCGTGGTGAGAAGATCATCATCATCATCGTCTCAACCATAGGAAGTCCACGGCTGGACATATGCCTCATTGATTTCCACAAGGAGCGGATGGAAGCGACCCTTAGCTTGCGATCATAGTCAGGTCGTCTGTCCACATATAGATAATATAGGATGTTAATCCATGAATTCCACACTAGGGTGATCTTCACAAAATGTGTACAAAGCAAAGGCATTTATTTTATTTACTTTTTTCACTCAATGACCCCGCACTAGGATTGAGAGGCAATCCGGCAGTGGACCTCCTATGGCTGTGATGATAACATATATATTAAATTTCAATATAATATTATGTCTTGTAGGCTTAGACTAAGTTTTGTGTGATTAAATAAATATGGCTGACTCAGAGGTATTTTTTAATTGAATATTATATAAAAAAAACTTCCAAATTGACACAAAATTGTGCCAGTTCCTTGAATTGATTATTCAATAATCTAATGTCCTCAAACATATGAGAAAAAGCATATATGCAGTTTAATTCTGTACTGTACATTAGCCTGAACAATAGAAGAACAGTAGAGAAAATAAACTTTAGCAGCTATTACGAGTACTCGAATCAATATTTTAATCTATTTATGTTTGAAACGATAACAAAAAGTGTTGGTTCTTTTATAAATTTTATTATGTCCTTGCTCTTGTACAACACAAGAGCAGGGGCTGTCCTAAGGGGGGGTTCATAGGGAGTCAAGCCCCCCTCCCCCTACATAAACGTTAAAATCACACTAGTTGCATTTTCGATCGAAGAGTAAACCTCTTAAATTGTATCACTTTGCGATAGCATACCAAAACGAAGAAGAATTAGGCGACCCCCCACCGATATTTGCTTGCATCCGGACCTGTACAAGAGTGGGTATTTGTTGAAACGTCATATTCCAATATAGCTGTTCTAGGAAAATAATTTCATTTCCGGGTCACATTAAGTGATTGTCCTCGAAATAACCAACTCGTTGAAGGATTTATGTACCTCGTTTTGTCACAGTTCGCCGGAATCGAGCTGGTTGGTTTAATATGGTACTTTTTCCAATTCAATATTTATGTTGCTCATTCGTGCAATGTACATTTTGTAAGGAGATAATAGGGCTTTAGTAATAATAGAAGCTTGTTTATATGAAAAAAAAAACCTACAAAATAATTTTCTATTGTTGTCATTAAAATTCAAAACAGTTTTAATCAATGAAATTTATCTACACGTGTATGACTAACGGCGTCCAAAATTATACTGACATTGTCAAGGCTCTAACGGCGCCATCTATTTACATATGTATAAAGGAAACCCAGGGGGAATTTTGTTCAATTTTACAACTACTGGTTCATCGTATATTTAATTAATTTATTTAATGGAAAACAAACAGCTTAATGAATAAGTATATAGGACTAAATTAGTGTAGTACGAACAAGCTAATACAGTTTCCACATATAAAACTATTCTCCAGTTACTTATATAATGTAATCTTCTTTGTATAATACAATGAAAAAGAAAAGAAAAATGGAGGAGAAATAAAAAGAAAATAGGTATATAATGACTAAAAACCTTAATAAATAGATAATTGTGTTTCCTATCTCTATCTATATATCATATCTATCTAATTATTCATAGGCAAATCAATCCAGTTACAACCAGTTGCAGAACATTATCTTTTAGTTAAAAAATGCGTTAAAAGCATTGACTTTGAAGAAGTTGTACCTTGCATTAAATAAATCAACATACTCAGTGTATTTAGAATTAAAAATAATACAGACTCTGATAAAGAAAGAATTTTGTCTATAGTTTGTGGAACACAATTCCACATAAAGTATTAAGTTGTTTCGTCTAGATACAGTACGATGAGGCACCTGCAGTTTGATGCGTGAATTATGTCCTGTAATCCAACTATGGGCCGTCGCTATGCTCGAGGCTTTTGTAGGAGATCGAATCAGAAATGAGGTGCACCATGGACCGAGAACAAAAGTCACCGACATAGTCCAGAGGAAATATACTTAAGTTGAAAAGGCAGCACAGACCTGACCTGACCAAAATTATGTAACGCAGATAGATTCACTAACACCTCCCTACACGATTCATTTATCAGAGTAATTAGTGACAGCAAAAGCTTTGCTGTATTTTACAACACTTTTCTGTCTGTTTTCTCTTAGCGTCCTGTAAAGTACACACTTAATTAAAACCACTTTGATATAGTTAAATAGTTTTTCGAGAATTTATTCAGTTTCCGCATATATTTATTGCTAGTTGCGCCCCGCGGTGTTACCCGCGGTGAAATGGTACGTGTCTTGGTTGTGTCTTCTCGTCTTCCCACGGAAACTTTCAATATTTTCGGGATAAAAAGTAGTCTGTTATTCCAAGGTCTGGACCTACCTCCATACCAAATTTCATCGAAATCGGTGAAGGAGTAACAAACATACACATAAACTTTCGCCTTTATAATATGAGTGTGATGTAAGGAACAAACGTCAAGTGTCGTAGAGAGCACTGCTGGCACAATCTAGTCACGTCGTGTCTTCGTGACCCGTAACTGTCACTTCCTCATTGCCAGGGTTGACACACCTTTTGTTGTCAGCTGATTGTACTGTCACGATTGGTTAAACATATAATAGATGGTGCTCTAATAGAATTATAAGAATACTAGCTAAGGCTCGCGGTTTTACCCGCGTGAACTATCGTTAACGTCTGGTTAACGCACAGTGACTGTTTAGGTTTTTTGGAATAAAACCTATTCTATGTATTATTCGAGATTCTAAATCTTTGACTTCAATGAGGCTTTTTCTTAAAATATGAAACTATTCATAATAAAAGTATCCAATAGATGGCGCTATTTTGTTTCTGAAATAGTTCTGTCACTGTCAAGATATCAATGACAAATATTTGCTCAATCTTACTAATCAGTGACTTAGGTGTTTATTTTTCATTATGAGATCGTTTTCGAACCTGGAATATTCTCGTGTTGCCACTACTACTACTAGCTTGGCTCTCAATTGTCTTCTTCTTCTTAAATTATTCTTTCAATTGACAATGACCAGGAAATTTCTATGACCATTACGCTATCTAGTAAGTATTCCGAAATCCACACTGATTTGTTTTTGTACTACTGTTATATTTAAGTGTGTCTTGTGATTCAATATTCAATTACATTAACCATCTTGTTCATATTTATTTTATTGTCTGCAGTTCCGTTCAGAATAAATTATTTTATTATCAAACTAGAATATTTTTTTTAACGAAACAACTCACTACTATCAAATCCGTTCAGACATGCTGGCGTGTTTGAGCAACAAACGTCCAAGCATCAAAAGCTTAGCATTTATTATACTAGTGATAGTAATTATTGTGGATTATCTATATTTGTGGTTGATATCTTAGCAATAAAAACAAAATTTATTAAAATAGAACCGGTTTGCTTTACAGTCGAGTGAGCGGTTCACTTAAGTTGATCACGTGATGTATCGCTTTGAAGTGTCATATGGAACTCATACATTTTTTATGTTTTTTTGCGTTACCGCTCGTAAAATGTTACTTTGTCTTGGGCTACAGGGACTTGAAGTATCGAAGGGCAGCTGCATAAACACATTAGAGATGGATTTTCAAATTGGAAGCTCGAGAAAATAACCCTATGCTGTAGGTTTCCTCACGCTGTACAACTTTATAAAAATCTGAAGCCGTTTTGTGGGATTCGAACTGACGACCGCCGGTCACTAGTTCCGCTCAGCTGTCATTTTCATGTAGCTTCTATACGAAAAAACTGAATCAAAGATTATTTCCGAAGATTAGTAGAAAAATTCTTTCCTGAATCAAAGAATATTTTCTTATTGGCCTAGAAGTTTTATGGATCCAACGTATTTCCAATCAAAATGAATCCCAGTAGACTGCTAAGTTCGGGTCACAGTCACTACTAGTAGTAGTTATGAACCGGAGTTCCCCGGTGAGTATAACATAAGTTTCGATGACCCTAGTTAGTCTTGGCTTAGAACCGCGCTAAGTTGCATCACAAGAGCTTATCTGATGCCGTGAGCAGATTACACGTAGTTTTTACAACTTTAATCTTACAATCTGTGACTTTACATAGCTATTAGGGATGTAAGTATTATTATCTGAATATGCCCAGCTCAACGTTTAAGTTCTGTGTAAGTTAGGAACGAGTCATGTGTCAGTCGGTCGTAACTCATCATAACATGGTTCATTATTCGTGCAAGCATTTAGTTTTAATTACCTACCTTCTATTCTGCTTACACCAAATAAACTAGTTGCTACATGATGTAGGTAGTATGATATTCTTAGGGTTTAATCAATCATGCTTATGTCATTGTATCAATAATTTAGTAGAAGACGTAAAAACGATTGTTAGTGTATTAAACTATGTTCCTACACAGGAGGAAGACATTGGCAGCTGTCACACAGGTATGCCCAAGCACAGCTGTCAATGATTAATATATGCACATTTTATGATTTTATTTTAACTTTTAAAGTATATAAATAATATACCTAGTGTAGTTAAGATCTTCACATAGGCTTATGTTAAACTAGTACATGTATCTATTTTGAATTGTTAGTGCAATATTGTAAACAGTATTGATGTAATTTGTGGATAATAAACTTTTATTATTGTTATTATATCTGTGTCATCTTATGTTCTCTTCTGTAGTGCTGATGTGTATGATCTGCTATTGTGATGGTAAACTAAAGGATTAATTAGTGCAGTGTATGAGTAATATATACCTATACTTATATGAAACATATGATGGGAGACTGTCGTTTGAATGGATCAAATCTTCAGTAGTTTTTCTTCATATTTAAAATAAAAGTATATTGAAAAGTAATATTTATAAAGTTTGTTTGAACTTGAACGCATCAACTCTTCTTACACTGGTAAAACTGGAATAGATCGGAAATGTTCACAATTAATATTTTCCAAAAAGGCCGCTAATTGTATGGCATGTACTAGTGAATGAAAACACTGATCTTTTTTTTATAAACATTTCTAAACAATTACCAACACATAGAAATACTAATTGTCTTATTCAGACGGAGTATATTATATCCTATTTTAGTTTTAAGCATCAATTACGTACAATTAGGCTGGCCGTCGGTTGGCGCAGTTGGTAGCACTCTGCCTTCTGAGCCGCTGGTTCCGGGTTCGATTCCCGGATAGGTCAAACATTTGTGTGTATGAACATGTCTGTTTGACCTGTGTCTGGGTGTGTATATGTATATAAGTATAAATATATCAGTCATCAGGTTACCATAGTACAGGCTCTGCCTAGTTTGGGACCTGAAGACCTTGTGTGAATGTTAATAAATAAATAAAATATAAAATTGACACGAGCCACATTGATATTGTAGTCTGGTACTTTCTATTACACAGACCCAGCTGCCTAGCTTCCTTTGAAAATATGACACTAAGCATACAAAGCAGACATTACAGCAGACTGTACTAGAGATACAGTTATTTACCTTATGCACAAAAGCCATAGAGACATATAAAATGGTTCATAGATACATTACGTTCAGTGCTTACAAAGTACGATCATACAGGTCAACAAAAAAAAAATCAACCCTAGAAATAAATAATTTTGTCCCTGTAGAACCATTATTTATTTTCGTGAATTCTCTAAGCCTTTGATTGCTACCTCATTGATGGTGACAATGTGGTTGAAGGTGGAATAACGTTGGACCTAGAATGTTAACTGGTCCTCAAGGACAGCAACCTGAACACAATGGAGTTGGGTGACACGTTTTCAAACTTGAGGGTGTAGCTAGGATACTGGACGGGCACTGGAACGTATCCTACATACGTGCTGTGGCTTCATTTACGATGTTACCTTCACTGGAGCCTCATACTGGGGTGCGGGATCGAAGCTTTGTTTTTACCATACGAAAACTGGAATGATATTCCTATATCGATCTGTTCTCAAAGTTACAGCATGGGGTCGGCGAAAAAGACCTTTATATCAATGTTACTAGCAGCCATCATTTTTTTATGACTTCGAGATTAGAGATTTATCTAAACTATATCATGGGCGCTATTGCAGTCGCTACATTAAGAACTTTTGTTATTAAAACTGACGTGGTTTTGACACAGACATTATGAATATATAAAACAGAAGAATTACTCACGGGGTAAGTTAGAAGGTCTGACTATAGTTATAGACTATAGTTTCCACCACACTCTCTGTACTCTTCTTGAAAAAGACCACCGAATGTGGCTGAAACTATTGTCGGAACCCTCTGACTTACTACGTGATAAATGGAAAAGTATGTGTGTATGCGTGTATGTTTGTTACCTCTTCACGGTCAAACGGCTACACCAATTTCGATGAAATTTGGTATGGAGATAATTTAGACCCTGGATTAATACACAGGCTTTTCATCAAACGCGGGTAAAAACTCTACTAGTATCAGAATATATTCAGTAATATTTAATTTATTTGTGATAAGGTACCTTCCAGTTTCCCGGAGTAGACTTGTGCGGTGTTGAAGTCCATCTGTCCCGTCGACGAGTGGAACTCCACATCATCAGAAAACACTGAGCTGGGGTCCGGCCTCAGCACTAATTTAAATTCCCTGGAACAAGAAATGACATAATTGTAACTTTTAAAAGTATTTAAAGCTCAATCCAACTCATTCTCACAAGTGTCTATCGACGAATTAAGATAATCTGTTGATAATGACGGTCGCCGTGGCGCAGTGGTCAGTGTCAGTGACATGAATTCTGTGTCTCCGGGATCCTGGGTTCGATTCCGGCAGGGGCAACAATTTGTACGTGTGAGTGTCCCGGGTCTTGGGTGTTTATGTGCTGTAATTTGTGTGTGTCCATGCCTCCCGCGACACAGGGAATGCTAGTGCGGGGGTCTAAGTGTGATAAATAAACTAAAGATCTGGTTTGTTATCTATCAAATCAAAAGTATATATATTGAAGTCCTCCTCATAAAAGGTTTTTTAAACTAAATTGAACTTATTGAGATTATAAGAGATGATTGATTGATTTGAGATGATGATTGATGACTTGATTTTAAGAGTTCCATAGTCAATCCTAAATTTGTGCGGAAGCAACTACAACACACAGATTCACTATAATGACGATCTCATACCATACACATATAATATAGTCTGTATTTTATCTTAAACCAGTACCGAAATTCAATTACCAAAAAAAGTATTTTTTTATACTGTATAGATCTAGCGTTTGATCACTATCTCACTTGATGGTCAGTGATGATGTGGTCGAAGATGTTATCACGCTAGACCTAGAATGCTCACTGGCTTTCAAGGACTGCTCCCTGATCACACTATGTGTTTGGTGACAGTTTTTAAAACTATTATGTGTTATTAGTAGTTGTACGTTTTATTCATAGTGCAACTACGAACGTGTAGTGACGAGAAACTTTTACTGGTCGTACATCGTAAATGTAGGTCAGGATGTGTCTTCTCTATTATTTGTCCTCAACCACAGAGTAACCGCTCCCATCAGCCGCGCGTTGGTACGATGTCGCGTTGCAGGACCATTTAGATGGAGAGTTTCTCGCACGTTTCTTGGCGAGAAATTGTATGTTACTATCACAAGGAATAATCCCCTTATGATTATCGTTTCATAATGTTTACATACACGCAAGGACTAAATTCTCGCCTATGATTATGTCATACGAGACTCGCAAGTGATTTATCGCTAGGCGATAAATTACTGCAACTGTTTACACAGGGAAAATTATAATGAGAAGATTCTTGCTTACGAGTTTTCGACTTATATGAACGCGACATCTTTTAAAGTTCATACGAGTAGGTAGTAGGAGTAGTAGGTCAGCTTGAAGCGTTTTTGAGTGAGAGATTTTCCATTCGAGTTCAGTGATTACAATATAATATAATATATATAATATATAAAAACCTTAAACATTTAATAAAAACTAAATTAAATCTAAAACGGGCCCCTGCGGCATTGTACCCAATTTGCCCGTTTTAGATTTAATTTAGTTTTTATTAAATGTTTAAGGTTTTTATTTTAAGTTAGATTATTTTATTGTTATTCTAAATTATTTTTTTTATTATGTTTATATATAAATATATATACAATATTGTTCTCAAAATGACACAAAATCATTCAAATTTTGGTTCTGCCGATAATGATAAGTTCATTGACTTATAGAAATTACGAGTGATTGTGGGATATGGAGAATGTACATTATAAAAATCGTGATTCAAGATATGCAGCTCTTAATCCTCGCTCCCTCTTCTTTAAACCAACATCTTTTTCCGTATTGGTTTAATTAATTCTTGTCTTAGAAGAGCAGATATAAATAAAACACCCTCGCGCATTGCACTCATGGTAGCATACTTTGGCACAAAAACCCGAAAAACAATTACCGCTTTGTAATTTTGTTTACCGTGTGTTGTTTTATATGGCCGTGGGGTACCGGTCTAGAATAGTACTCCCCCATCTCTTCCCGCGGGTGCCGTAAGAGTCGGCTAAGGGATCACGTACCAGGAGGTGGGCAGCAGCGCCTTCTGAGGATCGGAAATCATACTGCGCTCGCCAACCCGCCTGCCAAGCGTGGCGAGTATTGGCAAATCCCCCCTATATGAGGGAGGCATATGTCCAGCAGTGGACGCACATGGCTGAGAGAAGAATTTTGTTTACACGGAGACAAATGTATTCAATTACGAGGCAATTGTCGCTCACGGGGAAGAGCGACAATTATGAATGTCTACACGAACAAATTTTAAATGTTATTTCGATAATCGTGTCCTTGAGTCGAGAAACTATATCCATCTAAATGGCTCAAAAACAAGCAGCTTTTAGTTGTCTATACAATAAAATGTTTATGAGACAACTCTCTTTCTCCATACAAATGAACAAGCCAAAACTGTTGACGATGACCGCAACCGCGGTTCTGTACTATTATTAAATTGTACCAAACCATTCAATAGTATCAAAATAATTGATAATTTTGATTGCATTAGAAATAATAAATAAGAAGAAATTATGTAATTTAATTAAGTGTAATAAATTGTAATTAAAGTAATGGAATGTAATTAATTTTAATTGTGTTTGGAATGAAATCAATTATAATTGTAATTGGAATGTAATAATTGAAAAACATTGTATCAATAACAATATGTAACTTGTAACAATGAAAAAAGGTAATACAAAAACTGTTAGATCTAGAAATCTTTTTGTTGTTCAAACGGTAATAGCAATCTGGCAGATCCTAATAAGCACCCAGAAAATCTACAACTACAATCTACAATCAACAATGCATGATAGCTGTAACTAGGTTAGGTTAGAATAAGCAAGCTAGTTTTAAGATCTTAGTTTAGGAAAAAAAAAGTTTTAATAAAGAAAATTGGCTATAATAATTATTAATACAGTTACAATAATACTCTATAATCAAAATGAGTAGAGATTAGCGCGCGGGCCGTGCCTCAGCGTCCAGACAGGGGCAAAACGATGAATTACAAGATTTGTAAAAGAGTACAAATATATAAATAGAATATAGATATACATTTAGTCTTTGTACAGACGGCATACTTCGTTGATTGCGAGTAGTTAATTTATTGTGTACTATACTTAAGTTCAGAAAATAAAACTCTATTAGAGAACACTTCGCCTACATACTCCATTTAGTATACTAAAACATCTGAGACATAAAACGTCTCATGCGGTGATTCTCAAACTGAAGCCCTCAAAAACTTTGCCGCCTTTTGTTGAACTGGAGAAGTTTTATATAATTAACTTTGTTAGCGTTTGCCCAATACTGGCAGAATGGTTAGTGAAATGATTGAAAGTAGTTTTAAGTTAGGTTTTGCTAATACACCTGCGTGTCAATTTCTGTACTTTGTAATGTGTGGCTCACTCGAAAAAGATTTTAAATTTTGGCAATGCTACATCTTTATCACTAGCCAAGCCGAACGCTTAAAACTTTTTAGCATTCGGCTAGGCTAGGTAGGACTTTTTAGTAAACAAGTCTCTTACCACGACCTTCACTAAAAACTGAAGATCCAGTTAAGATTCACTTCACACACCGAGAGGAACTTTTACACTTAACTTTAAACTTATTATAATAGTTGTTTAAAGTATTAACAGTTGTCAATAGCATAAGGCTAGATTATTTTTTTATATATCTAGGAGGAGGGCGCTGTAAGCAGAAACACAGGCGTTTGAGCCTATTTCAGCGACAGATAACCCATAATTTTTTGTGTAAATCTCTATCCATATAATATAAAAATATGTATGAATGTGCACTTATCTGAATAAACTGATTTGATTTTGATTTGATTAGATTCACTTCGTGTAGTATGTGTTTTTTTTAGGAAGTGTTGATGTTCCCATATGTCGGTTCAATGTATGTTATAATTTATTTATTTAGCTGTAATTGCCAGCGAGGTTATAGTAATCATTTAACTGGGCAGCATTTGCCACGAAAATTAGTTTTTTTGTACACTATATAGATATAGCTTTTGACCAATATCTCACTTGATAGTCAGTTGTAATTTTTAGACTTTCGCGATTCGAACACATTGTTATTAAATCAAACGGGGCTTAATCGCGAGAAAAACATTTAGTAATTTATTTACCTCGACGTTTCGACCAAGTTGCATTGGTCGTGGTTACGAGAAGACGAGTGTGTCTTCTTCTGAGAGTGAGTCTACAAAGTGAGTTACTAAATGTGTTTCTCGCGATCAAGCCCCGTTTGATTTAATAACAAATTGATAGTCAGTGCCGATGAGGTCGAAGATGTTATCTAGACCTGGCTCACAGGCTCTCAAAGGCCTCAACACACTAGTTTTTTAAACTTGAGGGTGGTAACTAGCCAGGCGGATTACTCGACAGTACTCTACCTCATTGCAAAAAAAATATTATTTACAATTACTTACAGCTTCCCTTGTTATTGAAAAAAAGTTGTAACTTGTAACATACTCGTAACATAAACATAAAGGCAACACGTTTGCACCATATGAAATGAACACAAAAAAATATTGAAACAAACGCAAACTTATAATATGTAAAAAAAAAGCAAAAAAAAAACAATGCCAGCATTTCAATTGTTTAGGGAGCCTTTTATTTACAACTACAGCATGCAACAAAACAACAGGCTTGTTCACAATATCATCGTCTCATTAGTGCCCAATTTTATATATTTTTTAATTCCAGCAGTGGGCGAGTAAAAAAGAGCTGTAATAAATCAACCTACCTAACTTTAAGAGGACGTCTAAATACAAATACAAATTTCTTTATTCATGGAAAAATTAAAACAAAATACACATTGAAAGCCCTGCCTGCTGCTTTAGTATACACTGTGTTGCAGCAGACAGTGTCTTCCCCAAAATAGGCATAGTATACGAATCATTATAGAATAATAATAATACAGTACGTACCTACATTAGAACACTTTAATAAACTATACATAGGTCTATACATAGATCGGATAGATGTCAAAAAATCTTCTGTTATATGATTCTGTATTGTGTATTTGTTTTATGTTGTGTTAAAATAATATTATCGAGGATTATTATATGTGCGTTTAGTAAAAAGTTTGAGCATCACTGCTCTATGACTATAAAACTGCTCCACTTCAAAATAAAACTCTCCATAAAGGGAAGGCCACGAGGTCGCACTTTATCAAAGTAACACCGCTGATTTATTAGCCATTACTATGGTCCACATTTTAATACGAACGGCTTGCACTCTCTCCATGGCGACGGCGTTAAATCATAATTAGGTACGTGTTCCATGTTCACAACGCACGCCGTAATGTGTAATAGCCAAACTTTGTATACTTGGAGCTCGTGTGTTCGTTTTTCCAGTAATAAAACAGCATTCTCCCGCGCCAATATAACAGTAACGAGGCTTTCAGGATCCATTGTTTCATTATTTCGTGAGATGCTTCACAAACCTCAAATGCCTTCTAGTAAAGGATTCCTAATTTTTTTTATTAGACATAGACCCCCGCACTAGGATTCCCTGTGTCGCGGGAGGCATGGACACACACAATCACAGCACGCAAACATCCAAGACCCGGGACAAACATCCACACTAATCGCACAAATGTTCGCCCCGGCGGGGATTCGAACCTAGGGTCCCCGGAGACACAGAAGTCATGTCACTGACACTGACCACTGCGCCACGGCGACCGGCAATTCACTTGATGGTAAGCGTCACGACTGCATAGACAAGAATTGTGTTCAAAAATTATAACATAACGGTTTAACATTACCTAAATAGACAATTTGAAGCTCGTCAGTATATTTTATTGAAAGTGATGGGTACATGTGAAATAAACTTTAGATTGGAAACGTGTCGTAAGGTCTCCAGTATTACAAATATCTATAGGAGACGGTGATCGCTTACCATCAGGCGGCCCGTCTGCTTGTTTGCCCTCTATTACATTAAAAAAACCGGTAGACTAATGTACTCAAATTCCTTCAGAGTATTGGATGAAAATTATATCAGGGAAGCCTCTTAAAATAGCGAAACTGATAGATAGATACATAAGCGCCACGATATGAAAGATGATACAAGACGGCCGGTATGTCGATAAAATGTTCACAACCCACTCAGATTGGACGTCCGACCGGCGCTAACGAGCGGGCTCTAATGAGGTTACGAACAGTTCGATGTCTCCTGTTTGTCTGATCTAACCTGGTTATAGGAAAACTTGTGCTGATTCCATCCAATAGCGTCGATGTTCTCCCGATTGAAGCGCAGGTCACTTTGTTTGTGGTTCCATTTTGTGTTCGTCGCTCAATGTTTATGTTCTATATACTTGAAATATGTACCTACATAGGCTACGTAATTAAAACTACCCTACTTGTGTTTAGCATTACAATAAGTAAATGTATACTTTTATTATTCTTGTATTTAATGCTGTATAGATCTAGCGTTAGATGGTCACTGGATAGTCAGTGCCGATGTGTTCGAATATGTTATCACGCTAGTATCTAAAATGCTTACTGGCTCTCAGGACTGTTGCCTGAACACACTCTGTTGGGTTACAGTTTTCAATCTTGTGGTAGCTAGCCAGGCCGGCGGGTACTGGAAACTACCCTATCATCTTACTGAGAATTCGGTTTCACTTTCACCGGAAGCTCATGCTGTGGGCGGGGATCGAACCAGCGTCGGTCAGTTTGACAGCCGACGCATCCACCGCTTACAATAATTATATAAATATGAATTATAATTTTTTTATCAAGTATGATCTGACATTCTTTTAGCAAGAGATTTTATTGTGTATCGCATTAGCATCATGTTAGGCAGAACTTCAGTTCAAATATTTGAAGGAAAACATTCGGCTGCTAGTGGGACATGAACCCACGACTCCAACTAATAACATCCCCGCAAGATGTTAATAAGGAAGGAAGTAATTCGGCCCTAGTGGTATGCGCTGCTATAGCTTAGTTGGACAAAGCGACAGGACGGTATTCTGTAGTCGTGGGTCTCACTAGCAGCCGAATGTTTTCCTTCAAATATTTGAACTGAAATTCTTTTAGCAAGCCTTGAGTTTCACGATATAAATATATACTTACATGTATTAAAACAATTAACTATATGGACAAAACGGGAACTATAAAAAAATATCGGCATTCAAATTACTGCCAGCAGGTAAAAGTTCTCTTATGAAATGTGTGTTGTGAGTGTCTTGAATAAATGTGGTTTCTTTCTGAAAAAGCTGGCAACATTACCTCGTTGGATAGCCAAACTCATTTGTATCCTATCAAGTAATTCTGGAGACGATTCTCTTAAATTCCTTGACGCTGAGCTTAGCTTAAACTCCTCTAGTAATTTAAGATAGAAATCTTATTAATTTCATTAGAAAGCTGACGACGCACAAAAATAGCTTTTTCACCGTGTAACGTAATTGATTGAGCCAGTGTTTCTCCATTGTTCGCCAGCCGCATTTCTAACTTGGTTAACGAATTAATTAGCTGAGTAATTCCATCGGATCCTCTGAAATTGACGAGGAGTTGCGCAATATTTAATGTGATTTATAAATATTAAGCACGCTTAGGGAAAGGCGCACACATGTAAGCTTGCGTAGGCAAGAGTTAATTGGAATTTTTCGTGTACAAATATATTCATAAATTGTATGTAGCAAATGGGTCTCATTTAAATGATAATTTGTATTTTGATAACGTATAGTCTTTTAATCATAATAATCCCAATACGCTCTATGATGACGAGTAAACAGTAGCCCTAGACAAAGTAACATTCTACCAGCGTTCACGACGAGAGAAAAGAATAAGTGTATGAAATTAACACTTCAAAGCTATCATAAAGATTCAAAAAGCTTCAATTTATTTCTAGTTTTATTTTATATCTATTCTATCATAGAGCTTCAAAGCTATCATCCGATCAACGAGAAAAATCGAGAATCGATGCATCTTTTCTAGGCCCATATAAGACAGACGTTCGCTTCATATTAGACACCCAGGATTGTATCAATGGGGGAATTTATGCAATTAATTCCACTCTTTAGCTGTACACATTAAAAATGTGGGCGCAAAGCCATTACGCGACAACGTGATTTTTTTTTATTCTGTATAGATCTAGCGTTTGACCACTATCTCACTTGATGGTCAGTGACGATGTGGTCGAAGATGTTCACGATTGATTGATTGCGATTGATCACGCTAGACCTAGAATACTCACTGGCTCTCAAGGACTGCTGTCTGAACACACTATGTGTTTGGTGACAGTTTTTCAAACTCGAGGGTGGTAGCTAGCCAGGCGGGTACTCGAAAGTACCCTACCACCATGCTGGGAACTTTATAACGGTGTTACCTTCACCGGAAGCTCAAGCTGTTGTTGGGGATCGAACCAGTGTCCGTCAGTTTGACAGCAAATCGGCTGCTATTGGGAACTCACGTACAGTACCGTCCTATCGCTTTGTCTATCGAAGCTACGGAGTTGAACGTAAGTTCCGCCTAGGATGTTAATGCAATAAACCCATAGAAGTAATATGTACTACGTACATATTACTTCTATGAATAAACCATAAAACTGAAGTTCTGTCTCAACTACTTGTAGTATCATTCCATTACTACGTAAGTATTGCTCAAACTACATAAAGAGTTCATATTACGGACTACGAAGGAGGTAGACGTGTCAGTAAAACATAATAAGACCTTTTTTACATATAACCTAAATACTTAGAATCACGTTTACGAAGACGTCGTGAGGTGAACAAATGTGATTCAACTCACGTTACTTATTTACACGAGCTCTCAGCTCGAAGTAACATGATTGTATATTTATCTCAATTGTTTACAAACATAATTTTATTCTAGAATTGTTGTCTTTTCCTCGAAGTTCAAGTAACCGTAAATAATAAAAAATCTGGGGTAGTATATGCATTTTCAACCCATTTTCAAAAAGAAGGAGTCTCTGGAGGCTGGAGGGATTTCAGAACAAAATGTTTAAATTAAAAAGTATATACTTTTTTATGCTGTATAGATCAAGCTTTTGACCACTATCTCACTTGACGGTCGGGGACGATGTGGTCAAGTTATCACGCTAGACCTAAAATCCTAACTGGCTCTCAAGGAGTGCTGCCTGAACAAACTATGGGTTTGCAGTTTGGACAGTTTTTTAAACTTGAGGGTGGTAGCTAGTCAGGCAGGTATTCGAAAGTACCCTACCACCATGCTGGGAATGTAATAACGGTGTTACCTTCACCGGAAGCTCAAGCCGTTAGTGGAGATTTTAGGGAGGAGACGAGATGGTGAAGGGCGGCGGGGGGGACAAAATAAATTTGTTTTGATTTGATCACATAAAAAAATAATTTTACGAATAGATACACAAATGACGGATTTCTCAGGCAACAAATATAATAAAGAACCGAATCGAGAGCTACCTCCTTTTTAGAAACCGGTTAATAAAACGGTTTTGATAATGGCATATGCAGGCACAATGTCATGTCTCAAAATCTATGTAAACACCATTTCCGTGTAATAAAATATCGTGTACCTAAGTAAAGAATCCAGCTTCTAGTAAGACGATAGACAGGGCTAAAGCTTTATTACGTCATCGCCAGCATTGATGTCTCTTATTTTGTAGGACGCGAGAACTGTAAGAAGTTATTAGCCAAGGCAATTTCGTAAAGCAATAATTCATTTCTCGCCAACAGGCCCGGCTGGCGCGGCAACAATGGCGTAGGTCGAAAGTAGGATGAAACAAGTAAACCTACCCGTAGCAAAATCATTAAGTTGTCAAAAAACTACATATACTGATTTTACGGCTTATCCATGGAACAATTTCTTGAAAGTAATAAGAATAAGTTGTTTATTAAATAATGAGCGGTTCCGGCTTAAATTAAAATAATGCCTTGTTTCCAAAACCTTCAAAGATTATTCTCGGTGTAAGTGTGAATTGTGTAATTGACATTAAGTATTAATATAATCTACTGATGTAAGTATATAAAATTTGTAGTGTATTTATAACAGTTATAAACTTTTATTTAATGCAAAAACTGGACAGGCTGATGAAACCGTTTTAAATTATATCATCTATATTATATTATGTACACAGCTGTTCAATAAATGGTTCTAATTTCTGATAAATTTTCCTAAGACTTATCTATATACGACCAATCTTAACGTTTAGAAAAAGGTTTTTTATAAGGTTTTTAATTAGCGCTTAGGGAGACAACTACTTATCCGATGAAATTTTCTTAAATGAATGAAAAAACTAAACTGATTTAGATGTTTTATTTTGACCCCTCTGAAAGTATATTCAGTCTATCCTACCGAATATTCTTTTTAATTCGATTTACAAATGCTAAAGTTGTCGGGTAGCCAAAAAAATACAATCAATAGAGAAACTCTACCCCTTTAATAGAAGTTAAAAAACAAGTAAACATACACGCAAATTGCAACTGGAAATTGGTTTGAGAAGGAGATTGGAGATTTTTTAGCGGGTGGGGCCAGTAAGCCCATGCCTCATTAAGAAAACAATATTCGCCCCGTGACGACGTTCCCATCTCTGCTATCCTGTTATGTAATTTTACAATATTAAGTGGCGACATCTCGCGGAAGTGGCTGCTCCTACGTCAACTTAATTGGCTCGGGAGCTAATCTTATCTCTGCTATATGGGATCAGCGTTAGGTTGCTAGCTTCCAAGACGTTGTTTCGCCAACAAGTAATTACTAACTGGGTTAATCATGTTGATAACTTTGAGATATTTTCACAATAGCTGGATAAAACAACCACAAATAGTATTCGAATTTTAGCTTCATAATATTTGCATTTGAAAATCTTTAGAGGAGGCCTTCATCTTTGATCAATAAAGGGTTCTTGCTACCTAATATTATGTATCAATAAAATTGTTATAGAAATATGTAAATTTAAATACATAAACGTGATTATTATTTTTTACTAAGAAATAAAAGGAAGAAATAATAAAATATAATTTTTAAACAAATGTTTAAAAATTATATTTTATTATTATTATTTATTATTTGCACGTCAAGTGCACGCTAAATGCTGTACTTATAGACTATATGTACTAGACCCTGTGTATATTATAATATATTGTACAATATTGCAAATGAACTGTGGTCTTTTTCAAGGAGATTACGGAACCCTCGAAGAAGCGGCAGTGGTTCGCCTTGCACTCACTTAGAAATGATTGGTACATTATTAATAATCTAGGAGAGTAAAATCTTGAAAAGCTTTTCAATTAAGTAATACATATCCTACGCATTGTAAGATACTGGACATATTGTAACATTATCTTGTCTTGTTTTATAATTTACTAGCAGTCCGCCCCGGCTTCACACAGGTAAACAATTTTAAAATTAATAATTATATAGATCCCTAATTTCTTGACAGTATAGACTATAGTGATAGTGTAGCTTCCCAACAGTAAAACAATTTTTCAAACAGGTTACGTAGTTTTGGAGCCTATTCAATGCAAACAAAAAAAAACAATCAAATCTTTTCTCTTTGTAATAGTAGTGGATAACACACTATCTGCGCTTAGCGGTTTCATCCGCGTGGACTACGGTTTCCCGTAACCTTAGTTATAACAAGAACCGTTTATTTTTTCACAATATAATGTAGCCTATTTGCTATTGCAGACTATTGTTTTGTATGTAACATAGATACAGAAATTGTGACGCGTTCTGTCGGGGTGAGGATTCATAGTAAAACATCCCCGTTCTGGATACGCATTTCCAGATCAAATCTGAGTTTGGGTTTTTTTCTGAACAGAGCTCTTGAAAAGAGCTATCTGTAGGCGGCAACATCTAATCGCCTGCTCAACATTTTTTAAAACGACTTCAAAAAAACAACATATATACGGCCGAATTGAGTAACGTCCTTTTTTGAAGTCGGTTAAAAAGGAGGAGGTTACTCATTTCGATCGTATTTTTTTTTATGTGTGTTCGTCGATAACTTCGTCGTTTATGAATAGATTCTTTTTTTCTTTGATAGAGTATACTTCCGAGGTGGTCATATTTAAATTTCATCAAAATCGGTAAAGCTGTTTTTGAGTTGCACTCCAATAACTCTGTCCAGACAAACCTAACTTTGGTTTTTGGGCAGTGTCTGCCAATGTATTTGAATGTTTTGTGTTAAGAATAAATAAATAAAAAACTGAAAAGTGCTACGCATACGTGGATGACATTATAGTTGCGGGTGGAGAAATCGGTGAAGATACGCAATGACAATTGATCCCGTGAGTAACAGAGGTCACTGACAGGGGAGAAAAAAATCTTTACCAAAAAATGGAACCGACTTCAACACTAAAAAGTTAAAAATAACTTGTCGAAGTCGGTACCATGAACACAATATTTTGATAATAGTTACCTTTGAACTATCATGGTAGTTCACAGTGTTTTAGAGTGTTGCAGTCGGTTTCATTTTTCGGTAAACATTTTTATATATTAGGTATAAATGAAAGCATTTTATATTCAAAATGTTTGGTATATGATTAGCCTTCAGTGTCTTAAAAATCAAACTAGACCATAGATACCATATGCTCTGCACAGACATCTGTCGCAAATACATGTTCAACATCTTTTAGTACCTAACTAGTGCGGCCCATTTCGTCCAATGTCTAACATGTTTGGAGTAGAGTGGGGACACACAATTACGCTTGCGGTAGACAGGTCACGCGTTCGGCGCACCTCCCCTCGTTATTCGCTTGTCCAATTCCCTTTGATGAAATGATTATTTCACCGATTGTTGAACGAAAATAAGAAGTAACACATTACACACATTACATGACAGAAGCGCAATTCGAAAAAAGAATAGATAAGCTCAATGATATTACAATACAATAACACATCATTTTAACCCAGTGCAAAAATGTAGTAAGTAGTAGTAAATAAAATACCATACAACCTTTAGATGGGCAGTATCGAAAGATGGAATAGATGACAGTGAATAAAATAGATATATTATTGGACCTAGGTACTTATTGGAATACACAACTGTTGCAGATACATATAAATGAGTATAAATATTATATTTCTATGTATTAAGCATATTACTACCACACCAGTAGGTTATACCTGACGTGATATGTAAAAAATTTGGAGCTGACAGCATTCCAACAAAAAAATCTCAACGTATGTATTATATGTGAGAATTGATAAGCACATACCAAAAGATTCATTAATCTTTTGGTATATTTTTTTACGTATGATCATATATATTTTTATCGTGCAATTCGTTTTAAATATTATAAAATATTTGTATCATTAGTGGTCCAATCTTGGAAATTTAAATAGTCAAACAAACGATGTTTTGTTTAATGGAACTGGAATATGGATATACCGTTTTCCTGACCCATTACAGTTAAATCATCAAACTCCATCAGATATCGAGAGAAAAACCTCAATATTTAGGTACATGGCAAAAGTATAAGGTTTTCGGTTCGCGAAGAGAAAACACAAATTTTACGCTCTATCGAGAATTTTAATCAGAGTGATTACGCCAACTGTACGAGACCTAAAGGTTAAGACAAAATAAAAACCAAAGCGAGTTCAGTTTGACCTCAGTTGCCTGGACCAGATTATTTGCTTAGGTTAAAAGCTCCGATCCTATAAAAACTTTTCACGTTGGAAATTAATTTCTTAAACTTACGCATACCTAATTTGAATAATCCCTAAATAAACCTTGTTTCGTTATAAAAGTTCGAATAAGTTGAGTTTAATTTTAAAAATGGAATTAATATATATACTTATTTTTGTAGTTTCACAGATCCACTAAGAAAGACGTTTTTTGCGTTGTATTTTCTGCATACAAAACTTTATAAGAAGAAGTTATCTTACTTGTATATCTACTTACTTATCTATTACGGTTAGAAATCTACTAACCACTGGGTTATGTTAGGGCTGTCCACTAAAACGGCGTTATTCCATTATTACGCTATACCATAATGCGTTCCAATCGCTTTGTGTGATTATGGAATAGCGGGCTTGATGGCTTTTACCATAATGAGTTTAATCACCATGTTAAAGCATTTCTATTTAGTTGACGTGAACTCACAGAGATACTACTCGTATATAGCGTGAACTGTTTTTCTGAATTGTAATATAGATATTTTCAATTTTTATACTATATAGATCTAGTGTTTGACCTCTCACTTGATGGTCAGTGACGACTTGGTCGAAGTTGTAAATATCATGCTAGACCTAGAATGCTTACTGGTTCTCAAGTACTGCTGCTGATCACAGCTGATTAGACTATGCGTTTAGTGACAGTTTTTATAACTTGAGCTTCATCAGAATCTCAAGCCGTCGTTGGGAATCGAACCAGCGCCCGACAGTTTGACAGCCGACGCGCAGCCTTTGAGTGTCTTCATAAAAGTACATAGTAGATGTGAAAGGAAGTTATTGTCTCTTCCTATTTCCCGTTTACTCCTTCTAAACCACGCAACTAATTTTGAATGGGTTTCGACCACTATGTAGATATTTATTTAGTAAAGGTTAGTTAAGTGTATGTGCAATGTACATCGTAATAAATATCGTATGAAATCTGGAGGCACTTGTAACACAGTTCGCCAGGGCAATCTTGACTAATCAACTGGGTCAAGCGACGATCTGCTAGGTCTGCAGTCTGCTCGGGATGATTAGAATGTGCGCGGACTCGGTTGTTGTTTCAGAACAACATTCGTGAGGCCATGTCGGAGACTTTTGGGCTGTCTGGACACTCAGAATTTGAACGGGCCTATTCACCAACCAGTGCCGTTATGGATAACGGCCTAGAATAGTACTCCCCTATCTCTTCCCGTGGGTGCCGTAAGAGTCGGCTAAGAGATCACGTACCAGAAGGTGGGCAGCAGCGCCTTCTGAGGATGAGAAATCATACTGTGCTCGCCAACCCGCCTGCCAAGCGTGGCGATTTGGCAAATCCCCCTATATGGGGGAGGCAAACGTCCAGCAGTGGACTTCCTATGGCTGGACGAAGAATTCGCCAACCCGCATTGGCCAGCGTGGTATGCCACAAGTGGCATTTTTAAACTAAGCACATTGACGACGTAGATTGAACCTGTACCTGTAAGTAGCTACGAATATCGTACAATCGAATCTTACAGTACGGAACACATTTACTCTAGTTCTGTCAATCACTTGAACTAACTAAAATTCTTCAAAATAAATGAGTTCGTACTCTATTTTAGTTAAAATTCAAATTCGTATAATTGCATCCAACTACAATACAACTATAATTATCTCTAATATTGGACGAGTTTTAATCAATTGCTGGTCAAATGTGGGTAGTTTTAGTCGGCACCAAATAAGTGGCGACTTATTTTACCCAACATTTTGAATAAAACCATCTAATTTTAGTGTTATTATTGATAAGTGTCTTACTAATTTCCACTTTATCTTAACCATACAAGAATTTATCATGTTTTATTTTCCAGAATTTTATTACTAAAACTGACGTGGTTTTGACACGCCTTGTACTCTAGTAATTCCCGTGTTTTATACATTCCAGAATTTTGTTGAAAAAGAGAATAACTACCATTATAAAACTAAGCGCATGCAATGAAACTGTAAAGAAATATATATTATCATGACTGTTAATACATAAGAAGCGGCAGATGTTTCGCCTGGAACTCATATTCAAAATTCACTTTTACAATTAGCTACATAGCCAGTTTTAAATAACCTCTAAGGCTGTTGCGCAAAATTCTGCGGTCGACTGTACCGCGGCACTCGCATCTAACCACTTTGATGTATCCTGTGAAGCATAATTTAAATTTAAACACCTTTCTGTATGTTTGTTTGGTCTCGTCAACCGCGGTGGCTTCAATTTCAAGCTTCGGCGGAGATTTAAGCTAAGGGATATGGTGTTACCCTGTATCCAAGGTGTGAGGGTATTTACAAGGGTGTGTGAGCTGGAAATACCGTATTATTCGGGTTGGTATGTTTCGTAATTACATTGACTACCAGAGGCAACACTTACCCTGATCCCGTGTAATATGGGGTTGTTTATAGAAAAATTGCTATGCTTTATTAAGACAATAGGTATGTCACATTTCTAGCTATGTGCTTACAGGTACATTTTTTGATAGTACAAGACTCCATTTTTTATAAACTAAATTACTAACTACTATTACTAACTACTTAATTTTTTAGAACTAACGAATACAAGTATTATCCCGATAATAATAATATCGGGATATTTACAATGTATTGTACTTTTATACGTCGCATGCGCTATTAACAAGCAAACTTTTAAACAAATAAACATATACAAAACAATAGCAAATATTCTCGGTAACATGTTAATTCTTGTAATAGTTTTAAAGACTGTGCTTTCATCTTTTTTCTCTCCTGCTATACTTGGTTGTTAGAATAAAACTTTGCTCTAGCACTTGGACTGACCGATGGAATAGATAGTAAACCTATTGTTCAACTAAAGTAAACTAAAATTCCGGAAAATAAGGTATGCAACATCAGTTCTTATATGGTTAAGATAAAATCCAAAATAGTATGATACTTATCAATAACAACACTAAATTAGATCTTTTTTTATTAACATTGCGGGTTCAAGTATAATAAAGTGCCGACTAAAGCTACCCGCAATTGCGGGCATATAATACTCGCGGAATATTAGACATGATGTTGCATGGAGTCGTACGAATTTGAATTTGAGGAAAGCGTCCACGTAACCACATCCTTCCACTAGCTACGATCCCGACATCTTCCTTCGCTTCATCCACGCCCACCAGACCTTTCATACAAGAGCGTCGTCTTATTTTATTGACGTGATAACGTTTTATAAATTGATGAATACCAGCAACACTCATGAAAAATAGTAACGTTCCGCGTAACGTTCCACCTGAGTTTTGTATTACATAAAATAATCAGAGTCAAAGTCAAAGTCCAAGTCAAAGTCCAAGTCAAAGTCAAAGTCGAAGTCGAAGTCGAAGTCAAAGTCTTAAATGATTATGACGTTATCACGTAAATGTATCGTCCGTAAACCGACTTTACAGACAACCTATTTTTTTTTTTTTATTCTCTTAGGAAAACTACAGCTTATATGGAATGCTAATGGATATTTGTAAATAAGTTAATGTAAGCTTTTTAAAGTTTCCGCATATGGGTAATAAAGTGCACAGTACATAATAAGTTTGTAAATATCACGATTCAACACATCCTTATGTGGGTATATGAATATATATAGTGTTTGTATAAAAACTAGGTACTCTCAGTGATGCCGAAGTAGGTTTTTGTAATTATATTTTTAAATATGCTATGTCTACTGTTAAATATATCTATGCTCATTGAGTAATTTTGGTTATAGTTACTACACGCACGTGGTATATACGAGTTTTTTTTATAGTTAGTATGGCAGGGTGGGTAACTCAGCCGCAGGTAGTTACTCCGTACCGACGGTCTCGTAGGGGCCACAAATCCGATAGCAGATAACAATAAAGGTGTATCGATTCTGTTATATCGATTATATCGGTTAGTATTGACCTTTCTTAGAACTTCCTCAATCTGATTTCGGATCGTTTGCCTAGGCGTTCTCTTCCAACACTACCATTCACTTCACCCATGTATATCTTCTTAATCAATCTTCTCTCATTCATTCTCTCTATATGAAACCATCTTAACATATTCTGCTCAACCTTAGCCCCTTGTCACTCAGTTTCACCCCAATCATATTTACAGCTTTAATATTGAGCTATCTATGGTTCAAACCTGATGAACCCCAGCGGCGACTAAAAAACGTAACCATTAATGGGTCATTTACCATTTACCACAGCACACATACCATAAATTAATTCAGATTTCATTTCAGTAATGGACAACATTTATTTATTTATTTGAACCCCAACATAATGTACACTGATACAAGAAACTAAAAAAATGCTATAATATAACAAATGCTAAGTGTCACTATAATTATAGGGGAAGACAGCTTGCGTAGAAAAGTGAGCGAGCAGTATCTAGCCTACTATTGATGGCCACCGCCACAATGTGGAGTAACATTTAAAAGGATGGATTATACGAGTATTCTACTGTGATCCTAGTTATTTTCAAAATTCAATAAGATTTTAATGTCATCTACATATTTCTTAGTAATTCATCTCCATTAGAATATTTCAGCTACGGGAAGATACAAGGCCTTAAATTTTTCAGACTGAATAAACCTTTATATAATTTGGAGCGCTCTCACAAATACATTTAAGACCGTATTTTATGATAACAATCCAATCCAAGATAAGTTACTTTTAAGACAGGCAAAGTAAATATTTAAATGTTGTAAGTGAAAATGGTGAGATATTTTGGAGTGACAGGTGCAGACATTTCACAACCAGGATGTTATTTAGCTTATTGGGGGCACTGAACACATGATAATGGCGCCCCTATGACCTTGACAAAACACTCATCATCACAATCATATCAGCCATAGGACGTCCACTGCTGGATATATGCCTCCCCCATTGATTTCCACAAGGACCGGTTGGAAGCGGCCCCCATCCAGCATTTGCCTGCAATCTTAGTCACGTCGTCTGTCCATCTGGTCGGTGGCCGACAAAACACTATTTTGTTATAATTGGCAAATAAAATAGTGTATTTACTGCTTTACAATATCAATAGATGAATACATTTTATATGTATAATGTAATTAAGAAAAGTAGTCCAGCGTCACGCGTGGAGAAGCTGAAAATGATGTAGTTTTAGTCAGTCATCATCGTTGGACGCCGTGGTGGTACCGCCCTAGAATAGTACTCCCCCATCTCTTCCCGTGGGTGCAGTAAGAGTCGGCTAAGGCATCACGTATACCAGGAGGTGGGCAGCAGCGCCTTCTGAAGATTAGAAAACATACTGCGCTCGCCAACACGCCTGCCAAGCGAGTATTGGTAAATCCCTCCTATATGGGAGAGGCATATGTCCAGCAGTGGACGCACATGGCTGAGAGAAGAAGAAGAAGAACATTCTCGTTTGATTTTGTTTAAAATTAACATGGATTTCGGTAATACATGTCGGATCTTGTTTAGTGATCTGACTAGGACTAGGGCGGCGATATGAATCGCGGGGCCCTGATGAATCTTTTTAACACATTTTTTTTGGCCTTAAGCCAATGGCTTAATGCCGAAAAAAAATGTGTTAATGCTAGCATGGTTTTCAGAATATCATCCTATTTTTCTATACATTTTATTTTTCTTAGCTTATTTCATGCTAAACAATATTTCTCATTTCAAAGCTCTGTGATTAATGGCAGCTGAAAATTGACTACAATATTAATTAGCAAATTTTCAATCATTCTAATGGTTCATTTCAAACAAACAGTTTATCATAATAACGTTGAAACGCTTTCAAAGATGTTACAAAGTTATTCGGTTGGATATTGCAGACTTGTTTGGGCAAATATCAACTTGCCAACTAATTTATTTAAATTATGTACAAACATTTTGTTTTCAGCAGTTCGGAATATTTCTAGATAAAGTTACTCGATGTGATTTTATAAACATAACATAGTTGAGATAATTTTTATATTTTAAAAGAAAAATAACAAGCTATTTTATCGGTAAAATAACGTGTGAGTTTATGAATGATTACATTTATAAACATAACATATTTGATTTTATAAACATAACATAGTTGAGAGAATTTTTATATTTTAAAAGAAAAATAACAAGCTATTTTATCGGTAAAATAACGTGTGAGTTTATGAATGATTACATTTATAAACATAACATATTTGATTTTATAAACATAACATAGTTGAGAGAATTTTTATATTTTAAAAGAAAAATAACAAGCTATTTTATCGGTAAAATAACGTGTGAGTTTATGAAAGATTACATTTTGTATATGGTAGATAGATAGATAATGCTTTATTGTATCACAAACACATTTGTATATATTATTACAGTACTCGCAAACTTAGCAATTAATATAGTGAGACAATAGGCGGCCTTATCGCTGAAAGCGATTTCTACCAGGCAACGGTGAATGTATAATATTGTAGAACTAATAATTACGAGATGTTGTGTTCAATAGAGTAAGAATTATTGGATATAGTTTATTCTTATATTTTGACAACTACCGTCATTGTTTGTTCCAGTATCATTAAAAAAAAATAATGTTCCAGTATCATTAAAAAAAAATTAAGACGTCAATATATATTTTTCAGAGTACTTACATGTGTTTGGTGACAGTTTTTCAAACTTGAGGGTGGCAGCTAGCCCAGGCGGGTATTCAAAAGTACCCTACCACCGTGGTGGGTATTTTATATCACTATTTCACCGCAAGCTCAAGCCGTTGATGGGGATTGAACTAGCGCCCGTCAGTTTGACAGCCGACACTCCCAATAAAGCGATACTCAAAAATAGTAGAACTTGGATTATCCAAGTAAACCTCCAAAATCGCCATCTTCGTTCAATCCGAATCAATAATTCTTCAATCCGACTCAACAATTGACAGTTTTTACAAATTTACAGTTGAATTATTGTAACATATGTTACAATACAATTGTACAATGTACAATTGTACAATATACAATTGTACAATGTACAATTGTATATTGTACAATTGAAGCATGCAACAACCTTCCTATTGACATAAAGAGAAATTAAACTCAAATAATATCAAAATAGTCTTAAAAACATACTACTTATAAAAAATGTGTTATTGTGTTCAAAAATTAAATTTTTCTAAGTCTTTAGTGTTAATTTTGGATTGAGAATGTTAAAATATCGTGTGTGATTTTTGTTAAGCAGATAATCTCTATTTGTGGAGACTTATTTATGACTCTTTTCATATTCAATACTGTATAGCTAAGTAATAAATAAAAATATATAAATAAAATTGGAGCATCCTGTATAAGCCCTGTGCCTACACAAAGGCCTGAGTATCGTTGTGTGCGTGTACGTGGAAGCGGTGTTGGGTGAAACAAAGCGCAACTGTCACATTTATTTATATTTGCTTAATGTTGTATTGCTTGTTACCTGTTTTTACTACATACATACATACCTACTTATTATTTAAATTGTTTACTTTAGATACGCGTCGAGAACTTAGTGTCTGGTTAAACCTAATTGAGGTTTTTAATAGCATTATCACTATTGTCATTTTTATATTGATAATAAATAAATAATTCGGAATAATTCGGAATTCGGAACACGTTTTCTCCCCTGGGTGGGACCACACATTTTTAATAGTATACCAGAAGATATCAAATATCCTATGCCAATTGTGCGTCGAAAAAAATTAATTAAAACTTGGCTTCTAAATTTAAAATCATCTAATCTGGAGGACTTTTTCCAATATGTCTTCAAATAACTACATGTATCCCTAAAATATGTTTTTCTTAAATATTGTTTTATGTCACCTATTATTTAAGTAAATTTAAAATTTTCATTATTAAGAGTTAGTAATATGTTCGCTTTACCAGAGCGTTGGTTCGACTGAAGTAGTTCTCGACACGGGATATCCTAGTGAGAACTGCTATGCAATCACATTTTATCGTGAGGCTATTTTGAAATGTACACCTAATTGCTTAACAATCATTAGTTATTTAACAATAATACATAAGTAATTATATATGTGAGTATATATAATTACCTATGATTACATTATAAGTAATTATATATAAGTATTTATATTAATAATGCGTCTTATATTGTACTACTATACTACTTTTACTTATGTTATATAATACGCGTGTACTAGCTATTAATAAATAAATAAAAATAATAATTATACAGCTTGTGTTACATTCATATACTGAACACATTTTTGTTGTTGTTAAAAAAGCGTATGTCTAATGATTTATCGAGCCAGTGGGTCAAGACAAGACAATATGCATCGCTTCTCTTTCTCTGATCGTTAACGATGAATATTCGTTCTCGTGGATCACGTGATATAGCGCTTTGAAGTGTCAATCTCATACATTTGCTTATGTTTTCTCACAGCGTCAACGCTTGTAGAATGTTACTTTGTCTAAGGCTACTGTTAATATAACTAATATAACATTCACAACTTCTGAAGGAATGAAATTGTTACATGTCCGTAACTTTCATGCATTACTTTTCTTAATAAAGTTGACTAGATTGAAAAAGATTAAGCATAGCCCGGACCAATGTATTTTTCTCAAGACGAGGCCTTGTCTTGGAAATGGACTATTATCAAAGAGATGAGACATTTGAGGAAAAATATGAGCAAGGCTAAGGGCTATTTTATATACAAAGCTTAGAATTAAATGGAGTTTTTTTACGCCTATTTTTTAATCAGGATTTCATATTGTTAGAAAATCTTTCGATTTCATACAATGTATGTTATTTATACTTTTTCGTCTTTTTTTAACACCGCACGTTATGGTTTTTATAAATACCGAGTAGATTCTAATATGAATACGCACGTCAATAGGAAAAGTGGAAAATTAAGTTGATTAATAGTTATTTATATGCTATTAAACGTAGCAATGCTGCCAGCATATTTTAGAATTTTGCCCACTCCTAGCGGATTGATAGACTAAATTATTCATTATTTTACTTGTAGATGTGTTATTTTTTCATTATAGTATTTATGTTTTTAAATTGTTTAGCTCAATAGTGTTTTATATTTAGTGACAATTATAACTACTACTACTATTAAGTGCCGTGGTGTTACCGGCCTAGAATAGTACTCCCCCATCTCTATCCGTGGGTGCCGTAAGAGTCGGCTAAGGGATCACGTACCAAGAGGTAGGCAGCTGCGCCTTCTGAGGATAGGAAACCATACTGCACTCGCTAACCCGCCTGCCAGGCGTGGCAAGTATTGGTATATGGAGAGGCATATCATCGCAGCCATAGGACGTCCACTACTGGACATATCTCTAGTAGTGGACATCCTATGGCTGCGATGAATGAATGAATGAATGAATGAATAACTACTATATTAATAAGTCGGTTGCCTGCTTCCTTGCTTGAAAGTCGTATGAACGTTCCATCACACTAGAACTAGAATGATGACCAGCATTTGAGGACATGTGCCTAAGCAAAAAGGTGTTCTTATAACATCTGTTACTAACTGTTGACTAGTGGTCAGCCAGACAACTATAATTTTTGACAACATGATTTTTGACAACATGATTTTTGACAACATGATTGTTATTACCATCGCTTGGCAGTTGAAATTGTTATTTGTTTAGTAAATAATATTTTTTAGTATATTGTCCTTTTAGAACTTAGAATGGAACTAGCATAACCTTTGCTACGCTACAAATGGAACTGCTACTGAAATAATCAAGCTGAAAGACGCGTAACATTGTTATGAAAACAGTTTGCACGTTACATACCAGCATTTTATCTGAAAAAGGCGACTTGACGAATAATTTAAAAACTGCTTGATCCCTTTTCAAAATTACTTTCTTCTTTGTCATTAAACTGTCCAAGAGGTAAAACTTTTAGCACGAACATTTTGTATCAAAAACGTTCATTTATTCATTTGACAACAATTTTTGCAGCGCTGGTGCCAAGACGGCGCACGTACTTGAAATAACGCAAAACCTTAAACATTCCATATTGTAGTCAATATCAAAGAAAATCAAACAGCCAGAAAACAAATGAATAACTTCGAAGTACAAATACAGAAATCTAAATTTGAAAGTTTATATTTGGAATTCCTTATCAAACATCAAATATTTCTTTAGAGATCAAAGTGGCCAGTTCGACAACGCAGTACTGTATTCCCAGTTATGATCTTTGATTAGCTACGCATGGAACTCAAGCTATACACGTCAAAGATGCCTAACTCGAACATTCTCAGTAACTTTAAGGCTTGACCATTTGTTAATATATAGACAATTTTGAGTCTTCAGCTTATTTTGTGGAAAGTCCTACATGTTTATATACTTAAAAAATACCACTTATGAGAACAGTGCATGAAGGTTAATTCCGATTGAACAACATTTTATTTCTTTGCTAATTTATTAGTGAAAAAATATTTTCGCTGAACCATGTTTTTCCTTTATTAAAAATTGTCGCGCTAATGATAAATGCACTTGAACTGTGTCTTCTGACGACAGTCTATACCACAGGATAGAAAAGGAAATTATTGAAGATTTGTTCCGCCCTCTCTGCCTGTAAACACCCGCGAAGCTCTGTAATGCCATCGGCATCTGTTAAGCCCTTAACAGTGATGTCGTATTTGGATGAGATACTTCAATTGGAACGTATTTTCACGAGTTATTAACTTTTGTGTATTTTCTCGACTTATTAACTTTTGTCGCCAAATTCGTTGGCTCGAGAGAGGCCATTAAACTTTGCTTCTAATCTCTGCCGCGGAAATGGAAGCCTCATCTTATTTGTTTACACGCCAATTTGCAGTAATGGGCGTTAAAAACATGGCACCGGATTAAACTTCAGACAGCGGAGTCGCCTTGTCTATTGCCCGGTTTACATTATTCCAGTCCGATTCATATTCAGCAAGAATCCAGTCCAGTGCTGGACTGGATCTGTAACGTCTACATTATTCCAGTTATTTAGAAGCCGTTGAAGTGTGAACACTACAATAACAATAATTTCAAGAAGAGATCACTTTCGAATGGCACTGGATTGGCCGTCTACATTATTCCAGTTGATTCTGGATCCGGGTTCAAAAGTAGACCGCGAATCTAGTTACTGGACTGGAATGCTAACTGGATTCAGTGCATTCCAGTACCGGGTAACATTTTTCCTGTAAGCAATCCAGCGCTGGGTTCGATCGCTGGACTGAAATAATGTAAGCCGGGCATAAGTCGCCAGTCGACTTTACGTGATTTTTTATCAGTAAAATACAGATTATATATATATTACATAATATCTTATTTAGATATTTATAATCTTTATTTTATTTAACATGAGGTAAAGCATAAAAACGCATTCATTTATCGTGACCTTCAATAATAATTAAAATCACATCATCCATTTTTAAGATCGTTGCCAAGATTATTGTTAGCATAATATTCATATTACATGTGAGTGTATTCTTGTTAGCATAACACTCCTATTATATTATTAAAAAAAATTGGTTGTCTGTAAAGTCGGTTTACGGACGATAGATTTACGTGATAACGTCATAATCATTTATGACTTTGACTGACTTTGACTTTGACTGACTTTGACTTTGGCTTTGACTATGACTTTGACTTTGACCTTGACCTTGACTTTGACCTTGACTTTGACTTTGACTTTGATTATTTTATGTAATACAAAACTCAGGTGGAACGTTACGCGGAACGTTACTATTTTTCATTTGTGTTGCTGGCGTTCATCAATTTATAAAACGTTATCACGTCAAAAAAAAATTGGTTGTCTGTAAAGTCGGTTTACGGACGATAGATTTACGTGATAACGTCATAATCATTGACGTTATCACTTTGACTTTGACTTCGACTTCGACTTTGACTTCGACTTTGACTTTGACTTTGACTTTGATTATTTTATGTAATACAAAACTCAGGTGGAACGTTACGCGGAACGTTACTATTTTTCATGAGTGTTGCTGGTATTCATCAATTTATAAAACGTTATCACGCCAAAAAAAATATGAAGTAGAAATAGAAGTAGAAAAATTGATTAGCTTTATAATGTTAAAATTATACTAGGCAAATCAAATTTACATGATATCCAGATTAACAATGTCACAAGTTTATGTTTAAAGGACAATGTCACAGTTCACAATGAAAATATACATAATATGTTTTTTTATCGGATTTTTAGGAATCCTGGGTATTATGATAGTTAGTTACCACTGAAATTATTGCAGAATTAGTAGAACACTTGTGGGATACGAATAGTATTTTGCATGAAAATATTTTGGTAACGTGGACTTTTCATATATGCTGGTCTTGAAGTGTAAAAACTTATATTTAGACAACAAAATAAAACGGGAAGTGTTTTATTCTATTATACAAAGGTACTAAGCAAAATATCTGGCAACTACTTTCTGAATCAAATTCATCGTTCAAAACAAATTTATTTCGTTCTGCTTCTTCAAGCCGGGCGTCAAAGGATCGGAGAGCTAGCTCAGATGCACCATCCAATTTTGATCAAAACTTTTTGTTGGTTGGCAAACTTACTCTTATATGGAACTTATTTGCAAAAGCTTTAGGTATCTGTGGCACAGCAAAAGCGCACACTCCCTGCGCACTCTCGTCGAGATAAGTGACTAACTTATTTAGTAAATTGAGTACTGACATTAATATGTAATATCTTTCTTCCAATGATATTATATGTTTATATGAGGTAGATGTCGCACAAGCGCGCGGTAACTGAGGCGGCAAAATTGAGTCAATTGCAGTAATTTTGATTACGACGCGTATTTCAAGCGCAAGTCTATACATATAGCTATCCTTTTCTATATTATTTGTACCGTGTTACCCTGTCGCAGTAAGCATGTTTATGACGTAAAGGAACAAAATCTGAGCACCGCGCAGTATAAATATACAAAATTATTTAAATGATAAAACAAAAAGACAAAATAAAATTGTTGGTAATGAAAACTTTTATAAGGTTTTATTTAGCATGTAATGAATGTTCGGGTCAAACTTGGCAACTGAATTTTAAAGCACATTTATCCTCAACCGGTTGATATGAAACTTTGCATGCAAGTTTACTATGAATGGCAATGTGTGGTTAGCTTATTGAATTTTTAATATATTAATTACATAATGCTGAGCTTGCACAAAATGTGGGTAGTATTGTCGATCACGCCGTTGTCTATTTAAGCTCACAGCTGGTTGAACGTATACGTACGTGGCAGTACGTCGGTACGTCTACTAGAGCCCCTCAGTATTATCTCAGCCATAGAGTGTCCACTGTTGGACATATGCTTCCCCCATATAGGGGGGATTTGCCAATACTCGCCACGCTTGGCAGGCGGGTTGGCGAGCGCAGTATGATTTCCGATCCTCCGATCCCTTAGCCGACTCTTACGGCACCCGCGGGATATTCTACCGTATTTTTCTTTCTTTCATATTATTGAGTCATGAGTGTCACATACCACTGTGCGATTCTACCGATCGTTTTGCCATACGTCCGCAAAATGTGGAACGAGCTTCCTTCCTCGGTGTTCTCGAGTAGCTACTATGTTGCATTCTTCAAAAAGAGAGTTAACAGGGTCTTAAAGGATTGGCAACGTATCGTAAGGCCTCCAGTATGACAGATATACATAGACGATGGTGATGGCTTACCACCAGGCGGCCAGTCTACATGCTTGCCACCTATTTTTTTTTTTATAAATAAACTCACATTTTTTATTACATAAAAAAGCATATCGAGTCTATCATCGCTACATAACAATCGTACATGTAATGCGTAGCCATAGTTAATACATTCTCGTGTCTATTCTATTGATATGCGACCATTGCCGCTCGGAATGGCAGCTCGTAATCCACTTAAACAGTCAGTAGCGATGCAAAGCGATGTCTCGTTATATGAAATGTTTCAATTTCCCTTTAGTTTCGATGTGCGGTCGCTATATGAGGCCATTTTGCAGTTAATGATCGATATATTTTTATGGGCTTCAATAGATAGGCAGGTAAGTGAGACTATAAAACTCAGCAGGTCAACTCCTAGCCCTGGAACTATTTCTGTGGAGATAGCATAGATATTGAATGTTACTCGTTGGCCTAGAAGCTCCATTCTAGTTTGGCTCGGGGATTCGAACGTGTACAATTATATATTGACTATTAATAAGTATAGTAGCGCGATGTTATATAGCTTAAAGCCTTCCTCGATAAACGGAATATCCAACATAGAAATAATATGTCAATTCCAACGAGAGAATTGAAAAATTCGGAATCGAATTGAAAAACGCGTTCAACCAACCAAAGAACCAAATTCGTCAGCTTTATAAAATATCCTGATAAGTACACAATACTTATATAGATATCTAATTAAAAAGTATAAAAAAATTTCCCCGGTGGAATACAATTTTTCAAATCTATCATAAATGACGTATTTCTTAAGTAACAACATTCACTGATTGAAAAATACAACGGAATTTATAACTTCCACCTTTTAGAAAGTCGGTTAAAATTGAATAATGAACTCGAAAGATTACACCGTAATGTCTGCCATAACCTGTAGAAAACAAACTTGGGAATTGATTGCGAGCCATTTCAAACACATTTCGTGAGCGTTCGTGTAAAATGGCTCAAAAACTGACGCTACTGTAGAAATATGGAGAACGATTAGTTTTGTGGCAGAAGCACGGGTTCAACTCTCAAAAGTGTAATATGTGTGTGTAATAGTGGAGGGGTAAAGAAAAATGTCTTAGTTACCTTCTTAAACAATATGACTGAGTATGTATGTCAGTATTTTATTTATTTAAGTATTTATTTAATGGAAAACAAACAGCTTAATGAATAAGTATATAGGACAAAATTAGTGTAGTACGAACAAACTAATACAGTTTCCACATATAAAACTATTCTCCAGTTACTTATATAATGTAATATTCTTTGTATAATACAATGAAAAAAAAAAAGAAAAATGGAGGAGAAATAAAAAGTAAATAGGTATATAATGACTAAAAAACGTTGATAAATAGATAGTTTTGTTTCCTATGTCTATTTATATATCATATCTATCTAATTATTCATAGGCAAATCAATCCAGTTACAACCAGTTGCAGAACATTATCTTTTAGTTAAAAAATGCGTTAAAAGCATTGACTTTGAAGAAGTTGTACCTTGCATTAAATAAATCAACATACTCAGTGTATTTAGAGTTAAAAATACTACAGACTCTGATAAAGAAAGAATTTTGTCTATAGTTTGCGATAGGCATTTCTCTTTGCGCAAAATATAATTCGGTAGCAAAATTATACCCTCATTTGTTATTTGATGGTGATCGAGATTAGACGCTATACGAAAGACGTAAGATTTGTCTGGAAGAGATCGCTTTAAGCGATAAGGCCGCCAATTGTACTTTGGTTAGGTATATGTTTGATTTTTATTGTTGTTTTTTGTGACCGGTGTGCAATAAATTCAAATTCAAATTCAAAATATTTAATTTGTGATACACAGGTTTATAAATAATGATGTCAAAATAATATAATCAGTGCAAGCTGTGATCAGCCATATTGGCATACAAATAATGGTGGTTGTCAAATTACATAGTAATAATAAAAATAATAAAGTGTTTTGTATTGTATAGTTTACAATCATATATAGTTACATTATTATATTTACAATCGGTATATGGTTACATTTTATGTAAAATTATTTATATAAATGATTTTTCTTTATCTAGTTTAAATGATTTTATCAGATATATAAACCTAACGTCAAAAATGATCCAATTAATAGTGAAAACAGCATCAACATCAGTTGCCTGATTTAGGAGGAGTTAGCAAATAAATTGTCTTTTTTTTAACGGACTAATGCTGATACGAATATCGGCTTGAGCTGTTCCAGGACAGAGAGAAATAGGATCGAAGACAGATACGATACGATATACGTGAAGGTCAGCTTCAATTTTTTTTTATTTCTTTCACACTCAGACACCCGCACTAGGAGCCCTGTATCGCGGGAGGCATGGACACACACAATCACAGCACACAAGCACCCAAGACCCGGGACAATCATCGACACTCATCGCACGAATGTTTTCCCCTGCCGGGATTCGAACCCAGGGTCCCGACGACACAGAAGTCAATGTCACTGACCACTGCACCACGGCGACCGTACATTACTACTACTAAACACAATAGCTAGTGGATTGCTCAAATGTTATTGTAGTAGCTGCAGTATTGTAATTAGTTATTAGTGTTTTGTTTTAATAAAGGCATTTGCCCCATGAAAAAAAAAACCTTAACACATGATCTTCGACATACTTGCTGCTAGATCAAAACAGTTTAGTTGACATACATTGCGGCTCTGCCGATTGTGTTGGCTAGTAAGTTTATCACGACAGAAGCATTATGTTGTTAGCGATTCCAAGTGGCCACTTCCTTAGGTGTTGCTACATTGAATGTGCTGTGACCCCTTTAGAAAATAAATAAAGCCAATTGAATCATTACGTACAGACATTTTAACAATCAGTTTGCTTATAGAAATACATTCATTTGGACGAAATAAATACAAAAATACTTTACAACAAGCTGTAAAATTATTAATAATATATTCATAATTATTTAATCACAATTTATACAGTTTTTTTTGAGATGGATGAACTCAATGAAACCACATAATGTCCTACTTAAAAGTTCACAATATAACAATAAGTTTTTCTTTTTGTATTTTTAGTTTTTCGCGATATCAAAACACATAGTTTATAAAATATTTGGGGGATTGATCGTGTGAATACCCCGAAGTTTCGACAAAGTTGCACTTTAAACGCGACAAAAGTTTTGATAAAATAGATTGACAATAAATGGTTAAATAAAAAAAAAAGATGTGTGTTCTTGGAAAGCGTTTCTTGTAGTATGGAATTGTAAAAATATCTATATATATATCATACTACAAGAATGTGATTGTGTCAGTATCCTAGTGCAGGGGTGTGAGTGTGAATGGATATTGCGTGTGAATGCGTAGTGTAAAAAAAACCATTTTAGTATAATCTATATCAGATAAATCACCTATATTCTACGAATTAGCTGTTACCTACGACTTACTTGCGCTATGCTCAAATTTGAATATATAGGTACTTAGAAATATTTCCACGTATAATTTTTGCTACAAGTGCATCACTTGACGTAAATGATAGTGCTCCAATCAGTTCAATGGTATGTGAGTGGCGGCATGAGCATTGGGCATCGGGCAGGGGGAACGGTTTAATTAAGGAAATGGACGCATGAATGTAGCCAGGGCACTTGCGGGGGCTCAGTGCGTGTAGGCAATGTACACTATTGTGAAACAAATCAACAACGCGACATATAAAACCGCTTTACTATATCTATATATATATTTATATAATTAGAGGCGAGTTAAAAAAAACCCATTAAATTATTATGTCGGTACTCGGACCCAATGGAGATGAGATCTATTTTTGAACCTTTTGACTTCAAAAAGAGGAGGAGGTTCTCAATACGACCCCTTTTAATGGTTGTTACTTCAGAACATTAGACTGGATGAACCGATTTTGATGATTGTTTTTTTATTTGATAGCTGGTGCTTCCCGCGTGGTTTCATTTCATCAAAATCGGACAAGCGGTTTTTTAGTTACTCTCCAATAACTGAAAAGAAAACGTAAACGTGGACAATATTAAAATAGCGGGTGAAGAAATCGGTGAACATGTACAATGACAATTGATCCCGTGAGTAGCAAAGGTCACTGAAAAGGTAGAAAACATTTTTTTTACCAGAACTTGGAACCGACTTCAACACTCAAAAGTGTGAAGTAGTTTAAGTTTATTTATTTCTAATTCGTTTAAACTATTTATATAAAATGCTTCACACTTAATTTCACTAATATTATGAAGGCGAAAGTTTGTCTGTTGTATATTTTTTTGCTCCTTCACGCTGAAACGCCTGAACGGATTTGTATGAAATTTAGAATGAAGTTAGCTTATACCCTTAAATAACAAATACGCCACTTTAATATAATACTACCTACGCCCGCGGTTTTAACCGCGTGGTGATGATCGATGATGATGATGATGATGAAAAAAGTAGCTTATGTGTTATTCCGGGACCTGCAAAATCTACATACCAAATATCATCGACATCGGTGTAGCCGTTTGACCGTGAAGAAGTAACAAACATACACATAAACTTTCGCCTTTATAATATTAGTATCATAGAATAATATGGAGTTATTACGGCAGCTAGAAAGCCGTAGTCCACGCGGTTGAAAGCGCAGGGCGCAGCAAGTTTAAAATAAATAATGATTACACAAAATCTGATCGTTGATAATGTTAATCGCTGCGGTAGTCACCCGCTATTATATGTGTTGTTTACTGGGCGGATTCATTATATTCCCCTAGCTAACCCAATCCTGATTACGTAAACAGGACAGGGAACCACTGGTGTCCTGGTCGCCTGCTGTAACTCCCGTAAGTCACAAATGGATTAGACGGTTCGATTAACTGTTTCTGAACGAGCTGCATACGGCTAAGGTTTTATGGCGACAGCTTTTATATTAGGAAGAGGTGTGTTTTACTGGGTGTCATAAAGCTTAAGTAATGAAAGCAGGCTTGCAATGCAATGTCCGTGTTTTAGCTTGCCGCGCCCTCGGCACTGCTGGTCGTCATACAGCAAAAGTAATGAAAGCATGTCTGAAAAACGTATATGTATGTGTACAAGTTGCGCCTCATGGTTTTACCCGTGTTAAGTATACACCCTTAAAAGTTATAGTACAAGCCTATGCTATTCCCAATTATAATCTATCCCTGTGCCAAATTTCATTCGGATCAATTTACCCGTTCTGGCGTAATTAAGCAAACATACAAAGTTTCAGATATTACTTCAAATTAGGACTATTAGCAGTAGTAGTTAGAATAGGTTTGTCTATGTGTTTTAGAAAAATGTTTTTAATTTTATTTATATACTAGGATTCTTTAATGGAGATGACGGACCGGTAACCGCAGCTAGTACGGCGACTGACAAGGTGGGCAGACGACCTGAATAAGATCGACGAATAAAGCTGGATGCGGGCTGCTTTCCACCGGTCGGTGATCAATGGGGAGGTATATGTCCATGATAAATGTGCAGTGGCTGAGATGAGGATGATAACTAACATTGCACCATGATTGAGAGCTTCTTCGAAGAAAACTGACTAACCATGAACAGCCTAAACCAGTGGCATTCTAAGCATTCTAAGCATTCTATATAGGTCTAGCGTTATAACATCTTCGACCACACCATTACTGACCATCAAGTGAGAAAGCGGTCAAACGATAGATTTATACAGTAAAAAAAAAAAGGTTAGACGCACTAAGAAATTGCAATGAAAATATAAAACAAAAGCAGGCTCATGAAGGAATAGAATTAAAAAAAGTAATTTAAATTAATAGTGATTGTCATCATCGTCATAGGACGTGAGGGTAATTATATATATATAGTATACCATAGTAATTGTAGTTAATAGTAATTAAAAAGAAACTTTTATATATCTGCTAAAAGTAATTAGTATATAGAAGTTTTTCACTACTTACGGGTTATACGCTTGTAGCATAATAAAGTTCATTAAAACATTCAAGTGTAACATATCTGAGCCTGAATGAAGAATAAACAACCTTACAATATTAACTAATTAAACACAAATTAATTTTGGCGCTGCTGAAGCCCGCGTTTGTTTACAAACTCCTTTCAAATGTCGACTCAACAGAACGAGCCGGTGCGGTGTGCGCAAACATTCCATTAAAAAAAAAGACTTTATTCCACAGTCGAACATTTGCGTAATTAATTCCAATTATGGAATTGAACTGATACCATCGAAGTTTTATTTGTTTCGAGCACGCACGGGTTTTTTTATGGAATTGAAAGCCTATGTTTTTTTTATCCGGAGAACTTAGACTTTATCTGCGATGAAACTTTGTTTGCTTTTTTAGTTTTATTATTATTGTAGATTAGATAGATACGCCTCGCGGTTTCACCCGCATGGTGATGATAATGAGCCAGTCGCCCACTCAAAAAATAACCTGGCTTTCTATTGGTAAAAGATTTTTTAATATCGGTTCAGTAGATCCAGAGATTATCGCCTACAACCTCACAAACTCACATACTTTACCTTTATATAATACTAGTAGCGCCCCGCAGTTTCACCTGCGTGGATTACGGTTTTCCTGCAACCTCAATTATCCCACGGGAACAATACTTATTCCGGGATAAAAGTAGCCTATGTGTTAATCCGGGGTTTAAACTATCTCCATACCAAATTTCATTGAATCAGTGAATCCGTTTGAGCGTGAAGAAGCAACAAACATACACAAACTTTCGTATTTATAATATTAGTAGGATTAGTATATATTAGGGAGAGATTTAATAAGATTGAAAAACAATGCAGACCCTCAGACTGTCTAAGAAATTATTAAATCAGTATGATTACATACTTCTTCAGAGTTGCGAGCGTGATATTGAATTTTTCGTACAATTAAATATTGTATTGGACGGGCTTTCTCGGCTACTTTTTAGCTAAATTCTACTTTTGGTAGGCGGAACCTAGCGTGACTAGATTTACTATAAGTAAACTGAAATATATTTTTATTGACTTGTATTTATTTCTCAAATATGGACAAATTGTATGTAATAAAGTTGATTAAGCATGTGATTAAGATGTAGTGTTCGATTATTGAGCGTTGTTAGACGTTAGGCTAGCGCAGACAAGAAGATTCTTTGACTATTATTTGAATCATGAAAAAATCCAAATTGCAATGATACCTTGTTTACGAACAAAACAAACCTCACTGGTCGCTGGTAACTTTTGCAATACACTAGTAAAAGCTCGCGAAATCGCCGCGTTGAATATCGACGCTGGCTCTTTGACTGAGGTAAGCACAAGCTCGAAAAAATGAATGAAAAGTCATTTGATTTTTCCATTTGGAAAAGTTGTTGTGAAACTTTCGCTACGCCCATGCAGGGTTCTTCTCTTGAACCATACGCATCGATCGTGGTTCAATCTTAGAACCCTTCGTTGCGCAGGTTTGAATCCAAGCATTCACGCCAAAAAATCCACTTTACCCACATGTAAAACAAATAACTGTTCTCCCATTTACGCACTTTAATTCGCTTGAAAACGATAATCGCTAAAAGAATTCATAGAGCAACAGGTGGCATCGTAGAAGAACAATTTCATATTTGCACATTTTTTAATTTTTTCAATTATTAACATTTACACAAGGTCTTCAGGTCCCAAACTAGGCAGAGCCTGTACTATGGTAACCTGATGACTGATATATATACTTATACACATATACACACCCAGACACAGGTCAAACAGACATGTTCATACACACAAATGTTTGACCTTTCCGGGAATCGAATTTATTTGTAAACATGAATAAATAAAGATCCAAGCGTTTAGAATCTAGAAAAGCTAAACAAAAACAAACTAAGCAAGTTGCGCATTGCGGGAGGTTGAGTGGTTAACTAAAGCAAACTAAGCTCAAACTATGTGTATGTTCAGTCAAAACATATGCTATGTTAATAAAGACGCCTGTATGTTTAGCTACTCTGTGGCAGACACGCCGGATAGTAAGCTGGTAAACAGCGGCGGTGCTCACGGCGCGTCGTGTGCGAGCACCACGAGCGCCTTGCACCTGAGGGCGGGTTTATCGCTTCACTCCACGAAAGAAGGTAATAACATGAGTGTTGGGAACGAATCGATACCACAGCGTAAGTATAGCTGTGTCGATACATACAACATTAAAAGTAATTGTTCTATGCTTATACAGTGTACTATATTTATTTCATTGCGCGCAAATTTTACAAAAGTTTTTTGTTACACGTAAGTTAATGTTATGTACAGTACATACAATACAATAATTCTTTATTGCACTTACCATGAAAATAATCTTCAAAATAATATACATACAACTACATATATACTCTTAAACTAAGGCACGTACAATGGGCGGTCTTATCGCTAATAGCGATTTCTTTCAGACAACCTTTGGATGGACAGTAACATAATGAGGAGTCATCATTTATCATTTAATCGCCTTAAAAAGTAGCAGTGGGTGACGCAATATAATTGGACTACATTTCTATTTTGATAATAATCCTAATACATATATAGGATATACTAATATATATTATACCATATAAATATAAAAATAAATACGATAAGTAATTAATGTATAACCTGTATAAGTAAAAATGTATGTCATGGCGTTTGGATAGATATACAAAAATTAAATATTTAGGATATACTTTAAAAATCAAAGAGTTACTCATATGTACAGCCATTTACCTCGCTATTGAATATTCTGTGGTAGATTGTAGTCTATAGCTATTAACACGGAGTTATGTGTTGATCGAGTTTCCCCAATACACAAATAATGGCTGCCGAGTAATTGAGTATGAAACGGCCATTACTATCTCTATGCCTGTTGCGGGGATAATCGATGAAGGAATCAATTAATATTTTCCATGTAATTTAGGTCCAACAATTAATTAGTTTTGCTTGCACTGAGTTGAAAACTTCAACGTACTGTTAATATTTACACTGAGAAAAATAAATGTAATGGATCGAGTTCTTTGCATAGGTATGCATGTGCAGATTTTTTTATAACTAGTAGCGCCCCCGGTTTCACCCGCGTGGATTACGATTATCTTGCTACCTCAATTATCCCACGAAAACTACACTTTTCCGGGACAAAAGTACTCGATATGTGTTATTCCAGGGTCTAACCTATCTCCATACCTCCTATCATCGACATCAGTGTAGCCGTTTGAGCGTGAAGAAGTAACAAACATACGCACAAACTTACGCCATTATAATATTAGTGGGAAATGGTTATGGTGAGATAGGATGGGATAATTTTTCATTTTTTCAATTAGCTTCGCTAGTAGTTCAATCCAAGTACTCACGCCAAAAATCACTTTACCCACATGTAAAACAAACAACTATTGTCCACACATTATATTATTCATACATGAATCAAGAAAGCGGTCTTAAGTATCGACTACAGCCTGCCTGTGGAACTCCCGACCCGTTTCAATAACATGTGCCCTCTCTTACGTACGTATTACGTATATACGTATACTCGTACATATTTAAAGCTGAAACCATAAAGTTTTACTTAAATGAATGAAAGCTCACGTTGTGTATTATGTTAGGATCATAACTACTGTAATATAATACAAAGTATAAGATTTATGAATCTATGAATTTCTTTTAGTGATAAGGCCGCCCATTGTCACGCTCTTTATGTAAATTTATGACTGACATATACTTTATGTATTGAAAGAAAGAAAGAAAGAAAGAAAATTATTTATTACTGACAACAACACTACATATAAAACAAAAAGAAAAAACACATATTTAGGTCATACATACATTTAACTTATAAGTTTAAAACATTATGGGAAGACGAAACAACATTTAAGAATGATAGATATAGATTAAGATTCGACCAAACAAAAAAATAATAATAAATAACCTATCTAAGCTAAATAGTTTTATTTGTAGTGTTGCGTAATGCCAGAAATGAGTCCCTACTCAGCGTTAAGCGAGGGTTTGACAACTATTGTAAATATTGTTTAATATTTTAGGTGTAATAATAAATATTTTTGACGTGGTAACGTTTTATAAATTGATGAATACCAGCAACACTCATGAAAAATAGTAACGTTCCGCGTAACGTTCCACCTGAGTTTTGTATTACATAAAATAGTCAAAGTCAATGTCAAAGTCAGTCAAAGTCAAAGTCAAAGTCAGCCAAACTCAAAGTCAAAGTCAGTCAAAGTCAAAGTCATAAATGATTATGTCGTTATCACGTAAATCTATCGTCCGTAAACCGACTTTACAGACAATCATTTTTTTTAATCTAATCTACAGTCCAAGCACACATACAAAAATAAACCAAATTAACGATATAATAGCCAACATAATATTGTAGTATCATGAGGTTGGTCTTAGTCTGGCGGTAAACAAAACCTTTAGTAATCGAGATTCACACCAAGAAGCCCTTGTTTAATTAGGTATAATTACTCGACGTACGGCAATTCGCCATCGCTATATGGTAGATATACCACCTATACGTACGAAGCGTTTTGCTTCCACTTTCTTAATGCGTACTGCCAAGGAATGGAACTCGTTGCCCGAGTCTGTGTTTCCCGATATGGACAATCCTGGAGTCTTCAAGTCGCGAGTGAATAGGTACCTTCTAGGTTTGCGTGCTAAATCCTAGACAACGTCATCACTTAACATCAGGTGAGACAGACAGTCAAACGCAAACTTATAATAAGTAAAAAAAAAGGTATAAAGTGCCATTATATTAGTACCGCTTGTTGCTCGCGGCACTGACCCAAGGGATGTCATCCATTATTCATAATAGATGCCAGTTTCTATATCTAATTAGTCCAAAACGTCTTAGGTACTGCCAATTAACATTGAGTTTTGTCTTTATTAACTGTAATGGTTTGATCAAGAACGGGTTGCTACGGCGAGTGCATCGCACTTACGGGTGGACTTTACTCTGGGGGGCTTAACGATAAAGTTAAACAATATATACGTTTGTAGAAAATATACTATATTATTTTTTACTTTATAGATCTCTAACGTTTGACCAATATCTTAACTGGTCAGTGACAATTCGGTCGAACTTGGAATCACGTTTAGGATATTATTCTAGCCATATTCATGGATCTCAAGACAGCTGCTTGAACACACTATTTTTCACTTTTTGTGTCTATTTTTCAGTGGTGCTGGAATGTGTCCTTCCACCACTGGTACTGGAAAGTGCCGTGGATTTGATATAGCAGATTTTTTACCAAGGGTTGAAACGTTGAAAGTGACCCATTTCACTCGAAGCGCCAATAGTTCGAGGGTTAAATGGGTATTTTCACCCGAGTTAAGTTCTTCACTCTACTTTTCATTTCGACTGTGAAATACAGAATTGTATGTATAATGAATATGATATAAATTAATGAATAGACATAAATCAATTAAATTCACCTATATTGAGATGAGAAAAAGATTTTACCTTCACCGTAAGTTGAGGGTGGGGATCGGACCAGTGACTGTTGGACAGTACTTTGATCATGTGGGTAAATCTGTCGAAGCTAATAGGTATTAATCAATAAGTTTCAGAGACACACACATACTCCTGATAGAAATCATCAGCACTTTTTCACAGATGTTCAAAAAAGGGTTTCATTTGAATCAAAGTATGCGTTGAAACTATGTTTGATACAGCCATTCTTTGCTTGGCAACAAATTCAACCCCATGTACCGAGGCCGAATACGGGTTTTATGGTATTTTACAATTCCAAAAAAAACAAACTTGTCATAAACTGAACACCTTACTGAATTATTCTACGAACTGTAATTTAATAAATAAATAATCTCATTTTTTCTCAGAGTGTCGAATAATGACAAAGACCACTCATGAAAACAAGGTAGTTGTAAAAATTACGACAGTTTGTTTATCTAAGGGAAAAAAGCTCTTATACTTTGCTAACTTCTATAGTTAAAGTTTTTGTTCTTAAAAATACAGTTCAAGCAGCACTTGTGCTGCTCAGTTCAGTCCTTATTTTATACGGCAAATAGCAGAATGGTGAAACCTGAAGAATGTTCCGATGAATAAACTCGTAACTTCACAGACTATGTTTAATTGCAAAGAAATTCAAAGGCTCGCATCAGTAGGTGTCTAGACTTTGGATTGAAATTTTAATACGTTTATTCGCCACTGTAACGAATGTTAAATCTATTCTCTCAAAATTACAATTCCACGTATGATCGATAATAAACAAGATATAAAGTTCACATATACCTATGAATTTTATATCTTGTTTATCGTCTATCTCAGACGTCTATGTCAAATGAGTATAGTTAGTTTACTACATTCTACAGTACAAATTGCATGAGTGCAGAAACATCTGATGTAGCAATTAGCATGTAGCATATTATGTATGCCATTGCACTGCACACCAGACGTCAGACTTAATAAGAAAATCTCTGAAATCTAGACAACCAACAAAACACACAGACACATGGCTCCTCTTAGTCTCCATTTCATCTTGCTAGGGTGCCCTTAATGGGCAGCACACATACATATTACGTAGAGCTAATGGGCGAGGACTGTTTTAAATGTTTGGTCTACTCCACCGACTGACTAAAACAGCTTAAAAAGTCCATCGACAAGACCATTCGACTTCACATGAGTTGCATAAGCTCTTACGACTAAATAACGATGACAGTGACGATAGAGCCCCTCTACCTTCAATCTAATTTTTTACGCATTCGTAGGAATTACAACTTCAGATGTGAAAACAAATTATGATGAGTCAAAGAGACCAAGTATCTACTTATTGACATATGATTGGCACCATTCAGGAACCACGTGTAAAGTATCAGCAAAACGGTATCTCCGTACGGACTTGAGTGACTTCGCTTTGAATTTGAATAAAATCTTTTAATAATTACGAGTAACGCATATGAATGATAGTATAGTAGAATAAACAGTAAGAAGATTACCTATTATGTGCGTGGAAGGAGAGTCGCAAAGGCTGCGGCGTGGGCGGCGGTTCGGGCGGGGGCGCGAGGGCGGAGCGGCGGCGGCGGTTACCCACCGGCGCGTACGCACACGGCTGCCAGTGCCGCACGAACGGGCTCAGAGACAACCCTGGAACAAATAGACAAAAACTATACTCGTAATTTTCTATGGCACGCTAAGGAAACAATAATAAAGGAGAAGCAGGCAAAAAGGACTCCACTTAAGACTTCTTTCTGGCAGAAATATCTCATAAAAAGATAATAAATCAGTAAGAAGAAAAAACGAATATGACCCGACGCTTAACGTGCAAATAGAAATAAATTAATAAATCGGAGCTCCATAGCTGAGTACCTAACCCAGGCGGCTGGCACAGAGAATCTTATTATTTATATTTAACAATGTAATATATAATAATCTCATGTCACAGTGTTTGTTATCGAACTCCTCCGAAACGGCTTGCTTGTTTTTTTATGCAATTTTTGTGTATATTTGGTAGGTCTAAGAATAGGTCGTATATTTTTTTTCACTGTCTTACCCCCACCCTCCATATCCACTATCGTGATTTTAGTATTATTTATGAACAAATAGCTCATTGACGTGAAGTAATTTAAATGAATTGTGTATTATAATGAATAATATAAAAATAATTGTAAATCTTTAGTATAAACTAAAGATTTACAATTCTTTTTATATTACTGTTGATAAAGAATTTCAAAGATACTAGCTGACCTTGGAAACGTTGTTTTGCAATATAAATTAACGAAATGTCAAAGTGACACAATTCATTTAAATTACTTCACGTCAATGAGCTATTTGTTCAAACAAAAATACTAAAATCGCGATAGTAGATATGGAGGGTGGGGGTAGGAGGGTGAAGAAAATGTACGACCTATTCTCAGACCTACCAAATGTACACAAAAATAAAGTTAAATCATAAAAGTATAATAGACGTCCAAACTAATATACGAAACTTTTATCTATTCAATATATTTAGAAGTGGATATTATTTATAAAGTTACTTTGTAGTTTAATAATAAATATACTTCATACTTATTAGTAAACTTTTTAATATGAATTGTTACGATCAGATCCCCGATGATTCAAAGTATACGTATATTATTAAAAGTTAGATGGAAAATAGTGATATATATCTGAGAGGGTCTGAACTGAAGACACGTGCTAGAATAGTAGTTTCTGAAACGGTATCATAATAAGACCAAATTATGTGCAGTTTCATACACTACTTTATCTAATCTCAAAAATAGATAATGAAATTTACGTAAATAAATTTTTGCATTTATTTGTAAACGTTTAGCGCCAAAATCCATTTGCTGGTCGCGCATGCGTGTTGCGCCGCGTCCACAGACTATATGTAGTCACTCTGCATGATAACGTAGAATAATTTAAAGTCGCGGAATTACTCAAAATATTGTACTTATATCTTGAAGCGATTATAGTACAGCGGTGGGAGCGTCGGCTGTCAAACTGACGGACGCTGGTTTGATACCCACCAACGGATTGAGCTTCCGGTAAAAGTAGCACCGTTATTAAATTACCAGCATGGTAGTAGGGTACTGTCGAGTACCCGCCTGGTTAGCTACCACCCTCAAGTTTGAAATACTATCACCAAAACACAGCATGAACACACTCATTTGCCGGTTGAGAGCCAGTTAATATTCTAGATGTAGCGTGATAGCATCTTTGACCACATCGTCACTGCCCATCAAGTGAGATAGTAGTCAAACGCTACATTTGAACAATGTAAAGAAAAAACTTTTCGAACGCTTAAATCTATAAACTTTCTTTCAGACGTACAGTAATGCAGACGAATTGAAACCATCTATTAAATCAAACAGCATAATATTTTTTTAAAAATAATAATGAAAAGACAGGTATGCAACCCAAAGAATGTGCTTGCATAAATCATTCCGTACTCAAACGAGTACCGTGTCGTACGCATATATCTATGTATCTATACATCTGCGAACCGGAATCCTGCCTGCCCAAACCGGAAATATTACTCCCAATTCTACGTAGGTAATTGGAAAATCAAGAGCAATATATCTCGCGCAAAACTCTTCGCGAGAGTTTGCTGGGATTTATGCCAGTCTAGAATCCAAAAGTTCTAGATTATGAACAGAGGTGGGTCGATTTATAGCGACTTTTCACAGCGCAAAGTGGCTACTTCAAGTTTTTGGGGCTAAGAGGACTTTGCGGGTAGTAGATAAAACCTAATGTTCAGGTGTAGGAAAGTAACTAAGTGAAAGTTACAGAGTCGTCGGCTTCTGTATTTTCCAAAGTAATGTATTTACGCCGTTATATCCTTCCTAAACTTGAATTAATCAACGTTATAACTAAAAATAAATAATATTTTATATATGACAGTTTGTTGTACGTTACTCAATCACGACACAATGGCTAAACGGGTCTGAATGAAATTATGCACTACATAGATATATATGTTAATAGCTGCGCCACGCTGTTTTACCCGCGTGGTGATGAATGATGATGATAAAAAGTAGCCTATGTGCCGGGACCTGAATATCTAGATAGTAAATTTTTTATTCTCACTTGTGGGACGGCTCGGCTATATATCAGCTTGAGGCTCTTGATTCCATAGAGACGCGTGCTAAAAGGCTCATTAACGAGGATTCTTTAGTCGAGACAAGACTTCAAAGCCTGCAGCATCGACGTAGAGTCGCTAGTTTATCGGTTTTTTACCGGATACATTTCGGGGAGTGTGCTCTGGAGTTACATAACTAGGTTCCTCCTTCCCCATTCCATCAAAAAAACGACCAGGAAAAAAACGACGGACTGAAATTCGACATCCATATATGGTAGACGTTCCACCCTGTCGCACGATGCGTTTTGTTTCCACATTCATAGTGCGTACAGCTAACGAGTGGAATTCATTGCCTAAGTCTGTGTTTTCACATGGATACAATCTGGGCATCTTCAAGCCACGAGTGAATAGGTATCTTCTAGGCAGTCGTGAATCATCGTAGACCACATATCACTTAACATCAGGTGAGATAGTGGTCAAACGCCTATCTATTGTGAATAAAAAAAAAGTACACATAGCATATTTTATATCAGATTCTCTGTACTAACAGATCAAAGAGAACATTTTTCTAGCCATTTGTCGATGGACGTGACGTAGACGTGACGTGGGTGCGACGTCGCGGCGTCGGTGCTCGCCGCGCGGAGACGTGACTGCTCGCGACGGGACCAGACGATCTGAATCCGAAATAATGGAATGGAACTGAACAAACTACAAATGAGCTGGAATACCTATCTATTGGGATTATGCAGTATTCTTATACCGATTGAATGAGTGAAAAAAACAATAAAACCTTATTTATTTACTAGCTGCGCCCCGCGGTTGTACCCGCGTGGTGATGAATAACGGTGATGATGGCGGTGATGAAAATAAGCCTATGTGTTCATCCAGTGTATAAACTATCTCCATACCAAATTTTATCCAAATCTGTGTAGCTGTTTGAGCGTGGAGAGGTAATACTCATACACATACACAGTTACACATAAACTTTTGCATTTATAATATTAGTAGGATTCCATGTTAGTCTTAGATACCTCCGCTATTTGTTAATTTCTGGTATAGGTATCTCCACTCACCTATAAAAACTGTCTAAAATTTTTTTTAAACACTTCGATTTTCGTACCGAATATAAACTACTGGTTCATGATTTAATGCAATATTACATTATTACATAATCGCAGTTAGATTTCAAAAGTCTGTGGTTTTGTGGCTGGTCACTGTTTGGGACCTCTAACAAAAAGAGATTGAAATAAAAGTAGACCCAGGTAGACCATTAAAATGTCTCGAGAATTGACTCACTTCTTAACGGTGGTGATGCCTTTACCATAACTATATCTACTAATTCAACTGTAAAATTTAAAACAAATAACTTCGAAAACTATAGTCATTAAAAATGATTACCCAATTTATAACAAATAGCTTTTCGATTCAGTTTTATTATAAGGTAAATTCAACATATAAGTCAAACTACGCGTAATATGATCCCTATTAAAATCAATAGATTACGGGCATATCTCCTAGCCAGGATTTATTTAATGCGGTTGCGGACTGCCAGTCGGACAAAGGGACTGCAATAGTGAGGTTTCTTTTGAACCTTACTGAACGGCATTTTGAACGAAATTTACCTTTATTAGACGAACTGAATAAAATCAATAGGCTCTCTTTCGTCTGCCGTGGCTTAATGAAGCCCGCTCGAATGCTTATTAGCAGCGGCGCTGACTCTGTGAAAAGAGCTAATAGAAAAGAGGATTCTGCAACGTCAGAGCTAAAAGTCGAGTGTATTCGAGATAAGTTTATGTGGTAATACAAAATAAGCCTTCAAAACGTCGCAGCGAAAAGAAAAACGCGTCCACGTCAAATATCAAAGGCTGACTTTTCAGCCGATGACTTCTGTAGCGGGCCTTTGTGAACGCCCGAAACGTTGATTCACAAAAATTACGAGCCTGACTCCCCTTTCAATTCGATTAATCTTCTGTAATCTCTGGACCCGCAAAGATTTCTTCATGACTGCGTTTGCCGAGTCAGGTAATTTGATTTTAGTATAACAGAGATTTACTGCCGCTGTCAATATTATGTAAATTGGCGTGCTGCCGCAATTCCGAAAGCGAAGCACAAAACGTCAACCTCCAACGTAGAGTTTAGCTTTTAATTCAAGGATTTTTCGGTTAGCAATTTCTTTTTTTTTTTTTTTAAGGTGATAAATTATTTATTCCATACATTCACAACATTAACAAGGTAACATTAACATAATTTAAAAATAATTTAGAATAGCAATAAAATAATCTAACTTAAAATAAAAACCTTAAAAATTTAATAAAAACTAAATTAAATCTAAAACGGGCCCCTGCGGTATTGTACCCAAGATGCTGGCAGCGTTCCCTCTTTGTATTGCTAGGCTAATACGTTGAGCGAGGAAGCTGCCAGCTCTTCGGTCTCCTGAGACGTCAACCAGTCTCTTGGAAATTTCCTTGAAGAAATTGAGAGTTGCGCGCTAGGACCCCACGGGCCAAGGGTCTCGACACCGAAAGGAACAAAATTGTATTTCTTTAATTATGTATATTTTATTTTATATAAATGTTCAGTCATTTGCTAAATGTAATTGTAGAAAAGCAAATAGCGAGTAAAAAAGGAAAAGATCAGAGTTTATTGGCAAGCGTTCCAACTATAAACTCGGTACGTGCGTGTCCATCCAGACGGGTTGGTTTAAGATATTTAGAAAGAAAGAAAGAAATAAATTTATTCACAACAATGTGCAACATTAAATTAGCGTAACTAAATAATAAAACAATTGATATACATACATAAAGAATAAAAAAAATAGAATAGAAAAATCCGTTAATATAATACTGGCCAAGTCGTAAAATGGACCCATCTCAGCAAATGCTGGTATTGAACCAGCGCTGATCTTCCGATGGTTCCAGCGTACGGCGTCACAGAAGTGAATGTGTGAAATGAATTTGCCAGTTCATTGGATGCTTCGAGGCAGACGAAACTTGATGTTGGTGTTTTCTACTAAGGAAGCGCAGGCACTAGAGATCCTACAAAAGTACAAGTAGCGCTGGGGCTTCGGTTCGACATAAATGAGATTTCCATTAGAAGTTCCATTTCTGCCAAGCGAAAGAATACGGCAACGCTCCGAGGATTGCTTTTGAATACATTTTCATACTTTACCGAGTGCTGCATGTCTACAATTTTATTCACTTACCAACCTGCTTATTCAGCAGATAGTAACTAGATAGAAGCGGCAATTTCTTAGAAAATATTACATAACACGTTCTGCTACTTTGTGGCGCTTTTACCCAAATCATTTTACCAAATTGTCTTGTATCTCAAGCATTATATTATCCTAAGAATCTGCAATATGTTTCTGTATTAGATTATTTGTATTTTCTGTATTATCTAATTAACTCATATTATATTTACGCTAAATTTCAAATTCAAATTCAACTCCATACCCCGCTATCTCTAATATTAGACGACTCCTATTCAATGGCTGGTCAATAGCGGGTAGTTTTAGGTGGCAAAACATAATTGGCGACTCATTTTGCCTAAAACTGCCCGCAATTTTAGTAAAAAAAATATCTAATTATGGTGTAGATAAGGGTCATACTAATATGGACTTTATCGTAACTTTATAAGAACTTATCTTTTATTCCATCCATTCCAGAATATTAGTTAAGTTGATCAAGAGAATTATTACTACTAATTAATTTAATAATCTCCCCTTTGTTAAATAAGCATCTACAATACCTGATAGTACATGTAATTCTAGTACGCTACTAAGTCCTAAAACATTTTGTATGCTTATGTGATGATGGAAATATGTTTTTTAAATATTTTACATCCTAAAGAAATTCTACCATTGCTGTTATAGTAACAGTAATGGTAGAATTAGAAATCTATTTGGCGCTTTGTGTTCTATTGAGATGTTTCTACTTCATTCCTACTAATATTATAAATGCGAAAAGTTTGTGTGTATGTGTGTAAGTGTGTATTATATGTGTGTATGTTTGTTACCTCTTCACACACAATCGGTTACACCGATTTCGATTAAATTTGGTATGAAGATAGCTTATACCCTGGATTAACATATGGGCTTATTTTCATCATCACAACCGCAGGGCGCAGCTAGCAAATAAATAATTAAAATAAAATGCCTTTTCAAATCTGCTATGATAGTTTAAAAAAGCGAAAGCTGTGCAGTAGTTTGGCTCGGAATAGAAATTCTAGTCAAATAGATAAGCTCGAATGGAGCTGGCGAATGCTCTACGTTGTCAGGATTGCTTTTAGAATTTGGTAGTTACGTAGCTCCCGAATTCCTGCATGCCAGGGTCGGGGCCAGGAAGTCGCAATTTCAACCGCTCGGTTCCTTCCTTCATAATTATACGGTACATAGAGTACAGCAATTATTATTTTTGATCCTTTGTTTAAGTAATGTACGCTGTAATCATAACTTGGATGGTTGATGGCTAGTCTCCGCAGTGGGAACGCAATGTGCTAAAATGTTCGATACCTATCGCAACAAGGCTATAGATACTAAATGTATGAAGTAGAAATGGTCAGTAGCAGAGTATTAAACTGTAACTCGATATATTTCTTCCCGTACAAACCTCTTTTTGCCGTGTCGTGGCGGTACCGGCCTAGAATAGTACTCCCCCATCTCTTCCCGCGGGTGCCGTAAGAATCGGCTAAGGGATTACGTACCAGAAGGTGGGCAGCAACGCCTTCTGAGGAACAGGAATCGCACTGCGCTCGCTAACCCGGCTGCCAAGCGTGGCAAGTATTGGCAAATCCCCCCTATGTGGGGGAGGCATATATCCAGCAGTGGACGGGAATGGCTGAGGTGATGATGAAACCTCTTTTTAAGTGATTAAAGCAGTCTCTTAGACTCCGGTAGCTGGTCCGGTATGGACCCGTTTAGCATAGGAATACGTGGAAATCTTTAGAGGAGGCCATTGTCGACAGACAAGCTGTTCTACACAAAAATCCAGTTGCCGATAGTTCAATAATATATTAGATTAAATCAATTAAGTGTTTAGTAAGTAGGCATGTACATACTAATTTTAAGGAAAAGCAGCATTAAAGGCTATTATATAATATATTTTATTTATTTTAATATACTCCGATAAATATTTCGGCGCGTAGGGCTAATAGTCAAGATAATATTATCAATAGTCAAAGTAATTATACATGACTTTGACTATCGATAACATTAAGTTGATCACGCTATGTTTATGGCCCGATACGAGCTTAGCCAGTGTCCAGTGCAAGTCGTCGGATGTCTGAACAATTCCAGCCGATGCTTGACCTAAACAACCCTTGTTCCTGAATGGCTGCATCGCTTTATATTCACCCCCTATCCCACAGTTCGATCCAATTAAAGTTGGGAGACTTGTTTGGAAAAACTAAACAAGCATGCCTGTAGAGTGCCTCTATCGTAGTGGGGCTCTTTTCAATAGATCAAGTTGTTTTGTGTTCGTGTACCTTTTGTTTTGTAGTAGCCTATTTGTGGTGCACTATGTAGATCTATACGTTTTGAAACGGCGTGAAAACCGACAATTTAAAAAGGAGGAGGTTATATTGCGTTCGACTGTACTTATGTATTTTTTTATGTATTTCTTACCCATTTCTGGACCGCTTCTAATTTTTTTTTGTTTGTTAGAGGTGGTCCCATACAAATTTCATCAAAATTGGTTGAGCGGTTTTTGAGTTACACTCCAATAACTGAAAAGTGTTACGTCTTTCTGTATGACTTCCTTATTGAAAGTGAATGGCAATTGATCCAGTGAGTTGCAAAGGTGAATGAAAAGGGTGAAAATAAATTTTTGGCGAGCTTACACATTTAATAGTAGGTAGGTATGCTGATTTTCAGGTGTGAATTAGTTTTTTTTGAGACCGTAAGTCATTCTTAAAGTACATTTTTGTAATATTTCAAATTTATTTTTTATTTTATTTTTTATTATTATAAGTTTGCGTTTGACAACTGTCTCACCTGATGTTAAGTGATGACGTTGTCTAGGATTTAGCACGCAAACCTAGAAGGTACCTATTCACTCGCGACTTGAAGACTCCAGGATTGTACATATTGGGAAACACAGACAAATTATCGACACGCATCGGGATTTGTTCCGCCCTCTCTGCCTGTAAACACCCGCGAGCCACTGTAATGTCATAAGCACCCGTTAAGCTTAAGTTAAAGAAGTAATTAAGAGATAGAGTTTGAGTTTGATTTTTAATTCGAATAATAATTTCATATCTGCTGTATAAGCAACGACTAACCTGTTTGAAATTCATTTAACGAATTTCAATCCCATATTTTAGGCTGTATTTTGAACACAGATGAAATACTTTGGTTAATATTTAGCAGCCCTAAGATGTGACAATACGATAACAATTAATGGCCTAAGTTATCACTTTTTAGTTGCTAAGGAAATTGTGTATGTCGAACACATAGACAGACGGAAATAGTTCGAAGTTTCACTAACTCTTTAGGAAGGATCTCCCCAAATAGTGGGTCATAAATTATATCTGCAATAGCAAAATGGTTTTATAGAATATAATTTATAATTTTTCTACAAATGCCAAAACTCTGAAAGTATGTGCTTTACTTTTTTCAAAGTTGCGCGTACACAAATAAATAAAACCTATGAATAAATTTGAAAGAAAAGAATTATTAATAAAACATGGACTACAGGCAGTATATAAGTAATTTTATAATATATTACACTGGTGTATCTAAATAAATTAATAATACAAGGATGGCTATACAACGGTTTTATCACATACATAAAAATAATATTCTCTCAATTCCAGATTCCATTAAACCAAAAAAAGAAAAACATCCACAAAACCTTTAAAAATGAAACTATTTTTGTAAAACGAATCCATTCAAAAAGTTTTTATTTCAGTGCTTTTGATAAGTACTAGAAAAAAGTAAACAGACAGAGGCAGAAAAAATAGCACAATATGATACTGATGTAGTACGAACGGCTCAGTATTTTTACAGCGAAACATGGTCGGTCAACATACCGCCACTTTTTCAATTTGAATACAGAGATACGGCACGCTAGGGTGAACTGTGTCGCTCAAATACGACCTACCTTTTTCAACACAGGTTCACCCGATGTGATACAGCACCGGAAATCCTTTGAGAATGCAGAGAGCTAATAGAAAAGTGGATTATGCCAGCAACTACTTGTTTTTTTTATAAGATTATAAGCATACATTTGACCACTGTCTCATCTGATGTTAAGCGACGACGCGGTCTAAGGTGGAGCACGCAAACATAGAAGGAAGCTATTCGCTCGTGTATTGCGTTGTATATGATTTAAAAAAATTAAAAATTACCCAGTTCTATATCCGCAAATTCTTTAAGTGAATGGAAAAGTAAATTCTTTTATCGTGTTCACGATTATGAAATGTATGGACAAAATATGAAATTATTTTATGCGCCAAATTTCGTTTAGATCCGTTTCTGTCGATACCGCGAGAATTATTGATAAAGTGAAAAAATTGTAAAATATGATCGCACAAAAATATTGCTTACTAATAGTCAATGAAATCAAATTTTATTCAATGCGAATTAACCTTCGTGAACTGTTTACACAAGTAGTATTTTAAAAAAAATCTATTAAAACATTTCGGACTTTCAACAAAATAAGGAAAAGACTCAAAATTGTCTACTTAGCCTTGAGCCACAAAAGTCCAAACATACAAAACTGTTACGTTTATAATATAAGAAGGATAAAATCAAAAATAATTAATAGATTGTAGTGAATGCGTGGTGGTACTGGCCTAGAATAGTACTCCCCTATCTCTACCCGCGGGTGCCCTAAGAGTCAGTTAAGGGATCACGTACCAGAAGGTGGGCAGCAGCGCCTTCTGAGGATAGGAAATGATACTGCGCTTGCCAGCCCACCTGCCAAGCGTGGCTAGTATTGGCAAATCCCCCCATATGTGGGAGGCATATCTCCAGCAGTGGACGTCCTATGGCTGGGAAGAAGAAGAAGAAGAAGTGAATGCGTTTTCATCTTTTTTTTTTTTTTTTTATTTTTTTTTTATTCTTTTTTTATTCGGTATAGGCAAGCGTTTGACCACTATCTCACCTGATGTTAAGTGATGATGCGGTCTACGGTGGAGCACGCCTGCCTAGAAGATACCTATTCACTCGTGACTTGAAGATACCCAGGTTGTATGTTTGCGGAAACACAGATTTAGGCAATAAATTCCATTCGTTAGCTGTACGCACTAGGAATGTGGTAGCAAAACGCTTCGTGCGACAAGTTGGAACTTCCACCATGTATGGATGTCGCATTGCCGTCCGTCTGGTCGTCCTAAGATGGAATGGGGATGGTGGAATCAAATTATGCAACTCCAGAGCACACTCCCCGAAATGTATCCGATAAAAGACCGATAGACTAGCGACTTTACGTCGGTGCTGCAGGCTTTGGAGTCTCCTCTCGACCAGAGAGTCATTGTTGATGAGCCTTTTAGCTCGTCTCTCTATCGACTCAAGAGCCTCGAGTTGGTACTTGGCCGAGCCGTCCCACAAATGAGAGCAGTACTCCATACACGATCGAACCTGTGCTTGATACAAGTTGAGCAGTTGTTCCGGTGTAAAGTACTGTCTTACCTTTGCTAGGTCGCCCAGTTTTTTGGCTGCCAACTGAGCTTTGGAATCTATGTATGATCCAAAATTGAGTGTCGAGTCCAAGGAGACACCAAGAATGTCTAGATGGTCAGTTACCGGCACGGACACATCACGGAAAGTAGGGGCCACATTAAATTGACTCTTTTTTGCGGAAAATAGACACGCCTGCGTTTTATTAGAATTAAACCCGACCAGGTTGGCATCACCCCAGTCGGAGACTGCCTTTAAAATCTTGAATTGATATGACCTGTTTAATGTTTTAATGTTCGTAGTGTAGTATATCGGTAACAAGGCGGTTATATATTCGTCTGTAGTATACATTAGAGTTTCACAAGAAAGGACCAATCTCTTCATATAAGAGCTTTTGCAAACATCCACTAGCTGTAAAGAGTTATGTTGGCGCACACAGGAATTGATTATTTATAAATTCGACCCATGCACGAGCCGTCCCTTCAGGGAAAGTGACATAAACATCTGTTGTTTATTCATCGAGTCCAGATAACGCTCCAGTTTCCGGTTCACTATTTTTCTTTTAAGACAGACATTTCTGTTTGGAGCGTTTCGTTTTACGCAACTTTGTTGTTTAAGAAACATATCGTTTTGGTTCGCGTAAAAACTTAACAACAGCAAAACATATAAACAGTCATCATCCACGCAGATCGTCGTACAATTTTTAGTTTTATTAGTTCACTTCGGTAAGTTTTATTTAGATCAATTTGTCTGTGTTTTAAAATAAATTATATGAAAATAATTTATCATACTTTTTAAACGACTTAAAAAAAGAAGGAGGTTACTCAATTCGACCGTATATATGTTTTTTTTTATTTTTTATGTGTGTTCGCGGATAACTTCGTCGTTTATTAACCGATTTTGATGATTCTTTTTTTGTTAGATAGAGTATACTTCCGTTGTGCCATTGTGTGTCCCATTCAACTTTCATCAAAATCGGACAAGCGGTTTTTGAGTTATACTCCAATAACTGAAATGTGCTACGCGTATTTTGATGATATTATTGTCGCGGTTGAAGACATCGACATCCCGTGAGTAGCACAGGTCACTGAAAAGGGTGAAAAAAAAATTTTTCAGACATCCAAATGGTATCCATCCGGAAACACAGACTTAGGGAATTAATTCCACTCGTAAGCTGTATGCACTTTAAATATGGATGCAAAATGCTTCGTACGAAGCTGGAACGTCTACAACGTATGGATGTCGCATTGCCGTCCGTCTGGTAGTTTTTAGATGGAATGGGGATGAAAGAATTAAGCTATGTATCTGCAGAGCGCACTCCCAGAAATATATCCGATAAAACACAGACAAACTAGCGACCTTTGGAATCCCAATTCGACTAGAGTCGCTGTTGATGAGCCTTAAAGCTCGCCTCTGTATCGATTAAAATTCTCGAATTGGTACATGGCTGATCCATCCCACAAATGAGAACAGTACTCCATACACAATTGAACTTGCGCTTAATACAAATTGAGCAGTTGTTCCGGTACAAAGTACTGCTTCACCTTTGCGAGGATACCTAGTTACTTGGCTGCCAACTGGTATAAGCGACAAAAGGAGCCACATTGGTTTTTTTATGGGATAAGGTGATGGAGCAATCAAAAGGCTCACAGGATGTTAAGTAGTATCCTTTGCCAATAGACAGATACAATTCGTATGGAACTGCACTGCGCCCATCACCCTGACACATAAAGTTGGTATGTCTCATATGCCTGTAATTTCACCGCAAATCATACCGTAACACACTAATGTAAACATTATAACCTGGCCTTAGAAATAGGTATGGTGGCAGTACTTCCCCGGGCAGACTCACTGCTGAGAAGTGTGCTGCAATTTCAGAAGCACCTATAATATATAGTAGACACATGACGCTTTTTTTTCTAGGTCTTAGATTAATATAGTTAACATCTTTGCGGTAAGAACAGCCTTATTTGGTTCAAAAATTGACACTTAATTTACTGCGACGTGGCTCCTACCATTAGGATGGCGGGTGATTTAAACACGCGCAGTTAATTTGTGGCTACACATTTCGTTGGTTTCCAAGCATAATTAACTCGGAGCTTTCGATAAAATCCACGTTTAATTAAAATATAAAATAGTTGCGTAACCTTTTCATACTCGCGATTAATTATAATCGAAACAAAAGTGGATTAAAATTAATCCATGCTCACGTCAGAGCGAGTTTTTGGCTTACTAATTAACTCTTCTCCTGGAATCTTCTCCGGTATGTGGGCCGAGGCTGACATGGACCACATTTTATTTATCCAGGGGTTATCGAAACACCTGTTTCGCACGGCAGGTACGGCTTTTAAAACTTAGTATACATATATATTCCTCTCCTTACAATGGTTGTCTGGGAGAGATCGCTTCTTAGCGATAAGACCGCCAATTGTGCAACGTATTTTGTATTTGTTAATGTGTTATTTTATAAATGTTATTTTAAGTTGATGTACTTGTACAATAAAGTGTTATCTATCTATCTATATACACCTAGTATTTATGAATTTAGGAATGTATAATACTGTTGTGGATTAACAATATTTAAAATAAGAAGCTCAGACGTCGTTCGTGGTTGTTCAGATACAAACCTTTTTACTTTTGAACTTACCAAGATAAATGACCCTCCTATAATAACCATACTATAGCTGCGCTGATTTACCCGCGTGGTGATGATTGATGATGATGATGATGATGATGATGATGAACATTAGCCTATGTATTATTCCAAGAAATATATACGTTCAAATATTTGAAGGAAAATATATACGTACCAAGTTTGATCACAATCCGTTTGTAAAATTTATAATGATTTTAGCACTTAGTTATTTTATCTGCCGTTTTTGTGAGTTTATTTATTAGACAGAAATAAATAAAACAAAAAAATGGCGCCTTTTTAAGCACACCTATTACTCGAGGACAGCTATATCCTCACTACCATCAAATTATTGTTCACTTGTTTTCAGCATAAAACCCGTAGGTGCTAACAGAATGTAACATAAGGTTATACAAGAAAATAAAAGCACGACGAAATGCTGTGAAAAACACGCTGACGTGATATTACAGGGCGCTATTACTGTCTAAAACCAGAAGAAAACAGCACGAGCCATCGACGTATCATAATACATAGACTTGTGCCGTTCTGTGTCAAAAAGGTTGGGAGCTGAAAAAAAAATTCTACTTATTTTTTTAAATTCTTCACGCTCGTGTTCTCAATAAAGAACTATTTTCCTATTAATTATAACACATTTAACAAAAACGAACGCCTAATAGACAGAATAAAAAATAAAATATGTTGCGCTTGAATCGCAAATATAACTAAAACACATGATATGGCGCATACGACTGCAAAGTTTTAACAAACTTTAGCTTAACTTGATGTATGTATTGTATAATAACGGGCAGTTTAAGAATAAAACTAAGTAATTTAATTTAAATGTAAGAACAACATTAAATAATTAAAAATTAGGTGTTAAAATTATTCAAAACGTAAATGTACGTTTTATTACATACTAATTTCGACGAAAAACATAGCAGAAGCGTAATAATATATGATGAACTGCGTAATTAAGTATATTATGATTATTTTGTCACGGTCACAGATACTATAATTCATATTTTTTCATATTCTTTCATGTTACATTAATCCTACTAATATTATAAATGCGTAAGTTTGTGTGCATGTTTGTTACTTCTTCACGCTCAAACGACTACACCGATTTCGATTAAATTTGGTATGGAGATAAATTAGACTCTGGATTAACACAAAGGCTACTTTTATCCCGGAAAAAGTATAGTTCCCGCGGGATAGTTGAGGTAGCGGGAAAATCGTAATCTACGCGGGTGAAACCGCGGGGCGCTACTACTTAGTAATATGAGTGTAGTGCAGCCACATGTGGGTTAAAAATAGACAAATTTTTTATTTCAAATGCATGATATTACACAAATTAGGTTAATTTGGATTATTAGGTGTTATATGTAGGTACATCTCAGTAATTATCGCAAACAAGGAATATATTGGTGTAAAATTACAACTAGGTATACTTTTTAATTTTTTTTAAATTATATATTATTATCTCTTTATTTTCTTTCTTTCTTAGGTTTAGTTTTTTTACAGCATAAATATCAAAAACAAAAATTAATAAAGATATTATAAAAAACCTAAACCTAGAGTTCCGCCAGCAGCGGGGCAGGGTCCAAGCTACCGGTGGTTAGGGCCGCAGAGTGAGGAACCTCCGGACAATACGCGCCGTTTCAAGGAGTACCGCCTTCTGCATCTGACCCTTGATCCAACCGTCTAGCGAGAGCCTCTTAAGATGTTGATCGAGGCTCTTCGCTATTAAGCCGTTCGTCGAAACGACTATCGGGACAATGATCGTCGAGTCAACATCCCACATGGCGGTAACCTCGTGAGCTAAGTCAAGGATATATTATTTATTATTATATTATATTATTTATATTACTTTTTTAAATTTACAGACATAAGAAATGCTGATGTAATACATATTTCTTAATTTAAAACTACTCGGTTTTTCTACTGCTAGATGATTGAATGAAGTTGTAAATGTGTAATTAAATAATAATAACTTTTGGAAATAGATACACAGGTAGACAAAATATGGATTAACTCTCGTTATCGTAAATAAACAACAATCCGCCAGGCCGTCGCGAAATAAATAATTCTAGAAAAACTTTTAACTCCATGTATCCGTAAAATTGAAAATGTCCTATAATTCTTTGGATAGATAGATGTTGATTAACGTATAGGCCTAGAGGTTTTAAATTGATTAAGAATACGCCTCTAGCAGATCTATCCTCCATGGCGGGATGGAAAGACTGAAGACAAAACCGTTATTTATACGAGAAACAATTTGGGACGCCATTGATGGTGCTATTACATACACATAGTATATGAGATGTCAAAGGCTCCGCGTACAATGAGCAAGAAAATGAGTTTTATTTAAAATACCTCGATATTTTTCATTCATTTACATTGTGTTAGAGGGTGTTTTGTACCTGTACAAAACACCCTCTAACACAATTTAGCGTCAGGATGCTAAATTGAAAGAGACGTCTCGTTGAAAATAAACTAGAAAAGAGATTGTGTTTTTCTTAGTTCTCATTTTCCAGAGAAATTTGCCTGTTGTATTATGTAGACAGTTGTAATAATTAATGTAAAAGATATCGTGCTAAATCCTAGACAACGTCATCACTTAACATCAGGTGAGACAGTTGTCAAACGCAAACTTATAATACGTAAAAAAAAAAAAAAAAAAACTCATCAATCAATATCAATATCAATCATCAGGATATCAACCAGTTTTCATACATTGTTGGTCCAAAAATAAAAGAGCCGGCCAAAAAAATGTGGATTATTCTGATAGAAGTTTACCGTCTATTATTTCTTATTATGACACCACAGCTGTATCAGCATTGTACTTGATTTTATTTGAGATCAGAAATCCTATTTTTTCATACAATTTCGAACAAAATAATGACTGAATACTGATGTAGCTTGACAGAACATGACATTTTCGATTAGGGTAATTAGTAAAAATGAAATAATGGATGGAAAGATGTCTAATAGCAAAGATAAAGGAAAAATTGCGAAAAGCATACATTTTTAGTTACATAACAAAATATTTTTAATTATTTAAAACTTTCTACCCATTTCTTTTGTACGGAACCCTCGGTGTGCGAGCCCTACTCGCACTAGGCCGGGTTTTTTTGCATGTGGTCTTTATTAGCTTTGAACTACTTTTAATACTAGGGTAGTTTAAGGGTAGCATTCACAACGACTTGTCTATAAGAATTATTTTACGGTAGCAGTTTATATTCACTATAGTGAGGCCGCTAAGATAATGTATTAAAAGTTGATGTTAGTATTGTTGTCCACCCTTTCAAATAGGGTATATAATATAACTGCGCAACATTTTCTTGAATAAGTACTCAAATAACTTTAAGTGTGCCCTCAAAATATGAAGAGTTCGTCCGTTTTCTCCAGGACCCCATCATCAGATCCTGACCTGAATGGAATCACTTAAGAAGTGGTCATCACTTTCAAACAGAAAAATTATTTTCCAAATTGGTCCGGGCGTCAGGAAAACATAAAAACTTTAGAAACATCCTTTTTTTGAAGTCAGTTAAAATGACTGAAAACATGTTGATAGCGATCCACTGTACTAAAGAATCATTTCGGTAACAACATATATTTCTTATAATTATAACGGAGTTCTTCGTATGCCTATTTTGTGTGATTGATGATATAAATACTGTAGAAATCGATGGCTTATTAGACAATCTCAACCTGAGGTGTGCTCGGAATACCGCACCTCGGTAGCTATTGTATAAACTGTGCCTCTTGAAATGTAGCCATGCATGGAATGCGTGTTATTCCAAGGATTCGGATACATATACGGAAAGCGGGTCAGGGGTCTCGGAATTAGTCAAATACTGCATTCGATCATCTACAATGAAGAGAACTTGAATCTACTGAATTTCATCATCATCATCATCATCATCATCTCAGACATGGGACGTCCACTGTTGGACATATGCCTCCCCCATATAGGGGGATTTGTACTTTTGTAATACTTGGGTTGGCGAGCGCAGTATGATTTCCGATCCTCAGAAGGCGCTGCTGCCCACCTTCTGGTACGTGATCCCTTAGCCGTCTCTTACGGCACTCGCGGGAAGAGATGGGTACTATTCTAGGCTGGTACCACCACGGCACTGACCACCAAACTGAATTTAGAACATAGGTAATTATGTATATTTTCACTTTATCAATGACAGTGGGTGAAGTGGATGGTAGTGTCAGAAGAAGAAGGCCTAGGCGAACAATCCGAAATCAGATTGAGGAAGTTCTAAGAAGGGGCCAGGTCAAGAGTACTCTAAACCGACACTCGTGTATGAAAGGCCTGATGAGCGTGGATGATTGAAATAGTGATAAACCACTATTTCAAAAAGTATTCAATTCAACTAGGAATACGCTCAAACAATATTCAAGAATATTATATGATATGACTTTGCCGTGGGGTACCGGCTTAGAATAGTACCCCCCCATGTCTTCCCGTGGGTGTCGTAAGAGTCGACTAAGGGATCACGTACCAGAAGGATGGGCAGCAGCGCCTTCTGAGGGTTGTATTTTATATACTGCACTCGCCAACCCGCCTGCCAAGCGTGGCGAGTATTGGCAACCCCCCCCCCCCCCCCCCCCCCCCTCCCCATTATGAGTGGAAATCAATGGAGGAGGCCTTTGTCCAGCAGTGGGCGTCCTATGGCTGAGATGATGATGATGATTATATGATATAGGGTGACAGAACAAGCAAAAGACTCACAGGATGCCTATAGCCAGATACAACTCGTAAAGAGCTGGAGAACCGGAACACACTAATGCGAACACTACTGCCTGGTGGTAGAAATAAATATGGTGGCACTCCGGGCGAACTCTCACTTATTTAAATAATGAACTCTCAATATACATCATTCATTTAAATGCCACGAACGAGAATGAAACAAGTAAGCAAATATGTACGTACTTGTATACTTAAGTAAGGTAAGTATATGTATATTCGGATGACAAAGTTTTTTTTTTTTTTTTTTTTACATATTATAAGTTTGCGTTTGACAACTGTCTCACCTGATGTTAAGTGATGACGTTGTCTAGGATTTAGCACGCAAACCTAGAAGGTACCTATTCACTCTCGACTTGAAGACTCCAGGAGTGTACATAGCAGTTGATCCAAACGAGAACACTACAACAGTGAGGGTCAGATTTATTCCAATATTTCATTGATATGAGCTCCCCGTAGCCTATATCGGACCATAAACCCAACCCTCTCAGTCACCAATGGGCTATCAGCACTAAACTTATATGGAGGCATAATAGCGCCTAGCTATTTAACATTGACTGTCGGAAACGCTGGATCACGAATTCAGAATGGACCAGTTTGGATTGGTTATCTAAAGAGAAACGGACGCGCTCTGAGCTACATTAAGGGCTTAACAGGGTGTTGATGACATTGCAGTCTAGAGGGTGTTTACAAGCAGAGGGAGCGGGACTAATCTTGATGCGTTTCGATTTAAAATGTTACAAATATGTACTTTATGGATGACCTACAGGCTCAAAAGCAAAAGCTCATGGGGGAGGCCTATGTCCAGCAGTGGACATCCTATGGCTGAGATGATGATGATGACTGCCTCAAAAAAAGGCTCAAATTTTTCATTTCTTTTCTTCGGGTGTAACACACAGTTTAAACGTATTTGTCATTATCGCGAGAAAAAATATACTCGCACGAAAATATTTTTTCACTAATAAATTAACACATGAAATTAAATTTAATTCAATCAGAATTCACCTTCATGACCTGTTCTCTTAAATAATATTTTTTAAAGTTCATTACAGTACACACGTAGACTATCAGCAATATAAGTTGAAGACTCATAATTGCCTATTTACCGAATGGTCAAGCCTTAATATGTATTGACTTTCGGAAATGGCGGAACACGACTTCAAGAATGGCACCAATTCAGAATGGTTATCTAAAGAGAGACGGTCGCGCTCTAAGCTACATTAACTTTGAATCGCTGACGCGTGTCTTCGGAACAATGACTACAGGCCCCAAGTTATTTGACATTGTTGTCTTTAATCTAAATGCAAAGGAACATAATCCTATCAGTCGGGGACTTAATTTTCTTTAGGCGTAGAGCTACGACCGATGAACACGCCTGGGTAGTCACACGAAAGATTTGTATTCTTGCTCCGTCCGAACACGCAACCGGCGCGGCGTCAACTGAATGGAACTCTGCTTTGTTACGTTTGACAAAGCCTAAGCTTTTCACATCGAATACACAAGCTAAAAACACTTTTATTGCAGTGCATCAAGGTGTATTCAAAAGGGCAATCGGCGAGATCAAAGTCTCGTCATTCACGCCGTTCACGGACCAAATACCGTGTGTACTACTAGGTCACTAGGTCGAGTTATATAAACGAGATTGTGTTTTGTAAACACGTGTGAAGCTAATTATACAAATTGTTTCGCTTCTTTGTTTTTCGTAAGTGGTTTCGTTAAAGTATCCATAGGTAAATGCGGAAACAAGTATGTACCTAATACCGGTTATATATCAGGTTCTCGGATGATCTCTACGATATGATTCTTCCTTTAATGGTGCGTTTAGCTACTCCTACTAAAGACTATCGATAAAACATTCGTTGGAGGCGTAGAATTAAACCTGGCCGAGAAGTTATTTTCTGGCAAACATCGTATTGTTATCGTTTAATGATTTAAGCTTATTTTATATAAATAAATAATTTGTTTGTCATAACTAATAATACAAGCATGGACTTAAGACTAATTAGAATCAAAACGGTATTTTTAAATTACTATATCGCGATACATACATTTGGTTGTCGTAGGTTTGCTATCTCTTCCAAGGACGCACAAACATAAAAACAAAGCATAAAACATTAGGGAAAATGCTTTTTTTTTTCTTACACATATACCCCCACACTAGGATACCCTGATTCGCGGGAGGCATAGACACACACAATCACACATACATCCAAGACCCGAGAACAAACATCTTTGCTCATCACAGAAATGTTTGCCCCGGCCGGGATTCGAACCCGAGGTCGCGGTTCCAAAGTCAGTGTCGCTGATCACTAAGCCGCGACGACCTGCGACCGGCTTCAGAGTAGCTTTTTACAAAATTTCTACATTATTAACAAATTGGACATAAAACTATATATGATATGTTAATATTTTAAAAAGGCAATTTTTAATGCATATCAAATGATAAAATAATACACAGTATAAAATACTGCAACTACCACTACACCATTTGACTATTAGTTATTAAATCAAACGGGGCTTGATCGCGAGAAAAACATTTAGTAATTTATTTACCTCGTTTCGACCAAGTTGCATTGGTCGTGGTCACAAGAAGACTGATCTCTAACTCTCGCGATCAAGCCCTGTTTGATTTAATAACAATGTGTTCGAATCGCGAAAGTCTAAAAATTACCATTTGACTAGTTTACTAGCTGTTGTCAGCTTAAAGACAGCTCAAAATTTCCAATCTGCTGGCAGAGTACTCAGATTGCTAGCAGCATTGCCCCGTTACGCTGCAATGCTTGCGTTGAGATAGGTATCTACTTATGGTCTTGGCACTTAGACGATGTAAGACGTGATGAGATGTTGGCAATTTCAGTCGCGCTGATAAGTTATTTTTATTTTTTATACTGTATAGTATAAACGATTTCGTTTGACCACTATCTCACTTGATGGTCAGTGAAGATGTGGTCGAAGATGTTATCACGCTAGACCTAGAATGCTCACTGGCTCTCAAGGACTGCTGCCTGAACACACTATGTGCTTGGTGACAGTTTTTCAAACTTGATGGTGCTAGCTAGCCAGGCGGGTAATCGAAAATACCCTACCACCATGTTTTGGAATATCCGGCGATGTCCTGGTACCCACAGACCCATGTTATGATGTCGTCGACATGTAGTCAAAGGTACACACTAGATCTAGAATAACGACAGGCTTTGAAGAATACCTTCCGGAATACATTATAAGCTACTCCAAGATGGATTTTCTAACTTATGGGCAGCTAGTCATGCGGCCACTAGAAAGTGCCTAGCACTTTGGTTATTATAATTTTTGTAGTTTATAATCTTCCAGTAAGTATATCATAGTCGGTTTTTAAATTATAATAATGGATGAAACTCGCGATAGATTTAAGACTGAAACCTATATCATTCTTGATTACTCGTATAATTGGTATATTATTATTTCGAAACTCCTTTTATTAGAATAAAGATATGTTTTCGGTATTAGCTACGAAAGCGAAAATAGATTAGCAATGTTTTGCTAATGTATTTTCGTTTTTGCTATTGCAAAGACAATTACACTTTTAATTATACTACTATAGTGCAAAGAGATACAACTCGGGCAAGTATATAATAATAATACATCTTAAGAGGCTCTCGCTAGACGGTTGGATCAAGGGTCAGATGCAGAAGGCGGTACTCCTTGAAACGGCGCGTATTGTCCGGAGGTTCCTCACTCTGCGGCCCTAACCACCGGTAGCTTGGGCCCTGCCCCGCTGCTGGCGGAACTCTAGGTTTAGGTTTTTTATAATATCTTTATTAATTTTTGTTTTTGATATTTATACCGTAAAAAAAATAAACCTAAGAAAAAAAGAAAATAAAGAGAAAATAATAATAAAATGTTTTTATTGCGTTCACAAAAAATACATTGTATTCAAATGAATGAAATCTTCTTTTAAGTAAAAAATACTTGTCATAGGAGATTTCGCTCTTGCCCAGATCTATATATATATAGATCCATAGTATGACCCTAAAGAAAATAGCCAGTGAAATTGGAGTGAAATGTACCTATTATCTTATACTTTTTGTATAAAGTCCGTAGGCGTAGTAAGCAAAAATAACAAGAGAAGCCAATTTACACGGTGACGTCAGCAAGAAGCCTCAGTTGGATTATCTCCAAGCTCGGTGACCTTAGGGGGCATTCCAGGTCAGAATGGCGGCGTCAGGCCTGTCGTCCCGGCCGTCAATCCGTATAATGGTGTTAACAATGCTATCCGAGCCAAATCTGCGCTTTATTATTTCACTTTTGGTCAATTTATTCACTTTTATTCTGTTGTTTTATACATAACTTAGGAAATTATACCTAACTAGCGGCCCGCTCCGGCTTCGCACGGGTATAAAAGTATTTCTCCACTATTTAATGGATGTTATTATACATATAAACCTTCCTCTTCAATCACTCTATCTATTAAAATAAACCGCATCAATATCCGTTGCGTAGTTTTAAAGATTTAAGCATACATAGGGATATAGGGACAGAGAAAGCGACTATGTTTTATACTATGTAGTGATAGTGATTATAATTCAATGCCTGGTTTATGTTTTCCATTGGGTGTAAATGAGAAATGTTAATCCGTAGGTACAAGTGTCACAGTTATTTCTTATCTTGTAGAATATTATTTCTAGTTGTTGTTGATATAATCAAAGATTCAACTGGTTTGTTCAAATCAAAAGATTTGACTGGCCGGTTGGCGCAGTTGGTAGCACTCTGCCTTCTGAGCCGCTAGTCCCGGGTTCGATTCCCGGACAGGTCAAACATTTGTGTGCATGAACATGTCTGTTTGACCTGTGTCTGGGTGTGTATATGTATATATCAGTCATCAGGTTACCATAGTACAGGCTTTTTCCCAGCGACAAAAAAAGGGTTTAAACTATTTTCATACCAAATTTCATCGAAATCCGTCCAGCCATTTAAGCGTGATTGAGAAACAAACATCTATCCATCCATCCAAACTTTCACATTTATAATATTAGTAGGAAGGATAAAACTATAGCAATTGATTGCTTTTAAGACACTCATACACTCGCATACATCCACACTCATACTCCTTGAGACACACATAAACGCAGACACACATAGGTATGCTTTCTAATCTACCTATCATCATCATTTCAGCCATAGGACGTCCACATTAATTTCCACAAGAACCGATTGTGAAAAATAGATTTAGTGCGGCTATGTATTATATTCTAAAGCAATATGTACTTTAACGTACGAAAATATCATATAACTCAATGATATTATATGTTTATATGAGGTAGATAGCGCGCGGAAACTGAGGCGGCAAAATTAAGTCAATTGTAGTAATTTTCATTATGACGCGTATTTCAAGCGCAAGTCTAAACATATAGCTATCCTTTTCTATATTATTTGTACCGTATTATCTGTCGCAGTAAGCATGTTTATGTCGTAAAGGAACAAAATTTGAGCAGAGCACAGTATGAATATACGTCATCTTTAGTAAAACATCATTGATATAACTACGTGAAATTATAAAAGATCCTTTGGTATATAAGCTAGAATAAATGAATATTTTATCATAAAGTCTATTTGATGATGCCTCCTTCGATATCAATTCCGCTTTATCGGATTGCTAATGTTTCCCGCGAAGCCTGCCCCATCATGTTATTGGACCACGCATTCGTTACCATAGCAATGGGCGAGATGCTATAAATATTTATAGAAACAATCAAAGGGAACTTTACTTTCTTAATTGGGGTCTGTTGTGTTCAAAGCACTTTTCGAATATATAGTCATGATTTCCAGCTTAAGTTTTTTCGTACAAAATTGTGTAAATTATTTGTATGAATAAGCAATTCTTGGGATAAGTATTTATTTTCATCATACTCAGTGATTCTGTACCAATATCAAGCTATAGGTATCTCCGATGTCGTAAACAAAATAGTCATCTAAATTCTTTATCTAAAATGTGTTATGTGTGGTGTAAACCAGTGGCCGAATTAAAGTATAGGAGACATTTATTATGTTTTTTACACTCTATAGATCTAGCGTTTGACCACTATTGTGGTACTAATTATCTCACTTATTGCTCAGTGATGATGTGGTCGAAGTAGTTATCATGCTAGAATGCTTACTGGCTCGGCCTGCTGCCTGAAGACACCAAGTGTTTGGTGACAGTGTTTCAAACTTGAGGGTGGTAGCTAGCCCCCAGGCAGGTACTCAAAAGTACCTTACCACCATGCTGGGAATTTGATAACAGTGTTACCTTCAACGGAAGTTCAAGCTGTTGTTGGGGGTCGAACCAGTGTCCTTCAGTTTGACAGCCGACACTCCCCCCGCTGAGCTATCATCGCTTCTAAAGGCGATTAGGGAGGCGTATACTCGTATCTACCACTGCACGTTCTTCGGCATAAATGATGATTAAACGCGCTTTTCAGCGGTAGCCAAAAAGCTTTCTTTACATTTTACTCAGATTTAGTAGCATTTTTGTATTAGTAGCTCAAAAGCTGTTGTTTTACTAACCTGAACTAAAATTGAAAGTAGGTTTTTACCTCTGTACGCTTGAAGGTTTATACCTAATTCAATCCCAACAATGTTTACGACCACCCGAAATTGTCTATGCTCCGGTTAGATAGCTTTGTTTCCTCTATAAAAACCAAATTTATCGGGAAAATATTCAGGCACGGCGTAACTATATCATGGCTGGTTAGATAACGTTGATCATGAAACCGGCGGCAGAAGCTAACGTTGGGTTATTTATTGGTTAATGCCGCTACACGGCACCTGCGATCGCGCCCCATCCTGATACAAACTGTACTGGCTTGTTATTACATAAACTCTATGTCCAATGCCAAAAAAAAAATACATGTCGCCAATTTCGAAATTCTAAATCCATGGAACAGGGGACGTGCAGCCACCGTTCAGCTCATAAATAACAAAATCAAATCGGACAATGTTGAGTTGTGTTTTTCTTCTAAATTCAAACGGTAAATCATTGTGCTTTCCATTGTTTTCACTTTTACATTTTATAATATTTAACTACCTATAGCTCAAACATTTGATTTATCATCATATAATGTGATTGGGACACGTCACATATCTCAATAGACACTACCTACATATTATGTAGTATTCCATTGAATTCAACTCAAATGTTGCAGTAATCTGTTGTAGCTGTGACACAGAGAATCCTAGTATACCAATGGCTATCCTAGGTATATTTAAACATTATATTATATTATATATATGTGGTATCCGGCTTTACTCACGTTTATAGTCGAATTTTCGACCTAGGTTTCGAGCATGTCCGATGCTCATCCTCAGGTGAGTTTACGCTGCCAGATCGCATAAAGCCGGATACCACATATATATAATAATGAGTCAAACTCACGAGAATTTCCAATCAAAAATTATATTACATATCTTTTATCACAAATGTTTTGTTAATATATTACTTAGGATTAGTTATATTTGTATTTGATTCTGGTATAAATAAATAAATAAATATAGGACTGTAGTACTATAGTACAATTAATACAATCTATAAAGGAAATAAAAAAAAAGCATGGAGCTAAATGTGAGCTGCGGATGATAGAACATTTTGTCATCTGATGGTCAGTGACGATGCGGCAGATGTTATTGCGTTAGACCTAGAAAGCTTACTGGTTCTCAAAGACTGCTGCCTGAACACACTGTTTGGTGACAGTTTTTCAAAGTCGAGGGTGGTAGCTAGCCAGGCAGATGCTCAAAATTACCTAACCACCATGCTGGGAATTTGATAATGATGTTACCTTCGGAAGTGTTACCTACCGGAAGCTCAAATCTTTGGTGGGGGACCGGACCAGCGTCTGTAGTTTGCCAGCCGACGCTCTGACCGCTGAGCTATTATCGCTTCAAAAATATAAATATCTCTCTATTACTACGTTACGAAACTTAAGACTAGATATACGATATACGACTAAACTAGGTATATTATAAATATTAGATAACATTAATTTCTAATAGTATTAAATTATACTATGAAACTGCTGAATAGTCTGTAGCACTCATAAAATTAAGAGATTAAACTTTCACAGGGCGCTCCAAAAAGATTCTGTTTATGCGTTGTCGTAAATCCATAGACAAAATCTGTTTGTTTGTGTATGCTTGTCTTTTAGAGGTCGTAAGTGACAACGCGCCAGGCATTACGATTTACGAGCCACTTTGTATCAGGCTTGGTCGTGAACAGATATAGGCGTTACTCTAGCCAGAGGAATGTGACATTTAACTTTTTAACGAGTTTGACAGGGTTGTGAAAGAGAATTTTCTTCAGCAGATTTCGATAGACTGTCGAAAATAAAGGTCCTCATTTCATTGTATTTTTTTTTGGCATTATGTTTGTTAACTCACAACTCCGTTATTAATGAATTTTCTGTTTTATTTTTGATGCCACACATTCAGAATGTTTCTATAAAAGCATTAAAATCGTTAGTATTGTACTGTATTATTTATATTATTCATTATTTTCAAGATAATGTTCCACTTATCTTAAAGTCAGTTTTACGTACAGTACGTAAGTACGGAAGACCGCAGCACGGAAGCGCTCCTTGAAATGGTCACTAGCTGTTACCCATCCAAAGTGTAATTTGAGCTTAAATTCTTTACACTGTCGGTCTTTTAAGATAGCATATCTTTTTCTTTGTTAACCGACTTCGAAAAAGGAAAGGGTTCGCCATTCCACTGTATTTTTTGACTGGGTGAACCAATTTTGATAACTCTTTGATAAGTTTTTTAAATTGAAAGCTGGTGCTTCCCGTATGGTCCCATTTCGATTTCATCAAAATCGGTCAAGTGGTTTTTACACTCCAATAACTGAAAAGTGTCATATCTATAAAAAATACTAATTAACTTTTAACACTCACTTTGACTCGTTTTCCTTTCTACCAATGCCAATGCCTAATTCTGCCTCAATTTTATCATTATTATCGGATCAGGATAATATCTAAAGAGAGCAAAGCTCTCACAAAATCCTCATCATAGATGTAATCGAGCTCTTGTAAGGATACTTCACTTAAAATTGCCTGTATCAAAGTAAACAATTTTTAAATCCCAATAAACGATATCGGCCGTGGTGGTACCGGTCTAGAATAGTACTCCCCCATCTCTTCCCGTGGGTGCCGTAAGAGTCGGCTAAGGGACCACGTACCAGAAGGTGGGCAGCAGCGCCTTCTGAGGATTGTAAATCATACTGCGCTCGCCAACCCGCATGCCAAGCGTGGCGAGTATTGGCAAATCCCCCCTATATGGGGGAGGCATAAGTCCAGCAGTGGACGCACATGGCTGAGAGAAGAAGAAACGATATGATTTTTATCGTTCTAGTACTGAAAAATATATTTCTGAGAAGTGTGCAAAATATTTGTCTGAGTATTTGTATCACCACGCATGTTAATTCCCGAATTAATTGAAATTTATAATATATCAACAGTATTCAATTACTGAAACATGTGGATATAACCGTTTCGTAGAATTGATTATTCATAAAAACACTCCGTGACTATGTCAGCCTGTTCCTATGAATTTCTGCTGACTTTCCACGGCCGTCCAATTTTGTTTTCGTAACAAAAAAGCTTCTGTCAATTTCGATTTGCAAAGAAAAAAACAATCGTGCACAAATCCTATTGGTATCTTTTGTGACGCAAACACTGCCTAGGTACCAGGGTAGCATATCGGAAGGAACGTCGCCAAATCAAACCCGACACGTGATCGAGATCGACTTTCCTATAGCACCTAGACTATTTTTTTAAAGTATAGTCTATATAAAACAGTACGAGAACTTCTTATAAATTGAACTATGATTTACAAATTAACTAAATGAAGTTCATTATGAAGATTTAACATTTTTTTAAATTGTCACTGCTTTATTTTTATATATTACATAGTATCAATATATATAATTGACTGTGACTGATACAATTATTTGTATTGTGATATGACTATTTTGAAATGAATAAATGATTTAAGCCTGCGTTTGATAGAAGACAAAAAGCTTCACGTGAAGACAGTCACCGAGATAATTGATATATACATGTGCTATATACACATGTAGGGCATTCGTAGAAAGACGTTTATGTATCTGTGATATCATTCGTCATTACATCAGTGTAATTTTTAGACTTTCGCGATTCGAACACATTGTTAATAAATCAAACGGGGCTTGATCGCGAGAAAACCATTTAGTCATTTATTTACCTCGACGTTTCGACCAAGTTGCATTGGTCGTGGACGAGAGAAGAGTAGGTATTATATAAGCTTGAAACCACTAAAGTATGTTTTAAACGAAAACTAGGTTAACTAGTTAGTACGTTTAATTTTTTAACCAAACGTACGTTAAACGTTTTCAACGTTTATTACTACTTTTTAGGGTTCCGTAACCAAAGGGTAAAACGCGACTCTATTACTAAGAGAGATAGTTATACAGTTGAAATTTTTACAGATGATGTATTTCTGTTGCAGCTAGAACAGCAAATACTAAAAAACAGAATAAATAAATTTTAAAGGGGCTCCCATACACCAAAGTGATATTTTTTGGTCCTTTTTCTTCGATATTGATAACGGCAACGGGTGTACGCGTGAAATATTCACAGAGTGTTAAGTTACATATTATTCATTTTGAAAATAAATAATTATATAGTAAAAATAAAGTCCTTATACAACAAATTTGTTTATTTTTGCCGTTTTTATAGATAATGGTACGAAACCCTTCTTGCGCGATTCCGACTTGCGCTTGGGCCATTTTTTTATTTACTTATTATAAAGTGTTTGTCCATCAATAGAAATAACACTACTAGTAGTTTAATATGATATTCAGTCAAGATGGAGTCGAAGACACAAGACGTAAAAACTCTTAGAAACAACTGCCTAAACACTATGTTGGTAACTGTTGTGTATATGTATGTAGTAAGATGTTGGCGTTCACCGGTAATTCAAGAACGTGACACTTCACGTCTCGAGACGCAATGAGGCATATTGCGAAAAAACCAATAACATTTGCGGGGAAAGAGGGGAGCAAGGGTGTGAACCGAGAAATTGGAACGGTAACAACACAGTAGGTGGCGATGGAGGCACCTGCGGCGATTACATTCGGCTGTGAGTAAAATTGCCCACACTAGATTAAAACCGAGACATTGTTATCTGCATAAAGTTTCTAATCTCTTTCAAATACGATTAACTTTAGAATGGCACTTCCGAGAGAACTCTGTGTAATATTCTCGCGAGTATTTAAAAAAAATCAGGCTAAAAGGAAAACCTTCTTCTTTGTTCTGATTAGTCACCTCTATTAAGTCTGTGTATGTAGTAGGTTAGATTTGACTTGGCCAGTTTTCATTACATCTGTAATTTTATAAAGTTATTCAACATTTTAATTTTGATAAAAACTGGCTAAGTCAAATCTAACCTACTTTAAGATCTCACATTTTTAAATAACAGCAATTGTTATAGGTATCCAATAAAGCAAAGAAATAGAGTTTAATACTTGTTCATGGTGTTATTTTCTTCCTATAAATACATATTTCGATTTTGCATAAGGCGAAGCCCACAACCATGCATTTATTGCAAGTTTTGAACTTGACTCTCCTTTTTTACATTTATGTTTTTGGTGGGATATAGAAATACTATAATGTACTTTGGATTTTGTCATTTATGGATTCGTTATTCACGCTCTCCTAGTGAAGGTAATGTACCGTAAACAAGACTGATCGCCCTCAGATTACTTAGATTAAATGAGAATTGGTAAAAATAAGGGAAATTTTCAAGGAACGAAGCGCAAATACTCATATCCGTTCAAGAATTACGTTAAGATCGAATCTCGTGGGCGTAATTAGACTATTCTGCTTCAGCTCAGGAATATCTTTGAATTTGTGCGATAAAATTAAGGCGAACGATTTCATAAATACTAACAGAATCCATTGAAACCATTATTCCGAGCTATCGTCTTTAACGAACATCATGATAAAATGAAATTAAAGACCTCAAACCCATCTAATTTATTCGTAACTGTATATGGAATTTGAGATTCATTTGAATATATATAAACATTAACGAATCTATGTATAAAAATATGAGGAATCCTGCACATTCAGCCAACCTTGAGTTAATAGGGTTTCTTTGTCTTCCATTTGGTGTTAAGCCAAATAGTACAACGAAACTGAGTTGTCCAGCGTCCTTGACACGCCAATTCCCAAAGTGACCTTGTTTTGGAGCCTGGATGGAAGCCAGCCACTCAGCTCTCACTCGACCCCTCCTATGCCTTTGACCTATTAAGCTTTTAAGAAAAGTTTGGCAATTGTTTTATTTTTCCAATTTTCAAATGTAGGTACTGTTTAGAAACAGACGGCCGTTTGAACAACTTTTGGGATCGAATTAATTTAACATTCCAATGCGCCTTTGTAAGTAGAGTAATACAAACTCCCACATTGCAAATGAACTGATTCACGGTAAACAGTACCAGAAGAAATATAATTTCGGTTTGATAAAGAGGAAATTCTTGTTAAGTGTGTTTCTATAAATACTATATCTCATACCACTGAACATTTTGGGTATAAATTGGCATTGATTAAGAAAGATTTGTTTGAAAATTCGTTACCCCTTAATCGGGTAACCATAATTCAATATTTTCAGGGAAAGTGGAAAAAGCCACCCAGGTGAAACGGCGGAGTGCAGTTAGTTTATTATTTTAGCAGTATTACTGTGTTCTTATACATTATTTTAGCGGGTTTGTAGACATTTTTCTACACGAACGTTGTGCGAACGCTTGTAATTTGCGGGTAGTACAATATTTATTTTAAAAAATTGGGTATACATAAATGTCTATGCGATAATTGAATATGTACAAAAATGGTATACAGTATCTTTAATCAATATGAAAGTAAAGTACAACGCCCCAACAACTCTTTCTTTTCATAAAATGCATGAAATTTTGTAGAACAATTTACCTTCAGGCACAAAGAGAACATCTCATCTCGTAATTTTATTTTCTTCAAAGAAATATAATTCAATAGACACAAGACGATTTCTGGACGAAGTTTGCGAGTGACGGACAAATACTTTGAAACTTTCGTCCAATATAAAGGGATAAAGACAGTTTTGGTTTAGAGATTGGTGCGGGTTTATTTATCGTGTCACTGAAGGTTTATATCGAAAAACTTTTTACGATGTCGGAGAGAGGTACAGCGGTGCTATAGATATATTTAGTCGGATGGGAGGTATCTTGAAAAGTTGGAAATATTTATAACTAAGTTGATTTTTGAAGAAAATTCGTCATGACATTTTGAAATGTCCGACGGCAGGGTACGCGTGCAGAACAGATGGTCAATGGATTCGCAAGATTATCTTGCGGCCTCGTGGACATACACCGGATAGGGACAGCAAGAAGGGCTGGATGCAAGCCGCTTTGGATTTTAAGAGTTCTAGCACTCCATGTGAGAGTTCGCTCGGGGAAGTACTGTCACCATATCTATTTCTACCGCCAGGCAGTAATGTTAGCATTGATGTGTTCCGGTTTAAAGGGTATATGGGTATAGTTTATGATGAAATTACAGGCACATGAGACTCACCTACTTTATGTCTCAGGGTGACAGGCGCAGTGCAGTTCTTTACGAATTGTATTCGTTTATAGGTAGAGGTTACCACTTACCATCTTGTGGGCCTTTTGCTTGTTCCGTAACCTTATCTCATAAAAAAGAACTTTGTGAAGCTCATGAGATAGCGAGTACGTGTGGTGATCGTCTAGTTGGTTACATCTGGATGAAATTATGTTAATGATTGTATTGATTCTAAAGCATGCAATTATTTCAAAAATACTACGCAGTGTTACACGTTATTCATTAGTTGATCCGCTCGTGTGTCGACACGCTTTCAGAACGAATCTTTTGTTGAGGTAGACAGACGTTAAACCTTCGCGGGAGACAATTCTCGAGCACTTTCAGTCAGCTTATTTCCCTCTTGCGAACATGTTCCGTAAACCATTAGGATTTCCGGCCGCGCAGCAACATTTGGCGAGTTGAGTTAGCTTATATTTACTGTGTTTCATCTGATTGAAGGCTGCGACGTGCTCTGACTACTGAACAAATTCACTTTGGTTCAAAAAGCACTTATATAAACAAGAACCATGAGTACTGAAACGTACAACACAAGTTGTTGTGACTTTTGACATACTCTGAAATCGTGTTTTGTTATCTTCTTTCCAGATAATACGTAAATACATTTACATACTAGATGGGCGCAAGAGTGCGGGTAGGAGGGTGAAAAACACCTTACGACCTATTCTCAGACCTACCAAATATACACAAAAATCGGTATTTTTTAAATCGGTTCTGAAGTTTCAGAGTCTCTTCAATGCAAACAAACAAACAATCAAATTTTTCCTTTTTTTTTTTTTTTTTACATATTATAAGTTTGCGTTTGACAACTGTCTCACCTGATGTTAAGTGATGACATTGTCTAGGATTTAGCACGCAAACCTAGAAGGTACCTATTCACTCGCGACTTGAAGACTCCAGGATTGTACATATCGGGAAACACAGACTCGGGCAACGAGTTCCATTCCTTTCCTCTTTATAATATTAGTATAGATTACAGCTCCGCCCGCGTTCACTGCTATTAGCCCGTTACCATGTTATTTATCGGTTTTTTAAAACATTTCTCTCAATAAAAACGTTTTATAAGGTATTAAAAACTTAACAGAAAAATCAATGAAATTGGTAAAGTCGTTCTGAAGTTTTGGCGGGACTAATGGAAATAGGGATTCATTATACGTAAATTAATTACATAGTATCGTGCGTTAACGCATTTAGCATTCCTATTTAATCTCTGAAATACCCCAAAACAGTAAGATATAAACAAGGCGTATAAATTACTACTGTCCAGACTTTTCCCCTATTCATTTGCTAATCTTATCTCTATCTGCACAAAGTTCAAGAGTCATGTATTTGTTTTGTAAATTTTTATTTGCGTGGGATTTTCAATTATGTGCGTAATTGTTATGTATACCAAGGGATTCAATAGAGAGAATCTACGCTAACAGAATATCTTGATTCTTAATGGCAACCCCATTCGAAGCATTCCCTGCGGATTAATTAGTCGTACAGAGTGGAAGCACTTGTACTTTTACGAGCTTTTTTCTCGTTGTCTCTGCGAGAACGTTTGCGGAGACAGTCGGAGCTGCCATAACGACCGTTTACGAGCCCGCAGTAAACACATGCTGCGGTCAGTGCTGATGGCTGGTCTCGCAAACGACACGACCTGGACGAAGTTTTGTTTTACATTCGTTTTTCAAATTTAAAGTTAGTCGTATCTATTTAACAATAACAAAAATACACCTAATGAAAATTTTGAGAAATGCTTTGTAATTCAAATAAATAAGATTTATGGAGAGTATATAATACACGGATTATGGAGTAGGTACATTATTTATAGATAGGTAGCCAAGTACCAACGTGAAATTTAAAGTCAATCGAAAGGTGAGCTAATAAGATATTAAGGCTTGATCACCTTGTAATACGGTTTGTATTTTTTTTTTTTTTATATTTATATTGGGAATAGGCAGGCGTTTGACCACTATCTCACCTGATGTTAAGTGATGATGCGATTGAGTATTGAACGATTGAGTACGTACCAAATCGCTTCGGTTAGCTATTGGAGAGTTCTGAATCGTGTGGCATACAACACTATCCATTATAATCCAAGATTGTACCATTCTTTGGTTTCTTTATAACTGTTTTATTGTTCGGCCTATATTAAAACACTAGTGGTCCGCTCCGGCTTCGCACGGGTAAAAAAAAAAATTAGAGGACCCCTAATTTTCTTTTAATATATGTATATAATATAGTGTTAGAAATCAGAACTGGTATAAATTAAAAATACAAGACATGAATCCAATATAATAATTACGACAATAATTTATCAATTATACATTAAATGGAACATTAATTATACAAAGACACAAAATGACGGCATAAATAAAAAATGGAACGATGTAACGGCAAGCAGCGTCGAGCCGAACCACCTTACCGAACGACGACTGAACAGCGAATGTGCCGGTACCCGACTCTTGTTTCTAACGGACTAATGCTGTTTGCCTCTACCGGCATTTACAGCTTCACCGGAGGGGGTCGGTACCCGACTGAGCGCTTGCTTTTATAAGTGGTGGTGGGGATCGACATTGCCCGTGATTGGCTTATTTCTAACCATAGTGTATGTCACCCTAGGATACTGTATTATACCAACTGAAATATTTTTTCAAATGCCAGCCCCATCGTACCCTAAACTTATACACAAATAAAAACATAATTACTTTGTAAATATGTAAATAAAGCCTTTGCTGCATGGCGCGCAGGAGAAGCTAAAACATTAATAAATAAACCTACGTCTAATCTATTTATCTTAAAAGTACTCAGTAAATTTTCTCTTTCTCGGGCATGTTTAGAACATTCCACGAAAATATGGTAAACATCCTCAAGAGTGCCACACAATTCACAATTTGGTGTAAGTACTAGATTTTATCATATAAAAGGCAAAGTATAGAATAAAAGTGTATACCTATTTAGTTGTTGGACTCGGCTCGCTATAATTCCAGTGGAGAGAAGCTAAAGAGGCCGCGACGGTTGAGCGAGCTAAGACAAAAGCGTAGTCAGGTCAACATGGGTTCTCACTTCCACGGACCCGATAGCTGATCGGATTTAGTACTGTTAGTTCAAAAGGCAGGAAATCTATTTTATACCAGGTTTAGGTAAAAAGTGACATTTAACACAAAAGAATAGATTTAACTATACTTCTATAAGAACTAATATTATAAAGGGGAAAGATTTGGTTGTTTTTTGCATTGAATAGGCTCTGAAACTACTAAACCGATTTGAAAAATTCTTTCACTGCTGGGAACCTACACTATCTTCGGGTGACAAGGTTATATTTTCACAAAATCATACTTATTTTTTTTCTCGTGCTAAGCCGGGGCGGATCGCTAGTTTGGAATATATGTAGGTAGTTAACAATATCAATGTAACCAATTTATGTACCAACTTTATCTATTTCTACATAAAGTAGTTATTCTTAAGTAATACAACAATGATGACTACAATTTTGTGAATTTCTTGCAATTGGTAAAATGATGTGCCTCCGGAATTTGTCTTTTATAAAAAAATTGCAGATTCTTTGAATGCATGTACATGTCGGAGTGTGTTAGATATTGAAATAGGATAGATGGCGTTAACTATATTTTTTGGGTGTTTTTAGTGTCCGACAAGTATGATAGATGGCGCTGTCAATGCGTTTTAGATGTTTAAAGTAGATGGCGCTAAATCTAAAGATGGAGCTAGTACTTGATTGGTTAGCTAAAGTGAAGGTAGGAACACATCATATTCAATTTGGAGCAATTGAAACGGCGAAAATATGCTAACCTAGGTAGTGGTTACATATTTGAACCGTTTGGGGTCGAGACATTGGGCTCGTGGGGACCTGGTGCTCATCGGATTTTCCAAAATTTATCAGAGCGTTTGATCGATGTGACGCGTGACCAAAATGCTGGCACATATTTGGCTCAACGAATCAGCATTGCAATTCAACGTGGCAATACTGCTAGCATTCTGGGCACGCTGCCAGCCGGTAGCGGGTTAGAACATTTGAGTTATCTATAGGCTACCAATAGCTAGTGGATTGCTCAAATGTTATTGTTAGTAGCTGCAGTATTGTAAACTGTTATTAGTGTTTTATTTTAATAAAGGCATTTGCCCCATTTGGCCAATAAGAGGTTAGTTTGTGAATAGAGTTGAGTTAGTAATAACCTCGGTCCCAACGAACAGTCTACTTGTGGAAGCCTTACCGAACGGACGTTTGAGCGGTACCAAGGGTGCCTGTGTTAATAGTGAAGTACAGTGAAGAAGTGAAGTCGAGTGAGTTAGTGTCGATATCCAACGGGAGTTTCTAGTCGCCATACTGAGAGACGACGGCTGGACGCGTGCCACGGAGTAATTGTGAGTAATCTATCTTGTAACTGTTAGATAACCTATTATCTTGTGTATTATACAAAGGTATTATAAAAAACGGGAATTACGCACGTACCTAATAAGTCACGTAATACATTCATAATGTGTCAAAACCACGTCCGTTTTAATAACAAAAAGGTATAATAAATTATTTTAAGAACTCTTCAACCGTATAAAGTTTTATGAGAACCAATTCAGCTGTCCTCATCTTTGAAAGGTACATAGAGGTCGAACTTGGCCGATCCCTTTTATCTTTCCAATTGTTTCTGTCGGGAGCTTAAGAAGAATTTAAGTGCGATTTTGTGGTAAAAATTATGATTACCTCAAGATAAAAAATATTGAAAAAGGATCATTTTGCGGAAAGTCCTTCGAGCCATGTTCTCGCAGCATATGGATAATCTTATAAAAGTTCTTAAAATAAGGTCTTGTTCATATAAAGTTCGCACATTTTGTTGCAGAATAAAATTGACTACGAAGTACGAATATTAAGGCAGATAAAGTAATAGTGGGAAAAAAGGTAAGGTGCCGCGAAATATTGTAGTTTTTTTTATATTTTCGATTGTGACGACTGGGTGCTTGGTCACAAATTATAGGACGTGTGTCTAGCGATATATTCAGAGAATTAATTTCCAAGATTTTCTTTGTTTGCGGTAATCTAAAGGCTAAATACCTAAATATGATACTTGTTAGTTCACTTTCGCAGTTGTCCATAAAATTATAACTTCATAACCACCACTTGAAGATTTGATTTTTTATTTATTTATCACACTAAAACCCCCCACTAGGATTTTCCGTGTCGCGGAAGGTATGGACACACACAATTATCCTAGACCCGGGACAAACACCTACACTCTTCGCACAAATGTTTGTCCCTACCGGGATTCGAACCCGGGGTCCCGAGAACACAGAAGTCATATCACTGACCATGGCGCCACGGCCACCGCTTTCATTTGTCATATCACATTTTTTTTTATTTTATCTATATTAGAAGGCCTTTGTTATATAAAAGACAAGACTCGATGATCCCCTAACGTTAAACACAGCAACACTTGCATCACAGCCTCTTCTGCGGCTTGTCATCTATGCATAAACACAACGCGCCCGCGCGTTTATCAACTTTTTTTTATTCACAATAGACAGGCGTTTGACCACCATCTCACAACTCCTAACACAATATCGTTGTATGTCTTTCGCCGAGTTTGGTCCGTATGGCCTGCATTGTAAAACTTTCAGATATACCGTTCTTCATTTGAATATTGGCTATCTAAAAACATAATTCATTTTGCGTTGGTGAAGTAACCAAGCGCCAAGAGTAATAATAAAACTTTACACGATACTCCTTAACAGAAATATGGGGTTACAACTTCATAAATACAAATAGCGGCGCCATCTACGAAATGAGTTGAACTGTTTTCAACAATTCAAAGCTTTGTTGTATGAAACTCTATAAAACTATTTCACAACAGCTGGAGGTAGTTGCGAACCGCGTTCTACCCGCGCCGACCTCATCTGGCTATCGGGGAAGTTAGGTATCTGAAGTGATATCTAATTAATTTATAACTGGAGAGAAGTTGAAAGCCGTATATTAAACCCGACCGGTGTGCATTGGAACTTTCAACAACAATTTCGGACATTCGAGAACGGACATTTTAGAACGTTATTAAAGGGTTAATTATGTGCTCATGGGATATTTTTGGATATTCTTTATTTAAGTACTAGCTGTGCCTCGCCGTTTTACCCGCGTGGTGAGGTAAAATAATTGGTGTCCAGGTAGGTGGCAGGCACTACCTGCCTGGACACCATTTCGTAATGCTACCGCAAGTCGAAAAGTGATGATGAAAATGTGATGAAAAGTGTATATATATATTATTGTATACATATACAACTTCTAAACAGTAGTCAAGGTAAAATAATAAGGCAATCTACATTTTTGCATTAACAGTCATAGGAAAAATAAAATTGGATTCAACAATAAAAGAAAGATGAGTTCGGAGATCAAACCGCGCACCAAATTTCGATTAAGTATACCTCAAAGGTATACGAGCTCTTCAACTTTTATATTTACCTTATTCTTAAGGATTTATGTACACAATAAATATAGGAGAAGTCTCGTGCCCAATCACGCTGCCAATGCTTGGTCGTCGTACCATCGGTCCTAAATAAACACGCGTCGGACCCCTAAAATGTATATCTAAAATAAATTGTACAAGGTACGTTAAATATATAATTTGTTATACTTTTTATGGAAAACCAATATACATACACAATTTATCCTTCAGCCCAGCGCAAACAAAGCAATTACTTATAAAAAAAAATTGGTTGTCTGTAAAGTCGGTTTACGGACGATAGATTTACGTGATAACGTCATAATCATTTATGACTTTGACTTTGATTATTTTATGTAATACAAAACTCAGGTGGAACGTTACGCGGAACGTTACTATTTTTCATGAGTGTTGCTGGTATTCATCAATTTATAAAACGTTATCACGTCAAAAAAATGTATGTAAATGTGTTTATCAACAAGCTTCCACCCTCGGCATACCCGAATAGCTACAATATGGGATTCATTAAAAGGAGAGTTAATAAAGTCATAAGGGTGCGCCCAATGCCAAAATTACGCAAAATGAGCATTTTCAAATGCACACTATGATGTAACAAACGTATATATTGCAATTATAAAAATACTGGAGGCAGAGGAAAATTTTGTACAAGTACAGTAATCGAATAGAATTTTGAAAAAAAATATCATTTCTTTATATAGAAATAAACAGTTACCGCACTAAAAAAACAGTTTTTCTTCAAATGCTCTGGATTTTCAGGGACAACCCCGCTTTATTATTTATGAATAAAATAGATAGACTAATGTGTCAGAGCAATAATCGGCTAGATTTTTAATTTCTAGTTTATATTCTTAATAATTAATTTAATAAATAATTAATTAAAACGTAGCGCGTCCGCCTGGCCGTATTCGCTTTCCGTAGGTTCTACAGCGGGCGACAAGACATACGAGTGAAATCTGATTTTTTCCTAGCGTTGGGCCCACAAAGAATTGGCAACGTATCGTAATGCCCTAGTCACTATTGTTAGGTACCATCCATATTGTTAGGATCCATAGGCGACGGCTTGTTTTACACATGTTTTATTTATATTAAAAATACTACACGTTACTATGACTTTTCATATACAGCGATCATAGGCTTATGCCATTGGCAGATGACGCAAAGAAAAGAAATATATTGCATTAAATAAAATAAAAAATACAAAAAATTGAGCCGATTTCAACTCTAAAAAGTGTGAAATAATTTTTTGAAGTCTATTAGATTACTCTCTACAACTATTAGATTATTAAATTAGTATATTTATAATATAAAGTAAATAGTAGAAAAGTACACGAAGCTTAAACCGCACACGTAGGTAGTTATCCTATGATTTATTTATTTGTTCCAGCCACCAATACAGAAAATTGATTGTATACATTACATATCAAAGAATAATCTTCTAATAGGTGTATAACAATTGCACAGTGTTGAGTACCGAACTTTTTTGAAACGGTTTGCCTGATTTTTATGTTTTTTTTTTTACTCAAGGTCTTCGGGTCTCAAACTAGGCAGAGCCTGTACTATGGTAACCCGATGACTGATATATATACTTAAATACATACTTATATATATATACTTATATACATATACGCACCCAGACACAGGTCAAACAGACATGTTCATACACACAAATGTTTGACCTGTCCGGGAATCGACGGGACCAGCGGCTCAGAAGGCAGAGTGCTACCCAATTGCTCCAACCGGCCTGTCGCCGTAGGTAGGTCTGAAAATGGGTCATAAAGTATTTTTTACCCTCCTTCCCCCACCCCCATTTTTTAAAGATTTATATAATTTTGTATAAACAATATCCAAATATTTACACCGTCGATCATTGACGTGAGGTAATTTATATGAACAGTAATGTCACTTTGACATATCGATTATTTATATGGCAGAACGACGTTTGTAAGATCGGCTAGTAAATGTATAGAATTTAAAATTGATTAAAAATAGGCGTAGATCTGTTAATCATTTAGTGACAATAAGACTTCGCAAGACAAAGTTTAAAAGAAGATATATTTACGTATATATTCATAATGTCGGAGTAAAAAAAAATGTCTGAGTATGTACGTTGGATATAGTCTGTCAATCAATGGATGTTCGTTCCGAGTTGGCAGTTTCGCGATTAGCGCAATATTAAAGGCCCAAGTTTCCATTATCCCGGGTTCGTGATCCTGGGGGATGTCAAAGAAATACACGGACCCTGCCCCATCTGCGCCATATTTGATAACAAACATAAAGGGACAGTATTTTAGAAAGTAATCATTTTATGATTACATTCCATTCGCAAATTGTTCACCTGTTCATACATTTACTTAGGTCGGTGCGGCTTCATTAGTAGTTAATGATGTTTTTTTATAATTTACTTGTAAAGTTATAGGTCTAGGATTTGACCAATAATTTACTTGATGGTTAGCGATTATGTATTTGAAAGTGGAATCACGCTAGTCCTAGAATGTTGACTGGGTGTCAAAGCCTGGTCACAGTCAGAGTTTTGAGAAAGCCTTGAGGATAGTAGCTAGCCGGGATAGCACTAGAAGTAGCATTAATACAATTACAATAAAATACAGTTATTTAGAGACCCTGTCGGGTAAAGTATTTTTAAGAGAGGAGGGCGCGTAAATATTTACTAGATATAATATTCATGAGACAAAACATTAATAATGTTGTAATTGTATTTTAATTAATAAGAAAATTAAAAATATACTTTATATGAACCCGTTTTTTTCTGTTACGTTTAGAAAAATACATTTATTGTTGTTTCAACTAACTATTAAGTTACCTAACTAATTATTAACATTTATTTAGTATCATATATTGCAAAACTACCAAAATAATATCTGTGTGATTGTTTGGTAATTATAGCTCGACTTCTCTATCTAGGTGTACTAATATTATATAGAGGAAAGATTTGTTTGTTTGTTTGCATTGAATAGGCTCAGAAACTGCAGAACCGATTTGAAATAATTTTTCACTGTTAGGAAGCTACACTATCCACGGATGACATAGGCATAATATTATTTTAAAAAAAATTACGGACCCTAATAGTTTTTGATTTTGTAATTTTATACCCGTGCGAAGCCAGAGCGGACCGTTAGTCAAAAATTAAGAGACAAAATAAGTAGCAATCACGTTTGACATAAGGCTCATGTTGTTTGATTTGTATTTTCCGGGTTCCGCAAAAAAACGAACTAATAAAAATCTCGGATAAGGGTTGAGCTTCCGCGACGCGAAAATACACACAGCCAAACTAAATAAAGCTTCACTATTCTAAGAATCCGGAATAACGCAAGAGCTTTTGCTTTGCTCCATTATGCAAATTTAATTTAAATAACCGAGGTTGTACATTTACAAACATGCCAGTCACATACGGGGCCGGTCGCGTGAGCTGTCGACTTTTATGGGAAAAAACCCCTTCGGTGCGAGACGACATGTCGCATGTGCAGATAATCAATAGCTGGGCAAACTGGTAAGTTGGTGGTTAATCATGCACGTGTAATACGTTATGTACATTTGAATAAGTGGCCTTTTACGAGCTAAGGTTGGTTGACAGGAGTGCCGAATAATTGAAAATAATCGAATAAAATAATTAATAGAACGCCATAAAGTTATAGAGGACATAAGATGCACGAGTTTTAAGGGCGAATAGCCAGTAACAGCACGAAAGCAGCCCTATTACTAAGACACTCCGTGCAGTGAGTAAAGCTGCATAATATATATTATATATAGATAAGGCTTTACTCACGTTTATAGTCGAAGTGGTCGCCGCGATCTGGCAGCGTAAACTTACCCATTGATGGGCATCGGACATGCCCGAAACCTAGGTCGAAATACTTCGACTATAAACGTGAGTAAAACCGGATAGTATAATTATACATAGATATATATAATTTGCCGTGCCAAAATTGCCGTGGTGGTACCGGCCTAGAATAGTACTCCCCCATCTCTTCCCGCGGGTGCCGTAAGAGTCGGCTAAGGGATCACGTACCAGAAGGTGGGCAGCAGCGGCTTCTGAGGATTGGAAATCATACTGCGCTCGCCAACCCGCCTGCCAAGCGTGGCGAGTATTGGGAAACCCCCCCTTTATGGGCGAGGCATATGTCCAGCAGTGGACGCACATGGCTGAGAGAAAAAAAAAAAGAAATATAATTTTAGGTTTTGGTGATTACACACTCAGATACATCGATCTTTCACCAGTCGTTGAAAGACCTATAAATTATACTTTAAATGCATAAACGCATTCACACTCACGGCTCCGCACTAGGATACCCTGTGTCGCGGGACTTATGGACACACACAGTCACATTTCACAAACATCCAATACCCGAGAACAAAAATGTATGCTCATCACAGAAATGTTTGGCCCAACCGGGATTCGAACTCGCAGTTCTAGTCAGTGTCACTGATTACTGAGTCACGACGACAGTCAAATATGTTAACAACTAATTAAAAAAAACGACGTCTAATGTATTTCAAAGTCTATGCAGCGACGTGTAACATGAACAAACCTTCGCTCACTGGATGTGGCTTACGTGTTGTTTTTTTCGATTATAATCTCATTTGTTTGTTTGCTATAAATTATTCTGTAATAAGTTACATTATACGTGCCTAAGTAACGTGACGTCAAGAACTTCACATAGTTACATTCCACACGATATAATTGTATGTTACTAACACCGGCTATGATTAAGTAATTCCCGCTAAAGTTTAAACATTAACTCGCTCAATTCAACAATTACGTATTCAAATCAAACAGGCCAGTGTTATTAGCCATATTGTGGCGAGAGACGCGCTCCGAATACACTTGAGCTACTTATGTATCTGGAACGTAAACTTGACATAATCGTGATACATATTAGACTGGCCGGTTGGCGCAGTTGGTAGCACTCTGCCTTCTGAGCCGCTGGTCCCGGGTTCGATTCCCGGACAGGTCAAACATTTGTGTGTATGAACATGTCTGTTTGACCTGTGTCTGGGTGTGTATATGTATATAAGTATATATATCAGTCATCAGGTTACCATAGCACAGGCTCTGCCTAGTTTGAGACCTGAAGACCTTGTGTGAATGTTAATAAATAAAAAAATACAAAGTTATATTCCATTCTATTTGTGAAATATTTAAATAAAACAATAGCTAATGATTTTTATCGCATTCGTAACGATTGGTTCTCGTGTTTGGCCTTTGTGAAACGCTTACTGCTTCATCTTATTAATATACCATTTTTATTTAATTTTTTATTAATTTAGCGTTTTCATTTAATTTCTTTTATTGTATAGTTCTAAGCTTACCGTAACTCTATAATTAAACAAAACACATTTCCCATTTTAAAGTCCCACGGGTCTTATCGACGAATAAATAATTTAGCGTTTTCATTTCATTTGTTATATTGTATAGTTCTAAGCTTACCGTAACTCTATAATTAAACAAAACACATTTCCCATTTTAAAGTCCCACAGGTCTTATCGACCGATAAGAATATAATAATATAGAACGATCGCAACCCTTATGTTAATTACATACACTTTAAATCTCTCAAGGGACTTTGTGGTAACCAAATTAGCAATTAAGTTACCAATTTCATCTTTGTAATTAAAATTTTACTGTTGCAAACAAAACATTTCGTAGATAACTATTATCTGTATGGATACTATTATCTTCAAATTAAAATCATGATAGTTTGATGTTTGTTTTTGTTTTGAGCTTGATCATGGGTTTCTCCAAAAGGTAATTCAAAAGTTTCCTAAAAACGTCGAAAACCTCTCGTATTTTCTCACTTTCAATGTTACAGGTCCATGTGCGACGGTGATCGCTAACCATCATTAGTTTTCATAAAAGTAATAAAGCAATTAGAAACTAAGTAACCCCTTGAGACCATGAGTAAACATGAAATAATATTATAAGTAATAAAATGAATTGAACTTAAATATTCCATTCTAAAAGTAAACTAAGCATTAATTTTTATTAGTTATCGTTGTCAGACCCAACAATAAATAAATTAAAGTAACAGACAAAAACGAATTTCGCGCTAGAACCACGACTCCGGAGAGAAATATATTTCGTCAGATTGTACACAATTGTTATAATATGTAAAAGGCGCCCAAAGCGTTCGCAGCGGAGCTGGCTAGCTCTCTCTAGCTCTAGATAGGCTTATCTAATCTTAATGGATCAACCGGGCTAACCCTTCTGGATACTAGCTGACCTGGCAAACCTTGTTCTGCCATATCAATTACTAGAACGGCCCCGCGGTTTAACTCGCGTGGATTACGGTTTTCCCGCTACCTCAATTATCCCACGGGAACTACACTTTTTCCGGGATAAAAGTAGCCTATGTGTTAATCCAGGGTTTAAGCTATCTCCATACCAAATTCCATCTCAATCGGTGTAGCCGTTTGAGAGGTAACAAACATATACACAAACTTTTGCATTTATAATATTGGTAGGATTAAAATGTTAAAGTGACACAACATTTCATTTAAATAACTTCACGTCAATTAACGAAGGTAATCCCTTTCGTTAAAAACCTTCGTTAATTGACGTCATGCAAAAATACTAAAATCGAGATAGAAAAATCAATCGAAATAAAACATACATAGCTCGGTTTAGTGAGATTTTACCCAAGCCGGTATTCGCCATTCGTCTACCTGTGTTTCCTGGCTAAATATTATTAACAAGCTGTACCCGCAGTTTTACCCGCGTGGTGATGATCGATGATGATCATGATGAAAAGTAGCCTATGTGTTATTCCGGAACTTGAACATCGGTGTAGCCGTTTGAGCGTGAAGAAGTAACAAACAAACTTTCGCCTTTATAATATTAGTAGGAAGTAGGATAAGCAAGTGACTGTGTCTCGCTCCGGTGATTAACTGAGAACGATATAAATGATGGAGGCGCCCAATTAAGGGCCTCGCGGCGCGCATCCATCACCCTGGACATCTCGGGAACTGATTTTGTTGCGCCATTTTTCTAACAGCACGCTTTTAGTAGAAGGAGCTTCGAATACTTACCCCTCTCTAGTGTCGACTCGACGCTTGATACTATAAAAGCTATTCTTAGTAATTTATTATCATTGTGGAGGGATTCGTTATTTCGGCGATATCCACACTTGTACATATAGCGGGTTGTTTGCGTGGTCCTAAGGGTGCAATAGTGATGTATTTATCACTTTTTACATAAATATAGTGATGTAGAAAGTTTGTGTAAAAGTAACGTATATTTGTGTAAAAAAACTACATTTGTGTATAACGGTTTTCGGGCAACCACCGAAAGAGAATTTTTGTATACTGTATAGATCTAGCGTTTGACCACTACCTCGATTTAATGGTCAGTGTCGATGTGGTCGAAGATGTTACGCTAGACCTAGAATGCTTATTGGATCTCAAGGACTGCTGCCTGAACACACTATGTGTTTGGTGACTCGAATCCTAGCACCATGCTGAGAATTTGATGACGGTGTTATCTTTATCGGAACCTCAAGCCGTTGGTGGGGAAGGAATCTGCGTCTGTTAGTTTGACTGCCAGCGCTCCCACCACTGAGCTATCGATGCTTCAGTCCTCTCAAGCAAGTACTTTTATACATGCATTGAAATATTTTTAAAAATAAAGTAAATACTAAACTAAAAACTGAAAGAAATATAAATCAAATCTAAAAATAATGAATACTAAATCTTAATATAAAACTGTGTAGATATATATTCTAAAAAACAGACCGCATATATAACATTCCCCACAGATTACAACAGATTAAATGATAGTACACCCTTAGGTTCGACCACTTGCGCGAATTACTATAATTGTTTTCTTAGAATTTTAGTTACCAAAGGTTAAAATGTTAAGATTTTGGAAATCTTATAACGAATGGCAGCAATTATTCAATTATGCCATATTTAGGTCATATTGATGCAAAAAAAAGAATTTTTAACGTATAGATAAAGTATAGAAAATTACCTCACGGCTGCAATATGGCTGTGTAATACACTACTTTGTCTTTTATCATAACCGAATAAGGGGCGTTATTTTTGAAAACACGTTCAATTTACCTGAAACAAGAAAAAAGAGAATTAATATCAGCGGCACCAGAGCAATTTCCGTTTACGAACGAATTATTTATGAAAATCTATGTTTAGAAGACGACGCACAGTCTCGTCTGAAGGGCGACACGGACGGAGGGCATTTGAAATTAATGTATTGTTTTGATTAAACTTTCACTTAGTAATTTGTCAAAGGATAATCAATCGTGGGGAATGCCAAAATAGGGTTGTTTTCTTGGTTGAATGATTCACACCGTCCTAGGTTGTTTTGAATCATCTATTGACACGTCATAGCCTAGACAGATTTTATTTCAGTCATCACATGGTTTTATGGCAGGGATCGGCAACCTTTTCAGACTAAAGAGTCAAAAGTTACAATTCACCAAACTTTACAATCGTCAAAGAGCCACAAAGAAAATATTTTCAAAATTATAGTTGAATTATTTCATTTTCTACTTCTGACTGCCAAAGCTTTGGGAGCGGTGGTAGTGCATTTAAGATCCGGGTGTCAGGGGCTGTAAGAAAGATATGTCTTTCTCACATCAAGTACTACGCTCATGGATCATTTGCATGATTTTTGAAGGCTTACTTTGGCTCATGGATCATGGATCATTTGCATGATTTTTGAAGGCTTACTTTGTTTCTGGATATGTATTATTATGGAACTGGGAGCCACAACTGACTATGGAAAGAGCCGTAAGATTAAGCTCGCGAGCCGCAGGTTGCCGACCCCTGTTTTATGGCAATAAAAACTCTTTACGGCCTAGATAGCCTTTACCATCATGTAGATAGTTGAAATGTTCGAACCCGCTACCCGTTGGTACCTGCTAGCAGTATTTTGAAGCGATGATAGTTCCGTGGGAGAGTCGGCTTCCAAAGTGACGGACGCTGGTTCAAGTGACAGATTTGAAGAACATGACAGATTTTAATGTTGCCTTATAACGATTGATACACGGGCTACTTAATAAACAAAAAAAATGATGATTTCTCAATGATACGACAAAAACCAAATAATAGTATAAATGTGAAACGAACGCTGTCAGTCTGGTACTTTTCCACGCATCAGCCCTCGTTGAACCGATTTTAATGAATATTGGTAGGGATAAATGGGACTATAAAAACAAAATTGTACAATATACTTAAATCACTTCTTTCAAAATAACTTACAAATTTACTCTCATAACATGCGATATACATACATACATACATACATACATACTAATCTCAATAATTATTTAAAAAATGACATTGGCAATCCGATCCCAGTCATCTTTCTAGGTCTTCGGTCTACTGTGGTTTCTTAGAGCAAATTTTCACTTACAATCAGTGAACTAGGTAGTATTAATAAAAACAAAACATATCTATGTATGAATATACATATATATTGAGGTATTTGAAAACGCACTGAACAGAATAGACGGCGCGCTGTGTACGCTGACCTGCAACTTCAGAGCCAGCACGCTGCACGGTGGTCAAAGGCAAAACAAACGCAGTGATTAATTGAAAACTACCCGCAACCATACTTCAGTAGGTATGCTGTATGGATATGACAGCTAACGTTGATTTATGGATCTCGCCGACGAACCGGGCACTCGTTGTAAAGTATTTTCCAATATTCTATACTACGTGTTCTTGTCTATTAGGGCAACACCTTGCCTTGCTATCTATCTTTAATGGGAACATAGCAGTTAATTAGTTATAACGATCTTCTTCAGCCTTCTCGAGACGATCAAAGCAACTTGGTCGAAACGTTGAGGTAAATAAAATGTTTTGTTTTTTGAGTTTGAATCGCTAATATCTAAAAATTTCAAACTTCTCCAACGCATTGAGACAATCGTTACGGACACCTTTGTCGAGAATGATGTAGTTTACCGCAGCCTCATAATATGGTTTGGGAAAACTATGCTCTGTAGAGTCAAACTCGGGTTAATATGTACCTATAGCGATCATATAGCTGGGAGTTGTTCTTGTCGGCCGTCAATCTTAAAGTTGATGGTTTGATTCCCGCCCTCACCTTCGGCTTTTGGTAAAATTGCTTAAAACATTACTAATCACATTTTTACACTATTATATTTATTTTCTTCTGGTGTAACAAATAGTTCAAACGAATTTGTAGACATCGCGAGAATCTGTGATAAAAGAAAAACGTGGTCCTTCAAAAACAATTATTCGTACAAAAATTTGCAAATGAAATCAAATTTTGTTCAATCAGAATGAATCTTCACTGACTGTTCTCAAAATTTTTACAACTTTATTGAACATATGGGTCTTTAAACAAAATAAGCTGAAAGGCTCAAAATTGTCTATTTAGTAAATGATCAAGCATTAAATGTTAAACTTCGATTCGAAAGTAAGTGATTGCGTTAATAGAAGGGAGGCGTGTTTGCGGCTCACACCCTTATATAGGTTACATCCTATACCTATAACTATGTCGTAAACTACGCCGGATTACCCAAAGTGATTTGATCCTGGTACACGTTGAAAAGAAATGGCTCCTGTGGCGTGGTTGTACTCGGTCGGAATCGAAGCACGGATAATGTCATTCATCACCCAGAGCCCGCAGCGTGTGGACGTGTCAACGTCACTCCTGAAATCGATGACGTCACGGCGGCAATAGAGCAATTTCGACAGCCATAAATTTTGGAAGCTTTATCGGCGGCCGCTGTCACTCCATGAATATGGAGCAAACGAGCCGAGTGCAAGAGCTACGGGAAGCCACGGTAGAAGTAACTTATTCACCTGAGATATCTGTCCATAAAATGGGTCACGGATATGTCAGTTTCAAGCTTAATGATTTGTTTAGTGCTTTATAATACCTTAGGGTAAGATAGTTTGGATTTTGATAGTGGCTGTAAAATGGTTTTTCTCGAAGGTGTCATGATGAGACAAATTCTGTTATATGTTTTATAAATAAATTCAAATATCAAATTACCTCCTTCTTCGATATATTAACTATGTTAATAAAAAATCCATTAACGCACACGAGTTTATGTAGTGAAGAGAAGTCAAGAGTAGCTAAACATTTTTAGGTATAGATTTAACCATTGACCCCTACATGGTTGGAATTCAAAAAATCTAGCAGATTTTGTTTCAGCATGTGTAATAAATCTGTCCAGAGATAATTATAATTCCCTGAGGCTATTGATAGAAACCGGGTATCTTCACGACGAGTAAGGTTTTTTTCTATTATTTCATTCATATAAGTAGGTATATGTTATACAACCAACTCGCCTGATTTGGATTTGTCAACTCATAGCCTATGGTACATTTTATATTAACAAAACGAATAATTGTGTCATGACTGGCAAGAGTTGATGCGATGATGCAATGTGACTCGACGGATCACATGCGTATGTGCACTTATAGGTAACCTTTTGTAAGAACTTCATTATTTTCAAAGGGCGAAGCGTTAATATGTAGCTGGCATGATGAAAGTAATTACATCAATTTATTCCATCACCTCTATTTTATTATCGGCTTATCAGATCTATATCAAAGCGCCATAGCTTTAAGGTAGATGCTACACCTTCACGTACTAAGCGTTTTGCTACCACTTTCATTATGCGATCTACCAAAATATGGAACTCTTAGCCAGATCTATGTGTTTCACGATAGGTACAATTGGAGCCTTCAATTCACGAGGGAAAAGCCTAGTATTAACCTAGGCCTTTAAGGGCTGGATGCGGGCCGCTTGCAACCAGTCCTTGTGGAAGTCAATGGGGAGGCATAATGTCCAGCAGTGGACATCCTATGGCTGAAATGATGATGATGATGATGATGATGAAGAGGCCTTTGCCAATTGAGCACCTTTAAAAGGATTCTACTCATTCACAACTAAAATAAACATTTTAAAAAATAAAGTTTTAAATTTTCATGGCTTTTCACAATAAAAATATTGTTTAACACGGGATACGCAGTCTCTCCGTGATCATTGTGCGTGGAACCGCGCCAAAATATCGGGAACTCAATCAAAATCATGGTGCGTATCCCGTGTTAAACAATATTTTTATTAAAAAAATATGTTACTAATCTATTACCAATACATTCAACATTTAAAATAAAGCTATGTATCTAGAAGAAACAGTGCAATTAAATATTAAAATGATGTCGTTTTAAAACATAAAATTTGATTCAACTCTTAGACAAAGTACATAATTATACTGATTTTCAACTTTAAACACAAAATTCGTAGATGTGACTCACAAACTGTACATGTCATTTTAAAGTAGCAATTTTCCAGACGACAGTTAATAATATATTTTTTTATTAACACACTCAGACCCGCGCTAGGATTCCCTTTGTCGCGGGAGGCATAAGCAAACACAATCACAGCACACAAACACCTAAGACCGGGACAAACATCACATACACATCATACACTCATCCCACAAATGTTTGCCCCTGCCGTGATTCGAACCCAGGGTCCCGGAGACACAGAAGTCATGCCACTGACACTAACCACTGCGCCACGGCGACCGTAAAATTTATTATTGCTCCTAATACTAAGCGATAACTACTAATAATTAGCAGGTCCGTGCGTGGTTTTGCTCTTCCAAGGTTATCGGGTGTGTGTTTGTGCTCGGACACGTAAACACGTGTTGATACGACCACGGACGTGAATTATTAGTGCTTGCAAGCACGGGTCACTGATTTGTAAGTAAGAGACCAACGTAAACGCCTCAGGTTAGCAAAGTTCTTAGAATATCGGAGCATGACCACACGAAAATAGTCATTAGCAAGGCGTTCAACTCGCCGACTGAGGCGGGTCCTGGCTAGTGACGTCAAGAAGAGCCATCGAATCCACTCAGTGATACAAGAACCACGATTTGCAGTTCAAATGCAGTGTTGTAATTTACTACTTTTTCACACCAATCTCAAAATGACTATACGTAATGGCAAATAACGAAATTGCATAAATTAATTTTTTATCGAATGCCAAATTGCAGAATGAAGTAGTATATATTGCGTAATTTGACAGCTAAGCGAGGATGCACAGACAAGACACTGAGTAGCGTTCCAAGAAAAAAATTGAGAAATTTGTTGCTCGCTCTGTATAACATGAATTGGACGATTCTGACGCATGCAGGCCGACAAATTTCAATAAATGATTTAGTAGAAATCAGTTTCGCGAAAAACTAAAATAAAAAAAAAATTCAGGGGTCAAGGATATGACATTATTACCAAAAAATGATAACCATGCGACCGTTATATATTACGTACCTATATTTGAATTTGATGGAACCTCCATTATCTATATATAATTAATCCATAATAACTTATTAGATGTAAATAAAAAAAACTCGCATATACTTAAATCGTTCAATAAATGAACTAAGAAAATTAATTATAATCATTATATACTAAAAAGGATTCAACCACCAAACATTCATAAGCCTGTTTAATAATCGACAATGAACACGGGGTTTCAATTAACAGGAGTTCAGTTACCTCAATACGATTATATACGTGCATACCTACTATGCATGGTATATGCTCGTGGTGGGACCCCTCGTGTGGGAGTAAACTAACTGGATGACAGTGGAGTCATTGTTCCGCCCACAATGAGGTTAGTGACTGGGCCCGCATGAACGCACCATAAGTCACTATCCACTGCTTTCATATAGGGGTTCGCAAAGTCAAATAAGGCTTTGTTGTAATCATTAATAGTTTAGTTCGGACACGCCTTTGCTTGTATGAGAGCCCACCTCAAATGGTTTTTATACTGTTCTTTAGTATTTATTGTTATAATTGCGATAGAAATGCATCATCTGTGAAAATTTCTACTATCTATCTATCACGACCATTATATATCATATTCATGACCATCAAGCTGTATAGCCTGGTGACAGTCGGACGGAAAGCGGACTCATAGTAATACCCTACCCGTTTTACCCTTTGGGTACGGAGCCCTTAAAATGTACCATGTATTAATGACTGGCCGGTTGGCGCAGTTGGTAGCACTCTGCCTTCTGAGCCGCTGGTCTCGGGTTCGATTCCCGGACAGGTCAAACATTTGTGTGTATGAACATGTCTGTTTGACCTGTGTCTGGGTGTGTATATGTATATAAGTATATATATAAGTATGTATATAAGTATATAATATCAGTCATCAGGTTACCATAGTACAGGATCTGCCTAGTTTGGGACCTGAAGACCTTGTGTGAATGTTGTCCTATATTATTATTATTATTATTATTATGTTACCAAAAAAAAAAACAATAAAATCTGTTTAGCTATACTTTTTGTAGTGTATCGATGGATGACACTCCCGACAGACGTAAAGATTATGAACTGACCACAGTGAAAACATAGATAATTTGGCGTCAAAAGATGCGAGCTCGAATCCCACCTGTGCCTATGGTGATATTGCTTGAAGATTGTTCATATCAAACCATTCAAAACATTAAACGTTGCTCCCTAGGTTACACCTTGCATTTCCCAACAGAAATGTATTTTTTTAACAGAAAATTACAAAGCAGCATGTTTTGACTCTTTGTTCCCTAGTTTACACCTTGCATTTCCCAACAGAAATGTAATTTTTTAACAGAAAATTACAATGCAGCATGTTTTGACTTTCAGAATGTGTCGTAATTACCGCCAGTGAAGACTAGGGTGTAATGACGATGCTAATGACCACGCTCTTTGTAATGCGCCAGACGAGTATGCTGTCCTTAATTCTGTAACTAAGCGGATTATGTAAGTTTCCACCTATGAAATCCGTATGAAATGAGCGTAGGTGTGGTGAGGCGGAAGATTGGGAAATAAGTTGTATAAAAAACCACAATTGATCGGATGAAGTTCTAAGACTTTCTAAGACAGAAGAAGACGCCTATATATAACTTTAAAATGTAACTGGGAGTGAGTGTTGCTTCAAAAAGTGTAATGGTTAAATCGGTTCCCAACCAGCACTGCGTGCACTTAATGCTTTTTGGCACTATTTAGGGAAAATAACTGCACCCTTGTCTACCATGGTAAATTGTGTATATAAATTAAATGGATTATTGTTAGCCCTGAAATAATGATCATTTGATGTATGATCATTTGTTGTGCTGGTGTCCGTGCGTCACTGAGGTCTGTGCTGAAAATCAGCGCTGCAGACTCGTCTGCAGCACATGCTGAGCTCAGACCATTTCAGACATCACTACGTATGTCAGCTATCCTAGGTGTATTATAGTTTACCATAATAACCGAAGTAGCTATCATAGCTGGCTTATATGTTTTTATTTTTGTCTTAATTATTGCTTGTCTGAATAAATTCTTTCTTTCTTTCTTTATGAACTAAATAAAATCAACAGCATTTTGCTAGTGCTCGCCAGACTGCAAAGCTTGTTCCGGCACCTGACCTAAAAGGCTTTATACACTCTACACCATTCGCTAAATAGGCAATTTTGATGTTTTTCAGCTTATTTTGTTGGCAGTCATAGATGTCTAATAAACTAAAAAAAAATACCACTTATGAGTATAGTTAATGAAATTTAATTCTGATTGAACCAAATTTGATTTAATTTGCTGATCCATTAGTGAAAACATATTTTAGTGAAACCATATTTTTACTTTATCAAAAGTTCTCGCGGTATTGACTAATGCGCTGGAACTGTGTCTTACAATAGAAGAAATGAAATTAAAAACGGCCAAAAATGTGATTGGATTTTTTTTGGGCGCCGTTGGTCTTTAAAGTTCATTTTGTAATATTTTAAATGCATCAGGAACAATACACAAAAGTTAAAGACCCGAGAACAAACAACTATGCTCATCACAGAAATGTTTGCCCCGGCCGGGGTTCGAACCCAGGTTCTAAAGTAAATAAAATTAATAGTATTACTAACATAACATAAAACGTCAGTATTATGTTTCTAGGCTTACAACTTGTACAGAAATTATAGCTAGGTAAAAAACTCTTATAAGTTAACTTGTAAGTAAGACTTCTAAAAGACTTTTAAAAAACAATCTCAATATTTTTATCTAAAAATGTTAGAGAAGTGCGAATGAGATCGCTATAGACAGAAGGGATGACCGCGTGTAAGAAATAAAAAAAAGAAAGCCTTAGTACAGAAGGCTTAGATAATCCACGATTACCGATGTTTTATTGCTACAATCTTATTCTGGTATTTGAAAAGGGTTAGGTACACATCCAAGTTTTATAAGAGTGAATTTGTTTGAAGTGTCGGCAACAAGAGTTCGCGCCAGACCAGCGGGACCGATCTCCGGTTTTATGTTCGAGCTTGCGAGAGATTTTTTGCAAACTATGCATATGAGACTCGGAATATATTCGCATTTGCTAGAGTTGACTCACTTCGGATATTCGCATCGAGTCGAGTACATGCGTCCCTCATAAATATGTACTTAGCTTACGCTGCGAAGCGATATTCACAAATTGGGAAGCTATGCATAACAATTTAAGTTTCTCGCGAAAAAGCGAGGGAAAGGGTCTTCCTTTTAAGAATTTTCAATTTTCTTTCAAAAGAATTTTATCCTCAGTTACTTTCTATCCATTCTTATTTAAGTTTCTTTTTGTTTATAAGAATAATAAGAATGAATGAACGTTTATGGAAAAAAGATACATAGTTAAATTCAAATAAACAGTACCTACATAATAATTAATACATGGAGATAATTGTTATTAGGCACTACACTAATTACATTCAAACGATGATAGCTCAGCAATGGGAGCTTCGGCTGTCAAACTGACGGACGCTGGTTCGATCACCACTAATGGCTTGAGCTTCCGGTGAAGGTAACACCGTTATCGAATTCCCAGCATAGTGGGAGGGTGCTTTCAGGAACCCGCCAGGCTAGCTACCACCCTCAAGTTTGAAAAACTGTCACCAAGTCAGTGTTCAGGCAGCAGTCCTTTAGAACCAGTAAGCATTCTAGGGCTAGCGTGATAACAACTTCGACCATATGGTCACTGACCATTAAGTGATATAGTGATCAAATGCTAGATCTTATACAGCATAAAGACATGTTTAATAAGGCGCTGGTTTTCAACAAAAACTTGCTCGTAATATCCAAGGATGTTAAAAATCTAGTAATCCAGTATATGCGTGTCCAATTGCCACTTTTTTTCTGAAGCCTCGTCATCCAGTGTCTCATGAAGCCTTCATCATCAGCAGTACCAGCTAAGATACTGTTGGAATTACAACGCAAGCAATGCACCAAAGAATCGAACCTTTTCCACATTATAGCAAAAGAAAACATACGTGTAGCAATCTTAAATTTCACATAAAGAAATTATAATACAAGTAAGCACATATTTACATAATATACGCTCATTTGACACAAAAAGCTATTTGCTGAAATGATTGCTTACATACATTTTCGTTCCATGAGTGCGTGTTCAGTTATGGAAACAATTTCTCGCAAGAAAATTGGCGGAAAATAAGCGAATCTGTCGACAGTTCAACACGTTCTTGAAGTATACTTACATACTTATAGGGCACTTAACATCACTTATTATATTTGTGACTATTATTCACATCCAGGAAAACTTTCCTACTAACGGGAATACTGCGCTATAATTATTTATTTTTTAGGGTTCTTTCGTTGAAACATAACCGCAAATGGAACCGCAAAACGGAATCGCAGTACGAAAATGAAATAAACAACCTGATCAGGATCGTAAAATGTGGGGAATCGCCATTTTGCGAAGGACAGTAAAACCTTCTAGGTAAAGACTTGACGTGAGCGTGCATTTTATTTTTCATATATTTGTAACTATAACAATACATGATTGGTTTACAAACAAGAGAAGCGATGGCCGAAGAGGCCATAATTTAAGAAAAAGAAGAAAAGAATCTTTGACAGCTCCAGAAGTATGAAAAGCTGAACTGAGTCGCAGATGTCAACGGTCTTCTCCGAAAACATCCGAAAGATACATTTTAGCATAGAATTATTATCAGTGTTACATAATATACGATATACGTACAAACAGGGACAAACTTGACTTTGCCGTAACAAAACTTCATGATTATAAGCCAACATGACGTCCTATGGCTTTTATTTCTCTTAAGATTGACAGTCAGAATATGGGAGTGTATTAGATACAGAAGTGGCTTGCTGACTTAGGATAAGGCTGCTCCAGTAAAACAGCCAGTCAATTAAGCGTATACTTGATTTGATAGACAGACAGACCTACAACGAAGTGATTCGTCTTCCTTCTGAGGAATGCAACGCCGAAATATTATGATTAATTCTATAAACATATACGACTATATATATACATGGAAAAATATACGTTTCAACTTGAACACAGTAATTCTTTAAAAAAATCATTCAACAAGGTAAAATAGTTACTGAATGCATGACACATCAAAATAAACCCAGTTAACTGGGAGTTTATTTAATACAAAAAACAGCAACAGAAAACACGCATTCGTCAGTTTTATTGCAATTTCATTTCATGTGAATTCTCATTTTATGAAATCGAGTTTTACTCTGCTCTTCGTATTTTCGCATCGCAATTTACATTTCCAATTTATTATACATTATTGTGTACCTACCTATATTAAGCCCTCATATGGAGGAAGCTTGCCTATACGATCTTAATCGCAAGTCACTAGGTTAAGGAACTTTCTCCGCAGTCACAGTTTGGAAGGATGACCATCTGAACTGAGTGCGGCTCTGTTGGTCGGAAGAAACACTACTGTCAATACCGGGTAGTCCTACGATAAAGTCGCTAGACCACGCTTAGAGTCCTTGCAGCTGCCAAAAACAAACGAATTGTATTCTAATGTACCATCTAAATGGTATACCGTAAATACCGTATTGCTTTGGGTAACACATTTCTATGAAACCAGGTGAAAAATACTTTATCTCAGTAATTTTTTAAAATAAAAATTAGGTTAGCCTTTTCGAAGGAGTTCGATAAGAAACACTGTTACGAGATTTTTATGTATTAGCTATAGCGATGCCATATACCATACCTTTAGAATAGATACGTATATTACTGTATTATTAATATTTTTATCAGAAAATTAAATCATGATACAATAGAGTCTAAATTGGGAAAGGAAATTCGATATCCAATAAACAATGAGTGAACAAGAATGGAAGCGAGGGAGCGTCTCGGGCAAGATGCGGGGGGCGCGGCGCTCTGCGGGCGGTGTCGCGGTGTCGGGGCCGAGCGGTTCTTTGTGCCCCAAATCACCGTCACCTCACTTCGCACTTCCTTCAGCATTAACAGATATTTCCAATATTACTTGCTCCCCATATTCCCCTTTATTAGATTTCTACCAACACCCTCCTCGAGTTATCGCAGATCTTCACCGGCAACAAATAATATTACTTCAGGATAAAATAACAGCGATAGGCATCTTCATGCGACAATAGAACAAAACGATGCTGAAATGCAGAAACGAAACAGAATTTATTAGTTACTAGTTCATTTTTCACACGTGCGCCCTCAGGACAGTTCTTAATCATCGAATGTGGAGCGGCGGTAGGGGCGAGTATGTTAATTAGTCAGGCTAGTGTTATGCAGGCGAGCGCTCGGGATAGTTTGTGATGGCCGCGGTGGGACCGAGTCTTATGTTTTATGGCACACGGTGCTCTATGGAACCGTTTTTCAAGAACGAGCTTATTCCCGAGAATTAATACTTGTACCAGTTTATCGTGACCAGTAGCAGGATAGTAGTACAGCCTGCATCTGTTTTCGATTCAAAAATACATCAGTGTGTTTGTTCCAAAAATGATATCGTAAAGTTGAAAAACACTATAATGGATTTTGTTGTTTAAACTGACAGTGGTTTCGACACATTATGAACGTATAAAACACGGGAATTACTCAAGTAGTAAGTCAGAGGGTTCCGATTATAGTTTACTACTTAGGCGAGTACTAGGCGAACCGCGACTGCGTCCGAGAGCGCCCCGTATTCTCCTTGAAGAAGACCACCGAATGTGGTCGAAACCATAGTCGGACACTGACTTACTCAATGATATTATATGTCTATATGAGGTAGATGTCGCACAAGCGCGCGGAAACTGAGGCGGCAAAATTAAGTCAATTGTAGTAATTTTGATTACGACGCGTATTTCAAGCGCAAGTCTAAACATACAGCTATCCTTTTCTATATTATTTGTACCGTATTATCTCTCTCAGTAAGCATATTTATATCGTAAAGGAACAAAATCTGAGCACCGCGCAGTATGAATATACGTCATCTTTAGTAAAACATCATTGGACTTACTACGTGAATAATTCCCGTGTTTTATACACTACGGCCATCGGTTTTTCGCGCTATATGCCCTGCTCACCGCCACTTCAACTTGCTAATCCGCTGGGCTATATCGGTGGCTTTCTTTCTTCTACGGATCTCCTCATTTCTGATTCGATCACGTAGAGAAACCCCGAGCATAGCCCTCTCCATAGCTCGTTGTGCGACTCGGTATCTACTCAAAAGGCCCATGGTCAGAGACCACGATTGCACTGGTCACTATTGAAAGAATCAAACTCGACGGGATGTGTAGTGGAATGTGCTAGGAACATCAGGATGAGGAGTATTCAGTGTGTGCGGGCTGTAGGTCCCACACTGACCGCATGTTGCGATGGCGCTCAACGGATTTAACCAAGCGCTAACCACCGCGAACACGATCTCAGGGCGTTCCACTCTACCGGACAATTCCCAGCCATCCAACATTTTTATGCACCACCTCATTTTTTCCATCGCTTCTTGGAACGTTCACTCTATACATTGTTTTCCATTAAACGCAATCTATATATCGCCCACAGCATATCTTGGCAGTTGTTGAAATATTTACTCTATGGCGGAAACGTTAAAGCGTGATTTGGAATGTCAGTACGTACGAAATGATCTTCCGAGCAATGCAACGAATTCATTTCGACACGATTCTGAGAATGAAATGATCCAACGAGAAGAATTTCAACGTTCGATAACATGCAAATCAGCGTGAAGCTGGAGGCGGTCATCGAACCCGTGACCTTGACGTCACACAGCCACGTCATCACTGGGCAGTTCTCATCAGCATCAAATTTAAAAAAATAATCATCAAAACCAGTTCACCTAGAAAAATGTTCTGAGGTAACACATAGAAAATATACACAGTCGAATTGAATATTATTTAATAGTTTTCATTGAATTGAAAACTTTGGCTACTTAGCAGTCTAAAGCCTCTTTTGTTCTAAAACATAATACAAATGTCTAAATTTTTAATTGATGTTTTTAATACAATAATCAATTAACAGTAATCTAACATAATATAACTCAATTTTGCGCTATTATGGCATTAATGTAACTTATACAAGTCGAACAGAAATGTTTACTTTGCAAAGCGCTTGTTCTTGGGATATACATATTGGTAAGCCGGGGTAGGATAAATGAAGGTACGAAACATATCAAACCGATGGATGAAAGCAGTGATTGAGGATCGGAAGGACATCAGCGCCGTCTGAAAGGTTTCTGAGCCGAGTTTATCCTTGGCCATAAATTGCATTGGAGATCGATACACTTTGCTGACTAACGTCAATCACTTGCTACTTTTTAAGCGACTTCAAAAAAGAAATATACTCTATTCGACCGTATTTTTTTTTTATGTGTTATATTTCGCCGTATATGAACCGACTTTGATGATTCTTTTTTGTTTGATTGAGTATACTTCCGAGGTAGTCCCATTTAAGTTTCATCAAAATCGGTCAAGCTGTTTATGAGTTACACTCCAACTGAGAAGTGCTAAGCATACGTGGATGACATATTGACGCGCACAATATTGTGATGATAGTTACTTTTGTGAACTATCATGGTACCGACTTCGACAAGTTATTTCACACTTTTGATTGTTGAAGTCGGTTCCATTTTATGGTAAAAAAATTTTTACGAGCACGATTTTGATATACTGTCCTTTTATGTTGACCAGGGTTGTTCTCACCACCAATTATGTCTAATTTGATAAATTACATCTGCACGTGCTCACTTTATTTGCATCAAATTTGTCCATCGTCGCGTCTTCTTTTATGTAATAGGTGGCTAATAAGTGTAAGTCAGGCGGCCCGTATGGCCGCCTGATGGTAAGACTTGTTTGTGATGGTGAATACGTTAAAAGTTCATTCGGTTTGCTTGACAAGTCCGTTGAGTATTCGATAAACGTATAAAGCTGTGTACGTTTTTTGTAATACAAACAACATGTGAACGGTTCTATACTCGACGTATGCGCACTTTTATTCGATAAGATTTATCCGACAAAAAACGTGCGGTGTCGATGCTGTGTGAACGGGGCCTTAGCGATCACCGTCGCCTATAAATTGATGTAATACTGTGGGCACTACGATACGTTGCCAGTCCTTTTTAAGACTGGTAACTTTCCTTTTGAAGAATCCCATATTATAGCTACTCGGGAACACCGAGAGAGGAAGCTCGTTCCATATTTTGTCATAAGTCAATAATATGTGGACGACCTTTCAATCGGTGCCGGCAAGACCACTGCACAGTGGTCTTGGCGGTGGTAAAACCGTGATGCTGGAATAAGGTTGAAAAGCTCTTCAGATCACTCCCTGTTGTATATAAGGTAGAAATTACAGAGAACCAATATGTTTTATATACCCAGTGGGACAGACGGTAAAGTTTTAATTTGAAACTGTACAGTCTGTCACCCTATTGCTCGTCGGGGGACAGAAAGTAAATTTTCCTACCGTTTGCTAATTTGTTCATTGTAGACCTTGAAAAACAGTTATTACGGTTAATAGCTAAAATTGGCAAAGAAATAGTCTACCAATATCACAAAAGTTTCTGTGTCATCACAATTATAGCTGTAAGGCTCAGTATTAGAAACTGACAATATAATTGCACGAGAAAATCGACCGTATAGTGGTTATATATATTTGGCCAAATTTACAGCCTACATAATATTCTGGATTTCAGATGCATTAATCAACTAAAATACGCACTCGAGAGTTACGCACGCGATTGGAGATAAATTAGATCTTTTTATAATATAAAAGTTATCGGTGTAGCCAGTTATACAACTCCTCTTCATTATACGGGGTATGGCAATGTTCAGAAATTAACGTTTACTGTGAATTCAGGAGAGATAAAGGAATAGCATAGTCCTTTCGGGTGATACAACGGGAAGGAACGCGTATTTTGCAGGGTACGGAACTTTCGAGTACCCGCCTGGTTATTTACCACCCTCAAATTTGAAAAACTGTCGCCGAACACATAGTGTGTTCAGACAGCAGTCCTTGAGAGCCAGGAAGTATTCTAGGTTTAGCCTGACAATATCTTCGATCACAGCGTCACTGACCATTAAGTGCGATAGTAGTCAAACGCTAAATATATAAAGTACTAGTAGCGCCCCGCGGTTTCACCCGCGTGGATTACGGTTTACCCGCTACCTCTATTATTCTACGGGAACTATACTTTTTCCGGGATAAAAGTAGCCTATGTGTTAATCCAGGATATAAACTATCTCAATACCAAATTTCATCGAAATCGGTGTAATAGTTTGAGCGTGAAGAAGTAACAAACATACACACATACATAAAAACTTTCGCATTCATAATATTAGAAGCATAGAAAAGTATTATATATATACCCTACAGCAAATTGTTGATCTTATGTGCATCAATCAGGATGGATTGAAAAGTTTTCGTTTATTGAAGCTCACGAAACAAATTGTTGTCGGAATTTAAAGCTGGAAGAGACGATACTTTCCGGAGAGCTGGATCGATCCGTCTCTCGAGGAATAAATAACGTGTTCGCGTTATTTAACGGCAGCATTCCGGTATTGTATTCAAGCTGAGATGGCAATGTCAAGTAACACAAATTGCTAGCGGTCGGGAGCCCCGACCCGACCTCCCTGAAAAATGCTTTCCTTTTAACAACGGGAAGAAACGCTGCAGGTTAAATGGTCATGTTCAGTCAACTTTTCCTACAAATGGGTTCTCAGGGGTTGTAACATAGTTTTAAGTTTACTCTAATTCTTGTAACTGGGAAATAATATTCGTACAACTACTTGTGACAGCAGTATTCTAACTGCGTTGACGTTGAGCTGACTTTTCTTAACCTTTGAGCCAGGAAAGTGCCAGTCGACACAACTCAATAATGAAATTTCAAGAAATTTAAGAAGCCTTGGAGATGAACATATTATAAATTGCAGTGATGATATCCTGGGGACTATTAAGGTCGCTGTTGATTTGGGCACTGAATTGAATACCACCCGGTTTTAAAAAAACGTCCTGTTGCGAGGTTCTGGGGCAATAAGTGTTTGACAGTGTTATCACGTGCAATAGAGAAAGATTTAGATTTGCAATTGAATTGCATTTTTTTAAAGAAATTCTTGTTTAGGGAGAAAACTGTTTACCCCGATTTATTTTGGTCCTGGAGTTCCGCTTAGATTCAGATTTCACGCTTATAGGTACTTTTGTAACTCTTATAAAAACTATTTTTATTCTTTATAATTTCAATGAGAAAATTTGATGGTTTTCAGTATCTTGAAACATTAAATTACGAAGAAATTAAGATGATTAAAATCGATGTGCTTAGTTAACATAATTATATGCTTAATTTTTCACAGTACAGATCCCATAACAAATGTATAATAAAAGCTGGTGACATCAGATTACATTTAGGGAGAAATAGTTTGCGCTTTTTGTGTGGACGAAAAAAGGAGGCATGCCCTTCTAGCCTTAGGCTCTCATTGAATGTGTCAACGTGATAAAATTCAGTGTTAGAGATTTTTCTATTGCCTGCTGACTTAGCTATTCTCTTGAAAATCTTGTTAATTAGTCACTACAATGATATACGAGTACAAAGGATGATGAGCGGCAGTTGCCGATAAGCACAATTCAAGTATATCATTGCGGATCATTAATTCAAATAGTAATGAAAGGCATATCAATAATTACAAATAATTTAAAAAAATTAAATATATAATTTTTACAATTTTTTTAATGAAGATGATACCAAGAATTCTGTTTGATATTTGCAAAATGTAAGGTACAAAATTGAAAGGACTAGCGAGCGCGGTGATATTGTATTTTGCTCCAGACGAAGCGTAATTTTTCACATATTAATAATTCACCTACAACGCGGTCACGACGAGGAAAACAAAGTTGAATAATATGCTTTTTAATGCAATTAAACCCACCAGCTGCCGCCGGGTGAGAAAAAATAAGTGAGACGTGTTCACTCGAGTGCAATGAAACACTCGTGGAAGCAACGAGAAAAACACGCAGCAAAGGGAGGACACGTACGTAACTAAAAAAACATTAAACAGAATCCATAAAAAGTTTTATTTCATTTTACTTTTAAAGGAGAAACATAGCGACATAGGTCTTAATGTCTTCATCGGGGTCTAGGTATTGTATACAGCTATTTTAGAGCCATGATCTTTGTCTCAGGTTTCTCAGGCAGCTGTCCGATAAAGCCATTTAAAATTAAATATCTTGTGTGATCCCATCTTTGGCAAAATCATCACTAACTATCAAGAGAGGTAGTGGTTAAACCCTAGAACTGTAGATTATAAAAAAAACGTACCTAATTCGACAAACATGTTTCTTGGATATGTTTCTTTTCGTAGTTTAGGGCTCATGCTATTACATATACATATATAATTATCGCGATTCGCGATAGTTACCATGGTACATTTTTAGATTAAGAGTTTCTATGAAATGTTTTGTTTGCTGCAACTGAGAAGTTAAGTAAAATAAGTTATTATAAGTTTGTTTATTGTTGGTTGTTAAAATTGTTAACTATTTTTGGTAAAGAGGCAAAAGGTTTGGTCAATTCAACCATTACTATACGCCTATACGGTCAAGGTAACAAAGTGAATTAAACATTTCTAATATGCGTATTTTTTCCTGTTTTCCTTTAACACAGTTCGATTTTAGACAAACCTTAAAACTCTATGAGTACGCTTTATCGATAGCGCGACAAAGAACTTACAGTCCAATAATCATCATCATCATCACAGTCCAATAAATAAGTTTCGAATTAGTAGTTTATGAAACTGTATCAAAAAAGGGTTTTAAGACCAAATTATGTGCAGTTTCATACACTTCTTTATCTAATCTCATAAAATAGATAAATAAATTTACGTAAAATCACAGCATTATGTTTGAATTTATTTGTAAAAGTTTAGCGCCAAAATCCATATGCGAGTCGCGCATGCGTGTTGCGCCGCGTCCATAGGCTATATGTAGAAAAACTGCATTGCAACCTCCTTCGTCCAGCTGAAGTTGTATAGGCTATATGTAGAAAAACTGCATTGCAACCTCCTTCGTCCAGCTGAAGTTGTATAGGCTATATGTAGAAAAACTGCATTGCAACCTCCTTCGTCCAGCTGAAGTTGTATAGGCTATATGTAGAAAAACTGCATTGCAACCTCCTTCGTCCAGCTGAAGATGTATCTTAATGGAAAAAAAAGTTAACAGTTCGATACAGTTGTCATAGAGGAGCTGTATCGAAATGTAAACTTTTTAAATTTATTTCGATATGTCCATAAAGACTTGTCATTCAAGTTCCGTTTTTGACGTGATAACGTTTTATAAATTGATGAATACCAGCAACACTCATGAAAAATAGTAACGTTCCGCGTAACGTTCCACCTGAGTTTTGTATTATATAAAATAATCAAAGTCAAAGTCAGTCATAAATGATTATGACGTTATCACGTAAATCTATCGTCCGTAAACCGACTTTATAGACAACCAATTTTTTGATTTTTTAATTTTATATATTTCAGTACATAGAAATAATATGTACGTTGTAAGTAGTAGTACATATTGTTTCTATGTTTCAGTATGAGATTAGATGAACATTTTTATCGCACTGTCAAAATTACAACACGTCGCCTTCTCATTATTTTGATGAACTACTCGGTGAACGCCAAGTAAATGCTACTCATATTTTAAAACTTACAAAGTAACAAAGAACATTTGCGATTGTAACACATGCGAAATATTTTATAAAACTACTAAAACGGGGTATCATAAAAATGTTACTATGTACCCTTTAACTTTATGTAGCATATTTGTACTTGTAACCTTTTATCGTAATTTGTGGAACCGTGGGGTTACAGGTGCACTTTTTGTTAAATAACGAGTACTGGATTGTTTCTGAATTTGGAAAGTATCAAAAACATTATGGATTTGTAAAATTAGTAAATCGTATAGATGCTGCTTTTTTCTTTATGACTTACATACGAGTATTTATATGTATAGTAACATAATACAGTTGATATGTTTTTTGACAAGATCAAGACTATTTCTGATACAGACATTTGAAGATGGATTTGTTTTTCATGGGCCGGCCTTTATTTAAATAAAATACTAACAACTAATTACCAGCTACAGCTACTACAAAAACATTTAAGCAATCCACTAGCTACTGTCAGCTTATAGATAACTCAAATGCTCTAACCCATTACCAGTTGCAGCGTGCCCAGAATGCTAGCAGCATTGCCACGTTGAGTTGCAATGGTAATTCGTTGAGCCAAAAACTAGCATTTTGGTCACGCGTCGCATCGATTAAAATGTAAATTAGTTAGCACTTTGGTATAATATTGTAAGTTAACTATTGTTTTACATATAATTTGTCAATGAAATTGAGATATAGTTATTAGTTTTATGCAACTCATCTTGAAATGCTTTCTGTTCTGTTACTTATTTCACTTTCTAAAAGGTGAACCTTATGGGAGCAGGTTTAATTATACGACGTTGTAACTTTTGAAAGGCACACATAAGTGAACACGTGCACAAAAGTACTCAGTAAGTTATGCTGAAAATGCCTTACACGGCACGTGTGAGAGGGATCCCACTCAAACGACTTGCATTTACGCCGCTAATAATACATTACGCCCTGGTAGGCGTCATGTTTTATTACCGGATGCTTCTCATCTCATACTCATATCAAAGCAATTTTTAAGATTTCCATGAAACTGTCACTATGAATTAGACTGACTGATTAAACTTACAAATATTTAACATGAAATTATCTTAATGACTCCCAAAGAAACTGTAACAAAATAAGTTACAAACTAGACAGAAAAGAACAAACTGTTTCGTGCAATCATACATTTCCCTATCTGATAGTCATAATAACAGCCAAATTAAATACAAAGAGACTCCGTGCGGAGAACAATTACTGAAACTGCTAACAACTTTCAAAACTTAGAACAATTCTCTCCGTAAAATTTCATTTACATTGTAAGCGTGTTAGATAAGCAGCAAGTCTCGACAGTTAAAAGACGTATTAAAATCATTTGAAGAAGTTTAACCGGGGAATTGGGATGTGCGGGTATTCGGAACTTTGGCCTTGTTTGAGTTGGTGCTGCTCATTAAAATTCAATATAAGAGTGGGAACTTGAGAAAGTGTTATTGATCGCAGATGGCGACGACGCGGCGGCGACGGGACCAGCGCGGAGCAATACGAGAACGCATAAGTTACAGCGCACGAGGGGGGCCTCGGCGTAACGGGACGACACGAACACGCGTCGAAGAGTTGTGGCGCCCAACGTGGGACGGCTTTAAATTGCACTTACTACCTCAGTAAACTTGTAATGTCATGTGAATTTAAGCAAAACTGAATCCTATTAGAAGAAATATATATTTCAACATTCGTTAACAGCATTAACTTATTACTAACTTGACACTGCATACAGTATTTTTGTAATCATTTTATATAATTTTATCTACCAGCACTCAATGAAATAAACCAATATTTACCACTGATACCTATTGCCATGTATAAAGTGCATGAAATTCAATATAAACAAGATTAACGAATATAATTTCAAACATTTCGCTGACAATACATGATTGATTGATATTCTCGATTATTATGCGCGTTTGTTTTGAAAGGGGTGTGTGTAATCGATTCGGAATGCGAAATGAACTACATTCAAACGTCCTATCGAATGTTCAATATTGAAAATCGTTGACAAAATACATTAATTACTATACGCATTATTCAGTTATGTAAATAACCAAACGTATAAGTCCTTCTTTCGCCTATTATTTATTATTAGTTTAATAATAATAGATTACTAGCTGCGCTCAGTGGTTTACCCGCATATCCAGCTATCGTTTTTGCTTTTGACGTGATAACGTTTTATAAATTGATGAATGCCAAAATGAAAAATAGTAACGTTCCGTGTAGCGTTCCGTTTCCGTCAAAAGTCAAATGTCAAAAGTCAAATGTCAAATGTCAAATGTCAAAAGTCAAAAGTCAAAAGTCAAAAGTCAAAAGTCAAAAGTCAAAAGTCAAAAGTCAAAAGTCAAAAGTCAAAAGTCAAAAGTCAATGTCAATGTCAAAGTCATACATGATTATGTCGTTATCACGTAAATCTATCGTCCGTAAACCGACTTTACAGACAACCAATTTTTTTTTCTACCTTTAGACAAATGCTTGCGCATTTTAGCATTTATTTGGCGCCATCTAGTTAGGACTGACAGATCAACATTACAGTTTTTTATGTATATTTTAATATATTAACATTCACAAAAGGTCGTTTTTAATGTATCGAGCATAGGCACCGTATCCTGAATTATTTCCTTCATAAATTTGATCGTAATTTCTGCCTAGCATAATGTTAATGCAATAAACCATAAAACTCTTTGAAACAAGGTTATTATTGTTCCCACCTTTTTTCTATTACTATCGTATTTCTTGTGTATATATTCTGTTAAACGAATGTATTTTTCCTTTTGTCTAAAAAGGGAACTACCCCGCACCCTCCGTAGATACCGCGACGGTCCGGGGCTGACTTCGCAATATCAGCGAGTATAAACCTCCCAGTTGATGTGAGGCTTTCATTCGGTCCCATTATAATTAATTTACTTTCATGACTCAATAGCCTTCGATTCCTTCTTACTAATCGTAATAAGAGATCACGTTGTGTCAAATACATTGAAAATTAGAATTGATTAAACTTTTTTCCATCATGACACGAGACCTAAATCTCTTCAACAACCCGCTTAAAAATAGCTGGAAAATGTCATATTAATGTTAAAACTTATTCAAACCTTTCAATTAATAAAAAAAATTGGTTGCCTGTAAAGTCGGTATACGGGCGAAAGTTTTACGTGACAACGACTTTGAGTGCCTTTCACTTTTTATGTCTGTCTCTCTCGCTCTTAGGCGGGCTAACTATGCCCGAGTGGAAGGGACGCGTGCCTCTCACTCGCTCTCATTGTGAGCGCATAACGTGAGCGGAGCGTAACGCAGTTTCTTGAAGTGTCACCCGGCAAACCAATTTATAAGACGTTGTCACGTCAAAACTAAAGTTTCCAATGCTGTATCTAGAGCACGGCTTAGATGCATACCTTGATCTATTTCTAATATGAAATAATCAGATGTAACATTTAGTTGAACGTACCTGAAACAATAAGAATATGGATTGAGTAATTTAATTACAACAAGTATATCTTTTTAATCATTATTATTCTTATCAATATTTATAATACAGCACAATTAATTATTTTCAAATTTTTAAACGCTGTCAAATGAACACACTATCGGACCTTCTTCTTATAGGGTACAAAACCACCACATAACCGTAGGAGGCTTGTTAGAATAAATAACAGAATTAGTACCCACGTCATAATAGAATTAGTACCCACGTCCAAATTTTTGAAAGAAAAAATTCGTCTTTTAGTGGGATTTGAACCCACGACCACAGCGAACACCGTCCCGTCGCATTTCCACGTACGCCACAATAGCACTCTACTAGCCGTCCAACTAGTAGCCGATTTTTTATACCTAATTTTATCTCGTCAAGCCGTCTGAAGTTTAAAAAACCGTGTGTCTCACTTTGAGTCAATCAGGTGATCGAGTTTCAAAATTCATTCATGCATCAATCCGCTCTTTTGAGCAAAATAAACAAGTTCACGATATTAGTATATGATTCGAACTACGATCTCGTCTAGAACCCCGTTTTTTCTCACATTTATGACATGGTGCGTTCTATCTTCTGGAAGACTTAAGATAAAAATATATAATTTGACAGTTGACACCCCGCATTCAACCGTTCACATCAGCCGTCCGTCACTTAGGCAACCGATATGATCACATCCTATCTCACTCGTATAAGTCCGTCACTTAGGCAACCGATATGATCACATCCTATCTCACTCGTATAAGTCCGTCACTTAGGCAACCGATATGATCACATCCTATCTCACTCGTATAAGTCCGTCACTTAGGCAACCGATATCATCACATCCTATCTCACTCGTATAAGTCCGTCACTTAGGCAACCGATATCATCACATCCTATCTCACTCGTATAAGTCCGTCACTTAGGCAACCGATATCATCACATCCTATCTCACTCGTATAAGTCCGTCACTTAGGCAACCGATATGATCACATCCTATCTCACTCGTATAAGTCCGTCACTTAGGCAACCGATATCATCACATCCTATCTCACTCGTATAAGTCCGTCACTTAGGCAACCGATATCATCACATCCTATCTCACTCGTATAAGTCCGTCACTTAGGCAACCGATATCATCACATCCTATCTCACTCGTATAAGTCCGTCACTTAGGCAACCGATATCATCACATCCTATCTCACTCGTATAAGTCCGTCACTTAGGCAACCAATATCATCACATCCTATCTCACTCGTATACAATTTTAAAATTCTATTAGAACAAAATTATCGTTTTTCCAAACTTCATATATACTCGATCAAAATCAAAATCATTTGTTTATTTGCAAGAAAACAATGTCATTCCTTAGGTCTTATAAATACAAATTATTTCCTGTTCAAGTTTCAGCCTGCAAGCAGACGTGCAAACATTTAAATTCTTATACCTAAAATCTACCACTGGAGTACTCCTTAACGCTAGCAAAAAAATATTAAAGAGCCGACTGATGAACTGTTCATTAACTTTTTAACCGACTTCAAAAAAGGAGGTTACTCAATTCGACCTCATGTTATATGGTTTTTTTATGAGTGTTCGCGGATAACTTCGTCATAACTTATGAACCGATTTTGATGATTCTTTTTTTGTTTGATAGTGTATACTTCCGTGGTGGTCCCATTTAAATTTCATCAAAATCGGACAAGTTTTTGAGTTACACTCCAATAACTGAAAAGTGCTTCACATACCTCGACGATATTATAGTTGCGGTTGAAGACATCGATGCACATACACAATAACAATTGATCCCGTGAGTTTTTTTTCACCCTTTTCAGTGAACTTTCTGTTCACTGAAAAGGGTGAAAAAAAAATGTTTACCAAAAAATTTAACCGACTTCAACACTAAAAAGTGTGAAATAACTTGTCGAAGTCGGTACCATGAGCACAGTATTGTGATGATAGTTACATTTGTGAACTATCATGGTACCGACTTCAACAAGTTATTTCACACTTTTGAGTGTTAAAGTCGGTTCCATATTTCGGTAAAAAATTTTTTGTGTATACAAGCCCCGATTTGTTCAGTATACTGTAGTGATACTTTCACGAGAGGATGTCACGATATTCATATTAAAATGCAAGCGTACTGCCTGCTGAATGGTAGTTTTTTCCGTAAACGGTGTTAAGCGAGACTTAGCAGTTTTGCTCATGCGATCCAAAGACCGCATGATCGCCGTGGTGGTACCGGTCTAGAATAGTTTGCCGTGGTGGTACCGGTCTAGAATAGTACTCCCCCATTTCTTCCCGTGGGTGCCGTAAGAGTCGGCTAAGGGATCATGTACCAGAAGGTGGGCAGCAGCGCCTTCTGAGGATAGGAAATCATACTGCGCTCGCCAACCCGCCTGCCAAGCGTAGCGAGTATTGGCAAATCCCCCTACATGGGGAGGCATATGTCCAGCAGTGGACGACCTATTACTGTTATGAATGAATGATCCAAGGACCAAAAGTGTGAACGATCTGACCTCAATCCGGGAAATGTATTTCGCATTTCCCGGATTGTGCCCACTGTTCCGCAGCCTTTTCACTGCTCGGCACTTACAGCGGAATGACGCTGCTGCTGTAATTATTTTAAACCGTCTCAGCTGGCGCAGGGAGCTTGCTAGTAGCGACTATAAAACGGTTTATTGCCCTTTTATTTAAGAAACGACGCCATTCTCACTTCTAACATGTACCTTTACTTAGGGAGAGCGATGACCCGAAATCTATAAAACTCCATAGAATCACTGTGAAGAAGCCAAGGATCAAGGAAGCAAAAAAGATTTCAACGAAATAATGAAAGCATTGCGTTGATTTGCTGTTTATATATCATAAAAAATACTGATACAGTGTTGGCTTGGCATCTAGGACGTACACGAACAATAAATAATAGAAGTCATAAAATAGTTGTAAGAGCCGTTACGATGCGTTCAAAAATCATTTCACTCATTTTTGAGCAGCGTGAAACTCTAGATCTTTTATTTTGAAATAGGGTCTACAATGTTTCTATTAAAGTAATTACTATGCAAAAACAAAATTCTTCATTGTTATACATCGTACTAGCATAGTTGGCCCTACCTGCTGCTTTAGGGTTAGCTGTGTAAGCAGTCAGTGTCTTCCCAAGATTGGCTTATTTTACAATAAAATAAGAACAAAAACAAACTGTATTACAACAACAAAAAACAGACCTCAGTCAATAATGCCTGTGCATAGTAAATGCACAGGTGATATGTATAGTACGTGTATGTATAACTTATCTGCGGTGCACACAACCGTATATCTATATATAACTATAGATTACTAGCTGACCTAGTACGTTGTTCTGCCCAATGATGTTTTACTAAAGATGACGTATATTCATACTGCGCGGTGCTCAGTTTTTGTTCCTTTACGATATAAATATGCTTACTGCGACAGATAATACGGTACAAATAATATAGAAAAGGATAACTATATGTTTAGACTTGCGCTTGAAATACGCGTCGTAATTAAAATTACTACAATTGACTTAATTTTGCCGCCTCAGTTTCCGCGCGCTTGTGCGACATCTACCTCATATAAACATATAATATCATTGGTTCTGCCATATAAACCGTCCAAATGTTCCTCAATTTGCAGCTAGTTATTTAGACCTTTATTAAAACTAGTATTCGAAGACAGACCTGAATGTCAAGTCTACTCATTTTATGTTGTCAATGTCAATAAGACAACCTCAAAAACTCGCAGTCTGCTAAGTTCATTGCAGCCTGAGGTCCGCGCCGCCTCACTAAAACGTCAAAACTAGTGCACGTCATAGCACCTGCAGTCTATAATCGGCTACCCAACGAAATTAGAGACGTTAACTCAATACGTGCATTTTAAAGTAAAACAAAAAATTGGCTTATTGAGCAAGCATTTTATGCATACAATGACTTTTTAAAAAAAACAAAATGTTTGACTTAAATGATATTTCCATATTTAATTAATAGACATAGAAGTAATATGTACTACGTACAACTACATATTACTTCTATGTTAATAGATACTTACATGACAAATCAAATACATGTATATGTATAGTCTTACCTATATAGTAAGCTGAATTATTATTTATATTTTTCTGATGTGACGTGTAAATCTTTATTTATGAATAAATTGTCTAATTGCCTGAATCTATGTAGAATTTATGTTCGGCCTATGTCGGTTTTGTACGAAAATGACCAGTGAGATGCTAGCAGACTACGAAACATTCAGTGACGTTTTTTGTCACTGGATTTAGTATTGGATTAAGATTGATTAAATATAGAAGAATTAAAAATAGCTGACTACCAAAGCTATCAAAATCAGCCTTTGTGAGCCAAGCATATTTCCATATTGAATAAGTAGACTTAGGCCCCTGTTCTATTGAAAATGTTTGTATAATATGAGTTATTTTCTATGTCGTACTTTAATAATAATTTGAGTGCTCTTTGAATGTCTTGGAAGCATTTCAATACTACTTATGTTACGTTACAACAAAGAGAAAATCTAAGATTGTGTGTCACAAGGGCCAGAAGGAAAAACATCGCGGAAACTGCTTGTTTACACAATCTATAAAACGCGATCTGGCACAAAGGGAAACTTGAATAGTGGAAAGGAAACTTAATACTCTGCCGAACTGACGTGCAGTTTTATTTAATATTGGTGTAGATGTGTTGGAGTCCGTGAGTGTGTGAGTGTGAGGTGGGCAGACTCATAAGCGGTTTGAGATAGACGCAGATATGTGCATGATGAAGGTGTTTCAGTAGGTTTCTTAGTATGTATGTAGTATATACAAATGATTAGTACTGTGCCTGTAGCACTATGAGTTGTCTGTGTCAATGATGTACTGGATAAATAAGACTTAGTGCCGAATTAAACTGTTTTACGATACGTAAATCAGTTTTATTCGGCTATACGTTTAGAATGCGACAGTTGTTCAAGCTCTGACAACGTTAATTAATGCATAATTCAACCTTCGACAACAATAAAATTCATAGAAACAACACACATGTGTATTTAAATCACAAATCCAGTATAAGTTTCAAGTTGCGTTTCAAAACAACAATTAAATCTTAGTCACAATAATGTTTTTTTAACGTTTACGTTAAATGTCAAACCACTCGGTAAATGTTATCAATATATAAAAAGATTCCCAAACGAAGACCACGGACTGACCAGCACAGCATGAAATTAAATATGAAGGTCAACATTTTTAAAACTTATCATTCCACTGAGACTTTTGAAATGTAGGTATATCTGCAGATTCGGATAGTAAACCTCAGTGCGAGACGGGACGTTTTGACGAACTCACCGCACTCAAGATCTAGATGAAGCCGAAACAATTGACGATCGTGACATATACAACGCGCAAGTTGCACGTTAAACCAGTTTTTAAATATTATAAAGTCATAATAAACCTCTTCAGAACATACATTATACCTACAAGATTCTCAAAATACCAAATCTGCGAGTACATTCGAGCACAAAATTAATATCAAATCTCCAAATAGCCTTATCTACTTATGAAGAACGCAATAAAATAACTCCAGCTGAAATCTATAAATAAAGTAAAATACGATCGGTTCCTTGCGAATAAGATCTGGAAAGTAATTGAAAACAAATCTTAGGAAAGCAGACGTTCGGTGGTATGATTAAATTCCTTTTTATCCCGTGACACCCGATATTGCGGATTCTGCGAAGGGCCCCGCTCGACCCGGGACTCTTGTTTATGTGATCTGTCTTTAAGCTCTAAGGAAGTCCATCAAGTTATTTATTTTAGGGTTAGCAAGCGCTGCATGAGCATTAAAGTCTAAACTTACATTATGGTACATACTTCGATTAGATCGATTCGATTCGTATGACAATTGGTTTCAATAAGTAAATGACTGCATCAAGGACAAGTTACGGAAGGAAGACAGTATTGAGCGAAGGAGCAAAGCTGTTCAATAAGCTACCAAGTGAAATAAAAACAAGTAAAAGTATAGATGCGTTCAAGACCAAACTTAAGTTACACATTGCAACACGCACTAAGGAGCACAAAATTGTGCTAATTTTGTAATTTTCTATGTATCTCATTGTAAGTGAAATTTATTTCGTATGAGAATAAAGTTATTTAAACCTAAACCTAAATCAAACTCCGTAGACTAACTTTCCATTACATACAATAAAGCTATGGTTGCACTGCTTCTCCCTTATTAATAAACGTGGCATAACCTCTAAATAGTTATTCAGTGTTTTGTCTTTATATGACAGTTTGGCGTTGAAAGAACGAAACAAAACACTAAATTACTATTCGCAGCTTAATCAATGTTTATTAATAAGGGGGCTAGAGTATTTCGCGGTATACTTTGATAAACGGAGAGAGAATGAGTCACTATCTATTGACAAGCTAGTGCTCATCCTTAGTGCAGGTTTTTATTCATAGTGGAGAAAATAATTGGTTAAAAGAAGAATTGTTTAAATTCTAATAACTGCGTTTATTGGTCCGTGGTCAAAAAAATCATCGAATTTAGTTAATTAATTTTATCATATTTACGAAAATCATACGTCAAAATCGATAATGAACCAGCCCCCTGATTCAGAACTATTTATTTATTTATTTATTTATTTACATATAGAAACACCAACAGTATACATATTAGACAATCTTAAAAGTAACATTCACTTATAAACTAAGTTCTGATACGTATACCAATTACAGGTGTTTACAACATTCCATATAATAAGTGGTTCAACGGCTTTACGTAAAAACCAACTACAACTTAGTATTAACTAATCTAAACTTATTAATATATTAAACAGAGGGTTCATAAAAAGTTACACAGTCATCCAACAATACTTAAACGATATCAAAATGTGCCTCCATTCAGAGACATAACTAATTTGCTCTTGAAGACATTAAATGAGTCGTGAAATATATCAAAATCAATCAATGAAGAATTAAGCTCATTGTGTGTGCGACATATTCTTGGAAGAGGAGAATTTTGTCCTAGGTTTGTTTTGGCAATTGGGAGTTGAAAAGTCTTTAAAATTATATGGCGTGGATAGTTATGAGGTATGGTTAAACGAATCTCATTCAGCATAGAAGGACAATCAATCAAGTTATGAATTATTTTATACAGAAACGATAGGTCACGTATTTTCCTTCTGTTCCGCAATTGATGCATTTTGAAGAAGGATAAACGGTTTACGTATGGACTTCTGTGAGAGATCCCCTGACAAGAAAAAGCCAGTGACCTTGTAAAGGCTCGTTGAATATTTTCGATTCGTTGGGAATGAACTGCATAGAGAGGACTCCATGCCACGCTCGCGAATTCTAGGCGACTGCGTACCAAAGCATTATATAGTAGAATATTAGTGCAAAATGATTTAAAACCTTTGGTATTACGCCTAATGAAGCCGAGCTGTTGAGCTGATTATCGGTGCCATGATAGTTCACAATAGTAACTATCATCACAATATTGTGCTCATGGTACCGATTTCGACAAGTTACTTCACACTTTTGAGTGTTGAAGTCGGATCCACTTTTTGTTAAAAAAAAATTTTCACCCTTTTCAGTGACCTTTGCTACTCACGAAATCAATTGTTATTGTGTATGTGCATCGATGTCTTCAACCGCAACTATAATATCGTCGAGGTATGAGTAGCACATTTCAGTTATTGGAGTGTAACTCAAAAACCGCTTGACCAATTTTAATGGGACCACACGGGAAGCACTAGCTTTCAAATAAAATAAGAACGATCAAAATCGGTTCACCCAGTCGAAAGTGATGCGATAACAAACATAAAAATAATTACATATGGGTCGAATTGACAAACTCCTCTTTTTTTTGAAGACGGTTAAAAATTACAGGAACTGTTTCCATTACTACAACTAAACCATTTGTGAACTATCTTGACGCGATAATTATAAGATAAGATAATATTTATGTGCATTAAACTACTATTGCATTAAACTATCGAACTATCGATAAGTAACCGAATCTATTCGATTCGATATTGTTCATACATTTTATATTTAGAACTTTTTAAATTGTAATAGAATACTCTAATCAATACTACTATAATTAACAAAATTGTCTAACGAATGCTTTAAATAGTTCAATAGAAAGTCTGTAATAGGTACATGATTTATATTTAATCGAATCGATTCGGTTAGTTATCAAACGCTAGATCTATACAGTATAAACAAAATCGGGGCACGACTGACAAAAATCCATTTAATGCATGTTTTGACATATTGCCTTAACTATGGAAAATAAAGAAGTCGTTAGTGTTCGATTTTTAGAGAGACTGAGGCAAGGTGCCAAAAGTATTCTTACAAACTTCTTACAATGACTTGACATCCTAGACTTGACATGCTTCGCTATACGAGAACAACATCCCCTTATGTCACAACGAAAACGAACAGTATGACAATACAGAGGCTCGCGGGTGTTTACAGACAGAGAGGGCGGGACAAATCCTGATGGGCATAGATAAGTAACTATACACTGCTGATGGGTGTTGATTTAAAATATTGCAAATATGTTACAAATGCTGCTAGCATTCTGGGCACGCTGCCAGCCGGTAGCGGGTTAGAACATTTGAGTTATCTATAGGCTACCAATAGCTAGCGGATTGCTCAAATGTTATTGTAGTAGCTGCAGTATTGTAATTAGTTATTAGTGTTTTATTTTAATAAAGGCATTTGTTACAAATCATCTTTGATGATCCTATATATGTATACTGACCGAAAAAGTATTCTAGTTGCGTCCGTGATAACTATGATATATGAGATAAATTTGCCATTCAATCAGAGGCTTTGGAGCACAGACTGTAAGGACTTTTTGTAAAGCAAAACGAATAGGGTGTCTTTTTGTGTTCGAGTAATTAATCTTTATGAAATCTAAAACAATCATTAGTGCTTCTACAGCGGTAATTTATGAAGACAAAAAAGCTTTCTTGTGTTAAGGTCAAAAGTTTCGGAACAAACGTACCTTTTTATCTTTTTCAAAGTCCATTATTAATAAGGAAAAGTTTTTATTTCCCGAAGGCCGTAATAATTGTATGTTCCATTGTGTATTTTTTTAAAATTGTTGTTATCACAGAGTTATATTGTGTAAATGATGCCTTTCAAAGTTTTTACAATAGACGAGCATTTATTACGGTTTTGTTTGTGCTTTTATGTGGAATGGATAAATTATTTAATTTGTAAAACAAGTCAAGTAGTAAGAATGTCAGTTTCACTTCTGGATGAGAGAGGGTCAGTTCAAAGCATCGATCGGTGAGTACCTACAGTAACAATAAGTGCATAAGTTACTCTCCTCATTTATAACTTTTTTAAATTCAATCAAAGATTTTATGGAAATACTAGTAGGTACTCCATGGTATCACCCGCGTGGACTATAGTTTTCCCTTTATCTCATTGATGGACTATCCTACGCAAAATTCCAATTCTAACCAGTAGATCCTGAGATTAGCGCGTTCAACTAACCAAACAAACAAACTCTTTAACATTTAATCAAAATAAATTTATAGTATAAGTATATATTTGTTAAAATGGATTTGGATGGCATTTACAGTTACAGAGAGTCTACAGAGTTACACTCTGACATAGGCTTATTTTCATCACCGTTTTTCATGACCACGCGGGTAAAGCCGCGGGGCGCAGTTAGTATTTATATAAGTGTAAAAGTATTGGTGTGCCCAATACGTAATATATACATTGTATATTTATGGAGCGTTCAGTAACGAGGACGTGAAGATGGGTCGATAGCGTTTACAGCGGTGACGTTCGATGCTGGTCCGCATAGTTCCGACATCTCATCGTATTGTCGCATACGTATGATTTATTTATTTATTATTCCAGAAAATGTACACAACATTACAGTTAAAAACCAATGCGCCGTGACATACAGATAAGCTAATAATGATATTATGTACAGTATTTTCATACGGACTGTATGTTTGGTATAGCAATTATGGTTCAAAAACGACGAAGTTATCCGCGAACACACATAAAAAAATATACGGTCGAATTGATAAACCACCTTCTTTTAAGCCGGTTAAAAATACCATAAAGGATTTAAAATATAACAGTTTCTGCAACAATTACATTTGAGCAAAACACTAACTTTTACAGCCTATCCCACTACTAGTTGCGGTCGTACCTAGAACGTTGCTAGCATTTTACTATTTTTATATTATTTTATTTATATTTAGAATCTTTTTTTATATTGTTTCATTTGCCATCTCGAAAACATTTTGTAGGCATGTATGGGCAAAACATGACGAGCTACAAATGTAATGATAAGGCAAACTACATCCTTATATATACCATGCGTGTGTATAACACACATGTTTAATGCACATAAATATTATCTTATCTTATAATTATCGCGTCAAGATAGTTCACAAATGGTTTAGTTGTAGTAATGGAAACAGTTCCTGTAATTTTTAACCGTCTTCAAAAAAAAGAGGAGTTTGTCAATTCGACCCATATGTAATTATTTTTATGTTTGTTATCGCATCACTTTCGACTGGGTGAACCGATTTTGATCGTTCTTATTTTATTTGAAAGCTAGTGCTTCCCGTGTGGTCCCATTAAAATTGGTCAAGCGGTTTTTGAGTTACACTCCAATAACTGAAATGTGCTACTCATACCTCGACGATATTATAGTTGCGGTTGAAGACATCGATGCACATACACAATAACAATTGATTTCGTGAGTAGCAAAGGTCACTGAAAAGGGTGAAAATTTTTTTTTAACAAAAAGTGGATCCGACTTCAACACTCAAAAGTGTGAAGTAACTTGTCGAAATCGGTACCATGAGCACAATATTGTGATGATAGTTACTATTGTGAACTATCATGGCACCGACTCTTACAAGTTATTTCTTACTTTTGAATATTGAAGTCGGTTCTATTATTCGGTAATTATTTTTTTGTAAAAACAAACTTATTACAATTTTAATTATATAAAAATGTACAGTAGACCTAAGCCGAGGTATTTTAGGGAGCATGACAGGTAGAAAGTGTCGTTAACTAGCAACAAGCAAGTTGTTCCACATTCAGTAGTAACTAACGCACCCACTTTCCCGCTGGAGAGTCGAGAACTCATTATGTACTAGAGACAATAAGCCCTCAAGGGCGCCATTCTGCCGACTTGCCACTGCCCTTTGACATGGCCTATTTAAATAAATTCGTAGCCGTTACGTAAGGCTTTATACACCTTTTGTCCTTTGGGTGCCTTTATTAAAGTTGGCCAGAATGTTTTGCTTGAATTAGCATTGTAATATTAAAGTTGTCTTGATCCTATCTATAATGAAGTGCGGAAGCTCTAAATACTGGATAGAATTAATGAATAATTCAAGCAAACTTGGCACAAAGTACCTTACCTTGCTACTTCTCAAAACGTGTCTGTCAAAGTATTACAATGAGAATCGGTTCCTGAAAACCTTATCTAATAATACCTACCTACCTTTGTTTTGTTTTTGCAATTGAACGTACCAATGCTGCTAGCATTCTGGTCACGCTGCCGATTGGTAGCGGGTTAGAGCATTTGAATTATCTATAGGCTGGCAACAGTTAGTGGATCGTTCAAATGTTATTGCAGTAGCTATGGTATTGTTATAAGTTATTAGCACTTATTCTATTTTAATTAATGAATAGACCCTTGAAAAAGAGAAAGACTTAGAGACTTACAGACAGTTAGAGAAACTTAGAGACTTCGGTTATTGGAATTGATTACGCATACTCGAATATACCTAACACTACGTAGTATTAGATATATCCGAGAAGCGAATCGATTGTCCATCAATTAATTGGTGATTAACATTAACCATCTAGTACAGGCAGACCCTGCGGCCTGCGGTTCTAATTAGAGCCGACGGTCTCTTCACCACGTTGTCCATATCAATCATGTGTTAATCACTAATGATATAGGCAGGGCATGCCAATGATGTTTTACTAAAGATGATGTATATTCATACTGCGCGGTGCTCAGATTTTGTTCCTTTACGACATAAACATGCTTACTGCGACAGATAATACGGTACAAATAATATAGAAAAAGGTAGCTATATGTTTAGACTTGCGCTTGAAATACGCGTCATAATGAAAATTACTACAATTGACTTAATTTTGCCGCCTCAGTTTCCGCGCGCTTGTGCGACATCTACCTCAAATAAACATATAATATCATTGGGGCATGCCATAATACTTCCCTTTAGTTAAGAATTAGAGCAGAGGTAAGCTGATTTTCTGACTTTCTTATATAATGGTATATGAGAAAGCCTCATTGCATTATATACTCGTATAATCATAATTTTATCCCAAAATTAGTTATGAATTCGGTTTGATTTTTTTTGCTTCTTACCTCAAACTTTTAAACTTTGAAGCGATTATAGCTCAGCGGTGGGAGCGTCGACTGTCAAACTGAAGGACGCTGGTTCGATGTCCGTTTACGGCTTGAGCTTCTGGTGAAGGTAACACCGTTACCCAAATTCCCAGCATAGCGGTATGGTACTTTCCAGTACCCGCCTGGCTAGCTACCACCCTCAAGTTTGTAAAACTGTCACCAAACACATAGTGTGTTCAGGCAGCAGTCCTTGAGAGTCAGTGAGTATTCTAGGTGTAGTGGTAACATCTCCGACCACATCATCACTGACCATCAAGTAAGATGGTGGTCCAACGCTATATCTACTATCTATACAGTATTAAAAAAAACAATGAAATTGATCGGATATCTAATTTTAATTTTAATTTGAAACTGTAGTACAATATGTTGCTTGTTGGCGATTCGCCACCAATCTTCGATTAAGACATTTCTCTCAGGTAGTTAGGCAGCTAATGTGCATAGATAACAATAACTCCGTTAAGTGAGAGGGTCTGCCGCAGTGAAGGATGCGCATTCCTCGCGTGATGATGATAAACAGCAGCATTAGCAGAAGGATTGAGTTCGGGACGCCCCTTGATCACGTCGTTGCCATCAATCATGCACTGCTACAAATAGGGCAGAGCCACTGGGACTTGGACTAAGTCACAAGAATTTACAGGTTTACACTATGCATTCACCTGAAATCAGATGCAATAACGAAACTGCTTTCTGCTTGGTTAACCAGTTAATTTAGTTATAAGTAAATGTTCGTTCATTATCATCATCTAAGGCGTAGGACATCCACTGCTGGACATATGCCTTCCTCATTGATCTACACGAGATCTGGTTAGAAGCGACCTGTATCCAGCCTTTCCTGCGATCTCTGTCAGGTCGTCTGTCCACCTTGTCGGTAGCCGTTCTATGCTGTGTATGCCAGTCCATGCTAATATACCCCTGCGACGAATATCGCTTCATCTAGCCTGAATGCGTCCTGCATTTGCCCATACACAGTCTCTATTCCAGAAGGAGAAAAATAGAATTTTAATTGTTACCGAAATCTATAAATTGCGTAAGGTTTTGGTTTGAAGCAAGATAAACTTGCGCAGTAAAGAGTAATTGACATTAAAATTACCGTTTACGGAGCGTAATTAAGTAACAACGTTATAAACCAGTTGTGAAGCTACGAAGTTCCATCCTGGACCGACATTCCATCCTTATTGGCGCAACGCAAATTATAACTGTACATAACCGCTGGCCGCCTATTGCCTGCTCGTAGGCACCACTGATTAATTGAGCCGAGTACGCTGCGGCCGCCAGGACGTCGACCTTGTAGATAACTGCGGAGGGTCTTGTTTGGTAACTAGCCGTAAGGGGACACTCCAGGACACGTGACAGACGGGTCACATTTACTAAATTGCTATATGTATATCACAGTCAAGATTTCCAAGCACTTTACGAACCCTCTCGCTCGGATCGTCGCTACGTTGTGCCCCTGAGGCTAGTTTCCAGAAACCTAAGGCTCTTGAGATCTCACGAACATTATGCAATAACGGTAAATGCAATAGTAGTTTATGAAACTGTAGCATAGGGTTCTTAAAACACGAGTGTAAGTTAAAAAAACACGAGCCGCAAGCGAGTTTTTTTATAGCATTACACGAGTGTTTTAAGGCCAAATTATGTGCAGTTTCATGCACTACTTTATCTAATCTCATAAATTAGATATTGAAATTTTCGTAAAAATTACAACATATGTTTGGATTTATTTGTAAACGTTTAGCGCCAAAATCCATTAGCTGGTTGCGCATGCGTGTTGTGCCGCATCCACAGACTATATGTAGAAAAACTGCATTGCAACCTCCTTGGTCCAGCTGAAGTTGTAAAAAGTTAACATTTCGATACAGTTGTCATAGAAGAGCTGTATCGAAAAGTTAACTTTTTAAACTTATTTCGATATATTGTATGTAAAGACGACTGTCATTCAAGTTCTGTTTTTTATTTTTAAGTCTTTATATTTCAGTATGAGATTAGATTAAAAAAATTAAACTGAAGATGTTCGGTGAAACCAGGATTTGTAGAACATTTCAACACTAAACACGAGCAAGTTTTACTAAAACTAGAAAAAGAGAGAGATTATTAAAATTATTTGTCTGAAATATTGCAATGGTTCATAATGCATTTCCACGAGTAAGTTAGGCGTAAGTTATTTTTGAGACTAAGCCCAGACTACAGAATACCGTCTCAAGCGCTTAGCCAAAATATAGTATCCTCCTTTAATATGTGGATTGTAATGAAAGGATAAATTCGAACTGCTCGTGAAGTTCTACTATGACTTAGTTGCCAAAGCGACAGGGACTATATGCTTTTGGTTAGTTTGTTAAATTGATAGAATTTACTATGTTTAATTGTATATATATAGGTAGGCAGTTTCGTAATAATACTAGCCACGGAAGAGGTGAGCTGACCTAACAAACGTGGTTCTGTCATACAAAATATCGAAATGTCAAAGTGACTCGACACTTCTATGATCTACAGTTAAATTTAATATTTGGATATTAAATTTGTTCACACAAAAATTGCGATAAGAGAACGGGAGGTGATGGTAGGAGGGTGAACAATACCTTACGACCAATTCTCAGACTTGCCGAATATACACAAAAAAACATAAAAATCGGTCAAGCGGTTTCGGAGGTGTTTGCGGTTACAAACATGTCAAGAGATTTTTATATATTAGATGTAAATATATATAAAAGGTAGCTCAATATTTTAGCGATCGAATGTGCTATTTCTATTTTAAGACCATATTACTCACGGCCATTAGCAATTGTTTTATTCATATGAAGTTGTATATCTATGTAATTATTGTCGTTTTCGACATTACCGGTTCGGATATTGTCGATGCATAAGTTTCAATATAGGACTTCATTTCAGAGGGAACGAACGAGTTTATTACGGCAAACATGACTCATAAAGCCAGATAACAGAGCTAATAAAAATCCTACCCCTGTTTGCGTGCGCAGTACGCTGCCCAATCAAACTAGACCCCTATTACGATGACCATCGCATTTCATCTTGCGAGCTAACCACGCGTGGAACAGAGATAAAGCGATTCTACATTTGGATCCTAAACAACAATAAAATCGACGGCAAAAATAGCGAACATCATCTACAAATTACTATAGCAGTGAAACATGTTTCCTTACAGAGATATATGGTGCTCTTCCGTGAGTAAGGAGGAAGTCAATAAATATTTGCCAATAACTTGATTACTGCGGATGCTATGGCAACGAATTTACCAAGCCGGAGAAACAGGTAATATAGGAACGTTCGTTGTGGTAAAAGTTGAGAGGTTCTTAGAAAGAGGCTTTATTTTACATATCACAACATTAGGCTATCGGTATATTTACTTATTAAAATATACTACGTATAAACTTCCCTACTTAATTAAGACAAAAAAACTAAACAGATCTTTTTGACGTGATAACGTTTTATAAATTGATGAATGCCAAAATGAAAAATAGTAACGGTAACATTCCGCGTAACGTTCCACCTAAGTTTTATCTAGATCTAGATAATATAATCAAAGTCAAGGTCAAGGTCAAGGTCAAAGTCAAAGTCAAAGTCAAAGTCAAAGGTCGATGGTCGATGGTCGATGGTCGATGGTCAATGGTCAATGGTCAATGGTCAATGGTCTATGGTCAATGGTCTATGGTCTATGGTCAATGGTCAATGGTCAATGGTCAATGGTCAATGGTCAATGGTCAATGGTCAATGGTCAATGGTCAATGGTCAATGACAATGACAATGACAATCACAATCACAATCACAATCACCATGACCATGACCATGACAATGACAATGACAATGACAATGACAATGACAATGACAAAGTCATACATGATTATGTCGTTATCACGTAAATCTATCGTCCGTAAACCGACTTTACAGACAACCAATTTTTTTTAATACTGTATAGATCTTACGCTTGACCACTACCTCACTGGCTCTCAAGGACGGCTGTCCTGTATAAGCCTGAAAATACGATGTGTATGGTGACAGTTTTTCAAACTTGAGGGTGGTAGCTAACTAGGGTACTCGAAAGTACCCTACCACTATGCTGAGAATATGATAACGGTGTTACCTTCACCGGAAACTTAAGCTGTTGTTGGGGATTTAACCAATGTCCGTCAGTTTGACAGCCGACGCTCCAACATGAATGAAACAGAAAAGCTTTACCGCGATGAAGGAAGGTGGCCTCTTCAATACAATACAAATACTCTTTATTGCATACTATGCCTCTTCAGAAGACATCAAACTGGGAGAGACGCCGCGTATTTGAAACCTTACAAAATAACTGAACACGACGAACTTTATTTTTTTTTGTTTGTTTTTCTACAACACATACATATTATATTTATATGTATATGTATATTATATTATATAAAGTACTAGCTGAGCCCCGCGTATTTTTCCGCATGGGCTAACGTTTAAAGGGCAACAATTCCGTCATACATAATTTTTACTTAACTTTAACGTTTACGCATCGCACGCAGCGGAAGCTCTCAAAAGGAATAATGTTTTTCCGTTTTTGCAGCATTTTTCATTTATGCTCCGCTCCTATTGGTCGTGGCGTAACGTTATATAACTTAAAGCCTCGATAAATCGAACATCCAACACAAAATAGTAGTTTATGAAACTGTATCATAATAAGGGTTCTTAAAATAAAAAACGAGCCGTAGGCGAGTTAACATTTCGATACAGTTGTCATAGAAGAGCTGTATCAAAATGTTAACTTTTTAAAGTTCTGTCTATAAAGACGGGCATTCAAATTTTGTTTTTGATTCTTTAATCTTTATATTTCATTATGAGATTACATAAAGAATCGAAGAAAATAATTCGGCCCTAGTGGTATGGGCTGCTAGCTAGATAGACAGGACGATATTCTGTAGTCGTGGGTTCAAGTCCCACTAGCAGCCGATTTTTTTCCTTCAAATATTTGAACGTAAGTTCCGCCTAGGATGTTGTTAATGCAATAAACCAAAAATCTCTTTAGATAAAGAATGTTTTAATTCCAACCAGTACTGGTTCACGAGATTAACGCGCTCACCCAAACAAACAAACAAACTCTTCAGCTTTTTAATTGTTAGTTAAGTTAGCTCGTGTAAATTACCATTAAAGAAAGAAAGAAAAGAAAGAAAGAAAAGAAAGAGAGAAAAGAAAGAAAGAAAAAAAAGAAAGAAAAGAAAGAAAGAAAAGAAAGAAAGAAAAGAAAGAAAGAAACCACATTTATTAAAGAATGAAAAGCAAATCGTACCTACTCTATCTATGTCGGTTACGTCACACTGACTATATCAAGGGGACTATATAAATAAAACAAGTCACTATTAAGGCAGCGATTCATTTAAGAAACGAATGATTTTTTATACTGTATAGATCTAGCGTTTGACCACTATCTCACTTGATGGTCAGTGACGATGTGGTCGAAGATGTTATCACGCTAGACCTAGAATGATCACTGGCTCTCAAGGACTGCTGCCTGAACACACTATGTGTTTGGTGACCAGTTTTTCAAACTTGAGGGTGGTAGCCAGGCGGGTATTCGAAAGTACCCTACCACCATGCTGGGAATTTGATAACGGTGTTACCTTCACCGGAAGCTCAAGCTGTTGTTGGGGATCGAACCAGTGTCCGTCAGTTTGACAGGCGACGGTCCCCCCACTGAGCTATCATCGCTTTAAGAATGAAATTTATTTATTCAACCTTATTTCAAAATTAAACATAAGCCGTCCCTTAACTATATCCTTGTGATATAGCTTACACCGGAATAGATTTTAATGTTTGGGTGTGTATATGTATATGTATATACGTATATATATATAAGTATGTATATAAGTATATAGCAGTCATCACGTTACCATAGTACAGGCTCTGCCTAGTTTGGGACCTGAAGACCTCGTGTGAATGATGTCCCATAAAAAAACAAAATGTTTGTACTGTCCCCTGGACGTGTGAATACTCCCTTTATAATATTCACGAGGGTACGCAGCCAAAATGTGCGGTGACCTCGAAATTGGGCTTTTTCCCGGCGGAACCCCGCGGGTCAATTTACCAACACTTTGACCCTAAAGGTAACGCCCAAATTATCTTTGGGACACCTTGGAAAGAGGTCACAGCGTGATAAATAGTTAAGCTTCAGTTAATGGGTCGGATGTTACTCCGCTGTTGTTTGTGGGTAGGTTTTTTTTGCTTATTATAAGTTTGCGTTTGACAACCGTCTCACCTGATATTAAGTGATGACGTTGTCTAGGATTTGGCATGCAAACCTAGAAGGTACCTATTGACTCGCGACTTGAATAGTCCAGGATTGTCATCATCATCATCATTATCTCAGCCATAGGACGTCCATTGCTGGACATAGCCCTCCACCATTGATTTCCACAAGGACCTTTGGAAGCGGCCCACATCCAGCCCTTCCCTGCGATCTTAGTCAGGTCGTCTGTCCACGGACGTCTGTCTCCAGGATTGTACATATCGGGAAACACAGACTCGGGCAACGAGTTCCATTCCAGTACGTATAGGTGGTATATCGGATACCGGATGTATCGGTACGTATAGTTACCGATAGCGAATTGCCGTACGTCGAGTCAACCGATGATAGAAAGGGGATGGTGGAATCACGGTTTTGGGTAGCCTTTGAATATACCTGCAGGTATACAGAACATATTATAAGCCGTATTTTAGACGGTAGACCATTTAACGTTAAGTTGAAGTTACGCCCGATATACAATGAACACACACCTGCTTCATGCATATAAATTTATTTATTTATTATTTATTAACATTCACACAAGGTCTTCAGGTCCCAAACTAGGCAGAGCCTGTACTATATACTGATGACTGATATATATACTTATATACATATACACACCCAGACACAGGTCAAAAAGACATGTTCACACAAATGTTTGACCTGTCCGGGAATCGGACCCGGGACCAGCGGCTCTGAAGGCACAGTGCTACCAACTGCGCCAACCGGCCAGTTGCGCTGATCAACAGTTTCATTTTCATTTTATTAGTATTATGTATTAGTTGCGTCCGGCGGTTTTACACGGGTGAAATGGTACGTGTCTTTGTAGTGTCTCCCGTCATCTCACGGGAACAGTCAATATTGTCAGGATAAAATGTAGCCTATGTGTTATTCCAGGGTCTAACCTCTTCACAATAAATTTCATCAAAATCGGTAAAACCTTTTGAGCGTGAAGAACTAACAGACTTTTTTGAATTAGTTGCTTATCCCACGGGAATAGCAACTGTTTTCCGGATGAAAAGTAGCCCTTGTGCTATTCTATACTATAATCTATCTCTGTGCCCAATTTCATCCAAATACGTTCGGTAGGTCTTTACGTGAAAGAGTAACATCCACCCAAATTTTCACGTTTATAATATTAGTATGATTCCAAACAATTCACAGAAATAGCCACGTAAGCAAGCAGTTCATCTGGAGCTAATTGTATCATCCCACACGCGCTGAAACGCTTTCCGAGCTCGGAAACAACTGACGTCATATCAAATATTCAGTCCCACGTGTCACTCGGCGTCGACAATTTGTATTGTGTCAACCGTCGACAACGACTGCTCACCAGCCGCTGCAGGGGACTGAACCGAGCTGAATGCGGTAACATTTACACGTATATAGCCCCGGCATAATTACAAAAACAAATGTCCAAGTCGTTGACTCGAGGACATGCGCTGTGTGCCCACTGTGCCGTGACGAGAGAGAAAGTCGAGCCGAACCGTCATGCCATCGGGAATGTACGCAAATTGGGTTTCGTTTTCTATACAACCTTGAATAATTGCAACGCGAGGGGAAAGTAAAAAAAAACCGGCCAAGTTCGAGTCAGACTCGTGCACCGAGGGTTCCGTACAAAAGAAAGGGGTAGTAAGTTTAAAATTATTAAAAATATTTTTATTCTATGATGTAACTTAAAATGTTCTCAATAGTACCTTTATCTGTGCTAAAAGACGTTGCTCCGTACCAAATTTCAAGATTCTGAGTTCACGGGAAGTACCCGGTTTGATTCCCTTGCGAGTGTCGAAAATTTGCAGCATATACGGCTGTATCTGTTGATTGCGTTGACTTAGAAGTTTGTTTTTTTCACAGCACCAAGGGCCAGTAGTCCTGAGTTTTTTATATGCATTTCAGCTTGATACCTCCACGCGTTCCTGAGAAAAAGGGGTTTTGGCAGACAGACAGACAGACGGACATCAAAGTGATCCTATAAGGATTCCGTTTTTTTCGTTTTGAGATACGGAGCCCTAAAAATGCAAAACATAGAGCACGGCATTCGTTACTCCACATACCTCTTCACGTCACGCGAATGTATTGCGCCCCGCGCTCAAGCTAACACCCACCGATTACAGAGAAATATGGATTTCATTAAAACAAGGAATGAGTTACAATGTCATATGATATCGTTGACGCAATTAAACATCCTGCGACTGACTTTGCTATACTGTATTATTACGAAGTCAAAACAAAAGAAAGTGTGATTACTGTTTATAAGAACTCGGAGACAATAGACCAATTTGCTCGAGCTCTAATCGCTGACCATGTTAATTATGAAGCTATCATGAAAATCAGCGAGCTGCTTTCCCATTGGCAACACGCATATTAGTAATTACAATTGTTGCCTTCAATAGCAACATTTATGTACTATTGATACACGCGAATATAATTTATGTATTACTATTCTATATAACATCCTGAACGAAAATTAAAATCAATTTTACAGCGTAGCGTCAGTGTTAAAAATCGTCCTGCGAAACGGTCGCCGAGCTACCTCGGTCTTGTTTTCGATGAAGTCAGGCCACAAAATAATGGAAAACCACCTTTTTGTACCCTCAAACAGTTTAAAAATATGTAAACAAATACAAAGAGTTACGCAGTGTTTAACCGCCTTCCAAAAAATGATAGTTTTCATTCGGATGTTTATATAATTTATGTATGTTCGGGCACAACATTTGTTAGAACAGGTTGAATAGGTTAGAAAAAATAAAGATTTGAATTCGCTGTTGTATAGCATTCACGATTTTTATACTATATTGGGCTAAGTGATACCATTAAGAGCATTAATTCGTAAAACAGAAACTATACACAAAATGTATAATTTTGCTAGGGCATAAAATTACTCGTAGCTTCTGTAAGATCGCCTTAACCATATTATTATACCACAGGTTACATTTAGCATGATATGCACAAAAGTTGACGTTTACACACAATGCATAAATAAATATAAACTAGTTTCATCCAGTTTTCAAAAGGTCCGGGCACTATCATTTTACCGAATCGAAGTTATAGCATCACCGGGGCCAGTGGGGAAATTTTAATGACAGTGACATATCGGTCTCCATTGCAATTTCCGATAGAAAAAGTATACCAGCGGGGAAACTTTTTCAAAAAAAAGTAGCTTACGGGGAAATAAATGACCAAAGAAAATTTAATTACGTCCTAAACAGAAGAAAACCTCTATAGTATGATGGGTAGAAAAGCTAGAACAGTTCGATTATACCCCCAGTAACATGTAAAGCTGAACTTTGGCAATGAAAGTAATGAAGGCACTGTTTTAGTTCCTGTTTACGACGTGACTGCGACCTCTGAATTATTATCACACCGTTGCGTATAACTTTAAGAGTTTTGAAGGATTGTGACTTAGTTATATCTTTTACTTTTATTTTTTATCTGAAATTGCAATTATTTTACACAAGATCTTTTTTGTCTCGTAAACGCTGTCAAAGGACTTTGGGCAACTAGTATGGAATCTCACGGCCTACAGAAATGGTTTCACGTTCAGCGTTGGACTGTTTTCGAGCAATTTAAAGTAAACGGTGTCATAGTAAGTCCGGATTTAAGTAAATAAGTCCGTACCGTTTTCGAAGGCTTGAATTGAATGGGCACATCTTAATTTAAGTGCCGCGGGGACCTGAATCCGTCCCTAAGACACCTTTTTGGTATTTAAGGATGGAAAAAATCCTAGGATATTTTAAGGACAAATAGAAAGATGAGAAGAATTTGAAATTCAATGCGCTTTAGCCGGCAGCGCTAGAATGAGGGTTAGTTTTTAGAGTGAACGAGTATATGTATGTGTATTTCTTTGGGACGCTCTGTAGAGTTAGCGGCTTCGTTGATTTTAGCTTGAGAAGTGTCAATAGCTTAATTTTGAGAGTGACACTAGGTATTATATCAAAATTGAAGCCAATTTCAGAATCTACAATTATATTTTTATAAAATCTATCCAGTGAGATAAAAGAATGAATGTTGTTAAATGGTAGATAATTACAAATACATATTACGCAGTTTACATATTGCAGTTCTTCATCTGGGAGTTATGATCGTGCCAGGCGGCGGGCGCGAGCCTCAGCACGTAATTACGTGCTGAGGCTCGAAAGCTCTGCAAATAAGTTCGAAATTGGTCGGAGACTAATTTTCCAGTATTTACCACGCGAGTCCTAGTCGGTTCGTAGATTACAATTATGAAAGAAACTTGCGATCTTTTTTAAACTCAAAATGGTATGATTGAATAACATACATAATTCAATCCAAACATTTTTATTGTATTTGTATCTGTATTAAGAGTGAGTTAGATTGAATGATTTCTAATTACTAACAATGGGAATTACCTTATTATTTCGTTTCCTTCCTTTTACTTAATTGATAAAGCAAGTTTGAATATTTTGAGTTTACACGTATTTGTAATAATATGAAAACAAATTGGAAAAAAACAAGTCAACCTATTGAAAAATTGACAAACTGGACTACCTATCTTTTCTCGATTTTACGTTTATAAGGTGACTTGTTTTTTTGTTTTTGGTAACATGGTAACATGGTTCATTCGCTAAGAACCGAGCTTAAAAAGAAAGATCTCAATTGAGTTGTATTTTTTCTTCATAATATGTCAATATTATCTCTGAGAAATATATTATTATTATTATTGTATATTATTTATAAACCCGTTAAAAAACTTTTATTCGATAAGTCATAATTCCAGATTGGTAATTACGTAAGTTTGATAATTACGTTTATTTCTAGTTAGAATATGAAAATATTTTATAGGCGTACTAAGTTAATCTTCATATTTCCAAGTTATACTTTGACAAGTTTCATTTTACAAATAAAATTATGCAGCTTTTTGTTCATAAAAACAGAACTTTGTAATTGTTAAGCTAACAAATAATCAAATTTAAACAGAACTCACATTAAATATTCAATAATTACTTACAAAACCTTAAAAATCTTTATAATACATGTAGTCAAGAGTTCAAGTCCGATAAGTAACAGAATTTTTTTTCTTCAAGAACTTCAACGTTACATAATAATGACGAAACTATAATCATTAAACAATCATCAACATCATCTCCGCCATAGAAAATCTACTAGCGTCCCCCCATGTGTCTTTAGGGGGGGTTTTCCAGTACCTACTCGCTACGCCGTAGCCAACCTTCTGGTACATGATCAAGCCGACTCTTACGGCACCCCCGGGTAGAGGTAGTGGGTACAATTTTAGGCCGGTACCCCACGGCAATAAGACTAAACAATAATGAATTACAATTAATTAATATAATAAACTAAACAACTAACAAATATAATGACGTAGCAGTGTTGTCAACATATAAAATGCGGTAGTTGAACCAGCTGTTCCCTCGTATCATTCTATGCTCTGACTCTCTCTTTCCGCACATACTCTATAGGTTTTTTCTTGGCCCAAAAGAAGCTGATCGAATAGTTTATAATAATCTGTATAAAGAAAATAAACTATCCGCCTAAATATAAAGAAACCTGAGTGATGGCTGACTGATATATCAACAGTTTGCTCAAACCACTAAACGCATGAGGCCGGATTGTGGCACAGATATTATTATTTAGTTAAGTTATTAAGACGTAAACATCTGCTAAGAACGGAAATTGCATCGCAAATAAAGAGGTGGACAAATTACATCACACGTGGACACCACAGCTGGGACTTTTATTTGCTAGTAAAAGAAAGTTCTTAGCTGTGCCCTGCGGTTTTAGTCGCATGGAAGGCGAATTTTTGATAATTTTAACGATAGGTATCCTCCAGCTCCTTCCAACGATCGAGGTCAGGCCTGTCCATCTTGTCGGTATCTTATACTACGTTTGCCAGCCCGTGATCTCCATTAAAGAACCTTTCGACTCCATCGGTCACCGGTTCTACGAAATATGTGTCCTGATGCGAATGTTTGTGTGTATGTATGTTATTCACCACTAGATGCTACAGTGCTTAGAGCATTCTCGAAGCTAAAGGGCTGTGCGCGTTCCCATGAAATTTACATGGATGAAGTTTGATACGTCAATTTTTAAAACCAAAACGACAAAATTTTCAAAGGGTTAGATGAATAGAGAATAACACATAAAATACATTTTATTTGATAACACTTATCATCCTGCTCAAGCTCCTTGGGATAACTAGATTTCTACGAGAAATAACCGAAAATGCGTTAAAAATAAAACCGCAATGCGCAGTTACAAAATTGTAAAAAATTGCAGAATGTACACCGTAAAATACTTACCTACCTGTCACTGTCCATAATATCAATTCTATATATAATAATAACTTAAGAAGCGGGAGTGCGTTCCCAGGAGTCTCCAAGGAGTGGTCTCTTTATCCGCTAAGTCCCCTAACCCAATTTGTGGGGACTCGAGCGGATAGTGCTCTGATTTCTTTTGACAACCGCCTGTCGCCGATGTCTTTGTCGATCGTCGAACTCGACTTGAGCGAGTCTTTGTCGACTGAGAATTTAGAATCAAATCATTTTTATAAGTTGTCGCTTGCTGCGCGAGACACTACATTTTTAGACGAAAATTTAGGTCACTGCTTTATTGGCAAAGAAACAGAATCATTAAATATTCAATGGTTTATTCAAAGTAGATATAGTTCAACGCCTTTCTGTTTGTGAGGTTTTAATTACCAAGTGTAAATAAAAACTAAGTAGACCTACCTGTATTTTTTTTATAAAATAGAGTTTTTTTAATGTAATTGGTGGTATTATTATTTTTGACGTGATAACGTTTTATAAATTGATGAATACCAGCAACACTCATGAAAAATAGTAACGTTTCGCGTAACGTTCCACCTGAGTTTTATATTACATAAAATAATCAAAGTCAAAGTCAAAGTCGAAGTCATAAATGATTATGACGTTATCACGTAAATCTATCGTCCGTAAACCGACTTTACAGAGAACCAATTTTTTACTTATTTCGGAGACTTGCTTAAGCGGGTGCCAATTGCTTTTAGATCACAGACACAAAACAGTTTCCAGTAAATGTAATTATATCGGTCACCACATTATTTAATACTTGTACTCGGATGTAATGATATAATTCAAACAGTCATCTTGTCAATCCGTCCACCACTTTTTTGTTATTAAAACTGACGTGGTTTTGACACATTATGAATGTATAAAACACGGGAATTACTCACGTAATAAGTCATAGGGTTCCGACTATAGTTTCAACCACATTCGGTGGTCTTTTTCAAGCAGAATACGGCCACCACAGTCCTCATGTTCTATCATAAGTTTGAAGCGGTGTTGTAGTAGATAAATCAAATGCGTAACGCGGTTTTAATCTGTAGTAGGTCCTTGCTGCTGTGGGTGTTTTAGGGTTGGTGTCCAGAGGCCCCCTCGAGCCGAGGCATGAGTGATCTCAACATACTCTCAACGAGCTTGCAACCCAGGCGAGCGTTGAGACGATGAGTAAATTAATTTCTTTACGTAGAAATAAACACTAAAGCAACTACTGCCTTCTCGTGTGTGAAAAAGCTAATTAAGCTTTACGTATTTCGATTCCCGGAACATTGGAACAGCAGGAAGTATCTTGTTGATCGATACCTATTACCATCTGGCGTGGTGCATCTTGGGTGTCTATCGCGGCGGGGTGTCTATAGGCGATTGAAAAAATCACAAGTCAAGGAACAGCCAAATAGGAACAGTACGATATATAAAATAACTTATTCAGTAAGAATACTCTATATTTAGTAAAGAAAATTCATTTCATTGTCGGCCAGGAAGGGGTCTGTATACAGCGATTTCTCCATGTCAAAAAAAGTATAAACAGACTACCTTCTATTCCCAGGAGTAGTACCACTCCAAAAATCTGCACGAATTTCAAGCGTAGCTTTTGATATTTTAGATCATAGATATTTTAGGATCATTAAAATATATTATTCTATAAAAAAAAACGGTATCATTTTAAGAGTTGACGAACGTTGTAAGTAATTGATGCAGACAATTTAAAAGTCACGAAACAATAAACTCATGAAAATCTCAATTTTCTGACGCAAAAAATACTCGTTAGCTACCGAGAGGAAAAACTGAGCGCTAGCAATATTGGAGATTTGCTGAAAAAATTGCTAACACAAAGATTGCTCGCTAAATATGAAAATGGAACATTATTTTATTTGATCCAAATCATTATTCCATGACATAATAATAATTGACATTGACTCATTGCTTTGGATTTATAGCTTATGTGTGTCACCATTAAATTTAGCTTCTTTTCTACTAAGTAGTTCAATTAATTGCAAATTCAATTTAGTCCATTAACAAGTTTTGTCGACTGTCTAACCAATTATGATTAGAACAGGGAGTAGATTTTTTGAAAAATCTCTTTTAGTATTTAAGAAAAAGGTTTTGAAGGCGTTCGACGGCATAAATACGACTTATATAGTATTATAAGTCTAATCTGTTAGTTACATTAGAGCTCGTTATATTTCCGTCTAAATTTTGCATTCATGTTGTTTACCTATTATTGCACTGTTACATAGGGTTAAGTTAAAATAAAACACTAATAACTAATTACAATACAAACTACAGCTACTACAAAAACGTTTAAGCAATCCACTGGTTATTGCTAGCCTACACATAACTTAAATGCTCTAACCTGCTACCAGTTGGCAGAGTGCCCAGAAAGCTAGCAGCATTACCACGTTGAATTGCAATGCTGATCCGTTAAGCCAAATATGTGCCAGCATTTTGGTCACGTGTCGCATCGATCAACCGCTTTGATAAGTTTTGGAAAATCCCATGAGCTCTCGGTCCCCACGGGCCCAATGTCTCGACCCCAAATGGTTCAAATATGTAACCACTACAAACGTTCCTTGTAAATAACTTGATTGCGTTAAGAACTGGTAACTATGCACAAAATTACTGATCAAAGAATTGTAAATATAGGTACATTATACATGTATATACACCCAGACACAGGTCACAAATATTTGACCTGTCCGGGAATCGAAGCCGGGACCAGCGGCTCAGAAGGAATATTGCTACCAACTGCGCCAACCGGCCAGTCGATATTGTTGCAACTCTGCATATATATCTAGAAGTTTATAAACCTGAAAATGTAACGTTTTTTTTTAAAACATGACCTAAAACATTAAAGGATAAAAGTAGAAAGGCTGTGCAAAAACATCCCTTCAAGTTATGTGTAGTTTGTGATGTGGAGGCAAACACTGAGTTCCGGAGCAGTCACGTGGAAGAAGTCAGTAACGAGACGCCCTGGAACTCTGCCTGCGCTCACACACGTCAGTACATAAGTATTTGACTATTTTCTATTTATTCATATAACCAGATATGATAGCCATGTGCGTCATGGCGGGGCTGTCAAATAAATGATGCTGCCTGCCTGCCTAAAGACCCTAGACAGAGAATACATCATTTGACAGCATCATTGTGCCAGTGCATTCATAATCATATGCAATTTATTCATAAAGGCTAATTACAATACTGCAGCTACTACAATAACATTTGAGCTATCCACTAGCTATTGGTAGCCTATAGGTAACTCAAATGCTCTAACCCGCTACCGGCTGGTAATAATTAATTAATTCATAAAGCCAATATTCATGTCATAATATATAACCTCTTATAGTAAATATACTATTGTCATCAAAATTACTCTGATGAAGATGTATGTATGCATAATTATTCTTATAATCCTAATATTAGTCGCTTTCAGCCGGTTCTTGTGGAAATCATTGGTGGAGGCATATGTCCAACAGTGATATTCCTATGGCTGAGATGATGATGATGATGATGATGCTAGGAGCTCCTGTTATGTATTCAGGTAGCTTATTGTAAACCGTCAGACCCATGATGTGAGTGATACACATTCTGTACTTTCCATTTTATTTGCATAGATAATAGATGTTTACGTGTTATTGTGACAATGTTTGAGGTTATACTGATGGTACTGACGCCGGTGCGCGAGCGCGGAACGAGAGTCGGGAGGGTGAGGGTACTACCCACTACTACTACTAGTATAGTAGGGCAAATCGGGCACCATATTATAATAATGGCGAAATTACTATAAAAAAAATGGACGCTATAGCCAAAATATTCAAGCTAAGGTACTGGCGACATAATATTCTGCGTCCATTGTACACGAGTGCTATGATGCTGTACGTTTCATTTTACTTGTACACAAGTAAGCTAACGTTACGTAACTTGCAATAGGAAAACATCACTGACAGGGTACGAACATTGTATCTTTTACTTGAGGCATGATTTTTTTTTGTTTTTCTATGTAGATCAAATAGCAAATCGATGAGTTGGTGAATAGTGGAATCCTTAAGAAACGCAACGAGAACAAAAGGTATCCTATTCACGCGGATGATACCGCGGATTGCAGCTGGTAAGAGACAAAAAGGAAATAAGGAAAAACATTTTTTTTGTCCTAGAAAGCTTTGATGAAAGCATATGCATGTGTATATTGAAAAAGTCCAACTATTGTTATGCCCGGATATTTGCAACTAATTTTAGCTTATACTTTTGCCTTACTTTCATACTATTTATGAATTGTTGGATGCAGATTAAATAGGTATTAAATGGACAATGAATTATTCATGGAGTAAGCGAATAGATTGTGAATCTTGAATAATTTATGTGATTGAATACATTCGAACAGTTCAAGGTTACGTCGATACAAACTATAAATCGTAAAAAAAGCAATAAGGATATTAAATACTCGATCTTTAGTGTTAAATCCGCGACTTTAAAATAATCCAGGCTATAATGCAGTGTGCACCGCCCACCCTCCCGCATAAATAATAATAAAAAGACTCAGTGAAAACAGTGCTAAGAATAAACACCAAACAAAGAATTCGGATTCTGGCTAAAGCAAACAATCCAAAGATGAGGATAAATGTTTGTTCTCGGGATTTGGACGTTTGTGTGTTGTGTGTTTATGCCTCCCGCGACACGGTGTTTCTTAGTGCGAAGACGTGAATGCGTTCATTTGTTTCTTATTAAATATCTTATATTTCACTCGTCGAGCTTTCTCGTAATTCACGCCGACAGGACATTTAAAGTTGCCACTAAGAAGAAATACGATACGTCCCCATTGGCTCAATTTTGGAAGCCTATAAATCACGTCTTCGGCGTCGTGATCTTGTCTGCGAAAATAGGGAAAATACGTTGAAACTCATATTTTGCGCAAGAAGACATTTTAAGTTCAGATAATTTTATTTGCATAGAACACACTCAAAATCAAATGGGTATGGGTTTAGACTACAGTCTATATCTATAAAGAATAATACTTGCTCACATTTTGTACATAATCTATACGTGCCTTACCTTTTAGAATACAATCAAAACTTTTGTATACAATCAAATTAGTTATACCTCATCACAAAATGTAAAGATTCTACCGATACGCTAAGTACGCAAAAATTGTTTTTAACATATCGCATTCGGGTCCCAAGATACAGGCCTTGTGCTTAATTTGGGGATTGCGGGAAAGAGGTCTAGCTCGTACATATTTATTTAATATTATTTTGCATATTCTGTATAAGTATATATAATCTCAGAAAAATAAAATTGAGTTTTCTCGATACCAATGCCATAATAATAAGAACGGTCACCCAATGTATCGTCATTAAGTCAAGGTTATGAAGTCGAAACATCTTTGTACGTTGGAGTTTGGAAATATAGAGGCCAATACTCGCCCTTCGAATCTTTCCGTATAGATAATGCCGAACCGCTGAAGTCGTCTCAAGGTAATTCCCGGTAGAACAAGTCAGTAATTATACAATAAAACTAACAGAAGCATCATTATAAAAAAACATCAAATTTTCAGTTGAAAATCTCCAACAAAAACGAAAGCTCAACAAAAGAAACAATTTTCGGAATCGTTCTTGGAATTATTTCTTTACGGTCCACTTTGCCAAAATTGTTTTAGAATTCTGAAGAACTTACAAAAACGACTGTACTGCAAGGAAGTACCTAAGTTTAGCAGTTACAAATTGTTTCTGTTTTTGCTGTTCATTTTCAGTGTAAAATGTTCATTTTTTCTTGTTATTTTACAATTGAATATAGGCAAGTCTAAAGAGGTTAATTTTCTTTTGTGCTATTTCGTAGTGGAGCGCCCGTTGATGTCTTTAATTGTCTTTCATTCTGTAGAGCTACGAAAAGTCGAAAAAAAAAAAAAACTGATCAAAAGTACGCTACTAAGTACTAGCTACATACATATGTGAGTAATTCTCATGAAATATGAAAATTATTGTCTTTTCAGCTTTAACAAAAAGCGATATATGATGGTAAGTAATTATTTTTCCTTGAAAACAACATCACTAAGACTAATAGTGTTGGTAATATTTTTTTAATAATTCAAAAAAAGAGAAGGTTAGCAATACGGTTATATTTTGTTACCTCAGATCTTCGTCATAATTATAAAACAGATTTAAAAATAATTGTTCAATTAATAAGATCTATTTTTGGATTGATGATGCTTCAAGATTCTAAATTGAAAAACATGCAGCAACATGTTTCAAATCTTAACCGGCATGAATAGATTTAGAAAGATAAAGAATATACGCTCAAGTATATATGCTTCATCCTTATAGGATAAATGGCAGTTGCAGCGAGGTACTAAAATATCCCTAAACGTAACTCTCAAAATGATTTAATCTGCAGACTGTACCGCAAAGTCAACCGGGTCGAGATAGTAGCATTGACATGTCAGTGCAGTTCTGCTAATAAGTGAGACGAAAGACACTGTTGGAGCACTAGCGACTTTTGCAAATAAAATGTGTCATATTACAGACGTACAAGGACATAGTGTAATAGAGGAAAGAGATGGTAATACTGAAATCGAACACAGTCACTCAAATTTAGCATAACATTGGTACCTTCTATATTCTATATTATTCTATTCTATTACTTTGGTCTACTGACAAGTAAGTAGATAAAGACAGTCCAGAGAATGAAATTGTACTTCTAAAACCACCGGAAGGTGGTAAGGTTGTAAAAGGTACTTTCTAGAAATTTCTAGCGCTCCGCAGTTTACCTACCATCCCCAAGTTTGAAAATCTGTCATAGGTAACTGTCTGATCTGTTATGAAATCCAGAAGTCCCGGTATGTACACTGTAGGCATGTGTAAGACTATTTTTGAAGGCACTGCACTGACTATCAAGTAGGATATTGTTCAAATGCTTCACTAATGATATCATCATCATCATCTCAGCCACAGGACGTCCACTGCTGGACATAGCCTCCCCCATTGATTTCCACAAGGAACTCTTGGAAGCGGCCCGCATCCACTAATGATAATAGAAATGGAAAAGGCATCTGTGAAATCCATTTCATGAACGCGAACTAAATATATATTTTCATGATGCAAACAAACTTCATACCGTTTGCTAACATTCTACATAAACAAATTGCGAAACTCTGCAACTGACGCGTGTCAATACCAATACTCGATACACGTCAATTTCGAAATTGAAAGGTGTCTGTAACTTGACATTGAACATTTATATGAACTTCAACAGATGTAACTAATACTAGCTACACACTGCGGCTTCACGCGTGAAGTGTATTATTTTCTTGTTATCTCCAGAACTCAAAATAACAAATTGTTAATCAGATTAAGGTACTATGTGATTTGATAACACTGGAAAAACAGCATTCTACTGTTGAAAGAAATTTTAAAATACTACTTAATTTTGAAACGAAGGTCTTCGAACAGAGTGTGTTACCAGTGATAAAGTCTTCTTAAACTTCGAAAGTCCTTGGTCTCTGACTATGGGCCTTGTGAACAGGCTCATAATTGCCCAACGAGCTATGAAGAGGCCTAACAATTATGTTCGAGGCCTATTGTTTCTCTACGCGATCGAATATTTGAACGCTTATGGAAATCAAAGTAGGAGCCTATATCCAGAAGTGGACTTCCTATGGCTGAGATGATGATGATGATGATGATCATGGTAATGCTTGCGAATCATCCAAAACCGTCGCAGTAATTAATCTGTCCATACAATTTTTGGGACAAAACTCTGTATTTATAACAGGGCTGATTTTGTATAGGTAATTTAGTATGATTACTGTTTATAAATCTAATTAAGCTGTCCTTATTTGGGATTATATTAATTTATCTCAGTTTAATAATATAATTATATGTCCATATCCCAAGTAAAGGTCGCGACCCACATTGGACGCGACCGTATTTTGGGTGAGCCTGAATAATACTGAAATAAATTGGACGTATACAACTCTACTTACAATTGGAACTAAATGTTTTATTTTATTTTTTGGGTATATCTACATCCATATTTTTCTTTATAAAAACCAATTAGTACTCACTGCTTGGTTTTCCTCAATCAAGAAGTTTTTGTTAGGCGAGTTACGACCTGTCAACTTTGGGGACCACTGAAATCTGTACAAATACCCCATTTGACATATATATATGACTTTATTCAAGGATTATAATTTAAAGTTTGAACCTTTTGTAATTACATATGGCAACACAAGGTGCCGCCTACACTCGTGTGTTTATAACTTACCGGCTTAAGTGTGCGAGACGCTTAGTCTACTAATGTCATGTGCATTAGCACGCAAAGAAGATAAAAGCAAAAACAAATTCGTAGTCTGCTAAGTTTATAGCGGCCTGAATCTATGTTGGATCTATGCTCGGCCTATATGTCGGTTTAGTGGGGATATTTGACATTTTGTGTGCTAACAGAAAGTAGAAAATGACGCACTGTGTCATTGAATCTAGTATTAAATCACGATCGATGTATTATTGGTGAATTAAAAATAGCAGACTACCAAAGCCTTCAAAATCAGCAGCATTTGTGAGCCGAGCATATTTTGAATAGTAAACTCAGGCCCCTGGTCTTGTACACGTTCCAGTTCCAATTGCCAATACTTGCCACGCTTGACAGGAGGGTTGGCGAACGCATTATGTTGATTTAAACCGCAGAAAGCGCTGTTGCCCGCTTTCTGATTCGCAATCCCTTATCAGACTCCTACCGCACCCACGGGCACTGATGGGGGGTACAATTATAGGTCAATTATCGGCCGGCACCCCACAGCAATATGCGGCATATCACATGATAAACAATCATAGGCAACAAGGCTTGCATTATATGACGCTATTCACGCGCTGTGACAGTTAGGGCTGGAGTACATCGCCGCCATTTTAATAAGTATTTGGAGCGTGCGATATCTCCTTCCCCCCCCCACAACCCATTCATGGATACCAATACCGTAAATGAAGCTATTCAACTACCTACGTGTGCGTATACGTACACTGTTCACGTGATATTGTTTCCGCTACATGATTAACTTTTCTGTTACTAGGAATAAAACATTAAGTGGAAATCCTTTATCTAAAACTAGCTGCACCCAGCTGTTTCACCTGCGTGGTGATGATGATGTGATAATGAAAAGTAGCGTATGACAATCTAAAGCCTTACAAATAACAGGGCAATGGTGGTTGTATTGGTAAAAGAATTTTGAAAAACGGTTCAGTAGATCCAGAGTTTATCCCGTTGTCGGTACCTTGGTATTTAAAAAGTTATTATCAAAATATTGTGCTCATGGTACCGACTACGACAAGTTATATCACACTTTGAGTGTTGTAGTCGGTTCCATTTTTTGGTAAAACATTTTTTTCATCCTTTTCAGTGACCTCTGGTGTAATTATGGCTTATACGGTGCTACGGAACCCTTCAAGAGCAAACCCAACTAGCGCTTAGTTTTCTTACAACAGATACGAACATAAATTTAGCGGAACTCCAGTCTCAATGCATCAACGCATACTTTGATTATACATTACGGTTTGAATAGAATCCCGATATGCATTGTACAAAAATAAATGGCAAGTTTGATTACATCATTATTGTCTATTTCCTATATAATGTTTCTTCCGCAGCCATTCGTCATTTAGTACCGTAAAACAATAAAGTTTTATAGTTATTGTCATGCTCACTTTTATAACTTGTGTTACTTTATTCGGACATACAGGTATGGACTTTCTATTTAGCACGTGTAAAGTGAACATTTGCTATATAATTATCACTCTGTATATTGTAAAGCGACGTTTCTAGAGTGTTTCTAGATCTTTATAGTCTAAGATGCCGTACTTAGACTACAAATATCTACAAACAGTTATTAAAATAAGAAAAATAAATTATATAATAAATAAAGTAATTTTAATTACTATAAATTATAATAAATAAATTATACACCCTCATCTGTATGACAACGATGATCGCTTACAATATGAAGATAGAAGCGATGATAGCCCAGCGGTGGAAGTGTCGGCTGTCAACCTGACAGAAGCTGATTCTATCACCACCAACGACTTTAGCTTCTGGTGATGGCAACATCGTTATCAAATCTACAGCATTGTGTCAAGCGATTTTCCATTGCCAGCCTGGCTAGCTACCACCCTCAAGTCGGAAAAACTGTCACGAAACATCGGCAGCTGGCTAAACACACACGCCATTTGTGAAACATATGTAGCGAGTTATAGGCTCAGCTACCGTACCTTACCATACAGTGTCAAGAAATGTCAAAAAAAGCTGGACGGATCTCCACTTCTGCCGCATGCGCGGAGCCCCAACAGTCTTCTAGCTGACGTAGCTGATGATACATATTTATAAGTGCATTTATACTCAATGTATATGAGGCATTGGTTGGCAGTTCTTGTGCCTATCTCTGTCTGGGGATCAAATAGGAATAAAATAACAGGAACAATTTTTTTTGCCATTACTAACATAGTTAAAAGTATTCTGTAAGACTAACAAAATATGGAGTATAGTCTGAAATAAAGCTCTATTTATTTATTTATTACCCGACTGCGAAAGACTGAGGGTTATGTTTTTTCTTTGGGCTGGTTTATTTATCTGAGTGTTTTTTTTATTAATATTATTATTTTCGTGATGATTAGTTATGTCACTGTAGGTGCAATCGACGGTTTGAAGGTCAGCTGCCATGAGTTTTGCTGCTGACTCAGCAAAACAATATCATCAGCATAGCTTACGTTGTTTACACTCACTCCGTGGATTAGCTTGTTTGAGTTCAACGATTAATGATCACTATATCTATAAAAGGGTTAATAAATTGCACAAAGGCTGCCGAATCCTCGTCTGTCGCTTAGTGTAGCGCGAGCAACGCTTTTGTGTCACTCTCTGTGTTACTTCTTCCTTGCTTTAACTAGCAACCATGGATGAACCAATACCTTTACTATAAAAAAGAAACATTATTAACTCATGAGACGAATGTATATTTATAAGGCATGTTATTATTATTAAACTATTCTATAAACATCTAATATATAAAACTAGGTGACCTGGCAAACGGTGTCCTGCCATATACGATATTTTATATCTCGGCGCCACAGTGCTTGTTAGTGTTACATTTATATCAAATTGAACTTTATCGTAGATACATAAGAACTTTTATATTTTACGTAATTATACGTACTTTGTTTCATTGAACAAGATAATAAACCAGTAATGTCTCATTATGTTGAAAAGCTTTCTAACTCGATACAAATTCGATTCCATTGTTTATGTCGCGTTCGAAAGTTCGTTTCGACACCGGCGCCTAAACTCAGTTATTCATAAAATCCGAAGGTCTATTAGCGTTTAGTGAGTGCGATTAATCAGAAAGTAGAAAAGCCGGTTTGTTTGGGTGTTCGGTGTAGGTTAGAGTCAGTAGGTCAGTGTGTTAGTCCGTCTGATAGTGTAACGTAGTATGTAGTCGCTTTGTTATCGTCACAAGAGTTTGTAAAAGTTCTTATAAATAAATATTAAATACACAGTATTTAGTTTCCGCGACTTTAAAATATTCCAGACTATCATGCAGTGTGCTCCTCCCTCCCTCCCGTAGAAACAGCCTCTTCAACAGCTCTTGAGGTTACCTCGTGCAGAGCTGTAACACGTGTCGAAGAAGTCCCGGTTACGTAAGATTGCATGTGTATATATCGTGCTGTATACTGCATGCAATTTATGCGGAAGGGAGGGCGGTGCACGCATAATGCATGATAGCCTGCAATAATTTAAAGTCGCGGTTTATTTAATATGTCTTTGATATGGATTTTCGCACACTAACGCCTGAATCTATAAAAGTTCGGGAGTTTATGGAGTGGATAGAACTTGCGTTTTAATAAACATTACAGCTTCAAAGAAGCGTACCGATACGGCAATTATCACGCGTGTCAATCGACATTCATAGTATATATTCTTACGTGGGGCAAATGCCTTTATTAAAATAAAACACTAATAACTAATTACAATACTGCAGCTACTACAATAACATTTGTTCAATCCACTAGCTATTGGTAGCCTATAGATAACTCAAATGTTCTAACCCGCTACCGGCTGGCAGCGTGCCCAGAATGCTAGCAGCATTGCCACGCTGAATTGCAATGCTGATCGTTGAGCCAAATATGTGCCAGCATTTTGGTCACGCGTCGCATCGATCAAACGCTCAGATAAATTTTGGAAAATCCGATGAGCTCCAGGTCCCCACGGGCCCAATGTCTCGACCCCAAACGGTTCAAATATGTAACTACTACCTAGGTTAGCATATTTTCGCCGTTTCAATTGCTCCGTTGAATAAGCCGCGGCGCCAGCCCTAACATGTGTCTCAGGAAGATGTGACGGCGCCAAAGTGTCAACGCATGTAGCATCCCACACTAAAGGCCGCCCTAACTTCCAGGGAATAAGTGTCATGCCGTCAGGTCTTTTACTATCGTCACTCATGAGACCATTCGGTTCAAGAATGGCTGCAACATTGGCGCTGGTAAAAGCCCCATGGATGATATCGTTAATGCTAGCGTGGCGGGAAAATCGACCAGCACTTCTGGAACAAGAAAGCCCGTGGTGACCGAGTTGACATATTCTTACGTATATGTATACATACAAACTTTAAACATCCATTGAAGTTTTCGTACAGTAATGCGTAGGCTGCGCGAACAATAAGTTTTTAAAACTGCTTTCTAAGCCGCTTAAGGATCACACCCACACTAATTTTATAAAGGCGAAAGTTTGTCGTTTGTTACTCCTGCACGTTGAAACGGCAGAATGGATTTGCTTAAAATTTGTAATGAAGATAGCTTATACCCTGGTAGCCTATGTAACACATAGGCTACTTTTTCTCCCGGTAAATTATAGTTCCCGTGGGATAATTGAAGTGCCGGGAAAACCGTAGTTAATGCAGGTGAGACTGCGGGGCGTAGCTAGTAAATCATATTTATTCAACTGATATTGCGATTCGCACGCATTTCGATCAAAACACTTAGATATGGCTTTTTGTGAAATCTTTCGTTTGTGCTTACATACAGGTTATTAAATAACTTTTTCTATTAATTAAGATCAGTATTGAATCAAGTGATATCCAATTTGTGTGGTGCATCAGACATTATCTAGTAACCAAACAAAGTATAGTAGACACCAGTCTGCGACTCTGAAGTTACATGCATAACCAATAGCTATTTATGGGTCGCGAAGGACTACCCTCAATTATTAAATAACTGCCTCACTTACTCGCTTACATTTTTCGCATCTATCTATCTTGCTTACTTAAATCGATGACAAACGGTGGTACCGGTAGACTTTTTAGAGCTGCAAAGATCGACGGCGACGTCATAAATAACCGTAGGTATTTATTTGTATTAGGAAACAAACGTACGTACGTCCGTCATGGGTGTAGGCAGCGTGTCATCATGACATTGAAAACCTGTTAGGAACCCGGCCCAACTCTTTTATCGTCCAAATTTAAATGAGCTTTGAGTTAAAAGCAATCTGTATGAAGCAGAGTTTAGCGTAAAATGGCCATGGAAATTTTATCTTCGAAATGATAAGGTGCGTTTCCAATGTCATAGACAAATGTTTGGAAAATATTCCATGGCCTTTAAAACGGTGTCACCTTGTTTTTAGTCATGATAATGATGATCGTGATGATTATAACTACAGTCTGTTTCCAATAATACAGCTTCTGTTGTAAACATTTTCAAAGTTACAGAAAACGAAATATTTATTTTTCTGTGCAGTAACCAAAAGATGCCTACAAAACGATAATATTAATGTACAGTATTACGAACCCTTAAGAACTGACGAATTCACTGTCAGACATACAATTCAACAGACGTCATAGCTCAGTCGTTAGTGGCGTGACTTCTGGTACCCGGGGGCCGTGGGTTTGAATCCCGCCAGAAGCAAACATTTCTGCGATGAATGTGGGTGTTTGTCCCGGGTCTTGTATATTTGAGTATTGTGATTGTTTGCGTCCACGCCTACCACGACACCGGGAATCCTAGTTTGGAGGGATTGAAAAAAATCAGCGATTCACAAGCGTCTCTCGAGATACACACTGATTAGGAACATACTAGAAACATTTTGTTAGCGGTGTATTCACGGTAATAAAAATAAGGCATATTCAGCTTAAACCTGTTTTGTGGCTTAAACGTTTCTTCTAAACACTTACAAATCTCATCAGAATGAATCAGCCATCTGCCTCATTCAATAAAAATACCGCTGTTAAGTGTAATGTCATGATGATCTTGGCGGGAAATTTGATGTGATGACTTCAATTTTGATTTATTTCATAAATAAATGTTTTTTTTTGTTTTTGTGTGTAAATATGTAATCTTCTTCTTAGCCGTATACTTCATTACTGAAGGTCCTGCACCTAAAAGGCCTTTATAGCTTTATGTACAATATTTTTCCATCCCGTTCGGTTTTCGGCTTTTCTTAAGGCGGTTTGACGGAGACGCCAGTGAGATTAGTCACTTGATCAGAGACCAACGGGTAGGTTGCGTAGACATTTCCTTCGACTTTCCCTACCACCTCTAGCTTGTCCAAAATATCAGCCTTCCTACGGGCAATGTGACCATAATAGCCCAGGATCCTAGGGTAGCAGATTGTGGAAAGCTTAGTTGTCAAATTTGTAATGATGATGCCTTAGAAGCCTCTTTAGTACCCGTGAAAGTGTGCGAGTGCGGTAATTTGGAAGTTGCAAATCTTAACTTAATCACACTCCACACTCTCTAAGCAAAGTTTCAGCAAAGTGCCTACTACTTTACTGAATTATAGGGGTAAGGGGAAGGTTATTTCCAGTAGGGCTTTTAGCTTTTACTCTATTTCTTGACGCAATACGGATTACTTAGCTAGGCTAAATGATCATATGCCCCATGCGGAGCCAAAAATAAGAAAAAGAAATGTCATATAAATATAATTTCATATCATATAGGTTTTACCTTTATGGACCAATTTTACTCGATTTCTTGACGCAACAAAACTTGAGGATTATTTTGCTAGACCCTGGCTAAATGCTCAAAAAAGCCCCGTGCGGAACCAAAAATAAGAAAAAATAACATTTTCTTATTTTTGGTTATATTAATACCTATAAAAACCAAATAATTTCAAGAAAAATAAAGTGTTGGAAATTAATTGTAATATCTTTTATCTATTATTTATTTCACACTCATCCCACACTATAATTCATTGCGCCACGGTAATTGTCATGTTTGAAAAAAAGGTGCTGTTTGTTTTCATCGATGGTTATCTAGATTAGAGTGCAGATAAATCTTTTACAAATTAGTCCTTAAGGAGTATTTAAAGAGGTTTCGAGCACTTTGCGATCCTTAACGACTATTGTAAACAAGTTCGTCAGAGTTTAGGTAATTCCGGAAAGTTTTAAACTAATTCCACAAGTCCGGATATAAAAAGCCTTCCGGTTATTGTCGCTGTTAATTTCTATTATAATTTCCGATCCATAAATTTGGCACGCGGACATGGTTTAATAAGCTTTAGTAACAAAAGTTAGCTTCATAAATATTCAAGGCGGGTAGAGGAAATCCGATAGAAGTGAATAAATTGAGTGGAGCGGGTTATATTGGCGAGGATTTAAGGATGCTAAAATGGCTTGCACCAGATTGGCCAAGGATACCGTACAAAAAATGTTACTAAACTACTTCTGTTATAACGATGTCATCGTTTTTTATTAATAACCTTATTATATGTCGGTTATGAGAGGTGCGAACCAGGGTGTAATTTTATTATATTAGTGATCGCCCATTGGTTGAAATTCGACCATGATTATTGATTACAATAAACGCACCCATATATTATACTCATGTGTTTATTGTTTAAGTCTGTGGTCAAACTGAGAATAGATTAATATTATTTATCTAATATCATTCAATCATTCATTCATCTCAACCATTGGGTGTCCACTGCTGGACAAATGCCTCCCCCAATTGGGAGGAATTGCCAATACTCGCCACGCTTGACAGGCGGGTTGGCGAGCGCAGTATGATTTCCGATCCTCAGAAAGCGCTGTTTCCCATCTTCTCTCATCATACTGAAATATAAGGATTAAAAAATCAAAAATAGAACTCCTTCTTCAGTCTTCGTCAGACTTGTTAAATTTATTTGTCTATAAAAGACATATATATATCGAAATAAATTTTAAAAGTTAAAATTTTGATGAAAACTTTTTCGCAATGTTAACTTTTTTTCAATTAAGATACAACTCCAGCTGGACCAAGGAGGTTGCAAAGCAGTTTTTATACATATTATAGGCTGTCGCGTCTGTGGAAGCGGCGCAACACGCATGCGCGACCAGCAAATGGATTTTGGCGCTAAACGTTTACAAATAAATTCAAACATATGCTGTGATTTATGTAAATTTCATAATGTATTTCATGAGATTAGATAAAAATAAAAAGAGTTCCTATGGCACGTACCTACTCTGATAAACATGGCAATTTAATTAATTATGTGTCGTTGGGTTCACCATTTTTTTTACAATTTTCACTCATTTGCACCTATTTTTAACTATTATCCTTATTCAAAGTTTTACACAGAACCGAAAATTGAAATTACACCATACGCTAACAAATGGCTATTTGTAAACGGCGCGGCGGTTCGCATCCATGTTGATCGTCACATTCAGATAACATTTTATTTTTTAAACTAAACTTTAAAAGTCTCTTATTTCAGGAAATGTAGTTCAGTTTGTACATAAGTACTATGATAAAATGTAAATAAAATTAGAAAAAAATGTTTACCGAAAAATGTCGGTTTACAACACTCAAAAGTGTGAAATAACTTGTTAAATCGGTACGACGCGGCTCCTCCTTTTTTTAAGTCGGTTAAAAACTATTCTAATTATATTTCCATTTTCTGGACAAGAATCTAAAGTTTTAATAGAACATATGAGTATTGAGGCATAAAGAGCTGTCAAGTCCACAAAATATATATCTATCTACAAAGAACCTTTGTTGGAAATACTTAACTTTTCTTTAAAGGATCCCTTTTGAAGGGTGCTTACTAAACTATCTCGTATAATCGGTTAGCGTCAGTCAATAAAATTCGACAGTATTTTTAACATTAACAACCTTTTTTCGGAAACTTTGAAGCTCAAGACCTATTCTAAAAACCATAATTATTATCTAGCTACTATATATATCAATAATTGACAACAATTCTCTTTACCGTAATCATCCCAATATCACACAGGACATGGGTCTTCGTCACTATTAGACGATTTAACTATTAATTTCTGTCATCCACTACGGATTGGCAGAAACTATAAGCAAGTCAGTATAGTATAGTATAGTACATATACATAATAGTACTATAACTAAGTAGAAGTTTATGAAGCGATGATAGCTCAGCGGTGGGAACGTTGAATGTCAAGCTGACGGACGCTGATTCGATCCCCAACCAACCAACCAACGGCTTGAGCTTCCGGTGAAGGCAACTAGAATCCTAGGCCAGTAGATATATTGGCTACACAGATATATTGCTTTTGAGTTTGTTTTAAATATGTAGGCAATAAAAACTTTTGTTTCGACTAAACTAACCCATTACATTTTACTTGGTTAGGTCGCATAATCACGGTAGGGAAAGTTTCTGTTTGTAAAACATCAAAAACTTTGTAAGGAATATGATTAGTTAATTTGAGTCTGAAAACTATCGCGAGCTTCTTCCATATTTCTATTCTACAAACCGACTAGGACTCACGTGGTAATTTTTTTCAGTATTTACCACGTGAGTCGACTAGGACTCACGGTTTGTAGAATAGTTAATTTTATTCATTAGCTTCTACTATTCAGCAAGTAACTTTATTTAACTGCTGACAGCTGCTTGAGATCCCATTACTATACTTTAAGATATTCTGTGTATTTATAACTTTATGACACAATTTAAACACTACAGCTGTTTGCAGTCATGGATGATTGCGAGTGTCCACGCCTCCCGTGACGCACGAAATCCTAGTGCGGGAGTTTGAGTGCAATATTTTTTTTTATTACAACAATTATAAGGCGAAAGTTTGCCTGACGTTTGTCAATTGTATGTTTGTTACTACTTCAGGCTGAAGAGGCTGAACGAATTTCGATGAAATTTAAAATGATGATAACTAATACTGTGGTATAACACATAGGCAATCCGGGAAAAAGTATTGCTCTCGTGGGATAATTGAGGTAGCGGGAACATCGCAGTCAACGCGGGTGAAACCGCAGGGCGCAGCTAGTCTAGAAATAAAGTATAGTCTAGATGAAAAGCTCCCTAGGGTTAAAAACCCCTAGCTATAAACATACTGACTGACACAGCGATGGAGCGAAAAGGAATAATTTATGAACTAGTAACAAAAGGGCATAAATCCGTTGAAATCAAATATTCATATTAGAGGGACAATAAAACTGATGAAATTTACTTCACTCAGAGAGCAAATTTATTTCTTTGTGAATGTTAATTGGATTACAAAAAATATTTGGAGAAATTATTCATGTTCAAAATTATGACGGTCACCTCTGGACCACTGAACACTTTTGACCAGAAGTGAGCCACGCCCGGGTACAAATCGGTACGAATCCCGGCAGGGACAACCATTTATATGATGAGCATGGATGTATGTCCCGAGTCCTGGATGTTTGTTGTGATGTTATTGTGTGAGTCGATGGCTTCGGCGCCACAGGGAATCTTAAGGCTGTGAGTGTAAAATAAATCAATACGAAAAATTAATTGTTTTATAACGTGTGACGGCGATGTATTGAATAAATTAACAACAAAATTGCTTTACTTTTATAAGTGCTTCAATTTTTTAAGAGGCTCAGACAGATAATCCTCTAATAATTTCAGCGAAAGTATATCAGGTGTAAAATTCAATTTTAAAACCATTAATAACATTTTCAATTTGAAAATCCTATCCTACTAATATTAAAAATGCGAAAGTTTGTGAGTATGGATGTACCTATGTTTGTTACTATTTCACGCCTAAACGGCTTCGTGGATTGGATGAAATTTGATATGAAGATAGCCCTGGATTTACTCATAGGCTTATTTTCATAATCACCATCATCACCGTTTTTCATCACCACGCGGGTGGAGCGCGGGGCGCAGCAACATTCTAATAGTCATTGGTATGCCAACGGATCTGTTAATAAAGTAGAGCTGCCTCGACCCATCGTTTCCTACACACTCGCTTAATATAAGGAAAGCATTTTCCATTTAGTTAGATGAGTTACGAAATGGTGAGCTAACCTTACGTGTCAGAATTGGAATTTAATACAGTGGACGTTCAAAAGACGTTCGTATTTACGCTATGAAGCGTGTACGAAGAACGCAGTCAGAAACGTTTTTTTACTCTACGTGTAGTAAAAAACGTTACCTTACAATGTTAATGTTAAAGTATGTAATGGTTTACGCATCACCAGGTAAAGTGTGTATAACCTTGTACGTTTTTTTAAAACATTTCTAAAAACCGTTAGTTTCGTTGCATTTTTTTATGTATTTACGGTAGGTGGTTCTGATTGTGAATTTACTGTATTAGTGTTTAGATCTTTAGTGTAGTATTACTGTCTTTCTAATCCTACATGTACTAGTTCTTTAGTGTAATATAGTCATATTTGTAATATTTTAAATCAACATCAGGATTTATCCCGCCTCTCTGCCATTTATCTCGCCTGTAAACACCCGCGAGCCTCTGTAACGTCATCGGTATGTACTTCTTAACCCCTTAAGGTAGACTTTCGAAGCGAGCGTCTATAGCGTCAGTGGCGCCGCGTCTGTGACGCCGCGACTGAGCGACATATAGATGTTCTATACAGATGTATGAAGTTCTGGGGAACATCATTCGAGCGCAGCGATACTAACGCACCGTCAGTGCCGCCGTGACCGCGCTGTCAGACGCCCGCGCTTGCACTGTCGCTGTATTTTGAGGTTACTTTATACAAAATGGCATCTGTTGAGATTTTTACCGACGAAGAAGACGAAATTTAAATTACATTGGCTTCTCAGCACGCATTTTTTTATGATTTAAGCGTGGAAGATTATAGGAGTACCAGATAGAAAGACAAAACTTGGTCTGAAATAGGGGTTAAATTAAATCATCGTCTTCTTCCTCTTCTAGCAAAACAAGTTGCAAATCCATAATGTATTATGATGACTGCTTTAAAGATCAACCCGGTCCCGGCGAAAGCGATGAGACTGTATGTCTGTCGTGGGTATCGAAAGTCACCAAAGCGTCATTGTCGCGGCGATAGTGACGCGGCATCAGTAACGCTATAGACGCTGCGTCTGTGACGCTCTGCTCGAAAGTACACCTTTAAGAAAAATTGGCATATCCATTATATGTACATTGTTTTTTTAAAATTCATGACTCCATGGTTTTTATCTATACAATTTAAATAATAGAAAAAAGTGTAACTAACTTTAATTAGAACCAAAGTGGGTTAAGCTTAACTAAAACACATCAATCATTTTAAATACCTAACTGCTTTCCATGCGTCACATAAAAGATCTGAAAAGGCGTGGGCTAAGTTGCGGATCATTAGCTTTTACAGTTACTTATACAAAAACTAGACAAAGCCGACATTGAAATAACATTACGCCAATGTTCATTTAAATAATTTGCTTCTTCAAACGTGACTACTTGAAAGGTGAAGTTCATTTACACGTACATATATATATGCATAGAAACTAAATACGTCTCTCGATCTAGCTATGTGTACATGTATTGTTTCTCTAGAAGACCGACTGCCTGATAGTGGCGGCTACAGACAAGGCTAAGGCACAGAATCTGCATCTTTTGTGTTCTGAGCACGAAAACGAACCACTATTAAAATCGGAGGGTACTTTTACTGGAGCGTAGAATAATAATAGTACTGAGTGTAAGCCATGATTTACCTAGTATAACTTCGACACAGAGTGTTGATAGTTTATTAATGCAGTAGATGCATTTTTATATAATACTAGTAGCGCCCCGCGGTTTCATGCGCGTGGATTACGGTGTTCCCGCTACCTCAACTATCCCACGGGAACTATACCTTTTCCGGGATAAAAGTAGCCTATGTACAGGGTTTAAACTATCTTCATACCAAATTTCATCAAAATCTGTGTAGCCGTTGAGCGTGAAGAGGTAACAAATATACACACTTTACACATACACTCAAACTTTCGCATTATTATTAGTAGGATAAGTTAATAAATATTGCATATTATGTTGTTAATGTGGATGAATCCTAAAGTAGCAATCTACGTATATATATGACAATAAGATACAAATCGTTTATTCAATCAACCTAATCTAATTTACATTCAATTGGTTTGGAACCCTCTTGTAAATATGGAAATAACTGTGTTAGAGGATCCCGCTCTTCTGAAGTAGGTTAAATGTTGATTAAGTCTGGTATAGACAAGGTTCAAATCTAAATTAATGTATTTAAATTTACAATATGATGTTAAAAATGTGTATTATAAGAATAATAGAACATCTTTTCGAGCTTAATGAGCGATCATCGTGGCAACCTCGACCTAAATTTACGTGCGCCAATTTAATCCAAAATATATCATGAACACAATTGCGAGTAGTTCATCCCTAAAGCAGATAGATGTCACTATTGTACACTTTAATAGGACTACGTCACTATGGAATTACAGAAACTCTGTTATTCAAAGGTCGGTGACACGCCTACAGTTTATGTTATTTAAATAGTCCAGGCGAGTGAGCATTGGAAATCACGTACCTACACGTTACATAGTAACTATGTATGTTCAAGTACCGTCCTTTTATGGGTGTTGGAATTACACGTAGGCGGAAGTGGGTTAACGATCTGTGATTCACAAAGAACGTAGCGATGGAATGATGCACTCAAACAAACTCAACGAATTATTACTATAGTGTTACCTGCGTGATTTTTTGCGTGTTCTCTCTATCTTTGATAATTGTATCGTGAATCAACTACTTCAGGTAAGATTCTTTGAAAAAGATATTGCGATACATTATTAACTCTATAAACTACACCTTACTAAAAACTACTTTTTTTATTACACACGGATATACATATACCTAACTATAGTTTAGCTACGTTCGCAAATTGAGATGAAAATGGAGCATGTCTCTCATGTGACACTACAATAGTGCCAACTGTTGAAAGAAAACCTCTTCTTCGACAAGGCTGACAACTTATGAAAACGTTTTACAAAAAATTATGGCAGTTTTTAACTTTCTGGTGGATTTGAACGGGACCTGAGCTAGAGGCCATCTAGCAAAAGGTAAGATTTTCTCGTCCATTACGTCCTCCATTTATAGTTATAATATGTAAGTTGGACAATATAGTGCGTAATACTCCCAATGTTTTTTGACATAAGCTGCTCAAAAAACACATAAAATAATTACCTAAGTACAACGATGTACATGTAACATGTAAACACGGTAACGTTTCAAATGAAAATACATAATCTTGCTTCGGCAGCTACAGGTATTTTATATAGAATGATTCCACGAAATGAACTGTTCACAACAGACAGGAGGTTAAAGTCATATTAATAGAACTTTAATGAGCAGATTAAAATGCCAAAATTCGTCGGGAGGGTGGCAACAAAACCGCAAACAGAGGTTATTCTATCCCTTTTCGGCTTTCACTGCCTAATGCCGTAAATTACGTACGTTTTTAAAGTCGATGTGTACAGGCAAGGAAAAGCAGTTTAATTGAAAGCTGTTTCCTTAAACAATTAGAATGTCAGCAGATAAGTAACCTTAACGAGAGAGAGAACAAGCCCGGTCGACTACACCACACAATTTTGAAACAAATAATTACCTTTGTTGAACATTTTCTTGTCAAGCAAATGAATTCGCGACGCACGTCACTCACAATTCACTCCGTTTAATTTGTGATAAACCTTTCCTATATATCTGAGCTGCTTTTGAAATGTTTGTTTTTCTGTTTTGGTTTTGATCACCCAGAAAGAGAATACTAATACCTAACGAATCACAATACTACAATATCTCAAATGCTCTAACCCGCTACCAGTTGGCAGCGTGCCCAGAATGCTAGAACAAACAGACTTGAAGATTCATAGGACTTAAGTATTTAAGATATTAAACCATTTCTACCGATAGAGGTAGAAGAGGCTAGTTTTTATCTACTCAGGAGCGCTCTTGGTTTTATATATTAACTAGCTGCGCCCCGCTGTTTCACCCGCATGGACTACGTACGGTTTTCCCACTATCTCAATTTTCTCACGCACTTGAATTATACTTTTTTTGGGATAAAAACTAGCCTATGTGTTATTCCAGGGTATAAGCTATCTTCATTCCAAATTGTATTTATGCTAAGCTATGCTTTAATATATGCTAAGCCGTTTCAGCGTAAAGGTCCAACAAACATATAAACTTTCGCCATTATAATATTAGTGTGATTTAAGTTCAAATATTTGAAGGAAAAAATTCGGATGCTAGTGGGACTTGAACCCACGACTACAGAATACTGTCCTGTCGCTTTATCCAACTAAGCTATAGGAGCCCATACTACAAGGTCCCAATTACTTCCCTCCTTATTAACATCTGAGGGGATGTTAGCGCCATCTACATTTAATTGTATGAACAATTAATTAATAGGACTGATAGACCAACATTACAGTTGATATCGTATCAAACGAAGGCACCCTACCCTTATCTTAAGAGTTTTTTTTTGTGTATCTCATAACAACATGCTAGGCGGAACTTAAGTTCAAATATTTGTAGGAAAAAATTCGGCTGCTAGTGGGACTTGAACTAACGCCTACAGAATACCGTCCTGTGTGTAAAAAAAAAGTGTAATTGTTGTTAAATCCTGCCGTGGCGTCGTTTGACTGGGACCCAACGGAAGACCAGCGCTGGTTTAAAATCTAACATATGTTGAGGGGACTAATATATGACATGCAATTATAACATTTTGTATTGTTTTGCTTTCTGTGTTTTCCTTTACCATGTGCTAAATAAATTTTTAAAAAAATATTTGTCATGTGCTTAATAAATGTCTTTTCTTTTTTTATTATTTTTCTTATATTTTTTTTTATGTTGCATGCTCCGACATGAATTACTGGAACGCGGCATATGCGCGGTGATGTTTAGAACAGAATTTCCCACAGTTGTTTTTCTCTGACCCGAGTAACTATATTGTAGTACTGTGAGAACATTGCCTGTAAACAAGAGCAAGGTAATAACCAGTTATGCAATGTGCACGAACTAAACCGCACACGGCATACAGCTCGATTCTATTAAGGCCATTTGGCACACAATTTACCATTAGCTACATAGACAATATTGAGTTTCTCCAGTTTATTTTGTTGAAAATCCTACATGTCTGATAAAATTACAGCATATATCACTCATGAGAACAGTCCATAAAGGTTAATTCTGATTGAACAAATTTGTTTTCAATTTACTATTTTATTAGTAATATACAATGATATTATATGTTTATACATTTTTAACGATTATATTTTTCCTTTGTCTCAAATTCTTGCGGTAACGACAAATGCGCTTGAACTACGTCTTACACCAGAAGAATTAAAAAGTACTAAAAAGTCTAAAAATAGATTAATAATATTTGATTCCAGCCCTTAGGTCATCTGTAAAGTACACATTTAATGTAATGGTTTCAAACAGCTCGCTACAGGATTTATCCCGCCCTCTCTACCTGTAAACACCCGCGAGCCCTGGCATTTCATCGCAACTGTTAAGCCCTTAAGGCGCTGTGAGTAGACAAACCGCTATTTTTAAAAATGTATTTTAAGCCATGTGTAGAAGACAGAGCTTTGGTTTTTTCAGTTTTAGTATCTTTGGTTCAACATAAAGGAACAGTCAGGATTCAAAATCCGGTTAACTAAAATTTTCTCGATAGTTTTAATTTTTGAAAAATATGCTTTTCAAAAATTAAAACACGTATATCTTACAAAATAATATCAACATTCATATGAAGCTTACTTTGTTTGATAGATAATGGCATTATCTAGGAACAATCAAGATTATTTTTTCAATATTCATTTCTGTTGATTTTATATGAATTTATTTCGTTAATATCTTAGTGCCGCGCGGGATCACGTGATCTCAGCTGGCTTATCCGCGCTGCTCTCCACCCGCGCATTCCTCCCGTGACCACTGTCAACGTCGGACCTGTGCTTGCATCGCTCTGCCTCCTAATATTATTTTAACATCTGAATACAAGGGGCTCTAACATATCTGTCCAAAGAAAGAGCGCTCATGTAGTATAGATAGCTCCTGTTGTATCCCTATAGAGAGAACATTTACTATGTACCTTGCTTACGCCTGATAGAACACACAATCGAGCAATCGTTAGCCGAGTAGCGCCTGATTGCTTGTGTGAGCAACAATATGATACATTTATAAAATAGATACAATAATTAATATATGAATATTTACCTACGTTTTGTACGAAGGTGTATGATACAACTTTTTATTATATTGATTAGCCTGTTGTGAATAGTGCTCATCGGTGACCATATTTTTATACTTTATAATCTAGCGTTTGACAAAGTTATCTCACTTGGACAGTGACGATGTGATCGAATGTATAATCACGTTAGACCAAAAATGTTTACTGACCCTCAAGGCCTGCTGCATGAACACACTGTGCGTTTGTTGAGAGTTCTTCGAACTTGTGGGTGAAAGCGAGCCAGACAGGCACTTGAAAGTACCTTACCACCATCCTGGAAATTTGATGTCGGTGTTGCCTTCACAAAAGCCATTCGCGTTTTTGAGGTTCAACGTAGAGGTAGACGGTCGCCGTGGCACAGTAGTTAGTGTCTTGACATGACTTCTGTGTCTCCGGGACCCTGGGTTCGAATCCCGGCAGGGGCAAACATTTGTGCGATGAGTGTAGATGTTTGTTTCGGGTCTTGGATGTTTGTGTGCTGTGATTATGTGTGGCCATGCCTCCCGCGATACAGGGAATCCTAGTGCGGGGGTCTGAATGTGATAAAAAAAAAACCAGCGTCCGTCAGTTTGACAGCCGATGCTCCCACCGGCTAGGCTTGTCATTTAGTTGGCGTACTGAAAAGTAGTCATTTGAATAATCAAAAGGTTAAAAACTTTTGTGACAACCCGCGTGAAATACGTGGATAAATCACAAACTTGCGACAAAATAACAACTGAAGTTGATATAATCGAGGGTGGTAGATATTTTAAATTTTAATGTATTAGTACTGCAGTGTGTAGTAACATGTATTCTCTAGTCCCCACTCGTTACTCGTCATTCTTTTTCACTTTCTCTCTAAATATTTAAAAAAAGGGACTGGTAGTTCTCAATTCAGCTGTATCTTTTCCTTTTTTTTTGTTTGTTATATGTGATGAGCATTGATGTTTGTCCCGGGTCTTGTCGCCAAAGACACAGCGTGTGCAGGTCGCATTCCTTGATATCCATTGAGCATCTAGGTCTAGTTTGATTACACTAAAGACCACATCGTCACTGACCATCGGGTCAGATAACATAGTTGTCAAGCGCATCTATAAACTATCGAGCATCAATGCAATTTATTAATCAATCAAAAACACTTTATTGAACACAAAAAAAGAAAACAAAATGAAATCGTAAATATAAAAACACTGGTGGAAGAATTGGTGTCCTTACCGCTTTGAGCAAATTTATTGTAATTCGCAAAGCTTATTTCGAAACCTATAAATACCTCACATGGAAACACCGCTCTTTTTGAGTTTGAATACCTACATGTGAACGCTAATTAAAAATAGTATTGCTTTAATTATATTTTATTATGATAGTATTAGGCTTACGTAACGAACAACTGGACTAGATACAACTACAGCCAACCGCACACCCAAACAGTCACTTTTGTAGTTGCTTATACGATAACTTTGTTTGACTCTTACGTTGACAAATAATAAATAAACCTGTAACCCTGATTAATGACATTATGACTATGATGTAAAACTCGTAGGTAAAAACGGCAGAGTCGCGTTTAGTTGATGAGGGCCATGCAATGATATTATATGTTTATATGAGGTATAGTAAAACATCATTGGGGCCATGCGTACCGGCAATATCGCAACTTTTGAGTTTTCGGCCACATAAATATTTCACTCATTTCATCATCATCATCATCATCTCAGCCATAAATGTCCACTGCTGCTTATTTGGTGAAATAAAATCTCTGTCACTTGGTCATTTTTGATTCGATGAATAAATTGAAAACACAGTAGGTATTTATTGTTTTTTTATCCGACTGCGTTTATAGCCATAAATCTGCATACGTAACTAAAACGTAAGTAATCGTCATTAGAGCCCACTTTTCAATATTGTGACGGCCATATCATCGTCATAGAAAACAAATAAACGTCACGTCAAATAATCAGTCAGTCCGAAGCAACGAATTAAGAAATTCGAAGGTTCGGCTAATAGGTTCGTGGCGTAGCGGGCAGAGCTCTGCTTGTAATACCGCTGGCCCCGAGTTCTATCCCCAATACCTCCGAAGTACTTTTTGAACGTTTTGGGGTTCGGTGGAATCCCGTACCCACTTCCGTAACAATACCATACACATGCATACGAATGTGTCATGTCATAAATAAACGTATTTTTCTTTCTTTCTAATAGTAAACGAACAAATAATAATTAAAATAGACCGAAAAATGGAACCGATATGATAGTTCAAAAGTAACTGATATCAAAATATTGTGCTCATGGTACCGACTTCGACAAGTTATTTCATACTTTTGAGTGTTGAAGTCGGTTCCATTATTTGGTACAAACCTTTTTTTCACTCTTTTTCTTGACCTTTGTTACTCATGGGATCAATTGTTATTGTGGTGTAGGTATGGTCACCGATGTTTTCACACACTAGGTACTATAATATCGTCTAGGTATAAGCACGCATTTTTCAGTTTTTGGAGTGTACCTAACTCAAAGAGTGCTTGTCCGATTTTGATGAAATTTAAATGGGACCACACGGGAAGCACCAGCTTTCAAATAAAAAAAACCATAAATTTTTTTTTACCAAAAAATGGAACCGACTTCAACACTCAAAAGTATGATATAACTTGTTGAAGTCGGTACCATGATAGTTCAAAAGTAACTGATATCAAAATATTGTGCTCATGGTACCGACTTCGACAAGTTATTTATTTATTTGAACCCCAACATAATGTACACTGATACAAGAAACTAAAATAATGCTATAGTAAAACAAATGCTAAGTGTCACTATAATTATAGGGGAAGACAGCTTGCGTAGAAAAGTGAGCGAGCAGTATCTAGCCTACTATTGATGGCCACTGCCACAATGTGGAGTAACATTTAAAAGGATGGCCATCAATTTACAATACAAAAAGAATAAAATTTATATTATTACAATATTTGAAAAGCAGTAGTTAAAGGTACAAAAAAAAAATCAGGATTGTTGGATCGCTCATTTAAATTTGCCAAAAGATTCAGTAAATAAGTCCATATTTATATATCCATTATTTCATACTTTTGAGTGTTGAAGTCGGTTCCATTATTTAGTAAAAAAATTTTTTCATGGGATCAATTGTCATAGTTTTGTAGGTATGTTCACCAATGTCTTCACCTGCTACTATAATATCGTGTAGGTATAAGCTCGCATTTTTCAGTTTTGACTTGTAACTCAAAAAGTACTCGCCCGATTTTGAGGAAATTTAAATGAGACCGGGAAGCATGAGATTTCAAATAAAAAAAAAAACGATCTAAATCGGTTCACTCTGTCGGAAGTTATGCGGTAACAAACACAAAAAAATTTTTAAAAAAAAACATTGGGGTCGAATTGAGAACCTGCTCCTTTTTTTGAAGTCGGTTAAAAATTGGTTCACCCAGTCGGAAGTTATGCGGTAACAAACACAAATAAATAAAATAAAAAACATACGGGTCGTTTTGAGAACCTCTTTTTTTTGAAGTCGGTTAAAAATCGGTTCACCCTGTCGGAAGATATGCGGTAACAAACACAAATAAAAAAAAAAAACATACGGGTCGAATTGAGAACCTGCTCCTTTTTTTGAAGTCGGTTAAAAATCGGTTCACCCAGTCGGAAGTTATGCGGTAACAAACACAAATAAAAAAAAAAAATACGGGTCGAATTGAGAACCTGCTCCTTTTTTTGAAGTCGGTTAAAAATCCGTTCATCCAGTCGGAAGTTATGCGGTAACAAACACAAATAAAAAAAAATAAAAAACATACGGGTCGTTTTGAGAACCTCCTTTTTTTGAAGTCGGTTAAAAATCGGTTCACCCAGTCGGAAGTTATGCGGTAACAAACACAAATAAAAAAAAATAAAAAAACATTCGGGTCGAATTGCGAACCTCCTCCTTTTTTTGAAGTTGGTTAAAAATCAGCCCATTGCGAGTCTAACTAGCGCTACGAATTTTGAACAGAGGGCCAAACGCATTGCTACATAGCTCTTTCTCGAGCCGATGAAATTTCGTTCTCGTTGTTCATATGATTAAATCCAATGACTATGAAACCTGTTGGCTAACGGTACACCTTGCGAAAACGTGTCGTGCAAATCGAGAACGCTGCGCTACGATGTCTTTCGCCCCATCCTGTTCTGGTATGCGTAATTTTATATCGCTCTATCTCGTTTCCTCACCCTATTTTAACGCTTGTAGAATGTTACTTTGTCTACGGGGGCAAAAATTCGACGGCTCGGTTATTAGCTCGGTGGCGTATCGCGGAGAGCTCGGACTGCAATTCTGCCGGCCACGAGTTCAATCCCCAATATCGCCGAATTACTTTTTAAGCGTTTTGGGTTCGGTGGAAGGTTCTGAATACAGAAAGAACATTATTCGCGAATGGAAGAGTATAGCAAATTCTAGATAAGAGAGATCCTCGATCCACGGAACTCTCTCGAACTCTGTAGGTACGTGGTAAGTCGAGTGAATAAATCGTCACTTTCGTTGCAAGTGTTGTTTCCTTCCAATCCCGTACCCACTTCCGTAGGTACCAATACTAAATATACCTTCTTATCGTTCAAAGCATATGGCGTGTAGCACTGCAACTGTTTGTTGCAGTTTCGTTTTTATCAATGAACGCATAGATTATGCACATGATGATGAATGTAACGATTTTCTAGATATCGAAAGTTGTTACCTACTTTGCGGACTCAAGCAGTTATTTTGAACAATTATTACTTTTTGCTATATATATATATATATATAGCAAAAAGTAGTTATATATTATATATGTTGAATATGTATGTTAATAAATATATAATATACGTAAATAAATCCTACTAATATAAATGCGAAAGTTTGTGAGTATGAATGTATGGATAAATGGATGTTTGTTCCTCTTTCACGCAAAGACTACTGAACGGATTTTGATGAACTTTGGAACATAGATAGTTTATACCCTGGATTCACAAAAAGGTTTATTGACGTGATAACGTTTTATAAATTGATGGATTATACCAGCAACACTCATGAAAAATAGTAACGTTCCGCGTAACGTTCCACCTGAGTTTTGTATTACATAAAATAATCAAAGTCAAAGTCAAAGTCAAGGTTAAAGTCAAAGTCAAAGTCAAAGTCAAAGTCAGGCAAAGTCAAAGTCAAAGTCATAAATGATTATGACGTTATCACGTAAATCTATCGTCCGTAAACCGACTTTACAGACAACCAATTTTTTTTATCATCATCATCATCATCATAGTCTTTCATCACCGGACCAAAAAACGGATTTGGGTGAAATTGTGTAAGTAGATACTTCAGGTCCGGGTGTGACACATATGCTACTTTCATCATCATCATCGTTATCATTCATCGCCACGACGGATTTGTATGAAATTTGAAACGCAAATAGCCTTTACCCTGGATTAACACATAGGCTTATTTTTATCATCACCATCATCACCGTTGTTATCACCAGGCGGGTAAAACGGATTTGGGTGAAATTTTGTAAGTATTTATGGCTCATCGGCTATAGAGGGCTATTCTATGGACTCAATAAACTGAATGTAATATATATGTCAATAAAAATATTTTGTATTTTTATTCTCGGGGCTTATTCACGAGACCAAATCATAAATGAGGAGATCCCTAGAAGAACTGAAGTCACCGACATAGCCCAGTGGATCAGCAAGTTGAAGTGGCAGTGGGCAGGCAAATATCTCTAATAACCGATGGCCGCTGGGGTCGAAAGGTTCTCGAGTGGAGACCACGAATAGGCAAGTGCAGCATTGGATATCCACCACAAGGTGGACAGGCGACATGACCAAGATCGCAGAAAGGGGGCTGGATGCATGCCGCTTTCCACCGGTCCCTGTGGCGATCTATTATATATTTACGTATATTATCTATTATGGCTGATTGACGGTTACCGTGGCTCAGTGGTCAGTGATATGACTTCTGTGCTTTCGGGAACCTGGGTTCGAATCCTGGCAGGGGCAAACATTTGTGTGATGAGTGTACGTGTTTGTTTCGGGTCTCGAATGTTTGTGTGTCTATGCCTCCCGCGACACAGGAAATTCTAGTGCGGGGATTTGAGTATGATTAGAAGAAAAAATAATTATGATGATAATGACATAAAACGAGATAGTGTTTAAACGCTAGATCTATATACCACCATGGGATTTGAACCACGGAACTGCTAGTCTAGTCTGTGACGTCTTCTCCTCAACCTATAGTAGAATATTACGTTAAAATTTAGAAAGACTTATGAAAAACAATATTTTATGGTATAGAAGATATGATTTTATTGTGTACATTGTGAACTTATTTAGGTATATTTTGGTTCGATAAACCTTACTTACGCAACACATGTACAGTACTAGTATGTATTAAATTAGAGTAATACAAAGTACTAGTGTTCTTTCTTTCTTCGATAATGTTCCGTTTAGACATTAACTTAGTTACAGTCAAATGGTCCTTTTGAAGAAGTAAAATCGGGATACATATTAGGCCATACAAGAAGCCACGAGGGGATCAGCTAGTCTAAACAGACTATGTTTAAAGCCACTCAGATGTTCATTAGCGCCTACCAAAATATGTGGAGCTATATTTTGACAACAGCTTCTTACCAGGCGTTAAATATTACTCTCTCTTGGAGCCGTGCGTGCGTACGGCGCGGGGCCGGCGGCTCGGGGCGCTTCGGTGCGCCGCTTCCGCTACTGTCCTGCTCTAACGCGCGTAAAATACCTAAACATTTGGTAAAAGCACGCCTTAATAGAGAAAATTGAGTAATTACGGTTGCCTTCGAAATTTACTGAAGTACACCGAAGTCGACGAGTTCACCGAAATTAGACAGGGACGGAAATGAGGGCGGTGGGAAATTCACAGTTTATTTAGGAAAGTATGACCGAGGCCTCCAGCGAGGTCACACCACTCACACTCTGCCGGGTGATGGAATGTTTCACACAGACAATATGTTTTAAAAATTAGCTAATATTATATATTAAGTCGTTATGGCCTTAATTAATTACACGGTTGTTTCACAGACCTAGTGTTATTCAAGGTTTGTTTTAATTCATTGAAACTGATTAATAATATTGAGAGATTGACAGAAGAATCGCCAACATGTGGAAAAGATGCCCTTAGCAAAATTATGAAAAATAAATACATTAGCCGCTTCCAACAGGTCCTTGTGGAAATCAATGGGGGGGGCCTATGTCCAGCAGTGGACGTCCTATGGCTGAGATGATGATGATGATGATGATGATGATAATGATGATGAAATACATTAGATTATATTATTACATGTTAAAGATAAAAGGCGGCAGAATCGGCCGAAAAGGCAAAAGTAGCTAAATACTGCGGTCTCGGCGCGGAATACAATTTTGTTCCTTTCGGCGTTCGGAGACCCTTGGCCCGTGGGGTCCTAGCGCGCTCAGCTTCTTCAAGGAAATTTCCAAGAGGCTGGTTGACGTCTCAGGAGAGCTGGCAGCTTCCTCGCTCAACGTATTAGCCTAGCAGTACAAAGAGGGAACGCTGCCAGCGTCTTAGGCACAATGCCGCAGGGGCCCGATTTAGATGTTATTTAGTTATTATTAAATTTTTAAGGTTTTTATTTTAAGTTACATTATTTTATTGCTATATGTACGTTATTTGTTATTATGTGTTTCTAATATATGTCTAATTAGAAAGGATGTAGTAGCTTTTGCGATATAATACATAGTGTTACGAAAAAAAAAAGATAAAAGAATAGTTTATAACATGTGCATTTTGGCATAGAAACTAGTTAGCTAACAAAATCAATGTATTCCAAAAGGGAATAGAGAGAAGTGTAATTGGAGTAAGAAGAAAAGATAAAGAGATTGAAAAAAATTAAAAATGTAACTAAATTTAAAGACGTCAGGAAAAGGCTTGATGTGGGCCGATTCCAACCGATCTTTGTGCACATCAATGGGGGATGTATATGTGCAGCAGTGGACATCTTATGAATGACATGATGATAATAAACTACGTACATTTTAAGTTTTACCTTATGTGTAGTGTTCTTGTATGGCATAATCCGCCCATTGCGTTCCCACTGCTGGGACGTGGACTTTTCTCACAAGGAGAGGTGTTTATCATGATCCAACGCACTGACCAATACGGGTTAGTAGAAAGGCTAATCAAACAATAGAGCCGTCGTGCCTTACGAACCACGAAAGCGCTCAAATAAAAATGCTAGCGGTCACCCATCCAAGTTATCATCATGTGTCTACGTATTCAAAACTCTTAGAAAATGTAAGGCTTACGGATTCACTGCATTATATAACATGCAAAATGGACAATACTGAAATATAACAATAAGGTAGGTAACCAAAAAATATACTTTCATGACACTTATTCCCTGGAAGTTAGGGCGGCATTTAGTGTGGGACGCTACGTGCGTTGACACTTTGGCGCCGTCACATCTTCCTGAGACACATGTTAGGCGGTGCGGCTTATTCGGCGGAGCAATTGAAACGGCGAAAATATGCTAACCTAGGTAGTGGTTACATATTTGAACCGTTTGGGGTCGAGACATTGGGCCCGTGGGGACCTGGAGCTCATCGGATATTCCAAAATTTATCTGAGCGTTTGATCGATGCGACGCGTGACCAAAATGCTGGCACATATTTGGCTCAACGAATCAGCATTGCAATTCAGCGTGGCAATGCTGCTAGCATTCTGGGCACGCTGCCGGCCGATAGCGGGTTAGAACATAAGAGTTATCTATAGGCTACCAATAGCTAGTGGATTGCTCAAATGTTATTGTAATTAGTTATTAGTGTTTTATTTAAATAAACCCATTTGAAAAAAAATACTTTAATAATATGTATGTAATATACCGTGACAACATAATATAAATAAAAACCCTACATTACTCCATATTATATTTCACATCTCTGTTTAAATTTTTGGTTATCGATTGTTAGGACTTTAAATAATCGATAGGCAAAAAATAAAAATCATCATCAGATCATCATCATCAGATCCTCAGTATCAGAGAAGACGCCGCGGAGGAGAGTTCTACGCTCTTGTCGCCGCTCGGACCTGAACCACTGAAGATGTCGACCGCAGTGATCGACGAAACGTCTGGAACAAAAGTTTCACATAGACCACGGCCAAACAGCCCGCAAGCAATACATACAACATGCAACGCCGGCCGTGAAAGCCTTAGAGTTTACAAAAAATAAAAACCTTAGCGGTCTTGTTTTGGGCATTTTGAGATTCATGTCTGAAGCGTTAGCATTGTATATGAGTACTTTGTGATATATATAACAGTATATTCTGCTCACTACAAGCGCTTCTCATGCATATGTATTTATAATAGAAATAACTGAATGATTGTTGTTCCGCGTCCCGTAAACATTAATAATGCTACTGTCGATATTACCGCAAAACGTGGCGTCCATTGACCAATGTTAATGACCAGCTTTCGCCCACTGCAACTGCAAAATACAGTTATTTTACCGTAGTTACATACATAAATGCCGTTTACGATCTCTTGGATTGCAGAGCGATAGAATTAGATGGCATTGAATTATAACCTACCCGCTGGCCGCTGTCTAGGTGGTAAAGCAGAATCTTGGCAGGCAATTGAGGGTACTCGGAAGAACTGGATTTACATACCTGCAATAGAAAAAAAATATGTCATGAAAATATTCTATCTATATAATAGATAATATATTAATCGTTTATATTGGGTCCGAAAGGTTCTCGAGTGGAGACCACGGACTGGCAAGCGCAGCATAGGACGGCCACCGACCAGGTGGACAGACGACCTAAAATCGCAGGCAAGGGCTGGAAGCGGGCCGCGTCCAACCGGTCCTTGTGGAAATCAATGATGGCTGAGATGATGATGATGATGAAATCGTTTGTTACTAGGAGAATGATGAATAATATGATCGATTGAAGGGAGAAATGATTGAGCGATGGCCGATGGATATTAAGGCCGATTATGAACGAGAAGGATGTGAATGATGTGTTGACGGCTGATAGAGTGGAGTGGAAGAAATACACGTACCACACGTGATAGATCAAGGGCATAGAGGGTCGGTCTCCGATCAATGATCAAACGAGTAAATCGCGAGTGAATAGGTACCTTCTAGGTTTGCGTGCTAAGTCCTAGACAACGTCATCACTTAACATCAGGTGAGACAGTTGTCAAACGCAAACTTATAATATGTAAAAAAAAAACCTACATCAATCTCGAGTTTTCTTTAATCGGCACATTTTTTTCGCCTCATCCACGCTCACCAGACGTTGGTTTAAAGAACTCTTGACCTGCCCTTTCTCAAAATTTCCTCAATCTTATATCGGAACGTCCGACTAGACCGTACTCTTCTAACACTACTATTCGCTTCACCCATTTATACCTACTTAGTCAATCTCCTTTCGTTCATTCTCTCTACATTACCAAACTATCTAAGCATAGGTACTTTTCTCAATTTTCTATCACAAAGCAAAGCCAAAAGCAATTGGGAAAGTTCCAGCCAATATAAATAGTTTCCCCGTAACAAATACACTAACGATCCTATTTTGGAAATGTATTCAATTATAATTAACCTTCATCGATTTTCTACTTCAACTAACATTCCACAATTACCTACTGTGTATTGGACACTCTCAAAGGGCAATTAGGCAAGGTACCTGAGCAAACTTACTTATAAGTTTCAAGGCATCAATTTTTTTAAAGTTTATCACATCCTAAGCCCCCGCACTAGGAGTCCCTGTGTAGCGGGAGGCATGCACACCCACAATCACAGCACACAAACATCCAAGACACAAAACAAAACACCTACAGTCATCGCATAAAATTTGCCCTGCCGAGATTCGAACCCAGAGCCCTTGAAACCCAGAATTCATGTCATTGAACACTGAGCCACGGCGACCGTCGTTATACTTATATATTTAACTAGCTACGCCCTGCGGTTGTACCCGTGGCGATGTCTCCTAAAATTGCAAATACAGCCCCCACAGATAAAAATTAATGAAAATGGGCTACAAAATAACGGTGAAGATGAAAATAAGCCTATGTGTTAATCCAGGGTATTATAGCCAGCTATCTCCATACCCAATTTCATTGAAATCGGTATAGGCGTTTGAGCGTGAAAAGATAACAAATATACACACAAACTTTCGCATTTAAAATATTAGTAGGATTTTTTTTTTTTTAATTTGTCGGTGGACACATTATCATACGGATAACGGGGAATCAGGTTTCGACTCCGAGAGGAAGCCTGAGAAACGGCTACCAAGGCGCGCAAATTAACCACTCTCGGCACGAGGAGGTAGTGACGAAAAATAACGATACCCTCACGAGAGGCCTCGTTATTTCATTTCATTTATCAACATTCACACAAGGTCTTCAGGTCCCAAACTAGGCAGAGCCTGTACTATGGTAACCTGATGACTGATATATATACTTATACACTCAGACACAGGTCAAACAGACATGTTCATACACACAAATGTTTGACCTGTCCGGGAATCGAACCCGGGACTAGTGGCTCAGAAGGCAGAGTGCTACCAACTGCGCCAACCGGCGTTATGAGAATGTATATGAGACAATTCAAAATCTAATATTTAACATGATTTATAGATCCTACTACCTTTTGCTAGCGGTCAATATTGTCGGAAAACACGTAAGAAAACATTAATGTCAGTAATGCCCACACGCACTTTGACGGTCGCCGTGGCGCAGTGGTCAGTGACATTGACTTCTGTGTCGTCGGGAACCTGGGTTCGAATCCCGGCAGGGACAAAAATTTTTGTGCGATGAGTGTAGATGTTTTCCCGGGTCTTGGTCTGTTTGTGTGCTGTGATTGTGTGTGTCCATGCCTCCCGCGATACAGGGAATCCTAGTGCGGGGGTCTGTGTGTATTAAAAAAAAACTTAAATAAGTATACTAAGAAAGCTTAAAATAAACATAATTTATAATCAAAATGCCGCTATGAAGAGGGCTAAGCTCAGGGTTTCTCGACGCGATCGAATCAGAAAAGACAAGTTACCTACAAAGCCTAGCCGATTAGCAAGTGGAAGTTGCAGTGGGCAGGACACATAGCACGACGAACTGATGGCCGCTGGGGTCGAAAGGTTCTTGAATGGAGATCACGGACTGGCAAGCGCAGCATAGAACGGCCACCAACAAGGTGCACACAACAGCCAGACGGCACTTTCCTGACTAAGATCGCAGGAAAGTGCTGGATGCGGGCCGCTTCCAACCGATCCTTATGTAAATCAATGGAAGAGGCCCATAATATCCAGCAGTGGACGTCCTATGGCTGAGATGATGATGATGGTAATGATAATCAAAATTCATAAATATGAATGGAACATGTGGAACTGATATGAGAGTATTTACTTATGACAAAAAGCAGAACTATGTTTTAGCAAGCCAATTATAACAACACCTTAAATATTAATCTTGTTTTGGTATGAAAGGTGTCGATGGTTAAAAGCATATCTTGGTTAGGTCTCGTGGAATCCTTAACAATGCTCGATCCAATAACTTTAACAGTTGGGCAACCAGCCCGTCTAATGACTGCTCAACCTACTTATTTCTTGTTATCTTATCTCTTTTTTTCTTGTATTAATTTGGACAGTTTGAAGATGCATACAGTTATCATTTACATTTTGAGTAGTACCTAACTATATATATACTAGTAATTAATGAAGTGTTAATTTCCGTATTAATCATGTGTATGAGAATATACAATAATTCTATATTTTTAATATATTTTAGCAGCTGGCTTCCAATTCCCGATAGTAATTTATAATAGATTAGACTGGCCGGTTGGCGCAGTTGGTAGCGCTCTGCCTTCTGAGCCGCTGGTCCCGGGTTCGATTCCCGGACAGGTCAGACATTTGTGTGTATGAACATGTCCGTTTGACCTGTGTCTGGGTGTGTATGTATATAAGTATATATATCAGTCATCAGGTTACCATAGGACAGGCTCTGCCTAGTTTGGGACCTGAAGACCTTGTGTGAATGTGAACAAAAATAATAATAATAATACAAAAAAAAAAAAATTCATTAAAAATAAATATTTATTAGATTTTATTATAAAAATTTCCAAATGTGTTGCTATATTTTCGTCGTTGCTATATTATGGCAAAAGGAACGTTCGTAGAGAAATTCGTTCGTAAAAAAGATAAATAACAGGGTAGCAGGTCGCGCGGGTGAATTCGTGGAGCGCAGCTAGTTAAAAATAAATAAAAAGATGAGGAGCAACTATACTTAAAGCTAATTGGGAACATCGGTCGTGCACAAAGTACAAAGAAGAACTGGTAGGAAACCGCAGCATCGTGTATAGTTTGTGGGAAACCGATTACAGCCGAAACACGACGTTTGAAAATAGAACCATTGTAATTACAAGTTTCAACCTTAATCATCATAAATTGTTTTATCCCACACATATCCGTAAGTAATGGAAAAGTCAACCATGTAAAAACAACAATTTTTATTCCGTTTACTGTTACATAATCATTTGTTGCTCGGAGGGTATCATTAATCTTGACCGTTTTTGCTTTCTCGCCGAGCGTAAATCATATTCGTTTTGTTTCAATAACATATACATTCACATAGTACAGGCGTAGGTATATACATTGCGCCATTTCTTCGAGCCATACCCTGTGATTGAACTCTAGAAACTGTCAATGCATTTACAATGCATTTCACGTACGGGCAATAGTTTACTAATTACGCTATTCTAAGCATTATTGCTAACACATATTGCTGATATTGCTTTGACGCTATTACAGGATATAATGTACGTCTCGGGATATAGAATGTCTTCCTTCACTTTACACGGAGTTCCTTGCGAGCATCCGGCTTTTGTACATGAACGCGCGCCGCGTCGATGACATCACCCGAAGCTTCTAAAAGCACTTTGTTTTCGAACGAATAATTTGATTCCCCGTTTGAACTTTAACATTTTTACCAGAAATCCTTGACAGATAGGTAAAGGTGAGCTCGAGGTGAATGCATCATCAAATGCTAGTGTGTGTACTTCAGCACGATAGTCGCGATAGTTCTAAATATTGCAAGACACAAACGTTAGTACATATTATCGCCATATTGCTAATTAGGTTCCGACATCCACAAGGTAATTTTAAAGTTCGTCTTTACTATTTACCACAAACACTAGGTACGTATAATTTGTGCAACTTTGTTTGGTTTGTCTGCATTTTAAATTAAAAACTATAATACCATTTTTCGACATCCAAAAATTGGAGAAATACCTCAATTACTACCCAGGTGCAGGTTTGACATATCGCACTTGCGATCGCGAACACCATTCGAAAAGTAACTACTGTCAAAAACGTGAGTGTTCGCCGGTTTACCATTTAAGTAATTTATTTTCTATTGAATTACATAATTACAAGACTGCATCACCTGTGTCTGGATGTGTATGTACATAAATATATACATATATCAGTCATCAGGTAACCATAGCACAGGCTCTGCCTAATTTGGGACCTGAAGACCTTGTGTGAATGTGAAGAAGAAAATGGCATTGAATCAATAGATTGGATAAACTGTACTCTTAGTGTCTCACATTTACTATTTCTACATATTTGTGATGTATTAATTAATAATTGAGGGTAGTTTTATGTAGGTATGCTTCTAGAAAATAAACAAACAAAAGATCGTCAGTCTGTGAAGCTGATTGAATCGCAAAGCTGTGTTTTACTTATCTCTCCGTATATATGAATAGTATTCGGTAGTTTTCTCAGACTCAACATTGGCGACGAGTTGTTAACGTTATCTACGTGTGTACACTCACTGTAAAAAGAGTAAGGTGAAAAATAACAATGTCTGGTAGTGTCGGTAAAATGGGTTCGTTCGATCTCACGATGGACAATTGGGAATCACATGTGGATCGGTTAGAACAGTATTTTATCGTAAACGATGTTAAACCGACGTTGAAAGTGGCTACATTGATAACCGTCATCGGTAATGAAGCGTACGAGCTGTTGGTCACATTATGTACGCCGGAAAAACCATCTACGAAATCCTTTGAAGACCTAGTCGCTGTCATGAGAAGTCACCTCCAACCAGGTCGGAGTCTGTTAGCTGAACGATTTAAATTTCGACAACGTTTACAAAAGAACGAAGAGAACATCGCGGATTATGCAGCCGAGTTGAAGAAATTGTCGAAACATTGCAAATTTACGGCGGATACCCTAAAAGAGAATTTACGTGACCAGTTTGTTTGTGGTTTAACCAGTGAGCACATCAGGCAACGGCTGTTCGTCGAAGATGACATAACATTCGACAAAGCCTTCAAGTTGGCGAGTTCTATGGAGGCAGCTGAGGTAAATGCAGCTTTGGTGGAAGACTGTGCCCGCGGACAGGGTGACAGTACATCATTGCAAGCCGGCGTCAATCAGCTGATGATTCCGGGTACTAAGCAGCAGGGTGGACAACGAGCTACGGCAATCAATCAAACCTATTTTTCTGGCGTGCATAGGCAGCAGAGCGGAATGGTGGGTGCTGGCGCCGTCGGTCCAGGTGGTACGAGCGGAGCGGGTCGAAGGAAGCGGCAAGATACAAATCGAAGTTTTACAACAAAAGGAGAGAGGGATATGGAATGTAAAGTGTGTGGAAGTGGCCATGATAGTAAGATCTGTAAATACAAGTTATACGTGTGTAGAATATGTAACAGAGAAGGGCATTTAAAAAGAATGTGTCCTAAAATAAAAGACAGTGCGTCATTTCACAACGTAGTCGAATGTAAGAATTCGTACATGGACCATTCGAGCAGCGAAAGTGATGAGGTAAATAATTTTTCTATAGACGCTAGTAATGTGAAGCTATTAGGACCATACATACTGAATGTTTGTGTTGATAACATTCCACTTGATATGGAAATTGATACCGGTAGTGCAATTTCATGTATTAGCTACGACTGTTATAAACAAAAGTTTGCCAACTGTCAAATTGTTAAAAGTGATTTAGTATTACGTTATTATACAGGCGAAATTGTGGTACCTAAGGGTAAAATTAAACCGTTAGTAAAATACCAAAATGTCAGTAAACACTTAGATTTGTATATTATAGATAGTGCAAAAACTAGTTTGATGGGCCGGCAATGGTTACACGAGTTACGTATCAACTTATCAGTGGCGGGTTGTTTTCATGTCAAGAGTCCGAGTGTAATATTTAATATTGATGAATTCAGTTCCAGATACTGTAAAGTGTTCGAGGATGGCTTGGGGAGGTTCACCGGTGGGAAAGTTGGTTTTCGTCTACGTGACGGCGCGAAACCCGTGTTTTTACGAGCGCGGCCGGTGCCGTACGCTATGCGCGAGCCGGTAGGTCGGGCGCTTGACCAGCTGGTCGTCGACGGCGTATTGACGCCCGTCGCCTCGTCCGACTGGGCCACCCCTATTGTACCGGTGATGAAAAAGGACGGAACCATTCGGGTATGTGCCGACTATAAATTAACATTGAATAAAGTTCTCGAAGTGGACCGTTTTCCTTTGCCAAGAGTAGACGATCTGTTAGCTAAGCTGCATGGGGGGGAGAAATTTACGAAGTTAGATTTGTCCCAAGCCTACGCTCAATTTGAGCTGGATGAGTCCAAGAAATGTACAGTTATCAACACGAGTAAAGGGTTGTATATGTATAACCGTTTGATATATGGGTTAGCTTCAAGTCCAGGAATATTTCAGAGGAAATTAGAGGAGATGTTCGCTGACATACCTAGAGTAGGGATATTTCTTGATGATCTGATTATTACAGGGGTGGACGATAAAAGCCACCTAGCAACCCTACACACAGTTTTTGACCGTCTTATGAAATATGGTTTAAAGATAAAACCAGAAAAATGCCGTTTTTTCTCAGACTCAGTGACTTATTTGGGATTTGTTATTAATAAACAAGGTGTTCACACTTGCCCTGATAAAATAAAGGCGATAAAGGAAGTAAAAACGCCAAGTAATGTGTCAGAATTACGATCATTCCTAGGTCTAGTTATGTACTACGCAAGATTCGTGCCCGACATAAGTACTGTCTTATCTCCATTGTATAATTTGTTAAAAAAAGATGTGAAATTTGAATGGCAGGAGAAACACGGGCAAGCTTTTGATAAAATTAAAAATCTACTGACATCCAGTAAAATACTAGCGCATTACTCAGCCGAAATGCCGCTAGTACTGACGACAGATGCCAGTAGCGTAGGGGTGGGCGCGGTCATCTCGCACGTCACGCCGGACGGAGGCGAGCGTCCTATTGCATACGCGTCGCGAGTTCTTACTTCCGCCGAGAAGGGTTACTCTCAGATCGAAAAGGAAGCTCTGGCGATTATCTATGGTGTTAGAAAATTCCACCAATATTTGTACGGTCGTCAATTTAGACTAAGAACCGACCATAAGCCGTTAGTCACTATTTTTGGAAATAAATCCGGTATTCCAGTGATGGCTGCCAGTCGGATGCAACGATGGGCTGTCATATTATCCGGATACTCATATGAAATAGAATTCGTAAGAAGTGATAAAAATGCAGCAGATGCGTTGTCCCGCCTACCCATCGGCATAGAGAAACCGGGGAAAACTGATGTAACATATCTAAATTTTATACAAAATCACTTACCGATCACTTGTGAAACCGTCCGAGAACATACGTCTAAAGATGATTTACTTAGGAAAGTATTAATATGCCTAAAATCGAGCTGGCCTAGTTGTTGTAAAGATAGAGATTTATTACCATATTTTAATAAACGCAACGAGTTATACTTAGATAAAGATTGTATCGTGTGGGGATATCGTATTGTTATACCGAACGCTTTAAGAAAAGATATATTAAATGAATTACACACCGGTCACTTAGGCATCGTGAAAATGAAAAGCTTAGCAAGAAGTGTAGTATGGTGGCCAGGTATAGACACAGACATCGAGAGTGAATGTCGTGAGTGCGGGACCTGTGCGGCTGAGAGTTCGGCGCCACCTCGCGCGCCACCCACACCGTGGCCATATATACCAGAGCCGTGGTCTCGCCTGCATGTTGATTTCTTAGGTCCAATTCATGGCAAAACGTTCCTCATATTAATTGATTCTACAACTAAGTGGATAGAGGCTTTCCAAATGCAGGGAACGACTGCCGGTGCAGTTATAAAAGTATTGAGAGAAACCTTTGCCCGATTTGGCCTACCGAGGGAAATCGTATCGGACAATGGACCACCCTTCTCTAGCAAGGAAATGGCTGAATTTATGAGGAATAACGGAATCAAAATGATATTTACAGCTATATATCATCCATCCTCAAACGGAGCGGCGGAAGGTGCCGTTAAATTATGTAAAAGGGCTGTAAAGAAGTCATTAAGAGATGGAAGTGACCTTGACTCTGCGCTACAGACCTATTTAATGACCTATAGAAATGTCGATCATAGCACCACTGGCAGTTCTCCGGCAATGTTATTGCAACGTAGAACGCTACGCTCTAGACTAGATTTGTTGAGAGGTGATCTTATACATCAGGTAGTGGATAGGGTGCAGGAAAGACAACAAAAACAAACGGCATACGCAGGCGGTAAGGAGCGACGAATTGAGGTAGGCGATCGTGTGTGGGCTAGGAGTTATACGGGAGGGAAGAAGTGGTTAACTGGCCAGGTAATTAATAAAAAAGGTTCTCGGCATTTAATTATTGGCAGGGAAGATGGTCCACCCATGAAAAGGCACGTAGATCAAGTTAAAAAAAGAATAGAAGGCTCTATGTGTTTCCCGTCTTCAGTCACAGATGCAATTGGGGATGACGATAACAGTCAAGGACGAGTAGACGAGCCTGGTACCACAATGGTTGCTGAAGAGGGCTCAGAGCTACAAGACGGTAACAATGCAATGTGCAATAATCCCCCGGCGGAGCTACCCAAGCGATCTCGAAGACCAGTTATAAGATATGGCTTCGAAGTTGATTAACGAAGAAGCAACTATTGATTTTTTAAAATAAATATATAGTAGAGTACATAATAAGAAATATTAACTTTATGTCATATATTAGATTAATAAGTAAATGATTTCATTTAAGTAGGTAGGTAGGTAAAATATTTGGTAAATAGGGGTGGAGGTGTGATGTATTAATTAATAATTGAGGGTAGTTTTATGTAGGTATGCTTCTAGAAAATAAACAAACAAAAGATCGTCAGTCTGTGAAGCTGATTGAATCGTAAAGCTGTGTTTTACTTATCTCTCCGTATATATGAATAGTATTCGGTAGTTTTCTCAGACTCAACAATATTCTTAATTATTACTCTGAGCATAGTGTGCCTAGGTGTCTATGGATAATAATAGAATAATAATATGGGACAACATTCACACAAGGTCTTCAGGTCCCAAACTAGGCAGAGCCTGTACTATGGTAACCTGATGACTGATATATATACTTAAATACATACTTATATATATACGTATATACATATACACACCCAGACACAGGTCAAACAGACATGTTCATACACACGAATGTTTGACCTGTCCGGGAATCGAACCCGGGACCAGCGGCTCAGAAGGCAGAGTGCTACCAACTGCGCCAACCGGCAAGTCAATGGTCGTCAATGTGGATGTGTCGTGAATTGACGCTCCGTCCGCACACATACGATTTCCTGAATAACTATTATCATAATGTAACAATGGCACTCATACGAACCGCCAACAATAATGAAGACAATTTGGCATACAATAACCGCGCTCAGACCAGTACCTTATCACATTATGATAGAGATTGGGCCAGTGTTTATTTGGATTCAAGTTTGAGTTTTAAGTAACTTTGTCTGTTACGTTTTCACGCCTATACTGCTGAATAAATTATGATGAATTTCGGAAAAAACAGATAAACATTTATCATTTATTCATAATTATTTAATTAAGAGTCAACGAAATTGGTAAATTCATCATTCAAAATAAAAATTATACACCTATTAAGAAAAAAAAATAATCATCAACATAAATATAAAAATGTAAGTACTAGTAAATACGGTAAGATGATGTATAGGTATACATACTGTACACGAATATACTAATATAGAGATGGGAGATGGAATGACCTTGGAAAAAGCTAAAGGACAAAGACTACTTTATGTACTAGAAAAAGTATGTCTCCATGACGTAGCGGCAAATCGTTGTTCACTCGTGTGTAATCGCAGGGCGCAGCTAGTTGCCTTTATATTCCCTACACTCAATTGCCTCTAATACACAAGCAAATATCAAATTGCAGTGAAATTCACTCCTTTAATAAAGCTGAAGACCCACTCATTGACTCACTGACATCATTGTTCTCCTAGAAGGAGTATTTTTGGGTTGAAATTATGGTGTGGACTGTATAGAGAGTGCTCACGTGACCCCCAGAAAAATCCGAAAAGTGGCATTTTTGGTTTCCTTCATGGAACAGGTGTACGGATCTCGGAAACCATAAGCGATGGGGAGTAGGTGTCAAAACTAAAAATGACTAAAACCCTGGGACCCTTTTGGAAAGTTGAAAAAAATTACCCTACCTATTAAAAAAGGAGTTCTCCCATACAAAATTAAAACGATCGCAACTCCGGAACCGTTTTAGGTAGGTATGGCGAGTTTGAACAAATGTTATAGAGGGTTTGTAGGGAAATTTGGGAATATTGTCCAAAACTTGAAATTGGTCCTTCGAACCGGATACCAAAATCCAAGTTGCTTCGATCCGGCTAAAATTTGGTATTTAGGGAGATTTGAGGTCCCTGATTCGAAATATGAAAAAAGTTTTTTGATGACGTCATTTGTTTTTTTTTTACGGGATGCGGAATTTTGGTGGCGAAACCACATTCCCTTTGCGAGGCCGTAGGCCGAGCTGCAATAGAGCGAGGCCGCAGGCCGAGCTGTGGAGGCGAGGCCGAAGGCCCCACTCCACCCTAGCGAGGCCGGAGGCCGAGCTGTAGGCCTGCGAGGCCGAAGGCCGAGCTGGCCGTCATTGGGAACAGCTTAAAAACATTCCCTTTGTAACTTGCGAGGCCGCAGGCCGAGCCTTAAACACCGCGAGGCCGAAGGCCGAGCTTCAAATCTGCGAGGCCGGAGGCCGAGCTTTCGGCCCGCGAGGCCGAAGGCCGAGCGTGGCCTCCGCGAGGCCGTAGGCCGAGCCGTGTTAGTAACTTACGAGGCCGAAGGCCGAGTTCCGAATGGGGTGTACCTCATTAACGCATCCTATGGAAGTCGCTAACGAGGCCGAAGGCCGAGTCCCGGATGGGAAGTTTTTTCCACATCTCGAGCTGGTCTCCAATGCAACTGCCCGCGTTATTTACTACAATTAGAGGTAGGGTCCCTTAACAAAAGTCGTTTAAATTCTTTGTGCGATTTTACCCCGACTAAAATTTTAATGAAAAAAATAAACTTGCATATGGTAACTCTGTTCTCACTTTGTACTAAACTTGAAGAAGCTGTCTTTACCACCGCGAGGCCGAAGGCGGAGCTTCAAACCTGCGAGGCCGAAGGCCGAGCTTCAAATCTGCGAGGCCGAAGGCCGAGCTCGAATGAGGTGTAACGCATCAACGTACCTTATGGGAGTCACTAACGAGGCCGAAGGCCGAGTTCCGGATAACGAGTATTTTCACATATCGAGCTGGTCTCCGAGGCAACTGCCCACGTTAACCACTGCACTTAGAGGTGGGATCCCTTAACAAAAGTCGTTTACAATCTTGGTCCGGTTTTACCGCGACTAAAATTTTATAAAAAAAATCAACTTGCACATGGTAACCCTGCTCACACTTTCTACTGAAATAGATGAAACTGTGAGTTATTCGATTTGCATGAGAATTTTATATCTTTTTAGCAACTGCAACGACATTTTTGTTAATAATACAAATGCACATCGATAACGCGGGCTGCTCGCAGCCCGCGCACCACCCAAATACTAGTTCACTCCTTTAATAAGATTCTAAGCCGGAGCGGTCAAAGGAAGTGGGGCTCGTACATTCAGCAGTTACGTAAATTCACCACCTACACTAAAACACATGCTAAGATCTTGATAAAGGAATACAGTCAAACCTAAGTAAGTGAGAACTGAAAAGCGAGAAAACTCTTTGATAATTTTTAACCCCAGACGCAAAAAGAGGGGTGTTATAAATTTGATGTATCTGTGTGTCTGTCTGTGGCATCGTAGCTCCCAAATGAATGGAGCTATTTGTGATCCCATTTTTTTTGTTTGAAAGCAGACATGTTCGAGATGGCCATTAGCTATAATTCATGAATATCACTTCAGACGTTTCAAGGCCATCCGTTAATTTTTGTATACTGTGCAGATCTAGTGTTTGACCACTATCTCACTTGATGGTCAGCTTTTGCTTATTTGTATCCTATTTTGTGGCGGGGGCTACTCAAATTTTATTTTTATAACTTCTACTATGTATAAGAATTAGGAGCCTCCATAAGAGTTAGTCCTGGAATGTCACATATTCATGCGTGGAACTTTATTGCCGAGACTGCTACTTATCTATAACTCTACTGGCTGACCTGGCAAACGTTGTTCTGCCGTATAAATAATCCAAATGTCAAAGAGAGACGACACTCCATTTAAATTACTTCACGTCAATGTACGACGGTTGAATTGTTTGGATATTTGGTAATACAATACGAAAATACTAAAATCACGATAAAAATTAGAATGGTGTAAATACTTGATGGCCTATTCTCAGACCTACCAGATATACACAAAAAGAATCATAAAAATCAGGCAAGCCGTTTCGGAGGAGTTCGATAACACGCACTGTGACATGAGATTTTTATTATAGTAGAATAAGCGACAGTCGAGCATGTAGTATGTACATTTACAGATACTATTATTATGTACTAGTAGCGCCCCACGGTTTCACCCGCGTGGATTAAGGTTTTCCCGCTACCTTGTTTATCCCACGAGCACTATACTTTTCCGGGATAAAAGTAGTTAATGTGTTATTTCAGGGTCTAACCTACCTCTACACTATATTTCATCGAAATCGGCCGTTTGAGCGTGAAGGAGTAACAGATTTTTCTAATTATTTGCTTGAGCTTGCGAGCAATTTTTTTCGGGATGAAAAGTAGCTTATGTGTTATTCCGGGGTTTAAACTATCTCCGTACCAAATTTCCCCGGAATCGGTGTAGCCGTTTTAGCGTGAAGACTAACAAACAACACATAAACACAAACTTTCGCCTGTATAATATTAGTGGGATTAGTGCGATGAGCCATAATGGCTATCTCTGTACATGTAATAAGCGAACTAAGCTTGAAACTCGGGTTAGTGGGAAGCCTTCATAAGCGAGAAAGAGATAGCTGGCCGTCGAACTCTCACTTATCCAGGTTCGACTGTATTCGTTGGTAACGGCCAACAATTCACAGCGGTCGACATATAGCGAGCTCGAGCAGATACTGATCAAATTTTAATTACTGGTAATACCGACAATGCACGAAGTTGTTAATTAAGGTGGTGTCGAAATAAATAGAGAGGGTGGCGCGACCTTGCGACTACCTTCCGTCTTCAATTGACAGAAACGTTATACCTACGTGTAATTGTCGAATGTTCGAAATAGACATTCGACTGACTATGATGAAAGCTTTTACTACTTTGGTAATGTAATTTCCTATCTTAATTATTCAAAGAACTATATACATATATATTTCATGATGCCACTTCGATACAAACCGACCTTGAGATGTAATAAGATAAGATTGCATTTATCTGATTTGTATTTATATGATTTTACGTGTCTTTTTACGTAGGTCAAACAGTAACGTATCGTAATGCCTTACAGATAACTATAGGCGACGGTGATCGCTGACCATCAGGCGGCCCGTCTGCTTGTTAGCCACTTATAATACATAAAATAAACAACAGAATTGTACTGTGGTGATATCGCCCGATATGTAGCTTTGAGGTTAAATTGCGCTGAAATTTACCTAATATAGTTATGGCATAAAAAAATAATTGAATAATCATACTAATATGATAAATAAACGCGAAAGTTTGTATGTGTGGATGGATGTAAGGGTGTATGGATGTTTGTTGTTACTCTTTCACACCTATTACTGGATGGATTTGGATGAAATTTGGTATGGAAATAACTTATACCCTGGAATAACACATAGGTTTATTTTCATCACCACGAGGCGAGTAAAACCGCGGGGCGCAGCTAGTTAATTATAAACAAACAATATAACTCCATTACCGTTATTAATGTGTACTAACCAGATGCTGCCACTGGATTAATATTAATTATTTTACTACTTCGTTATTACACCCAGACACGTTAAAGTGGGTAATATCCGGGAGAATTACTGACGCGCCATGTGGCCGGAAATTCTGAAGGTAGCGTAACCAAATTACTGACTTACAATTTAGCAAAGGTGTAATCTTGACTATGACAAAAAGATAATGCGACACTCCATTGAGGAAGTGAAAAAATATACAAAAAAGGTCACCTTTTCATGCAAGTTTGTCTAATGACACTGGGATGTTTGGTAGTTTACCTGCCGGCGACTGATCGCCGGCCTGCCGGTTGCGAAGATAACTTCTTCTTCTTCTTCAATGTATGGCTTTAAAATGCCATGTAGCGTTTCTTTGCCAGTGTCTTCGAGTGCTACCAACTGCGCCAACAGGCCAGTCAATATATTGTATCCAATTATATTATTTAATAATTTTATCACATACAAAATTCCTAAACTTAACAGTTGCTTAAACAGAACTGTATCTATTGCAATAATTCATTGTATTATCTTATTTAAGCGATTCTTGTATATATGTATATAGGTACCTCCAAGCTATCTCGAAAACAATTCTAACGGTTGGGATGAAACTTTGTATCCTGATACCTTATCTAAGGAAACGCGACGAAACTCGGTCGCATAATACATAAAATACCAGATTATCAACTCAGTTTTTTTCGTTGGCTGCGCTTCAAAACTTCATTATTTAGAATATCTATCTTTTTTAATTTCATAGGATTATGGTCTTCTTTCTTTTCGTTTCAGGTGGCCTCAACAGGACTCCGAACCCACGCTCTTGTATGAAAGGTCTAATGAGCGTGAATGAATCATAGCAATTGGAAGCCTGTTGTCTCTAGCTACCCCTACGGGAAAGAGGCATGTGAAAATGTGTGTTATTTAATTCGTATAAGAATTAATTATACAAACGGAAGTGGGTACTTGTATAGCCAAATAAAAGCACACGGTGAGTAGTAACTTATTTCAGTATTTACAGGTGACTATAATAATAAATAATAATAATAAACTTTTATTTCCCAAAGAGTACAGTATTTCAAGACATTTTAAGCGTTGAGACCCAAACTAGGCGAAAGCCTGTGTCTTGGCGTCCGGAGTACAATTAACTAATAGTAATCTACCGTAATTTGTATAATAAATCCTCAAAATTTTGCTTCCACTTCAGTATTTCGGCGCTAGTTGTGGCTTTGTATTTATTTGATTTCTATCCAGTTTGGATAGAATATTTAGATTATATAATAGTTAGTGTGAGCGTCAGTTGCCACGTAGTCCTTTACGGATAATACGTAAAACACATGGAAGTTTTCGTTTAGACCGACAAAGGAAAGGCGAATACCACATCAAACGTAAAATAAAACTTATTTATTAATACAAACAGAACGAACAGAAATAGAAACGATTTGTCGGTTCAAGATCGTTGTTAAAATGTCGCTAACAATAAAATGGGAAACCAATCGAGGGCCCGTTATTAAATGTCATCGCAGCGTAAAGAAATAGCTCTCGTTTGATGTACAGGTCGCCTTTGTTCCTTCTAACGAGGCGCCCAAAGACGGCGGCGCACTGCTCTGAAACGAGTGCCGCGCCGACAGTGCTCCACTAAAAGGTACAGGTTATTTTTTTCTTTTTTTTTCTAACGAACTAATGCTATTTGCGTCTACCGGCATTTACAGCTTCACCGGAGGGAGCAAAGGTACAGGTGAATTTCTTGCCTAACTTCAATAATAATATATGTTTATATGAGGTAGATGACGCACAAGCGCGCGAAAACTGAGGCAGCAAAATTAAGTCAATGGTAGTAATTTTAATTCTGACGCGTATTACAAGCGCAAGTCTAAGCATATAGCTTTCCTTTTCTATATTATTTATACCGTATTATCTGTCGCAGTAAGCATGTTTATGTCGTAAAGGAACAAAATCTGAGCACCGCGCAGTATGAATATACGTCATCTTTAGTAACATCATTGCCTAACTTGGATATTACGTAGGACTCGGACTAAGCGAAGATGTAGATATACTTTCTGTCACAGACACTATTCAATCATAAAAATGTGCATGCATTTTTTCCGATAGTTTTTTTGTATGCAGATAGGTTTAGACCCTGGAATGATTATATCCCGGAAAAAGTGTAGTTTTCCGTAGGATACTTGAGGTAGCGGGGAAACCGTAATCCACGCGGGTGAAACTGCAGGGGCCGCTATGTATACACTTAAAATAACCTTCACCCCATTTTCATGTTAAATTTTCGTTCACTAATTAAAATGCTTAAGTCCGTTATTATAAAAGTTCACACAAACATTCTCGCATGTCTTGAGCACGAATCATTACCAAAATCATAGCTCAGTATAGTATCGCTGCGTAACACAATTGAAGGCAGTACCTACTAACTGCTATTTGTATATAGTACAGGGGTCGGCAACCTTTTCAGGGTAAATAGACAACAGTTACAATTCATTAAATTTTCTAGTCGTCAATGAGCCACAAAAAATGGTAACTTGCCAACTCTATAGTCTAATAAAATAACAAATATGGTTTTATTTTTTTCACCTTTGATTATTTATTGGCATAACGGACGGCAGTCCATGTAAGAGCCGCCCTCCCCAAATAAAGGGCCTGTTTGAAAGACACGGTACTCGCTCATGAATCAATTGCACGAATTGAAAAAGTTTTGTTTCTAAAATATTTGGTTTTTGCTTATTATTATGAAACTGAGAGCCGCAACTGTACATCGTAAGAGCCGCATGAGAGTTACGAGCTACCGACTACCGACCCCTGGTCTAAAACAACTATTTATTTATTTAAACTTAAACATAATGTACACTTATACAAGAATCTAAAAAAATGCTAAGTGTATTACTTTAATTATAGAGGAAGACAATTTGCTTAGAAAAGGAAGCAAGTATAGTAGGTATAGCTAGATACTGCTAATGGCCGCTGCCACAATTTTCATAATGATTGTGGTATTACATTTGATAGGTCTACCAAAAATAATGACCCCTGACTACATAAGAGAAGAAAATTCCAATTTTTACAATATTAGAAAAGTAATCAGTTAAAGAAAGTACGAAATACAAATCAGAATTGTTTGATCGCCAATTTAAATTTGCCAAAAGATTCAACAAATAGGTCCACTCTGCCTTTTTTCGATATTCTTTAACCAATCTATTGAGTTCTAGTTCTATCTCGTAACTAGGTGAGCAATAGTTACAATTAAGTAAATTCAATTGCTTATACAAACACAATACGAACATACACTTTGAAGCAAGTTATTCATGACATCATGACACAGAAACCGATTTTGTAAAGACTTCTAAACCTGAATTTGGCATTTGAAATGTCGTTTTTATCCTATACTTAGACAAATTTATTACTTATATTATAAACGTGAAATTTTGTTTGTATGGATGTATGGATGTTTGTTACTTTTTCACGTTGAAACGATCGAACGGATTTGCATGAAATTTGGAATGAAGATAGTTTATACTTACCCTGAAATAAAATAAAAGATTACTTTTACCCCGAAAGTATAGACTGTTTCCGTAGGATGACGAGAAGATACAGAAATTGTCAATACCATGTACCATTTCACAGTAACACTGCGGGGCGCAACTAGTACAAAATATTTTTCGCAATAATATAATTTCGCGCTAGTAAAGTTATTAGACAAGAAAGATCTCACACTGTGCACATAACCAAAAAAAGGTTTAACTCAGATACAATCCGATGTATGTCGGTAATTCATCAATGCGTGAATTCTCACCGAGACCATACTGCCTCTGTGTCTAACAATAGACCCCATAATAACCTTAAAATGAACAATACTAGTTCTCAGAAACTTCAGGCATTCTTTAATCTTGATAGCTTTTGTGCTGTGGGTAAGCAACATAATAAGATTTCATCACAATTTTATCAATGATGCGAATGTGTTGTGTAATTGTGTTGTGCCTTGCGAATGCGCAGTGGACGCTGTCGGACCCGTAAGCTCTAACTGGATTCTATGCTAATCACTCAAACCGGCCCCAAGTTTATGGATAGAATAACTAACTATATGGCTTGTTGTTTGATCGTTCATAGCAGATAACTTCTGAAGCGATGATAGCTCAGCGGGGCGAGCGTCGGCTGACAAACTGATAGACACTGGTTCGATCCCAACAGCTTGAGAATCCGGTGAAGTTATCACCGTTCTCAATTTTGAAAAAAATTTACCAAACACATAGTGTTCTGGCAGCAGTCCTTGAGAGCCAATGAGCATTCTAGCTCTAGCGTGATAACATCTTCGACCACATCGTCAATGACCATCAAAGTTCAAATATTTTTTTTATTATAGCTAGTGGACTGCTCAAATGTTTTTGTAGTAGCTGTAGTATTGTAACTAGTTATTAGTATTTTATTTTAAAAAAAGGCATCGGCCCGTTATTGTGATGGTGCATTGTGTGTGGTCAACAACGAACAACGCCCATGTCCCAGAAGTCAGGTCGTAATGGGCTGATCATGCTATTTACTCACATACTTCGACCTCTTTAGTCGTTGTTCCGATATATATTTTGGCTTAAGTTTCTTTATTTTAAACTAGCGGTCCGCCCCGGATTCGCACGTCTCAAAAATTTCTAATTAAAAATCCTAATTTTCCTAATTTTATTGAAAATATAATATAGCCTATTTCACCCGGGGATAATGCAGCTTATACGTGAAATATTTCTTCAAGCTGTTCAGTGGTTTCGGAGCCTATTCAATGCAAACAAACAAACAAACAATCAAATCTTTCCTCTTTATAATATTAGTATAGATAAGTAGGCGTAAAACGACCGTCGTGACTCAGTGGTCAGTGACCCTGACTTCTCATCTCCTGAGGCTCCTGAATTCGAATCCCGGCCATTGCAAACATTTTTGTGTAGAATATATCAGTTCTAAGACCTCAGATATTTGTGTAATGTGATTCTGTGTTCATGCTTCGTGACACAGGGAATCTTGTGGTGTAAAGCTTTTAATTGTTTTAAAAAAGTATGGGGGCGTCATCTCTTAGAGTGAAGACAATACGTAAGTCAAATTCTATAACGACATAACTGTATTAACTGTAAAGAAGATTAGTTAGCATAACGGGATATACACGTACGTACTGACTAGATGGCGCTGAAAGACAAGGAATTATTAGATTAAAGCGGGTTACTCATCACTTGTTAGAAAGACAGTAGAATCAGACGAATAGCACCGTTAGAAAAAAGTAGGTTAAACTGATAGTCTTATCAGACGAGAAGTTTTTAGCACAGCGCTGTGAATCAAGACGTTTACTCAGTATTTGTTGGTTAAGGCGAGTTGTTAAACTGGAAGCTACGACCGGTTAGGCCATCTATAAGCGGGAGCTGCGAAATGTCTAACCCGTTCTATGAATTGACCTTTGCAGATATAGTACTTACTTGAAAACGATTACATGCTTGCTAAACGTAGTACTAATTTAGCTACATTGCTGTGTTAAATATCTTTATGCACGAATATAAATCAGTAAAATCCGTGTTTTTTTACATTTAATGTATAGTATAGTAGTATACATGTGTTTATAAAAATGCGTGGGCCATAGAGAATACTACAATAACATTATAATTATAGTACAAGAAAAATGCTCTTATTTCTTACGGATTAATTTACGATTTCTCTTAATTTCTAATAATAATATTAGAAATCGTATACCAATATCAAAGGAGCTTCTTTCTTTTGAGCCATAGGACGATCATTGTTAACGACACAGGCTTTCCCGATTGATCTCTTCCATCAATCCATCTATCTCCAGATACAGTCTCTTCCTGCGATCTTCGACTTCATCAAACTGATTTCTGAACGTTGGCCTAGGCCTTCCTCTTCCAATACTACCATTAACGAAATAGCAGTACTTGTAATTGATAATTTCATAAAACTGCTACTTGCATCGTATCAATCTACTGTAGTATTTATTTTTGAAGGCACAGACTTGGCTTTTGAATATGAATACCTACGTAGCTTTTTTAACCGACTTCAAAAAGAGGAGGAGGTTCTCAATTTACACTTTTTTTTTAGGTGTGTTACCTCAGAACTTTCAACTGGGTAAACCGACTTTGATGATTATTTTTTTTAAGCCTCTCGTGTGGTCTCATTTAAATTTAATAAAAATTGGACAGTGGGTTTTTGAGTTACACTCCCAATAACTGAAAAGTATTCGGTCTACTTGGACGATTTTTTAATTGAGGGTGAAGAAATCAGTGAACATACGCAATGAAAAGAAAATTAATCCCCTGCGTAGCAAAACTCACTCAAAAGGGAGAAAATAAAATTTTACCAAAAAATGGAACCGACTTCAACACTTAAAAGTGTGAAATAAGTCAGTGCTATTTATGTAATTTTTTGTTTGTTTTTAAGAGTTTCTACCTTCATGACTGAATATTAACAATACAATCGCGATAAATTGACGGTGTAGAAAGCGTTTAATATATACGGACAAAAAAACATAATATACGGTCGAATTAAGTAAACTCCTTCTTTTTTTGAAGTCGTTTAAAAATACCTTATAAATGTTGCAATGTGTAGTTCGATACAAAGCGCTTCGAACCAGTCTTTATAAATAGATAGACTAAAATGACGGTCGTCGTGGCGCAGTGGTTAGTGTCAGCGACATGACTACTGTGTCTCCGGGACCCTGGGTTCGAATCCCGGCAGGGGAAAACATTTGTGCGATGAGTGTAGGTGTTTGTCCCGGGTCTTGGATGTTTGTGTGCTGTGAATGTGTGTGTCCAAGCCTCCCGCGATACAGGGAATCCTAGTGCGGGGGTTTAAGTGTGATATAAATATAAATATATATATTTGACAGTTGTCAAACGCAAACTTATAATAGTACAAAAAAAAAAAAAAATTAAAAAAAAATTGATATAACCAGACCCCAGGAAAATAAAAGTTCCCATGGGATTTTTTTCATGTGCGATGGGCACATGAGGTGAACAGTACACAGTTGTTGTAGATAGTACAGTCATGAGCGTAATCATACTCATTGCCATCAACGGACAGTTCGTTGGACGTATAGACAGGAATCGAGTCTTGCGCGCCGCGCTGTACCTACTCTGCTATTACCAACAAGCACATAGGAACACTACAATTTATCTTTATCAATTATCGCCATTGCAACACGCAAGCGTTTATAGTTCACAGTTCGTAGTAACAGTGCGTTATTTTTGACCGACTTCCAAAAAGGAGGAGGTTATATGTTTTATTAAGTATACGAGTATTCATTCACCGACTTCTTTCCCATTTTTGGACCGATCCGCAAAAAAAGTTTTATTGTTGGATAGATTGTATATATCTCTGAGGTGGTCCCAGTTTTTACACTCCAATAACTGAAGTGTTTTGTTTACTTAGATGAATCCCTAATCGCAGGTGAAGAAATCGGTGAACATACTCGTTGACAATTGATCCCGTGAGTAGCAAAGCAAAGGTGGCAAAAGGGTGAAAAAATAAATGTTTGTAGTCGGTACCATGATAATTCAAAAGTAAATATTGCCAAAATTTTGTGCGCATCGTACCGACTTCGACAAGTTATTTAACACTTTTGAGTGTTGAGGTCGGTTCCATTTTTTGGTAAATTTTTTATAAATGCTGCTCGGCATTATTGCAGCCGCCATGCCAGCGGCGTTGTGACAGATCTGTCACGGTCTCGTTCTTGAGCGCACGATCAAAGTCCGAGCACGGACGGGCTAATGTTTAACTGTCATATTTCGTGATGAAACAAGGAAATATCGATATTTTTTCCGTTAACGTTTTCTAACGGTGCGAAATATCAATGCAAATGACCGGTCCATGTAGCTGTACTGTCGAATCCGAAAGTATCGAGATAATGGTAAAACTATCGATCGCAGACATAAGTATAACAGATAGATCGTTACGAACAATCAAGTGAAGCCGTTAAAAACCATGCCCAACTTGTAATGACCCGCGCTCATCACAAAGAACAAACAAAACCATACCTACAATAAAGTTCAAATAACCCAATAATTTTGGACGTAGGTTGGTTGCTCGCTATCTATTTATATGTTTCATTTTATGTTTTAAACATATGATAATAACAAGTGACATATAGAAAAAAGTAATATTTTAGCACGCTTTTGTTCGTAAATTATTAAGATTTCTCGATTCTAGATTTCAGAAAGATCAATAGAAATACATACATTTTTACATAATTTATTACAAGCCGCCGAATCAACAAACTATACAAATATAAGGATTTTTCGTTTCAAATCGAAACACACGCACACACCTTTCGAAAGCGTCTTCATATTTTAGGTTCTAGTGCGTTGTCTCAGTTTTCTTTGGTCTGAGGTCCAGAAGCGGAGTTAGTTCGTGTTGGTTGCGGGGCTCCCCTACTCACGCCATTGTCCCGTTAGCCGGATACCGATGGCTGGCGCAGCGCCCGCTTCTTATGCAACCGATGTCTCCCTCGGCGCGGGCGCTCTCTGTGCTCCGGTCTCGGCGCACGCGGTCATGCGCCACTTCAAAATGCTTTGTTCCGTAACACCACAGTTGATGCAACTTATTAGAAAGGTTATTTCATATGTTGCCAGTTGCGCCATAACGCAGTTTCAGTACAATGCAGACTAGGCATTCATTAGTTAGATATTATGACTTTACGGCCACCACAACAGTACGACATGTACAACCAGCGCCTGGAGCAGGAATAACTTGCGCCCCAATCATCGTATCGCAGCCGTATAAACAATTGAATAACGCACGTACTATCTGTACAAACTATGTTTTATCTGTGTCACAGTCATCCTAGATAAATGATAGTTATACTCTGACATACGTCTGCGCTACGACTGCGATAGTAATTCTTGTGGCTGGTGGGGTGCTACTATAATAGCGATTCGACAGGCCGGTTGGCGCAGTTGGTAGCACTCTGCCTTTTGAGCCGCTGGTCCTGGGTTTGATTCCCGGACAGGTCAAACATTTGTGTGTATAAGCATGTCTGTTTGACTTGTGTCTGGGTGTGTATATGTATATAAGTATATATATATATATATCAGTTATCAGGTTACCATAGTACAGGCTCTGCCTAGTTTGGGACCTGAAGACCTTGTGTGAATGTTAAAAAAAAAAAATAAAAAAAAATAGCAGAACGGTCTTCTGTTCAAAACCCAGGAGAAGCCCATATATTTTTCTTCAAAAACTTGAACGTAAGTTCTACCTACAGCATGATATTAATGCAATGAACCATAAAACTGTTTTAATCAGTTATTAAAAAAAAGCAAAAATCAAAGGTAACCAACATAAAAATAAAACTGAATTTAGGACCTCCTCCATTTTTGCAAGTAGGTTAAAAATGTTATGGAGAACTAAATAAAGGTCTAAACGTGTCTCGTTACGTAGTAGGTAGAGCCATGCAGTACTAGTACCTACTACTAGTAGTAGTAAATATATTGTCGACGTGGCTCTGTGAATCACTGGCTTTAGAACCGCGACCCCATGTTCGAAACTTCGAACCCCCTAAAGCAATATTTTATCATTTAGAAAAAATATAAAAAATAATTTCTACTTTATTAGCACAAAATTTACAATTACTGGTACATAATATTTGTATGCAAATATAAGTCAATAGTTTCCGTAATAATTAAGAACATCAGATACGTACGATAGGCGTTAACCTGTATTATAAGCATCTGCGCTTCCTTATATTAATTGACTGAGTTTAAGCTAATTAACAAACATTTAAAGTATAGGGAAAATAATAAAATATGACATTGACTTATCTAACTTATTTTTATAACATAAAAATCCAATTTCTTTAAATAATAAGCAGATTGAAATAAAAATTATTTTGATTTTGATATAAGTACAAAGACATTCGAGGTTATTTCATTAAATAAAATGCGTAGGTAAGGTAGCGTCTGCATAATCAGAATCCAACTGGTATGCTAATGGGTTTGCCATTTACAACGTTAACGTACAAAAAAGGATAAAACCGGTTTTATTTTAGAACCGAAAAGTATAAGTGCCTAAACAATAAGTATGTATAATGATACATAAAGGAAGCGATTAGCAGGTGTCTTCTGCATACAAATGATGTACGACATACTGTGCTAGGTACTACATATTTATATATATTATGTACCGTATAAATATGAAAGGTTATCAACTTATCCAGGTGCGTTTGACTTGTGAGTCTAACGCACCTTGACAACCTTTCGTGGTGCGTTCGGTGCGGAGTTTACTTATGCGGCCTTAGAGCTGGTTTTTAACCGACTTCAAAAAAGGAGGAGGTTTCCCGATTCGACCGTATATATATGTGTGTTCGACGATATCTTCATCGTTTAAGAACCGATTGTGACGATTTTTTTCTTATTGATAGAGTATATAGAGCGAAATCTCCTATGACAAGTATTTTTTACTTAAAAGGAGATTTCATCCATGTGAATACAATGTATTTTTCGTGAACAAAAACATTTTATTATTATTATTATAGTTCCGAGGTGGTTCCATTTAAATTTCATAAAAATCGGTCAAGCGGTTTTTGAGTTACACTCCAATAACTGAAAAGTGTTACGTCTATCTGTATGACTTCCTTATTGAGAGCGAATGACAATAATTGATCCCTGCAATTGAGAGCAATTCAAAGACCATAAAGTTGGTAATAGCTCTAATTCTGTTATCTCTCCAACTAGCTAAAATTCACTAATATTCTTCAAAATGAAATAGCTCGTGATATATATATGCGCTAAAATTAAAATTAGTATACCTTACAACGCTGTTTCTAATAATTACAAGAGTTTTCTTGAATTGCTGGCAGATGCGGGTAGTTTTAGTAGCCACCAAATATATGGTGACTTATTTTACCTAAAACTACCTGCAATTTTAATAGAATGATCTAATTGTAGTGTTGTTATTGATAAGCGTCATAGTAATTTGGACTTTATCGTAACCATATAATAACTTATTCTACTAATCTTATTTTCCGGAATTTTAGCGTAATTGAACAAGAGAATCACCACCACTAACGGTAGGTCTACAAGATGAAGTATTTAGTAAAAGTTTGTTTCAACGACACTGATCCTTTTATATTGCAAAATATTCCAGCACTGTCTAGTTTTCCACTTTAGCAATGCAAATTGCAAAACAAAACAGCAGTATAATATTAACTCCATCTCTAAATTAATCCACTTGTTTTGAGAGATGTATGCAATTTAATTTTCTCTACTAGGAATAAATGAAAGAACAGAGTTTAATTTATATGAAGGCAATCCCTTCTATTTTCATCTAGCTGCCAACGTATGACCGGCTTATGTAACATTCATTCGTTGACTCGCGGTGCGGCAACACGTCTTTTCAGAGTCTAGAAGAGGACGGATATACCTAATATACAAGAGTAATACGAGTAGATACAGTACCGAAATGTATCTTAAAATGTAATAATACTAGATTTATAGTTAGAACTAGTATTTGCGTGGATCACGGGCTGCTCCAGCCCGCGTTAAAGACGGCGACGTGCAAGTTATAGTACGAGATACGGCTTAATAAATATATCCCCTCATCTGTTATTTACTGGTATTTGACTTTTATTATATATTAATTAATATGAAGATTGATCTATTGCATATGGGTTGCCTAGCGAAATCCCGTACCTATACTGTTTAATATTATTAACTTTAATATTAAACAGTGTTATTTGACTGGATTTATATTTAAATACAAATATCTCTATTGTTCCTTAATTTGGTATATAAATAAAATACACAAAAACACAATCAAAGCTTATTTTATTGCCGATCCAACAGTATGAGGTTGGCTATTTAAAACTGTGTCACGTTCATGTATGCTTGGATTTTTTTAAAGTTCAGATCGAAGCGCGAGTACGGAGAATGACAGAGAAGCGTTGCGCGCGCTACTCCATGTGAGAGACAAGGACGCAGGGCGATTTTTTATAATTACTGGGTTATTTGACAGTACAGGCCCGGGCTTAGTTCGGCAAACCATGTGCATTGTATCGCTCTACATAATATCTAACATTTATTCTTCTCATAATTAAATAACAGATGAGGGGATATATTTCTTAAGCCGGATCTTAGCCCATTATTTTGTAGCAAAAGTCGTATTCATTTGAATAAAATAGGAATAACATTTTTATACAAGTCAACTAAGTTTACAGTTACTAAGTCAGTTAGGCAGCCTAAGTGGGTCTATCATATACAAGTACAAAATATTGATTTAAAAAAATATACCAAATAATTGAACCGACTTCAACACTCAAAAGTGTGACATAACTTGTTGAAGTCAGTAACATGATAGTTCTAAATTAACCATTATCAAAATATTGTGAGTATGGTATCGACTTCGACAAGTTTAACTCTTAAACTCCGAAACCTTCCTAACTCGGTTAACTTTGACCGGAGGAAAAAAAATCATAGAACAATTTTAATGTAAAATTTTAATCTTTACTAATCTTTTTCAGAACCCTTTTCTCTAACTTTGACCATTTTCGAGTAATTGCGAAAACAAATACTCAAAATTTTTTTTTCAACCTTTGCCGGTGGTTTCCCACCCAAAAATCTTTACACATTTTTTTTGTATGATTAAAACTACATAATATCAAAAATGCAGCCTTTAGACTGAAATTTTGATTTAAAAGTTTATTTGACTGGACTATAAAGTCGTAATATTCAAATTGAAGAAAATATACATACCTAAATCAGTTAGGCTACAGACGTTTATGACAATAATCAATTACAGAGGGTATATTTTATAGTATATTTATTGCTGATTTGCGGTAAATTAATCATCATTTTACCAATATAAAATCATAAATAATTAAAAAGGCAGAGTAGGTAATTTACTGCATCTCTATAATTATTACTCGTTCACCGTTGATATAAATCAACATGAAGATTTCTGGTTGAGTTTCCACTTATGTCATACTATTTATTTGAGCAATTGACGGCACGGATACAAATTGTACAACACTCCTATAAACTTGAAGCGCCTGCTTGAGACTATAGTATGTCTCAGTGCAACACGTAGATGGTTATGCAGGGGCAGCAGCAGATTCCGTATCCGCAGCTGCTGCCGCAGCAACCTCCACAGAAAGGGCCGCAGCCACCGCAACTACCACCGCAAATATTATATATTAATATATATTATATTATATATATATATTTTTACTTTTACACTCGGACAATACAAATAAATACTTGAATAATCCTAAAGATAACAACAAAATTCCAAAAGAATGAAAGACGTTTAAAAGGAGACCCCCTAAGAAGATTGAGTTTCATGCTCTCCAGACAAATTGTATAGAGCAAAGCTTCTGGTAAGCCGGCCGCAATAACTGAACGATTCCCTTAACGAGAGTCGTACAAATTGAAATCCGAAAGTACCCACTGTGGTTCGATTAAAGGAAAATGAGAGCATTCCAGCGCGTGACGGAAACTAATGCCCGCTAGATCATGGCGAGGGGTGCCCGGGTGGTCGCCCTCGGCTTGAGACTTCGCCTGCCACCAACTAACCCAAAGAGAGTAATTCCTAGTCCGACCAATGATATTAAAAAAGGATAGATAGGATCCCGTAACTAGTAACTGTACTACATACAACAACACACAACCAGTTGATAGTTTTACACGAGCCATTTATGCATTTTGCGAAAGCACAGAGAGGCGGTAAAAGCCGGGGCGTGCAGCTAGTAAGTGTATAAAAATGAGAATAAATAATTGATCTCAACTATTATCAACAGATTCATTCACTATATTTTCCAACATTTTGAACCTATGATCGTAAATTTACTTTTACGTAAATTTAATTTATTTATTTGTATTGCATTACAAATAGTACTTACACCTCTTATTTGCATATATTATTAGTTTCTGACAACGATGTTTTACTAAAGATGACGTATATTCATACTGCACGGTGCTCAGATTTTGTTACTCTACGACATAAAAATATTCAGCGGGAACCATTCGCACTGCGCTAATGTCCGGTTTGATTGTAATGCGATCTATGTAAATTGAGAAAATCAGGTGTTTCAACCTAATTTATAAGGTCCAAGCCCGAAGAGCTAGTGCCTCATCTCGATTTCATAAGTACATTTATTGTATTTTTTTCTCAGAAAAGAAACACTTGTATCTTTACTGACCAATATCGGTTGTCATGGAGACAATGAAAACTTTATTGAATACAAATGAAAGTCGTATTGCATCTCTTTTGGTTTGTTACTCGATGGACTCCGCGTACCGATAGCTGCCAGATTATCGTCTCTCAGAGCAATTTGTAGGGATTTGCGGCCGAACTCAGCTCAAATAAGCGATAGCCCGTCATTAGACCACCCGGTAACCGTTCCCTCAGTCGCTACTCTAATTTGATATCTTGGGAAGTTGCCATTTTAGAGTTCCTTAGACATTTATTCATAATATACCTCCATAACTCGTAACTTCTACTAGTTGCCATTATCCTACTTTAATACGGTCCAATTATATACTTATTATTTACGTAGAAGTTCTTTGTACGACTTTTTGTAAGACATTGATAGTGATTCTCTTGTTCAAACTAATATTCTGAAAAATAATATAAGCAAAATAAGTTTTTGTACTGTTATCATAAAGTCCAAATTTGTATGACACTTATTAGTGACATGACAACACTGGCACAACAAGGCTTTATAAAACTTGGTACCGGCTAAAAGCCCGATCAATGCGAAGCCAAAAAATAATAAACTGTGACGTCAGGTGGCAATATTTAGGTACTTAGGTATTGGGTACCTCATATAATAAATAGACTATTGTACCGATATAAAAAAAAACCTTATTTAGATTCGACAGAGCTCGCAGATTCGATAAATGCATTTTCCAATTCCACGTGTAATTTGACGAACACGCTGGACGCAGTGGACGCCATGTTGCTCTGCGATCATGACGTAAGAACACGATGATCCTAGGCGATACGCGATGATCACTTGATCTTGACTACCTAATACGAGGCATTCTTGTATACCTATATATCCTACTTAACACTGTTTCTACGGGTATAACGTGGTACTTGGAAGGCTTTGAAGCGATGATAGCGGGGGGAGCGTCGCCTGTCAAACTGACGGACACTGGTTCGATGCACAACAGCTTGAGCTTCCGGTGAAGGTAACACCGTTATCAAATTCTCAGCATGGTGGTAGGGTACTTTCGAATACCCGCCTGGCTAGCTACCACCCTCAAATTTGAAAAACTGTCACCAAACACATAGTGTGTTCAGGCAGCAGTCCTTGAGAGCCAGTGAGCATTCTAGGTCTAGCGTGATAACATCGTCGACCACATAGTCACTGACCATCAAGTGAGATAATGGTCAAACGCTAGATCTAATAGTAAGAAAAATTAAAAAAAAAAAAATTCGCGTAGTCGATATCACGATTGACTATTGTTTCGGCTTCTTCCGGAAGCTTTCATCAGGATCTTGAGTGCGGTGCGTTCGTCGCAAGTTCGACTACGCGTAAGTACCTACTACGTTATACCCGTAGAAACAGTGTAAAGTAACTATGAACGTGAGTTTTAATAACATTATATCCTACTTAATATTATGAAAGTTTGTGTGCACGTGTGTATGTTTGTTACCTCTTCACGCTCAAACGGCTACACTGATTTAGATGAAATGTGGTATGGAGATAGTTTAAACTCTGGATTAACACATATACTTATTTGAATCATCACCATCATCACCGTTTTTCATCACCACGCGAATAAGCCGTGGGGCGCACGAAAATGGGCGGTACATGCCACACCACATTATTATGTAGGTAGGTATTCTCGAGATTCTGGGTGCCAATTCTCTTATATATTAAGACAAGCAATCCATATACAATATAATAGCGATTCCAATGTTATTGTAATAAAGCTTGGTAGCTAAAAACTAAAATAACAGTTGCATCTCGATTGCGTAGTATTACAGTATTGCGGTAAGAAGAAAAAGGTAAAATCTCTGTAGCCATTCCAATTTGTGCTCCAAGTAGAAAAAAGTAGCAAAAACGACAATTCATTAACAATCTATGAGCAATGTGCTAGTAGAATTGATACTCTGTGATACCCATTCAAGCATTCACACTAGCACCCCAAAGAAGGTATTTTGAAAATCTTGAATTAAGTATCTACCTAACTACTACCTATAATGACAGCTTTCAGTATGGATTGCAGAGGCCGAGGAGTTAAATTGTAAACAAATATGTACTTACCTACTTCAATAAACAACGTTTTAATTGTAGGTACATAAACAACCTTTGGGTCTCCGCAACCAAGAGGCTTATACGAAAGTTGTGTAAATACGTCTACGGATACGCGTGGAATCATAGTTAACTGACATAGGTACATATGTACTAGATACTATTATGTCAAGTAAGCTTTTGTAGGAAGGCCAGTATAACTACCTTACATTATTATTTATTTGTAACAATCGAAATAAATCGTTTCTTTCAGTGTATTTTCCGTTACCGAAGGAATGTACATTTACTCAACATTAGTATAATGAAAGATATGTTACACTTGAAGTTAGATGAAATAAGTAAACAACATCAAATTGAATAGATTATCAAGCCAGGTAACTCGCTTAAAAAGTGCAAAGCACATGCAAAGTAATCTCAGAGAGGTCGATCGCATTCGAGCGCCGAGTGCGACGTGCAGTTGCCCAGGCAAGGTCCAGGCAGGCCTCTCACCTTGCGGCATCGGCGCGGGCTCCAGCGGCGACGCCGCCACGGCCGCCAGCCGCGCCACCGCCTCCACGCACCACAACACGCCCCACATGTCCCACAACCACATCACAACACTACACTATCTCATTATTGGCACAACATTCACACAACTTAACCGATACGGACATCTAACTATGCTTAAAACTCCTATTGGCACGATCATGCTTTGGAAACAATCATATCGCAACCGCGTAGCAGATTGACGCGACGACGGTGCTATTATATCACATTATTACAGAATTCTGGCGCGAGAGGACCGATGTGTGTTATCGAAACAAAGGCAGTTGCTGCACGTCATAACATTCCTCCGGCGAAAGATAAAATACGACACGACTCGCCACAGCGACGTCTCTTGCAACACTGGTTTCCGTTCCGTTTCGTTAGTGCTGCGACGTGACGTCGCGAGAGAGAGAGAAACGCGCGCAGGTAGTTTCGTTCGGAAACGGTATAATCGAGTCGAATAAGGCTTTTTTTGAATCGATATCAAGTTTAGTTTACCAACAAACTGGCTTTTTTTTGTAATATTTCTTTTTACACCAGCAAGGAAAATATGGCACTATTTTGGGTAGTTGACCCTTGTGTAAGTTCATTGTGTATTCCGCCATTTCTTGAAGATGTTTGAGAGTCATTTGAGGATCTTTGGGGAGCAAAAAATCCTCTGCAGGTTCCCACTCTCCATCAACTAATCGAGAAGGTTGTGAAAATTTGCCTTCAAACGTCAATCCGAACGCACCTGTGAATCAAAGGGTTTGTATTATTATTTGTGATTTCTTGCATTAAAGATTAAAGCTATAACGATGTATGTTGCTAGTTTAAAATATGTATTGAGTGCTTAACTATCCTTTTAATGGAATTAAATAATTCTATGTTTGTGGACTTTAGAAAAAAACTTTTAAAACCAATTTTGTTCATTTTATTAGATTATTCAAACGTTGAAAGAAAGAATATACATTAAGATTAAGAATCCAAATCAGAGTAATATTTTTTTTACCGATCGCTTTGAAATATTTCAAGTAGAAGAGCAAACAGCTATTTTACTCAAATGTTCATGTTTTATTAGTAGATTCAATATCCCACTAAATCTTCTCATAAATAATACAAATACGAAAGTTTGGAGTTCGTATGTAAGGTACATGCGAACTCCAAAATTTCTTCCCGCTTGGCTGAACCGATGTCGATGAAATTTGGTAAGAAGGTAGCTAACACATTGGACAAACACATACTTGGGCTACTTTTTACCCTGAAAGTAGATTAGTAAGGAATTTTAATGTGTTTGTACGCATTTACACGTCTTTAGAGGAAAGTATGTAGTAAATAATATAGATTGAATGTTGTGTTTGGTTGTAGTCTGGTTTTTTGCTTTAAAGAAAGCTTTTACCCCCGCATTCCATGTATTTTGCAACTTACAACACGCAATAATAACTTTAGTTATCTAAAAATGAGATAGATGGCGATGCTTAAGTTTCAATTCACTACTCGGTCAAAGGATTTCGTTACTAAAAAAGTTGGTTTGAAAAATTGTCGGGTATCGTTTGGTCTTTGATAATTTGTGCCCTATGAAAGAAAGTGGACAGAGTGAAGATTGGTGTTATTGTATTAGTTAATTGTTTTGATTATCATTTCGGTTATTCTGTTCTAAATTTGATCTGAAGTATTTATGAGCATAGATTTCGTTGGTTTGTTTAGCAGCTAGTATTGTTTTTTTAGAAGCGGTATATGTATAATAATTCATGTTATTCTTTTAATTGTAAATAAGGTTGAGGTCTTGCTACTTTTGTTGTATAAGTTTTTATAGTTTGTTAGGTTTATAATATGTCAATGCGTTCAATTAGGTTTAATATATTTAGGCTCTTGTTAAAATTTTAAGTATTACTCAGTAACGCAACTCCAATCTTTCAAAGTTATTCTCCAATATTAACTCCAATATTCCAAAGTTATGAAAATTGCTAAGCAGCGAGAATCTAGTGTTCAAGCTGAACAGGGTAGATAGATGCAAGCTGCAGCTTGACGTCAGGGAAATGCTATCCTGCATAGCCTGACAGCATGATCCAGAGTCACCTGACGAACATTTCGACTTCGAGACATGCCAGCGAAAGTGTGCAAAACAGATAGTTTTGCACACTTTCGCTGGCATGTTGATAGGGAATGTTGATACTGATTGAAGTTAGATAAACTTCAATCAGTATCAACATTCCCTCCATCATTTTTTGGATGATTCCGTATGCCCTGTTGTCTATCCTATCCTATGCTACTAATATTATTCTTCACGCTCAAACGGCTGGACCGATTTGTATTGATGTAAATGTATTGATGTGATTATAAAGCAGAAGCCTTTATTGGTACCGCATGTTAAGCATGAAGGAAGCTAATAGTTTAAGGTATTTTAAGAGTAAAGTATCTTACCATTACATCTGATTCCTAAATTAACAATATGGTCAGGGTTCGGTTCAAATAACCACAACTTTACAACGTTAAGGACTGCTAGCGCTTTATTAAATCCTTCTGGGTTTTTAATAAATTTACTCTGTAACAAAAAAACATTATTTCTTTGCGAATTCAATTTATTTCTGCCAGGAAGTTTCTAGTGTTATGGTCGCACTTGATTTGACTCTATAAATATCTCTTGGGTAAAGTGAGAGTTAAGTATATACGTATAACACTCATCGAAATGCTATGTTATTACGACAGCAGTAGCGACAGCTGCACGGAGCTGTGGACGAGAAATGTGATGTTAATTTTGAGTACAGGTAGGTACTATCCCTGAACTCCCTCTCTAAGCCCCCCTCCCCCCCCCCCCCCCCCCCCCCCCCCCCCCCACCCCGCGAGGCGGTCAAATACTTCGACGGGAACTGAGGAGAATTCGCGAGTGGCCCCGGGCCTCCCATCACTATACTACCACCTTGCCCCCCGGCCGGTGATATCTAAAAAATATTTTAGGGACGAAAAAAAAAACCTGGTTTTGAGCTTATAACGATAACCCTCTATCTAACGTTACATAGCTCTGTTCTTTTTTCTTTTTTTTCAGTCATTCAGTCATCATTCAGTCTGTTTGACCTGTGTCTGGGTGTGTATATGTATATAAGTATATATATCAGTCATCAGGTTACCATAGCACAGGCTCTGCCTAGTTTGGGACCGGAAGACCTTGTGTGAATGTTAATAAATAATAAATACATAAATAGCCCCAAATTTTCGCTCGTATATTGTGCATTACAAAAAGGAGTGATTATGGTATAGTGATGTGTCCACCTACAATTTTCTTTCAATTTCCATGGGTTAGGATTTTCCTTCATTGCCTTAAAACTTCACATTGCATTTATTTTGAATATGGACAAGTTACGTTTAATATTTAATTTTAATTATTAAGGTGCATACATAATAAACGTATTTCTTTATTACTCAATTTTTTTTTAACATTCACACAAGATCTCCAGGTCCCAAACTAGGCAGAGCCTGTACTATGGTAACCTGATGACTGATATATATACTTATATACATATACACACCCCGACACAGGTCAAACAGACATGTTCATACACACAAATGACCTGTCCGGGAATCGAACCCGGAACCAGCGGCTATATATATATATATATATAACTACGACGTATCACAAAAAACTTATCAGGTTATATAGCGTACATATTTGTAATAGTATAAATGAGAAACAGTATAGATACTTGACCACTCTAGTGCATACATGCACAATATGCACATGCTAGGCCCACTTGCGACAGGCAAATTATCTGAGATGTCCACAAAAGACATGATTTGGTCGGAGATCAGGCGAAAATGTCCTGTAGTTTGGTTGGTGCAAGGCGGTGCGGTCTTAGGATGGTTATATTTGGAAAAATAATCTTACCTTATTCTCTGCAACTTTCTTCCATAGAGTTTCGTCATAGTACATTAAATATTCCAATGTTCTGAGTTCTGGTGTCAAGGAACCAATTAATAAAGATGAGTTCTTAACTTTTAAGTAGCGATTGTATGGTTCAAAGCTGTGATATCTATGAACTGTTGTCCTGATATCGACTAGGTGATTGACACCGACGAACCCCCAAACCGGCGGACAAAACATGTGCCTTTGCGAAATTTCCGCAATTTTAGCAGCAACTGATGATATTTCCAATCCCAAATCGGAGGTGGCCACTACAACATTGCTGTTTTTCAAGTTTATTAACTCTGATAAGATGGTTGCATTGTAACAAGCTGGTCCTAGATTAGGAAATAGAATGGACATCTTTCGCGAAGCTGAAGCATTGATCATGAAGGATAGGTTTGACATTTTTTTTTTGTTATCGTGCAACCAGTCTCCAATTGCTTTATTTTCGCTGTAAAAAGTACAATCCAGCTTAATTAATTGAGTTGATATATGAAGGGTTTTTCAATAAGGACGCTCGAACAGCGCATAGTGGCCATCTTGGTAAATCGATAGCTGTCAAAATGGGCACGCGAATACATATTAGTCGTGAAATGTCACCATGGAACCCTACACGCTTTTACAACGCGTAGAAATGGTTAAAATGTATTATAAAAATCTATTCGCCTAACTTTCCATGCGTTGCGTTCTATTTATGGCGTTCATAGCCGTCCTGCAGAGCCCACAATTCGTCCCTTAATAAAAAACAATGGGGCATCGGGGTCGCTGATCGATGTAGCAGTCCCTGTATGTTATAGAAACGTAAGATAGTTGGAGAATATTGTTGCTGTTCAGGACATTGTGCGAAAAAACAGTTCATTCGGCATGTCGTGCGCAAGAAATATTTCTGCAACGACGTCAACATGGCGGATTTTGCGCCGAGACTTAGCGACGTGTATTCGCTGATTGGGCTTTAGAGCATTTGGGGAGGGTACTGCTTTTGGGAAAAAAACATCTTCAGTGATGAGGCTCATTTGTGGTTAAGCGGATTCGGAGCGACGAAAATCCAAGGGAGATACATCAGGTGCCTCTACACTCTGAAAAAGTCACAGTATGGTGTGGATTTTGATCCGGCGGTATTTCCCTTGGCCCATATTTCTTCGAAGAAGCGCAAGGAGCCCGCTCACTGTTAATACCGACCGATATCGGAAGATGATAATTTTTTTGTAACTTACGATAGATGGTATGGATTTTACAAACATGTGGTACCAACAGAACGATGCCACTTGCCATACAGCACGGGAATCATTAAATTCATTCAATGAGAAGTTCGAGGGCTTCTAATCTCGCGTGGTGGCGACATCAACTGGCCACCGAGATCGTGTGACTTAACGATTACTTTCTGTGAAGCTACGTGAATTCTCTAGTCTATGCAGACAAACCACAGTCAATAATTGCTCCCTAAAGGCCAACATAACTCGCGTTCTCCGTGAAATTGAGCCCCACATCTGCGAAGATTTCGTCCAAAATTGTTCCAACAGAATATACATACAACATTTACAGCGGAGTCGCGGCGGCCATTTGGCTGAAATTATTTTCTATATATAATGTTATCGAATATTCTTTAAAAATATTTTAAATATTTTGGTAATATCACTTAAACAGGTTGTATTATTTTATTTCAAAGTTCGAGCGCTCATAGTGAAAATCCCTGTATGATATAGGTATACGAGTATATTATACGAGTCTATGTTAGAAATGACTAAATGCTGTTTACCACATGGGGTATTTACGGCGTCACCGGACTTTTGGCGAGTGCAGAGGGCACTCAGCCGATTATAGGTTGGGATGGGGGGGGGAGCGACTAGCGCAAGGGCACCTCAAGGATTCGGACCTCGGCTTGGGCTGTGTGTGTGTGGACGTTGCGGACTAAGGCGCGTCCTATCGGTTGGAGAGCCACCAAGATGGGTAGTAGCTGAGTGATGAGTGAGACGTCTAATCGGAGGCCTGCGGCGCAGTGGTCTACGGCGGTATATACGAGGTATTCCATCATCATTATCTATTAGTCGTTTGAAACGTTGCTAGCCTCCAGGTAGAGAGAATTAGCTACCAACCAGACAATAGTTATATCGAAGCTCATCTAAGCCGAGCTTTCCGCGAAGGTTACTTCGTTATTAGTTCCACAGCACCTAAGTAGGGTATTTTGTAGTGGCTTAATTGCTGCTACCTTCATGTTACAAAATTTGTCATCAAGCACATAGCGTAGACAGGCAATTGTTTTTGAAAGGCTTCTACGTCCAGCTTCCTCCGACCAAATTGTCATTGGACCTAATTCCGTTAAGCACTCGAGTTCATCCTAAAATTCAAATTCGTATAAATCCACAAAAACGCTATCTCTAATCATAGACGAGTTTTATTGCTGGCCAATTGCGGGTAGTTTTAATGGACACCAAATAAATGGCGACTTATAACCTAATAAGTATACCCGCAATTTTAATAAAAAGATTAATTTTTTGTTGTTATTGATAAGCGTCATACTAATTTGGCCTTGATCATAACAGCATACATTCACTAATGTTATTTTTCGGAATTTAAGTTTAGTTTAGCCAAACAAGAGAATCAATAACAAACGACGGTTTCCAGTAGCGTAGTGATTAGTGTCAGTGTCATGACTTCTGTGTCACCGGGACCCTTGGTTCGCACCCCGGCAGGGGCAAACATTTGTGCGATGAGTTGTCTCGGGTCTTGGGTGTTTGCGTGCTGTGATTGTGTGTCCATGCCTCCCGCGACACAGGGAATCGTAGTGCGGGGGCCTTTGTGATAAAAAATAAAAAAACTACCATTTACCAGCTCAAAATAAGCTTTTCTCGTATTGAGCGATAACCAGCCAGTATCTACCGTACATAGTTTGCTCATCGCCATTACCGTGATCTATTATCCCATAGACACATTATTCCTCACCCAAAGGTTGTATATAAAAAGTGTAGATACTACTATTTCAAGCCAGTGCTACCACGATGAAGTACCTACTTAACGAACATAGGGCATGAATATTCCATATCCTCCCACACATCAAATCTTTATGTATAAGCAATAAGCATACTTGAAACAAAACTTGTTTAACATATGTTGATTTAATGTTAATAAGTCAAAAAAATATGTTGATAAATCAATGCAGCTTGGCCGAAACGTCGAGGTAAATAAATTACCTACTAAATGTTTTTCACGCGATCAAGTCCCGATTGATTTATTAACAATGTGCTCGAATCGCGAAAAACTAAAATGATAAAAAGAATTTATTACGTTGATGTGATAGACTCATTCGCACAGGACACATAGGTTGACTCTCATAGGGAGTCTCATATAGGAAGGCTCTCTTAGCATGCATGTTTACTTACTCGAAAGGGGCGTGATCTAAAACAATCAGAAGATCACTGTGGGTCAGAGCATGACCAATTTTGTCAACGTATTTCACCACTTTCCCGGCAAAGTCAGACTCAACGAAGCTACATTCATGTTCCACAAACTCCATATATTCTTGATTGCATTCTTCATCGTATAGGTATATTTTGCTAATATGTTTCCGTCCAACGGCCATTTCTAAGAGACCAGATGTTAAATACATGGCCAAAGGGTGACCAGCTCCAGAGATGGATACAATAAAACTTGTTTGTGGAGGTCGCTCAACCACTTCAGCTGCAGCTTCACTATGTTTAATCTCATGATTCTCATGGTTAACCTTCTGTTGATATTGTCTCAGGTTTTCCGCTAAACCCGCTATTTTTTCTGGTGCCAGGAAGGAATCGAACTCATAGTAAGAATGGCAATACTCTAAAAACTGAGGAGCTCCACCAATATAATGCGCTTTACCCCCCTTCAATAACATCTCCTTCCATATTATAGGGGAACCTATATGGTGCCATTTGTTTTTTTGGTTAACTTTACACAGCCAGGCCTTAAAAAAGAGGACTATAATTGTATTAGTATTTTGATACCATTTTTTAATATGGGTATACCCTTCCATTAAGAATCCAGAAACCTCTTGATCGAAGGGTATACCAATTACTTTGATTACACTTCTTTAAGGCCTTATTGTATTTTTTATTTGCAGTAAGACAGACGTGCTCTACGAAGACGACCTTATCAGTTAACCTCAGGATATATACATATATGGCGACCTGCCTATAATCAGCTTTTAGTAAAAAATATTTTTTATGGGAATGGGCAAGCTTTGACCACTATCTCATCTGATGTTGTCAGGATGCGGTCTACGAAGAAGCACGCCTGCCCAGGAGATACTAAACTTATTCACTCGATATACCTACCTATTACGCTACTCACGGGCCTGTCACACACATAGAGAGAGATGGCATACCCTGGCTATCTGGCACATGAGCCCATCAACCTCAGTCCTTAGACAACAATGGAGATAAGTGGCCAATAAATGACCTATCAAATTGAAGGTACTCGCTCTTTGCGAGTGCTGTTGCATTAAGGTATATTTTTACCTCTAAGCTATTTTAATTTAGGCAAGCAAGGAAGCGAGCTCCGAGCAGTGCTGCGGAGAACTTCTTTCTTTTTTCTGAACTTTTTTCTGGGTAAATCACTGTACTCACCTCCCATTCGATAACAGGTTTTTCTATTCGTTCATAACATAAACTTGGTAAGTTTTGCGAAAGATAATCTGCTACCAAACAGACCTCTGCAAACACTTCACATTGCGACTCCCCTGCAATAACTATACGAACTACCATATTACCCGTGCGTAGTCAAAAAGGCAGTGAAAATTGTAGGTACTAATTTATTTACTAGGTAAAGATGTGTAGAGGACAAGTACCAAATTTAATATTTATTCAGATAAATACCAATACCTTTATCATATTTGACGTTCGACTGACATTGTCGTTCATCTAAACACCAGTATTGTAATCTCTTTGCTAAACACTTTGATCAATTCTTGATCGAAGGCTAAACACATGTTAAAAAACAAAAAGCTCTACTTACCAATGATTTTAATAATAACTTTATAAAAATCTGGATGATTCCATGCAAAAAGATGTTATTTCATAATAGTTGAAAGTCGATAGTTGAAGTCGCGGCTTCACTCACGAACGATTGTTCATGAGTGAAACCGCGAATGAAGCCTTCAGTCAGCAGGTACACTAAATTTCATCCCCAATTTCACCCCTTTATAGCGAATGTATTTTAATTTACTCCTATTTAAAAATAAATAGCCGAATCGATTTTATAATCTTAACAAAGAACTTTTTATTTCTTCAAAGGTGTAAATATACCACAAGCCCTGAAAAAAATCCTTCAGGCGTTGTGGCTCCTCGATCAGCGTATATTTTACTTGTGATGACATATGGAGTCAAAACGAAGTTTTTTAACTATCAACTATATAAGCAAGCTCAAGGTCCCACTACACACTATGAAGATAACAATACTCGGGATTTCTCTACAAGATCGAATCAGAAAATATAAGCAGCGTTGTAGAATCACCGAAATAACTCAGGGGATTAGCTATTTGAAGTTTGAAGAGGCATTGAGCACATAGCAGGCATCGGCAGTATAGGGGTCGACAGGTTCTTGATTAGAGACCACGGAAAGACATGCAAGCAAAGCGAATGCCGTCCACCGACAAGAGTACGTGCCACGCTGTGGGCTCTTTCCAACCGGTCCTTGCGGAGATCAATGCCTGTGTCCAACAGTGGACAGTCTTATGGCAGAAATGATGATGATAATTATTTATTCAAAGTGTTAGCCTTGTGGATGAATGAATGAAGACCCTCTCGCTTCTAGCCATGTTAACAAGCTGCTCTGAACGCTACGACATACGGTCCAGCTGGCATGATGAGTTTCGCCTGCAGAACAACTTCGATTTTAGCTAGCACACTACTAGCAATCCGAATTCACCGCAAGGACGCTATTCTGTTGTCGTGGGTTCAAAATCTACAAGTAGCCGAATTTTTCCTTCATAAATTTGAACCTAAGTTCTTTATTTTTTACCTACTTCCGAAATATGAGGAGATTTTCATTACCAATGTGTATATTTTGTTTATGTATCGTTATCATCATCTCAGCCATAGGACATCCACTGCTGGACATAGGCCTCCGCCATTATATATCGCCATATAAATTATACATCGTTTTGTACTATTTACTTTCACGTTATAACTGTTCTATGCAATGTTATGATGAACAAAAACATTTTTGATAGAAAATATTGTAGGTACGGTAGGTACCGGTAGGACTCTATAGATTCTCAACATTTTTGCCGCCGTCATTTCCCATTTCATTCGATTTTGTTTTTCGAACTCGAATAAGCTTCTTCCTATTTTTGTACAATTGTGCTTTGTTTTAACACTTGTTGGTGATTGTTAAGTGTTTGTCTTCCTGTTGTTACGATTTTTTTAGAAGGTCAATTTCTTTGTAGATAGAATTCTTGTAATTGTTTGAAGAATGTTGACTAATTTTTGGAATTGCTTTTATTTCATAGACCCTATATAAACACGATAATGATAATTGTATGTTAAAATATTTCAAATTAAAACAAAATTTGTACATAATTAAAAATAGAGTTATAAAGTTCCCGTATAATTTTAATATCAGGTGTAACTCAAAAAGTTATTTTTAAAAAATGACAACAGTGTCATATCGTTTACGCTTTTGGTGATGCTAATGTAACAAGTACCTACTTAAAATATTATAACTATCACGTAGCATTCCAGATCTACCAAGTGTTGCCTGTATTAATGTAGTAAGCCTAAATATTAATAGAGTGATTCTCAATTTTCTCACTATCGTCAGAGGAAGTGTTATAAAAATTGTAGAAATAGATAATATATTAAATTTGATTTTATAAAAATGAGATAAAGGTGGATTCTTTTAATATTTTTAATGATACCTAATCTCCTACTTTGACTATATATTAACCGTACTGGTTTAACACTTAGAAGAAAGGACTTTGAATCAAAAACACTCTTTGTGAACTTGAAAATCAGCTTTATTGCTTTAGTTGCTATTGCTATATATATTTAGAGGTACAATCTTACTTAACAAAGCCTACAGCGGCACGATACAAGTTACTCAGACAAATGTCGGAAAACGAATGGCGGCATACTTCCAAAATGCGTTGCCTGTTCGCTTCCCCCACTGTTATACTCTTACTTGCTTGTGATTGGTCAAGTCCTTTTGAACAAATCACAAGCAAGCCGTCGAAGTCTCGACCGATCACACGAAATCAATACAATCTACTTTAAATTGTACAACTTTATAAAAATGAACGTAGTTAGTCGAAAAATATATATATAACTAAGATATAATTTAGATAATTATAACATGTATGACAATCAATAGTAGAGTAGAGGCCAATATTAGAAATTTCTATGCCAATCTCAATGTCTTTTGTAAAAAATGTTAAATCCAATGACATATAATTGGTAATAAAAACAAGGATTAAAATATTTATCTATATTCTATAATTTGTCTTCTAGCTCGTGTAAATAAGATTTTATGGAAATTTGATTTCACAGTACACTCAAAGCCAATAATTGGGTAGTTTACCCCACAACACAAAACACACACAAAAATCTGACACAAACCAATAACCATAGATAAGACACTATATACACACAAACTCCCAAATTTTACCCCTACATTTTGACAAATTCAATCTAAGTAGCGTCAAACCAATGATGTTTTACTAAAGATGACGTATATTTATACTGCGCGGTGCTCAGATTTTGTTCCTTTACGACATAAACATGCTTACTGCGACAGATAATACGGCACAAATAATATAGAAAACGATAGCTTTAAGTTTAGACAAAATTACTAAAATTGACTTAATTTTGCCGCCTCAGTTTCGCGCGCTTGTGCGGCATCTACCTCATATAAACATTAACATTGGCGTCAAACCGTTTAACTTTTTCAAAACATAACAAAATAGTTTTTTTACAATTAACGACATTACCAGTGTTGCTAAGTTTATACAAATAATCTTAGTTTAACTAATCGGCCAATGCTTTGCCATTGATATTACGAGAGAAGTTTAATCGATCGCTTTATCTTTGAAGGAGTTTAACTGAACCCCTGAACTGTTAAAAAGTCAAAACATGATTGATATAACGGGCCTAAGTATAGTTATTTTATTGGGTAATAAAATCAGAAAATCTATCAATTTTCCGGAGTTTTGAGTTAGTTTAGTAGTTTAGTTATGCGTTGGTACAGTTGGCAGCACTGTAACCTTATAGTTGTGTTGCCAAATTAGCTAATATTCCGTCCAGAATTTGTGCTCGTGATTACCTATTTAAAAAGCTACGTTGTAAACTAGACAAAATAATTCTAGCGGCTGACGGGATATTTAACGGAAAAAATGCTATATAATTCACGCTCAGAGCTTAAGCGCAATGGTATCCGGCAACATAAGGCATCAGAATACCAAATTTTACTCAAATTTGAGGTACTATTACTACGTAGAAATAGAACCTCAGTGATTTTAGTAAATTTATTAAAGATTTTAGTAGTTCATAAGTTGTTGTATCAAAACTGTTTAATTTATTACAGCTGTTTAACTATCCCACGGGAACTCGTTAATTTACCGAGATCAAAGTATCCTAATGTGTATACCAGGGATATAAGCTATCATCATATAATCATCATCATATAAAATTGTATTTAAATCGGTCCATTCGTTTCGAAGATAGCCCGTACAAACAGACAGACAAATAGAGACAGAATTTTTTTTTTTTAAATCCATATTATTTCTAATTCACTTCTTACCTCCCCCTGACTTGTTTTTTTTCATTTTTTTCCATTGTACAGAAATTCCATCTCTGCAGTTTAATTATATATAGATATTGTTTACTTTTAAGTACTATTGGGATATATAATATTTATTGTAATTATTACTTTTAAAATATAAACCTCAGGCTTGATGGGTAAAAATATTTTAACGGATTTCATGACGAATATACATAACAAACAGCGAATTTCAAAAAGGCTTAGTGGCAGCACTGTCACAGTAAGAATTACTGTGTTATTATTTACGAGACAATAATGCACGACCCAATAATTGCCAGCCGGTATTGCCCATACAAAGTTAGTCCGGGTCGAGCCGAAGGCGACCAATCAGCCGAAGCTGCGGAGGCGAACATTGATGTGTGTGCTTTGTTACGCTACGGCGGAGGGGCTGCACTTCCTGCAGCGCCGGAGCTGTCACAAAATATAACCTCAATGCATATAACCTCATTTTTTTTTCGAAATCTTTAAAACTAAGGCAGAAGAGAGGTGTTGTCGTTCATAGGAGGGGTCAACTGTTTCGACTTTTTGAGGCTATACAGTATAACATGAGATTTGGGAAAATGTCCTTACTTCTGGAACAACATGTCTATAGTCAGTGCCCTACGATTAGTCAGTTGTATTTTTATCAGGCATCAGTGTTATTATCAAAGTGCATCATAACGTAAATTATCTTTCAATGTATACATACGACAGTAGTATATCATCTTACATGTTACGTAGTTATCTTATCTGTACGATGATTGTCGTACGGTTCCGAATGCTGCCTCATGGTTGCTGAATGGTTTCCTAATAATTCTGAGTCCCTATATTGTACGGCCAATAATTGGCGCCCAAAAAATGTACCCATGCCTGCGTATTATTGGCCATGTATGCATGGCCAATAATACGCAACCAATAATTCAAATCCAGTGTACATGGGTTATTGGCTGTACATTATTGGCCGTGAAATACGGGCCGGAAACTTCTTGCACAGGCGATAATGTACAGCCAATAATCCATGTACACCCATAGACAAAGCCTCGTTTGCACAATCCAGTGCATTGGAAATAACAATTACAGTTGTTTTTATTGTCAGCGCCATCAATTGGCACATTTCTTATGAATATGTTCAAACACCATATCTATCAAAGATAATGTATTGGGTATTTTGGTTTATTTTTTACGAACAGATAATAGAAAGAATAACACCAAATTTTCCACGTATGATAATTTTGTTCCATATTATTCAATACACGATAATTTTACGGCCCTCGCACGATAGCTGCCTGGCTTAGGTTGTGAACACTGCTATGATTGTCATTTCTATCATAGATCAGATAGAATACATACTCACTTACTATTGTTATGCTATGCACAAATTAAACATAGTAGTGCACTACTTGCGTTTGTTGTTAACCTTCAACCGGGTTTTGTTTTCTCTCAGGGTTTCTCAAGCTAAATGATTAATTACATACCATCTGATTTTTTGCATCGTTTGCGATTAGTTTGTGATTGTGACCGTGCGACGTGCGTGTAGTTTGCGCCCTAAACTAAACAGTAGACCGCGCTAATTTGCTTTTATTTTACTTACCTCTTAGTATCGTAGACAGTGAAAGCTTAGTATGATTAAATGAGCATATTTCATAGCTCAAATTTAACCTATTATTATGTTAATTTCAGTGTAGTCAGTGGTGTTGTCAATGAACTTATAACCTAAGGGGGTTAACGGGGAACACAAACTAAATAAATAGAATAAGTACTGACGGGGAATATGTAATCATTGTGTATTAGATAATGATACCCAACGAAAACATTAAAGTGCGTTGATGTTACCCATAATTTGGAGAAAGTACCAATCCTGCACGAAGTACGTTTGTTTTTTTTGTAGTGATCTTGAGACGAAATGAGCAGCTAACTGCATATAGGTTACTCATTAGTGCAGGAACTAGCCATTATTAATTACATGAACATTGAGTGTTAGTATTGTTACCATGTCCACCCGAAACTGGGGCTTCTGTGATCTATCAATAAGTAAAAATTATGAACTTGACAAATTACATCTCCTTGAAAAACTCGGTTACAATACCATAGCCATAAACACATATGTAGAAGAACCGTGTGAAGAACCAAAAAAGAAAAAAGGTGAAACTAAAGAAAAGAAAGACTATATACCAGAACTATTAGAAATTCCCAAGGAAGTGAAGGAATTGTGTAAGCTTAACATTCTTCAACGAGTTACAATAGAATTTTCTGATTCTGGAATAGCACATAAAGTAAATCAGTCAGATAATCTTAAAAATTATGATATCATAGCTGTTGTACCTAAAACATTACAAGCTTTTCAGTATGCCTGTGGCACTATGGACATAGATGTTATAAGTTTTGAAGCACAAGGCAGAATACCTTTTAAAGTGAATAGAAAACTTTATAGACAAGCTATAGAGAGAGGTATTTTCTTTGAGCTCATGTATTCACCTGCTATAAGAGATTCAACATCAAGGAAGAATATTATAAGCAACTCTCATATATACCATGCTGTTGGGAAATCTAAAAATATAATCATCACTAGTGGAGCAGAGAGCCATATGCATGTGCGTGATGTTCATGATGTTATCAACCTTGGATTCATATTTGGGTTGAACAGCAATGAGAGTCTGGCAGTGGTCCGTAACAATGCTCGCCGGCTTATACTCAAGGCAGAAGGGAGGAAACTAGGAAAGCATTACATGATTATAGAATTAGCAGATGAAGGTGAAAATAAAATACATGAAAAATAATTACATTGTATCATTTATTCCAAAATCTTATTAAAATTACGTAGCAATAAAACTTAAATTAAGCATCACAGAAATTGAATACAAATATAAATTTTATTTCATTGAAAAAAATTGATATCACATGTTTTGTGCTATAAGTACAGTTACAAAACACATCCCTTTTTTTATTTAATTATTCAGGTAATGTTTCATCAGGTAGGGATAGGACTGGTCTCTATATATTTTCTCAACACCAGCCCCTATCACAATGCCATCAAGTTAAATATGCTGTCACTCCAGTGTATGGGGCAAATTCTAGGCCATTAACTGAATTTCGTTCAATAGTGTTGAAAGAACTAAGAGACTAGAATAGGCCCCAGTTCTCAGCCTGTTTAATGTGGTAAATATGAGTGTTGTAAATCCTTATAATTCGACCTGCCTGTTTAAAACTGTTACCATGGAAATCTTCAGTTGATAAAAAAAAAAATTGGTTGTCTGTAAAGTCGGTTTACGGACGATAGATTTACGTAATAACGTCATAATCATTTATGACTTCTGACTTTTGACGGAAACGGAACGCTACACGGAACGTTACTATTTTTCATTTTGGCATTCATCAATTTATAAAACGTTATCATGTCAAAATATTGCTCTCAAATACAAATTACAATCATTACTATACTCTAATGAGTACCCCATATGAGTAAATTATACTTGAATGCAACCTTAACACTGAACTATTACTCAAGCATATCTTCCTATACTTATTGTAGGAAGTATGAAAGCAAGTGTTATAACACAGTAGTTCATGTACATTGCTATTTCTTATACACCAGTAGAAACATTAGGTTGTTACCAATACTGATTCTTCTCGCTAAAAATAACCTTTCAGTTATGGTTCAGTGGCTGGAGCAAGAACCATCGCAATCATATTGCAGTGTGAAATAATTGAACTCATGACAACACAGTAATTTAGCAATTATCTCTTGACAGAGTCTTCTTTATGTGATATGATAAATACCAAGTTGTAAGTCCTACACGCACTGAGATAGTGCATCGTAACACAGATCTCTACTCCGATTTAATATGATTTATGAATTCTTCAGCTTTGCTTTGGACTTCAGTCGGTTTTTTGTCAATATTGTACACCTTTTCTACTATACTAGTTGTAGAAAGAGATGGGTTTGCTTCCAGTTCTGGTGCTTCTGGCAATGTGAATGCATCTGCTATCCACTTGAACCTGAATTGAAAATAAAAAATGAAGAATATCTATATTATGAACCAGTGAAAAAAATATATATATTAGATAAAGGTTATTATTTTATTTTTAATTTTGAAAACATGTGTTTAACACATTTTTTTCTTTCCTCAGCCATGTGCGTCCACTGCTGGACGTATGCCTCCCCCATATAGGGGGGATTTGCCAATACTCGCCACGCTTGGCACGCGGGTTGGCGAGCGCAGTATGATTTCCGATCCTCAGAAGGCGCTGCTGCCCACCTCCTGGTACGTTATCCCTTAGCCGACTCTTACGGCACCCACGGGAAGAGATGGGGGAGTACTATTCTAGGCCGGTACCACCACGGCCACACATAATTCACAGCAATCAAGCGGACTATGGATAGTTGATCAGCCTTAATGCAGACATTTGGCTACTATCAACTGGCATAATATTTGGCAATGTTAAGTGATGATAGTTCTGCGGTGGATCACGCCTGCACGCATTTTTAAGATACATACCCCATTTACTCTTGACTTGATGACGCTTAGATTGTTTCTATGGGAAAACTTATTCAGACTTAGAAAATGAAATCCGCTTATTACCTGTAAGCCAGTGTATTTTGCCTAAATGAAAGCCTTCGGAAAAGGCATAGCTACCCACAGGAAGGATGCGGATTGTGTGTACGACTATATAATACGTATATACTTGAGCAGTAGTCGGTGCTTATGAGATGGTTAGCTACCGCATTACAGTGTAACTGTATAAATATAATATAATATAGTAATATTAAATATTATAAAGTCATAGAGCGTGAGGTTTTACATCTTCTGTAATCTTTGGTTGACGGTTGCATGAAGCTTAGGACTAGGTATGCTAATTTCCTCACTAGATTCCAAACTACCTCTCTCTGCCTGGACTCATCGGTTTGTTTTAGACATTCTGTGTTATATTATAATGTTCATCACTTAAAATTTTAATAGTAGCTACGTATTTAACCGCGGAAGTTATATCAATTCAGCCATAGGACGTCCACAGCTGGACATAGCCTCCCCTATAACTAAACCAGTCCTTTCAAACTTTTCAGTGAAAGATTTGCATAAGCGACCAAAGAAAGTTGAATCTTCCCTGAGCACAAAATATAAGCAAAAGTTTAGTTTCAATATATTATTACCTCAAAAACATCTAAATAAACTAAGCATTTAAATTGTGAAAAACAATGGGTACAACAACAATGAAAGAATGGGTGGTACCATAACTTAAAATAACATTTAGTATAAAAAAAAAGAAAGCAACCGTGAAAGTGTTGGACCTTTTTTGAAAATCATAACCTAATGAGACTGAATAAATTAAATAATCATAACGAAAGCAATGGATAGCAAGCATTTAAGTATTTTCTAAATTAATAATAAATAACAAAAATGCACATAAATAATTATATGAATAATAAAATTGTTAAAATGGGACAGCACATGCATTAATAACAATTTCATGAGCAAGGTCATTAGCATCCAAGACCTAAACATAACCCAAGGGATGAGGGTAAGTAAATAAAGAGTCATCAATTTTTATTTGTGTATTATTCAAATGCAATCTCAACGTTTGGTACATGTAATACAAAAATGTATAAATCCACACTAAAATATCATTATAATATTAACAAACATTGGAGATTCACACGAAAATCATAAGCAAACACTTAAACATAATCATAATGGTAAATTTATCTATCGAGTAAGTACAATGTTTAAAATAATTTGTGATACATTTAGCACCACTAGTGATAACACTTGTCGACTATATTACACGTACTGTCGGGTGCGTAAGTTCTATAATTATTTCGACTGTTAGTCAATGGTATTAAGATACTTACATACACTTATTTTCCCGAGTATACTTTTTAAATTCTACTATAACCTCTACATATAAGATATTAAGTTCAATGCAGACCTACAACGATGCAAGATTGTGCATTAGTAATTGTAGCAGATGAATGAATGGGTTAATTTTTGGTTGTCTGAATTTTGAAAGCTTCTTATTTATTATCTTAATTTGGGCAAACTAGCAAGATAACTCAAAATCGTTAAACTTGACGGATTAGAATTAACTATGGCTTCTTTTCAACATAATCCATGAAAGTTAACCGACAGGCTCGCTGATTAGGAATTTATTGGAAAAGGACCACATCGCTTAGAGTTGCTAGCTGATAAAATCGACAGGTTCTTAAATGGAGAACACAGGATGGCAATTGCAGCGTAGGAAGTCCACCGACACTGCGGAAAGACGGTATTGAGTTATCATGCTTAATCCTGATTGACTACTAGTTAAACCTGGAACATTGACATGGTAAATCCTTATGACATGTTTTGCGACCCAGCCAAGACTAGGAGCAGCATAATTTTCAAAAGCCTCTAAAAAATTATATCACACATCGAAATTTTGCAATTCTTAGGCCCACTCGAGCAAAACAAGTTATCCGAGATTTGAGCGTAAATCAGACGAAAATCTCAGATAATTTGATTGGTGCAAGGCGGTAAATGTAATAATAGTTACCAGCGTGTCGCAAACTAACATGACGTGACAAAAAGTCAAGGACACAATTGGGTTAATCTTGTTTGAGCAAATAGAAACTAAAGATCTACTTCTATATTTAAAAACAGTCTTACATTGTCTTTTATAATTCAATTTAAAATATATTATGTATTTTCAATAAAATAATGTTGACAGTTAACACATAAAATTTAAACATTATAGGAAATTATATATTATAGTCATGGTAGTTAAATACATTTACAATTACATAAATCGTTTGTTCCATTCAGCATTATTCAATTCATAATGTAGTTACATTTGGAATAATAATAATAAATAATAATTCGATCATAATTATAATAAATTTAACAAATTCAGTCTCATTGGTAATAAAATAATTTTATTTATTCTAGCGAGTCTTTCCTCAAAAACTTCACAAATCACTTATCAAATACAGAGATAATTTCACAATAAATTCATAAAAGCATACTTTTATAGGAACATAAAATAAAGGGGACAATAAATGCAATCAATTTGTATAAAATTACGATATTATTTATCGTGTGGTAGTAATTACATTTTACTATGTTTATGTAGCATTCATGGATAATAATGCATTATTTTAATGTTTAATATATTTATAGTATAAGAAGAACGAATATAATTTCTGTAATAGTAATAAATACCACTAAACCTTCCGGTTAGACTACACCACATTAAGGGCAAAACTCATCCGTTACTTTCATATCATTATCATCATCATTCATCATCTCATATACTCAGGTGTAAAAGACACAGTATTAAATTACATGGCATTTCATTCCTTATACGTAGTACACCTTGACGTCTTAACCAGCTGTTAACTTATCATTATCAGGCACATATCCAAACTCTACCGATGGAATCTTCATAGATCCATAGATATCTATCCATAGATTCATAGATATTTAGTATGTTCTACGACTAATATACCACAGATGGCACTAGAATACTCTACTACCGAGATTTAATATCGTTCATAATGTTCGTTCAGTTTTCTTCATAATACTATTTTACAAATATAAAATACACCACAGCAATCAATCATATTTTATAACTATCAAGCCGTATATGATATACAGTATATCAATACTGAAACACGTCCAGATCTTACATGTGTTTAGCATTTTAACGTTGCATAGACAAAACTCTGAATGAACTAGTGAACGACTTGTGATTAATACAATAAGAGATATGCCGAGTTATAATAGACAAGACAGATCGGCGATAGTGTCCGCGATGGAGGCGTTATGGGACGCCTCAGTGAACGCGCGTCAGTTATTGAGGAAAGAAACGCAGTGGGCTACCGTGTTCACGTTTTCAACCAACCTGTTGTAAAGCTCCCGGCGTACGCTCGCCGTGAACTTGTTGACTAGGCAGAGCGTGACCGTCGCCGCGAATATCGCGTTGTATAGAAGTACCAGCTTGAAGTTGCCTAACCATTCGATGCGCCCGAACTCGCCCAGCAAGTCGAAGTTTGTTATACCTGAACGGTAAACGGACAAAGGATTGGAATTAATATACAAGCGTTTGACAATTTATGGTTATATTGGGTATGCACAGACCTTAGACTTCCTTCCCCTACTGATAACCCTTAAAACTTCCATGGTTTAAAACATAATTGTATGTAAGTGAACCGTTTTATTCAAACTTTTTTCTCCGTGTGGAACTATATTACTATACTACTATATTATTTAGCTTCTTTTATCTTATGAGCTTATTATGTTGAAACTTCTACGTATCTAATAAATTTTAAACAAGTACCACTTCATCATCATCATCTCAGCCATAAGGCGCCCACTGCTGGACATAGGCCTCCCCCATTGATTTCCACAAGGACCGGTAAGTACCACTTCATTGCACATAATTTCATTTGCTAATTTATTAGTGAAAAATAATTTTTGGCGACCATATTTTCCTGTATCAAAAATTCTCGCGGTGACAATAAATGCGCTCCAACTGTGTCTTACACCAGAAGAAAGGAAATTTTAGAAGTCTAAAAATGTGATTAGTATTTTTCTCCCGTAGGTCATCTGCAAAATACATATATAATTATCTCTGCTAATATTATAATGAGGTAAAGTTAGTGAGGTTGTATCTCTGGATCTACTGACCCGATTTTGAAAATTCTTTTACCAATACACGTGGTTTGCGAGTGTCATAGGCATTAGAGGTCATTATCATCATCACCACGCAATCGAAACCGCGGGGCGCAGCTAGTTTATAATATTTTAAATCCCCACGCATCACGATTTGTCCCGCCCTTGTCTGTAAACACCCGCGAGCCTCTGTAATGTCATCGGCAACTGTTATGCTGAATTTTTATACATTTTACTTAAGGAACTATCGAAACATATTTTCTCAGTTCTTTGTATCTTTTCATAAGGAATGGGAAGAATTCACTATCTCACCTGATGTTAATAAAGTGATCTACGATAAATTACGCCCACATAGAAGAGTTGTTTCTATGCGATGACATATTTTCGCTATCTGTACGCACTGTGAATGTTGGAAACAAAACACTGGAAGTGGGTGACACGGGAACGTCTATCGGGTATGGTGGTCGCATTGCCATCCGTCTGGCTTTTTTTATGGACTGTTATTGGAATTATGTAGCTCCTGAGCGTAATCACAGAAGTGTATCTGGTAAAAACCGATAAACTAGCGAATTTACGTCGGCGCTGCAGGCTTCTAAGTCTCGTAATTTTTAATGAGCCTTTTAGCCCGCTACTCTACGGACTCAAGATCCTCGAGTCTGTAGTTAGCCGCGCTCTCCCACAAATGAGATAGGGTGACGTAGTGGCAATGGAGAGTACCGAGTATCTTGACGAGCAGCGGCTGCGCGGTGGAGTGCGCGAGCAGCACGGCGCAGAGGGCGTGGATGCGCGCGAGCGGCGTGCGGCGCGCGCGCGGCAGCACGCGCAACGCCCGTAGCGGCGCGCTCAGCCCCGTCAGCGACGCCGCGTGCAGGTACAGGATCAACACCGCCTCCAGCAGCGCGCCCGCCCACCCCAGCTTCGACAGGGACGCGATGCCGAGCGTGAATTGCTGCAACACCGTACATCGATTCAATTTGTCTTTACTAACATATTAAGTATACATTTTCGCAGACATCATTATTTTTTTCATTTAAGGCCTCCCCTAGACAACTCCATACCTACCTAATAACGAGTGTGACTACTCCGAGACAACCGCTCTGTTTATTATTTCATCTTCCCATCTTAAGAATGATCTTCCCCTTTTCCAAAAGGCGTAAACCCATACATCGATAAATAAATAACAATAATGCGGAAGACGACGCAAAGCTGTTCGCAGATGGGCGCTCCTTTCGCTTAACTCAAGAAATGATTTGACATTTTTTGTACAATAATTATAGAGCAAGATAAGGCTGAAATTTATACCCTCATCTTTTATTTACTTACGACACCGTTTATATATTAAATAATATGTAGATTGATACATTGCACATGGGATACCTAGCGAAATCCCGGAATCATACTGTTAAATAATATTAACTTTAATATGTGAACAGAACAAGACAGAAACAGTGTAGCTTAACTGTTTTTTTTATAATAAATATCGCATAGAGCGATGTAGTGGAGAGTACCCATTATTATGACGAGTAGAATTCAATCAGCCCTTCCAGGCTGTTAGCTTACTATCAAATTTTTTTAAGGGTCATATGCTTACTTTTGACCGCTGTAGGTACATTAATACAATTTAATAAAGAAATGTTTCTTAAGAAGTATTTTAGACTAATGTAGCGTATGGTCTTAGGTGTTGTTATTTCATTGTCTAATCTGGAGTTTCCGAAGACATAATCCAGAGTAAAAATTCATAAAAAGTATCGGTTTAAGAGATTATTAACCACATATATAGGGCACATTTCCCCCCCCCCCCCCCCCTCCTCACTTCCGAACTCCAATGATCGAGTCCCCTCCTCTTTGTCTACTAAATGTAATTTTGTTTCTCAACAGAATTAAAGCATCGCACATCGAATACACACACCTTTCCAACCTTCACACTATATCAAATTTATAAAAATGTCATTGTTTGTGTATATTTGATAGGTCTGAGAATGTCGTAACAGTAGTTTATGAAACTGTATCATAATAAGGGTTTTTAAAACACGAGTGTGAGTTAAAAAACAAGCCGTAGGCGAGTTTTTTTTATAGCATTACACAAGTGTTTTAAGACTAACTCGTGCATGCGTGTTAGGCTGCGTCCATTTACTATATGTAGAAAAACTGTATTACAACCCCCTTGGTCCAGCTGAAGTTGTATCTTAATGGTAAAAAAGTTAGCATTTCGATACAGTTGTCATAGAAGAGCTGTATCGAAATGTTAACTTTTTAAATTTATTTCGATATATTGTCTATAATACTGTCATTCAAGTTCTGTTTTTGATTTTCTAAACTTCATATTTCAGTATCAGATTAGATGAAGTATTTCTCACTCTCTCACATACAGTTTCACTTACCCGAGTACTAAGCGGCAACGCCTTTATTCCGATAAGCAGTTCTAGCATGTTCTGCAGCACCATCAGTACGGTGATTGTGGTAAGCGCCAGTAACAACAGCATTGCCAATGGGTACACAACGTTGCGCTGCAGAGATGATGACTTGCGCTGACTGTCCACTTCCTGCAAATAATAACATAACTATATAACATCGCTTAACTGATAAAGTGTCATTTTGTAAATATAAAGTAATTGGATAGTTTCGCTCGGCGTCTAACAGATGGCGCTGTAATGTAACGAATACAAAACATTTGTTGATGACATTTTTATGGATTAAAGTTGTATTCCGTTCAAATAAAAATGCATCAATCATACAATTCGTTAAAAGAGCGATATGCCCAGAATAGGCCTCCAGTTTAAAAGCTGCTAAAAGTAACGGAACGCTAGCGTTACGTATGAGCTGTGTATTACTTGCTATTGAAGTCATCATGCCGCCAGTTCAAGTAGTAATTACATACGACGCAGAACTTTTTATATACGAAGTATGATTGCGTGTGAAACATAATTACGATACAAGTTCTAATTGAAAAAATTGGAACAACCGTCATTCTTTTTTACGATTTTCCTCGATAATAAAAACTACTTACTTGATTGTATTGTAAAAAATTAAATAGGACTACCATGGAAGCGCACTCTTAAAACAAACAAAAAGAATTGTCAAAAACAGTTGGCGCAGAAATAGGTGTGTGTATACATTCTAAAAACCGGACAAGTGCGAATCGGACTCGCCCACCGAGGGTTCCCTACAAATTTGTATTATCAAAAATAGTTTTTTATTTACTTAAATAAATGGCATTTTTTCATTCTTCGTCATAAATAGAAAACTATACATCATAAAAATAATTAAAAATCTGTTTAAGCTTGTGCCAATAACGCCCTTTCATACGATACCCCACATAACATGGTTAACTCGATTCAAAATGTTGACCACCGCGTTCCTTGCATAAAGAACCTGATTTTTTATTATTTAATGATGGATGGTTTTCCTATACTAGTAATATAAGACAATATTAGTAGCCAGATTTCATAGTTCTTGGTCAACAGAAAATCCTACTAATATTGAAAATGCGAAAGTTTGTGTGTAAGTGTGTATGTGTGTATGTTTGTTACCTCTTCACGCTCAAACAGCTACACCGATTTCGATGAAATTTGGTATAGATTTTTTTTTGTTTTTTTTTGTTTAGACCCTGGATTAACACTTAGGCTTATTTTCATCATCACCATAATCGCCGTTTTTCATCACCACGCGGGCAAAACCGCGGGGCGCAGCTAGTATGCTATATATGTAAAAACATAATTATCATCATACTAGTATGAACTTATCTTCTAAGATTGCGTGCTACATACATACTTAAAATAAAGTGAGACGACAGCTGTCAAAAGCAAGCAATATTTAAAGAAAACAAAAAAAGTTCAGAATTAACTTTCCATATAAACATTTAAAACAATCGACGACGGTTAATGGAGCGTAACTCGCGTTGTTACAGCTTGCTCCACTTACAATACCATATGCAAAACATCAGCTTATCTCAATTTGTGGCTGCCGTGAAGAATTCCATTCGTTGCGCTCCTTGGCTATCTAGATATTTCCATCTCGACAAGTGTCAATGGACTTGCTATTCTAATATCCATATATTAGATGGGAAAATATATCTAAAAATATATTTATCCTCTTCACCACATACATTAGAACAAACTGTTGGGTCGTGTAAATAATATTCGCATTCGCGACTTTTTAACATTCGCTTGTTATGCAAATATTTGCGGTTTTTTTTACAATGCAGGAAGTAATATTACTTTTCTCAATAGTATGTTTAGTTTTAATTTGGTTCTCGTAATTTTATTTAGGATTTTTTTATTTATTAAAATTCACACAAGGTCTTCAGGTCCCAAACTAGGCAGAGCCTGTCCTATGGTCACCTGATGACTGATATATATACTTATATACATATACACACCCAGACACAGGTCAAACAGACATGTTCATGCACACAAATGTTTGACCTGTCCGGGAATCGAACCCGGGACCAGCGGCTCAGAAGGCAGAGTGCTACCAGCCACCGGTTGCGCCAACCGGCCAGTCTATTGTTTAACATAGATATATGTTATTTTGCCATAAACCTGCATATATTTGAAATATTTCCTCGCCAGTCGCCTAGACGGTCGCCGTGGTTAGTGTCAGTGGCATGACTTATGTGTCTCCGGGACCCTGGGGTCGAATCCCGGTAGAGGCAAACATTTGTGCGATGAGTATAGATGTTTGTCCGGGTCTTGGTTGTTTGTGTGTTGTGAATGTATGTATCCATGCCTCCGGCGACACAGGGAATTCTAGTGCGGGGGTCTGAGTGTGATTAAAAAAAAAGGAAGAGAATAATTAAATTACAATCTTATTATGTCCTTCTTAAATATAAAAGATTACAGAGACAATAATTATTGCGCTAAGTCTGTTATTAAAAATGCGATTTAATAGTAGTGATTCTCTTGTTCAACTATACTAAACTAACATTCTAGAAAATAAGTAAGATAAGTTCTTATATGGTTAGATGTGTAGGTGAACAACTGGAAAAAGAAAATTGCCGAATTAAAGCACACTACTGTTACGGCCGCTCAATCGGAGCTGGGCCCGTAGACAAAGTAACAAGCGCAAGTGCAAGCGTTAACGCGAGCGAAAACCGTTGAACGGTCGTTCTCGTTACGAAGTGAGCGATAAAATAGGGTGAGGAAACGAAATAAAGCGATATAAAACTACGCATACCAGAACGGGATGGGACGAAGGCATCTTCGCCAATGAGTGTCGCAACGCGCTCGATTTGCGCCACTCTTTTCCGTCCGAGGGAAGTTATATCGTTAGTAAACAGGTTTCAGTCATTGGATATATCACATGAACAACGAGAACGAACATTCAGCGGCGAGAGAAAGAGAATCGCTATGAAGCGATGCATTTTGTCTCGGCCCACTGTTACGCGACAAATTTTCCGCATTAGGCCGGTGGAGTCGAAGGTTACGTTAGAGTAGTGAACTACTACATGATAGGTGTGGATTAAGTTACGTAACACCTACTACTACACTACCACACAGAGTTAATAAGACTAGAACGAATATATTGTGGTCAAAGTGTATGTAAAAGTGTTCTAGGTATGGTACCTGTTATTTATAATAAAATCCCAAAATACATAAAGGACATGAATTTTACTCTTTTTAAAAGGACATTGAATAAGATATTGACTGCTAAATGCTGCTACAGAATTAATGACTTTTTAAATGACTCATTTTAATTGTATTCTTGACATTCATTCTATTTATTATTTACTTATTATATTATTGACATTTGCATGATTTTACATCAATATCTATTTAATTGATACATTATTATTATCATATAATTTGTGAATGATGAAAAAATGAATGTAATGTAATTGTAATTATTTTGCACACCCATGTGGTATGTCACAGCGGGCCATTTCTTATTATAAGACCTATTTTAATTCCTGTGGCAACGCAATAAAGAATTTTGATTTGATTTGAAAGGTGCTCGTAATGAAGCAAATAGTACAATAGTAATAGTATTTATTTTCCTTTCCACAATAGTTTAAATTTAAAATACACACTTGACGTGAATTATGACATTACCGCGAAAGGTTGTGAATATATAAAGACCGGCACAAAGACTGTTTGTTCTGTATCGTAAGCTGGCGATGGCACTCACACACACAGACCATAGATATTTTTTTTCGATATAACACGCCCTTTTAAACACATAACAGAACACATAAACGTTGTGTTTTTAATAATCCGTGTTACACGTACAAAACGACCAGGTGGACAGGCGACCTGACTAAGATCGCAGGTAGGGGCTGGATGCGGGCCGCTTCTAACAGGTCCTTGTGGAAATCGATTGGGGAGGCATATGGACAGCAGTGGACATCCTATGGCTGAGATGATGATGATGATAACAAGTATAAGCAAAATAAACCGATAAAACAGTTCGATCAAAGATAAGAAATGGATCAAAATTATTCTTGATAGTGGAAGGTGATTAACAAGTAGAGGGTGAGAAAGAAATAGTAAAACTGTGATGTCTCTATTTATCAGTGTTACCTTTCTCATAGCGACGATTCTCTGCAGCCTCTCTTTGAGCCCCGCCTGTAGCGCACCGTTCCTGAGCCGGAGTAAAGGGGTCTCCTTGCCGCGTGTCATGGACGAGTGCTGGCTCTCTTTCGACATGGATATATCTGCGTCCAAAAGCGCCGATATGTCACCCCGGTCGGGGTACATGGGTTCTGGAGATATGTACGCACTTCCTGTAAACAAAAAAAAACAAGTAAGTTACAATACGTAACCTTTAGTTACAATATGTAACCTTTAGTTACAATATGTAACCTTTAGTTACAATATGTAACCTTTAGTTACAATATGTAACCTATAATTACAATATGTAACCTTTAGTTACAATATGTAACCTTTAGTTACATACAGGGTGTCCCAAAAGTCAACGTCCAACCGAAAACCCAAGCTAGGCCTAGTTGTGGGGGCTCTCAAAAAAAAAGAAAAAAAAATCTATCTCATGTAGTTTCGAAATGACAGCCATTTTTCTTAAATTGACACCCTGTGACGAGTTTACGACTACTGGGGCTACAAATGAGCTCTTTTATAATTTTATTTTTGTGTGGAGTAGTCTTAAGTGATGCTCCTACAAATTCCAATTCATCATTTGCACACAACTTCATTGGAATTTCAGAAAATATCCGTTTTATACCGAACCATGACGTGAAAATGACTACATCACTAAACTTTGACAGTCTGTACTGAAAAAAAAATCTACTATGCAATTTCGGCAAGTGCCCTTAAATGCCCATTGCACCTACATTCCCCATAAATAAGGTGCATGTTTGCATATTCCTCTGCAGAGTACAAGAAAGGCATTTTCTTACAAAAACAGTCCAGGAGAAAGCCAAGTTCGTCAGAAACGGTTCGAAAACAAATCCAAGTCACACGCAATCAAGTCCAGTAAACAGAGCCAAGGTTGTAAGCACGAAATAAATACAAACGAATACAAAAAGATGCGCAGTAAACGAAGGCACGAAACGTACTGAATTATTGTACGTATACCACGCTGTTGTATTAGCGTGCTATCTGTTTCACCCACACTAGCCAAAATGTCAATTTCGTCTCGCTCACACATTGTAGAAAGATTCACTGACACCAAGTAGCGTCACTCTCCGTCCCGCTCTAACATTTCTTCGTCTCTTTCTTTTAGTAGCGTCACTATCCCGCTCTAACTTTTCTTCGTCTCTTTCTTTAATTACACCTTACAGAACGCCTAGATGATATTAGAATAATTTTGAGACAGTTTTATGACTAACTAATAATAAGCTAAATATCGACTTTCTTAATTATTTTTTTCTCGTCGTCTAAGAAATAATTTAGTAAGTATTATACCATTTTGGAAAGCCCATTAAATGCGCCAACTTTTAAGGGCACTTGCCGAAATTGCATAGTAGATTTTTTTTTCAGTACAGACTGTCAAAGTTTAGTGATGTAGTCATTTTCACGTCATGGTTCGGTATAAAACGGATATTTTCTGAAATTCCAATGAAGTTGTGTGCAAATGATGAATTGGAATTTGTAGGAGCATCACTTAAGACTACTCCACACAAAAATAAAATTATAAAAGAACTCATTTGTAGCCCCAGTAGTCGTAAACTCGTCACAGGGTGTCAATTTAAGAAAAATGGCTGTCATTTCGAAAGTACATGAGATAGATTTTTTTTTCTTTTTTTTTGAGAGCCCCCACAACTAGGCCTAGCTTGGGTTTTCGGTTGGACGTTGACTTTTGGGACACCCTGTATAACACTTTTTTCACAGGAGATTTTTTTTGAAAAGAGGATATTTTCCTGTAATGGTGCTTTTATAACTTATAACTGACAATGGAATCACAGATTAATACAGCACCGTAGGCACCATCACTACTCAGTAAGTGCATACATTTCCAACAATATAATTATAGTAAAATTCAAAAGTACTCATAAAACTAATCAAAGTGATCCATTCAAATTCAGTGTCAAAGCGAATAGATTTATCCGCGATAGCTTTTAGTGGGGATCGAAGCAGTTACTGTTAGGTTAACAGACGACGAATAAAAAAAAAGATATTGGTAAGCTAATAAGTCACATATTATTATTGTACAAGCGAAATATTGTAGTTACGTTAGTTACTTCTTGACGCTGAAACGGCTGAACGGAATTAATAGCTTATAATTATTATAATAGCTTATACCCTGGAATAACACATAAGCTAATTTTTATCCCGGAGAAAGTATAGTTCCCGCGAAATAATTGAGGTAGAGGGTAACCGTAGTGCACACGGGTGAAATCGCGGGGCGCAGCTAGTACATTTTATTTTATGATGTCTATAAAATTATAGAAAAAATCACAGATTCAAAATATCATTTATCATTAGTTGCACGCGCAAAATCCCGATGAAATATATTACAAGATTAAACAAATCTTGTAATATATTTGAGAAACTTTACCTTTTTAAAGTCAACTAAAATATTGCAATTACTCTTTGTTTGTTTTCTCAACAGGAATGTTTTACATAGTCAAATTCTATTTTAAACTGAATATCTATGTATTTGTATAAATGTTTCAGGTGATAACGTTAGATGTTAGAAAATATAACAAGCACGTGTCGGTCGATGCGCGGGCGTAAGTAAACGTAACCAGTTTTAAATATATACAAAACAAATATTTTCAAACGTGTTTAAATATAGACCGCAAATTAGCTGTGCGCAATTCTTCGTCATATTCCACACACTACTACCTGACTAAATATATTTAATACTATTTAATGAAACCGTAGTCCATGCGGGTGCAACCGCGGGTCGCTGCTATTTTGGATTATGGGCAAGTATGTCGTCGCACAAAATAATGTCGCGTGTTCAAAAACGGAGAAAGCCGAGTAACTGCACTGGGTCACAGCGCTTCCCTAGTTGGTAACTATGGTAAAGGCACTGGGTGCGCTTTTGCACGTGCAATTGTTTTATTGCATTTGATCGAATGTAGGAAGCCACACACCGCACCGAGGCGTGAATGACTCACCTGTTGAATATGTGGTGTATACTCGGCTAGTACAGCGTTTATGGAGTAAGTTAATGGATTTTTAATGAAATGCCCATCGATAATCAATTATTAACCACATGCCTGTCCAAATAGTTGACTACATTGAATCAAGTCGATCCCAAAATCGCATGTTGTAATAAAACTCACTGAATATACATTAGCACGGTCATTAATAATCCCTACTAATATTATAAATGTGAATGTCAGTTTGTTTGTAACGCTTTAACCGATCATCGTGAAACATAGGATACTTTTTATTAGAGAAAAATATTTAAAATATAAAAAAATTTCATTTTGAAAAATCTCAAAATCTAGCTACTTAAACGCCATCTAGCATTCCAGTAATGAAGTTACAACCCTGAGTACTTTAATACAGGTGCACTGTATTACCGACGGTCACATATCCAATCCAGTTGACTATATTTTCAGCTTTTTGGAATTTTTCTATATTTATTGTTGAAACGGTAAATAAACGATAAACGTTCGTTCAGAAAGACAAGCTGCGCTGCAGGCAGCTATAGAAGAGCGATATAAACGCTCAATAAAGTATATTATAAGTTTTTGAAACTTTAGTGTGCGTAGTAACTTTTAAAAATTGATAATCCCAGCCAAGCAATAAAATATAGTCATCATATTGATTCATTTCTATTTTAATAATCCCTCATACTTAATTTAATGGTTTAAATGTGAGCGATGCCGCGGGTAAAAGCTAGTATAATAATAATAGGTGATAATCTCGCTACAGTTATTGGTCACGAGTGTAGGACAAATACAGTAATGTTGTGTCGGAATAGGATTGCCTTCATGCGTAGTGACATGACGCACTTGTAAAAGGCAAACATTAGCTGAGGTTTCCTCAGCACGTGAAACATAAACACGTTAATAGGGGTTAAAGTATGAAAGAAATTGCCGTTGTATGGTAATATAATACTCTGAATTTACATAAAATCTCCATGGTTAGAGATTTAAGATTGAAACTTTTTCACATGATGAGATTCTTCTTTTAACTAATGTGCATCATTCGATATTCGACGTTCAATTATTTTTTTATTCAGCTTGGACGGTAAAATGCATTCTTCGAAAATCAGTGTCAATTTGAAATACGAGTTCTGACGCAGAGCTAACACGGCAAAAACGGCCGCGAAATTATTTCTTTCGATCGTAAAGGGTATCATCCACAGTTTTTTTGTGTGTTTCGCGGCAGAGAAATGATTCTGTGGAACGCCTTGCAGTTCACGGAAAATTGGACGGCACCAGAGCCCGCGGCAGATCACCCATGCGCTGGACATGTTAAGCCCAAGTTAAAGCTGCTTTTACCAGGATTTTCCCCTTCAAGAAAGTACTAGAAAGGTGGTACGAGAGGAGTGGCGACAGATTGTCAAGCATGCCACCACTCTTGATGTGACGACCACGACCACACTGTCAAGGAGTCATTTTTTTAAAATAAGAATATATTCCGCCATCTTGGGTGTTCCGCCATGTTGGATTTAGAATGACGTTACTCGGCTAACTATGCATTGTCATCCAAACTAAACGCGTTACAAAATTTCAGCTCGGTTGCTCGGCAGCGGTTGAAGATTATCTGCTTCAAAATTGAGGTGCAAGATTCAACCCGAACAAACATAGTTACTTACATACATTGGAAGTTAAATAAAAACTTCTTTTTTTTATCTCCCTGGATAATATGTGGCGTTTTCTACGTTTACCTCGAGGATGGCTATACTTTTTGTAAAAATTTTCTTGCAGGAATTCCTTTTCCTGTTAGCTAATGAATCGTGAGCTATAGATATACTAGACTTGACCAGTGCTATTTTGCTCATTGTCTAGGAAAACGTGACGCTTATCATCAACCGAACAATAATGTAGACAGAGTCGGTATATGTATACATAGTTCACAGCCAAAAAAATACAAGCAGACCCAAAGAAAACCGTCACAATGACGCCCCAATTCGTTGTGAGTTTGTGTTACTGAAAGCAGGAAATGAGGTCGTTTACATGACATCGATATTTTCAGTCGTTCATCAAAGTGATTAGATTAACACTCCCAAGTGTGTTCCACTTCCATAATGCTATTTCTAAAGTACAGAAAATGTTTTTAAACGAAATCAATATACCAGTCATTTTCAATGACAGTTTTCTTTTTTAATACACATTCAGACCCCCGCACTAGTATTCCCTGTATCGCGGGAGGCATGGACACACACAATCACAGCACACAAACACCCAAGACCCGGGACAAACATCTACACTCATCGCACAAATGTTTGCCCCTGCCGGGATTCGAACCCAGGGTCCCGACGACACAGAAGTCAATGTCACTGACCACTGCGCCACGGCGACCGTCGTTACACAGCACGCGACTGAACTAGAATTTTGTATGCACTGCGTGGTCAACTCTCTATTTATTTAGACAAGCCATTCTAAAACAATGCAATGGTAATTCAAATGTAATTATAAATAAACTTGATATTCCGCTATAATAACAATTGCATCTTGAATGCATTGTAGGTAATTTCATTGCGGTACAAATTAGATCTGTGTAGCAATTACTATGATACTCCAAGTAGGATAGCAAAGTAGCAAAAACCACAATTCAATTACAATATATGAGACATTTGTGTTCAGTAGAATTGATACCCTGATCCCTGATATACTATACATAGTAACCACAACACATTGATAGCTATAGCTATATTGTAGGTAATAGTTGTAACAGCTATGTCAATAAAACATTGAATTATTTATTCATTTTTCGATTGGCAAGCGAGCGTAGCCTCGAACTAATAAAGCGTGTCCATCGATTTTTAAGATCCATTTAGACATTTTTTTTTTGGCGAAAGGCTCATTTATTTGTCTAACCATTCCAATTTTCATCGACATTTTAATGATTTTTTCGAATATGTCCGCCTATATAGGGGTCGTCGTATTCAGTTAGCCTATAATGTGAATGTGAACGGATTCACATGAAATTTGGAATTAAGTCTTATACCCTGGAATAAGATATACGCCACTTATTATCCCGGAAATATTGACTGTTCCCGTGCGATGACGGGAAGATACAAAAATCGTCAATACCACGCACCATTCCACCGCGGGGCGCAGCTAGTGCGATATAAACACGCTTTTAATGATCATCACGTACATAAAGTCGATTTCCTATTCGATTAGAATATTCGAACGTGTACCCAGTGGCATATTAATTGCTATTGTACACTCATATTTTTGACATTCGCAAATGGAATCAGCAATAAAAAGACAAAAGAGGTACTGTAAAAAAAACATATCGAAAATTTGGTGACAGTTTAGGTAAATCTGTGTTTTTATGTTTACATGTTCGACCGGATATTTAATAACTTTAGGCAGAATGAAATTAAATTTATTCACTATAAATAGTATAATGTAATGGTGTGATATATAATATATAATCTGATGTATTTTATACCTCATACTCATTCCTATCTTGCCATTGCTTAGCATATAAATTGAAAACTGTACTGTATTAAAATAATAAACTATAGTATACAAATCAATGTCATTTATGGAATGAAAACAAATATTAATATTTGTTGTATCAACTGAAATGAATCCTACTATTATAAATGCGAAAGCTTGTGTGTATGTGTGTATGTTTGTCACTTCTTCACGCTCAAACGACTACATCGATTTCGATGAAATTGGTATGGAGATAGTTTAAACCCTGGATTAACACTAGGTTACTTTTATCCCGGAAAAGGTATAGTTCCCGTGGAATAATTGAGATAGCGTGAAAACCGTAATCCACGCGGGTGAAACAGCGGGGCGCTACTAATTAGTATATATATTTAATGGCCTATCGTTTGGTAGATGTAGGTAGTAACTATATTGGCTATTTATTATTCCAAGTGACACGATTATGTCAAGTGCGGTATCATTGTAATCCACACGTATCATTCAACATCGTTTTAATTTTAGCCCATTCCCATATTTAGATAGAACATATAATGTAATAAGTGATAACTGTAAATTGGCACATAGCAGAGGTTTTCGCAATATATAATGTCTATATAAGCACGGCAAGATGTCCTGTATATTTTATGGAACTTAAATATAAATCCTGTTAATATTAAATTGGTAACCTAAGAGGGTGTTATAAACAAAAGCAAGCGGCTATTATATTTCATAGGCACTACGTCTTTACATAATCCAAACATTCGAAGCACCCTTCGTTAGCGTAGGCACTCGAGTGAAAATATAAAAATAGAATACGTAGGTACAACGGAGTGCGTACGTCGGAAAAAAGCATCAGGTTTATTTTGAACATTCCTAAGTTTAGAACACGGTTATCTCACAATATCTCGCTTGTTAATTTTAATAATTGACTTCATGACGTCGACGGTATAAAGTTCCATTAATTGACGACAAAAATACGCAAAGAAGTTATCTTATTCGCGCGGCACAGTGCGTTATGTAATTAATGGGAATATTCTGACTCCTTGTCACATAGGTATGCATATATATAGTAGGTATGTATATGTACGAATAGGTGTCAAATTATGTGGCGACACACACATTAATATGGACTCGCCTTTTTCCCTTTGTACCTTAAACGCAGCGGCTACCATTTTGTTGTCAGACTCTAACCCTCGCCCTAGGATTCCCTGTGTACCGGGAGGCATAGAAACACACAATTACAGCACATAAATATCCAAGACCCGGGACAAACACGTAAAGTCATTGGATAAACGTTTGCCCTGCCGGGATTCGAACCCAGGGCCCCGGAGACCCAGAAGTAATGTCACTGACCATTGAGCCACGGTGACCGTCAATCCACTAGCTACTTTCCTAACGTACTTCTTACGCTTCTTCTACTTACGTGAACGTTATGAGGAGAGATCTGGAAAAACATAGCCACCGCAAGGGAAACAGCAGGGCGAGGCGGGTATAGCCAATAAGTAAATATTGTAAGCACGATGTTGTCATTACCGAAAAAAATCACGAAGGAAACTTTAAGGGGAAAAGAACAGATATACATTTATCAACACTCTATATCGAATTTTATGGCGGCATTGAATCTCGATTATCTCAATAATCGAATCGTGTAGAACTAGTTAATGGAAACGAGAAAGCGGAACAATCCGAACACTTCAGTTTTTCAATTTGAGATAAAATCTGATTTACAATAATACCTATGCTCAATTCGAACTAGAAACATCTAGATAGTGGCACATTAACAAATGGTTGCGAGGTCGATGAAGCGAAGTGACTAAACGGTAATAAAAAGACCTAGTAAAAGCAGCTGCTCAGATGAAAGTGAGAGCATGATTTTATGAGATTCAAAAGTGCCAGCAGACAGGTAGACAGGCTGTTTATATGATTAATTTTATTGGCTCATCAAAACTTTTGATTAGCTCGTAGCGCCAAGTCGACAATACATAGTGTGATTTTTTTTCGACTAATGGCGCCGTTTGCTTATACTAGCATTCACAGCGTCACCGGTCGGTAGAGTGGTTTCTGGAGACTTAGTCGACTTACCCGTCGAGTTTACTTTCAACAGTTGCATTATTTTACTATACAGAGTTCTGCCTGAGGTTATAATAGTCTACACTAATATTAAAGACGTGGAGCCTAAAAGATCTAACTATCTATTTTGCAAAATCCCACAAATATTATAAACGTGAAAATTTGTAAGGATTGATGCACGGATGTTTGTTACCCAAACACGCAAATAAGGAATGCTGAATGGATTGAATGAAATTTGACGTGCGTATAATTTAAAAACTCAATGGGTACATTAAATATCTTTGAGATATTGCATCATGCCGACAAATCGACGATTTGCACTGTGGCATCTACTTAGATAAAGTATCTCATGGAAATGTTTTCTTAGCGATGGTTGAGCGTTCAATTAGTGCCGTCATAGTTACTATGGTCACTGGTAATGTGTATCAGATAAAATAAACATATTCGTCACTTCAATTGTGTAGTTCAGCTTTGTGCTGGGGTAAGTAAATGTTCTTTGTACATTATGAATTATACAAAATAATATGATAACAGTTTGTTACATTACAATGATAACAGTTATTTATAATTTAGATTTATTTACCTGTAGAGACGGCATTGTTGATCCTCCGCCTGATAGTGTCCTCTTCAAACGAGTACATGTAGTACTCTTCATTGAGATCCCTGAGGAACTGCGGTTTCACCAGCACTCCACCTACCACGCCGAAAAGACGCACGAACCCGAGCGGAGTGAACACTGTAACAAAAGAACATCACTTTACAAATGTTTCAAGTCCATTTTGAAAGAGCTCAGATGCTGTTCATGAATGACGGTGTACGAAACGAATTCGAAGTTTGAGAATCAGCCGCAAAACGCTTCATGTTTACCTGCAGTTGTCCTTTAGTGGTTGATCGACATATTTAATCAATAAAGATAACATTTTCGACCGGCTCGTCACTGCATTCCAATTTATATCTTGAGAAATAAATGTTATATCTTGACAAGTAAATTATGATTTTCCCCTTTTCTGAACTCCATTTTAGCAGACGCCTACGTCACTAGCTAAATATACCTGGCAGCTTAAAAACTTCACCCCAATTCGTTTAATGGTTTATCATACTGTTATTTTTTTACACTCCAACAAGCCGTATACATTTTGCCAAATTTTGGTTCAATTCCTTAGCGAGGGAGACTCTCGGTATCTACCAGAAACATATATTTATTCTAGATTTAATATCGAGTATTCCTTGCCAATATTGTGTTTTTCTCCTAACTGCCAGTATTAGACATTATCACCTTATCATGTTTTTCCCGACTAGGAAAAGAACTCGGAAGAGTCGCTGCGTGACCATTGGAGCCTAGAGGCAGTCGTTTCTCCACGCTATATCAAGACAGCTCACAGCCCATTAATGTGCGATTATTGTGCAATGATCTCATGAATAAAATACCGCAACAATCAAGTGCAATTACCAGTTCTATAGGATACCAAAAACCCACGCACGCAAACTAATGATAATAAATAAATGTTTCCCAAATGCATTTGCATAGAACGCTTAGAATGTCGTCGGAAGATCTGTTTTTGAAAAAATATACCGACTTTTAGAAGTTATTTCAGACGTTTGAAGTCAGTTCCATTCTTGATTAAAAAAAAATTCTCCCTTTTTAGTAACCTTTGCTACTCACGGGATGAATTGTCATTGTGTATGTTCACCGATGGCTTCACCCGAAACTATATTGTCGTCGAGGTATGAGTAGCAATTTTCAGTTATTGGAGTGTAACTCAAAAACCGCTTGTCCGATTTGGATGAAATTACTTCTACACGGGAAGCACCAGCTTCAAATAAAAAAGAATCATCAAAATCGATTCACCTAGTCGAATGTTCTGAGGTAACAAACATTTTAAAGTAGGGTTCGAATTGACAACCTCCTCCTTTTAAGAAGTCGGTTAAAGAGCAAAAACTTTGCTCAGAATACTAACGTAGAAAGCGAACGAGATGTAGTTTTTATTAGTATATTTTATAACAAATTACAAGTAGTTTCATTAGGAACTACTGTGAGTACGAAAATTCACTAATTTCACACAGGTTTTGCACACATGCATTCCTTAACCAGCCGTTGCATAATAATGTTATGATACAAATTCCATCATCAGTTCACGGTGCAGTTCCTCGTCGTGCTATTAAAACAAACAATCCTTTGTGTATGGGTTAACGTTACCTAACCATGTTTTGGTAACGGTTACATGGATCGATTAATATTTATTTATTTATTTCTTCTCTATGATCCGATTGAATACTGCATCTTCAGTATCAAGTATTCATTACAACACCTGAATTGATAACAGGTTGTTGGATAAAGCTAATGTTAAAATAATGTATTTCTCATAAGAATTCACAACAAAACTCACTTCCAAAGAAATACATTATTTTTCATAACTTTTCTCTTATCTCATACTGAAATATAAAGATTAAAAAAATCAAAAACAGAACTTGAATGACAGTCTTTATAGACAATATATCGATACAAATTTAAAAAGTTACATTATGATACAGCTCTTTTATGAGAACTGCATCGATGATAACTCCAGCTGGACCAAGGAGGTTGCAAAGCAGTTTTTCTACATAATATAATCTGTGGACGCGGCGCAACACGCATGCGCGACCAGCAAATGGATTTTGGCCCTAAACGTTTACAAATAAATGCAAACTTATGCTGTAATTTTACGTAAATTTAATTACCTATTTTAATAGATTAGATAAAGTAGTGTATGAAACTGCACATAATTTGGCCTTAAAACACTCGTCTAATTTTTCAACTTATATACACACGTGTTTTAATAAGCTTATTATGATATCGTTTCATAAAATACAATTTCGCCGACAAGCATAGGTACTTCAGTACTATAATTTATTACAACAAAACGAAAAATATGACCACTTGAGTTCACTACAATACATAGATTAATCTTCTTCTGAAAGTTCCACTTCTATCAGAAGTTGGACAACATAAGCGCAATTCTAACTTCGAGGCTGCATCTCTAAAAAGTAAAGAAGTGTTGCAGCCAAACCACTCTCCTAGTTTTTTCAACCAACAGTGCCACCTTGGATGATGAGGCGGAGTAACTTGTATTTGTCATTTCTCATGACGTGACTGAAGTATATCTTTCTCTGTTTGATGGTGTTCATAAGTTCTATTCTCTTTTTACCCGACTGCGAAAGAAGGAGGGTTATTAAGCCTATTCAGTACTTCTACATTAGTGATTCGGTCACGCTATGAGATTCTAGTTTAGCACCCACGACCAGAATCTAACATCATAACTAGTATTGTAATTCGTCCAATTCGCATAATAAGAGAATCGCGATCTGCAAAATATTATGAATAAATTATAATGAAGTTTATAAATTTAGCTTAAAATAGTGTCCCGTATACGTAACCCGAGCGCGGCGCTCAAAACCAATTTTAACCCATTGCACAAAAAGAGGGCTGTTATAAGTTGGGCGTGACTGTTTCTTTCTTTTTAAAAAAAAAAAGATTATAAGCTTACTTTTGACCACTGTCTCACCTGTCTGTCGCATCGTAGCTCCTACGAATGGACCGATTTTGATGCGGTTTTGTTTGGAAGCTGACGTGAACCAGATGGTTCTTAGCTACAATTTATGAAGGTCTGTCCAGGCGTTTCAAAGTGATCCGTTCTTTTTGTTAGCTGCGGTAGGGATGTTATACACACAATATGTGTCGGGTATTACTTAAAATTATACATTTTAATAGATTACTAGCGCCCCGTAGTTTCGACCGCATGGATTACAGTTTTCTCGCCAACTCAATTATTCCACGGTAACTATACTTATTCCGGGATAAAAGTAGCCTATGTGTTATTCAAGGATTTAACCTATCTCCATACCAAATTTCATCGAAATCGATACAACCGCCTGAGCGTGAATAAGTAAGAGAAGTTTTTGAATTATTTGTTTGTCTCACGGGAACAGCAATTATATTCGAGATGAAAACTATTTGTTAATCTACAGTCTAAACTATCACTTCACCAAAATCAAAGCAGCAGTTTTTTTTTTTTTTATTACACTTAAACCCCCGCACTAGGATTCCCTGTATCGCGGGACACACACATTCACAGCACACAAACACCTACACTCATCGCACAAATGTTTGCCCCCGCCGGGATTCGAACCCAGGGTCCCGGAGTCACAGTAGTCATGTCACTGACACTAACCACTGCGCCACGGCGACCGTCAGTTTGAACGTGAAGGAGCAACAAACGTACACACTTACAGAGATACAAACTTTCGTCTCTATAATATTAGTGGGATAGTATACGCCGTTGATAATACCAAAAACTAGTAACCCTTATTCGTTTTACAAACATTGTAATGTAAAGTTACCGAGTCCGAATCCAGTATCATTGTCAATAATGTAACGATAATAATATTCGCAAGACTTTCGTAAGAGCGTGTGCTAAATGAAAGGACAATATCGGTGCACACCTGCTCTCATCTCGACAACTGTACTGGGGCGTCGTCGATTCAATTCAATAAACTCAATGATTGCTCGACACTGGCGGCGACCGCGGCGGCCTCGGCAGTTAGCTATGGGAATAAGCGGGGCCGAAAATAAAAATACAATGCGTACTTCACAAAGGGCCTAAGTCTACTGTTCAATATGACAATGTGGTCGGCTCACAATGGGCGAATTTGACAGTTTTATTTATTTACATACAGTTTATGAATAATTCTTAAATGTCTAGTTAATTGATAGACCGAATTAATTAAATTAATTAGTTAATTTATTTATTAAGCATTTATTAATTTGAATAGTGGCAGGGTACTGCCACTATTCAAAATAAATAAATGCTTATCACAAGATTATTGATTCTCTGCAGGTCATTAAATTTATGGTATGTTGAGATCGGTGAAGTTAGCTATTCAAGAACTTAGAGAAAGCGGTGATGAATTACGATGAACAGTTTAAAGAGTGATAGGAACTTTATAGGGGATGAAGTTTTACGTTTATTATAATTTATTATTAGAAGTTGAAAGGCGGGGTATTCGGTCGATCCACATCCAAGTTTAACTTTCTCATTCATGCTTGAATCAAACCAACGCGACAGCGCAGTAGCACTATTATAAGTATCACCTTCGAAGAGCTTGTCAAATTACACTCGAAGATTGCGACAAGGGTCTTTTGGCACGTGGTCGAAATAAGAGCTATTTATTTTGTGTCAATCTTTGACAGTTAGCTCGTGTATTCTCTGCTTGCTATATAATAGTTGTCAAGCTTCAATGAAATATACTATAGATACACAGTCTCTATGAAATCAAAGTCCCAAAGTGTCCCCTCGCCAGTGTTTACTTATACGGGTAATATAAAATTAGTCCATATTGGAGTTTCATTTTAATAATTAACCTAAACAGCAATAGCGCTGAAAAATAATGGTAAGAGTTTTTCATCTGTTACATTTTGGATTCTCACTTCAGCATCGCTACACGTCACACGATTGGCGCGATCACGCGTAACTGAGAGCAAAATAAGGCATACTATGCCTTGTTTTGACGGTCCCGTTTTCGAGCGGGCGATCGGTTATCTACCCTATTTTATATCTTATATAGATTTTGGTTCGTAAGTGGCTTTATTCTTTTTGATGCAGATAACTAAAACAACGCTTGTATCTTTTACTGTCGCTTTTAGTATTGTATATTAAACGTACTCAAAATACCTAATGTGATTTGATTACCACCCGGTTTCATGCAGAAATCTACTTTGCCAGCCATTGATTACTTCTCGGGAAACCCTACGCTCAAATGCTAACAATCAAAATATTCGGGTTGCAGCATATTGCGACCTATTCTACATTGATTATTCGCCTTTTATAATATGTATAATAAAAAGTACTGAGTTAACATCACTGCTTCTCTAAATATTCTATAATAACGAATGTTATCGACAGCGGCAACGAAGAACTCTTAGAAATACTTTGTCGAAAATCTAGCATGGGCACAATTAATACTATACAGAAAATCAACCAAGCATAGACACACTCATATCACACAGTAAAAAAAACTCCTTGGAATTATAAAGTTTGCTTGACAACAGTTGCCATGTGGATCGTTACGTCAATGTGGCATAGAAACACCTAAACAAAGCTGTCTTACGTAGTATTTTAATTAATCTTTTTGCTGAGTGCTCGAACTGAACAATATTTTTCTAACGTGAATACACTGAGCATATAATCACTCCGTCGTGAATATATTTGTTTAACAATGGCAACAAAGCCAAAGAAGATAATAAGCAATAAATCCACCACCCGGTTAAACATAACAAAAAATCCGGCATTTGTAGACAAGAAAGAAATCGAACTGAACGAAGAATGGGCCAATTTCATGACCAGGGTGGGACAAGTTTCTTCCCTCGTCAAAGACATGGCTAGTGGAGACAAAACCAAAGCTGAAGCCGCTCAAAAGATGGCAGATAATTACTTGGAGGGAAAGGTTATTGCAGACGAGGATGTGGAGATGAAAGTCAAGGACAATCGAACTGTTATCAACCAGAAAGCTTTTAAGGGTCTTGATAATACAAACGCGGTAAATAACAAGTTGTTTTTTGTATGTTTTAAACGTAACGACAGCTCTACCAATATAAAAATGTATATTATACAATGTATATTATATGTAATGTATATTATACAGCGATGATAGCTCAGCGGTGGGAGCGTCGGCTATCAAACTGACGGACCCTGGTTCGATCTTCACCAACGGCTTGAGCTTCCGGTGAATAACACCGTTATCAAATTCCCAGCAATATTCAATTCAATTTCAATTTAATTTATTCAAATAAGTGATCAATCATACATTTTATGTTAAGTGGCCAGAAGTTGACACAAATAAATTATATGGGTTATCTGTCGCTGAACTAGGCTCATCGCCTGTTTCTGCTTAGAGCGCCCTCCTAGATTTACAAAAAATAGTCTAGCCTTAGTTTATTGACAACTGTGACGGTAGGGTGATTTCGAGTATCCGCCCGGATAGCTGCCACCCTCAAGTTTTAAAAACTGTTACCAAACACATAGTGTGTTCAGTCGTCGTTGATATAATTATACGATTGTGTGTGTATGGATGTGTATGTATTTGTGTATTATAGACCGCATTAAGAAGACTGTGGTCTCTGCCTACCCCTACGGGAAAGAGGCATAATATACATATGTAAAGCTGGCTTCTTACAACTATAGAAGTTTAACGAAATCTTTTATTCTTCTTGCTGCAGATATCAACTAAAAACAATGCCTTTTGTATGTCTTTTTTTGTTGCTTGTAGTATGAAAAACGTGTAGTAGCAAAATAATCGGATTTGAAGTCACCCGGTTTTATGCTCAAATCTACTTTGCAAGATGTCGTTTGCTTCACGGAAAGCCATATCCTCAGAATCTGAGAATCTAGTTAGTAGTTAATAGTAATTTTTAGAGTTTCGCGATTCGAATACATTGTTATTAAATCAAATGGGGCTTAATCGCGAGAAAAACATTTAGTAATTTATTTACCTCGACGTTTCGACCAAGTTGCATGGGTCGTGGTCACGAGAAGACTGGAGAAATGCGGGTGGCAATATCGGCGAGAGCGCGTAGTTTCGCCAACTACCCACTTTTGATATTATTAAACTGTAGGGCTGTCACAGCCCTGCAAAAGCACAGGTTGTCACGACACACAACACTGACAGTATCTTTAGTTTTTTCAGGGTGAAAACCGCCGCGACGCGAACATCTATAAATCACTGGGTTCCAAGATGTAGACAACCTAAAACCATCCTCTCGGTTGAAATTTTTATGTTTCCTGATTTCAACCGCTTCGCGTACAATTCTAGGAAAATAATGGCGGTCCGTGGAGAGGATTATAATAAATTACTAAATGTTTTTCTCGCGATTAAGCCCCGTTGGATTTAATAACAAATAGTAGTTAATAGTTGTTATTGTAAAGAAATGAACTAAAAATACGACGTAAATCTTTGAGCGAAAACTGTGTTAAGTGTTTTAACTTGGCAAACTTTCTCTTTGCGGTTCATCAACTGACACACTATTGAATTAGTAACCTTTTTTTGTAATAATACGGAATCATATAAATCGGTTATTGCTCCGATTTATACAGCGACCGTCCAACTGTTTACTATCGATTAGGTTATCTTCTATTACATATATCGCTCGCGTGTAGTAGCCATCCTCATAGATTACAACAAGTACCTTCCCACGATACATACAATATTATAATAGATTCATTAAAACGAGTATTCGGTAAACAAACATTAGCACGTTCTCAAAAGCTGACACTGGATCGAGAACGACATTATTTAAAGAAATGAGAAGATTTTTTAAAAGAAAAACAATAAACAGTCGCACAAATAAGTCGGTAAGTTCAAACTTCTTCTCAGCAATTGGACATACGCCTCCCCAATATAGGGGTATTTGCTAATTCTCGCCACGCTTGGCAGGCGGGTTGGCGAGCGCAGTATGATTTCTGATCCTTAGAAGACCCTGCTGCCCACCTTCTGGTACAACATGACCCCTTAGCCGACTCTTACGGCACCCACTGGAAGAGATGGGGGAGTACTATTCTAGGCCGGTACCACCACGGCAAGTTCATACTAATAGTCATGATTTCAACGCGAATTAAGAAGCTCCAGCGTGCGATCTGCCCTCTTAGAAAAAGAAAACCTGATGTGGTTGAAACTATAGTTGGAACTTACCCAATTATTTACACTTCAGTAAACAAGTTGATTAGTTTCAGAACGAAAAGAGGTACACGCGTAGATCGTAGATCTTCTTGAATCATCGATGTGATTGAAACTATAGTACTTACGAAGACACGTGAGTTATATACATTTATTATGAGAAACGGGACTCTCATGTAAATAACTTGGTTTGTTCCAACTGTTGCGAATCAACAACCAATTTACGTGAGTGTCCTGGTTTTCATGTAAAAATGTCCTTAAACTACATTAGTAGTTTATTATTTTTTTCATAACGAAACGTTATCAAAGCTCAAACATTTTTGTCGTGGTACAAGACAGATGTTTAAATTTAGACCATAGCATTCACTAATTTAACAGACATACAAACATACATAGAGCATGCATCGCGCGTGCAGATAAACAATTTTGTTTTATCAGTGAAAGCGATTTGGCTCGCGTCTCTTTATAAATAAACATCCAGCACACAATGTAGGTGTTGTTCTTTCTATTTGCAGTCCGGTTAGAAAATATTCACCGGGAATGTTTACGTGCGATGAAGCCGTAATCGACAAAACAAACGATCATTTACATTTCGTGTTACACGATTTCTTCTATTTACACAAACTTTTATTCCTTTCTATATCCGAGATCTCAATATGAGGCAGAGGATCGCCTGTATCGACCTTATATAGACGAAGAGGATTCCTACTTTTAATCCGTATCTATATGTTTCTTCTACTTCTACTTTCTACACTGTCGCAATTGATGATCACTGACGATGTAGGCGAAGGTGTAAAATCAAGCGAGACCCTATCTGTTAACTACCATATCCCGCAAGGACAGCTGAATAACTGGCATCAAAAACAGTGTGTTAACAAAGTTGACAGGTTATTGAAAACTTAAAGGTGGTAGCTAGCCACGCGGGTTCTGGTAAGTACCACCATTGCTGTTGGTTTGATAACGGTATTACTTACACAGAAAGCTTAACTCACCACGCGTGTTGATACCGAACCAGCAGGTGACGGCCGGTGCTCACAACCTATGAGCATAGCTTAGCTATCATATCCTCTAGAACCAGAGTATATCATCCAGGAGATGGTGTTATTTTTAGCGTGAAAACGTTTTATAAATTGATGAATACCAGCAACACTCATGAAAAATAGTAACGTTCCACCTGAGTTTTGTATTACATAAAATAATCAAAGTCAAAGTCAGTCAAAGTCAAAGTCGAAGTCGAAGTCGAGGTCGAGGTCGAAGTCGAAGTCGAAGTCAAAGTCAAAGTCATAAATGATTATGACGTTATCACGTAAATCTATCGTCCGTAAACCGACTTTACAGACAACCAATTTTTTTTATTACGTGTCGTAATCGTATATTATACATAATTACATAACAAAACAGTATAGTTGCGCTTACCACAGAACAACAAACGGTGATTATGATTACCTAAGCTAAACTATACACGAGTTGGGTGAGACAACAACAGAACCGTGACCTTGATTTCAAGTTCAACTTTAATACTGAATAAATAATGATTACAATGCAAGTTGTTTATTGTGATATCCCCGATCATGAAGGAAGACTAAGACACAATATAGCGTAATTAACCATGTGAACGGAACGTGTGTTGTATGTGATTCGACTAATGAAAAACTAAATAGATTTTAATCCTTGGAATAGAATACCTCTTCCCTTTAGTTTTAAAATGGGCCGCAAACAAAAGGTTTACACGAACTAAAGATCTGTTATCTGATGGACACACGTGCAGCGTGTCACCGCGAAATAAGAATAAATGAACTTCTTGCATACTCAGAAACCACTCTTAGGTTTGTAGTCCAAACTTGAAACAGATTTCGAAATGAGAGGGGGTTCTAGAATCGATGAAGATAATGTTTAGCTAATTAATAATTACGAAGTTATTTGTTTTAAAGACTAGCTGCGCCCTGTGTTTTTACCCGGATGGATTTTCGTCTTTTTTAAGTTTCGTATAACTTACATATATAATTTCCGTTACCGAAAATTAATCCGGAATTATCCATTTTTGTTTCTTTCCGTCAGAACCTACAAATAAAAAACTTTAAAAATCTTGCAATTATTAGTAAAATCTTTATCAAAGTATTGCGGGACCAAAGGATATAAATACTTATTTTTATACAGATAGATGTAGATAATTCGTTATTGTGACACAAAACCAATTACAAATTAAAGATATTTACAAAAACAAAGTGTGTTGCCAATTTACAAAACAAGTGGGCTGCCTTATCACTGAAAGCTATTTCTACTAGGATTATATTCTTATATAGATTGTAAGCTTGCATTCGAGCATTGTCTCGCATGATGTGAAGTGATGATGAGGTCTAAGATTTATCACGCAAGCTCAGAAAGACCTATTCGCTCGTGACTTGAAGACTCCAGATTTGTCCCTATCGGGAAACGTAGATTCGAGAAGAATTTAAAATAACTTAACAAATTATGTTATTTCACATTACAGGATGAAATAGACAAAGATGCATGGATGACCGAGATGAGCAAGGACGCAGAACAACGCGCCCTCGACCGAAAGATTCGACGTGAAAAAGCTGACACACTGAAGACTCAAGCTATGAAAGCATTTCGCCGTGAAGAATATGACAAAGCTCTTTCTTACTACAACAAAGCCATAGAACAAGTCAGAGACAATTCCATGCTCTACTGTGATCGAGCCTTGACGAACATCAAGTTGAGGAAATATGAAAAGGTATCATATAGAAAGTGCGTTCACGCAACTTCTTGTCAGACAGCCGACATTCTAGGTCTCACGTGATTCCACGTTCGACCATATCGTCATTGATCATCTTCTCAGATAGATGACCAATATAATACAGATTATAATCTAAAATGTAAATATCACGTGTCACGCTGTTTGTAGTCCAACTCCTCTGAAATGGCAATACCTATTTTAATTAAATATATTTTGTATGTTTGGATATATTTTGTATAAGAAATAGGTCATTAAGTATTTTTCACCCTCCTATCCCTATTTTATAATCGCATTTTTAGTATTTTGTATGAACAAATTTCCAAACAATTTGAGCGTCGTTCATTTACCGGAGGTCATTTACTTGAAGTGTCGCATCATTTTGGCGTTTCGATAAATTATATAACAGAACAAAGAAAAAATAAAAACAAAGTTTCCCGGGTCAGTTATAGAAATACATACATATATACTAGTTAGGCTCACTAGATGAAAGAAACTTCAAAACCTCGATCACCGAAGTAAAGTCACTAGACAAACGATCTTTCACCGATATAACATAGGAACGCGTGACACACTAACTTGATTCACGTGTCCCCATTCCATTTACGAACGATCAAACGTATTTCAATTCGACATTCGTACGTAGTGGAAATTCCACCTTTTTCGTAATAACCTGTTTGCTTTTGTTCCTTACGTTCATAATGAGTACAGCTAAAAGTCTGAGTCCATCATAGTTATAGAAGAAAAGTTTCGTAAATCGTGATTTGTAGATTTTTACAAACAACCTATGAATAAATACCGATAAATACTTAGCATCGGATAGTGCTCTTAAACACAAATCAATATTACCGTGTGAAAATGAAAAGTTCAAACACTATTGGTTTGAGCATTTCTAATATATTTCAACAGATCAGAGAAACGGGTTCTGCTTATTTTTGTACGAGAACTGGTTCTTGTAAGTACTATCGAGAAATTACGAGACGAAACGTACAATGCGAGTTGCTATTCTCGAGCCATAACTATAGAGACCGGATTAGAGCAGGGTCTCTCTAATCCGGTCTCTGTAGTTATGTTTCACTAATCTGGCACTATTTAAAACAAGGGGGTGCCGGATTATTGGAATGTTCGGAATATTCAATTGTAAGTATAGAAAATAATCATAGTTTCATATTTTAAGAAGATAGAGTCCCATGTTCTCGTTTTTCTTGACATTTTAAGCTATTTTCAATTTGAAAAGAACAGATAACAGATATTGTGACAATTTTTGAGGTTATACTGATGCCGGTGTGCGACCGTGGAACGAGAGTAAGCAGCGGAGGGTGCCGGATTTACGAATCACTGAAGCGTCGGTTAAGAGAGACTACTCTACTGTACCTATGATCAAACTGAATATTTTCGCAGTTTAGGTTTAGAGATGTACCGTTAATCGAAGCGCCGCAACGGAATTTACCATGTTAGAAAACCACGGACAGTAAAAATTTCTGTAGGGTACTGGCCTCTGGCGTGCTCGCCAATGCGCATTGGCCAGCGTTGGGGACTTCTTTTCCATCGAGGCTGTGTCGTTAACATTCTTTCAATTCCGCATCTCATTTTACTGTTTTAATGGTAAACAAATACCTTATCAAGATAGTCATATACAAGGCTAATATTTTTTTATATCGTATAGATCTATCGTTTGAGCACTATCTCATTTGATGGTGTGACGATGTGGTCGACGATATTATCACGCTAGACCTAGAATGCGTACTGGTTCTCAAGGACTGCTGCTGCCTGAACACTGAATCATGTGCTTGGTGACAGTTTTTAAAGCTTGAGGGTGGTAGCTGGCCAGGCGGATACTCGAAAGTACCCTACCACCATGTTGGGAATTTGATAACGGTGATACCGTCATCGCAAGGACAAGCCGTTTTTGGGTATCGAATCAGCGTCCGTCAGTTTGACAGCCGACGCTCCCACCGCTGAGCTATCATCGCTTCACAACGCTTAGTAAAGAAGCGTAGTAGCAGATAATCCGAATTAGGAATTCGCAGAAATTCGGACTGTTTTTATTATAAGCAGGTTATATTATAGCCTAGCTAGTAATCAAAGCGACAGAACGGCATTCTATCAGCTGCAAATAAATATTTATATCGTAGTTCTCGTCTATTTCACTTTTCGCTTCGCATGTGTTCATTCTAATGCATTTCCAATGTTTGTTCTCTAATGTACCCATTTGATAGCTAGCGATTTACATATGCATGCATAAAATCGAAGTTAAATCTAAATATAGCACTTTCCAAATGAGTCATTTCTAGTTGTTATCTGTCAATGTTATCGAACGTTAATACATGAGCGATGCGTCGCGATCTTGAGCCAAAAGCCACGTGGATATGATGTTATTGGCACGCCGATAATTATGCGTGTTGGGTGCACGCTTCATCTAGATGCGCTATTTATTAAAACGTTTTATAGTCGTGAGTATGCAAGACTTGTGCCAGCTATATACATACCGCGTGATATCGTCATGAACGTTCTTACTAACTATCTATCTAATATCTTTAAATGAGCAATTCTTGTATATTTGTTTATTTATTTTATTTATCAGACTTAATAAAATCTCTCTAATATTAATAATATCTTGTGATACAATCTACTATTTCATTCTGACCTTTTAAACATTAGACAGACAAAAACAAATAGGGATACTCGGACAATGTATTCAAAAGGCGGTAGTGTAAAGGGATCGATTTAGAGCAAGAAAGTGACACATTATGTCAGTATTGAGTCGATCGATTTATAACAAAATAAACAATAACAAGCGACAAAATGTGTCGTGAGTTCTTTATGTATGTTTGGTGTTGGTCACGGAGCAACGAACTCACTTCTTGTTATAAGTGTGGTTGAAAAATACATTAAGGGCATACACAGAGACACTATCAAGTTTAAAAATGACGAAGGTGAGATCGTCGCGGGCTCTTCGAATATGACTAAATATGTATAGGTATATAATCAAACGCAAACTTATAATAAGTAAAAAAAAACATAAAAATAACCATAGTTGAAGCGATGATAGCTCAGCGGTGAGAGCGTCGGCTGTCAAACTGACGTACGCAGGTCCGATCCCCGCCAAAGGCTTGAGCTTCCGGTGAAGGTATCAACCGTTATAAAATTCCCAGCATGGTGGTACTTTCGAGTACCCTACGCCTGGCTAGCTACCACTCTCAAGTTTGAAAACTGTCATCAAACACATAGTGTGTTCAGGCAGCAGTCCTTGAGAGCCACTAAGCATTCTAGGTCTAGCGTGATAACATCGTTACTGATTCTTAACTGAGATAGTGGTCAACGCTAGAATCGTTAGGTCAATCTATAAGGTATAAAAAAAGTTACGTGACACTTATATTATTTCTTTTTCAGATTTTCAAAGACTGCGATCTGGCTCTACGTATAAATGAGAAGAGCTACAAAGCTCGACTCTATAAAGCCAAAGCTTATAAAGAGCTGGAAGAAACTGACAAGTTTAAGGAGTGCCGGGAAGAACTGAGGGAGAAATTCTCGCAGCACGAGGATTTAACTACGTATTTTTTGGAGAAGAAAGACTTAGAATACGAAATTGAAGAAGAGAAAGAAGAAGAAAACGAAGAAGGGGATAAAGTTTATTTTTAATGTTGAAGTCGTATTGGTAATACATAGCTCTAATACATTGTTTTCAGTTGTGTTACCTAGGTTAGTAGGCCCTTACAAAAATGCCCAGACTGCTTTTTGGGAAAATTCTGTGAATTTTTACTGATCCGGTTAATTTGTAAGATATCCTAATTAAAATGTTTAAAAATAGGAACTATTAACTTAACATGCTGAAAGTAATCTGGAAGATACAGTTAACGATTGTTTGTTTTTAACATACACTTAAAATTTGTTAACAAAAATGTTATATTTCTTTATTTTAAATAACTAAACTGATAACTACCTGTCTCGAGTGTGGTATTACTTTTATTTTATCTCTTCTTACTTACCTTGAGTTTGGTTTTGTTATCAATACGTACGGACATGGATTAATAAACGTTTTATTGGTGTCGATTACCAAATGTTTTATTGTGATATTAGTTGAAGTTCTATCTAAACAGTATCGCGCGAGTAACATATGGACACGTGTCAGTAGACGTAACGTACGCCTCAAGGTAGATCAGACGGTCTTGAGGTTAACATTACTGAAAAATATAGATAGGTATCTTTTTATAACTCCACACTCAATAACGGGTGTGCTAGTCGTTTAGTCAAACCCTAGATTTGTACATTATAAAAAAACGTCCGATCTACCGCTGATAAATGTGATGAATGATATGAATGTGATTCCAATGACTTTCTCCGAAATGTCTCCGATAGAAAATGTATAGACAGGCAACTCTACGCCAAAGGCTCTGATACCTAAGTTCTACCAGAGAATTACTGCCGATAATCTTTTTGATGGTGATTATACATTTTCAGATTCATAACGCTCCGTTTCAAGTATCTTTGGATTACTAGTCTGATGTCATCATTGTGTTTAATGAAGAAGCAAGTTTGAGATGCTTATGTCAAACATGATGTTCTAGCATATTTTTGCTTCAAAATCGCATTCGTTTTTTTTCTGTTTCATATCTACAATCAGTCGCTGACTTTCAACAGATAGAAGGGTATTTTTTGTGAAAATTGCGCCCTCCACTGAGGCCATCTCCTTATAATAATGTATCTTGCTGTCTGAATTCAGTTGCTAGAGAACTCTCTTTCTCTTGAGCATATTTAGAAGACCTATCTTATAATTGTTCGTGTGAGAAATTAGTCTTCGAATACACTAAACATACAGACTCTTTAAGATTTCCCAAATATTAGCAACGCGTTACTTTTTTAGAACGCAACTCAAATAAAAGGATGATTGCATTGACAACCCTATCAAGGCTGCGCGCGACCTCGGTATCAGACGTGGATGTCGATTAAAAAGAATATCACATTCAAAGATAAAATAGACGTGATAATAACGTTATGTTACTATGTGGTTATATTTGGGTTTTTTTTACTATCTAGAGACGAAGACAGCAGAAGTTTGTTTATGCGCAAATAAATGATTTCATTTGTTTTCAAAAGTCCTGCTTCTGTTGTTAGGAATTCTATGAAGCAACAAAGTAACATCTTTATTTGCTAAATATATAATTGATGTACATTAGTTTTAAAAACAATTTTCAATACCATAAGTTCATTAAAACATACAGATATTATGAATACATTGTATATTCGAACAAAAAGGAAAGCCCATACACTCATATCATACGATGGGTGTAGTGGGACTCCCTTGGCCGTCTTGAAAGGAGTTCCTAATATTATCCCCCAATACGACACATGAGTAAATTATTATACAGCATTACGTTCAAAGCTCAAAGTACATATATGGTACACCAGCTGCTTCCCCGATGTTTCCTCGCTTGCACTACAGTATTATTGATCCAACGGGAACAGGATTTTTATCCGGAATAAAAAGTAGCTTATTTGTTATTCTAGGGTATAAGATATTTTAACTCCAAATTGCATGCAAATCCGTTCAGCCGTTTCAGCGTGAAAATCAAAAAATATACAAACGCCAAACAAAAGAGAATCTTTCGCCTTTATAATATTAGTGTGATAACATGCAATTGAACTATGTAATATATATAACGAACGAAGTATATTAAAATATAAATATTATGCAACTCACCCAGCAACATTAAAACGCCGACGAAAGACACACATGAGTACAGGAAAGGAAGATACGTCCAGAGATCTGTGGAGGAAACAAAACATTAATGGAAAAACGAATCTCCACAACAGTTTAGTATATAAATTGTTTTTTGTGTTTGTGACATTGAAATTCAAATTTTAAAAAGTTATTATCCTCGTCGCGTCGTTACGCTGCTTCTGCTATACATGTATATACAGAACACGGTGCTGAGAAAGGTTAGTTTAGAGGTCTGGTGGTTACTGGCGAGGGTGCGAAGGATTACTGTCGGGTGGACGACATGGTCATCTATTCACTTTTTTATTTAGTATAGGTAGACCACTATCTCACCTGATGTTAAGTGATGATGCGGTCTACGATGGATCAAGCCTGCCATACGTCTACCATATATGGATATCGTTTTGCATACCGTCTGGTCGTTGTTTGTTGCCACGGAGCAGGAGGAATCAAATATGTAGCTCCAGAGCGTACTCCCCGAAATGTGTCCGGTAAAAACCGATTAACAAGCAACTTTACGTCGGTGCTGCAGGCTTTAAAGTCTTGACTCCACTAGAGAGTCGTTGCTAATGAGCCTTTTAGCTCGTCTCTCTATGGACTCAAGTTGGTATTTAGCCGACCTTTCCCACAAATGAGATAGTACTCCATACACCAGCTAACTTGTGCTTGGTACAAGTTAAAACAATTGTTCTAGTGTAAAGTACTGCTTTAACTTTGCGAGGACGCCCAGCTTATTGGCTGTCAACTGAGCTTAAACTTAAATTATTTACACAAGTGAATCGATGTTTTATTCTTTATTGCATTCTGAATATGTTGAAAAATAAATTTTATTGTCAAAAAGCAAAATATATGAGGAATTGACTATAATATTTAAAACTCAACTTTATATGATCAAATTTACTTGAAACAATCAGTCTTTGTTGAGATTCGTGGTACGCTCGAAACACACCGTAATATGGACTTTATTGCACATTGTTTCAAACTAGGTACTAAAAGTGCAGTATGTCTTATGTCTTGACATTGCATTCACAATAACTGAAACTTGTCTGCTGACCATCGTTTGGACTTGTCAAGTCGCTTCATTGAAAAAGCCAACACTATGAAACAAAATACAACTTTAAGTGGAAAGTAATATTGTTATCTTTATAATCATTACATATTACAACAAACTAGTAATATTTATCAATAGTTTAACCGACAAAAGCCTTTACCACCGGGAAACAATAACACCATTCTAAATAAATATCTAACTCAACGTGCAGATCGACAAACCCGTTTAATCGCTAAATTTAACTTTCGAAAAGTTTTGAACCCTAAAGATATTAACAATATGTCTCGATTTTTTCTACGGATTAAATACCGAGACCTTAAGTTGCAGCAATATAAAACAAATACCAATTAATATATGTAAACAACAGTTGTATGTCTTCATCATCATAATTATGAGCCATAAGACGTCCTCTCCGTTGACCTCCGCAAGGACCGGTTGAATTTGTGTGTGTATATATATATATGTATTAAGTTGTAATAAGTAACGGCTATAGCTACACATATAAAAGATCTAATTTTAATTAATTCTGCAAAAGGATAGCGTATTGGAGAAGCTTCAATATTTTTTACTCATATGACAAAACTTTTCTCGTCGGTTTTCCGTGTTTTTTTGAGTATGATAGAAATTTTTGATTACGTTTAATACTTGTGACCAATCATGACAACCTTACATTATTTTGATCTAATCTATACTAATATCATAAAGAAGAAAGATTTGATTAGTTGTTTGTTTGTTTGCATTGAATACACCACTCCGAAACTACTGAACCGATTTGAAAAATTCTTTCACTGTTGGAAAGCTATACTATCCCCGGGTGACAAAGGCTAAGGTCCTTCAATAACTTCATCAAAATCGATTCCTTTTTTTCCTTGTATATATTATTGATAATGATAATGATAAATTTATTTATTCACAAAACACAGTGACACTTATTCTTAATATTAATATTTGTGATCTCTTATGATCTAAAGATCTTATCTAATTTAATTTACATTAAATTAAGTTACCACTTCTCGAATAACGAGCTCCTGTCCCAGTACTAGTTGAGAACTGTGTTACAGGGTACAGGGCCTTCCCGTTTAAGGGCTTTTATAATATAACTGTAGGGATAGGTATATGATCTATGTGATGTATCATGTAATAAATAAAATTAAAATGGTTTATTTATATGTTTTCAAATCAGGCGTAAAATGTAAATGAAAATAAAAGTGTGGAATAAAAAAAAAAATGTAGTAAAATACATATAAACGTAAATACATAAAAATATATAAATATATATTTATAATTATAAATAAAATATTAATGTCTACTTTGGAGCTATAATAAATTGTTCTGTGGCTTGATATGTTATTGATAATGTAATAAATTAAAGATGAACCTTATGCAGCAGAAAGCGGTATTATTATTTAAATATATATATTTTTTTTTATTATAAAATTATTATTAAAAAAATTATCCAGATCTGTGTCATCGTTTGTTACCTACGTTTGTAAGTTCCTTTAAAAATAACTCCACAACGGATTTAGCCTCTTAAACATCCCACCAATTTTTCAGAAAATATTTTTTCTCTTATCACACTCACCTCCTCACTAGGATTCGCGGGAGGCATGGACACACAATTACGTCCCAACAAACATGTAAGACCCATCACATAAATGTTTGTGCTAGCCGGGATTCGAACCCAGGGCCTCTGTGAATAGAAGTCGTGCCACTGACGACTGAGATATGGCGACGGTCGAACAAAAGGTAACGAACAATTTCACGGGATGATTTAAAATGTGAAAACTGTGAACCATAAAGAAATCTACCTAGCATAGCTAAACATCAGCTTCAATAGCGAAAACAACACTGTCATTATTGTTTTGTTGCCTCCGCTATGCATCTGCGTTTTTACCTAGCGGAATATGAAAATAACGGAAACATCGTCTGATTTTCAATTCGACTAAAGAATTTTAAAAAAATATGTAATAATAGGAAATCAGAGTAGTAAGTCAATAAATACCATTTCAGTAAAACAGCCCCAAATGAAATATATCTTAATTTTTTGCTCCAAGATAAGGTAACAAATCATATCACAATGCCCGGGAAACCATTTTGACTTTATAGGGACTGCAGTTAGAAACAACATGTCATCCTCCGAACTCGTTGGACGTTGGTCCAAACCGACTACCATTATTATTGCGATTTGGACCAACTTTACATTGTACAAATTGGTCTACCAGTATCGGCAGTACCAAATGTTTGCACACGGTTTGCCGAACCTAAACCTCTAGAGTTACATCTCAAAGGCATGATCTTCATGATGGCATATATGTTTTAACTAGCTGCGCCCGGCGGTTTGACCCGCGTGGTGATGATTGATGGCGATAATGATGATGATGAAAAGTAGCCTATGTGTTAATCCAGGGTCTAAACTCCATACCAAATTTCATCGATCGGTGTAGCCGTTTGAGTAGTTGAAGTAACAAACATACCCACATTAACACAAAGCTTTGCATTTATAATATTAGGAGGATTTATCAGTAATAACCGAAAGTTTCGTATTTAAACCTCTACTATTACTATTCCATCTCTCTATTAATTATAAATTTACATAATTAATACGGTCAGTTTATCACATCAACAAGTGTTTATTCATATTTATCAGCAATCAAAAATGTCACTTGGAAATATTTCGTAGGATAAACGGCATACGAACGTATGCCGAGCGTAAACGTCTTATGATGGACAAATAGTACGCAGTAACGGTAAACACATACCATGTATCTTTTGTATATGACACACACACACACACACACACACACACACACACACACACACACACACACACACACACACACACACACACACACACACACACACACACACACACACACACACACACACACAGATAGAATAGAATACAGCGTTAGAAACCAAGAGGACAATTACATGTTACTTTTTTCACGACCAATTGCACAAGAACAACAGACGTGGACAATATTTACAGTTGGTTACAGAATAGAGTGGAGCAACTATTTATAATTTAAATGGGACCCATTGAATCGTACAGATTACACATTGTTCCCTACGATTTCGTCATAATATGAGTTTGGTAGTTTAGACAAGCAATTGAGTGTAACAAATGTAGTTCTAGTTTTTGCCGAAGCTATTCAAATATGATGTATTTCATCGTTCTGTACAACACAAAAAATATCTATGTAGTTTCTCGACAAAAAATATAGTGTTTCTGCTGTGGAGCAAAAAACAAGATATACTCTGAATAATATTCCATAGCAATATTTTAAGCATAAAACATAAGACACTAAATGGAAATAAAACACAATACCTATATACTATAGGTATATATATTGTACTAGCTTCGCCCCGCGGTTTTACCCACGTGCACTACGTTTCTCCCGCTAACTCAGTTATCTCACGGGAACCATTCTTTTTACAGGACGAAAAGTAGCCTATATCCTTCTCCAAGGTCCCATCTATCTTTATACCCAATTTTATCTAAATTGGTCAAGCCTTTCACGCGTGATGCCATGACCAAGGGAAATAGCGATTCATTTATATATATAGATCTCTCTGCGCAAAAGAAATGACGACATCGAATTCATTACTAATTTTTAGAATATCGCGTCTCAAACACGTGTACATTACACAACACAAAATTTACGACAGTATCGTGACAGAATATTCGATTACTACAGAATTTCAGTACCAGTAACATCATTTGATGAATTACTATGTTTGCTGGGGAATAAAATCCGAAAGACACACATGAAAAGAGCCATGTCCGCCGAAGAAAGACTTGTCAACCGAAATAATTCAGTGAAATGGACGGGCGCTCTGGAGGTCCCTCAGGTCTCTAATTGCCGTATTGAGAGGCGAGTAACAGTGGAATATTGTGAGTATTTTTATGACTCTCTTGCTAATGTGTAATCTTGTGTGCTCTGTTCCGTGTTTAAAGTGAAGGGAACGCGGAGGTGGGAGAGCGTTGTCCGGACGTAGAAGGTACCTTTAACCCCGCCCCTGGGTTGCAAACGCGCAGGGCTTCCGAGTTCGTTCCGCTTTGGATGAGAATGTTATTAGAAACGGATGTGTTTAATGTTTGCTTCTGTTACAGCTATGCTATGATAATGTTAACGTTACACCGTCCTGACATACTACCGGGATGCCATCCTGACCGCGCTTTGGCTTTTAGCCCTGTACGCGCCGATATATATAAATTGTAACGGGATGTTAAATCCACGGCATCCGTCATTATTTCTCAACACTTAAACTCAAGCTTTGCGATATACACATGTACCTAGTTCGACAAGGTGATACAACCAGATAATAGCATAATACGTACGTCAATTAACATTGGAAAAACTGCGGTCCGAGCACGAATGATTATCCAAATCATAGTGCATTCGAATCCCAGCGTGATACTATTGAACTCAGTATTAACTATCATTTATCTAGTACAACTGTGATGGAGAGAACTGATAAATACACACACACTGGTGGAAACGCTACCTCTCTGTCGTCAGATGTGAATGAACCAATATCAAACAACGAGTACATACAAAGTGGACTCAAACCCGTTTTCTGTGGAGATGATCAGGAAAGATATATGGCCAACAGTGGATGTTCTATGACTGAAATGATGATGATATAATAAGACATATAGAGTTGAGCCGAGAGCCAAAAGAGTACTTACTCAATAAAGCATCAATGCTGGAACGATCGCCTTCCAACCACGCCGATATCACGTACGCCAGGCCAAGCATGCCGACACCCAGTAATGCCAGTACGATGAAGGTTTCATAGACCCGCCCTCTCAGTCCCCTAGTTCCCGGAAATCCAGATGACTCGGAGAATAAGTAAGCGAACGGCAAGAACACGAACATAGAGAGATTTGAGAAGAGAAACACGTGGTTCCATAAACCTGAAACAAAGATAGAAGTTATAGGATATATTTATATTAAACCAGCTAAAAAAACGATTAGAGTTAAGTAATAATTTTTTTTTTTTCATACTGTATAGATCTTGCGTTTGACCATTATTTCACTTGATGGTGAATGACTAAAAAACTAGTGTAAATAAAATCTAATAATTACATAGTACTTTAAAAACTATGACAACTTACTTTCACTAATAATGGTTGGAACACTTTAAATATCTAATGAAGACAAAAAGAAAAACTCAACCGATTTCACGAAAGTTTTATGGGACCAATGTGAAAGAACCTTTCAGACGAGAAAAATAACTTTCCAAATGCGTCAATAAACTACGGAGTTGTGAGATAATAAAAAATAAAATATATAATATATTGCCTGTTCCTTTTTTGGAATAAGGATAAAAATAGACAGAAAAGTCGCATTATTGATGTATAAAACACGTGAATTACTCACGTAGTAAGTCAAAGGGTTCTACTAAACTCTAAACTACAGTTTGACTACAGTCGGAAACCTCCTTTCTACGTAATTCCCGTATTTTATATATTCATGAGTCAATACAACGTCAGTTTTAATAAAAATAATAGAGAAGTCCCACATAGAATTTGAATCGCCCTCCAGAAAGACCGTTCTGTTTCACTGTATAGATCCATAAAGTATTTTTCTACAATAATGTAATAGCGTAATAGTTTTGCTCACTATGACCTTGCTTGTAATTTATGTATTACGCAATATGTATTGATGTGTTGGCCGACATTCAGAATATTTTCTGACAATCGCTGAATAATAATGCATGCATAATCGAGCTTGTGGATTCAGACATGTCTTTTGTAAACATGGTTGTGTTACAATGATTGTGTTAGAACATGTATATAACTAATCCGGCGACTGGGTGGTTGGCGCAGTTGGTAGCACTCTGCCTTCTGAGCCGCTGGTCCCGGGTTCGATTCCCGTACAGGTCAAACATTTGTGTGTATGAACATGTCTGTTAGACCTGTGTCTGGGTGAGTATATATGTGTATATAAGTATAACAGTCATCAGATTACCATAGTACAGACTCTGCCTAGTTTGGTACCTTAAGACCTTGTGTGAATGTTAAAAAATAAATAAAAAATATGATTGAAAACTCTCGTGATTTTGAAGCGTCGATAGCTTAGCGGTGGGAGCGTCGGCTGTCAAACGTGTTCTGTTCTTTATGGCCAGTCACTCATGCGTCAATAGGCACCCATTTCTGTTTGAGACTTTTGCAGCATTTCTAAAGTAATTTTAATGTCTGAGAAGAATTAGGTACATACCTAATCCTTACTAGTAGCTATCACCCTCAAGTTTGAAAAACTGTTACCAAACACATATTGTGCCTAGCGAATTAGTAATTTAAGTGTAACTTAACTAGGTAAACTTACTGTTCTAAGCTGTATTTTAACCACATTACGCTAACACACTATTACTGAACACTACAGTAACTCAAACGGTTTTGTTCTTTTGAGTCTTCTCACTAGTTCGGCTCAAAACACTTGGGTAATGTAAGTGCACAATTTTTCCTAAATATTATTTTTTACGTCCAAGTTACCGCTAGTGGATAGGGCTGCAGAGTGAGGAACCTCCGGATGCACCGTGCCAAATTCTGCATCTGACCCTTGATTAGACAGTATAGTGAGAGCTGTTTGCCAAAATGAATATCGGAACATTGATCGACCAGTCAACAACACCCCACATGAACTTTATCTTGTGAGTTGTGGTACTTGTTTATCCTTCATAAGGTTCTTGTCATGTGGGATGGCGATGTTGACTGCCAGGTGTTGGGATTGTTCGACCATCACAATATCAGGCTTAGTGGCTTATTATTTTATTTAATTTCTTCCTTACAAACTAATTTATTACAATATAGATACAAAACATAAGAATTCATAAAGACATTATGAAAAGACCAAAGCTAGAGTGCTGTTTGGCAGCAGGGCAGTTAGGGCTGCAAAGAGAGGAACCTCTGATATAAAATCTAAAATTATTAGTGATGTTTTGTACTTTGTGAGGCTAACAGCACAAAGATTTTTTGTTCAGCACAAAAATATCAACATTATGTGGAACAATAACCATTCAAAAGTTGGCTGTTGACCCCCTTTTAGTATTGTCAAGACTGCTGTTGTTGGAACCTTCAATGAGTATAGTATTCTTATATTATTAGTTGAATGTAGATTTCAATTGAACAAAACCAATTCATAAAAAGGAGTGGTTGATTATAACATAACAGATGATAACTTTGGTTGATAACTTACAGAGGATTTATGCATTTCATGAAAAATACAATAAGAAACATTGACACCTCCATAACATTCCACATTTGTGATGTACTTGTTCCTATTACAGACACCCTAGAAATTTCTAATGTCACATTACCATCTATATTGAACTTATAGAATCAAAGCTCACTTGGCTGCAAAAAGTTAGGTGTTTTTGAGAAAGTGAGACAGTACTTTACTCTGTGGCAGTTGCTCAATCTGTATCAAGCACAAGTCTAGTTGTACATTGAGTACTGTTCATATCGTTGGGATGGATCATCCAACTTAAAGCTTCAGAGTAAATCAAAAGGCGAACAAAATAGAGGGGACTCTCTGGTAGAATGTAGGTTTCAGAGCCTTGAACACCACAGTAGAGATGCTTGTCAATAATAAATATATTTTATTTTTTTCTTGTCTATTGGTGTACTATATTGGTGGATATATTTTGGAGAATGTGCATTGGAACTATATAATTTAACTAGTTGCACCCTGCGGTTTTACCTGTGTGGTGATGATTGATGATGATGAAAAATAGCCTATGAATTATATTACTGGGATTCCACCATTCCATTTTATCATTGGTCAATCAGAAGTATGGCAATGCACCATTGCTTTATGGTAAACCACCATACATAATATATTTTTTTCTGTGACTTTTTTCTTAGTGCATACTGTCGAGGAATGGAATTATAGCCTGGGTCTGTGTTTCCAGATGGTTCAATACAGGAGTCTTCAAGTCACACTTCACTTCACATCAGGTGAGACAGTCAAAAGCAAGGTTATAATTTTAAAAATATAACAAGTTTATAGCTTTAAGTATTCATTACTTTCTGGAACTAAATTAATTATTTGTAAAAACCTAGAACATCAATATAAGCCCCATACTTTTAACTTTCAATTTTAAATTTCAATGCTAGGTGAGAAAAGAGAGAGATCTCTTTTCTCACCTAGCATTGAAATCAACAATGTTATAACAACAATTACACCAAGTTGTATAAAATTTAAATAACTTATATGTAATTTTAGTAATTATTTACTCACCCTGTATTAAAGAACTGTTGAGCCACTTCACATAATAACTATTAGGGTACAGTATAAGCACTTCATTGCTGACTATAGATACAGGCAACAAGAAAGCAGACCCCAGGGATACAGCTAGTGCAAATGTGCACAGCCACAGGCTGATACGGTATACTTTGACCTCATCCTCATCAGCCGTAAAGTAATCTTCACTGTCTCTGCGACGGAACTTCTCAATCAGCATAAATGACAAGAGATATAGTAAGATGAATATTAACAAGAATATCTGAAAATAAATATATAAAATGTAAGCTATTGAGTGATTCGGAAGTTTGAGTATGTATTATTTTATTCTTAATGAAGGTTTTTAAATGTCTTGAATTCTTCCAATACCTTCCACAATCATCATATTACAACCAATTTAGACAAAACCTACACAAATAACATACTGACACCTTTATCAAGAATCTCTGTATTGAGAGGTGGAAACTGCATAAAAATTAGTACTGTAGTTTTCAACCTCCATGTTGAATATATAGAGACAGATATGGGTTGTGGCTTTATTATAAAGAGAAAGGGTATTTAAAGTGAATGGAGTGAAAGACATTACAAAAATATATATAATAGTAGAATAGAGCGACTTTACAGATAAGCATATTTGATTCTGTGACTTATTTAAAATGCTTATGAATTATATTGTTGCAGACAAACTGAATATCTTAATTTCTCCACAGCAATTAATAATTAATTCGTAGAATCCTTACTCTAAAATTTTAATCACTTAATTAAGGGTGGGCAGTAACTTTTAATACCTCTAATAAATAGTTAAGTAAGTAGAGCCAGATGTGCACTTTGCCAAGACTTTATTCATTAAACCAAACACTTCCCTAACTGAATAAATAGATTTAAACTCATGCGTAGAAAAGAAAGATTCCCCAAACCCCTTTGTTGAATTGAATTACAGAGCCAAGCTTAAGTTCGTACTTACGATTTGTTCTCTGACATTGTTGTGGAATATTTGCTCACGCAAATCGGCCTCCTCATCATCCATCATCTCTTACTGGTTTCGTTACTATCTATTACTTATCTCTTGATAGCAGTACGTATTTCTAATTGCTCGACATAGGAATAAAACATTTTCAAAGATTGGTAATACAGTTTGTGGTATAGTCCAGTCACTTTCTTACTGTTACATGTTTACACTTGGCACACTAATATTCTGATATTGTTTTATGAAATAAGAAAACATTTACTTTAGTAAGAATTCACATAAAACTGATTCGTTTACAGCGTATATTTAATTTATTTACACAAGCACATGAATACGCAAACACGGCCAATTTTGATTTTCAGACAAATGGAATGGAAATAAGTATTACGTAGTAAAGTAGGTAATCCCACAGATTAGATTAACCATATGAAAATTGTTCCGAACCGAACCGAAATTGATTTTAGCGCGCTCTCGATGTACACAGGGCTGCGTTCAAGAGCTTCGTCGGCCAAATATTGATCGACCAATATTTGATCGATGTCTCACGAACGGCTACTTCATAGCATGTTACAGAAGAAGGAGAAGAAGTCTTTTACATTGTTCATGGATGACATGATAGTTACTACTGCATATGCCACTTTTGACAGCCGACCAAGATTTGATTGATTCTAGAGGTAGAAAGATTATGGTCTCGTCGAGCATAATTTGCTCTGACAGTTTGACGTGAACGGTCATGATCAAATATTGGGTGGAGCAAATAATGCTCTAGTTGAGTTCGTGAACGCCGCACATCCGCTGTCAGAGCAAGATATGGCTTGGCCGATGGAGCTGCTGAACGCATGCCTGGCGTTCTAGACATAGGCGCTGACCACAAACTAATTATATTCTGTTCCGAAACGCGCCAGATATATTTTAGTGCGCTCAAATGCGTATCACTGTGAGCATGCTTTTCGAAGTGTGTGTGTGACGTCATTACCAGCGCCATATTGGACTCACAACGATTTGCTCTCCTGCCATATCACTGTGAGCAATGTGAGCCGAACGTCAAATTTAACATAATATGTGAAACGGGAAATAATGTAACCTCAATTTCCAAGTAGTAACTTTGTAATATGGCCAATTTCATTCTAATTATAATATAATATATAATACAATAAGAACGCATGCATATCGTGAGCGTGCTAAAATCAATTTCGATTTTTTTTTTTTTTTTTCTAACGGACTAATGCTGTTTGCCTCTACCGGCATTTACAGCTTCACCGGAGGGGAATTTCGATTTAAATTGGAACAACATATTATAGTGTACTGGCGCCTAGCGCCATAGAGTTATTTTGTGGCGCTGACCTAAGTTACGGGCAAGTTATAAGATGCGTTTCTTTTTATTGGTTTAAGACCTTTGAGCACACATATCGTGCTGAACTCCTCAACTGGAAGCCGACGACGTAGAGCAGTGTGAGCGCTGTCAAACATCTGCTTGTCATTTAGAAATCTGTTGAAATAGGTAATCCGAAAACAAAAAAATAAAAATGCTATTTAAGCTTTCAGTAACAATGACCCATATACATTGCATTCGAGATGGGCTATGGATTAAAAACTCCCAAAACGCTCTCGTTCAGAGTTCATTTTGGCACAGGTGGCGTTTTTAACTGTTTTCGTTCACAGTTCGAGATGCATGAAATGTGTTAAAAACGCTACCGTGCACTGCCACTTTTTACGCATCTCCGGAGCTGGGTCTTTTGTGAGCGTGTTTTGACAGCTGAGAGATTGACAGCTACAGCTGATTTGAGTAGATAAACGAACTTGAAATAATGCGCCAGTGTTGTTGCGCCATGTTTTCTTTCTAGTTCCATTACAAAAATGTAATTCTCGTTATGATTCAGGCTAATATTATACGTATTGAAACATTCTTAAGTCATGAATATACAAATGAATTGTCGTACTTGACAGCTCTCTTGTAAATGACGTGTATGCGTCGTTCGAGATGGAAAAGATTGTTTTTGCCACAAATGCCACTGTCCACATCGAACGCTTGTTCAGTTGTACACTGCTAAAAACGCCACTTGCTCATCTCGAATACGCCTATAGTGCTCATGGAGTACAGAAGTGAATTATTTAAATTAATGGGAACTGACATTTATAGCATTCGCGCGCTTTCACATATACATCCGTTCCGATTTGCTTACGAGCGTCAGCACTCTCGTACTAAATTCATCTCGGAACAGCTAAATCCTTACGTACGAACGTATGCACTGTGAGCGCAAAATGAAACACGGCCTTACTCTACTATAAGTTAAATTGCGCTGAGCCGAGCCCATAGATAAGTAAAAAGTAACTACATGGTAGTATTAAATTCTCTAGGGTAACTTTAAGGCCTGTTATGGCCTATGGTTATGGGCCTAGAGAATGTAATACTACCGTGTTATGTGTGGTTGTGGCCTAGCCGCTGATGCGCCGCTGAATATCTTGTTGATAAACTAAACTGCGCAGGTTAATCTTCAAGTCCTAGACCATCTGCTCTCCCTAAGCTTCTAGTAAACTTTTTCGTCCGGTCCTGCGTGGCTGCGGTGCTCATTGGATACAATACTCTATTTAGTTTCTGGACTATGATCTATGATGAACTGAATACAATTACAAGCATCGTTTATTAGTTTGTGATTATCAATAAAAAATGAGTGATTCTTGTGGTGAGTACTTTCTTAGAGTATAATTTTTTAAAGATACCGTACATTTTACCGTTTTATACAGCAGGTAAGTAGGTACTTTATAAAACTTGTGGTAGTACTTCATATCTCAATTAAGCTGTGCCTACCTGTAGTAATTAATAATAACAGATGTTTAATTATGATGGTATGGGTGTTACATAGCATTTGTATGTAAGTCTAGGCTTCTAAAATGCTTTGCAACTGTTTAATACACTTGTATTATAGTTTCAGATCTAAGTTTATATCAAGGTAGTTCGTTTTCAGTGAGGATTGTGGTATGTGACCACTATTTATCAAAGCCGGTACCAGGAATAGATGTAGTCTATTCAGATTTTAGAGGATCTGATATCAAGCAGGTAAATAAGAAATTATTAATAGTAGGTATTTACTATTCAATATTCAGCTCAACGTAGGCCACATACTAATCTCCAGTCACATCTCATTAAGTGCCAAATTCAAGATGACATCTTTATCTAAAAACTCCTTTCATTCCCAGGTTTGAAAAATAAACATTATGCACTAGCTGCCCTCCATGGCTTCACCCTTTCTAAGATTTTCCACTATCCCTACCAGAAATTGCATTAAACAATTATTTCAAAGCTTGCAAAATACAAGATTTTAAGTGAACTTGTATTCCCTATTTTAACCCGGGTTAAAAAGGTAAAAGTAACTGATCATTTAAAATTTCATGCTTTTTGACCCTGTTTGTGCATTAACTCAATAGAAGTCACCATACTTATCAATCAGTCAGCTAGCAGTTTATTCCTTTGTATATTTCGAAACCCAAAGAATTAGTAGTAGAATGAAACCCATTGGAAGAGGAAGAAAATTTTACAAAAATAAAAGGAAAATTAAATTACAGGCTATCTGAAGTTGCGAAGGGGAAGGCAGGAGGATTTAATGGTAAAACGGCTTACCTGCCCCTTCCAGACCTCAGATCTTTTTAAAGTGATGATAGCTCAGCGGGGGGAGCTTAATTTATTTTTCCATTCATTAAATATTTTTAGTGAACAACAGAACTAACACGAACAATGTTAATTTGTAATTCTGGTAATCAGTCAAGTAGCAAAAAAAGTTTGTCACTACACTGCTATCTTTATTTATAGGTCCCTGTTCTCAGGATATTTGGACCCACCCCAGAGGGGCGGAAAGCATGTCTTCACATTCATGGAGTGTTTCCATATTTTTACATTCCATGTCCTATTTCAAATCCAGAACCACAATATTTATATCAAGTAAGTAAATAGCATATTGATATCATTACTGAAACTTATTGACCTGACCAAAATATGGTCTAGAGAATATGAAATAGCTAGGCAATAACATTATGCATTGTTCTTGTTTTGTATAAAGACTAAGTATAGTTATTTAAGACATATAAAGTTACAGAAAATTTAGCAGGGTGTTAAGTATAGGTACTAATTTCATGTTTAGACTCAGTCTCGTGGTAATAAGACAATGTCAAAAATTAATAGTCTGCTAACTTCATAATGGTCTGTTACTCTTCTCTGCTCAACCTTTACCGATTTAATAGAGCATTTGACATTTTATGTACTAACAGACTATGTAAATGAGACACTGTGTCATTGAATCAAGTATTGGATCAAGATTGATCCAATATGTATGAACCAAAAATAGCAGACTACCAGAGCTGTCAAAATTGGCCTTTGTGAGTGGTCTCAAAGGCCAATTCGGACATACTGATAGCATATTGCCGTATTGAGAAGTAGACTTAGGCCCCACATCCATATTTATAGTGTGAGGTGATTTTACAATTAGCTTTCTAGCAGTAGTTACCTGCAATGTTAGAAAGGAGATTGTGGATAATACTACCTACTAATGCTGGAAGTTCTCTGCTAGCATTTGTTGTGTTGTTAAATACTTCCCACTAAAAAAGAAAGTGGACAAATTCGAAAAGTATTTTCAAAATCTTACTGTGCAGATCCTAAAAAAAGAAACAAGTACCAAAGCCCTTTGGAAACCATGGAGAATATAATGCTTGCAATTTTCTTTATTTACAGATAGCAGCGAGCTTAGACAAAGCTTTAAATATAGCATTAAAACAAGCTACCTCAGCCAATCAACATGTTTACAAGATATCTTTGGTCAAGGGTTTGTTAGTGTAATCATTATTACTACAATATATTCGTCTACAGCTATATCTAAGCTTTACTGTATTTTATTTATTTTATGATACCTTTGAAAAGATTTGGTAAGGTAACTTCATATATTCATACGAGGGTCAAACTGAAAGTTCTTAGAAAATTTAAAATTGATTAAATCTAATTAATAAAAAATAAATAAACTGATTATTTTATCAAAATAGTGCCCATGCACGTCAATACATCTCTGAATGTGTTACACCTTGATTCTATGAAGGTTCAAAGGATTTGAGTAAAATTTAGATTGAATAGAATATTCATATCCTACCTAAGCCTAGAGCGCTTGAGAGACAACTGTAAGTTATAGCTGCAGTTCAACTTATGTCAGCCTGTCCCCAAACCTCAAAATGCCCTTGTATCTAGTATAATTTCAAAATTACATCTCATTAGGGCGTTAAGATGGTAGAGAGCCCTGTGTTGGGTGATGTTTACATCAATATCCCATACTTCAACACTACTAAACTATCGTCTGGACTGTATTGTTAACACACAAAATATTACACAAATAATGATTCATTGCAGGTAACAAAATAATAAGTATAATACCTCCAATATTTTCAGACCCTTTTATGGATTCCATGACAAAGAACACTTATACCTAAAGGTATTTTTATACAGCCCAGGATTGTTGAAACAAGCAGTTGAGCTATGCAGCAATGGTGCTATTCTTGGTCAAGTCTTACAACCTCATGAGGCTCATCTTAATTTTACACTGCAGTTTTTTATTGACTTTAATTTGTTTGGAATGAGTAATATTGACTTGCAAAGTGTTAAGTTCCGAAAGTCAGGAGTTTCACAAAGCAGTAATGAGCTTTTAGAAAGTTCTAATGAGTCAAGTCTTAAACCCGAAAGCTCGTGTTTTTATGAAGCCGACTGCAGTGCCTCTCAAATTATAAACAGGCAAAGGATTGGTAAAGGTGATGGTATTGAGAACCCTGGGCTTGAAGAGGTATGGAAACAAGAGGTGGAAAGACGAAAACAGCTTAATATATCAATAGCGTTAAAGTCTTTGTCCCAAGGAAGAATAACAGATAGAGAAACTGAATCACATTATAGATTTGAACAAATGTTTTTGATTAAGTCTTCAAATCTTATTGACAAACCTGTTCTTGTAGAACAAGATACCAAAAAACTTGTTGAAAAAGTCTACTACCCAGCAGAAAGTTTAGAAGGTTCTCAGCTGTTGAATGCTGTGGATGTTAGTGTACATTTGCCTGAACTAACACTAGGTATAAGCATGAGTGAAACTTTAAGGAGAGATCCAGAAGAAACTTGCATTGATGATCTAGACAACACCATTGTTGATGAAAATTTAGCTTTAAACTCCAGTTTGAATTACAGTCAGATTTTGTGTGAGTAATTTTTTATTCAATATATTTTTGTAGTACATATTGTAATCATTTTTTTAACATCATGCATTAATTTTGTTAATGTTTTCACAGTAAATAATGAAGATCTAGAACTAGTAAATATGTTGCAAGATATGGATGAGAAATCAGTGGAAGAAGACAGTGTTATGGGCACTCCAGTAATAGAAGACAATGTGGGTTATGATTTTGATGATGCTGAATATTCACAAGTGTATAATGATGACATGATTTGCATGAAACTTAACGAAAGGTGCCTGATTCAGTTCTGTAAAATTTAATAATGTAATAATAATACCACATAATTGTGAAACTTTTAATCGTTTCAGTAAAGATGACACAAGCGAGAAATCTCCTTCATGGAATGATTCCTTTTGGGACGGCGCGAATATACCGCAGCTTGATGGAACGTTTGACGATGAACGTAAGTGAATGATGTATATTACTTTATAATTACACGTTCAACATCCAATTAATTTTATGTATGCCATATATTCCTCTACATTTTTAGATGTGAAAAAAGTAAGAAAAAGAAAGATGCGGCCTTTTAAGCTGGGTCTTTCCAAACCCAAGGCGAAGCAAAGAAATCTACATTTGGAAACGCACGGAGACATGGATATTAATATAAATGATGAAATTAACGTTTCACGAGATACCCTAGACGATATGTCAAACATACATTTAAGACGTCGTGTTAAAGTAGAACCCACTAGTATTCTAGAAAATGTAGATGAACATCTCGTGAAATCTGAAGTAAAATGTGAGTCTCAAAATAAAATAATGGATATTAGTATGTCTGTTACGGATTTAGTTAATGGGGCTGTTTCTCAATCCTATCATAAGTTACCATCGGAACCAGCAGAAGTTTATGATTTAAAAAACGATTTTAAACCTGTAGCAGGACCGTCAACAAATCAAAACGAAAATATACTTACTTCATCAGGAAATGATTCTGTCATAGATACAGATTCATCTCAAGAAGAAAATGAAGGCATTATTAGCTTTTATGCATCAAAAATATTTGATTCATCTATAGAAATTGATTCTAGTCGATTTTTGCCAGAAGACAAACTTGTTGAAAACCCTCAAATAAACATGCAAACTAAAAACCTTAATAAAGATGCAAGATCGCACACTATAGACAACAATAATATTAAAGTATGCACACATATAGAAGCAAGTCCTACTGCACTGAAGCCAGTCAAAGATGTAAAAACAAGAATATTTACACCGAGAATAAAACCACCAACCAAAAGCTACATCATGACCAATCTCCAAAAATATAACATTCCTAAAGTTATGCACGCGGTGGTTCCATATTATTCAGATCACAAAGACGTTGGTGATAAAGTGGAAATTGGACAACTACTTTTGAAAATACATAGCAAGTTGTCTAGAGACCAAAAACCTTTTGAAAAAGTTCTAGATACTGTTAGTATAGAAGAATGGCGCCAATTACTCTTTTTACAAACGAATGAAATATCTCAAGAGTCTTCAAAACCTGAAGCTTTGAAGTTATTACTAGCCGGGAACAAGACTTGTATATTGGAACCTTTAAAAAGACCGCCGACAAAAACAGAAATAATAAAATGGGTGGAAAAAACTAAACTAGATAAAAAGGAAGAAATATATGAATTCAATAATAATACTAAACATATAGAAGAGTTAGATAATTCCCAAGCACTAGGCTTAAATGAAGATGAGATAAACAAAACTATTAGTTTAGAAAGTAATTATAAGGTAAGATTATTAAAATTAAGTAAATTCCTGCAGCGTGCAACAACCTCACCGAAAATGAAACTCAAAATATTGAATTAAATTTTACAGGATAAAGCTGATTTAGATAATACACTACAAGTGACTATGCAGCCAAACGGTTCTTTTCTTTGCTTTGGAGGGAGCAGTAATCATAAAGAGACAAATTCTATCGAAGCTCCTGTATTTGAAGTAAGTATTTTTTATGTATTGTGGATTTTCTGAAGTTTCTATGACTCCGATCTCGATTGGTGTAAGCTTTTGACTTTTAATGAGAAATAAAATCCATTGATAAAACGGGTTATGGTAGTGATTATCTTGTTAAACTAAACTAAATTAAAATTCTGGAAATTATGATATGTCAGATAAGTACTTATGTGGTTATGATAAAGTCCAAATCAGTATGACACTTATCCATAACAGTACTAAAACTAGATGTATTTATTAAAATTGAGGGTAGTTTTACGTAAAATAAGTGCCCACTGGTGCCCAGTAAAAGTACCCGCAATTGGCCGGCAGTTGAATAGAACTAACGTCTAAAATTAAGGATAGCATTAAATGGAGTTATACGAATTAGAATTTCAGCTAGTTCGAGTGATTAACAGAATTAGGGCCATTGTGTAGATTCCGATTTTTATTGGTGGCTGACTATTCTACGTTAATGTAGAATAGAATAAAATCAAAGCCTTATAGGCTTGCATCGATTTTATTCTATTCTCTACGCGCAATCGCTATCCTATAGCTAAAACTTTTGTGTATAATAAACAATCTAACTGCTCCGCTTTAAAAATATAATGCTCTAATTTTTCTATGCTGAGTTATTTACGTCTTTAATTTTTTAGGTCAACTTCCTTACAATAATGCTAGTAGAGGTGCACACCACAATAAGAAGAGATTATAACCCAGACCCAACATTAGATGCTATTCAAGCAATATTTGTAAGAGTAGCTAACGACAGCCCCCCAAATCATCCACTCCCCAAATCTGTCACAGAAATAATCGTAGTCGACGAAATGAGTTCTCCAAAACATTTGGATAGATGTATATTTAATGTAAACATTACTTACGTCAATAGTGAATCAGATTTAATTCTAAAAGTCATCGAATTAATTAAAAAACACGATCCAGATATAATGTGTGGGTACGAAATCGAAATGAATTCGTGGGGATATGTATTGGAAAGATCAAATTTTTTAGGATTAGATGTGGTACAAGACATCTCGAGAATAACCGAGAAACATCGTCAAAAGAGATGGAGAGGTGAAAACAATGATTTTGAAGGAAAAATTATTGGGAGAGTCATGTTCAACGTATGGAGATTATTTCGCCATGAATTGGCATTGTCAAGTTACAGTTTTGAAAATTGTATGTTTGAGATATTGAAGGAAAGAGTTCCGAAGTACAGTTTTGCACAGCTTGCAGAATGGTGGTCCGATGAATCAAGAATACTGAGATGGATACCGGTGGAATATTATCTTACCAGGCTTTCGGGTACTGTAAAGATGCTAGAAAAACTAGATATTATGAGTAAGTATATCTTTCGTTTTCATAATTTTATTTAAGTTTTAAATCCATCGTTTTGATGCTGATCTTATTCTTTGCAAATTTCAATGATCGATATCGAATTTGACGGCGCTTTATCGCGCCGACAAATTTAAGAAACCATTGATTCGAATCGGGAAAGTCTATAAATAAATAAGATACATGTAATTGTTAACATAGTACTAAGTAGTATTTTTTTATTTATTAACCAAATCAACAGCCCTTCATAAACATATTATTGAACAAGCTGCTTACACCTAAGGCCAATAAAGGATTTACATTTTACTGATACTGATATGTATTTATAGACTGTTATAGTATGTGCACTAGTAGGTTTTTGGCGCATTAGAGTGTATGGTGTGTCTGGGTTTATGTGTATGTTAACGTGTACTGTGTGTTTGTGTCTCGGTGTGTGTATGAGTAGCAGAAGGTAGTGCTTTATTACTTGAATTACTGAGATTCCAAAGCAAAGTTCGAAAGTTAGATTTAGAATCTCAATTATTTCGCTCTTAAAATTGAATATGATTTAATATAATTATGAATTGTCGTTCATATAAAATTTATAAATATAAATAATAAAATATAAATGTATCATTTATATTATAAATGATACATTTGTGAGGAAAGTTATTTTCTCAACGATTATTTCCAGATCGTACATCAGAGTTAGCAAGACTCTTCGGCCTGCAATGGTGGGAAGTTCTTTCTAGAGGATCTCAGTTCCGAGTGGAATCCCTTATGCTCCGCGCAGCTAGACCCCTAAACTTGATCGCATTATCTCCAACAGTGAAGCAGCGCGCCGCTATGCGAGCTCCTGAGTGCTTGCCACTTATATTTGAACCAGGTAAAAAAATCTAACTAAATAATATATATTTCAAATAATTAAAGCACCAAGTATGTTGATTACATTTGATCAGTACCTCTTATGCGAACGGTCCACGCTCCACAGCTATCAAAGGACATGATATTCATTGTCTTTCTTTGTGATTACGTAAAATCACTTTTATACGAAGAGATGATGTCGATCTGTCTGACTAAAATGAGATAGAGATCACTGTGCAAGGTTAGTGGATTGTACATTAGTTATTGGTCAACGATAAACCCCAATTATAACGATATTATAATCGGGGCGAAATGAGCGCTATGATTGCCAAACCCTAGCACAATGCTGAGTAGTTACTCGTTACTGGCATCTTGCAACACCGCAATATACATGTATTTATTGTTATTTATCATTAATATATTGTGGTATTAATATCATAAAATACATTTTGTCAATATCAAATATCTATTTTTCTTTCTATATTGTTGTCCACACAGGTGATAAAATAGGTTTTGTTTCTGTTTTTTCCCAGAATCTCGCTTCTACGCGGATCCCATGATAGTTCTCGACTTCCAGAGTCTGTATCCGTCTATGATGATTGCCTATAACTACTGCTTTTCTACTTGTATTGGTCGAGTTCAAAATATCAATGGGTAAGTTAAATGCCTATATAAAAACTATAGGCAAAGATGTAATTGTTGTGCAATTGTGTTGTTGCAATTGTGTAAACTTAAATAGACCTGTATCTCTTTTTAATTCACAATATGCAGGCGTTCGACCATTATCCCACCTGATGTTAAGTGATGATTCGGTGTACGATGGATCACGCCTGCCTAGAAGATGTTCACTCGTGACTTGAAGATGCCTAGATTGTATCCATGTGGAAACACAGACTTAAGGAAATGAATTCCACCCGTTAGCTGTTCGCATTATGAATGTAAAAATGTTTCGTGCGACATGTTAGAATGTCTACCATATAAGGATGTCGCATTGCAGTCCGTCTGGTCGTTGTTTTATGGAATATGGAGGAACCAAATTATGTAGCTCCAGAGCACAGTCCCCGAAATGTATCCCGTAAAAAACCGATAAACCAGCGGCTCTACGGCGGTGCTGCAGTCTGAAGACTGGGCTCGACTAAAGAATCCTTGTTAATGAGCCTTTTAGCTCGCCTCTCTATGCATTAAAGAGCCCCGAGTTGATACTTAACCGAGCCCTCCCACAAATGAGAACAGTACTCTACAAGATCGAACTTGTGCTTGACACAAGTTGAGCAGTTGTTTCGGTGTAAAGTACCGCTTTACCTTTGCGAGGACGCGTAGCTTCTTGGCTGATTATATCTTACTTTCGCAGATTTCATAGCATTTTCAAACATAACCAAACTTTACAGCGATGCAGCGTATGAATTTGGAGCCTGGCGTCTTCGAATTTCCAAATCAAAACTAGACGCACTAGTAAAGCAGGGTCTAGTACACTGGTCACCGGTGGGCGTCGGCTTTGTCAAAGCCTCTGTCAGGAGGGGCGTACTACCCGCATTGCTTAGAAGGATATTAGCTGCCAGACAGGCCGTAAAGAAAAGTATGAAAATGCAAACCGATGAGACTTTGAAGAAGGCTATGCATTCTCGACAACTCGGTAATTATCTGTTCTGAATATATTGGGGTTCGTTGACTCGACTTTTGGCGTGTCTATAAAAAACATATAATTTTTTTTAATAGACATATTGGGTAAAATAAGATATATTATTTTCTTTTTATTAATTTATAATCAATATAAAAATTACAATGATATCCATATATATTACATACGATCGATGTTGTTACGGTATGGCTTATTTTTATTATTATTTAATACAGATTTTTTTCCAATACAATATAAAATGGATTCCCAGAAAATGGGAATCCATTTTACATATAAATAATTATATAAGGGGTTTTTTTATTTAGAATAGGCAAGCGCTTGACCACCATCTCACCTGATGTTATGTGATAAGATATAGATATATTTAAAAAATAAAAAAGTATTACTCTAGCGACTCTCGCGTGGGGAAGGAATCAAGCACATTATATGACAGACACAATATATAAAATGTTCACTTATCTAATGTTATATTTTTACACGTCATACAACATAATCGTCTCCTAGGTCTAATAGGTCCTGAAGCTCTTGAACAGAACAACTTCTTCTGAATATTTGGTAAATTGGAGTTACGTAATTTAGACGGTACGGCGTTGATTTGGTCTAAAATATAGAACGAATATCTAGGCTTGAAGCTAACATAAAACGATACATTATGTTTTCCAGGTCTTAAGCTAATTGCAAACGTGACATACGGCTACACGGCCGCGAACTTCAGCGGACGCATGCCGTGCGTTGAAGTGGGCGACAGTGTCGTGTCTAAAGGGAGGGAGACCTTGGAACGCGCCATCAAACTAGTCAAAAACAACATGCAATGGAACGTAAAGGTTAGATTTGCCTTTTTTTAACATGCATAAACGTCGAAGGATAATCAAACCATTCTTGACTTATAGATGCAGAAGTGAATAGTTTGTATTTACCTTAATTTTCAATAAACAATTTTCATTGGGTGTCTGGGTGTGTATATGTATATGAGTATATATATATCAGTCATCAGGTTACTATAGTACAGGCTCTGCCTAATTTGGGACCTGAAGACTGAATGTTAATAAATAAAAAAATAAACTGAATACTACTTTATTTCGCACATACACAGATTCCGCACTTAATTTTTTAATTGACTCCAAAAACGGAGAAGCTTATCAATTCAGCTGTAAATTATATGCTATTTTTAAAAAACTTCTTTTGTTAGAATATAATTACTTACAGATTTATCTCTCTGCATTCTCAACACAAGGTGAAAATTATTCCTAAAAAGTAAAAGTCTGTTTGCTACAGTTTGTAAAGGTATGTAATAATTAAATGTGCAGTAATGAAAATGATATGCAGGTGGTGTACGGCGATACAGACTCCATGTTTGTGCTAGTACCCGGGGCGAGTCGCGCGGAGGCGTTCCAGATCGGACAGGAGATAGCCGATGCAGTTACTGCTGACAACCCTTCTCCTGTCGCACTTAAGCTAGAGAAGGTAATTTATTTAACAGATATTTTTTAGGGTTCCGTACTTCAAAAAGAAAAAACGGAACCCTTATAGTATAACTTGTCCATCTGTCTGTCAAGCTCCTTTTTCTCAGGAAGGCTTGGAGGTATCAAGCTGAAATTCATATCAAATACTTAGGTCTACTGTCTCTTCGAGTTGTGAAAAAATCAAACTTCTAAGCCAACGCAATCAAAAGAAATCAAATACTGCTGTTTATGCTGTAATATTTTAACACTTGCAAGGGAATCAAAACTTACAGGGTTCCCGTGAACTCAGAATCTTGAAATTTGGTACGAAGCAATGTCTTAGTCTAATATCTAATCTTCTATTATTCTATCCAAACAGCCCGGAAGCAATACATACAACATGCAACGCCGGCCGTGAAAGCCTTAGAGTTTACGATCTTCTATTAGTCAAATTAAAATCTCTATTATATTGAACTACATAGTAAATTTTATAAAATTATGATCAAGCATTCATAAATCAACATGCATGTACACCATTTCGCTAAAGCTGAACTTTGTGAGTTTTTATGGTTGTGGAGTGTAATATGTCCAAAATAAATGTTATGCCCGGCCGCATTAGAGAAAGATGAACCAATGCCGATAACTCCTACTATATGGCAGGTTTCAACATTTTTTTTTTTTACATATTATAAGTTTGCGTTCGACAACTGTCTCACCTGATGTTAAGTGATGACGTTGTCTAGGATTTAGCACGCAAACCTAGAAGGTACCTATTCACTCGCGACTTGAAGACTCCAGGATTGTACATATCGGGAAACACAGACTCGGGCAACGAGTTCCATTCCTTGGCAGTACGCATTAAGAAAGAAACTAACATAAATGTGCCTTTTGAGCTTGTGTGTTACATTTAAAATCGCTTTGTTTTACACCAGAAGAAAAGTTTTTAAATGGTAGCTTACAAAAAAATCTAAAAACTGAATCGACAAGATTATTTTTCTAGTGTCCGATCCTTGATTGACAAAGGTGAAGTGAAGTATTTTGCATTGAAATTTTAATTTTAAAAAAGGCTTATAAAATTTATTTTTTCAGGTTTATCAACCATGTATACTCCAAACAAAGAAGCGATATGTTGGATTTATGTACGAGAGCGCAGACCAAGAAAGGCCGATATACGAAGCTAAAGGCATTGAAACTGTCAGAAGGGACGGTTGCCCAGCTGGAGTAAAGGTAATAAATAGGCGTCGTCGCTTAACATCGGGTGAGACAGTGGTCAAACGGAAGCACTCTTCAACTTGAAAAAAAATGTTCATTATTTATTTTCTTAGCATTAGAAACGGTAAACTGGAACCACTCGCGAAGCGCTTGCACATAACTTGGAAGTACATAACAAATAAATGCTCGGTATACAGGGCTGCTAGATTGAGAGGGGTGGTAATGGTATAATCCGAAACCACGATAGTTAGAGAAAGTTCGTAAGAGTAGTCAAAAAAGAGTTCGCGATCAAACCCTGGAACACGTGACATCACGGTTTCTTAACGTGGTCGTAAATATGAATAGCAATTTCGAGAAAGCAAACCATTTTCTCCCAGGTCCAAATTTGTATCAATATAACAAATTTGAAAGTCGGAGAAAATGCTAAAACGACAGTGATTATTTGAATCACACACTACGTAAACACCTTTCTTATATTCACCTTTACACTGCTAAGAACACTAGACGCGATATGATATGGCACGTTCAACTTATATACCTACAATCCGCGAAACACAGCGCTTGCGCGTTTTAAGAGTGCTCCAGCGCCATTTAGTGACAGTTTACTCGTAAATAACTAAAGTGAGTTCAGCTTTACCTGTGGGTTGAACAGACAGCATACACATTGTTTTATAGAACATTTCTCTAAAATCATTCTGATATGTGATTCATGCCAAAATCTATTCCGTTTCAGCTTCTCCAAAGCGCTTTGTGCGAGCTATTCGAGACCGGGGACATGTCGCGTGTCAAACGGAATGTGACCGGCTTGCTCTCCCGTCTCGCTAACGGCACGCTGCCTCCTCACGAGCTGTTCTTTACGAGGGAGTACCACGGTCCGGCCGGCTACCGACCAGGCGCCACGGCACCGCCAAACGAGATTGCTAAGTAAGTTTATATGCTAGCTATGACGTCCCTCATTAATGACGGATGCGATTTGATTGCATTACACAAACGTTTTTTATACGTCTTTCCATTTTTATCGCTCAAAAGGGTTGTTTGAAGAGGAAAAAAAAATACAATAATAAGCATGGAGGCATGAAACGGAGATATGGTTCTTAGAAAGCTAAGAACCATATCTCCGTTTCATGCCTACAAGTAATTTTAGGGAAGAAACATGTATTGCGGGGTGGGGTTTCGCCTACTTGCTTTCCTTTTTAAAGAATGGAACAATAACTTCTCAGGAATTGATCTTTAAGAGTAGTATCTCGGTTACCGACTTAGGACCTCAGACTGATGTATCTGATGTATACTTGCCAATGAGATGCTGATTGTAACGTTATAAGGGTGCATATCCAGTCTATCTCTATTCTATAAATAAAATTCACAGAGCCTTTTTCAATCAGGCAAGTGATAAAGCGTGTCATCATCATCATCTCAGCCATAGGACGTCCACTGCTAGACATATGCCTCCCCCATTAATTTCCACAAGATAAAGCGTGTATGAACTACCAAATTAAGACGGCTTTTAGCGATATTGCATTTTAAATGAACAAAAAGTTAGCCCATGCATACTGCAAATCAAGATGATCGGATGAGATTCATATTTATTATTTATAATAAACAAAATAAAAAAAACAGTCCAAAATCTACCGTTATTAACAACTAAAGATACAATATAATTATGTACGAACCGGCTGCAGCCAGATCCGTCCCGAATTCCAGTTCTTTATCTGGCAGTTACGTGCTGAGGCTCGCGCTCGCCGCCTGGCATGATCATAACTCCCAGATGAAGAACTGCAAATAAGTTCGAAACTGGTCGGAGAGTAATTTTCCAGTGTTTACCACGTGAGTCCTAGTAGGTTTGTTACATTACAATTATAACCATGCCAGGCGACTCTTAACGTTAAGATATACTATGGTTTTGGAAAATCCCACAAAACTTCAGGCATATGTCTTTAAAAATGTCAAAGTTACTTGTTTGATTATGTTATCCTCTCTTACAGACGTATATCCCAACGCGATCGTCGCGCCACCCCGCGGTCCGGCGAGCGCGTCACGTGGCTGGTGACCGCAGGCGCGCCCGGCATGCCGCTGGTGCGTCTCGCTCGCACGCCGAGAGAGATAGCGAAAGATCCAGCGCTTACTCCGCATGTGTCCTATTATGCATCTAGAGTGTTGCTGCCGCCGCTGCACCGCTGTCTCTCACTGCTCGGAGCTGACGTATTCAAATGGTAAGTCTCTCTAACTTACCGACCGCTCGTGCGTCGCAATCGATTCGATCGCACCTCACGGGAGATAACGAGATATGGTGCGTTCGCTCGCGATCTTTCTCTACAAATATAAACAAATTGATAAAGTCCAAATTGTTTGTTAAATTTGAGCTATATTTTTCATATAGCTATATTTTTATTTCGGATATCAATTGAAAAAAAAAATATTCTCTTATTCTCGAACTACTGTTACATATGCGGAAGCCTCTCAGACAGGGCTTTTATGCCCTATATATCTTAGAAAGATTTACTAGAGACAGCGGTGTCTTATTTCTTTCCCTTGCACTCGGCTGTACCATTCAAATGCCAGGGGAGATTAAAATGATTTATTGGCTAATAAATAATTCTATTTAATCTAATTGTGTATGGGCTGTAGTTTATAATCTTCGCTGTACATACTCACATTACCAATCTCTCTCTTAGATTGGTTGTCGACCCTAAAGCTTGATTGAAAACAGCAAAGTGGAGGGAAGTCGTTCCGTTCCTAAATCCTAAAATTATGGAATAAAACTTACAGTTCAAGAGAAACCGAGGGCTCAATTCAGTTTTCATTCTTACATTCATCATCTATGCCCGTCAGGTGGGCAGAACTGGGGTACACGCGCGAGAGTCAACTCAGAGAGGTCGTACAGAGAGTGGGAGCGGGCGGTGGCGGGGGCGCGGGCGGCGGTATAGCGCGCTACATGTCCCGCGAGCGGTGCGCGCTGTGCGGAGCGCGGGTGTTAGCGCGGGCGCGGACGGGGGAGCGCGCGCAGGCGCTGTGTGCGCCGTGCGCCACGCACCGCACCGCTGCGCTCTTTGCGAGAGCCGCCGCCGCCTCGGCGCGCACCCTCTACTGTGACACTGTAAGCGTTGCCTTCTATGTATCCCGTCTCACTGTTGAAGTTCCACAGGCGTGACGCAGTGGAAGACATACAACACACGATAAATTATGTCCTTGCAATGATTGCGGGGAGACTAGATTACCCTTTCGTTAGACACTGCTGTGATAGACATGTTTCAGCATTACCGGGAAAAGTGTGATGTGTTCAATCAATTTTGTTTGTAGCTAAAAACTAACAATCTTTTGTGATTACTCAGTTAATTTGTACTGTAAGAGCAGCCTATCCCTGTGGTACTAATGTTAAGCTCTGCGTACCGCTAAAACAGATAATTATCGAGCGGAGTGAGTGGGCAAGATGGGAAAACACGAGCGAGTGAGCGAGACAGTTATTCACTAATTCAGCCCAAACTTTGAGTCGCAAGACTCAAAAATAGGAACTGCACAGCCAGACAAATTCAGACACTGAGATATTATCCTACGAGATATTTTCAATATGTGTTATGTATTTATTGCAGCTATTATAAAAAATAAAATGTATTGATAAGTCCAATCAATTTATATATTATCATAATATTATGTAGATAGTAACAATTAAATGTTTAATTTGGCAACTTTTTTTTATGTTCTCCACAGATTTGTTCGTCGTGTTGTGGCCACAAGCAACCGTCCTGTGAGAACACGGAGTGCCCCGTGCTTTGGCGCCGACTCACTGCGATGCAAAAACTTGCCGAAGTCCGCGATGTCATCTCGCATCTACCGCCGCAACACAATATGGAACCTTTCGATTTTTAGTTTACCTAGTGAATTATATCGTTGAGTCTCTGTATGCGAGTCAAACGAATTTCCAAATATTCATATGTTCTGTTGATTTACGTTAACATTCTGGTTATATCGTTATGTCGATTGCCTCCGTTGACCACCACAATCCATTGGCTTGAAGCGATGACAACTCAGCGGTGGGAGCGTCGGCTGTAAAAATGACACGTCGCTGGTTCAATCCCCGCCAATCCGGCTTGGGCTCCCGGTGAAGGTAACCCCGTTACCAACTTTCCAGCATGGTGGTAGGATACTATCAAGTACCCGCCAAAACACGTAGTGTGTTCATGCAGCAGTCCTAGAGAGCTGGTAAACATTTTAGGTCGAGCATGATAACACCTTCCACCACATTGTCTGACCATAGAGTGAGTTTGTGGTCAAACGCTAATTTGTACAGTATTTTAAAATAATATCCAAAGGATTTAATATGTACTCATACACATCTCATACTTGAAAACCCGGAGTTTCAATAGCTTTTGTGGTTTCGGTATTTAGGATACCTACTGTGATCAAATCCACATTCTTGTAATGCTATAAAAGTAACCTCTTATTTATTAATAACTCCATGTTCCCTTCGTAAAATACGGATGTCTGCACTGTGATAGAAACCTAACGGCCAATCTATTAATGTGCTAGAATAGTTTCCAGATTTCATGAGTTATCAGATCACATAATAGGTGTGTCATATTGTAAGTTTTGTCAATACATGCAGAGGAAAAAAGGAATTAAAACAATCAATTTTGTTTATAGATTAAAACGGTATCAATCTTTTGTAATTACTTAGTTAATTTGTACCATAAGACCAATCATGTCTGATGTTAAGCTCTGCATGCCGCTAAAACAGATAATTATCGAGCGGAGTAAGTAAGCAAGATAGCAAGATGCTAAAACGTAAGCGAGTAAGCGGAACAGTTATACAGTAATTAAGTCCAAACCCAAACCAGACAAATTCAGAGAAACTGCTGACTTACGAGATATTTTCAATATGTCTTATACAGCATTGTCAGCCATTATCAAAAACAAAATTTATTTGTCATTCCAATCAATTTATTTGTCATTATCTCAGCCATAGGACGTCAACTGCTGGACATCCCCCATTGATTCTCTCGAGGACCGGATGGAAGCAGCCTTCATCCATCCTTATACAATTTATCTTTAGTTTTATCATATATTTTATAGATTACTAGCTGCGCCCCGCGGTTTCACCCGCGTGCACTACGTTTTTCCCGCTGACTCAGTTATCCCACGGGAACCATACTTCTTCCAGGACAAAAAGTAGCCTATGTCCTTCTCCAAAGTCCCATGTATCTTTATACCAAATTTTATCTAAATCGGTCAAGCCGTTTTCATGTTATGTCGTGACAACGGAAAACGGGTTTCATTTTTATATATATAGATTTGTCAGCTTGCATGTACCTAAATTTTGTATATACAAATACACAGATCAGATGTTGCTATTAATAAATTATGATAATAAATACATATCGCTAACATTTTAATCTTAGTTTAAATTTGCTATGACCTATTTATAAAAGAAAAACTTCGAGTAGAGTAAGCGGATGTATCGCGCCCATTATAATTAATTATGTAAGAATCCATAAAGCAACCACATGAGTTATTCAATTATTTGAATACAGCTTACATAGTAGTGTTTCAAGCTCAGTCGACATTTATTAATGCGGCCACTATTTTATCTCATTGGTGTCTACGATGGATCACGCCTATATAATCTATAGGCATGATGCATCAATTACATCTCATGTAAGATCACCTATTTAAATTTTTTTTAACAACTATATAAAATTGTGTAGTAACCCGCTCGCCCGCTCGAAAACTAGAGATGTGTAACTCAGCTCTGAATCGGATCGAATTGAGCTTGTGATCCGTAACTCAATTGTAAAATGCATGACTCACGGATCAGCCGTGACTCACACGAGCTATGATGTTCCAGAGCTGTAGTCAGTTGATTTTGAACTGTTTATCTGGTGATCCGCTAAGTCGTTTGCGAGCTGTAAGGCCGTATTTATTTTAGTTCTAAAATTCACAGTCATATTATCAATGGCCAATATGACAATATATTTCGTAAATTCAATCAATGAGTGTGAAGTAAATTAACAAAATATTCGTAATTATTTCATTGTCCTTTTTATAATAGGTATATTTTTATTTATTAATATTCCTACACGTAAAATATAAACAAGCTTTTTAAGGTGTTGACATTTTGCTGACAAATATATTTTCATTTCAGTTAAACATTTAGTCAAATATTATGCTATTCTAGCGAGGGACTCATTTTGAGTCACAATCAACTCCGTACAAAAAAATACAAATTGTTCTGATCTGTGAACCGACTCAAACATCCGTCTCAGCGTTTGAGCTTTGATCTGAGACACGGATCGTGAATCTAGTGAGTTACCCATGTCTACCGAAAACAACACCGTCAAAACAAGGCATATACCTACCTTGTTTTGCTCTCAGTCGCGTGTGACCGCGCCAATCATGTTGCGATGCCGAAGTGAGAATCCAAAAAGTAGTGAATGAAAAACTTACGAATGTTTTACAACGATAATGCTTTAGAAATATCCGCTTGTGGACTAATTTTATATTAGCTGGAGTGTTTATGGGTGCGTTTCTTTTTGCGCTTGTTTCTTTTTCGTACTTAAGCATTTAGGTATTCCGAGATGAATTTAGTACTGATTGTGCTAGCGCTCGTAAGCAAATCGGAACGGATTGTGTGAAAGCGCGCGAATGCTCTAAGGGTCATATTCTTCTGAAAGTTTAACTAAAAGTTGGCAACTGCATAGTACGTAACAGAAGATGAAGTCACATTAACAAGGATCATGTGATTTTTAGTTACTATTGTATATGTCACTTTTAAAAGTCGACCAAGATTTGTGCGATTCTAGAGGTAGAAAGATTAAGGTCTCGCCGAGCATAATTTGGTGAAGCAAATATTGGTCTAATTGAGTTTGTGAACGCCGCATATCTGCTGTCAGAGCAAGACTGTTTTTCTTTCAAGTCATTTCAACTGTGATCCAACACAGTGTGTTCAGGCAGCAGTCCTTGAGAGCCAGAGAGCATTCTAGGTCTAACGTGCTAATATCTTCGACCACATCGTCACTGACCATCAAGTGAGATAGTAGTCAAACGCTAGATCTATACAGTATTTAAAAAAGATGTCTTGGCCGAAGCCGCTCCCGAACGCAGCCTTAGTATTGAGAGTTACATTATCTATGTACTGCGATTATTTCAAAGAAAATTGAATCGATTGTGTTGTGACAGTGGGTACAGCGTTGCCAGCTCTACTTCTTGTTACATAGATCTACATATTTTGGGCCTTTCTGCTACCTACAACACTCCTGTATTTCTACGAACTTTAATCCCAAAACCTACGGTTTTTTTAAATCAATTTTACGAATATGCAAAACAACATATCTCATGAGGCTGAATGGGGATTGAGTCTTCGCCCGAATTTGAGTAAACTGGAAATTTGGGGGAGTCAAGGGGGTTCGTACAAAGGGCCTTGAAGCAATATTTGCTGCCGCAGATGCGTCGATATATTTAAAGATATTTTTCGAAAATACGTGAACTCTTCCAAAAATATTTACTAATACATGGAAGTAAACGTCGTGTCAACGTCAATTTTAAATATAAGATAGAAGAATGAATAAATGTAGTAAAATACGTTTTTTACTTACGTTTAAGGCATAAAAACGTAACATTTCATTCTAACGCAGCATCACCTCGCCACAAAACATGAAAAAGAGTGTATTCCATAGATCTGTGACACGTGTGAGCTGTGTATGTGTAGTATATGTTACCCTTAAATTGTAAATACTCTTAGATTATATTCTATATCGCGAGATTGTCAACCGTAACATACACGTACTGCTGACAATTTAACGCACCTACGCATTTATTTTATTTCCAGATGCAATTTTTATAATTCTACGTATTTGTCTAATCTGGCCTACGTCTTTTTTAATATCTGAGTTGGCAATATTGAGTGGGAAAGCGGTTTTAATTTTCGTGTTTTGATTTGTATTAACCATAGATCAGATAGAATACATACTAGTATAGATAATAATCAACCATACAACGAAGCCATCGCCAAGGGTGAACATGAGGTGGACCAGTATCAGGTTACTATTAAGTACACTGTGACAATAGTGCTTGAAAACTTCAGATAAAAACATCGACATCGATATGAACTAGTGATGGGACATTTATATTAAAGCCTTATCGATAACCTATTACTTCCTGTATTATCAGTCCTTAATGTAGTTTCCAAAAATAAAACACATTTTAATATTTGAAATTATATTCAGATAAAACTGTCACTAAAACTAGTGAGGAAAAACAGACCGATGTAACTAAGCGGTACTTTAACGATTTTCTACGATTACTGTCTATAAATACAAATAAAATGAAATTATACTAGATATACAGCTTTGAAATTGGCATACAATTCAATCTTATATCTCTATACATAAAAATTGCGATTTTACATGGATCAATAAATCAAGAATTTATCATACTAAATTAAATACTGTCTACTATTATTTAGCTTGCTAAAAAACAAATTATACATAGAATGGGCAAGTGCCTTTATTGAACTATCTACTTACAATTATTATACATACTTCAAATGATTGGGTATCATTCAAAATTCAATCAATATGTATATATAATACAAATAAAAAGAAATTATACACAGAATGGACAAGTGCCCTAATTGAACTAGCCGCTTACAATTATACATTAATCAAATTAGGATTAGGTACCATACAATATTAAACTGTCTGATTGATACAAATCAAAACAAATTATACACAGAATGGGCAAGTACCTTCATTGAACTAGCAACTTATCCTACTAATGTTATAAACGTGAAAGTTTGTATGGATGTTTGTTACCCTTGCACGCTAAAACGGCTGGACGGGATTGGATAAAATTTGGTATGTAGATACTTCAGGTCCGGAATAACACATAGGCTACTTTTCATCGTAATCATCGTCATGAAGCATCACCACGCGAGTAAATCCACGGGGTGCAGCTAGTTATATTATATAAATCAAATTATTAAATAATAAACAAATAGCAATACAATATAATAAATGAAGCAGGAACACCATTTGCGCTTCCGCGACAGATCTGAAAGAAACGAACAAAAACATTTGAATCATATTACAATAGGTTCTACCGCCATTTGCATTAAATATACTGAGAGTTGTTATAACACGAAAATAACGAATAGTAAATATAAGAAATCAATAATGTGTGATGTGATGTAACAGGTAATACTGATACTTATTGTTTAAAATGATTATATAAGTGGAAAATATGACCCACACAGTATATTTTAGTAAGCAAATGACAGTAGATTTTCGTAAATTGTAGATATGTCGTCGCTCGATCATCAAATTGACCATATCGCACTGTGCCTGGGTAGGCTCTAAATGTTGTATTGTAAAATTATTATTCATGTAATATCGTACGTACGTAATATTGTCATAGAAACTTGTTATAATTAAAAATGGAAGAGAAATAGTCAATTTGAGACAAGGTATCGTAGTGGGTTGGCCATTCCACAATGATATCAATATTTCATTATATTGTTAAGTGTGAAACTTGTACTGCATTAAATATAATATTTAGCTTACTTTTACTTGCTAGCTTTTGAGAGCAGGAGTAGTTTTTTCTAATTGTACCAAAAAATAAATAATCCTACTGTCAACAATTAAATAATTAACCTTCTGTCATCCTGCTCTCCTTTGTTCTTACTGAATCGAACTGGCAGCACCAGACTACGATATGGCTGGGCAGATCTGGCCAATCCAACGATCCGGCACGACATATAAATAGCAATCACAGGTGAGAAATAAAACATGTTATTTCTTACATCTGATTGCTTTAAATTTTTTAAATGCCAAACTTTGCATTGTTGTCATATTAGATGATGATAACCGTTCTATGTCAGAACCTTTTAAAATTCTATTAATTGAATTACACCAATTGTGTATTTGCAACCTGCAAACTAATGAGATAAAAAAATTTAGTGATTGTACATGATGCTGTTGACATCCAAACCAGTCAACAACAGCATTTCTGAGAAATATGTCTCGAATGTTTTTCACAATATGCGGATTGTGAGGAAAGCATTCGAGATACTCATTGATTACACCAATGAGCTCTCTAAAAAGTCTAATGAATTTCGCGGTGGGATAGCAGAGATTTGGGCCCCTTAATGCTCTCCTCTCCCTTAGGGTAATCCAATCGTGGATATCAGATATGTCTGTTGTTAAAAAAAGACGTTTGCAAGTTTGGCACTTAATTTTTTTTAATAACTTGCGCGTCACATAGCCAGCTGTGAAAGCTGAAGCTTGTGCGCGCATCCTCTCCCGCCTGACTTGTTGAAACAGTATTGGCACTGTTTCAACAGGTTCAGCAGAACTCTTGGAGCATCCTGCATTATCTGCCAGTTGATCTGAAACAGAAAAAAGGGGTATAACCGCTCGCTGGACTTGTTGTGATAGTGTCATTGATGACACTATATCAACAGGTCCTGCGGGTCTTGAGGAGCATATCGCAGTATCAGCCAGTTGACCTGAAACAAAAAATCTATTGGCAGAATCATTATTTCCTAGTAACCCTTCTGATCGGACTATATTTTCAGTCAGGTCATTCTCACAACTAAAATTTGGTGAATAAGGAATCAATGCTTTGGAGAGCAAAAGAGATTTATAAGCATTTTGAAAAGTATAACAGTCAGGGTTTGTGTTGCGGTAATTCAATGCTCTAATACGGCCAAAAAAGTTTTCTAGTGGATCTTGATTAAGATTTCTAGTATAAAAATACTGGATGCCAGATCCCTGTAAATCAGTCCAGATGTTAATGAAACTTTTCAAAGTCGTTACCCAATTTTTAATACTAGGCACTCGTTTGTTAATTGAATGACCTAACTGCTGGGCCTGTTTACTATGGCTATCAATAAAATACATATTCTCTAGGACATTAATAGCCTCTCGCCAAAATACAACATGTTTTGATACACCTGTTTTATCCAGTTTAACCGGCCCTCTCATCTTCCCTGGCGCCGCCCCTCCGCGAGACCCGTTGACGCTGTCGAACAGCTTGTCAAAGAAAAGCACCGCCTCCGCAGTATTCTTCATCGTAGGGCTGACCAAGGTTCCATCTGCATGATTTTCTAGGAAAAAATAATATTTTATTTGACTAATATTATATGTGCAAAATTATGTTGGTTTGTGTGTGCACAATAGCATACGTGATCACATACCTAATAATAACATGCTTTAAGACTTTCTTTAGGCACTGGGGTATTTTAGACAAGACAACCTTTCACTGCACTCTGCACAGCCAAGCTGGGTTCCAATTTTGTCTCGAAGTTGGACGAAAGTAAAACTGCGGGGTTCAGCTAGTCATTTATAAAAATAACTTCATAATACTCCCATGTTTATCTTGAGGCCCAGCTTTTGAAAAACTTGAGGCCTTCAAGCAGTTCTGTCTTGACCACGCCACAATAAAATAAAATAATTTAATAATAAATTATTATTTACTTACCATACCTCGAGGTGTACTGGAGCATTGCACTGGTCCTCTCGCTTAGAACTTGTGTGCAATTCTTTACTTTCATTTTTTTAATTTTTGCTGGGATTACATGCTCGTCCGTTAGTTTATGCAATAAACGTATACCGCCCAACTCACAATCCGCCTTATACACTTCCATAATATCATGCCATCTAGCCAGCTTGCCACAGAATACTATGTCTTTGTTCAAAAAATTATTTCTGATACCCTTAATTAGATGGGGTGGATCATAAATAATATTCAATTTGTGACCATTGATGTCAATTTTGTTATCTGAAAAAACAATGTAACTATAATACATTTCTTTTCTGAACACGAGATTGGGGTTGTTATAAGAAGGCCGCTACAGAAGAGTGGATAATCAAGACCAAATGGTACTCAATACATATATATACTCAAGTAACATTAGGAACTCTTAAAAAACAGATGGCTTGGGTGATGGTAAATACATCACGGAAGAGAAGCAATTCGAACTTCTAAAAACACACTTCACAGAATGTCAATTCGGCAATATGGCAAGTTGGGAAACACAAAATCCATGTACCAAACAAAAATAACTGGAAATTTTAGACTCTATTGTTACAGAAGAATCTCTTTTATGGGCAGTAAGCACATTCAACAACTGGAACAACTGTGCCAGCGACCAAAAGCCACACTCTGTTTTAGGGCAGCTGGCGGGGGAATGCACAGTACATCCCAAGCTGGAGGTCAGTGCAGGACTCAGCGCCTCTATTAAGAATAACAATAAGAATATGTTAACTAACCCTCGTGGGCATCATTTAGCAAATTTTGTCGTCTCGTTTCGTCTTGGAAACTTTTCGTGCATGACAAGAATGTTGAGCCCTGATCACATATAACAGCTATAGGTTTAAATCCAATTTTAACAGCAGCGTTGACAACATCCTGAAATTAAAATAAATAATTAAAGAGATTCATGATTGAAAGTGATGTGAAAATAAATATACTTTATTCCATGCATGCTATACATGTATTACTATTATAAAGAGGAAAATTTGATTGTATGCATTCAATAAGCTCCGATATTATGTTTTCAAAAAAATTAAGGATCCGTGTATTTTTAATTTTGAAATTTATTATTTATTACTCATGCGAAGCCGGGGCGGCCCGCTAGTATTTTATAGACTATGATTTCTCATTTTAAAAGCGGGACTTTAAGTTGGCTTTTCATTAATGTTTTTTACTATGGCAGCTGTACTCGTATACCATCACAGCTATTGTAATATAACAGTGAGATTATTTGTCGCATCCAACTCATTTATTTATTAAGCATAACAAATGGAAATAGGGCAAAATATTCTATTCCATTCCTTTTGCACACTAACGCTGTTACTCTACACTGGTCCAAACAAAAATACTGCTGTTAATGGTGCCAAAACTGCCAAAAGATTAGTAGGCAGCAACAGTTATATAAAGTATTTAATTTTTTTTTATTAATTTTTAGTGTTTATACCAAGAAAGCTTGTTAATGAAAGAATACAGAACAAAAGATTTAGCACTGAATGCATTGAAAATATTGCAGGGATAGATCACAGATAATTTATTTATTTTATAAACTCCATTTTTTAATTTAGAAAAAAATTGTTCAAATAATCCCGCAAATACCATAGTATAACAAACGTCAAATGATAATTAAAAAGGCGTGAGCTTTCTAAATGGGTCTTGAAGTATCTAGTCTACACACTATAATGATTTCTTTGAATGGTTACAAAGGTACTTACTCTTAGTATGTTCTTTAAAACAAATGCTGGTGTAGCACCTTCACACATGTAATATGCGATCGGTTGTGTCCATGATGTACAAACACCCCGCAACATAACAACTAGTGCATGATCACATAGTTTTCGTTCTTTGTTTTGACCGAAATTCACAAAACCTTCTATTTCATCATACGACTCAACATAGTTGAGGTGCGGTGTAAGTGCTACTTCATCAAAAACTATCGAGCAAAGTTTCTTTATGTCAGCCCAGCTACTTATCATGTCTTGCAAATGTGCGAGTAATTTTGGGTTAAGCCCTGAAGTGAGGGACATGTCTTTGGTGAACTTGTTAAGAGTCACTTTTGATGGTAAAACAAACAGTTTTCTTAAAAACCGATAACCTTTCGGACTTTGCTTCATCATAGATAAAGCAAATATTTTCTCCTCATTGGTAAAGCGCCTTCTTTTTATATGTTTATTGTATTGATTTATTTGCATCTGTAAAAATGATTTCGCTTCAGGTGTCATACCCTCAATCAGAGAGTCAAAAGAACTTTTGTCACACAGTCTTTTAAGTTCCTTGATTTTTTTCTCACAACCAAAAGCAAGCCTTTTTTTCGACTTCATAATGTCCAAACATTTGTTATACAAGCGTTTACATTTTGGAGTGAGCTTTTGAACACTCTGAACTATTCTCTGTCTTCCAGTTTTCGTCAAACCTGAAATTGATTACCGTATAGAGGATTACTACCCAGCTTTGCTTGTGACTTCACACAAGCATTGTCTTCAGTCGGACCTATAGTAACCATAATTAATAATAACGGATCTTAGGGAGTGTACAGACTAAGAAGGATGCGCAGCTCGCGCACCTTTTTAACGCATACATAAAGTAATGTTTCGTTTTAGTCATGCTTCTTAAATTTTGGATGGTAGTGTGTGTGTATATATATACACATAATACTAGTTGTACTCCGCGGTTTCACTCGTGTGTTCCACAGCAATCATACATTTTACCGGGACAAAAATCAGACTGTAACTTATCTCTGTTCCAAATTTCATCCAGATCCGTTCAGCCGTTCTGGCGTGATTGATTAACAAATATCCATCCATCCAAACTTTCACATATATAATATTAGTGGGATATAGGTTCATATTTCTATAGTAATAGTCCGAGTCGGTTTGTAGATTACAATTAGGTAATAGAATTGGTCACCGGATTTCAGTCTTCACCCTCATCATGTCTTTCTATAAATTATATAACTTACATGTTCCTGAGTTAGTTGACCCAACTGGAGATTCCTCGTGGATGGTGGTGGTAGTTCCAGATGTAGAAGCAACTTCCTCCGCAATCCTTGAAATCCCTAATGAAGGTGGAGCATCTTTGGGAACCTCAGGCTTCAAAGTCTGATAGAGAGATATGGGTGGATGGCCTGGAAATGTTTTAGTGAATGATATTTATTAAACTGTCTAAACTTTTGGAAAGTAGTGTATATATATGTATATATACACATAATACTAGTAGCATGCCGCGGTTTTACCCGCGTGTGTTACGGTTTTCCCGCTACATCAATTTATTCCACAGCAATCGTACATTTTACTGGGATAAAAAGTAGCATATGTGCTGTTCCAGACTGTAACTTATCTCTGTGCCAAATTTCATCCAGATCCGTTCAGCCGTTTTGGCGTGATTGATTAACAAATATCCATCCATCCAAACTTTTACATACATAATATTAGTGGGATATAGGTTCATATTTCTATAGTAATAGTCCGAGTCGGTTTGTAGATTACAATTAGGTAATAGAATTGGTCACCGGATTTCAGAGTCTTCACCCTCATCATGTCTTTCTATAAATTATATAACTTACATGTTCCTGAGTTAGTTGACCCAACTGGAGATTCCTCGTGGATGGTGGTGGTAGTTCCAGATGTAGAAGCAACTTCCTCCGCAATCCTTGAAATCCCTAATGAAGGTGGAGCATCTTTGGGAACCTCAGGCTTCAAAGTCTGATAGAGAGATATGGGTGGATGGCCTGGAAATGTTTTAGTGAATGATATTTATTAAACTGTCTAAACTTTTGGAAAGTAGTGTATATATATGTATATATACACATAATACTAGTAGCATGCCGCGGTTTTACCCGCGTGTGTTACGGTTTTCCCGCTACATCAATTTATTCCACAGCAATCGTACATTTTACTGGGATAAAAAGTAGCATATGTGCTGTTCCAGACTGTAACTTATCTCTGTGCCAAATTTCATCCAGATCCGTTCAGCCGTTTTGGCGTGATTGAGTAACAAATATCCATCCATCCAAACTTTTACATATATAATATTAGTGGGATATAGGTTCATATTTCTATAGTAATAGTCCGAGTCGGTTTGTAGATTACAATTAGGTAATAGAATTGGTCACCGGATTTCAGAGTCTTCACCCTCATCATGTCTTTCTATAAATTATATAACTTACATGTTCCTGAGTTAGTTGACCCAACTAGAGATTCCTCGTGGATGGTGGTGGTAGTTCCAGATGTAGAAGCAACTTCCTCCGCAATCCTTGAAATCCCTAATGAAGGTGGAGCATCTTTGGGAACCTCAGGCTTCAAAGTCTGATAGAGAGATATGGGTGGATGGCCTGGAAAGGTTGTTGTCAATGATATTTATTAAACTGTCCGTTTGTTATTGTATTATATATATTACTACCAAATAATTCATAACTACAGAAATCTAAAACTACGAAATTGATCTGCATCTACGATTGTGTCGATTAAGGCCCATACGAAACTAAAACTGAAATGATAGATTCTATTTATTTTTTAAACATTGCTAACTTTGAGTGAAATATTCAAGAGATAAAGTAATCAACATAAAAAGTCAATTCCAGTCTACAAAAAAAAATTATTCAAATTGGCTACCTAGGAATGCCAACCATTGAAAAAATATAATACGCACTAGTCAATACCAATAAGTTTAGCAAAAGAATGCCATCAGAGAAACTAAAAGTAAAGGATAATCATTAAGATTATGTTATCTCCAATAATTTAGATACTTGCCTCCCATCTTCCATGCATTTGATTTATAAAGAATAAATACAATAATTCATACTTATACTGGTTGGAATTTTATGACCCCACTAAAATCTGAAAAAATAACACCATGTACTTTTATGGCATAAATTGATTTCGAGCTACTAATTATCTCTCACATTCATAATTACTTTACACTGTTTTTACGGGCATAGCGTGGTACTTACGCGTAGTCGATATCACGATCGGCAGTTGTTTCGGCTTCTTCCGAAAGCCTTCATCAAGATCTTGAGAGCGGTGCGCGTGATTATCGTGATATCGACTACGCGTATGTACCACGCTATACCCGTAAAAACAGTGTAAAGTATACTAATTATCTAATTGACTCTTTGGCTTCGTTCAATTAAAAGACGTTAAGATTTCCTATCATTTAATTTACCGTGTTACTTAAAGAGATTTGATCCTTATGATCTATCGATTTATGTCATAAAAGTACTGGATATTATTATTTCAGACTTGAGCCAGTTTGATTCCCAATCGTGCCAAACGAGTTTTCAAAACACTTAGAATGTACATTTGTTTCTTTTTAAACAATAAAGGAATGTTTTCAATGAATTAAATTCACTATTTAGTTGTACTTTCCCTCCGGGTGGGGTCGATAAATTCCACCCTGTATATTAAAAAAATAACAATGGTTGTTATCAGAACATGCACCATCTACAAACTATACAACAAAACTATTTCTTTACAATGTCAATCTACACATTCATTAAATATAATCAGACATACATATCAATGTGTTGCTTTTAGCATAGGTGTGGTCATGCTTAACCTTTATTAAGCATTCAGTAAGTTCAGCTGAAAATAATATTATTTTTGTTAATCTTCATTCCCAAAGTCATTACAGATCTAACAGAGACAAAATGAAAGTTGCATGTAAAATGAATTATAATAACAACTAGCTGCACCCCGTGGTGATGATAATGATGATTATGATGATGATAAAATGTGTTAATCTAGGGTATAAGCTATCTGCATTTCACATTTCATCTAAATCTGTCATGGTGATGATTGATGATGAGAAGTAACCTATGTGTTATTTAGTTTTTGGTCCCATGAAATATAATTGCTATTCAGCTGGCACAGTTCCAAGCTCATACAATATATATTTTTTAACAGGCTGGAGGAAACACAATAATATATTACGAATAATACTTTTCGCTAACCACATATGAGATGTATGCACAAAATCATACTGTATGAAAACCTGGTAGGGTGTTAAGACAGTAAGGAGCCCTGTTGTGTCTTCAATCTACAGCTACACCCTACTCACATCTACGTATAAAATGGTCTGCTGCACATTTAGCGCACTTCTCTTCTTCACACATTCAACACACATTTTGTAATATCGAGGATTATTTAAGCTTATTTTTGTATTATAATATGTAACTTACTATTTGCCACAGAAGACTGGTCATAATTTGTTGTTATTGGAACAGCATATTGGTCGAAGAAACCTGAAAAATAACATAATAAATTATCAAATATATGGTGTGCAGGCCAGCCCTGTCGACCACCAGAAGACAGCCAATATAGCTATACGAAAGTCATCCAAAGATAACAACCAGGACCAATGGCTTAAAATGGCCTTCGAAGCGCTCTGTTCTAAATGCTACTGCAGTGGTCACTTATCCAAGTTATCACCACAGAGAATGTTGCTTAATCTAGCCAATCAGTTATAAATACAGTTAGGCAAGCTCCAGTATTTGCTCCATACTACCAAGATGTATGTTTAAATAATTTCCCATATCTATGTAAATTGAAAACACATACTATGTGTAATAGAGACTAGGAAGTGTTGGTATATATAACAACTAATGATTACAACAACAAAAATGTGTGGCCTGTACATCACAATAAACAAAATTATTGGCTAATTATTTCCACACTGAACAATACATTTCTACCTAACATACATACACACAAGAATAATACTTACTTAAGCATACAGGATTGTCAGGAGTCCTGGTTTCAATTTCTTTTGGTGAAAATAGGGTTGGGCAAGCAAGGCGCTGTCTTCTCCGCCCCCTAAGATATTTGTCCTCAAAATGATGGCCGCATATCCTTGGAGCATTTATATCGGATACATTTGGGCTATGTGGCTGCACTAAGTCCAACCATATTTTCCTCATGTCTTCATAGCCAGGAAATCGAAATAGCTGGCAGGAGTTAATTTTACAGCTACAAGTATCAATGCAGCACGAGCGAGAAGACATTATTCTAAAACAGTAACAGATAAATTGTAATTTCAACCCTTGAATGTAAATTTTGTCTTTCATGTGACGACGGCAAAGATAACTTTACTTACGTCTCTCTCTGAGCACTGAATAGCAGCAGTTAAGATTTTTATCCTTGTTTATACAAAAACAGCAGCAAAATATCAAAATAAACAACCAAATTCTATTTGGGTAGTACGAGGTAATTGTTGACAAAGAAATTGGCGGGAATCATAGATCCAATAGAATCCATGTGAATGAACATGAAAAAGTCCCATAGATCAAATAGAAAGCATACTACGTTTCAATTGCCACCAGCGCAATTCACTTCTAAGAATACAGATGAAGTTTTATGATTTAACCCCGTGGTATTAACTGATTGAATTCATATGATCAAGTCATCAAATTATGGATCCCGCAGAGGAAATAATTAAGCATGCCAGCTATTGCTTTTTGCCAAAGTTATCGAGGAATGTTGAGGAAATCGACAACCATCCTGAGTACTATGATCGTAAAAACAACTTTGAAGTTCATTTTCCACCTTTACTAGAAATACTTACAAAAGCGGATCTCAGAAGCCACCCAGAGTTCAATAGAAGTATCATGCCGACATTGATAATGCTTTACCTAGAGCGTTCATCGACCACCAGCCCATGGAATGAAGAAAAATGTTTGGAGTATGCCCGTCAACTAAATAGAACCTTTCACAGTGCCTATCGTATCTCGTTGGACAGTGTGTTTCTGTACAAAGACTTCTGTAATATCCAGGAAGTGTTTGACAACTTTCTGAAAGATCTAAACATGAAGGCTACTTCACAGGACTTCAAAAAATATCCTGGCCGAGTTAAATCTTTTTATTTAATGATGAATAATTTTAAGGTAAGTAACCAATTTATAAGAACTATAATGAATAATATATTTTATTGACTTCCATTAGATTAAATAGGGCTACTACACGGATAAAATAGGGCTGCCATCACTTGATGCTGTTCAAACAAATTCAAACCTCATCTCAGCCATAGAATGTCCACTGCTGGACACATGCCTCCTCCATATAGGGGGGATTTGCCAATACTCACCACGCTTGGCAGACGGCGAGTGCAGTATGACTTCAGATCCTCAGAAGAAGCCGCTTCTAATGGCACCCACGGGAAGAAATGGGGGAGTACTACTCTAAGCCGGTACCACCACTGTGACAACAATTCAAACTTATTATTTAATAAAAATTGAATTATTATTTTTATTACATGTAATTAGCAATAGCTAACTTACATACATGTTACTGAAGGTACTTAGTTTACATATATGCAAATAATATAGTAGTTTTACTTTAGTTCCAATTAGTTGTGGGTATATCCCACTTATTAGAAGTGTTTGTATATTTGTTTATTTATTTGTCATTAATTTAATATGCACCACACAAATATATATCCTTATTTGAGTTTATGTATTCTATTATAATGTTAGGGAACTTACCCATACAATGTGACCCGTTTAGAGGGGTTTAGGTTTTCGTCACATAGTCAACATTGTCTAGGGAAGTCTAGATCTCTAGACTAGTGTTCTAGTGCTTTTTTGAGGTCTATTCAATAATTAATCAAGATAACAAATTGATTCACACTCACAGCCCCGTATTTTCTGAACCACCTTTACTACAATTATAAGTGTGGGTAATAATTTTTTTCTTTTTCAGTGAATCATTTTTTTATGATTTGATGAATTATTTATGATCACTAAGTGAAAACTAAAGAGGGGGGTTCCAGGCATATACCACAGGTGAACACGGATGGGGGAGGGGCATAAAAATTGTATAAAATGGGTTGTATTAGATATATGTAGTATGGGTACATTCCCTTATGTGTATATGAGCAACGACTGATTGGCTTGCATGATTCTTAACCATCAAAACTAACATAGAGAGATATTCATTGTTTATTTATTTATACCTGCTGGCTAATCTCCTACTTTGCTCCTACATACAAATTGGCCATTTACATAAAATATATTTTATTGTATCTTCCAATAATTTGAGTGTAAAAAATAAATAAATAAATGTACCCAGAAGCTAGACAATTAACATAATCATTTCTGACAAGAGCATGATGAGTTCTTCTTTTTATATTTCAGGATTTCAAGGTTGTTTATGACCCAGTGACAATTTTTCCAGTTTGCCTTTTGCTAATAGAGGATTATGTACTTGCTAATAGGATGAAAGGTCTTAAATGCTGTTCGGCCATATTAGGTTGTTTGGTATGTATAATTCATGATAAAACAGTATTGGTTATTCCAATTCCTTTTTGATGTATTGAGGAAATTTTTTATAATTAATAATAATATGGGACAACATTCACACAAGGTCTTCAGGTCTCAAACTAGGCAGAGCCTGTACTATGGTAACCTGATGACTGATATATATACATAAATACATACTTATATACATATACACACCCAGACACAGGTCAAACAGACATGTTCATACACACAAATGTTTGACCTGTCCGGGAATCGAACTCGGGACCAGCGGCTCAGAAGGCAGAGTGCTACCAACTGCGCCAACCGGCCTGTCTGTCTACAATTGAAATATTGTATAATGTTATTATCAACACCAGGCTGGAATATGCAGAACATTCCAATTTGGACATATCTCTGATCTCAGTGTTGCCCTTGAAATTAGTTACTACTAATTTTGAAAAAACATTCAATAGCTTGATTGTCAAAAAGGATTAAAATATCTTAAAATTTTATTTTACAGGATGAATCAGATTTTGGTGTTGGTAATTACTATGAAGTAATATTCAGCAGTCTCAAAAAGATAATAACAGAGAAAAAACTTGAAGTAACCCAGTTGGTACACATATGTCTATTAGAGTTTATAAGGGTCTTGCCATCTAATGTAAAGGTGAGAGTGGTGAGAGTATAGATGTTTTCATGGCTTGATAACCTAGAAAACTTATCCCACAGAGGTCACACATCATGCTTACTATTGCATTATTTTTTTAATAAGCATAACCCACCAAAACATTTGGTGTATCAGAAGGAAATGAACCATTCTCACGTGGCTGCCTTGGAATGTGAAATATTCCATCCTTATTGCATTTCCAGATCCCATTGATCCCCTAGTTGAAGTTAAAGATCTAGAAATGGAAAATAAATACACTTAGTATATTAATCAACAGTGTCGACTGTGATTAAAGTCACAGTCACATATGATTTAAATTTGGTTATGGTTAAATTGTCAAAATTTTAAAACTAAGATTAGATTATAATTTTCTTCAATGGATAGAACTCGTTGGAGCATGGGGTTAGCAGGCCAGAAAAAGCTCTTGAGACATATGAACATATTTAATGAGCCACCAAGTGTCAATGAACACCAAGTAAGTCATTTTGATTCAAGGAAAACATGTTGTGGTGACCCCACCTAGTGTGGGATAAATACAAGAAGAAGACCTACATACAATACAAGTTATCAATGGTGGCCTAATAAAATTAAAAAGGTCTGTATTATTTTGCAGGAATCCAAAACAGATGAAATATTCAGTATCATATTGGAACAAATACACATGGAATCAAATTTGTACAGAAAAACTGCATGCTTCAGTTTTATCAGGAATATTATAGTGATTCACAAAGTTAATTGTGTCAACAAAAAGTTGTTGAAAACTGTGTTATGCGAGAACATACATGTTTGCTGTAATGATGCTGTAGCTGACATCTTGCTGGTGGATGTTTTGCAGGTAACAGGCTAGATACTTAGGTACTTAACAGAACAATTTTAAGCTTTAGCTGTGGCAAGTAAGATATTTGTTAAAACTACTTCTTACCTAAATCATCCACCAATGGAGTGACGATCTCTGCAAAGTGTGAAGGGAGCGTCAAAGTATTACGTAACGCAGTTTTTGGAGATTTTTTACCCCCTTCCCCCCATATAAGGCACCGTAACGTGTTTCTGTACCCCCACTTCCCCCGTAGTAAAACGTTACGTAACCACCATGAAGTAACTATTTTTACCTGAAAGTTACAATTATGTGGCGTAAAGTGGCTAATATATCTACCAAGTTTTAATCGCGTTAACGTTAATATTATTTATTAACATTTCAAATGTCTTGTTTTTAAAAGCAAAAGATTTCTCATTTATTTGTGGTTACCTGGTTACCCTTATGGGTATTTTCTTGTTCTTTTTTTTCAGGTTCTACAAGTTTGGATTACACATTGTTGGTGTGTTTGGAGATTGTCTTCAGATTATAAACTTCTTTCTGCCCTGATCAAACTCCTCTATGTGTCAAGAAAAGAAAAAATTGCATCAGAAATACAAGAATTAATAATATCTTTAATCTGCCTATGCAATAAAGATGAGCGAGAAATGATTTACAAAAATCTGCAGAAATCAGAAATTACTTCACCTGAATTTCAAGAGAAATTAGAAGAAATAAAGAAAGACATTTTATAAGTTCAGTTGAAAGACATATTAATTTTAAAATGTAAATATATATATATATATATATATATATAAGTAAGATGCGTTCGGCTTATTACGAAAATCGGGTAATTTCAATATTCTACCAAGCGCGGCGATAAATACCTACTAGCTAACTCGATAATCTCTCCCCATTCAGTTGGATCACGCTGCTATGAGCGACCGTACTTCTGTATGTTACACTTTTTCAAACAAAAGTGATTTAGCAATTTTTGGTCTAATGGATTTACCTGAAGATCTATATTTACCTATGTGATGTGGTAAACATATTGTTTCTTAATTCGCTAAATTGGCCTTTTATTTCAATTCTGATAAGCTAAAGCCACATAATGTTTGGTTTAATAATAATTGTGTACTTCTCGGATTATTTTTCGGACAAATCCGCATCATCTTTCAATCAGATTTACCCGATTTTTCATAGAGATCGTCAGTGGTTCTCAAATTTTTGTGACTGAGACCTTGACTTTTATATCTAAAAAAGGAATGAAAACCCCTATCTATTATATATATCAAAGGCATGTTGAAATAACTTTCTAAGTGTAAGTAATAATTTTATCCAAAGGAAAAAACAAAATAATGTGCTTCTAACGCGATACAGAATAAATCCCACTAAGTACATGCATTTAACCAAAGTGATAATTACTGGACTTGTTTCTATTGTACAAATAGATTTAGGTGTTAAATTGAATTGGGAATATTAAATAAAATACCTTAGTGGATGAAAGACTACCATTGTTTAGATGATGTTAGCATTAATGTTTTCTTAACTTATGTATAAAGGATTATGTCAAAGCGTTATAACTGATGGTATAGCAACATCGAGTGTTGACAACAATAATAAAATGAATGATTGAATGATACTAAAAAACCCTTCCTATGTAAATAATCTTACTCGCTGGGGGTAAGTACAAATTCAACCATATAAAATCCCATTTGTTTCAGCTCCTCGTGTCCAGAACACTCCTCTCAAGGTTTCGAACAGCATATTCTGGGTATTAACATAACATGCAAGACCATGCTCGCATCCTAAAATTTGGTGTACTAAACAAAGCAAAATGGTACTTCACGTCCAAGCAAAGGCGTTCGCTTTTATAAAGTGCAAATCCGGTATCAGGTGGAGTACTGTTTTCACCTTGGAATGGTGCACCCAAGTATAAACTTAAGACTGGCTGCATTGCAGCGTAGATCTTTCAGAAATGTCAACGACCCAAACTCACTGAAGCCTTACAAGCCCTTCAGTATATTCTCAGATATATTGGGTCTCTGCGGGGAGTGTTCTGAAGAGCCCTTTAATATTATTCCGGCATTTCGGTTTTACCACTCGCAGGTTAGGACTATTTTATATTCTTAGTCTATTGTTTTTTTGTCTCCCTTTTCTTTTCTTTATACTTCTTTTCTAATAGTAGAAGTTTTTTAGGCTACATGTCAGGTAATTCCGAAACACCATTCAGTGAATAAAACAGATATATTTATTTCAGGAGGGTAAAACTGTATGAAAAAGAAACATGTTTTATATGCCGTAACCAATTAAAACCATTTTAGAATGTCACTCATATCACCCGTACATATTCTGATGAATGCAAATTAGAAATATTTTCAAATATGAAATACTTATTATTAATTACACACAGATACACTAAAATCTTGGAAATAGAACTTTATTTCATGTATTTGAACAGAAGAAATGATGCAGTAGCAATAAATCTATTACATTTGGACTTATTGTCGATAATACAAACACCCTCTTACAGACTTAAAAAAATATTTCTTGATTACCCAAATGCACCTTACATGTATAAAAAATCTAAACATTTAGTATAACAAGTATAGAAAAATTTTTGGCTACACCGGTAGATAGGTACATTCAAGATACCTAGGTCCTAAACTTACATACTAGTTTATGACATTACATAATAATAGATAACCTTAGATCTGTACAAAATAATAATTTACATATGCTATTTCTAATTAAATAATCTCAACAGTTGGGCCTGTAATTGTTAATACATCGCCTTGTTAAATATTAAAACATAAAAAAGACGTGTGGCACTCGGGGACTGCAGCGGTAAAGCTATTGCATAGCATTTTTTTATCAACTTATGCAATTAATATATTAATAACATGCAGTAACGCCGATACAACCAATGCCACCTAGAGGCGAGTTGCTGAACTAAATAGACAAGCGTGATATTTCAAAGTCATTAAAACTTCTGCTATTCATCGATAGATGGCAAAACTAAAAAGTATCACCGCTGTGCCGGTCGGAGTGGAGGGTGTTAGGTTATTTTCGTTACGGAATTTCTGGATTCGGTCTACACGCTCAAGGCCCGCGATAGAAGCTATGCAATAGCTTAAAAACACAATGCAAAGCAAAAAGAGGTTGACAAATATAATTCCAGTCCAAGGCACGTAAATTGAACCAATATGGTGGTGGTCGGCGCAGGTGCAGTTATGGACAAACGTTAAACGAATACTCCGCGGTTGTTTAAAATTGAAAACCGAAAATATAATTTCACATAATCCTTTCAAATCAATGGTTAGTGTCACTTGGTGACACTTCTGTGCCTCCGGACTCTGGGTTCGAATCCCGGTAGGGGCAAACATTTATGCGAAGAGTGTAGATGTTTGTGTGCCGTGATTGTGTGTTCATGCCTCCCGCGATACAGGGAATCCTAGTGCCTGAGGGGTCTGAGTGTGATAAAAAAAATGGTGTGTGCAGTTGTCGTTAGGCATTATACTTAATAGAACAGTAAAAGGAATACTAATAAGAATTGAATATAACAAAAGTTAGGTGCTCAATTACTACAGCTCATATGCGTTACACCTTATATATAATGATCAATTATAAATTCTGAACTTTATTTCCTTTTACAATCTTTGTAACTGTGGCTACAGAGTTTTCCGTAGCTTCTGCAGCAACGGAAAACTCACGGAACATAAGCTAACTTCAAGGCAAAGCGAAGCTATTGAAGCTGTCGCAACACAAGTGTCAAACATAGCATCGAAGTGACCAAAACAACTCAGCACTTAACGAATCTCTGGAGTCAGCGGTAGACAGCACCTACTCTGAAGAAGAGTTCCAAGCTCCCTCACTCGCCATTACACTCCCCGATAACGACTCTCGGGCCAAACACGAATCCGAAGAAGCTCGCCTAACAGAACAAATTGCACATACTCAAAGGGAATTAGCCGCGCTTAAAACCGCAACTAATGCGGACCATATAGTAGATTGTGATTTTACACCAGCAACCACAGAAGCAGAGCCTAAACTGGCAAAAGGCGATCCACAGCTGGTTGAACTCAACTTAACTCATATGTTCACCAAAGTTCAGACTGATCAGTTTAAAAAAGGTCTCGCAGATCCTACAACATAACGACTATCTGGTTAAAATCGACATATCAAATGCTTATTATCATATCTCAATTTTAGAATCTCATAGGAGGTATCTATCACTAGCTGTCGACGGTGAAATTTACAACATGAACTGTTTGCCCTTTGGCCTATCCAGTAGGTTATTAGGGTTAGGGGTTATTATAGGTTTATTAGGTACTCTTGGCCACAGGACGTCGTGTTCACGATTTGACCTTATTAGATATTAATCCCAATTGTTGTCACATAACTGATAACGTCATAGTCTTTAGGGCCCACATTCGGGTCAAAAACCGACAACCCTAACTATCGCCAGTCAGGCTGGAAATTATTAAAGAATAGCAACAAAAAGTTTGACCTTTGCCATTCGATAACAACGTTGATAAATGTGTCAAAACAGCGAAGGAAAGCGAGTTCTAATTTAACAAGCTTATTTATAACAACTAGAGGCAAAGTGAAAGCCGCCTCGAAATCAATAATCGCAGGCTGGTTAAAACGAGCATTGAAAGAAGCTGAGATTTCTGGCTCTCCAGGAAGTTTTAGATCCGCTGTCGCCACACACAATTGGACTAAGAGGATTATTAATTTCAGAAAGCCAATTGGCGCAGCGCTACAACTTTCCTCAAACACTACTATAAAGAAATAAAATCAAAACCAGAAACCACGAGTTCTCTCCCTTGTATGGCTGATTATTTCAACGCAATTTAGACTCAAATAGTTTAAATAGTAAAAATATGTTACGTTACGATTTCAGAAGTTTATATATTTTTTATTAATATGCTGATTAACGATTATTTGTAAAATTAAACGACTTCATAATTGTAACCTTTATGCCTATTCTTTTTGTCCCCGTGCCATTCCATTCTATCGAGAATTCACAGTACGCTCACAGTCAGCGCCGATAGATATTAAACATCTCATAGTGGGTCAAGCCTGAAGGCTCGAAAAACTAAATAAAACTGTTTTTCCCCCGAAGGGTAAAAAACGAATATTTAGGTTTCAGCCGAAAGGACCCACCAAAAAAAATGTTACTTGCCGGCTCACGCCTCGCCTCAATTCCAAATCGTCCTGACGAACATGGCGCTAGGCCCCTCCACGGCGCTGACTCCCCACTACCAATACCGTGACTAGTGTATTAGTTCACTAGAAAACTACTAGATGGCGCTGAAGTTTAGAAGGGTTAATCTCAGTGGGTCAAGCCTTTCGGCTGAAACCTAAATATTCGTTTTTACCCTTCGGGGAAAAAGCGGTTTTAATAACGATATAATATACTCACCGAAAATAGTTTTGTTAAAATCCCCCGAGGATTGTGTACAAATAGAACCAGGTTCCTAGTCTATGGCCACCCCCTGTTCCTTATTATGGTAGCTTTAGCTTGGCCTACAGGTCTATATGATATACGTATATCTGAGAAGTTAGAGCCTATAAGTACCTATGAGTACGTTAGTTGTGAAACAAATCTGAGAACCACGTCACTATAGTCATCAGGTCTTTAGCGTGATGCTGGGAAGTAAGGTTAGTAAAATGCAATTCCAGATAAAATCAACTTCTGTTGGTCTTATCCGAAATTGCATTTTACTCCTAGATGAGACAGAAGAGGGTAAAACGTTACACATAAATTATTTCTATCTCAAGAAAATGGCCATGTTCGCGAGAAAATAGCATGTGGTCACTCACCCACCCAAAGGTTACACCTAGTATAGATAGACAGTAATTTTCTGCTGTCTCTGATAAGACCATCCAAGACTGAAGCATTTAGACGAGCATAAAATAATAATATATGATGTCACTTCACACTGGACACAACCTTTTTTGATTCTGACCAAGTTCACCTATATTTACAGAATTTTTTCATATATAAAACTGTGCTGAAACCATTATGGACATATGGAATTGAGCTGTGGGGCTCAGCATGTGTATCTAACACAAACATCATACAGCGCTTCCAAAATAGCATTCTCAAAACAATATCCAATGCGCCATGGTTCATTCGAAATACCGAACTTTATGACATACTCAAAGTGAACATTGTACTACAGGAAATTGAGCAAAGCTCGGTGAAGTATAAACGCAAACTGGAGATGCACCCGAACTCTCTGGCAACACAACTGTTGACACCAACCTACAGGCCAAGGCTTAAAAGAAAACATGTCATGCTTCACCTTTGAAAGTGGGCCAGCTCAAAACGAGGAGACATTCTCAGTAGAGAAATCCCTCAGCACCTGATAAATATCATAAAATCTGGTTCCACTGATTGTAGATAATAAATAAATTAAAAAAAAAAAATATAATTTAGACGAGCATAAAATAATAATATATGATGTCACTTCACACTGGACACAACCTTTTTTGATTCTGACCAAGTTCACCTATATTTACAGAATTTTTTCATATATAAAACTGTGCTGAAACCATTATGGACATATGGAATTGAGCTGTGGGGCTCAGCATGTGTATCTAACACAAACATCATACAGCGCTTCCAAAATAGCATTCTCAAAACAATATCCAATGCGCCATGGTTCATTCGAAATACCGAACTTTATGACATACTCAAAGTGAACATTGTACTACAGGAAATTGAGCAAAGCTCGGTGAAGTATAAACGCAAACTGGAGATGCACCCGAACTCTCTGGCAACACAACTGTTGACACCAACCTACAGGCCAAGGCTTAAAAGAAAACATGTCATGCTTCACCTTTGAAAGTGGGCCAGCTCAAAACGAGGAGACATTCTCAGTAGAGAAATCCCTCAGCACCTGATAAATATCATAAAATCTGGTTCCACTGATTGTAGATAATAAATAAATTAAAAAAAATAATTATAGAAATTGTTAAACAATTGCATAAAATTATTTCTACTCAGATTCATTTATTTTATGTAAAGTATCACATATCTGATCAATTGTGGGTCTATTGTTTTTATTCATTTCCATGCAAAGCTTAGCTAGATCATAAATGTTTTGAGCCTTGGACCAATTTTGTATTTTAGGATCCAAAACTGTTCTGATGTCTTCATCAGTACATCTTTCTTCTACATACATCTTTATGTTGAGTATTTCATTGTCTTCCTTAACAATCGGCTCTAACCCAGTAAGTAACTCTAAAATAACTATTCCATAGCTGAATATGTCACCCTTCTGCGTTATGGTGCCTGAAAACCTTTCAGGGGCCATGTAGGCTGATGTTCCTGTGATAGATTCTGTGTGAAATGTTGTTGCACACTGCTTTGATAGCCCAAAGTCACATAGCTGAAACAGGCAAAATAGTCAATCATATTAGATTCCCCATAGCATCACACTGTTTTAACATTATAAATTGTAAAGCTAGTACAGATATATATATATAAATCTCACCATAGGTACAAAATCCTTGTTAATTAGAATATTTGCGCTTTTTATGTCACCATGCAATAAATATGCTTTTCTGGAAGAAGTTCTTGGTCCAGAGAGTAAAGACATGGGGTTTTCAGTGTTGTGTATATATTTGAGCCCTTCAGCAGTTCCTATCATTATGTTCATTCTCTGGGTGTCATTCAAAACTTTCGCAGCTATATTTTCCAGTAGAGAACCGCGTTCAATATATTTACAAACAATACAAGGAGCAGGACCATCTAAAGAGAATCCTATTATAGGTACTATGTTTTCATGACGGAGTATAGAGAGCGATTTTACTTCACTGTTAAAAAATTTCATTATATCAGAGAGTGTTGAATTCCATTGTGTACTTTGATTTATATGAGCTCTTTTAATAGCAAGCAAGCCATGATTTTCATGTTCACCTACAAATACATCACCAAACCCACCTCTGCCTACATGTGTGCCTGAAAAGTTCTTTGTAATAGCTCCAAGTTCTGCATAAAAGAATTTAACCAAATTTGTGTCTTGAAGGATCTCACTGTCAACTTGTTGGCTTATATCTGGATAACATGAATCTATTTCAAGTACCGGTGCTGTTTGCAATGTATTTGAAGACAATGAGTGCTCACTCTGAGTAATAGAATTACTTGCTGATTGTGATGTTTCTGTATTGGCTACAGAGGCTCCAGACATGTTGGTCATTGAAATGCTATCCACATCTGTGGCTATTAATTCCGAAAAGCGGGGTATGTATTCAGATGATGGTACTGTAGCAGATTTTTCTTGTGTGAACTTCATAAAATCACTTACGCTAGACACATTTTTATTGGGAATCATAGCTGTAGAATGCGGGCACATGGCATCAAAGTTTGGGATGCCATCTTCAGAATTAGGAAATTGCATTAGATTAATGGCACTCATGATAGGAGATATTTTATGCTCTAAAACGGGACATTCTAGACTCTCAGCTAAAGTCCAAGATCCTATCTTCTTTGTAGGTCCATTGCACAGGGCTTCATTAGTTCCATTTGTCCCATTACAATTTTCATTTAACTGTTTGGTTTTTTTGCCTTGTTGTTCAGAGCTTATTGAGTTAATGATAGATGTCACATCCGTACATATGTTGGCGGCTGGACCATCCATTGGCCTTTGTGGAGGGTTTGCTATAAGTACAAAAACAATGTTGTTAAAGTATGTGTTAGTGATTTTGTGTTGTTCAGTAATATTGTGGTCATGGCAGAATCGATGGAAAACCTCAGCACAATGCTCGAAGGCCGCAACAGTTTCCCACAGCCAATGGGTTTAAAATGAACATGGACAAGACGAAAATTATGTTAAATGCCCATGTTGTGCTCGCCCTAGTATAAATTGGGAACTTGATTCTCAAAGTCTTTGACCATTACATCTACTTAGGACATACATTCCAATTAGGTAAGTCCAACTTTTAAAAAAAGCCAATCGTCGAATCTAACTCGGTTAGGCATCCGCGACGTATTCTCGTCCAAAATACCGCAATGCCTGAAAACGAAGGTCTGTGAACAGTGTGTGATACCAGTGATGACTTACGGAACTGAAACGTGGTCTCTGACTATGGTCCTTCTAAGTAGGCTCGGAGTAGCACAACGCTCAGAGACCTATGGAGAGAGCTACGCTCAGGGTTTCTCTACTTGATCGAATCAGAAATGAGGAAATCTGTAGAAGAACGAAAGTCACAGACATAGTGCAGCGGATTAACAAGTTGAAGTGGCAGTGGGCAGAGCACATACATCGAAAAACTGATGGCAGTTGGGGTTCAAAAGTTCTCTAATACAGACCACAGACTGGCAGGCACAGCATAGGACTGTATAAGATCGCAGCCAAGGCCTGAATGCGGGTCTTGCGGGCTTTGTGTAACTATAACTAGCTAAGCCATGTTGTTTGACCAATCAGGATTATACATTTCCCACTATTATTTTAGAACCCACAGTTAACTTTTATTTGTAATAATTCTGCAGTGTAAGCATTGGAAAATTCAGTATATATAATCTTCCAAATGTCTATTGGTCATAAAAACAATATGATCAGGAATGAATACCTATATTTTAACTAGATATTGTATTGCAATCAAGACTAAGATAGAGAGACTATACAAAAACAAATGTGATTATGTAACTGTCTGATTACAAGATAGTCTTTGGAATATCTACCTATCTCTCAAAATTTGCTGTATGATGTGAAGGCTGGAAGCCTTTGTCTATGACAGCGGTCTGACTTACCAGACATGACGCTGTCATGGAACGATATCTTTTATCTAATATTTGTTGTAATGAAAAAATATATTGAATAAATAATGGATTGTCTTCGTCTACTTTAAATATGAAACGTTCTTCATTTTATAACAGAGCTTGCACCATCTAAAGAAACGAAGTCTTAAATGAACTTCACATGGTAGCAGAGCGATAAAACGTCTTTCTAGGCAAGTGGTATATCAAAGTGTAGAGTGTAGACATTCGTAAAAATATGTCTGCAACAAAAATTCCACCGCTTGGAAAAGATAACTACGATACATGGGCCATACATGCTCAATCGTTGTTAGTAAAAAACAAACAATGGAAATATGTAAAGACAACTCCGACAGATAAAGATGAGGAAATTGAAGAAGACGAGATAGCAAAAGCTGAACTTCTTCTCATGATCTCAGCATCCGAACTGAAACAAGTAAAAAACTGTAAAAATACAAAAGAAGTCTGGGAAACATTAAAGAAAACGTATGCAAGTAAGGGTCCAGCTCGAAAGGCAAGTCTACTTAAGGAATTAATCCTGTTAAAGCTAGGAAACAATGATATTCGTGATCACCTGAATAAGTTCATGGACATAGTAGATAAACTGAAAGACCTAGACATAGAAATAAACAATGAGCTCCTTACAGTCATGATGCTATACAGCCTGAATGACGAGTTTGAAACATTTCGTATAGCTATTGAAACCCAGGATAATTTACCGGATGCAGATAAATTAAAAATAAAAATTATTGAGGAAAGCGACGCACGACGTCGAAATACTCAACAAGGTACAAGTTCTGTCTACGACGAAGATAAAGATGAAGAAGCACTATATGCTTTCTGCAAAATCTGCAAGAAAAAAGGTCACGCTACAAACAAATGTTGGTCTAAAGGTAAGAATTCTAATAAGACGAAAAACAAACGTGAATTTCAGCCCAAAAACAACTTCAGCTGTTTTCTGAGCAACGATTCAATAAAAAACGCGTGGATCTTAGACAGTGGGTGTAACACTCATATGACTAACTCGACTAAGCCTTTCAAAAAGCTTGACAAAATGTCCAAAACTCTTCGACTAGCATCCAACGATCAATCAACAAAGATAGAAGGAATAGGACCAGCGGAAATAGAAATCGAAGAAGGGACAATTGGACTCTCCAAAGCCCTTTACGTACCCACCCTGGTTACAAATCTATTATCAGTTGGACAAATGACAGATGCTGGACAAACTGTTTTATTTACAAAAACAAAGGCTGTCATCAAAGACACAAAAAGAGGAGTCGAAACACAAGCAGTTAGAGGACAAGATGGTCTCTACTACTTTAAGACAATAAAAAATAATATAGATCGACGAGACTCAAAAGCAAATGTTGTCAATGATAAAAATGAAACTCTAGTCATAAATAATAAGACTGTTAGAAGTCAGAAATCTAGTAAAAATTTTGATAGAGTTCAAACTCAGGAAAACATCTTAGAGTGGCACAAAAAACTAGGTCACATGAATGAGAGAGACATGAAATACGCGATGAAAAATGAAAGTCTCATTGGCCTGAGCTTTGATAAGAACTGCTCACTTGGAGATTGTGAGATATGCATACAATCGAAGCTATGCAGAAAACCTGCAAACGCGAAGGAAAAGACAAGTAGTCGCAATACAAAACGTCTCGAGATTATCCATAGTGACGTTTGTGGACCAATCAGTACCGCTTCCCTTGAAGGAAAGAAATATATAGTGACATTCATCGACGACTACAGTCGCTATTGCAAAGTGTACTTTATGAAACACAAAAATGAAGTTCTCGATAAATTTAAAGAATATAAACTAGAAGTGGAAAATTTCACTGAAAGTAAAATAAAGTGTATACAAAGTGATAATGGCACGGAGTACTGCAATGAAAAATTTTCATCATTTCTCAAAGAAAATGGCATAACACGGCGGCTCACAGTTCCATACACTCCCAATCAAAATGGAGTCGCTGAGAGAAAAAACAGAACCCTGATAGAAAAAGCGAGATGTATGATGTTGAAATCAAAAGCTCCTTTATTCCTCTGGTCTGAAGCAGTTTTTACTGCTAATTACTTGTGCAACAGAAGCATCAACCAAAGCCTTGGAGGAATGACACCATTTGAGAAGTGGGTCGGTAAAAAACCATGCGTCAATCACCTTTATGTCTTCGGAGCAAAAACATTTGTTCTAAAAAAGGACAGATCCGGACAGAAATTCTCTTCTAAAGCCATGATTGGTATGTTTGCCGGCTATTCCGAAATAAGAAAAGCATTCAGGGTTTATGTTCCAAATAAAAGACGTGTCATAAGTGAAAAAGATGTTAGAGTCATTAAGAAAATGTTGTACTGTGACTCAACTCAAGAGAGTCTACCTCTCGAAATTGAGATAAACAATGCAAATGAGGACATAATAAATAAAAATGGAAATAATGACCATTATACTGAAAATAACATCAATGATTTCGTATCAAATGAATCAGGGCATGAACTTGACACATCGAATCAAAACAATGACTCTTACTACGAAATGCCATCTGAGGGCATAGATAGAGATGATGATGATGATGATGAAGTCGATAATGCTGTGTCAGAACAAAACAATGAACATGAGAGTGATGACCAAGTTAACGATACTAAAAATGAAATGCACAGTGCAAATGAAACTGATGTAGATGAAATGGTCAGTGAAGGTGATTTAAATGAAAATGAATTGCACACTGGACATGAAGAAGTCCAGTTAAATGAAACTTCGACGCGAATGAACCTTCGTGACAGGTCTCAAATTCGGCCACCGAAGAAATTTGAAGATTATGTCCTGTCGGCCATACAGTCTGAAAAACCTATGGAACCTCAGTCTTTCAAAGAGGCCATGATAAGCACAGACAAAACTAAATGGCTTGAAGCTATGCACAATGAATTCACGTCACTAAACAAAAATCAAACTTGGGAATTGACTGAACTCCCAAAGGGTCGAAAACCACTACCCTGTAAGTGGATCTATAAACTAAAAACGAACCCAGATGGATCCATCGAACGTTACAAGGCCAGATTGGTTGTAAAAGGTTTTTCTCAAAAACAAGGAACAGACTATCACAAAACTTTTAGTCCTGTGGTACGACTTAGCACTGTGCGAGCTATTCTAGGACTAGCTGCTCATGAAAACTACATGCTTCAACAGTTCGACGTCTCAACGGCATTCCTAAATGGGACTGTCAAAGAAGAAATTTTTATGGCTCAACCTGATGGCTATCAAGATGGCACGAATAGAGTATGTAAACTAAAACGTAGTCTATACGGGTTAAAACAAGCACCACTATGCTGGAACACTTGCATATCTAATTACCTTTTAGAAACTGGTTTTGAGCGAAGTAGTCATGATCCATGCTTATACATCAAAAAACATGTCTTGGTTGCATTATATGTTGATGATGGGCTGGTTGCCTCAACAAATGAGAAAGCTGGTAAACATTTCATTGAACAGTTAAAGAAGCGCTACAAGATTACAACAAAACCAGCTTCATATTTTCTTGGTATGGAAATCAATATATGCAGTGATGGCGCTATAACAATGGACCAAAAAGCTTACACCAAAAAGATATTAGAAAAATATGGGATGTCAAACTGTAAAGCGGTTCCAACTCCTGCTATTAAAATTACAAGGAATGAACAGGAAGATCAAAATGAGCCTGATGATAGTGATTTTCCTTACAGACAAGCTGTAGGTGCTCTGGCCTACTTAATGGTAGCTACGAGACCTGACATATGTTTTGCAGTCAGTGTTGTATCCAGGCACTTAGAAAATCCAACCAAACTTGATGTGAAAAATGTCAAACGAATTTTTAGATATTTACAAGGAACAATTAAATTGGGTTTGATTTTCAAAAAGTCGGGAGAAGATATGCTACACGGCTATAGTGATGCGGACTATGGTGGAGACAACACTACTGGACATTCCACTACAGGAATGGTCTTCATATACCATGGACCGATCATGTGGAAAAGCCAGAAACAAAACAATGTGGCTATCTCCTCGACAGAAGCAGAGCTGATGGCTCTAACAGAAACGGCCAAAGAAGTGATATGGTTAAAAGGAATGCTTAATGACATAGGCAGACTCAAGGGAACCCCAGTCATATACGTCGATAACGAATCAGCCATTAAGCTGGCAGAGAACCCTCCTTATGAATACCATAGACGGACCAAGCATATAAAACTTAAACATTTCTTCATACGGGAATGTGTTACTACAAGGAGCTGCTGATCAAGCAAGTGCCAACGGAACTCCAGTTGGCGGATATATTTACAAAGCCTTTGCATAGTCCAAGACTCCAACAACTCAGTAAGAAGATTGGACTTGAGAAGATCTTTCGTTCCTAAAAAGTTCGGAGGATGTGAAGGCTGGAAGCCTTTGTCTATGACAGCGGTCTGACTTACCAGACATGACGCTGTCATGGAACGATATCTTTTATCTAATATTTGTTGTAATGAAAAATATATTGAATAAATAATGGATTGTCTTCGTCTACTTTAAATATGAAACGTTCTTCATTTTATAACAGAGCTTGCACCATCTAAAGAAACGAAGTCTTAAATAAACTTCACATATGATTTGACACTTAGGTTAAAAATCATTAATTTCATAACACTTGTAACAAGCATGACATTTTCTTCATCAAGTATTTATTGTCAGCTGAAGAAAATATAGTTTAACTGTACCACACAACTGTCTCGATCAAATTGATGGCATAATGTTAAGGGGTAAAGAGGTACTTATGAAATTCTAGAGACTTGTGGATGAAAATATACTTCACTGGTGACCTATGGGCTCAATAATTATGAAACAAATGTATACTTTTTGATTTTCTTTCTTCTGGTGTAAGAAATAGTTCAAGCGCAGAATTGTCCTTAAAATATACTACTATTTTGTTATCCAGTATGTATGTACTGGGTGGTAGGGAGTACCTACATACTAAATATATTAAGTTATACCTACTAATTTGCACAAAATGAGAATAATTAATAAAGAGAAGTTATGGGAATACAGACATTAAAATAATGTGGTATAGACATATTTAAACATTTATGATACCTTCTGTACGTAAATGTTATGTGGAATATTTGAGATACTGTCATAATACTTTGATAACAAGTTTGACACATTATTAAAAAATATATATTCCAGGTCTCATTAGGGAATAGAATCATCCCTGATATATCACTATAGGGCAATACTAGTGATTATATGATCCAAGAAATACTTTTGATCTGCAATTACACTACCCTGGACGGTGAGATATATGTTTTTCTCATATAAAAGTTAATCATACAGACCATACACTATAAGTCAGAGTATTGCGATGCCTACAGCTGACAATTATAATGGAAATCTTTTAATCCCATAGTTCAATTCCCTCAAAACTTGATATCATTAAAATCATACAACATGTACTTAATGTGTGGAAAACCTGCTGTGTACAGTGAATCAATTATTTTTATATGATTAGTGACACATTACCATTTATCATTCTAGCAAGAGTTTCTGCTGCTCTATACATTTCAGCCTGGACAAGAATATCCATGAGGGTTTGTAGCGTTGGTCTTTTTCTACCAGATGTTCCCCACTCTTCAAATAATACCTTGGCATATTTCAATTTATTCTCTTGAGCATGTTTCTCAATTATCCTGCGAAAAGTTAAATGACTAAATACAAATTTTAAACTGGTAAAATTAAATTGATACTTGTAACTCAAATATCTTTCAGATGCGAGTCCGTGGCACAGCTTTTCTTTTTCTAATGTTCGTCAAAATCTATACGTAGACTTATAAGTAGTTTAGCTTTGCATACTCAAATTAGAGGTTGTTTTACAAGCCTTACCTTATACTCTCAATATTGTACTTCGGCTCAAAGTGGTCACTGTGTAAATGTTTCGGAATAAGAGACATGACTTTTTTCCAGGCGTCATCGTCATTCAATATATCTGCAATAGGATCTAAGATTCCTGCAGGAACTTTTCGTAGTTCTTTGCCTCCATACATTTTCATCACAATTTGCTTTGTTTTATATACTTTGAGGAAAATTAAAAGTCTTACAAATGTTCACCAGTATGCCACAAACTAAATAATGTTCCAACATCGACAGTCAATCGATGAATCTATAGTGTTTCAACTATCGATTGTCTGAGAAAAGCATCGACGTATCATTTATCTTCGCAGCACATTTTTTATTTCGAACGCACCCAAACCATAGAACGAATTGTCTCTGCTAGGGAAATCCCGGCGACCCTGTAAACGTAGGCTGCGTTTCAATTTGGGCTCTCAGTGCACACGTTCGTACGTAAGGATTTGGCTGTTCCGAGATGAATTTAGTATTGACAGTGCTGACGCTCGTAAGCAAATCGGAACGGCTTTTTGTGTGTGAATGCACACGAGTTCTTTATAAGTCAGTTCCCATTAAATTAATATTAAATCATTCTCTGCCGTACTTCATGGGCACTGAATGGGTCATTGATATATAAAATAACATTTTTATTTTTTTGTGGACTAACTACCAATTTTTCAAATGATTCTCTCAATGAGTCAGATGCTTGACTCTCAGTGCATAGTTATTTATCTATGTGTTTGACAGCGCTCAAACTGCTCTACGTCGTACTCGTGAACGTTCTAAGCACAGGATGATGACGTCATGGATGACGTCATATACATTTTGTGAGCAGCTATCAGTGCATTTTGGAATGACTTTAAGCACGCTCTCCGTGCTCAAAGCGCTCAAAGCTCAATTTGAAACACACCCGTGATAACACGGGTGACGTTATTTGCCAAGTTGTAAGGAAATCCTCAAATTGCAGGAAATTTCAAACCTGACATACCCATACACAAGCATGTAATGTGCATGGATTATAGATTTTACTATGAAGCGAAAGTTTTAATATATGTTTTCATTTGTTTTTTTTATCTATAGTCGAAGGTTATAGTTTATTTACACATATTAGTATTAAGGTGGTTACATTTCCATACAAACGTATTTTCCCATTTATGTAAAAAGTGAGTATAATTTTACATTGATTAAACTGTGGTTGGTTTTGAAAATAGTCTTTATTTGCGGCAAATCATATAAAATTAATGAAAATTGTGGAATAATAGCAGAAACAACACCGACATTACTATTAATTTTGTCACCGTGTGAGTGACCACAGATAGTGTCGTAGTTGTAATACGCATGTATATATACATGCGTGTGTATACAATCGCTATGTATGCGACGTTGTCAGCTCGTATGCGGCGTTGTAGTTCTCCGTCTTGGTCGAAACAAATACAATTACCTATTTTGAATGTCTGTTGCGAGTACATGAATCAGGGATACATAAGGGTGAAAATTGAATTTACAAAATATAACACATTTCAACAATTGGATGCTATTTATACATTTTGGTTGTATTTTTACACTTATCTGTATTATATATTATGATTTATGATAAGTACTTGGTTGTTGAAACTTAAATTTTATAAGGCTAGTGAGACCTGTCGTGATGTACAAGATATTGGAAATTTTTATTGTGTATCGCATTAACAACATGCTAGGTAGAACTTATGTTCAAATATTTGAAGGAAAAAATTCGGCTGCTAGTGGGACTAGGTAGTAGGGGTAGGACAGGACGGTATTCTGTAGTCGTGGGTTCAAGTCCCACTAGCAGCTGAATTTTTTCCTTCAAATATTTGAACATAAGTTCTACCTAGCATGTTGTTAATGCGATACACAGTAAAAACTCTTAAAATAAGGGTAGGGTGCCTTCGTTTGATACGATTTCAACTGTAATGTTGGTCTATCAGTCCTATTAATTAATTTTTCCTACAATTAAAGGTAGATGGCGCTAATAACATCCCCGCAGATGTTAATAAGGAAGGAAGTAATTCGGCCCTAGTGGTATGGGCTGCTATAGCTTAGTTGGACAAAGCGACAGGACGGTATTCTGTAGTCGGGGGTTCAAGTCCCACTAGCAGCCGAATTTTTTCTTTCAAATATTTGAACATAAGATATTGGAATATTGTAGATTAGCAAATGAGGTAGATGAAAAAAGTCCAAGGGGTAGAGATGTGAATGTTGAGATGGATGTGACAGAATGGAGAAGATAAAGAATGAGTATATCTGAGGAAGCTTGAAAGTAGCGCCAGTGAATGTAAAGTTGAAAGGAAATAGATTGACTTATTACGGGCATGTCAGGAGAGATGAAGGACATGTAACGAAAAGAGTACGAAACATAATTGTGGATGGATGGACATAGCAGTAGCGCATTTCCGAAGAAGGTAAGACTGTTTTTTTAATACTGTATAGATCTAGCGTTTGACCCTTATCTCACTTGATGATCAGTGACGATGTGGTCGAAGATGTTATCACGCTAGACCTAGAATGCTCACTGGCTCTCAAGGACTGCTGCCTGAACACACTATGTGCCAGGCGGGTATTCGAAAGTACCCTACCACCATGCTGAGAATTTGATAACGGTGTTACCTTCACCAGAAGCTCAAGCTGTTGTTAGGGATCGAACTAGTGTCCGTCAGTTTGACAGGCAACGCTCCCCCCGCTGAGCTATCATCGCTTCAAATCAGCAATGAGCTACCATGATAGTTTAAAAGTAACTAGTATCAAAATATTGTAATAATGGTACAGGCTTGGACAAGTTTTATCACACGTTTGAGTGTTAATGTCGGTTCCATTATTGGTAATTTTTTTTCTCACCCTTTTAGTGATCTTTTCGATTTGCTAAAACAAAATTACTGAAAGTAATACAAGTAACCTTACCTTCAGTAATAAATTACCAGTAGGGTCGTTTATCGATATCGATAGATTTTAAATATTATGCAGCACATCCCTATTACATTCGCTATGTTGGTACAACTGAATAATTGTTTTACAGTCGTCATGTTGGTATCTATGTGATAGCCTCGTGTGACGTTTAGTAATTATTATTTTTCTACGGAGTCCCGTCTCTCCCTACGTAGTATTGTAATCTCTGGCGGGAGGGATGGACGTCAGTGATGGACACACACAAAGATCCAAGACCCGGGACAAACACCTACACTAGAAGTCCCAAAATAAATAGAGTACTGCGCAGATGGACATGATTGTCTAGAACAAACCGAAAAATTTAGAATTTGACAGTTTTCGTTTTTTAATTGTGGTACAATGTGCAGGCAGAAGGAGTACGGTCTAATAGTTTATAATATTTTTGGATCCCGATTTAAAATGTCTTGAAGTATTTTATGTAAGGTAAATGATAAGTAGTAATATTAAGGCATGTGCTACAGGAGATGTCTTGACTGAGTATTTCTAATGGAAATAAAAGTCGGAACGACGACTATTTACAGTATATTGGCTCACAGTATACTTGACACAATAATGCGTCTTAATGTTAACGTTAAAGCACCAATATCAGAGTAGTAATTATGAAAAAAATGCGTGCGAATGGCTTTTCTTACAAATATTTTATATACGAACATGGTCACAGTACAGTTAAACACCAACTAAGCATCATCAAAGATTTAATTACATTAGTATTGGGGTGACGCGTGGGCTGCGAGCAGCCCGCCTTAACGATGTGCAAGTGCATGTGTGTTATTTTGCAGCAAAAGCCGTATTCAGTTAAATAAATAGAAAAAAAACATTCATATGCAGTTCAACTAAGCGTACAGTTACATGAATTCAAAAAGAGAGGGTTACTATTACATGTTATAATATATGCAATTTATTTTATAATAACAATTTGGCGCGGTAAAATTGGACCAAGATGGTATACAACTTTTGTTATGGGACGCCACCTCTAAGTACAATGGTTAAAGAGGGCAGTTGCCTCGGAGAGCAGTTCAATATGTGATAATTATCTTTATTGAGAACCTAGATTGAAACTTCGAAACTTCAGAAAACGTGCGAGAGTGCGCTGACGAAGCGCTAAAAATGTTGTAGGTAACGCAGATCACTACGTTCATCAACACAATTCTTACATGATACCTTAATATGTATTAGTGAGTGAAAGCAGAAGTGAGATTCGTTGTATTATACAACAATTTTTTTCGAGGTTTTTCTTCTAGCGTCCCTTAAAAAACACACTGACCAAACACAAACACCCGTATAAAAAAAACACTAAAGCCAACGTAGTCTGATGCAGATAACATCATTAGTTCAAAAATCCGTAAATACTCGTATTATAATCTCTCGTTTTTTATGCTAAGTCTCTTGTATTTTTTTCACATACATTATTATTGATTTGTTTTTATGTAGTCAAAATGAGAACCACAAATTACCACAAACTAATATACGATGCTTACGAATCAAAATAAATAGTGATGAGGACAGCGAGGACAGAGAGCTAAAGTGTCTTTCACAAAAGGAGTCCCGCGGCAATCAGTGGAACTAACTGGAACATCGAGTGTAACGATAGCGCTTTATTCTGTTAGCAAAGAAACTAGCGTTACCCCCAAGGGCCATCTTTCGTGAAATAGACTATCCGACGTTCGTCGTAGACAGGGTATTAATTTTAGGAAAGGGTTGAGGGGGAGGATAACTTCATGTAATGGATTCCTCACAGACTATAATCACGTGTTGTACGGTCGAAAAAGTTTTGTTGATGATTACCTGCCGTGGTAGTAGTCTATATGCGTTAGAATAGTTTGTCTGTTGTCATTTCATTTGTGTAGTACTAGCATGTATTCTATCTCACTGATCAGAAAGCGAAAGGTTCTATCTGATCTATGGTGTAGTCTATAGTTAGTAGTAAAGTATTTATCGTTTCTAAAATTACATAATTCTGGAAACAACGCATTTCACTAATAACGAATTTAATGTGGTGCACTGAGCTTTAATTGTTTTATTGCTACCATGCTGAAGTAAGTAGATATTAACTTTGTTGCCTAAACAAGGTATATTAGCCCTAATCAATTATAGCGGCATCTAGTACCAGTAACTACTAGCTACACTTCGACCGGTACTAACCACGCTGGGTTAGGTAGAGTTGCTCTACGAGTGGTATAATGCTTAACTTTATCATAGCAACAAAAGCAGAACTTTCGGAGATTGAAAACCGAAAACAAATCTGCTCGCTACTTACCTACTACAGGACTACTGATTTATCCCCCACGGTTCACCCCTCAGCCTGTGCAGACTCCTGCCCTCCGTCTGCGTATCTAATTGTGCATTTGTATAAATCTGCTTGTAGCAGTATTTCATCTTAGCCAGAGGACGTCCACTGCTGGAAATATGCCCCGCCATATGGGGGGATTTGCAAATACTCGTCATGCTTAGCAGGTGGGTTGGGGAGCGCTGTATGATTTCCGATCCTCAGAAGATGCTGCTGCCCATTTTCTGGAATGTGATCCCTTAGCCAACTCTTACGGCACCTGTGGGAAGAAATGGGGGAGCACTATTCTAGGCCGGTACCACTATGGTCGGTGTATTTATCATTCTCTTTCTAATCATCATAACATCTTCTCACATTTAAAAGCAACAACCTTCAGAGATAATCAGCATTTTAATTTGGGAAGTGATCAAATGTCATAGGAGTGGAATAGAAATTCTGTTTATTACAAAATATATCCTTGCTGTGCAGGGACGCATGCAACTAATGAACTGCATTAGTCATGTCAAGAAACTACACAACAACACTTGTCAATAAATAAAGAGCAATTCATTGTAACATAATATTTTTAGAATAAGGCACAAGCTCATTTAGTTATTATACTTTTTTTTTTTTCTGTGTTTATCTACTATCAGTGTTTATCTACTATCAGTGTTTACTTTCAGCAGATGTATTGTGGGTGGTTTGGCTTTTTGGGTGTGACCTCCAGGTGAGGTCACCTCCCCTTTCTTTTTTTTAAAAAAGGCATATTCAGTTCTTAGTCACTTTTAGCACCAATTTTCTTTTCAAGCGAGGTAAATAGTCTCGGTGGGTCAGTTGAACAGCCAGTTGGTTTGGGTGTATATCCAGTTGCTCCTGGTACATTTTGCCAGTGTTATAGTTATTATAAAATAACAAGAGGCCGAGGACAGAACACCGTAGCCGTTGCAGCATATCAGTGATGACGGGTATCTCAAGAACTAGTTCTTCCGATTGTCAATTCGAGAACAGTATAGAAAGCATATCATAATTCTAGGAGATAAATATTAGCTATTTGAGATAAGCATTTAATGTCTGCTTAAAATAAATATCAGTTGTCGAAGCAGAACTCCAATATATTATAGCGTGTTGACAATAGTAACTTATTGCATCTATAAAGAATATTAATTGATCATACACTTAAAGATTACTATCATGGACAATTTAATCGATCCTACGCAATTATATGATCAGTTAAGTATAATATCAAGACTCATCTTTCAAATGACCACACTATATTATGAAAGGGGCACTACATAATATGATGAGAGCGCCTCCTGGATTGTGCGCTTGTAGGCACCTGCACTCTCTTCCTGCAGTACCAGTCGTCGATCATAGTATTAGTAAGCAAATTTGTGATCCCAGAAATGTAAGAACAGTAATAAATGTAAATTTTAGATACTCTCAATGGAAAAGATCTAAAGGTCACCACGATGATAACATGGGGGATGTACCCTCACTAACACTATGATCGACGACAGGTACTGCAGGAAGAGAGTGCAATGTTTAAAACTGCGACTGTGACTGCGACGGTCGCCGTGGCGCAGTAGTTAGTGTCAGTGACATGACTTCTGTGTCTCCGGGACCCTGGGTTTGAATCCCGGCAGGGGCAAACTATTGTGCGATGAGTGTAGGTGTTTGTCCCGGGTCTTGGATATTTGTGTGCCGTAATTGTGTGTGTCCAATCCTAGTAGCCTAGTGCGGGCTTATGAGTGTGATAAAAAAAAACTGTATAGCATTACATTACCTGCATACAAACTCATCTGAACAGTGCCATTTCCAAGAAATGTAAAGTTTGGATTAGTAGTATAAAACAAATACTAATAAACTTATAAAAGTATTGGATTTCAGATTCGGTGTAAAATCTGCTATTCTGGGCTCTGCAGTGTATTATACAATAGACAAAGGTGTTTGGAAGGATAGTTCTGCCACCAGTGCCATATATGAAGATCTTGAAAAAGGAGTGTCACCTTATGTGGGTGAACTAAAGAAAAATATACCATATGAGGTGATTGTTTCTATATTCTCATAGAATCTCATAAATATGAATATTTTTAATCACTAGTGAAATTGGTGGGAGATGTGTGAAAATCGCAAGGTCACCAGGTCTTATTTCGGGACGAACCTGCAGTTTTGTGTACATTACAGCTATGTAAAGAGCCAAAGCACGCCAGAGCAATAATACAAAAATTATAGTATTATAGATTTTTTTATTAGTGCTTTTGCGCTATTTTAAACAAAATAGTGTTGCGCGTGTCAGTCATATATAAGACATTTGCTGTATCAAACCCACATCGATCTTTAGCCTTTATTGATCATCCATTCAGGTATCATCATTGTATTTTTTGCTGACCACCAACCTCAAATTTTTGTCACCAAATTATTCCTGAATGTCAGTCTGCTTGTGTGGTTACACTTTCTACTAGATTGACACTAACCATCAAATGAGAAAGTGAACAAACCCTAGGCATAAAATAAATAAAACTTGTGAGGTGTCAAGGGAGACCCGGATGGAACGAAGTTCTTAATAATGAATAATAAAATAATTACCACACTGTTCAATGCGAAATAGAAATGAAAATATCTGGCTTGCTTTCTATAAGACAGAGAGAGAGAGAGACAGAGAAACATGCGCACGCAGCACAGTTTACAATAACTTACTGTAGCAAAAAGTGTCGTGACAACTTTTCGTAAGAATTTTTTCCGTCTAACCCCCTCTCACAACGCGCGATAAGCAACTTCGTTCCAATAAAAACGCTCACCACTTAACCTTTTATTTTTATTAGCAAAGCCTTTTTATTGACCGACATTATTTTTATTACAGTTCCCTCCGCTTCCGTCAAACGATAGAGTATCTTATCTATTTAAGTACTACTGGAACTGCGGGGTGAAGTCAACATTTAAGTTTTTAACAGAACTCCCCACATACACCAGCGATGCAGCACTCAAGACTTATGACTTTATATCATCTTCGTTAGATCCCGCCGAACAAATGACTAGTCCTGTTTCAGAGAAATGAAAATATAAAAAAATTATGTTTACTTATTTAGTTAATATTGTCATTGTTTAACCTAAAAACAGTTGAAATAAAACGATTTTAAACGGAACGCAAATAAATTGCGAATTGTTTTAATATTGCCCTTTTTTTATTAATTTAGGCTAAGCAAAATAATGTGTCTCCATTCCCCACCACTCGTAAATGGAACTAATGAACGCGCTAGCTTCATTCATAAGAGCACTGCAGTGCTCGGAAACTCAGAAGGCACGGTTAAGTTTGTGTTGGTCACAGTAGTTCAGTCTCATCATAAGCTCTTGGTCGGCTGAAATCAGATTTGGGCTTGCTTCTTACCTAGGCGCACTAAACCGTAACACCGTTTCGTTTGAACTTTTGGCAAAATTAATCGTATTTATCTTAGGAACTATATTATTTTCTCGTATGTTGATCTAATTTGTTTCGTATATTTGACACCAATTTTAATTGGTGACACGGCAGATTGCTTCGAATGAAATAAAGATGTTATGGGAATGTGTCAGAAACCTGGCAGTACCTACTTGTTATGTAATTTAGCCGTTGATAGCATCTAATCTTTTGTTCGCGGTAACGTAACGTAGTGATGAAATGTGTAGTAAATAAGGCAAGGCATACGCATATGAAATGAAACGCACTTTTTTAGAATTATTCCATTATGTTTCCACAGTTGTGACCCTATCCTTTCTCTTAGACGTCGGTCCGCCCAAATGCTTCAAACTATAATTCTAGGACTACGACAGAGACAGACCGAGTCGCGTACCATCCGAAGCACATCCCAAGCCTACTAACGGTCAACAATCTAAAGAATACATAGCGTACGTTACGCAAGCAATGACTGCGTAGCTGTGGTGGGAGCATAGTAGCTGCTGCGCTTACTAAGTTTGAAAACATAGTCCAAACTCGCAACATACAGTTCAGACAAATTAGTAATGATCTTTCTGTTGCGAGTTTGATTATAATAATAATGAATTAAAAATTATAATCAAGTGATATTATATAATCATTGATAATACCTACCTATATATCAGTACCAGTAAAATACATATCAGTAACTTTGATAATGGTGCATACGGTGAAAACGCTTAGATTTTTTAAAAGTTTAAATCTATAGTATCTGGATGACCGTTCTTTGCTTGGTTTTTAAATAATAAAAGTAAGCAATTGATTTCCTTCGTCTAACCTCAAACCAATCACACATTGGCTTAGTGTTGCTTAAGAACGCCATCTATTGTCAAGTAGCTTTATAGTTGCTGTGTCGGTACAACAGTTTATAAAAATAACAGTATTGCTACTCGCCAATGGATGTCAGGAAGTCATATGATATTGCAGCAATTTTTAATTGCCTAAAAACACGGAAAAACGACGTTTTCTAAAACTGCAACCTAGCTAGATCAATTTATCGTCCCCGAAACCCTCACACTACATTTCATGAAAATCGTTGGAGCTGTTTCAGATTTTAGTTGCATGAGCAGGCCCAGGATTTTCACCTCTAACTGCTTTTCTTCACTGAATTTCACATGGCGGTAGTGTATAACTTCCGATTTATATAATAATTAAGGTGAATGTGTATATATTGAGCTTTGATATTGCGCATTGAGTCACTGCAATGCACATCCAAAGGAATGTGAATATAATAAATATATATATATATATACACAAGAACTACTCGTTTAAATTAAATTTTAATTTAATAATGATATATACTATAAGAGTAAAATAGTCTAATTGATGGTCAGTGACGATTTATCTGGCTTTTCTTCTACCCAATGCCCCAATTATGTAAAGCAAAACCCAGTCCTTAGCATACTTTTAACATAAGTAGGTCCATAATCAGTGTTTGTGTTGCCTAGGCCACAGGGTATCATTCTGGCTAACCCACCAATAATCGGCTGTTCAATGAATTAATAACAAATCTACATATTGTGCGCAGAGGAAATAAAAACACCATCTACAAAAACAGCCCACACTTGTGGCACAGTTTGATTTATTTCATTCTCCGTGTCACACCATTAACATTCTCCAGCAAAAACTCCAACTCTTACGTCAACATTTCAAGCTTTCACCAGCTCACCCAATAAAATAATTAGATAATTCACTTTATCATTAGTAAAAGCTTGGTTTTGTTGACATAAGTTGTAGAAGAGCTCACAATTCAAAGAAAACACATAAAACGAGAGATATGAAAATTCAGGTTGTATGTACATATTACGGCTACAAAATACACGCACAGATTTACGCTTTTGTAAAACATTGAAATTACACAATCGCAAGCACCTGAACAATTTCAACTCCCTCTACATCAAATATATTTTACAGTGAGATTGCACAGATAAACAAAGAAAACGTGACAAACGGATGGTTTTGTGCACTTCACAATTTTAACAATAACAAACTTGACACTAAGGAATGGTCTAGAATTGTAAGTTATTTTAGACTATGTTCTGTATGAAGCTAAAGTGGGGGTCAATAATAAAGCCTCAAAAAATATGTCAAACGAAATCAGCTGTAATTATTAATATTTACAAATTGTATATGTACGGAAATTGGATTACAACCAATTAAAAATATGTTTCATTGAAACAATTTGAATATAGTTAGTACTCTGCTGCTTACAAGACAAATATACATAGCACTTTATTAAATTTCAAGCATAATCTTTAACAATAATACCATTCCAATAGGGGTTACTTTGTACGAAATTTAAATTATCTAAATGTTAACAAGTTATTGTGTCGAGATTTATTGACCATATCCATCCAAAGCGGGACCAGCCAATGATGATGCCATAGTGGTACAATTAACAGATAAAACAAACCTTTGAATTTAATCAAGAGTTTATGTCTAAAAGCGGGTTGAAAATAGATGTTTAAGTAGATTATGTTGTGCGAGGGTCTATTTTTAGGCAACTGGGGCCTCTACTTCCATTGGCTCTTCAGCACCAGTTTTCTTTTTCTTCTTCTTGTTGGCTTTCGCGGATGAAGTCAGTAGGGACTGCAAGAAAGTTAACAAAAGTATGAGCGAAATTGCAGAAACAAAAATACTATATGCAGCTGTGAAGTTTCTCCTAGATGATCTAAGAAATATTAGTAGCTCTACAAGACCAGAGTTTTATTGGTAAATGGAACTAGTTTGTTGTGATGGTTCAAACCGAAATGTTCAAATGAAACAAATCGGCTCAAAAACATCACATTTGTTGTACCCTGTGCTTGTTCAAGTCACATGATGAGACTTATGTGACACGAAAGATTTCAGGGAATCAAAGTAATTTAGCCAATAGACAACAGTTAGCGGTAGAGGAAGCTGGAAAAAGTATACCAAGAGGTGACATTGGTTGGAAGAGCCAGGCCCATCTTGAGATACCAAATTTAATAGTCAAACAAAGAAAATGGCCTTCAACTTCCAATTGATGTGGATGTAGTTATTAATTTATAATCTTGATATAAAAAGTGCCTATAAGTTTTACAAGCATTAATTTTGTGATATGTTTTTATAATTATAAGGAGTTAAAAAGCTAATAAAACATATAACATTTTTACTCATTATTAACATTATATAAACTATTCATTAAATTATATTAAAGTTAAAAAAAACTGTACAAACCAATGTTCACTACTAATCCGTGGATCATTTTCAATATTTTCATGACAAAATGAGATCATTATCAATGTAGGCAAAGCTAAGGGTACGTTCCATTTTGCGCTTTGAGCACAGATAGTGCTTAAAATCATTCTGAAAAGCACTGACAGCTGCACGTATACAATTTATATGACGTCATCCATGACCTCATCGTTCTGTGCTTAGAACACTCACGACTATGACGAAAAGCAGTATGAGCGCTGTCAAACATCTGACTGTCATAAAGAGAATCTATCGAAGAATTGGTAATTCTTCCACAAAATAATAACGCAATTTAAACTTTCAGAAAATATGACCCATACCTGTAAGGTACGAAAATGAATGATTTAATATGAATTTAATGGGAACTGGACGTTCTATGGCTGAGATGATGATGAATAGGAACTGGCATTTATAGCATTCGCGCGCTCTCTCACACACACAATCCGTTCGAATTTGCTTAGGAGCGTCAGCAGTCAGTACTAAATTCACCTTGGAACAGCTAAATGCTGACGTACAAATGTATGCACTGTAAACGGAAAAAGAAACGCACAACAAATAAACATTGTTAAGGATATCGCAAAAATACTTTTATAGATTTAAATCAACTTTAAATGTAACCACATGAGATGAAACAGCTTTCAAAAAAATGAATGATATAATCGATCCACCCAGACATCAAATTTAATAATGAATTATTAAAATTAAGTACCTCCTCTTTTACCCTAGTTAAAAATCACCATCTGGGCTCTTAAATTCATCGCTACACATTACTTAAAAAACGATAGTTATAGACTTCTTGTGTATGACTGCACAACTGTTACCGCCAGCTCCTTGACATTGTACCCCCTGAGCCCTTAAGAGAGGGTGAGGACTATTTGAATTGGTCAAACAAGACACCTAGTCTTACGAGTACTACTTACATTGATTTCAGGGTCCTTGATGGAGCGTTCACTCTTGCAGGTGGCTTTGTCGAAAGGCAAGCCCGTGATGCGGTGAGTGCCACTGGGCAACAGGAGGACGGTGAACTTGAACTGCGCTACTAGCTCGCCAGGGCGCTCGTACAGTACCTATACAAAAAGATACCTTTCAAATGTAGTCATTATAATATAGTTAGAATGAAATGATAAATCTTATTGATAATATGTTCCATGTAATATTGGTGTATCTCTTACAAGTGTATCACACTAAAACTATTGATGGAATATAAGCATTATTTTGATTTCCTTCGACTGTGTTCATTTCACTATCTGACTTGATGAAGAGAGATCATGTGGGGGAATTTGAAATTGGACTGGACTCAGACAAGTCACTGGGTTCTGTCTTTAGTCAAAGAAAGCAATCGCAACATTCAATATGCTTAGTGGCAGATTTTTAATAAGTAGATCACACTGAAAGTTTTGCGTAACTTATGGAAAAAACACGTTATAGCTACAATAGTACTTATATCGTTTTTTAAAGTTCTCATCTTTACATTTCAAACATTTAAACCATTTTTAAAACACGAAGACCGCAGTTCCCAACTCATGTTTTTAACGTGCTGTTCAATCAGCACTATTGTTGACTCTTCAGATCTTCAGAGATGGTAAAGTGAAGCCTATCATCAAATCTTTGATTTGAAGGAAAATTGAGAAACTAGGTGACAAGTTTTACTATTTCAGGAGCTAAAAATGACTGAATGTCCTTGTGCAAAGTGTTGTCATGGTGTAAGAGAAAGCAGCTTCTTGATTGTCTTTCCCGAGCTTTTTCTAACACCCTGGGAAAACAAATGGTAGAATACCACTCGCCATTAAAAACTCTTGATTCTCAAGTGGAATTGTGCAGATAGGACCAGTGGCTTAGTGAGGTGACCCCACTAGACACTGCCAAATAGGGTTTTTTCTTATTTCGATTTATGCATACACTTACATGGAAATTAAATATTTTATTTAATTATTCAGTTTTAGTAAAAAATATACTTGCAAGCAAATGACCTCATAGCATCATATGACTGAAATAAGATGATTGCCAATAAAGTCAAGATCAACGCCAAATCTGAGGAACTTGACATAGGCACAGGCAAGTGCAAGTGTCCAGACCTGACGAATGAGCGGTACATGCGGCGTTCGCGCGTATTTGTTGTTTGGGCGCCCAGAACATGAAATGCGCGCGAACGGTGCTCGAACGCCGTTTGTACGGCGTATTCGTCAGGTCTGAACACTCCCTTACGCTCTCGGAATATGACATCCGTAATTAGGACGATCGTCGTTTCGTATAAAACTAATTGTATACATTTGTAATTTTTAGACTTTCGCAATTCGAACACATTGTTAACACGTTTGATTTAATAATAATTGTTACATACCTGGAAGGGCTCTATGAGTTTGTGGTTGATGCACTCGACAAGTCCTAACCTCGCGCTGGTCTCTTTGTCGAAGCTACGCAGATTGAAGGGCATCGACCCATGCTTGTTGCGAACCTGAAACACAGAACATTACACATTTCTAATGGAATTAATGACGGTTCCTCAAACTTTTTGTCTTTAAGATACATTTACGAAATCGAAAACTTTAGTACCTATTAAAAATTTGTATTATTTAACTCTGTAACTGTACACCACCATAGAAAACAATGTTTTTATACTTCCTACCTTTCTAGTTTTATGATACACTAGCTGCGCCCCGCGGTTTTACCAGCGTGATGATTGATATTAAACTCGCGTCAGGTCAAGTGACACTGCTCGAAAATTCGTAAGACGCGTTACGTCATCGACGAAGACGAAGGGAGAGTAGACATTATATCTACTCTCCCTTCGCCTTCGTCGACGTAATATCGTAATGTAATATGTCGTAATATAAATTGTCATGTTTGTGTACGAAAACGCAATAAATGAATATTGTATTTTACCACGTAAATGATAGTAGTTTGATACTGATAAATAAAGCACTTTAAGGGAAATTATTCCCTAACGATTCCAAAATATTACAAAATGCACAATGTTAATGTTCAACAAGTTTTCACTTCTGCCGGCACTCACAGAGTGCAACCATTTTTTTATTTATTAACAATATGTGAATATTAGCTGTTGCTTTGTATACCTCACTGTAGAACATTCTGGATGCTTTCAATTTCAGTTGATAAACTTCTTCTGTCTTCTTGTATATTGTACATCTTGTGTCCATTTCTCTACCCTGTAATGTGATTAGAAAAATATATATATATTTTTTTACTTTTTTATTATACTTTCAGGTTTTGATGGTTACTAGGGCCAACAAATTGATCTAATCAATTGGTTTGGCCCCGACTAAATGAACTTAAGTTGTTCAATGTCAGTAATCAAAAACCAAAATGCCAATTTATTAACATGATGGCTAAGAGAGTTACTAAGTTATGTACCCTGAGTACTGCCAAAATAACGAACTGAAATCATTAACTGGAAAGAATTCAGGGTAAGTATTATTTGATATTATTATTTAGTTTGACTATAAAGTAAAAACATCCTTAAAAATGTCACAACTCACTCAAGTCCTAAAAATGGCTTCCGTAAAATTATGGAGTTTACTTACAACTCCCTCTCCAGTAGAAATTAGAACATCCATGGCATAAACTTCATAAGTCTCAAGGGTAGCCTTTTCATGTTCTTTGCGTTGGAGTTCTGAGGGATTCTGTATTATGCTCTTCTCTCCGTCAATACGAAATTGCTTTAGTTGGTGTGACAGCATTCCTTCAACAGGCTTGCAACCAAACTCTGCACTAATCTTTTGGACTGCATCCGTGATAACATAGTTCTAAGAAAATGGACAAAGGACAAATGAATTAAAATTTATTTTGTGAGACACGGAAAATTATATTTATTTATATATTAATAGATGTTGAGAGAGTTAAGGAACATTACTGCACACAGTGTTGAAAATGGTTACACTAATTTTATTATTAAAACTGACGTGGTTTTGACATATTATGAATAAATAAAACACGGGAATTACTCACGCAATAAGAGAGGTCCTATGTTGTTAACTATATGGTATATAGTTTCCACCACATTTGGTGGTCTTTTTCAAGATGAATACAGGGCGAACCGCGAGCGCTACTATATATAAACTAGTCTGAACCCCTCTGACTTATTACATGAGGAATTCCCGTGTTTCATACATTCATAATGATTACACTAATGTTTGCGGTGTAGCCAGTATGTGGCAGTATCAATTTCTTCTGGTAGTCTGTTCCAGTTAGATGTATTGGCAATAAGTGGTCCGTTCCAGTTAAGCGACAATAAACATGGTTTTAAAAGAGGTTAGTTTAGTTAGCGGTACCTTTACCCCCAAATTTTTTTAAACAAATTTTGTACCTCATTACCAGGTCGCAGCAGTCTCAAGGCGGCTTCGCTGGCATAATGTGCAGCCAGAAGGACATCTGCCGCCCTGCCGGTGACCTCTCCACCACCGACAAACACCGTGTGGGCCACTACTGCGATGAAGCCATCTATGTGTGCACCCAAGTCACTATAAAATCCAATTGACTATTAATAAACAACATAACATACAATGCATATAACGTAATATGTGATGTAGGAAGATCTAACATACTTAAGTACCTCCTGTAAATCCAGGAAGAATTGGGTGGCTGGCTGGGATAATACACACACAGCTAGGGATGCTGCATATAGTCAAATAACTATTATTGACCACTGACTTCTTACGGCAAATAGTTGAACAACTCTTTATTATTTAAAATAAAAAATATATTATAATTTGGTGTTCAGCGCTAAACGAGTTGAACCAATTTGTGTAGAAAAGCTAGTTTGAGTTTAAATATTAACTAAAAAGCCTAACTAACTTTTGCTATAATTTATGCATATAAATAATTAATACTACTGTGTAGATATATTTTTAACCGACTTAAAAAAAAAGCTTACTCAATTCGACAGTATATTTTTTTTTATGTGTGTTCGCAGATAACTTCTTTGTTTATGAACCAATTTTGACGATTCTTTTTGTTAGATAGAGTATACTTCCGTGGTGGTCCTATTCAAATTTAATCAAAATCGGACAAGCGGTTTTTGAGTTATACTCCAATAACTGAAAAGTACTATGCGTATCTTGATGATATTATTGTTGCGGTTGAAGACATTGCAGAACACAATGACAATTAATTGATCCCGTGAGTAGCAAAGGTCACTGAAAAGGGTGAAAAAAAATTTTTTTAACAAAAAATGCAACCCCGACTTCAACACTCAAAAGTGTGAAATAACTAGTCGAAGTTGGTACCATGAGCACAATATTGTGATGATAGTTACTTTTGTGTGAACTATCATGGTACCGACTTCAAAAAGTTATTTCACACTTTTGAGTGTTGAAGTCGGTTGAATTTTTGTTAATTTTTTTTTTTATAGTATAGTTTTTGCTGATCTAAGTTTATTTTATAGAGCTATTCACCAAATGTTGAATAGCTATTATTTGGCATTTGATGAATAACAAAAAAGTCAAGTAATGCCTAATAAAAATAATAGCAAGTACTTGTGGTATTAATAATATACACCACTCAACATATATAATATGCTGTACATCAGTGTTTGAGACAACTCCTTTGTGGCCACTGGAGATTTAAAACGGTGGTAAAATAAAAGCACTATGATTGAATTAATTAATTAAAATAATGAATGTCATTGTGGCTTTAAAGATACAGTACAGTGAGAAAAATGTATGGGACCAATGAAAGATAATTGATTTTCAAGTTTCAAAGTTTTCTACAGTTGAAATAAGTTTGACAACCTCTTCTTTATATAATGATTGAATAATGCATACACGAACCAAGTTATGCAATGTAAGTAATTAAAAACCAAAATACCAATCAATGTACACATATGACATTATGGCTAAGAGAACTACTATATAATGTACCCTGAGTACTGCCAGTCTAATGAACTGAAATCATTGACTGGAAAGAATTCAGGATAAATTTACATATTAACCATAAAGTTTAAATAACAAAAGCACAAAAACACACACTTGCAAAGCTTTTCACATAATCATTATATGGAAGACGACATGTCATCATAATTATTGTTATAGAGAGTGCTTCTCTCTCTCTCTTTACAATAAATACAGAAAGCAGCATGGAGCTTGACACACCTGGGCTTACATTGCCATTGCTCATGTTTGATTCCTTATTATTCCACATAATGTGATATGGAAAGATAATGAATTGTTCTGCTTATAAAATTTGATTAACACTGAGCAGCAGAGAGCATGAAAATACAAAGAAAATAATGCAGAAATTTAAATTATTCATGTTATATTACATACTGATCACTACTGCCAGCTTTCCTTAATGAATAAGTCTACTGCTTTTTCGTGTCCATATCCCACACTAGGTGGGGTCAGCACAACATGTTTTCCTCTTACACTCTGTTCTATCATTAGTCATCTGAGTGCTCACACTTTTCTTAAACATATCATTCTTCATGCATCATCCATGGTTATTTTTTACAGCCTTATACTAACACCTTACATCCACCCTCACTCATGCTCAGTACTGTTTTTCATTCCTTCTCATGACATGTCCATACAAAGCCTTTCAACTCTAAAGTAAGCTGTTGTACCTCAGATTTAGTAAATAATTGATAAAAAAATATTTACTTGTATTAGTTCTAATTTCCAGGGATCCAAATTTAAATCTAAAATATTAATTTCCCAAACATTTATTGGGAAATTAATCTTTTCCTTTCAATGCACATTGCTTATTAATTATTTGTATGTATACTATGTCCAATGGAGTATATTTATCATAGAGTAGCCTCAAAGAGGCAAATTGGCACATGATCAGACTTTTATGAAAATAGAGCTTACTATGAGCCTAATATTCGGTTAAACTATTGATTTTCCTGGTTTATATATTCAGCATTCAACCAAGTATGAATTTGTTATTGAAATAATAGTAAATATAATAATATGCTACTAAACTTTGAGGTTATGTGACAGCATCTGTGTCAACTAGTTTATTTGGTAATGCTATATAAAACACACATGCAAGTCAATAGCATAATAGACATAATGGAGTTTGTACTCGCACCTTGGCTAAATCTCCAGGCTTCAAAATGTAGTCAGCTTCACTTGGAATAGGTGAAAAATGACAGATGCAGTTGTTAACCGACACACATGTTGAGAATGCTATGCCTTTCTTAGAATCTTTCTCTTTTTTGAACACCTTTGAAGTTTCATCCAATAAAAGTTGGTCACCAAATTCGCATATCTCTCTCGCTGATGCATCAGGAACGCATTTGGCGATGACTTGTTCTAGGACACCTAAAAAAACGCATTACAGAACCATTTTATAAGCTTGAAAAGTAGAAATCTAGAAATGGCAAAAACAAAATTGCTTTGGAGGGAGCCCCGTATCAGCCGCATGGTGGTGACACGCGTCCATGTCCATTGTCATTCGCCAAAACCATGATTACATACGTGTGAGTATAATAATTTTGTAGATTAGTAAATTTTATCAATGGCAAATAAACTTACGATTTACAATTTGTCCAGCTAACTTATACTTGGTAACAACCAAGTCTTCAGCGACCGTTTTTTCGACTTCTTTGTCGTCAGCCATTTCTCAAAAACCTTAAAATTATAGACAAAAATAAATTCATCCGAAGCAAAAAGCAAATCAAAGCAAGCAAGCACCTACGTCGATTCCGATTGGTTGTGAAAAGTTTCTGTCGCGTGACAATTATTATCGAATCACAAGCAAGATGGCGGGAAAAATAAAAATGCTATAGTGCGCTGCGTATATCGTCCCGTACTACATATTATCACGGGGAGACTAGATTATGTATGTAATAATACTATTTATCCTACATTATAGGTTTTTTAAAGAAACCAAAACCGTCCATTTAGTGCTACCAAATGTTATGCGTACTTTTATGGTGAATCCAAAAGGTCTGTAAATTATACTGAAGCTTAAATCAGATAGAATACATACTGGTTAATAATAATGCATACTAGTAGGTAGTTATTATAGTGTGGTTTATTTTTCGGAGTATTTGAATACAGTGCATGCAGTGAATACGCCCGGTTTAAAATTGTATTCACCGATATAACGTTATATACACGCTACCAAAAATTGCAAATTATACGCTTTTGTGTGCTTCTTCTTCTTCTCTCAGCCATGTGCGTCCACTGCTGGACAGAAGCCTCCCCCATATAGGGAGGATTTGCCAATACTCGCCACGCTTGGCAGGCGGGTTGGCGAGCGCAGTATGATTTCCAATCCTCCTGTGATCCAATTTGTGTGCTAATGTCAGAGAAATCAGCTGATTGTAAATTTTTGCTAAGTATAAGTATTTTGATGAAGTTTAAAATAGTGATTTATGTTTAACTCGCTAAGTGCAAATTAGCAAAACACTGCGTAACTATATATTCTCTGAACAATAAAAGTTGAAAATTTTGTTTTGTACACCACCATCAAATGGTGAATGTCAATTGGTCAACCTAGAGAATGGAATACTACCGTGTCTCAAATTAATACAGTACTTCTCTATGCTACCGTGATTAATCAATTGAATTTGACGTTAGCACACACGCTGCACTACCTCGTTTTCTTGAACACCGTATTCACGCTATAAGAATGCTACAAATGACGTCACACCACAAACATGTACGGACATTGTCACATATTGAACCGACTTGTAGCGTGAATAATTCAAATATAGTGAATAATCTGAATTGTAAACCTCAGCATTAGTATGAAACCCAATGGACGAATCTCGTCACGAGAGGCCTTCTATACGATATTATCGACATGTTGATCGACTAACAATAACTATATTGTCATACACAGCATGACCATGCCGGAATATAAGACATTTTGTCATTTTCAAAATGTGAGGTGGGTATGCTTCGTATTTTGGTCTGGAGACATTTTTACATAATAAACCATCGTCGTTAGAGCGAACATGGGTAGGGATATAAGCATTCAAAATTACGCTTAGAGTGCAGTACAATGACGCCTTTCGAATAATGTTCCGCTTCCCGTGGTGGTGCAGCGCTTCTACGATGTTCGCGGAGGCCCGCTTGTCGGTCCTCGAAGCCGTAAGTAATAAGACACCGCGTTGCCAGGTTTAGTTCTGCGAGTCTAAAAATGCGACAGTCTTATGTAATTATGACCATTGTTCTTGTCTTCAAAAATGTTGGACAAAGTTACTAATGTATACATAATTTTAATATTTTATAATTATTTTTATTTCTTGTAGTGGATCTCTGTAATCTGTTTTAAATGACTATTTGGACTTTTATTATTTATTGGTCTTGTTGGCAGCACTGAATATGATGACGGCACCGGCAGTACCACGGTTCGTTCTTTTCAGCTGCAGTATCAAGTATGTATCTCTAAATAGTCTGTGATTATTAGGTGTCTATTTCGCTTTGTGATCAGTGGAATACATAGAGTCACAAACTAAAGAGATGCTCATAGAGTTGATAGAGTTTGTGTATATTTTATGTATGGTGGACTACGTAGTGAAAAGTTAGAAACTGGAATTTAATTGAATTTGATGCAATAAACTTTCATTACTTTGTGTTATGTCGTGAATAGATGTATCTTGTCTGATGCCGTGATGCGTTAGCCAATCCAAGTGCAATGCAATTCCGAAATTCTTACAGAAACCTTTGGGAAACAATAATTGTGACTCAAAGTGTAGATTAAAATAGAAAAATGGAAGAATTAGAACGGTTATTGAGCATGTTAGATGAAAAAATTAAACTCGGTGAAAATCTGGTAAAACAGCTGGAAACATTTGAAGAAATAGATGGTGTTACAAAATTACAAAGAAAAATTTGCCAAGAGGTGGAGTTTTTAAAGAGGGTATAGAACTTAATCTAATATATTTACAGTTAATTAAATGATGGTTTTGTTGTATGTACACCATATTTCCAACTGATCATTTACATTTACCTACATATTCTAGCTCCAAAAATCAAAGAAAGTGAAACCAGAACAACTGTCATGCTCCAATCTTAGGCATCTTGGTGCAATGGTACACTGTGCCACAAGGCCTGGAGTCGTTGCTGTTAGCAAAGTCTTCCACATGGATGGTGCTTCCAAATTAGTTATTGATATAGTCAGTGACCATGGAAAAACGTGGACAAAAGGTACAATACTATGAGGTCTTACTATGTTACAATAACTGTTTTTTTTTCTTTACATAAAATAAATTTGTGTTTGACAACTGTCTCACCTGATGTTAAGTGATGACGTTGTCTAGGAATTTGTATTAATTCTTGGTTGTAACTGGTGCAAATTTTAAAGTGAAAATAAATCTACAAATAATTTTTAATAGTATTATATCTTGTTACAGTAATCGCGCGGAACCCACGATCTCTCTCTGCTTTGAGTTCTGGGAATGCTTCATATGGTGCCCGGTCAATTCTTGACCAAGCAGAAGACTACATGGAATGTGCTAAGCTATTTCCTTGCATGTACCAGACTCCTAAAGTATGTATACAAATAAAAAGAAAAATATTTTTTCATACAAGAAATTATAGTTTTGGAGAAATTTTGCTTAGTCTGAGATTATAAAACCTCTAGATGGCAGTTCGTTTTTTTCTTTATGAGTAGGTCATAATAAGGTAAGCCTCCACGTAAAATATTAACTAGTGCAATTAAGTACTTTTCTAGCAACAATTAAAATTTGTAAATAATATTGCACTTTTTATCATTTCTGTCATGCAATGTAATACATCGGTTTAAGTGGGGAGAGAGGGAGATATAGACCTCCTCTCGTGAAAGGGAAGTGGTGACCGTCCCCTTTTCTGAGATATTAAGTTTTTTAGTTTCTCACTTTGCTAGGTTCGGACATTGAATTTGGGGGTGGGAAAACAGTGGAGGAGGGTGTGAAAGGTGGTGTTGTCGCAACTTACCCCTCACAAGAAAGGTCCCAGCGTCCTACTCTCTCGCCCTCTCCCCACGGCTTTTCCCACCCCCAAAATCAATGTCTGAAAGTGGCAATGATAGACACTTAAAAAAAACATAATTCAGAAAGCGGGGGTCTCAATTTCCCCTTAACAAGGGGAGGTCTCCCGCTCCCTCTGTCCCCCCTAAGCTCGATGTTTTATAAACTAAAGCTGTACCAGAAATTTTTAAATCTGCATGTTATATACTTCAGGTCGTGTTCCAGCTGATGAGTGGCATTGAAGAGCATTTGGCTAATAAATTAACAAGTATAGGTGTTATTGTGAAAGGTGAAATATTACCCAACACTAATGTGGACGAGAGCTTTGATGAGTCATCATGTGAATCAGAATCAAGTGAAGATGGTGAATATAATAGGTAAACACAATATACCAACTTATATAACATAAATTAGAAAAAATGTAAAGTGTGTAGAGATTTTCTAGAAATTAACCATAAGCACTTCGTAAAAAGTCAAATTAAAAAAAAAAAGATTAATAGCATAAGATGTGTACTCTAATTAAAATCTAGGTTATTAATTACAATCATTCAATCTTCATTTTGCACATTTGTCAAACAATACACTTTGTTGTATGTATTTCTTATGGGATGTTTGGCCATGGAACACAAGTTTCATTTAGACCACGGCCAAACACACCGGAAGCTGTATAGCTTCCGGGGTGTTATGTGTTACAACATGCAACGCTGGCTGTGAAAGCCTCAGAGTTTACAATCAATACACTAAATAATACATTTTGTTTATTTTGGTCACTTTACCATTAAACATTCAGTTGTTCGGTTGCTCTGACTAAAATCTTTCACCTTAAATTACTATTAATTACTAATCTAGACTTGGTGCATAATAAAGTTAAAAACTTTTTAATTCCAGCCAGGAATCTCTCATTAAAATAAATTCTGTTGAATCTGTAGAAGAGAGCTCGGAGATAGGCACATTAAACTTGGATGTCACCACAATGATGGCTTATATTAGTAATATGACTAATGGTCATTGCAATTACGTGTTCAAACAGAAAGTTCTTACTCAGCAATGCGAATGGGAGGCGGCTAGACCTGTGAAACCGGTGCTGGAGAGATTATTTGAGGGTAAGTTACTGGATCTATATCCAAAATTTGATTACTGAGGCTCTTCTTTGTAAGACTTTTTTTGGAAAAAGAGTACTCTCATCTGTCTGTCTCAGTACACTAGTAGTTTGTATAATGCTGAAACAATAGAAATTCAGATTTTTTCAGAAAACTTCTTTAGCAGCGTTGTGCACTTTTGTATGAAAAAAAAATGTTAAACACGCGTCAGGTCACTCGTCGATGACATCACGCGCCTTACGAATTTTTGATCAGTGTACTGATCAAAAACTCGTAAGACGCGTGATGTCATCGACGTAGACGGAGGGAGAGTATACGTAATGTAATATAAGTTGTCATGTTTGTTATACACCACCACATAGCACCATAAATGAATATTGTATTTTAGCACACAAATGATAGTACTTTCATACTAATAAATAAAGCAATTCGTGCGAAATTACTCCCTAACCATTCCAAAATATTCAAAAATGCACATTGTTAATTATCAAGTTTTCACTTCTGCCGGCACTCCCGTTCCTCTTTTTTGGATTATAGTTTTTGTATTTATTTTTTAAGTTGGTTCGATTTCCATACAAACTTATTTTTCGTGAGGGCAAATCACATGTTTCATTGTAGGAAGTAGTAGAAATAACACCAAATTTAAAACAATGAATTGGAAATTAGGTTATATTTTTTCCATTACATATTTTCAATGAAACTAAATTTGCTGCAAATAAATGCCAATATTATAACCAACCACAGCTTAACCAATGTGAAAATATACCCTCTTTTCACATAAATGGAAAATATGTTTGTATGGAAATCGAACCACCACAGATAAAGATTGTCTCATAAGTAGTTTTTAATATTAAGATCTGTAACAACTAACAAGTTTGTTTCTCAATGATTTAAGTGTACAATTCTTGACAATTTTTTTTGTATGAAGAAAGGATTGCTCTCCTTCTGCGTAAATATATTTTTTTTAATTGCAAACACTTATTTGAGTTATATGTACATTGTGTGTCCAAGCCAAGGATCATTATACTATCCCATTTATACAAAATGATCATGATGTTGGTCTACTTGGAAAAAATTATATGAACATTTACATTAAAGAGCAGTAGCACAGTATGTGAGAGTTCGCCCGGGTAAGTACTGCCACTATAATATCTATTTGCGATGGTTTCCTGTGAAATTATAAGCACATGTTACTAACCAACCTTTGTTTCACGGTAACGAGCGCAGTACAGTTCTTTATGAATTATATCTGTCTATAGGCAGAGGATACTACTTAACATCCTGTGGACATTTTGCTTGTTCCGTCACCTTATTCCCTACAAGACAAAACAAAAAACACGTATTAGCCCACATTGTGCCTGTTAAAAAAAAACTGGCTGTTTTATAATACAGTATACCATTTTGTTACAGGAAAGACTTTGGTCTGCTGCAGAACTGCTTGGGATGATTTCTATAAAATTGTTCACAATTTGGGAGGTGTCAATGAAATTAAAAGAGCAGAGGAATTAAAAGAAAATTTGACCATATACCCAGATGATTATGCAGGTACTTATCATTTCTAAATACATGCTTATCAAATAAATTATGTTTTAGAAGTTTGATGATTATAGAATGTTAAAAAAGTATTGGATCTAAGAATTGGGTGTTTTTTTTAAAGTAGTTATAAGATGTTAAACATATCTCTATCACCTAGGTACTGCTATGCGATTTAATAAATTCATTAAAATGAGTGTAGCGGTGCGAGTTCAGTTCTTGAGGAATCTCCTCTGAATTTTATGTTTCGGTATAAAAAAATGCATAGCATAGTGCGGCGTAGATTTTTTTTAATTAAAAAGGTGACAAACGAGCGCCTGATGGTAAGCTATCGCCGTCGCCTATGGATATCTGAACACTAGGGGCAATATGATACGTTGCCAATCTTTTTAAGACTGTTAACTCTCTTTTTGAAGAATCCCATATTGTGTAAGCTCGTGCCACATTTTCCAGGTGTATCGCAAAAACTATCGGTTGAATCCCACAGTATGTGAATCCCATGTGTCGATTATATATGTGGATGAGCTTGCAAGCGATTTCGGCTAGTACTTGCTATAAATACACAATTTTCTCTCTCCGCATTCTGCCATCTAATTTGTTCTGAATTTCTCATTGCCCAAATACATTCCCGACCGCTACATTGCAGACTGCTGAACGAGAGTTGAATGGAGCCATATTCTGTAGGTATTCAATGAAAAAGAAGCTGTACAGATCTGATACTTTTAAAATTTGTAGTTTTTTTGTTTCAGGTGAAGACGATGACATGAGAAAGTTTTTATCAGTTAGAGGTCATGTGCGTCAAAGATCAAAAATTATTTTTAACTTTGGCCATAGAATAAAGGCTTTGACAGTTTCAGCCAATGAGGGATTTGTTAGAGCAGCTGCACAGCAGGTATTTTATTGTTTGAAGCAAATTTACTAAAATTCGATTTAAGTTTTAAAACACACAATTAGATCCTCTTTCGAGTCTGTGAGCACATGTTTATCGACTAAGCAAAACAATGAATCAAATTTGTTAGAGTGTTCCACACTCATATTTATAACTCCTATTACTCCTATTTATAATCATTATATTCTTTATAGATTTTAGTTAGAACCTAAGTAAAACCATCATCCAAAATATAGAATAACCGAATGACGAGTCCGCGCCGTTTGTATCGTGAGGTTTTTAACCGACTTCAAAAAAGGAGGAGGTTCCCAATTCGACCCGTATATTTTTTTAATGTTTGTTATCTCAACTGTCAACTTTCGATTGGGTGAACCAATTTGGATGATTCTGTTTTTATTTGAAAGTTGGTGCTTCCCGTGTGGTCCCATTTCAATTTCATGAAAATCGTAAAAGCGATTTTAGAGCTACACTCTAATAACTGAAGAGTGCGTGCTTATACCTAGACGATATTATAGTCGCGGGTAAAGACATGAGTAACAAAGGTCACTAAAAAAAGTAAAAAAATAAATAATAAAAAATACAAAAACATACGGGTCGTATTGAGAACCTCCTCATTTTTTTAAGTCGGTTAAAAATATGATAACAATTTAACACCGCCGATATCGAATTTATGATTTGATTGTTTAAAACGACCATTTTACGATTACAGCTTTGCTTATAATATATGCAATATTAACATTGCAATTTATAATAATGTATTTAGAACGGTTATCGTCAAATATTATTTTTTTTTGTTACATCTTGCTCAACAATAACTAGTTTCTATAGTGTGGAAGACCTCTCTGCATTCGATATTTATGTCTATTGTATTTTACAGGGTGTTTCTTACGCATCATTTATACACGAATCAAGAGCTTTAACAGAAGGTAAGGAGCCATCTGCTCAGAAAATCTTGGAGTAAATTTTGTAAGTTCAAAATAAATATTTTGGTATGGGTAACTTAAGCCTTAAACTGTGATCAATGGTATTTTAAATATTCCAGAGTACTTATTTATAAAGCCTTGTTAAAATATTACTTTGGCGTTTTCATTTTAGTACATAAACATCCACCATCTTCATTCTCCATGTGTTGTTGGAAACTGAATATATAATATTATGTATCTATTTATCTATCTATATAATTAAGCTCATAAAATAATGTTTTTTATTCTATATAGATACCTATAATGTTTGACCAGTATCTCTATTGATGGTCAGTGACGATGTGGTCGAAGATGTAATCACGCTAGACCTAGAATGTTTCTTGGCTCTCAAGGCCTGCTGCCTTAACACACTATGTGTTTGTTGACAGTTTTTTTAAACTCGAGGGTTGTAGTTAGCCAGACGGGCATTCGAAATACCCTACCACAATGCTGGGAATTTAATAACGGTGTTTACTTCACCAGACGATCAAGCCGTTCGTGGGGATCGAACTAGCGTCCGTCAGTTTGACAGCCGACGCTCCCACCGCTGAGCTATCATCGCTTCAAAACTTCTATTGCGTTGCGCCACATCCCTAGTAACGTCTTGGGTAATATTTTATCAGTTAGAGACGTATAAACAAAACAGAAATAGCCCAGCGGATTATTCAGCGTTAATAGAAGTGGGAAGGACCTGAATTTCTTGATGGAGTCCAAAGACAGACTACATAAATAAGATCGCAAAATGAGACTGGATCAGGCCACTTACAACCATTTCTTCTGGAGAGCAATGAGAAGGGTAAATGTCCCGCCGTGGACGTCCCAGGGCTGAGCTGAGGTGATAAACTATAAAGAGGTATAAAGTTTCTGTTTATTACAAATCAACCTTATTTTTTAAAAGTTAGAATACTATAGATGTTAATATCTATCATCAAGGGTATTCGATAAGGAGTCGTTATTAAAATTGTTTTTCTTATAATTCGTGAAGAATATCAAGCTTATGGTTTGCATTGTATTTTTTGATAAAAAAAAACTATTACGATCACGTTTTCGAGAATAAGTTGTATCGAGTTTTAACATTTTATTAATAAACCTAACCTTCGTGTCACAACGGTTGTTAACGCCTGGTTTCGTATGGTGGTAGGGCAGGTACTTTCGAATACCCACCTGGCTAGCTACCACCCTCAAGTTTAAAAAACTGTCACCAAACACATAGTGTGTTCAGGCAGCAGTGCTTGAGAGCCAGTAAGTATGCTAGGTCTAGCGTGATAACATCTTCGACCACATCGTCACTGACCATCAAGTGAGATAGTGGACAAACGCTAGATCTATACAGTATAAAAAATTAATAAAAAAAAAACGTAGAATTTAGGTAACCTATTAGTTACTTTAAATGATTATGTGTGTTATAAGGAAAATAATAGCATTAAAAAAGTATCCCGTCAAGTGCAGTAGAGAAATAATGAGATGTGAAAGTAGGTATACGACATTCCTACTTTACGAAGACATAGGTAATACTCTATTTTATGTAATACTAGCTGTGCCCGTTTTACCCGCGTGATGAAGATGATAAAATTGTTATTTAAAAAAGAAAAAAAGCTATGTGTTATCCCAGGCCCTGAAGTATCACGTATCAAATTTCATCCAAATTCGTTCAGCCGCTCTGGCATGATAAACAAACATCCATCCATCCAAACTTTCACATTTATAATATTAGTGGGATAGTGATTATGTAGGACTGCTTTACATAATATAATAAGAAAATAAAATATAATAATCGACACAAAACGGCCTGGCGGCGATGGCCTTGAAACGCTTGAAAAGATTTTCACAATTATGAATGTATAAAACACGGGAATACCTTACTTTAATGAACCAATCGAAGGTAATGCAGAACCTACGACACAAGAATCATTTCTTAGTGTAGATTCTGCACGTCAATATTTAAGTGGAATTTGTATACCTACTTTTTACGATAATAAATTGAAATTGAAGTCAGAGGGTTCCGACTGCCGCAACCCGACCAACCGCGACTGCGTACGCGACCGCCCCGTATTCTCCCTGAAAAATACCACCGAATGTGGTTGAAACTATAGTCGGAACCCTACGACATATTACGTGAGTAATTCCCGTGTCTTATACATTCATTATGTGTCAAAACCACGTCAGTTTTAATAACAAGATTTTCAAAAATAATAGGTAAGATAAGAATTACCTGGTGTAGTAAAGTAACATCCGCATCAAAATTGGTCCATTCGTTTAGGTTAAGAAGCTACAATGCCACAGACAGACACGTCAACTTATAACACCTTTTTGCGTCGTTGGTTTAAATTACCTGCAGTTAGTTGAAATAAAATTTAACAATCTTCGCCGCGATCTGGCAGCGTAAACTCACCTGAGGATGATGTTCGGACATGCTCGAAACCTAGGTCGAAACTTCGACTATAAACGTGAGTAAAGCCGAATACCCCATATATATAATAATGTGTCAAACTCACGAGAATTTCCAATCTAAAATGTACTTAGAATTGTAGTAGAATCTTAAGTGTTAAAGTGTCTACCTAATATCGTAGAGCTTGTTGTTAGGTTTACAGGTGCTGTTTGTGAAATGACTCGAATATTTTAGATCTGCATTCTGCATACATAAACATATTTAGGAAAACAGGAAAGTACGTGTTGCACATCCTCCGGTCCGATTGCGACTAAAGCAATAGGTGCGTGAACCGAATGCGGTCCACGCCTGTAGGAAAACGGCAGACTCCACGCCATACCTGGCTACAACCACGCTAAAACGCGCTATGTCCGCCTATTTCCCAGTGGAGTAATGTAGTCTTTGATGTCCGCCACACAAGCCGGGAACACTGATATTGTTGCTCTATGGTGTAGTAGAAATATTCAATTTTTTTCGCTTTTACAAATTCAGTAATGTAACGATAGTTTTTAAAGTAGCAGTTTAAATTTCAAATATATTTTTGTCGTCGTTCTTCATCATATTGCAATATGAATAATAACAAATTATAATAATCAAATATTGTTGTTATTGATATATATTAAATAATTCATTAGTTTCATACTCATCTAATACAGTTATCGTCAAACTAGAGTGTTGAATGTTTCACAAAAGCTGTTTCGCTGGTAAGGTTTGCTGACATGCCTGCCTCTGTACCAAAGTTCATGATGATTGGTTCCGTAGTTAGGTCAAGAGAAGAGTATTAGTAAGTTAGGATTTATTTAACTTTATAAAATATCGCGAAATGTTTTGTAGTAGAAACGTAATTTAATTATTCTTTTCTTTTTTTATTCCTTTGTCTTTAGCTTTTTCTAGCTACTTTGGGCAATGAAAAACTAGCAACTTTCCGGTACTGGTTCATACATAGAAATAGTACTGTTGTACGTAGTACTATTTCTATGGGTTCATATGGCTTTAGTTGACAACACTGGGTCAGCTGTCAGTCAGCCAGCTGTTTTTTCAGTTGGGGGTTTTGAAAAGTTTGAAAGTAGATTCGTGTTTACGCTCTGTATATTATCTAGTTGATCTAAGTATGTGTATTAAATATATTAGAAAATGATTCAAACTCACGATGAAGTGATAGACTCACAAATTATCGCGGAACATGTCGGTTTTATTGACAACTGTTTCGAAAACTCTTTTAGCTTACAGAGTTCACTAGTGGCTGTTAAGGAATACCTTTCTGAAGATTTAAAAAACACTTGTAATTTGATGAAGAGTCAGGGGGTTGTTAATAAGAAAACAAAAGCATCTTTGCACAATAAAACCAGTGGTCTGGAAATATCCACCATATGTAATGCAGTGTCGCAGCCTCGAAAACAAAATGCTATGAGCACTAATCTAAAAGCCTGGGGCTTACCGGAAGAAATAGCTAGAAAATATGAAATGAGAGGTATAACCGAAATGTTTGAATGGCAAGTAACTTGCTTAGCTAATTCAAAAGTTCTTTTAGATTGTTGTAATTTGGTATATTCCGCCCCTACGTCTGCAGGAAAGACCTTAGTGGCCGAAATATTAACTATAAAGACAATACTGGAAAGGAATAAAAAAGTAATCATCATTCTACCATTTGTTTCAATTGTGAGGGAGAAAATGTTTTATTTACAAGATATACTAAGTAGTTCCGGCATCAGGGTGGAAGGGTTCATGGGATCTCAGTCACCTCCAGGGGGGCTGCAAGCAGTACATGTGGCTATTTGTACCATAGAAAAAGCTAACAGCTTACTTAACAGACTTATAGATGAAGGCAATATTTCTGACTTAGGAGCAGTAATTGTTGATGAGTTGCATCTCTTAGGGGATCCACACAGAGGGTATATCTTAGAGCTACTTTTGACAAAAATTAAATATGTGTCTTCCAAATGTGATGATGTACAAATACAAATAATTGGTATGTCTGCCACTCTACCTAATCTGGAAGTTTTAGCAAATTGGCTGAGTGCTGAGCTATTTATTACTCAGTTCAGGCCCATTCCACTAGATGAATTTTGCTTAGTAGGAAAGCAGTTCTTTGACAAAACTGGCAAGTGTGTAAATACCCTAAATAAATCAAATTCATCACAAAATGAAAGTGATAATATACTAAACATTTGTCTGGATACAATAAAAGATGGTTGTTCTGTTCTCATATTTTGTATGACCAAAAGTAGGTGCGAGAATTTGGCACAGTCATTGGCATCATCCTTTTACAGACTTGGATGTCAACAATGTGAGTCTGGTTCTGTCTTAAGAAGTCAACTCAAAACCGATAGCATTTCTGAAGTTTTGGAACAATTGAGGAGTATTCCTGTTGGTTTGGATCAAGTTTTACTGAAAACAATTTCTTTTGGAGTGGCATACCACCATGCGGGACTTACATTTGATGAAAGGGACATAATAGAAGGAGCATTCAAATCTGGGGCCATTCGAATTCTGGTAGCAACATCAACATTGAGTTCTGGAGTCAACTTGCCTGCTAGAAAAGTTATAATCAGATCACCAGTGTTTTTGAGGCAACCAATCAATATTTTAACTTACAAGCAAATGATAGGAAGAGCTGGTAGAATGGGAAAAGACACTAAAGGTGAAAGCATTTTAATTTGCACAGAGAATGAGAAAAGAATAGGATTTAATCTAATGATGGGTGCTTTAGACCCAGTAAAAAGTTGCATTGAGTCAGAAGACAAATACATGAGGGCAGTTTTGGAAATGATTGCCAGCCAAGTCCTATGTACGAAGGCAGAATTGAACTTATATTCAAAGTGTACATTACTTTCAACTCAGCAGGAAATTACACCATCACAAGACAAGCTCATGGAAAACACTTTGAAAGAGTTGCAGAATTATGAGTTGATAAGGGTCCAAGATGATGGAGAAGAGGTATGTTATGTTGGCACACCCTTAGGAAAAGCTTGTCTATCAGCATCTATGGGACCAAATGATGGGTTATCTTTATTTGTAGAACTACAAAAGGCACGCCAATGTATAGTTCTTGAAACAGATTTACACCTTATATATCTTGTGACCCCATATAGTGTCAGTAGCCAATGGGGTGATATTGACTGGCTGCATTTGTTAACATTATGGGAGTCACTTACAAAAGCTATGAAGAGAGTCGGGGAGTTAGTAGGAGTGCAAGAGAGCTTTATAATTCGATGTTTGAGAGGTGCAAATAAAATTAACAATGCTCAAAGTAAACTCAATGTTCATAAGAGGTAACTACTCAAATATAATTTCAAAGAGATCCATATTTGAATTAGTTTATTAATGTGATGTTTAAGATCTATTGTTGCCCTAGCCTACTATGTATTTATATATTTGATTCTCTTATTTTGCTACTTATGATGACTTTAAGGTGGTTGATTTCAGGTTCTATACAGCATTGGCTCTACAAGACTTGGTGAATGAAGTACCTCTTTCAGAGGTTGCAGTAAAGTTTCAATGCGCTCGAGGATTTCTCCAAAGCTTACAACAAGCCGCAGCAACATTTGCAGGTAATCATTTCCATCACATGGCTAAGAATACCTGACATAGATAGAGTTAGAATATGAAAATGTAAAATATCTTTGTGTTCTTACCATTTAATAATGTTATCCCATTCAGGTATGGTCACATCATTCTGTCGCCAACTCGGCTGGAAAAACATGGAAATATTGGTATCCCAGTTTCAAGATAGATTGCATTTTGGGATACATTCTGAACTGCTAGACCTAATGAAATTGCCATCACTAAATGGCGTACGTGCTCGAGCCTTGTACGATTCTGGTTTTGAAACAGTATCTAGCATTGCTTCTGCTGATGAAAATGTCATAGAAAATATATTACACAAAGCAGTGCCATTTCAAAGTGAGAAAGAAAGAGAGGGTGATGATAGTGATGACTTGAGAAAACGTAATAAAATAAAATCTATTTGGATTACTGGATATTGCGGAATGACTGCTAAAGAAGCCGCTGAAAATCTTATCAATGAAGCCCGAAAGTATTTACAGAACGAAATTGGTGTAACTGTTATACAATGGAATACAAATGTTTCTAATACTGTGTTAAAAGAGGAAAGTAAACAAGATAACACAGAAACCTGTATACCTGAAATAGTTCAGAAGTTAAATCAAAATAGTCAAGAAGTGGTAGCAGAACCAGATGTACAAGATAAAAAATCTTGTAATAGATCTATCAGTCTTCTAGAAAACAGCTCTGAGGACATTTATGTTGGTGCTAATGTTTGTAATTTAAAATGTGAAACATTCCCGGTAAAATTAGAGAAAAGTACAAGGGGTAATAAAACAGTAACATCGGAAGATGAAACTTGTATTAAAGAACAGGAAGTAATGTCTGAAATAAAATGTACTGTTTCTGAAAATGTACATTGTAATATCGTAGCAAAAGATGATATCATTTGGGACTCTTTAAACTTTAGTGACACTGGATTCCAAAATATATCTAGGCTCAGAGTATCAGATAATATATTTTCTCCAAACATGAGTTTCGGAGACATGGATAAAAGTGCTGCTTCAATGAATACTCCTGAGGAAAATGTTTCTACTAAACACATGTCGATTAAAGACGAAAGTTTATTTTCAACGGATGGTAATAATTCAAGCTTTTTCGAAGAAAGTTTGCCCTTAGATGATATTCCAAGCAAATTGTTTGATAAACATCGTTCATTTGTAAAATCTTTCAAACAAGAAATAATAACCGATTCTAGCAATACTGTTTTTAATGACACGATTAATGATTTCAAATCTCCGCTTTTTGAAACAGATGAGGATGAAGATATAAAACTATTTTACGATGAAGATGATAAGAATGATAATCTTAAGGATGACTTAAATCTATCGAAAGAAAATGAAGTTGTTTGTTCACAGGAAATAATTCCAACAATCAAAGACTTTAAAAGCCCTTACAAACGTCGAATAAGTAATAAGGCCACTGAGGAACACAAAGCTAAAAAGAAAAAGCTTAATGAGTCAGTAGCAATAAAACAAAATTATCTTCATATACACAAGCTAAATCTTATTGACTCAGCTAAGACTATGATACAAATTAACAATTATTCTGTTGAATGTATACATTTAAAAGGGAGTGACATTTATAAACACCTGCACGTTATAGAAAAATTTTTCACTGCATCTGTTTACTTAAATATAAAAAACAAATCATTGAATACCAATGGAGTCATAGGCAGTAAAATTTTAAACATCTCGGAAAAAGATACTAATATGGACAATATAGTTGGGGGTATAGCGATACACATAGCTAATGATACTTGCATATATCTAGATCTTACATCTTTAGAAAACCAGAGCATGTTAGAGAAGAACATTTTAAAAGGTTGGATAGAAAGTGATTCAGTTATATTGAAAATATTCTCTTTGAAGCGATGTTATTTTTATATGAAGAAGTGGCTTGATATTTCTTTGCGTTTCGCGTGTGTCGATATTTTGTTAGCTGAATGGTTAATAGACAGTGTTGAGAGGATGATACCTAATATTGAGTATTTGGTAATTATTTCACTTTATATATAGCATCTGATTAGCAACAAGAATTGATTGCTATGCTTTTGAAAATAATATTGTGCATCTAACTATTTTTTTGAAGGATTCAATCATTTTGCAGATGAAAAGGTATTGTGGATTGGATTTGTCTACAGCTTCTATAAAAGTGGAAAATAAACGGAAGACATTTAAAAGCTTGGATTCAAGTGTAGACGCATGTATTCAAGCATGGTGTATTTGGAAGATCGCTGAGAGACAGGAGGACTTATTGCACGCAGAATATCACATATCCCAAAATATTTTAGGTATGTATGTTAGAAGTTGTGAATGTATAAAACACGGGAGCTACTCACGTAATAGAAGGGTTTCGACTAAAGTATCAACTACATTCAGTGGTCTTTTTCAAGGAGAATACGGGGCGCTCGCGGATGTATCCCATATTATTCTTGTAAAAGACCACCAGGACGTTGAGATTATGATGAGGATGATGATGATTTAATGTATAGTTTTTTAATGCTTATGTAAGTATTAATTCTATTGCACTAGAGAAAACTCAGTTTATCACAAGTTGTTACCCCATACTGTAAATAATGATATTTTTATTGAAAACAGATATCGAAAGGCAAGTGGCAATAATACTCGCGCGCTGCGAATACCACGGGATCACGGTTGACAGGCAGTTGGCCTCTCAGATGTTGTTGGACGTAAAGCGATCGCAGGAAACACTACAGAAGAAAGCTAATAAAATCACAGGTTGCAATGTTCATATGAACTCGTCTAAGGCTGTAGCGAAGGTATGTTGTGCTGAAAACTGATCGTCTACAAGGTTATACACTTCGCAGTTGAGAATACTGAGAAATAACTTATGATATGGAATGTGGATCTACTCGCGAAGTTAATTGAACTTAACTTCAATCCATCAATGACTAAGATATACAATTATTTCAGGCGATCTAGATTTTTTAATAGCCTAAAGTCATTTCGCAAAACTTTTATGATAAACAAAAAAATCTTTTATAATACCTAAAACTAATTTTAAAAATAGTAATATTATTTGTAGGTGTTGGGAATATACAGAAGCGGAAAAAATTGCACAAAGAAAAGTGTGCTGACGTGCCACAACAGTCCGCTATCAAGTTTAATTATTTATTGGCGGAAACTCAACTGTATACTGACGAAGACCCTTTACCCTTTGACAGAGAAAGCACATGTATATAGTGATGGAAACAGGTGAGGAGAAAATCACATATCGTGCAAACACTGCCTGAGTCTGAGTTTCCCGATGGGTGACCTCAGAGTCTAAAATCGCCAGTGAATAGGTAACTTCTAAGTTTGCGTGCTACACCTTAGACCGCGTCATCACTTAACCTCAGGTGAGACAGCAGCCAATCGTAAGCTAACGTACCTTTTAAAAAATAAACTCATTTCCTGTACGAAAAAAAAAAGTTACGCAGATTTAAAGAGATCATAGCGTAGCGATAGGAGCGTCGGCTGTCAAACTGACATCAATCAATTTTATAATAAAAAATATAATAACCTTGAATTGTTAAGTACTTCATAGCAAAAATTATGAATATATTCTTGAATATTTAATTATAAAAATGAATATTTCTTAATATTAGTATTGTCATTATAACGTCAAGTTGGGTAACTTCTACTGTAATTTTGATTAAAACTTGTTTGAAGATTAATATTTTTTTTACAACACACGTTAATTATTTGTTAATTGCAAGGAACGCTTATTTATCGTTATTTCCTGATCTCATGTCTTTTCTGTACGGGGTTTGAATCGACGGTTCAATCTTATCCACATGAAATAAGTAGTAAACTATACAAAGGTTTTTTGTTGTCCCAGATAACTCAATCCTACATATTATGTTACCCGAATGTCATTGTAACTTTGAATGGCAACTAAAACACTCAAACATTTCTGTATTGAGTCAGTATAGACCAACGAATTATTTAATTTTCAGTATCCATGAAAATCTGAGAATAGTATTGTTTTAAACTTTCATGGCTTTTCACAATAAAAATATTGTTTAACACGGGATACGCACCATGATTTAGATTTTGATTGAATTCCCGATATTTCGGCGCGTTTCCACGCACCATGATCACGGAGAGACGGCCTAAATATCGGGAACTCAATCTAAATCATGGTGCGTATCCCGTGTTAAACAATATTTTTATTCTGAGAATAGTGTTCAAAGTTACCCTACTTGACTTGTGTGTACATTAATACCTAGTTGTATTAAGACGCTTATGTGGAACTCAACAGAATCAACCCGACGTATACAATGCATACGTGTACGGGCCGGATAAGCATGCACGAGCCTAACTTGCAAAACGTACCGCGAACTTTCTCCATACCGTGCACATATCTCGAGGACTGCACTCATCCCAGTACAGCCTTGATAGAATTCAACTGCAGGAACATATTCAAGGCATCGCCGGGATGCGTGATGGTGTCAGCTGATTACTGTCAGTTGGAAATGAGAATTCTGAGTCATTTTAGTGAGGATTCCGCGCTATTGAGGATAATGGGAAGTGACGTGGATGTTTTTAAATCGATTGCAGCGTCTTGGAGCAGTCTGCCGGAGGAACAGGTTAGTTTAACAAATGAATGAGAATCAACATTTCTTTACACATTTATATAGTATACGATATTAACTATTTAGTTATCTATTTGAATTGTATTTTGACATGTCTCGTATAACGACCACTGTTATAAGGTCTCGATTTCTGAATTCAGAACTATTATTTATCTAGTAAATATAACTGACGTCCGGTGCTAACTGCAATCCGCCAAAATACTCGAGTATTTAAATTTGACGACTCGCCAAAAGCACGAGCTTTTGACTAATTATAATAAAGGTTTATGTGAATTTAAATTGAGAATTCGCACTAGTGTCGTTTGATACATTCATATAAAAAGAGTATTCAACATTTTTTTGTTTTCGGCCTGAAAGTAAAAGAATATAGTATTAGGAATAAAAATATCTATATTTTTTAGGTAGACGATGACCTTCGGCAAAAAGCGAAACAACTATGCTATGGTATTCTGTATGGGATGGGAAACAAGACATTAGCCCAGCATCTGGACGTAACCGAAATGGAGGCGTCTTTCTTTATGGAGTCCTTTTATAAAACCTTTCCGGGCCTGAGAATATATACCCAGAGGGTTATAGATGAGTGCAGGAAGAAGGGTTACGTGGAAACTCTGATGCATAGGAGGAGATATCTGCCGGCGATCAAGAGCAATGTCGTTGCGACTAGAAGTGAGTATTGATGATATTTTTTTAGTACATAAAATATTGTCTTACAATAGAGGTACAATTTGGGAAAATCCTTCGTGTTTTTTGCTTATATTGAACTCTTTATTAGTAATAATTATCGAGGCGCGGTTGATATTTCATAATGGTAACGGTTATTCGTGTGTATACAAACGCCATTAGGAAATAATCGAACATCATGATCATAACCATCCCCAACAAGGTTAGTCGATCGTCAAATTCATCACGTTGTGGATATCATCATCATCTCAGCCATAGGACGTCCACTGCTGGACATAGGCCTCCCCCATTGATTTCCACAAGGACTGGTTGGAAGCGGCCCGCATCAATGTGTTATGTAATAATAGGTAATCATCGTGGATATGATCAATCATAATTCTACAATACTCCTATTTGCTACGCGCCGCAATTCCACCTGCGTGGACTACGGTTTTCCCGTCATACCAGTTATCCCACGGGAACCGTACATTTTTTGTAATAAAAAGTTTAAATCAGACTATATCTACTTCCATGCAGAATTTTATCCAGATCCATTGAGCCGTTCTGGCGTGAAATAGTAACAAAACATTTCTACATCCATCCTGAAACGTTTGCGTTTATATTTTAATGAGATTGTATGTTATCATTTAGTCTTAAACTATTGCGATTATACAATTAGAGCTAAAAATTAAAGCTAAAGGTTCACTAGACAACGTAAACATTAATAGATTCTTGTACAAAAATCACGTAAGAATAAATCTCTCTTAACAATTATTTAAAGAATGCCGCCGCCCGTAGGCATATTATCAGGCTGAAAAGACAGTAAAGGAAATAGCACGATAAGATGTTGTAATTAATCTTTGGCTCTTGATTAAAACAGTTCTTTGCTTTAACTTTGCCCACCCCTGTTCTATAGTTTCTATGCTTTCTAATGTATTGCCAACTCCCACCACATCATCTCTAGTGAGGTATGTGTATTTGTCAGTAATGAAGAAAAAAACATTACCCCAGGTGCAGCAGAAAGACAAGCTGTGAATACGACTATCCAGGGCTCAGCAGCTGATATTGCTAAAGCAGCTATGTGCGCCATAGACAACAAAGCTACCTCCAATTACAAACACCGTCTCTTACTTCAAATGCACGACGAACTCATCTACGAAGTTACCGAAAATTATCAACAACACTTTATAGTAACTATGAAGGAAGCTATGGAAGGGACGATACGACTGAAAGTACCTTTGCCGGTTAAGGTCAAGTGTGGGCAGACTTGGGGTGCTCTGAAAGAAGTCATAGCTTAGTTTAAATTCGAGACGACTTTCAAATTGAAACTGTGATTATTGTGATATTTTATAAGGCTGTTTATGGTTAGTTGAATGTGAATAAATAAATCTGAAATTTTTTTAAAGTAATTTTTGTTAAGACCCAAATTAGGTTTATCAAGAATATACAATATCCGATTGTTTATTTCTTAAACTCAAACCCCCGAATTAGGATTCCTTGTGTCGCGGGAGGCACGGACACACAATTATAGCACACAAACATCCAAGACCCGGGACAAACACCAAAACTCATAATGTTGGTTCCTGCTAGGATTCGAACCCGGGATACCGGAGACCCAGAAGTCATGTCCTTGACCACTGCGCCACGACGACCGTCAACACTTTTATTAGGATTACAATAATATTATGCATGGTGGTAAAACGTTATTCAGTACCCGCCTGGCTAGATACTTCTTCTTCTTCTTTTTTTTCTTTGCCTTGTCCCATTATCTGGGGTCGGCTCTCCTCGTTTTCTTGCGCCAGGACAATCTATCCTGGGTTGTCTGAAAATTCAATTGGGCTTGTTCCAGGTCCTTGGACATAGTGGACCACCACGTGGCAGGAGGGCGTCCTGCGCCTCTTTTTTTGTTGGGGAGGGATAAGGCTATTTTCACGGCATGGTCTTCGCTTCGTCTCATGACATGTCCGTACCATCTCATACGGTGTTCTACGAGTTTTTCAGTGATGGGCGCTATTTTGAAACTTCCTCTGATGTGTTCGTTGCGCACTTTATCGAGTCTAGTTACTCCAGCTGCCCATCTTAGCATCTTCATTTCGTTAACGTGAAGTTTTTGTACATGCGCCTTTTTTATTGCCCAACAAAAAAAAAAAAAAATCTAACCCGCCTGGCTAGATACAAATAGTTTTATTTGCGTATTAGTATAGGTAGCACAAATATTTACTACAGGAATATAGGTACCACACACAACTTATGGCAGCTATCCTCGAGAGCCAGAGTCAACGTTTTATGTATAGCGTGATTCCATACACAATTACATTGCCATTCATCCTCGAAGTGGTAGTAGTCAAACAACAAAGAACAATAACTCTCCTTCGCGGCGTCTTCTCTGTTATTGATGTGGAGTTCTACGCTCTTGTCGCCGCCCGGACCTGAACCAAGAAGAAGATGTCGATGAAGATGTCGACTGCAGTGATCGACGAAACGTCTGGATCACAAGTTTCATCTAGACCACGGCCAAACAGCCCGGAAGCAACACATACAACAATAATTGACATGTTCTCAGAACACATGCTAATGACAAGTTTAGTTTAAAACTGTAATGTTCATATCCGGTCAGGTCGAGTCGATGGTAATAAGACAACATCAAAAATTCGTAATAATTTTATAGCGCGTTCGTTGAATATATATTAACCTATATTATGCGCCGGTTTAATAGAGTACTTATTTGACATGTTATGTGCTAACAGACTGCGGACAATGATATGCTTTGTCATGTGGTAAATGCCTTTATTAAAATAAAACACTAATAACGAATTACAATGCTGCAGCTACTACAATAATATTTGAGCAATCCACTAGCTATTGGTAGCCTTTGTCATTGATTCTAGCATTAAATCATGGTTGGAACAATATGAACTTATTATTATTATACTATTAGCGGCCTACCAAAGCTACCGATATTGAATAGTAGACTTACACCCCAGGAAAGATCACAAATCTGTCCTGACTACAATAAAACACTATTGAAAACTTTGGATCAACGTGACCAAAAAGTCCTTAGAAAGGTCTGTTGTTCATTCAAACTGACTAAAATTGAGCAAAACAAGATGTTTAATAAAGTGTAAATTAATATGACACTTATGAATGACATTACTAAATAAATTTTTTAACAAAAAATGCAACCGACTTCAACACTAAAAAGTGTGACATAACTTGTTGAAGTCGGTACCATGATAGTTCACACAAAAGTAACTATCATTACAATATTGTGCTCATGGTACCGACTTCGACAAGTTATTTCACACTTTTGAGTGTTGAAGTCGGTTGCATTTTTTGTTAAAAAATATTTTTTCACCCTTTTCAGTGACCTGTGCTACTCACGGGATCAATTAATTGTCATTGTGTGTTCTCCGATGTCTTCAACCGCGACAATAATATAATCAAGATACGCGTAGCACTTTCCAGTTATTGGAGTATAACTCAAAAACCGCTTGTCCGATATTGGTGAAATTTGAATGGGACCACCACGGAAGTATCATCAAAATCGGTTCATAAACGACGAAGTTATCCGCGAACACACATAAAAAAAATAATAAAAAAACAAACATATACTGTCGGATTGAGTAACCTCCTTTTTTGAAGTCGGTTAAAAATGTGATCTTTTTTTTACTAAATGTTTAGTTAAAATAAGACGTCACGTTATTTAGCGCGAACTAAAACTACCTGCAATTTAATAAAACTCGTCTAATATTAGAAAAAGTGTTGGTAGAAGTTTACAAATTTGAATTAGGGCGGATATAAAACTTTTATAAACAGAACTTTTATATTTTAAAGAACTTTAGAAGATTTTGGTTTGTTTGCGTGATTTATTAGCCATTAACTAAATATGTAGACTAACGCGCGTACGACTCACCAAATGAAACATATTCAATGTAAAACTATTTTTTCCATTTGGGTCACCTCACAGAAGTTGGGATAGTCCGCGAATGAAAAATGAAAAGTGCCGCATTGCAATCTTGCCAAAACACCCTGCATAATCCATGCATAACCATTTACTTAGGTACGGCCTGTCGCTATTGCTGCATCAAATATCTGTCTGTCATACATTTGTTATGGGGAAATGAAAGATTTATCACGACCTCGTGATGTTTGCATTGTTCAGACATGGTAGAAATATGGCCAGAATAGAACCTAAATTACATTCCAGCTGGGCATTGCGATGTTAGTAAATCTCAGCGCCATCTAATCGCGTTTTTCCCCATTTTCCCGGGGTTTCGTTCAGGAGTGGTCGCGGCAGAGGGCGGTCAGGAGCCTCCACCCTTAGAAATCGATACCTGCGCACGGAGGCTCGCTTCGCCTGTCACCCTCGTCACGTCAGCAGCGACGCGGATCGAGCACGCCGCCCCGTCGCGTCGCCGCGCCGCCGTCGAGCCGACACCATTCCCGAACGTAACACTCGCGGAAAATGAGCACGGAAAATATTGAAAGTGTTTTGCGAGTTGCTGTAGCGATCATGTTCGCCTGAATTCGTGCACAAAATGCATCTTCATTTCGAGAGGAACGTCAACTCAAAATGTGATTGCACTATATTGTCGCTGTCATGGATGGGAAAGGTGCCCGACGAGCTGCCTGAGGTGAGTGAAACCCAGTGTACCTTGCCCTGCGTTTGGCCAATATTCGCAATCGTTGTGAATAAGTGGTGTGTTTAATTTTAGCATCGGTGGTATGCTAGCTCGTACCAGTTACCTAACTGACTGTCTTGTGCTCGTTGCTCGGGCATCGACTCGCAATCGAATTTCATAAGGAAAACCTTCGCCTGTTTTTGTGCTATTTTGTAAAGATTTTCAAGATCGCATTGATCAATTGTTTAATACTGTATTGCAAGTAGACTTTAGCTCTTGCCTTTATTGCTTGATTTTCACAGTATTGTACGATTTTAACATTAAACCCATTTGTTTATATAATTATTCAGAGGTTTTTGTCATTATAAGAAGTTCGGGCAACTAAATATCTTTGAAAATTGATTATAATGTAATTTCTAAATTAGGCAGAAATTCAGCTTTAGATGTGTTTCGTGAACCCGGGCTAGATGTTGTGCCATCAAGCTGCCGTTTGAGCGTCGAATTTTTCAATATACTATATTCTTATCTTTATATAAATATGTAAAGATAAAAGACATTATACTAAATAGTTTGACGGCTACTAATAATCGGATTACAGGGATTGAGCGTACCTCTATCGACACACATATAGATAGGCATAGCCGACCGAGATAAAAGATAATTCAACCCTTACATTGATGTCGCAAGCCTTCTTATTTTTAAACCGACTTAAAAAAGGTTGATGTCCTTTATTCCATGAAATGTTTATTTTAAAACTTAAGTACTAAAGATCCAACATAAACTTCAAAAAGTTATTTCACACTGTTGAGTGTTGAAGTCGGTTCTATTTTTGGTTAATTTTTTTTTCCAGTCTTTCAGTGACCTTTGCCACTCACGGGATCAATTGTCATTGTGTATGTTCACCGATGTCTTCACCCACAATTATAATGTCGTCGAAGTATACGTAATACTTGTCAGTTATTGAAGTGTAATGTAACTCAGCTTCAAATAGAAAAAGAAATTTCAAAATAGATTCACTCAGTCGAAATTTCTGATGCGTTAGCATCATATATGGATATGTGGTTCTGAGGTACATACATAAAAAAAACAAAAAAATACCATACGGTTCGAATTGAGAACCTCGTCCATTTTTTGAATTGAATGAATGAATGATTATAAGTTTATTTGCTATAAATATGATAGATAAACATGGTAATAAATTGTAACTATAAAATAAAACTATACAAGGCGTGTCATTTTAGTTAAAGTCGGTTAAAAACTTAACAAACAAGAAAAGCCTTGATAAAAAATCGTATACTGCTCACACAGATGTATAACACCGGGTGGTGTTTGCAGTTGAGCATTTCTCTACGCTGAATGTTGATTGAAAACATTTGGCCCAGCTGTATCGCTCCGGCTCCACATAAGCCGGGCACATTCGCACTTGTAATCTTCGCAACAACGGCGGGCTTGCCGAGAGCTAAGGCTCGAGACTCCCAAGCCCCATTCAATTAACCTCCCCCGCCACCAACACTTCTGACCTATTTAATTCCATTTCTATTCAACGCTTTAATTTGGGAACCGATTGTTTTGTTTTAGTGACAGAAAATGTTACATTTCTACCTCTAAATTTACGTGCCCTCTTGAGAAGACTGAATTGTAAATGTCACGTTTCAGAGACGTCCACTTTGGAGGTGCAAATAACTTTTTAAAACAGCTGCATTGTGCGAGCTCTAGTTACTCGTTAAAGGTGATTTAAATGGGCGTGTGCCATCAAAATTTTAGTCTGTCTCCAAATTCGCGCTGCTATGTGCTCGTTCTAGCACTTTTGTAAAAACCTTTCTTAGCTGACGTCATCACCCCAGTAAAAACATCATATATAAAGTTATAAAACCGATATATCAATCAATCAAAAAAAAATATAAATCAGTAATAAGTATTATTTAATTTAGGTTATATATGACATTAATATTATTGAAATAATAAAATATCTATATGACTTAATAAAATAAAAAATATAAATCTAATGTTTATTAGTTCATAATAGTATTAAACACTATAAACTGGTGGAATAACATAAAAAGGGAACCTTCACCAACATAAAATCGGTGTTTGTCTCGTTGTGTCCAAAAGTAATAGGAGATATCTGTCAGTTTTTTATTACTATTCCTTAACTTGTATAGATTATTTTCTATTTTATGAGAAAAGCGCGATTCTTATAAAAATGTATGGATCACGCATGTTTTCAACTTTAGACATTGAGAAACAATAAAAAACCACGCGTGCGCATCATAAGTATCCATAAAACCTCATAAATAAGTTTTAGAAGTGTGATTGATTACTATACAACTAAACAAATGTAGAAGAGCTCGTAGTAGAGTTTACCCGTGCGATCTTAACCCATCAACTGCGTTAAGCTCGTCATACTTTGGATGGGTGACCGCTAGTGGAAATTTCATCTGAGCGCTTCTGTGCTCCGGAAGGCACTAATAGTCGTGGGTCTCGGTTGTTATCTTAAAATAAAAAAATAGAAAGCATTTTATTGTTAAACTGTGTGTATGTTTAGTAAGTATTCAAAAATATGGTTAGGTTTAAACAGTTTCGTCCTTATTGAACACATAATAATCTTAATGACTTAAAATTATAAATTACCGTGCGAATAACATGAATTTATTTAAAACAAATTGGGTAATTATGAAGTTATTATATTTATAGAAATATAATCATACCATGTTCAAATTAAATATAATTTCCAAATTAAACATCATAATCCGATTTATCGTTAGACGTTCGTCAATTTGTATATTACTAGCTGCGTCCCGCGGTATTACCTGCGGTGAAATGGTACGTGGTATTGACAATGTTAGGGTCTTCCCGTCATTCCACGGGAACATTACGTATTTTTAGCATACAAAGTAGCCTATATGTTATTCCAGGGTATAAGTTATCTTCATTCCAAATTTCATGCAAATCTGTTCAGCTGTTTCAGCGTGAAAGAGTAACAAACATCAATACACACTTTCGCGATTATAATACTGTAGGATAATAATAAGCCTTCGATACTAACAATAAAATTGAGGCTCTGGGTCTTCTTGTGGTAAGTTTTGGGTAGGAGAAAAATCTGATAGCTCTACGCTGCAATACATCCAGCAGAGGCTCAAGCTGATACTTGGGTGCACCATTCCAAATATATAAATGAACTTGATTGAACTTGACTTGACTATGACCTTGTGTAAATGTCAATAAATAAATAAATAAATATTTTATTGCACGAAAATGATGGTTAAATGGTAAATAATGTTCTATCAGTCATCCAGCTGTAATATATGTACAGGTGTGTAGCGTGCATAAAGAGTAGGTATCTTGTGAATATGATAGCATTTCTCTTGCGGACGGAGGGCCTTTTTGGTCAGTTCGTAGTCTTTTAAAATCATTACTCATGACATTTCTTCTTGTAGTACGTATTTGTTAAATATATATTAAAATATATAGGTGAAGAAGACAAGTGACCTACTGAGTGAAGGTGACGGGAGCAGTGATGCGTGCCAATCGAGATGGCAATTATGTTTACAATACAGCAAGTCAAGTCTCGTTAGTAACAGTCAAATGGAGACCTAACATGAGAACCTTCTCCGACTATATATTTTAACTAATTGCGCCCCGCGGTTTTACCCGCGTGGTGATGATGAAAAATAGCCTGTGTGCTATTCTAGGACCTGAAGTATCTACATACCAAATTTCATCCAAATCCGTTTAACCCGCGTGGTAGTGCAAAACGGTGATTATGAAAATAAGTCTATGTGTCAATCCAGGGTATAATTCCAAATCCGTCGCGGTGATGAATGATGATGATGATGATGAAAAATAGCCTATGTGTTATTCCAAGACCTGAAATATCTACGTACCAATTTTCATCCAAATCCGTCGTGGTGATGATTGGTGAAGACGATGAAGATGAAAAGTAGCCAATGTGTTATTCCGGGAGTATCTACATACCAAATAATATCAAAATCCGTTTTACTTGCGTGGTGATGAAAAACGGTGGTGATGAAAATAAACCTATGTGTTAATCCAGGGTATTTAAGTTATCTGTGTTCCAAATTTCATCCAAATCTGTTTAGTCATTTTTGCGTGAAAGAGTAACAAACATACATCTACTCACAAACTTTCGCATTTATAACATTGATAGGATAGGATATTCACTGGATAGGTACTGACTAAGGATAATATATTGCAAACCATTTCGGATTTCAAGAAGCCTGGAAAGGAAGTCCCACAGGGGCGGCGCTAGTTTTTTTTGTTTAAAGATGAAAACTGTATCATTATACGTGTCTTACTTACAGGTTATTATGATTTTTTTAAAATAAATAGTGGCTCTTTCTTCAATTTGGACTGCAATTATTACTTCACAATTAATTATAAATTTGATCGTCATTTTCCTCGATATTAAATCGTCTTTTCTGTGTTTAAAAGAATAAAAAAAGCTACAGCATCGTCCACTAAAGGAAAATACACGATCGATGTTCTCGAACCCATCAGACAGTATGTCTCACAGAATGAAATACGGCGATGCCTGTCGTCTGATTCGGCCGCCTGCAGTTCGGTTCGCAATTACCACTTTAGCAATATGACGCCGCGACATCTCGCCTGGGTATCAATTCTACCAAAACTTTGCTCATAGATTGTCAATGAATCGTCGTTTTATCCAGTTTTCCTATTCTAGTTGGCTAATGGCTACACAGATCTAATTTTTACCGCATTTCAATTGTCTACAATGCAATCGAATGAAATTGTTATTTTAGCGGAATATCAAGTTTAATTATGATAACATTTGAACGACTATTGCATTATTTATGAATGGATTGTTATAATAAATAAAAGATTGGCACCCTGCTATAGTGCTGCCTGCGGAATGAGCTCCCAATCACAATTACCTTAGAATTAGATACCCTAGCTTCCGTAGCGTGACGATGTAAACTGATTCTAGTTTTAGGTGTGAGCTTTTTCTCATATACTTATTAAAACATTTAATTCGTATAAAACAAGTAAGTGTATATCTTCTTCTTCATTCTATTATATATCGTCGATATATATTGGTTGGTTGGGTGTGTACGGAAAAGTTCTTAAACATCACTTTGCAAAAGTATAAAAACAACGTTGAAACCTTAATTTTAGAACATGTTTTCTAGTTCTAACTAGTACTAGATATTTTTATTGTAACTCGGGTAGGAAAGGACATATCGTTAAAAGACCATTTAGAACCGCCATTGTTTCAATATGGCGGTGCGAGCGGCAAAAATACGAGCTAGCAAGATTGAAATTTCGAACCTCACCTCAATATATAAAGTCACCAATTTTCTTAACTACCGCTAAACTTTCCAGGTTACCCTCATTTGGAATACCAAATGACTGTTAATCAAATGTTTCTGGTATTCTTTACAGGATGCTATATTTTTCTATTTTCATGGCGTGCATAAGCAATTTCTGTACTGTGCATATAATTTGTGAACTGTTGAAATAAATTGATTTTTCACTCCTTCTGCTCAAAGTCTGTAACTGTAGAGTATATAAGTAATTGTAGCCTACCAGAGCGGGGCTAAAATAGTACAATAGGTTGGGGAAAAAGTTTCTTCGCATTTTTTAAGAAAATTCAAAACATTTTTTAATATAGTTTATTTACATTTAACTAAAGTATGTAGGTACCATTTTGTTCGATAACTTTTTGCCATCTTGTAGGTAGGGGTTTGATCCCATTGCTATAGAAATTTTGGGGCTTCTGATCAAAATACCGCGACTAGTGGTTTTGGCAGTCCTCTCGTGATGTTAACCTGACACTGTCTAAAGAATTCTGAAGAGACCGAAACAGGTGGAAATCTGAAGGTGCAAGGTCAGGACTGTACGGCGGATACATTAACACTTCCCAGCCAAACTCTCTTAATTTTTGCTGAGTGGCTAAAGATGTGTGAGGTTTAGCGTTATCGTGATGAAAAACCACACCCCTTCTGTTGATCCGGCCGCTTTCTCTCAACTTCTTGTTTTAATCTCATCAGTTGTTCGCAGTAGAGTTCAGAATCGATAGTCCTGCCTTGTGGCTCATAATGAATAATGCCCTTCAAGTCTGTTTGACCTGTGTCTGGGTGTCTATATGTATATAAATATATATATATATCAGTAATCAGGTTACCATAGCACAGGCTCTGCCTAGCTTGGGACCTGAAGACCTTGTGTGAATATTAATAAATAAATAAATAAAAAATAAAAATCCCAACACAAACACAGCATCACCTTGTTGCGAGTTAATCCGGGTTTTGCCACAGTCTGTGAAGCCTGACCGGCCTTTGACTACGACCTTTTTCGCACGTTCTTGTCGTACGTGATCCACTTTTCATCACCAGTTATCAGCTTCTTCAAAAATGGTTCGGTTTCATTACGTCGTAATAAAGAATCACAAATGAGTGAAGCTCCATCCCATGCGACAATGCAGTAACTTATTGTCGATTTACACAAAGTCTTGTATATTAAATTAATAACTTAAGTGTAGGCTACATGTGGTGGACATCATCTTCGTAAACAAGTCTTTCTATTGGATTATTTTATTTTCTCGCAATCGTAGATATAAGTAGAAAAAGCTAAAACTAAAGTTTGAGAGTAAATCTACCCAGCATCGTATATAACGGGTCATCTTAGCCCCTTATACTATTCACCCAAACTATAGAACATACACGCATAGTTACCTATGTTGGTATAAAGAAAATAACGATAATCGAACCACAAATTTGACTAAATGCATAATAAAACTTTATGTTTCCTATGGTGTAGGTACCGCTGTGCTAAGAACGGCGATCATTTCCTAATGGTAAAATCGTAAAGGCTCCCTTTTCCGTAAAGCTTCCGACCTGTTGATTGAACATTGATATGGCTTGGCACCGAATGTTTCCAAATAAGAATTCCGCCCTGAAATGATGGAAGTTAATGGGATGTACGGTGCTGCCGTATCATCGGGCTAATTGCCAATTTCGCGTTTGATCTCCGGCCGGAGCATTCGACGGGACAGGACATGCACAATTACTTGTTTGTTAATTGGCCATGTTTCCTATTACCATAGTCATTACTTTACATGTGCACATGCAGAGATTACGAACGAGTAGGCCTGGCCGTTAACTAGATTAATAATCAATTTGTGTGGATCTCGATAATGGGTGGAATGTGATTATGTTTCAAGTCCCGAGATAAGAAATGAGCTTCCACTTGAGCAGATTACAATACAATTAATTAAATGTATAAAATTATTTTTATACAATAAACTAAAAAGAATATTGGAGGATACTGAAATCATCGGTCGACTCGACGTACGGCAGTTCGCCATCGCTATATGGTAGATATACCACCTATACGCACGAAGCGTTTTGCTTCCACTTTCTTAATGCGGACTGCCAAGGAATGGAACTCGTTGCCCGAGTCTGTGTTTCCCGATATGTACAATCCTGGAGTCTTCAAGTCGCGAGTGAATAGGTACCTTCTAGGTTTGCGTGCTAAATCCTAGACAGCGTCATCACTTGACATCAGGTGAGACAGTTGTCAAACGCAAACTTATAATAGTAAAAAAAAAAAAAAAAAAGACTATCGCAGTTGAATGCATATACACATGTTCGTGTATATTCTGTTCACCTGTGGAGTTCTCCCGCAGGAAGACAACCCAGGTATAGCAGCTATATCATAATAGAGTTTATAGAGCGGGCTATGAAAATTAAATGCAGTTTTCAGTTTTACAAATTTCATAGGGCGTCACCGTTGAGATATTCCACAAAAAGAGACCTTGCAGTCTATACGTAAAGTGCAGGTGCAAAATTCCACGCGGAATGCTGAAGTTAGTTCTCAAGAGTATAGTTAGTTTAGCGAACGAACACTGACGTCAGATGTTCAATAAGAATACAACGACTCTGTAAGCAACTAAAACTAAGACTCAAACGCAAACTTATATTAGGTAAAAAAAACTGAAACTGGATTTAATTTGAAAACCAATCTTCAAAGAACTTCGTTAGCTCTTTGCTTTTAATTGAGAAATTGCTATTTTTCTAAAAGTTAATTGCTTGCACGTATCGTGAGTAGCCAGTTCATGGTTTCGCCTCAAGGTAAATATATAGAGGTTATACAGACAACACCTGCTGCAGATTGTGGCATATAACCGTTCCTTAGTGGTAACCGTCTTGTCGCTTGCTTTCGATCTTTGGGCACCCATGTTTTATATCGCTTGCATGAGCGCCGCCAGGACTACTTCCAGGGAGGTGCATCTGCATCTGCACATTGCACTACACACACCAAAAAAGTCTAAGCAACATGTACAGTTTTGAACTTTTGATCGATTTCCTTACACCATTCGACATTTACGTCATCAGACGACGGGCGCGAGGATACTGAAGTCATTGACAGGGTGATGAACACAATTGGACCTAGGCCTTCAGTTTTTATTTAAATAATATAATATTAATAGTTCTAAGTAGTTTCTTTCCCGACAGGGGAGTGCAAGTGTACCCCCCTGCACTCTGATGCCGGCGCCCATGATCGCGTGTATAAGTAATAGCTATGCACCTTATATATGAGAATTATATTTAAGATAGCTTTATTTTATAAATAATCACTGAACTGCTATCAATTAATTATCCCATTTAATCTGTATTGACATTTCAAGCTCTAACTTAAACAGTAAAAGGGTTTAATTCATCGACTCGCGATCTCCATGGTATTTTTTTTTGTCACACTTAGACCCCCGCACTAGGATTCCCTGTGTCGCGGGAGGCATGGACACACACAATCACAACACACAAACAACCAAGACCCGGGACAAACACCTACACTCATCGCACAAATGTTTGGGTCCCGGAGACACAGAAGTCATGTCACTGACACTGACCACTGCGCTACGGCGACCCTCAAACCGTTAACCGTAGCCGTTTACTTAAATTATTAAAAACCGAGTAAGGCTCGGACATCCAGGTACTACCTAAGCATTTAAGTATAATAGCTTTCGAAATGCTCGATATAGCACTAATATGATACTAATATAATAATGGCGAAAGTTTGTCGTTTGTCTTTTGTGCGTTTGTTGCTGCTTCACTATAAAACAGCCGAACGGATTTGCATGAAATTTTGAATGAAGATAGATTACCCTGGAATAATATATGTATCGGCTAATTTTCATCCCGAAAATAATACCTCTTCCCGTGGGGATACGGGAAGACATAAAAACCATCAATACCACGTACTAGTTAAGCGGGTAATATCGCGGGGCGCAGCTAGTACGTAATAAAGTTTTATTAATGAATAGTTAGGTGTGGATGCTGTATATTTGGACGCAGCAATTGATTGCAGAACAGGAGAAAAACGATGACGTATATTAATACTGCGCGGTGCTCAGATTTTGTTCCTTTACGACATAAATATGCTTACTGCGACAGATAATACGGTACAAATAATATAGAAAAGGATAGCTATATGTTTAGACTTGCGCTTGAAATACGGCGTCGTAATAAAAATTACTACAATTGACTTAATTTTGCCGCTTCAGTTTCCGCGCGCTTGTGCGACATCTACCTCATATAAACATATATCATTGGAGAAAAACTATATTTTTTTATAACAGGAAGAAGGATGGAAACTGAATCGCAACAACTACTACCAAGAAGGATGGTTGGCGACGGGCAATGTTCGCGGGGTGGTCGGCGTGACGTTCACTTCGTCGCACGCAAGGCGCCCGCACGAGATGCCGCTGCGGACCAATTACAACCTGAGGGGACATAGATCTGATGTAAGTACCTGTATCCTCCTAATATTATAAATGCGAAAGTTTGTATGTATGTTTGTTGTTTCTTCACGCTCAAACGGCTACACCGATTTTGATGAAATTTGGCATGGAGATGGTTTAAACCCTGGATTGACAGATAGGCTACTTTTATCCCAGAAAAAGTATAGTTCCCGTGGTATAATTTAGGTAGCAGGAAAACCGTAATCCACGCGGGTGAAACCGCGTGGCGCTACTAGTAACTAATAATGATCAGATTTTAATTAATCTAACAGGATTAACGCGAACTGGTTTCGGGTACCAGACTAGAATAAGCTCCCTCATCTCTTTTCGCACTTGTAAAAAAAACATGCCAATATTGGATTTGCAGAATAACAATTATAACAATTTGTGTTCAAATTTCATTTCAAGGTAAAAAATTCAAGTCCATTTGAACTTGAGCCCACGACTATAGATAATCTTACAACTAACACTGAACACAACTAGTCTGACTACATAAGCCTTGTGAGCAAGCTCAAAGTCGCACAAAGAGCTATGGGGAAGGCTCTGCTCGGGGTTTCTTTGACGCGATGGAATCAGAAATTAGGAGATCCGTAGAAGCATGAAAGTAACTGACATAGCCCAGCGGATTAGCAAGTTGAACTGGCAGTAGGCTGGCACATATCTCGAAGAACTAATGGCCGTTGGGGTCGAAAACTTCTCGAATTGAGACCACGAACTAGCAAGCGCAGCATAGGATGGCCACCGACCAGGTGGACAGACGACCTGACTAATATCGCAGGCAAGGGTTGGATGCGGGCCGATTCCAACCGGTCCTTGTGGAAATCAATGGGGGAGGCATATGTCCAGCAGTGGACGTCCTATGGCTGAGATAATGATGATGATGATGATGATTAGCTCGATATTGATTATAGCAACAATTTTATACGTTAGGTACTGGTATGGTAATATAGGTTTATGGTACAGAAGTTGGCCGGTTTTTTAAATGATTAAATATAATAAATATAAAATCATGTTTTTGAAGGTATTAAACTATTGTGAGGATAATATGTAATCGTATTTTAACTCCTGAAGACTGCTTTATCGTGAACCAAAGATACTCAAACTAATTATTTCTTAAAATTTACAATTTGTGCATGTTAGAGCTCTTAACCTTTTCATGGATATATTTCTTCTGTGTAGATTGAATGAAACGTGAAGTAATTTCACTCTTTTTGCCAAAAAAAAGTCACTGCCTGAGTCTGTGTTTCCCGATATGTACAACCCCGGAGTCTTCAAGTCGCGAGTGAATAGGTTCCTTCTAAGTTTGCGTGCTCCACCTTAGACCGCGTCGTCGCTTAACATCAGGTGAGACAGTGGTCAAACGCAAGCTTATAATCTTTAAAAAAAAAAAAAAAAAAACCTATTTTTTCTTTAAAGTTGTCTTTATAAATAGATATAATAATACGTGATTCTCTGTTCAACATCAGTTTTATACAAATACAAGATTATTTATTGCTGACGCTCATGTACTACGCCTTCTTGAAAGCTTCGTAAAAACAAAATACTCCTCCTAAAATGAAAGAAAAATGTTATTCAGGCTTAAAATAGAAACAGTTGGGACCGCAATATTTTTTATGCAAAATATAGGTACTTAAATGGTTTTACCAATGTGACCTTTGCCAGGATATTGATAAAGTTCTAAAGTAAATAGGCAACAAGGCCGAGCTAAAGGTATCATTACGTCAATTCAAGTAGGTACATTATTAAGAAACATTGGAAAGCTTTTATGAAGTTGTGTAACTTTCTCGGGAACTTACCTGCGGTAAACCAACTTGGCAACTTGTGGCGAGCCATTTCTAAGCAACTAATGAATTCTGATTGTAGCTTTATTTATTTTACATTTAGGTAGTGATATTAGACGTATATATTCTTTTGTTTTATTTTATTCACAATAGACAGGCGTTTGGCCACTATCTCACCTGATGTTAAGTGATGATGCGGTCTACGATGATTCACGCCTGCTATGAAGATACCTGTTCCAGATCCAGATCCATGATCCAGATTCCTAGATTGTATCCATGTGGAAACACAGGCTTAGTAAATGAATTCCACTCGTTAGTTGTACGCACTATGAATGTGGAAGCAAAACGCTTCGTGTGACAGGTTGGAACGTCTACCATGTATGGATATACCTAATACCCACCTATTTAGACATCTATGTTTCATAGACCGAGCAAATAATGTTAGGAAATAAATAATTTATTTTAAAATATCTGTATTTAACGAATCATTGTTTTTAGTACTTGAAAGCAATTGATAGAACTTATTTTTTTATCCATTCTGAGGTAGGTATTTCGCTTTTTATAATCCTATTATATACAAGGCCTTACACGTTTTGTACATTCAGTTCGCGACGGATTAGGTGCTTAAATACTTATTTCAAAAAAAGGAGGACTCTATCAAATACGTTTGTATTACTAATACTTATATATTAGTAATACAACCGTATTACTAATACTTACTTATGTATTAGTAGTTGGCAAACAAGCAAACTATGTAATCAGTAAGTAAAGTATCCGTTTGGAGTGATTTTGATATTTAGATTAAATTCTTCGTGTTAGAATACCTACCAGTCTTCGTTTTAAATTAAAACACTTTCATTAATCCTGCCCCAGTCTAGTTCAGGCGTCGGCGTCGACCCGTAGTCATTCATCGTTCCATTTTCCGACGCCATATATACAACCGTGCTTCCCTTTGTTCACTGGTTCACACTGGTTTTGTGTTTCTTATTTGCATAATGTTTCCGAGTACAATATGGGATTATTCAAAGGAGAGTTAACAGAGTCTTAAAATGGATTGGCAACGTGTCGTAATGCCCCCAGGGTATCAATTCTACTAACACATTGCTCATAGATTGTCAATGAATCGTCGTATTTTCTAGATTTGCTATTCTACTTGGAGTATAATTGTAATGGCTACACAGATCTAATTTGTACCGCAATTCAATTATCTACTATGCAATCGAATGCAGTTGTTATTTCAGCGAAATAACAAGTTTATTTATGATAACATTTGAACGACTATTGCATTGTTTATGAATGGATTGTCTTAATAAATAAGATAATCGGCAACCACTATTACAGAATCCATAGGCGACGCTAATTGCTTACCATCAGGCGGCTCGTCTGCTTGTTGGGCACCTATTAAAAACAAATAACCGGTTGCACTCCGGGAGTGCCGGCCGAAGTGAAAACTTGAACATGATTGATGATGATGTTGAAAAGTAACCTATGTGTTATTCCAGGATAACGTCCTGTCTCGCTCAGTGCGAACGCACCGCACTCAAGATCCTGATGAAGGCTTCCGGAAGATGCCGAAACAATTCTTTTTTTTTATCACACTCAGACTCACCCCGCCCTAGGATTCCCTGTGTCGCGGGAGGCATGGACACTCACAATCACAACACACAAACAACTAAGACCCAGGACAAACACCTATACTCATAACACAAATGTTTGTCCCTGCCGGGATTCGAACCCAGGGTCCCGGAGACACAGAAGTCAAGTCACTGACACTGACCACTGCGCCACGGCGACCGTCGATCGTGATATCGACAACGCATAAGTGCCACGTTGTAAAGTAATATACAAACAAGCATGGACTTAAATCTAACTATAAAACAGGGATGTTCATTAATTGATTGGCTTACAAATATTAGTTCAAACGAAAACAATAAGTACAGCAAAGCCTACACTAAGATCGCTCTTATGTCGTAGGATTGTATTGTACTTCACTTGATAAGACCCTACTTTTACTTCATGTGTTATCTTGTAACATTGTGGAAATGAAACACATCATTGTAAGCTTTTAACTGCGTCGAACAAGCTCGGCACAGACGTAATCTCCAGCGTACATTCTCCTCACCTCCTGGCATAGCTCGTCTGGATTCCTTCACATCTCGTCTACTTTGTCTGAGAGAACGTAACTTACACAAGGAATGTCTAATAACAAGCGACTGGGACCGATTAAATATATATGTATGTAGTACATACATACGCGTTAGCACGAGGCCTCATACGGCAAAACTTCACGGCAATCATTTATGTATTTTATTCCCACCCAATTTAATAAACTTACCCTGAACATATGTCTGTACGAGTTACGTGGTAGTACAAGGTCATGTCCTTTAGGATTACAAATGGAATTTATACGAACGAACCCAGGTATTTGTGTTACAATCTGCTTAAAAGTGTTGTGGTGTGTTCAATACTCAATATATTTATTGCAATCATATGTTCATACATTTAGGTGTCTTATAAGTATATGCTAATTGTACATATGACCCTGTAGGGTATAGCAATAGAGTGCAGATATGCGGACCGGTTTATTCGAATGATATGGTGACATTGTTTAATACTGGTACTGATAGAATAATATGGGATTTATAATTTAGGTATTTAATAAAACTATTAGGTACTATCTGCGCCCCGCGGTTTCACCCGCGTGGTGATGATTGATGATGATGAAAAGTAGCCTGTGTGTTATTCCCGGACCTGAAGTATCTACTTACAAAATTTCACCCAGATCAGTTTTATTGTCCGGGGCTGAAAAACGGTGATTATGATGATCATGTCGATGAAAATAAGCATATGTGTCAATCCAGGGTATAAACTATCTATGTTCCAAACTTCATCAATATCCGTTCAGTAGATTTTGCGTGGAAGAGGAAAAAAAAATTCAAAAACTCTCGCATTTATAATATTAGTAGGATTATAAAATGTATCACTAAAAAATTCAGTCAAATTACAGTAACGCTTATCGTTTTATATTTTCTTTTTTTTGTTGTTGTGATAGACAACTGTGGCTGTTTTATTGCCACAACTTTATAATTTTTTTTTTTCTCTTGAATATTTTTTTCTTTTCCTACTCTTTTTTTTTCCCATAAAACTTATATTATAAACATCTTAAAGCTAAACTTATGGAGTCACATCATTTTGTGACTCCTATGTATAGGTGGTCTATACCGCTTATCGTATATTATACGTGTTCAGTTAGAATAGCGTATGCACAGTAGAATATTTATACTGTGGCGTATGTTTAGAGTGTCGCCGTGGCTCTGTCGTCAGTGGCATGACTTCCAGTCCCCGGGGCCAGCGAGGGCAAACGTTTATGTGATGAGCGTGGAGGTTTATTGTGTGAGCACATGACGCCCGCCACACCATACCCTAGTGCAGGTGTGTGAGCGACAAGTAATAAAAATACATACCTACTTACTAGATGTTTCGTAATAGCACCAGGTAATATCATTAAAGTTATGTCTATTCCATACCCGAGGCATAAACACAGCATTATCAGTTCCTGAACGACCTTTCGCTAATTTTCTATGTCAATTTATTTATTTTAATTTTATTTATTTATTAAGTTAGGTTAGGCTAATTTGGGACCTGAAGACCTTGTGTGAAACAAGGTCTTCAGGTCCCAAACTAGGCAGAGCCTGTGCTATGGTAACCTGATGACTGATATATATACTTATATACATAATACACCCAGACACAGGTCAAACAGACATGTTCATGCACACAAATGTTTGATCTGTCTTGGAATCGAACCCGGATTAAATTTAAAGGACGTCTCTTTGAGGTTATGAAAAGTAATCTAAAAGTGCTTACTGGCGCAGGTAATTCTCGTGAAATGGAACGAGCCGTACCAGAAACTTGCATCATGTGACAGCTCTGGAGTTATCTTCGTGTGGATCAAGTACGAAGGTCGATGGAGCATCGAGCTGATCAACGATAGAAGTACTCCTGTCACGCATTTCTCGTGGTCTCATGATGGACGAATGGCTCTCATATGTTACCAGGTCAGTCTTTTTTCAAATATAATAATATTATGCATAAATATAAGAAAATTTTGAGGGAAAAATGGCAGAGCTCCATATTTTCCACTTTGATTAATAGTAGGTACACAGCTGTGAGTTTTCAAGCGCTAAAAGGGTGTGGCGAAGGGAAATTATAATTGACGTTCTCTCTCAGGGGCATTGATAAAATTCTTTCCTAAAAGGCTAGTGTGGAATAAGGACGACGCGAAAATATAAATTTATCGATGACTGGGGAATATTTTGTGTTCTGAAATACATACATAAAATAAATGCCAAGAGACATGCAGCTTACGTAGTTGCTTTATTATTTCCTTGACAATTTTTTTTTATCACAGACAGACCCCCGCACTAGGATTCCCTGTATCGCGGGAGGCATGGACACATACAATCACAGCACACAAACATTCAAGACACGGGACAAACATCTACACTCATCGCACAAATGTTTGCGCCTGCCGGGATTCGAACCCAGGGTCCTAGAAACACAGAAGTCATGTCAATGACACTAACCACTGCGCCACGGCGACCGTCAAAATTGTAATCAAGTTTTGTATTATGTGGGTATATTGGTAGTACTCGTGCTAGGTAACTGGCGGTCTGGAGTTACATAATTTAATTTTCCATCCACATTCCACCTGAGAACGACTAGACGGACGGCATGCGACATCCATACATTGTAGACATTCCAACTTGTCGCACGAAGCTTTTTGCTTCCACATTCATAGTACGTACATCTATGTATATAACCTACCACATCATCACTTAACATTAGGTGAGATAGTAGCCAAACGCTGGCCTATACCAATGAAAAAAAAGGTAATTTTTAGAATTAATTGCCTTAATCTGTTTTTCTGCATAAATACAATCTGGGTATCTTCAAGTCGCGAGTTGAGGTATCTTCTAGGCAGGCGTGCTCCCTCAAAGACCCCATCATCTCTTGAGATAGTGGTCAAACTCTTGCCTGTAGTCATTAAAAAAATGCGTATGGGATTAGTCCAACAACTGAAATCTGTGCGATTATGTATCTTTGTCTCATAAACAATTAATTTGGAATGCTGTGTTCTAAACACAGGAGGTCATGTTTGTTACGTTGGGGTTACGGCTCACGTGATGCCGTTGATGAAATCTGTGATGGATGTCATGCCTGTCGAACCATTCCATCTACGTGATGTCACCAAACGTACAGACAGGGGACGTTTCAGCCAAAATGTCGCATCGATTTGCTAAAAGGCTTCCCTCTGAGACCGACCCGCTGATGTTACGTATAGTCTTTGAAAACAAACACTCCAAACAAAGAAAGGTGTGCCGGTTTTTCGAAGGTCTAGTCGAGTTAATTATTCATGTGGATAACAGAAAATAAACAATGACACTAACTCAATATATTATCTAGTATATCTTCTGATTTTTGGAAGGTAATTGATACAGACTTCCAATTTGAATTCATGTCGTTTATGTTTGTGAAATTAACTTGAATATATATACTTTATTTTAGTATTTACAATCTGGGCGTGTACCTAATTTGAAATCTGATTTGCGAGTTTGTATTATTTAAGAGTCATTCGAAGATTTTCCATTTGTGGTTACAGAAAGCTGTCAGACTGCAAATATCGTAGAGGTCGGGCACGGGTACCCAATATAATTTATTAAAGCGTTTGCGCGGTCACGGACGGCGCTTTATAAGAGAAATCTTGAGTCTGATTTCGGATTTATATCGTGTTATTGCCACAAGCTGATTGATAGCCTATTCTCCGCGGCTATTTGCTTGCGTTCACTCGTTTTGTCGTGTAAACGAGGGGATGACATTCGCCATTTACGGAATATTTGACTGTCAACGTCTAGTTTGGTACCTATACGAAAAGTTTGTGTAAAAGCTTTTTAAAGAAGAATCAAATTACGTTATCTTTTATAAGTTTTTCGTTGAGGGAAATCAGATTTGGTACGAGGAATATTGTAAGATAATCGTGACAAAGAGGTGACCTTTGTCCAAATATTTGTTCCAACTGTCACGTACCTTTATTCATATCAAATTGTAAGTTGCTATATACATGTGACGTCTTGCATTCCCGTTGCCACTATTGCCAGTCACTAGTCGTGTCATATATAGGTAATAGGCACTCAACTGAACGGTGAATTTATTATTCCCAATTCGGTTAGTGTGGCTTGGCCGCGTTTCTGTTGACGTTTTGTAGTCATAGCCCGATCTTTGATGCGGCCCACGAGTGTTTTTTAAACTAATACTTTGGCTTTGTTACACACCAATAATTTAGATCTTTCGTATCCTTGAAAATGTTACATAAGTACTTGGTTTTACACACAAAAGCCCGAAAACTGCAAACGATACGAAAGTGTATAATAAATAAAGAATAATTAGGCAAGGAGTGATATCGATGCATTGGTAACTGTAATTTATAAACATTGAATAGGTAACTTAATAAAGAAGATGTCAACTCCAGCACCTCTTAATTGTTCTTGACGGCACAATCTTGTCAGATTTTATGACGGGTGAGATTAATATTCTCAAATCCCATCTGAACTCCAAACATTAAATTAAGATTATGCTGGGTAGATCCTTGTTGAATAAAGGAGCAGATAAATTTTGCCGATTTTTTCAAGTACATACCGCGATTCTTCTTGTTCTAATATTGTCGCGCTAACAGCTCATACTGATTGCTGCAGCCGTTTTGATTTCTCCACCCGGCTTAATTGTCACATTCACAGTTCCTCTTTTCGTAGACTTTTATACTTCAACTGTTTTCTAAATACACAATGTTTATCATTGGTTCCGGCAGTAGGGTGCAAGGCGGTGCAAATAGATAAGTAAGTATGTATTGCACTTGCTGCATGGCGGAATTCATAATTCATTTATTCATTCCAATACAAATCATTCTTAATTTAGGCCCTTAGTGATATTTTTTTTTTTTTTTTTTTTAATCACTATTTATTTTGGGGCTTTTCCCTACATGGTATGCCAGCCCCATCGTACCCTAAACTTATACACGAATAAAAACTTAATTATTTGTTAAATATCTTGAATAAAGCCTTTGGCGCATCGCACGCAGGCGAAGCTAAACTATTAATAAAAAAACCTACGTCTAATCTATTTATCTTAAAACTATTTAACAAATTTTCTCTTTCTCGGGCATGTTTAGAACATTCCACGAGAATATGGTAAACATCCTCAACAGTGCCACACAATTCACAATTTGGTGTATTGGATTTTTTCATTAAAAAAGAAAACTTGTTACACGGGTAATGACCAGCCCTTAGCCTATGCGCAAGAGCCCTTAGTGTTAATGAAATTCACAAAAACATATTATTATTATCATCTTAAAAACTACAAAAGCACACTAGAGACATCGTTAGTAGCTGTGCTAGAATTCCCTGTATTACATCTACTAAGGCTTCCAAAACACGGGATTATATGTTTTACAAATTAAAATCATAATCACAATACGCAATCAAATAAAAAGGACTAGGTAGGCGGCCAGGCATAAATAATATCACGATGTTAACTTAATCTCCGATAAGTAACAAATAAGTAAGGACAGCATAGGCATGTCTTACCTACATATAGAAGGAATAAAATACATTTTTATTAAGTTTCTGTTTGAATAAAAACTGAAGGCGAATAGGTTGCTGTTCGAAGATACGTGTTGCTTAGACTATTTTATGTGTGTAGTATAGACGTGTAGATGCAAATGCACCTCCCTGAAAGTAATCCTGGCGGCGCCCATGGTAAATAGTAACCAACCTATTGATTATATTGCAAGAATCGGCTTACGATGGCACGGAGCACAAATATACCTACACAAAAACCTGTCAGAGGCGTTTAGGATAGAACCATAAGAACAAAAATCAAGCATTTTTAAAATTTCTGTTTACCTGTTTTTTTTTCAAGAGCGCCTGAATATAATTTTGTAGGTTTCTTTTTCACAGTTCTTTTCCTTTCGGTGAGATTACCAGGAAGGATTTTCATGGCGATAAGACATCATATTTGTATATTCCATTTGTATACTCGTTTAAAATGTATATTGCATACTAATATCCATATTTATGCTAAAAAGTCCGATGAGATACCTCAAACATCATAAATGCAAATAATTGATTTAAAGTTGAGAAATGTAATTTAATTATCTAGGATGGATTCGTTCTTGTGGGCTCAGTGGCGGGGCAGCGGTATTGGTCATCAATGCTATCCTTGGACACGAAAATCACGTGTGGCTGCTGGACCCCTGACGACAACCAGGTCTACCTCGGCACGGCATCTGCGCAGCTGGTCGTCATGGATGTTCATGGTGCTATGGTTTCACAAGTAAGTTTTTTTTTTACATTATATTGCATAATAATAATTCATTTATTTCAACTTTAAGTCATAGTATAAAATTACATTAAAAATAAATATACATACTTACATGTCAACACAACATTATTAAACATATACAATTTTATAATTTAGAAGGCACATAACCCATTATTATGCAGATTAGTAATCTATTAATTTTTCGAACGCTAAAAGTATGATGTAAAAAAAACTATGGTACCTTCATCAAGAGCCTGAGGTGAGATTCAATCCGGTCACCATCTTGTTGGTACTCTGGGCGGTTGGCAATCTGGTTGGTTGACAGTCATAGTCCCTGGGCTATCATCGCTTCAATATTCCGTGTGTCCATACCTACCGCGAGACAGGGATCCCTAGTGCGGGGGTTTGAGTGTGAATGAGTGTACGTTCCTAAACATATTTTCGTACTAATCATGTTAAATAGTTGTCCCTGGCTCAACAGGTCCAATTAGTAGCCGAAGGTGGTATCACGTCGATGGCCTGGTCGTGCGAGAAGTTTAAAATGGAGGAAGGTGACGACACGGAAAGCAACGCGAACCACGTGCTCGCAGTCGCTCTGGGTAACGGAGAGATAGCGATGATGACGGGGCACGATGACGTCAGTCCGGTGCGGATAGCGACAGGGATGAGGGGCAACACTCTGGCTATGGAATGGGCCAATTCCAGGGAACTGTTGGCGGTCGCAGGCACACTTGTTGCTGGTAAGGGTTTTTATGTTTAATTGCAAGTTTTTTATAGACTGTGTAGAGCTGGTTTGACCACTATCTTATTTGATGGTCAGTGACGATGTGGTCGAAGATGTTATCACGCGAGGCTTGGCTCTCTAAGATTGAGGCCTGCACACACTATGTGTTTAGTAACAGTGTTTGAAACTAGAGGGTGGTAGCTAGCCAGGCGGGTACTAGAAAGTACCCTACCACCCTACTGGGGATTTGATAACGGTGTTACCTTCACCGGCAGCTGAAGCTATAGATGGGGATCGAACCAGCGCCCATCAGTTTGACAGCCAACGCTCTCACCGCTGAGCTATCATCGGTTCCTCCTCCGTTAATCGATATCCTCATGTCTGAGGGTCGTGACCACCTCTAAAAATGATTTTGTTCTGGACGAATGGGATGATCATCGCTTTATAAAGCATGAAATGCCAGCTAAAGAAAAGTTTTGGCAATAAATATTTGTACGCTGTAATTTATTTTTCTACCAATTCAAATCAAAGCAAGATATTATTATCGCATATTATATTACGTTTTCTCTAAGAATATTTATACCACAAGAAAAAATCGGTTGACAGCCACATCGCGTAAATATGAAAAATTATTACCCAGCAATTTAATGACCTGTGTGACCTGGTAAACCAAAGTAACCTTTGGCAACGGTGAAACGATAAATCTACATCAAAAGGTACTCGGTAATACGATTAGGGCTAGTTCATCTTTTCAGCTTTAAATTTTGCTATGACGAGGGATTTTGTACAAATAGTCCTGGTGGGTCCACGTAATAATCCTCAAGCAGTGTTTTTTACCTAAATGATAATTGATAAAATATTTAAAGATAGAGAAACTCATGGTCCCTTTTCAATCTGTGTCTGGATTTACGACACAGTAAAGTTTATAGGCTATAGACGTTTTATACGGTTATATAGGATAGGAGCATAGGAAATACATTAAGGATGGAACGAGAGTTGTAAACAAGATATGTCTCATAAAAGAGATCCTTTTACAGTGAATAGACTGGGTAGGCTTAAGTTAGTTAATTAATCTATAATCAAACAATTACGAATTGAGTGGTTTCTGAGTCTCTTGCCGCCTAATATTATTCACCATGGGAGCCCTGGGCTGCGTTCGGCGGCTTCATCGGCCAAATATTAGTCGCCTATTATTTGATTCGCAAATTGGATGAACTGTTAAACTTACTTTTACGATATAACATATTATTATAGCACATGCAGTGCTCATCTTAATTAAGGAGTGAACACGGGAATGCAATTATGACATGCTTAAATTCAATACTGTGTGGTAAAAAAGTTTGAGGGTTCGATATATTGTCAGGATGTGTGAACAATGGTGGATAGTTTCAACTGTAAGTGACTTAGGCTAAATATACAAAAAATCAAATGGGCTTTTTTTTATTTCTTTACATAATCCAACAGCGTCACATTAAACACGTATGTAGTAAATTTAAGCTTAAGTATGGCCAAAATAGGATTACACATATTATTATTAATTGATTTTATTAATTGATCGTTTACTTTTCTTATTTTTCCAGAGGCGGACGAATGTGCCGATTCGCCGCCTTACAAAAATGTGGTGAAGTTTTATTCTGATGCTGGCGTTCTCATCTACACAGTGCCTGTGCCGTGCAATCATGTAAGTAATATTATTAAGCAGGATTTTCCATGCAGAAAGATTTGAAAGGAATCTATTTGTTTAGTAGGTGACCTATATGGAGTCAACTAGGAAATATTACTTTTTTTAATAATAAATAAACAAATGAGTAGGGGGCACATAGTGTGACACGGTGTGCTTGGGTGGGTGTCGGCAGAGCTGCGTGAGCGGTGTTACGTGGGGGCACGCTGCGCGGCGCGTGTTCGTGGGCGTGGGCGGCGCGGTGTGCACGGCGCGGGTGTGGCGCGCCGTGGCGCCGCTACAGCTGCTGGCGCGCGTGCGCGCGGCGCAGGCGCTGCGCCACCCGCGCCTCGCGCCACGACTCCCCCTCCCGCCGCGCCTGCAGCCCGCGCTCGCTAATCTCTTCGCGCACACCATACGGGTGACTATACCTGCACTACTCGCAACCTCACTTCCTCCGTATGCGTGTAGCTCTATCTCTATCATTCGCTTACGTTTATCGCATTTTCCTCTCTCGCTTATTCTGCTCGATGACGAACTGTTTTACCGGTACATGCGCAAATGTTCCCAGAGCCTAACGTCACAATCACAAAGAAAGTCTGCGCGTACTATCCTCTACGTTTTCACATTATGTATCATGATATTATATGTATACATTATTTATATAGGCAGGACTAATAAAAACATTAATAGGTACAATTCAGGGCTCAGTAGTACTTAGGGTACAATAGATTAGAAGGGTTTAAAAATTCGAGGGGGTCGAAAAAACTCCCAAACTATCTCACGTACTTAATCGACACCCCTTGGATAAATCTTCAGCAGATGGGTCGTTCAACAATGCAACTCTCATGTTTGCTGCCAGTTGAAGTTTCTTCATATAGTACCACAGATTTAACGATTTGAGGCAAGCGTTTATTTCATTGGCAACAGTCGATCTTGGAATGACTGGCAGTGTTTGGCGGAAATCGGCAGATAGTAAAGCGCCACCCAAAATTCTCGAGACATTGCGCAGATCTTTTAAGGTTCGGTCAAGAGCTTCCAATGTGCGTTTGTGCGCCATTATGTATTCGTCCCAGCTGATGATTTTTGAGGCTACTAAAACTTTTGCCATTGCAGTGTTTTGCAATGTTACATGTCGGTTGTCGATTTGGTAGAATTGATACCCTATCTGGTATAATAAGCACAGACTAACGATATCGTTTTAATACCTAATAGAAACCTTACACCAATGAATATTATTTAGTGTAATGTTTCTGTAATAATTCACCTAATGAAATATCAATTAGTGTGTCACAATTTAAATATAAATTGTCAATACCACAGTGTAACGTGCCAGAGAGTTGCGAGCTGCGTCGCATCGTGTCCCGCCCCCCCTCCGCCGGGGGGAGGCTACACTGCACCATGCTGCGTCACGACGACGACGAGCAGGGCGCGTACACGCTCTACTTGGAACATCTGGGAGGGTTGGTGCCTCTGTTGAAGGGAAGAAGAACGAGTAAAATACGACCTGAGTTCGTCATTTTCGATCCACAAGCTGAAGGTATTTATAATCATTAAAATTGTTACCTCGAAGACATTTTGTTCCAAAAATTATAAACGCATTTACACATAAGTTGTACTACTGTATGTGTATCTATCCAGCCGTGTTGAGCGTGACAGAGTAAGAAACGTCCATACAAACTTTCGCGTTTATAATATTAAAATAGGATAACTGTGTACAAATGGTCTTAAAATCTAGGAGTATCAACAGTAATATTCTTACGGATGCACAGATTTTGTTTGGATTTTTTAATGGTTTCTTAATAGAGTGTGGTCTTAGCTATGTTTCAAGATTTCGGCGTCGGACATTTTCCAATGTAAAAAAAAATACAAATACAACTTGTCAATGATTTCCCGCTAACTAGCAGAGCTATTTAAATATACCCACTTACTTCTTTTCAATCTATGCACTAACATCTTCGGTATTGGCCAAGGTGGGACAGTGCGGCTTATGAAACTCTATAAAATTTCGCTAATAGAAATTTCTTTTTTAAGGTAAATTATAGGGTCTATTCATTAGTATTCATACTGAAGGGACTACAAGTACATACCATATTGCAGGTAAAATTGTACAAATAAACAACTACCTTACTGAGATAATAAACACGGATAGCTGATCACTTCACATTGGGCGAACACAGCGTGCACAGTTCTTGATAATTAATCAAGAATTATACGTTAAAAGAACGTGTACCTACAGAAAATTAACAGCTTCAAATTGTTAATAATATTTACTCTAAACAAAGCACTTCCAGCGGTCAATTTCAAATATCTACTCTCCTTTATTTTTACTTCATTTGATTATATTTTGTGTAATTTTATTAAGTCTAATAATATTCGTTTGTAATCCAATAAATTTAATAACTAAATTTATTGTTTCTAATCTAAACCATTTATTATAATACTTATATTTTACTTTCCTTATACCGGGAATTCGTTCATATACCTTACCTACACTGGCCATACTTTGACACTGGCAGAGAAACTCTACCTATATGGCGTTAAAAAGCCATAAGTTGAAGAATCAATTAAATAAAGCCTTATTTTTAAGACAAGAGATTTTAAGACAATTTAAAATTATTTAGGTAATTCGTTCGACATGAGGGAACATGAATGTATAATATTTAAAACGGGCTTAATGTGAAAACTTACGTGTTGTCGCTAGTTTAGGCTTCTTTCGGAAGCCTTCATCAGGATCTATAGTGGTGCGTTTGTCGAAACGTCCCGTCTCTCACTGCGAACTGGCGCCCGTTTTGCACGAGAGGACTCGTTGAGCAATACGATAAAAGTCACAAGGTTCCAGGTCGAGATTGTAAGGTGGATGACTGACTAACTCCACTCCTTAACTATATTATTATTCAATAGCCCATCTGGCGGAATGAGCTGGAGCGTTGTCGTGGTGGAAGAGTATCCTGCTTCTTGGGCGCTGTTGTCTAACATCTTCCAAGACAACTGGTACACAATGACTGACATACCAATCTACAGTAACAGTCCTTTTGTCTTCTAGGACAGTGGTTGCGAAATTACCCATCCGTCCAAAGAATGAGGCAATAATTTTTCTCCCTTGACTTCTGCACTTGCTTCCGGGCTGTTTGGCCGTGGTCTATGTGAAACTTGTGTTCCAGACGTTTCGTCGATCACTGCGGTCGACATCTTCAGTGGTTCAGGTCCGAGCGGCGACAAGAGCGTAGAACTCTCCTTCGCGGCGTCTTCTCTGATACTGAGCACATAGACCACCGCCAAACAGCCCGAAAGCAATACATACAACATGCAACGCCGGCCGTGAAAGCCTTAGAGTTTACATTCTTTACTTTTGTCGGCAAATCGTGCATTCAAAATATCCATTGCACAAGATTGTCTTTTGGTTTCAGGTTGTGACGACCCCTTGTGACGATGTCATATACATCATTAGAGTCACCCCCTTCGTGCAAGCAATGAGGCAATTTTCCTATTCTAAGAACTTTCAGTGTGACGCACGTATTGTTATAGAAATATCGTCAACAAGCAACGGTCCTTCGGACATCAAGAGTCCCAGTGTGAATGGATCGAAGGGTTGCGAGAGTAGCAGCGGGGGTGGGGGCGGCGCCGCTTCCTCGTCCAGTTCGGGGTCGGCGGGGTCACGGGGGCGCCCCGCTTCGCCCCGCACCCCGCGCTTCTTGCGTCGCGCCCCACTGCCCCATAACACCTCCTCCTCCGACACTGAACGGGAGGAAGGTAAGTAAATGCTTGCTTAGTTAGCAAATCCATATATGCATAAGGTGGATCCGTTATCGATTCTGTTGAAGCTGCTTCCTATTATCGTGGTCCCTGTATCGAACCCGAAATTCTAACGCTGTATACGTATGGTTTCTGCAACTGAAAATATCTACATATTTGAAATTCGACGTCGCAAAAGACATGGAGTGAAAAACAACAAACGAACCGAAACAGAAGGATAAAGAAATCAGTATTTTCCATTTCTCAAATGTGTAAGACCCAAGTAATAACATATTGGTACGCGTATAATGGCAACATTGGAAATGTTTGCGGTTTCTTGATGAAAACTAATGAACGGAACTCGCATAGTGGTGTTTTTGTTTTGCACGATGCAGAGTTTATATTCGCAGGTTGCTCGGGGTCGCCGAGACTGCAGCGGCGGCGGCGTGCGCGTGAACGTCGGAAAGCGCGCAACAACACAGAAAAGGACGATTCGAGCGACAACTTGCCGGTCGACTCGTTGCCCGAGGTACAACAAATCAACAACGCGTGCGAATCGAAACAATAAAGTCTCATTTATAAAACGTGATGCCTATAATTTCAGGACGTACGCTTGGTAGAAGTCACCTCCAACATTTGGGGCACGAAATTCAAAATGCACGGACTCGCTCGCAACGTGCCCGCCAACCTCGGGCAGGTGACGTACAAGACGTCGCTGCTGCATCTGCAGCCGCGCCAGATGACGCTCGCGATCACGGAGCTGCGCGACGACGTGCCCCCGGGGCCCGACCCCTCCTTCAACCCCAACGTGTTCTCCGAGGACGAGGAGGAGTCGCCCCACTCGGTCGACTCGCCCGCCGACTCGCCGCACCACGTGCCGCGCGATCGTATGACGCGCAAGCTCACGCTCGTCGACCGTCCCACGCCCCTCCCCCCCGCCGCGCACCTCGATTCGCGCCTCGCCGCCCCCGGCCCCGCCGCCGCGCCGGCACCCTCGCTCGCGCGCGCCGAGTCCTACGACGAGTTCCCGTACATCGACACGGGCGAGCCGAGCGAGGCGCAGCCGACGCGCGCCCCACCCCCTGCGTCCGCGCCCGTCCCCGGCCGTCACGCGATCTCTCCGCTGCGCTGCGAGAGCTCCGTGCCCGCCCTCCAGTCGCCGAAGAACGCGGTCGCGCCGACCGATATCATCTTCGAACGCCCCTCGCCGCAGGCGGTCGCGTGCGGCGGCCGCGGCGACTTCTGCGCGCGCGCCGACTACTCCGTCAGGGGTGACCCCCTCGCGCTCAAGGGCCCGCTCGCGGCCCTCGATCAGCAGCCGTACGCGGAGGCGGCTCGGCCTCTCGCCGTCAAGAAGTGCGAGGCGACCGCGCCCGAGGCGAGCTGCCTCTCCAAACTGCGCAAGAACATCTGCGGTCGTGGCGACGCGTACGAGATGAACGCGCGCATCCTTAAATCTTTATGCGCGCGCTCGCTCGAAGAAGCGCGGACGCGCGATGACCTGCGCTACATAGACGAAGAGGCTGCTTCGCCGTCGGCGCCTGTGCCGCCGCCCGCGCGCGTGCAGCGCACAACAACGGTGGTACCGATATCTCCGGTGTGCGCGCCGACGGTGGCGGTGGACACGATGACGCGCAGCTGCAGCGTCGGGTACCTCGACATGGTGGACCCGCTGCATGCGCACGTGACTGTGGCGGCGCTGCGCGGGGAGCCACCGCGCCGCCTCGTGCTCGTGAACCCGCGCCGCGCGCGCCGCCCCCGCCGTCCACCCCGCGCCCCCGCCTCGCCGCCCTCCTCCCCTCCCTCCCGCGCGGGAGTGTCACGCGCGCCCTCGCTCCGCCGCTGCGGCAAGTCGCGGTCCCTGGACTCGAGCGAGATGCCGCTGGCGAGCTCGGCGCCGCTGCGCGCCACTCCCGCGCCGAATGGCGTGGCGGGGGCGGGGACTGGGTGCACACGGGGGCGAGCGGTGTGTGCGGTATGTCGGCTGGCGGCGGGTGCGGAGAGCGCGGTGAGCGGGGGGGAGTACGTGTGCATGACGTGCAGCACGCGCGCCGCGCCCGCGCCCCCCGCACCCTTCTCACCCGCGCCCTCGCCGAGAATCGCCACCGACAGCGACTCCGACTACAGCAAGTATTATAGTTAGTAGCGAATTAGTTGCTTTACACATTCCGCGTATACTCGCGCTCTCGCGCTCACGCCCGCCTCGTTAGAGCCCGCACGAGTGAACCGCGCGACCTCCTCGACGAGCGCGAAACGTTCGTCGAATGAACTCATTCGCACCTGAATATTCAAATGTAATGGCAGCCTGCTATATGATTATGCACGCTCGCTTATTTGAAAGCTACATAGCGCAACGAGTTCGATCATTTTCTGAAATGATCGCTCCACACTTAGGAGAATGCATTGTAGTGATTAGACGAGATACTGAGCACGCGTGATGAGCTTAATAAGTAATGCACTAGAAATGAACCAGAAAACGCCGAGCGATCCGGTGTCTGGAGCATCCGAGCTCGCGATAGCACGACGAATTAGGCACGTTCCTTTTGCGAGATTACAAATGGATGGTGCATTACGGTGCGTATGGGGCAGGTTCCCTGGAGCAGCTGGCGCTGCGGCTGCTGGCAGTGCGTGCGACGCGGCGCGGGCGCGGTGGTAATGCCGCGCGGGAGACCAGCTCCGCCCCCGCGAGCCCGCGCCCCGCACGCGCCGCCCCAGCTCCCCCCGCCAGCCCCGCACCTCGCGCGCGCGCACGCCACTCCTCCGCCTCGCCTATAAGGTTGGTCATAAGGTATACTCGACTGTATTGTTACCGTACGCACTGAAGGCCGCCCCGCACTGGAGACGAACCTGTCGCGCACGCCTGTTCCCGCGACACGATATTCACCGCTACGTCACACCTATCAACCGTTTAGCTCTAGCGCAGACACCTAACATCATGTGCGTACTATTCAGCCCCTAGTACCACCTATCATGTATTTAATGCAGTAGTACACAAGTGTCCTGGCACCGAAGTATGCTCTGTGAACGTATTATTGCCGTGTAGTAAGACAAATCGAAAATTTGGGCAAATAACAAAATGTTTAAGGTTCTGCTGCTGCTGTTTGTGTGCTACACATGGTTCGGTATAAATTTCTAGTTGGTTTTAATCTTTCGAAAACGTGCTTTGAAAAAAAATAGGTAATCTGTTTTTTTTCCAGAAATAATAAGAATATTCATACAAAACTTAAATTGTTGTTAGGATAGCATAATCTGTATTCATTAATTTTTTTAATTATTTACGAACTAATTTCATTAGGTTAGAGAAATAAGACTTCTCCAAGCCATTTGACAAAGTAAACCATTATATTATCATTCAAGAAATATTAAACAAGTGTTGGAATTCATGGAAAGTTGTTGCGATGGCTTGAATCGTATATCTACCTCTCAAAACGAAGTCGATTAGTTGCAGATAAAAGCTTCCTATCGTCCGCCGCACAAATATCATCAGGCATTCCGCAAGGCTCTCATCTAGGACCATAACTCTTCCGCCTTCATCAATGATCTTATTGAAAAATTTAATTGCCCTTGCTTAGAGTTGATTTTAAAAAAATCTCGAAGGTTCCTAGTATTAAAGACTCAGGAGCTCTTCAGAATTTTTCAAACGTAGAGCACGTTTGAAAAATTCTGAATGTAAAAGTAATAAAATGATATTGAACGTTAAGGCTCAGGTCTTGTAAAATTGGTTCGCCTCACACGAATAATTATTCGTGTGTTAATTTTTGTTACCTCGTATCTCCGTAACTATTGACCCGTTTTTGTTTTTGGAAGATATATAATAGTGCTTTTTATATTACACTTATTATATATTTTTATATTAGTGATATATAGTAAAAGTGCTTTTTCATTTTTTCTAATCTTACGGGGGGCCTCCCCCCCGGAGGATGAAATGTAGTTCTGAAGGGAAATAAACCAAATGAATAGGTATATTTCCCATTCTATAGTAAACATTGTCTTTAGAGTTGTCACTTATCTTTAGAACTAAATTCATATCCTTATCCATTGCAATCACATATGTACGAATAGCTAAACACTCCTTGCTTTTATTAGTCTCTAAATTATATAGGCATTAAATATCCGCAACTAATAAAAAGTTTACTTACCACTACAGACAACTACTTAACTCGCCTCTGCTCAACCGAAGAAGAAACAAGAAACCTTCAGAGAGCTCCGACGACGAATACTCCACGGGCGGCGGTTACAGCGAAGTCAACGGCAAGAACTACAGGGACTTGGAAAGTTTCCAGAAAGCGCAACTCAGAAATAAGGTACACTGGAAATAGTTCTATGTTTCATCATCATCATCATCATGCCTATGGGTAAAGTTGATTATTGGTGGGCGCTGGGATTTAAACTTTAACCATATCGAAGGCAAAAAATAAAATACGAAACGCTACAATGCGTTTACCATACCAACGCAGCCCATGAGTGAAACACAACAAATTTTACACTAACTTACGAGGAACTTGCAAGGAGTGCGGCGGGAATAGACTTCTTTAGAATATAATAATTTCACAAGCTGCTTTCAAGCGCACTCTTCTCTGATTGGTCGACAAGTTTTTATTTTTGAATAAAATAGAGTTTTCATATCAGAAATCGATGAGGAAAACTAGCGATTGACAGCTAGTGTGGTGAAAATTATAATTACATTATTACATACCTTCTACTACTTCCCTTTCGAACGAATACTTTCGTTTTTACTGTAAAAATAAAAGTTAAATTTAGGTACTTTCAATCAATTAAATAATGAGTTAAGCTAGTATTATTGCCATGCAAGTCAAGAGCGTTATATGACGAACCCGTCAAAAAATTGTTGAGTACGAAAATATATCCATAAATTTGTTCTTTTTAGGAATCCATTGTAAATTGACGGATAAAAGTCAAGTTTAACAAAAAAATCGGCCATCTTTTGACCGCAAATAATCAGATGGCTTCGACTGTTTGTCAAAGACATCTGATAAATTGCTTTACTTAAGCTTCCGGTGAAGGTAATACCGTTATAGGTCTACTGTAATAACATCTTCGACCACATCGTCACATACCATCAAGTAAGACAGGGGTCAAGCGCTAGATATATACAGAATTTAAAAAAAAAGACAAAATCAAATGTATGGTTAACACAATAATCTCACAAATAGTCAGTTTAAAACATATTTAGGTCATTGGGTTAAAATAAGTATTAATTTCTTAAATTTCTACCCTATTGGAAATTTAAGAAATTAATACTATTAGTTATTATTTATTAGTATTACATTATATACATTTAATCCGAAGTCAGACAACCATTGTTCAACATTTTAAACGGGACTGTCAAAAAAGTAGGGATATGTATGTATAAAAATAAAAATACAATAATTAGTAACAAGCAAAAAAATCGGTGTGTATTTGACAATTTAGGAAGATTGACCTAAAAAAAATGCGCCACTGCGCACTGCGACTGCAATTATGCTATTGCAGTCTCTGACTATTATAGCGCAGGTCAGCTGATTATTTTTTCATAAATTTCATAATTTTATAATCAATATTATTGGTATGCTATTTCAGCACCGTTAAAATCCAAAAACCAAATCCATATTATGACATGTGATATTGAATTTAAAACATTTTATAATATCTAACAATGCTAAATTCGTAGTTAGAGCCTGACATTGGCCAACCGGCCAATTAGCGAAAAGACTTATGTAGATCAATCTAATGTGGATTATGGATACATTTAAGATAACAAGGCGCTCACACTTGCACGACCACAGTTCAGTGCACTGTGCCACGAAACTCGTGCGAGTACCAATATTTCTTGTCTTTCAGTGCGACGCCGCGGTTTTCATGGAACAGGTGTGTAGCTGCATTTGTACGCTTCTTGCTAATAGCTTGGTCGCGCAGGTGTCGATGCGATTACACTGCACTATTTGAAAAAAACTTAGCATGACCCCGACTTACAGGCACTGAAAGCATTATATCGCAATCCACGATATATCTACCTTTCTCCGTAACTTTGTGTAACCCCTGCATCAGAAAGCGTAATTGCGCATCGCTTAGGCAAGCTAAGTATGACATATTTCCGGTTTGACGTCATAACTATTATCTAAAAAGTGCGCAAATATGTTGAGGCCTGGAACCCTTTGCACTTTGCACTTCTATGGGTATATACAAAATGGCAAACGGCATGTCAACACCAATAGACTGGCACGCTAACACCAAAGCTGCAACTCCTCGTCAACGATTTTAAACACGCTCATAAAGACTGCTAATAACGCTAATAGATTAATGGTTATAAATACTTATATTAATATTATGTTCAAATATTTGAAGGAAAAAATTCGGCTGCTAGTGGGACTTGAACCCACGACTACAGAATACCGTCCTGTCGCTCTGTCCAACTGAGCTATAGCAGCCCATACCACTAGGGCCGAATTACTTCCTTCCTTATTAACATCTGCGGGGGATGTTATTATATAATATATGTATGATGTTATTGTATAATAAATATTTGAACATAAGTTCTTCCTAGCATATGGTTAATGCGATACACAATAAAAACTCTTAAACTTATATTAATAGTTCGCAATGTATAACTCTACATTAGAGCTAGTTGCCACGCTCGGCAAACAGACCAGGCAGTAATTATATAATAACTTATTAGAACTGATATAAAACTTGTGATCCCACGATAGAGGCTGGCTTATGGATTTAAACAAAGAATGCAAGGATACTTCGAGTAACTAACCCAAAGAGGAGAATTTATAGTGCGTCTGATTTCGTAACCATATTGTGATTTTATTTTCATTGGAAAACTTGCAGTCTGTTGGCGACCATACTTTTAATAATTTACCTTTCAACTGGCTGTTTTATTATTGGTTTCTAAATTTAAGTGTTTGTGATATCTTTTTTTTTGTGACATTTGGTAGTCCATATATATATTCAAGACAAAAGGGTGGTTTTTATTTATAAGTAAAGAGTGATAATTAAGAAGCTTAGGTCCTCAATTAGAACTTTAGGTTTGACTGGGCCAGTTCCGAGTTTTGAAAAAGGAAAACTAAACTAACTCGAAACATTTAACATTTTTGAAAATAAAATTGAATCATTAAATAATAGCCGAGATACAGTTAATACATGAAATATACATTGCTTAGAAACAAAAAAAAAACAAAAGATAACCACGACTAATCGTAAGTTTTCGGTAAATATATATATATATATTTTTTTAATATGGGACAACATTCACACAAGGTCTTCAGATCCCAAACTAGGCAGAGCCTGTATTATGGTAACCTGATGACTGATATATATACTTATATACATATACACACCCAGACACAGGTCAAACAGACATGTTCATACGCACAAATGTTTGACCTGTCCGGGGATCGAACCCGGGACCAGCGGCTCAGAAGGCAGAGTGCTACCAACTGCGCAAACCGGCCAGTCAATATGAATTTCCTTAATGCGTTTGAGGAATACGAACATAGTGGGGGTTCTGCAAAAGAAAGTATGTATTTTGTTTGTGTTATTTCTTACCTAGTCTTCGCGGGGGACAGCTAAAACAGGCGTATGACGCGAGTTGAAAGTTATATAGGTAGAGTTCGAAGACAGGTTTTGCAGAGTAATTAAGCTTGATCTACTCGAGAAGTTAGAATTGTTAAATAATATATGATATCTGCAATTTTTCGTCGTGTTTGAAGCGTCACAAAAATAATTTTGAGTTAACAAATGCTGAAACTAACATATAGGAGCTTCAATTGTAGAGAATTCAAAGCAGTAGTGGTGTTTCCCGATTGGTATAATCCTGGAGTCATCAAGTCACGAAGGGATGGGTACATACCTACCTTCTAGGCTTGTGTACCATCTTAGACCGCGTCATCACTTAACATCAGTTGAAACAGTGGTCAAATGCAAGCATATACTATTAAAAACAAAACTGCCCAATTAGATTTCATTATAATTATGATATTTTACGAACAGTCAGAGCGTTATTATTATTATTTGACTGTTTATAAGCTTACGTTTGACCACTGTCTCACCTGATGTTAAGTGACAACGCGGTCTAAGGTGTTGCACGTAAACTTAGAAGGAACCTATTCACTCGCGACTTGAAGACTCCAGGGTTCTACCGATCGGGAAACACAGACTGAGTGTCAGCAGTGAGTTCCACTCCCTGGCAGTACGCATTATAAACGTGGAATCAAAACTGTTCCACGCAAACACTAGCAAACGGTGGTATATCTACCGTGTAGCAGTGGCGCATAGTCGTGCGTCATACGTAATTGTTTTTTTTTCCTCTCCCTGGCAGTACGCACGGTTTGTTGGGAATAAACAAAAATCGTACACTTTGGGTTAGTTACCTACCGATGCAATAACTAAGTCTCGTTCATTCTATCAAGAAACAAAAGATTAGTTTTTCTCGTGTCGTAAGTCTTAAAATACTTGAAAGTAAATGAATAAATTGAAATATCGGGTAAAAACTTCCGCGATTACTACACACGCATGTGATAATTATGGCTACATCCCCGAACCCCGCAATCGGAATGCCTCCTTATTCAATCTACCAGTTGTTTCATTTTTTATCTTTTTTATTCTCTTTTGGTACAACATCATTGCTACATAATATCCCGTATCTTCAGCATCTAGTTTCTACCGGTATCTTCTGTCGCATCACGCAATCTAACAACACAATGTGCGCTTGAAATTGAAAAATGTATTATGAATGTATAAAACACGGGAATTACTCATGTAATAAGTCAGAGGGTTCCGACTACAGTTTTGACTATATTAATAGACCACCGAATGTGGCTGAAACTACCTATAGTTGGAATCCTCTGACTTATCACGTGAGTAATTCCCGTGTTTTATAAGTACATTCATAATGTGTCAAAACCACGTCAGTTTCAATAACAACATTGAAAAATGTATGTCCAGTGATCTTCATAAAGGTACATACGCTGGTCATCAATTGCCCTTTCGACGGGATCAAAGCCTTACTGTAGCTGAAACAAAACACTAACAACAACGTATATTCCAGCTGAAGCGCGCAGGCGGGAACCCTGGGGCGGTGGGCGCGTCGCCGGGGGCGGGGAGCGGAGGCGGTAGCGGCAGCGGCGGGGGTGGAGGGGAAAGCCGCGCGCGGCGACAGCTAGTAATGCACAACAAGGCACCGATGTGGAACGAGAACAGCCAGGTGTACCAGCTGGACTTCGGCGGTCGAGTCACGCAGGAGTCCGCCAAGAATTTCCAGATCGAATACCACGGGAAACAGGTTCGTACAAAGGACACACTTGGTTTTAGGTTCTGCAATTCAGAAAATCACTCGAACTAACTCTTGCAATATATTGTCAAAAAGATGTACAGTAGAAACATTATCATATAATAAAAATTACTAATGATACAGGCCAGTATGTACCTATACTTGTCTTTATCTATTTTCCAGGTGATGCAATTCGGTCGCATCGACGGCAATGCTTACACGCTAGACTTCCAGTACCCATTCTCTGCGCTGCAAGCGTTCGCAGTGGCGCTCGCGAACGTGACGCAACGTCTCAAGTAAACTCATGCGCCGCTGCCGACGCTCCGTTTCCTTTTTATTTTTATCAAAAATTCTCACGGTAACGATAAATGCGATTGATCTATGCCTACACCAGAAGAAAGATTTTTTTTCAGTCCGTAAATCATCTGTAAAGTACATATTTGTAATATTTTAAATCAAGCATCGCGATTTATCCCACTCTCTGCCTGTAAACGCTCGCGAACCTCTGTAATGTCTTTGGCACCTGTTAAGCAACCTTAAATAAGTCCTGCAGACACAAAAAAGTACGCGGAACATCACACAATCATAGACTTACAAGCTCACAACTGTATTGTAATTTTTAGACTTTCGCGATTCGAACACATTGTTATTAAATCAAACGGGGCTCAATGGCAAGAAAAACATTTAGTAATTTATTTACCTCGACGTTTCGACCAATGAATTACTCAATAAATTACTAAATGTTTTTCTCGCGATTAAGCCCCGTTTGATTTAATCACAACTGTATTCATCTCAGACTCAGATTTCAGAATTGACAGTACGGCATATCCTGAAGAGCAGTGCTGGTCGTTTGCTGTATATACGCTTAAATATAGATGATAAACTGCGTGTAGCGTATCACCCAGACATATTTTTACACAAGTTTAGATAGGTAGCTTTGTAACGTAAAAAAATTCAATCCCAATGATCATTATCACAGAATGCAACATTGCTTTAACTCGTCAGTTCATAAAAAAATAACAATAAGATAGATTTTTGGTAAAAATTTGAAACCTACGGGAATCAAGCTGACTAAAAGTATCATATAAAGAACCGTGTTTTATGTACTTTCGTATATAGGGGCGTTCAAGTGACGGAGTTCAACAAAGCTGTTATGTTCTCAGAACAACCATACGAATGGGGTTGTTCTGCAGTACCTACTGCTAAAAATATATTTGTTTTGTATAAAGCAATAGTTTTTAATAAAATTTAATTTAAACATAGCATAAACTAATTGCCGGTTAAGTTAGCACAAACTTATCATTCCTCTCGAAGGTACCGATAGTTATATGCCAAAAACACCGGAATTTTCTGAATTGGTACTCCTGCTATGTCGAAAATATCTGGTAAAAAGCCACATCATATCTATATATTGGGAGAGGCGTATGTCAAGCCGTGGACGTGCCATGGCTCTCAGCCATGATGATGATCTAATTCTCGGTAGGTATGTCCAAGATCGAATCATGCATTGGATTGTATAAGTGATTGCATTGCATTCACAATATCTATGCGGAGAAGAAATTGAATTGCTATTGCATTGTTTATAAATTACTTGTCTTTATTAATAAGAGAATTGCCAACCAGATCTTGTAAACATCTGGCTGATATGTAAACTCTAAGGCTTTCACGGCCGGCGTTGCATGTTGTATGTATTGCTTCCGGGCTGTTTGGCCGTGGTCTATGTGAAACTTTTGTTCTGATACTGAATCATCAGTATCAGAGCCGCCGCGGAGAAGAGTTCTACGCCCTTGTCGCCGCTCGGACCTGAACCACTGAAGATGTCGACCGTAGTGATCGACGAAACGTCTGGAACAAAAGTTTCACTTAGACCACGGCCAAACAGCCCGGAAGCAATACATACAACATCTGGCTGATAGATTTCTCTAACTTCATGTTTAAGATGATCAAAATAAATTGAGTTTCTCAATTTAAAAATTGATTAATCCTTTCTCTATGTCACAGTGCCTCGATTTACCTTTGTAAGCTCAAACTTGAGCACAGGCGCAGACACAGGGCTTGCGTGGTAGATTGTAGACCGCATCACTTTTTACACTTAGGCAGCACGCCGTGTTTTTATTCAGATGCGTCTGCTCATATTAAGAGATCACGTTTCGGTCTCATGTGTCATGTCTGGTAACATATAGGGTCTGATGATTTTCTTATTGGGGCACTCTCTGTTTTGGACGAGATGTAGCGTGGCTTCCATTAGAACAATAGTATATGACTAGCTTTCAGCTGGCCAAAGTTCTCCATTATCGAAATGTCAGTGACGCGACATTTCATGACAATGTATTCATATCAATGAACGACGCCGACATGGTTAAATTATTTGGATATTTTAAAAAAATAACGCCAAAAATTTGGTGTTGGGTGTAGGAAGGGTAACATTATACGACAGGCCGGAGATGTTCGATAACAAACACTGTGACACGAGATTTTTATATACATATTAGATTTCCAGCAATTTAATAGGGTACATTTAATTCTATTGTCCATGTTGAATATGCCATGATACATGTCGATCTTATTATCAGGCAAGGGCTGGATGCGGGCTGCTTCCAACAGGTCCTTGTGGAAATCAATGGGGGAGGCCTTTGTCCAGCAGTGGACGTCCTATGGCTGAGATGATGATGATGATGACATGTCGATCTCTGGACACCAACATTATATATAATTATTATTTCATATTGTATATTATTTTTCCACAATAGACTTTATCGTAGGGCAGTAAGCATGACTACATAATTATATAGGCCTATCAAAATATAGTAGCCCATTTTAATGTTATCTAGGTAGGTTACCTATGATATTACTTTATACATAAGAAAAATGTCTATTGATATTTCTTTTTTAAGTATTTCTGTTTGTTTGTTGCACCGGTTATATACCTCCCAATCTACTCTATATAATGTTTATCTTTGTTGCATAGTCTTCCAAATATGTTTGCAAGTTTTCGTTTCCACACAATTAGAATTTTTTATATGCGTATGTATTGTACAAATGACTTAAATTTAGTTTTATTTCAGTGTTAGTACGAATTAGCTAAATTTATTGTACTATATTGTGCTCTTATTAGCGGCACCGGGGTGCCAGTTGTACCTAGGTATCTTAAACCATTTGAAGCTCTCGAGAAATTTTCATATATGTATGTAAATCAAAGGGTTTGAACTGGTTCCCTTGGATAGATCTCTTAAATATAATGTTTGTTGTATCGTGTGTAACTATTAAAAATGAAAATGTTATCATATGTAAAAGTATTGTTCTGTATTGTGTGTTTTATATTTTAATTATTAGTTTATTAAATTGATCTTATATGTACTAAATGTAATTCTTAAAGTTTATTGCTCAAATCTTTGGTTAATACTTGAAACAGTATTTAGGTACATATCATATCACCCGGCGGTACCTCAAAAGTTATAACGCGATTATAATATAGGTATAACGATAAAAATAGAGGAAAAGTAACGGTAACGAGCAAAAAATACTATATTCTAAAAAACATTGCCAGTGTAGTTTTATTTTATTACAAAGCGGGGCTTTCATAATAAATAAACTTGTAGACTTTATGTATATTTCTGAAACTGAAGATTTCAATTGAAATGCCAGAAATGACAGTTTTTCGCTAGGACGATTAATCATATTTTTTCGTTATGTAGGTATCGATCATCGATACATTACGGCGCACAACATTGTTGCTGACAAACGTTTGATTGCAACAGAGACAATCGCCCTGCTGATATTTTATGTCTCGGAAAAACAGCTCATGTGACAGAAATTTCCTCAAATGGGAAAATCGTACGATGTGACTGGTAGGTACATTTAACATGCAACGTTTAACCTTTAAAATGTCCATAACAAAAGAATATAAAAAAACGTGTTGCCACTATGACGAGACTCTAAATTAAGAATATAGATCTATTCCATACAACACATGAAACCTATTTTTTAAATGAAAATAATTTAAAGTATTACTTTAAATCCCTGTACCTATATTGCACCAAATTACTTCAATTTAGTAGTTTATTTTTTTTTCAAAACAAATACATATCTACGGTTAATTATTGTATTAGTGTTAAAATTGCTTTTCCACTAATTCGTTATTTAAAGACTGCACATGTAAATATAGGTATTTTGTGATACTCATTTTATTAGTTACCTTTTTAGAATGTAAGTTAAAGCAAGTTCTATGTACGTTACTCATAAAGGTTATGTTTTGTTTGCTCCATGTTACCATGTTAACGTCGAGAATTTACACGAATGTTGTAGCTTTTATAATTGGAATTTCGATGTAGAAAAAAGGAACGATGAAAAGATGCGAATTTAATATTGCAGATATTTTTCCAAATGTTCACAGAATATGTCTATAATAAGAAAATTAAATGAGACCTTAGTGCAGAGTGAATATATTTTTTGTGAGTAGAAATAAGGCATTTGACTATTTTAACTCCTTTCCTGCCTCGAACAATTCTTTTATATCAAATCAATATTTTATACCATAAGTAATTTAACAATTCACTAACTTGTAGAACTATAACAGATTTTTATTTATTATACCACCTTTTTAGTTCACTCTTGTTTACTTGGATGAAATTTATAAATTACCTGACCTATGCAAAAACATATTATTTTTTATATTGTCAAATGCCTTATCTTGCTAATTTAGCAATGTCCATGAAGTCACACTATTAGCCACTTTAAGATATGAAGTAATTAATATTAAGTATTATGGTCGTTTTTTTTTAATTCAGTTACAGTAACATGTTAAAAGAATTAGAGATTGTATTGTTTGATCTGTAGTCAGGACATGCATTGGCTGTTTAATTGGGTTGCCATAAATATGGTTCAGTTTTTGTTCAATAATATCAATGGTTTTTAATCGATTTCCAAAAAAGTAGGTTATCAATTTAAATGTCATATTTTCGAGTTTAACTTCGTAATTTGTGAATCGATTTCTTCTTTCGATATTGATTGTTTCTGGAATGGCCCCATACAAGTTTCATCAAAATCGATTTACCATTTCACGAAAATGGTGAATCGATTTCCATTTGGTGAAACTGTTCCACGGATAATTAGTTCATTCAGTTTAATTCAGTTTTTTATATTTTTTAAACTATGTGATCTTGTTCTGATTACGGATCAAAAAAACGTATTTATCCATAATTTAACAATTTCCTACTTCTTTTAACATTGTTGACAAACTCTGAATAATTGAATCAGTTTTTAGTTAGTATATTTTATTGTTGAAATATACTTTGCATGCGCGTCTATGGACATTAAATCTTTGATATGAAAGTCATGTCTTAAAGGAAGATCGGCTTACATTTAAATAACGACGCTTTTTACTGGTGATATTTTTGTATCTGTCTATAAGTATCTACCTATATTCGCCTATTTTATTCATAAGAAATTATAACAAATTCTACATTTTTCTGCCTTTACTGTAATTTTGCTACAAATATTTTTTTTAATATAATTTAAGGCGCAATAGGAAAAATAATGATAATGATAGATCCAAAAATAGCATGTAAAAAGCTTAAGTTAATGTTGTTGTGTCGCTTTTTCTTTAAAATTAAAATATTGTCGGTTGTAAATACCTATTTTAGTGTCTAAAATGTAAATAAAATATTCTCCAAGCATATTCTGACTTTTTTTACCTAAAGGAATAAAAATAGAAATAAACTGTTCTATGAAATAAAACATTTAATAGACAGTAAAATATTCAATAATAAACAATAACTTATCTAGGTATATCCCGCACTTCCATAGAGCCATAATTATCCACTTACACACTCACTACAGTTCATCTCTAAAATTTTATAGATTTTAACTTCTACAGTTGAGTTAGACATTACACACAACACAGTCTATGAGAGACTACAGACAACACTTTTATATGAGCATTGGAACATAAAAAACTTCTCAACTAAGGCTGCGTTCCAAAATGAGTATTTATTACCCAGCAAAGCGTAATCTTTACTCTGTCTTGTTTAACCCAAGGTTGAAAATTCACATTAACCGTTGAGAGGTTTTGGATCCGGTACAATTACATGTGACAGTTTAATCCTATTAACCTAGAAAAATTAGGTTCAATTATAACTCTTTAGACATTGACATTTGAAAACCCAAATTTAGGTACTCACACTCAGTCTCACTCGTTTAGGAACCTAAAATGACTAAGTCAGAGAGCACTATAAATCTTTGCATTATTCTAATCTTGTTTACCAACAATGATTTCAGACAAATTACACCCCATATGTGGTAACCCTCTTCTGAGACAGATCAAAGACCAAATAGCACTCCAGGCCTGAGCGCACATTTAATGTTTACGATCCGAGAAGACTATTGTTTAATACTTTATAGATCTAGCTTTTCAACCTCACACAATGGACAGGACAGCTGTTGAACACAATATGTGCTTGTTGACAGTTTTTTAAATTGAGCATAGCTCACCAGCCACATACTGGAAAGATGCACATGACATGAAGACCAGCATGCATTACTTAGCTTATTTAAGATGCCTATAATGAATGATGATGAATCACAACTTATAAATAATCTGACTTTGGCAGATGACTGTGGCTCATATTAACACAATAAAAGTTAAAATCCATAACATTATTTAGACTCATCACAGCACCAGCGACCCTGGTACCGTTAGTCGGAGTCGCTACTCTGACCTGGGACATAATCTTCGTCATCTTCATCAGATATGTCCAGATCTTCAAGATCTTGAAATAAGGACTCATCTACCTTCACTGCATCACCTGAAAAAAATATTTTAGTTGTGAAATCAATTTCTGATATGATACATATCTTAATGTCAATAAAGTTATATCTTGTCTCTCCTCTTAGTAAAAAAACATAAAGAAATATCATACCATCATCAAGGAATTTGAGGTCAGACTCATTGAGTGTGGTATCTCTGAGGAATAGCTCTTTGCCGGTAAGTTTGTTCTTGTCCTTAGCTTCTCTCTCACGTTTCGCTGGGATGCCTGTATCAATCTCAAACTGCTTCCTCCATGCAAGGAATGATTCCACCGTTACTCTGGTTCCTTCAAACCTTTTCTGCAATTATAATACATAAATATGCAATACTTTTAAATATCTAACTTGTTATTATTTCTATACACATTATCTAATTAACCTGCTATCAATTCTTTAATTGAACTACCCCAATAGCCTGAACACAAAAAGAATAATTGAATATAGGAACACTGGTGTTTATTTTACAAATCCCAATGATTAAATTGAATGCTGTAATTTTACTGATTTTTCGATTAACAGAAATAAACAAAGGTATCAGGTGACTAAGTGTAAAATATATATATCTTGAAACATGTTCTATGACTTAATGTTACATAAATATAGATGAGAATCATATGTATATGGTGTATGGGAGTTGATTATTAATCCATAACTTTGACATTACTTTGATATTTGCTAAAATCGCCATAAAAAATGGAGGTGGGGGTAGGGGTAGGGTGAAAAACTGTTGTGAAAAAAGACCTATTCTCAGACCTACCAAATATACACAAAAATCATCATAGAAATAAGTGACACGAGATTTCTATATGATGATTATGCTATACCTTAAAGTCAAAGTAGGGAATAAAAAAAACTGAACAGTTCCAATTTCTTTAGGAACATTTTCCCAAAGAAAATGGACCTGGTAACTATTTTATTAAGAGGAAATTTCTGTTTTGTTTGAATGGACTAATATTGTATAACTGTATAACAATATAAGATACAACTTTTACTGACTGAGCAAATTTTTAAGAAAATAATAAACTAACCATTTCTGCTTCCTCGTCTGCTTTTAGTTTTGCACGGATATTCTCCTCTTTTTCTTTCTTGACATTGTCCCATTTTTGGTTAAGCCACTCCTGTCCTGCTGAGACTAATGTGAATACCATGACCATTCCAACATTTTCTTTGCCCTGGAAAGTAAAATGTTTCTTTTAGAAGTTGCTGTTGCACCTAACTGTAGCCTGAAGCTAGTTAGATAAAAAAATATCTTAAATTTCTATTATTTCTCAGAGAAAATGTAGTGTCAATTTGTAAAAGTTTCCATTATTTCCAAAATGTCCTGACTTTATTGCTGTATATCGTAACTTATATTAACTTATTTAATAGCTTGTATTGGATTAAGCTTAGATACTTGTCTTATATCTGCAAATCTTTTTTTTTACTTATTATATATATATTTAGTTTGCATTTAACAACTGTCTCATTTGATATTAAGTGATGACGTTGTCTAACCTATATCTAAATCTTATATAGTTTACCACCCTCAAATTTGAAAAACTGTCACACATAGAATATAAATGCAGTTATGTTTGAGACTCACACATTCTAGATGTACAAAGATTCCACTATAAACCACATCATCACTGTACATCAAGTGTGATAGTGGTCAAACATGATTTAACCTATCAATGATTACTTAATATTTTTATTGGTCATCATTATCATCATCTTAGCCATTGGAGATACACTAATTATTTATTTTTAATATAAAACCTTTAATTAAAATTAATTTATTAATTATTTTTTTAACATGGATGTATGCCTCCCCCCATTGATCTTCACAAGGACCAGTTAGGAGCAGCCCTATTACTATGATCTGAGGGTTCCAGGTCTGAGGTCATCTGTCCACCTTGTCAATGGCCTTCCTGTGCTTTAATTGCCAGCCTATAGTCTCCATTCGAGAACCATTATACCCCAACAGCAATGTGGCAGCAGTACTTCAAACTGTGTGCCCTGCCCACTGCCACTTATACTGTGTTCTTTGACAGCTCTTCACATTTCTGGTTTGATCCTGTAGAGAAGCCCTGAGGATAACCCTCTCCGTAACTTGTTGTACGACTTTGAGCCTGCTCACAAGGACAATAGAGGCCACATTTAAGTTCTGTAATTTATCACTGGTAACACACACTGCTTGAAGAACAATGTTTTCAAGCATTATGGTATTTTGGACAAGAATGTCAGTGTTTCCCAAATGTGGTCCAGCCGAGCTTATTGGATTTTTATTGGTATTCTGTACAAATTACAATTTATTTTGAATTTTATTATAAAATCCATTACTCTACTGTTAATATAAATGTTACTTAGTTTAATCAACATATTATCATATCAACAGTGTTGGTCAATACAACATAACAGTTCAATGACAATAGAGAAGTAAATAAGGACCAGTTTTGGTTGAGGTATCCAATCAAGAAATTAAATATATTCTTACCTGTTCTACCAGGTGTTGAAGTAATTCCTTCTTATCAACAATGTCATCAAAATTCTCTTCATTATCAATTTCTATTTCTGGCAGTTCATCAGGATACTTTGGTGTGTATGTGAATATGAGCTGGCATGCCAGACCTTCCCCATCATCAAACTCTTCTGACTTTATAGGTATACTAAATTTTTGGAAGGGTTTTGTTTCTAATACTGGAAGAATATTAAGGATCTTGGTTAGTATAACATTTTCAGATATTTCGTACATGAAAGGAGCTAAAATGACCTAAAGGTTTCTAAAGATAAAATAATATTACTAATAAATTACAGAAAATGTTTCAAGTCGTCTAAAAACTACTTCATCTATCTGCACGGTGCTCGCTCCCCTAGCGTTTTAGGTTTTAGGTGATAGCAGTAAATTTATATTATATACTATTATCTCTCTACTAATAAGACTACGTAGTGGATTTGTTTAGCCTAGTTTGCTTGAAGGATAATATTGCGGTTGATACAAATAATTATTCATACCGCTAAAATTCGCTTTTACCTTTCCGAAAAAACATGCCGCAATGTATGTGGAACAACTTACTTTGCATATCGCCATAGTAGATAGAATCTAAAGCTTCAACTTCGCTACTTTGCTCGTAATTATAATCCATTTTTATATAATACAATACATTTGCGGCTTAAAAACGAACATGCAATGCAATTTTTGTCTGATCTGAATGATATTATTATAATTAGTGTTGCCAGTGGCAGATTTTTTTTTTTACATTTTATAAGATTGCGTTTGACAACTGTCTCAAGTGATGTTAAGTGATGACGTTTTCTAGGATTTAGCACGCAAACCTAGAAGGTTTCGTGTCACTCGCGACTTGAAGACTCCAGAATTGTACATATCGGGAAACACAGACTTGGGATAGATAGTGAAAAGTGACATGAGACCGCTCAAAAAGTAAAATTTTCACGAGAAAAGTAACCATCTTCATTTATGCAAAAAAGCACTGATACTAAAATTCATAACTTCATATATGAAGGTTACTCAATTCGACCGTATACAGATATACCCTATAGATATTTTTTTATGTGCGTCCGTGAATAACTTCGTCGTTTATGAACCGATTTTGATGATTCTTTTTTGTTTAATAGAGTATACTTCTGTGGTGCCCCTCCCATTTAAGTTTCAAAATCGTACAAGCGGTTTTTGAGTTACACTCCAATGACTGAAAAGTGCTACGCATACATTGACGATATTACAGTTGCAGTTGAAGACTGGCGAACATACACAATGACAATAAATCCCGTAAGTAGCAAAGGTCACTGAAAAGGGTAAATACAATTTTTAGAAAAATGGAAGCGACTCCAACACTCAAAGTGTGAAATAACTTGTCGAAGTCGGTACCATGAGCATAGTATTGTGATGATAGTTACTTGGTATCGACTTCAACACGTTATTTCACACTTTCGAGTGTTAAAGTCAGTTCCATTTTTTGGTAAAAAATGTTTGTAGTTGCCACAACTGTGACCTTATATGTAACAAAAAGTAACATTCTGAGTCCTGTAACATGGAGGTAACATGAAAGGGTGAAAAGTAACGTAAGATGTTATAAAAGTAACATTCTGGCAACGCTGATTATAATGCTCTGTATAGTAGTAGTACATATATTCTATCTGATTTATGATGCTCTTTGATGCAATTTCAATTTATAAAAATATATTTACTCCATAGGTTATACGTATTATATCCATAGATATATCTCATAAATCCAACACTATAATTCAGAGACTGACACTAGATGTGGAACTCTTATTTTAAGAGTTTAGTATACAAAAAACAGTTTCCTGTGCGGGTGGTGTTGTAATATTAGTTCTTTTCTCTGCTACGAGATGGGGTTCTAATTGTATTTACTAGTAAGCTAATTTTGTAAACAAAATCTCGAACTTGAAGAGTCAAAGAAGAAGGAGAACTGAGAGTGAAGACTTTAATTTATTGTTTGACACGTCTTGATATTGTATTAAAAAGTTGGACACGAATATAGTAACCAAATCAGTCTAGTATATAAAACAAAAATATATAATAGTAATTTCAATATTTTTTAAATTGCAAAAAAAACTGAATTCGTTTGAAACGTGCCCTTAGAATTGTAATATCTTGCGGTGTGTTCGAGATGGACAAGTAATGTTTTTAGCAGTGTACAACAAGCGTTCGATTTGGGAATGTGACATTTGTGGCAAAAACGATATTTCCCAAATCGAACGACGTATACACGTCATTTACACGAGAGCTGTCAAGTACGACAATTTATTGAATATTCATGACTTAAAAACGTTTCAATTCCTATAATATTAGCTTGAATCATAACGTGTGTTTTTTTACGTTAGGTTCATATCAGCTGTAACAGCCAATCTCTGAGCTGTCAAAAAACGCTTACAAAAGACCCAGCCTCGGAGTTGAGTCAAAAGTGGCAGATCACGTTGGTGTTTTTAACACTTTTTATGCATCTCGAACGGTGAACGAAAACAGTTTAAAATGCCATCTGTGCCATAATCAACTCGGATAGTAAGCGTTTGGGTGTTTTTAACTGTTCCATAACCCATCTCGAACGCACTATTGTACGGAGTGATTTCACATTTGTAGTGTGTGATTTATTTTTGGAGTATTTGAATACAGTGCTTACAGTGAATATGCCCGGTTTGAAATTGTATCACCGACTGTGAACTATACAATATTTATTATACTCTTTGTGTACTAAAAAAGATTTTCGGTTTAGAACATCTGGTAATCTTTTATTTTACTAATATCACTGATTGATTGTCTGTTATAATGGAAGGAATGAAATACGTAATAAAAAAAAATGGTTTATCACAACCATTTAGTTTTATTACGTATTTGGTAATTTTCTATAACCAGCTGGTCGTTTATAAACATATATATTGCGGTCTGCGTGAGGTGCTTTTTAAGTATAGGCGGACACCGACAGAACGTTTGAGACACGTTACCAAAAATAAACTGAAAATTGTACGCTGTTGTGTGCTCATGTTAAAAAACCAGCGGATTGTAATTTCTTGCTAAATTCACTAAATGCTAAATCATTCAATCATCTACCATGCTAAAATCACACCACAAACATGTATGAAGATTGTCATATTTTGAACCGACTTGTAGCGTGAATAATTTAAATAAAGCGAATAATCTGGATTTTAAACCACAGTGCTAAACAAATAATATGATGAGAAAAGATTTGATTGTTTGTTTTTTGCCCGTTGCAAAGCCAGGGCGGACTGCTAGTCTAAGATAAATACAGATCTTTGGTGCCCCACCGAGGAGCTCTAGTGCATAGATGAACACTTATACCGTATTTTTCAAATGTTTGTTTCAATACTTACATTAAATGTAAAGTTACAGTTACTTACAGCAAATTTTGCTGTAACTTTCAAAACTTTTTCCTTGAGTGGCCAAAAAACATTAACAAAAGAGTCTGCCTTGGAGGTGGGTCAAAAGTGGCAGATCACGGTAGCGTTTTTTGTCAGTTTTCATGCACCTCTAACGATGAAGGAAAACAGTTCACAACGCCATCTATGCCAAGACGAAAGCCAAGCATGATCGTTATGGACGTTTTTAACAGTGCCATAGTTCATCTCGAACGCACTGAATGTCATTCCTTCTCCTTCTATGTTATTATTTTATATCTATAATTTATCTATGCTTGCTGTGTAGATGTTTCGCTTTGGTTGGGTGCGTTTACTTTTTTGTCGTGCATTTACGTTTTAGAATTTCGGTTGTTTTTTCAAGAAAATCTTATTGTGCTAAGTCCTTGTGTAAATTTAATATAGTGCTTTAGTGAATTCCTTCAGTGGGGTTTACCAATGCAGCTGTACGCTGAATATGGCTGACGAAAGACTAGTGGTCCTGAATCGTTGTGATAATTTGGGATTCGGATTCTCACTGCTTGGCGAAGCCGGTTTGCCACATATAATTTACGAAATTGAAGAGAATTCTCCAGCAGCTCGTAGTGGCGAGGTAAGTTTCAAGTATCACATTTTAAACATCCTATTTAACACCCTATCCACTTAGGTACCCACTCTTGATTATTTTGAGTAGCTTTTGTCTGCCAATCGTGAGCTTGACGGTGCAGACAAACATTGCTTACCTCTAGCAACAAAACTCACGAATGTTGAGACAGAACTACTTATTCACATTATTAATAAAGTCCTTAATGTAACCCAAACTATGTCTAATCTTATTAGTAGGCGTAAATCAAATTTGTTTTGGTAACATGCACTGAGGGCTAAATAATAAATATTCAAGGTATCTACACATACAGTACCAAGCATTTCATATGGGCATTGGTACAGTTACATTGGCTTAGTCTCTTTTTATTAGGAGTATAAAAAAGCTATGGTTACTAATACATTTTCAATCTTAACACCTAGGCACCTACTTACCCAGTCATTTGTGTCAAGGTGATTTAGTTTTGGTTCAGCTAAGTTGTACAGGTTATTTGGTTATATATACAGCAATGATGAGCTGATATTAAAATATGTATAGTTTATTATTTACATTCTCTATACATCATATAAGTCTGGTCCATGCCTCTGTTATTCGGTGCTTTCAAGATAGGCTATGGAACAATAAAAAGCTCATCCTTAGGATTCCTTTTGGCATAGGTGGCATTATGAACTGTTTTCTTTCACCATTCATTATGCATGAAAACTGTTAAAAAATGCCACAGTGAACTGCTACTTATATCCACCTTCATGGCACCTCCGGTCTATTGTCATCGTATTGTGCGATACACAGGGATAGTTACAGCAAATGTAAGTACTTATATATAAACATTGAAAAACAATATTCTCTTTCTACTTTCATAATGAAAATCTAATTCTTGTTAAGTTGTAAGTTAATATAACAGGTATTAACAAATGTGAGGTGTTTGATTTAATATATCTAATATAAAGAACAAGTTAAAGAACACAATATTGATTAAAACACCTAAAAAACAGTAAATACATACTACAAAATGTCTCTTGATAATTTTCATTTCTCTCACAGATTATTTTAGTTTTGCAATTTACATGTTTATCAATCAAAATTTAAGTAATAAACTACCTAAATATAATTTGATTTCATGACCTAAAAGTTGATTGGATACTTGACTTGTTGTTAGAGAGTTGCATTCTACAAGTACTTGTTTTACTTATCTATAAGTTTTTGATGACTCATTGATCATTATTTTGTAACAAACTGTGAGGGTCATTATTATAATTCCAGTAGAACTAGATGTTAAGGTGACACTGTCCTTGTTCTGACAGAGTTGAGGATCATAAGCAATCAATTTCTGCTAAGATATGTTCATTAATGAGACAACCTTTTTGGTGGTTGCTTGTTGTTAGTTGTTTACCATAAGAGCAAACTTTTAAATGTCACACAACTCAATATTACATATTTATTGTACAATAGCTGCACTCCAAAGATTCAGCCGCATAGACCACAGTTTACCCACTACCTCAATTATCTCACGGGAACTCTTTCCTGGATAAAATGTAGCCTATGTATTATTCCAGGGTAATCTTCTATCTTCATTCCAAGTTTCATACAAATCCATTCAGTGGTTTCAGCATGAAGTAGTTACAAACAGCAGATAAATAGCCTTTATAATATTAAAAGTTGTCAAATGTCTAACAAATTATGTTTTAAGGTGGTTACTAGGTTTATTGCCTCAAAGGAGCCATAAGCATTGCTGTTTGAAAGGTGCTGGTGAAGGTTCATAGCATTGAAGAACTTATATTATGCATGGTTGAATAGCACTGTACAGTTCCAGATATAGAATTATTACGTTTAAACTTTTGGGTTCAGCTTTCACTTTATTGGTGGGCATGGGCATGGAATGGTAGTGTTTGTTTTCAGTTATTACCCCCTTACAATCATAATAACAAATCGCCCAATTAAAATGTTTTTTAGTCTGTGCAGCTTGTTTGATGGCTCACATATCCCACTAACAAAAAATATATAGTTATACCTGTCTCAAGTTTCTGTTTACAAATGACAGGTGTGCGAGCTCCATCAGCCATGGTGGGGTTCACAAGCTCCATTTGAGCACTTTTTGCTCCTTGCATCTTGACCGTTAACATCAACCTGCTAGACCAAAATATTCTCAACAAGACCATAATCTCTCTACCTCTAGATTCAATCAAATGTTGGTTGGCTGTCAAAAGTGACATATGCACTTAACGTTTCGTAAGTATCACGTAACTATCACATGATTCATTATGGATGTAAATGCCGCAGAAGCTGCAAGTGCAGCCTAGGTTTTGTAGATATGACCTGGCAAATGTTGGAATTACTAGCTCACTTTGTCAAATGGATGATAAATTAGGTCATATGGTAGACAACTATCCTTACCATTTTAGGTAGGAACAATAAACAATAGAAGTATCTCTTATTGCCTATAAAACCTTGGTACTGTCCATGTGATTCATTTCAACAATGTACCATTCTGACAGTTTAATATATGCCTCATTACTGCCCATGTAAACAGAGTGCTATAATTCTAATCAAGATTACTGTCACTCTTGAGATATTGATCTGTCAATGATATTAATGTGTTGCACTCTTACTGGCCTCTGTCATTGTTACTGCAATGGACATGTGAGAAATTAAATACCTATAATGTGAAATTTATGGCTTAAAGATTTAAAAGATAATAGATGCAGTTTTAATTATGTACAAGTGTGTATTATAATTTTGATTAATCTTCGAATAGTGAGATGAATTATTAAGCATTCAATGGATTTTAGGCAGCATAACAGAGTATCATAACCAGCCAATACATTTCCATTGCTAGGTGAGCTACATGAGCCTTCATCACAGATAGGATCATTGGCCATAATTCACAATGCTGGCCAGTGCGGCTTGGCGGATAGGCTAGTGGCTAACCCAATGTTAGAGCTTTCAGGCTGCCTAGGGGCTCTGACATGGCCTAATAACTGTAATCCTAAGATAACAACCGGGAACGATGGCCTGATATGCTCTTCCAAGCATGGAACACTGTGTTGAAAATGCTACTAGTGTTCACTAGTCCAAGGGCTGACCAAGCGGTATGTATCTTTACCCAGTTGATCTCACGGGTAAACTAGATTGATTAATTTGTTTGTGTTAAATAAGTCGAGCCGTTATAATAAAAAAAACAACCGGTTGCACTATGGGAGTGCTGGCAGAAGTGAAAACTTGAACATGATTGATGGTGATGATGATGAAAAGTAGCCTATGTGTTATTCCGGGACCTGAAATCTCATATGCACATACCAAAATTCATCCAAATCCGTACAGCCATTCTGGCGTAATTGAGTAACAAACAGCTATCTATCCAAACTTTCAGATTTATAATATTAGTGCGGCACATACAGTCAAATAAAGAAAAATAATCAAATAAAACTACCAACAAACGAAAAAGTTCCTTATTCGTAACACAATTAAATTTCAATGACGGTCTACTCTCCCTCCGTCTAAAGAATTCGATGACTTCACGATCTGACGATCTTACGATCTGACGCGAATTTATCATTTTTTCCCATACAGAAGTGCACAACACCGCTGAAGAAGTTTTCACTTCTAAAATATTAAAATAGTTTATGGATTTTCGCATAATCATCATTTATAGCAGTGCATCAATAATTTATAGATTTAGTTTACATACATAAATACATACATACATACATACATACATACATAAATGTTTTACGTTTGGATCCGCATGCAATTGATACTTTGTTAAAAATCTAAATGTGTCGACGAAATTTTGTTTTGCAATTCGCTAAATTAATTGTCACATCCCGATCATTCCATTGAGCGAATGATACCTTCAATTGAAACCGTGACGTAAGCTATCACAGCTTACGACAACTTTACACTTACAAATTCTGACTACTATTACTTATTCTGTGCATGCAAGACTATCACATTCTCATTCTTTTTTCCAGGTAAAATTATTTTTTTAATCAATAAAATATAATAACGTATTAACACACACGACCCAAGGAAGTGGAGGGAAATTGGATTAGTTAATTGCTTATATCTTTTTCCATGCCCACCAAGCATCAAAATGTCGATAATTGTATTACAAATTTTATGATATGGGGTTTTACACCAAAACATGCTCAGGCCAGGGTAGAGGTTTTCACTATTTGCATTCGCAATAGTTGCGCGTGACGCGGGTGAAACCGCGAGGCGCAGCTAGTTAATATATATAATTTAAGAAGACTCGCGGTCGCTAATGTTCGCGCGGTGACGCATCTGGCCATAGTTCCTCCACACTTGGTCTTAGTTGCTGGCCAGGTCAAGCAGGAGCCTGCCCCATATTATATTGTAGAACCGAGCTAACTAATTTTATACAAGGACATTGTTCGGTATTTTTGCCTTTTCATCTTTGTTCAATACTGAGCGGAAACTTTTTGACTTTGCTTTAAATGAGTCTACTTATTTCGTTGAAACTACGGTTTAACTTGGGTGCCGGTGCCGATTGGTTTTTTGACTTTCCGAGTCACTTTTTCATTGAGAGCACGCGCTCATGTATTAGTTGTAGTCATTTCTTTTGGTTGAGACGTGAGGACTCAGGAAGCTAATACAGTGTGTTTTAGATTTATTTAGGACAGTACAAGAAAGCCAAATCAATTAAAGATAAGAAGTAATTATATATATTACTAGCTGCGCCCCGCAGTTTTACCCGCGTGGTGATGAAAAACAGTGATGCTTAAAATAAGCCTATGTGTTAATCCAGGGAATAAGCTATCTCCATACCAAATTTCATCGAAATCGGTGTAGCCGTTTGAGTGTGAAGAAGTAACAAACATACACACATAATCACAAACTTTCGCATTTTTCGCAATATTAGTAGGATATCCACCAAATGAAATAGTGACCAAATGCTAAATCTGTACCGAGAATTAAAAAAAAGATTTGCGTTTTTAAACGAAGCTCAAAGAAAATTTGAGAGCGTTGTTGTTTCATCGCATTTACCTACGTCCAAAACTCGCTAAAGTTCTATATTTGAATAACTTACAGATCCCTTCACGTGCCTTAACTTTATTTATCATAACAGCGACTGGGAGCTGAGTCATTTGTGTTCACTGGTGCAAAACGTTACATGTGTAGTACTTCGCAATCTTTCCATGGAATGGTTACTAACGCTGACCGTTGGTGATTAGCTCAGAAGCTACGAATATTAAATCATTAGCATAATCAAAAATAAAACATATATACCTACATCTAATATAAAAAAGAATTAACTAGTCTATTAAACTGCCACCAGGCAAAGAACCTTTACTCCTTTTCTTACCTTTTTTCAAAGTAGTTTTCTTACTTTTCTGTCTATCCGTCTCAACTGTCTGTGAGTTAAGGCCCTGTTTCCTCCAAAGAGGAGAGGACAGGAGACGAATGGAGATATGCTGCGAAGCTGGCAGGTTATTTCCATAATAACGGAGAGGAGATGTGAGCTGTGAAGAGCTCGAAATCTGTCAAGGAAGACGTCATGACAGTTACAAAAAATCTTTATTAATCTTCACATCTCCGCTCTGCCGCGCCTCTTCCTCGCTCGCGACACAATATTTTATTGAAAAATGAGACTTCGCCTCTTCTCTCCGTTTGATCCTTTTCCACCGTAGCTAAGAGGAGAGGAGATGTGGAAATAACGTAATCTGATTGGTTATTCAACACCATCTCCCGTCCCTCTCTTCTCCGCTTTGATGAAAACCGGGCCTAAGACTAGAGTGACGTAGATGCGGTGTGGTAGATGTACATTTGTATTGACAAAGATAGAAAAAGACACTTTAAGTTCGGTCACATGGAGAACATTGTCGAGCTGGTCCTTATGCCACGCTAGGTTCGCCACAACATTCAGTGTTCACACTTTTCATAAATATCATTGGTCTCGCAGCCCATCCATACCCCCTTTGGCCATTCTTTATGTATATGCGATGTTTCCTCTCTAGCTACTTGATTTTTTTCTTAATTTTTTACTAATGCGGACTAAGGTATTCCCGCTATCTCGGCTCCACGAGACTGTAATTTTTCCCGGGATAAAAAGTAGCCTATATGCATTTTCAAACTATAACCTCTGTATGCAAAATTTACTGATCCGTTCAGCTTACAGAGAAACTGCGGTTGAGCTTGTCTGGTGCGATTGAGTAACTGACATCCATACATCCATCCTCACAAAATTTCACGTCTAATGAAAAACGAGTTATGTATGATTAAAAAATTTAGAAAAGCTATACCACCATTATGATGAATAATGGTGGTATAGCATTTCTAAATTTTAACTTGTTTTTTTTTTTCACCCCACTAAAAAGGGTGAAAAAAAATCAAGTTATTTCACACTTTTGTGTGTTGAAGTCGGTTACATTTATTGGTAAGTCGGTTAAAAATGTAACAAAATATTGAAACAGTCCCACATCACAGTAATAAATCACAAAGTATCAAGAAGTATAGCCGAACTGGACTATAGATGAACTGGAACATCGAGTGTAACGATAGCGTTTTAATCTGTTAGCAAAGAAACTAGCGACACCCCCGAGGGATATCTTTCGTGAAATATCTTATCCGTGAGGACCTATAATTGGCCTTTTGTTAAATATTAAGTCGTTATATTGTATAGAAGGCCGTTGGTCTTCCATGTAAAAATAAATAGAGTCTATGTAAAACTTAAACGTAACAAGTAAATTATTGAAGGAACAAATACTAGACTGCGTGAAAACTATTTTTACAATTTTGGTACACCCATTATTATTCCTCGCACAAATGTACTGAACAGCTACGGTTATTTGCGTGTCGAAAGAGTTTCGCAACATACCCTAAGTGCGATGTCTTCGTCACTGCTGTACTTTTTTGTTCGTTACCCCAACCAGCCCTCGGTATTTCGTCTGATACTATCCAACCTGACCACGAAAGTTAATAATCTTTTTGCGGTACATATTCATAAACAACAAATGTATATTACTGTATTTATGAATAAAAAAATGTATCTACCCTCCATTTCGACGTGCTGTGAAGATGCTTTCTGGTACGACCACTCGTGGTTTATAGTTTTGAGATAATTTATATTTTCTAAAAAGATACAAAAAAGAATGACTGTACTCAAAATGTACCATGTTTTAAAGGTGATTTGACCAGTCCATCAACCGCATGTATGTTTACCAACTACCCGCAATTTTAGTTAAATACTTAATATTAGTGTTGTCATACTAATTTGGACTTTATCGTGACCGTATAAGAACATAACTTACTTATATTGTTTTATAGATTATTAGTTCAATCGAACAAGAGAATCACTACTATTATGTATATACATATATAATTTTTTATTTTCTGTGTCCAACAATAATGGTTGTGCGTCCAAAATTTAGCACATAAATATGAAACGACCCATTACATCAATTCCCTATTGACGTCATCTAACCATTATGTAATTTTATGGACGCGTCAAGCACGTGCATATATATTGTCACATGGGATCGGTGATGTATGTCTGGTCTCAATTACCTACGTTCTCGATTTTCCAATGTTCGGGTTCGATTCCCGGACAGGTCAAACATTGGTGCGTATGAACATGTCTGTTTGACCTGTCTGGGTGTGTATATGTATATAAGTATGTATATCAGTCATCAGGTCACCATAGTACTGCACCATAGTAGGCTCTGCCTAGTTTGGGACCTGAAGACCTTGCGTGAATGTTAATAAATAAATAAATGTATCTATCTATCTGCTATAGGATAATTTTATTATGGCGCCTGATCATGTGCATCGAGTAATTCTCCATTGGCGTATGTATCGATGGCCATTAATCTTGGCAGTTGACTGAATAGAGTTTTCACTTTCACACTACGAATAAATAATAAGTGCTATTCGTAGGTTTCACACAAATTATAGAAACCGTAGGTGAAGAATGTTTAGAAATTATAATTAGAAAATACTGCTGCCTTTTATGTGGTTGTTCGGGAACAGTACCTGATTTGAAGCTTTTATAAATCTACAATCTTGTTGTCTACAATCTGGGTATCTCCAAATGACGAGTGAATAAGTCTCAAGATAATCTTATTCGAGTTGGAGGTGACGAATCCTGCTATGTCGTCCCTCTTGGAATTTTCCCCTGCCAGGTTCTACCCAAGCCACCGTGACTCCTAATGTAAATAAACGTAATGTTACGGGGCTTGGCTTTGGGGCGTGCCTGGCACGAATGCTCCAGGGGCACTTGTGATTTCTGAGACAAAAATGAAGAAGTCCCACGCAATCCGGCCTTATACTATTTTCTGCAATCGCACAGTGCAACGACACATCTCATACGGCCTCGGTCTCCTATATGCGTTCCCTGTATAAAGGACTATCTGTAGCTCCCGTCTCATTAATTATTGTTTGTGCTATAACAATAAGTATCTTCTAGGCAGACGTGATCCATCGTAGACCGCATCATCACTTAACATACGAGCACACGTGAGTTAGTAGTTAAACGCCCGCCTATTTACAATAAATAAATTTGGTCTTGTTGTTATATAATACACAACAAGTGTATTATATGTGTGTGTTTATGGCCGTGGTGGTACCGGCCTAGAATAGTACTCCCCCATCTCTTCCCGTGGATGCCGTGAGAGTCGGCTAAGGGATAACGTACCAGGAGGTGGGCAGCAGCGCCTTCTGAGGATCAGAAATCATACTGCGCTCTCCAACCCGCCTGCCAAGCGTGGCGAGTATTGGCAAATCCCCCCTATATGGGGGAGGCATACGTCCACCAGTGGACGCACATGGCTGAGAAAAAAAAAAAGTGGGATCCCACGGCCTGCCTTTTAATAAAAAAATATCTGGTTTTGTTTGAGAGTTATACATTACAAGTGTATGGTCCCACGACTGAAAATAGGATCATAAACAATAACAAGAAGTAACCTTCATTGTCACAATTTATTTTATTGCTCATACAAGCCTATTAAAGTTTGGCATTGGCATTGAATATCCTAATCGCAGATCACCATCCAATAGCGATAACAATATGATAATGGTAACTTGACACCAATTGGGTGCGCGCCTCTCATCGCTATCTGTTCGTTGGACTGGCAGAGTGAAAACAATCAATTTTGTTATAGTTGTCGACACGTAAAAAGGACGCAGAGGGGAGGATATGTGTATTTGCGCACGGGTACAGTCGGGTCGTAAGTTGTTTTATTTGTGAAGCGATGTTAGCTCAGCGGCGGGAGCGTCGCCGTCAAACTGACAGACGCTGGTTTCATCCCCACCAACAACGGCTTGATCTTCCGGTGAGGGTAACACAGCAAAGCAGCAAATCCCAGCAAGCTTCCACGCAAGGTGGTAGAGTTCTTTCGAATTTAGTTGTACCACCATCAAGTTTGAAAAACTGACACCAAACACATAATGTGATCAGCAGCAGTCCTTGAGAACCTGTACGCATTCTAGATGTAGCGTGGTAACATCTTCGACGATATCGTCGATGACTATCAAGTGAAATAGTGCTCAAACGCTATATCTATGCGCTAACAAAAATAATGAAGCATTACGTTATCTGTGAGTCTATCATTAAACTATCGATTTTCCGATTACAAATACCACTTTTTTAACTGTATTAACTTTTAAAGCTGCCCGCTGCTAGCGCATCTCTATGGTTACTCAAGAAAATGCTAAGTAAGCAACGTATAAAAGTGTAATATATACATAATAGGTACTTTATTAGCCACGGGAATAAACGTCATGTTTCATAGTCGTAGTCCCAACCTACCCATTATTAAGTTTATGTTACGACGTGCGCTTCGATAGGTCATAGTAAAATCTTTCTTTTCAAATTATTTCAGGCAATATGTATGTACTGTAGAGTTTTATGGTTAATTGCATTAGTTACATGTTAGGCAGAGAACTTACGTTCAATTTTTTTATTGGATTTTTAATTGGGGATTGGATCCCACGCCTACAGAATACCGTCCTGTTTCCACGAATAGTCAATTTTTTTCCTTAAAAAATGTGATCGTAATACTACTGTAGTTTCGCATGCCTCATACTACTAATGCTAGTATACCATTGGTTCGAGAGGATTTTTGGCACTGCGGAAAAACCAACAAACCCACGAGGCCTAACCTAACATTGCAGAACTTCTTGTAAAGATTTGGTGCAGCGTAGCACAATATAGCTAATTTGCTCGTAAGCCTATGGTCACAATTTAAATGAAACCTACCTTAAAAAATATAATGGCAGTTTATGAATGTATAAGATAGGGGAATCACTCATGTAATAAGTGGGAGGGTTCCGACTATAGTTTCAACCACATTCGGTGGTCTTTCAAGGAGAATACGGGGCGCTCGCGGACGCAGTCGCGGTTCGCCTAGTGCTAGTACTAGAAAAGACCACCGAATGTGTTTGAAACTATAGTTGGAATCCTCTGACTTATTACGTGAGTAATTCTCGTGTTTTATACATTCATAATGTGTCAAAACCACGTCAGTTTTAATAATAAAATAATTGGCAGTATTCTGAGGATTACAACATGAACGACGGACGATAGATAACGAATCATATACAGAGAAAGTAACAAAGTCCCTGTTTTTTTATTTCAATGCATCATGCAACTAGCTGTATCCCTGAATCGTATGAAACATTGGAAATCTTTTCCGCTGACAACAGAGGAAACTCAATTTACGATGCGATTTCCCCCGACATTACAGCGGATTTGTTTATTTAGCTTGTTGATTTCGCGAGTGCTAGTTGTTTGCTTGAAGCATACAGGACATATTATGCTTTTGAAAAATGTTTACCGCTTATCCTTAACCCTCCGTTGCCTGGAAATCTTAGGTCTGAATGATGAAACCCGTGCGAATCGATTTTTTACGCGGCTTTTTGTCGTCTCACCGTCATACATGCAGCTTTCGCCTCGACACTTCATTCAAAACAACACTATTCATCATTCGTTACAATTTCCTGCATTCAATATTGAATATGGAAATTGTGTCTTTTTACATAATACCCAATATTTTCGTACTATCTTAATTTTGAATTGAACAGTTTTCTGAACACATCCAGGTACGCGGCTTTCATTGCTATCCCTTAGTTGAACTAACAACGTATAAACAATCAATTTTGTTAAAGTTGTAATCACTGAAAAAGGTACCTACGCAGAGCGATAGTTGAGGAGGGTATTTGCGCACGGATTCAAGCGGGTGAAGCGATGATAGCTCAGTGATGGGAGTGTCGGCTGTCAAACTAACGAACGCTAGTTCGAGCACCACCAACGGCTTGAGCTTCCGATGAAGGTAACACCGTTATCACGTTCCCAGCATGGCGGTAGAGTACCTTAACAGTTCCCGCCTGGCTAGCTACCACCCTGAAACATACATAGTGTGTTCAGGCAGCAGTCCTTAAGAGCTAGTAAGCAAAAAAAAATATTAATTTTATATTTTCTAACATTTCAAATGTACGGACACCACGGACCTATTGTCTCGAACAGATGGCTAATAGCGATAAGACCGGCTCTTGTTACACATATTATATAGCTATTTAGTTTTTAAACTATTTTTGTTATTTCATATGTTAAAATGTGTTCAATAAACTGTATCTACGTATAAACGCTCTCCCTTTCAAATTTCCAGTAATAAAAGCAAATAAAATACGAGTATTTACATGGTAAATATGAGTGTAGTGATGGTTTTTACAAGATGTTACTCGATCGACCTGCTTGTTACACTCATGCAAGGCGTTTATCAATAGTTATGTATAATTGATAGCTACATGGCACGCACGCCATTTGCATATCATAGAAAATATACATACAATCTTCATTCACGATATCATTCAACTCATCAATGCACGCTAAAACTATATATATGTAGAAACAAGTGATTAGCTACCATTTAAATAATATTCTTTCCTTATCCAGCCATCGATTGCTTCGATGTTCCCAAACGCCCATGAAAATGACCCGGATGCAATGTCCTTATGACCTTCAGGGAAACGTATATAAATACATCAAAGTAAAACATGTTTGTAATACCAATTAGGTGAGCTGTACTTGATAGATTAAACGAAACGAACTCCGTAGTGACTTCCGAGAACAAGCTATATCGTTCGACTGTTCCATAGTCGATCTATGAAACAGTTACAAACGCCAAAAACTAGCTTGGCGTTGCACTGTTTTCGTTCACCGTTTGAGATGCAAGTAAACTGTTTCAAAAACGCCACTTTAGACCCACCTACGAGGCAGTGTCTTTTGTGATCGTTTTTGACAACTATGAGATTGACAGCTAGAAGCAGACGTGAGTACAACAAACACTAAAAGATAAAATTTTCCTTTTACTTTCATTACGAAAATCTAATTCTTGTTAAATTTTAAATTAATAGTACGGTACCTATTGAAACATTTATTAAGTCATTAATATTCAAATGATACTTAGTATTTGACAGCTCGTTTAAATGATTTTTTTGTGTCTTTCGAAATGGAACGCTCGAAACGTCGAATTTAATTCAAAGACTTAGTAAGAAGTATTTAGAATAGTCGGTCATTACTCAAGATGCTCCTTAACGTTCTAGAATGTTCTTTAACATTCTGAAATTATCTAGAATAATCAAATTTAATTCAAGAACTCTAAAATGATTCAGGAAGATTCAAAAGGATAGACTTGCAGATTTAAAATTTTTTACCATCCTTCTACCCCTTCCGTCCAAACTCCTTAACTCATAGCAGGGGTATCTACCACCAGAATAAAGAGTAGTTTCGAGTTGGTGGTGATAGAGAAAACCCTGTACGTACACACACTTGCTTTTTATATGTATTGCTATATTCAAGGTAGAACACCTTCAACCTCTAGTCTCAATTCAGTCGGTGGAGGTACAGCATGCGGTGTTTGGCTATGATATATACGTGTGTGAAACTGGCAGCGAGCCGCACCCGCCTCGTACGAGGGTCACTTCTGAGCCATTGATTGTCATCAATTTTACGAGCGCACCTTGCTATTGTGGCTGGACAACGCCTTTGCCTTACAGACCGGACACCAACTCACACTAACTGGCGTACAAAATAACGTTTACACGAATATTTTCAAAGTGCCAAATCAGCTTGTTATCAGTGATCAGTGAAGTCACCTAAAATAAGACCAACAAAACGCAGTACGCAGTCTTAGATTTTCTATTCAATTGAACACAATTTATTGCATACTGACACAAATACAAACAAGCATGGAATTAAATCTAATTAATACACAGAGATTTAAAATAATTGATGGTTTGCAAATATTCGTGAAAACAAAAATAATAAGTACATCAAAGGCTACACTAAGAATGCTCTCGTGTCGTAGGTTTGCTATTTCTTCCAAGGTCTATCGATATTTATCCGTTGTACCCTCAGAACTCACATCAAAGTTTTCTTTCTATAAAAATTAACTCTAGGAATTAATAATACCAAACACCGTTTTATCGTTTACCTACGTCAAAGTTACTGTACATAATTTCAGGTCGATTCATTCAGTGGTTTCTGCTACGTCTTGAAAGATCAGTCAGTAGCCATGCAGTAAGTCACAGTTTCTTTTTTATACAGAAGAAGTTTGCTCGCTGCGTTTTCGAGATGGACAATTGGCGTTTTTGGCAGTTTGCAACAAGCTAAACGGGACATTTGGTGCCATTATCTTGTATACGATGACCATGTTCCCGCCATATGACATTTCCAACCCCGACTCCTGGTGTGACGTCACACACTAAGCAATTTATGATCTCGAAATTATTAGATAAATATTTTGATATTTTCGGGTCTACTTTTGATAGTAGTAGCCGAGAAGTAATTATGTTCAATTTAATATTCTCCTTGTTTTCTGAAGATTTGAATTTTTCGCCTTTGATTTCATATCGGCGCTTACCGACGGGCGCTAAATGCGGAACAATTTAACGTGTGACGTCACAGAGATTACGAATCCGACCACCCTTTGTCACACTATGTCACACTTCGCTGACCCTCCCTCTAAAGGTGTGACGTAATTTATGGATGGCTAAAAGTATGTAATGATACATACTTTTTTATATAAAATGTGTGCTATGTCATCAATTGCCACATCATTTATCAAAATCAGATAAGTAGTTAAGGCTGGAACACGCATATATACACAGAAAGCTAAAACATTAATCTTCCTCTTGGCCATGCTGTAGTCAGATAAAAAGAAAGCACCAATATAGTAGGTGAAAAAAAGCCGGCGCGAGTGGGCGTACTTAGCGCACAGAGACGATGAAGACAGGCCGTCGGCCAACCGCGTACCACACGCACGGCTAGACTAGAGCAATTTACGTTTGCCAACACATGGCGCCTTATATAAGACAAACAATCAATGTTCATTCATATCGCCCTCCCGATTGTTTCTCATCACCACATTTTGCTATAGAAAGCTTCGCTCAAAGCACGCTGACTTGAATAATACTTGTCGATTTCATTATGATCTTAAAATGTGCCCTCTAATATAATTAATCTTACGAGAGTTATGTTATAAACAAGTTAATACTCAATAACAAGTTATGTTATAAATAATAAACAAGCTCGCAATGGCCGTGTGAGCCGTGTCCACAGTTCCCCTGCGCTACGCGCCCTTCAGTGAAAGTTTGATCGAATTTATCTTTAAGCTCAATCCATTAGTGGACCCTTCTGTGATAACGACATGTTGTCAGTGGAGAGGCGCGCGGGGCGGACGCTGCTCGCACGCTCCGAGCTCGCAGCTCGTGCTTTCAAGTTCCATTAGACAAAGTAACCTGAGTCGGGAGCACGCCTCTCCCTGCACTCCGATCCTTAATGTCCTTGTACCTACGTACGATAGGACGCGGACGTCGCGACGACTCCAGTAGCGCAGTGTAAGGACACTGGCGACGCAAATGCGCGAAGCAACACTGTTTCTCTCAAGGAACTTGTAACTTCCGAACCGGTCGTGATTATAATTTAGTGCGCCTCAGTGAATAACTGACATTGCCGCGAGGATGTAGTGGTGCCGACTGTGAATCGACAATTAACTTTTAAACGTTGCTTCTACTGTATTGTAACAGTGTAGTGAAACTTTAGGCGGTTGTGACTAACTCAAATTTTAAGGGTGTGCATTTAATCTCTGGTTAAACTAGAAAGTATATAGATCCGTTGAAATAATGTGTATATTCCAGCATACAGATGTGTGTGGTATTTATTGCGCGTAGCTATTACATTTAATTGTATGTAGATTGTAGTGACCTCTATTGGTACATATATTATCCGTCTATGTTTGTTTACTCAACAACAGAGATGAAAATAACATCACTTTGTTTATTATTAACAACACTCATTCGGGGAATAATTATTACTGTTGCTATTGTAAAGTCATATAACTTTTAAGGATAATGTGCAATATTGGATTAACTAAAAAATCAATTCTGTTCCCTCCGGTACTCCTAGTTTTTGTGGCTTCTCTAAAGTGGTTGTGGCTGCATCGGAAACTTGTCCTTCCCTCGTAAAACTAATTTCTTTGTTCTAAATATAGCATTGTGGGATCGTTGTAACGTCTATTTGGGGTAACTAGTGTTGGTTTTAATTATAGTGCGTTATAAATTGGAATGAACTAAACGAGAGTGCGTTCGATTGCAGGTCGAGACGGGAGACGTTTTGCTCAAGGTCAATGGGACTGATGTTAACCGGTTCACTACGCGAGAAGGTAAGGAATTTGCTATTTATCACGCGCACGCCATTTATCTACGAAACGTTCTCGACTTGCTGATAGCTCCCACTAACAATTGTGGTTGAAATGTTCCAATTCAAAATTATTTATTGCACAAACATTTAAGGCGCACGTGTGAGCTTCGATTAAAACATTATTAATGGCAAAACTCACGACTTACGCCGTGTGCCAAAATACATAGAGTCGTAACGCCAAGCAACTCGCTAGCCATCCTCATGAAATAGGTATTGTAGTCCGCTCATTATATAGGACACCGTGACGTTGATTAGAGGTATCCACGCTAAAACGATGATTTACCTCAAGTGGATTACTCAAAGCATCATTGTCTTCCGAATCGTTACATTTTGTTGTAAAACCCAACACATGCCTTAGGAAAGTATTCATTTTAACCGACTTTAAGCAAGGAGAAGGTTCTAAATTCGCCCCGTATGTTTTTTTTTATGTTTGTTAACTTTTGACTGGGTTTACGTTTCGATGATTCATTTTTTATTTGAAAGTTGATGCTTCCCGTGTGGTCCCATTTAAATTTCATCAATATCGTACAAGCGGTTTTTGAGTTACACTCTGATCACTGAAAAGCGCTACTCATACCTCGACGACATTATAGTTGCGGGTGAAGACATCGGTGAACATACACAATGACAATTGATCCCGTGAGTAGCAAAGGTCACTGAAGAGTGAAAAGTTTTTTTACCAAAAATGGAACTGACTTAAACACTCAAAAGTGTGAAATAACTTGTCGAAGTCGGTAGCATGAGCACAATATGTTGATAATAGTTACTTTTACACTATCATGGTACCGACTTCAACAAGTTATTTCACACTTTTGAGTGTTGAAGTCGGTTCCATTATTTGGTAAAAAATTTTTACTTATCTAATTATTTTTTTTCATTCATCTCAGCCATCGGTTGTCCACTGCTGGAAAAATGCCTCTTATATATACCTTACCTTAATAAAGGTAGTTAATATACATCCTATATTGCTAAGTTAAAATCATTTTGGTCATTATTTAGCTTGCTCATTTGCTGTGCATTCCATTTCGTTCGATTAAATGAAATAGAACGGCTAAGTCGGATATTCGCCGGACGTCACTGGCGATAAGGGCTCACACATACAACAATAATTTTCTGTTATTGAGTCATGTCTGCAGTTATCTTTGAACTTATTAACACTAATTCAATGATCGCGTTATTTCTGCCCCGCTTTCGGCACGCAACATAGCGATCCACATTTCACACAATTCTTCTTGTCTACCCGTGGTAATAATAATTCCTAGAGATGCACACTTTTGATTCCGATTAAATCAACGCTTTACCATAATCAGTCATCTACCAAGTAGCTTTTATCTCATTCGATTGCTAAAACTGTACCTAGTCTATATGAAATTGTATGTGAAAACTGAATTGAATTAAAACACATTTGTAATTGTTGCAGTTTTACGATGCTTGCGACTATCCTCGGACCCCGTCACTATAAGACTGAAAAAGGGTGAGTGTTTCGATTAGATAATTTATACGTTTAGCAAATGCGGTTCGGACGGCTGTAAGTAATAATTCGTGTACCCCCTTGCGGTTTGGTAGAGACTGTGAAGCCGACAAATAAGAGTAGCATAGTATATATATATATATATGTAGTGATTGTATACGTGACTCTCGGGATCTGCCCGCCGAACCGAGTTCACTGTTTCTTTATTAATGTAACCTCGCTATATCGTCTGTCGAACGTTATATTTCTTATTTCACACAGATAGCACTGTGTTCCTTAGGTGCCGTTACATAGTGTGTCACATAATGTACTATTGGCTTCGGTCGTAGTTTATAGATGTTTTTGTGTTTGATAAGAAATATAACGGATGCTTTATCATCATAATCAAGTCAATGACCGACAAAATCCACCACACAGAGACACTACACAATTACCTCCAGTCTGATTATTAAAATGTCGATAATATATAGAAAGAACATATTATGTTGGGTTTGTAATTCTCTAGCATATTCTATATCACAGAGCATGAGAATTGCAGCCCAGCTTATTACATCCTGATTGCTGGGATACAGAAGCTTCAAACCACCACGCTGGCTAATGCATGCGTTATCTAATAGCTTAATAAGCTAGTCATAGCTAGCAGGCCAGTCCAAGATGGAGTTATCAGAGCGCGTGGGGGCCTTCGACTCGACGTGACGACTATTTCGATCGTTGCAAGAACCTGATAGCAATTGGAAAAATGTGGTCTCTGCCTATATCTCCGGGAAAGAGTCGTGTATGTATGTACAAAACTGGGACCGACGGCTTTATTTGTTTTTTTATAATATATAGGTCTAGCAATGGAACACTGTCTCACTTGATGGTCGATGACGACGTGATTTAGGTGAAATTACGGTAGATCTAGAATGTTCACTGACCCTCAAAGACAGCTGCCTAGTGGCCTGAACACACTGTGTATTCGGTAACAGTTTCCCATACTTGTGGGTTGTGAGTTGCGGCTTCTCAAGCAGGCACTGGAAAGTCCCACCATGGTGTGACAAACCAGCGACGGGCATCTGATCGACCGCCGATACGCACAACGCCAAGGCTGTCAACGCTTCACACGTGCCCGAGCCCGAAGCACGGATGCGTTCAATTGAATGTTCCCTATCGGTCATACATACCTTAATCTGTACAGTACCGTAGAGCGTGATTGATTTCTATTTCTATGGTGTATTTTTTATATTCTGTATCAATTGTATACAATGATTAAATTGTTATTAACAAAAAATCACGAGGGCAGGTATGTGTGAAGGATAATCCCACTAATATTATAAATGTGAAAGTTTGGATGGATGGGTGGATGTTTGTTATTCAATCCCGCTCAAACGGCTGGAGGGAATCGAATGAAATTTGGTATGTAGATACTGCAGGTCCCAGAATAACACATAGGCTACTTTTCATCATCATCAAGCATCACCCCGCGAATGAAATCGCGGGGCGCAGCTAGTAAATAATAAATGAAATGTTTTTATTAGCTTTGCAACATATACATTAACATTCACATGGATGAAGTCTCCTTTTATGTAAAAAATACCTGTCATAGGAGATTTCGCTCCTGCCCAGATCTAATATCGGATAAATTTACTGTTTTCTTTGCGTGTGTATTTTCCTATATACTTAATAATAAACACTCGGCGCGTTATATAAAATCTTTTTTTGCGACCGTTAGGCATTGCCTTAAAATCAGAACGGTGGTCGTGGCACCCGAGTTTAATGCTGAGGCAAAACCGTTTTGCCTTAAATTATACTATTTATTTGAATACACAACATCAATAATTTTAATTGAATTGAGTTCTGCGGACTTACTCTTGATACTCGATTCTGATCGTGAATTGTGATTTCAATCGATTGATACCCCTGCGCAACACTAGCCCCCGATTGGAATCGAGTTCGATGGAATTTGACATAAATACAAAGTGACGTTGAATGAGATTGGAACTGATTGGGATTAGAATTGGATTGACATTGAAATTAAGTTCAAGAGTACGCCAGCTGGTTGTTGTTTTTTTTTTCTTTTGCGTATATAAATTATCCCTTCGTTCATTCATTTCACATGTTATTCTTATGTGGTATTAGGTTTGGTCTTGCAATGCAATAGTGAACATTGCCTTGTTGCAGACCCTCAGATCAAGGCCAGCGTGAGAAGGTACATCACGGCGGCAGCTGAGCGGCGTAGTATCGGTCCGCGGAACCGTGACAAGTACGTGTCATTCTACATATTTCATTCTAATTGCTAATCTTACATAGATATTTATTAATATGCCTAGTGAAGCTTGTAATACATGAATTCGAAGCGATGATAGCTCAGCGTTGGGAACGTCGGCTGTCGAACTGACGGATGCTGGTTTGATCCCCATACCAACAGCTTGAGCTTCCGGTGAAGGTTGCTGTTATCAAAATACAACCAAGGTAGGGTAATTTCGAGTACCCATCTGGCTAGCTAACACCCTCAAGTTTGAAAAACTGACACCAAACACATAGTATAGGTTCAGGCAGCAGTCCTTTGAGAGCCAGTAACTATTCTAGGTCATGCGTGATAACATCTTAGACCACATCGTCACTGACGATCAAGTGGGATATTGGTCAAACGTGGTTCATCTATACAGTAAAAAAATGATGCTAGTGTGTATAATGTCATTAATACTGACGTGGTTTTGTCACATTATGCATGTATAAAACACGGGAGTTACTCACGTAATAAGTCAGAGAGAGGGTTCCGAGGAGAATGCGGGGCGCTTGCGAGCGCCCCGTATTCTCCTTGAAAAGACCACCGAATGTGGTTGAAACTATAGTCGGAACCCTTTGACTTATTACGTGAGTAACTCCCGTGTTTTATACATTCATAATATAATGTCAGATGGATTGTCCAGATTCATCATCAAAGGTTTTACGATTTCAATTTTCGATTAGCAATTTGAAGTGGCAATGGGCAGGACACATAGGTCGAAAAACTGATGGTCATTGAAGGTTCTCGAATGGAGACCACGGACTGGCAAGCGCAGCATAGGACAGCCACCGACAAGGTGGACAGATTACCCGTCTAAGATCGCAGGTAAGGGCTGGAAGCGGGCCGCTTCCAACCGGTCCTTGTGGAAATCAACGAGGGAGGCCTATGTCTAGCAGTGGAAGATCATGGCTGAATAGATGCTGATGAACGCTTAGATTTGAAAACACTTTTGCGTATTTACAAAATTGGGTAAGCCGAAGCTTCATAAAACACCCTTTTTTTTTTTTTTTTTTTTTTTTTATTTTTTTTTTTTATTTTTTTTTTTTTTTTTACGTGGGGAAAATGCATTTACGCACTTCCGCCTACCGGGAAAGTAGGCGGGGTGTGTCGGGCTCGCTCGAGCATCCCCGCTCCCTGGGGGGCCTCATGGCCCCCAACCCTAACTGCACCCACAGCAGCCAGGGTCCACTACCGACTAAAACCCACGGTGTCCATCCTGCCGCTAGAACGGAGGGAGCGCGGGGTACATTTGCATACCGCGCCCCCACCACGGCCGTCCGTTTCCGGACCCCTCCAGGGGGGGAGGATGACCCTCCCCCTCGCGACCGTGCCGGGACCAAGAGCACGGCCGCACCACCCCGGGGACCACACAGTGCAAGGAACGCCAGACTTCCCACATCCGACGCTCGTGGTCCCCTGCGATGGGCCAGATGGAGCAGCCCCATCGCCAGCCGCTTCGGCCGCCACCCTCCGACGGCGGCCATATCGGCGCCACAGCAGGAGACGAACTGAATCACTCCCGCCGCAGCGCCTCCTCAGCTGCAGCACCGTCCAACACGGCGCCGCTGCCCCCCTCAGTTGCAGTGCCTTGCAGCAGCACCGCAACCTACCGTCAAGTGGACCGCTCCTCGTCGGCTTGGCGAGCAAAGCCTATCGGGAGCAGTCCCGGCCTGAATATAATAAACATACATAAATAAATGGATATAAATAAACTTACATAGATATGAGACACGCGAGGCGCCGGACGATGTCTAGTTACGTCTAATTCAGAGGAATTAGACCAAGAACAGGCAGCACCGCGAGAAGGTAATCGCCAGACTTGCCTTGAGGATCATCACGACCTGCGCTTCCCCCAAGACCGTAACCTCCCTACCCATCACGGGATGAGTAAAGAAGGCCTGGACTTAACCAAAACAAGCAGCGTGAACGCCGCAAGCATAGGCATAGCAACTATTTAATGGATAAACCCAGACCCGCCCTTCATAAAACACCCTATTCCAATCCAACAAGATGTATAGTAATGGGAACAGAACAGACTATCATAGCTACCGCGCTGCGTTTCTCGGAATTGTAACGAAAATGTATGAACGTTTTGTATACTTAGGTACTGCAGTTTCGTAATACATAAACGATTGTGTGTATACGAGCGGGGCGGATCGACGGTCCGTTGTTTGTTATGGCTCTTTCATAGATAACATTGTGGAAATATTATTATACTTCAACTGTGTTGCGGAAAAATATGTTGCTTATTTGAAAGTGAAATCTATTGACGGACGCTAAGAGAAGAAATGGTAGTTGTTCATCTGTTGAGAAATGATGATATGATAAAGAAAATGGACGGTGCGACTAATTATCTCGGCCTAAGTACCACCGCTCTAGTCTAGCTAGAGAATACAGAGTATTATAATGCGTTATGGCACTGGTTATCGACTGAAAGTTTTAATTTCTAAATTGGATTACTTAAATGTACTGCCTGACTTATTAAACTACAACATAACGACGATTACAGCTCTAGTGTGCGAAACAAACTCGATTAATTTGTGACAAAATGTTCCTAAATGTTTCAAAAATTGTAATTACACACATGTGCTTACAGACTATGAATTCTCTGTCAAGTTGTATCGGGAGATTGATAGTTCTGAACACAATTATTTTTACGCTGCGATACGATTTCGGAACTGGCTCGTGTTCGGACTATTGATCTATTTCATACTTACAAGATCGTATAAAAATGTGAAGGTGATTTCTTAGTCAGCTTTGTTCCATACCAAAACCTTTTCATAATTCAAATAGCTTATCTCGACGGCTAGCAGCCTCTCATCTTTACGACGTCTCGGTCGCAGTACGACAAAAGTATTTCACTTATCTAAGGATTCATAGTTGCCAGTTTTATTTATTTTCAAGATAAAAATAAAAACGAAACCGTCTCGGCCTCCTCGTACGGAGTCAGATAGACAACGCGTTGGAAATTCTTGTAAACTATGTAACTAATAGGTCAGACGGTATGCATTTCAGCTCAATCCAATCCTGTTCAATGAACTTGAAGTTGTTGACTTTTGATTCAATCTATGAATGTGTTTCCCCTGACGGAAGACCCCTCACGGTCGACAGCTGATTACCGATACGATAAGTGCGGGGCGCGCGACCATATGTTACGCGTCAGTCGAGGGGTCGCCACCCTCTTCTGTTTGACACGTCACTGTGGCTTACTCACTCAATACTTTGAAGTATTTACCGTCTCAAAGTTTGGACACGTATTGACCATGGATTAGTCGCTGGGTGTATATTTTCAGACGGTCTCAATGTTGTAATGTTTTTTATAGTTTACTCGATCGATAGTTCCTGTCCTTCGGAGCTGCATCAATGCTATTGGGTAGACATTTGCTGCTGTCGGAAAAGTAGTGAGACGATGCCCTTGACGGTCAGTGGTCTCTTCGGAAAACAGTTCTTCTTTATAATTCTTTCATTCTCACGTTAACTCTGCTGATCTTCTAAGGCTATGTTATCGTTTTTCTACCGATCATCTTATTACTAATTCGATCTTGTAGAGATATCTCGAGCGAAAAATATTTTTTTTCTTGAATTAGATTACAAAAATGTAACCTTTTAGGATTAAAAGCAACTTTAATTATAGATACATGTTTTTGTATGACATATTTCATTTATAACAATTCACAGATCCAGTTCCCCACCATCGAGTAATTCAAACAGCAACAGCAATTCATCGAGCAACTCGTCGAGCAACGGGTCCGGAGTCCCTTCGGGCGAGAGCTGCGAGGCTCTACTAACGGAGGCGCCGTGTAAAGCGCGCGCCTCACAACCAAAGTTCGAGGCTTATATGATGACGGGCGACTTGATGCTGAACCTGTCGAGGGTCGAACATCCCCATCACAATCACCACGCGCCGACACATCGTACGCATTATCACAGGTAACATAAATAATATAAAAATATATACTAAATATAACTATATAATAAATAAATACGAAAAAAATTAGATTTCGATTATAAATCTGAAGTACTGCCAGGCGTCTTCTGAGGGAATGCCCATGCCCAACTTTCAGTATTATTACATTTTAATAAGACAAATTGTTTCTTTTTTGAAAAAAATATATCTAAAAAACTGCTTAAGCTGTTACATTTAAATGACGTTTATTGAAGGTAATTCCAATAAAATGAGTATTGAGTACGCACGACATAGGCTTTTTCGAAAATGTCTTCACCATGGTTAGCGTTCGCTCAGCTCTTCTCCTTTCACCTCTCCTTGCAGCAACACTCACCATCTTCTCGCTTGAAAGGTCATCCACCTATGATTGACTCATGGGAGTCACATTCCCTGCGATTCTGCTGATCATTTTCGCCACTACAAAATGCGGAACGAGCTTCCTGCCTAGGCGTTCCCTACCTACAATTTCTTCAATAGATTTTTTTTACTTACTTATTATAAGTTTGCGTTTGACAACTGTCTCACCTGATGTTAAGTGATGACGTTGTCTAGGATTTAGCACACATAACCTTGAAGGTACCTATGCACTCGCGACTAGAAAACTCCAGGATTGTACATATCGGGAAACACAAACTCGGGCAACGAGTTCCATTCCAGTGTGTATATGTATATAAGTATGTATATCAGTCATCAGGTTACCATAGTACAGGCTCTGCCTAGTTTGGGACCTGAAGACTTTGTGTAAATGTTGATAAAATAAAATAAATAAATAAAATTAAAATTCCTTGGCAGTACGTATTAAGAAAGTGGAAGCAAAACGCTTCGTACGTATAAGTGGTATATCTACCATATAGCGATGGCGAATTGCCGTACGTCGAGTCGACCGATGATAGAAAGAGTTAACAGAGTCTTCAAACGGATTGGCAACGTATTGTAATGCCACTAGTATTACTGATATGTACATATAGGCGACTGGTAACTACAGGCGATCTGCTTGTATGATACCTATTACATGAAACATGAATGGTGCCGTGGTGGTACCGGCCTAGAATAGTAGGTACTCCCCCATCTCTTCCCGCGGGTGCCGTAAGAGTCGGCTAAGGGATCACGTACCAGGAGGTGGGCAGCAGTGCCTTCTGAGGATTGGAAATCATACTGCGCTCGCCAACCCGCCTGCCAAGCGTGGCGAGTATTGGCAAATCCCCCCTATATGGGGGAGGCATATGTCCAGCAGTGGACGCACATGGCTGAAAGAAAAAGAAGAACATGAAATAAACTTTTATGCATGTCGAAACCATTCAGCATACCCATCTCGACTTATATCACGTCACACATTCATTTATTTGTATAAAATGCCAGCCGTAAAAAGATTTCCACATTCTCGTGTATATTTATTTACGTTGTATATTGGATCGATATCAAAGAATGGTTTCGATATTGGTCCGATTCGTAACATTTGTTGTGGTCAAATTTAGATAAGGGTTTCTTCGAAACATTTAGGCCGCGACATCGCGGTGAAGTTAATCCGTTATAATTTAATTAGTAACGTTACAAAGCAATTTATTGTAAATTTCAATTTTCAAGCATTGAATGGCAATGGTTGAAAATTGAAATTTACAATAAATTGCTTTGTAACGTTACTAAAAAAACAAACAAGAATACCTAATGAGGTATTCTTGTTTGTTTTTATTTCACCTTACGTATAAGTACTATATTTTTGTTTATCCAATTTTTATATACATTATCTATTTTTTATAAGTATATTATTTCTGCTAGCTGTTGTAAGTTTAAAGTGTTACGTATATTAAGACTCTTGTCTTCGCCTTTAAAAATATACAGTTGTCAAAAGTAACCTTATGGTATAGGACCATTTATATAAAAAAAAGAAAGAAAGAAAGAAAGAAACCACATTTATTCAAGACACAAAAAAGGTAAATTGTGTCTTAGTATTTGTGGGAGTATTTAATTTGCATTTGTCAAACTTTGATTTGAAAACACTTCTATTGATTAAGAAATCATTGCGCAACACGAACTCCCGATTGGGCGCACGCATATGCAAAAGGTCGTCTTCTGCGACCGCAACGGCCTGAACCCTGTATTATATAAAACGTGAGCGTGATCTCTTTGATCAATGCATTTGTTATAGAAATAGAAATACATATTTTTATTTACCAAAAGATTATAACCTTAGTAAACTAAACATATCATTACTTATATGTATAATTGTATATGTATAATATCGGACGGTCTGCGTGGCTCAGTCGTCAGTGGCTTGACTTCTGGTCCGCGGGGACTCTGGGTTCGAATCCCGGCAGGAGCAAACATTTATTAGATGAGTGTAGGTGTTTGTCCCGGGTCTTGGATGTTTGTGTGTGTCCATGCCTACCGCGACACAGGGAATCCAAGTGCGGGGGTACGAGTGTGGAAAAAAAAACAGTTTCATGCTAAGAATATGTGAATGCTTGTAAATCCTGCACTAGGCGCGAACCTGTATCGCAGGACCCACGATTTTGCGTTTAAACAGTTTTTATTTTAGTAAATGTATGATGCGGTTAATGCATTTGACAACATTGGATACAATTATGCAACGGAGGCGGGACGGATTATGATTTTTTAAATCTTTTTATTTGTTGTGTTCTTGTTCCAGGTATAACTCGACGCCTGCGTCCCCGAGCGAGAGTAGAATGTGCGGTCGAGTGGAGCTGTCACAGCGACACAACTCCTCGCCCGACACTGGCTTGTCGGCGGACCACGCCACTAAACTGTAAGTCACTGCCTATTCACTAAAACATAACGTAGCCTCTCCATTAAGCGGGCGGGAGTGTGGGTATGTCAAGTTAAAACTTCAGATACTAAAGTTTTGACTATATTTTTAAATTGTTTGCAGAGATTATGGATTTCGCATAAATATATAATAATTACTATATTATATTACCTATTATATATATACTAGCTGTTGAGAGACGTTGTCCTGTCACTAAATTGAAACTGGAATACTATACTAATCTTAAACATCTTATCCCTCTACGATACTAATAATAATAATTTCTATTGTTGTAGGTTTTGATACGATATTTGTAAACGATATTGGCGGTGTGCGATCTGTCTCTTGCTGTCAAACAACTGACAGTTATTTCAAACGTGTTTAGTAAAGAGTATATATAAAGATGGGGCTAAGGTTACACTAACTAAACACTTTATAATAAAGTCGTTAAGTTTCCTTAAATTATTAAATATTCCGAGCTAGTTCCGCTATTTTTCTTTTATAAGATCCTTCTCTTAACAATAACTAAACAACAAAAAAAAAATTGGTTTTCTGTAAAGTCGGTTTACGGACGATAGATTTACGTGATAACGACATAATCATGTATGTCTTTGAATTTGACTGACTTTGACTTTGACATTGACTTTGACTTTGATTATTTTATGTAATACAAAACTCAGGTGGAACGTTACGCGGAACGTTACTATTTTTCATTTTGGCATTCATCAATTTATAAAACGTTATCACGTCAAAAAAAGAATTATTGAAATGGCCCAGCCGTTCACGCGTTATGTCGTAACCAAGGGGATTAGGGATTCATTTTCATATATATACAGATTATTTATGGCCGGCTAAGCTGACACCCTGCGCCGCGTCATAATTGCTCGTCAACATTAACAAAGAGAATTTAAACAGTAGCGTAGAAAGAGATAGATAATAGTTTGTGTGTTCATGCACCAGCCCGTCACAAAGTTAGGTTTTTATATTTTGTATCTCCTAAAATATATAATTTATCAGAAGAAATATTTTGCAAGGTGAAAATAAAAAATATTTGATTGATTGATTCTTGGTATCTGAAAAATATTTTAAAGTATGTGTAGGTATAAAGATTTTGTAGTTTTTTTCTTTCTCATTTTATGATTGAATTTTTTCAATTCCTTTCCCTTTCCAACCTAATAAACGGACATACGTTTGGACATATTACCATCAGGTGAGATAGCGGTCAAACGCTTGCCTTTTCTCAATAAAAAACTATTATACCTACATAGCATTCAATTAAGTTAATAGTCAGTAAAAAACTAATTTTTCATCTCATCCTAGGAAGAGTATAATTATTTATGAAATAAAATTTTATTTTTCAGATTTATATCCCAGCCTGCTTCTCCGGCTGGATGTGGTGGCGCGGGGGCGAGCGCAGGGACAGGGGCAGGGGCGGGCGGCTCGGCGGAGCTGTGTGCGCGCGCGCATCACTCGGTGCGCACCTCGCGGTCGGAAGATCACTTACAGGTATACTACACCTACTTGTATTTACATACTCTACACAAATTATACCTTCGTGTCTTCGCACTTGTCTACGATTGGCTGTACACTCGTTATTTGGCTTGAGTTACTTAGCGGCAAACGAAGGTTTCGGTGAAAAATGGACATGATGCGATACAAGTAATTTTATAGATGCTCTTACTTATGAAAAATATGTTTTGTGATAAGACCCGGGACAAACCCCTACACTCATCGCATTCATGTTTGCTCCTGCCCGGATTCGGACCCAGGGTCTCAGAAGTCATGACACTGCCCACTAAGCCACAGTCGCGGTCAAAATATTTTCCAAATGAATTAAGGATTGTAGGCGAATCTACTTTAGATAGCCCCTTTATTGGCCCTAACTCTGTTAATCACACAAGCTAGCTAAAATTAACTAAAATTCTATAAATAGCTCGTATTCTATTTATGCTAAAATTCAAATTCGCTTAACTCAATACAACGCTCTCACTAAAATTAGACGAGTTTTATTCCATTGCTGGCCAATTGTGGGTAGTTTTAGTAGGCACCAAATAAGCGGCGACTTATTTTCGCGAAAACTACCCGCAATTTTAATAAATATATTTAATTTTAGTGAAGTTATTGATTACTCTCATACTAATTTAAACTTTATCGTAACCGTATAAGAACTGATTTAGTTTTACATTTTAGTTTAGTTGAGATGAATAAGCGAATCACTACCATTGTTAGATTTTACAGTACAATCTCGTAAGTTCCAGAAGGAGTCGTCTCTGAGCGCGGTGGCCGTAGATATGGAGGAGGATGTGACGTCATCCCTCAACACGCTACTCGACGCGCGGCCGGACTCCGCCACGCCCGGCCCGAGGTCTGAATCGGACGTTGAACGAGATCGGTAATCAAAAAGAATTTATAATCTTGCCAGCAATCACAATCACTATATATATGCTATCATATAATAGTATGCTATGTGTTTGATTTTACAACAGTTACGTCATCATTTTCAACATAGGCAATGTTTATCACAGACTAATCATACCCCTCCGCTAGTGGCCATTTAACTACTATAGAAAAGCCGGCTGGTCAATCTGTTGTTTTATCAATGTTACTGGTTTCTCCACCCAACTCCGTACGGGCAAATTTGAAAGTGTTATGGATTTCATTTCGTTAAGAATTGTGTTATCTAATAATTTAAATTAAGGTTATTTGATAATATTTGAGCTTAAGGGAATTATTTAAATGATTTTATTTACATGTATTAATTGTATTTTGGTATTTAAATATGAGTAATAGTTTTAAAAATAAACAAACAAGAGTTGACAGTGATCACGTTAGTAATGTGACAAACAAAAAAAGTGTACCTACCTATAGTATACTACGTAAGCTGTAAAGTTTTTTTGTAATAATAGCCACAGAAGTCATAATTCAAATTTTAACCAACCAATCACGCACCTTTAAAGACTTAGCACTGGCTTAAGGACTATTTATCTGGACATTAGTCTAGATGTCACTGTTAGTTAATATAGTAAGTGCAATGACAATATAGGTAACTTTAAAAAATGTACTGTCAAAAGTTCTCATCCCTTAACAGTAAAAGAATCATATGGTAGTGACTCCCATTTGGCCTCTATAAACTCCACTGACCCTCGCCTCGAACAACTCCTGCAACGTCATGTTGTATGCTCTGCAGCTTTAGGTTCTTCAAGGACCAATTAGTAAATCATACTGCATCGTGAAACACTTACTAAACAATTTAGCGAGTTATTTAGACAAACTAACAGCACTGAGCATACGTGCTTTCCGTTGCTACATCATATATAAGAAAAATAAGTAAAATGACTCATTGAATCTTTTCTATTACAACGCTAGATGTAGCCATACAGGTAGAGAGAAGAAAAATGTGGGTAGAGGAGAGAAGAACATAGGTAGAGGGAAGAACAATGAGGATAGTGTGGGAGATGACGCGATTCTTGTCATACGCAGGATCGTATGGACGTACAACGCGCCGGTGTCCAGCGCCTCGGAGCGGACGCATTGCAATGGTTCCGCGGCCACTTCCAACTCTACCTCCATATCTGACGGCATTTCACAAAGGTCAGTTGTACAATTCATTCATCGCAGCCATAGGACGTCCACTGCTGGACATATGCCTCCCCATATGAGGGGTTTTGCCAATACTCGCTACGCTTGGCAGGCGGGTTGGCGAGCGCAGTATGGTTCCCCTTCCTATCCTCAGAAGGTGCTGCTGTCCACCTCCTGGTACATGATCCCTTAGCCGACTCTTACGGCGCTCACAAGAAGAGATGGGGGAGTACTATTCTAGGCCGGTACCACCACGGCACCAGTTGTACAATAGTGTAAGCATATCATTAGGCAAAATAATTGGTAATGTGTGTGAAGTACGTAGGAAGTTTGATTTCACATTTACTCCCAACTATTCGTATCAACCGGGAAAAGGATGACGCCCAGAAAAAAAACACACAATATCACGTACTAAAGCGTTCCATCGGCGAGATGTCAAAGGGCATAGCGCCGGTATTAGCGACACAGCATATCTCTCGAGACTATATAAGGGGGTTCCCAAACTTTTTCAGTTCACGGTGCACTTACAGGATTGAAATTTGTTTCCGCCGCACTACTTAACCGACATAGGGTACAATGATGCAAGGTAAGTAAGTACAAACTATGTGCGAAGGAACAGCATCACTACATAGTATAAAACAAAGTCGCTTTCTCTGTCCCTATATCTCTATGTATGCTTAAATCTTTAAAACGACGCAACGGATTTTGATGTGGTTTTTTTAAATAGATAGAGTGATTGAAGAGGAAGGTTTATATGTAGGTATGTATGTATACATGGATAACATCCATTAAATAGTGAATAAATACTGTTAGACCCGTGCGAAACCGGAGCGGGCCGCTAGTTTATTAATAAAAATAAGAAATAAAACAATGATATAATGTGTCCGTATATGCTAAGTAATATATTATATTTTGTGTTCTAAAAGTTTGTAATAATCGTAAATATATGTATTTCTTTCTTTTTTTCTTTATGAAAACTTGGTGATGTCATGTGTGAGTTGGAAATCCTCACACATTTATTGAACATTTCGCTTGAATGGAAAGAATTTTCCCACAATCATATATTGTCCATCCATATACATTGAACAGGTATCTTCTAGGCAGGCGTGAATCATCTTAGACCGCATCATCACTTAACATCAGGTGAGATAGTGGTCAAACGCCTGCCTATTGTGAAAAAAAATAAAAAAATCCACGTAAATTTTTCGACTTCGTCTTCATCGAGATCAGTACAATCACTTTTGCATATGAAGTTGTTTAAATCAGCCTAATTCCATCTAATTAATCTTTTTATTAATTTGAGTGTTTTTGTTCTAAATTGACTTCAAACTCCTTATGCTAAAATTGTTAGTGATATTCGTATATCACAAAATATTGTATCATATTTAGGGTGTGTTTCAAATTGAGCTTTGAGCGCTTTGAGCACAGAGAGCGTGCTTAAAGTCATTCCAAAATGCACTGACAGCTGCACACAAAATATGTATGACGTCATCCATGACGTCATCATCCTGTGCTTAGAACGCTCACGAGTACGACGTAGAGCAGTGTGAGCGCTGTCAAACACATAGATAAATAGTTATTTATCTATGTGTTTATATATGAGTCAGATGTTTGACTCCCAGTGCATAGTTATGCACTGGGAGTCAAACATCTGACTCATTAAGAGAATCTGTCGAAAAATTGGTAGTTCGTCCACAAAAAATTAAAAACGTTATTTTATATATCAGAAAAAAATGACCCATTTAGTGCCCATGAAGTACAGAAGAGAATGATTTAATATGAATTGACATTTAAAGAACTCGCGCGCATTCACACACAAAAAGCCGTTCCGATTTGCTTACGAGTGTCAGCATTGTCAGTACTAAATTCATCTCGTAACAGCCAAATCCTTACGTACGAACGTGTGCACTGTGAGCCCAAATTGAAATGCAGCCTTAATATAATCTTGGACACGGAGTCTAAGTCCAACGGGGTGAAAGTTTTTATTAGATCACGAAATAATAGTGTGCGAAAACTGTGTGCATAGTTTTTATAGGCATTGCCTGATTGTAACATTTGTATATTTTCAGATCGTCGTCTCCCCTCTCTCCCACGTCCGCATCGTCGTCGCTAATGTCGTCCCGGACCTCCCCCCCACCGCGGTCACACCTCCCCGCACACGCCTCTCTACATCGACCACTCAACGGTATGTACACGCTAGTAACGCCCCGTGGTTTCACCCGCGTGAATTACAGTTTTCCCGCCACCTCAATTATCCTGCGGAAACTATGTTTTTCCAGGATAAAAATAGTCGATAAAAATATCCAAGGTCTAACCTATTTCTATACCAAATTTCATCGAAATTGGTACAACCGTTTGAGCGTGAAGGAGTAACAGAGGTTTTTGCACCTATGTGCTATTCAAGACTATAATAATATAACTCTGCGCCAAATATATTCCAAATCTGTTCCGTAGTATTTGCGTGAAAGAGTAACAGACATCCTTCCATCGAAACTTTCACATTTATAATATTAGTGTGATTATGCACACACAAAACATTACCAATGTGTTTGATGATATACTCGCCAACTTATTTAACGTAAAAGTAGCCGCGATTTAATAGCACACAATTATCATTTATATTTTTTATAACAATTTGGACATTATCGTAAATGTTTAAGAAGTTTCTCATTTCACACAATTTCAGCTAGTCGTCTTGCACCAAGCCAATTTGGCCCGATCTCGGATCAAATCTCAAATTGGCTTACAAATTTGTGATTTCATCCAATAATTAGGTGAACATCTCGCATAATGTGGTTGGTGCAAGATGGCCTTGTAATTGAATATCATAATTAGATGTTGATCAATGATTATTCTATTTGCAGGTGATATGAGCCTCTCAGAAGCTGTGTCGAACATATCGAGTCCGGACTACCAAGACCAAGACGACATGTTCGAAACGGGGCGGGAGTGTCCCCGCATGGAACTCTCCGACCCATCGGACTCGGACTCCACCATTCTAGTCTCTGAACCTTGCCACAAACGCGCCAAATCTAACTCCTCATATTCGAACGAACACGGAAGTGACGTCACGCTTAACGGTGAACATAATAACGACTATAGAATAGTGATACAAGTGAAAGGGCCCGACAAACAAAACGCGAACGCTAATAATAGTGAGAATGTGAATAATAATAATAATGGGAATTATGAACGGAGTGGGAAGGAGAATGGACACAATTCGCCGGAGAATCAGGGTTATCAGGTGAGAATAGATTACTTACTTAATAAGATGAGAAAGCTTACTTTTACATTTTGATGTATTTCACATACTTCATCAAATATGTGAGTATATAAGTCAAACACAAGCTTAGATATATTCTGATCGTCTATTGCACTGCTGCCACCGCTATCTTCCTACAATCGCGCCTTAGCTTTTGAAGCGATGATATCCACGGAGGTATGAGTGTTGCCGTCAATCTCATAGTTGCTGGTTTGATCCTCACCCCCAGCTTGCTCTTCTTATTTGATTTGGGGGTGCTGAGTCCTGCACCGACGTCCCGCTTGGGGTGTATTGTGCGTTCCCCCCGCCAGCCGTTACCCAAGCCATCATAGCTCCTTTGGTGCAATTAATATCTTCAACATGGTAGTACTTTTCAGTATCCGCCTGGCTAGATCGCACTCCTCAATGTCGACACCAAGCACACATTGTGTTTCGGCAAATGTCCCGGAGAGCCAGTCAATATTCTAAGTAAAGTGATTCCACCATAGAGCACATCGTTATAGACCATCAAGTGAGATAGTGATAAAATGTGAGATCATTGTAGAAATAATATCCTAACCGTATATGGTTGTAATGATTTTCTTACAAATATTATAAATGTGAATGTGAGTTTCTTTGCTACACTTTCACGATGAAACTTTGGAAGAAGTTTATAATAAGAAATTTGGTATGGAGGTAGCCAACACGCTGGAATAACACATAGGCTAACTTTTCATTATAATCATCACTGTTTTTCACCATCACGCGGTTAAAACCGCAGGGCGGAAATCTAATAAAACTTCTGACACAGGCCTAATAATTTAGAGCCTTGGGTTTGAAGGTCATAGAGCAGTGTTGTACAATTCATATATGTGCCGTCATGTGGTAGGAAATAATATATGTATAATAATAGAATAGTTATGTTGTAAAAACGAATTCTGATAAGTTACATAAAGTAGAGTAGAGCTAGGCAGGTACTCTAAAGTGCCTTACCACCATGCTGAGAATTTAATAAAAATGTTATAAAACTGTTAACCTCACCGGAAGCTCAAGTCGTTGGTGAGGATTGAACCAGGGTCTGTCAGTTTGATAGCCAACGCTCCAACCGCTGGACTGTCATCGCTTCGCTAAATGTTTTACCTGCAATTAAGATCTGTTACAGTTTACTATAAAGATTCCCTATTGTGCACACACCATTAAATGAAGATGCAAAATGTCCAGGAGTTATGCAGCGGCTCAGAGGGTGGTTCTGATGAGGGCTCGGATGCAGATTCGCTACATTCGTTCCACTACAGTCCGAAGGCCGTCGACATACCTTCCGCGGAGAGACTCGCCAAGCGGCTCTACCATCTAGACGGCTTCAAGAAGTCTGACGTCTCAAGACATTTGAGTAAAAAGTAAGTTCATAATTCTAGAGATATTTGTAGCTTTTCTTTTTTTAGGCTCAATAATGTTTATGGGAGTGTAACCAAGAAGTTAAACAAACGAAAGCGAGGGCGCGTGACAGTTATACAATAATCACGCCCAGGCCCTAACGATTCAAAAATAGATACTGTGCATCTATATGAAGACAAGTTCAGAGACGCAAACTTAAGATGTGACTAGTGTAGATATTTACCTATTCCTCCATAAGGAAAGAGCCCTGCGTACACAACACCAGTGATGGGAACCGTGGACAGGTTGTCATTAATGTGTGTGATATCGTAGCAATGAGTTCTCCCGCGCCGTGGCGGAGGAGTACGTGCGGCACTTCGAGTTCGGCGGCGTGACGCTGGACGCGGCGCTGCGCACCTTCCTGCTGCGGTTCGCGCTCAGCGGGGAGACGCAGGAGCGGGAGCGCGTGCTCGTGCACTTCTCCCGGAGATACCTCGAGTGCAACCCGGGCTCCTTCAACTCGCAGGGTCAGTGCACACACAACAGACACACACACACACTCCACCATTCAGTCTGCTAAGCTGTTTATATTGTCACAATTCTCAGCTTTCATATAAACCATAAAATTAATATACATATGCTTCTCCCATTGATCTCTACGACGTTGAGTAAGCTATTTTATTTTAAACCATTATAATTCCTTTTATTTGAATACACAAAAGTATAAAAAACTAGTATGTTGATAAATTTTTGTTTTGTTGTGTAGACGCGGTTCACACGCTGACGTGCGCCATAATGCTGCTGAACACGGACCTGCACGGCGTGGGCGCGGGCGGCGGCACGTTCCGGCGCATGTCGTGCGCGGAGTTCATCGACAACCTCGCCGACCTCAACGACGGCGACAACTTCCCCAAGGACACGCTCAAGCACCTCTACCACGCCATCCGGGCGCAGCCGCTGCAGTGGGCCATGTAACTATGCATACACTATTCAATATCCAAATTGTTTAAGAGTTACAGATTTTAATGTCGTTCTTGTAGATAAATAACATAACTTCTTTGAGGAAAATTACAATTGCGACAAACTAGATTATTACTGATAAAAACTGAATTTCTTAATCATAATTATACTCTTTGTGAGTGACTTAAGTCGTATTAATATATAAAAATTGTTTGATAGTAGCTAGAACAATATTCAGTCATTCGAATAAAACAATATTTATAAATACACTATAGTGTATAGTAGTGTATGTTAACATTGTAGCCAGATCAATGCCGACAACAGCTATTGTTCTGAGCTCTTTTCTATTCCACTTCAGTTATAGGACTCTCCAATTATTTATTCTTATTCCAATGGCGATCTACTCCAATATTTTCTAATACTCATTAACTACAGGAACATACTCGGCCATCCACATTAACAACTAAGCTAAAAAAACCTTTCAAAAATAGATATTAATTAGAAATAAGAAGAATATTCATGAAATTGTTTTAATCCATCCCCATTCTATCATTGGTCGGCCAGACGTGCGGCAATGCGCCATCGCTTTATGGTTGATATACCACCTATATGTATGAAGCGTTTTGCCACCGCTTAACGCGTTCCGCTTACTGCCAAAGAATGGAACTTGTTGTCAGAGTCTGTGTTTTAAGACACGTACAATGTTCTGTATAGTTTGCTTCACTGGCTGTGTACATTAGTACAGAGATGCATATGCTAGAGGGTTGGTATGAGGATTTTTTAATGTTCGTTTTGGAGACGTCACTGTAAGAACGCAGACCAGTTCTTCCCATGGTACCACTTTTTAAGAACACGAATTTTTATGATCGACCACTATCTCATCTGTTATTATTATTAAGTGGGTTACACTGTCTAAAATGTAGCTCACATCCCCAAAGTGCCAAAATCCCACTTCACTATCTACCACCTTGAGCTAATTAAAATGAAATGTCTTTTCATTTAGTTGTTTCAATCTAGTGTTAATTGTTTCTTCATTCTTACAGAGACACGGAAACAGCCCCGGCGGGTGGAGCGGGGGGTGCAGGAGGGGGCGGCGAAGCGCGGGGCGGTGGGGTGACACTGGGCGCGGGGTCCAACCCGTTCCTAGACGTGCCCGACCAGACCAACGCTGTCGAATACAAGAAGGGATACGTTATGAGAAAGTGCTGCGTTGACGCTAATGGGAAGAAAAGTCAGTATGATTACACACACATTGCTACAAATACATTTCTAAAGAATGCATAGCGTTTTTCAATTGTGTTACTTGATCACCAGTGACAATACAGTTGAGTGATACTAAAAATTATTTATTTAATGTAAGCATCTAGAATGCACTTATGAATGAAAACAATATTTAAAGACAAACGCAGCATACCAAAATAAATAATTCCACTCAGAAGCGGCAAGAAAGAAATAAAATTTGTTGTTTCAACACATTCCTTATATGTACTTATTAGAATTAGAATTGGGGTAGTGATTGTCGGCCGTCTATTAAAGGTTTAAATGATGAATAATGATTTGAACCCCACTGCGAGCTATGGTGGTAGGAATCTTCCTAGAGCTCGCGTGACGCGTTATCAATCTTGAGTAAGTTAGAAAAATTGTTCTAAATAGGTTTTAGCTAGGGCGTGCCAAATAAGTATACATAAATACATACACTCGAAAAACATAACCCTTCTCCTTTCACAGTCGGGTGAAATGCAATGTGTCCAGCTAGAAGTTATAACCTTATTAGCCGTAGAATTCTAGGTATAGTTTCCCTTCAAATTGATGCTTACGGACAATTTGTTCTTATTACCTATCAATAATTAAAATGTAAACTACCCTCTTTTTTTAAAATGAAATTAAAGTGTACTATAAATTTCCAGCACCATTCGGTCGAAGAGGATGGAAGATGTTCTACTGCACGCTACGAGACCTAGTTTTATATCTACATAAGGATGAGCACGGGTTCCGACGCAGTCAGATGTCGGATAACTTACATAACGCTATTAGGTAGGACATTGGGAGTCAATACTATACCCCTTCTGTTTTCAAGGAGAGATTTAAGCTACAAGTTACTCTTTAGGATTTTACAATGCCATAATTATAATATATCTATTTATTTTACTTTTCACGCAACATTTTAAGTTGATACCTTATACGTTGTTGAAGTGTCTGAAGGCTATTGGATTTTTTAATGTTTAATTTACTGGATATTTTCAATATTTATGTAAATAACAAATACAAATAAATTTATTTGACACACATTTGTGATTCATAATACATTTGTGAACCCGAGCTAGTTTATGTTGTGTTTCCGAGTACAATGGCTTCTTCTATAATAATTACACAATTATTTATAATTTGGACTACCAAGATGGTTGATGGTGAAAGGATACCACTCCTTAGGCAATGAGCCTTTATCAATTATATTAAATGCCTTTATTAATAATACTAAATTCCGATATTATTATAGTATTTTGTACTATTGCCTCAGGATACATCACGCGCTGGCGACGAAAGCGGCGGACTACACGAAGAAACAACACGTGTTCAGATTGCAAACCGCCGACCAAGCCGAATACTTGTTTCAGACCAGGTAACAACATAATATTTAACTCGTTTCTATCAATAGTTTCTCAAAAGAACGATATACCAAATGAAGTACAAAGTTGAGTCGGGAGTACGACAAATAATCAAAGTAGTCACATTCGTTTCTTTTTTTTAAAGTGTATATATAGAGTGTGATCCAACGTGAATTAACGATGGCTGACTATCAACAACTGCTGCCTGAACACAATATGTTTGGTATCCCATTTACGAATTTGATGCTAGGTAGTATCTACATACTTGTATGTAGCTAATGAGCTTCATTTTTTATACTCTATATAGATCTAGCGTTTGACCACGACCTCACTTGATTGTCAGTGACGATGTAGTCGAAGATGTTATCACGCTATACCTAGAATCTTAAGAGAACAATTTTTTTTGTGTAAAATGATGATGATTAGACTTTAGATATAAAATAAGGTGTTGTATGTGGACAGCGATTCCAAAGAGCTGTGTTCGTGGGTGGAGACGATTAACTTCGTGTGCGGCGCGTACTCGGCCGCGCCCCTCGCCGGCGCCGTGGGCTCACAGCGCAAGTTCCAGCGGCCGCTGCTGCCGTGCACGCACACCAAGCTCTCCATGGTACGTACCCACTGCCGCGCCACACCTAACCGTGCGCGCAGGCTTATCAATGATGGCCTTTTTAACCGCACCCAGAGGTAAATTACTCTCGAGATGTACAATTTAAATCAAAGGAAGCATTCCGTTAGTTTAAAAAAGAAACAATGCTGAATTCGAAGATTTTGAAGATTCTCTCGGGAATATAAACCTTTGATTCAGAAAGCGATTTCTTTGTTTTTTAAAAATAAGGAGGGTTTCTTTTGAGTAAAATTTTCTATTTCCAGTATTTAGTGTACTTTCCGGACAAAATAATACCATCCTGTATAGAGTCTGGCGATACACAAATTCACTTCTAATTTTGTATAGTACTTAATTATCAATAGCTGCGCCTCTCGATTGCACCCGTGTTCATTACGGGTTTCCCATCACTACGTGAAATTTTGGTAACTCACAAAAATTGTTTCGTTTTTAGAAAAAAAAATGCATACATGTATATTATAATTGTAATGTAACAAACCGACTAGGACTCACGTGGTAAATATATGTATATTATACTTATGTCTTATTTCAGGGTATAAGGAATCTTCATACAAAATTGTATGTAAAACCATTTAGTAACAATCACACATACAAGATTTCACACTTATTATATTTATATATTATTAGAATTACATATCTGTTTAGTATGATTAATTAGGTTATACAAAATTTATCTTTACCTAACAAAAATGAACATTAGGCCAAGACTGACACAAATCAGTATTGAGGTAGCGTATTCTAGCAACTGACAGACTACCAAAGATTAAGCCCTATATAACCTTCATGTGAACCTTAATTATTAGCATTGGCAATGAAAAGGAGATGAATGCTTTACATAAGTTAGTCACTCTTTTTAGTGACTGATCTAATTATGAAACCGTAAAGTAGGTAGGCGAGAGTGTGAAGAGTATGTGATATATATCTACATGCTTGTCAGATTTGTAGGTATCTCTCCACATTGAAATGAGCCTGTAAGTATCGGTGTCCGACCAGACAGTGATCGACTATTCACAATTCGTCCGAATCGCCTCAACACCGAATCACGGTCAACAAGTCACAAAAACTAGATGGACAATTAGTAAAGGGTACTTTTGATTGTTACTTATTGACCACCACTGTATCTTTTGTAATTTTTAGACTTTCGCGATTCGAACACATTGTTATTAAATCAAACGGTTATCAAATCACCACTGTATCACTCGATGGTCAAAGAGATACGGCCAAAGTTCACGCTAGACCTAAAATGTGTGAGAACTCTATGGCATGTTTTCTGAAGTATATATGTGTGTCCAGAGGGAGCAGGTGTCGGCGCACGAGGAGCGCGCGGCGCGGCTCGAGGAGGAGCTGGCGGCGCTGCGCCACGCGCGTGACAGCTCGCACCACGCGCGGGAGAAGGAACATTATCTACTGTACGAGGTACTGTGCCACGGGTCCACAGACCACCCCTAGGCGCTAGATCTAGGTACGGTTGGAACGAGAAAGCTCTAGAGGAGCCGTATGACTGGCGGGAATGCACCCATAATAGGGAAAGATGGCGCTTGCCCCTGTCAGAGGCCAAGATTCACTTGGGGTCACTGAGTCAGCGAAGTAAATAAAATAAAAATATAAGTAATATCATTTACAAGCAAGTTGTGCAACAATTTAAAAAATCCTTCCTCGTTTCCCCTCTACTCACTGAAGTAGTTGGCACATTGATACTACTTGATTGTGAAATGGAATAAGAAAGCCAAAATTTGCCTTTTAAATAATTCTGGTCCACTTTCTTTCACACATGCATTTTCACCGGCACCTACGAGTAACAAATATCTGAAATATCTGAAAAAAATAGTTTGTGGGAAGAGAAGTTTCTCTACTCATGATTACAACATGATCTCACCTTCACATAAAGATAGAGCTCAAATAATTTTTCAGTCAGCCAGAGAGCCAAGTCCCAAGCGACTCAATCGCAGCAGGTACTATCTACCCAACGTGCAGGGACTTTGGAGACACATACTTACGTCGCGTCTACTGTGCATTTAAATCTCATTATGTATGTATTTGTTCGTCAGATGAAGCGGTACCGCACGTATGCGTACGTGATGCGCGCCCGCGGGGGTGGCGCGGGGGCGGATGAGGCTGCCCCCGCGCTTCCCGAGCGCGCGCCCCCCTGACCCCCCCGGCGGGAGCCCCCGCCCCACGCGTGACACCCCCCGCGCCTCCCCAGCTGCTACTGCTGCCTCTGTTGCCTCGCACACTAACCTACCCGCAGTAGTGCGTCACTACTCTGCTATAGTGATGTAAATCTGACAGATTCCAGTTACAGTACAAACTATACCAATTGAGTTGAGGTATTGAAATCTGATAAAACAACTTTGAAGATTACACCTGCTTGTGTAGTTCGGCATTAGTAATAGAAAAAAATGCTGGATAAACACCTGTGAAGTAATGTGATATACATATGGAATTACTGCAAGTATCCTAATTAAGAAATATCTCCAGATTTACAATAGGACATGATAAATCTGATGTTATCACCATGCAGACAATGGATAGAAGTATGGGAATGCAATTGCGATGGTGCCTTTGCACTAAAACTCAGAACACTACAACGGATGACGTTCAGAAAACGATTAACATAGTCTAAGCTTTCTACTACATCATCATAGTGTCCCGTAGAAATTTAGAAAATGGCCAAAATGCTTTTGCGTGATGTAGTTACCTGTACTCTAAAAAATCTTACAAATTTTATAAAAAGATCAACCTAGACAGAAACCTAGCCATCTTTTAAAATAATGTAATAAAATGTGTACTAAGGTTAGTTTTAGCAGTTTGTTCCTTCACTCACCTGGACATTTTTCTACTTCCAAAAGACTGATGATAAAACTACATTCCTGCGGCGGCGATGCGATAATGTTTCTAAGAAAATGGGGAGGTTTCATGGTGATGGCGGCGGTGTGTGACACAGAACAATGAACGTTTATTAACGTGAATTATTTAAAAATATCGATTCATCTAGTCCCGTCTTCCTAGCTATATATACATATTGCTAATGGATGTTTGTTATCCACATATTGTGACCTTGTTTTGTCCCATCGTATGTGTGGTTCACTAGGAACGAATGCGAAAGATATTATAAAATGTGATGTTCATATATCCGTGTATTGTTGAAATAATACTCGAAAGTACTAACTAAATCTGTCACCTTGTTGCTATTACTGAGATTTAGTTAATAATATATTAAATGAACTGTCTCAAATGAAGTATGCAAACAAATTTAATTTTAAAGAAGGTATGATGAGGGAAGTGACAAGGGTGAATTTACTGTTATATTGCTGTAATTTATGTTGTTAAATCACAAACATTGGATTTTTAAGATGTAATCTAGAAAATGAAAACATCATTCCATTATCTTTATCACTATTTGATAAATCATATATCAAGAGTACTGTCTGAGTGGATCAGATTGGCTAAATTTATCTGTTGAATTACAGTTTACATTTTATAGATTAAATGGTAATTAGTTTGACAAAAGCTAAATTTGTAACAATATTGTATATAGATTTTAAAGTATTGAGACTGATACGTGAAGTTATTTATTTTTTGTTTGTAAAATAACCAGTGTCAAATCTTAGGCATCGATAGTGTATGTGCACATCCCTAGGATCTCAGATTAGCTATAGAACATTTGAATGTTTGTGAAATGTGGAACTATTGTGGGCTGGTTCATTACAATTGGTTTCTTATGCTATTACAATAATTGCTTTGTTCAGCATGTATAGAGTATTATTAGGATCTTGAAAATATTTATTTAGTTGTTACATTGTTACTTTTTTTATTGACTGATGCGTTATGTACTATACATTGTGTCAATGATCCTACCGGTGTTTGCCAACCTCACGGCTTGATTATAACATACCATAAACTGTCAAACGAATGTTCATGTTATTTGAGATGCTGATTATTTATAGAGCTTGAAAGGCTGTTTGCGCCTGTGCTAGGTTTAATTCATTAACATGTATTTTTTACTGTTGCTAATGTGATTTTTGTTGCCTTTTGTATCATATTTTTGAGACTCATCTATGTGAACTTAAAAAGAATGAGCTTTAACTAACCTTGATCATTGTAAATACATTATTTTTATTAAGCGTTTACTTTATTTTTTTATTGTTTACTGTAATGTATGTAAAGCTTGGTGAATTTTATTTTATAAATAAAAGTTTGCTCTGTGCTTCATCCAAATGCCTGTTTGTTGCCTGAACTAAATTTTACATACTCTTCAAATGTACATTTCAACTTGTGCTATATTATTTAGGCTATTTGCTCAAACAATATAACATTGCATTCAATTTAAATAATTTCCTCGTAAATTGTATATTTTCACACACATCATTTTAGATTGAAAACCAGTAACAGTAAGTATGGAATTAAGAAGTTGGCTGTGCTGAAAGATAGAATTAACAATGTCATTTATTATGTAGTCAATATTATTTATGGAGATCCCACAATATCATTTAGAATATGTTCACCCACAAAGATATCAATAAATGCCATGCTGAAATATATTAAAAGTATGCATTGTTAAGTTCAATTGAAATGTATGAATTTCCATTCATCTGAGAAAAGTACATACTAAATGCCTAAGTATCTTAAAACTGTCGTGAATACATAATAGTAATTAGTTTTTTCTTTTGTACCAATCATAATCCCCTTGAAGAGCTAAATAAAATCAACAAAATATTTATTATTTTTTATTTGACCCGTATCTAATATGACTTATATGGTTAATATTCCATACCAAATGAATAGTTTGTGTTTTTTTGTAATGATCTCTGAAAGGGATGTGCCAATAATTTTGCAATAGAATCATGTATCTTGGTGGCATTTCTTGACACCTCGTAAACATATGAGTATCCATTGTCCAAATTTTGCAGGGCATCATATATCTGTTCACATTTGTGTTCTGTACAGTCTTCTTCATGAGCCAATAATATGTCAATATAGAAATACAACTGTTTCTTCAAATGTATGAAGATTGGATCTTCCTGAGGAATTAAGGGAATGCAGTTTGATCGTCCATACAAAACTATCATTCTTACTACATAAGGGGGAGGCAAAATTATCTCACTCTCGTCGTACTCTGGGATTCGAACTTTCTGTTTAATCATTTGAAACAAGTTCATGAAATCAAAACTTTCAGTTGAACACTCTTCAGAACTCAAATAGTCAACAGCATTCAATATGTCCTTAAGATTGTTAGTAAAGTTTTGAACCCAACATGGTTCAGTGTCTTTTAAGATGATCAAAGCAAATTCTGTCTTTTTATTTATAGCATTTTTTGAATAGAAGAAGAAGTCTAATACTCTTTTCATCATGTTTATTGGTGTAAATGTGGTTCCATCACCGAGGCGGTACAGAGAATTCTGGTTGTTGTAGCACACATCCAGACAAATAATTATCTTCTCGGGAACATTAACATTTGGTATGTTGGTAGGCTTTAGTAAGTTAGATACAACTTCCTCATGCAAAGCTGTGTATTCCTCATTTGATCTTATGACACTGGTGCTTGCAGTACTGAAATCAGAATATCTTAATTATTAATACATTTTATAAATCTACTTCAAATATTAATGTTTTCAACTGTAATAATAAAGGCAAACTTTCATTTTGAGATTGAGTAGTCTGTTGCAGTAGTGGGATGATTTTAATAGTTAACCATGTATTTCAATGGTGTCATAGAAATAGGTAATATTGAATAAAGAAATAGTACATCTGAGGAAGGGGTTTCTAGAAACTTTTTGATTATTTTTTTTACAATAGGCAGGCCAATATTTCATCTGATGTTAAGTGATGATGTTGTCTACTCTATGTTTAAAAGCAATAAATATATATATATATATATATATATATATCTTTTGTTATTTATAAAATAAAAATAATAAGTGATCTTAAACTACATCTGAATAACCTTGGTGCTGTAAAACAGGCATGATGATTGCATGCCCCCCTGACAGCACCATCTTTCCAATAGACTTGCAAGTTGAATATTTTATTTCTTACATTTAAATTATCTATCCATTACATTGTTTAATAGAAAGCCTATACAACAAGTAAGTGAACGGGACACTGACACTTCAACAGATATGCAAAAAGTGTTCAAAAAGGTATGAGAGCAGGGCTTTGAGCAGTAATAGTACAGACCAGTATGAGTTAGTTATGGTAGAAAAAGGATTAAATCAAAATTGATTAAATAATTTAGATTGATGCAATGCATGATTAAAATGCTGGCACATATTTGGCTCAATGAATCAGCATTGCAAAATTCAACAGGGAAATGCTTCTGGCATTCAGAGCATCCTGCCAACTAATAGCAGGTTAAAGCATTTGAGTTATCTATAGGCGGGAGACTGCTGGTGGATTGCTCACTCTTCAACAATATTACAGCTACTACAACATTTGAGCGATGCTCAAATGTAGTAGCTGTAATATTGTAATTAGATAGTATTTTATCTTAATACAGGCATCAGCTTGTGGGAATGCAGTGGAGATTATTTAAGGATAAGTTATGTGTCTTAACAGTGTGATAAACCAATGTGGAGTGGAGTGAATAAGGATGTAGTCAGACATATGAAAACAATGACAATTTATCATTATTAACAATTAAAAAAGTTTACAACCACTAGCAGGTCTAGAAGGATTATAGATTAAATAAACTACAAAAATTGTTACATAATTTTGCTATTTAAAAAAAAATACTGTATAGATCTAGCGTTTGACCACTATCTCACTTGATGATAATTATGGAATGCAGTGTGCATACGTAAGGAAAATATGATTATGAAAGGAAGCAAGAGATACGCCAAGATCGCCAGTGGAGTGGCATGATTTGTAGCTACAAGGGAAACAAATATTGTTGTAATGTAAGTCCTCGCTAGATCAGGTTCCTACAACATTTTTTCGTAACTAATTACAATTTTTGACTTGATCGTAAGGTAGGTACTTTCAGCTGCTTCAAGAATAAGGTAAATGAAAATACTTAAAGTACCTCTACTATGTGAACAATTTATTTACCTCGTTTCGTTGATAACTGCTACAGATTCTTTGGAATCAAAGGGTGATAATATATCATGTGAATCCATTACAACGTACAGTGGTGTTAATTTATTTTAAATTAATTAGCCTATTTTTAGTCCGTGACTACTCATAGGATTTCCACAACTCAGAAACTTGTATCTTTATAAAGCTGTCAGCAAAATACAAACAAGTTATAATGTTCTGGGGGTGTATTTTGTTTCAATAATCATTTTATTTCACACAAACAATGAGTTAATCACTGCGGGTAATCCATAGATCAGATAGAATACATACTAGGGTAATCATCGATATAAATTTTTCGACCGTACAACACGCGATTATAGTCTGTGTAATCTATTACATGAAGACCCGTAACTGGAAGGATCACTGGTACAGCAAACGCGGTCTGAAAGAGATTACAACTAAGAAGCTGTTTATTTCTAAAAAGAGTGACCATTATGAACTAAACAGGACAATGTTCTTTAGAATTATTTAGTACAGTCTGCAATATACTTATGATACCTGCTATTACCTATATAGCTATTACCTACCGAGAAAAAAAACACTGTTATGCAGAAATAGAGATACGATTGAATCAGAGTCAGATAATCTTACTATCCTATTGAACAGAAAGAGCTTACTCTCGATTGCATTTTGGTTCATTATTTTATTTTTGTCAAAAACAGTTTTTTACATAATTATTCTCAAGCAATAGTAGATAAATGTAAACATTTATCTAGTAAAAATTCAGAATCGTAGCTTAAAAGCTACGATTCTGAATTCACTGTAATTACAATGTAGGTACGTCACATAATTATTATAGATAAGACTAGTAATTATACTTTGAACTTAAACTATTACGATTTTGCAAGAAATGCATGTGCAGTGGCGCTGTACAATTAATTTCTAAAGTAGCAATTAGAACAATGCAATTTTGTATAAAAATAAAATATAACACAGGCTATGGGACTAAAGAACAGTGCAGCTTTCTAGTATTGAAAGACCTTTTAAAATCGAATCAGTGGGTTCAGAGTGGTTCTTTCACAAACAAACAAGCTAACAAACTTTACTTCTTTATATTATAAGTGTAGATAATCTAGCGCTAGTTACTATGCGGTTATAAACATATCCACTAAATAAATAAAAAACTTAAGTTTACCTTTTATAAAATAGATTGATACACCTTATTGAACACATTTTAAAACAATACAAAAAACAGTTTACATTATAGAGCGACGTGTAACAACAGGCGGCCTTATCGCCATTAGCGATCTCTTCCAGACAACCTTTGGATACATTATACTACAACCTTGAACCTTTGAACCAATAGACAGAATTGCTTGGGGTTTAAGCCTCTTTTTAGCTTCAGTTTAATAGTCATTGTCTGTGAAATGCAAGCTACATACCACAGAGTACTTAGACAAGCATCCAGAAATAAGCTGTAATGCTTCTATCCATTTTATTTTTAAATCTTCGTTAAAAGGAAATCTGTAACACAATTTAACAATTAGAAAATGAGTTTATGTAGCATATGAACGTCATAAAATACATGGTATAAAAATAATATATAACATAAACTATGGAACTAAAGAATAGTGCAGCTTTCTAGTATTGAAAGACCTTTTAAAATAGTATCAGTGAGTTCAGCCCGCGAAGGTATTCGTCTTAGCTTTCGTGAATAGCTCTTCGTCGTCTTCCTCTATCCTAGCAATATTGCTCGGCAGAAATACAGGTATTAAATAAACTTAAATGTAGAATAAATATAGCCGAAGACCCAGTGAATAATACACTATTACCGGCAAACGTATTCGTTTAAAGTTGTAAGCTCATTTTCATTCATAAAAAAATAAATTCTTCCAAATTGAGCATCAACGCCATCTATTAGTATTACAGTACCTAGCTGGCGCAAGCAACCACCTTATGGGATATAGGCCAGCTTCAATAAAAAGTTGTTCACTTGCTGTTGAACTTAGTGGAAGTTTTATATAATATTAAAGAACATAATTTCTATAAAAATCCGGGCGATACCATGTGTCCAACTATTGTAGTTATGTCACTTTGACCACTTTTTTATATTTTATAAGATAAGCCTATAGATAACTCAAATGTTCTAACCAGCTACCGGCCGGCAGCGTGCCCAGAATGCTAATGCTACCGTCAACTTATGTAATATGTCAATATGTAAAAAAAAAATGTAATTCCACGTGATCTATCAAAATCAAAGTGGCGATACGGATAAGGTCAAAAATATGGACGACTTTTTTTGCTTTAAGTTACAAAGCCATGACAGTTCCATTCGTTTCCACTTTCCAACCAAAGAGTACTATATATATATATATATGGGAATATATATATATATGTTTCCAACTGAAAGTTTGGGTAATGCATAGAGAAGTACTGTATTTATTTGAGAATAAATGTAGAGTAGAGGAGTAATGTTAGAAATGTTAGAGTCTAACATGCACTCATAGAAGTAATATGTACTACGTACAACAGGAAAGCGCACGTACCAAAATACTGCAAACAAAAACAGATCTTACGACGTTAATATAAAACTTGTATTTGAAGGAACGGGGGCCGCGAGCCGACAGAGAGATCTAGCACGGGGTCAATGTGTCCCTTTCTAGTAATTGCCAGGATATGTTTTGGTAAACTTTAGTAGCTTTCTTACGAATAAAGCTAAATATTGAAAGTACCCTTTTTCAAGATAGAACCTTGTATTATTCGTCACTTTCGTGAAATAAATGTACTGAAACGTGTGTTTTCCATAAAATAAGCTTTAACGAATGATAACACTTTTCAAGTACATGACTATATATAATAATAAAACAAAGATGAGTTATTATTACGGGGAATTCAAAAAGTGTAAGAAAAAGTAAGGAAAACTTGGAGCCTTATACCCAAAGACAAATATATGGCTATTTTTAAAAATAAAGTTAAATCATATGTCATACAAAAAATGTATCTTCTGATTCTATCAAATACTTCAGTATTCTTTTCAACAACATATATTTTAAGTCTTAGAATTGAATAACAAAGAATGTACGGCTTTACATACTTTTAAATTTAATAATTCTTGAGACAACTATATAAAAAATAAAGATTCGCATGCACAATGTAAAATCTTAAAATAGGTTATATAGATGTAAGCACAATTGTCTTGTGAGTGAAATTTTGTATTTTTTAATACCATAACGTTCTTGAATCAGAAATTAACAAAACTTCTAAATTGGTTATTACTACTACTAGTAAGCTTATTTGGTAGGTTTTATTTATTACTATGGCAACATCAAAATAGTGGCGTGATTAGGGTGACAATATTTTTGTCGAGATTTAGTTCGATTCGTGTTTTTTGTTGACACATATAGTTTTAAAAACTTAGCGATGGATTTATTAGAAGTTCCTGAAGGACCCTTATCGTATTTTTTACCATATTAATGTTTACATCATGATTACATGATCACATAGAAATTCTTTTTTCTTACATAAGACCACGAGGGGGTCATAACGACAATCCAAACGCGTTGCAATTCAGATATGCCCTTAGAAAATTACTTTATAGAAATAGCGTAACACCAAGTAATAACGCAATAAAATTAATTTCGACTTCATATATGGATTTGCGAGTATTACGATTGCGATTATCGAGTATTACACAAAAACGAAATCCATGGCTTCATTAGGTTAGGGAATTGGCTTGCGCCAAAAGTTACATAAAATTATTTTATTTAGTAATTTGTTCTTTAATTTACCTTAATCTTAGTTTCGTTCATCTAAACCCTATTTTAATAAATAAAAGTAAATAAAAATACGTGGTTAGGATATTAAGTATATCATATTGTTAATGACTCCATAGATGTCTCTTTAGTTGCTCAAATTATGGTCATACTGTAAACATATAATAGAGTGGGACAAACTGACTCCGTGGTAACTATCTCTTTCGGCCACCGGGTCTGTTCCAGCCTGCAAAGTATAGAATTTCGAAATAAAAAAAATGTCATTATAAAGATCTTAATTTGCCCTTTCGACCTACGTTCGTTATTTAATTTGCCCCTCTTTCGTTTTCCCAAGAAAAATCGAAATAGAATTTCCCATTTTCCTGAATTTCAAATAGCCATATCTCTTTGAAAAATGATTATTTTTTACTCCACCAAGCGTAAAAAAATTGCCCCTGAGCTACTTTAATTTGCCCTTGTGCAAATTCTCAAAAATATACAATGATTAACTAATAAACAAGAAAAAAACGGTTGTGGCATTTCCAAGCGAATTTTTTGCGCATTGCGCATGCGCGACAGAATACGACACATCGTCATATCAGCTGATCAGCAAAAGCGTAGTCTACACGAGAGTCACGGTAGTATTACATCATAGATAAGTAATGTATTACATTCTCTAGGCACGAGAGGCCTACTGATGGAAATGATACAGGTTTTTCATAATCATAATTTAAAACTATAAAATCGAGTTACAATTTACTTAGTTCTCTGTTTCAACAATTTTGTACGCTTAAATGTTCTATTGTATTCTTCTCTTGACTATTGTATAGTAACGAGTTTAAATTTCGTGTTAGTCGCGTTGTACCTACATGAAGTTGAATAAAAGTAGTGAGTTAATTTCCCAGTTTGTTTGATAAATTCATAGTAAAGAATGGATATTCAACAGATTGGCCGTCAAGTTCTTAGTCTTGTTTGTATGCAAGTACGATCTGTTACAACGAACAATTCAGCCATCTTAGAGGATATTCTTGATAGTGACGATGAAGAAGAAAATACTGCAATGCTATACCTCACAACCGCTTTAAATGAGCCAGCATCTAGAGTTGAAAATTGAATCAACCAAAATGAGATGGACTTCCAATCGCACTTCAGGCTCAGTTTTGCGGCTTTTGAATCATTGGAGATCAGATTAGCCCCTGAGCTCTCCTATATTATAGCTGCCAATAATAGAGCTGTGATATCAGTGAGAAAACAGTGGCTTGTTGTTCTTTAGTTATTGCCACTCCGGATTCATTCAGGTTAAAACCAATGGATTAAATATTACATGATACTACCTATTGAACTTAATTTTAATTAATCATGCATGCCATTATTTAAATTATTTGTTTATGTTTTAGATCTGTTAGTGACCGCTTTAATCTACCTAAATCAAGTGTTCACAAATGCTTTATTAAAGTGATTGAGGGTCTGAAAAAACTATCTTCAGAAATTATTAAGTGGCCTTCAAATATTTCAAAAATTCAGATCAAACAAGATTTTTCCAAATTTGGAGGTTTAATGGGTGTAGTTGGAGCTATAGATGGGACATTTATTGAAATAAAAGCACCAAAAGAACAACCCTATGTTTACACGTGCAGAAAATGTTTTTATGCAATACAATTGCAGGCTATTGCATTGCCAAACCTCAGGTTTACGGACATATTTACCGGATATCCAGGTTCTGTGAGTGATAGAAGAGTTTTTAACAATAGTGATATATATATATATGAAAATCTGTTCAAACTGAACCCACTATGTTAATAGTGGTGAGTACATTATTGGTGACAAAGCATATCCAGTACTACCTTGGTGTACACCACCATTTATTAGAAGGAGGACATTAGGTGCTCAAGAAACCAATTTTAATAGCAAACATGCCAAAACAAGACAAGTTGTTGAACGTGCCTTTGCCCTTCTTTATGGTGGGTATCGAAGATTAAAATATCTCGACATGAATAATACGGAATTGATACCTGTTGCAATTCTAGCAGCATGTGTCCTACACAACCTTTGTTTGGACCATGATGACCTTGACTTCAGCCGCCAAGCCATCATTGAAGGAGAAAATTTCATGTTCTCCCAAGAAGGTAGATCAACACTAAATCCAACCAATCATCTTAGTGTGTCTCACGATGCTGATACTGATGGTTTTTTGACCTGAGACAGATTGGCTCAAAGCCTGAATTAGAGGAAAAATGGGAAATTGGTTGATTGGAGTTTCATCATCATTATCATCTCAGCCATAGGACACGTCCACTGCTGGACATATGCCATCCCATTGATTTCCACAAGGACCGGTTGGAAGCGGCCCTTATCCAGCCTTTGCCTGTGATCTTAGTCAGGTCGTCTGTCCACCTGGTTGGTGGCCGATTGGAGTTTAGTGTGTAATTAATGTAAATATGTATGCTAATTTTAAATTTGTATGTGTTTTTGCTGTTTAAATAAGATGTGATTGTGCCTGTTTACTGTAACTAGTAGATAAGGCTATGCTCAACAGAATAAAAATTAGCTTATGTGTTGAGCACACACACTTCAATGTGTTTTCTCAATGTATGTAAATAACATCATAAGGGTGGCTGTTGACCACTATCTCCCTTGATCTTTAGAATATGTATGATTGTAGACATCATCACATTAGACCTGAATAAAGCCAGAATTTGAGGAAAAATGGGGAATTGGTTGATTTGAGTTTAGTATGTAATTAGTATAAGATTTGTGTAAATATGTATGCTAATTTTAAATTTGTATGTTTTTGCTGTTTAAATAAGATGTGATTGTGCCTGTTTACTGTAACTAGTAGATAAGGCTATGCTCGACAGAATAAATATTAGCTTATGTGTTGAGACACCCACTTCAATGTGTTTTCTCAATGTATGTAAATAACATCATATGGGTGGCTGTTGACCACTATCTCCCTTGATCTTTAGAATATGTATGATTGTAGACATCATCACATTAGACCTGAATAAAGCCAGAATTTGAGGAAAAATGGGGAATTGGTTGATTTGAGTTTAGTATGTAGTTAGTATAAGATTTGTGTAAATATGTATGCTAATTTTAAATTTGTATGTGTTTTTGCTGTTTAAATAAGATGTGATTGTGCCTGTATACTGTAACTAGTAGATAAGGCTATGCTTGACAGAATAAATATTAGCTTATTTGTTGAGCACACACACTTCAATGTGTTTTCTCAATGTATGTCAATAAAATTATAGGGCTATTGACCACTCTATCTTCCTTGATCTTTAATAGTATAGGTATGATTATAGACGTCATCACAATTTAGACCTGAGTATTACCTAATGCTCATAGGCTTACAAAACTTAGAAGTATCCCATAACCATGCAAACTATTGAACAATTTAGTTTCACATTTTCAACATTAATGTCTCACCGGGTGATACTTTCGAATAGAGGACATATTCAATGCAAAATATTGTTTCAAATTGTATGCTACATTAAATATGTTTAATGTCACTGACAAGACTCTTATTGTTCATTGTGTGAATATCACATTTAATGTTTCGAGACAAAATAGTCATTGAGTTTTGTTTTAATTAAAAGACCAGTGTGATTTTTGTCAATGTATAATAAAAGATTAAAGGTAACCTATATATAAGCAATTACAGTTAGTTAAAATTGTTGTTAATATAAGGAATCACTTATTATAGATATGTATAATCAAATATTGTTTGTTTAATTTTACTATTGCAATGGTTAATTCCTATCATTACAAAATTCACTAGGTGGTCCTTTTTGAAAATTGTTTTTGGGGACATGGTTCCATCCACAACTAGTGTGTTAATGCCAATTATATATAATGTTAAATTTCTTACATAGTGAGTTTTTGGAAAAAACATGATACAAAGTACCATCTGGGCTTAGTCATAATCACAATAAAAATAAACTTTAAACTTGTCTCTTCTTGATCGTATCCCATGCTTGGTGGGATTAACTACTTAATGCCCTCCTTACTATATAGGTACTAATTAAAGCTTTAAACTTGTCTCTTCTCGATCTTATCCCAAGCTTGGTGGGATTGACTACTTAATGCCTTCCTTACTTTATATTCATTAAAGATTTAATATCACAATAATTTTAAAATGGACAGGTTAGTTACATTTAATTTTTACTGTCTAACTAGTTGGCATCAAGGCTCATTTAATCAGAAAGAAAGTCAATAAAATTATGATTAACTGTAATCTAAATAGAATGATTGATGAAGGCAAGTTCAAAATTAAATGGACATAGTCGCTATATTTATTTCGGAAGATCTAGCGACCTAGGCGGCAGTTATATTTCAATGTGTACATCCCAATTAAATAGTACTAGTTTTATCTGAGATGTACACATGTCACACACACTTACACGAAATATGATGACATGTTAGAAGTGGAACATGCAATGCATTTTTGTCTTCTCAATATTGTCTTACATCACTGTATCATGTTTCAAATTAAAATCGTTCATTTTAATCGTTTGCTGATTTGGTTTTTATTTATTGAGCTCTGTTACAGCTTTTGAGATATTAAAAGAAACACAGTTCCATAAGAACGACTAGTTCTTCTTTGCTAAACTTAAACTAAGATACAGTTACTATGACCCTCTGACTATTAAACCTGAACCCATTCAAGTTTTATGCATAAACACTAAGAGTTTTTCCCTTGTGACTACTTCTAATTAATTTAACCTAAAGTGTCACAGTTATCAACATATTTCCAAAGAATAACATTCTTAAAATTAAATATCACATAACACGTTGATGAAAATGTTATTGAGAGTAATATTAAAACTATGTGTGGACTATTACTTGTATATAGTAGATAGATATAGAGTAATATAAACTATGTAATCTTTAAATATTTTTTGCCATTATTGTAATAAAATAATGATAACTAATTATAATACTGTAGCTACTAGAAAAAAATATTTCTATAGAAATATATAATATAATATTTATAATAACATCACAGTGATCAATATGCCATCAAAGAATATGTAGTCTTACGATTTTCTCTATTCTGTAAAACTCTAATTGTATATACAACAACAATACAAAAAGTGGCACATAGTACCATACAAAATTCTAGAGGTAAAGTAAAATTATTTTACCTTGTTTGTTACATTACAATTATGGAAGAAACTCGCAATAGTTTTCAGACTCAAATTATTTTACCCTTTAAACTCTGATTTTATAAAACTTAATCTCACTCAAGTTTTAAGCATATATGTGCATTCTAAGAGTTATTCATATGTGAAGCTTAGGTATACTTTTTTCACTATCATCACCATGTAGGTGAAACCGCGGGTGCAGCTAGAGTTATATAATAAACCATTTTTAATAATATAGGAACTTACAATTATCGTCCTACAGTCTACTCTTGTTAGTTGTCACTACAAAACATCCCTAAAAAACTGCATAATCATAAGTTTCATGACAGTTTACAGCTATAGACATCATCTTTAAGCAAATTAAATTGAATCAAAATTTCTATAATTTATCAATTAACTTCTGCACCAAATTACTAAAAATTCTTCCTTGTGCTTCTTGATGTAGCATGAATCTTTCAAGGTGTCTGTCACATGCTTCTTGTCGACACTCCATAGTAACATCAAATTTTTCCAACTGTATTTCTAGACGTGTCCTTTTTCTTCGTTGTGGTCTAGTAGACCCTACCTCAACCTGTCCAACAGTTGTTGGAGCAGGGGGTATTCCAACTGTTTCCAGTGATAGTATTGTGCCACTATTTTCTCCTGTAATAACTGTATTGGATTCAACAGTTTATCTACTACTAGATGCAGTAGAAACTGGTTTGATATTAGGGTCAAGTCGAAAGATATCCTCAAACTCATCAAAATACTCAAAACTAATGGCATGGGCGCCACTGCTTTTATTGCCAATATTATCTTTTTTTTGTATAAATTGTTTTAGATGTTTGAATTTACTTTCACATTGCATTGCTGTCATATCTTCGACATCTTCAGCAATGCGCTGCCAGACATCTGCGTTTCTGATAATCGTAGATTTGAACAGCTTTTGGTTTTCTTTATCGGACTGGATCTTCAACTCCATGGTCTAGAAAAATAAGTCATATTATGAGAATAGGAAAATGATAGTCAAAATTTTGATGTGGCATTACTAGAGCTCATCAATATAAATAATATGCTCAACATCTATGTTATTTATTTATTATTTCATATTTTTTTAAATATACTCTGACAGGTATTAAATTAATGGCAATAAATTATATTAATATTGTGAATTTATGTAAATTGGTACATAGCAAAATGCATTTTACGCTTATGAATTATGTCAGAAATTGAAAGGATTATTATACTGAATTTAAACTTAATATATTAGCTTTTATGGCAAGTGAGTGACACACAACTTTAGATGGAAACCAACCTTGAGTTGCATTCTGTTTGTGGTGCGATTGTAGCTCGTTGAGTGTGAATGCATCTGTAAATAAATGATTTAAGTCACTTCATATTTTATTCTCGATAATAAAAATCTTACAGCAGCTACTTCATATCATACTTTAGCATAGTATATTATTCTTATATTAATAAGCTTGGTGGTAAATGATTAAGAGCAGTGAAATGCAGCACACCTGGAAAAGTAATAATAATTGTTGATAAAATACTTTATAAAACTGCTAGTAATATATACATAATACAATAAATTTTTATTTAAAAATTATTGTAAGCTTGTGTTTGACCACTGTCTCATCTGATGTTAAGTGTTGACATTGTTTAAGATGAACCTGTATTCTGAGATGTAAAACAAATTTATCTGTAATTATTAAAATATCAGAAGGCCCATAGTTAGAGTGACTATGGGCTTTCTGAGCAGGCTCAGAGTCACACAACAAGCTATGGAGGGGGCTATGCTCAGGGTTTATCTACGTGCTTTGTTCTCCTCGTTTCTGATTAGCCAACAGAAACTTGAAGTGGCAGTAGGCAAGGCACATAGCTCGAAGAACTGATGGCCTTTAGGATCAAAAAGTTCTCGAATGGAGCCACGGACTGGCAAAACCAGCATAGGATGGCCACCGAGATGGAGAGACAACCTAGCAAGATTGCGGGAACAGGTGGATGTGGGCCATTCAGTCCTTATGGAAATCAATGGAGGAAGGATGGACCTATGGCAGAGATGATGATGATTACAATATTACTTTTATATTTAGTGCACCTAAAAGTTACATTATCTCATATATCCATAGACATTAGTGAAAATCATCAAACTAATAGATGTCCACCTGTAGCTCGCATATAAATCAGTGTATAAAAAGTTATGCAGTTCGATATCAACTGACTACTCCATAACATAACTGGTCGCTTGAGTCACGACTGAGCAGTAATGCATTAGGCAATTTTTTCGCATATCGAGAAACAACTCTATGTGATATATCTTTCAACAGACCGTGAGCAGAGATACCCAATAAACAGAGTTAAGTTACCTTATTACTTTTACACTACAGATAGTATTGATTTGGGGCACACTAAGTTAATAAGTAGGTAAGTGCCTTCTAAAGGTGGAAATCCTAACAGTGAAGAAGCAGCGATTATCGTTTTTTAGTAACATGAATTCGACAGTAGGTACTCACCCGAGCTATCTTGCAAGCAAACATGACCTTCCTCGTTTAAAATTATCCGATTATTGTCATCTAACACCAGAGACATAGAAATCTCGTCGCCAGATTCCAATAAAGTCACCAAGTAGTTTAATTTACTTCTATTTGAAAAATAAAGTTATTTGTATTTCCCAAGCTACGAAAAATAATAATCAAAACTTTACAATACAAACAACATGAAGTTAATCCATAGATCAGATAGATCATAGAATACATTAGAGACGATGTGTCGTATTCTGTCGGCCATGCGCAATGCGCAAAAAATTCGCTTGGAAATGCCACAACCGTTTTTTTATTGTTTATTAGTTAATTATTGAATATTTTTGAGAATTTGCACAAGGGCAAATTAAAGTAGCTCAGGGGCAATTTTTTTACGCTTGGTGGAGTAAAAAATAATCATTTTTCAAAGAGATATGGCTATTTGAAATACAGGAAAATGAGAAATTCTATTTCGATTTTTCTTGGGAAAACTAAAGAGGGGCAAATAAAATAATTAACGTAGGTCGAAAGGGCAAATTAAGATCTTTATAATGAGATTTTTTTTATTTCGAAATTCTATACTTTGTAGGCCGGAACACTGTCGCGCATGCGCAATGCGCAAAAAATTCGCTTGGAAATGCCACAACCGTTTTTTTCTTGTTTATTAGTTAATCATTGTATATTTTTGAGAATTTGCACAAGGGCAAATAAAGTAGCTCAGGGGCAATTTTTTTACGCTTGGTGGAGTAAAAAATAATTATTTTTCAAAGAGATATGGCTATTTGAAATTCAGGAAAATGGGAAATTCTATTTCGATTTTTCTTGGGAAAACGAAAGAGGGGCAAATTAAATAAAGAACGTAGGTCGAAAGGGCAAATTAAGATCTTTATAATGACATTTTTTTTATTTCGAAATTCCATACTTTGCAGGCTGGAACAGACCCGGTCTTTCGGCCCGTTTTTTCAGCACAGTGCGCTTTCCGGTTGTACGTAGTACATATTACTTCTATGCATGCACTAGTCTAAAAGCCACACCATAGATCAGATAGAATACATACTAGTATTACATTTAATTGTATTACATTCTCTAGGTCTAAGAGTACTAAGCACTGATTAGAAAGAGAAATAGATAATAATCACACGAAGAACGGACCGGTCCTTATGGACTTTGCCGTAGCGATCACTGACACGATATTTGACAGATTTTAGTGTTGTTCTCTAGTGTATTATGCAGGAGTATCGATATCGATATTTATAGGGATGGGAAAATCTTTATTCAGGCTTTTTGCTCTAGCATAAGAAATCCTCATAGCTATAATATATATACACCTACTCAATGCCACATTGCATGGCAATAAAAAGTCAAGTATTTCTAAAATAACTTTTAATTGTTTAAAAAAAAATGTTAATGTAGAGGTACAATTTGCTTAATATGTGTATATCTATAAGTGAGTATACATAATGCATAAATATACTAAAGTTAATGTTTTTTAAACAAATAGAAATTCATTTTTTTAAATTTGACTGCATCGAACTGGAATCTGTCTGTTACAAAACCGCAAATATTTTACCTGAAATAGAAAAATACTATAGAGGTACATCTCATTAAATACAAATATATTTGTTGAAAATAGGTAATATATACAGTGTATTGCATTTATGATACTTGTGAGGCAATTATACAATTTATCTAAGTCTTCAGATAACTGTGCTATTTCCTAATTTTTATGCCAATTCAACTCATATGCTCATTTTTTGGCACTTAAAATAATGACTGAAGATTATTGTCAATCTTACAATCCGAGATGCTCTAAGCCGTAAAATGCGACACTAGCCATTTTTAAACACGTAGTATTAACGATAACCTTATGCCTTATATTAAACTATTATAATTTATTAAAGGAGCATTAGGTTATCGAGTGTAGATCTCATAAATAAGTTTCATGCTCCCTTTTTGTTTTTCTCAATCGGGCCAGCAGTTGTGCAGCACATGCAAGGATCAAATATTCATATAAACAGGCAAATATAATGGGACATTCAGACACGTAGAGAGATATTTGCTTTCAAAACATGGAGCTCTAGCTCTCCTTAAAACAATTGGTTGTGACATTGCCTGGTGTTGTATGTAGTCCAGTTTTTAGTTACTTCCTTAGTTTTTTTAATATCATTATGTATCTATTGATACTAATATTATAAGTAGGTAATGTTTATGAGGTTGTAGCAATGATGTTTTACTAAAGATGACCTATTTATACTGCGTGGTGCTCAGATTTTGTTCCTTTACGACATAAACATGCTTACTGCGACAGATAATACGGTACAAATAATATAGAAAAGGATAGCTATATGTTTAGACTTGCGGTTGAAATACGCATCGCAATGAAAATTACTACAACTGACTTCATTATGCCGCCTCAGTTTCCGCGCGCTTGTGCGACATCTACCTCATTTATACATATAATATCATTGGGTTGTAGGTGTTAAACTATGTATCTACCGATATCTGAACCGATACTTTAACCAATAGAAGGCAACGTAGGATCATCATCATCATCATCACCACGCGGGTGTAACCGCGTGACGCAGCTAACTTAATATATAATTAATAAATGTATTTAATTTTTGGACGTATAAATCCTGTATTACAAATTTAGGCATAGGTTAGGACTTAGATTAGTAATAGTACATTAGCTACTTACGATGAAATTAAGGTTTCAGCTGTTCAATAATATAAAATAGTATCACGAAGACGAAACAAATTTCGCTTTCTGATTAATGAAAAAACAAGAAATATTAAAATTTCTATTTTACGTGAAAGCTAAATGTCAAAGATTCCCGAGTATTTATTGGAATGAGTTTTTAATATCTGTCGTTCGTTGAATGCTTGGAGTATATAAATGTAAGATGTATGTAATGATCTGTGAAAAAACGAGCAGTAAAAAAAAAAAGATAAATATTTTCAAAAGCTGCACTAAGTCTTCGAACAAGAATCAGCCTTATCCCTATAATATACGATTTAATGATTTCGTCAATCCGTGGCGGTTAGATTCTTATCGTCCTAGGTTAAACTATAAGGACCATAGCATTTGGATGGCAGATTACCCACCCTGGTACTAAGAGCTAGCCTAGAGAATGTAATTGAGAGCTAGCATCTTAAATTTTTGCATAAAGCGTAGTGATTGTGATTTTATTTTATAATTCTATGCTATTGCTTAGTGATAAGGCAGTTGGTGAAATAAAATATTTTTTTTTGGATTCTTAGACTGCTTTGAAAGTTTATCTGTTACAATGTATATTTTATCAAATGTTGTGAAGGTTACCGTTCCAAATTACCTGGCAGGTTTGCCAATTCCTGATTCTTTCGGTGGCTGGTTCCGGCTTGGAGGCAAGTAAAGTTATAGAATTATGCAAACAATATTGAAAAGAACATGACAAGATTAGATAAGCCTTGGAAGGAAACCTGCATCTGCATTCAATTGACTGGGTAATGAGTAATAGAATGGAATGGTTTCGTTACAAAACCTCACAATTTGTTTGTTTAAATATTAGACTATCTATTGGTGGTGTTTTGGAACTGGTAGATAGTTATGAGTTTATTCCGTCATATTTTATTTATAACGCATACTAGGTAATTAATAAGCATTTTGGAATTCAATCTAATCTATTGACAAAGTGCAAAGAACAGTCCTATTAGACAATTTTTGATTTGGCTCATTGAGAAGACCTCTTTTTGATTTGAAATTCTCGTGAGTTTGACACATTATTACATATACGTTTATAGCCGACTATAAACGTAAGTAAAGCCGGATTAGACATATATATGTATAGTAAACTGCGCCCTGCGTTTGTATCCACGTGGTGATGAAATACAGTGATGATGGTGATGAGAAAGATCTCGTTAATCCAGGGTATAAGCTATCTCCATACCAAATTTCATCGAAATCGGTGTAGCCATCTGAGTGTGAAGACGTAACACACAAACTTTGCATTTATAATATTAGTAGGATATTGAGAAGACCTTGGTGATTAACAAAATTTTAATAGTTATGTAATTCATTAATTAGGCGACTTGAAGTAGTTTCTATGATTCATATTAGATAATGTCTATCTTAGAAGCCAAATGTTTCCAGCATCTTTGAGGTTAAACTCATGTTCATAATGTTGTCAATGATTGGTACATCTAGTTGACACACTTACCAATAAATACCTAAGAACTGACTGAGGTGGTTATTAGTAACAAGGCAGACAAGGTGTTTAAATTAATTGTTCTCAGCATGCAACCTGTCAATTACATTTTGTAGCAACAATGCAATGTCTATTTCATACCAAATCTTAATCTAGTAACAACCTTAAAATGAACATAAAAAGTAAATGGATTGGCCTTATATTTGGTTTAAATGATTTAATATGTAGATATAATAATTAAGACTTGTTTGTTGTAATTTTTTTAGAGTGGTTTTGTTTTAATTGTTAGTGTTGTAGGATATAGTTAATCCAGAAGAGATTTCTGCTTTTTAAACTGAGAGAGTGTACTGTAATGCATTTGTAATTGTGTCTTGTTAGTTAGTCTCTTATAAATGCATAACAATTAATGTTTAGCTCTAAATCATATATTTTCTCAGCTAAAGTTGCATTATCTGATTGATTCATATGCATGTTGAGAGGTATGCATGTTAAGTATCAGCTGTCTGAGGAAGAGAAGAATGCTAGCTCTATCTTATGAGAGCAGTGCAGTATGCCATGCTTCCTGTGAAGATTTTTTAGACATGGGTTTGTGATGCCAAATCACAATTTGTGTTATTATCTTTAAGAATATAAGCAAGATTAAGACAATTATAATCTATGATGTTGGTGTGAAATGGTTCGCTCTGCAATGTCCGTTTCTTGTTGTCCTTAATTAGTTTTCATGCACTTTAATAAATATTTACTTTTTCTAAATAACTTTTTCAAAATAATAACGTGAAAATTGCTTGTGACAAAACTCCTTCTCGCTACACTCCCCACAGCCGCACCACACGGTTTCAACACTTGGACTATGATTTCAATTATTCACCCACATATGTTACTACTAACTCTACACAATTATCTCATGCTGCATTTTCCAGGATGAAAAGTAGCCTATGTGTTTTTCCAGACAATAATTTATAATCTGTGCTAAATTTCATCCAAATCCGTGTGATCAATCTGAGAAATCAAGTAACACAAATCCACCCATCCAAACTTTCATGTTTATAGTAGTAAGATTAAGAAGTTGTAGACTTTTAATAACATAATGCTATATTAATACATTTCAGTAAGAGACTGGCTTGCTCTGATCCCACCTGCTATTGTTGTTGGAGGCATATCCTACTACTCATATGAGACCATAAAGAAGGCGAGACAGAATGGCAACCGCCAAATAAACTCTTGTATCAGAAAAGAACTGAATAAGGTGGTAGACTTTATTGACATTGAAGACATTACGGAGAAGGCAGTACTGTGCAGATGCTGGAAGAGCAAAAATGTAAGAGTTATTTAATGTTTCATTCAGTTATCATAAAAGGCCTAATGATCACCTGCTGCACATATACTTATTGTTTTGTTGCATGACGTTTTCTGGCAGTTTTATATTTTATAGCTCATTGTAATATAACATGAGGGTTAATTGGACAACTCTAATACAAAGTTTATATATTACATTCGGTGTCACAGAAATCATATCTCTTTATATTTCTATTTCAAACTACTCTCCTATGAACTATAACTCCCAGATGAAGAACAGATGACTCTTTCGGATGTACAGCGTAGTCGGCCAGATCCACATCTCTGAATATGGTTACCGGTATCCTAGAACTGTTGTATGAGTTGGAATGCTCGTCTAACGGAAAAATGGGATAAATTTAGTTGACGAGCGACATCACACTGTTGTATCCCTGACTGCAGTAGCACAGGAACTTGAGCAGCTTCATCAGCAGTGGTATCTATATTGAGATGATTTTCGCTTGCTACGTGTGTACTCTACAGGTAATCTGTGGTCCTCTTCAACGTTTGGAAAGCAAACGATCCACATTTGAGCTGAATCAGCCATTTTATAGGGCGTAATGCACTACAACTAGTGACCAATTTCATGCGTTTTTTGTTACAATTTTTAGTTTATGAAACCAAACGGTTGTTAACTTAAAGATTGATAATGTACTTTAAATTGTACCAATATAACATTTATTAAATGTTAACACGGAGTTCTAGATGCGTTCGAAAACTACAAACACCACATAAATAAATAAAATAAAAGTACTTCCCAACTTTATAAATAATGCAAATTATTCACAGAATCCACAAAAATATAATGTAAAATTTCATATATAAAGAATACATGAACGTGTTGTCATTTTGTTTTTCGGGAGCGAGGCTGCTTCTGCCATCCTCCTTTATGAAACATTTTTTCGGTGAGGTGCGATTTTTGTGACACCGAGTGTATATATACTTGTGTTATGTTATTAAACTATGTTTTGTAGTAATTTTATTGAGGGTATACTTTACGAATGTAATGGATAAAAAAATGTTTTATTTAAATAGGTACATAAGTTATAATGCAGGTTAAGTTAGGTTGAAACTGTGACAATACTAAGCGCTACCGAAGCGACCGTAACGCTGGGCAGAAGCTGGCGAAACGCTAAAAGTTATGTAACGCAGATTTCTACGTTCACCAACATTTGTTGAGGACAAAGTGAGGACAAGTGACAGCAAATGTGAAGTTTATCCTATTTTAAAACCGACTTCAAAACAAGGAGGAGGTTCCCAATTCGACCCGTATGTTTTTTCATGTTTGTTATCTCAGAACTTTCGACTGGGTGAATCAATTTTGATGATTCTTTTTTTAGTAGAATTTATTTTTTCGTTATTTCACGCTTTTGAGTATTGAAGTCGTCCCATTTACTGTCAAAAATTTGGTTGTAAGGTACACATTGACTAGTAGTTTGGGTAATGAAATATAATTAGCACATATGGCTATAAACAGAAGTGGCACCATATTGCTATCTTATATTGACAATGCTTATCTACAAAAGGTTCATACATATTATGTCATCAATAGATATATTCATAGTATATCTATTAAGTTGTTCTTATTGTATATTTTATCGGGTTATCAGTTACTGTTTTTTTTGTAGTATTACCTACTTCATTGTGTTATTCAATGAAGAATAACTTCTTTCTTGCATGTTTAAAATCTCAGCTGTGGCAAACACGAGAGGATTTCATCGACGACTAGATTTCTTGGGACTCACACATAGATATACATAATTGGCGATCTCTCTGAATTTGAACTGAAAATATGTATTGATAAAGATTAAGTGTTTTGATTCGCTAAAAACTAAAGCATTCTTGTTATTAGTACTGACGATCTGACGTGGTTTGACGCATTGTGAATTCCTTAAAAACACGGGAATCACTCACTCAGTTAGTCAGTGGGTTCCGACTATAGTTTTGACCACATTCGGTAATCTTTTTAAAGGAGAATGAGGGGCGCTCACTGACGCGGTTCGCGTGAGTGAATTCCCGTGTTTTATAGTCATAATCTTCGATCACTTGATCGAAGGTCATAATTAAAGCATTCAAATTATGAAGCCACTGCCTCTGATTAAGCTGTTCACTATTATTGTGTCTGCATTATGTCGCTTTACATCGTTGATTGGTTAAGATTGCATAGGCCAGCTTACAAACGGTTTATTGCTTGTTTGCATTTAAAATAAACCTGTTTTATTTCAACAAATAAAACTGGAGATTTGAGACATACAGGGTGTTTGGTGGAGAGCTAGACAAACATGGTAGACGTGTAGGTGGAGCTATTTGTATTTTACGAATTAAAGTAGAAGACCCTAACTCTTTTTCTTCTTGTCCTTATCCCACACTAGATGGGGTCGACACAACATGTTTTCCTCTTCCATTCTCTTCTATCATTAGTCGTCTCAGTGCTCACCCCTTTCATAAACATATCATTTATTCACAAAGTCCATCCATACCTTCGTTAAACGCTAGATCTTACAGTATAAAAAATGTGACCCGAGCTGAATATAGAGCAGAGTGGTAAAGGCTTTCCGGCAAGAGTTATAGGCACAACACCGGATAGACCGTCGACATCGCACATGTATTTGGTGTTAGTTCTGCGTACTATAGCTATAACTCTCCAGACATTGCCGCCATTCCTCCAATCTGTTCGAGGCCATTCTCAGACGAAAAGCTGAGGGTTAATTATTACGTACAACTAATTATACATTTTAAAACAATATAGAGGAGGTATGATCTATATCATACCTCGTCTATATTGTTTTATATTGGGTTTTTAAATCTATGGTATTTATGGTGAATATCTATGGTATATCCGTGTTTTTACAATAGACACATTCGCTAAAGTAAGCGATGAAATTCGTCTCGTGCAATAAAAAAAATTAAAGCTCCGAATGAGCTAATTACTGCGGCCTTGGTTTTGTTCTGCTCGGACCCGTATAAAAAACTGTCGATTTAATTGGTGTCCTGCGGGCCGAGACAAAATGCATCGCTTCATAGCGATTCTCTTTCTCTCGCCGTTGAATGTTCGTTCTCGTTGTTCGTGTGATATATCCACTGACTATGAAACCTGTTGACTAACGGTACACCTTCCCCTACGGCGAAAATGATTGGCGCAAATCGAGCGCGTTGATGTCTCGTCCCATCCTGTTCTGGTATGAGTAGTTTTATATCGCTCTATCTCGTTTCCTCACCCTATTTTATCTCTCGCTTCGCAACGAGAACAACCATTCAACGGTTTTCGCTCGCGTTAACGCTTGCAGAATGTTACTTGAATGTCTACGGGCCTAGGCTGCGCAACATTTAAAAAGCTTGAAAATTTGTAACATCATCAATGATAGTCTCGGACGTGAGTGTCGACTGTCAATTAAATGGTGAATCATGAAATTTCAACTTGAGTTTTTTGTAATGATGACATTCATAGTGGTGTTTCGGCACTTCTTACTTACTTTTAGTGCTGGTATAGCCAGCGGGCTATCAGTGAGTGTGATGCATCATAACTGATTATCAAATCTCGCACTGGAGACTCGCAAGGTTTTGCAGGATTATAGACATAAAGCAACCAACATTAAGAGTAAGAGTTGCTATGAAGGCCCATTGCATCCTGAACTGACGTGAATCGGAACGGTATGCGAGCATAGCCTCGATCGGATCATCTAGTGGATAGTATAATTATGTATAAACAATATCAATTTTCGAAAATATCTTCATTGTCATGTTACATAAGAATAAGCCTAAATCATCGCGCGTCACGACGCGGCTTATGTTTGGGAGCGGGCAATCGGCACGTTTCAGTCTATCTTGATAAGAAACTTTGTCAATGACATTTAGGTCAATATTTGGACCTGCCTGCGTCGAGCTTATCTGATATTGTACCTCTTGAATGTATGTACATAAATACGTTTTCGTACATATTCTTGCTAAACTTGTATTACCTATGTAAGTTTAGCCCTTATTGAATAATTTTAAACATTAATAATTTTTATCTACTAGCTACACCCCGCGGTTCCACCTACGCAGGCTATGATTTTCCCATTACTCTCCTTTGGAGATTGACGTTTCTTACATCCGTTCTTAGCGAACGCCTCGACATAGGCCCTATGTTATGTGTAATAACTATCTATATTCTAAATTTTAGCCCAACCCGTTTAGTGAGTGTAGGTACTGATTTAGTTCAGCTATAGGTTTTAGTCAGGGGTTCTTTGTATCTATCTATGGTATAATAAAACTTGTAAGTTCGAAATTTTGAAAAGTCTGTAGGTACTCACATTGAATATAATTTAACAAAAACCTGTCCGCAGTGCTAAATCACCAAGCGAACAAGAATAAAGCGCTTATTTCATTTCTGTCTATCTTATAAACCAAGAACTGATGTAAGTAAATAAATACTGCTTACACAGCTGCATTGTTGTCATTGAGATTGCCAGATTACTGAGGCACCTCCCACTAGGCACTCTGGAGACTGTTCCAGGGCCCCGCGATCGATAGGGCCCCCAAGTTCCTGCTAGATTACTAAACGGTAACCAATATTTATTACCCAAAGCCTTTTCAAAAGACTGGCCGGTTAGCGCAGTTGGTAGCACTCTGCCTTCTGAGCCGCTGGTCCCGGGTTCGATTCCCGGACAGGTCAAACATTTCTGCGCATGAACATGTCTGTTTGATGTGTCTGGGTGTGTATATATATCAGTCATCAGGTTACCATAGTACAGGCTCTGCCTAGTTGGGACCTGAAGACCTTGTGTGAATGTTATTAAACAATAATAATAATAATAATATTGAAACAATCGAACAATAATGGCTGTCTACAATACTTGATTGAATACGCAGTAAAAAAATCTAGTAATCATTTTTATTGGACAGATTTTATTAGACACATACTATAATAGCCCTCCACAAGCGGTAAAAATGTATTCCTGCAATAGCTGCGCCCCGCGATACACCCGCGTGGACTACGGTTTTCCCCTTACCTCAGTTATACGTCGTAGCGTGATGTTATTTAGCCTAAAGCCTTCCTCGATATATGTAGTCGTATTATCCAACACAAAGAAAATAAACCAATTTATATCAGTAATTCCTGGTATTAGCGCGTCCAACCAAACAAACTCTTCAGCTTTATCATATTACTTAAGTTTATCATCACTTTTGGACATTTACGCTTAACTATCTCAAAGAGAGAGTCTCAATGAGATCGGTTCAGCAGTTTCAAGGCCATCTCGAGCTCTTTTTTTACGGTCTTACGTTTCAAGATTTCTACAACGTGGGTTTTTATAAATTTAATTGTGAATCGTAATAGGTAAAAGTAATCGTATTTTATTACCCAGTGGCCGTACTGTGACGGAGCCCACGGCGGGCACAACAAGGCGACCGGAGACAACACCGGCCCAGTCGTCGTCAGACACAAGCCGGCGCAAGCGCAAGGCCAGTGATCAACCTCACAACACAACAATACAACACTCCAGGTGATACGTGCGATGTGATCAAATCATTACTCGTTACCATTGTGTATTTTGACCAGAAAAATATCAAAAATACCGTCATAGTTCATTCAATCGTAAAACCTAGAGGCGGACTTGATAGAAGACGTAAAGCTAGTAAGATCAACTCGAAATGTGTCCACACTTGTATGTTATCAGAGAAACGAGAAATTCATTGATAAGGAAGGAAATATCAGCTCTTAAACTCAAGTTTCCCATCAGTCATAACTCCTTAGACTTAGAGTAGCGGTGTGACTCCATGGGTACTCCCATGGAGTCACACCGCTGCACTTATCCGATTTATTGGACCTAATTTTATATCAGACTATCAGGGATTAGTCATATGTAAAAGCGATAACAAAGTAAAGAGGGAAAAAATACCTATCCAGTAACGCTCTTCATGTAAAATCATGTAATAGTGTTGTTCAGTTATGTAACAGTGGTAGTGATTATCTTATTCAACTAAACTAAAATTGTCTAAAGTTAAATTCCTTACGTTCTTAGGTCTAGCCTGTGATTTGTTCTATGGGCGCACATTGCATAAAAAGCATGCATACTGGCAAGCTCTTCTAACACAAAATGCATGCTTTTTACTAGCACCTTACAATTACTTCATAATAGAAGCATGCTTTCGTGTTCCTAAAAACAAATCAAGTTTTTTTTCTATTTGTCATTTTTCTTATATTTCTGGTCAAGCTGTACTTACTTAAGAAGTTTCTAAAACTTGTATTCTTTATACTTAGTATTTTAGTAAGTTCAAATTTATGCTTGTAAGCTCAATGTTGCAATTTTTATTCGCTTTTATTTTGGGTACTCTTGCCATTGTTGTGTAATTTTTACGTAAATGAAACAATAAATGGTTTATTATCATTTTATTCCTGTTGATTTTATTTATTCATCTTTTTTATACATATGCGTTGAAAACTGTCTCACCTGATGTTAAGTGATAACGTAGCATGTAGCACGCAAGCCGAGAAGGTGCCTATTCACTCGTGACTTGAAGACTCCAGGATTGTGAATACAGACTCGGGAAACGAGTTCCATTCCTTGGCAGAACGCATTATGAAATGTCATTGATATAATGAAAAATGTACATCATCAGCATCATCATCTTAGCCATAGAATATCCACTGCTGGACATAGCCTCCCCCGTGTCTTTTTAGGGGGTGTTTGTCTGTACTTGGCTAGCGCGTTGGCGAACGCAGTGTTGATTTTTTCCGCGGAAGTCGCTGCTGCTGCTGCTGCCTACCTTCTGACACGTGATCCTTTAGTCTACTCTTACGGCACCCACGGATTCAGATGGGGATACGTTTCTAGGCCGGTACCTCATGGCATAAATTGTATATGTATATAGGCCTAAGTGTAAAATGCAGTATATACATATCCTAAAACAGGGTATGGGAGATATAGTCTACTGTTTATGATATAAGTAAGTTGTCGTATATAACGTGTCATAGTCACCTGACCATGACACGTATATACGTGGATCCCTGATGAATGATGCCTCGATTTTTGAAAACGGCTTACCTTCGTTTAGAGCATATTTTGACAACCCTCAACAAGTGCCACAAATAAGTGAGTTTTCAGAATAGGCACGATGATTTTGAAAAACTATCCTATAATATTCTATAGTATTTTATTACAAATAAATAAAGTGTCTACTATTAACAAAAAAAATATTATTCCTGAAAAAAAAACGTGAAGATCATCACACATCGGGTTATTCTTATGATGGTGATTAAACTAGCTAACCCAGTCTAGGAAAGTTCGTTTAAAGCAGAGTGACAATCCCAGATATATAATTAGTCATGGTCATATGACCATGATACGAGAATTCAAAAATCGAGTAATCATTCACCAAGGCCCCAGCTACCGGTGGTTAGGTAGCTGGGGTGGTTGCTGCTGTTAGTGAGGAATCTCCGGACAATAAGCACCGTGTCACGGAGTAACATTATGGGAAATTAGATACATTGGCAGCAATACCAATATTATTATTATTAGGGATAGGTAAACTAGCTCAAGTTCATATGCGTATGAGTTTGAAAGGTGCATCGGCAAACTCAAGACAGTGCTCGACGAGCGACGATCCAAGCTGCTAGATTTTGCTCTTCATTAGGATGGGTTGCTTATGATAGTTTTTCTGAATACTAGGAAATAAAAAAACAAAACTATTTATGCGCACAATTCTCTCTTTTATCTGAATAAATATTTGTCACGCCATTATGACATTTGATGACTAAAGCTTACATAGTGATTGTATGCACAAATATTATGGCACAGTCTTATATCTAGGTCATGCAAATATCTATCTCGCAGACTGATTAATTTTATCTCAAAAACGTACCACATTATACTTGTATGTAGGTCTTAAGATTATATTGAATTTTTACATCTGTTCGTTCTTTTCCCATATACATACTGGTAGTTATTCTCTGATTCAACGAAACTAAAATTCTGGATACCTCTACGTCTACATACGATGTTGTCATAACAACAAATCAGTAATATTTGTTGTGTAGTTACGTATATAATATCGATGGTACAGGTGGTACCTATAATATAGGTACTTTATACTTCAAACCGCCCACACTATTTAGTGCTTTCAATGATACTTCGTTATTTTCGTTGGTAAAAACATTCACAACATTTAGAAATTGTTTGTTTTCCTTTAAAAATTCGCACGCATAATACCTTGCCCTTCAAATTCTTCCTTTATTTGCGGCAGCTGGAATATTCATTCATGCATATATTATACGGTATAGGTCAATGATGTTTTACTAAAGATGACGTATATTCATAGATACTGCGCGGTGCTCAGATTTTGTTCCTTTACGACATAAACATGCTTACTGCAACAGATAATACGGCATAAATATAATATAGAAAAGGATAGCTATATGTTTAGACTTGCGCTTGAAATACGCGTCGCAATGAAAATGACTACAATTAACTTAATTTTGCCGCCTCGGATTCCGCGCGCTTGTGCGACATCTACCTCATATAGACATATAATATCAATGGTATAGGTACGTATCTAGACGCTCGTGAGTTTTCGAGATACGTTTCATTACAGTACTTTCAAATTCGTAGATACATCTCAGGGTGAGTCTGCAGATGCGCTGAATATAGAACCGACTATGACATGCAAATAAATAACCATAAAGCAAAATTGTTGCAAAAATGAAAGCCATCTTAGTAGGTAGTACAATAAGATGATACAGATTTGTTTTGTTTTTTAAACTGACGTGGTTTAGACACATTATGAATGTATAAAACACGGGAAATACTCACGTAGGTAGTACCAGGCGAACCGCGAGCACCCCGTACTCTCCTTGAAAAAGACCACCGGATGTGGTCGAAAGTCGGAACCCTCTGACTTACTACGTGAGTAATTCCCGTGTTTTATACATTCATAATAGTAAGATTTGTATTGTACGCCAGTGTGAACTTAAACCTTCATCCACCGGTGACAAAGACATTCTTATACAAGTAAGTATAATATTATAGTGCCTATAGAAACGCATGCAAATTTTTCCTCTTTTACACAATTTTGTTTGATTTCAGTAATATAATGGTAGGTAGTCATTATTGCTACCTACCATCATCTAACCGATGGCAATACTTTGTTGCAACGAATTTTCTTATGCCATTAATTATAAAGTCTAATTAATACAACCAATACTCTATTATGCTAAAGTAGGCAAGTTATAAATACCTAGTAATTACAATTACTGATTTACTTCATGATTGATTCATACAGGATGTGTCGTCACACGTCAGGTGCGAGTTCCGTTTATGTAGTTTAAGTAAACTCATTATGTTTTGCCTGTAGTTGCCGGTAATGGAAGAAACAATCAGTGTAGCGATTCGCATTGATAAAACGCATTCTCTCAAAGTAGCGTCCGCATTGTACTGACACATTGTGACGATGTCAGTGACGATGTGGTCGAATATGTTACCACGCCTGACCTAGAGTTTTTCAAAATTGACGGTGGTAGCTAGCCAGGCGGGTACTCGAAAGTACCGTACCACCATGCTAAAATGTGTGGAGGACATGCGCGGGACTAGAAAGCATAGAAAACACGATTCAATCAGCCGCGCGTGCAGCGGTTGGATGCTGCGTTGCTCTGTGTTCAAAAGTGACTACTCTAACAAAGTTGTTTCGAGTTTTCTGAATAAAAATAGTTTGAAAATGAGTATACTCGTTGTACATACCCACCTTCATCATTATAATATAGAAACGGCTAGAGCTAGAGGCCAACCCTAACGATAAGAGCCCTATCTAGTAATACAAATTAAATCTCGGCATAAATATCTTCTATGTTGGTTTGAAATTCGCAGTTTGAAAACACAGCAGAAAAAAAAAATATCATACTTTCAGTTAATTTACATTTATAATTTTAAAAAAATGTGCCAGAAAGTATTGATTGGCCAATAGTAACGCGGAGATCGATTTTGTATATTTCGGTGAAACATGAGAGCGCAATCACAAAAGCAATTAAAATAACCCTAAGGCAAGAACACTTTTACTTATTTAACAAAAACAGGTACATCGCATACCTTTGCCTAAATGCAGGGCTACGCAAATGATAATAGTTCTCTAGTGAGTTTCTTTGTCTTGTTTCATTCGACTTCTGAATGGAACTAGAGGAACTATTTTATCTCACAAGTTCCTTTGTTTCATGTGCATATTACAAACTACCAATTTCAAAGCTACATTTTTGTTCAGTGATAGAAATGCCTAAAACCACAGACCATCGTAAAGTCTTAATACTTTTGAAGTTACAGATTGAAAAAAAACGTATTCGATTTTTATTCAAATCTGATTGAATACATATAGAAAATACATATATAACACGAATATCTACATTGTACATTATCTACTCATACGTATCAACACATGCAAGAGTATACGGATTTCCAGTCTTTAGAGTTTAGCTAGTCCATAGGTACAGAAATAGCACAAGCTACTTGTATAATGCACTTTTTTTCCCAAAATCGGTAATACATAATACTTACCTAAATTATGAAGACATGACTGACTGAGTACTGTTTATTAAGTACTAGCTGCGCCTCGCGGTTTTGCCCGCGTGGTGGTGATTGATGATGATGATTTAAAGTAGCCTATGTGCTATTCCTGACTATAATCTATCTCTGTGCCAACTTTTATCCAGATCAGTTCTGGCGTGATTGAGTAACAAACATCCATCCATCCAAAGTTTCATATTTATAATATTAGTGGGATGGGATAAATATACTTATAGTTCAATGAATCCTCATGTTCATGATCGCAGAATAGTAATAATACCACACGCAAGAATAGAGATTGAAGAAACTACCATCGCATTACACTTTTTTCTTCTTTTTTTCCAAAATCGGTAGCATAGAGCAAATATGAATGTTGCCAATATTAATCGGCTAAAAGATTTCCGACTTTAAATTCAATAGAACTATAATTTCTTTATTAATTTAAAGTTGTATTAATTATATTCTGTCAAATCATCACAGTTCTATACTAGTGAATCAAGTTCTTATTCTAATCCAACTCAGTCTCATAATTTCTGTGACATAATTGTTCGGATTCCGTGTATGCTTTTCACGAAGAGTAGGTAAGATGTGACAGCCATGCAGCAATAGAAGCCTTGGAGTAGTGCAAGGAGACTTCTTCACGGACCCGGATACTCAAACTCTTCACAACTGGAACACAAAGATTATCGTGAAGTAAAAATATAATATAGAAACATAATAAAAAGAACAAAAGTCACCGACATAGCACAGCGAATTAACAAGTTGAAGTGGCAGTAGGCAGGGCACATAGTTCGAAAAACCGATGGCCGTTGGGGTCGAAAGGTTCTCTAATGGAGACCACGGACTGGCAAGCGCAGCATAGGACGGCCTCCGACCAAGTGGACAGACGACTTGACTAAGATCGCAGGCAAGGGCTGGATGCGGGCCGCTTCCTACCGGTCCTCCGCTCCCCCATTGTCTTCCACAAGGACCGGTAGGAAGCGGCCCTTGCCTGCGATCTTAGTCAAGTCATCTGTCCACTTGGTCGGAGGCCGTCCTATGAAGACAATGGGGGAGGCATATGTCGAGCAGTGGACGTCTTATAGCTGAGATTTTTTTTTTGATGATGATGATACATAAAAACATAATGTCAGGTTAGTGGGTTAGTATGTACTGACACATATTATAGTCTGCCGTTCAACCTTGCTCTCTAGTATATAAACATAACACTAACATAATACTTTCTGTTTCTCGCATTTGTTTATCCTAACAATATAAACAAACTTATTAACATATTCGAGCATTGCGAACTATTAAATGTCTTATTAATCTTTGCTTTGATTGCGGTTGTGTTGCCAGTGCTCCACTGTTCTGTATACTTCTTGTATGTCTTACACGCAAAAAGGCTATAAGCAAGGCGGCGGCAGTGTAATATGTGCATTGTGGATGATAATAATAGAATATAATAATAATAATAATAGGGGACAACATTCACACAAGGTCTTCAGGTCTCAAACTAGGCAGAGCCTGTACTATGGTAACCTGATGACTGATATATACTTATACATATACACACTCAGACACAAGTCAAACAGACACGTCCATACACACAAATGTTTGACCTGTCCGGGAATCGAACCATATATAGACCATCAATATCAATTATTAAACGACTTCAAAAAAAGGAGGAGGTTATAAATTCGACTGTATGTATTTTTTTATGCCGCCTTTTCTTCAACACAACAAAAGCAGTACTTGCACGCTTGCCGCTTAGTGGTAGAATATCTGGTATCCACTGAAGCTTTTTCAACAATGTTATTGCATAATTACAACAATCTTGAGAAGGTATACAAATGAACCTTGAGAAGGTTTATTTGTATGTAGTATTTCACACCTATTGCCTACCATAACATAGTGACCAATGTTATGGCCTCTCATAAATACGATAATTTTCTATATAAATGTAAGTAGGTACATATTCGTAAGTGTACATATAAATGAAATCTGATATATACTTATCATCATAACGATCGTGATCATCACAAATCCCGATAGATCATAGTTTGTTCTAATTTAATTGTGTCACGCTGTGAAACGAAAAAGTTACTTTTATTCTAGCCATAGTTACCGTACGGTATAATGTATATGTATACATAGGTAACTATGGCTAGAACACGTATCACGAATTTAAAGCTATTCGATCTATCGGGATTTGTGATGATCACGAACATATATGTATACAAATCCATGGTGATGATATCTGAGTCATTACGGACAAATGGCAGGAAATTTTCAATGTGTGACAATTACCTACCTATGTGAAATGAGGTTCAAAAATTTTTCTTTCTGCCAAATGCATCAAAGCATTATGAAAATCATAAAAAAGTATACATATATTGTATAAACCGTGTATTGATCTCACGAATATTTTTTATTTTATTTCAGGCTGCATAGTTTTTTTGATAGGGCTTAATATTAGATAGTTAAAATTTAATTTGGTAATGTCGCAAGGTCGTGGGCGCGGACTGCTGATGTGAGATGAATGTCATGATGGTCACCATGTAACACTCCCTTTTTGGAAGTTGGCTATACTAGTGAGGTGCCACAAAGTATTCCACATAGGTACCTACTACAACTTACTTCGATCCGCGTCTCCGCGATAACTTCTTCGTTCCTTAGTAGCTCGTGTTTGAGTCCATGTCTTTTCCTGTAAAAAGTTATTGCATTGGTAGACATGTTTACTCATTTTTTTATACTGTATAGATGAAGCTGTATGTATGAAACTGAAGCGATTATAGCTCAGCGTGGAGAGCTTCGCCTGTCTAACTGACGGACACTGGTTCAATCCCCAACAACAGCTTGAACATCCGGTGTAAGTGACACCGTTATCAAATTCTCAGCATTGTGGTAGGGTACTTTCGAATACCCGCCTGGCTAGCTACCACCTTCAAGTTTGGAAAACTGTCACCAAACACATAGTATGTTCAGGCAGATCGGTCCTTGAGAGCCAGTAAACATTATAGGTCTAGCGTGATAACATCTCCGACCATATCTTCACCACGCTTCAGTTGAGAGGTATAATAGAATCTGTAAGGCAATTAAGTCTTGACTATGTATCTCTCAGCCGGCGTCATGGATGTTAGTTTCAGAGATCTTTATGATCCTTGTGGGATAGAAACTCGATGGGCACCGCATCGAGATTCGTGAAGGGTAGGTATCAGTTCAAAGAATTAACTAAGATGGAATAAATAACCGGAAAATACTGGAACCATTTCAGTCAGAACGAATAGGACGCGTATACACTCGTTCCCCACCGCTGAGCGCGTCCTACGCAACCTAACCACGGCCGGTGTCGTGTTACCCCGGACAATGGACTGCCTACCCAACGTGGAAGCCACAAATAAGTAGGTATAATTCCCTCAGAAAAGGCTTTATGCCGCGAGTTGTAGATTCCCAGTATAAAGCTCATTTCAATTGCAATATAAAAAATAATGGTCCTTCGAGTCGGGATACTAACTCACTGACAATTTTAAGTGTGATTTTACAGCTTTTTAAGGCTCTACATAAAAATAGAAATATAGATTACAATTTTATTGAATATGAGTTTGTAATTTTATCGATATTGACAGCAATTTCATCGATAATATCGTTCCAAAGACCCGTAAAAAGACACGTGGGCAGATATTGCCAGACGCCTACGACAGCCTGAATTCAATTTCAAAATAGGTGGGCTTTGGCATTGCGCAGGTAGTTACGCCTAATAAGCTTAATTTAGTTAACGTCCGTTAGAGTTTTGACGGATACGATAAGTGATAATCCCGTATAATGGACAACGTAAGAGTCACACTTTTGGAAACACCTCTTGCGTGAAAGGTATATAAGTGTGAACGTATATTACAAATATTTGAGCTGATTTTTAACTAATTATGACATTATTAAATTACACTGACAAATAAAATACAATACCAATCCATAGATCAGACTCTTATATTAAGTGACAACCGAGACACTTATTAGCAGTGCGATAATAATTTTAATCATACTCATTCCATTGAATTAAATGTTGTATAAAGTATTATGTATGTGGTATCCGGCTTTACTCACGTTTATAGTCGAAAGTTTCGACCTAGGTTTCGAGCATGTCCGATGCTCATCTTCAGGTGAGTTTACGCTGCCAGATCGCGGCGACCACATATATAATAATGTGTCAAACTCACGAGAATTTCCAATAAAAAAAAAAAGTTATATAAAGTGTTTCAGAACATGAACAAACCGCTTGTTAACAATATAAAAAGTTAGAATAATTGAATATGTGTTTCAGGAGGGCTATATAGCTCGAATCACCGAATTTATTTCAAATGGTGGGAAAAATATTTACTCAATAAAAGAATTCGGCGCATTTAATCGAAACATTTCTGTGAAACGGAAATCTAAAGGTTAGGTTGATTAAATATCAAGCCTTAATTGAGAGTGTCTACGTCAGGTAACGTTGCGATTGAGGTATTGGAACAGTTCTATTCTAGTTTCTAGCGTTGAAGCATTGAAGATGCTGTAGATTATCCACTCAAAAAAATTCGTGACAACTTGTAAAAGTAGAGACAAGTCATACTTACAAGTATATCCGTCGCCACACGATAAGCGCGGTGTAGGCAATACAAATTATGCTGCAGGTGACCACCACCATGATGCCAGCGGCCTCGCCGGCCGGCTCCCCCCGGGGACTCGTGTTGTACCGGATCCTCTGAGCATCCTTGCGGACTGTGTCTTCTGCGGCTGGAATAGAACGATGATTTTGACAAAATTATACCTAAGGGAGACCGAGGTGGTTTGACACAATTTTTACGTAATAACGCATATCTCAGCTCAATATACACTAACACAAGTGAAACTTGTTTTTTTAGTTAACTAGTTCTAATCACTATTTGATCCAATCACACAATGACTATGAGCGAAACTAATATAAGAGATATTTCATTAAAATCACGCCAAGTCTCAGTGTTTCAACTCCCCTAGCACCGAGGTAACTTGAAACAGCGTCTGAGGTGTATTGAAACGTATATTAAAATGTTCATTTTAAATACAATAAAAAGCTTTTTGGTATAGAATATTATGTAATATGATAAGTAACAAAATAATTAAGGTTTTTTCTGAGATCAAACAATGTTTTTCCAAGTAAGAATGCGATTCGGGACTTTGTGACGTATACAGAACAAGTAAATAGGAAGTAAACATACTGCTAGAGGTACCTACATACTGTATAGCACAATTAATTTATTAAAAACAGATATTTTTTGCACAAGCGATTCTACCCAGCTCTATTTATATACGGTATCAAGTATACTATTATTCGGATATTATATGGTATGGTAATAATCCTTGTAATATTGGTTTACTCTGTTGTAAGTAATTCCTGCATTTGTTGAATGGGGAACATAAGCGTCTTGAGCTTGTAAAGAACAATAATTACTGAACCTATTTCTATATTTTTACGATAACGAAATTTACACCAGCAATATACAAATAGTTGAATTCCTAATATTCTAATACGAAGTTTTGATAAAGTAGGTAATAAATAGATGTTACCACATACTCTAAGCTAATTAAGCACTCGAATTTACAAAAAAGGTTGCCTAACTTTTCTACACGTGACAAATTCATGAAAACATAAATGTCGCTAATATACTAAAACAATTGAAAGAAACAATGAAATAATACCATTGCGAAAGATGTAGAACAAATGTACATTACATTCTTAGCACGTTTCTGTTATTATGTTGAAAACGATTTAGAAATAAACAAATGATGTTAGGGATTAAAGTCTGCCTTAACTCTTGTATTTTCGTCAGATTTAGAATATTATGTTAACAACGATTTAGAAATAAACAAATGATGTTAGGGATTAGAGTCTGCCTTAACTCGTGTATTTTCGTCAGATTTAGAATATTATGTTAAAAACGATTTAGAAATAAACAAATGATGTTAGGGATTAAAGTCTGCCTTAACTCGTGTATTTTCGTCATATTTAGAATATTTTAAGTTTAGACTAACTTAAGTCTGAGATTGTCATTTCTCGTTCTTAGATCTCGCACACTAGGTAACGATTTCTTCCAGCTACTCACCTAAACTGACAATGTAGGTATTGTGTTATATATGTAGCCTGGTTTACCTTGTAAAATCTCAGTCTGTGTGTCTGGCAGAGCTGGTACATCGGCCTTTGAATCCTCTACGTCTTCAGGGAACGTCGGCAAGTCCATATGATCCTCATTGTCATCTCTTGAATGTAACATGTCGAATACTTCAGTCCTGATAACAAATAAGTAGTGTAAAGGTTGTATAGGCATTAAGAAAATTTAGTATGATCTTTACATATATATGTTTCCCTGCTCTTCTTACCTGCTTACTCCATCCTTGTCGTCGACTAGTAGCTTCAACACAGTGGCGTTGGCTTCCAAAGTCTTGTATCGGCTATTGTCTTCCACTTCTTTAGCAAGGTTCGGCAGCACGCTTTCTTCCGCATTTAAAGTGTCCGTGTCCTGCCCGAATACAGATATAATACCTGAAAATAATAATGTGTTTAAAAATGGCAAATGGAAAGTTCACCATTCAAAAACTAATCAGAAATCTGTTCGCTAGCATCGCCGCGCCGATCGCATTAATCGTACGAATGTGCAAAAAGGCAATTAAAATTTGATCTGGCAGCCGACGACCTAGGGGCGCGCCATGTGAAAGTTATTTCTGACTAGGAACCGTTATCGTCGAGCCCAAAGTTAATATTTATAAAAGTGTTAACTAATTCGAACTGCAGCCGGGCAGTTATCGAAATGCAAACATCGGCCGGCCAGCCGCTCGAACGAGGTCAGGCTCAGCCTCAAAGCTCGCGTAGGTAAATAGCAGCTTAACAGTAAATCCGGTTTCCAGAAAGTTAACTCGCAGAGTTAATATTTTAGAATATCGTGACTCGAGTTATAAATATGCTGTCATTGAAGGCGTGACTCATTGGCGTACTCATTGATTTTATGGTGATATTGGTAAGACCGTATTTCAAAGTGAAAGTACGGAGACAAAATCTGCATCGAATATCTACTCGTTACGAATTATAATTTTGCCCGCGGTGGTTTTGTCCGCGTTACATCTTATTGATATTATTAAAGCGTAAATAAATAGGTGTTTTAGCTGCGGGAGAAAGCTCGAATGCTGCTTCCTCAACATGATTATATTTCAAAATCGACTGTCAGTCAAATGCTTTACTTTCATATTAATTTCATACCTAAGTAAGACTAGTTAGTAAAGAATATAAGAGTACAATTTATTTTCCAAAAATAAATTACATAGGAACTGAATATCTTAAACAGATTTAGTGTAAGTAAATAATCATTCAATAATTCTATTATTATAATTTGAATTATAATATTTTAAGTATCTAGTTACCTACATTATGTTTCTTTGTGTTCCTTTAGAGGCAGTATAGGTATCTATCGTTCCCACGATGGATACCGGAATAACAGCTAAGTGGATGCTTCCGCGATCTATCAATTGCGTTGAATATGACGATCGGCGAACAGTGTAAACGATATCAATATTATCTTGATAATTAGTTTAAATTTAGTTTTAGGTGATGTTATAATCTCCGGATTCAAAATCCGCCTCCTTTTTTAAAGTCGGTTAAAAATGGAACCGACTTTAAAACTCAAAAGTGTGAAATAACTTGTCGATGTCGGTACCATGATAGTTCAAAAGAAACTATTATCAAAATATTGTGCTCGTGGTACCGATTTCGACAAGTTATTTCACACTTTTGAGTGTTGAAGTCGGTTCCATTTTGTAGTAAAAAATTTTTATCAACTTTTTATAGTAACCTTTGCTACTCATGGGATCAATTGTCATTGTGTATGTTCACCGTAGTCTTCACCCGCAATTTTAATGTCGTCGAGGTGTTACGTACACCTCGACGACATTAAAATCACTTTTCAGTTATTGGAGTGTAACTCAAAAACCGCTTGTCCGATTTTGATGAAATTTAAATAAAACCACACAGACACAGCTTTCAAATAAAAAAATAATAATCAAAATCGGTTCACCCAGTCGAAAGTAACAAGTGAGGTAACAAACATTTAAAAGAACATATGTGTCGATTGAGAACCTCCTTCTTTTTTGGTGTCGGTTAAAAATTTCCATGTTTGAATTTCTTGAAACAGTTTGTAGAATACTACTCGTAGTCTATATTTAATGACTTTATCATAGACATAGCCAAATATGGAATCGAATATGTATTAAGGTACGTTCAATTTATTTTATCCACTCTCGCACCTTTAGCATTGAACTATTGACCTCTCCGTGTAAGGCAATAATGATTGCAAGACCGTTTTCTTACCAACCGTTAATATTATAGTAACTACGCGCTAATCTGGTATCTGCTGCAATCCCTCCTTGGACCAAGTGACAGTAACACGAATAATATCATACATTTGGCCCGATTTCTGAATTCAATACTCAATAGTTTATTGCATTCATTTGGCGTTACATGCAGGTCTTAAATCCATTTTTTCATTGTGAGTTCAATCAATGGTTAAAAAAGGCTAATAGCGCCAGCTATTCCCTCAATATTTTCCTCAGAGTAATAGTTTCTTTGAGTTGTGATCGCTAAAATTTAAATTTGTATAGCATTTAGAGGGCGTCCATTAATTACGTGAGGTGTTGGGGGGGGGGGGGGGGGGGGGGGGGGGGGGGGGGGGGGGGTATAATCTGGGTATAATTGATATATTAGAAATAGGTACATTTAAACAAAACGGTATCCAGTAATGTGGTTCGATTTTTATACAAACGTATTCTTCCATTTATGTGAAAAGAGAGTATATTTTAATACTGGATAAATTGTGGTTGGTATTCGCATAGTATAATAATGGAAAAAATAACACCGAATTTTCAATTAGTTGTTGTCAAGTTCGGTGCTATTTTTTCTATTAGGTATTCTACAATTTTCTACAATGAAATGATTTGCCGCACGTAAAGAGCAATATCAAAACCAACCACAGTTTAACTAGCGTGAAAATATACTCTCTGTTCACATAAATGCAAAAATACCTTTGTATGGAAATCGAAGCAGATCTGCTGAGATCCGGTTCTAAGGACAACATTTTTTGTAATTTTTTTTTCTATTTACTTACGAGATTATGTAGTTTATACTATTTATTTACTATAGAAGATTTTTTTTATTGAGAACTAGCTGACTTGACAGACTTTGTCCTGTCATTAAATTCAAACTGGATATATTATACTAATCTTATACATAGTATCATACTAACAATAATTATTTCTATTGTTGTGGGTTTTGATCGATATTTATAAACGATATTGGTGGTGTGCAATCTGTCTCTTGCTGTCATACAACTGACGGTTATTTCAAACGTGCTTAGCAAAGATAGTATAAAGTTGGGGCTAAGGTAACTTTAAAAAGTTTATAAGTAATAAAGTTAGTCGTTATTTTTTCTTAAATTTTTAAGCTTCCGCGCTTGTTTCCGTGATTTTTCTTTCATAAGATCATTCTCCTAACAAAAACAAACACAACAAAAAAAGAATTATCGAAATTTGCCCAGTCGTTCACGCGTGATGTTCTGACCAAGGGGATTAGTGATTCATGTTTATATATACCTACAGATTGGCAAGCGTTTGACCACCATCATCTTTACAAAGTTACTGAACACGACAATGAAATTGAAATTACTCACTTTTTAATATTTTCTACCGGCTTCCTAAAAACCCTTCCTCATAAAAACTTAGTAGAATTTGTCAATTCCGTTGGTTTTTTATAGTTGTTATCTCAAAGCTCCGTCATTTTATGAACCGAATTGAACAATTCCTTCGAATGAACACACCTACGCACGTATGTATAGGAACATACGTATTATTCACATAGAAATTACATTAAAGTCGGTCAATAATTTCTCTTCAATCTATAGTAATATTATAAAGAGGAAAGATTTGATTTTTTGTTTGCATTGAATAGGCTCCGAAACTACTGAATCAATTGCAAAAATTGTTTCACTGTTGGGAAGCTACTATATCCCCGGCGCACATAGGCTACATTATATATTCAAAAAATTTGAGATCCTGATAATTTATAATTTTGAAATATTTTCCCCATGCGAAACGGGGCGGACCGCTTGTCTCAAATAAATGTAGAAAATGTATGGATGAGAAATTAAAGTCAGCTTTTATAGTTGTTGAACTATGAAAGCTGACTATTATCGTTGTTATTGTTTGATTTTTTGTATGAGACTTATAGTCATACCATTTTATGCTTTGTTCATGTAGAAATAGGAAGTAATGTGCTGATTAATAATTCTAAGATTAATGTGGCTGTGGACACGGCACACATACATTATATCAGAGAACTGATGGCCATTGGGGTCAAAAGGTTCTCGAGTGCAGAACGGACAGGCAAGCGCAGCGCAGGACTTCCACCGTCATGGGCAGATGACCTGACTACAAGATCGCGGGAAGCGTGGGTACCGGCCGCTTCCAACCGATATGCCCGTGGAGATCAATGGGAGCATAGCTCTAGGTTTGACCACTATCTCACTTGATGGTTAATGACGACGTTTTCGAAGGTGGAATCACGTTCGATTTGTTATGTTGACTGGCTTTTGAGGCTTTAATCACCTAAACACTCTGTGTGTTCGGTAACAGTTTTCCAAACTGAGGGTGACTGGGGGTGACATCTATATGTAATAATATTATTAGAAAGTACCCTACCACCAAGCATATAACTTGTTGCATATAGAATATCCAGCTGTGGATGGCTGCGATGATGATGATGAATAATTGTAAAGGTAAAACTGTAAGTTAAATCACAATGCCCATGCATGACATAAGACAACATTTCTTCAAACAAACAATTAACATTTTTTTTGATCAGCTGATCATTTCGCAAACACAATCAAAACAATAAAAGTAGAACAGTCAAGAACAGCAGTTTAATATTCATTGTTACTCCTACAGAGTACCGGTTTTAACATTGTTTTAACTTCTCAAGTGCTACCTATTGGTAAAATAGCGGGATAATTTGGGGCCCTAGTGGGCGTATGAATGGAACCCGTGTCGTTAATGCGTTGAAGTTGTCGCGGGGGTCACAATCGGATTATTGGACATTGGGCTTTATTTTGAGCTCATGGAGCCTTCGCATAAAAGTCATACCCCTGCTGTTTAAATACGTGAGTTATTTTATTGCGCTGTCGCTAATAGAATAACTTTGAGTACGTTTCATCGGCACATTTCCCAAGTTCAAGGTAATCGATGATAGCCTGATCAGGTAATTGATGAATGTTGTGTTTCTTATAATGGGATAATATCAAAATGTTTTTTTGGTATTCGTAAAATAGCTAGCTGGCAGGCAAGAGGTTCTACTGTACATAAAGACCTTATTGACACTTGTTAGTATTGGTTATTGACTAGCTGTGTACCCTGGTGGTCGCGGTGGTCGCGGCACCCGTGTGGGCAACGATTTTCTCCGTTATCCCTTCAGAGTAATCAGTAATCATCCCCTTTCTATCATCGGTCGACTCGACGTATGGCAATTCGCCATCGCTATATGGTTGCACTTTCTTAATGCGTACTGCCAAGGAATGGAACTCGTTGCCCGAGTCTGTGTTTCCCGATATGTATAATCCTGGAGTCTTCAAGTCGCGAGTGAACCTTCTATGTTTGCGTGCTAAATTCTAGACAACGTTATCACTTAACATCAGGTGAGACAGCTGTCAAATGCAAAAAATAAGTAAAAAAAAAGTAAACTTTTTTTCCAATAACACTATTATAATTTCCAATATTCTATTGCCTTCTAAGTTTGCGTGCTCTCTCTTAGACCGCGTAGTCACTTAAAATCAGGTGACACAGTGGTCAAGGGCAAGCTTATAATAATTTAAAATACGGTCGCCGTGGCGCAGGGGTTAGTGTCATTGACATGACTTCTGTGTCTCCGGGACCCTGGGTTCGAATCCCGGCAGGGGCAAACATTTGTGCGATGAGTGTAGAAGTAGGTCCCGAGTCTTGGATGTTGTTCATGCTTCCCGCGATACAGGGAATCCTAGTGGGGGTCTGATTGTGATTTAAAAAAAAAAGAGAATTGTATGTTGCCCTCAGTATTACAGTTTGGCAACCTGTTTATTTGTCAAAAATAATTGAAATGCCTTACCTAGTGCTGCGAAAGCGAAGAGTGACCAATAATTGTAGTAGTCCGCCATAGCCCTGCAAGAAATAACATCATAAGGTAGTGATATGTTAATGTGTGCCTAACAGGCCCCTCGGGTTTGCCAGTTTAATAGCCCTTTTTTAATTTATTTTTATTTGTAATAGGCAGACGTTTTACCACTGTCAAACCTGATGTTAAGTGATAATGCGGTCTAAGATAGATCAAGCCAGCGTAGAAGATACTTATTCACTTGTGACTTGAAGATGTCCAGATTATTTCTATGTGGAAACACACTATGAATGTGGAAGCAAAACGCTTCTTGCGACAGGTTAGAACGTCTACCATATATGGATGTCGCAGTGCGGTACGTCTGGTCGTTTTTTCAGGCATGTGGTTGTGGAAGGTTTTTTTATATTCTTTCCGAGCCATGATAGCGATCTATCTAAGAAGTAAATAAAGCTATAAGATAAATAATTGTTTATGTTTCAGTAAGCCGTAAATAGTAAGAACACTTGAAGCTTCGCCATGCCAGTTTGTCTGTCTGTTTAACTAACACCGCTTACTTTTTGTTTAAAAATTATATTAACCTACAGAACTGTAAGGTGGCACAAATATACATACATGTCTGTGATTGCTACAGTGATACTTATAATAAGCATAAAGAAAGATTGAAAAAAATAATTATTTCTGTAGGTACTGCATAAAACGTAAAGAATCCACATTTACCCGTTTGAATGAAGTTTTGTTGAATAATGAACTATTATCATTTTGTATTTTTTTTTATATTTGTTTTAAAGTAACGAGTAAAGAGATTAACTTTTTGGAAACATTTGATATCAATTTGCACCCTTTGAAGATTTTCTTACCTAGCCACAAGGTAAATAATTTAACTTGAACTGGAACTTGAATTTGTAGGATTTTCGTGATTGTATTAAGTTTTGAAGCGGCGATTGTAAATATTTTAACAATATGTACTTACAACAAAACTACAAGCAATATATGTTAATGATTATTTTGATGATACAGAAGAGTAACATACAACGAAACAGCATATTTGATATTCTTTTCTTTGTCTATGTAGATAGTATTTCCTGTAGGTCTGGTATGAGTCTTCGATGAGTGCTCCAAGGATACGGATACATAAACCTATTTTTAACGTTATTCCAAACACCTCCTTGCTAAGGTTTTCGTGCTCAGGGTTCAAACGTACTTGACATGATCATGCATGACATGTATGTCACCATCATGTTATATAAATAAGTCCGTCAAGTACAATATCTACATCGGTAATGTTTTTATATAGGTACTTTAACTTTTGCATAACACCTTGTTCGATCAGTATCAAGATGTTTTCCTCGTTCAAGTTCCCTGCCCTTCAAACCGGATTGGAAGTAAAAAACGGCCGGCTGATTGTTTTATAAACGAGAATCTGGAAAGGCGAAACGAGTTCACTTCGCGACGCGACAGGACGCAGGAACCGAAAAGACTTGAAACCTAAAGCATTCAGTTTTGAGATGTTACAGTGTCGCATAACTATCGTTTTGGAACGTGGTAGCACTTCCAGTTATCGTCGTCCAGGGTGTCAATTCTAATAGCACATTGCTCATAGATTGTTAATGAATCGTCGTTTTTGCTAGTTTTTTAGCAAAAACGTTAATAAGTTAGCAAAACAATTACCTACAATGCAATCGAGATGCAACTGTTATTTTAGCGGAATACCAAGCTTTATTACGATAACATTTGAATCGCTATTGCATTGTTTATGGATTGCTTGTCTTAATAAATAAGAGGATTGGCACCCAGGTAGGGTTTTCCTCCCCACGATGTCCATGATTCCCTAAAAGAGTCGAAGCAGTCGGTACCTACTTACTACTTTGAAGCTATATGGTAGCCTTATTCACGTAAGTGGCGTAGCTATTTAAACTAATGTGTTTTTAAGGGTGTCTTATCTCCTCTACCCACATGAATTACGTAGGCAAAGGTATGTTGATAAGGCGTAATGTGGACAATGGAATAAACACTTCTATTAGGTAGCGGTATTTTTTATTTATTACAATACTCTTCTATTGTGGCGACTATCTGCTTCGTTTTAAAACCAACAGTTGTGTTTGGTAACTATGGCAACTGTAAGTATATTATTGGGCCAAAATTAGCGATGTATCTGTGTTAAACACACGTAATTTTATGATAGCGATAAAAACTAAAACACAGAGTTTAAAATTTCGTGGTAGACAATAAGAATCTTTGTCCTGACTGATCTACAGATAATGCACAGCCTAAACGTCTGCTCCTAAGGATATGGAATTTGGGGGGTGTATTTGTTTTAATACGTAGACGTGTCCTAAGAACGGATTTTTGGAAATCCATCCCTAAGGGGGCAAATAGGGTAAACATGTTTGTATATAACTTCTTTGTTTTTAAACTTCAAGCGATAAACTTTGGTACTTATATGTGTAGTTTAATCATAATAAAATATGTTAATAAATATGCCAGATTTGAAAGTGTACATGGAAAGTTCTATATTTATGAAGTTAAAGTCTTGAAAGTTATTACATCAGTACCTGATTAAATGGTTTTATAGGTAATAATTTAAAATAAAAGTTGAAAGGGTTGAAAGTTTATACTGAAAGTTATGTGTTTATGGAATTAAATACTTCAGAATTGGTATATAAGTAGATCACTTAATGGGGAAAACATGTCTTTTTCTGCCGTGGGTGCATCGGGGGTAGAAAATTAATTGAATGTTCTTTATTTACAAAACTTTAGCGAATAAGAATAGAGTAACCAACTTTTTTCTGAAGTCGGTTAAAAACTAGAAACTGTTTTGTGGAAGGCGCGGAATGCCGCCGGCGTGTGCACTGCATGTGCTGTCGCTACAGTTTGTTCTAATTTTGTTCGATTTATGGTACTATAATTAAGATTTTTAGAGATATTAATCCTTTATAAATAAAAATAAATGATGAATAGGTATGAAGCAGGAGAGTTTGTTTGTTTGGTTAAACGCGCTAATCTCAGGAACTAGATGATAGAAATTGATCTTTCGCGTTTTTAGCGTGAGATAGTCCATTTATCGAGAATGGTTTAAGGTTGTATAATATTACGCAACAACCAATAGGAGCGAAGCATAAATGTTAAATGTTGCAAAAACGGGACAAAAATATTCCTCGAAGTAACTATTCCACGCGGACGAAGTCGCGGGCAAATGCTAGTATTATATGTATGTATATAATTAGCGTATACTACAGTGAATAAAAGTTTTGTCTGCATTTCTAAAATTCTTTCTTCTATTTTTAGTAATTAAATGCATAGTTACCTACGCTGGTTTTATTAATTCCACATTCGAGGTGAATACTTTCGCGATGTTATAAAACCAGTCCTGCTCGTTCGCGAACGCTAAAAATACCTGGGAGTGGTCGGGATCCGGCCAGTGCCCGGGGTTCACGCTTGTATGTACAATAACACTGCACGACGAACTTGTCCGTAGACTTTCAATATCACTCGCGATTGGTCACATCGGCGCGTACGCAGCGCGGACGGATGCGTGCGTTTCACGCCGCTGCTTGGGACATTCTAGACAATACAGGCCAGCCCTCGCAGAAATACACGCAGTGACCGACGTTTGCATCTCGCCGACTGAGCCGCTGACCTCACTAAATACAGGAAGCTCAGGTCTTGGATGTGGCAAAGGTCAGCGCAGGATCAGTTAGTATGGTAGGCAGGCAACCTGGCTGCGGTACGTATTGGCACGCTGCCGGGAGAATATCTGCGAGGATATCTTAAGAATTATGGAGATATCCTTTTGTTTTATCCTTGATCAATAGATTGCTCAATAGATAGATGGAGAATAATTTAACGAAGCTACCTTAATAGCTGTAAACAAGAGAAATAATTCATACGTAAGCCGTTCATAAATTATAAAACCGATTTTGTACTTAGGGGTAGAACCATAAATCACTAAAACATGGATAGAAAAAATTAAAGAGTCCCTACTGAACCCATTTTGATAAAATTTCTATGGGACCAATCTCAAAGGATAACTATACTAAAAAATGTAAATAGTGATTAAAACCTTCTTTTGAAAAATGACGGAGTTTTGTGGTTCAGAATCAAACCGAATTGATAACTTCCACCTTATTTAATCTAGTAGCTTTATTTGTAAAGGAACAAAGGAAAAAGCCTTTAAAAAGGCTGTAAGAAAGCATTTTGCAGAAAAAAGTTATTGTAAAATTAAACATTTTGTTGTGTTTGAATAATCTGTTTCGAGTCATTTAATTAATTCTTCTGACCCGCCTTTACCTCAAAATTTAATACTATTTTTTTTAACTGACTTCAGATATAATTTTTTTTTATGTGTATTGCCTGTCAACCTACAATATACATTTAATAATACCGATGTAATTTTTGACGTGTAACAATTTTTACTAATAAATTAGTATTCTGGGTATTCTAAGCAATTCATCACACCTTTACCGAACATCCAAGGCCGAGGTGAGGTTCGATACGACAACTTTTTTTTAAACATATAACCCAAAGAGACAAAGCCAAAGTGTATTGGGCATTTGAGACGCTGGATTTATCTATGACGTCATCGATGACGAAACAGTGCTAAATGACAATGGCTCCTGAGAAATCTAGCAGAAATTTCACATTCGTTTCCGTCCAATTGGGAAATGGAACGCAGCCTCCAAGTTATTGGTGCTGGATTGTAGATTTGCCGTTCTTTTATTCGGTCTGAGTAGTGTCTCAGTATAATGTAAAAATGACTAAGTACAGGTACGTAGGAGAAAATATGTATAAAATTTACTGAGCTTTTGCAGGTACCTATAAAATATGAACACTTCCGTCACTCTACATTTTTGAGGTGGGCATGTTTCTAATAACAAATCCTCATTTATTTTCCTGAATACCAGATATTGGAATCCAAAATAGGCAGTACAGCGCGTCTACGTTAATTATTCTATGAAGAATGGGACCTCTTTTGTGCAATAAAATATTGAGGTAAAATCAAAGATATAAATTGCAAGCATTGATGGTTTTAGGAGTTACAAACTGAAAGTAGACGAAATATTTCAAACATTCATAACGCAAAGACAAGTAAACAGGGACCAAAACAATAAAGATCTCTGCAAATAAAACAAGTGAGTCTATATTACAGAATGCATCAAATTTGGAGCATTACTTGTATTTGAATGAGTGTAAGTTTCAGTTCAACTGTATTTCCTAGTTGAAATTCAAATTTCGTTGAGGTGTGCTATTTAAAAAAGTCGATCTGTGAATAACTACTGTCTTATATTTTAAAAGAAATTAAATAACATCTTCTTTCAGGAATATGTCCCATTTTAATATATCTCAATATTTAAAGTACTTCCCCTACGTGTGGCATTAGCGTGGGATCTCTGATTCGAAAGCGTGGGACGCCATGTGGTACAGTCGATCATTATTTCAGAAAAAGTTCACAATCACCAAAGAGAATAATATATCTTAGTATACGTCTACGTTGTGTCTACGTTAATCATAGTCAATAGTTAATAAATACCGCAATTGTCACTTCCATTTGACATAATCCGCGAAATATTCGCGTTCAAAAATTATTGTGCGAATTAATAAATAAACTTACATAAAATGTTATAAAAATTGCAAAATTTATAAAAATCTCTATACAAAAAATACTAAGAAACTATATTAATATGTTTGTAGACAGTACAATCTTGTAACTTCAAGTGAGAGGCATGACTGGTGCCATCATCCTATTATACTTTCTATAAATAAATCAAAAGATTTGTATGTACCACGTACCAAGTAAGTATATGGATACTGTTTTCTTCGCCATGGAGTAATAATAATAAGTGTATGTTACCATATATTACATTCTCAATGATACAATAATGAAGTACATTCCTAGTCGTAATATAACTATCAAAGAGCCATGGTACAATCCAGATTGTAACGTAAGCGAACTGCAAAGAAAAGAAGTCGAACTTAAGCTAAAAGAAAAAGAAATAAACAAAAGGGACAAGATATTACAAAGAAAAATAGCAAAATATAATAGAAGAAAAGGTGATAAAGCAAAAGCGGATTTAAGGGCTGCTGCAAAACTTAAACATGCCAAAAAGAAATTGTTACTCGCCCTGGATACAAGAGATCGCATCAAAAGCAATAAGAAGCGAAAGAAAAATAAAAAGGACAAAAGGCCAGCGCGCTGGAATCCTTTGGATTATTTTAATAATCTAATCAACAGGCCGTGTGAATGTTCCAGACGGAGTTACTTTGGACGATACACTCAATCACGTGACTCATCCTCGTACTTACAACGGTTATTTGACCGACCGTGTCCATGCAAGCATAACACCGCAAATGCAAATAGAGCAATTTTCAGGCTCTGTGAGCAGTGTGGAAGAGAGCCTTGCGGTTTAAGGCAGGATTATAGGGAAAGAGCGGCGGGAGATTGCTATCTGATGACAATGAGGAGACCTCCTCAGCCGTGGATTTATCATCGATGGCCACAGTTTTATCCTCATTATCTGGGTGCTAAACAACAGTGTAAAAATTGTGGACATGTTTTGCTGTTTTTAGCTGGAATTATAGTTTGGACACCCTGTTTTCTTTGCTTAGAATTATGCAAGTGCTGTTTTTGTGCCTGCTGTTCAGATTGTTAAAGTTTGAGTATTCTAAACATAATCTGGTTGATATAACGACTTATTATTTAAATATTCCATTCACCGTGCCTTTCTGATCAGTGCACCGTGCTGGTGTCGACTGCCTATAGTATCTAGTGGAAGAGTTATCCTAGGAATTTCATAGATAGAGATATACATAGAGATATTGTAGAGGTACCTCTTTAGTGTTGCAATTCATAGACATGTCGTTCGTCACCCTTAGATATACTCATGAAATATTTTATTTGCGAGTGATCTAAAGTTTAAAATGAGTATTAATAATAATTGTCTTCACTCACCAAATTCCAACCCTCGGCCTCGCCTGTACATATTTTTTTTTGTTATTTATTTATTTACATTTGCAGCACACAACGCAAGTATACCTATATACCAATATAACCTGAGGCCCACTTGCAACCTACCAAATTATCCGAGATTCTCAGATCAAATCACAAATTGTTGCCTGTAAGTTTTTGAATTAATCCGAGAATTCGGCGAAAATCTCAGTCTAAACCAGTTGGTCACATCGAAACTCCAAGCTAGGATGTTCGTTATGGAGTTCGATGTTTTCCTTCTGGTTAAATTTTCATGTAACAGATATCGGTAAATACGATGGCACTGCACTTGATTTGATTTGATTTGACCTACCATTCTATTCGAAGGCCCACTTGTACCAACCAAGTTTTCCGAGATTCTCGGATCTAATCACATTATTTATTTGCCTGCAAATTTGTGATTTGATAATTAGGTTGGCGCAAGTGGGCCTACTACTTATATTTGGGTAAATTTATTAGTACACTAGCGGTCCGTGACTGAAGTTTTAGTAAGGATCCCTAATGTTTCTTGCCTAAAAAAAGTAAATTACTTATGTTACTCAGGGATAATGTAGAATTCTAATGGGCCGACATGTTCGAAGGGCCGATGCCTTTATTTAACTAATTACAATACTACAGATACTACAAAAACATTTGAGCAATCTACTAGCTATTGTCAACCTATTTATAACTCAAATGCTCTAACCCGCTACCAGTTGGCAGCATGCCCAGGGTGCCAATTCTCTTATTTATTAAGACAATCCATTCATAAACAATGCAATAGTCGTTAAAATGTTATCATTAATAAACTAGTATTCCGCTAAAATAACAATTGCATTCGATTGCATTGTAGGCAATTGAATTGCGGTGGAAATTAGATAGAATAGAATATAAAAACTCTTTATTATCAGTACCAAAACAAATAACATATTATACTTAAAGCTAAACTTAAATTTTAATACTTGATACGATAATGGGCGGCCTTATCGCTTGTAGCGATTTCTTCCAGGCAACCTTTGGATGGAAAGAAACGGAGAAAGGAGCAGACGGTAGGTGTAGTGCATCTGTTTGACTAATTAGATATATGTATTGCAAGGTTTTTCTAAATTCTAATACATAAATATTTTTAATATGTACTATAAAGTAATAAATATTTTATAATTTGAAAATGAGAAACATTACCATAAAAAACATACAAAAAAATAGGGAAAATAATTAGTGATTAAACGAACTTACCTGTAAGTGAAGTTCTACCATAATTATACGAGTGCTTCGTCCGAAGAGATTAGTAACCTGAAATAGAATATCTTTATACATTGTAGTAACGCCTACGTGACACCACTCTTTGCACTAAGTTGAGAGTTTTTTTTTTTTTTTGGTTTTGGAGGGTACTTTCTACTCCTTGCTCTTTCCCGTCGCTCATAGCGTCATTAATTTAGAGTCTGCACTATGTTATTAGGTACAGTGTTAATAATTTCCTAAACCATTTTAGGGATGGATAGTTACATAGGGCGGGCGGGTGTTAGGTACTAATCTCTTCGGACGAAGCACTCGTATAATTATGATAGAACTTCACTTACAGGTAAGTTCGTTTAATCACTAATTATACTTCGTGCTTCGTCCTCGTGATTAGTAACCTGAAATAGAATATCTTTATACATTGTAGACTTTGAGAGAGAGCGTGTTTAGGAAATCGTTAACGCTGCCTGTTATGTAACTAAACATGTGAAAAAACACAAGTTTTGTTTTCCGACTTACAAATTTATAAATCACAATTGATGTGTATACAATTTGTTACATTTAAATTTCATAGTGATATTGTTATAGACTTAAATAATTTCCTAATAGACAATTATTCTATTCAATCTGGATTGATAATCGCTTTTGCTAACTCTGCTTCGACAAAGCTGAGAATAGTTCTACTAAGAAACTGGGAAAATGTGCTGGAGCTAGGGCTCCGGCCGGCTGTGTTTGGGATCTGCGATATCACTACTTCAAAAACAATGTCGATAAATTTAAGCAACAAACTACTTGATATAAATAATGGGTATTAGTCATGTTGTTCCTGGAAGACAAACTGAGAGCCAGCAGTCGCTGATGATAAAAGGCACCGTTTACGGTACGCAATTAACCGGTTAAGACTTTCGGAATTGTTTTAAGATTGTATACCGAATTTCTAAAGGAATAGCTCTTGTATATCACTATCGAAAGAGACGTGAAGAGGTCCAGGTAACATGTCATCATGTCATCCGGATGTGATCGACAACCGATTGCGATTTCAGTTCTGTACTCGTACAATTCGTAAAAATATGACGAATTTGACGATCGTCAAATTTAGCGAAACGAGTTCTGTACTTGCACTGCTGGTTGCTGTTGACCGTCGGTGCGTGAGCTCGAGACGTAGCCGCGCGTCGCAGAGAATGTTGTATACCTTTAGGTAGAATACCTAAGACCTGATACCTGATCCAGCGGCTTATCGTATGGGTAGTCACTCACTATATAAGCTATCACAATAAGCCTTAATAAAACTAACAAACAATTCGATACTTTTCCATAAAGGTGTTGTTCTATCTATGTACAAGATTAGTGCCTAAGCATGACGCTTGTGGTTTTTCTTTAAAAAAAACGGGATTTATAGTAGATGATAAATGTTTCCTACTTTCGATGAAATTTCAATTTTATTCATAATTTTAGTTAAAATGTTAATATTGTAGATTTTTATTTTATAGAGTCTGAACTCTATTTATTGTGATAAGAATAATTAGGTTAGCAATATATATATATATATATATATATATATATATATATATATACATATATTTTACACGAGTCCTAAAAAGGTAAGTACATTTGTTTGGGTTCCACTGGGCAGTCTAATACTTTTCCAGGATTCCATGTCATATCACATTCGGGTGTAGGAGGTATTAAGAACCTTTGGATTCTATGATTATCTGACATATACTGTTTTTAACAGTTATAGGGCTGCGCTATCTTAATAGCGCAGCCCTATAACTGTTAAAAAGCCATATTGACAACCACCGTTATACATTTTCGTTAGGAAATCAATAACTCATTTACTAGAGGTTACGTAAATTTGTATGTTATTATCTTTGCAATAGGTGTGTCATTTTCTAATTTAAGGCCTGTACTGCCTAAATGATTTCGCTGAAAACAGAGCTAGCCTAATATCCGAAGATTCTGGCGCCGCCGGTCGGAGTAGCGCGCCCCGCACAATATCCCTGTAACTAGGGTCAGATTGGCCTAGATGTTCCAGCAGTTGAAATGAAAATATAATTGCTTATATATTGAAGATTAAAAAATAAATAATCGGGTACCAAGCTTGTGAGGCCACAATTATATGTGGTATATATATATATATATATATAGTTGTTGATCAGATTTTAAGCAGTATTGCGCAGGGGGAATGCGTAGAAATAATAACTATCTGATCGAAGGATCGTGAATGCATTTATTTCAAATGCTTCTGGATCTCTAAATCATGATGTATTGTTTACTATTTTGACATTATTTTATTGCATTTTTATAATACTATACGCGCAAATAAATTAACCGTGGGAGGTCCGAATCTACTGACTATAGTCTTAAATGCTGAACTACTTTGTTCACATTCTTAATCGGGGTGGGATTTTCTAGATTCCGCATCCGCTACGATGTTTTCGAGCGGTTAATCGAGTAGTTATTGTCTCGAATCCTATGGCCAAAAGTAATTACGGCCTAACAGTTGCCGATGACACCACAGAAGCTCGCAGTCTACAGAACGAGAGGGCGGGACAAACACTGGCACGTGTTGATTCAAAATATTACAAATATGTAATGCATGTACTTTAGAGATGACCTAGGGGCTGAAAAAATATATTAGCAATCACATTTTCGCCCCTCAACTTCCCTTCTTTAGATGTAGGTAATGACTCAGGTCAAGCGCATCCGTTGTTACGGCGAGAATCCTTGACAAAGGAAAATTATGGTAGGTAATCTAAAGTATTTCCTAACTAATAAATTAACAAATGAACTCGAACCCTGTTCAATCAGAACCAATCTTTAGGAACTGTTCTCGTATGTGGTCTTTTTATTTTTATTATTATTATATTAATTAGCTTTCAATAAAATAAGCTGAAAAGACTAAAAATTGTCTTTTTAGAAAATGGTAAAAAGTTATAATGGCGCGGAGCCACCACTTAAAGTAGAAGTAATACAACCTGCCGTATTTGACAGCCGGACATGCAGATGATGAGTAATCGTATCAACTGTGCGAGTTTCCTGACTTTGGAGCTAGTCTTTTTAGAAAACCATTCTATTCTTGTTATTTCTTTTCTACATGAATTCGTTTTTCATTTGGCAAACCTATTATAATAGAACGGGTGACCCTTGTGAGGTCTAAAAACTTGCATGAAGTGGAGGGAATCATATTGCTCTTTTTCGGATTTATTATTAGGTATATTATAATGTAATGTGTTTGTAAATTGTATTTTATAACCTTCAATGCAGTGTAGAATCAGTGATTCTTCATATCAGGGACCATTGTTAACGAAAGGGAGACAGACAATTGTCATGCGTACATTACCGTGTCTACTGGCGGCCAGTCGGTTTTGGCGGAGAAGACGAGCACCGCGGGTAGTTCGCGGCGCACCGCGCTGGAGGCGCAGGCTCGCGGCTCTGCAGCGCCGCGGGCGCGCGGGTGGTCCCGGCACGGGCGTCCTGCACGCCCAGGCCTCGTTCTTCTAGTTTAAATATTCGCCAGCTTGGGTTCTATTGATTAGCGGCACCGCCGCTGGAGTTTTTTGAACGATTTTCCCGGTAGCGGGTGCGACCCCGGCACTGGGCGCAGACGTCGACCGCTGTGGCGGTCGCGGACTCATACCCACGACGTTCAAATGGTGAACTCACATTTGTGGGTTCCCAGCTCATGCCGCTGCTGAGGCAGCCGCTGATGTAGTAATGGCCTTCGTCTAAGACGTACATCATAAATTCCAAATCATCCCCGCTAGGCGCTTCCTCCTCGGTAGGCGCACTTAGATTATTTCTGCCTTTATGGCGTCGAAATTTGTCAGTGATATACTAGCTCGAGGGTAGATGTGAAGTTCGACAGCGTAAATTGATAAATTACGCATACAGTTCGGTTCATGTACTGTTATCCTCCGATAGTCATCATAAAATGCGAAAGATATTATTGGGTAAGGCAACATTCCCACAGAATTACGTGCAAACCAAGTAGTTTATGTAGGTACCGAGTGAATCAGTAAGATGTATCCCACAGGACTACACGCAAACTGATTATATGGCATGTGTTGAGACAGTCCCAAGTACAGCTCGAGTCACATTAATAGCATCTACGTACTATCCGGTACGACAAAATTCCCACAGAATTACACGCAAACCAACTAGTTTATGTACCGAGTGAATCAGTAAGATGTATCCCACAGGAGTACACGCAAACTGATTATATGGCATGTGGTGAGACAGTCCCAAGTACAGCTCGAGTCACATTAATAGCATCTACGTACTATCTGGTACGATAAAATTCCCCCAGAATTACACGCAAACCAACTAGTTTATGTACCGAGTGAATCAGTAAGATGTATCCCACAGGAGTACACGCAAACTGATTATATGGTATGTGGTGAGGCAGTCCCAAGTACAGCTCGAGTCACATTAATAGCATCTACGTACTATCCGGTACGATAAAATCCATTCCAATTTAGGACTCATTGATATGTTCCAATGTATAATATATTATATTATATATTAATAATTATAATCGTCTTTAGATATTTATGTATTTCGATAAAATACTTTTTTACTGTTAGTTGTAATTTAAGCTTTTACTTATAGTCTACATTTATATAATTTTGACATGTAAACAAATTTTACCCAATAAATAACTATGAACTATGATTATATGGCATGTGGTGAGACAGTCCCAAGTACAGCTCGAGTCACATTAATAGCGTCTACGTACTATCCAGTAAGATATAATTCCCATAGAATTACACGCAAACCGGGTTTATGTAGACAAAGTAGGTAGGTACTAGGAACATTACACGAATACTGATTACTTGAGTCTTAAAATGCTAATTACCTGGCGAGATTGGTGAAGAAGGAGATGCTTCTTGCGATGGGAAGACGACGAATACTCGATGATACGAGTTTTTGATAATCATCACTTGTCAGCTTCTGTTCCAGTTCCTTGAATTATTATTATTATTATTTTTTTTTTTTTTCGCGATGTCATATTCTATTTCGCGTTTCCTTGTCGTAATTTTTAACTAGGGGCGGTTAACACTTCGAAAAAATCAAACCGGCACTGAGTTTAAAATATAGTGTTGAGTGGTGGAGCACTAAAAAGCGAATGACGCTATGAGCGACGGGAAAGAGCAAGGAGTAGAAAGTACCCTCCAAAACCAAAAAAAAAAAAAAAACTCAACTTAGTGCAAAGAGTGGTGTCACGTAGGCGTTACTACAATGTATAAAGATATTCTATTTCAGGTTACTAATCTCGAGGACGAAGCACGAAGTATAATCATAAAAATACACGCTAATTATAAGAATCGTATTTATGGAATTAATGATAAAAAATGATTTTTGACCATGTTTTTGAAAATTGACAGTGATTTAGCTTGTCGTATGCCCACAGGCAGGGAGGTCCAAAGATGTATTGCTTGAACAGTGAAAGACTTCGCATAGAATTGAAAAGTATGCACAAGCGTACTAAGTAGAAGATTATCGGAGGAACGTAAAGATAGAGATTGACTGTCGTGCATGAAGTGGAAACGCTCTTTGAGATAAGGATGTATTCGATCTGTATAGCCATTACAATTATACTCCAAGTAGAATAGCAAAACTAGAATAAACGACGATTCATTGACAATCTATGAGAAATGTGTTAGTATAATTGATACCCAGGATAGGTAATGCTAGCAGCATTGCCACGTTGTATTGATCCGTCGAGCCAAATATGTGCCAGCATTTTGGTTTCGCTTCGCATAGATCAAATGCTGAAAGGATTTTTGAAATCGGTCCAAGAGTTAGTTTATCCGTTACAAACATACAATTCTTTCCTCTTTATAATAACAGTAACAGTAGGTATATTCTTTGTAATATAGGTGTAGATTTTATATAATCCTTTTATTGGTGCGTTAGACACCTAGGTACTTGTTGCATAAGAACTGGCTCTTCATATGTAAGGCCTTATTATGTAGGTACCTACTAATAAGTTTTATATCCTTTGTCTACGTTTTGATTATTATTTATTCTATCTGATTCATTTCAAAGACTCTATTTTAGATTGTGTTTCATAGATAAGTAACAAGGACTATGTTCATTTTGCGCAATAATCTATTTCTTTCTGATCAGTGATCTATTTAGTTTGTGGTTCATTTGAAGCAATTTATTATGTTGGCGAAAACTTTTTTTTATTACTTATATGTTTTTAAGATTTGATACTATATTGATAAATAATAGGTATTTTAGATATATGTTAAGCAAAAAAATTGAATAAAAGAGAACTAATCAATGAATTTCCACAGATTACGAGTAATAAAATTCAGCAAATCAATTCTTGCCTCAAAAACTTCCACAAGAGCATGGGATAATCGAAATGAAGATACGAATCAGATACAAGACGTGATTTTTAATGAAAATAAACTTGTAGTTCCAGAAAAAGAAGGAATGACTAAAACTAAAAGTGTTACTAAATGTGTGAGAATCGTATGTAACAGAGCTGAAACCGAAACAATGCCAACAATAATTAAAAAATCAAAAAGTGACACGGTATTGGCTCCTGGTATAGGTAGGTAAACTATTTATTTCAGGCGGACTATATTTTAAACTATTATTAAACTAGCTGCACCCCGCGGTTTTACCCGCGTGGTGATGATTAATGATGATGATGTTAAGAAAAGTAGCCTTTGTGTTATTATGGGACTTGAAGTATCCACATACCAATAAATCTGTAAATAAATCCGTCCAGCTGTTTGAGCGTGAAAGAGTAACAAACATCCATACACACTCTCGCGTCTTTAATATTAGTAGGGATAGGTATTAGTACAAATTATAAGTACACATAAACTATTTCTTTTATGCTATATAAATACACGGCCCCTGGTCTGTGACGGTAGGTCGCTGATCAAATGTCTTTGGATATACTCATGTCTAGGGCTTAGGTTTTCGGAAAAGGTAAAGAAAGATTCCCAAGCACAGGGGCACATCCTCTTGTATTAACCACCAGAAAAAATAAAGCAACTTGAGTGTTCCAGCAAGTGTTCTTCAGGAGGTACCTATATAATGGTAGGTATCTACTGCAGCACTCTAGGTGACGTATTTATTTAGATGTCTAACAATAATTCAAATTAAATAATGTTTTATGCATTGCTTTCGGGCTGTTTGGCCGTGGTCTATGTGAAACTTGTGTTCCAGACGTTTCGTCGATCACTGCGGTCGACATCTTCAGTGGTTCAGGTCCGAGCGGTGACAAGAGCGTAGAACTCTCCTTCGCGGCGTCTTCTCTGATACTGAGAAAGCCTTAGAGTTTACATTAAATAATGTTTATCCATAGGTACTAGAGTTGTTGGATTTTATCTGTTACAGGCAGAGTTAGAAAAAATCTCGGATATCAAAGGACGGTGAGTTTGGGCGATATAAAGAGAAGACTTACACAAAAGAAAAACATTTGTTCTCAACGTATCTGTCAAACTCTCCAATTCTTTTCGAGAAAAAATAATTCGTCAATAAAAGTATATCGAAAAACACGACATTTGGAAAACAGCAAAGAAATAAAGACCATATTAGCTGCACCAAAACATAGTAGTATGTACACTTCATCGTCTAACAGGCATTCTCAAAATATTTTTGTTTATAACCAGTGCTCGTGTAAAAATGACAGCAATTATTTTCCGAAACTGTCTCGAAGAGTTCTCAAGATGAAAAGAAGTCTAGATCGTAAGAAATGCACTAGAGTAATGGATACTCCTTTTAAATTAGTTTCTAGTGAAGGTAAAAATATGACACCTAGTTTTAGTTGTCGTAGGTTATGCCACTTTAACGTGGTGAATTTTCCATCAGTTAGTAAATTGACACTTCACTCGAAACCTTCATTACGATTGTATCAGAGGGCCTCAGATATTGAAGATGATGACTTTTGTGATCACCGTTCATTGAATAAATTAGCTCCGATTAGAAATGATTGCTCGCCTATGCGACATAAAACCCAAATTCAACATGACAATATGATAGAACGTGATAATGCTTGCGATATGTACGGTTCAGTTCATAAACAGAGAGATGTACGTAAATGTGCTGATGAAGTACGCACTGATGATCATGAGTTGCATTTAACAGATAAACATAGAGTCGAAAACAGAGAAAGCGTACCTTTATCTAAGCCATGCGAGCAAGACACAAATGAAGGCGAAACTCGAAGTCAAAATCCGTCAATTTTATATTTTGCATCAAAAATGGTATGTAGACTAAAAGAAATATTATTTTTCTTCATAAAACACGGAAATAGGAGTAGGTCCATTCTAAAATGTATTCTTTTTGGCATAATAACTTTTGTATGGTCCCCCTGCATTATTGCGGTTAGTATTAGCTGGTGCTTGTCTTATCCATTTAGACCACAACATATTTCACGCACTACTACTAAAAGCAGACACAAAAGTTGGTGCATTGGGAGGAGAAAATATCATAAATGTTTCCCTCTGTGGCCGTATTTCATTGATTGGCTAAAAAATTTTAATGAACCAACCATCGCATCAAACGCAACGTTTAAACCTTGCACGGCATCTAGGGCTAAATCTAAAGATAATACTAATAAAAGGAGAGTACATTCGATAAAATCATCATGGAGTGACCCAATAGCAAGGCACCCTAATACTGAAAAAAAATATACTCTATTCCATACTAATAAAAGAGGCTGGGTTATAAAACCAATTAGTAATGATAGGAGTAAACAGTATCGTCTCCGCAAAAATTTTTTCAACACGTTATTTCGTGGTTCCAAGATTTCTAAAAAGCAGTCACAGCACGGTATATCTTCTTCACGTAGTTTTTCGTGGAATACGATCCAAAAACGCCCTCTTGGTTCAAATATGTCACAATTACAACGAATTTTTACATCAGCGCCTGGTGAACGATATACGATGTGGGAAAACTCGGACAGCAAACAAAACGAATCGTTTCTTAAAGTAAAAGAACACAATTTTGGAACTAAATCAAACGTCACGTGTTATTTGTCTTCTAAACGAAATGTTTCCGAAATTATAGACGATCAATACAAAACTTTATCTCACTCCGAATGTCCACTTAAGACTGCTAATCAACAAAATAATTCGCCTATGTGTAAGGCATGTTTAAAGACAAATTTAAATGAACATGGTCGATCTGTGAAACTTTGTAAAACAGGCCTCCCAGAAATTTCTGATCACTTTCAGACTTCTGGGTGCCAATGTAAAAATCATCAAGGTGTTGTTAATTTTAATTCGCGATTTGCACCCCAGTGTAAAAAATGTAGAACAGAAATAGATCCAAGTAGTCAACATGATAAATCACAATATTTGAAAGATAACGTACCTCAATCTATAAAAAACCGTCATTTTTCTGATAACCTTAGAAGTTCTAAACCTCATTGTAAAAGATGTTTTCAAGAAAAGCAAAATATTAATTTACGTTCTGTACCTCAATGCGATAAATGTATACGACATATTGCTCGAGAACGCCAACATAACATATCTTTTGAAGAAAACTTAAACAATACAGTTATGCCCCAATGTAATAAACGTTTTCAGGAAATCATTAACGGAAAATGTAGTTGTAAACCACAATGTACAAAATGTGTTAATAAAACTGCTCAAGCACGTCATTTTACGCACGTTCAACATTATGTTTCCGAACCTAAATATTACGAAGATAATTCTGCTAACCATAAGTGTAAAAACTGTTCTAACCAAAACCGCTATGGCAATCGTCTGTCAACTCCACGTGGTATATCAATATCAAGAGATACCAAACTTGGACGCAAACATAGTCGTTCTGCTGTTAACCTAAATACTCGAGATCTACACCAGGCCACTTTTCGTAGTCCCAGCTGCTCAGACCTTAGGAACCCGTTAAAAAGACGAGGCAGTGAAGGTGAAACTCGGATACGTCCGAAAGAATTTATTCTTAGTAAAATTTATGTTGGTAATAGCGGTGATCACTTAGCTGGAAAACCAAAATATGAAAAAAATAAGAATGAATGCGAAATTTCTTTACGACCCCGTGGAAGTTTTCATAATTGCACAAAACTTTCTTCTGGAGATTGCATTCTTAAATCAAACCAAGGGAAAAGAGTACAATATGAATGCCCTAATGTACCTAAATCGTTTTATAACTCTGCGAGTCAAAATTGCGCTGGTGATCACCTTAACAATAAATCAAACATGCTGAGATCAAAGTACAAATGTTATTGTCCATTACGTTCAAGCGCAGCTAATCAGAACTTTTTGATTCCTGGTTTGAATCAGGGTAAATCGTATGTTGTCTACAAACCAACTGATATACCTGTCAAACGAAGACAAAGAGCCAAAACTGAATGCTCAGTATGTCGAAACATTGATTACTTAAATAAAGTAAAGCAATCTCAAGTTAATACTCGAAAATATAATTCACTGCCCCATAAACACTATAAGAAACCTCATACTATAAGACTACACACGCATCGTCGGTGTCGTCGGCGTAGTACAACAACAGGAACGCAATCACTAACTAAAAGAGAGTGTATTAAATTAAAGGCACGACGATATACCATATTATGGCAAAAAAAAATTTATCGATGGTTCCGAAGAGAGCGCTCCAATCTAAGTGATACATTAAACAGCGTTGATAAAAATCAATGGAAATTTGAAACCACGTGCGATCGCTTGTTTCCTCAAAGTCTCAAAAAAAGACCATGTTATTGGATATACAAGTGTTGGCCGGAATGTTACCCTTACTTCTTAGGATGTCGTCAATGTTGCCTCAATTCCTGTCATCAATTTTTAATATGCTGTTCAGCTTGTATCTGGTGTCCATTGTTTTTTTCGTGCTATATATGTTTAATGTTATGTTGTCGTTTATGTGGGAAATAAAGATGATTACTCTCGGTTTTCTGACTCAATCACAAACCATGCAAAGTCTGTTAGTTTTGTTTTAAGCTATGGTTACGAAGATTGCGAGTCCGTTTGTTTAGGCACTCATGGTAATTGCAGTAGTAGGTAACACACACATTATAGTTGTTACAGTAAGTAAGTTTTATAAAGTACTGTGATTAGCGATATTTCTACTCCACTCGTCATTTCAATGTTGCTTGGTTCATTACGCTTTGCGCGCCTCAAATCGGTAATGCAGTGTTACATTTAGAATAGCAGGTCAACTGAAACCCGTAGTGGTCCATGATCTAGGGCCCTCAGAAGTTAGTTTTTTTCTTAACAATCAATACTGTGATCGGGCCGCTTCCATCAGGTCTTTATGGAAATCAATGTGGGTAGCTATGTCCAACTGTGGAGTGTTTCACTTGCTTGGAATACGGTTTTCCTCAGTTACACGTCATAGAGTGATGTTAAATAGCCTAAAGCCTTCCTCAATAAATGTACTATCAAACGATCGACTTTAAACAAGAATTTTTTAATTCCAACCAGATGTTCCTGAGATTAGCGCGTTCATCCAAACAAACAAACTCTTCAGCTTTATAATATTAGTAATAGTATAGATACTACCAGAGACAGGCCAGATCAGACGTAAGCGGTAGCATTTGCCTGATGCTGTAAAGTTCCAAAAAAATAAGGAAAACTTATATTCGGTTAATCACACTAGCTAATATCTCGCCAAAAGGCTCTTATTCTATCAGCGCCAACATTCATTCGTCTAACTCCTTTCAACACTTGCTGGCCAACTGCAGGTAGTTTTAGTCAGCACCCAATGATGTTTTACTAAAGATGACGTATATTCATACTGCGCGGTGTTCAGATTTACTTCCTTTACGACATAAACATGCTTACTGCGACAGATAATACGGTACAAATAATATGGAAAAGGATAGCTATATGTTTAGACTTGCGCTTGAAATACGCGTCGCAATGAAAATGACTACAATTGACTTAATTTTGCCGCCATACATATAATATCATTGGTCGGCACCAAACAAGTGATGGCTTATATTTACCTCAAACTCCCCGCAATGTTAGTTACAAAATAAACACCTAATTAAGTCTCCGTACCTCATTAAAATGATAAGACTTTGATTTATGCATGGTTTCTTATACTGCGTTTGTCATTCTCTTGAATGACAAACGCAACGACAAATTTGATTCGACGATGCAAAGTGCCTTCGATTGACAAACTGCGTTTGTCTTGGCAACTTGGGCACTTTGCATCGTCGAATCGCACTTTGCACAGAAAATTGAAAATGCTTCTATGCGTAATAATTAAACTCAAATTGTACATCATGAATATTTTTTATTCAGCCCAAGTTTAAATGTTTCCTGCACTTCCGCACAGTAGTTGTGATTGGAACGGAATATGAGTGCAAACTTATCGAAGTTATCGAAAATTATTTCCAATAGAACGCACTCTCTGTGATGCTAGATTTGTTTCGATATCTGTGATCATAGTCTGTGACTTGTGATCATAGGTCTGTGATTAGTCATAAGCTGTGGTTGATTGAATGTAAAGGGAAACGTTACTTGCCGACCAGATAATGCCCGGCCTGTGAATTACCGGCCAGATAATTGGCGGCCAGATAATTCAAAGCCATGTACATGAGCTATCAGGCCGCGCATTATCAGGGTGGTAATTACTGCGGTGGTACAAATTCTACCGGGCGATAATGCGCAGCCAGTGATTTACCGACCCGAGCTTTACCGACCCTATATTTACCGGCCTGATAATTGAAAGCCACTTTTTATAAAGTCTAGTCCACAATGAATTCCCTAGATGTTCACATCACACCAACATTAGGACATGAATTTCTGGATGCGTTCAAAATATTTTAAATAACATAGACTCAGTCAATTGTTTGGTGAATTGAAATAAAGTGACCCCTAGTTATATCAACTGAAATTAATCTATAAGTGGTTTGTTGTTAAAATAAGACAAATATTAGTCAAACCCTTAAAGTTTCTTTCGTCATGTGCCTTCCACATTCAGTGCGAAAATCATATCGTGCCGGTGGTGATTTCAGGAACAGGAACAAAAAATCAAGAAATTCTGATAAAAGGTATATAACTAATAACATTATAATTATCGTTATTTATCCGTTTACTGGTCCCTGGCCTCAAGTCAAGTACCTATCGGACTGATCAGCATTAATTATCATTAATTATGCGAAATGTATGCTATGCCCACTGGCAATTCAACTTGCTAATCTTGCGGGCTATGTCGGTGACGTTCGTTTGTCTACGGATATCCTCATTTTTGATTCGATCCCGTAGATAAACTCCGAACACAGCCCTCTCCAGAGCTCGTTATGCGACTTAAGCGTCTTAATGAGGCACACCTTTAGGAGCCACGTTTCAGTTCCACGTGTTAGCACTGCTCAGCTGAGTTGGATTCGACGATTGGCCTCTTCCTCAAAGTTGGACCTGTTTAGCTGAAGTGTTTGTCCTAAGTAGACGTATTTGTCAGACATCAACTTTGTCGTATCCATGTTCATCTTAAGGCCCATCGTTGAGTGACTTGATTGAGGTCTTCGAGCAACTTGCTCAGGTCCTCCGTCGATTCTGCCAAAGCTGTCGGTAAATCGTAAATAAGTTATGTACTCCCCATTGATATAATTGGTTATGCCAATTCCTTTCTACCAAAGAAATTTGAAGGCTTCTTCCAATGCGGCTGTAAACAGTTTCAGAAAAATGACGTCTCCCTGTTCCACGCCACTTTGTAATGGAATTGTCCCAGAAATCTGGAATTTGTACTCAGACCAATACGGTGGCGTTGTTGTACATTCAGCACTTCGATATGAAGATCATCAAAACGGCATCGTTGGAGAGACTCAAGCCCCGCCTACGTTTCGATCGACTCAAAGGCCTTTTCATAGTTCACAAACGCTAAGCATTTTGGTAACTAAGTTATATTCTTGGTCTCCTATATACATAAGTTGCCACAGCATTTGAATGTGGTGTACAAAGTGATGTAGCCTTTTGGGAAACCGGCTAGTTCGGGTGGCTGGTAATGATAATGATAATGATAATATTTATTAATAATTACAAAAATTACACGTCACTTCCCACGTATTCACAATAGAAATAAAAATAAAAATAAAGAATATAAAAATAACATTTACAAAGATTGTAAATTCTTATAAGTCACCGAACAGTATATTAATAGCACAATTATAATGAAAAATTAAATAAAAAGAAATAAAAAGAAATTATTACAGTTGGGGGTATTTATGAAACCTGCGATTGAGACTGTTTCGGTGTGATGACCCGCAAAATGAGTTTATAAGCATGACCCAGAAGGATGATGGGTCTGCAGTTCTTGGGCAAAATGTGTTATCTTTTTTTAAGAACAGCACTGTTATGCCTATGTTCCATTTTCCTGGCGTTATACCTCCAATTAAAGCGGAATTGAAAAACTTCTGGAGGACTTTGCGCACCGGTGCTCTATCCGCTTTCAGAAACTCAGATATTATTCCGTCGTCACCAGGTGACTTGTTGTCTTTCGGCTGTCTCAGGGCCATTGTAATGTGCGGGATATCTTCGTTGTAGTGTGTCTATTTTATATAATATAATATACTACAAAAAAATAGGGGCCACTAGCTTATTTATATTAAAGTGCTTTAAGATACTTAGTTTAATATGTAATTTTTATTCTCTAATTAAAATGTATTAATTTTTTTTATACTTTGGTTGTGACCTTTGTAATTCATGTATTTCCCAAATCAATAAATATGTAATATACTGCTAATTAAAAATAATACTAGAAGATCTCAAGTAAGAACGACCTTCACCAATATGAAAACTAGGTGAAAAATAAATTCTAACCAATAAATTATGTTTGTGGACGTGTACCAAAAGGGTTGCCGTTAAAAAATGTTCATGGCTATGATAATATAAAAATTCTTTTTTTTCAAATTTGACTTCTTGATCCCAAACGACATATAGTTTATCCGAAATTAAATAATAATTCGCTTTATGTTGCCTCTATGCATGCAGTTGATTGGTAACTTAACTTTTTCTATTCTCTATGGTAGCCGCGTGCAAACAGGGGTGCGTTCAGGAGCTTTGTCGGCCAAATTTTGACCGACCAATATTTGATCGATGTCTCACGAACGGCTATTCCATAACATGTTACAGAAGAAGAAGAAGTCACGTGATATATTACTACTGCATAAGTCAGTTTTGACAGCCGACCAAGATTTGGCTCTAATTGAGTTCGTGAATGCCGCACATCCACTGTTAGAGCAAGATAATTATGGCTTGCACTCATCTGCTTACCAAGATAAATATAATATATAACTCGAAACAAAAAAGGGCCACTAGCTTATGTAACAATATGAATATAATTTGTAAAGTACTGGGCATCATTTTCACAAAACGTTCTCGTTGTTCATGTCATCATCATCATCATCTCAGCCATAGGACGTCCACTGCTGGACAAAGGCCTCCCCCATTGATTTCCACTCATAATGGGGGGGGGGGGGGGGGTTGCCAATACTCGCCACGCTTGGCAAGCGGGTTGGCGAGCGCAGTATATAAAACACAACCCTCAGAAGGCGCTGCTGCCCATCCTTCTGGTACGTGATCCCTTAGTCGACTCTTACGACACCCACGGGAAGACATTGGGAGGTACTATTCTAAGCCGGTACCCTACGGCAAAATTCATGTTGTTCATGTGTATCACTTTAAAGTGTCATTGACATTTTTTATGTTTTCTCTCAGTGTCAAGCGTTATCCGTGTGTTAACCGCTCCGGCGGGTGAAACCGGAAACTACTTGTTACGTTTGTAGATCATTACTTTAATTTATTTACTTTGTAAATATTTTTTTTGTCATTAAATCATAAAAACAGTGTATCGTGAAAATCAGATCGCTTTTTTTTGTCTACCGCATGCGATCGACTATTATGTCCACGATTCATTTTTTTCGCTTATTAGGAGTTTTGGCTTCGCACGCCCTACGTCAAGCAAATTTTGGCTTTTTAACAATGTTATTGGGTCTCGTGATTTTCAAAACTTTATCAAATTTTATAAATTCATACGATTAAGTGTGAGTTACACCAAAACTCTAGTTTACGTCATTGTCAAAGACTTCATCACTAACGAACGTTGATTACAGATGCATTAACGCACGGGAGTTGCACTATCAAAAAAATTGCTAAAGATAAAGTTAATAGTACTGCCAGTCAAATGAGGTTGTGTCCCTAAAGTTATTCAGGGAAAATATATTTTGAGTTGGAACACTTTCTATTTGTTGTCTCCAAATGTCACTTTTACTTTTGTCAATTATTGTGATCTCGGACGGAGGCGAGAAGTTTTGATGTTTAGTTTTGTAATTTTTGTGCGTGGTATTTTTTGAGATATACTTTAATCCAACCGATCTTTTCTTGAAATATATTTTTTTTCCTGCGACCAGTATTATCCACAAACAGAGTTTTATAGTTTTTACAGAGTCCTCAAATGAACTACACTTTCCCACAAGATATCTTGTAGATACTGACATTATTGTATAGGTTTACGAAATATGTCACCTAATTTGTTTAGATTTCAATGTAAAAACTGTTTGCGCAACGCAAACTGCATGGCAATAATAATATATAACAAATTACCTGATAAGTTTAGAGAGTTCATTATAATCAACTTAAAATAAGAATGTTTGACTTCCTTTTGGATAAATGTTATTATTCTGTAAATGATTATCTTAACAAAAAGAGGTTCCATTACTCTACCTATGTTAATTATTAACTTGACATAAATTATGATGAGGGAATTGAATTATTTAACTTAACGGAACTTAGGCATAATAATATCATCTTAGCCATATAAATAGAAAACTGTAATTAATAATAATAGTAATGTTTAATTATATTAAGAATTTATACGCCTGCTAAGGCAAAATTTTCATGGATTTCTACTAAGCCATAACATCTTGGCACAACTAAAATTACCCAAATTCTTATCCATATGAGCGTAAATACAATGAAGTGGTGGAGGAGATTGCAAAAAACAGTTTTTGCGCTTTTTATGTTTAAAAGAGTACGGCGTACCAACGCTAAGGACGAATCTCCTTAATGCCGTACGCCCCCATGTCACGCGCGATAGTAATACTGTATCGCATTTCCAAACAAGTAGATATTTTTCCATGTAGCCTGGCAGAATTCACAGAAGTGGCCCATAGAATATGTGAACTAAAAATGTGAATACTAAAGTTATATAGTAAAGATTATTTATTAAATAAGTAATTTATGTAGACAACATCGGTTTGGTTGTAGTTATAATGATGCTTAAACTGTATTTAAAATATATAATATATAAAGAAACGTTTCATATTTTACCTAGAAATTTATTTCAGAAAGTTGATATATTGTTACATTATATTATATCTTTTAAATTTAATTAATTCCCTTTGTGTGAAAGTGATAAATATTTCATTATTTTTCAAGTCAAGAAAAAAAATAACGTAGATCTACGTACTTTCCACATGCAAATAGTACAATTCTACGATTATTTTAAACCTAGCCTACGTATTTTTAAAATTGGAGTTGGCAACCCTGGCAATACTCCAAAATTTAGCATTTTATTTCTGAATGTTTTTCTGCGAACAGCGATATATTTAATGATTTATCACTTGGCTAGGCTCACATATTATATTAAGTGTTCTATGATAAATAGCCTTCGCTTCATCAACTACATAATTTGTAGGTTATGTTACTCCTTTTAAGATTATAAACGTACCTACTGCCCCTTGTACCGGCTAACTTAGGTACTCCCGTTGTATGTCTAGACAGACTAACTCTGCTACTTTTGTCTTTCAAGACGTACTAGTGTCCCAGACTGGCGCGGCCTGCGGTGGCGGTCAGCTGAAGACGAGAAATTCAATAACTGACCGCTACCGCAGGCTGCGCCTGTCTGGAACTATGACATTGGAATACAACATTAAGTATTATTTTATTGCATTATGGGACAAATTCCTGTAACTAATTAAATTACTATCAGCTGACATGGTAATTTTTGGTACCTATGTGACCACTAGTGATACATATATCATTTTTAAACAGTTGTTGTTTTAACAACTGCTGCTTTAACTATACACTTATTCTTAAATTTTAGCCCCTGGAGCACTGGTGCTTGTGCTAATTTAGTCACATACTTAACCTGCTAAGTGCGAATTGGATTCACGTACCAAAAGCTCCATACAAAGAAAATACATTTAAGAGTTTTAACACGGGTCTGACTCGCCCTTGGCCAGTTTGTTGATCGACACTAGAGCTTTTCTATAACACCTAGTTTCATGTTTATACATGTCAGATAGATATAATGATAGAGCCAAAAGGATGAACTTTAATAAAGATGTTTTGTTGGCAAAACTGAAGTGGTTTTGACACATTATGAATGTATTAAACATGAGAATTACTTAGGTAGTAAGTCACATGAGTAATTACCATAGTATTTACATTTTTAATAAAACATGTTTGTTGAATAGAGACCCCCTTTACATCGTTCATTAAATAAACCTATATGGAAGCCCATTACCATCCAAGCAGTTTTCACTAGGAAAAGTGTCATCAGCATCAGCCAATTTGTTAAGTATAAGGGTCAATAGAGGATGTACAACATGAATATTGACCTTAGAAGAGTTGTGTTCAGTCTCTCACTAATATACAATGTTGGATTATACTTCACTATATTCGTTGCACCTCTGTCTAAGCTTCACAGCTGGTCTTAGCAAAAAAATTTGTTAGAAATGAATTATCAAGTAAGTTAGTTAAATGTATTTTTAGTGCTGGTGGGATGATGTGGTTGCTCAGGAATAAAGCCCTAGTCGATGGTTCCATTAAATTAAAACAGTTGGTTAGTTTATAATTACAGTTTTAATATGACAAGATGAATATGACAATGCAGTGTACAATGTTTGCAACAACAAGGAAATCACTTGAACAGTGGATTTAAAATTTGACGTGGTACCTAATATTTATGCAATCCTTGGTGAAGACATGCCGATACTATACATACAGTCCAGAAAGTTCCTCTGTTTAAGTGTTTATTGTGAGAGTATGTAAGCTGGTAATTTCAACGTTGTGTTATGGTGGCTTCTATGGGGCTGTGACAATTTCACCAATGACATGTGGCATGGATGTCATGAAAACAAAAAAAATGTGCTCAGTAACAGAATTGTTAGGTATCATTTTCCCTCCAGTAAAGCAGTAGACGACTTAGAGGGAATGTGTATGGTTACTTTGTTCTTTCCATACATATCTACTCACACTTACTAATCTATGCACAGCAGTAAACACATAACAAGGATTTATTTTCTTCGACCATTATAAGGTATATCTATAAAATAACTATTCAAATATTACAGTTTTCATTTTTTCAGAGGTTTGTCAATATTCAATAGACGGTTGCTTCTGAACATGGGAGGGTGAGACTTCCAGCTCGAAACTTGGTAACTCAAGCGGTGTTCGTACAGATACAATCAATACTCCATCTCTTCTCACGTAACATTCTGATTCAACAGTGACAGCTAACGCGTCACCTTTTCACACGTTGTTTATTTGTTATAGATACCAGCCAGCCAAAGGCCACACAGAAAATAACTTTTATCCTTTTATATCTCATGAACAATAGACACAATCATTTGAAATCTAGGTAATTTGTTCGGTCTGGTTCTATCATCCTTCCTCTAGTTGTAGATATAAAAACAATCCATCTGGAAAACTGGCGACATTTGAAAAGACCTATTGATTTCCACTTGCCGTTCTTGCACGAGCATTCATATTTCAGATATGGGCTAATCATATACGCAATGAAATTTCACAACGAAGTAAACAAAAACAAACACATTCGCCATGTTTAGTTTTTTTTGCCAGATTGTCAGCATTGAGCTAAACTAGGATTTTTGACTATCGCATGATGAGCAAAGCCTTACAATTTAATAAATATTTCCACCAATAGAATCGATTTAAGAATCATTTTAGACCAATAAGCGTAACGGATTTCAGCCAATAGAAGGTGGTCGCGAATTATCTGGGTGGCTTTTATCGGCCGCGCATTATTTGGTCGGGAAATACGTGCCGAACGAAATCGCTACCGGGGTGGAATACGCAGCCAAGTACTGCGCAGCCAGTGAAATACCGACCTGATAACCGACGTACATGGTCATGAATTATCTGGGTGGTATTTATTGGGTCGGTAGTTATCAGGGCGCCAATTCCCTGGCCGGCAATTATACACACTCAATGTAAATAAATAAATTTTGCTGTTTTCTTTTCTGATCAGTTGCAGTGAAATAAATATATGTATTGTATTTCGATAATAAGTGGCTCGAGAACTCTTGTATATAAATATTTCATTTGACTCACACAATTCTCTCGTTTAATCGTCACACTAAATTTACATACGCTTATACAATTTTAAAAGATTTTCACACAATTATAGAAGGCAAACAGTGTAGTGCAACATGCAGACTGAGGAGCGACGTCCAAGACACTCTCATAATTTAGCATCATTGGATCCCTCGAACAGGGTCAAGCAGCTCGCGAACTACGGTACGATGGTTGAGGTGGACCCTAACGTTCCTACCAGGAGGTACAGTATGCATGATGTTTATACTGTTTGTAGGATAAATGTATTTTAATTTAAAACATTTATATCATGCACAGTTTATAAGTACGGTACAAGTACTCTTAATAACAAATTTCAAGGAACCGTGTATTTTTTTTTATGGAGGGAAGAGAAAAAAAAGCAAATTTAACCAATTACATTAATTTCAATAGACACATTACATTAAATTTTATTACTATCAATAGGTACACACGTATCAAACAAACTTTACTGTTAACACATAACACTTCTTTTACTGGCCATCTTGACAGTTTCAAAGTCATGAATATGACTGATAATACATGATAAGTGACAATGGTGAGCTTAGTAACTGAGACCAAAATTTCCTACAGATAATATAATCTTAGAATAATGGCACATGTGTTAAGGCATTCTTCTTCTTCTTCTTCTTTGGGTGCCATCTTCTAACGAAGGTCGGCGATCATCAAGGCGATTTGTACCCTGGACATAGCAACTCTGAACAATGAACGGGTGCTTTTGTTGAACCACTGGCGTAAGTTCTTTAGCCAGGATGTTCATCTTCTCTCAACACTGCGTTTCCCTTGAATCTTTAAGGCATTCAACAATAACAAAAAAGAGATGGCTGTTTATTACCTCAGATATTTTTCTTACAAATTTTGGCAACTCAAAAGATTATAAGCTGATTATAAAAATAATTACACTGTTAAATGTGTTGTTGATGTCTAAATATGAAAATATTTCTTTGTAATAGAGAATAACTGTTGCGTTATAGAGTGTAATAATATATGGGTTTTATGGTAAACCAACCAAACTGAACAAATTGCTACATTATAGAAAGTTTTTCGTTATAATGAACAATGTTATTAAGAGTTTATACTGTATACCTTTGGTCATACAAGATGTTGCCAGGATAACATTTTGGGATAGTTGGTTAAGTGAAAAGGTACTGATACAAATAATGTAGCAACATTTAAAAACAACTTTTTTGGTTTTAAATATTTTGAATTGAAGTGGTGAGAGCTTAGGCTGTCAAACTGACAGATGCTGGTTTGATCCACACCAATGGCCTGAGCCTCCTGTGAAAGTGCTGTGAAGTGTGATAACATATGGGACCACATCATCTCTGAAGTGAGATAGTGGTCAAACGCTACACATCTATACATTATACAAATACATATAAGGGGTAAATATTTATGATTTTTTATAGGTATTACCGCTCTGGACTAGAAATGGTAAGAATGGCAAATGTATACCTCGCAGAAGGTAGCCTTGAAGAGGCATACATATTGTACATGAAGTTTATGACATTATTCTTAGAGAAGATTCGCAAACATCCAGACTATGCCAAGGTACCACCTGCAGAGAAAGCGGAAAATCAAAAAAAGTTAAAAGAAGTAATGCCCAAAGCTGAGAAACTCAAGCAGACTCTGTTGGATCATTATATCAAAGAACATAATTCATATATCCAAAATGAGGTAATAATAAGAATAAATATAGAGAATTTAGTACTGTGACTAGAGTATTATAGTCCGAGGTACGTAAGTTGAACCAATATGGACGTCGTCTGAGCAGTTTCACCTATGGATAAAGTGTTAGATGAATACTTAGCAGTTGGTAAAAAATGTGTGCGCAATTCTACTCCAGTAGCGTGCGGGGCGCACAAAGGCAGAGGGGCGCATTAGAGCAAGCGTCACAGAGATGCTATGGTTACACCCTGCCCCTCAAAAATGTGTTCTGCTCTCATTCAAGTTCATGGATCAACTTAAGTGACGCGGTCTATGCTAATCCATTAACTTTACTGCTACAGCAAAAAAAATTTTTCTTAGAAATTTGTTTTATATTATGTACCATGGGCCGTATTGTGAGTCACTGAATGCAGGGATAAGGTATCAAGGTGATTAATAAAACCTGAGTGCTGCAACAGTTCAAACAATTTTCAGAAACTTATCATATAAAAGTACCTTAGGCTAATGTGGTTATCATAGTTAAAATTGGATTTACTATTATTCTCGGTAAAATAAAATTTGTGTATGGAATGAGGAAAGTTAGGCTACCTTTTACCACTCCCACCCATTCTCTTCTCGCTATATACCAGGGACATGCGACTCGCCGGTGGACTGCACAGAACACCGCAAGCGGGTCATCAGTGTAGTACTCAGTATCCCCAACTCGAATAAGAAGATGAAAATTCAGTAAAAATTTTGAGAAGTCATTTGTTTGCGGTTGTTAGAATGTTAATACACTAAGTAGATATGGGTTCATCAAATTGTGCCAAAGAAGTTTAATTTTATTTGTATAGTATTTACAGCATTGAATTTTGATTTGTTCATAACAGGAAAAGAGAAAAAAGGCTGAAGAAGAGAGGAAGAAGCAGGAAAGAGAAGATGCCAAGTTGGCACAGCGACTGCAAGCTGATGAAAACAAGAAGGATGGTAATACTGCAAAACCACATTTGACACATGCGGTGAGTTAACAACATAAAAAAATTACATATTATAATTTAGAGATTCGAATACTACTCTATATGTACCCAACAAGTTTCCTCCTGGGTTGCCATGGATACGATCATTAGAAGTCGGGCGCCATTATAACCAAATGGTTGTAATGTGTAAGATTATAAGATACAAAATTGGTTCACCCAGTCTACTGAACAAGTTTTTGTCCCCGTTCCCGGCATTTGCCGTAGTCGCGGGCTTCACTCGCTGTTCTCAGTCTCTCAAGGAAGAACAGTTGCGTACGTTACAACGTACGGCGTTACAACATTCGCGCGCATTTGTTGTTCCGGGCGGCCGAATAACAAATACGCGCGAAAGGTGCGCGAACGGCGCGCAAACGGCGCGCGTACAGCGCATTCGTTAGGTCTAGACACAGCCTTAGCGAAACAAGGCATAATGTTGGTTGAACCATTGTTTTGACGTGACAACGTCTTATAAATTGGTTTGCCGGGTGACACTTCAAGAAACTGCGTTACGCTCCGCTCACGTTATGCGCTCACAATGAGAGCGAGTGAGAGGCACGCGTCCCTTCCACTCGGGCATGGTTAGCCCGCCTAAGAGCGAGAGAGACAGACATAAAAAGTGAAAGGCACTCAAAGTCGTTGTCACGTAAAACTTTCGCCCGTATACCGACTTTACAGGCAACCAATTTTTATGGTGCCACTCTGATAGGAGAAATCGTGAATTTAGTGTCAGTATTGTATGGGACAATGATATTAGCACCAGATGCTACTGAAGAAAATATGAGACCTTTGTGTCGTCTATATCAAAGATAATCGAATCTTGCATCTCATTTTATCAAATCTTATTAATACTCTTGTCTTTACTTTTAATACCTATATGTAAATTGATAAGAATGTGAAGGACAAGCTAATGTAGTCGTTATGTTCATGTTACTAAGGCAAATATTTTGAAATTATCAACTAAATGTTAAGAACAAGAACCAGTTCTACAAGTTTGGTTTGGATCCCATTAGCATACAACTATTTCGATTCCAGAGTCATGCAAGTTAGACCTACGAGTATGTAGTAAGATGGCAAATTTGTTTAGACATCACGAATCTAATAAATAATTGTTTGTTTACAATTTGACCAGGAAATTGTTTTTTATTACGGAATAGTTTCACGGACGCAAACAAGTTTCTAATGTTTTACACATTGTGGCCTTTTGGATTCTGATTTAAATCATGTGTGACTGTGGTTGTAGAGCGTTTTATTTTTGAGTGAAATAGCTGCCTTGGTGAACCAATGTTTTAGTGTATAGAAATAACATTGAGTGTGTATTAAACTTTTGTGTACATTATAACTCTTTTTTAATACATGTGAGCATAGAATTATTCACCAACATGTATCACTATGGGTCTGTGTACAATACGGCCGGTTACCGCACTTCCATTATGTACAAAGTTGTCTGTGGGAATAATTACTATAATGTCCGTCAGGAAACTTGGCCGGTGAGTCTTGTTTCTGCATACCGGCATAACCGGGACTGACATCCTACGCCCGTAATTAATAATCAATCCTAATCCAATTTTTGCCATCTGAGATTATTTTTTCAATCCATTTTTTGAGTGAAGCATATCAATAACCGATCCGTGGAACGAGTTTGCAATCTCTAAAATCAGACTATCTTTGGGTGGTCGAACCACAGATTAAACATTGGCCTCTGCAATTTTTTAACCAAATTGTGTACAAGAATTCGTATTTAATATCGAGTGCGGTCTAAGCACTTCAAATCCAGTTAAGACCCGATCCATCTGGACTAAAATAGTTCTTGGGTTCGATATGTGGTGACGGTCGCCATATGGAATTCTACCTCGGTCTTGCGCTTTCGGTAAATGTAACATCGCGAGGACCGGCTTCGATATTTAACATTATTCATTATGCATATATAAAGCACAGAATAGAATAGTACTCCCCCATCTCTTCCCGTGGGTGCCGTAAGAGTCGGCTAAGGGATCACGTACCAGAAGGTGGGCAGCAGCGCCTTCTGAGGATCGGAAATCATACTGCGCTCGCTAAACCCGTCTGCCAAGAGTGGCGAGTATTGACAAATCCTTCCTATATGGGGGAGGTATGTGGACATCCTATGGCTGAGATGATATAAAGCACTGAGTCTGCGCCTAACCTTACTTAGTCTAGTATGCTATCGGTTTCAACCGCATCGTCACAAGAGACAGAATTGGGACCAGACACTGGTCTACCTTCTTCTGTATACATAATAGAAAAACCATGACAGACAGATGAACTATTAATACAAAACTCAAACCACTGAACGGATTTGGCTGAAATTTGTTACACAAATATAGGTATAATTTGTATATACCCATTAATATTTTATACTGTATAAATCTAGTGTTTGATCACTATCTCACTTGACGGTCAGTAACGATGTGGTCGAAGATGTTATGACGTTAGGCCTAGAATGCTTACTGGCTGTTAAAGACTGCTGCCTAAACACACCTATATGTTTGATTTATAAAACTTTTGGTGGTAGCTAGCCACGTTATTGGCCTAATCACCATGCTGAAAATTTGATAACCGTGTTACCTTTACGGGAAGCTCAGGCCAGCGTCCTTAGTTTGACACCCGATGACGCTCCCACCGCTATGATATCATCGCTTCAAAACTAATAGATACTATGACAGATGCAATTCAACCGCCGAACAGAGAGTCGTGGACGGGGAGTCTGCTCGGGCAATGCTAGTTAAAAATAAATTACGAGTCAGCAATGTTTCAATGTTCCTAGTGTATAGCGTAACCTTAAATGATTGTCCCCAGGATTCATGGGCAGTGAGTCCCAGCGCGCCCGCAGTGGAAGGCGTGCTGTACCCGGATGATTTCGCGGCGGAGCCCCCGCGCGCTCCGCCCCACCACTACCAGCCCGCGCCGCCGCTCATACCGCCCTCCAGACCACACAGGTCAGTACATGGACTTATACCACCCCACTTGGTTATTCATTATGACACTGGAACGAAGATATGCGATTTGATTGGAGGAATGTTTGAAAAAATATTTATGTTCACAGGCCATAGACAAGAAAAGGACAAGTTTTTTGGCAACTAGTAGACCCTACGGCGCTTGTTTTACCTTAATAATATTTAAAGTTACAATAAAGGATTCAATACAATACGAAACTCCCACTTCTACTTGGCATAATAAAATTTGAATATTGTTTTACTTTGCACTGGCCATAGCGCCCGCGCGGTCAAGAAATCTCTTCACTCCTCTGTTCAATTCATACTACGCATGGTGGTAGGGTACTTTCAAATACCCGCCTGGCTAGCTTCCACCCTCAAGTTTGAAAAACTGTCACCAAGCACATAGTGTATTCAGGCAGCAGTCCTTGAGAGCCAGTGAGCATTCTAGGTCTAGCGTGATAACATCTTCGACCACATCTTCACTGACCATCAAGTGTGATAGTGGTCAAAACGCTAGATCTATACAGTATAGAAAAAAAATCATTACTATTACACTATCACATAAGTGTACATTAGTACGTAGTAATTTTTTTACAGAACTAGGGATCCGCCCTGGCTTCGCACGGGTATAACATTTCAAAATTAAAAATTATAAGGATCCCTAATTTTTAAACATATAATATAGGCCATAGAGAGGGGATAGTGTAGCTTCCCAACAGTGAAAGAATTGTTCAAATCGGTTCAGTAGTTTTGGAGCCTATAAAATGCAAACAAACATTCAAATCCTTCCTCTTTATAATATTAGTATAGATATTATGAATTTAGACGTAAAACTATAATGTATATTTAAATTATATTTATTACATTTCTTTGCACAGTTTTCGTATCTTTTAAAACTTAAATATATGGACACCGCCACCGTTTTTTCTTCTCTAGCTTTATCTTCTCTATCCAAAGGCTGTCTGGAAGATATTGCTGACAGCAATAAGACCGCCTCTTGTTGCAGTTGTTATATTAAAATTGATTTGTTTATTATTATTTTGTTTACTGTGTTCAATCAAGTGTATATTGAGGTGTTATTATGGATATCTGTAAACCTGTTGGTTTTCCAATTAAATCCTACTAATATTATAAATGCGAAAGTTGTGAGAATGAATGTGTGGATGTATGTTTGTTACTTTTTCACGCCTAAACGGGTGGATGGATTTTAATGAAATTTGGTATGGAAATAGCTTATACCCTGCGTTAACACATAGGCTTATTTTCATCATCACCCTTTTTCATCACCAGGTGGGTAAAAAGAATTAAGATGAAATTTTGTATGTACTTACATAGATACATCAGGTCCTGGAATAACACATAGACTACTTTTCATCATCATCATCATAACCACTATCAATCTTCTCCACGCGGGTGAAACCGCGTGGCGTAGCTAGTGATATATGAATAGATCTCTTAAGGATACGTATTTGTTGTTACAGCGAGAGTGCATACAGCGACGCGCTGTGCGGGTCGCACCGGCTGAGGACGGTCATAGTCCCGGCGGGGCTGATGGCGCGGTTCCTGCACCTCGCCGCTGCCAACACGGCCAGGAACGTGGAGACCTGCGGGATCCTGGCCGGGATACTGGTATAAATACCAGAACATTCATATATTTAATCATTTCAACCATAATTGACGGTCGCCCTGGCGCAGTAGTTAGTGTCATTGACATGATTTCTGTGTCTCCGGGACGCTGGGTTCGAATCCCGGCAGGGCAAACATTTGTGCGATGTGCGTAGATGTTTGTCCCGGGTCTTGGATGTTTGTGTGCTGTGATTGTGTGTGTCCATCCCTCCCGCGATACAGGGAATCCTAGTGCGGGAGTCTGTCTGTGATACAAAAAATAAAGTAAAAATATAACATCCAATACTGAACTATACCTCCCCCATCGATCTCTAGAAGGATCAGTTGGAAGCGGCATGTAACCAGCTTCCTCCTTCAAACACTGTCACCGATAAGACTGCCAGTCTTTTCCTTGTGCATAATAGAATCAAAGGTTAACTAGTACCTTCCTGTGAATTATATTCAGGAAACAGAGCTTTGACAATTTAACAATTAAACGATATAAGCAATACATAGATATTAACAATACATGATTGCGAAGGGGGCTTCAGGTTAAGATTTTATTTCACTTCGACAACTCGATGCAACGAAATAATATTAATATATTCGACACTTGCTTAACTCACATAAAATGTGGAGGCAAAAAGAAGTTTTAAAACGTGGGAATATATCCTGACTACTCGTGGATACAACTGAAGTTAGTTAACTTAGTTGGCAAAGCGACAGGAAACCTTGTAGTAAAAAAAAAATGATGTAAGTTTCGCTTTTTAACTGACGACTACAAAATACTATAGTATTTTATAGTCGTCAGTTAAAAAGCGAAACTTACATCATTTTTTTTGATATCATTTCAATGGTAAGTTCTTGTGTGTTGCAGGAGCGTGACCAACTGAAGATCACGCACGTGGTGGTCCCGAAGCAGACGGGCACTCCGGACTCGTGCCTCACCAACAACGAGGAAGAGATCTTCCACTACCAGGACCAGCACAATCTCATCACGCTCGGCTGGATACATGTCAGTGCCTCTCTGTCACCATTTCTATTCTTCGTCTTCACATCAGTGTAAATCCCGGCTAACTACTAAGGTTCGCCAAGAAATCGGCCGTAGTTTCGGTTTCGGCCAAAACGTGGCCGAAACTTTCGCCTTTACTCCAGTATCCGTGAATTATCGTTATCGCTTGGCCAACTTCGCGGCTCACGTGCTCGCCCGCCGCGCGTAGTAGTGCTATTTTATTTAACACTCCTGTTTAACATGCGTGGGCACACAGGCGCACACTAAACTACACAATGTACCTAAACATAATATCATCGATAAGACATTTTTAGGGTATTATTTTTAACTGTACGGTCCATTTTGTTTCAGACACATCCGACGCAAACGGCGTTCTTGTCATCGGTAGATCTCCACACACAGTGCTCGTACCAACTCATGATGCCGGAAGCTATAGCCATTGTCTGCGCCCCCAAGTACAATGAGTAAGAGTCCATTTCAATTATGACCAAAGTTATAGCCCTCTCAGTTATTTTGATTTTGAACGCATCCAGTCCATAACTTCTTAGACCCACTTGCGTCAACCATTGTTAAGTCATGCAACTCTAATGTTTTGCTGTAACCAGGACAGGCACATTCTCCCTTAAGTTTAGGATGGCGAAAGTTGTTCATAGGAATCCATAATAAACTCTGCCGAGGTAATTAGGGGGGTCGGAAGGTTCTCGAATGGACCAGACCACGGACTGGCAAGCGCAGCATAGGACGTTCATCGACCAAGGTGGGCAGACGACCTGACTAAAGTCGCAGGAAGAGGCTGTACGGGGGCCGCTTCCATCCGGTCCTTGTGGAGATCAATGGATGCCGGACGTCCTATAAATGAGATGCTGATGATTATAATAAAACTGTAAGGGCCACAAACTTTGTACATAGAATATATATTCTAGTGCTAGGGATAAGTCACCCAAGCAAAAATCGAGCGTTAACTTCAATTATGGTAGTGACTCTTATTCAACTAAACTAAAATTGAAAAGGTTCTTATGATATTTCAACTAAAATTCAAATTCGTATAACTTCTTACAATGCTATCTATACTATTAGAGACGACTTTTATTTAATTGCCGGCTAAATGCGGGTAGTTTTAGCTGGCACCAAATAAGTATTTTACTTAAAACTAGCCTAAATTATAATAAAAACATCTAATTTTAGTATTTTTATTAATAAGTGCCCTATTAAATTTAGATTTGGAGAAATTTGGAAATTGTAACCATTTAAGAACTATTTTATGTTTCACGATTTTAGTTTAATTAAACAAGAGAACCACTACCATAGTCTGCCGAACAAAGGAGACTATAGATAAATAAACTTCATATCAAACATGTACGAAGTTTTGTAAAATTAATACTGGATAGAACATGAAGGGTCGTATTTATTTACAGTATATTTTTGTGTGTTGTGTATGAAAAAAAACTGTATGTGTTTGTACTATTGTAGGACTGGATACTTTGCACTGACGCCAGACTATGGAATGCAGTTCATCGCGAATTGCAGGTTGAGTGGTTTCCACCCTCACCCTGTAGACCCACCACTTTTCCATGTGAGTACATAAATAAATAAATATATTATTTATTGCCAAAGATTATTTAACAAGTCTAGTTATGTACACATTCAAAGTTAACAAAAAAATGTTATGAGTGGAACATTTTTTGTGTTATACAAACTGCGATATCACCCGCGTGGACTCCAGTTTTCCCGCTACTTCACTTATCGCACGGAAACTATACTTTTTCCAGGATAAATAGTAACCTACGTTTTATTCCAGGGTATAAGCTATCTTGTTCCAAATTTCATGCAAATCCGTCCACCTCCTTCAGCTCAGCGTGAAGGAGTAACAGAGGTTTTTTAACTATTTGCGTATCCTACAGGAACGGCAATCATTTTTGAGAAAATAGCATATGTGTTCTAGGGTCTAGCCTATCTCCCTACCACATTACATCGAAATCGGTGCAGTTGTTTGAGCGTGAAGGAGTAACAAACATACGCACTTAAGTACTTTCGCCTTTATAATATTAGTGGGATATTGGTAGAGTACGTTCCAGTTTCTATGGCTCACACAGCTAGTTATCACCTTCAGTTTCGGAACATTGTCACCAAGCAGAAAGCTAGGAGACTGGCTCTTAGCCAACGTTCTAGGTATTGCGTGATGTAGCTATACATCTTTAATAGAAGAAGTTGTCTTGATGTTAGTTATTCCTTCACGACGATACGGCTGAACGGATTTACATGAAATTTGGTCTGAAAGATAGTTTATACCCTCAAATAACACAAAGGTATACTTTTATCCAGAACATATAGACTGTTCCCTAGCTATGACGGGAAGACAAAAAAGTTGTCAATAACAAGTACAATTTCACCGCGAGTAACACCGCGGGATGCAGCTAGTTATTAATAGATGGATTGGACAACTTATATAATGGGGTTATAGTCATAATCTTTTTTCTTTAAACAATTATTATATGACCCACATATTGATAGAATAATAAACATGCAAAATATAAAGTGACATTTTAGTTTTTAAATTTGTTTTTTTGTTGTTCTAGAACGTGACACACATTAAAATCGTCGATGCGGCGCCAGTCGAAGTGATAGACCTAAGGAGATGAATTTAATTTATTACAATGACTGTACCTACACTAGCATTACAAAGCTGTCTCGAGTTATCCGATATGAGGCTGCAAAACTTATGCTGCATTTTAATTTATATGTACTATAATAATTGTAGTATATTTAATTATATATTTTTATTAAAGTATACTGATGGCCATAGACTGCACCAGTCACTTTGTATTTTGATAAAATGAAGGTCACATAGCGTTTTAATAAATAAAGACATATTGCAGTGTCGTAAATTGAAAGTCAGATTGCATTTTGGTAAATTGAGAGTCAGATTGCATTTTGGTAAATTGAAAGTCAGATTGCATTTTGGTAAATTGAAAGTCAGATTGTATTTTGATAAATTGAAAGTCAGATAGCATTTTGGTAAATTGAGTCAGATTGTGTTTTAGTAAATTGAATGTCAGCCTTTTGGTAAATTGAAAGTTATATTACATTTTGGTAACTTAAAATAACTTTCAATCCATACTTACTTCGGCGACTTCCAACAGTGTCCATGATACATATGAACTAAAGGATTCGTTTGTGAAAATATAGGATTTTCACGAAACGGACGGTCTAGCATGAACAATAGTACACTTTCAATCAGATCGACACTGACCACTAAGTGAGATAGTGTTCAAACGATAGATGTATAAAGTGCACAAAAAATACAATTATTAAATTAATTTAATTTCATCCATCATATAAAACAACATTTTAATGTCTCGAATTTGTAATTAGTCAAAATAATGTAAACTCTAAGGCTTTCACGGCCGGCGTTGCATGTTGTATGTATTGCTTCCGGGCTGTTTGACCGTGGTCTAAGTGAAACTCAGTATCAGAGAAGACGCCGCGGAGGAGAGTTCTACGCTCTTGTCGCCGCCCGGACCTGAACCACTGAAGATGTCGACTGCAGTGATCGACGAAACGTCTGGAACAAAAGTTTCACTTAGACCACGGCCAAACAGTCCGGAAGCAATACATACAACAGTCAAAATAATGTGTTTGTTGTGTCCTTTCTCACTTTTCTTTGTAATCGTGTGTAAAACCTACATGTTGTTATATTTTATACTTGTGTGAATATGAAAAACAAAATATGTAATGATAATTAATGTATGTTGAGAAAGTATCAGTGTTATAATGTATTTGACTGTAATAAAAGTACTTGGTGTCGCTTTCCTAAAATATATATTTTTAGGAAAATATATGTAAGATTTTCTTTATATATAATCGGTTAATCGCTAATTGACTAATGATGAATTGAAGTGTATTTTCATTTCTAAAGTTCAAAGCCGACATTGTCGATTGACATACAATCAGGGTTGCAATTTTCTTATTTATAAACAACGAAATAGTAATTCAAATGTAATCATAAATAAACTTGTCATTCCGGTAACAATTGCATCTCGATTGCGTTGTAGGTAGAAATTAAATTTGTGTCATTACAGCCTTGCAATTCTTCAGTATTCTTTAATAATTAATATAAGTTGTAAAATAATGAAATATGTTTATTTTGGCGGCACTCAATACACTTCCTAATATATAAAATACCTATATCATTATAGGGGAACGTCTTAATACTAACCACGTGTGATAACCTAGGCACGGCCTGAAGACTGATGCTTGTAGTTTTAGGTATAGGTGATGTGTGAACAATGGTGGCCATCCTGACACGATAATTTAAAATTAAATAATAAACTGGAATAACACTAAAATGTTCACATGTCGAAAATAATATCGGATATGTTTTGCATGTGTACACAAGTTATAATTTAATTTTTACCACAGGTGATGGTTATCAATTTGTCTGCTTTATATATGTTAGTTTTATTTGGAACTCTGTCATTTGAAATAGAAATAGTTTAATTTTTTTTTACACTCAGACCCCCGCACTAGGATTCCCTGTATCGCGGGAGGTACGGACACACACAATCACAGCACACAAACATCCAAGACCCGGGACAAACACCTACACTCATCGCACAAATATTTGCCCCTGCCAGGATTCGAACCGAGGGTCCCGGAGACGCAGAAATCATGTCACTGACATTAACCACTGCGCCACGGCGACCGTCACAAATTTGTGACATACACAATATTATGCATATAAAGTAAAAAATGAAAACAAATGTCACAAATTGGCCCCAACTTGGCATGATGTCGGCTGCCAGCCAACGCTGGTCTCCTTTTGGAGGCATTTGATGGTACATACATTGATTTCAAATAAATGCAAAAGTAATAAAATACATTTGTGAGCCGGTTTGGAAAATTGTTGATTTATCTGATAGGTTTTGTTTTAATATTAGTCCCAATAAAGTAATCGCACGTATAACATTTATTATAAAGATATTGTATTTATTTCATCTCTGAGTACTGAGGAAGCCATTTTTATTAATTTTGAAATTAATCGCATTTTTTGATTTTTCCTATTTTTTACCACATATTAACTTATTTTAGCAAACACGTTATTATCAAAAATCGAATAACACTCAAACATTTGTAACTTTCAAACATTTTTTTGAAAAATGATGAATGAAAAAAAAAATGTTTTTATATTTGTGTTAGTCTTTTTTACAAATGTTTGTTTCTGTTTCAATAATTTAATATGGTACGTAAAACTAAAACAAGTATCATTATGATGAATCTAATGTCGCTTGAGAGCAAGAAGTCTCAGACAATGATCAGACCAGGTATCCTTCATGGCTCTCCGTCAGTCAACAGACTGGATCCGATGGAAAAAATCAATGAATGGCCTTCATTAAAAGAATCATGGTCCTCAGAAATGAGGGAACATCAGAGGAGGAGGAGGGAGGTTAATTTTTATTTATTTATTAACATTCCCACAAGGTCATCAGGTCCCAAACTAGGCAGAGCCTGTGCTATGGTAACCTGATGACTGATATATATACTTATATACATATACACACCCATACACAGGTCAAACAGACATGTTCATACACACAAAATATTTGACCTGTCCGGGAATCGAACCCGGGACCAGCGGCTCAGAAGGCAGAGTGCTACCAACTGCGCCAACCGGCCAGACGAACCTTTATATTGAAGTAGTCAGTATCACCACCATTGTCATATTTATTGATGTTGATTTATTGACTATTATAATCTTGTACTATAAGTATTACCACTGAATATAGCTGCAAGCTTGATGTTCTTTATTTTTGTTATCAGAGTATATTTGTTTTTGTTATTAACAATTTTATACCTCAAACCTTACATATAATATTAAGAGTTTGAACTCACATTAGTTTGTATTTTACGCAGTTTTGTTGCACGAGGAAGTAATTATATTTGCACTTGATATTTGTGCCATTATTGCAATTATTCTTTTTTGTTTTCGCATTATTTTTCATTGTTATACTTCAAGTTATATATAATATATTAATATTTAAGTATCTTGTTTCATAACTACTATTTTCCTTCACATTGTGGTCTTGCAAAGTTCCTATATGTAAAGCGGACAAAGTTGTTTTGTGATCGCGTTCAGTGGCCGTAGCACTAATAATAATGATCGCGTAAGCGTATCGCTGCGTAAAACAATTGAACTCATACTGAAAGTATGAGTACTGTCATTTATATTGTAGGTGAATAGGTTCCTTCTAAGTTTGCGTGCTCCACCTTAGACCGCGTCGTCGCTTAACATCAGGTGAGACAGTGGTCAAACGCAAAATTATAATCTTTAAAAAAAAAAAGGTATAACTGTGTCAAAAATCACACTTATATTATTAAGGCGAAAGTTTGTTTGTCGTTTATTTCTCATGCTGATACGGCTCAACGGATTTGCCTGAAATTTGGATTTTAGAAACCTTATATCCTAGAATAACATGATTTTTATCCGAAAATATTGACTGTTCCTGTGAGATGACGTATAATCGTAAAAATCCTCGATATCACGTACCATTTCAACGCGGGTAACACCGCGGCGCGCAGCTGGTAATGCATAATTTGTGCGTGTAGACAATAGGTGCGGTATTCATTTGTTTAGAAATGTTGACATACCCTCTAAAGCAAGTTAGTGTTACAGGTCTACTTATACTTATATTTAGGACGATTTCATCTATGTTAACCGCAATTAATTATATAGTGGGGTTGCCGTGGGGTACCGGCTTAGAATAGTACCCCCCCATGTCTTCCCGTGGGTGTCGTAAGAGTCGACTAAGGGATCACGTACCAGAAGGATGGGCAGCAGCGCCTTCTGAGGGTCGTATTTTATATACTGCGCTCGCCAACCCGCATGCCAAGCGTGGCGAGTATTGGCAAACCCCCCCCCCCCAGTATGATACAACAAAAAGTGACCAGGCCCCCAGTCCCCGGCAGCTCCGCTAATGCTGGCTCCGGTAGCGGCCAGTGTAACGGTGGAGCAGGGGGTGCTAAGAATCTCCGGCAGATTCCCGGCTACCACTCCCTGAAAAAACGACCTCTGGCCCTGGTAACACACAATATAAGATCTTTGTTGGCAGACGAGAAGATCGTCGAACTGGAAGAAGAAATGAGTAAGTTACACTGGGATATCTTAGGGTTATGTGAAGTCCGTAGAGAGGGTGAGGACACCATAACTCTCAAATCCGGTAACTTACTCTACTACCGGGAAGGCGACCAAAAGTCCCAAGGTGGTGTCGGATTTCTCGTTCGCAAGTCCCTCGCTAACAACATCATCACCATCGACAGCGTTTCGAGCAGGGTGGCATACCTAATACTCAGAATATCAAGCAGATATTCGTTGAAGGTCTTTCAGGTATATGCACCGACCTCGAAACTCGGAACCGATGAGGAGGTAGAGGCTATGTATGAGGACATTAGTAGGGCCATACATACCTCCAAGACCCATTACAATGTCGTTATGGGGGACTTTAACGCAAAGTTGGGCGAAAGAAGTGATGGAGAGTTGAGAGTGGGGCAATTTGGTTATGGACAACGGAACCCTAGGGGACAGAGGCTGGCCGACTTCATGGAGAAAGAGGGACTCTTTATGATGAACTCTTTCTTTCAGAAGCCGCCTCAAAGGAAATGGACCTGGTTGAGCCCCAACGGTTCCACAAGAAATGAGATCGATTTCATCATGACCACCAAGAAACAAATATTCAATGATGTCTCTGTGATCAACATGGTCAAAACCGGTAGTGATCACCGCATGGTAAGAGGCACATTGAATATTAATGTTAAACTTGAGAGGTCCCGTTTGATGAAATCCACGCTCCGACCTCAAAATGTCCATATCCAAAACCCCGAGAGCTTTCAACTTGAGTTATCCAATCGCTTTGCTTGCCTTGAGAACTTTGCGTCGGTGGACGAGACCAACAACAGGTTTGTAGAAACTGTCCACGAAGTGGGGTCTAAGTTCTTTAAGCCCCGCCGTACAAATAGACCTCAAAAACTCTCCAGCCATACCCTCGACCTCATGGCTGAACGACGCTCGTTGCAACTGCAATCATCCGATGATGCTGCGTCATATAGGCAGCTCAATAGACGAATATGGAAATCCTTGCGACACGACATCCGTACCTTTAGTACAAATCGTATTAAAGATACGATCGAACGGAGAAAAGGCTCCAAAGTGTTTGCAAGAGACAGGTCTATTGGGCAAAGCCAGATGACTAAGCTGAAGAGAGATGATGGCAGTATAGCGTCGACCAAAGCAGAGGTGCTTGGAGAGATCGAGAGGTTCTATGGACAGCTATACACTTCGGTCGCTAAACCTGTTGAAAGCTTGGCCAAAGACCCAAGAGCCAAGCTGACCCGGCACTATACCGAAGACATCCCGGACATCAGCCTATACGAGATTAGGATGGCTCTGAAGCAGCTTAAAAACAACAAGGCACCGGGTGACGACGGAATCACATCAGAGCTTCTGAAAGCGGGTGGATCACCGATACTGAAAGTCCTTCAGAAGCTCTTTAATTCCGTTGTCCTCGAAGGGTCAACGCCGGAAGCATGGAACAGAAGCGTAGTGGTGTTGTTCTTTAAGAAGGGTGACAACACATTGCTTAAGAACTACAGACCCATTTCGCTTCTGAGCCATGTTTACAAGCTGTTTTCAAGAGTCATCGCGAATCGTCTCGAACGTAGGCTTGATGACTTCCAGCCTCCCGAACAAGCCGGTTTCCGAAAAGGCTACAGCACCATAGACCACATCCATACGCTGCGGCAAGTTATACAGAAGACCGAAGAGTATAACTTGCCCTTATGTTTAGCGTTTGTGGACTATGAGAAAGCCTTTGATTCGATCGAGACGTGGGCGGTGCTTGAGTCTCTCCAGCGGTGCCGTATTGACCATCGGTATATCGAAGTGCTGAAGTGTTTGTACAATAACGCCACCATGTCGGTCCGAGTACAAGAGCAAATTTCGAGGGCGATTCCATTGCAACGAGGCGTGAGACAGGGAGACGTTATTTCTCCGAAACTGTTCACTGCCGCATTGGAAGACGCCTTCAAGCTCTTGGAATGGCAAGGATTCGGCATCAACATCAACGGCGAGTACATCACTCACCTTCGGTTTGCCGACGATATTGTGGTCATGGCAGAATCCATGGAAGACCTCAGCACGATGCTCGAAGGACTCAACAGAGTTTCCCTAAGGGTGGGCCTTAAAATGAACATGGACAAGACGAAAATTATGTCAAATGCCCATGTTGCGCCCGCCCCCATATCAATTGGGAACTCTACTCTCAAAGTTGATGACCATTACATCTACCTAGGACATACAGTCCAATTAGGTAAGTCCAACTTTGAGAAAGAGGCCAATCGTCGAATCCAACTCGGCTGGGCAGCGTTCGGAAAGCTCCGAGACGTCTTCTCGTCCAAAATACCGCAATGCCTGAAAACGAGGGTCTTCGAACAATGTGTGTTACCAGTGATGACTTACGGAACTGAAACGTGGTCTCTGACTATAGGCCTTCTGAACAGGCTCAGAGTCGCACAACGAGCTATGGAGAGGGCTATGCTCGGGGTTTCTCTACGTGATCGAATCAGAAATGAGGAGATCCGTAGAAGAACGAAAGTCACCGACATAGCCCAGCGGATTAGCAAGTTGAAGTGGCAGTGGGCAGGGCATATAGTTCGAAGAACCGATGGCCGTTGGGGCCGAAAGGTTCTCGAATGGAGACCACGGACTGGCAAGCGCAGCATAGGACGGCCACCGACTAGGTGGACAGACGACCTGACTAAGATCGCAGGCAAGGGCTGGATGCGGGCCGCTTCCAACCGGTCCTTGTGGAAATCAATGGGGGAGGCCTTTGTCCAGCAGTGGACGCCCTATGGCTGAGATGATGATGATGATGATGAATTATATAGTTCGAAGCTCGGTTTTGCTTTCGTCAGGCATTGTTATGTGGTCGATGGGAAGAATGCGCTAGCTGGTGAGGGCGCCATCACAAAATACTATTGTTTTAATCTCTGATGATAACACAGCGAAATTTTTATACGGATATCAACCCTTTCGCACCAATAGTTCGCTGCGAATATGTAGTAATAAAATGATAATAATAAATAAAAGATGTAATAAGGCTAAGGAGAAATACTTTGGTATCTGTTTAAAAAATTCGCTTGTTACCATCTCCCACTTTATATAGTCAGATTATCACATGATGTGCAATTTATCCTTCTAGGTCTAGATATATAATATAAGACAATTTACCCATAAATGTACATTGGAAGGACCAATGGTAATAAAACACTCATAAACACACGATATTATCTTTTATTGCAATTCATTAACATTAAATATAATGCAAATATCCATAAGAGTATGTACTTATATGAAATGAGGATTCCAATTTTGCATTTAGTTTATACATCAGCGCAATATATTCGAAACCGTTATTATAAAATAAGGTCGTTTACCAAAAAAAAATGCGGTGAACTCTAAACCTGGTTTAGAATACTATATTTCAATATATAAACATATAAGAAAGCTGCTCTAAGTACGACCACAGTAGGATGGAGTGCGAGGTGAGGATGGGCATCCAAATAGTCACATCCAAAAACCATACGGGTCGAATTGAGAACCTCCTCCTTTTTTAAAGTCGGTTAAATATGGTTACTATTCTCGACGAATACGATGTCCGCACTCTTTATAGCTTCTTTTGAAGAGGCTATATAGGGCCCAGAAATCCAATGGGTCTACAATTCATTTATAGGTCTTAATTTACACTTAAATCTTGCTAATAATGGTGATATTAAACAAGGCTATGTTCAACTGTGGATCGACGTGACTTACTCCCGTGGACAAATACACCATTCTCGTTGGTTTGATTGAACAACAGAATAACCTTAGTGAAGATGTCGACCGCAGTGATCGACGAAACGTCTGGAACACACGTTTCACTTAGACCACGGCCAAACAGCCCGGAAGCAATACATACAGCATGCATCGCCGGCCGTGAAAGCCTTAGAGTTTACAGAATAACCTTAATGTGTAGGTGTGTAAACGGTACATAGAAATTATAATTTGTATAAAAAGAAAAAGGAAAAGTTAAACCTACTTGCCTACTTAAATAAATACAAAAGTCCAAAGGTCAAAAGACCCTGTATCGTTCTCATAAATGTGTAGCATGTTCACTGGGCACCGTCATTCTACAAATTGTTTTATTATCGAATTGGAGGGTATGCGAGTTTGTTGGTGACGAGTTGTGCTCGAACTACGGAATAGTGCGTATTTATTAAAACCGCGGAGCCTCGTATCGGTAGACATACAGCTTTCCATCGCATGGACCATCGCTGTATCGGCCGGTGATCAGACGACTTCCGGATATCGTTCGTGTGTGGTGGAATCCTCACTAGTTCAAGAATTCGAAGCGGGACGATAGTGAACAAACTATCGGAGGTGGAGAAGGTGGAAGCTGTGGGAGACAGAGGCATACCCAGGTACGCACTATTACCTATTGTCTCCGAAATTTCGCAGATTCATGTAACAATTCAATCGTATGTATAGTGAAATTGTCCCGGAGTAGCAACAAAATCACTCGCTATTTTGGCTTGGGTACGAATGCTACAGACCCGTATTTAGAAAATAATTATTTAGGTATTGGCTGTAATTATTATTTTTACATACAAAATAAGTTTTATAACATAGGTATATGTTAGATAGGGTTTTATGGGAATCATCATCGATGTCCACTGAGATCTCCCGATTGATTTCCACAAGGACCGAATGTAAGCGTCCCGCATCCAGCCCTTGCCTGTTATCTTAGCCAGGTCGTTTGTCCACATTCTCGGTGGCCGTCCTATGCTGCGCTTGCTAGTTCGTGGTTTCCATTCGAGAACCTTTCTACCCCATCGGCCATCGGTTCTTCTATGTGGCTCGGGCACCCCAAAAACATCGAGCGTTGTAGTTTCGATGCAATAAAGTATTGTGGAACCGTAAATGGCTTTGGCCATTTTACACTGTTTCTTACGGGTATAACGTGGTACTAACGCGTAGTCGATCACGATCGACAATTGGCTTTGGCCATCCTGTTTTTCCCAACTATAGGTAAGTAGATTTTGTGGAATAGTTAATTGGGTATTTATACGAATCGCCGAATCCATCAAATTTAAGCAATGTGAATGTGAAGCAAGGAATACGGGCCCCCAAGGAAAAACGGCAACTTATAATATAGCCAAAAACATAGTCAAAACTAGCTATTTGTACAAAACGCTGAATTCACGATGTGAAACATTATGCGGACAGTATCTATCGATGGCAAAATATTTTTAGCGTCAAAACGCGCATCTGTGTGAACAATTATTCTCATTTACTACCAAAAGTAACCAAATAATGACTGGCCTGCTAGCACAGTTGGTACTCTGCCTTCTCAGCCGCTGGTGGGTTAGAGTCCCGGACAGGTCAATTATTTGTGAGCATGAACATGTCTGTTTGACCGGTGTCGCGTGTGTATATGTATTTAATTTAACTAAATATATCAGTCATCAGGTTAACATAGCACTGGCTTTGCCTAATTTGGGACCTGAAGACCTTGTGTGAATGTAAAGGAATAAAAAACTGTTGCGGATCGTTTTCAAACAATATAACATTTGGAATATTTGTTTATTTCTTAAATGTTTTAAGTTATCTGTCTAACATATATTTTGTTCTATCTATGAATGCCAGAGAACACATATTTATAACAATGTATGCTTTATACAGACTACTCTTATAAGGCACTCGGTGCTTGCGTCAAATTTATATTATCTATATAAATAACTTTTTAAACTGACATGGTCAGTGATACAAGATTTAATATAATTATCGGTATATTAACCATGTACTTTATTTGTTGTATTTTCTGAATAAACAGAAGTTTCTGTGGGTAGGTGTTCTCTAAGAGCAAATAAATTTGTCCACCCTTCACGTTTGTTGCGTGGTGTTACCACTCAGTATCACAAAATTCACTCAAAACTCGATCTCCACACACTTATCTCACGATATACGCACGCGTATTTCATTTATAATTTAATATATCATATCTATGCAAAAACCTTAATGTTTTGCATAGACTTGTCTACCCGTAGAAACTTCAGTTTACTCGTAAAAATGGCGCATGTGGAGCAAATATAACAAATAAAATACATGGCAAACATCCCGATAATAATATTAATTCATATATTAACTACTTCAATACATTAATACATACAATAATTATAAAGCAACTACAGTAATAACTATAAGAAAAACACTCATTAAATTATAATGACGTACAATTCTACACTCGACTGTTGAGTGATTTGACCACAGCGTGACCTCTACGTCTAGTAGGTAAGTAGTGCACTACACAACATAATTATGTGCTCAAAACGCAGCTCATTATCACAAGGCACCATAGTGGACTCTTTCATTAAATAACAAACATGTTAATACACATTCACCACATTTTTAAAGTAAATATTATTTTTATTTCCTCTCCCCACAATGGTTCTTAGCAACTACTTAATCGACAACATAAGTATATTTTAACAGATACTTATTACAATATGATATCCTAAAATACAAGAATTGCTTTTCCATTCAGCATTGCAATCCAAGGGGGTAATGCTGGTAACATTCTAGGCACGCTGCCAAATGGTAACGGGTTAGAGCATTTGAGCTATCTATACGCTGACAACAGCTAGCGGATTGCTCAAATGTTATTGTAGTAACTGTAGTATTTCAATTATAAGTATTTTAATAAAGGCATCGTTTCATACAAAAAGGAATGGCTTCACAAGTTAGTTAAAGGAAAATAGAAAATACTTATTGCCATGTTTTTCGAAGTTTAACTAACTAATTCTTCTTCTTAGGGTGCCATCTTCTAACGAAGGTCGACGATTGACACAGCTAACTCTGCACAACGAATGGGTGCTTTCGTTACACCACTTTGGTGTACCAAAGTTATTTAGCCAAGTTGTTCTGCTTCTGCTAACTACCTACGTAACATTTAATAGTTTATTTCTTTCCTGACTTAATAACATACGAGTAATACATTGCCATGTGCTCTGAATTCCACACTAGGATAAATCCCGTGTTGTGGGACTCAGTCTCATCCGTTCCTCACAATACATCATATAGAATGGCCGTAATAATATGTATATTATAAATTAAAAAAGAAAGAAGTTATAAAAGAAGATAAATAAATAAATCATATCGAGTAGGTATGCTTACAATACAGACGATACTTGGGTTTACGTTTTCTTAACATCATAATAATTTAAAGTATTTTAAAGTATTCAAAGTATAGGTGGAGACAGGCAAATAATGTAGATTTGAGTACCTAACTGTGTAGTTTCCTTGTTACGACAAAGACTACATGACAACTGTTTTGATATATTATCAGTCATACCGTCTCCGAGAAACTAAACCATAGTTTTCGAAAATTGCTTGGCAGTTTGATTCCGTAACTAGATTGTGATTGTGATTCTGTCCAAATATTTTTTATGCTGTAGATTCATACGAAGAGCAAAACCTACTGACCACTATTATATAGCACACAATAGCACAACCTATGCTTAATAATATGCAGATAATGGTGGTAGTTCTATTATTCACTCAAACTATCTGAAATTCTCTTAAATCCGATAACTCTTATTCTATTTGCACTAAGATGCAAATCTGTATGACTCTTAATTCTATTCCTTAACTTGAAACCGTTTGATCAGGTTGTGGATTGTATGATTTTTGTTAGCCGTAAGTCGCATGACTACATTACGCATCAGTTCGCGCAATTCAATTTATAAATCCAATTTTAGTATTGTTATTCATATACGTGTTATACCAATTTGAACTTTATCGAAGTAACTGTGTTTCAACCTTTCTTATTTTACACAATTATAGTCAGTTTGATTGAATACAAACGATAACCTACTACCATTGCTTGTCTATTCAGCCCATGAAATCATAACGCCACAAAATATTGCTTGACTATTAAATTATTAGAACCTAAATACTAATATATATTGCTTTTTTATTCAACTACCCAATGAAGCAAACTTTGAAATGAAATTCAAATTCAATACTACAGAATGACATTAGTAATGTAATACCTATAATAATAATAATGTTTGTCTGTTCTACTATGTAAAAGTAGAGGGTCCGAGCTAAAATCGACCTTCACTCATCTGTTGGAAAAAAAAACATTAAATGGAACAGACTTCAACACTCAAATGTGTGAAATAACTTGCCGAAGTTGGTACCATGTGCACAATATTTTAATAACACATAGTCACTTTTGAACTATTGTGGTACTGACTGGATATACGGTGCGATACGGGATCTGTATGTGCACTGATTTGTTCACCCTAAATATAACTTTTCGGTTATTGAAGTGTAACTCAAATATGAGAAAAAATATTATTGAGGTGTCTTTATCAAAGCTATAGAACCCAAAACAACGATTGTTAAAGCTTTTGTCTGTGCCATTGTGCGCGCTAATGCCAGAAACTGTTACTGATTTGGGTGTGAAATATTATTATTCACTAATTTATTGTGGAAAGATCACTAAAAATTTAGTTTTTGCTATATTTTAAAAAAAACTTATACGGGAAAAGTGTTCATAGTCCATAAAGGTCCTCGGGGCGAAGCTAGTTTCAAATAAAGATAGTAGATTGGTAGGTACCTACGTTTCACATTTGCTGCTTCGGTGTCAAATGAAAAAAATTGCAAGGATTTTATTTTTGTTGATTAATAAATGGATTTAATACCGACATTATGTGTGTTAATAAAATCGTCATACGCATCTTCCTGATTGCACATAGGTATATATATATCATAATAAGTCTTGTATCAAGAATTGATTACAGTAATAAGTAGATAAATATGTAATCAATTGCAATGCAAGTTGATCAAAAATAAACACAGACACTATCTCTGCGAAAATAAACAAGAGAGAAATCAATAATGCCAAGGGAGTGCCCTATATTTAATACGATTATTTAATCAATACCGGCCAACTGCGAGTCGGACTCGCGCACGAAATGTTCTGTAACATATCTATAAAAACGGGAAAAAATCACGTTTGTTGTATGGCACCCCCTTAAATATTTGTTTTATGTTAATTTAATTATTTATTTTTAAATTGAATATATAACTAAAAATATTCTGTGAATGCTCCAAGCGACTTCTTGTTGACGTTGTCAATATCGAGCAAAAAAAAAACAATGCGGAACCCTAAAAATGATGTCAAGTCGGATCTGTTGAACATAAGTACTTACATTCCATATTTAAAAATCATACTGGTATAGCTGTGATTTTTGAGATTAACTTTTAATGCACCAGGTAAACCAGTATGATATTTAAATATGGAATAGCTACAAAAGCAAACAAAAAACTGCTAACAACTGTGGTCGAATTTGAATGACTAAGGCTGCGCTTCAATTTGGGCTCACAGTGCACACGTTCGTACGTAAGGATTTGGCTGTTACGAGATGAATTTAGTACTGACAGTGCTGACGGTCGTAAGCAAATCGGAACGGCTTTTTGTGTGTGAATGCACGCGAGTTCTTTAAATGTCAGGTCTTATTAAATTCATATTAAATAATTCACTTCCGTACCTCACGGGCACTAAATGGGTCATTTTTTCCTGATATATAATATTACGTTTTTAATTTTTTGTGGACAGACTACCAATTTTTCGACAGATTCTCTTAATGAGTCAGATGTTTGACTCCCAGTGCATAGTTATTTATCTATGTGTTTGACAGCGCTCACACTGCTCTACGCCGTACTCGTGAGCGTTCTAAGCACAGGATGATGACGTCATGGATGACGTCATACACATTTTGTGTGCAGCTGTCAGTGCATTTTGGAATGACTCTAAGCACGCTCTCTGTGCTCATAGCGCTCTGAGCTCAATTTGAAACACACCCTAATAATGTGAATTCAGTGCAAATTACAGTTCGCGCAGAGCGTATCTTTATAGTTCTGAAGTTCAGAAGAAACAGTTTGCTACCCAGCACAGCAAGCGAGATAGGAAGTACCAATAAACGAAGGCGAGTGAGCGAGACGATTATACAATAAGCGTAGTCCGTAATCTAGCCGCAAAAAAACTACACGGCTGTCGACTTCGGAGACAGACTTCTTTGCTACTACCGTATCATGTTGTCTAATAAGACTGAATTATTAATTTCTAGTAATTGACCGGCGACATGTGCGCTTTATTTAATTTTCAACACACTTTGTGTCGCTCGTGATGTGAGCCTTCCTATACATTGTATTTAGGGCAATAAACCGAGCTATAACATACATGTGCGTAATAACATTGTAACTGGGTGTGTATATATATAAGTATCTATATCAGTCATCAGGTTACCATAGCACAGGCTCTGCCAAGTTTGGGACCTGAAGACCTTGTGTGAATGTTGATAAATAAAATAAACAAATAAAATAAACATTACACATTGGAGTGTAATAGAATTATCCTTACAAAGTGAAATGAGTATCTTAGGCTGTTTTGCATTAACCATATTATCTGATATTTTTGCCTGATCCAGGATTAAATCATGTAGCTGCAAATTTGTTATTATATTGGAGGATCAGACGAAACTCTCTGATCATTTGGTTGGTGCAAGTGGAAGGCCGACTGCAAATTATATGCGAGTAAACCGAGCATTCTCTATTTAATAGTTATACAATATGACGAAATATACAAATCTTTGGCTCCAGGTCAAAACCACGTTAATCAATGTTATAACTTTTTACTTAATTTACAATTACGTTCAGATATTAGTTGTAAACCATTGCTATCACTACGCCTATTACTAGTCCCGTAAACTCTTTGACAGTTGAACACGCAAGTCCAGAGTTTGTTGGCGCGCTCTTCACCTTCGAAGGGACCTCTATAGGAATAGTTTTGTTCATCATCCAATAGAACACGTCTAGAAGCCCCTGCGCCTTCAGCTCGGGGCCGACACTGTTGCGTATCCGTTTGTTGTACTTGTTCAACCATGTGATCTGAAAAAAAAATCTTTGGTCGATATATACTGCTCACTCAAAAAATATATGCATTTATATCGTACGTTTGTGAAGGACAAACTATGAAACTTCAAGCCTGTGGCTTTTTTAAGACCTTTACCCACATAGTTTATACAATAAAGATTATTTTATTTCACTGCGCCACACGGTATTATTATTTATCCGCCCACAGATCATCGTTGTGTGGTGTTAGTATCATAGCAACTGTACTATATTGAAATGTATAAGATTTATAAATCTTACTTATTCCCATTAATTACTTCATATTGTACATATTGTTTTATATTTAAGGTGTAACAATAAATAATTTTGTGATCTTATCTAATCTACTCGCGTGGTCTACGATTTGAACGTTAATTCTCGTAAGCTCTTGCAGGGGTTGTTATTTTCTTAATAAAAATAAATCTAGAACTATTCGGACGTTCTGGCATGTTGAGTAACAAACATCCATACCTCCAAACGTTCCTATTTATATTTTTAATTTTTTAATTTTCTTACAAAAGTTTACAGTACGCACAATGTAAGTTTGTGTTTCTGAAGTTGCCATCATGCAGTTGCGCAGTAGCTATTTTTCAATTCTTAGGCGCAGCCCTCATTACTGTATAACCGCCTCGCTCACTCGCTTTCGCTTTTTTCATTTTTCTATCTCGCTCACTCTACTTGATGACAAACTGTTTTCCAAACGTAGCGAAGAACGTTGACAGAGCAACAAGTTTCGGCTGCATACTGTAGGTACCTATATGTACAACCCCTTCGCATAACATATTTTCTTCAAGACTCTTCACCCGCTACCGGTATACTTACCTCGTACTCTGTGAGCAAGTTCCGGTCTATAAGTTTCGGTTCAAAAGGTAGTAATGTCGCTTCACGGAATCCAAGGTAGCCATTTGGCTTCAGAGTCACTTCTAGGACATTTCCCAGTCTCACTCCAAACATATCCGTTTCATACCACCCAGGTTCTAAAATTAATAAAAAAAATATTGTATGTATTGCTTCCGGGCTGCTTGGCCGTGGTCTAAGTGAAACTTGTGTTCCAGACGTTTCGTCGATCACTGCGGTCGACATCTTCAGTGGTTCAGGTCCGAGCGGCGACAAGAGCGTAGAACTCTCCTTTGCGGCGTCTTCTCTGTTACTGATCAGTAACGTAAGTGAAGATGTCGACCGCAGTGATCGACGAAACGTCTGGAACACAAGTTTCACTTAGACCACGGCCAAACAGTCCGGAAGCAATACATACAACATGCAACGCCGGCCGTTTCACGGCCGGCGTTGCATGTTGTATGTGCCTTAGAGTTTACATAAAAAATATAAATGCATAAGTACAGGTACGGTAGTACTAATTAATACTCGATTATAAACGTGAGTAAAGCCGCATAATATGTACAGATCATAGTGAGGTAAGCTCACGAGAATATCCAATCAGCAATAGTAAAACCATGCTTTTATGTACGCAGTATCTCATAAACTATAGCAGGTACAAATACTATCTAATCTACTCAATGATGTTTTACTAAAGATGACGTATATTCCTAATGCGCGGTGCTCAGATTTTATTCCTTTACGACATAAACATGCTTACTGCGACAGATAATAGGGTACAAATAATATAGAAAAGGATAGCTATATGTTTAGACTTCCGCTTGAAAAACGCGTCGTAATTCAAAATTACTACAATTAACTTCATTTTGCCGCCTCAGTTTCCGCGCGCTTGTGCGACATCTACCTCACATAAACATATAATATCAATGAATCGTCTGTACTCTCTGGCTGATAAGTTATCCATGCACAATATAATGCAATTTACAAAATCATGTCTTCCTAACTAAAGTCATTGTGAAAATATTGTTTTTACATAATGTCAAGTAAGTGCCTTACTTCTTCTCTTTCTATGAGTAAGAGTATAACTTATTTGTAAAAAGACTTTAGCTACATTCAAAATGGTTTAATGTCAATGGATTTAAAAGTTGCAATTGTTTAGGTTTAATTACATTTATCAGTAAATCCTAGGATACATACCGGCAGTGACAAAGTATCCTTCTCTAAAAGTGTGCAAGTTTGTATCTTGACGGTAATCGATGACCACTGGATCTGTAAATAATAACCTGCTTAAAAAACTACATAATTATAACATACTTCCTTTATTTCCTCGTAAATAAAGGAACTTTACTTATTTTCATGAAATTTCTATGGGATCAAGAATTTTACACTGTGTGAAAGTTTTCAAATCGGCTTGCAAATAACCGTGGTACGAGGTAACAACCTACTTATAGGGACGTGGAATTAGTGTAACATTTTCAATAAATCAAAGAGAAATACAAAAACAATCATGGTGAATTTTTAATGCCAGCCATCTGTAATTATATCATATAAAAAATAGCGGTTTGTCTACTCACAGCGCCTTAAAAACCAGTTCACAAGTGACGCAGTTGTGAAGATACAAATATAAAAATGAATACATCAGAATTGAGTACATCCTCATTTTCTGGTAAGTCGGTTAAAAGACTAAAATATATTGTTCCCTTTATAATGATACAACAATACCAATTTTATAAATACGCGTTCTGTATTTTTCTGTACAAGCTGACACCGCTTGAAAGCTCATCCACATATTAGTTGACTCATGGGAGTCACATACTGTGTAATTCTACAAATCATTTTTGCCACACACCTGCAAAATGTCGAACGAGCTTCCTCCCTCGTATTCCCGAGTAGCCAAAATATGGGCTTCTTCTAAAGGAGAGTTAACAGATTAATAAAAAGGATTGGCAACGTATCGTAAATGCCTCCAGTAATACAGATATCCGTTGACGACGGTGATCGCTTACCATCAGGCGGCTCGTATGCTTTTTTGCCACCTATTACTATACGTATATACAATTTTGTTATTAAAACTGACGCGGTTTTGACACATTATGAATGTATAAAACACAGGAGTTACGTAATAAGTCAGAGGGTTCCGACTATCGTTTCAACCACATTCGGTGGTCTTTTTCTACTATAGTCGGAACTCTGACTTATTACGTGAGTAACTCCCGTGTTTTATACATTCATAACGTACATACAACAAAATTTTAAAAAATATATCTTACATAATATCTAGTTAGCCTAGAGTTAACCCTTGTTTTTCTATCCGAAACGAATCTATTGTAAATGTAGTGTCATATTGAATATTCTTCTAAAATTGCAAATAGAATATTTACCCTCCTTCCTGTTCAAAGCTGCACCAACTCCGTGTCCGGTCGGATGCACATAATCTTGCTTCGCCGTCCAGAGCGGTACTCTGGCGACAGGATCCGCGTGTGCTGCTGGCACCGCCGAAGGCATCGTTAGCATGGATAGACCAGCCAACGACCGGAGTACAGTGGTATACGCTTGGCGCTCTTCTGGAGATGGTTTACCGAAGTGCACCGTGCGAGTGACTAATGCCGTCCCCTCTGGAATAATGAACGTTTCAACATTTAACACGTATCAAGAGTAACGTACTTACATCTGTATGTATCAATCCGAGTATACCAAACACAAAAGAACAAAGAATATTACTGATTAGTTATCACAACACAGGGTATCCTAGTGTGAAGATCCTAGTACGTATAACAATGTATTTTTTAATATACTCTCAAACCCCCGCACTAGGATTCCATGTGTCGCGGGAGGCATGGACAAACACAATCGTAGCACACAAACACCTACACTCATCGCACAAATGTTTGCCCCTGCCAGGATTCGAACCCAGGGCTCCGGAGACACAGAAATAATGTCACCACTGAGCCACGGTGACCATTTTAGTTATACTTGATGTTTAACACTTGGTTTGTTCAGTAAAATTCTTTGGAGGTTTAAATCTAGAATGTAAGTGTTTTATTGTGTGTAATTTTCATGTTTCATTTCAGTCATTTCATTATCTAAAACATTTTTTACGATAATATGGAACCGACTTCAACACTCAAAAGTGTGAAATAAATTGACGAAGTGGGCACCATGCGCACAATAATTTGATAATAGATACTTTTGAACTGTCATGATCCGGACTTCAACAAGTTATTTCACACTTTTGAGTGTTGAAGTCGGTACCGTTTTTTTGGTAAACATGTTTTTTTCAAACTCACACACCCGCACATGAATTCCAAAGTCGCGGGAGGCATAGACAACTATGCTCATCACACAAACGTTTGCCTCTGCCGAGATCCAAACCCAGGGCTCCGGGGCCCAGAAGTTATGTCACTTACCACTGAGCCATGGTGACCGTCAAGCATTTGTATAATTCAAGTTATAATAAGATTACCTACATATCATTTTATACAGGTTGTATGCTATTTACCAGAATATTGTCCACCGGACTGTATAACAAGCGTGCCGTTCTTGTATATTCTACGATTGGTGATGTTGGTAGGTCTGTAGTCGCTCTCGCCGCCGTTCGCCGAATATGCGACGCGAGTCTTCATGGCGGGCCCAACGTACCCAGCCTGAGTCTCGCGGGTACCGTCCACCGTCTTTGCCACTGAGAGCTCGTCTAACCCATTCTTGTTCTAGAAAAAAAAACAATTTAAAAAATTTGCTTAATTTTTAGGGTTACGTACCTCAAAAGGAAAAAACAGAACCCTTCGTTGTCGTCTGTCCGTTCCTGTCTTCTTTTCCTCAAGAACGCGTGGAGCTATCAAGCTCAAATTCATTTCAAATACTCAGGTACGAGATACTCAGATACTCTCTTGGAGCTATGAAAAAATCAAACTTCTAAGCCAACGCAATAAAAAGATTCAGCTGTTATGCTGCAAATTTTCGATACTCGCAAGGGAACCAAAACCTACAGTGTACTTCTCGTGAACTCAGAATCATGAAATTTGGTACGAAGCAACGTCTATTATAGCACAGATTAAAAAAATGCGATACTTTTTTACTCAATACCTACAGGTTTTCACGGTACCCTCGGTGCGCGAGTCCGACTCGCACTTCGCTGGTTTTATTTATTTATTTTTAACCCATTTCATGTTTGAAACATTTAAATGGCTTCTGAGATGTGTGTAATTAAAACTTAACCATTGCATGTTAAATAGGCAGATGAGTCTTTTCATTTATTTTTTTCTAAAAGGCCGGCATATCTTATAACCTTTGTAAGTATCACTTATGAAAAGATGAAGGTTCTGATTGGACAAAATTTGATTTTATTTGCTAATTGATTAGTGAAAAAGCGACCATACAAGTCCTGAACATCGCGGGGCGCGGCTAGTACAATATAAAAGTAGCATATTTTGTAGTAAAAATAAATGATATAACCTCAATATAGCTAAAGAGCGTGCACATGGCTACAGCATCTCTGACATGCGCCGCTCTCATGCCCTTCGCCTCCGCTGCGTTCTTCATCGCCTTCAGGTATATGATGGGTGAGAGTTGGAACAGCCGTTTGGGTTGCAGCACGCTCTGAGCTATGGCGGCAGAAGCTCCTCGCTGGAAGGTCCCCCCAGCGGGGATGAGCACCTTCGCCTCGGGTAAACGGCGTATTTCCGTGTAGATGGTGGTGTAATCGTTGACCCTTGCAAAGTTTATGTACGTATATAGATAGGTGTCGTGAAAATCATAAATAATAATGATACATTTTATTTATTCACAAAACCCAGTTACACTTATTTTTAATATTAATGTTTTAAACTTTCATGGCTTTTCACAATAAAAATATTGTTTAACACCGGATCAATATCGGGAACTCAATCAAAATTTAAATCATGGTGCGTATCCCGTGCTAAAACCTAGACAACGTCATCACTTAACATCAGGTGAGACAGTTGTCAAACGCAAACTTGAAATATGTAAAAAAAAAAAACAATACTTTTATTGTTAATATTAATGTTTATAACTTCTTATGATCTAAAGATCTTATCTAATTTAATTAAACTTAAATTCAATTACCACTTCTCGAATAATGAGCTCCTGTCCCAGTACTATAGTTGAAAATTGTGTTACAGGGTAATGGACCTTAGATACTAGATACTTATAGTCCGCAAGGAACACACCGATTTATCGAGCTTTACATGATAACGAGAACAAAACAATGATAGGCAGCGGTGAAAGCGGCAGCTGTCAACGTAATGGACGTTGGTTCCTACCAATGGTTCACCAACAACCTCATCAAATCGACAGCATAGCGGTGAGGTACACACTCAAGTTTGAAAAACTGTCACCAAGCACATAGTGGATGTGTTCAAGCGGCTGTCGAGTTATCATTCTAGATCCAGTGTGTCACTTTTGACATCGTCACTGACCATATAGTGAGATAGTAGTCTAGTTAGATCTGTGAAGAATCATAGCAAAATAGAAGTAATAAAGCGTCATTGACATATTTAAGACATATTTCACAAATTGTTTATAATGATGTTATCAACATTCATCACAACGTTTATCACAAATGTTGATAACACCATTATAGACAATTAAGTTCATAATTCATAATTCATTTATTCATTCCAATTATACAAAAAATACTTAATTTACATCTTTAGTGTTGAAGAAATTCACAAAAATTGTTATTATCTTAGAAACTACAATATAACACTAAAGGCATCGTTAGTAGCTGTGCTAGGATTCCCTGTGTTACAGCTACTAAGGATTCCAAAAACACGGGACTAGGTATATATTTTAAAAAGTAAGTACTCCTAGGGGGCGTCCATAAATTACGTGAGGTAGCTTTACCGATTTTTTCGCACCCCACTCACCTCTTGGTGATATGTCGTAAGATTTTGCTGGACCCCCCACCCATAATCTCACGTGAGACTTTTGAAAACGCAGTGCCAGGGTGTGAGTGTGATGCGTTTATTATTAGGTTTGTTTATTAATTGCATCAGCTGACCAGAGCTAGAATCGAATAAAATATACTGTCACCAAACACATAGTGTGTTCAGGCAGCAGTCCTTGACAGCCAGTGAGCATTCTGGGTCTATCGTGACTTCGACCACACCGTCACTGACCATCAAGTGAGATAGTGGGCAAACGATAGATCTATATAGTATATAAAAATAATTAGGAATCGTTCTTACTTTGTGCAATTATTGGTGAAGCAATTGTAAACGGCAAGGTCTTCTCTCACGGGCATGGAGAGTTTACCAGGAGGCGCGAACACCCTTACGTCCCTCATGGTGATTATGACAAAAGCCTTCAACAGCGGCGCGTAAGGGACGTCCCTCCCTCTCACGTTGAGGAGCCAAGCCACCTCGTCCAGCGCTGTCACCACCATAGCATCCGCGCCCAGAGCTTTCAGCTCGTCGCGAACTGCTGCCACTTTTTCTCGCCAGGAAACGCCTGTTAGCACACGATAGCAATGTGCTTTAAAGTCGTTATATTTTTTTTGACCTAGCAATATTGATTTTATTTTTACAAAGTGTGTGTGAAAACAAATAAAATTGCGGGCGTGACAATTAGTTAACATCAAGTATGATAGTAAAGATATCGCTTTTACTGAAAACCTTTTGTTTGTGGTGATTTAAGAGGTATGAATAGAACGTACCCGTGAACTCAGGGTCATGCATCTTGGCGACGATTTTGGAAAAGTCCGGGCGTCTTCGCTGTGGGTCGGGCTCTTCGTTCCACAACTGGTCGAGGAGGGTCGGTATGTGGACTAGCGTGAGCCCCTCGCGCTGCAATGCTGACGATATAGCTTGCCACTCACCCACTGACGTCAGTCGGGCATCACCTCCGATACGACCCGCATTGCGACCTAGACGCTCCTGCATGGTGTAATTAGTTTAACTTCAATGAACTTTATACTGATACGAAATTAATTTCACTTTCAAGGAAAAAACAGACGTGGACACTCGGGGACTGCCGCGGTAAAGTTATTGCATAGCATTTTTTATCAACTTATGCAATTAATATTTCAAAAAAGTCATTAAAAGTTCTGCTATTCGTCGATAGATGGCAAAACTAAAAAGTATCACCGCTGTGCCGGTCGGAGTGGGGGGTGTTAGGTTATTTTCGTTACGGAATTTCTGGATTCGGTCTCCGCGCTCAAGGCCCGCAATAGCTTAAAAACAAAGGAATTTTACATAATAATTACACATTTTATTGATCCTTGGCGTATTTATACTGTTATTTATTATTATATTACTTGGTAACTCATTAAATAGCTTTGCCCTTCGCTCAATAATGTCTTCTTTCCGTAATTGGTCTAAAAATTGTGATGTAGATTTTACATTCGATTTTTAAACTTAACTGACTAAGAATAAGCAATGCAATTCAACGTGGCAACAAAAGTAACATTTGATCTCCACAACAAGCAGTTGGAAGCGGTCTTCGTCCAGGTTATGATTTAACAAGTTATTTTTGACAAAAGCTGGAACAACTTCAATTTCAACTTTATTCACATGTATTTTTAACCGACTTCAAAAAAAGAAGGAGGTTACTCAATTCGACCGTATACTTGTATATATTTTTTTATGTGAGTTTGCGGATAACTTCGTCGTTTATGAACCGATTATGATGATTCTTTTTTTATTGATAGTGGTGGTCCCTTTTAAATTTCATCAAAATCGGGCAAGCAGTTTTTGAGTTACAATCCAATAGCTGAAAAGTGCTTCTCACACCTCGACGATATTATAGTTGCGGGTGAGGACATCGGTGCACATACACAATAAAAATTGATACCGTGAGTAGAAAAGGTCACTAAAAAAATTTTTTTACCACAAAATGGAATCGACTTCAACACTCAAACGTGTGAAATATCTTGTCGAAGTCGGTACCATGACCACAATATTTTGATAATAGTTACTTTTGCACTATCGTGGTACCGACTTCAACAAGTTATTTCACACGTTTGAGTGTTGAAGTCGGTTCTATGTTTTTGTAATTTTTTTTTTTATATTGTCGTCAATATCATAAAAATAAACCGATTAGGATAAAGTTAAAAAATGGGACTACCTCGCAAGTGTACTCTTTCAAACAAAAAAGAATATATAGAATCGGTCAACAGTTGACGGAGAAGTCGCCGAACATTCATTAAACAATATACACAGGTACCTTCTTCTTTTTTTAAGTTGGTTAAAAAATAGATAAACGTATTCACCGCAATCCACTCGGCTATTGTGGGCTGGCTGGGATCGTCTCCGTCGAGTACGAGCCAGGCACATGTGAGCGTGCTGCGAGCTCTGCCGACGTCACCGCTGGGCACCCAGACGGCCGCTCCTCCTTCAGCGAGCACCGCAGCTGTACCGGCTCCATCCCATCCGCTAATGTATTCCAAACGACGCTCCCCAGGGGCTGGATCTTCGCTCTGTCAAAATGCACAGATAATACTTATGTATACCTAATATTCCAGTCTCGATCTTCAAATGCTGAGGAAAAACCTTTTGTTGCTTTAAATTGAATAACAAAACATATTGTAATAATAATTTAACTTCGCCATTAACGCTACTGTTCACCAACATTTTAAAAGACCGATTATAATTTAACCATCGGTCAAACAGCTAACCGACGATTAATTGATAATCGGACGTTTAAATTTTGGTGAACAGTAGCCTAAGGTCTGGTTGCTCTTTATTTTTTTCATTTCATTTCATGTCTTCTGACTACGTTTTTCCGGATACCTCAGTGATCCTACGGAAACTATACTTTTTACAGTTCAAGAAGTAGTTTACATCCTTCTCCAAGGTTTCATAAGAGTACTTAACACATAGATAAACAGAGTTACTTTAACATTTATAATATTACACAGGATATTTCTCGCGCGCCCGTCCCGCGCATTGGGCGCGCGGGTAGCGGGGAAATGTGCATCGCTTCATGCAGTTTAGTCACGATGGAGCGCTTCACTGACATCAGCGTGATTTATGTGTAAACACACATTAATACTTTCGTTATTTTTGTAAAATACAAAAATAACGAAAGTATTAATTAAATCAAAGCTTGGGTCAAAAAGTTCTAGCAAACAGGAGCGAACTTTTGTTTATATCTCAATTTAAAATTGAAATATAAACCAACAATACCTATTCACGAGTGAACAGGTATCTTCTAGGCAGGCGTGAATCATCGTAGACCGCATCATCACTTAACATTAGGTGAGATAGTGGTCAAACGCCGGCTTATTGTGAATAATAAAAAAAAAAAAACAAACAGGCCATCCAGGATTCAAAAAGAAGCGATGAGAAAATTCGGGAGGTTACAATTTCCTTAAGAAACGATCCAAAATTATCTACGCGTAAGCGTTCAGTGGCTCTGACAATAAAACTGCAGAAGCATCTAGTTGTTTTACAAATAGCAGAGTAGTGAGGTAACTAATAAAGGAAAACACAACCAAAGTTGATTTAACTTCCTTTTTATAAAGTCTGTTTAAACATGATGATACAACTAGCTTGCTTACCAAATGTTCGTCACTGTAGAATACCAGGAAAACATCGAAGAACGCGTTCATTTGCGTGTAACCCACATTCCTCATCGCATTGCGCAGACGCCCCAGTGGATTGTTCACGTTGTTAGCATCAGCGCACATAGGCGGCGCCTGTGGTGTGGACACTTCTTGCAGCGTGATGGTCACTGGAGACATTGATGGAGTTGACGGGGCCGGTGTCGTGGTGGTCGTCGTTAACGGTTGAGGAGGCGACATCCGCGCGCTCTGACATACTGTAATAGGAAAATACATTTAATTGGTTAGCCATCATTGTACCAAAATCAATATATCACTTTTTTACCTTAAAATATCTAGGCGGTTATTCGGTCAGTGATATTATAACGTGACGCTGAGGGAAAAAAGTGTTGTAATAATAATGTAATAAATAAAATAATGTAAAATAAAACGTCTAATCACATTCGGGATCCACGACTGATTGAGGAATCGTGTCGTAGATGACGTGGTGGTGGAGAACCTATTGATCTGCGTTACATAATTTTTAGCGCTTCGCAGGCTGCTGCTGCGACACGCTTGCTTCCCTCGCTCGGTTCGCACGTTGTGATGCCTCAGTTTTGACCCAACCTAACGTAATGATCTGCACTGATCGCAAAATTCTTGAGACGAGTGACGTCGAAAATTCGTAAGACGGAGGGAGCGTAGAGAAATTTAAACTTAAATGTGTTACGAATAAGGATCATTTTCTTTTGTTGGTAGGTATAATACGACTTATTTGAACCAGACCGCGCTCACCTCGCTAGCCCGTTTAACATGTTGATTTTGACATCATAGACATACAATAGATTGTATGCTCTATCGCCCTCAATATAGGGTTTAATGTGTAGGTACATAAAATAAATACAATTAAATACCTAATTGTCATGTTTGTGTACGATAGCGCAATAAATGAATATTGTATTTTATAAATCGCAGTCCAAGTGGACAAAACCGCAGGACACAGCTGGTCAAATATATGATGATGTCGTTCAGGTCGTGCTTATTAAATTAATTATTAAATTAAATTTAATAATTAAATTTGTAATTATGGCTGAAGCAGGAATCACACATAGCGCAGTCGTATCGCTCGTAGTCGCTATCGAAACAATAATTGAAGTCGGCACTAACTCTAATTTATCGAATACAATTGTGACACAAACAAATTTTAGTTTGTACGTTCGGTTCGTGCGTTTTTCACCAGCTTCGGTGTGGACCGCATAAATTAGATTCATACACGTAATTTGCTTCAGTAGTAATCGGAACGGACGCCAGTTGTAGAGCACGTATGGTTCAAACTAAATATTTTTAAATCCAGACAAAAATAATGCTTGCACAGAAAAGATAGGTGGGCGTTTGCCTGATATTGAGTCCGCTTTTAGTTACATGACCTTAAAAGTTTTGAAAGAAGATATGGTATGTTGTAAGTTAAAATAAACCTTTACAATATATCTTTTAAAAAAAAAAATATCTTTGCTTATAGTGCAATATCTGTGAATACTTATATATATATATTATGTGTGGAGACAATCTTCCTTCGTGTTCAACTAAAAACTATTTTATGGAATTACTTTGTCCATGTAACCTAATGTGTTGCTAAGCGCAAATCTCGAGAGCAGCTGAACTGATTTCGCTAATCCTTTTTTTATAATATTCCTTGAAGTACGAGGGTGGTTCTTACGGAGAGGGATATTTATAAAAATGCCTGAAAAAGTCTAAAACACTTTTCTATATTCCTATACACAAGATTCATAATAATAAGTACTAAGTCAATTTGAACTTTATTACCATACTATAAAGTTTGAGTGTTAGTGGAGGGGTTCCGGGAAGGCAAAACAATTGACTGACGTTAGTATAACTATTAATGTCAATATTTGTCAATATTTATACGATGGTAACATTACTCATAACAAATTGTAGGCGGTAAGAAGTTCCTTCTCCGGGTCAGCTAGTATTTCATATATTTTTAAATTCTAACACGTATGTTGAAGTCGACCGTCAAGCCCTCAATTGTTCAAGCTACAAGTTGTGGAATTCATAGAATCAGGGTGATTGATGTAAATCAACTTGCTTCTCGGCAGCTAAAAAGCTCTTTAATGAGAAAGCAGCTAGCGACAACACAGGTTCTGGCGCGGGAATGTACCAGGGCAACACAACCTGTAAAGAGGTCGTCAAATAAAAAGCGTCAGGAAAGCTCACGCGTGAGACCGGGACGGAAGAGGGAGATAATAAGCTTGCTTCACTTTCACGCACCCCTCAAGGGGCGTGTCCCGTTATTGGCTCCTTTTACGTAGAGCGTAGATCGTAAGTAAAGGTCGTAAATACTTACGCAATAATCTATCTCATTAATTAAGCTGTACCTATAATAGCAGGTAAATTACCAGAATCATAAAAGTAGGTATGCTAAAGTTCATATAAAATGCATTTAAACTGCTTACAAGAAGGCTACATCCTTCCAGTACTCGTTTTATTCCCGGAATATTGTAAGGAATAAATTATATTAATACGCCATTGCGCATGCTCAAGTGTCGGGGTCAACGTAGCACCCAAGGGATGAAGATTCCTTTGGAATGACGTCAACAACTAGCAGAGTAGCAGAACATGTGAAGAGGTTGACCTTTCCCTTTCAATACGCACAAGTATAAAGCATGTACCTACTACTGAATTTATCATTGTGTGCATCATTACATTAAGATCCTGCAGGCAGGGAAAGATAGATATCTCAAAATACAGATACAATTTCATGGTATATATTTACATTCAGGAAATACGTACTTATGTAGATTTACTTGCTTATTCTTGTACTTTTTACATTTTGATAATTTCATACGGCGCCATCAATTTATCAATTTATTGCCGCACAAATTGTGTGTACACTTGCTTCTTGCTTGAACGATAAGAGGGTGAAAAATATTTTACGAACTATTCTTCGAGCTACCAAATATACAAACTCAAATTCACGTCTCTGTCCCGCAGGGGTAGGTAGAGACCACATCCTTCCAATTACTATCTACGATCCCGACACATTTCCTTTGCTTCGTCCACGCTCATTAAACTAATGCACTTGCTCATAAGAACTTCTTTAATCTGATTTTGGAACGTTCGCCTAGGTAGGTCTCTCTATTCCAAAAAAAAATTGTACCAAAAAATGGAACCGACTTCAACACTCAAAAGTATGAAATAACTTGTTGAAGTCGGTACCATGATAGTTCAAAAGTAACTGATATCAAAATATTGTGCTCATGGTACCGACTTCGACAATTTATTTCATTCTTTTGAGTGTTGAAGTCGGTTCCATTTTTTGGTAAAAATTTTTTTTCACTCTTTTTAGTGACCTTTGGGCCGTGGTGGTACCGGCCTAGAATAGTACTCCCCCATCTCTTCCTGCGGGTGCCGTAAGAGTCGGCTAAGGGATAACGTACCAGGAGGTGGGCAGCAGCGCCTTCTGAGGATCGGAAATCATACTGCGCTCGCCAACCCGCCTGCCAAGCGTGGCGAGTATTGGCAAATCCCCCCTATATGGGGGAGGCATACGTCCAACAGTGGACGCACATAGCTGAGAAAAAAAAAAAAAAAAAGAAAAAGAAAAAGTGACCTTTGCTACTCATGGGATCAATTGTAATTGTGGTGTAGGTATGTTCATTGATGTCTTCACCCGCTACTATAATATCGTGTAGTATAAGCACGCACTTTTCAGTTTTTGACATGTAACTCAAAAAGTGCTTGTTCGATTTTGATGAAATTTAAATGGGACCACACGGAAAGCGCCAGCTTTTAAATAAAAAAGAACGATCGAAATCGGTTCACCCAGTCGGAAGTTATACGGTAACAAACACAAATAATAAAATAAAAAAAAGACATACGGGTCGAATTGAGAACCTCCTCCTTTTTTGAAGTCGGTTAAAAAATCATAAAAATCAGTCTATCATTTTAAAGGATTTCGATAACATTGTGGACACGAGATTCTTAGGTATATATTAGGAAATTATAAGCTCAACTAAACACTTTTTTATTACTTAGTTTACTTCCAAGAATTGACTCTACATATTTATTTTTCATTAATCGCCATTATTGGATACAGATTTCGAACGTTTCGTCGCATCAACAAATTACCACCACTTTACTGTAGTAAAGTAGTCATTTTTAGAGTATAGCTTAAATAAATCTTTTGTATACGACCGCGGAGGGGTTGGACTTATTTACGATAAAATTAAGCAAAAATCGATCGAGATTAAAAACCCAGTCTTCTAGTTTAAAGCCTGACCCAAACTGACAGTCGCTTTTTATGTCTAATAACTTCTCGTTTTAATGCTGTAATAACAGAAATATTATTATCCCTAACTGTCTTAAAAATTAACACAATATGAGAAACACGAACAAAAAACAATTATTTTATTTATTTATCACACACTTTAAACCCCCGCACTAGGATTTCCTGTTTCGTGAGAGGCATGGATGTACACATACATACAAACACAGCACCCAAACATCCAAGACCAGGGACAAACACTACCCTCATCGCATAAATGTTTGCCCCGGCCGGGATTCTGAACACTGTGACCCACGGTTACCGTCGATTGATCGTACTACAACTTCTATCCATAACATACGGAGCATCAAGCCAATAAGAAAACGCAGAAGAAAAAGTCTTATAAACTATCATGTAATCTGTGCCAAGGGATCGCGATCCTACCTACGCACACAAACTGAAAATCCTTCTTTATTGTACCTACATCCTTTGTTCAAGGTTCCTTCACGCACACAGTCGGCGAAACGAGCCTACGACAAAAAAAATCAAGAGCCATGCGATTGGTGTCCCTTAAGGATACGTGACGTGTTCCCGAAGGGACGAAATATCCTGCGGAGTACCAGGGTAGCAGAGCGTGGCAAGAGATTGAGCGTGACGTGTCGTCCTGCAAGGATACCCAAGGATAAGGCAACGACCGCGCGGCCACGCAGGCCGTTCACTCCGTCTGCATGTGCAATGTCTGCGTGAGGGCATTGCATTGATGTAATGCATAAACTGCACTATAAATAACCGGTGTAAAGTTGCTCGAGTGGAACATCTTGCACTTAAATTAAATTAATATTCATAAGTCTACATCGTCGCATAAATTGCCTAAGTTAAGGAATTGTGTATTAAAATAATAATTGGGATAAATATAAAATTTACTTTAACTAACACCTATAACAAAAATAATCTACGTACTCTTTCTTAGAAATATCCTTCGACGATTTCAGCACTTATAATATTAGCGAGATAATACTCAATAAAATTACTGTAATAATAGGAATAAAAAAATGATGACATAGCACTACTAAATCGATTAAAAATTTGATCGCTTGATCGATGCGACGCTAGACCAAATTGCTGGCAATTTTTGTCTCTACGTATCACCATTGATATTCAACATGGCCACGCTGCTAGCATTCTGGGCACGCTGCCATTTGGTAGCGGTTTAAAGCATTTGAGTTATCTATAGGCTGACAACCCACTAATGGATTGCTCAAATGTTATTGTAGCTGTAGTATTTATAAAAGATTAAAAAACATTGTAGTATGCGACATGCGTGGTCACGTGCTCATCATCAGTAGGACGAAGTTTCCATTATTATATTTTTTAATATTTTTTTTGGGCTACGCTAAGCAAGAAACCAACACATTTTATTTATTTTTTTATTTTATTTATTTATTTAACATTCACACAAGGTCTTCAGGTCCCAAACTAGGCAGAGCCTGTGCTATGGTAACCTGATGACTGATATATATTCTTATATACATATACACACCCAGACACAGGTCAAACAGACATGTTCATGCACACAAATGTTTGACCTGTCCGGGAATCGAACCCGGGACCAGCGGCTCAGAAGGCAGAGTGCTACCAACTGCGCCAACCGGCCAGTCCGAGCATTAATTGTTTCATTTGTGGTAGTACACATCAAGACACCCGTTGCTTCTCTTGATGTTTTGACAGGGCAGCGTTAACGTGTCTGGGTCAAGACAACAACCACTAGACTGTCATATTTGTTTGTGCAAACCTTTGAGTACCAGTCATGCTCACGAAAAGGTGCTGGCAGAGGGTGGCTTCGTGTGTCGGGTCTCTTCCCACAAATACGGTTGAGGAAGGCGATGGCTGGCACGGATGCCAACTCGCGAACGGGTGCTGTTTGCGGACTAAGGTCAGCTCTGGACGCATACGCAAATCAAACTTAAAAAATTATTAATAACGTACATTATTGAATAATATATATTATGTGTCCCTTTAAGTATGTAAAAGTGTCTACTGTTTTATATAAATGTAAAGTTGAAACAAAAAAAAAACACATTAACAAAACGTGATTAACACATAGGCTTATTTCATCATCACCATCATTACCGTTTTTCATTACCACGCGGGTACAACCGCGGGGCACACCTAGTTATAAATGTCTGTGAGTATGGATGTATGTTTGTTACTCTTTCACGTAAAAACTGCTGAACGGATTTGGATGATATTTGGTATGGAGATAGTTTAGAGTTTTAGACCCTAGATTAACACATAGGTTAATAATAGACCTTTATCCCTGAAAAAGTATAGAATTCCCGTGGGATAATTTGATTGTTAATTGTAGCAGGAAAACCGTAATCCACGCAGTTGAAGCCGCAGGGCGATAATAGTAACAATATACAGACGTTCGTTGAAAGGGAAAGAACTGATCGTCCCTCTAGGGAGTAGGAGAGAATGAATGTAAATTAAGATAAAAAAACGGCCGGATAGTTAGTGGATGTAAAAACGTAATTAGGCCGTCCTCGGAGAAATGTCCCCGATGGGAACGAAACGGCGTGTAACTTTCCCGTTCCAAACATCAGGAAAACATGAGCATGTGGAACGTGCAAGTTACATTTACATTGTTTCTCTCATCTCCTCTCAGAGTCTAAATAGATCCTTCGTTACATTTGTATGTAATCGTGTAAGTATAATTAACATGGCCTACATCATCTAAATCTAAACTCATATTAAGGTGAAGAGTTTGTTTGTTTGGTTGAACGCGCTAATCTCAGGAACTACTGGTTGAAATTGAATTTCATTTCATTTCATTGACAATTCCTATTGTAGTTATTGGCTGATAATGTGGTTACCTATAGTAATAATTGTTATTATTGTTCGTATTGTCAGTGAAAGATTGAACAGACTTAATTTCTAAAAGGATACGAAATGAAACACAAGTTCCAAAACTCTGAAACTGTCTCTTTACAAATACATCCCCTAATTATGATACCCTAATCATAAATTATGCGTAAAAAATGCGTGTGCGTAAGAACAATGGTTTGCCCCCTTTTTATACCAGGAACAAATAGGTTGTGAAGAGATGAAATCGTCCCAAATCGAGACGCTTTTGTATCGAGGCGGGGGTGGGGCTGTGAACGCGCACAGAATCAATGGCTGTATGGCGGGGGGCGGCTCCAAAGCCGAATGAGCTGAGAACCCAAAATAAAGAAACAACACTCCTTTTTCAAGCTGTTTTGAACTTGACCTTAAAATACAACTAAGTACAGTTTATATACAACTCAGAAGAACAAAACATTTAGAAAGCATTTTGTTCTGTAATCTAAAATGTATATAAATCAATAAGATATCATAAGCGCGGAAAAATGGTTAATGACTTCGACAGCCGACCAAGTTTTGAAGAATTAAAATGATTAGAATTTTGGCCTTGTCGAGCAATATATTTTGTTTCATCTAATATCAGCAATAAATGGACAAATCTTGGCCAGAGCGACAAACGACTTGGCTGATGGAGTGAGCTAAAACGCCCCTGTACCTATACGCAATGAGTACCTGCTTACATCGACGAACTTAGTGTTCGTACTTACCTAGTTGTAAATTAAGCATAATTATGTGTGATTCCTTTTTTTTGTGTACGAAATAATTATGTAACGTTACAATTTACATTATGTTACTTTATTATGACTGAATACAGCCGTACAAACCTTCTGAAACGTGGCCATGTAAATAAAAGCACACGCGTGTTGATTGTACTAACGGGACCCAATTCATGGTGACGATGACATTACAGAGGCTCGCGCGTGTTTACAGGCAGAAGGGCCGGAAAACTCCTGATGCGTGTTAATTTAAAACATTACAAAATGTACTTTACAGATAGCTCTAAAAATATCAATCACAGTTTTAGACTTCTGCATTCCTTTCTTCTGGTGTAAGACACAGTTCAATAGCATTTGTCGTTACTGTGATATTTTTGATAAAGGAATATGATATAAGATATTATGAAATAATTTTTGATATTGTCGCTCGAAAATATTCTTTACTGTAAATGAAATCAAATTTAGGTCTATCAGAATGACCTTCATGAACTGTTCTCATAACTGCTATTAATTTATAAGACATGTAAGATAATGCAACACTTTCAACAAAATAAGTTGAAGAAACTTAAAATCGTCTATTGAGAAATTTTTTTGTGAGGTTCGGCGATATTCGACGCGTAACATGAAACATCCCCCTAACCTTCCATTTTTTTATTGACTCGTGGCGGTATTATGACGTCAGTTTATACCAGGATTTCATGGGTAGAGTAGAGGACTTCGAAAAGCGGGAGCTCCACCCTCTACTTTGTAGGTAGTTTGGAGCACATTAGTAACTCGTGTCTCTGAAAAAATCTCTCTCTTATAGAAAGCTACACTATCCCCGGGTGACATACTCGTGGGCTATAATTATATTTAAACTTTTTTAAACCGTTTTAACTTTATCGGTGAAGAATACCCGCCTGGCTAGCTACCACCCTCAAGTTTGAAAAACTGTCACCTGTGTTCAGGCAGCACTCCTTGAGAGCCAGTGAGCATTCTAGATCTAGCGTGATAACATCTTCGACCACATCGTCACTGACCATCAAGTGAGATAGTGATCAAACGCTAGATCTGCACAGTATAAAAAAAAGATCATAATGCATCGAAATAAATTTAAAAAGTTAATTTCGATATAGCTCTTCTATGACTACTGTATCGAAATGTTAACTTTTTTAGCAGCTTCAGCTGGACCAAGAAGGTTGCAACCAATGACATATAGTCACTGGTTACCACAGACATATAGTCTGTGGATGCGAAGCAACACGCATGCGCGACCAGACCACTAAATGGATTTTGGCGCCAAGCGTTTACTAATAAATGCAAACATAAAATATACTGTGGTTTAGGTTTTCAATATATATTTTATGAGATTAGTTAAATAAGGTTGTGTATGAAACTGTACATCATTTGGTCTTAAAACACTCCTGCAATGCTATAAATAACTCGCCTACGGCTAGTTTTTTTAACTTACACTGAACCCTTATTATGAACAGTTTCTTAAACTACTATTGCATACACTGATAGCTTGATTTGAGTTATTAGTTAAACTTTTAAATAGTTTGACTTTAGAATATTATAATTGATGTCATGAATAAACGATGTCAGATGTAGACCGGTATATTATAATGCTCTTTGACTCTACCGTTATGTCGCTGTTGAGTTAAAACCTGTGCGGTTTTGACTCAGCAGCGAAGCAGGTTGCAAGGTTGCAAAATGTTGTTTTTACAAGGTCTAACCAAAAGGACTGCAATTTGTAAACCAATCAAATTGATTTGTATCCTAACCCTGCCCATTTTTATTCATATTAACCTGATCCCTATCTAATATTTATTATAAATTACTCACATATATCGAAATACCAATATATCGATATATCGAAAATATCGATATATTTGTACGATATATCGCAGAGTATCGATATACCATTACGATATATTATATCGAAAAAATATCGATATTTTTTTTACATGATTCCTACTCGTAACCCGTTCGCGTAACAGCAGTCTGCGCTACCAGGCGCTCCCAACTAACAGGAGATGTGCGTAATACCAATAGGTAATAGGTAGTTATTACTATGGAGAAGGTATTCTAAACATACTAAAAGCAGTATCAATTAAATATTGCACATTTAACTTAATTTTATTAGGTTTGTTGTGATATGTGATATTAAACTTTACCTACATAAGCAAACTATTTGTGTTACCAACCATCATGACCAAACTTTGTTTATCTAAGCTAAATTACGTCAATATTAATCCATGTAAGTATATGCGTTTCTCAAAAATGTTTGTCTAAATCAGTTATGTTAAACTCAGTCACGGGTGGGCCAAAATTGTGAAGACTGTAGTAGGTGGGCCGCGAAAAATATCATAACGAAAAAATACTATAAAATTTCCAATGAAAAGGACATTACAAACAGTACAATCATTGACTTCCTTTGTCAGTTAGTTAACGTCTTTTGTCTTTAATCGTGTATTTGTTGAGTTGAATTTACCGGTCGAAATGACTTTTGAAACTGCGACCAAGTGTGCTGCAAAAAGTTTCCTTTGAACAAAAAATAGTTCAAGCAGTTATACTCCTAACTAAACATTGTATTGACTAGATTTCACAGTCTAATTTTGTTCGTCTCGGCATAATTGACACTTATAAAATTTGAATTGACTAGGTAAATCTAATATGTTTTTTGTTTTGCTGACAATTAATCCAACGTCCAAGCGATTGGGAACTCATAAATAACTATTATCCTTAAATTGAAAGGAAGATAAATCATATAGGGATTATAAAAAAATAATCATATTAATAATCTACCTCTAATAACTCTTATTAATAATAACATTAATATACTTTTTACTGAGACTGGCCAGTTGGCGCAGTTGGTAGCACTCTGCCTTCTGAGCCGCTGGTCCCGGGTACGATTCCCGGACAGGTCAAACATTTGTATGCCTGAACATGTCTGTTTGACCTGTGTCTGGGTGTGTCTATGTATATAACTATATATATCAGTCATCAGGTTACCATAGCACAGGCTCTGCCTAGTTTGGGACCTGAAGACCTTTTATGAATGTTAATAATAAAAATAAAAATAAACTAAATATGGATAGTTAAAATAACAGTACAAATCGAAGTCAGTAAATGAAGAAAATGTGTTTTCTTTGACTTTAAATCCAGAAGAAGGACATTTTAAAATGATAAATTGTATTCTTGTACATAGTATGTAACTAAAAAATAATAAAATACGAAATACTCGCGTTTTTTTAGAGCTGTGATTAATATTGTTTGTGGTGTGACGGCTGAGTAAATCCAACTTACACACACAATAACTGTATGTATGTATTATAAATAACTACCAGCCGCAGCTGGGCGGTGGCAGCTTCACGAGCGACAGAGAACACAGTCGCAGTAAGGTTATCATTCACCAGAATATGTTGATCTTCGTCGATGCTCGCCCTTTTGTTAAACCCAACATAAAATTGTTGAGAATATGGCTGCTTGTTACCCAACCAAAGGTTCTAGTAAAATTGGTTTTTGTTCTCTGTATCTCCCGCATTTACTGTGTGTGTAGGTAAAAGTAGGGCATCGCACCTCTTAGCTGTTCTGATGGCTTGGTGCGGTGGTCGCGCTTGACGCATGTCAGCGCGCTACTTGGGGCGTGTGCGATGGCGTTCCGCTGTGGTAAACATTTGTTGTATACTGACTACCGGGTAAGCTGTGTCACATTTCTATACTAATTTCTTCCTAATCTGCAATACAGTTGTGTCGACGTCGCTGGTGTGGCGGGAGTGTCAGCATGAGGACAGCATCGTTCGTATACGAGGCAGACAGACAGACATCCGTCGTGTTTATGAGCAGTAAGCACGCGTAGGCTAGGTTGATTTATATGTGTGCCATCCATGTTTTGATACATGTATTTTTTAATTATATTGTGTGAAGCGCACGCATACACATTATGCACACACAATGAATATACATATATGTTAAATTACAGATACTCGTAAAACTTAACGTATCTATCATAACTCAGTAAAAAACGTAAAATGTGTATAAAAATAAAACATTTCGAAATTTCAGAGAAGTAACGTGACATGTGACAGTCGCTCCACATAATTACTTGTGTCAAACTTCACATGGATACATGTGCACACAAGTTACTACATAGGTACTCATTACACACACTACAACTACAATTCACAGAGAAAATATGAATTTGTAGACATTTTTGTCTAATCTAAATAAATCTGACCAAGCTAAACGAATAAAAATGTATGTGCGAGTCACACTTAGATAAAGGGTTGCACATGTGGGTCTATATGTACCAGGGGATAAGAGGTTGGCAAGAGGTCAAATGTCACATATGGCGACAGTGTGTGTGAGGCAAGGGGCGCAGGGTTGTGTTAGAAGCAGGGTGGCTGCATGTCTTAGTGAGGGGTGAATTATGGTTCACATGGTGTATGTTTAGTAGGGATTATTAATGATGACTCGTAGGGTAGGGTAAAAAGGTATGGTTTATTTTACAACGTGGAATATGTGATTCTAATGAGTAAAATTAGTTAGTGAGTAAAAATCTAGTAAAGTAGGTTATATAGGTGTAGGTAGGTATATTATAGTAATGACCGCGTTTATAATCTATCCATATCCATAATTCAGTAGTTTTAACAATATATTATAACAAATGTAAGTAAAATTTAAAGTTTCAAAGTCAATAATTTTAATAATTTAATTTTAGTACTTAATTAAGATATGTATAATTGGAACGGTTTGTTTGTTTTTGTTCCAATTAAAAGTTATTTCAATATAAAATTTACATAATAAAATCCATGCGTTTATAAGTGAATATTTTCTTGGTCTAACGAGGCATTCATAATTAAACTTTACTTTACTTGACAGCGACTGGTTCAAGCGACTCTTAATCAATTTTAAGTTGATTTTAAGAATTACCCAAACTTGGTTGGGAGGCCTCTAGCGGCTTATAGTTTTACTAAATCTGTTGTGTATTTTTTATATACATTCTAATACATCAATAGTTTTAATTATGTACTACTCTATACTAAAAACTATGTAACATAATATTATAACCGACTTCAAAAAAAGAACTCAGAACAGAAGAAGAAGAAAGAGGTTACTCATTTTGACCGTATTTTTTTTTTGTGTGTTCGCGGATGACTTCGTCGTTTATGGACCGATTTTAATGATTCTTTTTTTTATTTGATAGAATATATCCCGTGAGTAGCAGACGTCACTAGAAAAAAAATATAAAAAAAAATTTACAAAAAATTGGAACTGACTGCGACACTCAAAAGTGTGAAATAACTTATCGAAGTCAGTGACAGTTTAGATTTGTGAACTATCAAGGTACCGACTTCAACAAGTTATTTCACACTTTTGAGTGTTGAAGTCAGATCCATTTAAAAAAAAAATTATAATGAAAGTGAGAAACAATATCAAAAAAGATGGCAAATAATGATAAAAATACGACAGTCACATAGAAATCAGATTTATAGAATTACTAGCTGCACCCTGCGGTTTTACCCGCGTGGTGATGATTGACGACGATGATAATGAAAATTAGCCTATGTGCTATTCCGGGACCTGAAGTATCTACATATCAAATTTACCCGCGTGGTGATGAAGAAGGGTGATGATGGTGATTATTGAAAACTCAGGGTATAAGCTATCTGTGTTCCAAATTTCATCTAAATCTGTTCAGTAGTTTATGCGTGAAAAAGTAACAAACATACATCCATACATCCACACATTCGCTTTTACAATATTAGTAGCATATAATGTAATAGTCTAATACGAGCATTTATCATCATTTATCATTATTATGTATACTGTGCTTGTTCTTAAACATTCATAGTTATGATTTTCACCTACGAAAACTTTAGTCGAACAATTCAGATAATTTCGTTGGAAATTCAGATATACGTAAAATGCTCTAAACACATCTCAAATGTCTCATATTTACTGTGTGCTGTTCATTATAGTACATTGAAATTGTAACCCACTCTCCTGACCCCTCAACAACACCCTTCTTTGGAATGCTAACACCGCGTACTTGGCATTCTACAACTGTATTACTTTCATGTTCACCTAGTACCAAAGATTCAAGTGAGGCCATCTTTATTCCGGTCGGCGGCCGCTGCTGATTATGCCCGTACCGTCCTTACCACAAAATTCATGTCAATGTACTTGTTACTTACTATGTAAGTACTTGATTTTTTTTGTTGGGGCAAATGCCTTTATCCATCCCTCAAATGTTACCCGCTACCGGCTGGCAGCGTGCCCAGAATGCTAGCAGCATTGCCACGTTGAATCGCGACGCTGATTCGTTGAGCCAAATATGTGCCAGCATTTTGGTCACTTGTCGCATCGATCAAACGCTCTGATAAATTTTGGAAAATCCGATGAGCTTCAGGTCCCCACGGGCCCAATGACCCCAAAAGGTTCAAATATGTAACCACTATCTAGTTTAGCATATTTTCGCCGTTTCAATTGCTCCGCCGAATAAACCGCGGCGCCAGCCCTAACATGTGTTTCAGGAAGATGTGACGGCGCCAAAGTGTTAACGCATGTAGCGTCCTACACTAAAGGCCGCCCTACTTGATTAACTGACTATGTCAATCGGTGTAACCTTCACTTGCTTGCCTTCACATATTTTTTTGACATTCGCCAGATAATGATTGTCGGATTATTTAAACGTTTTTTTTAATAAAACCCTTCTTAGAGGCGAATTAAATTTGTAGGTCAATATAATACAAGGTCAATATACAATCATCATCAATATTCTTTTAAAGAACATGATATAATAAATAGGTACTTTTTCTAGAATTGCAGAAACGTGATTTTAGCTTTTTAGTACCGCGTCGTGTGGCGTCGTCTTGTAATCTTAAATCCAATGGGCCGTTCATATCGCAACCTACCTCACTGCAGGGCGACGTTGGGCAGGTCACGCTTGAAGGTTTACATTCTCAAGAAGCCCTTTTTCCAGATGAGCTCTTTAGCTGCCATGAATTCCTAGTATACAAAGTCATTGGGAGTGACATGCCCATTATTTCTTGTTAAGGAAACCCTTCTTGTCATTTACACCTTTGCTAGAAGGGCCAGGCGTTTACATAAATTATCACAATTAAAATAACTATTAATTACCGTGCATTTGTCAATAAACAAACAACGTAGAGAGATCAATGCAAGCTCACAAAATATAAAAAAATTTACATCCTCCTCGAATTTGTTAAGAGATAAATTGATGGTTGATTTATTGATGTAAAATTTGTTCGTTTGTAACATCATTATAATAATTGTGGCCCTTAAATTATTTATAATATAACACAAGTCACTAGGAGAACAGAAAATATAAGGAGACTGAAAAGGGCTTCTCAAGGGCCTTTCAAACCTCAAGGTACAGTTACGCATTGGGCGTGGTTTTGTCAGCCAATGAACGTGTTGTATATTACGCAGGCACGCAGGCCCTTTGAATGGAAGCAGCGTTTTTTTCTCTTTCTTATTTTCGAGCAGGACAGAGATAAAAGAGGTTATTATCGTTGTCATAAATGATTTCAACATCCGCAGCCCAAACATCGACCTACAGCCCAATGGGCCGCCGATTATTGAAACATAGCTGTAGCGCAGTATGTGTCGCCACTATTATGTAGTAATTAACAAATTAGTGCTGTTTTTGTAAGAAATATATCATACTTGTTCATTTTACTTTTAAGTTTCGTTTAAACTTAATATTAAGTATAGTATAAAAATTTGAGGGGTGACAAACTGGCTGTATCTAATTTATTAAGTCGTCGTTTAAAAACTTTCAAAACCTAGGTCTCTAATATAAAACGTATCAGTGGAATATTTTTAACATTGAAAATCATCAACACATATATTTTCGAACAAGCAATCTCTGAAGGTTACGGATACATTATTTGATAATTCGTATTTTTTTTTCCGATTAGAAAATAATGTTTCGAAATTGCTTCATAAAGTAGGTGTGACAAAGTTCTGAGAAAGCAAACTTGAAAAAAATATGCAAACTACCCAATCACGAGATTCACTGACAAGTAGGTAATTGGGACATAAAAGGTTTTAATGTTTAGTTTTTGTTTTTAGGGTATAAACATAACATACCTGGGTCCATTAAGTAATTCGGTCCTATATTGGATTTCCGTGAAAAAATGCTAGGAGTTGGGTTGTAGTTGATATGTGAAAATATAATTGTTGCTTTTCGCAAAACTACCAATGTAGATCGTTTAAGGATGAAAATTACTGAAAAAAGGGATAATTCCCTAGAAATACCCTTAAATATGTATAGCTAATAAGTATCTATATGTATATCAGCAAAGATATTCAAGGTTCATGTATCCTGTAGCCTTAATTGTGCATATGATAGATGATCCGTCAAAATAATCAAATTCTGATAATCACTCGAACTAGCAGTTAACTAATCACTACTCTGATATACACTAAAATTCTTCAAAATATAATAAGCTCGTATTATATTTAGGCTAAAACTCAAATTCGTATAACTCCACACAACTCACACACTCACATCTCTTATATTTTAGACGAGTTTTATTTAATAGATGGCCAATTGCGGGAAGTTTTAGTCGACACAAAATAAGTGGTGACTTATTTTCTCTAAAACCACCCGCACCTTAATACTAAGATCTAATTGTAGTGTTTTTATTAATAAGTGTCATACTTAGGACACGTGAAATTATATTAGAATATTATAGAGAATACTTCTAATAAGAATACTTTTCGCTGCAAATGACTAGGTACCTATAACTTTGTGAGAGTGTGAGTTATAAACACCCTTCCACTCCAGGTCCTTGCTGTAGTTTCAAAAAAGTTCTGAAAAAAAATAACTGAAGAAAGTTCTTGCTTAGAACTTCGCTCAGAAAAGTATTCTTTTTCTTTTTTTTCTTTTCTCAGCCATGTGCGTCCACTGCTGGACGTATGCCTCCCCCATATAGAGGGGATTTGCCAATACTCGCCACGCTTGGCAGGCGGGTTGACGAGCGCAGTATGACTTCCAATCCTAAGAAGGCGCTGCTGCCCACCTCCTGGTACGTTATCCCTTAGCCGACTCTTACGGCACCCACGGGAAGAGATGGGGGAGTACTATTCTAGGCCGGTACCACCACGGCACGGAAATGTATATAATTTGTTTATTAAGAAATCACTAATAGAATTAAAAAGTCGTATGTTCTACGTTATAAAGATAGTTATGTTGTGCTAAGTATTATTATTTATTAATAGCAGTCCGCCCCGGCTTCGCACGGGTAAGAAATTTAAAAATTAAAAATTGTAAGCATTCCTAATTTTTTTTAAATAGCCTTTCTCACCCGGGGATAGCTTTTCAACACTGAAATAATTTTTCAAATCGGTTCTGTAGTTTCGGAGCATATTCAATGCAAACAAACAATCAAATCTTCCCTCTTTATAATAATTATTTATTAGTAGGTAAGTACCTATAGATAGTATTCATAATAGAATTTAAATAGGAGGTACAACAATTTTCATTCCTATTCTAGATAATTTAGAATAGTAAGAATAGAAAACAAAATCGTTGAACAAACAAAAACTACTAATGATAATAGGGACATGAACTATTGACGTCCTATTTATTAATGGCAGTTTACTGTGTTACAATCTGTGCACCCGGTCCATATGATCAACTTTCTATCTAGTCATGTTTGCCTGGTGGATTTGTGCGCGGCGTCACTCGGTTCCGCCTCCCGGCATCAAGATGGCCGGACATGGCAAGGGCGGGGGTCGGTTTGATTATACGCCAAAAGTAACACCCAAAGTTTGTCAATGCTGAAACGGACATGAGCACGTATTACCGTGACATGGGTAAACGTGAAATGGCAATAAATAAATATTTAACATCTTTGTTCAATAGGTAGGTATCGATCACTCTCTACTCTCTATATTTAAAATAAAAACATCGTTTCATAAGTTTTCTCGTGTGAAAACGAATAGGCACGAAACTAGGGCACGAAATTATTCGTAATCCACATATTCATTTTGACATCAAACCTCAACATTATCGATATGAGGTTCAAAATAAAAGAAGAAATAAAGAGCGTCTTTCATCCAAAGCTCAATAGGAAAGTGGAGGTGGGTGGCCTTTAATTGGCTTATAATATTTATCACTCTATGATTACCATAGCAGATACGTTAATTCGTCTCTGCAAATACCTAAAATAACTTATTTAGTATGAAGAAAACGTAGAACAGACAGGATTGATAATACGGTCTATAAAAAAAACAAGTTCACCTAGAAAGGGAAACACTATTTGTCGATATATTTTACCGTATTGACGACGTATCGGTTATTGGCGATAATGTCGAACCGTTCGGAAAGCACTAAGGCTACATGGCTGCAGTGGAGTTAGGCCGACCAGAAATCGATAGCCATTAATATGGTTCCAATAGCTATAGATAGGACATGGTGTATTTGTTCCGGCAGGTGATAGGGGATGCAAGGGGCGGGCCGAGCGAGATGGTAGACGGATGACACGTTTCTTTCTATCTCATGGGAAAGTAATTCCCTAGTTTCAGCGGGCTTACTCTTGACACTCAATTCCGATTGTAAATTGTGATTTCGATCATAATTACAATATCATATCACTCTTGAACGTAAGTAACACTACCGCACGAGTAGAGTTCGATGGAATTTGGTATAAAATACAAAATAACGTTGAGTGAGATTGAACTGATTCGGATTGGAATTGGATTGACATTGATACTCAGTTCAACAGTAAGCCAGCTGGTCTTCAACATAATCTAGAAACGGATCGTTTTGGAAAGATCGATGACGTAGAAAGATAAATTTAATTGTTTACGTGTTTGTCAGTTTTCCATACTAGCTCTTTTTTTTAAGCTATGGTGTATATTCTATTTTTGCAAGTATACTTGGTTCTTTTGCAGCAATTGATTGCTTTAAAATTATTTGTTTAACCACAGTTATCTCGTAATTATGTGTGTAGAAAAATATTACTAAGTAAGTGGCACAATGACTTATTGAAGAACTTGGTTGAAAGATATAAAGTAAATTACTAAGAAAGTATGTACCCATGGATAAGTAACTAAATTACTGACAAGTACATATGAAACCTCTATCTACATTTATGTAGTCACGCGCAAACGTTAAAAAAAATAAGCCACGCCTTCGTTTTATTTATTTACAAAAAGGCGCGTATTTTTTAGTTATACAGAAAGACCCAAAAATAAAAAAGCAAATGTTTATGCGTAATTAGATCGAATAAGTATTAGGACAGCATAACGAAGTTGGAGATGTTTCTGATGAAAGCAAAGGAAGGGCCAAGGGCAGCCAATTGAGTTCACTTGAATTAACTTTCGTTAACCTTTTTTTTACAGAACAGACGTTAAAGTGAGGCCTTTGTCATAATATAATTAATTGCCTAATAGAAGTATGTAGCACATAATACATTATTTAAATATGTGTAGCGAAGCTGGCTGAACACACTTTGATACCCTTAGCACAAAACAGATAGGTAATCTGTTTTGTGCCCATAGCCTAAGAGAATTGAGTTCGTCGTCTACACAACACAACCATCTGCAACATCAATGGATGAGTTTAAAGAATGCGGCTTCGGACTGCGCGCTATTCCCTGCCTGAAAGCTTACAATCTGGTGCAACCCGGGCTGCATATAGCAGAAGAGGCGTTGAAACGTACGCACATGCGCTGTTCCTCAATAGGGAGGGGAAAATCGCGCTGCGTGGGTGTTATCAAGAAAAGTGTTAGAAACTGAGTAGCCCACCCACTAGAGTACAATGAATTAAAGAAGTTTTGATTCTATTTACTACGCTGCAATCTATTTGTCGCTGATCAGTATATGGTTGCCTAGTTTTGGTGCTCTTTTACATCAGGAATGTATCACAACATGTAGGCAAATACCAGATTTCACAAATAAACCAGTAACTTTGTCGCCTGAAAGTATGGGATAGTATGCGTCACATCCGGTAGTTCTGATTTTCTGAATATCATAAACAAGTCTGCAAAAAATCAGAACTACCGGATTTGAAGCATACTGCTCGTATAAAGTTTACATTTACATTCTTTCTTTCTTTCTTACATCTTACATCTTGACTGACGATTTGGATTTGACGCATACTGCTCGTATAAAGTTTACATTTACATTCTTTCTTTCTTTCTTACATCTTTCTTTCATGACTTAATAACTAATATACGAGTAATACATTGCCATGTACCCTGAATTCCACACATCCCGTGTTGTGGGTCTCAGGGGCTCTTCCGTTCCTCACAATACATCATATAGACTGACCAAAACAATATGTATATTATAAATGAAAAAGTTATCAAAGAAAATAAATAAATAAATCATATCGAGTAGGTATGCTTACAATACAGACGATACACGAGTTAACGTTGTCTTGACATCATAATACATTTATGATAAAGGTGGGGACAGGTAAATAATGTTAAAAAGCGATAGTTTTTTCCTTTTCCATTTCGTAGGTGAAATTAATCTTATTATGTATGCTATTGAGACCACTGTCATTTTTGTGATAGTGACAGTGGTAACACCATTAAACGAAACAAACTTGAAAGAAAGAGGGTAGACAGATTTATCTGCTCTCAAGGAACACCTACCCGCAGAAACTTCAGTTTACTCGTGAACACGGCGATGAAACTGTGCCGAAATATCGAGCAAATAAAACTAATAAATTACATGGTTAATATCCCGATGATAATATTGATTCTCGTATTAGTGACCATGCCAGTTTAAAACTTAATAGTAATCTAGTTATTAGTTACATAATATTACATATTTTTGTACTGTTTTTGATACCTTGAGGTGCCTCTACTTCTCGACAAGGATAACAACAATAATATTTAACCTCAGAATACAGAAAATCTGACATAATAACATAAATAATTGAGTCATGAAAGGACGGCAACGCAATGTTATCATATTGTAACTGTAAGTCTCGGGTGTAGTGTTTAGACATTTTTTTTGGTCATTTATTTTATTTCGAAACATAAACCCTCTTTGTAATTTCTACACATAATTATAAACAGAAGTTAATACATAGATACAGCAAAGTTAGATTTAATAATAACAAATGATAAAAGTGAAATAAATTAATTTTAATTACATAATATTTAAAATTGGCAAAAAATAAAGCATGCAGGTAAATTAAATTAAGTTAAATTTAGAACTACATTGTTACAAATCCATCTAGATTTCGATAGACGACAAAGATTTCATAATTCACAAAAACACATAGCTGCCACGGTATGATACCCTGAGTCTGCAAGAGCTAGTAATTTTCCTGGATTGCTAATATGTGAAATCTGTTTCATCAGTCTAGCGAAGCATAGCGTGTGCACCATACTATATACCATGGGTGTATGCTGTTGAGTTATTCAGTTCTAAGCTTGTGTTTGTAGGAGCTTTTCTGTGTCAGTGTAGTCTAGCAATAGGAGTTACGCTCTGATATTCCTGCTACATATATTGTCCTGGAGTCGTTAATAATATTTAGTATTTTGTGTAATCCCACTAATACTATAAATGTGAAATTTTGGATGGATGGATGGATGGATTTTTTGGTACTTCATCACGCTCAAACGGCTGGACGGTTTTGGATGAAATTTGGTATGTAGATACTTTTAGGTCCCAGAATAACACATAGGCTACTTTTCATCATCATCATCATCAATCTTCACCATGCGGGTAAAACCGTGGGGCGCAGCTAGTTTAGTTATAAATGAATGAAGCAGGCGGTCAAATAAACCAAGTGGTCAGTTATCTGTGCCAGGGGCACATATGTTTTCGTTGTGGTTGCCAAGTGGCCGGCGTGACGGGCCCGGGCACGTGGCCGTTACACCAGGCGCACAGAACTTTAGAGATATGTTGCACACACAAAGAGGTGCATGCACACAGTCCCAACGGGGCGGGGCGAAGCGGCGTCGTAAAGGTCGTTGCAGTTGCAGAGTGCATTCACCTCGATGCGATTCGATGCCGGAGCGGAGGTGTCGCGGCAGTCGGCGGTCTATTGACACGTACCGCGCAACACAGTCGCATGTTAGCTGCATCTCGCGGTGCAAGTGATTGCAAGACGTTTAAAAAACTCGATGATTTCCAAACAAGAAATGCGTGATATGATAGAAGCGATACATGTATCTAAACTTGAAATTATTCCAATACGATTTGTGCGTATTCTAGTTTTATAATCAACAAGCATTTACGTTAAAAAGCACTGTGGTCTCGTAGTACTCCATAATATTGGAATAGAAACTAGCTAAACTAGCTGTGCCTCGTGGTTTCACCCGCGCGGACTACCGGTTTTCCGCTACCGTAATCATCCCACGGGTAGTATACTCTATCCGGAATAAAAAGTAGCCTTTGTATTAATACAAGGTGCAAGCTATATTAATTCCAAATTTCATGCAAATCTGTTCAGCCATTTCAGCGTGAAGGAGAAACAAACATAAACGACAAAATTTCACATTTATAGTACTAGTAGAGCCCCGCGGTTGCACCCGCGTGGATTACGGTTTTTCCGCTACCTTAGTTATCCCACCGGAATTATACTTATTCCGGGATAAAATAGCCTGTGTTATTCCAGGGTATAAGTTATCTCCATACCAAATTACATCGAAATCGGTATAGCCGTTTGAGTGTGAAGAGATAACAACACAAATTACTAATCAAATCTTGATCAATTTTAAATGGGACCATATGAGAAGCAAACTCAGCTTGTAAATAAAAAAGAATGATCAGAACCGTTTCACCTGGAAAAATTCTAAGGTAACACTCATAACCACCTCCTTTTTAGGATTCCGTACAACAAAAAAAACCCTTATAGGATCACTTTGTTGTCCGTCCGTCCATCTGTCTAGACCCTTTACCTCGGGAACGCGTAGATTTATAGAGTTAAAATTAAAACTATATACTGAGGCTTACAGACTAAAAATCAAATTCTAAGTTTACGTAAAAAAAGATACGGCCGTTTATGCCGCAATAAAACGTAGATAGATAGATAGATAGAAAACTCTTTATTTGCACACTATTTAAAAACTACACACATCAAGAAAACAAACAAATATAGATACAGTGATACAAAGGGCGGCCTTATTGCTTAAAGCAATTTCTTCCAGGCAACCAAACATTTCACAACCGTATATTTCAACACTCTCCAGGGAATCAAAATTAATATTTAGCGTTTTGAAATTTGGCAAGTAATATCGTCTTATACTAAGTACAAGTCTAGAAAAAGTCTGAAAACTATACATTTCTAATGAAATCACCAAAAAACAGGGTCTTTATACAAGGAACGGCAGTTCCAATTTTGAACTAAGTTATGTTTGATATTAAATTGTATCTACAAATTTGTACGCAACTTACGGCGGGCGAGTCTGACTCGCACTGGTCTGGTTTTTTTAAGTTGGTCATATTCATAATGAATTTTAAAACGATATCGTGTTTGTGAGTCATAATCGCTCAAACTAAAATAATAGCTAAAATGATCTAAATTTAAAAAAAAATAAAAAGATCTTTAATTACGCTTTAATTCAAACTCGTAGGTATACAAAACTGTATCTAATATTAGACCAGTATTATTCTATCTTTTTATGAAAGCTGTAAACACTGAGACGATTAATGATAGAAGAGAATGGAAGAGGAAAACATGCTTGCCGACGACACCTAGTGTGGGATAAGGACAAAAAGAAGAAGATTATTCAATAGCGGGTAGTTTTAGTCGGCACAAAATTTCGTGATGACTCATTTTACCCAAAACGCGGAAATCATTTTCATAAAAACCGTCTAATATTAGTTTTGTCATTCATGAGTGTTATATTAATTTGCAATTTATCGTAACTGTATAAAAAATCTTATTTAATACCATTTTAGTTAGTTTGATTGAACAAAATCACTACGAGTATCGACAGACCCAGGGCACTGATGTCCTCGTCACTCTACTAACCCAAAACTGTCACCTGTCAGTTCGAGGTAGAGCGGGGTGCGTGAGGCCCCCTGTGACAAATGACGGCCATTGTCTTTCTTTATTACTCAAGGGTTGATAGCTCGAAGCGACCCGCCCAATGAAGACCCCATGAAACGTTGATTGACCCTGTCCATCGAGCTTCTAAAGAATATAATGAAAAGCAAACTTTTCGATTACTCTAATTTCTTTAATCAAGGTATATATATATATTATATCTAAATCTTTTGTGCATTTGGTAGACTTGCGAATGGCCGAAATAAGAGCCCACGTGTAGTACAGGTTTACTAACGCTTCTAATACTAAGTGCTCGAGCACTTTTTGGGTGAACAAAAATCATGGAACTCGCGTCATCGTCGCCGAACGCTTTCCATGGGTTATTATGTATACTCTGTATAGGTATATGTGTATTTTGTGGGGAAACAAAAAGCGTGAAACTCGCGTCATTGTCACCGCGCGCTCGCCATGAGCTATATGTATACTGTGTATAAAAATTACATATGTATACATTTTGGATGAATAAAAAGCGTGACACTCGCGTCTGGTCAAAGCGTGCGGTGACGCCGCACGGTTTCCACGTTAGCTTGCCATTAACCATGTAGTTTTCACATCTATCGGCAGTCAACAAAGACTGCCCCTTTGCTTTTTTAAATTTGAGGAATTATTACTAGACCTGTTATCTGATGTGCACGAGTATTTACTGGAAATGCTGTATCTAAATAATTCCATGGGCACTGGTACGAGTTACAGTGTTCCGAAAACATTTTGCGGGCACTTACTTCTACTAAATGAAGATGTAGGAAAAAACAACATCTACATTGAGTCCAAAGCTCAATTGGCTGCCAAAAAGTTGGGTATTCTTGCTAAGGTCAGACAGTACTTCACGCCGGGGCAGTTGCTCAATCTGTATCAAGCACAAAAATCGTCGTGCATGGAGTACTGTTCTTACCTTTGGGATGGGCCGGCCAAATACCAACTAGAAGCTCTAGAGTCAATTGAGAGGCCAGCTAAAATAATCATCAGCAGCAACTCCTTAGTGGAACGTAGGCTTGAACACCGGCGTAGAGTAGCAAGCCTATCAATTTTCTATCGGATTCATTTCGGAGAATGTGCACTGGAATTACATAATTTTATTCCATCATCCTATCATCTGTCGACTCGACATACGGCAATTCACCATCGCTATATGGTAGATATACCACCTATACGTACGAAGCGTTTTGCTTCCACTTTCTCAATGCGTACTGTCAAGGAATGGAACTCGTTGTCCGAGTCTGTGTTTCCCGATACGTACAATCCTGGAGTCTTCAAATCACGAGTGAATAGGTACCTTCTAGGTTTGCGTACTAAATTCTAGACAACATCATCACTTAACATGACATGAGACAGTTTTTCTTGAATAAAGCCTAAATGTAATAGCTTCAGTTATTCAAGTAAAAAGGAAGATAATGTTACTTAGCAAAGATACTTTAACGATGGGCTTTAAAGGTTTTAAAAGCTCAATCAAATCACTTCCAACGGAGCGTAGACAGGTTAGTAGAACGCTAGGGCGCGCCGCGGCCTTTCGCAAGCCTTCACCGCCCACCCGACTTGCTGCCCTAGTGGATATTTCTTTTTATGGTCGAGTAAATGCCAGGGGTGTGCCGCCGGCGGCGCGCCTTTACCCACCGTACATTATGGTTCCACAACCAAACAAATTTCAGCCCATTTTCAACCCTATTGCATCGGAGTAGATTCGGCCAAGTTCTATTTGGAGTATCAGATTTTTTCCGATCGTTTGGCAAGGATGGCCATGGTAGGCCGTTTACGGCGATGACCTTTGCAATGGAAATAAAGTAAAAAGATATATTAACTTCTTTAGCGTTTGTAACATGAAGGGAGATTGCTATTAGTGTCGTAAGAACGAATTGTGCATTTCGGCTGACACCTGTAAATTATTACAGGAGTCAATAAGTTATTATTTATGGGCCGATGCGTTTATTAAAATAAAATACTAATAATGGCACTTAACACGGTTATTTAGTATACTTATATGCAATTCATGCGGTGATATAGTGATTTCTACAATCGTAGGAATACATAAAGAATAATCCCAATACTCGTCCAATAATACGCATCTAAGTTCGATCAACCCTTCGACACACGTTTACAACCAAAATAAACCAGAACTTTTCCATATTCTGTGCCGCTACACCCTGGTTACAAATTGATATAATCTGTTGAACCCTCGTCCTGCCGCACCTTTTCTTATCTCATGTGTCCCTGGTATCCGAAGAATACAGGCGCCCCTTATTTCCCACGCTGGCACCCACGGTGGCCTCAGATCCTCTCCATCCCTTTTTAACCCCTGGGATACACCACTCGCACACTGCCTGTGGCGAGAACCGCCGGATGTCTGGTAACGACTTTTTTTTGTTGGGATGCAATTTTATCGAGATCAGTGTTTGATCCGTTTTTTGTCGTCGTTTCGGTTTACGGTCAAATAGACTTGGGACTGGTAATTATCGTCATTACTCATTAGGGGTGTGTTTCAAACTGAGCTTTGAGCGCTTTGAGCACAGAGAGCGTGCTTAAAGTCATTCCAAAATGCACTGACAGCTGCACACAAAATGTATATGATGTCATCCATGACGTCATCATCCTATGCTTAGAACGCTCACGAGTACGAAGTAGAGCAGTGTGAGCGCTGTCAAACACATAGATAAATAACTATGCACTGAGAATCAAACATCTGACTCATTAAGAGAATCAGTCGAAAAATTGGTAGTTCGTCCACAAAAAATTAAAAACGGAATTTTATATATCAGAAAAAAATGACCCATTTAGTGCCCATGAAGTACGGAAGAGAATGATTTAATATGAATTAAATGGGAACTGACATTTAAAGAACTCGCGCGCATTCACACACAAAAAGCCGTTCCGATTTGCTTACGAGTGTCAGCACTGTCAGTACTAAATTCATCTCGTAACAGCCAAATCCTTACGTACGAACGTGTGCACTGTGAGCCCAAATTGAAACGCACCCTAGTTTAGCAGGTAACGTTCGTGATGGATATGTATCCAATCAAGTGATTTTGTTGTTTCTTCCCCTACTCGCGACCACAGCCAAAGACTATTATGTGCCGTACACAATGTGATAGTACTCCGTACTATCACTGAGGTACTACTTATTATAGTAACTCAGTAAGTACTATACTGGTACTGTCAGTAGCTCGATCTGTCCATGAAGAACCTTCAGGGCTCCTCTAGCTCGAATCGGGTAAATTAATTAAAACCAAGTAGCGAATTAAAAATGAGTCAAAATATTTTTTATGATGACCTTTTCACCGAAGAGATGATAAGATTTTTTAAAGATTTCTTAAAGAATAAGAGATTTCCAAAAAGTTACAATAGTTTATAAGCACTAAAGTTTTATTAATACAGCTCAAACACCGAGTCTCAAACTAGGCGAAAGACAGTGTTTTAAGACTTAAACTTAGATAATTAGAATAAGAACATAATTAGTAATAGTAATAGCAATATCTGCCCTCCGTACTACTTGCACTGCATGACGGCAGGGCAGAGCATTCCGCGTCTACACAAAACATGTTTTTGTTCACAGTATATGTACCTATATGTTTTGATTTATTTTGTGTTCCGCATTGCCAGGTTTAGGGAATACGAATATACTTTTTATTGGTAACATATTTTTTTTTTAGGAGTAGGTATAGTATTTGGTACTCGTTTTATGGTACAAAGTCTTTAAGCACATTTAAAAGTACATAAACTTGAGAATAAGTACTACAAAAGAATGAACTTCTCACGTACAAGTGAATCTAAGATACTTTACTATAAAAATGTATGTATGTACGTACATACATTGCACAGTACATACATAAGTATATACGTATACGTAGTTAAGTAGTGTTACTGCACCGCTAATTTACTTTTTCGGAAATAAAGAATTTATTATTAGTATTATTTATCAATATTATTATTTTTATTATCAATCCTGGAGTCTTCAAGTCGCGAGTGAATAGGTACCTTCTAGGTTTGCGTGCTAAATCCTAGACAGCGTCATCACTTAACATCAGGTGAGACAGTTGTCAAACGCAAACTTATAATAGTAAAAAAAAAATAAAAAAATAATTTAAGTACCTACTTTACATATTTTTTGAAATCAGCGATGATCCAATTTGTTTTCAAATTATGATGAAACTTGTTACATACTCCTTCATATGTTTTCGTTATGCGTATAATTAATGACAGAAATGTAATAAAATTATCTTTATTAATTGATGATTTTATAACTTAAATAGCTCAGATTAATAGACAGTCGTTTTAGTGACGACAAGGTTGAAGGTATAACGAAATCGCATGTAGACCGACATTCTAGGATATGAACCGCATGTATAAGCTAATGGGTGTTTTCTGACAATTAAAATACTTCTTAGAGCTATGTATTCGGGTACTATTAGAATATGTCATGCTAATGTCAGCACGCTATATGTCCCGGTGCTACCTTCACCGAATGCTCAAGCTTAAGGTAAGCAATAGGCATGATGAATGTATCTGAGAATCACTAAAATAATGTGTTTATCTAATGAGATGTGACTAAGTATCTTCCTGGTGATATTCACTACGATGGACACTTAGACATTCCAAAGCGTCATTTTCTTTGGCGGCTCTTACGTTCAGCATTATCAGTTCAACAGTGCCCTTTGTTTAATTTGAATAACGAACACACGTTTATACAAGCGTTTCAACTGTTCAATTAAGGGCCGCATCAGAATGACGTGAACCGGAGGCCGGTCCGGAAGCGACCCAAAAGCATCGCGACCTGATACGTCACTCTGCGAACTCTCTTTGTTCCGATTATTGGAAATTAGTGCACAGTTATTCAAAAATTATGAAGTAAAGGCAAGATCCAATAAATAAATGGTCTAAGCCTGACAACGGACTGTAAACATCAGTCATCATTAGGCACAAGTCGACCCTTAGGTCGTGCGCAGCCACTGATCCCCCGGTTTCATAGCCATTGTGCGCAGCATTCAACAGAATAGAAGACCAAGGAAAAGTCAAATTCTGCAACCCAAGCTACTCATCTATTCCTGATCAGTGCCTAATTTTATCTTTTTCTTTTCTTCTTTCTTTTCTCAGCCATGTGCGTCCACTGCTGGACGTATGCCTCCCTCATATAGGGGGGATTTGCCAATACACGCCACGCTTGGCAGGCGGGTTGGCGAGCGCAGTATGATTTCCTATCCTTAGAAGGCGCTGCTGCCCACCTCCTGGAACCTTATCCCTTAGCCGACTCTTACGGCACCCACGGGAAGAGATGGGGGAGTACTATTTTAGGCCGGTACCACCACGGCCATAATTCTTCCTTGTGAACTGCTTGTCGTGAATGCAGGCCCCTACCAACCTACCTCTCTTATTTTACACATTTAAAACTCACACACATACTTTCGTTATTTCTGTGCAGTACCTGCTTATATCCCCCCTTGCGTATCGGACTCATTCCTAAATATGATAAACTCATCTTTGTTTGTTGACTACACGCTGTTAAAATACACTCTTGAACATCTTTCAACTGCAGGTACATACTTTTATTGTATCCGTTGTATATACCATATGCTATAACAATAAATAACTAGTAATTAAGTAGGTATAAGGTTATGTATGTATAAAAATTTTGGCCTTATCTATCAAAATTTAATTATTATTTTTATTTATTTATTTTTTCTATAATTTGTAAATAAGTAGAATACGATTTTCGTAAGACTTTAAGGAAGAGCCTGTACTCCACGACACAGGTTTAACCTAGTGTGGAGCACAGTGCCCCCCGAGTTTAGAATAAGTTAGCTTCGCCTAAACTCGATGTATCCTAGATTTAAGTTTTTCTGTGCCTAAATAAATTATTATTATTATTATTATATTATTATTAATTTAATCGAAACCAGCCAATAAGCTTATACCTAAGCATTCAACGTAGAATACGAGCTTATACATTATGTTTTTGTTGTAATAGAAATAAAATAAATTGCAGGCATCAGACACAGAGACAAAATAATAGGAAAAATAAAGATACCTAGAAACAATAACACCGATTTTTCAATTAATTGTTGAAAATTCGGTGTTATTATTACTAGGTATGTTTTCTTTGCGAAGGAATGATTGCTTCACGTAAAATAATTTATCTTAAGGATTCAAAGTGCTTTCGTGTTATGTTTACTCATCTGGTATGGCGTTTATTATCCGGTATCCGGTGAAATTTTAAATTAAGGCCGAATACCGGATAAGTAGGTACTGAATATCCGTTTCATTTCTGATTAGCATCTTCCATGGCAAAAGTGCCAATTCAATTATGTACACACAATCAAAATTGGTTTAAGGTTAAATAAGGTTTGATTTCCATATAAACGTATTTTTCCAGCATTTATTTGAAAAAAGAGTTTTTTTTTACACAGGTTGAACTGTGGTTGGTTTTATTTGCGGCAATATATAATAATCAAAAATTAATGGAAAATTCGGTGTTATTATTTTATGTATTCTATTTTTCTTCAATAAAATTTGGTTTGCCGCAAATAAAGCCCACATCAAAACCTACCACAGTTTAAAAAAACAGTGTACAAATATCGTCTATTTTCACATTAATGGAAAAATGCGTTTGTATGGAAATCGAAGCACCTTAATATGCAATTATTTTTACTGTTTACGCTAAAATTCAAATTGATATCTCTGATTTGTAACATAATCCTAGCGGTGTTTAGCTCCACTAAACTACATGAAGTAAATCCTTTTATTGGCTGTAGGTTAAGATTAATTGTCCAAAAATGTTAAATAAAGAGCTGTGGATTTTGTTAAATAAATAAATAAGATTAATTAACGTGAAAGTACCTACCCTGAAATCAATAATATAAAAACTCCAACTTTAGTAATATCGTTCATAACGTGTCATACAAATTTAGAAATTAGTAATATAAATAAGAACTGTCCCTTGTTTTACACAATTTTACTTAATTTGAGAGAACAGAAGCAATGCTAATGAAAAATCATTTATGTAAAGAAAGGGCCAAATATAAATAAATTAACAATAACGCATAAACACATTAAAATCTACTAAATTATATTATAATATAATATATATAATAAATATACTTATTATATAATTGTAATATATAATAAGTATATGTTCCTGCAATTATCATTAATAATTAGTGGGTAGATTAACACGCCATATATTAAAAGCGGCATTGATTCTATCGGCCCTTGCATTTTACCGTCGATACGAACACATGTAATTTACTTAAAGACTCGATCAAATGTAGCAATTTTTATCAAAAAAATGGAATGCATGAATGAGCGAAGGCTCATAGAAGAGACATTCGAATTATACCAGAGGTAGAATGATTCTTATTTGAAATTCAACGTCATTTGTTCCCATTGGATAATTTATGTGAACTTGACGCGCGACTTACCTTCTACAACAACGGTGCATAACAGAATCCTGCAGAACGCCCCAATTGCCATAATTATTCCTTTTCTTCTTTGTTCACCTAAATTTTCGGCGAATCTCACCGCATTCTTTTACTTATTTGATCAGTCCTACAAAGTATCAAAAAGTTTAGTCTAAGAACAACGAATAATGCTTAAAATATAATTCACAATTATATTATTTATGTAGAGTTCTCTAAAATACTGAATAAAAGTCTAACCCTAAAGCATGCAGCCCCAGTGCGGTAGGGATGGATATTCGCGTGGTCTTGCGAGGCGCGCTCGTCACTTGGTCTGTCGCTCAACTATTTCAGCTGCCCTGAAAGCACCCCATAAGTTTGCAGGTATACATCCAACCCCACCAGTCCCACCCCTTACCGTGGTGCCGAATGGGGACAGGGAGCGACCCATAGCGAACCCATAAAGAAAATTGTCTTGCCGACACTAATTGGTACAATATTTGTTTATAAGGACGCTGGATTTCATCATAAACGTAACGAGATACAGTTGCTTTTTTCTAAGCAGACAAATATTATAACTAATCTTAGATTTGAATTTTATTTTAATAACGTACCTAAATGTTGAAATTTTATAGATTCAGGCGTGACTTTGCGGAAATCCATGTAAAAATTATATTAAATACACAATATTTAGTGTAAAATAAAGAAAATAAACTATTCCAAGCATGTGATGCTGAAATGTTAAAAACTTTACTTTAAGTTTTCCAGAATTCTAAGAATTGACATGTGCATTTTTCATCCCAATAGATATCTTTATAATTGCTGAAACAACATATAAAATATTTAAGTCCTAAATTTTACCATGTCATATTATCATACCTGCTTACGTAAAGTTTGCTTTTAGTTATCAGTTAACTTCCAAGAAAAAAGAGGATTCTCAATTTGGTTGTAAATAATGTTTTTATGTATGTACTTCTGGGGCCGTACCATCAACTTTTACAAAACCATCATGTTTCAAGAACGTCATACTTCAAGCTTAAAGTAATAATGCTCAGATTCGTACCATGAACGTCTTAAAACATTATTGTTTTATTATCGCTCAGTGACGTGTAGAATGAACGAAGAAACATTCCTGCTGTAAGGGCAAGCGAGACAACATTATATTTTCATATAGCGTTGTCGCTTTCGTTGGCGCTGGCTCATGGTACGCTTTGAGTGAACGAAATAGAGTTTTACGTCACAAAACTGCTTAGTCTAAACAACATTAAAGTAACATTGCTTATGTGGCCTTGTGGTACGAAAATTCAAAGTAAGATTACAATAATACTGCTATAAGAGTTGGTGGTAGGCCCCCTGGGGCCGTACCATCAACTTTTACAAAACCATCATGTTTCAAGAACGTCATACTTCAAGCTTAAAGTAATAATGCTCAAATTCGTACCATGAACGTCTTAAAACATTATTGTTTTATTATCGCTCAGTGACGTGTAGAATGAACGAAGAAACATTCCTGCTGTAAGGGCAAGCGAGACAACATTATATTTTCATATAGCGTTGTCGCTTTCGTTGGCGCTGGCTCATGGTACGCTTTGAGTGAACGAAATAGAGGTATACGTCACAAAACTGCTTAGTCTAAACAACATTAAAGTAACATTGCTTATGTGGCCTTGTGGTACGAAAATTCAAAGTAAGATTACAATAATACTGCTATAAGAGTTGGTGGTAGGCCCCCTGAACTCTGTCATTTATGAAGCGGTCCCATATGAAAGGTAGTGATCAGTCAATTATTTCACCTTTTTTTCAAGAAAATGTTAAAATTAATTCACGGATAAATAGCAGGAGTCCGAAGTGTCTGAAGCAGCAATCACTATTGCAGTTTTATTGAAGCGTAAAACAATAATTGAACTCGGTAGAAATTGTCATTTATCTAGAACAACCATGACACTGAGAAATAATAGTTTCTGCTGGAGGTACGTGCATTGTTCAATTGTTTATATTGAAAAATAGTAGAATGTATCACAAGGGAGCAACATAATATTTCTACGGCGAGGGCGCTTTTTGAATCTAGAGCGGAGCGAAGGATTCTTGAGTAGAATCCTGAGCACATCGAGGGATTCAATATAATTCGCCCGAAGAAAGAAATAATTTTGCGACCGCGCCGCACTTTACTTTTCATCCCACTCTAAGAAAAATATATGAAACTTTTAAAAAGTACTAAGTGCTAATGAATTCAATAAATAAAATGATACATCTTCATCATCATCACCACCAGCATCATCATCATCATCATCATCATGTCTGCCATAAGACGTCTACAGCTGGATACCGGTCTCCCCCATTGATCCACACAAGGACGCGTTGGAAGTGGCACGCATCAAATGGTACATATAATATAATTAAAGAAATAACTGAAATAATATGTTAATATAACCCGTGCCTCATGGTTTAACCCGTGTGGTGATTAAAAGCAGTGATTACGGCGATGAAGAAAATAAGCCTATAATTACTGAGTTAACCCAGGCTAAGCTATCTCCACACCAAATTTCATCCAAATCCATCTAGCCGTTTAGACGTAAAGGAGTAACATAGGCGCAAACAAAAAATACATACAAACATAAGTTTGATTTGAAACATTTCTGCACATGAACTTTTATGTATTAATGTGTTTTTGTGTGTATACAGCCTAGATGCCTCGAACAGTTCTCATTCGCGCGTTTTTCATTTGTTTTTATTTACGCGCCACTTTTTCCGTCCAATACAGTACTTTTTCTAGATTTATCTATTTGGTTACAGCCCGTGACCATAGATATAAAGTGATACTACTCTATGGTGTACTGTTGTACTCTATACATAACGTAACCTATGGAGCGAGGGTAAAAACTCTTTATTTCGCCTTTAAAACTCTCTAAGAGAAAAGACTAACTTTTCTCGCACTTATAGACGAACCAATCATTGTTGTTCGAATAGAAGGGACGAACAAACAATTGAATAACGCACCTCCCGTAGAAACTATTAGTTCTCAGTGTAAGTTGTATTCACGTTGTATTAGCGATACGATGAATGTCGCGCGAGTACTCGTATATTTCAGGCATAGATAACGTCACTATTTCAGTGTTTCGTGTGCGCACTATTACTGTAGCTGTAATTTATTTTCCCATACCTATAGAATAATCACGAATACCTATCCTATAGATGATGACAGTGGTACTGGATAGCGCGCTATATCAATACTGAGCCAGACAAGAAATACGTAAGTAAATAGGTAAAATGACTTATTTAGCGTTTGTTATTATCAAGTGTTTGATAATGTAAAAACTGTAATTGATATGTAAAAACATCCATTGTTTAGCCCGCTCCAAACCGGGAAACGCAAAGGGATCTTTCTACTCACTAGTCCCCCTAATGGGCGACATTGCACGTTGAACCCGTTTCAATGAATGATGAACGTTTTATTGAATCAATTTCAATAGAATGACATTAAAGTAAAGACGCCGCGTTCCGAATAGTCCGTAGCACGACTATTTTGGGGCCATAACTTAAGTTCAAAAATTCAGATTTTTTTATTTGATTCTGAAATAAACGTGATTTCTTGATGTCAAACGCTGTTGTTTTTGTCGTTTTTTTATTTAAATAAAATATATATCATAACCCCAGGACACAAAGTGCATTGCACCTTTTGGAAAAGAAGTCATAGAAACGTTCTTTCGATCAGATCTAGTATTAGAGTAATCAGACCGCAGCCCTGGAAGCCTCCAATGTGTCCTGACGTCGACCGTTGTTCTATGACTCCAAGAGGGACGCTTCCAGAGTTCATATGCCTTAAACGGTCACCCAGTAAATTTCTGTGATAGCAGCGAAATGGTTTGGTTTAGAAGTAGGTACCTAGCTACCTACGTACTTCCAAGGTTCGCTACAACCTTCACCAGGAATATAGATAGATATGTATACCTACGTAAAGAATCTACGTCTATAACAAATATATACCAGGGAAACAAGGGCGCAGGGTGGTCCCCTAATTGGACGGCTGCAAATGTTAGCAGAGCACCTTGCCGCGACATTTGCTGTTATGGCTTCGTTACCTTTCGACGGTTTACGATGAGTCGGGATGGAGCGATCAACCTATTTACGGGTTTGCTGGATTTACAATTTTTTCAACATAATGTGATGTTTCTAATAGTTCTCACATAGTTGACATAGTCTGGACATAGTGAAATACCTACAATTATATGTATATTACTTTATAGCTACGCGTATATTACATTATTACTTTTATTAAGTAGTTTTTTTTTTTTTTTGCAAGGGTGAAATCTTTTAAAGATGCCCGACTGCTATAGGGATGTGAGATTTCCTCTCACTGAAAACAACCCCGGTGGCCTGCCTCAGTTCGTGTCGAAGGGCTCTGGGATCTCACGGAACGCACTTCTCACATTTGCTTAAATTCTCAGGAACTGAAAAACTGTTACCCCAGAACTTCGCGATAAATCCGGTGATGCAAGCGACATGCGCCACCGTTCATCTCAGATCTGTTGGGAGAGTAGTCAAACTTCCCACTTCAACCACTCACAAGTTGTTAGATCTTGTGGGCCAGAAAGGCGTACGAAATTGAAAACCACATTGCTCGTCACAGGCACGCGGGAGCAGGGCGTGGGTAAAGTAGCTTAGTTCTCGGAAATCTAGTCGCCATGGAGCGTTTCACCGGTGAGCAGCGTGCGTTCTGTGTAAAGGCTTATTATAAAAAAAACTGATATCGCATAGAGGGGACATTCCATGAACTCCCCGGAGCCCAGATCTCAAGCCATTAATTTTCATTTGCAATAGATAGCTTATAACCTATCACCAGGTAAATTTTTAGTTGAGAGGAAATCATTGAATTAATTTTTTTTATGCTCAAGCAGCCAGCTGACTTTATTTTTCCTTTACGATATTAGGTAAACTATAATCCGACAAATTTTAAAATGAGAGGAAATGACTAAAAATATTCTTATTTTTCTCTCCATGCGTGGGAGGCTGTCACTGCTCGCCCCACCGGAGTGGCAGCTGGCGGTCGCGAGTTGTCATAATATAAATCCCTAATGCATTTTACGAATTTTCGATTGGGACTTGAAAATCTGTCACTGGCTCTGACAATAGTCTGACACTAGACTATAGGCACAAATGTAGATTGGAGATACTTGCTCAACGACCATTAAGAAAAAGATTACCGGTTCATGTTCTACACAAAAAAATCAGTTTCTACAACAACATTTGATGGACAAAGATGCTGCTCTTAAGTTAAGCATGTTACTCACTAAATTAGTTTAAAAATGACACATTTATATGAAAAGTGAGCCAAGTTTAGTTTTAATAGTGGCATTTTTTTCGGTTTTCTTACATTGTGACGTTTAAATCTTCATTTATTAATATACTAGCTGCGCCCCGCGGTTTTACCCGCGTGGTGATGGTGATGACGATATTGGTGAAAAGTAGCCTGCGTTATTCCGGGACCTGAAGTATCTACATACCAATTTTCATCGAATATGGTGTAGCCGTTTGAGCGTGACGAAGTAACAAACATCGCCTTTATAATATTAGTAGGATATTTCATTATTACTTATTTCATTATATCAATTTAGTCCTGGGCTGGGACATCCACATCTAGACACTTCTTCTCTTCTCAGCCATAGGAAGTCCACTGCTGGACATATGCCTCCCCCATATAGGGGGGATTTGCCAATACTCGCCACGCTTGGCAGGCGGGTTGGCGAGCGCAGTATGGTTTCTCATCCTCAGAAGGCGCTGCTGCCCACCTTCTGGTACGTGATCCCTTAGCCGACTCTTACGGCACCCGCGGGAAGAGATGGGGGAGTACTATTCTAGGCCGGTACCACCACGGCACATCTAGACACATGTCTGTGTAACTAATTGACGAGTCCTATTCAAAGAAAACCTAATCCTACCTAAACAAACTATGCTAAAGTTAGTGTAATCAGTAAGACTCTTGATGTCGTAATATATATATTATGCAATATTTTTTGTGTCTTTGAGGAAACAACATTAAAAGACAATATACTTTTATAAACATGTTTAATTAATAACCGAAAATGTACATCATTATTTCAAAACGCTACACTCCGTACATACATTACACAGTACATAAAACATGCAGTAGGTACACTCCAGCATGTACTTACGCCGTCGTTACATTAATAGATAACTGCACATGCATTATAAAAAAAATAGCAATGAACGTAAAACGAAATTAAGAACTTTAAAATTGTTTCAAAACGTATTGAAATGGAAACAACAGTTTGTTGTTGTTATTGTTTGTTGTTTAATATTAATTAATATGCTTCTCATGTAATCAGCAAGATACTTGGTATTGTTCTAGTGGCATTTTTATACGAACTATGCACGTGCAGTGTACATAAGTTAGTCAAATATATAACATTTTTATTTATCTGGTTGAATATTATGCCACATTTCATAGCGCATACTTCAAACATTAAAATACCAAACGTAAGACGCCGACAATTTTTGTGTCTCGTACAGTATTATAACTCCTACACCTCGAAAAATGGTATATTATAAATAAAGAAAAAAACATTTTATTAACTACATCTACTTATATTTTGAACATCTTACAATAATCCAAAATTTGTATGATACTATAATAATTACATAAAACAACAAGCTGGCAGTATTCATCACATAATAGATAAATATTCAAAACAAATAAATACATCAACATACATACAACACATCGCTTAATTTATTATAACGATTCACCTACACACGGCAACCTAACACTAAGGCCCACTTGCGCCAACCTTATTTATCGGAGATTTTCGACTAAATCTCGGATTCAATCACAAATTTGCAGGTAAAAATTGTGGTTTGATCCGATATGTGGCGAAAACGTCGGATAATTTGGATGATGCAAGACGGTCTAAATATTTTAATGTCTATGACTATTGTTATATACATAATTTACAACATATAAATCTAGTTACTATGTAATCTTATCCAAATCAAGATCCAGTTTAAACGGTATGTTTATAAGAAAATTAGTTTGTTTAAATAATTTTAAAGGAATATACACACAGTGAATTTATTATAGACAGTTAAGACAATGACTCATTTGCGATTGATGGAAAAAAATACAGTGAATCCGAATACGATACTAAAATTCATAAATATGATTTTGTAAAGCGCAATGGTCGCTTAAGATCAAGCATCAGCCAGTGCACAGTCACAAATTTTAGACAGTGTGCCCGACTAAGTAACTATTTTCAAAATAGTAAACATTTTCAATACATTTTACTTTTACGTGTGAATATAACGAATGTGTATTCATCTTTAATAACAAGTAAAGATGAAATAAAAAAAAACAATGTTTTACGTCGACCATTTTTATATACTTAAGTATATAAAAATGGTGGAAGCGACATAAAAGAAAGAGGTCAAGTTAAACAAAACTTTTTAAGGCTCGAGACGCCTGAAATAACGTTTAAGCTCTCTGAAGTAAAGTAAACTCTTTGATGTAATAAGTTAAAGTAATAAGAATTATTTTATTTAATGCAAACAAATATTTTTAACTTTATATGATTTCGTTGTTGTTTTGTTGGTTTTTCTCTCAGATTTATTTTTCTCGTTACTTGAAAATGAAGACATCGTCCACTCTTTCACGCTATTCTCCGACGGAAATCGGTTGCCTGGAAGATATCGCTCTAAACAATAAAGACAGCTGTTACACCTTTCTAACAATGTAATTCATAAGCTTTCTTTGTGTGGTGTCAATAATTGTAAAGACAATCAATTTAATCAATCTCATGTTCTCGTAAATGTATCAATACATATTAAGTCAATGTCCATACTGCTTTTTTAGTGTGAAATAATGAATTCAGTTTGATTACTTTATTAATCGTAATGCTTTCTTAACAGGTGCAGGAATTATATTAAATAAAATATGTAACTTCAATACAATCACAAAATCAATAAAGCTTTGCGTCCAATATCATAAGAATGAAGATTCAGATGACATTTGTAAATAATTACGAAGCTATTAGATAAATAAAAACGCAGAATATCACATAGAAACTAACATTCTAAGGACGTTTTACCAAAACACGCATGTCTCTTTGCTTCTCTCTTTGAGGCATTTAGCATAAATAAAAATGATACAGCTGCAATCAGATGCTGATTCAACACTAGTAACATAAAAGAATAGGCTAGGTATAATTATATATCATTAATAATCAGAATTGATTAATATAATGAAACTTTACAATTCGAATCCATAGAATTGCTACGCGAAATCAATAAATACACCGAAGGAAAAATTGGGAAAAAGTATTACAGTAAATAGATAATTACACAAATACGAGATCCGTTACATAAATCATCAAACAATAAGAAGTAGTCTTTAAATAAGTCAAATATAATGAAAGTAAATAATAAGTCAGATACAAAACTAAGAAGGCTCGAGACGCCTGAAATAACGTTTAAGCTCTCTGAAGTAAAGTAAACTCTTTGATGTAATGAGTTAAAGTAATAAGAATTCTTTTATAATGACCGCAATGTTTTCTCATAAGTTTCGAGTTATGTAAAGGCTCTCTTAAGTTGGAAGTTGTAGACAATTGCAGTCATGCGACGCCGAGAATGGTCGTTTGTAAAAATTTAAAAAATCCGTTCTTTGGAAAGTGTTCTAATCTACCTTTTGCTTAAATAATGGTTAAAGTTTACCTTAATTGTTGATAGTAATATTATCTTATTTTGACATTATTTTTACTATCTTATGTTGACAGTGTTATTACTTTCTCATGTTAAAAGTAACGGGGCATCTTAATGATGAAAATCATAATTTCAATTAATTATAGTAACAAATAATAGTAATTTTGTTAATAGTAACCAGTCCTAAATAAAACTAATGTCACTTTTTAACGTCAAAAGTGTTGTAAACTATATTAGTTGAAAATTATGTATTGTAAAAATTATATATAATTGATAGTATTATTACTGTCTCGTCAAGAAATCGATAATGATTTTTTTCTGTGAGTTATGAGACTTATGAGTAAACAGAACAATAAAAGGTCTTTCATTTAATTTATTATAATAATAATTAATATATCTCTGCTAAAGTTCTTGCACAATATGAAGTTTGAATAATTAGTTAAAAACTAAGAATAATATTTATCGTGCTAAATATTATATTTTATATATAACGACAATTGTTTCAAAGCAACTCTTATTTATTAATATATCATTCAATCATATACATAACGCGCTTAATTAAAAAATAAATTTAGGATAATACAATAATCGTAAGTAGATATTGAGATTAGTCGGAAATTTAGAAATGAAATTTAACACTTTGCCTGAAAAAATTATTTAATAAACATTTCCATGGCGTATGTAATTTATTTATACTATAGGAGTACATTAACTTTTGCTAATTGACTTGAGCAACGTCACTAATTGTATATCGCGACATTATTCACTATCTTACTACTTGTACAAATATCCACCTTCTCGATTTAAACTAATCTTAAATCTACCAAAGTGGATTTTGTAAACACCAAAAAGTGTTTTTATAGAATTACAATGAGGTAACTAGGAAATTAGTTTATGAGACAGCATTTACTCAAAATATTCGAACTATATATGTTATTTCAGAATAAATGTACACACTGTATACTAGGCAAGAGTTATGAACACCTAGGAATAATGATCAATTAAAAATAAATTTGACATTTATTAGGCCTGAAAAACGACAACATAAAACAAAAATCCTTCAAATGTTCCAATGTAACATCAAGCGAGTCTCAGAAAATCTCGCTAATTGCACATTTGCCATTCACAATATAGTAAAAAAACACACATTTCTGATAGCCTTCTATTTAAGAACTGGATGTGTTAGTTATTAAAATAGTTATTTATTGTAAAAATTTATTGGTGAAGATTTTCGTAGTTAAGGCATTTAATCCCTATTTCTACATTAAGTCCGGCGGTTTCAAGTACACTCCTGCGCTTACAAACAGAAACCAAGAGAGCGCCTTATATACTTCAATATGTACATAAGTTGTAAATTGTCAGAACGCCCTTTAAATTTTCTAAAGCAGGTTAACCACGGAACGGTAGGCGAGGAGTAGAAGTTCCACCGACAAGGTAAACAGAAGACTTAATGAAGGTAGCACGAGAAGTCCGGTGACGCCGTATATGCCCCATGTGGCAAACAGCACTTAGTCAATTCTAACATAGCGAAAGACACTCCCAATTATTCATTATGGACATGCATGGGTAATACCTATGTCCAGCAGTGGACATCCTAATGATGCACGAGGAGGCACATCAGGAACCATTGACAGGATGTTTGTTTGGGTCATGTATAATTTGATGTTTTGTGCAATAGGCGCGGTCCAGTTCAATGGAATTGGATGTGGACAATGTATTTCCTATACAGTATTAATTATTACATATCAAGCCGTTGTAAAAAACATTCCCTTGTATTCGTTCCATTTGTACAGTATAGATGGCCAAAGGTAATAAATGCTTTCAAAAACATTTAAGGATTCGTCCTAAAACAGTCACACCTATCAGAAGTTCTGTGCCCGAAGCAAGAATAACTTGCGTCACAATCAACAATTGAGTGACTCATGTGCCATCCGCACAAACTATCATTTCTCTGTGTCACAGATGTACTAGAAAACTTACTGTTACTGCTGAGTTCAATGGTTTTACGCCGAGATACGCCTGCGATAGTGCATCCTGCTTCGGCTACTTAACGAATCAGAAACAGACACTAGTATCGCCATTTGTATCACGAGAATGATCTCGACTCGGAATGTCGGTGACTCGATACATCAAGTTATCGATATCTCGGCGCAGTTACGAACGCTGCGTTCACTGGCTTTTACTAACAGACAAATATCTATCTGAAACTGGGTTCAAATCATTTACATGGTAAATAAAATAGATTTTCTCAAATGTTAGTTTATAACCTGAACCCAAATAAATACTAATATGTCGATATTAGTCATTAGAAATGATTGTAAGGGTCATTATAGTTGATTGTCGTTTTTGGATTGTTCGGAGATCGGTTTGGTGAACTTTGCGGCGCGGTAGAGAGGGTTCTTCCCCTTTATGGGCAGGGGATGTGCCTCAGTGTTGAACACCCACTCGTCCAGCGATATAAGTGAATCGTCGGCGAATAGCAGGTACAGGTACTGAAATTAAAAAAAATTACACATGTTTATTTATAATGAGTTTTGACCAATGATATTATATGTTTATATGAAGCAGATGTCGCACAAGCGCGCGGAAACTGAGGCGGTAAAATTAAGTCAATTGTAGTAATTTTGATTACGACGTGTATTTCAAGCGCAAGTCTAAACATATAGCTATCCTTTTCTATATTATTTGTACCGTATTATCTATCGCAGTAAGCATGTTTATGTCGTAAAGGAACTAAATCTGAGCACCGCGCAGTATGAATATACGTCATCTTTAGTAAAACATCATTGGTTTTGACCGAGTTAATTTACGATTCAAAGTCCAGTTATACTATAACATTATGTATAAGTATTACTCCGCCCGAATCAGTGCGCGGGCGGAGTGTGATATTCAGAGTTAGTATTTCAGCGTAGTTTCAACAAAACAATATGGCATTTATATGAGAGCAATGAAAGAAATCACAAAGTTCTTTGCACTGTGTAAATGAACTGTGTTCACTTCACTCAAGAAATCGTGGCGTGTAGTTAGTCTTGAAGATTACAATGATATTATTATTATTTTTATTAGACCAACTCTTTAAAATGCCAATGACATCATTTCAAATTATTCGACCATTAATGTTTTACTGCTTTTGTAGCACGACCTCATACAATAATCATTCAGCATGATTACTTTATATGGTGTATTCACACCAGTAGGGCAAATCTGGGGTAAATATAATAAAGTTTTAGGACACTCGATAATGGCAAGCTTATAAATAAACGAGACAATTAATTAATTAATAATTAAATTATTATTATTATTGCAAAAAGAAATCCCTCAATAGTATCACAATCACCAGTCGATATAGCGTCATACACGAATGTGAAATTCTTTTAAACCAAACTAGTCTTTAGCCAAATTTCATAAATCCCATCAAACTTTCATAAATTATTGTCAGATATAAACAGTATATAAAACATGTCGGAATATGATAATGTAATTATATCACACAACAACACTTTTAAAACGGCTCCCAAATACAACGTCTACCGTCATTTCGAACGAAACTATTAGAAATCTGAATAAATAGATAAATACACTATAGTCAAGCATAAACCGATATTTAGGTAATCGTAGACAAGAATGGAAATTTATTTCCATAAATTGTTTTTTCTTATTTTTTTTATTGATAATAGCCAAGCGTTTGACCACTATCTCACCTGATGTTAAGTGATGATGCGGTCTACGATGGAGCACGCCTGGCTAGAAGATACCTATTCACTCGTGACTTGAAGACACCCAAATTGTATTTAAGCGGGAACACAGATATAGGCAATGAATTCCACTCAATAGCTATACGCACTATAAATGTGGTAGCAAAACGCTTCGTGCGACATGTTAGAATGTTGCCATGCATGGATGTCGCATTCCCGTCCGTCTGGTCATTCTCAGATGGAATTAAATTATGTAACTACAGAGCGCACTCCCCTTGTTGGTGCATAAAGTATATAGGTGGAATAATTTTTCAAAATACAGAGCCTAAGTGTGAGAGTAGATATATATTTAACTCACATTTACTGATTTGCAATTGATAGTTGATAAGAGCCTACTTCATAATGTTCATTTCGTTTGCATATGCATTTGTTGCAAACTTCAAGCCTGCGGCATTCAGCTGAATAGGCTAGGCCGAAAATACAACGAGATTACGAGACGATTTACGAGATACCTTGGCTATAAGTTCAAGATCCCGTACTCGAGCTATGATGTCCATCGTTCTCGCTTCCACCTATTAACTCTCAAGTCCCGAAGATATTTAAGTGATATTCGTTACTTTACGAAAGTGGCACAATCAAAAGTAGATTGTATAGAACTAGTTTCTAAGTTAGCATCAAAAGTTCCACCGAGACTCCAAAACCGACAACTGAGTAATCTCCTTCATGCCCCTAGCGCACGCACCAACTATCGCCAAAATTCCTTTTTTATACGCTCAACAATGGCTCTCAACGATACTCTCAAACTTAATCCAAACATCGACTTATTTGCGAGTAGTTCGGCGTCAATACACACGGCACTAACCAACACTCTGGTTGTACCTTACGACATTAGCCATTAGTTTTTATGTATTGAAAATACATATACCGGCGAGTGGCCGGTTGGCGCAGTTGGTAGCACTCTGCCTTCTGAGCCGCTGGTCCCGAGTTCGATTCGCGGACAGGTTAAACATTCGTGTGCATAAACATGTCTGTTTGACCTGTGTCTGGGTGTGTATATGTATATAACTATATATATCAGTCATCAGGTTACCATAGCACAGGCTCTGCCTAGGACCTGAAGACCTTGTGTGAATGTTAATAAAAAAAATTATCTCATTCTTTAGATTTTATGTGCTAATACTGTATCTCTATCTGTGGAGGCTTGTAAATGGCTCTTCCGTACATTATTTGTTGTGCTAATTTGTAACTTTATCTTTAAGCCACCCAAAGAAAAATAAAATACAAGTATATAGATATACCACCTATACGCACGAAGCGTTTTGCTTCCACTTTCTTAATGCGTACTGCCAAGGAATGGAACTCGTTGCCAGTCTGTGTTTCCCGATATTTACAATCCTGGAGTCTTCAAGTCGCGAGTGAATAGGTACCTTCTAGGTTTGCGTGCTAAATCCTAGACAACGTCATCACTTAAGATCAGGTGAGACAGTTGTCAAACGCACTTATAATGTGTAAAAAAATAAAAAAATGACGGAGTGCGTCGAATACTGAATACTGGCCTAACAATGGATTGTTAGGCCAGTATTCAGTATGCGACTCACGCAACCGTATCAAATGGTGATGACTGACTTTGAGTGTCTCTGCGAGGAAGAAGCTCTGCTGCACGTCGTCTCCCTGCGGGCTCTGGTGGTACACGTTCACGAGTCCGGTGTACCCCCCCTCCACGCGGCAATGCTTCTCCAGGGCCTGCAGCACACATCAACATTTACATTTGTTATCACACATCCCGCATTAAGATTCCTTGTGTCGCGGAAGGCATGGACACACAATGATATTGCAACAAACATCCACTGGCCCGAGACCGATAATATTTCTTCAATACTTTTTAGATTTGACCATAAAGTCACTCGATAATCAGTGACGATGTGGTCGAAGGTGAAACCACGTTAAATCTACATGTTAACTGATTCTCAACAACTGCTGCCACCACTACGAGTTAGATGACAGTTTATCAAACTTAAAAAGCTACCGGAAAGTATTCTAATAGCGTGCTGGGAACGCTCAACAGATAAACGTTTCCCCTGCGGGGTTTCGAAGCCATGGGCTCGAGAACAGTAAGTAACATCACCGACCACTGAGCCACGGCGACAGTCAATTGAAAACGACAGCATGACAGTATGTAAAGACAATGAAATAATGCAAAAGTAAGACAAGCAGGGGCGTGGCCGTCTTCTTCGCAATTACAATTCTGTATGGCACCTCAATTATGAAGAGTCCCAGTGTTTTAATTGCTCTTTGTTGAAGTTGAAATTAAAGAGAATCATTATCTTAGCATGGCGGTGGGTACTTTCGAATACCCGCCTGGCTAGCTACCACCCTCAAGTTTGAAAAACTGTCACCAAACACATAGTGTGTTCAGGCAACAGTCCTTGAGAGCCAGTGAGCATTCTAGGTCTAGCGTGATAAATTCGTCGACCATATCGTCACTGACCATCAAGTGAGATAGTGGTCAAACGCTAGATCTATACAGTGTAAAAAAATAAATATTTCGTAATTATTTCGTGTTTTCTTTTTGCATGCATCCTTCATGTTCTATCATTATTGTCTTTTTCCTTTTGATTGTTGTGTTCTGGAAGTGAGTAACAAGGACAGAGAGCTCACCTCGACCCCCTCCCATCCCCAGTCGCGATACTTCTGCTCCTTGGTGAGGCGCCACATGATGAAGTAGCTCTCGAAGGTCTCCGGTCGCAGCAAGTATATCTTCTCGTTGCTTTTCTGCGCGCGCGCCTCTACCGCTCCCGAGAATCTATAATGGAAAAGTACTCTTCATAAAAAAGCATAAAATCCCACTTTCACCACTGTAGAAGATAGATAGATTTTATTTTTAGACTTTTTGAATGTTTTTGACGTGATAACGTTTTATAAATTGATGAATACCAGCAACACTCATGAAAAATAGTAACGTTCCGCGTAACGTTCCACCTGAGTTTTGTATTACATAAAATAATCAAAGTCAAAGTCAACGTCAGTCAGTCAGTCAAAGTCAAAGTCAGTCAAAGTAAGTCAAAGTCATAAATGATTATGACGTTATCACGTAAATCTATCGTCCGTAAACCGACTTTACAGACAACGAATTTTTTTTATTTATAAACATTCACATAAGGTCTTCAGGTCCCAAACTAGGCAGAGCCTGTGCTATATATAACCTGATGACTAATATATATACTTATATACATATACACACCCAGACACAGGTCAAACAGACATGTTCATACACACAAATGTTTAACATGTCCGGGAATCAAACCCGGGATCAGCGGCTCAGAAGGCAGAGTGCTACCAACTGCGCCAACCGGCCAGCCAAGATAGATATACACTTTACGGAACACAGCCTTTAATCAAATATGGGTACTATAGACAATATAGACAGTCTTTATGAGAGTCAAACCTCAAAAGTGTCCCCTCGCTAGTGTTTACTTATAACTCTCCAGCTAATAAATATAGTATACGAGCGGATATTGTTTCATTTTAATAATGAACCTGTAAAATCTGACAAATGTTTTACAACGCTCTATGACTAGGGTGCTAACCCTAGTCATAGAGCGTTGTAAAACATTTGTCAGAGTATTTCATCAATTACTTTTTATTACACTTCGGCATCAAAACACGTCACACGATTGACGCGGTCAATGCGACATAGAGCAAAACAAGGCATATGCCTTGTGTCGGAGCCGTTTTCGAGCGGGCGATCGGGTATCTACTCCATTTTATATCGCTGATCTCAGCAAACAAAATAATAAGAAACCTAGCAGTGGCTGTCAACGTGTACATTGTTCTACATAACATGTATGTATAAACTACTGAAGGGGGTAAATTTCAACTGTACGTGTGTATGTCACTGAACTCCTCCTAAACGGCTGGACCGATTTGAATGATTTTTTTTATATGCGTTTGCGTGGCGCCCTGGATGGTCTAGATTCACAAATCAGCCAGGCAAATGGCGCTGCTGTCGGCATGTAGAACAACGTCTGTCGGGTCCGTTAGTATATAATATATATATATATATATATATATAATTACCTGAAAGCCTCCGGGCCTAGTTTAGTTTCCGAGCGTGCATAGCTCTCGTGGCAGGTGTTCGTCAACTTCCGCGCGACGTCCATATACCGTTCCGAGAGGGAATTGTCCAGAGATGTAGAAGCTAGGGCGAACATTCCACCTGGAACCAGCAAACATGTATTAACTTGTATTATATACCAATACGCATGACATCTCCTAGTTCTTGATATTAGTAAAGTATTCCTAATTTAAACTCTAAGGCTTTCACGGCCGGCGTTGCATGTTGTATGTTTTGCTGCCGCGAAGGAGAGTTCTACGCTCTTGTCGCCGCTCGGACCTGAACCACTGAAGATGTCGACCGCAGTGATCGACGAAATGTCTGGAACACAAGTTTCACTTAGACCACGGCCAAACAGCCCGGAAGCAAAACATACAACATATTCCTAACTTTTTTGAGTTTATTTGATTCGTTATTTGTTAACGATACCTATATTTATTTATTTATTACAATAAGTACGGCAGTTACTATTTACACTTATCGTTACTTAATAACATAATAATAATCACAGTCAAAAATAAATAAATATTTGATTGAAATCACGTCAGATATAAAAGAAAAATTAAAACTATGCAGATGTCAATACTATTATTATATAAAATTAATTTAAATAAACAAAGTCAAGAAATCAAGTCACATTTTTTCGCAAAAAGTCAATAATAGATGAATAATATTTTGCCATCTGTCACACAATATGTCACATTCAGTGTGACGTCTAGAAATGCGTTGAGAGCATTCAGCGAGCGACACAAGGGGAGTTGGCTCGCGCCACGGTTTTACATTCATATATATATATATATATATATATATATATATATATATATATTTTATCATTACTGAAAACTTTTAATTGGCCTTTTGTAAATATTCTGCAATACTTTAGTGTTACCAGCTGTAGGTTTTCCTAAAATTAATATATGTATTAATAAATGAGGTTAACCAGAGTTTGTATTCACTATACATATACAGCTAAACCTTGTTCGTTGCAACTTATATAATGACGCTGGACGAAGCTCGCGATAGTTTTCAAACTCAAACAGCTCGGATATCCACTTCTGGACTTAAGCTGTCTTTACTCAAATGGCTCATATTATAAATTGAGCTTACTATTAAACATTTTGGAATAATGTATATTTTCAACATTCAAAGTCTTAATACGAAGTTTAAAAAAAATCAAATAGCTACTGACTTTCCCCCTTACTAATAAAAATTGATTACGCTGTGAATAGTAATTCAGTGTTTTGTTCCGTTCTCTCTACGTCAAACTGTCTCATTAGCGACAAAGACAAAACACTGAATTAAGAGGTTATGCAACGTTTATTAGTAAAGAGGGTTAATATCTGTTATTATTTTTTATTTTCTGCTCTTTGTATGTATAGTGTGTATGTTTATTGTAGTGTTGCTTATGCCATGAATAAACGTATTTCTTTCTTTTCTTCTTCTCTTTAATTTGATAATATCGAGATATAAATATTGCATAGTGTATGACGTCACACCAAGGGGAGGGTTCTCACCCTCCCATACCCCATACCCGACCATAAGGGGGACGAGGGTTTAAAAAGTCGCCTCATAGTGGTTATTAAACGTTAGATACGTTTGACCACTATGCCACAGATCAAAACATAAAAGAATCGTAAATGGTGCAAGGCGCCACGATGGCGCAGTGGTCAGTGTCAGTGACATGACTTCTGTGTTTCCGGGGCCCTGGGTTCGAATCCCGGCAGGGACAAACATTTGTGCGATGAGTGTAGATGTTTGTCCCGGGTCTTGGTTGTTTGTATGTAAATAAAATAAAAAATACCTGCGAAACAGGAGAGATGGTCCATCTTCTCCTCGGTGACCCTGCCGTACTTGAGCTCGGCGAGGTAGGCGAGCCCCGAGGGCGAGACGCGCAGCATCTTGTCGAGCGCGGCCTGCATGGCGGTGTCGAACATGATGCGCGCCTGCTCGTCCTTTTGGTCCGACATCAGCCACGCCTTCAGCAGGTACTCGTAGAACGAGTCGCCCAGCGCGCCCAGCGACATGAGCCCTGGGGGGTTCACATCACCTTACACAGTTGGCTTTGAGCGCTCGACAGGTGCCGATGATATCACAGAGGCTCGCGGGTGTTAACGGGCATAGAAGACGGGAGAGATCTTGACGCGTTTTAATTTAAAACATTACAAACTAGCTACGCTCCGCGGTTTTACCTACGTGGTGATGATTAATGAGGATGATGATAATCCAAAGGAGCCTATGTGTTATTCCGGGACCTGAAGTATCTTTCATCCAAATCCGTTCAGCTGTTCTGGCGTGATTGAGTAACAAACATACATCCATATCCATCCATCCAAACATTCACATTAATAATATAAGTGGGATTATTTCACTTATCACATTTGTAGACATTTTAATTATCTTTTCTGCTATAGGACATAGTTCAAACAATAAGTTTTGTTATTATCGTCGATAAATGACATAATAAATTACCAATGAAAAAAAATTATTGCATTCGACAAAAATTAACCTTCATGAACTGTTCTTAATAAGTGGTATTTTTAAAATATTTATTAGAAAAGTACGACTTTCAACAAAATAAACTGAAAGACTCAAAATTGCATATTTAGCAAATATCATCCCCTAGTTTTTGAACTAAGGTATTCCTACACGCATGTCTTTAAGTTTATTTGATCCTTTATTTGCTAACAGTGCCCTTAACCTGACGACGCAGTATAATCGTACTATTATGAATGATATCAAATACAAACAAACAGTATCTATATATTTTTTATACTATTTTGTCATCAGTGAAAACTTTTCATTGTCATTCTGTAAACATTCTGCAATACTTTAATGTTACTAGCTCACAACTCACACTATAAGTTTTCCTAAAACTAATCCTACTAATATGGCCTTAAAGTATGTTAAATAATAACAACCCTTGTAACATAGTCTATACTACACTCGTAACAAACCTTGGCTGCCCACAACGCAATTAAAGTGTAGGAAAGAGCTGCCAATAGTGCACTCTGTCGCACTTGCAGGCCTCACGGAAGATACAAGTGATGTTCCGCTATCTTGTATATATATAGATATCGATACTAATACAAAAAAGCTACAGGGATCAGCTATTGTAAAGTGTATTCAATGGATCTTATATTAATAGTTACTTCAATTTTGGGATATGTATTCCAATCATTGTACATCAAATAAATTATTTAAATAATATATATTTAATACATAGACTCATATAAGCATGACAATTCACCAATTCACTTAGAAAAGGCTCAAAAGGATAATAAATATAATATGCTTATTGACAATTTTTGTGACATAATAAAAGGTAAACATTATAACAAAACAGATTACAATATAAATTTTATAGCTACAGTTTAGGGAAATAATCTTCAATATTTGTTGCATCGAATATCTAAACGACTTCCCCAAGTCGCCCTTTAATTCGTAAAATCAAAATAGGGATTTGGTCATTTAAGTATATCACGTGCCAGAGCGGCAATAGAGTTTCCATAATATAGCGTTCGATGTGGTCAAAGGTGGCATTGCTACCATGTCGTCACTGATAAAAATACTCTATGGTGAACACGTCGGCTGTCTACTTGACGATTTCTGGTGCTACTCCCACCCACGGCTTGAGCTTTCGATGAAAGTAGCATCGTTATCAAATCCAATAGCGGTAGGGTACTTTTCTTAACCTGACTGGCTACCTACCACCTCCAAATTTGAAAAAACTGGCACCTAAAACACTTATATACAATGCAATACTTTTTCATTACATTATTTAATTTCCCAGTGAGGAGGTTGTAAGTGCACCGCGCCGCTGGCACCCATGGTTTTGCTTTCAGCTGTCATCAGACGATAACTGCTTCGACACAAACGTCCAGCTACAATATTACTACGTTACAAGTTGGTAGAGTAAAAAAAAAATAGACTCACTCTGTCCCCACTGTCCAGTGCGCGGGTTGATGAAGTTCGGGTAGAGATCTCCTGGTTTCTCAATGTTGTTCAGCACTTCACGGATGCGCTCAACTTTCTTCCTGTAAACTGATCACAAACACAATTATATATCGGAAAGTATTTGTTGTGTGTTTGCCTAGCACTCAGATCCTAGCCAATGAAAGTTGCAGCTGCCATATGGGATTATCTTCCTCTTCTTCATTCGATTATTTTTATCGACCATCCCGTTACTTTATCGTAGATTTACAAGACCAGTACGATTCACCTCCCTATTTTGTTACAAATAACGACACCTACATCAAGAGTAGCGTTAATCGTGACCAAGTAATTTAATCTTTAATTCGTAGATAGGTAGATCATTTTAGTTTGACTCTCTCAGTGTTAGGGTGTTGCTCGCAAATACATGGTATATCAACACAAAAACGGCAAACTAAACTGACCTTTAGTATACCACAAATCCGAACAAAAGAGTATAAAAAAACCTCATGCACTTACTATCTTTTCCAGTGACGTCACTGAGGTAGACGAACTCCAAATGCAGAGTACCCAGCTCGGAGAGGATGCTGTTTGGTCCTGCCCAGTGGTACTGACGACTTGCCTGAAAAGCAAAATTTTTACAATGAATATGTAGTTTGTAAACTATGGAATTCTCAGTATCTATTTTGTCCCAAAATTAATCTGCATTGATAAACGTACATCTGTGAAATAAAATGTGAATACAAATCAAGTGTCTGCTTTTACGCATTGTTTTTTCTTGCACTTCATTATGGTTAGTAAAGAAAGCATACATATATTTTAATGGCAAATCCTTTATTTGATGTGATGTAATTACCCTATCATAGGGTACGGTAGTAATTATACGGTCGTATGCCGTACTTACAGAACCGAAATCCTTACCGTACGAAACGGTTATTACCGTACTTCTGGTAACACTGAAACTAATTCAAATCTTGTCGCTTTAAGTTCGCTAGTACAAAACAATGTGTTTTTCAAACTATTCTATTTTAATAATCATGTATGACCGACCGTGACTTCTCTGTACAGGAATGCGGTATTTATTATGCATTCGTATTTCTGACAATCAATAGAAACATTTCACACGCATATTTTAGGTACAGCAATTTACTAAGTAATTTGAGGCTTCGTAGGGGTTTTGTCTGTGTTTGTATATAGTAGGATATACTGATATATGTATATATCTACGTACTCGATTTATATACGTAAGTTAAACCGATATTTCAAATAAATTATATGTAACACTCACGAAACTTACAACCGAGTGATATCAGGATTTTACATACTTCATCTGCACACAGTACATACAGTCGACAATAAAAAAACGGTCTCCCAATTTTGACGAAAGTTTCTGTGTGGCTCGCGGGTGTTTACAGGCAGAGAGGGAGGGACGAATTATGATGGGTTTTGATTTAAAATATTACAAATATGTAATTAACAGATGACCTACGGGTTCAAAAACACATTTTACCAATCACGTTTTTAGACCTTTTTTTTCGTTTTGTCGTTACCGCGAGAATTTCTGACAAAGGAATAATATGGTCGCACGTAAATATTTTTTTACTAATAAATTAGCAAATGTAATCATTTTTTTTCAACCAGAGTTAGTCTTCATCCGTTCACATATGTGATCTTATTTTTAAATTTATTAGAGACATATAAAGAATATTATATAGAATATAATACGATGAGAAGACTCAAAATTGCCTATTTAGCAAATGGTCAAGCTTTAAACGAACATCGTACTAATACAACTTTTGTAACAATTCTGTAAGGACGAATTTGCCATGTATTCGGCAGTAACAGTAAATAGAGTGGACAATACAAAATTACGGCTTTTACGGGAAATTATTGATAGTAAACTATTATATGAAGGACGCCGACGGCCCATATTTCTATAATAGGCAGTAATGGTAAATGTGACCTTGCTATATCCATTACTAAGCTAGGAGGTATCAGATATATATTATATAATATACTAGCTGACCTGGCAAACGTTATTCTGTCACTTCATTTAAATTACTTCACGTCAACGACAGTCAGATATTTTTTTTTTATTATTATTATTATTATTTTTTTTTTTTCATAAAAAATACTAATATCACGATAAAAAATGTAGGCTGGGTTAAGATGGGTGAAATATACTTTGCCACCTAGGTTTTTTAACTTACTATAAGCTTGCGTTTCACAACTGTCTCGCCTGATGTTAAGTGATGACGTTGTCTAGAGTGTGGCACGCAAACCTAGGTATTCTCAGACCTACCAAATATACACAAAAAAATCATAAAATTCTGTCAAGCTCTTTTGGAAGAGTTTGAGAACGACCACTGTGACACGATATATATACGAGTAAAAGTTAGATTAGCTCAAAAACAATAAAGAGGATAGCAAGAAAAAACGTATATTATGATAGAATAACGTTTTAATTTTGAAAGAAAGAACACAAAGCCTACACTTCCCCAATCTCGAATTACGTCAGTGTTTTCTATTCTTTTAATTCGTATATCATCATCATTATCTCAGCCATAGGACGTCCACTGCTGGACATAGGCCTCCCTCATCGTATATAATAAACTGATATAGCAAAAAAACGTATGATGATGATGATGATGATAGCAAAAAAATCTGAAACGTTTCTAAACTATGCCATTATGTAGAGTAGATGATAAAAAAACCCAACAATCTATGTTTAGTATGAATATTCTTATTATTTTGGAAGATATACGTTTTTATCTCATCGCATGATTTTTACAAAATAAAACTATCGAGTGAATCTTACCTAACCGTGTTTAGAATCCTCAAATTCCCTTTATACTAAACCATTACTAAATGTGAATAAAAATCAAAGCTCAATACTTGGTTACGATGTTTTTACACACAGTGCGATTTGTCCTGCCAATTGGCCTTAAATAGTTCCGACACAGAATTAATTTAAATAAAAAACTTGGTTAACAATAACAAATGGTAAAAGAAACTAGCTCCAGTTCCAGCCGACGTCCCAGTCACCACTATTCTTGCGTTCCCATACTCTCACGATAAACATTTACAGAAAATGAGTCATTGTGAATTTTCTCTTCTAATAAAACGGTAATAGTCATAATCGATAGTATCTGGTTTGATTTAGATATTAATGTGACTAAACTGGCCAGTGACAATGATGATCAAAAAATAAGGATAACGTCGTTATTATATGAGTATAGAATATGTACGTGAATTTCTCCAACCGTTATTCATTTTAATTGCTACAATTAATTTAATTTTTAATTATTCATATAAATAAACATATAAAATACAATTGTAATTCCTTATTTACCGCGTCCTCACATTATATGCAGAAAAACTGCATTGCAACCTCCAATTGGTCCAGCTGAAGATATTGTATCTTGAAAGTAAAAAAGTTACATTATGATACCGTTGTCCATAGAAGAACTGTATCATAATGTCACTTTTAAAACTAATTTCTAATTGCCTATAAAGACCGTCATTCAAGATCTGTTTTTGATTTTCTAATCTTTATATTTCAGTATGAGATCAGATAAAATACTTAAAACATAAACATATCAGCAGGACACAGCTGATGACACCTTTTTTGGAACACAAGTGAATAGATAAGGAATGGTACGATATAATATACAAATTAGGAATTCGGCAAGCTTAGGAATTGGAAATCAATTAATTTGTAGATATTATATCATTGTCAAGATAAGTTACTACAATCACTATCAGGTCATTATAACATATTATGTATATGACTAATGATATAATGTTTTAATGTCATCAAAATTAATACTAATTTCGTTTGAAGCTTCTCGGCATCGACATCGCCGGCACCCGATATGGATAGAAACGCATACGAGTGCACCCGGTTTCTTATGTTATAGTTTAAAGAATTTTCATCCACGTATTCAACCTGCTGGACATAGCCATCATCGATCTCTACAAGGATCGGTTGGAAACGGTCTGAATCCCTGCATTTTTTTTTTCTAGCGTGGTAACATCTTCGACCACATCGTCACTGACCATCAAGTGAGATAGCGGTCAAACGCCAGATCTATACAGTATAAAAAAATAAATCGACACCGAAAACGATAACCGAATACTTTTTTCATTTATAATGAAAAAAATATTCTCCCACGATTTTCGGTTGGTCATAACGTTAGTTATTTAAATGGATTGTTTTTTTTCTTTGAACCCGACATTCATAGAAGCGATGAAGCTCAGCGGTGGGAACGGCGACTGTCAAACTGACAGACGCTGGTTCGATCCCACCGACGCAACGGCTTGAGTTTCCAGTGAAGGTAATAAATACCGTTATCAAATTCCCAGCATGGTGGTAGGGTAGTTTCGAGTAACCGCCTGGCTAGCTAGCGATTCCAAGTTTAAAAAACTGTCACTTAACCCATAGTGTGTTCAGGCAGCAGTCCTCGAGAGCCAGCAAACATTCTTAGTCTAGCGTAATAACATCTTGGACCAAGTCGTCCGTCTATCACTATCACTTCACTACATAGTATAAAACAAAGTCGCTTTCTCTGTCCCTATATGTATGTATGTCCCTATGTATGCTTAAATCTTTAAAACTACGCAACGGATTTTAACGGATTGAAGAGGAAGGTTTATATGTATAATAACATAGGCTATATATTTTATACCGGCGCGAAGCCGGAGCGGGCCGCTAGTATAGTATAAAAAAATCTTTAAACGGCTATTATTTATGCTGACATAACATACCAGCTGTTATGTTACGATATGATAAGATAGCATTCACCTACTTGTAATAATTCTATGATGCTACACATTTCTGTTCACTGTTCACAAGCCCATGTTAGTACAACTATCCTAGAACCTAAAGAACTAACCTAGTAGCTATTTGCTATTTATATCAAATAATATTTTACCTTAGTAGATGGATTGATAAGCGCGTACGGTAGCCCAGTGGGAGTTTCAAAAGCAGGCAGCAATGCATCCGCGACTTCTACTGCCTTGTCCTTGAAGATCGCGTCTCCGGTGAGGGCATAGCAAGACAGTAAGCCCCCTATAAACCGGATCGTGGTCTCGAACACTGATAGTTCCGAATCCTGGAATATTTACAATAATAATGGGTTTGAAGAGAGTTCGAATTCGAATCAATCATCTAACAATTAAGGGCTTAAGGGGTGCCGATGACATTACAGAGGCTCGCGGGTGTTCACAGGTAGAAGGGACGGGAGAAATGCTGACGCATTTTGGTTTAAAATATTATAAAAATATACTTACCAGGTGACCTACGGCCTCAAAAAAAAAATTACTTAGCACATTTTTAGACTTTTTCATTTATATTCTTCTGGTGTAAGACATAGTTTTAGCGCATAAATTGTCTTCATCGCCAGAATTTTTGGTAAAGGAAAAACATGTTCACTCGAAAATATTTTTTAACTGATAAAATTAGCAAAGTATATGAATTTTTGTTCTACCATGATGAACTCCACTCATAAGTAGTATTTTTTTAGTTTTTGAGACATGTAGGACTTTAAAAAAATACGCTTGAAAGACTTAAAATAATCAATTCACAATGGTAGTGATTCGCTTATTCAACTGAACTAAACTAAAATTTTGGAAAACTAAATCAGTTCTTATACGGTTACGATAAAGTCTAATTTAATATGAGACTTATCAATAATAACACTAAAATTAAAATATATTTATAAATTTGCGGGTAGTTTTAGCGAAATTAAGTTGCCATTTATTTGGTGCCTACTAAAACTACCCGCAATTGGCCAACAGTTGAATAAAACTCGTCTAATATTAGTAAGCGTTGTATGGAGTTATTCGAATTTGAATTTTTGCGTTAATAGAATAGGAGCTATTTCAATTTGAAGAATTTTAGTGAATTTTAGCTAGTTTATGTGATTAACAGAATTAGGGTGTAAATAGTAAGGCCTTTATAAACTATTAGGTATAAGCTTAGTGTCAAAATACTTATACTCGTATATTCAAGACTGGATTCTTTGATTAACAAGACGAATTTACAATATTTATGTAATGAGTTCATACATTGATTGATGTACTCATTACATAAGTCTTGTAATTGGCATACAAATAGTACCGTGTAATATTATTCTAAGGATATTACTTTTTTCCCTTCTTTTATTCGGCCAACCACGGTGTTTAAAACCAGCATATTGTTGAGAAAATTATTTAACTCGGTGATACTCATTAGTGCCCATGATATATTTTTAGATGTTTTTTCTGAAATACTCATTGTTTGCGGCAGCGAAGGGGTCAAGTTCTTGCGCAATAGCTAACTTACTCGAAGTTTAAACGGCTAATGATTTGCACAGTGCTCTTTATCATCCTATTCGTGTTGACAAATTGGTCCAGTCATATGAACATATGACACACGCTCAACCAATTACCACGCTTAGCTTGTTAATCAACAGTCTTATACTGTTCAAATGACCAGTCAGCGTTCGTGTCGACGAGCTGATAAATTAGGGCCACTGGTCCTAATTCTGTTTATCACTCGAACTAACCAAAATTCACTAAGATTCTTCAAAATGAAATATAGCTTGTAATATATTCACGCTAAAACTCAAATTCGTATAAATACTCACAACGCTATAACTATATATAGTCGAGTTTTATTTATCTGATAGTCGATCGCGGGTAGTTGAATAGGCACCAAACAAGTGGCGACTTATTGTTTTTAAAACTAACCACAATTTCAATAATAACATCTAATTATAATTTTTTTATTGAGTAGTGTCAAACTGATTTGGATTTTATCGATATCTTATCTTATTTCTCAGAATTATTGGTTAGTTAAGTTGAACAAGAGAATCACTACCAATAATAATTATTACAATCATTTTGTTTCACATTATTTTAACATTTCGCTAGATGTTTACATTAAGCCAGTGTGTGTCAACCAGAAACAATAAGCAAATAAAACAATAGCCGTGTACAGCCATTGTTTTCAATAATATTTTCAATAATGCCGCACGTGCTTTCTCATTAATGAAACAGCCAGTAATATAAGTTCCAGCTATTTCAAACTAGAGGCTAAAGAAGTGTCTGAGAAAAGCGTTGAAATATAAGCTCGTGAAAACCTTTTCACGGAGACCAAATAAACTTTGTAGAATGAGACCCGGTCGTGTTGATCAAAAGGCATTTAGGTGCGGCATTTTCTAGTACTCCATCGTAGCTATAGGATTTCAGCGACGCAGAAACATTGGACTGATTGCGTCGAATTGTTTTGATAACTACCAACAAATTCTTAGCAAAAATGTTACAGAAACGAATGGATCCAAAGTCGTAAAATAATAAATTTCAATACAACGAATTTTAGCCTTTTCTGTGGATGGTATAATATTGGAATAATATAATAAAAACATTACCATCCTCCGCTGAATTAATTATTTTTCTGTAAAAACTGATAAAAAAAATGTTTTATTATGAAGCGTTACTTTTTTTAATTATTATTTTTTTATTTTATAATTTTTGATTAAATGCGTTGTATTAAAAGTAAAATATAAGATTTTCCTTTTCCTAATCACGTTAAGGTTAAACGATAATTAAAACCCCGAAGGTATCGCGGTGCTCGTAATTGCCAATTTATCGACTCAGGGAACGTGAGAGATAATACTGAAATTCGCAAATCGAGTGAACTGACATGAGCTTTAATTGGGCCTCGATCACGGTTACGAGATAGTATTTGTAAGAGATGCACGAATACCTGCTTCTAAATCTACTCTTCTAAAGTAATATTATAAAGGGTTTTTTTTGGAAGTTTGTAACGAATAATAATAATAATAAAGCTTTGTTTAGTTCCGTGTAAATAACAATGTAGTGGCTTATAATACAATAAAAAGAAGTACATTACAGTTTAGTTGTGCAATTTAAACGGACCCCTTCGGGTAAAAGAATCCTCCAAGAAGTGCCAGTATTCTTTATTGCTGGCTGTGTTTAACCAGTTTCGGCCCGCCACCTCAACTATCTCGTCTACCCATCTAGCGTTAGGTCTGCCTCTGCTTCTAGTTCCTCGTGGTCCATTCCATTTGACTATTCTCGCTGTCCATCGGTCTTCTTTAAGCCTAACCACATGACCTGCCCACTTCCATTTTCTTTGAAGTGAGAAGGAGGGAAGAACTTCTCTCTTCTCACTTCTGTAACGAATAACCCTTGCAAAATACGATTAAAAGCCAAATTGGTCGAGCCGTCCGCGCGTTCTAGAGTTTTGTTCTCGCAACAAATTTGGCAATCATTTTTATTTATATAGTATAAATAAAAATGATTGCTAAATTTGCCGCCTAATTGACTAGATTGATTAATAATGAAAATACTTACGATTTCGTTAATATGCAGGTGCTCGGCCACCCAGTCTCTACCTTCGCGGAACTCGTCCATCATTCCCATGAGATACAGGGTGTCCAGACCGTCTACGATGGAAGCACCGAGTTCTCCGCCGCCGAAGACGCTGGACAGATGCGCCCGTTTAGAGATGGGCTTCACCTCGTTCTTGCCCCACGCGTACAGCTTGTAGTTGTTCCACGCGTGTCGCATCATCTGCAACAATACATAGATGATTTAGTGTATAAAAAAAAACGATTTCAACTCATTGGAAGATCTTTGATTAATTTGCCTTTTTTTGTTTATTTAGAACTCAGTATGTTTTTTATACACCGATGTGGAAAATTCGCGCTTTTTTATTTGAAACGATATACTTTCTTATGGGTATATTTTTTTTTATAAGAATGACATCGAATTCGGACCAATATTTATTCGTACTAAAAATCAGTTTCTTTAGCTTTTAAAGTGCACGCGGAGCGGAGGTTAAGTATGCTACTTTACCCTATCAACTGGGTTAAGCAACTTACGCCTCAATCATACTTCGGAGGAGTGAACGTATAGCATCAATAAACAGAGCGCTTCCGTGCTTAGGAGGGCACGTTAACCCGTCACTCTCGGTCGTTGTTTTTAGATAGTCGTTATGTCAATGCCTGTCGGAGGACCTTGGGGGCCTGAAAACTCTGACATTAGGCTGGCTCACAGTCTTTTTCCGAGCCAACCTTAGTTGGCCAGTGTCCCAGCAGTGAAAACGTGTTGCGTGTGACGACTTGCGCAGCTACCAGGTGGCACCTGCGTATATAGCAGTTTTTGAGGATCAGTCTATATTAGACTGAACCTCGAAAACTGCCCGTGTAATCCAATGTAAACTTTCATCAGAACCTTGTGCCCCGGGTAGGATTCGATCCTGTCTACCTGACCTATCATGGTCTCAGATGGATTACACCTATGCCTAGATTACTAGGTAAGCTGCCTTTGTGGAAATATATACTATAGCTCTAATGTTCTAATACTCTCGCCTTAGGGTTGCAAAGAGTATGGCAAAATTCGACAGAATTCTATTACGAAATTACGTGACCTGGAAGATCGTCCTACGTCTCTACTGACCTTTAATGAAGTATACAAATAGCAGTTCAGGTTGATCGCGTCGATGAAACATGTCTAGTTTAACTACCTGCGCAAAATCAAAGCATCCTCTCACCCGAAAAGATAGCCGAAATTCAAAGATGTGTGACAATTTGCTGAAATGGGACTATCCGAAGCGACATTTTGATGTGGGTTCAGTTTGATTACGGAAGAGGATCATTTGTGCGGGAATTTAATCCACATTTCTAGGAAATGTGAAAATATATAAGCCGTTTATTCTGGATGCTGTAAGTTATGCGTTGAATATTCCAGTGAGGCAAACAAGCATTTTCTCATAGATCGTCCACCATATTTCACGTCTCAAAGAAGTTCAGCGCGTAGTCTCTTTAAAAAGAGGTCTATAAAGCTCCCGTTTTCTGAGCAAGTTTTAATCTCGACCGTTACGAGCCGAGAGACGGGACACTAATGAAAGGATATCGGGCTTTCGTCGGGGCCATTAATTATTATTAGGTCTTCGGGAACTTCGAGGGAGTCGCCAATGAGTTGGAAAAACTGGCGTCTTTACCAATTACACTTTAAACTGAACGAGCAGAGTTGATATTCTGTGATTTGTGACGACGAGGAAATTTAACGTGATCTGTGTTGTATTGAAAGCGATAAATGGCAATAGCACAAGTTACAGGGAAAATTCGATTGTAAAATAATTGTCGATTAGATAACGATTCAATTACACCAAAACTAGAAGGTAATTTTAAGGATAATAAAACATACAATGTATAAAAAAAATAGTTATATTATTAGTATATTTTTAATAGATGACGGTTGCCGTGGCTCAATGCCTTGACTTCTGGTCAAGTCCTGGAAGACCTGTCGCGACGGAAGACGTGTTACCCGAATGGAAAACTCACAGGAACCGTCGCGTTAATTATTTTTCAACGTGGCATTTATTACCGTAATTGTGGGAGATCGCTATCGCTTATGGATATTTTAAATAGCATCATTTTAAAAAAAATATTTAGATGCTCAAATTCTTAGATTGCTCATATTTTCCGAAACTTGTACACTTTTCAAAATACACATACCTATAAATAATATTACAATGTGATGATCTAGTAAAAATGTATGTGACACAGAAACGGACGAATTAAAAAAAATTGCTTTAACTAAGCGAATTTTTAATCTAATCTCATAAAATAGATAATGAAATTTACGTTAAATTACAGCATCTGTTTGCATGTATTTGTAAACGTTTAGCGCCAAAATCCATTTGCTGATCGCAAATGCGTGTTGCGCCAAGTCCTCAGATTATGTAGAAAAACAGCATTACAACTTCCTTGGACCAGCTGAAGCTGTATCTTAGTAAAAAAGTAACATTATGACAGTTGTCTACAGAAGAGCTGTATCATAATGTAATATTTAAAATTTATTTCGATGGTTTGTTTGTAAAGACTGTCATACAAGATTTGTTTTTGATTTTTACCCTTCATATTTCAGATGACACACACAATCACATTACACAAACACCAGAGACCCGAGAAGAAACATCTATGCTTATCACACATAATATGCCCAGACGGGAGTCTACTAAGTAATAATAATAAAATGGTTACTTATAATCGAACCTCTATCACGTATAGTTTTTTAGAATCGGTAGTGTTGACTGCTGCCAGTCTGATGTCTGCATCTGGGACGGCCAAGGGCTGAGCCCAGCGAGCAGCGCGCGCGATCCTGCCCGCAGCGCCAGCGGGGTGCCCACTCCCTGAAGGCTCATCCGTGAACCGCAGCAGGAGCAACATCGTCACGACAAACGTAGCACCAGCTAATATTAAACGTTGAAACGCACGCATCGTCCGACTGACTTGTACGATTTATTGAAAAAAATAATTCACAACACGTGTTTAAGTTACACAATATTGAACACTGATGATTTTGAAATGTTGATCACAACCTATGGGAGCGAATAGAAACCTCTTCACTAAAAATTGTAGACTATAGAGATAAAAAATGAGCGAAGTAAGAGGCGCGAGCGCAGACGACCTACTCGGCGCGCTGTGCGCTATTGATTGTGACAATCAATTTCGATATTGAATGATATGAATGGTTCACCGCGGCGGCGTCAGACAGTTTGTTATCATTATCAACGCCAATGAACCAGCAAACGTACTTCATTCGCAGATACTCAACATAGTAAACATTTCAACATAAACGGAGAATATGCACTGGAATTGCATAATCTGATTCCACCATCCCCTTTTATCATCGGTCGACTCGACGTACGGCAATTCGCCATCGCTATATGGTAGATATACCACCTATACGCACGAAGCGTTATGCTTCCACTTTCTTAATGCGTAGGTACTGCCAAGGAATGGAACTCGTTGCCCGAGTTTGTGTTTACCGATATGTACAATCCTGGAGTCTTCAAGTCGCGAGTGAATAGGTACCTTCTAGGTTTGCGTGCTAAATCCTAGACAACGTCATCACTTAACATCAGGTGAGACAGTTGTCAAACGCAAACTTATACTAATAAAAAATCCATGTATCACCTGATGTTAAGTGAATAAGAGAAGAAATTGATAAAAAAATATTTTATTTTTATTTTTTTATCACACTCAGACCCCCGCACTAGGATTTCCTGTGTCGCGGGAGGCATGGATACACACAATCACAGCACACAAACACCGAAGACCCATTCTATATCGTGTACTGTACGTACAGTAGACGCAGAAAATTTGCACAAAAATGTAATCTTGAAAATACATGACAAATTATTAATGTATCTATAGTAACGTTCTCCTATCCGCGAGTTGGCCTGTACGTTGGAATAGTTAATTATTTAATGACCTTGTTACAAATGTAGACTAATCAAATATTTGACCTAGCTTGAATATTCTTCCTTTCGGGGTTAAAACTAAGGGTCTGTGAGGTCCTAAATAGGGTTTCGTTTCTTAAAGAGATGTCCAGAATCTTTATTGACAAAGATGATCAAAGAGTTGGCGCTTAACTCTGCCAACAAATGAGTTTGGTTATTAAACGAACCAGACCTAAAATCGTCAACTTTTTGGGAACCTCATGCACCTAGAAGTGATGATTTAATGCTATTTTTTTTCGCAAATACTGGTTATGTCTGAAGGTTATGATCTTAAAAAAAAACAATTTTGAAAGACGTAAACTACATATTTCAGCAGCAGCTCTCATACATGTTTAATGGAACCAAAAGCATATTTTTTAGCTTTATCCCCCCTTGTTCAGCCCACGGGTATCGTTGAGCAGTTATGGCGATAAAAATACTTTACTCATACCTTTTTATGAACAGTTTGCAAAATCCCTGTAGTGTCGTAGAACGTATTCACATCCGATTTCTTTATATAAATATATAATAAAAAACGATTGCTTTCCACGTTAAACTCAGTAAAAACTTTCTTTGTAAATTGTTGTGAGACATTTGGATGTCATTTTAAGTCATAAATATAAAAATTCTAAACACTTTAATATTCTAGTTCATTAACCTTATGAAAATGACTACATTGTCTTTTACGGATGCATAGCTAAGTAATCCCACATCCTTGAGTAAATTATATTTTTACAGTATTATATTTATTTAAATATAATAAATGATGCGGCCCGCTTCCAACAGGTCCTTGTGAAAATCAATGGGGGAGGCCTATGTTCAGCAGTGGACGTCGTATGGCTGAGATGATGATAATGATGATATTTATTTAAAGAACAAACTACTCTGTAATAGACGACTGACAGCTTCGTACGTGTATTATCACACAATATCCTGTTCTAAAATGATTGACTATAAGACCAGCAATAGCCCAGAAGTGCGACTACCTCCTTCCTAGGAGGTAGTTACATTCTTTAACTCCTGTCCCGAACTACACTGCAATGTGGCGGCACCATTCTCCAACACGTGAGACGTAAAACGTAAAAAGCTGAACATAATTGTTCCCAATTAATAAGTTAAAATTGCACTCAACTGTACTTACACTCAATTATTCATACGCATTCGATAGCCTTTGATTTTTCACCCGTCAATAACCGTTTTATTTAACGTACTTGTTTTGTACGATGATAACACCGATATAACTTTAGCGTACTTTACCGTATTACTCGTAACGCTGCCGGCGGCCTCGGTCTGGTCATTAGCCCGCCAAGGACGGGTAATATGAAACTTTTTACCACCGCATAAAGGCATTCTTAGTAAATAAGAATTGCCATAGGCATATAAATGTCGTAGAATATAAAATGTCAGAAACGCAGGCCAATGGCCGAACTAATAGCACATCCAAATATTACTTCAGTAATGGGAGTTTCTGTATAAAAGGCTGCTTAGAAAGTTATAAAAAATGTACCATAAAACGCTATTACAAAGTGCTGGGTTAAAATTTCAAATGTTGTATTCATAGGTATTAGTTCTTACTATACGTGCGAAGCGTTTTGCTTCCACTTTCTTAATGCGTACTGCCAAGGACTGAAACTCGTTGCCCGAGTCTGTGTTCCCGGATATGTACAATCCTGGAGTCTTCAAGTCGCGAGTGAATAGGTACCTTCTAGGTTTGCGTGCTAAATCCTAGACAACGTCATCACCTAACATCAGGTGAGACAGTTGTCAAACGCAAACTTATAATATGTAAATAAAATACAGAAATTCACGAATTGCCCTGCACCTAGCCCTAATGCTTCTCCTGACTCCTGTTAGCAGTGCAACACACAGAAGGCAATCATACTTTAACGGTAACGATCAAGCCACTTACAATATCAGCATTTCGCAAAATTACTTTTTTCCTGTCCCCACATATACCATCCACAGTGTTAAAATGATAATAAAAAAGTATTTAGGACAAAATGATGAAACGAAGAGGGAAGAGAGAGGATCGAATATTAAGAAATTAATGAGCTCAGAATACGGCACAAGTCAACGAAAAGCGACGCAGATTCATGCGATTGTTTCAAAACATAAGTAGGTCACCTTAATTACGAGTGATTTCCTAATCGGATGACAGCGCCCACTAACTAGTCCGTATTCTGAATCGGCTAAGCAGATGTGACCTGGTCTAGAGACAATGCTATGTGCGCGCGGTTATAATAGAGTATTTAGGTCGGAACGATTAAAATGCAACCTTTGTCCATCTGCATTCAGACCAATTTAATCAATGCAGTTATATTCATGAAAACCGAACACTTTATGTGTAATACAGTAAAGGCTATGTTGTAGAATTAATAAGGCTTACATTAGCATAAAAACGTTGTCCCTCGTTTGCATTACTTATCTACCTTTCGCCTTCTTTCTATTTACTATGCACCTGTTTGTTCCAATATCTTACTTCCCCTACATATTATAGAGTAGTATAGACTTATTATATATTACTAGCTGCGCCCCGCGGTTTTACCCGCATGGTGATAATGAAAAGTAGCCTATGTGTTATTCCTCGAATAGCAGTAACCATACCAAATTTTATCCCAAACCGTTTGAGCGTGATTAAGTAACAAACATTTATACAAACTTTCGCGTTTATAATAGCATAGTCTTTAATAGCATAGCCTGATAACATTAAGCTATTCGACAGCTTAATGTTATCAGGCTATGCTATTAAAACAACATCAGGGAAACAAAATTCATAAATTTGCACATTATTGACTTCTTAAGAACTGTACTGTGTAAACTGTATTGTGTACCAAACATACTATAGATAGTTTGTAACGAACTGAAAATGGTGGAGTTAATATAGAGCTCAACGATATCTGGACATATGTGGTTGGTACACAATGGCGAATCCTAAACTTTCATAGATTCCAATATTGAACATATGGGACACAATATTGGAAAAGATATGTACGTTATTACTATGAATGTTGGCAGGCTTTAGTCGGTTCTGCAGAAAAGAAAAAAAACCCTAGTAATATTAAATTACCTACAAATTAGTATTAACTAATTATTATTAAACGAGAAAATGGAACTTTTCTCCCATTGGCTATCTATAAAAAGGTGGTTTTAAGTTGTTGAATTTCAAAATAAATTAAATGTATTTTGAAATTCAACAACTTAAAACCACGATAGCCCAAGAATAAGACGTAACATAAGTAAGTAAGTAATATTACAGATTTACAGATACAATAAAACAATAAAATTCAAAGTTTAAGAAATATGAATTTTTGTTAAGACACTTGAATTGTACTTAAAGGCATTATAGAGTTTCGCGGGTGTTTCCTGAGAGGGCGGGACTAATCGTGATGCGTGCTGATTTAAAATATAAAAAAAAATACTTTACAGATGACCTACGGGCTCACATAAATGTTACCAATCACATTTTTAGACTTTTTAATTTGCGTTTTCCGGTGCAGGACACGGTTCATGCGTATTAGACGTTACATACGAAACATAACTACTCTGTTAGCTGCAGAATGGTCATGTATGTGTGACAGCGCATGTTGAACGCTACTTCACTAGCGTGCATGGTAGGTAGTTATTTGAAGTTTCCATTAGACAAGTCCCTCAAAAGTACTAGTTACTCTTTTTAAAACGCTTGCCTATGCAAGCGTTTTTAAAAGAGTAACTAGTACTTTTACTTTAACTAGTAACTATTAATCGGTACAGTACCTACAAGGTAATAGTTTTTTTACGGATAGACGTAAAAAACGATTACCTTTGTCGGTGCTGTGATGAATTGTTTATATAGATTGGTCAATTTAATGATCGGCAATCTAATGCGCATGGTAAAAAAATATGGTCTCTCAAAATTATTTTATCTAAAAACATAGCTTTCATTAGCAAGTTTTGTTCCACCAGAATTAACCTTCTTAAACTTTTCTCATTAGCGGTTTTTTAAAGTTTTTTACACACGTAGTACTTTCAACAAAATAAGCTGAAAAGACTCAAAACAGTCTATTTAGCAAATGGTCAGGTCAAGCCTTAATTTACATTTCTGTATATAAATACTTACGTAATGACTAATGGCGAAACAGTAATATATGTAGGTACATAGTTACATATCTTGTAGCGTGTCGTAGGTGTATTTATCACTCTATACTGTTTTATAATTAATAGTAGTAATCCGTGCATAAGAATGCAATCAAAGATGCACTGCATATTAAACTTTGACTGGCCGGTTGGCGCAGTTGGTAGCACTCTGCCTTCTGAGCCGCTGGTCCCGGGTTCGATTCCCGGACAGGTCAAACATTTGTGTGTATGAACATGTCTGTTTGACCTGTGTCTGGGTATGTATATGTATATAAGTATATATATCAGTCATCAGGTTACCATAGTACAGGCTCTGCCTAGTTTGGGACCTGAAGACCTTGTGTAAAAAAAAACAAAAAAAAAAACAATGAGTTTGGGGAAATCTCATACTAAATGAGTTTAGGCATAGAGTCTAAAATTAGATCTAATAAGGAATTACAATTGTTAACAACTCAATTCTGCAATAGTGTTTACTTGAAGACGATTACAACAGTTGACATTCCGTATATCAACTGTGAGAATTCGGCAGTTCACAAGACGAAGTACAAGCAATATTTGTCGAGATTGGTGCGGGAACTAATCTCCACGGGTGGTAATTAAGTGGCAGGCCCGTAAGTACCAAACGCGTAAATCTGAACCTCTTCCAGATTTACTGTTATAGCCTGTGCAGACATATAACAACACGGCTTTGTGCTTGCCATGCTCCTTTAATAAACTATTTTTCACCAGTATACTTGGTCTGTGAGATTTGTTTAGAAAGATCAAAAGCAGACATGGAAACATTAACTATACCAATGGGCATGAACAATGGCGGTAGTACCAAGAACACGAGCAGACAGGCGGTAGATTTAAATTTACGTCGTAATTAGCACATGTGAAGACGGTTTGCTAATGTCTTGTGAGAGAGTTTAAGAGGGTTTAATTAATGCCTGTTTAAAATGTGTATGAAAAAAGCTTGATTACGAAATGAAGTCAATTACCGATTGGAAAACGAGTGATATAATATGAGACACGAATATATCTACGGTCAAGGTAAATGGAATTCATGTGACATTTACTGAATCAAATCATATATTAAGCCGGTCAAATTCAATAAGGCATCAGTTTTACATTTAATGACAAAGAGTAACGCAAATCCTAGCTAGCACAGAGAAAGCATTGAAGCGCCGTATGAAGCTGTAAAACTGGTTTGAACCGTTCTCTTACTCTCCTCTACACATCTCTACGCTGACTTACAGCCGCTGCGGCTGCCAAACTATCCATTTAACTGCGGCGTGCGCCGCCACTAAAACCGAACCCCGATTCAATCCGCTCCCGAAGTAATCGTAACTTTATCTGTTATCCGTACATAAGGATACCATCTGCCTTTGAATCGAACACATATGCTTACATACGATATTTTCGTCTTTGCTTTTCTGTTGACATATAGTAAATTAATTAGCTTAGAATAGTTTTCATCACTTTTGTCATAACATTTTGATATAGTGTTTAATGTACCTGCTCGCTAAATAAAAATGAAGCACGTTAATTGTTTGTTCTTTCTTACGTGAATTAAAAGCAGATAAAAGTTTAGTGTTGGGTGTGAATCCTAGCTCTTGCTGAAACCACAGCCACACATTCGACTGGGCACGCTAGCGAGTACCTATATTTCTTATGGTTCCTTACAGAATACCTTTCCAATCCGCGGTAATCACATTCTTTAGCTCTCTGATAGTCTGCGGAGCCGGTACTTCACAGTGATGATATGCCATAAAATACCAGTGTGTAAAGCAGATGTCATTAACAATCAACTTTCTAAGTCTGACTCCACTTTGACACCATCTATCAACCACATAATCATCATCACTGACGATCAAATAAAAGTGGTGAAACAGAGACCTATTCACATTATGTCTTGTATCACATCACGTAGGTACTACTCACATAACAATTTTATTTTTTAATTATTTATTTTACATTCACACAAGGTCTTCAGGTCCCAAACTAGGCAGAGCCGGTACTATGATAACCTGATATATATACTTAAATACATATACATACCCAGACACAGGTCAAACATACATGTTCATGCACACAAATGTTTGACCTGCCCGGGAATCGAACCCGGGACCAGCTGCTCAGAAGGCTAGCTACGAGTGCTACCAACTGCGCCAACCGGCCAGTCATATGTATTACTATGGTACTTTGTGATACATTTTAGATAGAATACACTGGTAATCGTTGTTATGAAAAACAACAACTATTATCAGTCACAGAATTGGATAAGTAGGTATTTAACATAATATGGTCGATTCATGCGGGTGTTCGCTGTTCTACTTACATTATCTTTTTTAAACGTTGCATTTTTTCAGGTAGGTGTCACTTTTTACACTAACTATGAGTCGATGACAACTATAATTATTAGTTTTTGAACAGTCTAGTTCACTTGTACAAGAATAAACCTAGTAGTTTAGTAAATGGTAAATATAGGTACCTTCATTTACTATTCACTAAGTATTTAATACACTGAGGTAAAATATAGATCAATGAAAACAGAAAAACTATGTTAAATATCAAATTAGGTACCGATGACTTGAACGTCAACCAATTAATATTATCCCACTAATATTATAAGGACGAAAGTTTGTGTGTATGTTTCTTACTTCTTCACGCTCAATCGTCTATACTGATTTCGATTAAATTTGGTATGGAGATAGTTTAAGCCCTTGATTAATCCATAGGCTACTTTTATCCCGAAAAAAGTATAGTTCCCGTGGGATAATTGAGGTTGCAGGAAAACTGTAATCCACGCGGGTGAAACCGCGGGGCGCTACTAGTAACAAATAAAATAAACTATCAATATTCCGTTTTTATACTTAACCTTTAATGAAAGTGGAGAGAAAAGTTGGATCCAGGCCGCTTTTTTACACCCGGAATCCAGGAGATCAATGGGAAGACCTATGTCCAGCAGTGAACATCCCAGGGCAGAAATCCCCCGGCCTTATGCTATTGAAAATGCGTTTGACCACTATCTCACTTAATGCTCAGTGACGATATGGTCGAAGATGTTATCACGCTAGACCTAGAATGCTCCCTTGCTCTCAAGGACTGCTGCGTGAACACACTATGTGTTTGGTGACAGTTTTTCAAACTTGAGGGTGGTAGCTAGCCTAGCGGGTATTCGAGAGTACCCTACTACCACGCAACTGCTATGGATGATAAGCAACAACGAAGGTCTAAAATTACACAGATCAGTTCATCACAGTCCGAGTCTGTGAAATATACATATATATGTATTCCACAGACTTGAACAGTTTTCTAACCTGTATCCCCTGGATAAGCATAAGCTACCCATCAGTCGGTGTCTTATACTATACTAATTATAATACGTCTGTAAAAGACCCTTCTTCACCCCCCACTTAACCTGGAAAAAACTTTTGTATGCGGTGATCCAAAGGCTGGGTAACTGTAGCTTCTAGAATAGTTGACTCATTCTTGATTTTGTTATCTGTACAATAATGGAAATCCACTGGCATGTTTATGAACAACAGTCCTCCACACTGGTTTATTTATAAGTAGGTAACATCGTGACCGTAATACTCGTATATTGGGTTTTTTTATCTGCTAGGTTATTTTTACACATGACCAGATTGGTGCAAAATTTCCACAAAGTGAGAATCGGAGCTCCTTATCTTACTTGGGACTTACTTGCGGAGGGCTGAGCTGTTGTCACTTTGATAGGCAACCAACGGCGACGAGGGTTCAGTGTGAGTTTTTCTTTAATGGAAATTTGCATAATGGGCCGAGATTCGATTTGTTCGAAACACGTTATCCTCGTCCCCCGCGACTTCTCCGTCTGTGCCACATAATGTATCTCCACTATTTTTTTCCTGACGCAAGTGAAAAAGACTTTCTCAACTCTTTTCCACAATCAACGTCATTGCGACTTAAAACTTCGTCCAAAGCAAAACGAGCTATCGCTGACGTACCCGGTCTAATACTTCGACAAACCCTCGTAAGCGATCTCCAATAACGTCGGACCCTCGAACGTACCATGTTTAATGCCCATTACATGGGCGTCCGACCCAAAAAGATTCATTTTCCTAACCTCGAAAACGGTCACCTCACAATGTGACATGGGAAAAATAAATCACCCAAGAGACAGTAATGTTACGAAACATGACGCTGCCAAAGCAATTAATTAATGCAAAGCGTTGTAGAACTCGCCTTCACGGAATTCCGGAAAAAATGGGGTTGAGTTATTGAATCAGATTCATTTGTTTTGTGCTGTTGGAACAATGTAAATTTGTTCGTTGTTTAGAAACTCCGCTCCGATGGAGGCAGCTAGACCGCGGGGGCGGCGGGAGGGGGGACAGGGCGTGGAAGGACGGCGGAATCGAAAAAGGTTCTCGATAGAGGCTAGCGAGGGCCACATTTATCATTATCACGGCGACAATATGACAGCTAGCCGCACCTCGCGATCCCTAAATCGTTAAATTTTGCAAGTTGAGATTTATTCCATCCTTTGTGTCTTAAACTTTACCATGTCTACCTTGTGTTTCCCTATCAAAATTAGGTAAATTAGTTATAAATCAATGTGTGTTTTGGGCTTGGTGTACTAAGCCCAAAACACACATTGATGTATAACATAATAAGCTCATGAAATTTCTTTCGCTTTATCCTTGTATCTAATATGTTTATCGACAAATATATAAGAAGCTAACATCTGCCTATTACTTAAGTAAATGTACCACGAGGATACATAGAACAGGATGAGAATAAACGAACTAGCTATAGGAAAGAATAGCTGTTTCAGTCTCGCAGAAAGCAAATGTGACTGGAGGGCATTATAGATGAGGTGTTAGCGTGCGAGTCGACAGGTGCGGCGTATGTACATATATATATTCTCACACTCCTTCGCGTGGCCATCGGACCAAAATAAGAGAAAGGATACAAGAATATATACGAACTACGAGTTTATCTTATCCTAACGAACCCTTCGCGAGATAAATATACGGCGAGCAAAACGTTCATCAATTTTGTAGGATCGCGATAAGAATATGGGATTGAGAGTAACGATAATTTCACAAAGAGAAAATGTAAATAAAACCTTAATGGCGTCCGGAAAAAAAGTTAAATCGAAATGGGGAAGGAGTCCAAGGTAATGAAGCTATTTCAATGATATTGTCGAGGAAAGTGTGCAAACAATGAGAATGGCAAGGCTGTGGATAGTAGAGCGACTTTAATAGGGTAGTGAGCCTTTGTGATGTGTTGTTTCGTGTCTAAAATCGATCGTCACAGCTCTATATTATATACCTAACTAGCGGCCCATCCCGGCTTCGCACGCTTAATTTATTGAAGTTTTAGTAGGGATCCCTAATTTTCGTAGCAATAAATATTTTACTCTATGGTACTCAGGGATAATGTAGCTTTCTAATGGTGAAAGAATTTTCGTTCATTTACATTAATTAACGTCATTTAATATTTTTTCATACCAAAATACTGAAACCACCAATGATGTTTTACTAAAGATATATTCATACTGTGCGGTGCTCAGATTTTGTTCCTTTACGACATAAACATGCTTACTGCGACAGATAATACGGTAAAAATAATATAGAAAGGATAGCTATATGTTTAGACTAGCGCTTGAAATACGCGTCGTAATGAAAATTACTATAATTGACTTAATTTTGCCGCCTCAGTTTCCGCGCGCTTGTGCCACATCTACCTCATATAAACATATAATATCATTGGAAACCACGGTAATAAATGTTATTAGACACATCCCTATCAGAAGTGTAGCACAACACTAACATATGAAGTCTGTGGTTAGATGGTGTATATCATCATACTGTTGTCTATGTCCTAAAAAACGTGTTCTACGATTATATTTATAATAAAAACTAGTTTATTCATAATAAAATGATTATTTCCCTCCTCTGCGCATTTCCTATACCCTTCAATAAAAGCGGGGGTTGGAGAAAATAACTTTAGGACCTATTCTCAGACCTACTGAATACATATACATCAAAAAATTCATGAAAAGCGGTGCAGCCGTTTCTATGTGACACGAGAGTTTTATATATAAGAAGAAAGATATAGGTAGACCTTCCGTCTATCTACTGTTGAGAAAACTAATTAGGCAGATACTATGGACAACCAACCTTTAAGCCTTTAACCTTTCAAGTTGTTATATCACGTGATCTCTAGCTGGTTCTTAGATCCGATTATAGTTTAATACATGCTAACAAAAGTCTAATTGCGCATATTACACTACACCACTAAGATTTTCATACAGTTGCGCCCGGTCAAAGAAAATCTTTTGTTTATCTGTGAATGATAGTTGAAAGGTGGACAGTGGCATTTTATGTCAATGCCCAGTCCATCGTTCCTTGATCAATTCAAGTATCGATCTATGTTAATATTCTTAACTTGACAATAAGTTGCGTTCTAATGCAGTATCGACTGTATTGCGGCGCAGTTGAGTCCATAAATTAATTCATTGAGCGTTGCGAAGTTAACCGCAAAACCGGAAAAGCGGCGGTGGTTGCGTTCCGCACCTACGGTACTTCCTGTCCCGGACAAACAAATAGAGCGGTGCTATTGCAGAATGCTACCTATGAATGGGTTTAATCGGCCGCTCTTACATGCAACCGTTTATATATTGAAATGAACGCGTTGCGGTTACAATGCGAGAGCGGGTGTGGATATCATTGTACCTAATGCAACGCAATGACAGTACCCACTTCTCTGAGCTCAGTAATCGTTAAATTCTGAAACAATTCTGAAATGTGTATAGCCATAGATAAAATACTATATTACTAGATATAACCATGTTTTCACGGATAAGATACAATGGGTGCGTTCCTGACGCACCCAATTCTGCCTAATACGTTTAGAACGATTTTTATTTTATTATTGTGAACAACGATTTTTTAAAATTTACGTTTATCTCTTAAACTCGGAAACCTTCCTAACTCGGTTAACTTTGACCGGAGGAAAAAAGTCATAAAACCTTTTTAATGTAAAATTTAAATCTTCTTCAGAACTTTTTTCTCTACGTTTTACTACTTTCGAGTAATTGCAAAAAGAATTTTTCTACCCTTGCCGGTGTTTGCGCACCCATACATGTTTAACACATTTTTTAACAGATTTTTTTTATGTGATAGGTGGCAAACAAACGACGGGCCGATATTATCTTATACAATACATTAAAATGTCACTGTCCAATTCGACTTTCAACGATTATTCACAGATAATCAAAATATTGTTTTCGTCCGGGCGCAACTGAGCGTAAATCTTAGTGGTATAGTTTAATATGTGCAATTAGACTTGTTAGCATGTATTACACTACACTATTATCTAAGTATCGCCTAGGAGTCACGTGATACTTCCTGGAAAATTAATCTCCAACTAGTCAAATTGAACTCGCGGTGTTAAATTTATTTTTCAAATTATACTACACTGATTGCTCGAAGTTTTGGAAAAATGTTGGAAGCTTTTCTGCTTCAAATCAATTTTCAGGATCCTAAATGAACAATAACTGTTGGGTACTCATAAAACCAATGACAACTACCTGCGTTGCCAGTAAGAAGGTACAGCTCGGAAGGTAAGTATCCTCATTGGGCAAATGTGCAACAACAGTTCAAACATTACAAGTATTCTGCTGCTCCATGACAGCCATGTGGAAGAACTTAAAACAATATAAGGAAACGTTATCTTATCACAACGAAACTACAATAAAGCCAGTAAAACCTATTATGTCGTCTAATACCACTCTGATACTGACACTATAATAGTTTGTCATTTATTTAATTTATATACACAACCGATGATATTTTTGCAAAACATTCTTGCTACAGGTTCTATGCGCTATAATATCAGTATCTTGAGCTTTACAAAAATTTCAGCCAAAGAAAATAAATACTCTAGTATAATAGGTACTGTGTACGTACGTTCGCTGAAAGCAAAAACGGTTCCGCGCACCCGACTCAATAAAAAACTCATATAATCCTAGCGACATTTCAATAGTGTAATAAAGGTACGTACAAGTTACGGCAGTTAAGGCTATTCCCACTGGTCAGGGGTGTAACTGGGCTGTTATTTTTACTGCAACACCTGCGGAGTCAGTATATTGAGTAATCGCCTTAAGCCAAAGGAGGGGGGGCAATAAAAGCTCCGTACAAATATTGACACGGAAAAGTCTGAAGAAAATATTTTTAAGTGGAAAGTGGGGACAAGAATTGTGTGCAGATTATTCTTCCGAATGATAACAAACCTCGACTTAAGATAACTTGTTTTGCCCTTCTAACGAACGTTCCGATGTTCGCATTCCCGTGGTTTGTTACTAAAAACTGACGCGGTTTTAACACATTATGAATGTATAAAACTCAGGAATTACTCACGTAATAAGTCAGAGTGTTCCGACTATAGTTTCAACCACATTCAGTGATATATTTCAAGGAGAATACGGGGCGCACGCGGGCGCTGTTGCGGTTCGCCTAGTGCTGGTACTTGGTATTTTTCTCCTATTTGGGTTAGTTACACATTATGCTGTTATGAACGACGGACCAAGTAAACATGAACTCGTGTTTAAATATCTCAGGGCGTATATACGAGTAGGTATATGTAGTGTGAAATGGAAAAGCTAATCCAAAGCTGGAGAAGGCGGTGGTGGTAAGATTATCTCTTGTGTAAACTTTAAACTGTCTGATGGCAGTCGTGGCCTAGTAACTAGTACCTAATCTGCGGCTGAGCTGCGCGAGCTAACACTGAGAGCCATTTCGGATTTCTTTGGAATTAGAGCTGTACTTGTGATCGTATTTCTTGGAAAATAATATAGTATATACATTTTAAGCGTATACTTACTCAAACTTTTCAAAATGCATGGTTTTTAATAAATGAATAAATAAAAAATATGATGTCATAGCAACCAAAAAGGCAGCGAGGTGGTGGGCGACTATCGATAATACTTTGTTTAGAAGAGAGTAATAAATGATATTTTTTCGATTAAAAACAATCAACACCCTATTTGCTAAAACATCTCCTTAGGAAGCTGCTAAGAACATTACTAAAGCACTGCCCTGATCCACTTTATCTCTAGAGTAAACATTCAATTGTTAAACAAACTCTGTTCAGGCGGATACTTAAATATTTAAGAAGTGAATTAGCATTTTCCGTATTCATCGAGTAGAAATTCTCTTTTATTTAGATTGAGAGTAAGCAGTTAGAACGAGCTATTTGGAAACGGTCAAGAAATTGTAAATCTTTCCAATATTTTGTTTACAATAAAAAAAAATCGAATAAAAATTTGTAACACTTCATAAAGTAATGACAAAAATATTAATCTCAAATGGTTCAATACCGTAAAAGAAAAAAAAAACTTGCAGTCATTTCCGAACATGTTGAATAGATACATTTCAGAAAGGTGCATTTGTTACCTGGAACTCCGTCTTTCATAAACAGTTTATATTTTTTTTATTATGAATGTATAAAAACGCGGGAATAATTTACGTAGTAAGTCAGAGGGTTGCGACTATAGTTTAATATAGTTATAGTAATATAGTTTAGACCACATCCGGTGGTTTTTTCAAGGAGAATTCGGGGCACTCGTGGACGCGGTCGCGGTTCGCCTAGTAGCAGTATTTTTTTAATTTGATAGAAAATACTTTCCGTTCGCGTTCGATAACAATTAAAATACTTACAGATTCACGTTTGTTTATTATTGGTGCTGGTCTTATAATAACTTGTATCTACAGCTGCGTCCATAGTGAACATACAATAACGAGTACAAGAGATAGGAAATGTGGATTTTGGGAAAAGTGTAGACTAGGCGATGGTCGACTATGAAACGTGCATGAAGAATTTGTTTTTTCTGCATAGGCGGTTTTGAATTTGTGGACAAAAACACGCTATTGTGTCCACAAATTTGACGGCAACGCAATGGCGATCGCTACAAATTTTGCATCGTCCATTCAATTCTATAAAATTGAAACGGATACCTACCTTATAACGTTTATAGTGGCATCAATATTTATTATTAATAAACCAATTGCAATAAGATCCTCATTCTTCATCCTTTATCCAAAACACATAAAATTTTACGAGATCATCTGGTTTTACTCATATTTCGTGAGGCTGTACAGTTTTAGTGCGTGTGCTTCAGAATGCAGTGGCTTATAATTTATTTATTTGAGATATGAAAGAGCTAAACGCGACATAAGAATTGTTTATGAAATTCATGGTTAAGCGATTATGAAGTAAATAGTACCGATATGATGTATGACATTGGGTCTCTGTATATTTTCTACCTTATATATACAACGGGGAGTGTTCTGAAGAACTCTTCAACCTTATTCCAGAATCAAGGTTTTAAGTTCGAAATCGCTTAAAGGTCATCCATAAATAATTGACACATGGGAACACATTGTGCTATCCACCGATCGTTTTTGCCACACACCTGCAAAGTGTGGAACGACGTGAATCGGTATTCCCGATCAGCTTCAATATGGGATCTAAAAAGAGAGTTAACAGAGTCTTAAAAAGGATTGGCAACGTATCTTAATGCCCTCAGTGTTACAGATATCCATAGGCGACGGTCATCGATTATTACCAGCGATTTACGGGTTGAATGTATATTTCAGAAGCCTTGAACACCGGCGCAAAATAACTTCCATCACATTTCGGCAAATGGTATTGGGAATCATTATTATTATTATTTAACTGTATATAGTATCTCCGTTTTCTCAGCGGCCGAACAGGAGTACGCGCCTCCGCTTTATGCAAGCTTTAACGCATGAAGCATTTCTATATATAAGTACTGCCAGTGGGTGGAACTCGTTGCCTAAATGAGTTACTCTATAGCGTCTAGGGGTGAGTATCTTGCCATTTTCAGGCAATGAGTGATCAATAACGTTATAAGCTTGCCTTCATAACCCTGTAAAAATTTAAAAATTATATTGTCGTAATTCTGTTAAACACTCGAACACGCTAAAATTCGCTAAAATTATTCAAAATTATATAGCTCATATTCTGTTATTGATAAATGTCAGACCCACTAATTTAGGCTTTATCGTAACCACACGAGAACTTATCTTACTTATCTTATTTTCCAGAATTTTAGTTTAGTTTAGTTGAATAAGCGAATCACTATCATTGTTTATACCTAGTAAATATTTAGTATGACCATAAAACAAAATTGTTTCATATATAAATGAATAAGTCAGTACCTAATCTATAGTTTATGAGTAACTAGGTAGGTGCATCGTTGTCTGCGCAAATATTTGCATACGCAACTCAACGACGACGACAATGCGACGCGACGGCGGCAGAGGACCTAGACTGCACTAGAAGACTTTAATCAGCAGAGTGAAGTAAGAATAGGTATATCTTTGTGGTTGGATGTTTTTTTTTTGTATTGCGTAAATGATTACGCAGACGATTGATCAAATACTCATCGAAATTCAGGTACCTATGTGTATGATATAAATTAAGACATTTAAATAAATAAAATCAATACAATAACATAACATAACTCGTTCGCTGCACGACCAATTTTCCAGTCCACTGACGCATCCACATCGGCAGTGGGCACTGACATCGTTCTCATGCTGAGTACCAATTGGCATAGCTCGATATCAGCCAAAGAAACATAAAATTTAGCTTTGGAATGACTAAAATCTATTCGTCCAAAAAATTAAATCTACAAACCGCTGTGTCGTCGCAGTAAACCAGGAGTTTATGTACAGAATAAAACGTGGAACTACATAATAGCATCTGAGATTTTAAAGGTTCAACGCTCCGAGCTCAGTGTGCATCTCTTACATTACCATGACTCAAATAGTTATCAAGACAATGTTCAAGAATAAAGATTTAAATCTTCTAATTCTGGAAATTCGTAGTGAGAATCAGCAGTCTGGAAGCGAAGATATTGGCAAACTTTGAAGAGTTTCTCGAGAGAGGTTCGGCTTTCACAATCGCTATACAACGTCGAGAGATTTACTGGCTCACAATAAATCTAACGTTCAAGTGAGCCGAGCGTCTGAGTCTTGTATTTGCGTAGCTTTATTTTCATTTATTCGTGCCCTCGAAAGTACAAAATACAATGCAACGAAAAAGTTTTTTTTGTCTTTAACATACTACGCATACAAATGCATCCTATAAAGATATTACGATCTAGCCTAAAAAAAGCTAATAAATAATTTAAGTCTAATTAGACTTGCTAAATTTACTGTACTAAGAATGTGTCCATTAACACTTTTCTTAATGTTTATCTTTAAGACGGAGAAACTTTGTTCATGTGTTCTCTATGAGCAGTATTTTAACCACATCACACTGTCACTGAACAGGAACACTACACTACTTCGAACGGTTTTGTTCTTTTGAGTCTTCTCACTAGATCGGTCTGGTCAAGGAGCATAACTGCCTCAACATCAACATGATGATGAAGTCTTTGTATAATTAGGATATTGTTCGGTTTGGTGCATCCCCACAGCTGAATGCAGTAAACGAAAAAGTGTAGAAAAATATTTCTCAACGAATTTATTTGCTATCCGCTATGCAATGTCTTTATCTCAATCTCATCAATATAACTTCGGTCGTATATGCCGTCCATTGTTTTTTAAAATACTTTATGGATGTAAATTCATTTTATTCCATTACCTCACTCGATGACGACAGACGACACGATAGAAGACATCTTTAAAGACAGGAAATATAGCGAATACTTCGAAGTTTAATCTTCTGGCTCACATTGCGACTCTTACCGATAGTACCCTCAATGGTGGTAGGGTACATTCGAGTAGCTGCCTGGCTAGCTACTACCCACAAGTTTCCTCCCAAACACACGTTCAGGCAGCAGTCCTTGAGAGCCAGTGAACAAAAGGTCAGTCATACATATTATTCAGCGAAAGGATTATTATTGTTTAGCATTTCACCACCGAATATATTACTTGATTGTCAGTGTCGATGTGGTCATAGGTGGAAACGGAATTGGGTCTACAATGTTGTTAGGCCTAGCTCTCAAAGAGAGCTCTCTGAGCGCACAGTCAGTCTACATTCAGTTTCATGAAATGAAGTTGAATGTAGATCCCATTATGATTAAATGGGAAACGAAAGTGTCACCAAAAATCTAATAAATTAACATTAAAAAAATTTACTAGATATAGCAGCATCTTCGGAATGGTAATTATTGGCTGGGTCCGGACCAGTTACACGGGCTACTTATGTTTCGAAGCTATGCCATAAATAAATAGATGAAATACTTCATAAACCGCGTTCCTCTGGAGGTTCATTTAAATTCTACATGCGGTAGACTGTTCATGTCCAAAATGGGGTAAGTTTAAAACGAATTTTTTTAAGCATTTATTTGCAACTAAGCCGACGGTAAAACGAGTTAGACTTTCGTGTAAATTTGAAGCACGTGACTCGCGTACGCCGAATTACAATTAAGGAGAACGGAGGACAATGTAGAAAACTCGATTTGACGTAGTGGACAACCCCTAAGGAGAGGTACGCGTCCTTCGACGAGATCCCAGTTGCAATTCTTCAACTACACGGAAAAGGCGGGCGTACGTGTGACGAAGCTGAAATCTCAGTTCCTGGTCATTTAATTTACTACTGTGTAAAGTACTTAATAGAATTGTAGTCTTCAAGAGTCTGTTTTAGTGAGCACCACAACAGTCCGTTACATTCTGTATCAAGTGAGCATTCTAGGTCTAGCGTGATAACATCTTCGACCACATCGTCACTGAGCATCAAGTGAGATAGTGGTCAAACGCTAGACCTATACAGTATAAAAAAAATATCAAAAGAACTATTTGATGCTTAACCTATTTGAAATACAGATTATAAAGCCCTTTGGGTTTAGTCTATATTTCTTTACTTGCATGAGGCGATTCTGAGTAAAACCGGGTAACCGGGTAAAGTAAAAAAGGGTAACTCTATGGGTTTTAGTCAAGTGTCCACTACTTCGTTGAATCACAAGGGATACCGGGAGTTAGTTTAGGTTAAGTTTAACCTTGCCTAGATTATCTGATTCGATGGAACTTGAGGATTGTTGTGAATGTGCAGTGGCTAAACATATGTAGCTCGCGAGGAGCCATAACAATAAAAATGAATAAAATGTTTACTTATAGATATTTTAACTGCGAGTGGATGATAGCTGACCAGCAGGCGACTCGCATGTCACGAAGTTAGCACTAGAAGATTTGCGGAAATACTGTTTAAGCTATTTTGTCAAGTGAATGACTTCAAAGACAAGATAAACTAGAAACTGTATACATATACGTCGAGGTAAATAAATTACTAAATGTTTTTCTCGCGATTAAGCCCCGTTTGATTTAATAACAATGTATACATATAGTTTATATGAAGAAGTTTCTATACGATTAATACATAAAATAAACATATTATATTATAGAATATATCAAGAATTTTCGTAATTATACATCTGAAATTTGTTCATTATTTAAAACTGGCCGTACTTTAATAAAAATGTTCAATTTTGTAATCAGCCAAAAGAGAATTGTAGAACAGGCATGTTTGTTCAGCATATACTGAATATTTCCTATTTGCTACAGCTGTTATGACGACATAGTGATTTCTCTCCATTGTCGCGGCAGCTGAGACGGTGCTACGTGCCCGGAATCTTTAACTAGCTACCCACACTACACAACAAATCGCATTTAATAGAAATGAAATGAAATATTATTTATTCAACTTTAACATTAACTATTCATATATATAATGGAGAAACTGTAATTCCAAGAAGGAACACATTGATATCAAAACTAGGTACAACCTGTAATATGACATGTATACCAATGCCACCATTGACTGGCTAAGTTGTGGATTATCACCAACACTCCCGAGAGTACAACCGGAGTCCCATAAGTGCAGGGAAGGTAATGGGCTGATCGTGATGACTCATACTTAACGTGACCATACGTCCCGCTTTCAGGCACACTGTCCCGGTGTCCCCAGCGAGGTCGACATAGTCCCGCTTTGGCAAACAGTTGAAAATATTATTTAAAATGTATTTTTCCCGCTCGAAGAAACAACACGAACTGCAACTTTGTGGGAAATAAATTCACGCCACTAATGGGGTTTAGAAAGTCGTGCTTATTTAACTAGGTATTTTGTGTTTAGTGCTTTGATTAATGTGTGTTATTCTGTCTTTTATAATAAAAATCTTGTAAAACAGTAATAACTTTTTTTTAAATATATAATTCTGCAAATGTCCCGCACTGGCAAAAAAAATAAAAGGTCACGTTACTCATACTTCGACTAATTAAGGGCTTAACAGGTGCCGATGACATTACAGAGGCTCGCGAATGTTAAAAGGTCAAGAGTTTAAAATAGAGTGAATATTACATAGATGACAAGCGGGCTAAAAAAATATCACATTTTTAGACTTTTGAATTCCCTTTGTTCTGGTGTAAGACACAGTTCAAGCACATCTCTTGTTGCCGCGAGAATTTGTGATAAAGGAAAAATATGATCTTAAGAAAATACTTTTTCACTAACCAATTAGCATATGAAAACAAATTTTGTTTTATCAAAATTAAGTTTAACTGTTCTTACAAGTGGTATGTTTTTGAGTAGATATGTAGGACTTTCAAGATAATAATCTGAGAATACTCAAAATTGTCTATTTGGTAAATGGTAGAGCCTCAACGTCACATACATACCTCACGTTCTGATTAATTTGTTTGGATGCCACCGCGTTGAATTCGTGTCTGTGCCATTTACAGAGCATTTCTGTTTGTCGGGGAGAGTCACACTTACACAGCACGGTTTGTATGTGTGAAGTTTAATATCTCCCTGTTCGGTAGTAGTAATGGTGAGCTAGAGGTTCCTCAGGCAGCGTCGCCAATGCGAGGGCGTGCCCGGAATCTCCAACCTTCCTGAATTGCTTTATTCACAACTGCGGTAACTTCTAAACGGTTTTAAACTCTATTTTTGTATTTTGTAAAGTTTTACGTACAACTGGAATAGTATGAGGAAAATGTTAACATCTGTAGAGGATTATTTATAGAGTCCATTATAACAGAGGAAACATTTTGTTTATGGCATTTGTTTTATGCTTCAGTAGGTAACATTTTATCCACAATACTCTTCGCCGATGGCTAATAATGTCAGATATACAGGCTATATCTATTCGTGACTTGGAAAACAGTAACCATCCAGCCATCATGTATTATATATGACGTTTTATGCATGATATATATAAAATGTAAATTAAATACATAAGAAAGACTATCATCGCATATTGTGAAAATGTATTTATTTAAATGTAAACCAATAACAATAGCATGACACGGTCCATGAATACAACAAAGTGTGTGAGATAATGAGGAACAATACAAATATCTGTTGTGTGAGCAAGACAACAACAATGGAGCCGCATACAAACAAGACAAGGTAGACCGATCAAAAGGCACCGATGACTAAGATCAGTAAATAATCTCGACTATCTAGCTATTTTATTTTAGCTTAGATCAGGGGCCTTAGTATCAGCTTTGTAAAAACCATGCAAGTTCCGAGTAGTTCTAAAACCTGGCTCAAACATGCCAGAGACAACAATAACCGTTCATCTTTGATGATATCAATGCTCAAACCGTTCACCTAAAGGAGCGTGATGCCGTGGTGATGGTATCATTTCACACTAAACGGTTTAAGCTAGGTTTTAGAACTGCTCGGAACTTGCATGGCTTTTACAAAGCTGATAAGTAAGGCCCCAGAGTGATTTTCATCATTAACTATCGTAGTGAACATGAACGCTTCAAGTTGTTGAGGAAATTGTACAACTTTGTTGTATTCAAAGAATAAACGAATCAGCTTGACAAACAGACGATCCAAAGGAGGATGGCAGACTCCCATACATTTGCAGCCTAGAAGAAAAAACCCGCGTTCATGAATGAAACTTATACGTATCGATAGAGCAATAAATACATTGTATATTGTATATTCAATCATTTTCCTAGAAGTTGGGAGTAAAAAGTTATCATGGAAAATCATCTGTATCAGTATGCTAAGTACACGTCCATATGCGAACCATTCAATGGACCGCTATCCATCTATAGCATCGTAGACAGAGAAAGCAATATTGCATGGATCGCGCTACAGATACAGATTACTTATTATATTCTGGAATAAACTAGGCATGGGTGTGTTTATGAACGCAGTCCGGGTCTACAGAGCAGCTGACTACACATTATAGAGTAACAATAACAATGAATGTTAGAGCGTAAGTATTCGAACGCAACAAACATAAGAAGTATAGGGTGCGTTCGAAAACTACAAACACCACATAAATAAATAAAATAAAAGTACTTCTGATTCCCAACTTTATAAATAATGCAAATTATTCACGGAATCCACAAAAATATGATCTAAATTTTCAAATATAAAGAATACATGAACGGGTTGTCATTTCGTTTTTCGCGAGCAAGGCTGGTTTTGCCATCCTCCTTTGATAAGAGTTATCGAAAAACCTTAATTAAATCTGAGAAGTGAGTTGTTAGTCTGGTTATAACTCCATATTATCATAAGTACTAAAGAGCGACAAAACATAATCCGGGTAGACATTAGAACAGCTTTGTAAAATAAAGTAGCAATACCATCCTTCAATTAGCTTGCATTCTCAACACACAACCATTCAGAACCTACCCGTATCCCCACACACATTCACCACTCACATACAAACACAATCACACTCCCCCTCCTCAAGTTTTTCTGTGAAATAAACACTTTATACTTTAAATAAACAGTAGACATTTTGAAATATCCACTAATCCGTTTTTAAAGACAAAATACTTTATTTTACAAAAATTGTACGATGTTACAAGCTTTTGTCGGGCCACAAAGGCGTTGCCACTTCAAAGTCGACAGGGTTAACCTAATACCGCTCGCGACACTCAAGAAATTGCTGATTTACGTCATATAAGGCTCTTTTGCTTTGACGCAATCATACCACCGCGGCCGACCGTGATTTATTTTAGAGGATTGCCTGTTGGGTAGAATGGAAAGTACGAGCAATTCCACAGGAGCACATTAATTTTTATGGATAACATGCCAGAACCTGGTGGTGATAATGAAAATTAAGGCGCTTATACCTTGGAAGAACAAAACCGCGCACGGACCCGCAATTTTTTTTTTTTTTTAATTCTCAGTTTAAAGAGCAATAAAACATATCATCTGTCCCCTGGACGATAGTTACTTTAAAAATTACATGCACAATTTTTTAGTTACATCTTTAAAGGTTTTTTGTTTAAAGTTTACAATCAACATTGTTAAAGAGTTGAATCAAGTTTTATGTCTTAAAACGATATCGTTTACACATTGTTTTTAGATACATAGCATTATTTCAAATGTTGAATATATATTAGCCCCGCGGTTTTACTCGCGTAGATTACAGTTTTCCCGTTACTTAAATTATCCCACGGGAATACCACTTTATCCGGGATAAAAGTAGCCTATGTGTTACTGTATCCTGTATCTAGGGTATAAACTATCTACATACCAAATTTCATCGAAATCGGTGTAGCCGTTTGAGCGTGAAGAAGTAACAAACATACACACTAACTTTCGCATTTATAATATTAGTAAGATATATGTATATTCTACATTTAGAATAATATATATAGGTTTATTAATATATACTGCTTAGAGTGCATAGTAAATAGCTAACATATATATATTTGTGTTGTTTATGTTTAGTTGTTAGTGTAGAAGCATTTTAAAGACGCCCAATTGGCTCTACTCTTCACCTTAAAAAGATTTGACTCAGAAACGAGCTGCACAAGAAATTAATTGATGTTACAGGACGCGTCGCGTCGGTCTCCGGCACGTCAGATGTGCATTGTGAGAACACATAATGCTCCGTGGAAATGTACCTCGTAACAAGTGTTGCTTTTTGCGAGTTAATTCTAAGGATGCCAAAAGAGCCGGTAACGATCGATAAATAACAGGTTGCCTTTTCAAATGGATATTCCCGTGTGTGAACTAAAAAGTCTGGTAGCTTTAGTTTATATGTCAATATTTATTTAGGTAGAATAGTGGATGCAAGCAGGTAATGGTGCGCCACAAATGGCAATGCGCCCAGACGTGATTGGCTAAGTTAGCGCTTGGCACGTACAATATCCATTCAGCCGATGAGGAAGGGTCGAGTGGGGCACTCGTGCCCGCGGGACTCGGCGGAGACTACTCGCGCATGCAATTACCCAACCATCCCTGATCTGTGCCATGCCGAATGCAGAACTCACTAATTGCACCATTTCCATCCACACAACTATTACCGCTCATATTACTAATGCACAAGTTTGTGTGTGTTCGTTACCTCTTCACGCCTAAATGGCTAAATAGATTTGAATGAAATTCGGAATGGAAGTATGTACCTTATAACCTGGACATATAGGCTACATTTAATCCCGAAAAAATAATGCTTCTATTGGGATAGAACAAAAAACCTAATAATAATAATTAAACATGATGAAGTAACTCTGTCTGTTACGTTTTCACGACTAAAGCGCTAAACAAATTTTGATTCATTTTGGTATAGAGATAAATGGGAAGTTGGAGAAGGACATAGGCTACTTTACCAGCTAGGTCTAGGTCCTGGAAAAAGTATGGTTTCCTTGGGATAACTGAGGCAGCGGGGAAACCCGTAGTCCACGCAGGTGCTACCGCGGGGCGCAGCTAGTGATTAAAAATCATTTAATTTTGTTATGAGCTTCACTCTCTAATAGTCAACAACCATAAGCTACACTGAGGAATGTAGCTTTATATACTTGTTTACTAAATACATCTCATATAATCAAATATCATATTTTACGGTTGATCTTCCATAAACTATGTTCTAGCAGCTAGGATTCAGTTTCAAATCGATAATAATAAATACGGAGGATTTATGTCATTGTTTTTAATCGCAAGATGAAATCGCAAGCGAAGTCACGAGCCAAGGATTGTTTGTTGCACAAGGCATTCCATACACAATAATATCTACCTACTATATTCTGATATTCGTGGCAGATATACATCTATTACTAGCTGACCTGATGTCAAACGTTGTTCTGTCATATAAACTATCGAAACGTCAGTGACACGAGACATTTCAATTAAATTATGTGTTAGTGATCGACGGTTCAATAATTTAGATATCAATTCATACAAATATACTAAAAATGCATTTGTATTGTATTGTAAATTCGCCAAAAAAAATTGGGGGGTGGTGGTGTAGGAGGGTGAAAAATACTTTACGACCAGAAATTCATAAAAATCAGGCGTTTCGGAGGACTTCGATATTCATGTAAAAAACGACGTGACACGAGATATTTACAGGCGACGATATTTTTATATATTAGATTACATTTCAAACTTACGCAAGAATTGCACAAATTACAATATTCATTATAATGAAATAGTATATAAAATCTGTATTAGTAACACAACTTTCTGTACGATCGCCAATACTGATCACATTTTTAACCTTTTAAATTGCTTTTTTTCTGGTCTAAAACACAGTTCAAGCGCATTTGTCGCTGCCGCGAGAACTTTTGATATGGGAAAAATATGGTCGCTCGGAAATATTTTTTCACAAATAATTTTGCAAATGAAATCAAATTTTGTTCAATCAGAATGAGCCTTCATGAACTGTACTCATAAGTTGTATTTTAAGAAGTTTATTAAGCATGTAGGACTCTCAACAAAATAAGCTAAGTCTCAAAAATGTTATTTAGCAGCTTGACCATTTGCTATATATATACATTGACTAACCGGATCTAGCCGGACATGGACATGCGACATTATTTACTACCAACAAAAACTTAACTGAATACGAATGTTGTCGTCCTCTGACTAATCAAACATTTATATTACCAAGATCCACGAAATATACCCACTATAGGCTGCGTTCAGTAGCGGCTTCGCCCAAATATTGATCGACCAATATTTGATCGATGTCTCACGAACGGCTACTCTATAGCATGTCACAGAAGAAGAAGAAGTCACTTACATTGATCATAGATCACGTGATAGTTACTACTGCATATGTCACTTTTGACAGCCGATCAAGATTTGATCGATTCTAGAGGTAGAAAGATTATGGTCTAGTCGACCATAATTTGGTCCGACAGGTTGACGTGAACGGTCATGATCAAATATTGGGTGGAGCAAATAATGCTCTGATTGAGCTCGTGAACGCCGCATATCCGCTGTCAGAGCAAGATATGGTTTGGCCGATGGAGCTGCTGAACGCACGCCTGGACTAATAAGGCTGCTTAATACCTACAAGCCCAACGTCACGTATATTACGCATAAAATTAACTTTTTTTTTATGAAGGCCGTTTCCTTACGAGCTGCAGCGCTAATAAATCGCGATAACGTTAATAACTGATCACGTAATGTGTATATTAGAACTAGTCGTTCTTCTAATCAAGACATTTGGTAGTTATTCACTTATTCAACCAAATAATAATAATAATACAATTTTTATTTCAGACCACAATAAGTTAATAACTAAACTAAAAGTGTCGAAAGTGAGATAGTTCTTATATCGTTACGATAAAGTATAAATAAGTATGACACTTATCAATGACACTACTAAACATATATCATTTAATTAAAATTACGGGTAGTCGTCATTCATTTGCTGGTAACTAAAACTACCCGCAATCGGCTAGACATTTATTTTTTATTTTATTAGTAATTAGTACATAAATACCGCCTTAAAATCTAAGTTAGATTTATCCAGACAGATATGGGTTTATTTATTTAAACTCGTCTAGTTTGTATTAGAGATAGCGGTGGAAGGAGTTATACGAATTTGAATGTTAACATAAATGGAATAAGAGCTTTTTGATTCACAATCACAAAGCTCTTATTCCAAAGCTCACAATTTTAGATTGTGATTAATAGAATTAGGGGCATTATTAGGTGCATGGAAGGGCTCTTATCATAAACCGCCCTAATCAGCTGACCCATGTGGCATTGGTTTTACTATCAATCAACCATGGCTCCCCAAACCACAATAATTTTGGCACTAGTCAGGAGACAGACAATAAATAGCCCATCTCATTTTACATTATTGTAAAGATCCCATACTGCAAAGGTAATGGTAGTAAAATAATAAAAATCGGTTACATTTATTCGGCCACTCCCCTGCCGAGAACCAAAAACTTCGTGGAAATCTTTAATCTAAAATTTACCATGGGCATATAAGAACATTATACGAATAAGTGCGCTAATTAGTTACCATGATTATTATCAATATTTGAGCTATTCGATTGCGATTAGAAAACCCGATAGGTATTTCAAAGTAACCTCAATAGTGTTGGAGGACGACACGAGAGATCGATTAAATGACTAGAGGTGGGCAAGCAAATATGCAGGCCGCTTGAAAAAGACATCTCATCCGAGATCCAATTTACGTCGGGCCCGGAGCTAACCGCAGATAATCCAGTTGTGGGCTCGAATCCGCAAACAATTCATTTCAATTTCAATCCAAGTGTGCCAGATACACTCTTCGCGGTCACAGTACACCGCACGCTATTCTCTGAACTGTGAACGTGTTCCAACAGCCAGATAGCAATCTGAAATAAAATATTAAATTACACACAAATGGATCTCCTGATAGGAAAACGTTTGGAAACGTTGAATTAATTGATTTTATACATAACTGGATGCGCTCCGCGGTTTCACCCGCGTGGATTACGGTTTTCCCGCTACCTCAATGATCCCACGGGAACTATACTTTTTCCGGAATAAAAGTAGCCCATGTGTAAATCCAGAGTCTAAACTACCTACATAACAAATTTAATCGAAATTGGTGTATTCCTTTGAGCGTGAATAAGTAACAAACATACACACATACACACACATTTTCGGCTATATAATATTAGTAGGATAGATATCAACATCTATTCGAAGTTTAAACAAATCGAACTAGGTCACCGACCCACACAACACAATGTAAACATTTTCCATCATTCTGCATTATGGAAAGGTTTTTTATCGTTTAATAAATCACGACATACAATTCTCTCGGTTCGCGATAACGAAAGGAATGGCGAGAGAGCCGATGTATTTACATTTCAAAACAATGGATTTCGTTTGTAAGATCAAAGTCGTGTTGATTTTGAATAATTTGCGATTCTTATACTAATGGCTGGCACCTCTATGTATACAGTCATTGTCAAGAATAATGGAAATCTATAGACTCCGGAAGAAATTCATGATTCATTTACAAGTTTGTCATGATATATAATTTACATTTTAAGGAAAACAGAATGACATGTATTTCATAAAATCTGTTTGTCGAAAATCGAAAAACTAACTATTTCTTTGTTGTAGCAAGTACGGCCTTAGGCACTCAAATCACTCAACAGTTTGGCCTGAACTTTCGCACATAGAAAATGATTATGACGTAGATGCCTACGTCATAGCTTAACCCCTGCCAAGGGGTTTAAATAAACATACATATTTGCAGTGAGTTCTTGAGGAAAAACCATAGTTCACGCCAATGATATTTATAAAATACAATAATTAAAAAAGTTTCAATGTAGATGTGCGTTTGCTTGTAGTTGTATCTAGTCCAGTTTTTAGTTACGGGATCTTGCGTGGTTCCCATCTTCCGTTTAAGGGATCCATACCTCAAAAGGAAAAAAACGGAACCTTAATAATCACTTTGATGTCCATCTATCTCTCTGACAAGAACCTTTTTCTCAGGAACGCGTGAAGGTATCAAGATGAAATTCATATCAAATACTCAGGTCTACAGTCCCTTGGAGATGTGAAAAAATCAAACTTCTAAGTCAACGCAATCAAAAGATACAGCCGAAATTATGCTGCAAATTTTCGACACTCGCAAGGGAATCAAAACCTAAAGGGTACTTCTCTTGAACTCAGAGTCATCTTGAAATTTGGTAGAAAGCAACGTCTTATAGCACAGATAAAGGAAAAATTTATGCGAAAAGCAAAACCATTTTTAGTTCATAAAATAAAAATATGTTTCATAATTTTAAACTTACCACCCCGTTCTTTTGTACGGAACCCTCGGTGCGCGAGTCCGACTCGCACTTGGATGGTTTGTTATTAATATTATTGGTCTATGCGGATTCAAAAGGAGAATGCATCTAGTATTTTTATAAGTAGAGACTAACGTAATGCCGCGTTTATTCTAATTTTACAGATCCACAATCTTCATGCAGCGGCAACAAATTACTTCTTACGCTTCTACTACTTTCGTAAATGTTTTCATACATGCTCGTTCGTTATGGGCACCCTTGACCTGGCCTTTCTACATATACGATTTTGTGGTGATACGGTCTTCTAGATCGACATTCACCGAAAAGCCTAGGTTCAATCGTTCCAGAATTTTTATCTTTCAAATAATTACTTACATTTTAGTCCCATTTTTCTTCTTCTTGTCCTTATCCCACACTAGGTGAGGTCGGCACATGTTTTTTTCTTTCATTCTCTTTTATGATTAGCCATATCAGTGCTCACACCTTTCATTAACATTCTGGGGGTCACAAAATGATGTGAATCCATAAGTATAGCTTTAAGGTGTTGATAATATAAGTTTTATTGGTAAAAAAAAAATGAGTGGAAAAAGAAAAAAATGTACAAAAGAAAAAAAAGCGATGAAAAAGTTGTGGCAATAACAGCCACAGTTATGAGGAATATATAAAAAAAAACATCATTCTGCACACAGTCAATCCATACCTTCATCGGCCTTCCTCTACATTTATATCCATCCAGTCTAATTGTGAAGTAACACATTTCAGCGGCATAAAACTACTACGAGTAAGTAAAAAAAAAAGTTACAGTGTTTCAAACTCCTTGATCCTCAAAGCTGTACTGAAGTCAAGCAGTTGTTCCGTACACAAGTGTCAATTATGTTTCACGAAGCGCAATCTCGTTAAAACAGCCAAATTAGATTCACAAGCGACCCGTGCACGTTTTTAGAAACGGAACGAGAAAAAATGTGACGAACCTTTTTAATGGATTCCTTTGAAGTGATATCAAAGTTCGCAACGTGCAATCTAAGTTTTCCTGTTCCGTAGAAATCATATTTTACATGTAAACTTCTAAAATCTCATCTAAGAAAAATCTATTCTGGAGTGACTTTTCTGAGTGACATTCCATTATGTGAGCTGGGTACTCTACCAGTCAACTGGTATAGGAACGTCCTATGATATCCAGTTTCTTAGCTTTGCTGAGTGAGTTCATTACCATCTCAAAACCCATCAAGCAAGAACGTGCCGTCGGACAAACAGCAAATTATGAGAAAAAATCAAAATCTTGCATTAAAAAATAGAGCTTTGATTATTATTTTCTATATTTAGTAATTTTGGTTCAGTATAAGCATGTTTAGGGTCCAAAACACGGTCAGATATAATTCGCTCGATAATTTTATTTTTTTTAAAACATACCTTTTAAATTAAAAAAAAAAAACTTTTAAAAGAATAACTATATCCATCCCAAACTCAAATTGTTGGGTGGGTATCTAGGCATAGTGTAGAAACGTATGGGATTTTTTTGCATTTTTTTCATGTTTTTTTTAATCCAAATAAATTTCTTTAAATTCCTAGTGCTGCCCTGTGTCACGTGCTCGCTCAATTTAATCGTGACCACTGTCAATGTCGGACCGATGCTTGATCGCTCCTCTCTCTTCATACATTCCTAGCTTATTTTAAACAGATAAGTTAGCGGTTATTTACCTAAACTGTTGGGGAAACCAAGCTTTAAGGGACTTGTTCCAAATAAAAAAAACACTCAATTTCTTTAAACAAAATAGTCGATTATAAATCACCGGATAGATATTTTGATCATGTTGATCTACAAACAACCCTTTTTGGACTATTATTTCATGTACTATACAAATGAAACATATTGGCATCTGAAACACACTTCTCTCCACTTATCGAAGTAATTAAATATTTGTGTAACATTTAGGACAATCATATTTTGTCTTTTATCTTGTATTTTGTCCCCAATTATTTTGAGGCCAAGTCTTGCCTATTTCTCCTATCTCGTCTTCAAAACCGATCCACCACAACTTTTTAGGTACCTTTCTGGTTTGGATACTGTAACAGGATATTGTTTTTACCGCTCTGCTAACTATTATTATTTCTAAATGTTCTGCTTATCTAATGCTGATATACTGAGGTATTTTTATCGGTAAGTTTATCTATTCGTAAACGTTATAAACACCGCGCTATATAGAAATTTAACTCAAATTAAACTCAGATTAACTTAACAAGACATTGGCAACCGTCGATTGGTTGTATAATGTAGTAATGTAAGATCTTAACTCTTTAACTTTTAAGATGCAATGTGCTACCATTAAAATAAATTGCAAGAAACATCATTTTATAGGACACATTTATAATCAGCATATCAAATACAAGCAGCTCATCTGATAAATTAGAAAAAGAAATTAATAAATAAATCGACATTATGAAAGTATAAAACACAGGTGTTACTCACGTAGCGTTTTGCTTCCACATTCATAGTGCGTACAGCTAACGAGTGGAACTCATTGCCTAAGTCTGTGTTTCCACATGAATACAATCTGGGCATCTTCAAGTCACGAGTGAACAGGTATCTTCTAGGCAGGCGTGAATCTTCGTAGACCGCATCATCACTCAACATCAGGTGAGATAGTGGTCAAACGATAGTGGTTCACAATTTTGGTCTATTAAGAATATAACTTCAAACTTCAGAAAATGGGCATTAGTGGTTGCAATACACTCTCATTATCATTTCATTCGATCGAATCTGAATAATGTGTAAATTCACGTAAATAGTACGGATGCGCAAGGCATACACCAGACGCGCCCAGTCAAATGTAAATTAAATCTTCCCGACCTCTCACAAGGAAAAGAATGGAAAACAGGGTGCTTGAACCAGCATCGGGTCGCCGAGGGGGCGGACTGGCGAAGTTGCTCGTTTTATATGCAAATTTTCCACGTCCTTATGAATATGAAAATTTTCTATTAGAACCTGTCGCCGTCAGCGTTCTCTTGATGTGTGGTGAAAGATGCCCATCTCCGTAGACTTTAGCCGTTCAGCTGAATGCGACCGAGCATGCAAATTCACTCAAAACAAAGCATAGAAAGCTGAATCAGTATGAGAGTTACAAAGACAGTGTTGAAAAAACGCCCCCACCGAAAGCAAGTAACAAACAAGACCGCGCGTTTTTGTCTGCAACCACGATTGGCAGTGTTAAGTCATTAGCTACGGCAAAAACGTTTTGGATCGGTGGACGCCCACCATTTTTTTTTTCGACTTGAACCATTCATGGTAACTTAAGGACGGAAAATTTTAATCAAAGCCCATGTAACCGGCGTGCAGCGGATGTCTCGGCCGTCGTTGGGAAACTCACGAGGTCTGCACCTTAAATGGTATTGTGTAGGCGAGTCGGGTGCGAGCCCTCGGGCGGCGCATGCAGGCACGTAGCCACTCCCGCGGGACTCAGCACTGCGACATATACTGAATATCGTAAGTTTACGACACACACGAAGTTGCAAACTTTACGGTTCCCAATAATGGATTAAGTTATGCCAGTTTATAGACTAATACGACCTCCCTACATGCATCGTATAAACTTTTATACGATATAAAATAAAATATTCCTCTACTTTTTTATTGAAAAGAAGTGAACCACTAGAAAATTTATTTAATAACACCATAATGAGTTTTGCTGGCGTATGAACTGAGAGATAAGTGTAAAAATCATAAGCCGCGCAGATGTAACCGCGGCGAGCTGTTAGTCTTTTTATAATGTGGTTCGTAGAAGGCGACTAAGGGGGGAAAGGGCGTAATGAGCTGCATGTACCAAATCACGTCGACCTGAGTAGATAGTGTTGATATTGGACAAACAACGGGGCATTTTACCGCCTTGACGTCACTAACGTGAAACACAAAGGTAAATAAAAGATGTCGTTTGTGACCAGTCTAATGAAGTTATTTAAACATTAACACGTTTTTGAACGTGATTTTCACCCCCTACGTGAAACGACGTTTAAGCGTGAAAAACTATTTTAAACGTCATGTGTAGCGAGAAGACCACGAACACCGCAACTTGGTCGAAACGTCCAGGTTCTTTCATGCAACCAAGCCCTGATCAATGTAATAATCATTGATATACTTAATAAAAATATTTTTTTGACTTTAGCGATTTGGACACATTGTAAGTGTTCGAATTGTTAGTCTAAAAATTACAAAAATATATTGTACCTACCAGACGTTTAAAATAGTTTTGATATAAACTCATCAAAGTGGTAAATAAATAATAAGAGCACGTTAACTGACGAGGAAAATACTCTCAAGAGCTTGGAACATAAAGTATGAAAGCGGCGAGAAAAGCCAAGTCTGGCGGTGACGTTAACTGTTCTAAATTTAGACAAATAATCCCCAGTCGGTGCAGGGGACAGGCGGAGTGGTAGCCTAAGTACATATAGTGGTCGTATGTATCCTGTAGCCTATAGGTGGTGGCTAGGGACAGATGCAGTCATAGTTACTGGCTGCACTCGTTGCGCATCGAGGGCTATAATTCCTAAAAACAGGCACGCTGCCAACAGATGCACCGCAACACTGTTCAACATTTAAGCACTTCACTTGCGCATTTCAATTTCAAATCTAGTTTTAGCGAAAATTTCGACTGTCCAGAAAAGATCGTCCGTCTTCCGTAAACGGTTAAAAAAACATTTTCAACTCGCAAAAACACGTATGAAGAAACTTTGGCAATAAAATGAAAAAACGAGGCTTCATTGTCGTAGCTTTTACTCCGTTAAAGTTACTCAAAGTGGCGTACTTGAGAAGAAGCTAACTTAGAGATGGTCAATAAACTTAGCGCCCGAGTCGACTCGTGCAACAATAAAGCGGAACTTCTTAACAGTTTATCTCATGAATTTTAACAAAGGTTTTTAATATTTTTTGTTCAGCTTTGCTCCAGAAGTTATTAAACGAGCAAAGAAAATACACGGTAAATATCCCGACAACAATATTAATTGTTTGCTCCAGAACAACAAAGATTAAAGAGATTATGGCAAGTTTTGTTGAGATGATGGAGTTTCGTTCAAAGAGACGAACGTCTGCGGTTGTTTGTTTGGAAACCAATAGCAACGAAGGAGACGCCAGAAGCAATATGTTCCCACCCGGAGACCAGAAGCCACCCGCGCACTAATTGAGCCATAAACATCTGCCGCAATAACCGCGGAGACTGCAAAACGCTCCTCAGCTGTCTCAGACAATGCAGCGTTCATTGTCAGGCAATGAGGCATGGACGAATATAATAACACGAGAAACGGCAAATTATAAGGAATGTGTAAGTAGTGTAATAAGATGGAATTAGGAGTACATAAACAGAGCATATATAACAGCAGACACGGTTCGACGTCGCGTTGCACTGAGCAACTACATTTTATGAAGCCACATAAATGTCTGCCACTCACGGTAGAAGCATGTATCAAATTTGTGTAGACGATACAATGTAAGTCCAAAAGTACGTCCAATTATTTAGAGCTGTCATAAGCATCGGGGTTGATGATAGCGAAGTGAGTTAACCTGTCAAATATGGCATCGCATGTATGGGCACCATAGTGGGATCGCTATGGTCGCTACAATAATGTCGATCAATGCAATCAATCAATCAGAACCAGGGTTCTGAACTTGTCGATGACGACAGGCTCGTTGGAGTACGATGTCATTCTTTCTATTAATAATTGTGGCATGCTATATTGGAACATCTATATACACATGCTCACTAATTCGCAGCAGGAAATACAAATTTAAAATAGGCGATTTAGTGTAGCCCGATCGCGACAAGCACGCCCATTATATACGTAAGAGCTCTTATTGTTTTTAATCCGGATAATATATACCAAGTACCAAGAGTGATATGCCGCCGGCGATTCTGTGACTCAACGGAACTGAACAAAATAAAATCAAAAGCTCGCCCGCTACCAACGCTGGTCCTTCACGTACTTATAACCACGCCAAGCCAACACACGACACCGACATACACACTCATCAAACCCGACAACATGCGACATGATTAATGCTCCACGAAGCCTTTACTCTGATTTATTTTGGAGCCGTTTTAAAGACACAAAAACTGACACGACGAAAATTTAATACCGACGCTACCATATAAAGGGTGAATCCGGCCGGACACAGTTACAAAACATAATGTAAACGAAGACATGAAGGGGAATTAGTAATGCAGAATTGGGACTTATTCGATAAAGATCATTAGATAAATGAAACAAGACATTTCGCTTCAGGGGGTAATGTTTAATGTAATAATACATTTTAATCACAACCATGTTATCAATGCGAATGGGCGGATGAAAAAGAATCGCAGAGATCAATGAATGAATCAATCAAATCAATAAATTGATCCTGACAAATAAATACAATGCTAATTAATGTAATTTTTATACTGTACAGATCTAGAGTTTGAACACTGAATGAAAATTAAATGAATTTTTTTTCTTTTTTTTACTAAATGAAATCTGACTTGATGGTCAGTTACCATGGGTACCACGCTAGAGCTAGAAAGCTTAGGTACTCGCTCTCAAAGACAGCTGCCTGAACACACAATGTGTTTGGTGAAAGTTTTTAAAACTTGAGGGTGGTAGCTAACCATGTGGGTACTCGAAAGTACCCTAACCACTATGCTGTGAATTCGATAACCGTGTTACCTTCACTGGAAGCTCAAGTCATTGATGGGTATCGATGTGTAATGATGTATCGTCCGTCAGTTTGACAGCCGACGCTCCCATCACTGAGCTATCATCGCCCGTACATAGATAAATAACTATGCACCGAGAGTCAAACATCTGACTCATTAAGAAAATCTGTCGAAAACTGGTAGTTCGTCCACAAAAAATTAAAAAAGTAATTTTATATATCAGAAAAAATGACCTATTTAGTGCCCATGAAGTACGGAAGTAAATGATTTAATATTAATTTAAGACGAACTGACATTTAAAAAATTGCTTACGAGCGTCAGCACTGTCAGTACTAAATTCATCTCGGAACAGCTAAATCCTTACGTACGAACGTGTGCACTGTGAGCCCAAATTGAAACGCAGCCTAAGTAAGATCGTTTATTTAGTTTATGGTTTTTTTTAAAGCTATGGTAGCTCAGCGGGGGGAACCTGTCAAACTGACGGACACTGGTTCGATCCCCAACAACAGCTTGAGCTTCCGGTGAAAGTAACACCGTATCAAATTCGCAGCATGGTGGTAGGGTACTTTCGAATACCCGCCTGGCTAGCTATCGCCCTAAAGTTTGAAAAACTGTCACCAAACACATAGTGTGTTCAGGCAGCAGTCCTTGAGAGCCAGCATTCTAGGTCTAGCGTGATAACATCTTCAACCACATGGTCACTGACCATCAAGTGAGATAGTGGTCAACCGCAAGATCTATACAGTTTGTCAGAAAAAAGGTGTATATTAATTTTGCTATTATTTTTGTTTTAATATTTTCTTTTTTATGTGACAGTTTGTTTGAATATTGACTTTTATTCAACACTAGCTGACGCGACAGACGTTGTCCTGTCTTAAAATTCAAACTGGAACGTTATACTAATCTTCAACGGATACTAATCTCATCCCTCTACGATACTAATAAATTTAATTTAATAAAAAAACGAAAAACCCAGACGTGCCACTCAAAACCAAAAAGAACATATTTGACTCAAGCATTCTATACCTATCACGACGAATGGATGTCAAAGGTCTCACAATCCAAAATATAATATAGTGTATAATATAATAAAGGAAATATAAACACATAATATTATTAAATCTAAACTACTAATACTCATCATCATAAGATTCAAAACAGACTTGACTAGCCTCGCCGGTTATTAGGCCAATATTTCACAATATTAAACAACCAGTCGTAATTGAGACCTAGTTCCTCAAAACCCGTTTCGTATCTTATTTTTATTTGGAAGAATGAGCGCAATAACTACGGAGATTGTCAAACGTCGGTCGTAATGAGATATCACCCATCGGCAAAAGGTCCTATCTGTTATCATGCAAGTTTATAGGCCAGTGAAAAAATTTAATAATTACTAAAGGAATAAAGATATTTATTTATCACACTAATGTTAAGGCAAAAGTTTGTATGTGTTTGTCGTTTCGTATGTTTGTTCTCCTTCACGCTGAAACGATTTGCACGAAATTTTGAATAAAGATAACTTATAACCTGTACTAATATATAGGCTATACTCTTCTCTCGAAAATATTGATCGTTCCCGTGGGATTACGGGAAGACACAACAATCGTCAATACCATGTACCATTTCACCGCGGTTAGCACCACAGGGTACAGCTAGTAAAATATATGTTTTTAAGTTAGCTTTATTTACTCCAACATATATAAATAATTGAAAATCCTCTTAAAACTATCTTCCTTTGTGATTTTCTTTACTTATTACTGTTATCTGTTAGGACATTTGCTATAGTTTTTAAGCTATTGCATAGCTTCTATCGCGGGCGTTGAGCGTTGAGACCGAATCCAGACATTCCGTAACGAAAATAACCTAACACCCCCCACTCCAACCGGCACAGCGGTGATACTTTTTAGTTTTGCCATCAATCGATGAATAACAGAACTTTTGATGACTTTTTGAAATATCACGCTTGTTTGTTTAGTTCAGCAACTCGCCTCTAGGTGGCATTGGTTGTATCGGCGTTACTGCATAAGTTATTAATGGCATAAGTTGATAAAAAATGCTATGCAATAGCTTTACCGCGGCAGTCCCCGAGTGCCACACGTTTTTTTTTATATAGGACCTGTAGCCAGTACACAGACTTATGTATGATTACCAGCTTCTTACTATTTTGACATAGCCGCAATAACAGCTTTCTACTAACGCTTTTCTACGTTAGATTATCAAACCTATTCGTCTTGCATATATAGTTATGCGCATACACTCTGAACTACGTTATGACCAACTTATGAAGTCTAAGCTATCAAAATCGGTTGAGTATTTTGTATGATATCGAGGAAAATATTATAAAAAATACATGTGAATGAAGTCGGTTGTTCCAATTGTGGTCAAAAAATAACTTCTCCACAAACGAAAATCACATTTGCATAATGCCACAGAAAATATAGTTGGTACTTTGTATAACCTGTTTTGAAGTAGTCACATAAAATATTATCTATTTCCTATGATAAGTACTCTTGTTTACGCGTTAGTAAAAAACACTACATTAAATAAATCACAGTAGGTACCTACACTATGAAACCTCTTGTTCAATGCGGCGGATGGGCTCAATGCTCTAAAAATATGTTAAAGGAATTCCTACCATAATATGTAGCCGTCAGTATGAAAAGCGATAAATTGTTACATAACACGGTAAGTGAATACAGCATTTCCCGAGTTGCATTACACAAGAGAGCCGCCTCGCGTCTACTGTTACAAACAGATTAGTCATACCATCGTTTGTTTGTGAGTTACTTACTCGGGCCACTTTCACTTTTTTCGCCTGCTCCACTGCCTTTTACAAATCCACCTATACATTCAATAACAAAAACATTACGCTCTGCATCTTCTAATGATATTAGCATAGTCATTAAAAGCCCTTTATGTATTTAATGTTCAGAGTTTCCCTGTCGAGAAAATTGTTTTCCACCGCACTAGCTGTCAATCGCTATTTATAGGCACTCATCGATTTCGGATAGGTAAATTATATTTTATTCACAAGTGAGTAAAAAGATTTTGAAATTCGAGTCAGCACCTAAAATAGCTAATGCCAAGTCGTCGACCACTTGCAAAAGAGTGCACTTGAAAGAATCCTTCCCGTCGTGCATCTTATACATGAACACAACAATTTTCACCACACTAGTACTAACTCACAACTCATGGGTAAAGATTTTTAGTGTTTCGTGTTTTGTAAGGAAATGGCACTCGCTGCGCTCGTGGTTCAATCCTAGAGCCCTTCGCTTGCTCAGGTTTCACTCCAAGCCCTCACGCCTAATATCAACTTTACCCACATGTTAAACAAATAACTGTTTCCATTATACGGTCAGAGGCTGCATCATTCTGGTAGCGATAATGCGTGCCTACTTAAAATTTTCAGAGAAATTAAATATTCTGAGTGTCGATTGAAACAAACGCGCTTCGCGGAATCCATATTTTAAAATAGGTCACTTGAGTACATATAATGAAACACCAAACGATAGACTTCCAATACAAATCTCGGTTAGTGTCAGCTGTCTATTGAATATCGGATTTCACTTTGTTATTACGTCATCATAAATTTGGGAGGCGGCTAGCACTACATTTCACGTTGGCTTTGTGTTCTATAGATCAAAGTCACTGACGCCGATAACGGTTCAAATACCTCCAATATTCATGCTCAAAGGACCACAATTCTTAATAATCGGATTGTTCCGTCGAGCTCATGTTGCAAATCTGCATCTTGTAATAAGACCATCTTTTTTTTTTACATTTATAGATTATCGATGTTGTCGAAGATGTAATCATCATAGACCTAGAATGCTCACTGGCTCTCAAGGACTGCTGCCTGAACACACTATGTGTTTGGTGATAGTTTTTCAAACTTGAGAGTGGTAGCTAGCCCGGCAGATACTCGTAAGTACCTTACCACCATGCTGGAAATTTGGTAATGTTGCTATATTTACCGGAAGCTCAAGCGGTCAAGCTCACGGAGGGGATCGAACCAGCGTCCGTCAGTTTCACAGCCGACGCCCCCACCGAGCTATCATCGCTTAAAAAAAAATTAACAACATTTAATATTGCTGAAACAAAACGGGGCACATAATATTAAGAAGTATACCGAAGCCCCGCGTATCTATATTACAATCTAGGTAATAGCAGGAGGCAAATTAATTCACCGCATGTTTTCGGGATTCGGGAGACTATCTGGCGCAATAAGTTGGACGCGGGCAGGCGAGCCCCGAGGCCTCGTCGTCAAAACTATCGTAACGAGATCGGGGTTTCTGTGTACGTTCTGTTCGAGGCTTAAACGGGACGAACGCAAGCATCAAAAGAGGCCGCTTATCACGATTTTCGCGAGATCCCTCAACGTCTTGATATTCCACAAAATGAGCTGAATAAACACGATAAAACAGGCGGTCGTTTGGGAAAATTCTACTAATATTATAAATGCGAAAGTTTGTTTATATGTTTTTTTTTAGGTATCACACTTAGACCCCCACACTAGGATACTCTGTGTCGCGGGAGGCATGGACACACACACAGCACACAAACACCTAAGACCCGGGACAAACATCTACACTCATCGCACAAATGTTTGCCCCTGCCGGAATACGAACCCAGGGTGCCGGAGACACAGAAGTAATGTCACTGACACTGACCACTGCACACGGCGACCGTCAAAATGTGTGTATATTTGTTACTTCTTCACGCCCAAACGGATACACCAATTTCTATGAAATTTAATATGGAGATAGTTTAAGCCCTGGATATACACAGGCTACTTTTATCCCGGAAAAAGTATAGTTCCCGTGGGATAATTGTGGTAGGGTAACGGGAAAACTGTAATCCACGCGGGTAAAACCGCGCAGCGCTACTAGTACTGTATATATGATATAGAATAGAGAGCGAAGTGTTCGTAGACACAATCAATTTAGTATATAAATAAAGAAGAGAAGCGGCGCACGGATCAAGGCGCCGGCCGGAGGTAGATGACATGAAACAAATCCTAGAACTATACTAGCTACGATGATATTTTAAAACTCACACACACATACACATAATATGCATAAACGGAGTCATCACTCATATTTTTATATACATATTTAGGTTTAATTCTGGAATCGGTTACCGTATTTGCGCGCTACATCGCTCTGGTAGCTGTTTGTGTAAGTTCACCTCAAAGTTACTTGCGCCTAACGCAATGGTTTTTTTGTATTTTTATTGGTAATAGGCAGACGTTTGACCACTATCTCACCTGATGTTAAGTGATGATGCAGTCTACGATGGAGCACGTATATAATCAGAACGAAAACTAGAAGTGAGTTGCACGGTTCGCTCACCTTCTTGGGCCAATAAGATACAGGCGTTGCCTAGTTTGAAACCTACAGTTAATATTATTTGTCATATTATTTGGATGGTTGGATTATGGTTTTCTCGCTACCTCAGTTATCGCACAGGAACTATACTTTTTCCGGGATATAAGTAAAATGTAAAATGTGGTTATTGTGACATAACGAAAATAGCGAAGTTTTTTATAGATATTGTGATATGTAATGTCTTGAATATTGCACAACATAGTTTTGTTGTATCATCAGTATTTTCCGAAGCGCATGCGACGAAAGACGTTTTAGGCCACTTTTTTACAGCTTGGGTTACGTTACTTAGTTAGTTACGTTTTAGTAAAGATCCCTAATTTTTTCTAGCTATTAGATTATTATTATTTATACAGCCTACGTTACTCAGGGTGAATGTAGTATTCCAATGATGAAATAATTTTTAAAATCGGCAGTGTAGTTTTTGAGTTTATTCATTACAAACATACATACATACACACAAAAATTCATTTTTTTCCTCTATATAATATTAATGTAGATGTCGATAACAGATAACGATTTGAATAAAGAAAAACATATATATCGACTTGTACAACATTGAATTAAAATGTGACTAACTCTACGACTAATAAATACCATTCTTATTTATTTATTGCGTAAGGGATACTAATATTAAATAACTGGATATTAATATCGAATATATAAAACACTGTATAGAAGCAAACACGAAGAAGATAAAACGGACACAATCTTGTACCTTTTAGACGTTATGTACAAAGACAAGGAAATATATTTGCTACAGAAGGAGGGCACCGTTTGTTCGATATGAACAATTTCATTTACAATTCGTCAAAGCAATTTGCCTCTCTTGTGCCATATTTGTTACGAGAAGTTTAAATTCAGATATTAATAAATAACTGCGCCGGTTTCCATTTGCGTGGATTATTGATTTAGTTACCTTACGTTATCTAAACTTTTCTGAGATAAAATCTCAGCCATGGGACGTTTACTGCTGGACATATGCCTACCTATGTCATATAGGGGGGACTTTCCAATACTCGCCACGCTTGGCAGGCGGGTTGGCGAGCGCAGTATGATTTCCGATCCTCATCAGTCCCTTAGCCGACTCTTACGCGCACCCGCGGGAAGAGATGGGGGGGAGTACTATTCTAGGCCGGTACCACCACGGCACCTGAGATAAAATGCTTATGTGCTATTCCAGACTATAATCTATCACTGTACCAAATTTCGTCCAGATCAGATGAGCTGTTCTGGCGTGATTGCATAATAAAGAGTCATTTATCCAAACGTGGAATAATATTAAATAATATTACATTAATATTATTTATAAAAAGACGAATAAATTCTAAACTTCAATGCTGAATCAATTCATTCGGACTTTAAATTTGACTTTCCGATGTGTAATTTTGGTGCCCAAAATCATTCAATACAATGGCGGCGGAGGTGCCCACACAATGACAGGACAATCGAGGATTTATGTAGGCTCCGGGCATCCTGGTAGCTTAATTTACGACGTTCATTCAACGCCACCCGGTCTTTCCAGAAATATATACGTTTGAAATAGAATGACAGCTCATGGTTGTTGGCCAGGTCGACGGAAAAAGAGCACGCGGTCGCTCACCTACCCCATGGTGAGATATACAGATAATACAGTCGCTAGCTGATCTGCCAATAGCAAAAGCGATTAAAACCGCCGAAGACAGAAGCACTTGGAAGAACACAGCGCATCGAGTGACCCCCACTTCAAACGTGACACTACCTTCAGAAGAAGTAGAATATAAATGACAATCCTTTCATAGTATTTTACGGACGAAATTTGGTTGCGACAGCTCAGTGTCTAAATAGGAGTTGTTTCGAAATACGAATAAAAATTAGTAGGTAGTTAGGCAGTGTACACTCCGCCAAATATTAACTACCACCCTACGGTTGAGGATCATTAGACATCATAAAACAACAAGGTTGATTTTCCCGTGCAATATTCTGACAGTTTAGTTTTCACCTTATCGCTGTTGTAATATAGAAACTTGTTGAAATTGGTAAACCGCGTCATTTGTCGACTGTACAATGGACAATTGGTACATACATCTAAAATCACACCCTTACGTTCCTACACTGGGACACGGACCTTCCTCTGAGAGAGAGTAGTATCCACTACATGACCACCATGCTAGCTAATGTGGGTTGGCTGATAGTCTAGCGGCCATCTAGGGCTTTCGACGTGGCCAAAACGACTTCCTTAAGACAACTACCAGGACTGAGGCTTAATTTACCCTTCGAAGCGCGGGAGCGCTCAGTTATAAACAATTCTAGCAGTCATCTCAGCTATAGCATGTCCAGTGCTGGACATATGCCTCGCCCATATAGGGGGGATTTGCCAATACTCGCCACGCTTGGCAGGCGGGTTGGCGAGCGCAGTATGATTTCCGATCCTCAGATGGCGCTGCGGCCCATCTTTTGGTACGTGATCCCTTAGCCGACTCTTACGGGCCCCGCGAAAAGAGATGGGGGAGTACTATTCTGGGCCGCTACCACCACGGCACTACCATACTAGCAGTAATCCATCCAAAATATCATTGCAGCGTACGTTGCTTAACCTAGTGGGTCAGTTAACAATGCATAGGTTAACTCCACTGCGAGCGGTTCCCGGGCTTTACAGATAAGCTTTATTACGTTTAGCGATCAATTTGGCGGAGTTTGTTTGATATTGCGGCGCGCGGGCTTGAGAGGGTGAATTCGTAAGCTCTCGATTATTTATACCGTCCCGTTTGGCGGCCCTGCCCCGCAGCCTCCGCGTGTCACTAGCGTAGCGAGGAGTAATCGCTCGCGGCTGCTGGCTGAGTGAATTTTTCCATTCGGAAAATGGCCGGAGGAATTAGGGAAAGCTGAGTTTCATATTTCACGGGAAGTAGACCGGATCCCTGCCCCCCAGCACCCTTGTATCAGAAACGACCGACTACAACTGTATCTGAGATATTTTTTATGTTGCTCGTAAAAGGGAACACGCGAAAATATTGCGTGAACAGGAAACGCGTATTTTCATTTACGAACCGGGAACAAATATAAACTTCCAGATTAACCCGAGGACGAACAGGTTGGCGTACTTGGTGAGATGAGTTCGCTCCCTAAGGAAGAGTAATTCTTCTTCGTGTTCGGCTTACCTGAAACAAGAAAATAATGAAATTACAACAGACTGTAACTTAATTTCTACCATATTAAATAGAGGACAAAAAAAAATTCACAAAAAATGCAACCGACTTCAACACTCAAATGTGTGAAATAAATTGTTGAAGTCGGTACCAGTTCACACAAAAGTAACTATCATCACAATATTGTGCTCATGGTACCGATTTCGACAAGTTATTTCACACTTTTGAGTGTTGAACTCGGTTGCATTTTTTGTGAAAACATTTTTTTTCACTCTTATCAGTGACCTTTGCTACTCACGGGTTACACTCAATAATTGTCATTGTGTGTTCTGCGATATCTTCAACCGCGACAATAATATCATCAAGATACGCGTAGCATTTTTCAGTTATTGGTGTATAACTCAAAAACCGCTTGTCCGATTTTGATGAATGGGACCACCACGAAAGTATACTCTATCTAACAAAAAAAAAGAATCATCAAAATCGGTTCATAAACGACGAAGTTATCCGCAAACACATATAAAAAAGAAACATATATACGAATATATATGTTTATATATTCGTATATATGTTACGAAATACATATATACGGTCGAATTGAGTAACCTCCTTTTCTTTTTAAAGTCGGTTAAAAACTGCTTTAAATTCCTTATGGTTTTTACTCCGTCTTATTAAGTATACAGACACGCCTCGATTTTGTAGGGTCAGTGCTATGTAACTAATCTGCATCAGCTGGACGGTTTGCCAGGTGGCGGCCTAGCGAAGAAACCTAATTACCTACTTTGATTTTAGTAAAATGTAGGTACTATGCCTTAATGCGCAAGAGTTAGCCCTGACCCGTCCGTTTCCATACGATGTTTTGTAAAAGTGTATCGATTATTTGTTTTTATACTTACGAGCACAGTAAACACAACGTTTGTCATATAATTTTAGTAATATGTGTAATCCTATTTTGGCCATACTTAAGCTTAGATTTACTACGTATACATGTTTAATGTGACGCTGTTGGATTATGTAAATAAATAAAATAAAAATAAAATTAATGAACGTGAAGATCGCTAAAATAATTTAAGTATCGTGATAACAAATTATTTATAAGTTTTAATCATGGTGTACAATTTAAATTTTAAACAAACATTCTGTTTAATTTTCTTCCTAATTTTTGATGAATATGATTGAAAGTTAATTACTTACCTAAGAGATTACACCGGACTGTATATAGACAGTGACGACAGAGATATATAATCGTAGAATGTCATGAGACATACTATAGGGCGGGATGCACGTGACGTAGGCACTCAAGGGCTGGCTGAGTTCAGTGGAAGTTTCTTGCCAGATTTTTAAACTGCAGGGTAGTACCCAGGCAGGGACTACATCCTACCACCACATTTTAACAGGATGTTGGTGGTATTGTGACAATTTCAGCAGAGCGTTTACGTGCTTCGCAGGGCATGAAAGGCCACCTGCCTAACTGCCAACCCGCATTGGCCACCGTGGTTTATAATCACAAACACTCTTCTCTGAGAGAAAGTCCCTTTTCTCAAGAATATGCTAAGATTTTGGTGGAGTTCCATACAGCGGTGTATCACAGTGTGGTATACTGTGTAATCATATAATATACCTAAAGAGAAACGTTTAACAAGCCCACATTAAAACTGTGGTTTAAAAATCAGATTGTTTGCTTTATTTGAATTATTCACGCTACAAATCGGTTCAAAATATGACAATCTCCGTACATGTTTGTGCTGTGACGTCACTTGTAGCATTCTTGTAGCGTGAATACGATGTTCAAGAGAACGAGGTAGTGCAGCGTGTGTGCTAACATCAAATTCAATTGACATCTGCCATTTGATGGTGGGGTATCAAAACAAAGTTTTCAACTTGTAATGTTCCCAGGGAATATATAGATAGTTACGCAGTGTTTTGATAAGTTTTACTTCGCGATTTAAACATAAATCACCACTTCAAACTTCATCAGAATACTTATAATTTTCAAGAATTAACAATCAGCTGATTTATCTAACATTAGCTCACAAAAGCGTACAATTTGCGGTATATTTTTGGTAGCGTGTATATATACGTTCTATCGGTGAATACAATTTTCAACCGGGCGTATTCACTTTGAGCACTGTGTTCGAATACTCCAAAAAATAAACCACACTATAAGATTTAGTTTGGCCAGTTACAATTTTTGGTCACATCTTTACTAATATCGGTTAAACATACGAAGGTTAACCCATCAAACTGCGCAATGTCTCGACTGTCTCAACATAACAGTATTGTAGAATAAGAAAAAAAATAACCATAGCAACACTGAAGCTCGCCACTCACACTTATTCAAGATTGTCCCCTAAACAAATTCGAGCAAGCACATACAGTGCGAGACGGGACGTTACGACTAACGCACCGCACTCAAGATCCTGATGAAGGCTTCCGGAAGAAGCCGAAACAATTGTCGATCGTGATATCGACTACGCGTAAGTACCACGTTATACCCGTAAAAAACAGTGTCAAGCACATACCGTTCTGAGACCTACGTATATATTACAAGGCTGATATTTAATATCATACGACGGACGGATAGGTACATATATCATGCAAAATGTATGTAAAACGTTACAATATAACCTTGTCTCGTATCGGACGTGTGATATTAGTCGTAAAGTTGTCGTTCGGGGGCGTGTAATGTTGAAATTTGAGCTAAAAGAGCCGGTATCGGGACTGAAGAGCTTCCCGGAGGACGAACGAGCAAGATAAGCTGGAGCAGTGCACTCCCAGCCCGCTCGCTAAGTACCGCATCCATTTAAGATTTCAGCATAATATGCCTCCTAAGGTTTCGCTTGAGGAACATTTTGCGCAATCCATCACGGCGATGTAAATCACTTAGATACTGAAACGGAATGTCAAACTACTGTGTTAAATATTTAGCGATGGCAGTAGTTGCTTAGTTTAATCATAGTAACTAAAATGACTAAATTAAAAATGTTCTTATACATTTACATAAGATAAAGTCCAAATTGCTATAACTTTTACCTACAAACAACAATCATGAAATAGGCTTTTCTTTAAATGATGGGTATTTTTGTAAGAATACGTTATCATTTAATATGGTGTTTACTAAACTTACCCGAAAAATAATAAAACTGTTCAAAAGTAATTTTAGAGAATTTAAATTATTTTGATTGAGCATTCTCATTGCCCTGTGCCTCGCTTTCACTCCATTTCCGTAAAGTCTAGCATTGCGCGCCGGTGAGAGATAAAGTTTCGCAATCTCTGACTTCTTTAGATTTTTATCCCCCAGGCTTTTCATGACTTCGTTTTACTCAGTTCTTTTTCGAAGTGAACAATTTATTTTGCATTTACAATGCTATTTCCTACTGTAATAGAGCACTATCTTTTCTATCACTATCACTCGCCACGCTTGGTGGGTTGGCGAACGCAGTATGATTTCCGATCCTCAGAAGGCGCTGCTGCCCACCTACTGGTATCTGATCCCTTAGTCGACTCTATTACACCACCCGCGGGGGAGTACTATTCTAGGCCGGTAGCACCACGGCTCCAATTGAAACACGACGTTCTTATTCTATGAGCATTCTAGATCTAGCCTGATAACATCTTCGACCACATCGTCACTGACCATCAAGTGCGATAGTGGTCAAACGCTAGATTTATACAGTATATAAAAAAGCCATTAATTAGCTATACCCAACATTTTTTTCTTATTCCAATCCAAATCTTAAAAAAGATTGCCACGTGTCACACCAATAAAAACACCGTAACCCGATTACGGGAAAAAATCCAATACCTATAAAGAGTCTAGAGACTAAATCCACGTTCCAATTATGAAGGAAACAAGATCAACAACACAATATCAGCGAAACATCGAAACATTTATTAGTGTCGTCAAAACACGTTTGAAACATAAAGATATATGTGGGTGTCAGCTAGCCCGTGTCACCAGCAGACCGTTTATGAATCACTGGTGTCCGCCCCAGGAGGCATATTATCTCACATTAGCCGAACATCGGAGCCATCAACGGCGCATTATCCCAGCATCCAATAGATGGATGGGCTCCTCTTGTCGCCAGCAAGAAGACGAATAGAACCGAGTATAGGATGTGTGTTGGTAATGACGTCATGGGAAAGGACGATACTTTACGTGATCCAAATAAACAGTACGAAGAAAACTCAGTTACATCGTTCATTCGTAGATTTCCACTAGTTTCCATCAACACAAATAGATAATAATTGAACGCGGTTTTTTGAAGTTGTCGAGGGGTTAAAGGACCCATTTACGATAAAAAGAAAGAAAACATGTTTATTCATAATCACAACAATAAATCTAAACATAATAAGGTTAATTTTATTTATACATATTATTTTGGCGTTCGCATAGGGCCCATCGCGTACATTTAGATAAATGTTATTGAATATATGCATTACGATAAAGATTATTGATTCCGGATTGTTTTTGTCTGTACGTGAGAATGGAAAGTGCGCCAGTGCATATTTAACACTTTATATATATATATATATATAGATGTTGCTACTACCTAACTTGATAGTCTGTGACGATTTGGTCGAAGATGAAATGCTGCAGGATTTAGAATGGTAACTAAGCTCTTTAGGGTGTCAAGTTTACTTATTTAATGTTCAGATTAAGTCCAGTGCGCGGCCGACTCGATGCCAATAAGACAACGTAAAAAATTCTTAGTCTGCTAAGTTCATAGCGGCCGGAATTTATGTTGAATCTATGCTAACTATGCTCAACCTAAGCAAATTTAGTAGGGCATTTGAAATATAATGTGCTAACAGAAGATTGAAAATATCGCGTAGTCATCGAATCTGTATTGAATCAAGCAATTAAATATAGCAGACCTCAGATACTCAAAGTAGCAGACTAAGAAAGATGGCAAAATGACATAACCTGATGACAGACACCCAGACACAGGTCAAACAGACATGTTCATACACACAAATGTTTGACCTGTCCGGGAATCGAACCCGGGACCAGCGGTTCAGAAGGCAGAGTGCTACCAACTGCGCCAACCGGCCAGTCGACATTTCGACATAGTCGACATATATATTATACATAATTCGATAACAACAAAACCGTAGCCCACCTACCCGAACACAACTCTGAAAATTATTTTTACTAAAAATTGTACTGATTACTTGATTACTAATAAATCTGAACAGACCTTCGCATACCGCATACAAAAGACTTACAGATAATGTATTATCTAAATCTATCTAACGACATGAGTGCGATGGTCGAAGTATTAACCACTAGCTTATTAATTTAAAACTAAACTATTAACTACAGAGCCTTGAACACCGACGTAGAGTTGCTTGCCTATCGGTTTTCTATCGGTTACATTTCGGCGAATGTGCACTGGAATTACACAATTTAATTCCACCTTCTCCATTCTATCATCGGTCAACCAGACGTACGACTATGCGCCACCGCTACATGGTAGATATAACACCGTTACGCACGAAGCGTTTTGCTTCCACTTTTATAATGCGTACTGCCAGAGAGTGGAACTCACTGCCTGAGTCTGTGTTTCTCGATATGTACAACCCCCGAGTCTTCAAGACGCGAGTGAATAGTTTCTTCTAAGTTTGCGTGCTCCACCTTAGACCGCGTCGTCGCTTAACATCAGGTGAGACAGTGGTCAAACGCAAGCTTATAATCTAAAAAAAAAAAGCTTTTTACCGTATCGTGCAAGTTATTTTAGACCTTAAATAACTTGGTCTTAGCTTGCTCGCATGTGATCGATGTCTTAAAGACCTTTGCGTGCTTATTGATTTATCTAACTAGTAGAGTTTACTCGAATAGGATACATGATTATGTGGTTAATCCACGTTACTTGTAGCGCTTCAGCCGTCTCGTCAAATTTTTGGGCACCCTACACGTAAAGTGATTTGTAAACAATGTAAGTTAATTTACCGTTATAGATATGTAATACATATCATACACAAAGTAAATTTACTATACCCTATATTATGTATGTATATTACTGTTATATATTATATTATATATTATACTAGCGGTCCGCCCCGGCTTCGCAGGGGTAAAAATTTACAACATTCAAGATTATAAGAATCTCTAATTTTGTTGAAAATATAATATAGCCTATGTCACCCGGGGATAGTGTAGCTTCGCAACAGTGAAAGAATTTTTCAAATAGGTTCGTTAGTTTCGGAGCCTATTCAATGCAAACAAACAAACAATCAAATCTTTCCTCTTTATTAATACTAGTATTGAAAAGTGTCAGACTGCTTCCTGCTGCTGCAAACAAAATATTAAATGGAAAAGTATTATACTTTAAAATAAGTTTAATAGCTATCTATATGAAAAAATGACTTTACACAATTTGTCTTGAAAGGGATTATAAGATTTTCAAGATTCTTTTGCAATGATAGCTCAACGGTGGGAACGTTGGCTGTAAAACTTACGGACGCTGGTTTGATTTCATCTTCGACCACATCGTCACTGACCATCAAGTGAGATACCTACTTATTGGTAAAACCAGATCTATATAAAGTCATATGCAAAAAAGTGAAGCAATAGATCTGGCCCAAATTCGAAATTAATTGTAAAACAATTGATATTTGGAAAGCCTTAAAGACGAGGTTAGATTTGTTTAGATTATAACATAACACAGCTATGTCAACAAAATCTACATTGAATTCGTTTCGAAATCAAAACCCAATAATAATGTATATAAGTAAGTTTGTTTAACATTAAACATAATTTTCAATTTAGGTGCCAATTGCATATGATGGTGCCTATTTTAATCTTAATTGTTAACCTTGATTAATTTTAATTTTATCACACATGTTTATATAAAGGCCTTGAAATTATGAGTAAAAACAGCTATTTAAAATAATATATTTATTACTTAAAACTTACTACACAGTTCATTCAATACAATTATGTATGTAAATAAATAGAATAAAAAAATACTGGAAAATGTAATGTTATATAGTTGGAGGTCTAAAAGCGTTAGTGCATTTCTAATATTGCACTGAATATTGAAAAGCCCATGCATTTTATTAGCATTTTTGGTTCAGAGTCACACGATCAAATACGACCAAAACCTGCCAACCCTAAAATTTAAAATAAAAGTTATTCGTTTAAAAATAAGTCATAAATCAAAATATTGACGACAGTGTCAGGAACCTAACCAAACTTCCAGTGACGCTGTCCATTATCTGGTTCATTGACACGTCTAGGGATCAACACAGTGATCCAACAGACAGGGTTCAGTGATGCGAACACAAGCGGAAGATATTCATTATAATGCCATCTGATGGACATAGAGCTACAGCCGCCGCCGCAAGGACTACCACTATTCACCAGTAATTACGAAATGGTTAATTTCCAGTTTGTTTTTGTCACGCACTTTGGGAGCAGAATCGCATAAATGGATTATCCGCATTGTGTGCGATAAAAGGATCGGGACGTACGGGTTGAGATGTGGTCACTGGTGCCCGATGATGTCGCACTTAGGTCTATGATGCGAAGCACTAGTTTTTGTGCACTAATCACTGATCGTAGATATATAGTATTTGGCGAATACACATTGTAAAGGATACAGTCCGAGCGGAGTAGTGGAAGTAAATTATATAAATAAAAAAAATACCAAAAAATGGAACCGACTTCAACACTCAAAAGAGTGAAATAACTTGTTAAAGTCAGTACCATGATAGTTCACAAAAGTAACTATCATCACAATATTGTGCTCATGGTACCAACTTCGACAAGTTATTTCACACTTTTGAGTGTTGAAGTCTGTTCCATTTTTTGGTACATTTTTTTCCCTTTTCAGTGACCTTCGCTACTCACGGGATCAAATTGTCATTGGGTATGTTCTCCGATGTCTTCACCCGCGATTATACTCGTAATATCGTCGAGGTATGCGTAGCACTTTTCAGTTATTGGAGTGTAACTCAAAAACAGCTTGTCCGATTTTGATGAAATTTAAACTAGGACCACCACGGAAATATACTCTATCAAACAAAAAAGAATCCTCAAGATCAGTTCATAAGCGACAAAGTTATCCGCGAACAAACATATATACGGTAGAATCGAGTAACATCCTTTTCGAAGTCGGTTAAAAGGACCCACGAAGCGCCATCCTTACAGCACGTTCTGTTCGACCGGACATTAAGGACAATGAAAGAGTTCCTGCGGTGGCGTAACTAATTACAACACGCATTAGGACATTGGCGTTGTTTTATGATTAGCTACTCGTAGAACATCACTGGAACTAATTCCAACGCTCACACTAAATGTCCTGTCATGTTACGACATTAGTGCTTCTTTGACGAATTAATGTAGGTATGTTAATGACAATAAGCGGTTGAGAAACAATGATTTGCCGTGCGATTCTGGGAAAAGTTTATGTGGCCGAGAGTTTCGCATATACGTCAAATCTTCAGCGTACTTTGCATTATCTTGTCCACACCTCGCTCTCACTCAGGCAAGTTCAAGATTCAATATTAAAGAGTACACCAAACACTTTGTCTATTGACACAGTTGATATTCGTCGATCGATGTTCAGGAAGTATATTATGTACATCCTCGTGGCAATTGAGGTCTAGGCGATAGCACTTCATACTTTATAAATATCAAAATTACAAATAGCTTTTCTTTGGTTCAGTGAATTGACTGAAATTGTAAAAAAAATTGTAAGATAATTCATAACATAAAAAAATTGATCTCTTATCCTATATCATAACTTATGTTTCATTTTTTGAAGGAAAAACATCCCCTTAATATATGTAATTGTGATGTATTCGAATTGACGATTCTATAATAGGTAAGTACCGTTCTATCACTTTGCTATAGATCTAAGCTATAGGAGGAGTAATTATATATACATTATATATATTATGTAGTTTTTCAAATGAATGAATCATTCAGTTTTTTTTTAACAAATACCTAGCTCTGATTGCTTGTTAGATCGACGCAAATATAACTTTGTCGTTGCGGTTTTGTTTGTTCTGTAACAAGTTATCGGTAACTTTGGTCGCTTAGGGGATTACTTGGGTAAAGCTTTTCGGAGGTTTAGCGGTGGACCAGCGCCCGTATGGCCCAATGCTTGCTAACTAATCATTACAGTTTCAAATAGAATGGGCGGGAGAAACGTCATGATTTATAAAAATATTAACCTTAGGTTACTTTAAAGTTCGCTTTTAGCTAATAAGTTTAGAACTGTTTTCGACTATTAATAGTTCTTGTTGCGGTTAGCAGTAACCATCAGACCACCGTCTATATTGTCTTGATCATGCGAAGCATGCGAGTGGTTTAATCAAAACGATTACTAGAGCGTAGGCCTGCATAACTAAAAAGATGTTCTGTAGATTTTTTTTATTATATCATTTTTTTAATGAACTCTCCACCGCAAGTTATGTAAAGTTTTACGTTATTTTAAATATATTTTTTTAATCCTCTCCGAGAATATCGAGCGCATCGTCGTGGTGGAGCAGCGGCCCATGGAGTCTCGTGTTCAACAATGTCTTGTGCTCACGGCAGTGAACACTCGAGGCAAGCATTAGGTAGAATACCAATCAGCATTAACTCTATTTGATCACCAGGGGCTCATCTGCCTAAAATTATTGCTTTGGCTATTGCTATACTTTTAGACTATCTTTCCATTCGAAGGTAAGAAAGCTACAACACTTAATTGTTAGTTAAATATTATATATAACTAATTTATGATTTTTTTAAGATTTCTTAGCTCCGATTGATTTATTAACAATGTGTTCGTATTTTAAAGCTTTCTTAGGTTCGGAAAGACGCAAAAAAGTTCGAAAACTATAGCAATAGTAAAAGCAATGATTTTAGGCGAATAAGCACCACGTACGCTGTTTATGTGTAAATAGCGATCCCACGCATCTCGGTCACACTTTGGCAGGCGGTCATTTTGAAACAATCATACAGTTGAATGATGATTTGCTTCGTGTCGTATTTGTCATCTGTAATAATTTTTTATGTCGCACAGAGACAAGCCTGTGGCAAATTAGCAGTAGTGCTGTGTCAGCATTCCATACGGACCCGCATCTGAGCATGGGTGATGTAGTGCGGTGCACAGTGCGAAACTATTGTTCTAACGAGAAGACGCTCAAGTAAAACATTGTGAAAGATGATCCAATTTATAAGATATGGATTACGGTAATTAATGAATTAATGCATAATACATTTACAAACTTACTTTTTAATATGCTGATAGGTTTTCTTCTTTTCTTTCTTACAGCTAGCCGTGAAAGGAAGTCACATCTTTCTTCATCGCATAATTGGCTAAACCATCGGTGCGCAGATGTTTGACAAGGACTTTCGTCTAAAGGGGTAAACTCTTGCCTTATTAGTGGTTTCGTGCTCCACAAATGCAAACAGAAGCCCAGTAAATAAAAGATTATTCTAATTTTAGGCTGCATTTGAAATTGTAAAATATAATTGCGAAAATATGCACTGGAGGCAGTTCGATTTTTCAGCAAAATTCGATAATCACATTGAGCTCGAAATAATATGTGGAGCATAATTTGAATTTAGAATGTTTCCACATGAATGCCATTATTTTTAAAACAAAAGGATAAGCGGCCAGTGTTCCATAGGTACATGAAAACTCTCCACCCTGACTCGTCAAACTAAGCTCACCGCACAAATAAAAGAATTTGACCCCATTACATTAGAAGAATTGAATGCAGCCATAATACGTTCAAAGTGTACTTGACACATGCAATTAGAAAACGTTACCTGGTTTAACGAGGCGTTAATAGTTATAAATATACAATGGGACTCTCTTTTACAGTGCAAAGTTACAACAGCTACCGCTTTCTCCGATACGCATGCTTTGAATAAGTAATTACTGTCTTGGCCAAACGACAAGTGAAACTAATCGTTTACATTTGAAAGTAAAATATATAATTGTAACTTATTTGGAAGTCAATCATCTGACACGTGTATGAAGGCAGCTGTGCTTAACAACCTGTCAACAGCCTGGGTCTACACTGATTCCATTTCGAGCACAGGTCAGCAAGTGAGACAGAGGTCAAGTAGTAGGTCCTGGGACCTAGGATGCGTTTCTTATTGAGCTTTGAGCGCTTTGAGCACAGATAGCGTGCTTAAAGTCATTCCAAAATGTACTGACAGCTGCACACAATATTTATATGATGTCATCCATGACGTCATCATCCTGTCCTTATAACGCTCACGAGGACAACGTATATCAGTGTGAGCGCTGTCAAACACATAGATGCAACTAACTATGCACTGAGAGTCAAACATCTGACTCATTAAGAGAATCTGTCGAAAAATTGGTAGTCTGTCCACAAAAAATTAAAAACGTAATATTATATATCAGGAAAAAATGACCCATTTAGTGCCCGTGAAGTACGGAAGTGAATTATTTAATATGAATTTAATGGGAACTGACATTTAAAGAATTCGCGCGCATTCACACACAAAAAGCCGTTCCGATTTGCTTACGAGCTTCAGCACTGTCAGTACTAAATTCATCTCGGAACAGCTAAATCCTTACGTACGAACGTGTGCACTGTGAGCCCAAAATGAAACACACCCCTATAAAGTATTTTTAAGCATGTTGAGAGTGCACGCAGCATAATCTTTTTAATGTTAGAAACACCAAATCAAACAATAAATGTGCGAGTAGGTAATTATGTAAGTAATATTGCAAATTACGCGCGCAACCTTGCAACAACATATATATAGGTATATTAGATAAGTACCTAATCTAGAATGCAAAGTTACGCAATTCATAACATATCCAACAAGACTCGACAAAAATAATTGATGACCGAAGCACGACTCACTAACGCATTGTTATCGTAGCGTAAAACAATTGAACTCTATGTACCTACTGTCATTTATCCTGGACGACTGTGACAGAGAATTAATAGTTTGTGCTAGCAATAGTTGCTTTTTCAATTGTTTAAGCGATGACGATACGAACACTTTGACGCAAGTTATCCGTTTTATAGGCATTAGTTGTCACCACCAGTCTTCTCGTGACCACGACCAATGCAGCTTGGTCGAAACGTCGAGGTAAATAAATTACTAAATGTTTTTTCTCGCGATCAAGCCCCGTTTGATTTAATAACAATGTGTTCGATTCGCGAAAGTCTAAAAATTACAATTGGTTGTCACGTTGACTAATCAGATTCGGTTTGAGAGGAAACCGATGCCAATAAGTTAATGTCAAAAGTTAATAGCGTGCTAAATTTATGTATCTGAATAAGATAGTGGTAGAGTATAGGTGCTTTCAATCACCCGCCTTACCTACTCTCTTCTACCCCACCTAACTACCCTACCACGCCAACGTTAAAAAATATATTATATAGATGTAGTATCAGGTGAGTACTCATCATCAGGTTAGTTTACGCTTCCAGATCGCGGCGACCACAACCGGCGACCGGCTACCGACGCGGAGCAGTTTAGAAAAATGTCGCTAAACACACAATGTGTTCAAGCACCTGCCCTTGAGCGTCAGTTAACATTAGGTTTAGGTCTAGTTAGCGTAGTATCAACTTCTATCATATCTTCATTGACCATCAAGTGTTCAAACGCTATATCTAAAAGTCCATATATAAAAAAGGGTAGGTGTATTTCCAAATACGTAGAATTATAATAATGGCAATCCAAGCGCCATCTAACCCAGTATCAACAAACAAAAAGATCTTCACAAAACGGTTAATTCGAGAAAGTGACGATATCAACGTGATCGGGGAACACCGACGATACCGTTTTTGTCTTATATGTATGTATGTCGGCGGGTCGCCCGGAGACGCACGCGGATTCGTGTACCGTTACTTTACCACTATGAAAAGAACTGTGCTTGACAATTTGAACTAGGTCTGACAGCATTTGCCCTCTAATCGGAATTTCTGGGGAACTTCACAAGACAGCATGGGTGATTCTGTATTGATGCGAACATACGACATAGGCGTTTAGAAAATTATACACTTTTCAATAACGATCCTGATTTAGAATCGAATTCAGACGTTTCAATTTAAAGGCTATCATTTCTAGAAGCAGATGTTTTATTGTTGGTATTAAAATAGTACGGCAACGCGGTGTAAGCACGTGTTTGTGCGAAATATAGCGTTATAGTTATGCGATGAGAGATCAATACCCACTAAACCTCCAGGTAACTCTTGTATATTCAAACATTGCTTCAGTTATTTAAATAAAATAATATACGCCTATTGCAGACCACCGATTTTCAGATGTAGCATGCAAGGTTAAAAATAAAAAGTTTTTTCAACTTCAGGTTTTCTTCCATTTTCAAGTTTTCGACGCTTAGCCTACTAATATTATATAATATGCGAAAGTTGGTATGCATGAATGTATGGATGTTTGTTACTCTTTTATGCAGAAACATCTGAACGGATTTGCATGGAATTCGGCATGAAGATAGCTTATAGGCGTAACATATAGGCTACTTTTTATTGCGAAAATATAGACTGTTCCCGCGCGACGACGCGAAGACATAAATACCGTCAATACCACGTACCATTTCACCGCGGGGGCCGTGTTTTCATGCCGCACAAGGAACTGTGGAAGCCATCCCGAATGCAAGGATAGGGAGGGGGTCAGTATCATCGGAGTCTGTAGCTGGTAGCTGCACAATCTGCTTATTATATATTAAAGCAAGAAAACTACGTTTTTTTTTTTCAGAGATCGAATGTTTTCAAAGACGACGGTGCGTACCTCTTGTTAAATTAAATTGTGTTAACACATTGTGCGATCGATGTCCTCGATGCACTTCCTTTGTTATTTTTTGTGTGAGAGTTGCCTTCTACGAAACGTACAATCAAAGAATTTCATTGAAACAGAACACAATGGAGCGAGAACGTGTCTTCAGAAACTGTGTGCATATTTGAAGATATGGTAAATTATACATATTGTTATCAGCGTTTTCAGTACATTTTGAGTTGATTTTACTTTTAATGTGAATTTTTTTTTTACTTTGATTAGCTAAGAGACTGGATACTACGTTATTCTTTAATCGTGAGTTCAAGTTACTATTCGGTATCAGGCGAATTTTTTTCTCATAACAAAACTTCTGCTAGCATGTCGTTAACGCAATGAAACATATAACTCCTTTCAATGGCTTTATTTGTTGGGAGACTGGCAATAGATGCCATGGCACATAATGAGAAAAAAATACCAGTAAGAGCTACGGTTCGCGGAAGCTCAGATATTGATTATCGACTGCCTGAGACAAAGATCTGCAATGGGCACTCTTATGTACAAATCACCGAAATGACATTAGGTTATTATAAACAGTATAGGTACGGGGCTTAAGTTGGTAACCCATGTGCACTTTATCCATCTACATATTCTGTACTTAATATTTAATCCTTCTCATAATTAAATAACAAATGAGGGTATAATATAATAATATTTCTTAATCCGTAACTTAGACCCTTCGATCAGTTGTATTGTTGATCGAAGCTTAGACCATTATAAAAATATATTATTACTAGCGACTGCCTCGACTTTGCAGGGATTTAATTAAGAGGAAAATATTAGAAATGTATTTACTCCGCATAAATCAAGAGTGTGTTATACTTACAGAGTTGCGCTGCAAATCGCTGTAACAACGAAAAGCAACGAACGTTTGTTACTTTGGTAACCATGGTTACGTAAATTTACCATGCTAAAAATATGTTGATAATACTTTTGGGCTATCATGGTACCGACTTCGACAAGTTTTTACTTTATGTGTTGAAGTCGGTTCCATTTATCGGTAGTTTTTTTTTTCACGATCATTCTTTATTTACAGACTTAATTATATTATTAAAATAAATATTTTTAGTTCACTTATGAACTGGGAGCCTTTATTTAAACATAAATTATAATACGTTTTTATGGTTTATTACAAACCTCATTATAGGCAGATTAATTATAACAATCGTCTTTGAGCTAAAAATGACAGGTTATATCTGAACTTCAAATTCATATCTCATCAGTTCAAAAGTTCACCCACAGGCGACGACGGGTAGAATTAGAAAGTTTCCAACCAGTTTGAACTCTTTGGGGTAAAGTACCCTAAAATGATAAAATGGAAACAACTCCGACGAGTATCAAGGAAAATATGTGTTGTGACGTGAATTACTGTTTCAAGTTTATTTTTAAATGTGGGCCATATCACTGAGGGTTTGAAATGTGGAGAGAATCCTTCCTGCTACGAGTATAATTATAAATGCGAAAGTTTGTGTGTATGAGTGTATTTTTGTTACTTCTTCACACTCAAACGGCTACACCGATTTCCATGAAATTTGGTAGTTTAAGCCCTGGATTAACACATAGGCTACTTTTATCCCGGAAAAGTATAGTTCCCGTAGAATAATTGAGGTAGCGGGAAAACCGTAGTCCACGCGGGCGCTACTAGTAATAAATAAAACAGACTCGATTAAATCTATATAAATTTGTTTAAGAATGTCAATGTATGCATAGCAATTTCGTAAATCTCAGAAATTGTTAAAACCTATTAAACCTATTAAAATAACCTAATTCAAATAATCTCCTATTACTTTTCATAAAAAAAGTATGAAGCGATTTTGGTGCCATTTCTTTGGGAGCAATTTGAAAGCAAATACTTTCAATTCAATTACAAAAATCCAAATCGGTTTACAAATGGCGGAGTTCTCAGGTAACAAACACAAAAAATATACAACTGAATTGAGAACATCTTCCTTTTTATTTGAAATCTGTGGTCAATAAGTGACAAGTGTGTTATGGCAGCGCTCCTTCAGAGCCAGTAAACATTCTGGGTCAAGCGTGATTACATCTTTGACCACTTTGATCGTATCTGACCATCAATTGTGATAGCGGTCAAATGCCAGATCCATAAAGTATAAAAAAATATATTTAATTGAAAATGCTCTGCTACCTTGCATACTTGTAGCAAAATATTAATTTAACTTTGTAAGAATAATTCTATTACGCAGTAGTGTGTAATGTTACAAACGCGAGTGTTATAGATCGTATAAGGCCCTAAAACCGATGTTCTAAGTTTAATTACATCGCTTTAGGAGCTAGTGTGTTGAAAATACATAAAACTAATAAAAAAATCATTCACTACAAGTTTGACTCACACGTAATTATGAATTCCTTTTATTTGACCATAAACAAAAGAGCCTCGCGAAATCTTTCATTATTATAGAGTTATGTTTGAAAATAGAACTTTAATAACGCTCAATACTGAAATGAACGAATGAATAAGAATGAATTTTTATCAATGGGCGACCATTAGTATAGATAATTAAGCCACATTGTCCAAAAACACAAAATAGGTTCAAAACTGAACGCAGTCCGTAAAGAAAACGAAGACCGATTGTCGCGAGGCATCACCTCAACGCAGCCGCGGCGCGGCGGGGCGTAATGTTCGTTCAAATATTTACGAAGCTGTAACGCTCCAAATACAAGACTGATTGGATATTTGTCCAACTGAAATAACAGATGGTTTTTGCATAAAACATGCTATGTTAACAATGGTTGGTATTTTAGAGACCGGGCGGATTCTTACACCATATCAATTCTCTGTAGAAGTTTGGAAGCTTTGAACAGTGTCTTATACAAGACAACGGTAGTGATTCTCTCATCCGACTAAACTGTCCAAGTATTACATTACAAACGAACAAAAATTCGGACGAGCCAGTACGTGCACTTATACTTTAAAATAAATATTTTTGGGTAACGATACTTTTCGCGTATATGGTGAAAAGGTCAAATCAATAAAAACGAAATAGCTTTCTTTTTATATTATAAGTAAGTAACAGTCTCTCCCATTTGCGTGTTATTCACCTCACACGTCGCGTCGTTTAGGTTCAATGTCGCCGGAACACGTCCTCGTTAAATTGATGGGCAAACAAAAGTACACCGCGGCAATATCATAAAAATAAACTTATAATGTTAAGACTAAATATGCAGAGTAAATTTAGAAGTTAAGAAGAAGATCGCGCGAACGTATCTGTTTAAAATAATCTAGGAACGTATAGCATAATCCGAAGTTGACAGTGGTCACGGTCAGAATGAGAAAAAATACACATACACATTCTAAACATTTGTAGATTATGCAATTACCCAACAATTAAAGTTTTGTATGAGTATTCTTATTATTTTAGAAATTGTACGTTTTTCTTTCTTTTAAAACATAAAATAAACATAAAATTATGAGAAGGAGAGAGCATCTAGATAACGTACACCTAACGTTGTTTTTCATTATTATCATCTCAGCCATAGGAGGCCCACGGCTGGACATATGTATGCCTACCCTATTGATTTCTACAAGGACCGGATGGAAGCGGCCCTCACCCAGCCAACCTCCAGATCCAGCTCCAAATCCTAACCGTGTTATGAATCCTAAATATGCCTTTATACTGAACCAACGTCACTAAATGTGAAAAATCAAAGCTAGCTATATCATTATTATTCTGTTCTTTCTATATTGTTTTTGTATGTATCTCTTGTGTAATGTGTGAGTGCCTTGAATAAATTTGGTTTCTTTCTTTCTTTCTATATCTTTAACACATTTATTTAAGTTTGCGCCCTTTCCTAGCTTTGCGGTCACACGGCCATAATTTGTTACGTATACATATATAATAATCTGTGGTAGATAGAACTGTAGTTTGTTTAGCGAGAGAACAGCATAGACAGTCAAACGATTACACAGGTAGCCGAGTATGTATATATATAGCCGAGTATCTATATATATAGGCATCAACATCACAGGCTCTGAAACAAGTAGCTAGCATTCAAATACTATGTGTAAATGATCTAAACCAAATAGCTCTAAGCTGAACTTACTCTGATTTGAATAGGTTGAGAGGTCTGTGATCAACGGTTTCATGAAGATGTTAAACGGATTAAGTTGGTTCGTTTTCCATACAAAAAGCCATGATACATGATATACAGATTGACCACACAGTAAAAATGACGCAATTAATAATTAACTATATCTTAAGAGGTTTCTATTTACGCATAACTAATAAAAAAATTGGTTGTCTGTAAAGTCGGTTTACGGACGATAGATTTACGTGATAACGTCATAATCATTTATGACTTTGACTTTTGATTATTTTATGTAATACAAAACTCAGGTGGAACGTTACGCGGAACGTTACTATTTTTCATGAGTGTTGCTGGTATTCATTAATTTATAAAACGTTATCACGTCAAAATAAAACAATTTGTAACGGCATAAATATCATATCAATAGGATTATTATTACACACATGCGTATAATTTCATACAATTATTTTTTTGATATTTTATGTTATCGCGTTAGGAATTGTATAATTGTTAATTAATTTTGCGTAAATCGAAACTTAAAAAAGATATAGTTAATTATATATTTCGCTATTTTCACTGTTTTAGTTGCTCTTATCATGATTGCTTTTTGTATGGAAAACCGACTGGTAGGACTCATCTTAAGGTATTCTAAAATATAATTGTGTAGGCAATCTGATGGCTGCAGTTTTTCCATACGACTTCGTAATATTTTATGTAAGTACCTACAATTTTTATTCTTGCACTATGTTTATAATAATAAGTGTCGAACGGAACAATTTGTTTAAATGTGATGTTTATTTGTTGAATAGGTATGTAACCTTCTACCAGAATTTTTATTTCCTCTTTGTTTTCCTTATTCCTATTAACATTTTCAATGTGTAGGATATTTGTTGTATTGTATTATTTCTACAACACGAAGACTAAACTAGCGTATCTAAAAATTCTGAACCTCCAAAGAGACTATTCCTCCGACAACACAGGGTATTCTAGTGCGGGGGCTACCGTGCAAATTTGACATATTTTATGGTAACCATGTATTTTCTTTGTGTGCTTTATTTATTTGTACCACATTAAGGAACAATAAAGATATTTGTATTTGATTCCAGTGGTAATGATGACGTACCCTTTGATTAATTTAGAACCGTAAGCAATGACATTTCCCTATGTTCATCGACTAAATATAAATGTGTATAATTATAAGTTTTTTAAACAACTCGTGTACCGGTTAGGTAAGTACCCAATACTACAGATTTCCTGTAAAACGTTCTTGTATAAATGTTGTAAATCTACTGAACAAAGTCAGTGGAAACTACACGAGAAATTGAAAACATTTTATTGAAAATTCTCACAGATAATATTCATTTCAAATTTAACATCGGCTTCCATGTGAAAATTATAATTATATCGCATTTCCACCGAGCGGAATAACATCGTCACGTTGCGGCTTGTGATGATATAAACCTTATCTCAACAGCAGTTTGTATGATTTTCGTATACTGTTGGTCAAAAAGCGACTACTTTATATCTGCGCTATTCTTTTCACGAATAAAAACACATATCGATTCTTTGATTCGACATTTCCGCGAAACATGAAAATTAAAAACGCTAAAAGTCTTTTGCATGAGCTCTTGTCTGCGGCGAGTAATTAGTTTTGAATAATTCCTTCACCTTAAATTCACCACAAGCACTACGATACTGACGAATCGTCGAATAAAACAATGAATACCAATCACGAGAGCTGCAACATGCGCATGGTAGTACTTTTCTGTGTCCGCCTGGCTAGCTACCGCTCTGAAAAATTAAAAGTAAGTACTTAACCTGGTTTTACTTTTACAAACAAGCAGCATATCTGTGAGAGCTGTACAACAATCTATGCCTAGCGTGATTCCGCCGTCGACCACATCATCACCGATCATCAAACTCAAGGCCTATAAATTATTTCAAAAAACCTTTGAGGTAATCACCAATCAAGGCATGTGACAGAGCTGCATTTGTATTTATCGAACTTAGCTAAATACCTAAATCAATCAGTGTTTGACAACACACTGACCTAAAAGATAATACCAACAGTGCATAAAACTTATATCTTAATTGAATAATGGAAAAATTTCAGTCGACACGCTTACACGCTTGCACGCATGCTGTCTCCAAGCAAACCATAGGTAGGTATACCGTATAACAGCAGCGGTCATCGGTCAGTCGGAGGCAGCTCGTAGGTACAACACGAATTAGTGCCGGTCAGAAAGAAACCTGTGAAAGCATAGCTGACATTTGCATATCAGAACAGTACACAGCTATTGTTGACAGCACTGAAACGTTTTGAAACATTATGTGTCATGTTTGGGACAAAAACTGGCGCAAAAGATATGGCCTAAAGAATATATACAAAACATATTAGGACAATTAAATGCTTCAGTAACTTTCTAGTTAGCAGTTTGAATGGCCAAATGTCGGAAAATTAGTTGTTACTCATAGTTTTCCTAAAATTCAAAATGATCATAGGTACCTAATAAAACTATAAACCTTCGTTGGAAATACTTATTGTACATATTGTATTTGATCTAATTGTAACGAACGACACCATTTCAAACGATCTAAATATGGGTTTATACAGCTGTTAAATTTTAAGTAAGCTCAAGAATTGTTTCAAGCTGTCATGGCTTTTCATAATATATATTGTTTATTTATTGGTTCCCGATATTTCGGCGCACTTCCACGCACCATGATCAAGGAGAGACGGTGCGTGGAACCGCGCCGAAATATCGGGAACTCAATAAAAATAAAAATCATGGCGCGTATCCCATGTTAAACATATATATATCTGTCTAAGCTAAAGCTACACGGATCCTACATAAGGTAAGAGTTCATTGTATATTATTATGGGCCCTTAAAAATATAGTAAAATAACGTGTAATGACTATTTCAGATTATACTTTAACCTTTAATACCTATATTCACAATAATCAATGACAATAGCATTTGGATAGTGGTCATGGTCCATGGCATTTGATTGGCACACTGGTGGCCAATTATACTGGCCCGCTAATAACGGAGCGATCATGGTAGCTACTTGTCAATTATACGTACGGTCAATGTATTAGCATTCGACCTTGAAAGGCTTTATGATAATACCTTCCAACTCGCAGAGTTGATTAAAAACCGTTAAATATATAAACGTAAATAAGTTAAAAATAAAAATTATAAGGATCACTAATTAAAAAAGAAATAATATAGCCTATGTCACCCGGGGATAGTGTAGCTTCGCAACAGTGAAAGAATTTTTCAAATCGGTTCAGTAGTTTCAGAGCCTATTCAATGCAAACAAACAAACTAAAATTTATTATAATTTAAAAAAATTAGGAATCCTTATAAAAATAATTTTATTTTTGAAAGTTTTTACCCGTCGAAGCCGAGGTGGAGTGCTAGTTATTATAATATTCTTCTTCTTGTTTTTTGAGATCGTTACAATGCAATAATGTACATTTAATTCTATTTCGCTACATGTTGTATGATAGTGGTACGACTGGTTTAAGATTATTTATAGGTGAGTATCTCATTTTTGGAGCTTTGTATAAAAATACAAGATGTACTATATTATATACATGTACAATATAAACAATAGTTTTATTAATCCGGCACTATTAAAAACTAGAGGGCGCCAGATTATTGGAATTTTGGGATTATTGGATTGTATAGAAAAGGTTAATATTATAGGTCATAAGGGATTATGTTTTAAGAAGATACGAGTCTTATGTTGGCGTTTACTTGACATTTGTAGTTAAAATATTTTCAACTTGAAAACAACAGATATATATGTACATGCTATACAATGGTGCAAATTTTGGAAGTCACACTAATGCCGCATGCCGATGCCGGTGCGCGAGCGCAGAGCGAGAGTCGGGAGACTCAACTGTAGTGGCATAACCGCAGACCGCTACCAAATATATGTTTGTAAGGGGTATATGGGGGGACGCATATCTTCAGCAGTCAATAGCAATGTGGATGGGTGACCACATCATGATCACCTGATGATGATTTTTATTTCGAAAATTGTTTATTTCGAGACATATTGTATTTGACGCGATAGACATAGACATAGCTTTATTTGTAGCAAAAACAAACACGAAATAATAAAAATGTAGAATTAAAACTAATGTAAGTATAGTTTTTTGCCACAAGCCAACAACTCAGCATAAAATGCTGGTTACTACCAACTACTACAACCAGCGCTGGTCTTCCGATATTTGAAACACATTTTGAGCATCCAAATAAATATCTAAAATAATAACACTTTTCTTTAAATTTATTTTTTGTTTAATGTGTTTAAATCAAAAGTGTTTTCATTCATAGTCTGGTCAATTTGGACTTTTGAAATAACATAAATTCCCACAGAGCCTAATTTTGGAGGAGACCTTGAGTTCACCATAATAAATGTTAAAAGTCCCCATCCATCCCGCGTGGGCTTTAAATGTTATTCAGGGTAAAATTTTGAGGTCAACAAAACACGAAATAAGAAGTGAGTTCCACTATCATGTCTTCTCTTCATCTGCTTTTGTAGCACACATGGCATCGATGGGGACTTTTAACACTTCATTTCTAATCGTGAACTCAAAATTTGACTGTGGAAATGTTTGTTATTTGACCACTATTTTTATGGCTAGATTGACCGGACTTCAATGACTTCAATTAATGGTAATCACTTAAGCCTCCGAAATCATTATTATTTTTTGAAATCATATGAATGTGTTGTACCTACATGAGTATACTATATATATATATATACACATATGAAAATAGTAGTTTTTCGCTTTTGACACTAAGTAGGTAGGTACATAACATGTATCTTTATTTATTTATTCTTAACTTATAGATAAATTATAGATAAAGATTCACATTAGGTATATAGAAAAATAAAACCACATTGGCAGGTAAATAAATTATGTCAATATTGTCCATAACATGCAAACAAAATTATTCACCTACTATACCTAGCTTTAATTTAAAAAATAATCGATAGGTTATATATAGCTTTGACTTAGAAATTTCTACTCTTCAAGGCCAAACCGCAAATTCAATGAATACATAATCTAAGCTACCTACTATTGAACATGCGTGTGTGCACAATGCTATATATATATATACATTTATTACTACTGTGTGAAGTGCTTATCCAAACTGGATAACACATAGGTACTGGTTTTGTACATTCAAACAGAATAAAATTTGAGAAACAGGATTCTTATAGGTATGTAATCTTACCTACACCTATATAATATTATCGAGATTTATAGTTATACTACTCATATTTATAGTTGTATATTTCTACCTAGGTTTCAGGCGTGAGTAATACTGGAAAATATTATATATATATATATAAACCTAGCTGACCTGTGCCCACTTTCTTGGGCAGTAAAAATTTTTACTTGTAACCAAAAAACATTTTTATTTTTCTGGTTAATCCCAGTAATATTATAAATGTGAAAGTTTATGTGTATGTGTGTATGTTTGTTACTTCTTCACGCTCAAACGGCTACACCGATTTCGATGAAATTTGGTATGGAGATAGTTTAAACTCTGGATTCACACATAGGCTACTTTTATCCCGGAAAAAGTATAGTTGCCATGGGATAATTGAGGTAGCGGGTACACCGTAATCTACGCGAGTGAAAGCGCGGGGCTTACTATATATCATATAGTGTATACATGACAAGAATGAGTGAAGATCGAGGCGTAAAGAGGGCGTATGTGGCTCAACAGACTGGCCGTCGGCCAGTGGGAAGACCTAGATACAGGTGGAAAGATGAGGTGCTAAAGGACCTGCGTGAGCTCCACGTGGACGACTGGCAGGAACGCACGCATGATAGGGGAAAGATGGCGCTTGCTCTTGTCAGAGGTCAAGATCCACTTTGGGTCGCTGAGCCAGCGGAGTAAGTAAGTAAGTATACATGACACTCCCAAATAACATGTCTTTCTGTTAATAAATCTATCGGGGCTTGATCGCGAGAAAAACATTTTGCCCCGATTGATTTATTAACAATGTGTTTGAATCGCGAAAGTCTAAAAATTACAACATGTCTTTCTATTCGTAAAAGATTATTCAAAATCAGTTCCATGTCCAGTGTCCAGTCAATCCAGTGATTACCCCCTACAACCTCACAAAGTCTACCTCTTTTAATATCATGTCTCTAGATGACCCGGTGAACTTCATATTTAATATATTTTTGAAAAATATGGGAATAACTTACTACTATAACACTGTACAATATTGACAAATGGTTGTCATTAAGGCCATTTGCCAGGTTTACAGGAACACTGCATCTACAGAATCGCTGTAATTTATTGTATCATGCTAACTGTTGTGTTTGCTTTGCCTGAACTCATTCCATTCTAAGCCTATCTACTTCGTTATAATTCACTGTGGAACGCAATTCTGCCATACCAATATGAATGTTATCATTATCTGTATATCTCTGGTTGTCATTGCAGTTTACATGTTGCGTACAGAACACACGGTTAAAAGGTACTTTTTATTACTTAATTGTTGTTGTTATTGCGAGTGGGTAATATTCTACATTTAAAATCAATCAATTATTATACGGAAGACAAGCTATACCAACCATAGCCAAGTGATTAAAGTGTTGTTTTTATTATTTTACAAGTGATTTTGATGCTTTAGAGAGTTTGTTGTTAAATCGAGTGATGTTACATGGAGTTTACACTGTATATAGATAGACTAGCTGACTGCTAAATATTGTTCTGATATAAACTATCAAAATGTCAATATGACACTTCAATGATCAACAGCTAAACTATTTCAAAAATCGCAATAAAATATTTTAAACTGAACAAAGTTACATATCTGTGCGAAATTTCATTACAATAATTTTAGTAGTTTTGGATATTAGCAGGGACAAACATTATGACAGGAGATTTTAAATAGTTAAAAGTTATAAGTTTATTATTGAAGAGTGCACTTCTGCCCATACACTATTATCAATTTGGTGATCAGGGAGTTTAAAATTGTAATATTTTTCTAGAAGCCTGGTTAATATAATATTATTTGATACAGCTCACATACTAAAATAGGAATTAAGACTTTTCTTCAAACAATAACTGCACACTTACCTCTTTGATTTTTTCAAGTTTTTGTCTAACATCAGGGTCTGCATCTGGGCTCAGTGCTACAATTTCATATTTGTTTGAGCTCTCTGATTTAGACCCTGGCGGCGACACCTCCTTGCCAACATTGTTGCCAAGCGCTGGCTCTTCTATAGCGTCGACTGGGGGCTTACTCGGACCTTTTGACGATGATTCGGCCGGTACTACATCGAACTGAGGCCTCTCCAGCACTTTCATGCCCATGTCCTCGTCAATCTTAGCTTTCAACCGGTTGCGATCCTCCACTATGTGAGGGTCGTCACCTTCCTCGCCGTGACGTACGATTCCTACCACAGGGAAGTCTCCCACATCGTTCTGCGCCAGAGGAGGTGGCATGAGGAGTTCAGGGCCCGCCTTTTGGATACGTTTGTAAACATTATAAACACTGTCGTTCACACTGTTCGAACTTTTGAACTCAGGCAGGTAAAAGAGTGCCCCTAACCACACGATTCCGAATGTCAAAAGTACAGAAGCAATCAAATATTTCTCTCGGAGGCGAAACGAACGCCGAGAAATGGACGGGACGGGTACTCCATTAACGAATCTTTGATATGTGGGCAAAATTCCCGTCATGTTTACATAAACACAGCTTCTACACCTAGATATAAAAAATAAATATTGACAATATTAAGACACGACCCGTCATCCGACGACGGTCGCCATTAAAGAACTGAACTGGGCTCAGGGCTGCCATCTCGGAGTTTTAAAAAAGGCGTAGGCTCCATTCGAAAAATACGTAAAATTGTAATATTTGCAGTACTTAGATCTACGTTTTTTTTTTAGTGCTATGCAGTGTTTTTTTATTTTGTAGTTAACATATTTTTCGGCACCCTGCTCAATGTTCAAAAATAAAAACATTATTCCCAGAAAGGAATAACCTAACAGGAATTAAATAATGAAAGTTTGTAAGAAATGGTACAAAATATAAAGTTTTTCCATCAAATATTTGTACGTAAGTTCCGTCTAGCATGTTGTTAATGCTAAAACTATAAAACTCTTGAGATATGGGTAGGGTGCCTTCGTTTGATATGATATCGACTGTAATGTTGGTCTATCAGTCCTATTAAATAATTGTTTCATACAATTAAAGGTAGATGGCGCTACTAAAAACGAAGGAGGTAATTCGGCCCTAGTGGTATGGGCTGCTATAGCTTAGTTGGACAAAGCGACAGGACGGTATTCTGTAGTCGAGGGTTCAAATCCCACTAGCAGCCGAATTTTTTCCTTCAAATATTTGAACGAAAATAACAAATTCCTGTAATATCAAATAATAGCAATATTGGAGTCAACTAATTTAAGCAGGAAGCACAAAAATAATATGACGGAACAATGAAATTAAAACAATCTACTTACCTACTCATTCAGTTGAAATATGTTCGAAATATTTTAGGTTGGGTATCTACTTTTCTTCAGTTTACTCCTTCAAGTTTAGTAGGTTCAAGTTGTGCACATAAGCCAAAAAGCCAGAACCTTAGCCTGAAAGTAACTCGCCGCTGTCCATACGATTCGTTGGAGTAGTAGGAACTTTACCGTCACTAGATTATTTTCTTCACTATTTGGAGATTGTGAAGAACAATAAGAAGACGTAGATTTGCCTTTTAGGCCCATTTGTCCCATTTCCTAACCTTGTGCACCTTAATGGTCACTCAACGGTTAATAATATAACATATGAACACCAGAAACAACATTTATTTTGGAAATTTAATAAAACGTTGATTGAAAATTCTAAGGCTTTTACAGCCGGCGATGCATGTTGTATGTATTGCTTCCGAGCTGTTTGGCTGTGGTCTAAATGAAACTTGTGTTCGAGACGTTTCGTCGATCACTGCGGTCGACATCTTCAGTGGTTCAGGTCCGCCCACGGCCAAACCCGTGGGTGGGCTCAGTAACAGAGAAGACGCCGCGAAGGAGCGTTCTACGCTTTTGTCGCCGCCCGGACCTGAACCACTGAAGATGTCGACCGCAGTGATCGACGAAACGTCTGGAACACAAGTTTTATTTAGAACACGGCCAAACAGCCCGGAAGCAATACATACAAAAAAACGTATTTTTTTAAATGAAAAATCAATTTTGGCAGGTACCACCGTAACGAGACGTTTATTTTTATATACTCACATGAGTCAAGACTCTATGGTAGTATATGTAATGTTAGCCTCATTATAATTTTATTTTGCAAATTTGTAAAACATGATAAATACATATATTCTGGGTCTGAAGTACGTAGAAGGTTTGCAGAAGTGGCCTAAAATACGTAGATCTACGTAAAAAGACGTAGTGCTGACAACACTGCCTAACCTGCCACGGCCCAGGCGCTAGACCAGTGTTGCCTCCCGCTACACAAAAACATCTGGTTTTAGAGGTGTACAAAATCTGAAAACTATATATTTGGAATAAATATATATAGGGGTCACAAAATCAGTCTGATTGGAGATGCACGTGAAAAAGTTTGATTGCAGTGTCTACGAGTCAAATCCTACTGTTTCGGCTTGGAATTCATTCCTGAGCGAAATTCTTATCTAGAAGAGGTGCTGTTAAGTGTTAGAGAAGTATTTCAGAGGAAATGAATACCATTTATATCATCGAACTTTCTAGTGTATCAAAATTCAGCTACTAAAAGCAAAACAATATTGTCGTCAAAAAAAAATTGGGTTGGATAAAATTCCGTGAAGGCTTATTTCCTATTACTTACTCCACCCTCCTTAGTTTGGAAACAGAATCGTTAATTCAAAGGGTATTACAATTCAGTGGATCCCACCTCAATATATGACTCCTCTGCTTGGTTAGAATCTTTCCTAAACAGACTTGCTCCCCAATTTGTTCACGATGGTCTTTCTTTGACTGTCCCTAGGTCCATTCCTTTCTGCTCCGGATACTTTGACTCTCTCTTTTCCTATGACGAGCTAGAAAGTACAGTGAATAGCTTAGTAGATTTTGCCCCTGGCTTAGATGGAATACCTTATTCTTTTTTAACTCGAGTTTCAAAAAATGCTAAGCGTTTCTTATTGAATCTCATTAATTCTTTTTATGACTAAGGTTTTGGATTAGACCAGAATCGTGGAATACCCAAATTATTATTTCGATACTTATAACCCTGTCAAGGACCCATTAGACCCCAATTATCGTAGACCCATAGCGTTATCATGTATTCTAGCTAACATTGCAGAAGTTTTGAACAAGTAGACTTGAATGGTTAGTCGAGAGTAGAGGGCTCCTTGGTTGTCCTTGGTTTCACAAAGGACATGAGCACTTTTGTTAGCCTCAACATGTCACATAACTACATTAAAAAAAAACAATATGTGGCAAACAAGCAGACAGGCTCCCTGATGGTAAGCAATCACCGACGCCTATGAATATCTGTAATATTGGAGTCATTTTACGATACGTTGCCAATCCTTTTTAAGACTGTTAACTCTCCTTTTCCTTGTAGCTACTAGGAAACACTGAGGGAGCAAGCTCGTTCCACATTTTGCAGGCGTGTGGCAGAAACCATCTATGGAATCGCACAGTATGTGACTCCCATGACTTAATAATACGTGGATGAGCTGGGCCGGCTAGTGCGGTGGTAAAACCGTGATGCCAGAATAACGTTGAAGAGCTCTTTAGAACATTCCCCATTGTATATACGGTAGAAAATATAACCAACAGAGACCCAATATCTCTACGCATACGGAGGGTCTCTAGGTCTTTGGTGAGTTTTGGGTCATTGACAATTCTGATAGCTCTACGCTGCAATGCATTCAGAGGTTCAAGCTCTGGCTTGGCACCGCTTGGCTTTGTTCAGTACACCAAGTCTCTCAAGTGAAATCTTCTTTGGCGGCGTAGTGCACTTTTGTATGGGGAAAAAATGTTAAGCTCGTGTCAGGACAAGTGACACTGATCGGAAATTCGTAAGGCGCGTGACGTCTTCGACGTCGTCGATGAGGACAGAGGGAGACTAGACATAATGTTATATAAATTGTTATGTTTGTGTAAGATAGCGCAATAAATTAATATTGTACACATAAATGATAGTGCTTTTATACCGATAAATGAAGCAATTTGTGCGAAATTATTCCCTAACCATTCCAAAATATTCAAAAAGGCACAAAGTTAATGTTCAAGTTTTCACTTCAGCCGGCACTCCCAGAGTACATCCCGTTGTTTTTTTAAAATCACATATTACCTAGTTATAGTAAATTAGACCGAATATTGCCTTTTTTAGAAGTCGCACCAGAAGCTTAACACCAAGTTCGCCAACAATAGTGAGCAAAGATGGATCGACTTTCTCACTCAAGAATAGCGCGGTACCACCAGCTAATAAAAAAAAGAAAATTTTTATAGAAATTCGAATTAGAATTCGTAAAATACTTAAAAGTATTGTAGATTTACACAACCTACCGATAGAAAAGTAGTACCTATCACACATTAATTAAAAAATGTATATAAACAATGAATATGAATAATACATACCAATCGCCTGAAGAATAAAACTAATTTAAAGTTTTAATCAAATATTAATCTTTTGGTTTGTGACCGAGTTGACAATTTTTCTTTTGCTTCTATTTGGCTATTATGTTGGTCTCATCACTACAAAATATAGACATAGCACGTAACGCGTGTACTTCTGCATATAAATAATACCAATCTGAGTGGTGTCACGGACGGCATATATGCAGTACGGTCGCGTAGTATTTATCGCCAATTAAAATAGTTAAAAAGGGTATTAAGCTTTGAGAAAGTGACAGTTTATGCTCCTGTGGTCAAGTCTATAGTGTGTGTGTTTGCGTAAAGTGACTTGATCGGATTTGTGTTAGCCGGGACAATTTCAATGTGCTTATTTGAGATTTATCAATAATGGTTATTTTTTAATTGCGGGTAGATACGTAGGCGAATTATTTAGAAACTGGAGGTAGTCACGCAATCTGCAAACTAATAATAAAATTCTTTGCTTCGATCGCTGATAAAATGGCTAAGTGTACTGCATGCGGAAAGTTTTTATCGCCGACAGGGGCCGCCACCTGTTCCACATGTCCGTTCATGTTTCACAAAGCATGTGTGGCGGTTTCTGAAAACTCAGCTTTGAGGAGAGACTGGGCCTGTCCCGAATGCACAAAAAAACAACGTAAGGGTGACAACAGCTGCACTCCTGTAAAAGGCATCGATGACTCTATCTTGCATTCGCCATCAGTTACTGAGTCTAGCACCCTGGCCACCCATGCAGCGCCTATGTTGCATGCAGCGCATGCCGTTGATGACTCTGACATTAAGGCGGTACGATCTGAGCTCGCCCAGTTCATGATGGAGGAGCGAGAATTCAGAAAAGAGTTTCGAGCTGCCCTCAAGAGTATAGGTGAACGTATGAATACATTTGAGAGACGACTGGAAGCTCTAGAGAGTAGACAAATAACGGCACCAGCCGACCCGGGACCACAGGTGAAGGAACTTCAGCAAACTGTGGATCAACTTAGGTCAGAGCTAAATGACCGTGACCAGGATGCGCTTCTCTGCGACCTCGACATCGGGCATGTGCCCGAGGAAAAAGGAGAAAATATCATACATACGTTCACCCTCGTGGCTTCTAAGTTGGGGGTCAACCTTGACGAACGCGATGTCGTATTTGCTGAACGCGTTGGTGTGGTTGGCAGTAGAACTGGTTCAGGAGAGATTGGAGCCGGCGGGGAAGGCGGACGTGGACGTCGCATCATTGTGCGTCTGGCGCGTCGTAGAGTCCGGGATGAGATACTGCGGGCCGCGCGTGTTCGCCGAAACTTCACCACGGAGGACATCGCAGTAGAGAATCCTCCGCGACGTATATTCATCAATGAGCGGCTGACGAGATACAACCGCCAACTGTTTTACAAAGTACGTGAAGAATGTCGAAAACGGCAGTGGCGATACTCTTGGACCAAGGAAGGCCGAATATATACTCGTCAGGCTGAAGGGAAGCCAGTTTATCCCATCCGAACATACGCTGACGTTAACCGTGTTTTTGGTTCTGAATTGGTTTGAGTATTCAGGTCGAGTTTGGAGTTTTAGTCTAAAAATAATGATAATCTGTGTACAAGTTATGTCAATGTTTACACCTAATTTGAAGTCAGTACGTATTAATGGCAAAACTTATAAAAGTTACTTTAAATATTGTTTGGTACACTCATTTTTAACAGTCGTATTTTCTTATTATATTTTAGTTCAAAGTGTTCATTTTTATAACGGATTTTTTAATGTTACTTTCTCGATTCACAATGATTAATAAAAATCTGAAAATAGGTTTGTACAATGCGGGTTCCCTGGGCACAAATCATGACAATTTTATCTCATCTGTTACTCGTAACGAAATCGACGTGTTAGCAATAAATGAGACTTGGCTAAAAGCAGGAGAAGAGGGTCGTGCTCCCTCACTTTCTGGGTACAGTTTACGACACATTCCTCGACCGCAAAGCTCGCGATCGCGCGGTGGTGGAGTCGCTTTTTATATTAAGCGTAATGTTACTGTACGCACCTGGCATCACCCGGTAGATCCGCTGCACAAAACTGTTGAACAAATGTGGCTAATCATGACTCTTAACGGAAAGAAACTCGCTATAGGTACAGCATACCGTCCGCGTTGGGTTAACGTCGATTTATTTTTTGATGCTCTGTCAGACTCTATCAGCTCAATTACCAATTGTGATAATATTGTTTTATTAGGCGATTTTAATATAAACTTACTTTGTAAAGATGACAGCAAAACGATAAAGCTAAATACATTTCTCTCATGTTTCAATCTGACTCAAATAATTAACCAGCCAACTCATTTTACGGATACAAGTCAGACACTTATTGATGTTGTTTGTACGGATTTGCGCTGCAAAAAAGTTATTTTAGAACACGTTGGTACTCTTTATGGTCACTGCCTTTCAAGCTGTGAATTCACTATAAAACGGGAAAAACCTGTACCTTACACTATTACTTATCGCCCAAAGAAAGATATATGTGAGGAAATTTTTAACAAGGATCTATTAAATATAAGATGGGATCTCATTTCGTCTTTGAGTAATGTTAATGATATGGTTTCCGCTTTGAACTACACTATTGCATCTTTATTTGACCTGCATGCTCCTATGAAAACAATTGTTGTCAAGGAGAGGTCTTACCCCTGGATTACGGACACTATCAAACTGATGATGAGGTTACGAGATGAGGCTTGCGCGGCCTATCATAAAACTAAATCCGATACAAAAAAATCATACTACAAGTCATTCAAATCGATTGTAAATCAAGCCCTCTATTTTGAAAAATCGGCTTACTTTAAATATAACATTAATAACCATTTACACGATCCTAAGCAACTGTGGAAAAACATTAAAAATGCATTGTTACCTCACACAAATGCCGATTTACCCAGTTATTTTGATAATGCAAACAGCATAAATAACCATTTTTTGAATATACCTGGTACTTCAACCGTACCTGCCACGTATCTCAGATACTTTGAGCAACGCCGCTATAGCAATGCAGTCTTTCATATCGAACCAGTTCCCTTAAACAATATAATTAGAATAGTTAAAGGTCTTAAATCCAACGCAGAAGGAAGCGATGCTATCAGCTTAGATATGTTGATAATGACATTCCCGCGTACACTTGAATTATTACAATCGCTGATAAATAAGTCAATAAACACATCAATTTTCCCTGAAACGTGGAAACTTTCTATAGTGCGACCTCTTCCTAAGATAAAGAATCCAACTGAACTGAAGGATCTTAGACCTATAAGCATTTTGCCGTGCCTGTCTAAGATTATCGAAAAAGCTGTGTGCGAGCAACTTACAACTTTCCTCGAAACAAATAATATCCTACCGAAGGAACAGTCTGGGTTTAGGAAAGGACGGAGCACTGTTACTGGATTGCTTGATGTGACGGATAACTTACTCTGTGCTGAAGACGTAGGAATGTGTACAATTCTGGTGTTGCTAGATTTTTCAAGGGCATTTGATTCTTTAAATATAGAGCTTTTATTGTCAAAATTACAATATTATGGTTTTGATGCAGAAGCTTTACTGTGGTTCAATAGCTATCTTACTAATCGTTATCAGTACGTAAAGCTTAACCGAAGTGATGGATCATCTGTGCAATCAGATCAAGTTCCTGTTGAAAGAGGGGTGCCTCAAGGATCTATCTTGGGTCCCATCCTCTATATTTTGTATTCCGCGGACATGAGGAACCACATAAGACACTGTAAGTTTCACATGTATGCTGACGACACTCAATTGTACATATCATTTAAGCCCGCAGACATAAATAGTGCTATAATGAAAATAAACGAAGATTTGTCCAGCATAGCCTCTTGGTCTAATCAAAACTGTTTGCTGTTGAATCCCTCAAAAACAAAATATTTAATTTTTGGCCCTAGACATAAACTCGCTCAAATTAATTCGCCAGTAATTGTTATGCTGAATGATAAATCCATTGAACGAGTATATGAAGCACACAATCTTGGCTTGCTATTGGATGACAAATTAAGATATGAAAAACATGTTGCAAAATTGGTACAACAGTGTTTTTATAGGCTAAAAGTATTGTATCGCAGTAGACCATATCTAACGGAAGACTTGCGTATTCATCTTGTAGAGACACTAGTGCTATCGAAATTAAATTATATGGACCCTGTATATGGTCCCAGGCTTCTAGCGCGGACACAAAAATCTGATTCAAAGAGTGCAAAACGCATGTGCCCGCTTTTGTTTTGTGATTCCGTTAAGAGCTCATGTGACTCCATACCTCAACAAAAAATCTATCCTCAAAATGAAGCATCGTCGCAAGCTACATTTAGCATGCCTGCTTTTTGGTGTATTAAAATACAAACAGCCTTCATATCTTTATGAAAAACTGACATGGATGTCCAACTGTAGATCCCAGAACTCACGCCAAGGTGCACCACGGCTCTCCACGCAATGCCATAGTTCGGCCTCCTTCAGAGGTAGTTTCCGCTACGCAGCTACCAAATGTTGGAATAACATACCACCGCCGCTCAGGAACTTGCATAGTTTTCAAAGCTTTAAACTCAAATTGAAAAAGTATATTTTTGAACATCAAAAATTGGAGGAAACTCTTCAACACGACACTAGTGCAATATAGCGTGACTCTAAAACTAGCAACATTGTATTATATATTTAACTAGCTGCGCCCCGCGGTTTCACCCGCGTGCACTACGTTTTTCCCGCTGACTCAGTTATCCCACGGGAACCATACTTCTACCAGGACAAAAAGTAGCCTATGTCCTTCTCCAAAGTCCCATGTATCTTTATACCAAATTTTATCTAAATCGGTCAAGCCGTTTTCATGTTATGTCGTGACAACGGAAAACGGGTTTCATTTTTATATATATAGATAATTAGTAGTAAACACTCGAGCGATGTACCAAATCTGTTTAATATCCTTGGCTTTTATGTTTTTGGTCAGCCTAGATACGTGCTGTGTATAGGCCTACATTGCGTGACATCACCGAATGGCTCCAACGGAAGACCAGCGCTGGCTTACACCCGGCATTATGCTGAGTTGGGGCCATTTTGTGACATTATACTGCATTTTTTTATTTTTCTTTGCTGTGTATAACTTGAATGTGTCTGAACGTTGGTGTAATGTCACAAATAAAGCTTTTTTCTTCTTCTTCTTCTTCTTCTTCTTAATCTTAAATAATTTAAGAAATATCGTTGTAGATATATATATATATTGATATATATATATCATAAAAATTGGTTGTCTGTAAAGTCGGTTTACGGACGATAGATTTATGACATTGACATTGACATTGACATTTGACATTTGACATTTGACTTTTGACAATTGACAATTGACAATTGACATTTGAAATTTGAAATTTGAAATTTGACATTTGACATTTGACATTTGACTTTTGACTTTTGACATTTGACATTTGACATTTGACATTTGACATTTGACTTTGACTTTGACTTTGACTTTGACTTTGACTTTGACTTTGACTTTGACCTTGACTTTGACTTTGACTTTGACTTTGACTTTGACTTTGACTTTGACTTTGACTTTGACTTTGACTTTGACTTTGACTTTGACTTTGACTTTGACTTTGACTTTGACTTTGACTTTGACCTTGACTTTGACTTTGATTATATTATCTAGATCTAGATAAAACTTAGGTGGAACGTTACAGGAATGTTACCGTTACTATTTTTCATTTTGGCATTCATCAATTTATAAAACGTTATCACGTCAAAAAGTACTAAAAACATTTTTTTAAAATTATATGTGTAAATGCTGAAACCCCACGAGTAGACTCGTGTCTCAGCAATTGCTATGCTATACTATCATACTTTGGAGGGCACGATAAGCAGTCGGGCCTGTGTTTGTGCCATAATTATGTTAAGACAACTGCTATATAATTGCTACAATAAATCCTAATAGACGGAACGAATATTATGCTCAGCATGCTGGCTGAGGTAATACCAAAGGTGTCTATCATAACTTAAGGGTAAGAAAATTAAACATTTTATTTTGTAAATATTGTAATAAATTTATGGATGCTTAGAACAAAATTCAATGTAGTACAAATTCACAATCTACATGTACTTAGTAAAAATATAATTAGATTGTTTATAAATCTTAATACCAACAACTATAATATTTGACAAGCATTAATTTACTTACATACACTAAAATTAATCTCATAAAATTAAATATTCTCAAGTGAGATCCGTTATAGAAGGCTTCCGATGGGTATTTCGTTACAATCTATATTTATTTGCACTGTACACTTACGTAACTATTATTAAACCAAATATTCAAGATTTTGCAGTCATACATTCATAGTGGCACGCGTTTCAAATAAAATTAAGTACACTCATAGTTCACAAGTCTTTTTAGGCAACACTACGATCTAGGTTTAAACCTTGACATATAAAAGTCACAATCCGGGCAATACATCGCCGGAGGATTCACTAACTTTTTACGGCACAAGTTACAGGGTAGTTTCGGCGCCCCCGCGAGGACGTTCGCGCCTTCCGAATTCATGTAGTGCATCATTTGTGGCACTGGTGAGTCAGTCCCGCCTTTCGTGCCGGGTTCGAACGATACGGACTTCTTCTGAAGTTGTTTCAGCGGGGGAAGGTGCCGGAGGGGGTCATAGCTTCCTCCGTACTGGTACTGCCCCGTCTGATCATCGGAAACGCCGCTGTCGGCGTTCATGCTCTGATTGAAGACCGGCCGCTGCTGCTGAGGGTTGGGGTAGTGTCTTATTTCCGGTCGCAACTGATTCGTGTTGCCTTCGAGGTAGTAGTTGCCGGGCAGTTTTTGATACGTTCCCGTGTTGTAATTATTTTCGATGGGAATTTCACCGTGTGGCGGCGGTACTCGTTGGTAGGGCGAGTGCGCAGTGGAGGTTGCCACTGGTGCCGGCGGGTAGCGACTAGAGTACTCCGAGCTGGCGTAGCTCGTCGGTGGGTTGTGATAGCTCATGTACGCGGCAGAGTTATTGGGCACACTCTGGTACGGTGACTGGTTGTTATTCATTTGAGTCGGCGTGCCGTGGTTATATTGTCCGTATTGCCTGTTTGTTCCATAGTTACTGCCGAGTGTCGATGTGGCCGGTTGCGATGACGGCGGAGGCGGCCTATGATAGTAAGCGTTATTCGGCTGATTGATTTGATGCAATTGGCTCGGTGGGTGTGGGTACGTGTTAGGAACTGTTCTGGGTAAGTTATTCGTCTGTTTGGGCATGTGATTCTGTGAAATCGGAGTCAATCGATTCGCTGGGTTTTGGCTAAAGTTCGGTGGGCTCGCATTACTCTGACTCGAGTAAGCGGGTGGCTGGTTGTAGGGTATTGGACTCGTGGCGGCGAGTGACGTACTCGTCGGCAGTGCCTGATATATCTGGCTGTTATTGCTATTATTTTGGTTCTGCATCATCTGTACCGGAGAGTTCGTACCATAGACTCCGGTGCTCTTTTGCGCAGTGTATTGTTGTTGAATCCGTGACTGCGCCATCTGGTAAGCTGACGAGTAGTCGTGTTGAGTCGGTCCGTACCCAGCCGGTGCTCCTTCGTTGTTAGCGCCCGAGTTCTGCGATAGAGACGATATCGTCGATCGCGATGTCTGGCTGTCGAAAGATTCCTGTCTCTGGAGCGAAGGTTTCTCAGATTGTAGTGGCATAGTTGTTAATTCAGGCTTATTCATCGCTGATTTTAATACTCTTTCTAGGATCGGATTCGGAATGTAGCTGTCGTCCTCTTGATCCTCTGCTGTCGATACTAAAATGACTTGATCGCAGAACGATACGGATTTTTTCTTAGGTTTAGAACGATCGCCATATGAGTCGTTGGCCGTTTTCTGATCGGAAACGTCCTCGTCTATCTGAATCGGATCTATAGAAGACGATGACGCCCGCCTGACATATAGGTTGGGTTGCAAGTTAAGGACGTTTCTATTGCTTCCCATACCGACGAGGGCGACGTGAGATCTATCGCTTTCGCTCACCGTATTCTTTGGGCTTTCAAATCTCGACGCCATATTTCGTACACTGTTGCTGGAATCGAACATCTTTTCGCCTTCGCTGGGACTTGACAACTGACCCTCCAACGATCCCGACCTTTTGAGCTTGAAAGCTACTTGCTTCGCTTGCAACTCCTTCAGCAAACTGTTAACCGTGTTAGTGGGTTCGAGATGCATTTTGGGCATTCCATCCTCGTTCATTTGGTAATGATTATTATTATAGGAAGGCGGAAGGGGATGAGGGTTTCTCTGATAATGTTCGTGGTCCATTCTGTTGATTTCATCGAGGACGGAGTTCATGTTGATGGGAGAAGGTGGAGGTGGGAATTCTTCACTGGGCTGCCTTGAATGGTTGACGGAGGTCATCGGGCTAGGGTAAGGTGGTAGCTCAAACATTTGCGGAGAGGGTCGCGCAGGCATCGCACAGTCGACCACATCTACGCCGTTTTCGAAGGCGTTTGTCAAGTTCTGCGCATGATGCCCGGGCATCGAGGCGGGCGCCGTATCCCTTTTCACCGGACTCTGCTCGTGATGTATCATAGCTTTCGTGACGACCGTGTGAAAGTTTTGCGATAGTTCGCCGGAGTTATCGAAGCTGTCGTAGTGGCTCCCGTTGTCCTCGTAATGCATGAACGGCATCGAACGAGGTTCATCGCAGTATTGCTCTGAGAAGCCCCCGTCTTCGTCCGCTTCGTTCTGATGCGAGCCTTGTTTGTGCTCGGTCGTCTGTCCATACTTGTTGGCGGTGAGCTGGGAAGTGGTCCGAAGAGGGGGCGGCGGAGGAACCTTAGCAGCTGTAAGCATCTTGCCGGCGCTACCATGGAAGCTCTTCCGCATGAGTTTGCTGCGCTCAAGCGTAGGGTTGGTACCGCTAGCAGTCGAGTATTCTAGATGACCCTCAGAGAGATAGCCGCTCAGGTTCGTCTTATCTTCGTTTGTTCGTCGGCCGACCTCCGCATCGTCCACGGACGCCACTCGCTTCTCCTCGACCGGTTCAGTGTTTCCATCCGCACCTTCGGTCAGGTCAGGCATCGATCTGTTCTTTCGCCGTATCAACCCACCCATGAGTTTTCTTCTGATCTTATGCTGCTTTTTGTTTTTCTTATCGTCCACCGGCGGTTCCTCCTTTTTCTCGACGGTTACTTTTGGCGACGGGGGTTCCTTGCGCGCCCTGCCCCGATCCTCGCTGCGCGATCGTTTATCTCGAACTTTGTCGTCGTCCCGGGATTTGTGTCTCGGTGGACGTTCCCGGCCGACGTTTTCAACATCTTCGTCAATACCCTTTGGGGACTTCTTAGAGCCTTTCTTTTTCGGCAACGTGGCGTATATTTCGATAGGTACGGGCGCGGTTTCGATACCGCCGCGAGTGGCGCGGGGCGGCAGGGGGTCGGCGCGCGCGCCACCGTGCACGCGACGCTGCAAGCTGCGCGCGCGCATCAGGCATGCGTTGTGTTTCATGCGTGCGAATGTCATCGTATGAGGATTATTGTACGGCGCGTCCATCGCGGCGCGAGCTTTAGCCGTCGCCGCGTCGCACAGCATCGTAGCCGTCTCGTAGTCCGCGCCCGCCTCCGCGTCCGCCGACCGTTTGAGAAGCGTCTCCGCCTCCATGCAGAGCGCCTCGCAGTCACCGCGCGCGATGATCTCCGGAATCTGAGCGAGTTGGAAGTTGACCCGTAGCCCTTGCTGCAGCGGTAGACTGTCGGTGGAGGACAACGAGTAGGAGTCGTAACCGGCATCGCAGGATCCACCGCTGGAGAGCTCTCCTTTGCGCGTGGGGCTCGGAGGTGCGCCTCCAGGGCCACGCCGTCCGTACATGTAGGGGCTGTCTGCAGTGGAAGAGGAGCCAGAGGAGGCGCTGTTCCGGTCGCCGGACCAGTTGCCAGAGTCACGGCGGGCTCGCGGCCGCTCCGCCGAGTCGGAGCCGGAGCCGGTGCTGAGAGAGCGAGCGAGGTGCGCGCGACGGGTCGCCTGCGTATGCGCGTCCGGACCGGCGTCCGCGTCGGGGCCGGGCGTGATCGCACGCCGCTCGATCCCCGGGACGGGCCGGTCGGGCGCCGGGGTAACGGCGCGTCGCGGCTCAGGCGCCGGGAATGGAACCACGTCACGTGGCGCGTGTCGCGTGTCGCACGGCGTGCCGTCCGCCGCCGCGTACAGCAGCAGCAGCGGCTGGAACCGACCACGCCGACACTTATCCACAACCTGCGCCCAGTCGGGCCCGACCTCCTTCACGTCCGCGTCGTCGAAGTATATCCATCGATGCAGTTTGCTGTGATAGAAGAAGGTGGAGTAGTGCTTGCCGTAGTAGGTGACGAGCCCGACGAGGCGGTGAGTGGCCCGAGCGGCCCAAGCGCGGTCGACGCACGCGTGGAACGCATCCGTGGGCCGCAGCGTAGTCCCGAGCGCGGCGTACACGGCGGCCACGTGCTCCGCCGAGGGGCGCTCCGAGTCCCATACCATGCCTATCGAAACTACTTCGGGGCGGTTCATCAGTGTTCGACAAATTTGAATTTTGGCTCCGCACGCGTTCTGTAAAAAATAAAATAAATGTACTAGATTTTTATCTTTGTATCGTTTATATATAACCTATAGTTATTCAGTCTCTTCATATAACAGATTTTTCAAAGAAATTATTTTTAAGTCATTATATATTTATTCTGTTCCTTATGTTGGAAGAATTAAAATAATATTCATTATACCTAAATAAAATTTAAGTAAAGTTAATATTGAACGAAAAGACTTGGTCATGAAACTTTTTAACAACGAAACGCAATGCATCGCAACGCAAAACTGAGCGACATGAGGTGTGACGTGCCCGTCTCTGTACTAATAACCCATAAAACAAACAATCTATGTTATTCCTAGAAGTATTATTATTATTATTATTTACCGGGCAGTCTCTTATATCGCCCATGCCACCGGCGTTCTTCAGCAGCAAGCCGAAGCTGTCTCCGTGCTCCCCGAGAGCCGCCTGCGTAGTTAATGCAGTGGCTGATACATAGTGTACCATCTGAAAATATCAATAAACATAGCATTAAGACTTGCTCTAAATATCGGGCAATCGTTCTACAGTTATAAAGAATTTAGTGACTGCTATTAACTCACATATTGTTATGCAAGTATGCAGGTAATAGTAGTAAGGCATTTACAATAAATAATTTATTTATAGATTTATTATATAAAATACCAAGTATTGCTTATCTCAATGATATGACCTATTTAATTAATATTATTGTAATTGTATTTGAATTTTGTAATTGTATTTGATTTTTGTAATTGTATTTGAATTTTGTAATTGTATTTGAATTTTGTAATTGTATTTGATTTTTGTAATTGTTAGTGTATTTTGATTTTTGTAATTGACGTGTAATGACTATTGCCAATAAATTGAGTATGAGTATGAAATAAATCATTATAAATTAGCAGTTCAGAGTGACAGCGATTTTTTTTACATGAAAATCGAACCAAAGCATTTATTTAAAATTTGCGCTCTGACGTAATTCAGTGCCGAACGAATACAAATTAATTCTTGGACAATGAATATTATAACTTATTATAACCATGTTTTTAGTATACATTTCGAAAGGCATCCCATTCAAATAATACCCGAACAAGTAAAGAGTAAGTTATTAGGCCCTTCATTTGTTTCAATCTACGGACTGGATAATTTTATGCTGCGATCTAGAGTTCTAGCGTTTATCTCATTATCTCACTAATGGTCAGTGACGCTATGGTTAAAGATGTCATCACACAAGACCTAGATTGTTTACTGGCTACTAAGGACTGTTGCCTTTACCCACTATGTGTCAGGATACTCGATAGTACCCTACCACCTTGCTGGGAATTTGATAACGGTGTTGTCTTCACTGGAAGCTCAAGCCGTTGCGTTGGTGGGGATCGAATCAGCGCATCGTCCATCAGTTTGACAGCCTACGCTCCCACCGCTAGGCTATCACAGCTTCATCAAAATATATAGTAGTGAAACTTTGACGGGCGTTCTTCTTTTCTGAAATGTCAGTAACTACACCGCCTAGGGTTATTGCAATTACTATGATTAGGGACTTTTTTAATCTTATCTTATCACACATCCAAGAACCGGGACAAATACCTACACTCATCGCATAAATATTTACCCCTGCCGGGACTCGAATCCATGATCTCGGAGACACAGAAGTCATGTCACTAAGCAATGAGCCACAGCGACCGTCCCAGTTGTAATTATCAAGAATAGAATTCATATTTCGATTAGGTACCTATTATAAGATCGGGATCAAGTTACATTGATCTTGGTCACGAAGACTGAAGGTTAGCTAAGCTCATATAGACTATAACTATCAATCTACTCAAGCTGAAGTAATTAAAATTGACAACATGATACGTTATTGGGAGGTATAAAAGTGTATCTGCTTTGTTTCGCGTTATTTCAATATACTCTTTTTTTACTTGGTCACTTAGGTACCTACTTTATACTTTTTTTAACCGACTTCAAAAAAAGGAGGAGGTTCTCAATTCGACCCGTATGTTTTTTTTATTATTATTTATGTTTGTTACCGCATAACTTCCGGCTGGGTGAACCGATTTTGATAGTTCTTTTTTTATTTGAAAGCTGGTGCTTCCCGTGTGGTCCCATTTAAATTCATCAAAATCGGACAAGCACTTTTCTAGTTACACTCTGGTGGATATTCATCCATAGTGTATTCAGTAGGATAGCACTTGTATGGTTCCCTCCTTCCTTGTCTCCTTTCCGCATGCACGTATACATATAGCCGTCCTTGTCTAATGGTCGGCTACCTCTGTAACGCCACGATATGTCAACACTCTGCCGCACCGCACCGCCTGAAATGGTCGTAATTCGCAAGGTGACCGCCTCGCCGCTCCAAGAACATCACAATCTAGAAAATAGCTAATAAAGTGTCGTGTAGTGTCGTGTCGTGTGTGTAAAGAACTCTAGTGGTACTGTGCCGGGTCTGAGACCGCACAAAGCGCCCCAGGGCCGAGGATCCTGCCTTCAGGAGAGAACAGGTACGTGCACGCGTCTTTCCTATAAGCTGCTGTATTCTGTTCCCTATCTGTGTCCACCTGCAGCAGTGCATCTTCCTCGCCGTCTTGCAGAACCACACAAGTGCTATTAGAGGTTTTCTCCTACCGTCTGGCGTAACATAACTCCACCTAAAGAAAAATACAGTCCACTAAAATATTTATATAAAGAACCAGTTCGCTTTTCCCACCATAAAAATGGTCCCACGATCCGAATAATTCCCTCAAATTCATAATTATCATCTTAATTCGCCAGACATATGAGCTTGAGATAGGTTAATCTCTTTTCGTAGAACATTTTATAAATCGCACACCTACCTACTTACCGCTAATAAAATATTTCGAAGAACGATATTTAAATATAAATCGCATACCTACCTACCGCTAACAAAATCATTGGTAGAACTAAATGTATATTGTGAGTCACATAAATATAACCCTTCCGCTATCGCAAACAATAGAATTCCTATATTGGCATTTATTTTATAAATCACAAAAGTACAAATTTAACTTTTTCGCTATTGCATTCAAAGGAATTCTTTGTAAGCTATTAACTAGATGTGCCCATAGGCACCCTTGCGAATCGCCATTTTGATTCTAGCTATTTTCAATATCACCGCAAAAGTGCCCGCTACTTTATTTATTTTAGATAAGTGGGTACTACTTCATATCCATACCGCTAACTATTTATTATTTCCATACAAGTCGATTTGTTTTACATACCCGCTTTTATTAATAAAATACGTTCGTTCGTCTCCGCTCGCTCGACTCGTACGGAATAATATTTGTAACCATCGCTAAGCCGTCACGCTCCGGCGCGGGCGCCGATCAGCTGCACGCCACACTAACTGTTACGCAATCTGTGTTACACACTGTACTTTATAATCTTATCTGTTGACTTATCGTTTCAACTTAGGATTTTATTATTTGTGCATTGTTGCACAATTATACCGCGCTCTCTTTATTATTGATAGATTGTTATTTAATTAATAAATATGAGTAGAAGAGATAGAAGAGAAGGTTCTCTGGAGCTGAAAGATTGTTATGATGAAGATAAATGTCAGCAAAAAATCCTCGAATCAAAACGCGAAATGTTATTTGCGCGTATGCAAGGGATTTACGATCTCGCTGGCAAAGTGGACGGCGACCCCGCCGGTATAAGGTCATTGCTGAATAGTGCGTTTAATATTGACAATTTACACAAAGATTTTGGGAGTGTTTTAGATTCTTATAACACTATTTCGCTTAAAATTGATCCTAAACACACCATCAGATACCAAGAATGGACTGAGTTCGATGTTATGTACTGTTTGGTGAAACAGATAATAGAAACTCATTCGCAATCTATAAAACTTGAATCGCACCCGCAAGCGCAAATAGAAAAATCTAAACCTAAACTTCCGCGGATAGAATTAATGTCATTCAATGGTGATGCCCGCTCATGGCCATTGTTTTATCAGCAATTTAAATGTACTATTCATGAAAACGCATCTCTGTCAGATAGTGATAAGGTTTACTATTTGGTAGGTAAATTGTCTGGTCCCGCTGCGTCAGTATGTGCCCGATTACCCGCCACCGCTGAGAACTATCCTATTATTTGGGAGGCACTAGTGCAAAAATATGATGACCCCCGCTTACTTGCTAGTTCATATCTCAATCAGCTGTTGAGTTTCAAACCATTACCCGCTAATAACGCTACTGGTCTTGAATCATTTTTGGATACGTTTGACACGTCTGTAGAAGCACTTAGGCAACTGAGCCTAGGTGACTTGTCTGATTTCATTTTGCTACATCTGGCACTTCAGAGATTAGACTCGGAGACTGTTAAGTTGTTCGAAATAACATATCGCAAACATAAAATACCTACGTATTCAAATCTTATTGAATTTGTAAAGGAACAAAGCAAAGTGTTGTCAAGATCAGCTGGCGCTAATATAGTACCGCAAGTGCAGCACAGACCTCGCAGTAAGAACGTACCCGCACCAAGCAATAGATATGCTCAAACTAAATCATTTGTAAATACTGATCGGGTGTATGGTACAAGTGATGAAAATAAATGCATTTTGTGTCATCACGACAAACATGATCATTTATACCGCTGTTATTCTTTTATGAAAATGACGCCATTAGATAGATACAAATTCATAAAAAGTAATTCATTTTGTAACAACTGCTTAAGTGTCAAACATAAAACTAAAAATTGTATTTCTATGAAAACATGTTCTCACTGCTCGGCCAGGCATCATTCGCTACTTCATTTTACTTCACCCGCTAACAATGAACAAAGTATTGATATGAAATCCTCTCATAAATATTCACCCGCTACCGCGTCCGCTCTCGCTTATGACCAACGCCATACCACATCTAGGCGTCAAACTCGTTCTGAGCCATCTAATGCTCCCGTCAAAGACCTTACGTTTTGTACAAATAAGGTCGAATCTCATATGCCCGCATCCGCTAATGATCCGAACACTACGGTTTGTAATGTGTCTTATGATCACGGTTCGCATACAATAACAACTGCGTTATTGGCCACCGCTAAAATAAAGGTTCTAGATAACATGAACTGCCCGCACTTTCTACGTTGTTTAGTGGATCCCTGTTCCCAGTCTGATTACATTTCGGTTGAATGTATTAAGCGCCTATCGCTTCCCATTTCCACGCAGAGCCGCTATTCTAAAGTCCAAGGTATAGCAGGGACCACTCAGACAATTCTAGGAGTGACCTCACTCACATTTACTTCTCGCTTTGAGGATGGGCATGAATATTATATCCAGCCCATGGTAGTGGATAGCATTACGTCACAGCTACCCGACTCGCGAATTGACATCAGCGCTCTTAGTCACATACGTAATATACCTTTGGCCGATGATGAATTTTCTGAGCCTGGTCCTATTGACCTTCTCTTGGGAGTAAATATTTACTGTCAAATTTTACTTTTTAATAAAATTAACATAGATAATAATTTGCCCACCGCTTTGGAAACCACCTTAGGTTATATTATTATGGGCAATGCGCCTGTAATCGCTTTACGCTCTTCATTGCATAGCTTCTGTGCATTCACGAGCGACCCGATACGCAGTCCCGTTGAAAGGTCTTGGTCCAATAAGGAACCACCTTCCAAGACGTCTTTAATTCCTGTTAATAAACGCTGTGAGGAAGAATATACTTCCACTACTACGCAAAATAAAGAGGAAAGTTATGTAACACAACCTCCATTCAAATATGATCCGCAAACGCTAAGTAACTCTTACACCAACGCGATGAACGGATTTTCATATCACGAAAAGTTTTTACCATCACATGACTCGAATAATAAATATAATTTCATTAATTCTGATTATCGCGATAAGAAAATTGTATATTTCGTTTATCCTGAAAATTGTACTTTGCCAGATTATTATTTTCCGCACCATCCTAAGATTCAGCACAAGTCTACTAGTAAATTTCGCATCTTTTTGGACGGCAGTGCAGTGACGGACTCAGGGCTGTCACTTGATGATATAAACAAAAGTTGGAATTTGCAAGCCGATAAAATTAGCATGTTAACTTTACGCACACATCTTACCGTATTCTTTGCGAATATTAAAATGCTATATTTCTGCATTTATTTACACCCGTCGCACTGTCGCTATAAACATATTATATATCGGTTGTTACCAACAGAACCACTACACACTTTACAGTTTGAATCAATCTCATTGGATAATGATTGCACATTTCAAATATATATAAGACTACTTTGTTTTCCCGCTTCTTATAAATTTACATTGTGGACGTTAGTCCCCTCGACGGCTATTAAGAAACGCTTTCTTTCGTCTATGATAGCTCGTCTGTATGAAGTTTTGGGACTCGTTGCATCCGCAATTCTCCGCACAACTTTGATAATCAGGGAATCGTGGCTTTTGCCTATTAAATGGGATGACAAACCACCCTGTGATATCACTAACTCATTGCTTGGATATTTATCTGAGCTACCGCTAATTTCGCTGTTATGCACCAAATCTCACCATGCACCAGCGAAGCCAAAAATTATGCTGGCTCGCGTGGAACTTAACGAACTTACGCTTCTCGATAAGTTGTTACGTGTCGTTTATAATTATTTATCCGGTAGTTGTCACATTGATAACGTTTTTATATTAATTTCCTCTAATACTGCCCTATACTGGGTAATTTCCGCTCGGCATATGTTTCATACGTATGTCGCAACCTTCATATTTGAATTTCATTCTATGTTGCCATCGCAAAATGAATGTCACGTTTTAGGATTTGTAAATTCTGCAGACATAGTTTCCCGCGCACTACTACTCTGGCAGCAGTATATCGCTGCTGAAGACCTGGTAGTTGTTGAGAATTAAATCAATCCCGCTATTCAACAAACGAATTCCGCTAGTTATATACGCAATGTTCAAAAGAGTCAATCTTACGCTACCGCTTTACAAAAGGGCTTGAACTACAGCCAGTATTACCCCGCTATTATGTGTAAAATTACATCCTACGCTAAATTAGTAGACTGGTACCACCATGCTACCAGGCCTGCTAGACCGCAGATACTTATATTATTATCAATACCGCTACCTAAATATTATTATTTTTTATCCGCTGAGCGCTTAGTGCGCAACCGCATTCGCACATTTATACGTTGTGTTAAATTAAATCTTAAGCCAACGCATTCCGCTCTTTTAGATGCTCTATCTACTAAACCGCTAACTTTCTATCTCGTGCACGATGTGAGTGGAGAACGAATAAAACGACTGTCTCGACATTCTTTGATGGACTTTGCATTACAAACGATCTCGAAGATATTCAAACACCTCCATAATTTGCCAATGCGCGAAATTTGGTGTACCGCTACCAATTCTCTCACAGTAGCAACTATCGTTCTTTTAAATAACGAAAACGCACCTCCTTTATGCTGGAAAATCGGTATAATTTCCGAAGTCTTCCCTGACTGTAAAGACAGTACAGTGCATTGTGCGCAAGTAGAAACCTGTGAAAGCTCGTATGTCAGGCCGACAACAAAGTTGTCTCCTCTCCCTATTCAGTAGGGTGACCATCATACTAGTATAACTTATTTTACGAATATTTATCGAACCCGCTATTTTTAAATTTATTGTATTTTATCTAGTTATAATTCAGTAATTCGCTATTTCCGCTACAGACTCTATGTTACCTTTATTATTACCCGCAAAAACCCGCAACACTATTTCTATTCCTTTTATTGAAGGAATCCTTCAAGGAGGGGGAGATGGTGGATATTCATCCATAGTGTATTCAGTAGGATAGCACTTGTATGGTTCCCTCCTTCCTTGTCTCCTTTCCGCATGCACGTATACATATAGCCGTCCTTGTCTAATGGTCGGCTACCTCTGTAACGCCACGATATGTCAACACTCTGCCGCACCGCACCGCCTGAAATGGTCGTAATTCGCAAGGTGACCGCCTCGCCGCTCCAAGAACATCACAATCTAGAAAATAGCTAATAAAGTGTCGTGTAGTGTCGTGTCGTGTGTGTAAAGAACTCTAGTGGTACTGTGCCGGGTCTGAGACCGCACAAAGCGCCCCAGGGCCGAGGATCCTGCCTTCAGGAGAGAACAGGTACGTGCACGCGTCTTTCCTATAAGCTGCTGTATTCTGTTCCCTATCTGTGTCCACCTGCAGCAGTGCATCTTCCTCGCCGTCTTGCAGAACCACACAAGTGCTATTAGAGGTTTTCTCCTACCGTCTGGCGTAACATAACTCCACCTAAAGAAAAATACAGTCCACTAAAATATTTATATAAAGAACCAGTTCGCTTTTCCCACCACACTCCGAAAACTGAAAAATGCGTGCTTATACCTAATATACACGATATTATAGTTGCGGGTGAAGACATCGGTGAATATACCTACACCACAATGACAATTGATCCCATGAGTAACAAAAGTCACTAAAAAGCGTGAAAAAAAAATTTTTTTACAAAAAAATTGAACCGACTTCCACACTCAAAAGTATCAATTAACTTGTTGAAGTATGGTAGGGGTTTTTGGGAATAAATAGATCCAAAGCATCTCACCTGAGTAAAGGGCAGCGGCTCAGAGGTGGCCTGACACGCGCCACACACGGACTGTTCCACCAGCATCATCGCAAACTTGCGATGGGGCACACAATGCGGGGCGCGACATGCGTCATCTTCCCTCCGGTCCCCCCCAGCGGCCACATGGGCATGGACCCTCAGCAGCAAATGCTCGAAGCATTCGCTCGCGTCCGCCATGCAGCCGAGCTGGAACCGAGCGCCGCCACCTCCCAGAGCTCTTCGGAGACTGTCTGCGGCTGGAGCGCGTTCGGCAGACCATTGCAGTTGGGTGAATAATTCCTGAGGACAAAAGGAAACGTTCATTAGATTCGGCTTAAAACCAAAGATATGTTTCTAACTCATATAGTTTTTATTAGTAAATCCATCCCATGGTTTCACTCGAGTGGACTACAGTTTTTTTCTTACCTCTCGTGAAAAACTAGTTATTCTATAGAATAAAAATGTAAATATATAAAATCGTCTTCATTGTGGGTATGCATATAACCCACGAACAGTTCAACGAAAAGTGTTGGCAAACGGTGGCAGAGTGCGTCTGGCGCGTCTGGAAAGCGATGCCTGGCACGCGTGTCAACTCGTGAACGGGTGCTGTTAGCGGACATCGGTCTGCTCTGGATGCGCAATTCAGACTTAAAATAATAATAATTGATATAATTGTATTACATAAGAAGGTTGAAAAATTGTTTTGTTTTACATATAAATGTAAAACTAACAAAAAGTTTGAAGTTAAAAATGGCACGGTCCGTGGAGTCTATTTACATTTTAAAAAACATTATGCTGGCGCATAAGTTTTCTTTCAGGCTTTGTGTGTCTCAGATAATCTGTTTAGATCGAATATACAAGCTCAGAACCCAGCCACAGATCAGAAAAAACATAGTTAGATCTCTGTGCTCATCCAAACACATCTCAGCAATTTATAACGAGATAATTGAACGCTTTTCTTGTGTTTATATACATTATGTAATATAGTTATAATTTGATTGATTACACTATTAATATATAATAACTAAAATATTTAATAATACTCTTTAGCTACACCAGAAAATATTTTACGATAAATAAAAAATACATGCAAAGAAAAACCAACAAGATCACATAGAACCACTTCGAAGTTAAAAGAGCGCGCGAACTTAAACAGGCTGTTTACCAAAGAAAGTTTTAATCGCGAGCTGGTTATGCAAATACCACTTTTCATTTCTCCCGCATAAAGGCCAGTATTGTTTGAATCCGAATTGGGCGAACAAAAACCAGTATGGCACGAATACGAGAAGGTATAGGTCACAAACACGCCGTGACCCGGCTCAGGCGATCGTTTGGCTCTCAAACCCGTCTCGATGTTTTATGTTTCTGAACCGTTACTCGGATGGACTTTTGAGTATCTACTCTCTACGTCCGAAAACACTGATAGTAATTGCGGTAAACAAAGGTCTCTCCAGCAAGCGTCTTGGAGGCTATCACGAGTGTCAGATATTTTATCAGTAAGCTGTAAATTGTAGGCCTAATGTATGGGTGTTATACTTATAAACAGCAGCGGAGTTCTGAACCTCCGCTTATAAAACATTTTCAGGAAATTGATTATTTATTGATAGTTATGTGTGCCACTTTTTTCCTGATCATAGCCCACGCTAAAAGCGGTCCACATAACAACTATTCTACATACTTTCACTCTGCTCTATCATCTCACCACTGACACCTTTCATACATATTATCCTCTTCATGCAATTCATCCACACCTCTGCTACTAACATAATCAACACTCTTAGGTTATTTTACTCTTATTATTTTTCATCCGTCTTAAATCAAATTCAAAGTTCTTCAATAAAATGCCCATATTACTCTACTCTTTATATTTTTTCTGTCACTGGTGTTAATTTAAAGCTTCCACTAATACACACTCTTCTTAACTTGTTAATTTTAGACACGTCACACATCTAACTAAACGTTGGCATCTCTGGCACTATTTCACCTTCCTCTTTTGCTTCCCAACACCCTAATCCATACAATAATGATTCATGCAAAATTGCCTAATAAATATATCTTTACGGGTTATCAGTAGTGATGTAATAAAACGAATTTCATGTGTTGTCAAGTGATATAATGAAAAATTAAAATGAATCATATTGTATCTTGTATGAAAGAAAGGCTTTATAGATGCATTTTCCGGTGCACAAGCGGATGCAGCTTGCCGTGTCTTCCGCTGCACGCGCGATTAAACTCTCTCCACTCACGCACTGCATTGAAAATTTACTTTTTAAAATTTAAGGGTTATTGAGGTATAAGCAATGGCTCATTATACAATGAACACGCCAACTCTAATCGACTCTATCACCGATTCTCTCGGGTATTGAAGATTCTTCTTAGTCATACCATAGACGAATATATACAAGTGTTGTTATTCGTCTAGGGTCATACGGTCGCTGTGGCGCAGTGGTTAGTGTCAGTGACATATGCCTTCTGTGTCTCGGAGGGTTTGAATCCCGGCAACGGCAAATATTTGTGCAATGAGTGTAGATGTCTGTCCCGGGTCTTGGATGTTTGTGTGGTGTGATTGTGTGTGTCCATGCCTCCCGCGATACAGGCAATTCTGGTGCGGGTGACTGTGTAATAATAAAAAAACGCTTTTGGCAGAGTGGTCTTGGTTATAGCGATAGTAAGTGGATCTTGGGCACCTCGCTTGGCAATATCTTTCTATTTTTTGAGGGTTAGTGGTATCGCGGGTACACAGTATGAATGTGGCCTGTGTGGCCTTCCTAATCAAATCAGTCCAGCGTGTTGGTAAACGACCTCGCGATCTCTTTCCTTTCATTTCGCCCTGCACCACAAGTCTTTCTTTAGATTGCTCATTCCTGGAGATGTGTCCAAAGAACACAGCAGATTAGCGGAAGCTTTATTGCCTTTTGAGTTTGAAGTTTTATTTTTAACGTCTTTCGTCTTTATTTGGATACTAGCAGCCCGCCTCGTACAGGTCGATATAGGTATTTAAAAAAATATGAACTTACACAAGCTTAGCAGACTTTCCATGCTTAGAGCACTCGATCAAGTCAACTTTTAAGCAAAATAAGCTATATCAAACGTAGCAAGGCGACACTGCGAGTGAACTCGTAAGGCATCGCGCACGACGGCAGCGCGCCGTTGTTTTTCTATTCGATACTATTTTTAAATTAATGATATCTTTGAATGAATAATCCGATTTGTATAATTTAAAAAGCAATCTAGGAGTACTGCCCTGATTATGATTAATTATTTCGATAATGATTAATTAAGGCACAAGTAACGTCTTCTGATTTCGGTCCGAATACCTATCAAGTGTTTGAATATAAAAAAGTATTTATAGTGACCTAACTACTACAGCAGTCCAATAGCTCTGTGGTTGTCTTGCTCAACTCAGGATAGCTGTAGATAGGTCAAATTGCGTACCCATAATACTAGCAGCATCATTTCAGTCATAGGACGTGCACTATTTGACATATACTTTTCCCAGCAACGTTTTCCCGTTGAATTGCTATGCTTATTGGAATAAATTATGTGATCCCTGCCCACAGTTAATGCGAATAATATGTTTATAAATAACGTTTGTTTAGTTAGTTTTCTCTATGTCTGTTACCAGGCTCACAGAAGCCGCAAGAAGCAGGGTCACGGCATCATGGGAGCGCACACTCCACCGTTCCCACGCCACAATGGGAGACACCCCAACCGAGTTCACACACCTCACATCAAATAACATTACACGCATTAGTTCCGGGTACATTTCTGCATCGTTTCTAATTCTTACACAAACAAAACAAGTGAAATTTTATCGGATAGTGCACGTGGATTTGTGGCTCAGACACATCACAAAAGTGTACTGAATGGTGCAGTTGTCTGCTGCTTGTTTGCTGAATAAGCGGATCTAGAGAACATAAATGCAATTTATCACCATCACTATGTATTACCTAGAAACACAAGTTAATAAATCATTTAACATTATCATAAATATAGTAATTGTTCTCTTGTCTTTCTCTTGTCTTCGAGAACTCAAACGAGAATGTCTATGTAATAAAAGGCATTCTTGATACCGTTTTCTATACACTTTTTACTACAGACTTTAACATTTTTTAAGCGATCATGGCTCAGCGGTGGGTGCGTCGGCTGTCAAACAGACAACTCTTAATTGTTAAAAATATAACTGTATCAGAAAAAAAAAATCCTGAAATATACTGGTATATATTGAAAATAAATTAGCATACTATAAAACGGTCTCCCACATCTTGATATGTATCTATTGAATTGGGTATATATATTATTATACCCAACCTAGAAATATATTTGAATAGAGCATATATATATATATATATTGAAGCGCTGATAGCTCAGCGGGGGGAGCATCGCCTGTCAAACTGATGGACACTGGTTCGATCCTCAACAACAGCTCGAGCTTCCGGTGAAGGTAACACCGTTATCAAATTCCCAGCATGGTGGTAGGGTACTTTCGAATACCCGCTTGGCTACCTACCACCCTCAAGTTTGAAAAACTGTCACCAAAGACATAGTGTGTTCAGGCACTGACCATCAAGTGAGATAGTGGTCAAACGCTAGATCTAAACAGTATTAAAAAAAAAAAAGAAATATACGTAGTTGCTGGACAAGCAGTTTGGCTGGAGTGTCTTGGTCTCTTGGTGGAAACTCTACCTGAGTTTTTATGCAACTACAAAGCATCGATAATCGCATTGAAATTCGTGCGATAGCTTTCAAACCCAGAATCACTGATCAGAAAGCAAAATGCACAACATACATGCAATTTAATTAAACTAAAAAAAATGGCTTAAGTCACTTTGGCAACTTTTAAAGTGGCAATCGCACATTTGTCTATTGTTGTTTAATTATTGTTCAAGGTCAATACGGTAGTGAATTTATCAAAAATATCTTTTATTAAATAAAAGAATCGAGGCATTTCTGTATGCATAAGATATTTTTGATAAATTCACTACCGTATTGACCTTGAACAATAATTAAATAACAATAGACACGCAACGTTAAAACAGATATTACTCGTTTACAAAACACATATATAATATAAATATATACTTATTACAATATGTTAAATATGCCCAAGTACATACATAGTACATACTATTTGAACGAATATGATTTTCCTACCAGTGATAGAAGCCAGGCGCTACGCGTGTATTGAATACCAATAACAGAAAAGCAGACAATTCTAATATTGTTTGTATAATTTTTATCAAGAAACATTCAATAGGGATGTCAGAATTGAAGAATTATAATACAAAAATTACAATTAAAATAAGAATTTTTAAAAACATGAATATTGCAGATATTATGTTATCAAAGAAGATAGGGTTCTATTGGTTATCTGCAATGATGTTTTACTAAAGTTGACGTATATTCACACTACGCGGTGCTCAGATTTTGTCAGCGGGATCCGAGGCACGGTGCACCGCTGGCCGACCGCAGTTAGTAGGGGGCCCAAGTAGTGAGCCAGCCACTCATGAAAGGCTGCCCCGCCAACTCGCGAAAAATCCCAGGAATGCGCCATCGTGCCGGTTGGCGACCGGACGAGAGCGCCCGATGGACATTCTTGGGGGGGCTCGGGCGTCCCCGCGGTCTCCAGACTAGTACCCCTTTGGTGTAGCTTCTCGTTGTTTGTCTCCTAGGTGCAATGCATAAAAGCCTCGTTCTACTGCCGTCCTCCGACCAACATTCACTCCCAATCCAAACATGACCAAAAAAAGGAATAAGAAAACGGTTCAACAGCGGCTGCACTCGCTCTCTCTCAAAGTGCACCTTACTAACATACGAGGCTTGCACTCAAACCTCCTAGCAGTCCATCACCATCTTGAGACTGAGAAACCGGCCCTTTTATTCCTTACGGAGACGCAAATACGACGGCCGTCCGACATTTCGTATCTCACATACCCAGGCTATGGCCTGGAGCACAGTTTTAAACCGCATGCTGGAACGTGTGCTTACATCCGAGACGATATGTCCTATCGGCGTCTCCGAAATATTGAAGACCCCAGATTTTCCACCCTGTGGGTTTTGGTGGACACAGGCATAGAGACAATCCTTTATGCCTGTGTCTACCGATTGCACCGCGGAAATGAGGAGACGACCAGGTTCACTGAGCACCTCATTGAGGCGGCGGATGTGGCTCAGCAACGGTACCCTTCAGCTCAACTGGTGGTACTAGGCGATTTTAATGCCCACCAGGAGTGGCTCTGCCCATACTTGGACACTGACCACGCCGGGAGAGAGACGCGAAAGCTTGCTTTAGCGTTAAATCTCACCCAGCTTGTCCAAGAGGCAACTAGGGTACCAGATGTTGAGACGCACACAGCTTACTGCTTGGACCTTCTGCTGACAACGGATCCAGACCGATACTCCGTGTCGGTATCATCACCTTTAGGTAGCTCCGACCACTGTCTGGTAAAGTCTGCATCTGTCTACTACCCGCCCGATCTCAGCCATAAAGGCACCCGGCGGGTATGGCAGTACAAGTCAGCAGATTGGGACGAGATGCGAACTTTCTTCTCATCTTACCCTTGGCTACCTACGTGCTTCTCTTCTGGTGACCCTTCGGCATGCGCTGATGCTGTGACGGAAGTGATGCGCCAGGGGATGGAATACTTCATTCCATTCTCGGATGTTTCACTGTCAGGCAAAGCTCGGCCATGGTTCGGGGCTGAGTGTAAAAGCGCTGATTCGCTGAAACACGAGGCATACCTAGCCTGGGTCGATGCTCGTAAACGCAAAGCCAAGGATGTACACGTGAAGAAGAGAGCCTATAACAAGGCTGCCAAGCTCTGCAAGAAAGCTCTGAGGAAAGCTCGATTTAATCACATAAGCCGGATAGGGAACAAACTAGCCACGTATCCTGCGGGTAGTAAGGCATTTTGGTCCCTGGCTAAGTCGGTTGAATCGAATTTCTCTCGCCCCTCATTACCACCATTGCTGAGACCTGATGGATCCCTGGCTCACACCGCTGAAGATAAGGCAAACTTGTTTGCCACTCTCTTTGCTGAAGCTTCGCGGTTAGATGCTAGCGGTGCAACACCTCCAACCCCAATTGAGCAATACGAAACGTTTATGTCGGATATACGTATTCATCAATCCGAGGTTCGCAAAACGCTACGCAATCTCGACGTTAACAAAGCCAATGGACCAGACGGTATTCCAGCCATAGTGCTGAAAACCTGTGCTCCTGAACTTACTCCTATTTTGACACGTCTGTTTCGTCTCTCACTCGATACGGGTATTGTGCCAAAGTCCTGGAAGTTAGCTAACGTGCAGCCCGTGCCCAAAAAAGGCAGTCGAGCCGACCCTGCCAACTACAGGCCAATATCGGTCACGTCCATTCTCTGTAAGAGCATGGAGCGTGTCCTCAACAAGAAGCTCCTGGCATACCTGGAGACAAATGACATTCTGAGTGACCGGCAATATGGCTTCCGCCGAAACCGGTCCACCGGAGATCTCCTAGCGTATGCCACGTACATCTGGAGTGAGGCCATTGAGAGACACGGAGAAGCGTTGGCCGTTTCTCTAGATATCTCAAAGGCCTTTGACAGGGTCTGGCACGATAGCCTTATAAGCAAGCTTCCATCATATGGCTTGCCCACTGCACTATGTGAATGGATAACAGACTTTCTGAGGGACAGATCATTACGAGTGGTTATTGATGGCTGCTCGTCAGATCAATTGGATATAAATGCCGGTGTTCCTCAGGGGTCTGTGCTCTCTGCAACGCTGTTTCTACTGCACATAAATGAGCTGCTCAAGCCCGGTACCTTTGGGTATGCAGATGACAGTACAGTGGTAGAGAGCTATACGTCCAATGCACGCAGTAGCGGAACTCAAATGCAACTATTGAGAGAGAACATGGTGGAACGTCTGAACTTGACCCTAAAGGCAGTCTCCGACTGGGGTGATGCCAACCTGGTAAAGTTCAATGCCAATAAAACTCAGGCGTGTCTCTTTTCCGCAAAAAAGAGTCAATTTCATCTGACTCCTACTTTCCGAGATGTATCCGTGCCAATAACCGACCATCTTGATATACTGGGCATGTCAATGAGCTCAACTCTGAATTTTGGCTCCTACATCGAGTCAAAAGCTCAGTTGGCAGCCAAGAAGCTAGGAATACTCGCAAAGGTGAAGCGGTACTTCACACCGGAACAACTGCTCAACTTATACCAAGCACAAGTCCGATCCTGTATGGAGTACTGTTCTCACTTGTGGGACGGCTCGGCTAAATATCAGCTTGAGGCTCTTGAGTCCATAGAGAGGCGTGCTAAAAGGCTCATTAACAAGGATTCTTTAGTCGAGACACGACTTCAAAGCCTGCAGCACCGACGCAGAGTCGCTAGCTTATCGGTTTTTTACCGGATACATTTCGGGGAGTGTGCTCTGGAGTTACATAACTTGGTACCTCCTTCCCCATTCCATCAAAAAACGACCAGACGGACTGCAATGCGACATCCATACATGGTAGACGTTCCACCCTGTCGCACCAAGCGTTTTGCTTCCACATTCATAGTGCGTACAGCTAACGAGTGGAACTCATTGCCTAAGTCTGTGTTTCCACATGAATACAATCTGGGCATCTTCAAGTCACGAGTGAACAGGTATCTTCTAGGCAGGCGTGAATCATCGTAGACCGCATCATCACTTAACATCAGGTGAGATAGTGGTCAAACGCCTCCCTATTGGGAATAAAAAAAAAAAAAAAAAAAAAAAAAAAAATTGTTCCCTTACGACATAAACATGCTTACTGCGACAGATAATACGGTACAAATAATATAGAAAGCATAGCTATATGTTTAGACTTGCGCTTGAAATACGCGTCGTTATGAAAATTACTACAATTGACTTAATTTTGCCGCCTCAGTTTCCGCGCGCTTATGCGACATCTACCTCATATAAACATATAATATCATTGTTTATCTGTGTCTCTCGTTTAGATTTGCTGTATTTGACTTTGATATTTAGTTATGTTTGATCGATTTAGAAACGCATGTATCGCCAAAAGTATAACTATATTATAATGTATAATTATATTATTACTGTTGTATGTATTGCTTCCGGGCTGTTTGGCCGTGGTCTATGTGAAACTTTTGTTCCAGACGTTTCGTCGATCACTGCGGTCGACATCTTCAGTGGTTCAGGTCCGAGCGGCGACAAGAGCGTAGAACTCTCCTCCAGAACCACTGAAGATGTCGACCGCAGTGATCGACGAAACGTCTGGAACAAAAGTTTCACATAGACCACGGCCAAACAGCCCGGAAGCAATACATACAACATGCAACGCCGGCCGTGAAAGCCTTAGAGTTTATATTATTACTGTTATACTATAACTTTATAATAATATTTTAACAGGAAAACATATATACGTGATGGTGAAGACCATTCAAGATTAGGCCAATAAACAGTCAAACGCGGAGATCTGACAATAAAATATATTAACAGCACATTCATAATGAGAGTGTTAATTTATAAATTTTTTTTTTTTTTTTTCATCACACTCAGACCCCCGCACTAGGATTCCCTGTATCGCGGGAGGCATGGACACACACAATCACAGCACACAAACATCCAAGACCCGGGACAAACATCTACACTCTTCGCACAAATGTTTGCCCCTGCCGCGATTCGAACCCAGGGTCCCGGAGACACAGAATTCATGTCGATGACACAAACCACTGCGCCACGGGACCGTCACAATTACCACGGTGTCTAAGGGATATACAAAATACTGATATTTTTAAATTTACTCTTAAGATGTTTTTAATAGACAAGACTATAATATAGATGAATTTTTAAATGATAAAGACATAGTATAATTTAATTTGCGTAATTTATATTGACCTTTAACTATAAGTAATTAAGGTTGTATAATATAATTAATAAACTACATTTTGCATGTCCAACCGGCTAAAGCATGGCGAGCTAAAATTAAGTACTATTAACATATTATATTCTACCCATGTTATGCGAAATAAATAATTTGACTTTGAGGTTCTACCTCTGAAGTAATACCGAGTGCCGCACTTTTTTAAAGCCGTCGCCCCATCACTAGAGCCACACAATAGACAATTCAGGATGCACGTAAAGCCAAAGAAGGCAGTGCGTATGTGCATACGTAATGCCTTCTGTGTTCAACGAATAAATTGCCTTCAGAAGCCTTTAAAGTATGGGATTGAAAAGAAAGATGGCGAGTTTACTGTATGACTGAGAGTGAAACAAAACGACTTGTGCTTGGCTTACATATGTAACTTAGGGCCATATTTTACAGCTTGTAATCCATTTTATCCTTGCAAAAATAGATTAAATTATTATATTATAAGTTATAACTAACTGGAACTCATGTTTCACCCGTGTGGACTTTACCAACCCCTTGATAACTCGTAGTTAAGTTTATTTTTATAAATATTATGCCCTGTTAAAACTCTCTTTATTTCTTCTAAAATCTGTACTGGTTAAGGCTAAGGCTATATGCAATATTTAGTCTTACCTATTCTTTTTCAGCTCTGCTCATCCAGTGAATAAGAATTAATCTGTAAGCTAAATTTCAATCCGCTCTATATGTACGCTGTATATGTACCTACTTAACATTAAAATAAGGTAATTTATTATACCTTTTTTTTAATTTCTCAACATTCACACAAAATCTTCAGGTCTCAAACTAGGCAGAGCCTGTACTATGGTAACCTAATGACTGATATACATACTTATATACATATACACACCCAGACACAGATCAAACAGACATGTTCATACACACAAATGCTTGACCTGTCCGGTAATCGAACCCGGGCCCAGCGGCTCTGAAGGCAGAGTGCCACCAACTGCGCCAACCGGCCAGTCTACTTCATACCACATCCTACTAATTCATGTTAAAAAAATCGCATGAAGTGCGGTCGTTGCATATTTACGGAGGTATATTGACATAGTCATGCCTAAGATGGTCTAGCCTCAGCCTGTAACTGATGCCTTCATACAATTATTTATAAATATGCATTAGCCTATATAGATTCTGACGTTAAGTTTGCAGCCGTGATTAGCAATTAACGCAATCATTAACGTCAATGAAGTAACGACAAGATTCGATAAGCAGGAATGCGCGCGTTGATGTCTTTTATAGAGATGGATTAGACGCAGGATATCAATAATGTATGTTGAATTAACAGGACATTAAAGAATACGTTGAGGCCATAGAATAAATAGCAACTAATTTATGCTAAACAATGGAGCTTAGCATAACCTAAGGACTTCAAAACGGTCAGATGATGTATGATATTTCTCGATGTAATAACATCAGGTTTTGAGTCTATATTTATATCGGCTATGAACACACAGTGCATGTTAGGCGCCAATGGGTTCATGCATTTATAATGTCCTATTTTATGTGAAATACTTTCTGAGGTTAGAGTTATGAATAAAGTATAATAAACTTACTCTAAATAGTGTTATGGTAGTCGGATTGATGATGGGTTCGGGAGGCTCTTGCCTCGCCGAGGGAGGACGCGAACGCGGAAGCGTATTGTGCCTGACTCCTGCTAGAGAACCAGTCATAGGTAGCAGCATGTCCTTAGGTGGCAGCAGCTCCCGATCTCGCAGACCCTCGATCTTCTGCTTTTGGATCGCCGTCCCTTTGCTCCCGCCATCGTTGCTCTCCTTACGCTTGTACCGAAACTTTATCATCTCCGCATCTCCTTTTCCACAAATTCACTTAATTCACTTCATCCTCATTGCAATTCAATCACTACACCGTCGTGAGCGAAGACAATGGCTGCGCGCTAAATATACAAACACATGAGCGAACAACTCGATATGGCGATGAGTAAACCGAACACGTACCATTGAGAAACTTTCAATTTAAATTCTTCAAGTGTACGAGAATTACACTAAGATATGCCCATCCGCGCAAGTCGAAGCCTATTTTTATTACAGCCGGGGCGGAATAATAATATCGTTTGGGCGCGAAAACACCGGTCGATGTGTGAGGTGCACACGGCCCGCACAACTAACAGGTGGCCGTATAAAAGTTATAAAACGCAACTGCCACGATGCATCACTATCTAATTAGGCACTTAAAGTCCACGACACATATCACTTTTAATGACGCATTAAGGACTTGTTACACATGAAAGAAATAGACGAAGAAACATACGATCGACTCTACGAAGGCTTACGAACAAACTGAAGAGGCGCGGGGGCGAGTCTCTACCTTCCAGGTACACACGCTTTATGTATTCTATTGTTAACTTAGGCCCACGTGGGTTATCCGACCTCTCCCTCTAACTTATTTGCTTTTACGTAAAGCTATCGCTACGCTTTATGACGATACGCGTCTTTGTTTATACTTCTATTGTGATAAGCAGATTCACGATAAGCTGTAAAAGTTTTAGAAAACTGTCTTGTTGAACCGCACGTGCTAAGAACGTGGTACACAGATGTGGATGTCATATTTTAGTTGCTAAAAAAGAATTTATGTGGCGTGAACTAGTCAACATAAATTATTAAATAAGAGAAAAGGATAATAAGAATAAATTATTAAATTTATTCTTATTATCCGTTGGACAACAGATTGGGTCTGTAAAACATAATTTTTTTCTTATGCTCATAACTTAAACAATTAAACTTTTTTCTACTGTATTGATCATTATCTCACTTGATGCGCAGTGACGATGTGATCGATAATGTTATCACACTCGACCTAGAATGTTTAAAGGTCCCAGTATAAAATACATATACAGTACGAAAAAATATCATGTTCATTTAACCCGCCAGAATTAAAATAAAAGAAAGAAAATATAAATCTTAAATCATCTTTTTATTAGCTTACTGTTATCGTTAAGGTATTTCGATGATTCACGTTTGAAGAATGTCCGTGTGCACTAAAGGGATGGACAACGTATGACCAAGAAACTTATAAACTCAATAAATCTACGGCGAGAATATGACAAACGACCCTTTCAACATCGAGAGTGATGGGCAAATAAAACATAACGTAAAAAAACGGTAGTGTTTTTTACATTTTATTACGGCAACACTGTATTTAAACACATGAATGAACTTTCACGATGTGAGTCAGTCTGTAAGTATGTCACAGTTGTAAAAATGTGGTCAGTTTCCTTCGCGCTGAGGTCACTCAAATGTATGGGTAATTGGTTCTCGAAATTTGTCACCAAAACGTTGTCACTTTGTTAGTTAACTCTTGCTCCTAAGGTGATTGAAAAGTTCACACTTGTTTAGTAAAACAACTACTTGCTTGTTCGTAAAGTAATGGTTTCCGTTGTCAATTACAAAATCATTTCATTTTTATATATTGTAAATCTAGTGCTTGACCATTATCTCACTTGATAGCGAGTAACGATGTGGGTGAAGATGAAATCACGACAATGTTTACTAGCTTTCAAGGACAGTTGTCTGAACACACTGTACATTTGGGGATAGGTTTTCAAAGATGAGGCAAAGCACCCACCACCGTATTGTGGATTTGACAATGGTATTACTTACACTGAAAGCCAAATTTTTGACGATAGCGTTTTTGTATCTTAACTTAGACTGAAGAGGATATTCAATAAATGTACCTATTATGTAAATGATTCACTATGGTTATGTATTCGTGGTGAACATAACTGATACTTAATATGGATATAAAATGTATTTTTCTGCGTTCTAAGAAACGAGACGATGAAATTGCCTCACAAGGAAGTCCGAACAAAATCGCCACCCACGATTTTGAATAATTTTCGACTTATATATTCTCCATTCTGGTTTTGTGAATGAGTTACGCTACCTGCTTTTGAAATCGATCGTTTCATGGTCTAAATATTTAAATCTAGTTTTGATCAGCAAAATACATGATCACAGTTGTTCAAAATCTAAAACTCTTAATGATTTACAATTTGTTTAAGAGACTCAATCTAGAGTCTTTTAAGCTTATTTTGTTAAGAGCCCTACATGTCTAATTAAAACTTAAAAAATACAACTTATGAGAACAGTTCATGAAGGTTGACTTAATTCTGACTTTAACAAATTTAATTTCTTTGGCTAATTTATTATTAAAAAGATATTTAAAAACGATTATATTTTTTCTGTATTAAAAATTCTCTCGGTGGCGGTAAATGGGCTTGAACTGTGTCTTGCACCTGAAGTAAGGAAATAAAAAAGTCTAAAAATGTGATTAGTACTTGTACATATATAATTTGTACATTTTTGGTAATATTTGAAATAAACATGCATCAGAATTTGTCCCGCCTTCTCTGCTCTTAACAATCGTCCGACATACGTGAATATTTTGCTACTTCTATGACCATATGCAACACGTGGTTCTTATCAAGTTACTGCAAGGTTGACAACCTCTTATCAACTAAGTGCTGACAACGAGTTTATCTATAAAACATTGAGTAGGAAGTGACAAAGATACATGTTTAATAATTAAGCTTCAATCAAGCGGCGCGCATCTACCGTGAGAGGTTCTCACAGGGCAGAGTGCGATCCAGTTACACCACACCTATGTACCTACTTACTGTTACCCACTGTGAGAAATACATGGTTTCTTATATATTCTAATGTTTACTTTGATATCATACTCGTGAATTCATTGGCGATTCTAACCACAATAAGATATATCTACATTAGAAACAGTTTGTGTGCGTGACAAAAGCTTTGAAAAAGTAAAATAATATATTAGATTAATCCTTATTAAATTATAAACGGTTTGATCTGACATGATCATGCCATCGTTTTAAAGTAACTAAAATCTACGGCCTAATGTTAAATTTACCAGTATATATAACACTCAAGCATTCTATGTCTAGCGTGTAACATTCTTGACCACATCGTCATTGACCATCAAGTGAAATAGTGATTATAGTATAAAAAAATGGGACGATTTTTAAATGTAATAAGTGGCAAACAAGCAGAAGAGATACCTGATGGTAAGCGATCACCGTTGCCTATAGATATCTGTAACAATGTTTGGGACAACGAATAAGGCGCGTACTTCATGAAAAGTTTCTTTCTAAAAGAAGGGAAGCTGCATGTCTTACTTTTCTGCACAATATTATACTTAATAACACTGACTCCTCGTCACTACTTTCAGAGGTTAAACTAATTGCGCCATGTAGGTCGATTAGTCGAAGGAATTATTTACAATTGTATACATCTCCCTGTGACTCAAACTATCGCCAAAATTCTTTCTTTCCACGAACTATCAATCTCTTGAACTCAAGTATTCCAAATCTGTTGATCTGTATGTAATGAAGTAATACTTTTTCATAATTTTAATTAATGATGACTTTTATATCAAATTATACTTATTTCTTATAATGTGCTTTTATATGGCTTAGATTAGATTAAAACAGATTAAGATTAAAATAGATTTATATATTTATATTCAAAAGCTTCTCACCAAGCATAAAATAACTTATCTGTCATGTCATGACACTGTGCAATTTATAAGCGAAAACTGTTAAGCCTTAGTGTTATAAAACTCTGCTTGATATACTCGTATTGTTGTATATGATTGCTGTTTGTTTTCCAACGAAAATAAAATAAAATAAATAGTGACCTACCAACAAAGCATGTTTTACAAAATCAACAACCTTGTCTGCAGTCGTTATCTGTGTTGCCGATTAAAATATTTGCATATGGTCATGACCTTTGTTCTATCAATATTTTTTTTTAAATATGCGATATTCCCCTCGCAAATATGAACATTCTAGAATGTTCATACCAGTTTTCCTCAACGAGTGAAAGGTGCGATTCTCTGAAGAGATTGTTTAGTGACTCAGGCTACGTTCGGCCTCGGCGATGTTTGGATATATATTCGATATCCTCATCCCCGTACAATATTGTAAACAATCCAAATCAATCCTCAACAAGCATCTGTTCGATGCGACGCGTGACCAAAATTTTGGCACATATTTGGCTCAACGATGCTGATTAGCATTGCAATTCAACGTGGCAATGCTGCTAGAATTCTGGGCAGGCTGCCAACTCGTAGCGGGTTAGAGCATTTGAGTTATCTATAGGCTGACAACAGCTAGTGGATTGCTAAAATGTTATTGCAGTAGCTATAGTACTGCAGTTCACAACATGGCTGTAATCACTTAGCTACGATAAAACTGAGGAGCTTTTAAAAGTAATATACCATGGTATTCTGCACAGATAGACAGATAGACTGACACCCTCTCACATACACACATGCACTTTCAGTAAACACACAGAGAGGGTCCTTCCCATCATGATGTACATATTTAATTTTAAGTATCATACTGTTTCTATATAATAAGTTTCAGTTTTGTTTCAATTATGTTTTTACTAGTTATAGCGTGTATATGTGAAGAAAATAGGTAAGCACGTCTAGTTTTAATTTCTATTCTAAGGGGCGGGCGCTGTAAGTCGAAACACAGGCAGTGAGCCTAGTTCGGCGACAGATAGCCAAAATTTAATATGTGCATAACTCTAGCCATTTAAGATGATGTAAGTGCGTAATTTTATCTGAATAAACTTTTTATTATTATTATTAATTAGTTATTACTACATATTTTATTTTAGCCAAATATATGATATTCTAAGTGGATATAAGTATATCAAGAATATTTTCAAAACATCGCTGACTCTTATCCACGAAGATGTTTTATATTTAGATTGACTCTGATTCGTTGATAATATTTATGAATACAAGGTACAGTAAATTTGACCAAACCACGCTGCATATGCTGGCACGAGTTTTACGAAAACCCCATTGTTTGATGATTCAATAAAAATACCAATTTTATCATTGAGGCTATTCAAGAGGCGGTCTTGGCGTATCACACCATCAGTTAGTCACTGGATCCTTGCGAAAGGAGCCTTGAAATATTAGATTTCTAAGAAATCGTGGTAATTTTGCTCTACAATATAGGCATGTTCACTAATCTCGGTGATGGACTTTGCTTGTATAGTTTGGCGTGACTAATGTATCCTTGTTTTTTTGGTTTGTTTCATCAGCGTCCGTATTCGGGTATTCAAGAGGCGGGCCCCAGACTATCTCAGCATCGTTCACCGAGAGCCTTGCGACAGAGCCTTGAGGCAATGTCTTACTTGGAAATGATTGCAAATCATAATTTTTACTCACGATTTAACTGCACTAGTTTTAGTTTCTACGTATTAAATCTGATGCTATACAAATGGTAAATACTATCTAATTATATTAACGAGCTAGTTAGTAGCTATTGTATGTATAGATTCATATATTGGTAATCTGTAAAATGCCTCTAAAGATTGGTTGGAAATCTTGTACTTTTGGAATACTATTCTATATTTATCCAAAACTGATTTTCAAAATAAAATAAAATTAAATGACTATATTATCAACATTGGTTTAATATACTATTACTACTACACTACTTATACACTTATTCTAAGACTTTAGCGGAAAAATTGAAAGCTTGAAAGAAGCTAGTTAATTTAAACGCTTGACTTTAAAAAAAATTGTATACAATTAGATTCAGCAATTTGCACGCGAGTTGGTCCAATATTCAAACAAAATATTTTGTCTTTTTTTAAATGTATATAAATATTCTAATGCATATTTGAAGTGTTGTCAAATTTAGGGATCCACTAAGACAAAATCGTATCGAAATATAATATACCTACTAACATTGACTTTTTATAAAAAAATACCTCACAAATTCCCAATATAGCCCCAAAGTCATTAAAATTAAGTCATCACGCTCACGATTTCAAATAAATGCACGTATTATTCACAGATGGTTATAATTTGATGGTTCTGTTCGTTGCTAAGGTGTAAACGTACAAACAATGTACATTGTGCATTATGTTCGTACGTGGAACCCTAATTCTGTGGAATTGACTATTGCGTCAATGTCCATTGAAATGCAATGCAATCTATCGAGATGCCTATTAACTGGTTTTCAAGGTAAGATATATGAGACTTATGTACAAAAGCACGACTATTACTTAAATGTCGCTTGTGCATTAAATCAGATATTTCTCATTAGTAATTACAATTTGTAGTGAGTACACATAAATATTAATCTATCATTATAAAAATGGATTAAATATAAAATGTTCAATGGATATAATATTTGCCTTTCAAGTTTACAAGTGAATATCTATAAATGTTATGTTAACTTTTATGCCACAGCAAGTAAAAAATTTCGATTAACACAATTAGGTAACATATTTACTTAACGGCTAATGTTGTTACAAGAATAATTTACTAGATTATAAAATTGACGAATATCTTAACGATAAATAGGATTATTTGGACATAATTAATGGTATGATTATATTTATATAATATGATTATCTCTCGGTATTCCCGATAGCAACAACATGGGATTCTTAAAAGGAGAATAAACAGAGTCTTAAGATTGGCAACGTATCGTAATGCCCCGAGTATTACAGATATACATAAGCGACGGTGATCGCTTACGGTTTGCCACCTATTTTTACATTTAAAAAATATATAGTTCTGCAGGTTCAGAACACATCAAAACGGCAATCTTTTGCATAAGCTAAATGGGTCCTATTACCTAGTCGATCCGGTAATAAATGTAAAACGGGACGGGAAGCGCCCGACGCTCTATCGCGGTGTGATGAACTTTGGTGTCGATTAGTAACACGTCTATACGAACCAACTGATCATTATACTGTGGCTATAAACGTATCAACTTGGTATTAATTATTGAAACCAACACCTAGCAACTAGCTTCTAAGCTGTGGCTTACTATCAGTGTATGAAATTGATTAGTTCTACGCGCAACGTCTAATACATTTACGAATGTAATAAAGAATTGTGTAAGCTCCGGTGAACTTTAATGCGTGATTGGTTTATACGATACATCTACGGATTTTGTTACTTATCTATATGAAAAGTAAGACATTTATTTTAATGCACGGTTAGGAATTAAGGTATGTTTAAGAGTCAGTACGATAATTTCAAAATCCTTCAAAACCTTAGTTTAGTAGCAGGACGCCATTTTTAATCGACTTCAAAAAAGGAGAAGTACTTTGTTCGACTGTATGTATTTCCAACCATACACTCAGAGACCATCAAGTAAAATATTAAAGAAATTGTTATGGCAATGTAGTAAACTACTTATCATGCATGACATAATGAAAAAGCAATCGCAATCAGAAAATGATAAAGTCGGCTCAAGGCTAAAATGTTATTGGCATTACAGTCCTAACTTTAGTTGTCTCTTAGCCTAAATAATAATACTTATACGTAATTTTCAGTTTAATTTACGTCATTTCTTCGTCCTCGTTAGACAGAAGCCACTCCTGAGGACGTACAAACCCTCTCATTAAACCAAGTTGTTCCTTCCTTTACACGAGGATGCCCTGAGTCTCAAAGAAGGTAAGTAGTCCTAAATAGGACGTAACTACCTCGTAAGACAAGGATTATAGATGATTCATATATAAAATAATGTGAGCCCAAAATAAAAAAAGCCTAGTATTTTATTCAATTTAAGCAACCACGGCACACTTATAAGTATACTATGACACTAATAAGCGTGAATAAAATTATTAATATTTCAGACTAACGCGGTTTACCAGTACAGAGCCGCTACAGATAAGCTACGGCAAGAAATCCGGGAAGCACTTAATTCAAATAGCTTTTATAATATATATTACAGTACACATGCAATAAAATAGCTATTATTCAATTCAGGAATCTCCCGTTAAAAAAAGGTTAGATAATAATATGGTGATTTGGTAAAAGTGTAGCATTCCAAGTATTTTTGTCTCCTAAATAATAGCTTTTTATCGTATGACGTCTTTAGTGATTATCTTACAACAACGAAAATACCAAGGCATGCCTTATTCACTACTAGCTTTCCTAATAAAATAGCCGAGCATCATAGAAAAGTAAAACTTATTCAAATAATCGGGCTGAATTAATGTTAGAGAAGTTTAACTCGAGCTGGCCAATATTAGTCGAACTTGTCACCCGTGGGAAGTATTAGCAATCTTGCGAGGATAATGAGAGCGATGACGTCTTTGCGTAGGAGGTGTGTTTGGCAAATAAGTCTGCAAGAACCTTACATGTGATCATTTAAGTATAAAGAAAAAAAAACTGCAATTCAACGTGGCAATGCTGCTAGCATTCTGGGCACGTTGCCAGCCGGTAGCGGGTTAGAACATTTGAGTTATCTATAGGCTACCAATAGCTAGTGGATTGCTCAAATGTTATTGTAGTAGCTGCAGTATTGTAATTAGTTATTAGTGTTTTATTTTAATAAAGGCATTTGCCCTTTACGAAAAGAAAAGTATAAAGACATGCTGTATGGTGTGGGCGTACAATAGAGTAGGTATTGGTTGTGATTCTCTTGTTCAACTAAACTAACGTAAATCCTGGAAAATATACTAAGTTAGATAAGTTCTTATATGGTAATGATAAAGTCTAAATTAGTATGACACTTATCCACAATAACACTAAAATGTAATTTATTTATTAAATGCGGGTAGTTTTAGGTAAAATAAGTCGCCAGTTATTTGGAACTAACCGCAATTGGCCAGCAACTGAATAGAACTAGTCTAATATTAGGAATAAGCATTGAATTTTTTTTACTTATTTACTTTATTAAAATTCGAGCTATTTCTTTTTGAAGAATTTTAGTCAAGTTTAGCTAGTTTGAGTGATTACCAGAATAAAGGCCATTGTAAACTCTATGCTAAATTTTTGGTTTATAAAACCTATACCTTATAAAACCTGACTTGATCGAGTGAAAAACATTTAATTTTATTTTTACCTGGAAGTTTCGACTAATTTGCTTTAGTCATGGTCACGAGAATATAATATATATAGACACGAAATCAGCTGCTTAAATATAGATTTAAAAATGTGAACGAGTAATATTAATGCGGTAATCTTTGTAATAGCGAAAGTATCCGTGACATATTACTTGATTGATATTAGTCGGGGATGCATTTGTTGATTTGATGTTTGTACTTTCGAGGATGAACCAATGGAATGAACCAATGCTTTATGGGAACTTCATAAAATTTGGCAAAAGAGTATTTGTCGCAATATAATTCTCGACCTTGTGTTTAAGCCAAAACGGTTAGTAGTGAAAATCTATATCAACACAAGGTGGCGTTGGATGCGGGTCGCTTCCAAGCGGTCCTTGTGGGAATCAATGGGGGAGGCGCCTATGTCCAGCAGTGGACGTCCTATGGCTGAGATGATGATGATGATGATGATGAATCTTATACATGTCGCTATAAGTCTATGTATGTACATACATATGCTACTCAGCAAAGTACGAGTGGAAGTGAGATTTTTTTAATAAGTCGTGAGCCAACGAAACAAAAAATAGTCAAAAAAAATAAGGTCATATGTTGAAGGACTTAGGAGCTACTTATTCAGATAGAAAGCTCTTTTATAGAGGCAAAAAAGGTGTACCTTAATACTATATACTGGGACTTTTTTTTATTTAGGTAATAAGCTTACGTTTGTCTTTATTTATTTAGCTAGATTTGGCAATGGGGCAATATAGTGCATTGTTGAGTTCTAGTGTCACAAATAAAGCTTTTTTTTACTTTCTTTCTCCTTTTCTTTGCTTCTTTGCCTTAGCTTTGTCGTGGAACATTAGAGAGCATTACGACACTCTGAATGTACGAGAATGTATGTAAATAGAACCATGGCATTATTGACACTAAACTATCGTCACCTGGAAATAGATTGGACACGACCCAAACACCGTGCAAGTTATTCTACGAAAAAGTTATGTTGCAATTTTGTGCGCCTACAGTTACGCAGTGCTCAAGTAAATATGTAATTTCTTTTTGAGTTTATCGAACAACCCTGAAACATTTACCTATCGCAATATATATATACAATACAATAATGAGTTGTTTGAACATATTACAGTTGTATATTTGGCCCGCAGCCATCCCGAGCTGACAAGAAGCAAGGCTAACATGTACACAATCCTATGTATGTAACTGCTTCCAATCCGATACGAACACCGCTCACTTGATTAGTACACAAAATAAAATGATAATGACCTTTTGCACTAGCACTTCACTCGCGAACAAACTATTCCACAGATAAACACTTATACACTGAGTATGCAAGTTACAATCCGATGTGTGCAAAGTCCCGTAAAGATCAAGGTTTATTGAATTAAATGTGTTAAAACACACGAACGTCTACGCGGCGCGGTAGAGCGACGACGTTTACGAGTGCGCGTAGTATACAGTACAGTAACAGGCTGCGCCGGGGCAGCGCTCGACAAAGATAACACGAGAAGGCTTCGACGCGAGGCTTGTGAACGCTCGCGTGCGAGCGAGACGGCAGCGAGGCATGCGCGGGAGTCCGGTTACGTAGCTCCTTCTTATTATGGCAAAGATTAAACTCTTTGTACTTACAAACTCAATCTTCTATTGCTCAACTTAATTGTCACCAAACACATAAATAATATAAACAATATTTTTTCTGCCGTCTTGTACAATTGTAATGTGTTCTCAAGTAAACGACACTGTTTTAATTATATTGATTTTATAGCGTATACCTCTCACCCTTAGTATAGATCTCATGTTGTATTAGCCTAACTTGGGGGAATAAAAATATCGAAACTCCCCATGCGGCCCAAGGTCAGGAAGAAGAATACTTTTAATAAGGCCTCTGGTAAGAGATTAACAAAATTACTTAAATTAAATAAGAAAATGCAGGCCCAGACGGACCCAGAAGCGGTGCCCTCTAATCTAAATTGTCGGTTCTTAATTTTTATGTAGCGAATATCGAGTCATCCTTTAAACCAGTCACGGTAACGGTATACGTAATTGATTTGGCCAGTAATTAGCTGTTTATTACCATGGGCTATATGGGTGTATAAATGGATCATCTAGTATATCTCGTCTAGATCATCGACCGGTTGCGTTGGCTCGCCGCTGACCATTCACTCTGGTTAGATAAAATCACGGTTTATTTATTTAGCATATTGTATTCTAATTACATACTCAGCCGAAAGAGACTGTATCTAAGACGGTTAATTACGTTACAATGATTTTAGAAGTTCTGTGTTTTTCATTATATTGTATATTTAAATCTAGCGTTTGACCAATATCCAACTTGATGGTCAGTGAAGATGTGGTCGAAGATGTTATCACGCTAGACCTAAAATGCTCACTGGCTCTCAAGGACTGCTGCCTAAACACACTTGCACACAAAAACTGACACCAAACACACACGTGTTTGGTGACAGTTTTTCAAACTTGAGGGTGGTAGCTAGCCAGGTGGGTGTTGGACAGTACCCTACAACCATGCTGGGAATTCGATAACGGTGTTACCTACACCATAGCTCAAGCCGTTGGTGGGGATCTAACCAGCGTTCATCATTTTGACAGCCGACGTTCCAGACGCTCAGCTATCATCGCTTCAATTCTGTTTATTACAGCAGATATATACACTATGTGCTATATCAAATGATCATTTTCTTTACGATAAATATATCATCATCATCTTATGCTGTGACGAAACACCAAAAAGATTGTATTTTACTACAGTTTTAAAACCGCTGACCACACATTGGAAGCTAAAGGCTTCGTAGGAGGACGATCCAGCGAAAATAGCTCTAAACCGTCAGTAGTTACTAGGTCGCAATATCGTAATTAGTAACGTAAAGTAATTCAATAGAAAACTTGAGTGTCATACTCAGGTTTTTATGAATTGGTATATTTCCGAAAATATACCAATTTACCCACATTTTTAGCTCTATCTAAAAACTATGAGGTCATAAATATTTAAAAACCTGTCTTGATATGTACAAGTAAAATTCTTGTTACTTACATACAACTGTGGCCTATTAACATTTTAAAATGCGACATGAACAAGGTTTGTTCGATTTGTGTTGTTATATGTTGTTCTTGTTTATTGAGGACAAGTCCTAAAAAGCTCGATTCAATATGCAAACTGCAGTTGCGATCGCTTTGCGGCGACTGTACCGGTTCGGAAATGTGACACTTTGGTGTTATCGTACTAAATGAGTACGTCTGGTCAGTAACGTGATATGTTCGTAAAAACACGTTACATATGATGTAATGGGGATATAGATAACACAAATAAGCGATGTCGATGATACTGTAACATTGTTATGTTAGGAGATTGTGTTGTTACTTTTCATTTCTTACACCAAATCGAAACCGGCACGTCACGTGTGATTATGGTAAGAGTACCGCCCGCAGTACCGCATTTGCAGTGTGAACGTAGCTTTAAGATGAAGTTGCTGTGCGGAAGTGCGTACTTAGTAGTGTTTTTTTCAAACCTATAAACCAATATTGTTTGCACAACACTTCAACCGCAATCTTCTGTTACTTCGCTAGTCGCATTAAGAAAAAGAATACTCGTACGCAAAATGTTTCAATAAGGAAACATTATGCTATATATACATTGACACAAAACTTGAAAACTTTCCGTTCGTTATCAAGTTCATAAATTCAACCTTTTTGCGCTATCACTACAGAGTTCAATTAAAGTCTATTCACACTAAAAAGCAGGAATCTTTGTTAACAAAAGCTTTGATTATTTTATACACGCACATACAAAAATGCTAAAGTTTACTTGTCGTTTCATTTGACAGCTGCGTTTGCTTGTAATGGCAAGTTAGGAGCAAAGCTTAGAGATGTGGTAATAACATAATCAAAGAACTTGTCTAAAGCGAAGAAAATGCTATGTTTTTACGAAAAACATAAGTCAAATTTTACTTTCGAAATAGGATAAAACATTTTCTTCAACATTTCAATACTTCTTATAACGGCTACTGCACAGTAGGTACTCGACATTTTTCATCAAAGCTTTTGTTACTTTAAAGAATTTCCTCGTAAACTAAAATTAAAATTATGAATGTTTTATAACTTATGAATGCTGTGTACAATGTTTGAGCTAGCAAATTTATCATGTAATTGTTTTATTAATTTTCTTATATAAGTTGAAGTTTGTTAACTATTTTTGTACTTTAATAAATAAATAAATACCAGTTCAAGGTATAAAAATATATACAAAATAAAAAGTGACGGCTAGATAAAGATAAAAAGTAAAAAATATCACATAAATCTGTACTTTATCGTAACAGTAATAGTGCAAATATTAGCAACTCTAGCCTTAAATAAAACTATTTAAGTCTTGACCATTTACTAAATAGAAAATGTTTAGTCTCATCTTATTTTGTTCAAAGTTCTACTGTTGTATAAACTTTTAAAAAATAACCACTTTTGAGAACAGTTCTATTTTTTTAATCACACTCATAAAGTTCATAAAGGTTGGTTTGATTTAATTCGCTAATTTACTATTGATAAAATATTTTCAGGCGCGCTTATATTTTTCCTTTATCAAAAATTATCGCGGAAATGCGCTTGTGAGAAGAAAGGAAAAAAAAGTCTAAAAATGTGTTGAGTAATATTTTTTTTGAGCATAGGTCATTTGTAAAGTACATATTTGTAATATTTTGTAACAGGATTTGCCAACGGCGCCTGTTAAGCTCTTATGAATAGTTCCAAAATCTCTGTCTCTTCATTGTAGAAATCTCTTACTGTACACTTAGGGACGCAACATAACTATGTATATAGTGAGAGGATATCGAATTTGCACAGGCATATCAGATTAATGTTATGTTACCCTGGTTATGAGCGTACCATCTATGTTAACAATCTTCGATTAAAATTTATTTACGGCCGTTTGCCTCAAGAATAGAAGCTTCTGACTCACACACTGAGGAATTCATAATTATTTTGAAATATGTGCTTAAGATATGTGCGTAATGGGTCTTAAGTGTGTGAACCGTGCGAAGAATTTGTTCGTAAAACCATTCAGGAAATTAATGGTTACCATTTTGAAAAGATACATTTTGTTGAATGAATGTGGGCTGTTTCCTAACAGGTACTTGTGGAGATCAATGCAGGAGGCCTATGTCTAGCAGTGGACTTCCTATGGCTAAGATAATGATGATAATCTTGTAAAGTAATCATCATCACTTTAAGACATTCATTGCTGTATATATCGCAATACTTATTTATTTATGTATTTTATTTAAATAAGAACGGCTAAACCAATTACAACTATGGCCAAATATATATACATTATTATTATAGCCAGATGTTTTCAAATACAACTAGTTAAATAAGGAAAAATATTTATACCTCAAATCAGGGTTACCTAAGTCCAAAAACAAGGAGTGATTATCAAAATTGTAATATATAACAAATTATCAATTAGTATTACCAAATTAAACAAGAGCGAATTTAAAAACAGTTTTTTGAATCAAACCCAACCCAATTTATTCCCTGACTGAATCTTCATTCTGGTAGGAGTCTATGTATTTGAAAATGTTTAAATTGAAGCATTTTATATCATTTTTGTACTGCAATGTTAATTAAATTAATATATTCTTTTAATTGAATTGAATTTACTTTGTATATATATTTTCAACTTGAAGTTTTATACTATAATTTACATTATGACTAGAGTAAATAATAATAAAAATTAAATTATTTAATATGTGCACAATGTGAGTTGAATGCCTAAAACTTTTCTTTCTTTTTTCCTTTCATTTCATTTGTGAGCTTTTAAACTTTAAAATTCAAACATATACTTCCCCTCCGACATCAATATACACATGCGCAGGGCTATGTTTGGAGACTGACGTTCCATTTGTGATTTGATCTTGTAAAATAGCTCTTGGCATACAATAAATTAATAATTATAATTTTCATAACGCGTTGTGCTACTTTGAGTTTGTGGAAGTTTTCAATAGTTTGAGGCCGCTTTTTGGCCTCACGTGTCCTTCTTTAGGCTGACAAATGGTACACAAGAGTAGAGAATGTCTTCTTATAGACAAAAACTTTTTCAATGTTCTATTTAAAATAGTGTTAGTTTAACAGAATTTGAGCGTAACGAATTGTTGGAGCTCTGTATAATCACACAGAAACGTGCGGAGAAATAAAGAATTGGTTTTGTAAAATTGACATCTTTTGTATATGGCTGCGTTTGAAAGAAACATTAGCTGGTCTTCACAATACTGCCTGCATCTGTGGACGTTCACACGGCAATAAACCGTAAATTAGTTAAATACTACAGTTTCAAGCGTCAGGGAACATTTCTCGACAATAGCATGCAACTTTGAGAAAAATGTATACCCAAGCACTTGACTATGACTTGACTATGGCAATTAAATTACCGATTAATATTTCAAAAAACAGATATAATATATATATATATAAATATATTAAAAAAAAATATTAGGCATATTTTTCAAAAGACAACTATATAACCAAATTGAATCAGAAGCATAAAATTAAATAATAAGTAGATACTTATTATGTAATATTATGTGGAATCGTATGATTCACTAAAAATTATACACGATTGTGTACAAAAACACGTGGATATAAAAATAACTGTTCCTTTTTTATTTGCCAGTTTAATAGATGTTGAATTAAGATTACAAAAATTAGTAATAAAAAAACCTTAATTTTGTACATTTGATTAAAAATAATTACCATAATATAGGTTACTGCAATATAATTGGGCAATACCATCTCAACGACAGAAATTGATAATACCTGAGAAATATCACCTCATATATTAAAGAAGATAGAACTGACACTATGAGAACATGACGGTCGAATTTCGACATATAGAATGAGCACAGGTTGTCAACTCCTAATTAGCCAAGAGTAAAACCTTTTACTGGACTCTTCACGTTCTAAACTCAAAACCAATTTCCATATCATTAAAACAGCCAAAACGAGGCCCACTCTCATCCGTACAAGTAGTTGTCCTACTTGACAACACACTTGTTCATTTCACTTGCAACCAGTTTCGCGCCCAAACGTGGTACCTACTCAATACTCATTCCCCCACTTCATTTATTTGTCAAACTTGTTACAGTCTTGGTGACAGAGCTGCTGACAATTTTATGGTTTCCGTTATGTTGCGCAATGACGTTTCTACTGTATGACATTAGATTATTTTGACATTATTATCCTTGACTTTTCTTATACATTTTTAATCCCCGACACAAAAAGGAGGGTATTATAGGGTTTGACGTGTCTGTATATCTGTGTGATAGACACAGATATACAGACACGTGGCACCATAGCTCCTAAAAACGAATAGATTTAAAAAATTTTTTTGGTTAAAGTTGTCTGATCCGAGAGTTATTTTTTATGCAACAAGTTTTTCAGCTTGGTGCCTTAAAATTTGAAGCGATGATAGCTCAGCTGGGAGAGCGTCGCCTGTCAAACTGACGGACACTGGTTCGATTCCCAACAACAGCTTGAGCTTCCGGTTAAGGTATCACCGTTATCATATCCCCGGCATGGTGGTAGGGTACTTTCGACTACCCGCCTGGCTAGCTACCACCCTCAAGTTGGAAAAACTGTCACCAAACACATAAGTGTGTTCAGGCAGCAGTCCTTGAGAGCCAGTGAGCATTCTAGGTCTAGCGTGATAACATCTGCGACCATATCGTCACTGACCATCAAGTGGAATAGTGGTCAAACGCTAGATCTATACAGTATAAAAAAAACATATTATTTAATTATAATTTGTTTGTAGTGCATATCAAATAGATATTCACATTGATTGGCAGATGGACTACGATCGCATAATATATTTTACAGAATCAACCAGAGCTTTGAGCTTTAAAATTCGTCGAAGCTCTTCACTGTTTAATCAATGTATGACTTACTTATTTTAACCACATTCACCCATTAACTTTACTTGAAGCAACGTTTTTCAAACCTTTAAGCAATATAGGAACATTTTTCAAAATTATGGCACAATAGGTACTCGTATTATGTACAGTTTTTTTTTCATTTGAATACAGACATTTAAATAACATTTTTTTCAGTTTTAGTAGTTTATTTTTAATTATTATCTCACTAATATTATAAATGTGAAAGTTACGATGGATGGATGGATGGATGTTTGTTACTCAATCACGCCAGAACGGATCTAGATGAAATTTAGTATGGAGATAGCTTATACCCTGGATTAAGACCTAGGCATTTTTATTATCACCATCATCACCGTTTTTCATCACCACGTGGGTAAAGCCGCGGGGCGCAGCTAGTATAATTATACTGGCCGTTTTCAGTTTTGTTAAAAGACGTGTTTGGTACCATGGTCAGGCAAATCAATCTGTGGCACTGTTTACCTTGGATAGAAGCATTTGACGGTATTGAAGTGTCAGATGATAATGACTCGTGCACATGATTGACACGCGCTTTCGAAAGCCTTCTGCATACAATAATGTATCCTATGACTTTGAATCTTATTCTACTGACATAGAGTTCACATGGTCCCAGAGCTTTATGTTGAGCTCGATTGTTGTACATACCTGATTCCTATAGATTTTATCACCTTACCGGTAAGGGATAAAATTGAATATGAATGCTAACAATGAACTACACAATGTTTTGACATTTGTGTTGACAAAGTGTCAGACACAAGCCAATAGACATACTAAAATATACGCAGTGTATACACAATAGTTATCGTCCATTTTTTAAAGATTTTGTATCGATAACTTTTCAGGAACTCAGACTCTCCGAAAGATCCACCTTCTAGATTGTGGTTCATATTATGGGTTGATATTTAAATTGAAGCCAACAAAAAAGAAAATCAAGGAAACTATTTGCAAATATTATTTTATTTTATGTACTAATAGACGGCTGCTGTTCAAATATACTATTGACCCAAGCTACGAATCACCCTTACAAGACAAAAACGTTAAACCCCTAGCACCTATTACAAAGATATAACGTTTCGTATTTACTTAAGAAATACTAAAGCAGGGTAATAATTAAAAACCTGTTTTACATTCGACTAAAATTGTCGTCTCACGCCCACACAGTGTAAGAGAACGTAACCGTGAACTTTGACACCGACCAGTGGCAATCAGAACTAATGACGTCATACATTATACAACATTATGCCTTTCGTGCTATACCAAAAAGATAAAAGCATTATTATATCTGTGCAATGCTGGAGACAAAAGTGATTAATTTATCTGTGGAATCCACGAGAGGGCTGTCAAGTGCGTAAAAACGAAATATTTTTTTTTTTTTTTTTTTTTTCATATTATAAGTTTGCGTTTCACAACTGTCTCACCTGATGTTAAGTGATGACGTTATCTAGGATTTAGCACGCAAACCTAGAAGGTACCTATTCACTCGCGACTTGAAGACTCCAGGATTGTAAATATCGGGAAACACAGACTCGGGCAACGAGTTCCATTCCTTGGCAGTACGCATTAAGAAAGTGGAAGCATAACGCTTCGTGCGTATAGGTGGTATATCTACCATATAGCGATGGCGAATTGCCGTACGTCGAGTCGACCGATGATAGAAAGGGGATGGTGGAATCAGAATTACGATTTCGTCTGTAAAGGCGTAGCTTTAAATTTACGATAGTGAAATATTTTCGTGGGAAAGTCATAACCTGATATTTTTCAACGGCATAACTCATCTACCCTTTGATGTTCTTTTAATGTACAGAACTGGCGCGTGAAAATATAACTGAACTTGTCTTATTTTATAATTTCCCACCGAGAGGAACTGCCATGACGTAAAATAATGAAATCAAGTTTTGCAATGCAATATAATAAAAATAAAAAATAAATAAATAAAAAAAAAAAAAAAAAATTATCTACTAGCTAAAACCTCCCGAGATATAGCTTCAGACATGCCTGAAACTTGTCGTAAATGTAATTGTATGTCGTATAAATAATCAATAGTTAGCCGATTACATAAATAAATAAATAAATAATAAATAACAGATTACATAAATAACATGTATATAATGTAACAAACCAAAACAAACATACATGCTTCAAATTTGTTCAATGCAGATTCATGTACTCTGCTCTATCATTATTTTCGTATAACTAATGGTAACTATCAAACGAAATGAGCTTTAATTTTTTTATTAATATTGGCAACCCTATGAGAATTGTGTGGTATAGTAATGGTGTGTAGGACGGATGGCGCCACCGCTGCCGGTACCGTTTCTTTGTGACACACTATTGGCGTCCTCTTGGTTCTTAGAGCCATGTCCTTACATGGGATGTATACTATTGTCTACATAAGGTCTGAATTGTTACGAGCAAACTGTGATAATCGTGATTGTAAATCTTATTGAACTATAAAGTGACGAAACGGGTACAAGTAATAGGTCTTTTTTAAATTTAATTTTATCTTCTATTTATAAATTCACTTGCTACAGTTTTCTCTGGAACTGCGGTGTACAACTTACAATGGGCTTTTGTCTAGATTTGTACCGCCTGTAAAGTATTATTTTTATGCCTTTTACTATTTGTATCTAGATGGCACACGAAAAACGCTTGTGTTCCCACCACTAGTGCACGGAAGAAACAATAATTACAATTTTACTACACAATAATTACCCAAGCAACATTTATTAATTTATGAACCGGTTAAGGAGGCAAGAAACGTAGAATTACTAAAACGATTCAAACCAAACATAAACCTACAGAGTTGAGCCTATCCTATTCGTATACCCCACATGGGTGTACTTGATCTGATTGTCACCACCTATGTGGGCAGCAACAGTAACCTTGGTGTCCGACTCCAACGTAGGAGTCAGGTGGGTTACGTTTAAAGCTTGTTTCCTGCAATAGTGTACACTGATGTATTTTAATGCTATCGCACTTTAAAAGGTCTCTTAAAATTCAAATATAAAGTACAATCCAACCCTCCGTATTCTTGACGTGCGTATATCGAGAGCCTCGAAAACGCAAGTAAAGGTTTTCCAGAAAATCATTATCTAAAATGTACTATGAGCTTTTGGCGCAAAAAAAAAACCGACACTAGTCGCTAAAATAGAATTAATGTCTTTTCTTCAAGAATTGAATTAATTCGGCTTATAGCAAGCGTTCGATGAATAAACAAAAATACATGCAGTATTTTTCGGAAATCCTTTGTTGATGACTTTGTTACAACTTTCAGAAGTATTACACATTATGTGTGTTAACTACACTGTTTTATTCCATGTGCGGACGCGGCGGAAAGCACATGCTAATTTTTTTTTAATTCACAATAGACAGGTGTTTGACCACTATCTCACCTGATGTTAAGTGATGATGCGGTCTACGATGATTTACGCCTGCCTGAAAGATACCTGTTCACTCGTGACTTGAAGATGCCCAGATTGTATTCATGTGGAAACACAGACTTGGGCAATGAATTCCACTCGTATAGCTCTAATGAAAAAGTAACTCAGAGTCACTAAACCGATCGGCATTTTCTAATCGACTAATATAATTTGTTTTTAAGACATAAGAAATTATATTTGATACGTAAATTAAACTGTAGTTAAAACAAATATTCCATGGTTGGTCTCAGATTTCTGAAAGCGCGACCATTCCTGCTACAATTCTATGTAGAGAGGTACCCTCACCAAGCAAAGCTAAAAAGTATGGCCAAGTGACGAAACTAAACGTATACCTGCCACCGACAATAGACAGGATACAGTATTCATGGCGCAGGTAAACGTGCATTCAAACAATAATAAAGTGGGTATTCTTTTTGCAATAACATGTTCAATTGAAAAAGCGATGCATTTTATATGGGGCTGGGTAATAGCAGTTGTATTGTTTGGAAGTTTAACAATCCATTGTACTAGGAAATCACCTTGCTCTACGCACGTGTGGCTTACCTGTCGAATTCAATTTAAGTAAAAATTACACATAAGTTCCCTCTCTAACTCAAACTATTTCGGTTTAATTAGTAAAAGTGACGTGGTTTTGACATAGGTATGTATAAAACTAGTATCAACACAACGCGAACCGGGACCGGTCCGAGAGCGCCCCGTATTCTCCTTTAAAAAAAAACATCGAATGTGGTCTAAACTATCGTCGGAAGCATCTCACTTACTACGTGAGTAATTCCCGTGTTTTATACATTCGTAATATTTAGGTTTAGTTTCGAACGCGGCATCATGACATGACTTAGATCTAAGACGGACATCTATAGAGAATGATTGATTTTGGGAAGAAAATACGAGCTTTCTTAATGTGCGATATATTCGTAATATGTGCGATATTCTTAATGAATATCCAGCGATATAAGCTGAAGCGTTATTTTTTAAATAACATGTTCACTTAATTAGAATACTATTTCAAAAACTAAATACATTATTAGCAAACTGTTTCACAACATTTGAGCAGCCCACCAGCTGTTACCAAACTCAATTCGATTGTGACAAGCTACCAGTTGGTGCCGTAGGATGATGTCAGCACCCCTTGAATAGAGATGCTGATTTGTTGAGCCAAATGAGCCAATTTGTATTGCCAGTATTTTAGTTACACTTTACTTTCAGTATGCGGGATAATAAGTTTAGGGAATATTCGATAATCGAAGTGTCGACACAAAAATTGTTAACATGTAGATCTAGTCTACCGCCTACTTTGGAATTCAATTATTTTTCAGGACCCCCATTTTTTTTACTTTCCACACCTTACCAAACACAAGGACGTTCTGTTATTAAAACTGACGTGGTTTTGACACATTATGAATGTATAAAACACGGGAGTTACTCACGTAATAAGTCAGAGGGTTCCGACTATAGTTTCAACCACATTCGGTGGTCTTTTTCAAGGAGAATACGGGGCGCTCGCGGACGCGGTCTCGGTTCGCCTAGTATTGACAGTGACCGCGTCCGCGAGCGCTGTATTCTCCTTGAAAAAGACCACCGAATGTGGTTGAAACTATAGTCGGAACCCTCTGACTTATTACGTGAGTAACTCCCGTGTTTTATACATTCACAAGGACGATCTTTATTTTAATTAGTCAATTATCAACGTTTCTAGACATTATATACCTATATTCTTTTTATTTCTCCTCCATTTTTTTTTTCATTGTATTATGTAAAGTGGATTAGATTATATAAGTAACTGGAGAATAGTTTTATATGTGGAAACTGTATTAGCTTGTTCGTACTACACTATTTTTGTCCTATAGACTTATTCATTAAGCTGTTTGTTTTCCATTAACTAAATAAATAAATTAAACATTTTGAATTATGGGGTGCTGTTTTTTGTAAGCCCTCCACCGCTCCGCTAGGCCTCTAGCACCCTCAAGGGGGCGTTATCGGACACTTTTAGAAAGGCTGATGTAGATACGACAAATGCATTCACACTCACATCTCCGCACTAGGATACCCTGTGTCGCGGTAGGCATGAACACAAACAATCACAATACACAAACATTCAAGACCGGAGAACAAACAGCTATGCTCATCACAGAAATGTTTGCCCGCCGCCGCGCTTCTAAAGTCAGTGTCGCTGATCGCTGAGCCACTACGACCGTCGATGAAAGATGGATATTAGACAAATCTGATTAATTCTACATTCAATGTAAATAGAATATCTCATAACCGACGCTGTGGCAAATAAAGTGGTACAACCAGACTAGGTATAGTGTGCAATGTTCTGCCGACTTAGTTACACTACATTGCACCGTTCCCACAGAGGCTTTTGCAATATTTCATACCTATTGAAGTTTATCATAACACCAACATTATGTTAACGGTGCACCAATAACTCGGTCAGCTTTTATAATACTTACACAAAGACACAGGGAATCCCAGTGCTTGGGGGGACAAATAGAATAAATAAAAATTAAAATTTTTAATCGTTAAATTTCAATGAAAGTAAATATTGTCGGTGTTCGGGGATAGAATATAATTATTATTTTGAAATTTTGAACGAAACGAATTTTTGAAAAAATCAATTTAACTTTGACAGCTACACTGTTGGAAGGATGACATTGGAATTGAAAAGAGGGTAAATATTTAAAATAATTATATACAAAAAGAATCTGACTCGTTGTACAATTTTGTCAAGCAACTACATTCATATTTAATTTCAAAACAGTATCTTCTGAGTCTTTAGATTAACTTTATATTATTACTAATATTAAGTTCCTCAATGCCACAGATTACATTCAGTGTATACTGCACTGCATCCATGGACCAAAGAAGCACTATGTGGCATGACGCGGCAGTGCCCGATGTAAACGAGAAGCCGGACCGGTTCCGCAGCTGCGCGTGCGCCGGTATACGTGCACTCGATCTTATGGGGGTATGGTGGGCAGACAGTCGGAGACAAAAGTATAGTGATATAAAAGATGAGTGAGACAAAAACATAAAAGACACGATCAAAACGAATTGAAAATAAAAATTCTCATACAGAGTTCTGTATATATTTGTTTACACCAAACATGTTAAATAAAATCGAGCAAACTATTTAGCTCACTATGAAGTACGAGAATGTATCATGTTTCAGAGAGGTTGTATTGACATATTTCAAAGCCAAAGCTGAAGTCAGTCTCGTACACAACCCACAAAAAGTAACCCTCAGGCCCTGAATTAGAAAGAGGTGCACATGATGGAAAAACCTTTTTAATTAAAAAAATAACATATTTAAATAAAACAAAAAAACTCGAATACCTAGTAGTACCTAGGTAGGTAACCTAGGTACTTGAGGGGTATAAATATTTAGTTCAAAACATGAATGTTTTCGCTGCATACTAGGTAGTTATATCACCAACACCATCCAATCGTCCCGTCTTTTTATCTTAGTAAGCATTTTGTCTGTATTCCCACGAATGCATATCACGCGCCCACGCGCCAGACGGTGAACAATTTGATGATGTTGCATCCGTGTTCTAATACCTTTAAGCTAGATAATAAGTCAGTCTGTAACCTGTCTTCAACTTGATCACTCGTAATATATTAAATTTAATTCAACTTTAATTAAATTAGTATTTTTTAAAAAACATTACCACGGCATTTCCCAGTTTGACTGGCGCAGCCTTGTGGATTTTTCGCGAATTTTCCGACGTATACTATCAGAAACACCGAAATCGGTTTCGCGAGTATAGTACGTTAGTCGGAGGTGCGGAAACACGAACCAAATAAATTTGTCTCCCTCGGGAAAACCGTGTGTGTTCGAGTGACCAGACCAGGCTCCGGAGGACATGGGATCGAGCGGCTTGTGAGTAAACCTTTTCACTTCCCGTATTTCATAGTCCCTGTCTTTTCCACATATTTCTCCTATACTACATCTATAGGCTGATATACATTTATCTGATTTTGTTTGCACTAAAATTGGCATACTTCGTTAATTTAATAATTTACTGTGTATTAATAATCTGTGTAGAAATAAATTGTGTACTTATACGTGTATAATTAGATAAGTTAACGTAACGAAATGGAAGGAATTCAAACAGTAGCGAAAGAAATTTTATGTATTATTCCTAAGTTTGATGGGGATGAAAAAATCCTTAATCTATTTATTTCTAAATGTGAGTATGTGTTAAGTGGTAGCCGCGTTCGTGGAAACGCAACACAGGAATTATATTTGTTCCACACTATTAGTAGTAAGCTTGTTGGTAGAGCCGCCGCCTTACTTAGCGACAACCCCGGTATAGTAACATGGGATCAATTAAAAGAAATACTTACGCAGCATTTTGGTGACCCGCGTTCGGAAGAGTGTATAGCGATCGAACTCGAGACACTAAAACTTAAGCAAGGTGAATCGTATATCCAGTTTTGCCAACGTATTCAGAATATTAGAAGTGCATTATTCGCGAAGGTTAACAGGTTAACCGACGAAGGAATTAAGGCAGCTAAAATGATCATATATAACAATACAGCTTTGAACATCTTTCTGTACAATTTACCGGAAGACTTAATTCGCATTGTGCGCTTAAAGGGTTGCTCTAATCTTGAAAACGCGTTAAGTATTGTCACCGAGGAAGTTAATTTTCAGTTCCAGTACAACGCTAAAAATAGATCAGTGAAACAAAATTTACTTCAACAACCAAGCTCACATAATGCATTGAGGCCCTTGCCCATAGGTCAAGGCTTTACGCCTCCACATAATGCTCTACCGCCGCAAAATAATAATTTTAAATTTGGAATACCACAGAATCAAGGGTTTAAGCCAAATTTTGTACAATCAAATAGATTCGTGCCTTCTCAAGGTCGTTTCGTAGCGCCTCAAAACCAAATACAGCGTAACTTTGGTCAGGTACCTTTTGGTCAACAGCGCGCGCCTTTCCAAAACGGTGGATTTAGGTTCGGCATCCCACAACAGCAAGGTTTTAAGTTCGGCGTTCCGAATCAACCGTATGCTAACGCAAACCAATATAAATTTGGCATCCCACATCAACAACAGGCACCGAGACTACAGGCAACTGATGTGTCGATGCGCACAGCCCCTGTACGTCAAAATATGATCACAAACGATTTGTACTACATCGACCAACCGAGTTATCAGGAGTACACTCCCGAACTTCAATACGAGAACGACTATAGTATGAACGAGATTCATGTAGATAATGAGTATGAAACACCACAACCGTCCGAAAATAATCCATATATAGAAAACTTTGACTGTCATGAAATCGCGCAACAGGAACAGGCCCCTGAGGATTTTCAGGAAATAGCCTCGAGCAGCACAGTGAGATAATAAACCTCAACTACTGTGATAGCATATTAAAACTACCGCACGTAGAGATTCCGGAAATAAAATCAAAATTCCTTATAGATACCGGCAGCAGTCGCTCTTTCATTAGCCCTGCTAAAGCCGCAGAATATTTTAGCAATTATAAATATTACGAACCATTCACAGTCGTCAGTACACATGCTCAGAGCATGCATAACGAAGTAATTTATATACCGTTATTAAAAACATTCAAAAGCACACTCCCTCATAAATTTTACGTTTATGATATAGATGGACGATATGACGGATTGATAGGAGCTGATTTGCTAAAAAAGCTAGCAGCTAATATTGACATGCAAAATCAAATTTTACAAACGCATAACACTACAATCCCTATTATCTACAATCCGCCGTATGAAATTAACATACCACCCCGAACTGAAACTCGAGTTAAGATTCCCACAAATCTCCAGCATGGTGACGCTATAGTAGATTTTTTAAAATTCAAAGACGGTGTGCGAATGCCTACCGCTATTATTAAATGTGACAATTTCTTTGCCGAAACCATTATACAAAATGCTACGAATGTAGAAGCCACCATTACCTTTAAAGAACCCTTTGAAGTAACAGTATTTAACAATGAAGAATGTGAGGTGAATGTTGCCAGTGACGATTGTATGATAGACGAAATTCTGAAAGAAAATTTAGTAAAGTTACGTATGGATCATATGAACAAGGAGGAACGTGACGCCATCTCTCAAATTTGCTATGAATTTCGAGACATATTTCATAGTGACAAAATTCCTTTGTCATTTACAAACCAAGTGAAACATCATATTCGAACCACTAACGAAGATCCGATTTACATCCGACCTTACAGACACCCACCTTGTCAGAACGATGAAATTCAAAAACAAGTCGAGAAGCTTATGGATAATAATGTTATACAAAATTCCCACTCACCTTGGAGCGCACCTGTGCACCTAGTCCCTAAAAAGTTAGACGCATCTGGGGAGAGAAAGTATAGAATGGTAATCGACTATAGGCGTCTCAATCAAATTACAGTCGACGATAAGTACCCTTTGCCCAATATTACCGACCTCTTCGATAAATTAGGCAAATCTCAATACTTCAGTACCCTCGATCTCGCAAGTGGGTACCACCAATTAGAAATTAACGAAGCAGATATACCCAAAACTGCGTTTACAACGCAGACCGGACATTTCGAGTTCAAAAGAATGCCGTTCGGACTAAAAACAGCACCTGCTACATTTCAAAGAGCTATGGATAATGTGTTGAGAGGTCTACAGGGTATCCACTGCCTTGTGTATCTTGATGACATCATAATCTACTCATCGAGCCTCCAAGAACACATAGATAAACTCCGAAAGGTATTCGAACGACTAAGAGCCACAAACCTAAAAGTAACACTAGATAAATGCGAGTTCTTAAGGAAAGAAGTCCTTTATTTAGGTCACACCATAACTAAGAATGGCCTTATGCCCAACAGCGATAAAGTAAAAGCCGTATTAGACTTCCCACTACCACGCACAACTACCGAAATCAAGAGCTTTCTAGGATTAGTAGGTTATTACCGAAAGTTCATAAAAGACTTTGCCAAACTAACTCAACCAATGACGTCGTGCTTAAAAAAGAAAAATAAAATAGACCATACCAAACGAGAATACATAGACGCGTTCGAGAAATGTAAAGAACTACTAACCAATGCCCCACTATTACAGTATCCCGACTTTTCGAAACCATTTGTCCTTACAACAGACGCATCTAATTACGCGCTGGGCGCTGTGCTCTCGCAAGGCCCTATCGGAAGCGATAAACCTATAGCTTATGCGAGTCGTACGCTCAACGACGCAGAATCACGATACAGCACGATCGAAAAAGAGCTTTTAGCCATCGTATGGGCCACAAAGCACTTTCGACCGTATTTGTACGGTAAGAAGTTCACAATCTATACGGACCACAGACCATTAGCATGGCTCAATTCATTTAAAGAACCTAACAGCAAATTAACGCGCTGGAAATTACGTTTGGAAGAATTCGACTATAACATTGTATATAAAAACGGTAAACAAAATTGTAATGCGGACGCCCTATCACGAATAAAACTTAACGTCTTAGGCGAGAACGATGACATTTCGATGAAAGTTAATTTAGACAGAAAAGAACAGGAACTTCAACGACACTTGAACGATTTAAATAAAGAAATTATGCGGTTAAGCAAAAATAAAAATAATACACCTGTAGTGCCGGAAGCACACAAACGACCACCAACTCCTATTACAATAGATTTTCCTTCAGATTCAGAAAAAACAATGAGCATTCCATCAGTATTATGTGACGGTAGACGATCCCCCTATTCTATTCCATCTACGGAAGGTACCATAACTGCATCAGAGAAAGATAGTACTGATAGCATAGGCACAGTTCATTCAGCCCGCGATTTAGACACAGATGGTATACTTATATTACAGGAAGCCATCGATACAAAGCCAAACCAGGTACTCGTACATACCTGGAATAGGAATGAATTATCAGTCAAAGACTTATCTAGAGCAAAACAAAAGATATTGGAAATACATCTACCAGAAAACAACCCCGACATAGTAAAACGATTTTTAAAAGAATACATCCGCCCTAAAATAAAATACTTCTTTTACTTTGAAAGTGAAATTCATCGCAAACAGTTCTCTGAAGCTACCGTAACATTATTTCGAAAAGGAGCAGTTAAATTTTATGAGTGCACTAAGAGAGTAGTATATGTTGACGATGAAAATGAGCAGCGAGATGTAGTTTTAAAATATCACGTGGGTAAAAACAGTCACAGAGGTATTAAGGAAACTTTGATTCATCTTAAACGAACCTTTTATTGGAACAACATGGACCAAATAGTCGCGAGTATCATCAATGCTTGCGAAACCTGTAAACGTATGAAATATGACCGCAAACCTCTCAAACCAGAGCTCCAATTGTCACAAACACAAACCAAACCGTTTCAAGAACTTTTTATAGATACTTTCTCGATCGAAGGGAAACACTATCTCACTATAGTTGATGCCTTCAGCAAATTAGGACAAGCAATCGAAATCTCTACTAAAAGTACACCTGAAGTTATAAGAGCTCTATTAAAGTATTTTTCAATGTATGGCATTCCTAGTAGAATCAGTGCAGACCCTGGTGTTGAATTTAATAACACACTTATCAAAGAAATGCTATCATTTTATAAAATTGACTTACACATAAGTACTCCGCACAACCCCAACTCCATGGGAATAGTTGAAAGATTTCATTCAACTATTATAGAAATTTATAGGATTGCAAAATACGAACGCAAAGTGACTGACGCTTCATCCGTTATGACTTACGCATTAATGTCTTACAATCATACAATACATTCTGCTACTGGCCTTACGCCATTTGAAGTTGTATTCGGTCATACCGAATCCAATAACGCTTTTCATGTCGACTTCGACAAACAATATACACAACAGTTAGTCAAAGAGCATGTACGAAAGACGAAATACTTGTATCAGTACTTGACGGATAAAATGATTGATAAAAAGATGTCTGTAAGAGAGAAGCGTGGCGGTGAAAGAGAGTTTGATTTAGACGTTGGAGATACAGTATTTATGAAAGGAGTGAATACGAGACGTAGTAAGGATAAGCCGCGATACCAAAAAGCTGTAATCACAGGAGATATTCAGAGAAATATTGTGCCCGTGACTACACAAGATAGAAATACTAGAGTAACAATTAAAGACATTAGGCGTCCTCCACAGGTTAGTACTGTTGGCAGCCCAGGTGATCCACAGCCAGGCCCTTCATCTGCAGGCAATTGAGAAGAACCCGGGATTGCTACCCTTGAAAGAAGGTCAAGCAGTTATTAGCCATGATAGATGGACTCTCATTAAAGTTTTAGATTTAAGATTACTTCACGACCAATTAGAGATAAATGTTGAAAATTATGTAAAGTTGAAAGGTCAAATTCAAAGCTGCATTGATACGAAAGCCTTCGATTCAGACTATGCTGAAGTCGAATCACAAACAGAATATGCTATGAAAACCACCATTGAAAAGTTTAAGCAGTTAGTTCCCTCATTAACTAGAACAAAGCGAGGTCTCATTAATCCTCTTGGTTCTTTGATCAAGATGATTACCGGTAATCTGGATAACGATGATGCCTTAGTATATGAACACTTATTATATAATTTAAAGTCAAAACAAGATAGGATGGCTCAAAAGATGACAGTTGTTACCGAAATGGTAGGTACAATTTCGAATATAACGAATGGCACTATACGCAATTTTATTCAAATAGATGATAGCCTTAAAGAAATAGATCGTAGTTTGAATCATTCTAAGCTTCTGCAATCTAGTAATAAAATTATTCACATATATAACATTCTAATTAATAATTTTCAAACGCTTTACATCCGATTGAATGAAGTTGAAACTGCCATTGCTTTTGCTAGACTTAAATTATTACATCAATCCATTGTCGACACAGACGAACTAATCTTATTGTTACAAGATATTGAAAGGGTTGATAAATTTGTATATCCGGTTAACATGGAGAATATTCTAAAAATAGAGCAGTGTATAGAAATGAAAGCCTATGTGAAACAAAATCAGATAAAATTCATTATGCACATCCCTTTAATAAGAAATGAAATATACAACTACTATAAGCTTATTCCTTTACCTGTGCATACTAGTAATAACAGCCTAACTACTCTAATCCTACCCAAATACCCTTACCTCCTTGTGAAAGGTTTTAATATCAAGTCGCTCTCCCAGCCATGCCGTGAAATAGACGAGGACCGTTTCCTGTGCATTGAGAGTGATGTTATGCCACTAATTGAAGATGATTGTATCACCAAACTCATGAAGTTTTCTACAAATATTACAACTTGTCATGCAGTACCTGTTACCATCGACGATGTAAAAGTCGAACTTATTCAACCCAATCGCTGGATAGTTTACGCCAAAACTGAAACGTTACTTACCAAGCATTGTGAAAATGATATAATGCAAGAGAACATTTGTGGAACCTACCTATTGACAGTGGATGACGATTGTCAAGTTAAGATAAAACAGTTTACTTTAAAAAGACACCAAAACCAAGGAAAAGATGTCTCTTACGAGAAGTTTCCTACTATGAACCTGCCCAAAATAGTAACCAAAGCATCCGATATAAAAATGAGACCCGTTGATCTCAACGGAATAGATCTTGCCGATATTCAGAAGTTAAATTACTTAATTCAGAAAAGTGAAAGTGAAATTATTAGTGATAGTGAAGATTATAAAATCTTTCGTGAAAAATTTAAAAGTGTTAACATAGGAAACCTATCTATGTATACTATAATTATAATTTGCCTTGTACTGTTAGCATGTAGGCATAGAATTAAGAAAATTTGTGAAACCATGAAAACTCGAGATAATCCTCCTCCATCGGATAATCTCGAACTTACGGAGGGAGGAGTTATATCACCAACACCATCCAATCGTCCCGTCTTTTTATCTTAGTAAGCATTTTGTCTGTATTCCCACGAATGCATATCACGCGCCCACGCGCCAGACGGTGAACAATTTGATGATGTTGCATCCGTGTTCTAATACCTTTAAGCTAGATAATAAGTCAGTCTGTAACCTGTCTTCAACTTGATCACTCGTAATATATTAAATTTAATTCAACTTTAATTAAATTAGTATTTTTTAAAAAACATTACCACGGCATTTCCCAGTTTGACTAGGTATTACATAGTTTTTTAAAAAAATAGGTCCTCATCATCTCATCACATGATATCGTCAAATGTGAATTGACGATAATTGCAGTAAAAACTTCAGAAGCCTACTTTTGACTATAATCGAGTCACCAATAACTAACTCAATCGAGTTAGTTATTGGTGACTCGGTTGTAGACGCAAGAATTGATGGGTATTTGACTCAGTGATCAGTGACGAAAATCGCGACCCCAGGTTCGAATCCCCGCTGGGGCTGTTCTCGAGAGAAATAGTCAAACAGTTACATGGTATACAAGTAGGATGCACAATGATATCAATATTTGTTATCTGTTAAACTTGTACTGCATCAAATATATTTTTACTTTACTTTTACTTCCCGGGTCTTGAATGTTTGCGCGTTGTAATTGTGTGTGTCCATATTTCGCGCGACACAGGGTATTCTAGTGCGGCGGTGTGAGTGTGAATGAGCTTGCCCAGAGAAATGCAACTTAAATGTTGTAATAAATCCCGGAGCGGCGCTGAAACTGTCATGGGTGTTTCTCTATAATGGACTTAGTAACAACTTCTATCGTCGGCGATACTTGTAACCATGGACTCGATCATGGTCGAGGATGGGGGCACGCTCTCGCGTGATCTATCCATGAACGTATCGAATGTACTCCTGCGGCCAATCAGCGGTTACACGACTGGAGACCGACGATTGAAACCCGCCAGGCGTAAAAGGATATCGGTAGATTGTAACATATTGATCGGAGATCGTCAGTGGGAGTTGATTTGATAATGTCGCTAGTTTATCGGTTTTTTACCGGATACATTTCGGGGAGTGCGCTCTGGAGTTGCATAATTTGATTCCGTCATCCCCATTCCATCTTAGGACGACCAGACGGACGGCAATGCGACATCCATTCATTGTGGACGTTCCAACTTATTTCTTACTTCCAACTTGTCGCACGAAGCGTTTTGCTTCCACATTCTTAGTGCGTACAGCTAACGAATGGAATTCATTGCCTAACTCTGTATTTCCGAAAAAATAGGACCTGGGTATCTTCAAGTCACGAGTGAATGGGTATCTTCTAGGCAGGCGTGCTCCATCGTAGACCGCATCATCACTTAACATCAGGTGAGATAGTGGTCAAACGCCTTCCTATTCCCAATAAAAAAATAAATTCATTTGATTCTATGTTGATGCGAATTAGGAAGCTTACACATACATGTCAGGTTCAGCTAAATTATCATAAAACTACATTCTCATCATTAATTAAACAGTTTTTAAAAAATCCGGAACATCTTAAACATGCCGACTTTTTGAAGTCCCGAAATATGAACTTTCAGTACCTTACTGTTGCGATGTACTCTGTTTGTTTCATACTCTTTACTCACACAGAGTACAATTCGAGAGCATATTAACACTAATAATAACAAAATGTATGTTCTAAAATGTTGTAGACTCTGTAAAATATTAATAAAGAAGATAATGAAAAAACTGAGAAATAATTATAACCAATGATATCATATGTTTATATGAGGTAGATGTCGCACAAGCGCGCGGAAACTGAGGCGGCAAAATTAAGTCAATTGTAGTAATTTTCATTATGACGCGTATTTCAAGCGCAAGTCTAAACATATAGCTATCCTTTTCTATATTATTTGTACCGTATTATCTGTCGCAGTAAGCATGTTTATGTCGTAAAGGAACAAAATCTGAGCACCGCGCAGTATGAATATACGTCATCTTTAGTAAAACATCATTGATTACAACCGATAGAAATGTGTATAACCTCTCGCGTGTATCAACGACACGACATTACGTAGTTCTCTTGATGTTTATTCTACATGACATTCTGCAAAAACTTAAGTAAATGATAGGAAGCAATAATGTAATGTCTCTTACAAAACAGAGCCAGTATCATCCAGACCGCGAGCGATTTTCTATACGAATGCTATTCAAACAATTATTATAGAACGCCCGACATAAATTATTTTAATTCTAATGTGACCATATTCTATCATTGTCTGAATTAATTAGGCGGCACGTAACAGTGCTCAAGCTGCGTTTTAGATAAAAGGATTCCAAGAAGAACGATATACTGGTTGAACGCTTAGCACATAATAATAATAAAAAGCCTTGACCTCCCCCCAGAGTAAATTATTAGCAACGAATAGGCACTAGATATTGAAATGGTGTAATATAATGACTGTAGTTACTGGCTGGCCCACTTTGCATGCGGTTGAGGCACGTACGCATGTACCCTGACACAGTTCTAAGAAACGTGCCTAGATGTAGGTACTACCGGGCATGAACATTAATGATTGCCCTTAATGCCTAATAAATGATCTTACAATTCTAGAACTTATGGAATGGTCTGTGTCCGTGTCAATTGATCATTGGACATGGGAAGTGGAATTGAAAAAATTTAATAGTACGATCTTGCTAAAGCCATTTTTTTATAGAATTTTAAGACATATATTAACAATCCCCTAAAGTAAAATGAACCTATAAAAAAATAAATAAATGTCAGCTGTCCTATGACAGCTGACATTTATTTATTTATTTAGATTTAGACATATCATACCTGATTAGTGGGCAAATGAAATAAAAATGGCAGGGGGCAATAGCTGGCAGGCCCACAATGGCTCAAGCGCGAAATATATTGACAAAAATGGATGAGGCCTTACAACCTTAGCATGGAGAGAGGTCCTTTATATATACATATATGAAAATGTTTACTTTAATATGATTGCATATTTATTGTAAAAATGATAGAATAAAAAGGCTCTTTTGTTATAAAGTTTTGTTTTCTCTCCATATTCGAGGTTGGTAAGTCGCATGGGCCAAGGTAAAGTAATGAAACAATAAAATCACGAATTTCCTGAGTATCCTAAAAGTTATTATCTCTATTATTATATTCAAAATAACAACAATTTATTTCATCGGAAACGTCTTGAACATTATGTATAATTATTTTAACCATCACCAGGGGACGCTTACGAGGTAGATAATTCGCACACCGTCGCGACGCGCCGCGCCGTCCCGTTATATTCCAAACTTGCGGTTTCACTTTACACTGTTTTTACGGGTATAACGTGGTACTTACGCGTAGTCGATATCATAAAAAACAGTGTAAAGTAATTATGAACGTGAGTTTTAATATTATTGCGGTTTCACCCGCGTGGACTACAACTTTTCCACTGCCGAAACGAAACAAACACGCTTTTGTAGTCAGCCAAACTAAAACATGATCTAGGAGACCCTGGTTATAATAAGGGTCCAAATTATTTAAATAATTGCATTATCACAGGCCCTTGATAAGTTTGCAAAGTTTCAAATTAATCCGTCGTTTTGAAAAAGGATGAAAATCACGTTCAAAAATATCGTTACGTAGACACAAGCAAATCCAATAAAAAGCCTATTAATAGATCCACTACAGAGAAGAAGCAAGAAAAACAAAACCCTATTTTGATCCAATAGAACTAATTCACTTAATACAAAATACTTAGAAGAGAGACGTAACGAACGATCGTTGCATGGCATGAAAGTGCCCGCGGGTAAAGTAAAAGTTTTAATTAGCTTGATATCTGCACAGATAAGTGAACAAAGACTTATATTGTTCCGGCACGGTAGAAGTATGAGCAGTATGACGAAGCTAAAAGGTTTATGTCGACCTCATTTCAACGATATAACGACTGGCTTACTACCAAAGTCGGCGAATATATGCCTCTCGTAAAGTTACCTATACGAAAGGCCTATATTTTTTTTACGTAACCTCATCGACATCGATACAGGAGCCACTAATTTTGTAAGCTTTATTCTACTCGAGTGACATTTTATCTTGCACTCATACTCAGTATCGATATATATAAAAAAAGAGTAGGTACTTAACACGAATCTGGATGGATATAGAAGTAGAGGAAGGCGGAAGAAGGCATAGTTTAACTGTGTGAAGAATGATATGTTTATGAAAGGTTCGAGCACTGAGATAACTAATGATAGAAGAGAATAGAAGAGAGAAACAATGATAAGGACTAGAAGAAAAGAAGTCATACATAGCATAGATGTAAATTGAAATTTTTTACAGATTGTGGGGACTGTAAATTGGATAAGTAGAAAGGATTTCGTGTAAATAATTTCGTAGAAATTCTTCATCTAAATGCAATTTTTTCTAACGTTTTTCGTACATTACTTAGATTTGTATCTATAATTGAAATAATTTTAAATGTGTATTCATTCAGAGAATAGCACTCATGTGAATCGATACATTTAACTATATAGGTAATAGTGTGCCTAAAATTTATTAGTGTACGGTAACAACACTAATACGTTAAATAAACACGCAAAATATTTATGATAAGAATTGATATTTAGCTAAACCGTAAACATAAAGGCTTAAAAACATCAAAGTAAACATTCCGGATCGATAATTTCAATCGTTGTTACGGAACTTTTCGAATTCTATACAAAATTCATAGTCCATTTGGCTTTATTCTTCCGGAACTTTGCTAACAACAGCCACGCTATTAAGTACACTATTGCAATCATTTTGTTACATTACATAGGTCTAAATAAACTGGCAATTGTAAATAAAATTGGGCGTTTTCGACTGTATTGATTTGGTTTCCCCCCTTAACCAATCAAATTTGAAACGCTTTTGGGTGCTATTTTGTTATGATGTCAGGTGAAGAGATGGTGTTGTTGTTTACAATGCTATAATTTTGAAATTATACGTCTCACTGTCTTAAAGTGCACTGTACAACCTCAAAGGATAATCTATTATTTAAATGGGATCATTACATTGTCCGTCTGTCTATCTGCTTTCTTAGGAACTCGTGAAGTTATGGAATAAAAAATAATATGAACTAATAATATCCGTAGTCCCTTGGAGCTGCGAAAAATCAAACTTTTAAATAAATGATGTTATTTAAAAAAGGAGATGGGGCAGTAGCCCCCCGAGTGTGAACCGCATACATTCGTGTCATGCACCTAATTTGCTTTAGCCTCAATGAATTGTGCAGTATGGAAGCTTCGCACAATACAGCATAGGACGGCCACCGACAAGGTGGACAGACGACCTGACTAAGATCGCAGGCAAGGGCTGGATGCGGGCCGCTTCCAACAGGTCCTTGTGGAAATCAATGGGGGAGGCCTATGTCCAGCAGTGGACGTCCTATGGCTAAAATGATGATGATGATGATGATGATTTCTAGTTCAAAATTAGGAACTAGTAAAACATATACGTATCAAGAGTACGCTGCATTTTGACCATGAAATAAAATCTATAAAATTCGATGTCGATAAACTTACCAATGTAAACAAAATGTATAATGAAATGAAATACTTAGTTTTAGAGATAAATAATGGCATCATTATTTTTACAGGGCAATAAATACAAGCGCGCGCGTAGACTTGGCGCCACAACAACTGTTAACAAATCACAGCAGCTACCAACAGTTCCTCGAACCCACGCCGGCTTGTTATTGGTTGAAAAGCGCGCCAACTTCAAACTGGTTTGAGATTGGAGACTTATACGGAGCACGCGCATGTAAGTTCTGACATAATAATAAGGTATTAGAAAGCTTTTTGTACTGGTCAAGAGTTCTAAACTGGTTTTAAATAGTGAGTACCTATTGAGAATATTAGAACCAAATAAATGGAAACCATTTTGATAACTGCAATAAAAGAATTTTTCTTTCAGTTGGAACTATTCCAGGTTATTTTATTATATTCACACGCATGCCCATGCGTACAATTAGATAATACTTTTACAAAAATGTTTTTAAGTATTTGAGCTCGGTCAAGATTTAGAAACCAGACACGTTTTATAGACAAAGACCCATAAAATTGTAATAGGGCCTATAACTGTATAGTTAATGAAATCTCCGTTCAGGGCTTGGCGTCTCGTGCTGTGGAACCAGTTGGTTCAGTCTGAGGTCCAAAGTACAGATTGACCCTGTATATTAAGATTGCAGTGGCTATTTTAAGCCTAGACTCCTTATAAAACTTTTATGTAAAGAAACATTGCGCAAATAACCTACTTTTTTGATCACATATTTAGCCCTGGAACAGCTTAGTCTGTGATTGAAATTTTCTTGGTTTCAGGGCTAAATATATTCGTATTTTTTTTTTACATTCACTCAAGGTGAAGGTCCCAAATTAGGCAAAGCCTGTGTTATGGTAACCTGATGACTGATATATATTCTAATATACATATACACACCCAGACACAGGTCAAACAGAGTACACACTGTTTGACCTGTCCGGAAATCGAACCCGGGACCAGCGGCTCAGAAGGCAGAGTGCTACCAACTGCGCCAATCGGCCAGTCAAATAAATTGTGGTAAGGATATACATTTTCTATTGACGTTCAAATTTTTTTAAGCATCTTTTTCGCTACGTCTGTTAATTGAACCCACGACAACAGACAACATTATCATCTCAACTGGTCTTAATGCTGGCTTTTTTATTATGAACAAAAAAAAAAATTTATATTGCAACTCAACTGGCAATGCTTCAGACATTTTAGGAGCTTTGTCCACGTGTAGCGGATTGGTGTTGGATAATAGGTAGTAGTACATTGTAGTTTATATTTAGTACTTACAGTTAATTTAGTAAGGTAAGTTATATTATAGATTTTGATTTAATTTTAAAGTATTTTGTAAACAGTCTAGCCTCCGTGCTAGGACTCCCTGTGTTGCGGGAGGCATAAACACACACAATCACAGCACACAAACATCCAAGACCCGGGACAAACACCTACACACATCGCACAAATATTTGCCTCTGCCGGGATTTGAGCTCAGGGCCCCGGAGACACAGAAGTCATGTCACTGACCACTGAGCCACGGCGACCGTCAGCTATATATAATATATATTTCAATTTTTAATTTATTGGTATATATATTATGTTTTATAAGTTACAGCCATAGAAGGGTAACATTTTCAATTTTAGTTTTTACTCTTGGAGTCACCGCAAATAATGATATTAAATTATTATAAGCCTTATTAATTCCAAGGCTGTGTCATATATTGGGTTAAATAATATATAATCCGTAGGTTCTTAGCGCATGCGCACGTGATCAAAACTGTGAGCCAAGTTTCTGCGTTTGAGCTGTTTACCGATACCCCAGTCCTTTTTTCAACGGATTAATGCTATTTCCCTTTACCAGCATTAACTACATTAGACATGCATATAAATCAATTACACACGGTATTCTGATACATATATAGACAGGGCAATCTGTCAATATTGTTGCATTAGCCTAGTAGTGGGAGCGTCGGCTGTCAAACTGAGCCTGGTTCTATTACCACCAACGGCTTGAGCTTCCGGTGAAGGCAAGATCGTTGTAAATTTCCCAGCATAGTGGTACGGTATTTTGAGTACCTGCCTGGCTAGCTACCAGCTTCAAGTTTGAAAAACTGTCACCAAACACATAGCGGGTTCAAGCAATAGTCCTTGAGAGCCAGTGAGAGCAGTACTTCTAGGCTTAGCGTGATTACACATTCGACCACAAAGTCATGGAAGTGAAATAGTGGTCAAAGGCTATCAATCTATAAAGTATAAAATACAACAGTCTCTCCCACTCATTACCTAGATCCGTAGAAAATTATTACTCCCAGGGAGGGTTCGGTTGTTGCAGAGAATTGGTGGGATATGTAAAGCTTTTTCAAAAAAGCAAAAATTTTACACGCCGAGCGCCGTAGACGTGTCAAGTTCGACAGTACGACACTAGCGGGTACTTGAATGTACCGCCATGATGTTTATTCAAGTAGTACGTTTTGAAAGCTCAGGATCGCTTTGAAGGCGGGAACAGAGTCGACTATTGTTCGCAAAGGTCACGCTCATGCTGCGCCCGCGCCGCCGCGCAGCCGCCGCCGCGCTTGGGCCTCGGCTCAGTCCGTGCCGTGTGCAATGGCCGAGGTCATGCCGTTGTTCTTTCTCTTTGTCTAGAGACTATGCCCAAAAGGTATACTTTTGACGCTGGCTTGATTTGTGGTTATCTCGACTGGTCATTGTAGAATTACACAGTTATATTTTGAGAAAGTAATTATTCGTATAGTACATTAATATGTCAATAGGTAGTAGTACATTGTAGTTTATATTTAGTACTTATAGTTAATTTAGTAAGGTAAGGTATATTATCGATTTAGATTTAATTTTAAAGTATTTTGTAAACAGTCTGGCCTCCGTGCTCGGACTCCCTGTGTTGCGGGAGGCATATACACACACAATCACAGCACACAAACATCCGAGACCCGGAATAAACACCTATACTCATCGCACAAATATTTGTCTCTGCCGGGATTTGAACCCAGGCCCCCGGAGATACAGAAGTCATGTCATTATTATGTTTGTTATACATGTTTGTTTATGTTTGTTTGTTTGTTTGTATGCAAACGAAATTTTTACGAAAAATGTTAGTAAGACATATCCAAGGCTCAAAATGTAGTCGTAAGCACAAATGTTTTGTCTCCTTTACCACTACCAAGAACGATTCTCGAAATCGGCTGATTCTGTTTCCTGGCAATATTACGCCGCCGTGTCGCTTCGATCACGAATGAAAGAGAACACGCAACGTCATCAAGTCATTCGAAATAGTCTCACAATCGCAGTTGACTTCTCAGTATAAATGCCAATATGTATGCGGATAAAAGTACACGTAGAAAAAAAAGTGCAAGTTACCTTGAGCGCGCAGAAAATGCAGGAAGGGCCGAGACACGCGTGGCCGGTCAGCTCGCGGAAGCTGCGGCGGAAGATGTCCAGATGCCACAACACCTGAGAAAAAGGACAGAGAATATAATATTAGGGACAATATATCAGGCTACAAAACAAGACAATAATTGAGTGTCTCATACTATGGATAAAATAAACATAAAAGTATTCATACGACTTTTTTAATTATCGTTAATAATCAACAACTACAGTAAAAAATATAATTAATATATAAATTTAATCAGCTTTAATAATTTAATTTTTTTTTAATTTTTATATAACGAGTTTCACGTGAAACCCGTTTTAAATATATGAGCGTGCATTTTAAAAACATTTTAGTGGAATATCAAAAAACGAACAGTTGAGTTCTATTTCTTTAAATTTACACAGAGATATATCATAATCGAAAAATTATAAAGAAACCTATATATCGATCAAGTTTTTGCTGCCATACAATTAAAAATAATATCAATTCATATACAAACTGAGCACATGCTCGCTGCAGGTGTATTTTGAATACATATTTGTATCCCTTCATTTTTATCTTGGCTCATTTATTCCTGCTTATTGAGTTTTATTCCTAACCGCAGTTGTTGAAATTAAAAACAACTGCAAGTGTGTAATGGAAAAAATATGCGTTTAAAATATTTGCACACTGATAAAAATAAATACTTATATGGCAATAAGTAATCCTAAAAAGCTCTTTTTTATTCAACATAAAATAAATTGCATTTTCATGTAGAAGATAGACTTCAGTAGCCTTTTTTAAAAAGAGGTGAATGTAGCTTTCCAATAGTGAAAAATTTTTTCGAAATCAGAACAGTAGTTTTTGAGTTTATTCATTACAAACATACACACACACACACAAAACAAATTTTTCCTCTTTATAATAGTAGTGTAGAAGTGTAGATAAGATGTTCAGGGGATCATGATCCCCATGACCCCGCTCCCCTCGGACTACAAACTGTATAGCCTATCCGAAACCACGATAACTGAAAAGTGTAAGAAAAATCGGGGTCAAATTAAACATATATTAAACTTATTATTATTAAATATTATACATGATTAAACCAGTTTAAGGTTGTCTAATTTAAACATTGTATTAACAATTTAACCGTATTGGGTAGCAACTATCCAAAAGCAATGCTATCGTTGCATTCTGATGTCGTTAAGTTTTTGAGTGCAGTCTTCCCGCCACATGTTCTCAAACAACGCATTTCCACGTGGCACGAGAGCTTGGCGACAGGTGCCACAACATATGTGACGACGCAAAAAAACTGCTTCGACGATTATAGGGTCCTTGATAAACGCGATATTCTTATAAGCATGATACAGTATCGCTTTATATAGACAGATATATTTATGACAAGTAACATCAATATAAGTTTTAAACTGGCATGGTCACTAATACAAGAATTAATATTATAATCGGGTTACTTGCTAACCTATGCAAAAACCGAAAGTGTTCCATAATAAATACGCGTGCGGTTACCGTGAGTTTTTGTGTCGAGATCAATATCGAGTTGTAAGTGATTTTAGTGACAGTGGAAACACCATTTAACGCAACAAACGTGAAAGAAAGAGGGTAGACAGATTTGTCTGCTCTTAAAGAACACCTACCCGCAGAAACTTCAGTTTACTCGTGAACATGGCGCATGAAACTGCCGAAATATCGAGAAAGTAAAACAAATAAAAATACATGGTAAATTTCCCGATACTAATATTAATTCAAGTACCTACATTTCTAATAGAATTCAGCAATTTGACATCTTGCTAATGAGTAAACGGTAAAGAAGGCACTCGATTTAGTATCTGACACTTTTATATGCATCTCTTTCTATCAAATAATATGAACCATACGTTTGAATAGCACGGATTAAACGTTTTACAATTCTTTTCTTAAATCTGAAGACTTCTACAACTTGGATTGTATTTTTAAATTAAAATAGTAGTCAACTATATTTTATTACATTGAAAACCAGACACGATGATTTCGTTAATCCCCGAACCGCCAACGCATTTCCTGTCGGATTCGCCCACGCGATTTTTTAATGTCACGATATTTTAACTAAGCCCGTTTTAAATAGAAAATCGATATCGTTGCTTTAAAGTCAAGAGCATGTTTTATAAAAGATTTAGTTACTTGATTTGACTCGTTCTAGGTTGAACTTACGTTCAAAATGTTAATAGAAAAAATTGTGCCACCTAATTAACAGACAACTACAGAATTCCAACTTGTTACTTTAAAAAAATCATTTTAATCAAAAAGTAAAATCATGTAACTAGTTGTAATACAGTTCGAGAATCTGTAAGTTACTGGGTAATAATTAATCGGATTTTTGAAACATTTACACCATTATTATATTACAGAGAAGAATTATCTGTAATAAGTTGCCAGATACTGTATATACACTACAGTATATAATCATACAAAAAATTATGTCGCAGAAGTTGTTGAATTTATTCATAATGTCTAAAATATCTGAGACGATTTTAAAAATTTATTTCCCCATTAGAATGTAAAGTTATAGTGGAGTAACATAGGCATTTCACGGAGGTATAGTACCTCAGTGAGGCATTCAGGGATTTATTTCGTTAAATGAATCGCTACGAAAATGAAGAACATTTATCAAGGTTTCAATAGAAATAAAAGTACGTTGCAAGTCCGCGCGTATGCAATAATCGCGTATTTATCATAAAATGACTTTGCCATATTATCAACTGTGTCTGAACTGCATCGATACTATGAGTAGGTACAACTGCTTGTAACCACGCACCTTTACCACCCTGCTGCGTTCGAGAAACATTGTTTACTTTTAATTACAGTGCATCCATTGAAATGCGGTCTCATTTATCGAAATGCGGTCTCGTTTTACCATAATATCATTGTGCATCGGGCGTCATCACATCACCTGTTGGTCTGCGATCAGGCACTTTTTCGCGATTGTTTCGGACGCTGGGCAGGTGACTACAACCTGTTTCTGGCAGATGTTTTCGAATGAGCTACCCGAAATAAAACCTTTTATCTCTATATGCTGTTTTGCTTTGACCTCTGAGCGTCCCTGCAAAACTTGTTCAACATAAATGTCAAGGCAAGATGCATTTGTGAAATTAGGTATACATACATATGATATATACATATGATCCTAAACCTCGCCCGCAGTGTACATTATTTAAAGAAAACATAACGTCGTTGTCAGTTGTCAATTGCTCAAATCTATATTGTGGCTCTTTTTTAGAAAAACTAGATGATTTCCATTTCAAACTATCGAATGCGATCTCGGATGATGCACAGGTAGTTATGGCTAGCTAAAGGAAATAGGGAGTTTTGATGTTTCATATATTCGTTAGCAAATTGTTCGCCAGGCGAAACCAAATAAATCTTAATTAGTTGTTATGAAATAACGAGATGGCTGCTGTTTATAATCATATTAGTATTATATTTATATGCAACCTCAAAAGATACATGATATAATGTACACTGAAAGCCGACCCAGAGAAAAAAAGATCACTTTCACCGGTCGTGGAAATAATCGAGTTTCTATCGGAAGAATTTAGGCTTCTAGGGAGTTCAATGTAAATACATACTATTTTGGATGATATTAGTTTTGACTCTGATGACATTTAGGATGGTTTACGCGGTACCTAATGAAGATGTCATATGCATTTGCAAAACATCCTCGACGGAATTTTAGAAAAAATCTCAAGGCGGAAGGACGACAGATGCTCAAGCGGATAAGTGGTGTATTCAAGTAGCGTAACGAGACAACATGAAACTTATACGATTATAAATTTTAAAACAACAGTAATAACGTTGATATTTAAACGACCACATTGAAAGTAGATTCTGCACGTCCAACAACGCAAGGTAGCGCTAGATAAAAATGCTGATTATTCTAAGTCACGTAACTAGAATAGGTAGAATAGGTATCTACTGTTATTATAGGCATGGAGCGTTTGTGAAGGCAAGTTCAATTGCATTACAACTGGAATGGACCGAGTGTGTGTGATTTTCTTAGCGGCGTCGAGGCTGCCACTTCTGAATAATAATCATCATCGCAGCCATAAGAAGTCCACTGCTGGACATAAGCCTCCCTATTTAGAGGGGAATTACCAATACTCGCCACGCTTGGCAGGCGGGTTGGCGAGCGCAGTATGTTTTCCTATCATCAGAAGGCACTGCTGCCCACCTCCTGGTACATGATCCCTTAGCCGACTCTTACGGCACCCACGGGAAGAGATGGGGGAGTACTATTCTAGGCCGGTACCACCACGGCACGAATAATAACGTATTCGTGAAAATACAAATCTAAAGTGGTCAAAAACGTATTTTTAAATAAGTGCTAGGAAAACAAATACGAAACAATTTGTAGACTCAGAGTAAAATTTAAAACAAGAAGAAGAAGAATCATTTATTTAGGACGATACAAACAATAACATAACAGCAAACACATACAAGAAATAATTAAAATAGTACAAAATTCATACTATTACAAAACACAGATAAACAGAGAGGTAAAAACAATAACAGATAAATAACATAGAAACAAAGATCGCTGATTTAGGAATTACGAAACGAATTAACACAAAATAAAATCAGTATTTATATTTGTATGAATCGTCTGAATGAGGTTAAACTAGATGAAAAGATTTTAATTTAAAAAAAAAATGTGTGTTCAAGTGAAGAACATACATACTATCAAATTAATAATATTCATTAAAATCGGCAGATACATTACCGAGGCATCAATAGGTTAACATATTATTATGTACAAGAAATACCCATTCTATGGCATACAATTTACAATACAATAAGCCCTCTATCCCAAAAAACACACTCTAAGGCTGAGTCCACACGAACAATCCATAGAGCCGTTGAACCATTTTTGGCTGATAGTGCTAAGTGACTGACAGACGTTCTGTGTATACAACCTACATTAGAGACTCGCGACATATATTTAGATAAAAGTTCTCGTTAATGGTCTGGGATTGTAGACATAGAGATAAATGTTACGAAATGGGGTCTTTTCTAGAACAGGGGACTTTATCAGCATCGATAAGGCAGATGAAGCCAGGTTGCAGGTAGTGTAAATAGCAAACGTTAGAAATTTACTTTGTAGTATTAGTGTGGTGCTTAAACTATGCTGACAATGATATTATGTAGTATCCCGCTGAGTACCCCACTGGTAAGGTTTTATTCTCTTGTCAACACAAAATCACAACATGTATAGCAGTCTTATTTTATACAGCTTTTAAATGCAAATGTCCAAGCTGTTATTTATTTTCTCCACGTATGTATGGAACACACACATACATAACGTGCTTGTGGCTTTTCCCGTTATACTCGACGACTAGTATAAAGCCTCTTTACTACCTCTTGAGCACAGAATAATAAACATGTAAATTGTTATTCTATGCTCATAACAACCAATCTTCCCATCAAGAGATTTTTAAAATTTGGACTCACGTTTTATAAAATAAAACAATGTTTATTTTTATTTTAATATATTTGTAGTTTATTAATATTATTGTAATATTGTTTAATTATTACTTTTGTATTGTAACTCGCTTAAGTGGTTAAATCATTAAGATGGATTAGTCGTTTTTTATTAATGAGTGATAAATTTCCACATACGCCCATTTCATGCCTTTTAAAAATAAAACACTAATAACTAATCACAATACTGCAGACACTACAGTAATATTTGAGAAATCCACTAGCTATTGGTAGCCTATAGATAACTCAAATGCTCTAACCCGCTACCGGCTGGCAGCGTGCCCAGAATGCTAGCAGCATTGCCACATTGAATTGCAATGCTGATTCGTTGAGCCAAATATGCCAGCATTTTGGTCATGCGTCGCATCGATCAAACGCTCTGATAAGTTTTGTAAAATCCGATGAGCTCCAGGTCCCCACGGGCCCAATGTCTCGACCCCAAACGGTTCAAATATGTAACCACTGCCTAGGTTAGCATATTTTCGCCGTTTCAATTGCTCCGCCGAATATGCCGCGGCGCCAGCCCTAACATGTGTATCGGGAAGATGTGACGGCGCCAAAGTGTCAACGCATGTAATTGTTGTACTTGTACTTGTCAACAAGCTGTTTGCTTGTTTATTATATAAAAAAATCTACCATAAGACTTTTTATTATTATTAATTGTTCTATAATATAGAAAGGTATAATTATATGTAATTTGTTTTAAATAAACAAAAGATGAAATATTTCATAAAAAAATTCCAAGTTTTCCAGTTTGAGCTCCATCGCTTCGAACTTGAAGTAATTTTATTGAAGTGTCATATCACTTTGATATTTCTATAATTTATATGTCAGGACAACGTTTGCTAGGTCAGCTAGTAATCATATAACAGTAAACAAAATATTTTTTTTATTGTGTTTCTGTTACCTAACAGCTCTGTAGCGTCTTAACTCTTTCCAACACCTTTCCAGGATACATGTATTGTGTAACTTTTTCAATTTATATGCGTATCAATCACCATATTTATTGCTGTTTAGGTCACACGCATAATCTCATACTCGCGTATGGTACTAAATTGACTTATCAGAAATCATATTCAAGGACTTCAGCAAACTAATATGCCCCTTTTTATGATTGGATTTTCTCGTGAGTTTGACACATTGTTATATATATGTGGTATCCGGCTTTACTCACGTTTATAGTCGAAGTTTCGACCTAGGTTTCGAGCATGTCCGATGCTCATCCTCAGGTGAGTTTACGCTGCCAGATGTCGCCGCAGATGTAGTGGTCGCCGCGATCTGGCAGCGTAAACTCACCTGAGGATGAGCATCGGACATGCTCGAAACCTAGGTCGAAACTTTCGACTATAAACGTGAGTAAAGCCGTATACCACATATATATAATGATATGCCACTATTTTTGTTACCAAATAAACGAACAAAATATTTTATTGACACATTTACATAGGTAAAGATTTTTTAGTAGCCAGTGGTTGCTCCCACTGTTACTTTACTACATTCTATGTATTTATGTCTATATGTCTACCAATTTCACTTCAGTAAACTAGGTAAAGTAAGTATATAGGTAGGGATGTTAACACTAACATTGTAAATAAATATTTACGAGAAAGCAAACGCGGTAGGAGAGGGTTAAGAATAAAATATGTAATAATATAATATGGGACAACATTCACACAATGTCTTCAGGTCCCAAACTAGGCAGAGCCTGTACTATGGTAACCTGATGACTGATATATACTTATATACATAAACACACCCAGACACAGGTCAAACAGACATGTTCATACACACAAATGTTTGACCTGTCCGGGAATCGAACCCGGGACCAGCGGCTCAGAAGGCAGAGTTCTACCAACTGCGCCAACCGGCAAGTCAAGAATAAATATGTGGTGCGTTGGTTTATGCGTGTGTATAAGTATGTGTAAACAATATCATATTTTAAAAGTCCGAGCATTTTTTCAATACCTTCATAGTATAATTTTTAAGCCATGTCATTGTAACTTTTAGCAGATCACCATTATCCCATCACTCTCGTAAGTTACGCTTCTTCCACAACCAATCCGGCATTCAGATCTTGTAATTTACAAAAACATTAAAACGAAAATAAATCTTTGCTATTCATTAAGAAGAAAGTAAACATATACATAATCCCTAATTGGCATTAATACTTTCCAGCTATGAGAAGTTACGACTCATTACGTAAAAATTACAAACGATAAATCTCTTAACATTAGCCGCGAGTGTTAACTGATTTACATGAAATAATGAAAACGTACAAAAGGGCAGTTTCCACAGGTTTTTGCTTATCGCTTACGAAGTAATTATAGTGTACTCTATGCCTTAGCTCAGAGGGAGAGCAGTGGGGCGTCTAATATATTGAATTTGTAATGTAAAATAAAAAGTACATACGATTTGACGGTGAATGAGCTGCGTGTGAAGTAACGAGATCGCACGATTTTACTATGTACTATGTTAATCGGGTTTTAATCTCTTTGTTCAATTCACTGCTATAATGCAGATTTCACACATTTTTAAAAAGAAGTTTGAATTTCAACACAAACATCTGTATTCGCAAAAAGGTATGTAACCTTCTTTAGTTTTCTTTCCAATTTTAAATAATTTACTGTACCTACATGTGAGTGAATTCAATGCGCCTAATTCCAGAGAGGGGTTATTTTTCGCTTAAACCTTGCCAAACGATTGAAGGCTTTACCATTAACTAAATAGACAATATTGATTCCTTTCAGTTTATTGTGTTGAAAGTCTTACATGTTTAATAAACTTCACAAAATACCACTTATGAGAACACTTCACGAAGGTTAATTGTGATTGAACAAAATATGATTTTATTTGCTAAATTATTACTGTAAAGATATTTTTAATTTTTAGACTTCTGCGATTCGAACACATTGTTAATAAATCAATCGGGGGTTGATCGCGAGAAAAACATTTAGTAATTTATTTACCTATATGTTGTCTTCTCGTGACCACGACCAATACAACTTGGTCGAAACGTAGAGATCAAGGCCCCGATTGATTTTTAAAGAAATTTGTTATATAAAGTGTTGTCTGTCTCCATCCCTACATAAGTTGTTGTAAACTAAAAACAAAGTTCTGTATTTTTTGAATTACGTGATTTTTAATATATCTAATTTATTTCTCGGGAATCGAAAAAAACCACACACAGTTCTTCGCATGTTCTCATGCACATAGTCAACGGAAATGAATTCGAATGAAAATATAGTCTGTGCACTTCCTCAACGGAAGGGTTCGTTTTGTACATGCTCTATCAAATATTATGAATTCATTATCATTTCTATGGGCAATGGACTCACCGCAACGTAAACAGACTGCATTTACAACTACCCTCTATAAAAAACACAAACAAACCTGCTAGGTGCTACATTCAATTAATCCTACTAATATATTAAATGCGAAAGTTTGTGAGTATGGATGTATATTTGTTACTCTTCCATTCCTAAATGGCTGGATGGATTTGGATGAAATTTGGTATGGAAATAAATTATACCCTCGATTAACATATAGGCGTATCTTCATCATCGCCTTTTTCGTCACCACGCGGGTGAAATCGCGGGGCGCAGCTAGTTAAAATATATTTTACTGCAAAGCAACTCGAAATTTCTGAAAATAGCATGTTATAAGTTTAGTGATAAACTCAAAGGACATAGAAACGAATTATAATATAAGCCATTCTGATTACATCTTTATAATAACATACCGTATATTCTTAAATTATTATTATTTATTATACGCAATTGAACACACAATAAAATAAAATAGCAATAAAATAATCTAACTTAAAATAAAAACCTTAAACATTTAATAAAAACTAAAATAAATCTAAAACGGGCCCCTGCGGCATTGTACCCAAGATGCTGGCAGCGTTTCCTCTTTGTATTGCTAGGCTAATACGTTGAGCGAGGAAGCTGCCAGCTTTTCGGTCTCCTGAGACGTCAACCAGTCTCTTGGAGATTTCCTTGAAGAAGTTGAGCGCGCTAGGACCCCACGGGCCAAGGGTCTCGACACCGAAAGGAACAAAATTGTATTCCGCGCCGAGACCGCTGTATTTAGCTACTTTTGCCTTTTCGGCCGATTCTGCCGCCGTTCCTGGCCTCGTGGAGGTTCGGTGGACATGTGAAGGGGCTAGTGTGTCTACACAAGTCAATTATATATATAATTGACATATACATACTACCGTATATTACATAAGATTTAAAAATACTTACTTGCTACGTCATACATGAAAAAATGTGACTTAAATGTAATATTACTCTTGTCGTAGGATCGCGCCACAAACGAATACTTTGTCTTTCCCAAGATCCCATTTTACATTAGAACAGAAACTTTATTTAAGTGGATACATGCTCATCAAATTTTAAATTTTGCGATTTGTTTCAATTTAACGGATATTTACTTATTTATTTTATGCATGGTCACGTTAACTTTTTTAGAATGGAAAGATAATTTTATCATATTCTATTTTATACCTTAATGATGACACACTATGAGCGTCGCGTCTCGTCAGACACAGATGTTTTAATCTTTCTATAAGCATAATAGGTATCTGACATTTAGTAATAGCATCGAATTTCCAACCGACACGTGAAAAAGGCAGACTTTTAGTAAGGTTTAGTTTCATTTTATGTAAATTTCAATAAAATCGGTGAAGTGCGTTTTCATACTTGCATATGGAAAATATTTTAGAGGTTGGAAGTTTGTTTCTATAGCTTTTAACCTCAGTAATTAGTAATAAAATACTACTAGTATTGTTAGAAATATGTCGGACTGTATAATTTTTTAAACCTTAGAAATTTTGTATCGACCCGGATGGGGATTTACAAATCGAAACAATCTTACAAGCATATGTGCCTCAAAAATTCAATTAATACATACAAAAATAAAACAACTACAATGCATTTGCAATTAAAATCATGTCTCACAGCGATGACATCATCTATAAAGAATGTAAATGCATCTTTCAATTAATACATGCCTCATGAATGTTAATGAAGTAATAAACAAATCATGCACTATTACAACATCTATATAGATTACTATCTTATAGCGTAATGATTACTTTGCTAAAACTTATTTAGAGTGGTATCGTAATATGCATTACCCAGACGACGCGACGCAAATTGAACTAGTAATTAGGTAAAAAAGCACGTAGTTCGGTTTCATCGTCTGGCAAGGAAACGTAGCGTGACAGACCGGTCACGCTTATTTCATATTTAGCTATACTTAGCTTTATAATCACGATATCGTATGCTTTAAACATAGATAGATATATAGATAATTATTGTTTGCAAACCATATACGATATCGGTAGGTAATAAAAATTATTTACAGCTATTCTATAATAAACAGCTATCTTTGAAACCTATCCTTAAGAATTGAGTCAGCGTTAGCACTTATGATAAGGGTAAGCTCTCAAGGACAGCATACATTATGTTTGAACGTAATGTATCCGTAATCCTTGAAAACTTGCCATCATATAGTATAGTGATAGAATTGTGTCAGCGATAGATCCTAGAATGATGAATAACTCTCTAGAGCAGCTAACAGCTCAGAACAGCTGTTTAAACACTCTATATGTTTAGTAATACATGGGATTATCAAACTCAATTCCGATAATATCATTTGTATTAGTATGTATTACAAAGTAAGGGCATGACGCTAATTATTTTTTTTATTTCTAATGAGTCCACTTTTTCTTCTGTGTACAATTGGATTGGAATGCACAAGCTTCAACAACGAATATATGTTGAAGGTGTACAGCAATACTCGTTTCTACGTTCAACCTACTCTTGTAAGATAAACGGTAGTAGTCAATTATGGAGATTGCCAGTTATGAGCTGTTTACTGCAATTTATCCATAACTTATTTTACTGTTTTACCCAGTTTTGTACCTTCGTGTCCTGTAGTCCTAGTATAATTGTATGGTTGTGTAGAGTGAAAAAACTGTGCGGATATAATTCGTATTCTTTAATGCTTTTTGTTTATGTTGCGCGGCCTTCTTGTACACTGAATAAACGTTTTTTTTTTGTCAATCTGATCTTAATTCCAAATTTTATGCAAATCCGTTCAGCAGTTTCAGCGTCAAGGAGTAACAAACGACAGACAAACTTCCGCCTTTATGATATAAGTGTGATACTATTTAATATTCATATCTTTTATATCCTAACGTAATGATTTGTTCAATTCGACTATCTAGATACCGCTATTTTATAGAATAGGCATTTAAAAAAATTACAAGCCTATAAAAAGCAATATAATGGTGCTCTGATTGAGGTATTACAAATGAGAGAGGTAGTAGATAGTAGGTACCTCCATTCGAGTATGAGTCCTACAACTCACGAGCGAATGGCCGCCAGGCTCAGAACCGGTCAGTGATTTTAGAGTGTGCCAGATTTCCGAGAAATATCTCATCTCAGTCAATTTGGTTTTAATACCGCCAAAATCATCCTAGACATTATAGCGTATAATTGGACTTTAATAGCAACCCGATTTGATTACAGGTGTCCAAACACATAAAGATCTTAGCAAAAACATCTCAAATTGCGTGGCCGTTGCGTTACCGTAGGCATAATCAAAGGTATAAGTTTACGAAAGGGCCAAGTCAAATAGTCGTTCCATTCATGCATCATTAGTGCTCACCGCCCCAAAACGACCCAGACCCTAAAGTTTAAAGCCAGTAAATTTAACATACTCTATCAAAATGTAGTATGGAGCATCCTTTTCCTTTAAAAATAGGGAGAGCATCCATCCGTGCGATGGTCACTACCTGTGTTTGTACCTGTATACAAAATCCCAGCGTACAATTATGTATACAAATGAGTATAAATAAAGTAGCTATAGGCAATTCTTCGTCTCGCTTCCGCAAACAGAGAAATAGGCCACGAATGTCGCCCTCTCTTTCTCGAACGCGTCGATGTCTTTTACTCCCGGGCCTGAATCCATAGTATACGTAAAATATTGAGACTACAAGCGAAATTGTTCCTTAGTAACTGCATGTATTTGTACTTTTACTACCTGTTTACTATACAGAAAGCACATGTAGTTTCTATTATGAAAGTTAACAACGAAATATCTAATTTTATTCAGTTTTACAAAAGATAAAATCGTTTCGTTTAATTTGAGGCGGGAATTTGTGGCTATGGTCGGGACGCAGGGAGAGAAGCGATCAAGATACACGCCCGACCACTGGAAACCGGACCCGCTTCATTTTAAACGAGTATACCTTATATGAAAAGAGGTTTGGGGAGGGACGGGGGGAAATCTGATTTTAAAATATAGTTATGAAAAACGAATGTGTTTAGAAAGTAGTGTGAGTGAACAGAGCATGAAATTATGTATTTGACTAGACGGCAACCTCCAGTTTAAGGCACGACGATTATATATAGGTAGCTTGTAGCTATTACATGCGACATTTTAATATATCTACTTACTACCAAATAGTGAGTATAATCATTGCACATAATGTATGAAATAATTAGCATGAACATTTTATCTGCACTTAATATTAAATACGTATAATTAACATTTATTCCATCGTATCTCTAGCTGATATATCTCCTCTATCCTATTCAAAAGAGTAAATAAAAACCAAATAAATATAACCTTTAATGACAGTAAATGGAAAAAATAACTAATATAAGGCTTTAAGGGCTCACCTTCGCACTGTGGTAGAGAGCACTGCTCCGGGTCATCTTAGTTTTTGTCATATCAGTTGATGGCAATCCAATATCCAGTCCAAAAAGTCACAATCACAGTTCTCATAGTACCACATTTGCACTGGCGTTCAAACTGTTCACAACCCTTATACGTCCATGGGAATATGGAGAAACTATGCACACTTTTTTTTTTTTTTTGCACACTCGCGCACCATCAGTGTTTACAATGAGACAACGTACGTGGGAGTGTAGCGTTGCGCGCGCGCAGTCAGTGACCGCTAGCGCCGCCGCCGTTAGTCGCGGAAGAATCGTGAACCAAAACAAATGGCGCTCGCTAGCGCACCTCGCGGCTACGACACGTAACTTCACTACGAATTTGTAGTGTCTCATTTGAAGGCTCTATCTCGCTTGAGGCTTTATTTTATTTCAGCCGCCATTTTGTTTACGCTCGCAGCCCGCGGGAACACAGGAATGATGATGGCACAATATAACAAAATAATTGACGTCATTAAAAACGTGTCATGAGAAATAATAATGGATGGAAAAAAACAATTATAGGGCTGTATAACCTAAATACCAGATAAAAAGAGATGTATTGTTGCTAGCAAGTAATGAAGATAGAGAATAATTCATCATCATCATCATCATCTCAGCCATAGGACGTCCACTGCTGGACATAGGCCTCCCCCATTGATTTCCACAAGGACCTGTTGGAAGCGGCCCGCATCCAGCCCTTGCCTGCGATCTTAGTCAGGTCGTCTGTCCACCTGGTCGGTGGCCGTCCTATGCTGCGCTTGCCAGTCCGTGGTCTCCACTCGAGAACCTTTCGACCCCAACGGCCATCAGTTCGTCGAGCTATGTGCCCTGCCCACTGCCACTTCAACTTGCTAATCCGCTGGGCTATGTCGGTGACTTTTGTTCTTCTACGGATCTCCTCATTTCTGATTCGATCGCGTAGAGAAACTCCGAGCATAGCCCTTTCCATAGCTCGTTGTGCGACTCTGAGCCTGTTCAGAAGGCCCATAGTCAGGGACCACGTTTCAGATCCGTAAGTCATCACTGGTAACACACACTGTTCGAAGACCCTCGTTTTCAGGCATTGTGGTATTTTGGACGAGAAGACGTCTCGTAGCTTCCCGAACGCTGCCCAGCCGAGTTGGATTCGACGATTGGCCTCTTTCTCAAAGTTGGACTTACCTAATTGGACTGTATGTCCTAGGTAGATGTAGTGGTCAACAACTTTGAGAATCGAGTTCCCAATTGATATGGGGGCGGGCGCAACATGGGCATTCGACATAATTTTCGTCTTGTCCATGTTCACTTTAAGGCCCACCCTTAGGGAAACTCTGCTGAGGCCTTCGAGCATCGTGCTGAGATCTTCCATCGATTCTGCCATGACCACAATATCGTCAGCAAACCGAAGGTGAGTGATGTACTCGCCGTTGATGTTGATGCCGAATCCTTGCCATTCCAAGAGCTTGAAGGCGTCTTCCAATGCGGCAGTGAACAGTTTCGGAGAGATAACGTCTCCCTGTCTCACGCCGCGTTGCAATGGAATCGCCTTCGAAATTTGCTCTTGTACTCGGACCGACATGGTGGCGTTATTGTACAAACACTTCAACACTTCGATATACCGATGGTCAATACGGCACCGCTGGAGAGACTCAAGCACCGCCCACGTCTCGATCGAATCAAAGGCTTTCTCATAGTCCACAAACGCTAAACATAAGGGCAAGTTATACTCTTCGGTCTTCTGTATAACTTGCCGCAGCGTATGGATGTGATCTATGGTGTTGTAGCCTTTTCGGAAACCGGCTTGTTCGGGAGGCTGGAAGTCATCAAACCTGCGTTCAAGACGATTCGCGATGACTCTTGAAAACAGCTTGTAAACATGGCTCAGAAGCGAAATGGGTCTGTAGTTCTTAAGCAATGTGTTGTCACCCTTCTTAAAGAACAACACCGCTACGCTTCTGTTCCATGCTTCCGGCGTTGAACCTTCGAGGACAACGGAATTAAAGAGCTTCTGAAGGACTTTCAGTATCGGTGAGCCACCCGCTTTCAGAAGCTCTGCTGTGATTCCGTCGTCACCCGGCGCCTTGTTGTTCTTAAGCTGCTTCAGAGCCATCCTAATCTCGTACAGGCTGATGTCCGGGATGTCTTCGGTATAGTGTCGGGTTAGCTTGGCTCTTGGGTCTTTGGCCAAGCTATCAACAGGTTTAGCGACCGAAGTGTATAGCTGCCCATAGAACCTCTCAATCTCTCCAAGCACCTCTGCTTTGGTCGACGCTATACTGCCATCATCTCTCTTCAGCTTAGTCATCTGGCTTTGCCCAATAGACCGGTCTCTTGCAAACACTTTGGAGCCTTTTCTCCGTTCGATCGTATCTTTAATACCATTGGTATTAAAGGTACGGATGTCGTATCGCAAGGATTTCCATATTCGTCTATTGAGCTGCCTATATGACGCAGCGTCATCAGATGATTGCAGTTGCAACGAGCGTCGTTCAGCCATGAGGTCAAGGGTATGGCTGGAGAGTTTTTGAGGTCCATTTGTGCGGCGGGGTTTGAAGAACTTAGACCCCACTGCGTGGACAGTTTCTACAAACCTGTTGTTGGTCTCGTCCACCGACGCACAGTTCTCAAGGCAAGCAAAGCGATTGGATAGCTCAAGTTGAAAGCTCTCGGGGTTTTGAATATGGACATTTTGAGGTCGGAGCGTGGATTTCATCAAACGGGACCTCTCAAGTTTAACATTAATATTCAATACGCCTCTTACTATGCGGTGATCACTACCGGTTTTCACCATGTTGATCACAGAGACATCATTGAATATTTGTTTCTTGGTGGTCATGATGAAATCGATCTCATTTCTCGTGGAACCGTTAGGACTCAACCAGGTCCATTTCCTGTGAGGCGGCTTCTGAAAGAAAGAGTTCATCATAAAGAGTCCCTCTTTCTCCATGAAGTCGGCCAGCCTCTGTCCCCTGGGGTTCCGTTGTCCATAACCAAATTGCCCCACTCTCAACTCTCCATCACTTCTTTTGCCCAACTTTGCGTTAAAGTCCCCCATAACAACAGTATAATGGGTCTTGGAGGTATGTATGGCCCTACTAATGTCCTCATACATAGCCTCTACCTCCTCATCGGTTCCGAGTTTCGAGGTCGGTGCATATACCTGAATGACCTTCAACGAATACCTACTTGATATTCTGAGTATTAGGTATGCCACCCTGCTCGAAACGCTATCGATGGTAATAATGTTGTTAGTGAGGGACTTGCGAACGAGAAATCCGACACCACCTTGGGACTTTTGGTCGCCTTCCCGGTAGTAGAGCAAGTTACCGGATTTGAGGGTTATGGTGTCCTCACCCTCTCTACGGACTTCACATAACCCTAGGATATCCCAGTGTAACTTACTCATTTCTTCTTCCAGCTCGACGATCCTCTCGTCTGCCAACAAAGTTCTTACGTTATGTGTTACCAGGGCCAGAGGTCGTTTAATGAGGGAGTGGTAGCCGTGCGTCTGCCGGGGATTCTTCGCACCCCCTGCTCCACCGTTACACTGGCCGCTACCGGAGCCAGCTTTAGCGGAGCTGCCGGGGACTGGGGGCCTGGTCGTATTTTGTACTCTCATAGGGGGGGGTTTGCCAATACTCGCCACGCTTGGCAGGCGGGTTGGCGAGCGCAGTACAAATGTGAGTCTCAGAAGGCGCTGCTGCCCATCCTTCTGGTGCGTGATCCCTTAGTCGACTCTTACGACACCCACGGGGAGACATGGGGGGGTACTATTCTATGCCGGTACCCCACGGCAGAATAATTATATATTTATAAAATGGCTTTGTTTCAAAAATACATCAATGTGATGTGCCGTGGTGGTACCGGCCTAGAATAGTACTCCCCCATCACTTCCCATGGGTGCCGTAAGAGTCGGCTAAGGGGCCACGTATCAGAAGGTGGGCAGAAGCGTCTTCTGAGGATCGGAAATCATACTACGCTCGCCAACCCACCTGCCAAGCGTGGCGAGAATTGGCAAATCCCCTCTATATGGGGGAGGCATATGTCCAGCAGTGGATGTCTAATTGCTGAGAAGAAGAAGATTTGTCGTAACGCATACTTATGTATGTATTTCGCGCCTCTCAAACCTGATCTCAAATCTAACAATCAAGAATACAGTCCCTACCTGTTTCCAAAACGAACCTTTGTTCGTGGCAGGTGTTACTGAACAAAAAGTAAATCTAAACACGCCAGGGAACAGCATACAACGCAACGGGAAGGTGGATTTAAAAAGATATCAGAATATTTTATAAATTGAACACCTTGCTATTTTTTATGATTTTCATGTCGGCGTCATAAAGTGCGGACCAGATTATATTTAGGCAGCGCACCGGGCTTGTTAGTATTAACCCAATTTCAAAGGGAATTGCAGGGATTGTATAAAATAGTAGTTATATAGTATTTTATTACATAACTAATTTACAACAGTATTCAAGCAGAATTTAAAAAAAAAGAAAAAAATAAATTAGATTAAAAATAGACTGGAAGATGGTCTATTCCGAAAATACAGTTTTAAGAAGTTTTTTATAAAGCAATTTTGAACGATCCAATCCTACGTGAAATTCAATTTCAATATCCAGTTTACTACTCGTAGTTCTTATATCAGGTACATTTTTTTTATAACTATTTGTTTTATAATAAATATAATATTGTGTTATACCTAAGTGCCGGAATAATGTCTAACTTCGATCTGTATACGCAGTCCATTACTATTTTATACATTCGTTGATTGCCACTAAACGAATCTTCTTCCTACCTTTATCAGTTAAGAAACCAACCATGCAAATTATACCTTATAAAAATTCGCATTTCTGAGATCCAAGACACAAGTTTTTCTTAGTTTGGGTCTCAACGTAAACTAGGCTTAGATATAATATATAACAAGTCTGCAAACATGTGTACCGCATAACCATATCTGCAAATCTTTTTAAGGAAATAAACATATTTGTATTTGTATTCTTCCTCTTCTCATTATCCCACGCTAGGTGTGGTCAGACACACATGTTTCGCTCTTTAAAAAAGTCCAATAGTCATCTCAGTGCTCATAGCTTTCAAAAATATATCATTCTTCACGCAGTCCATGCATTTCTTTTTCGGCTTTTCTCTCCGTATTTTATCCTCATGCTCAGTAGGGGTACACCAGCGAACGTATATAAAAAAGGTAGTTAAGCAAATTCCTGATAAAATATAACTCTCAATTAGATTTTTTTTTTGAAGTGGTAACGCTTATAATGTGTTATGAAGTGAAATTATTTTTTTAATCATGCAATTGAAACCCAGTTCTGAGGTAGAAAATGTAGTAACCCATTTTTTTAGATAGTGTCTTACAATCTGCCTGAGTGGTTTCTCGAATTATAGGTTAGGTACGTTTTAATTGTTTCCTTTTCCTGTTAACTGTGGGCCCCAAACTAGGCACAGCCTGTATCTTGGGCGCCCAATCTGTTACCTATAGTCGCTGACGGACCTACCATCAGGTCAGTTTCGCCAGCGCTTACCATTAACAAATACTATTGTTGCGCTTGTCTGGACGCGTTTATTTTTACTTTATAACTTAACTTTGATAATGGTAGATGAATTGTCAGTGTAAATAAGAGATGAATCGAAGAAAAATAAATAATGTTAGTTACTAATGTTGAGATCTGCATCGCTACAAGATTATTTTTTTTTGTCGAATGGGATCATGTTGTTATGGATTTGTTTAAATAATAAGTTTTTTGTTGCCTAGAAAGAATATACCATTATCATCATCTCAGCCACAGGACGTCCACTGCTGGACATAAGCCTCCCCCACTGATTTCTAGAAGGACCAGTTGGAAGCGGCCCGCATCCAGCCTTTGCCTCCGATCTTAGTCAGGTCGTCTGTCAGAAAGAGTATATTATACGTAATTCATATTTTCATGGTATCTATTTCGTGACGTAAACGTATCGGATTCCTTTTGTCCTTTGGCTCAGCGCGTGGCGTGTTTATGCTCTACCTGCGATGTTCTCTATTGTTGTAAACGCGACAAGAATTATAAATTAATTTACGTACGTTCATACGTACGTTTAACATATATGAACTCGTAAAGTCGCAGTCGTCTTAAAACTCGGAGTTAATACTTCTGTTTTTAAAAAAATCATTCCTGTCCCCAACAATCTATGAGATCCATTCCTGTGCTTGGTAAAAGATTTCAAACTTGAGGTCATTAGTATTGGAGGCGGGCACTGGATAGTCTTCCACCACCATCATATGAGCCTGATACCTATGTTACGTATTCTTAATTCTCGAATCAGCTATCAGGTAGCGCAAAGACTACTACTATGTTTTTCAGCTGCTATATACATATATACGAAAATTGAAAGTACGATTTTCAATTGTTTTATTATTACGATGTAACTAAAATGGCAACCGATAGAACCCAGATTAGATTTTTTCTGTTTGTGGTTTAATATCTCAAGGAATTTTATATTTATTATTGTTTTTAGTTCTAGCGTTTGATCGGTAAGTCGGTTGATACTCAGTGAATTTGTTGACAAGATGATATCAAATTACTTGAAATTACTACTTATAAAGTGAAAGTTTTAATTGTAATTAATTAACATTAAATTAAATTAATTAAATAATTATTAATTTAATAATTAAATTAACATTAAAACGCGCTAATTTCGTTCTCACTGAGGCGATATTTTTATTTCACAACTTTTGAATTTTAGCGAGATAGGGCCTTTTGATTTTAAAGAATTTTACTGTGGAACAGGATTAGAAGCTCTATATCATATTAATACCGTTATGAAAACATCTTCAACAACAAGGCGAGTGACTAACTTATCCAGCCCTGAGCAATCAGAAGCCCTACGTCATTAAGCCTTAGCAATGTGGTCACATTCCTCACGTCCAAGAATGCAGAAGGCATAACAAAACCAAGGCTACTGCTAACTATTCTGTGACTATGGGCGTGTACATCATTGTTTATGGAGATTGAATTAAAATAATGCATACATTTATGATCAAACTTATCGATAACCTACATAGATAATAAGCTTCGTGACCTTTGGAAAGGCATGCTGGCTATCTTCTCCCTTTCCCAGTATTGTGTATAAGTTCGATATTAATGTCACAGCTCAACATAAAGAAATATGACTTTGTAGCTTAAAACATAGTATATAACACTAGACTAAAACCTTAAATAAAAATTAAAACTCAAGCCACTAATCTATTTCGTCAAGGGTTAAAAAAATATTACAGCTGAACTTTTCGCAAAAACCTAATTTTACGATTTTATTTTTGTACGGAATAATAGCATAGAAACATTCATTCATAGAAAAAGGTTACAAAGTTAATACACATGAAGATAATAAACTAAAAGAACAGCTAAAATGCTCTGCAGTTCTTTGCTACAAATCGGCCCAAACTCAGCGTTGTGCTGGTTGTGAACAACCAGCTCTGGTCTTCCGTTACCGATATGGCAATTCGTATTTGCTAAAGGATAAAATAAGAAAATCTTAAGTGAAAAATGTTTGCTGCAACGTTAATTAAACAAATTACCTGTTCCATTAACGAGCCTTCATCTAGTATGTAATTAACAAATGTTGTTAATGGCCTTTCCAAGTCCAGGACAGGTTTAATTTATTAATGTTTAAAATGTATGTAGAAATAGGTACTTAAAATTTTACGTTGGCCTTCAAAGAAATTTTAGATGGACTCGTTGAAGCTTTTTATAACACTAACTGTGCCCTGAGGTTTCATCTGTGTACTATACATTTTAAAATGTAGTTCTCCCACCGGCGCTGGCCTTATTTATGAGACACATTATTTCACGAAACGACGCCATCTGTTTCTGTCGGTAGCACTAGCAGCGTGTAGTTTTTTATAGATATCGTTGACCAGAGCAGAGCCATTTGGTCTAGACATTGAATTGGGCTACAGTCTCTGGCCTGTTTCCCCTCAATCTCCCCAGTAACAGTTGACGGTCGCCGTGGCTCAGTGGTCAGTGACATGACTTCTGTATCTCCGGGACCCTGGGTTCGAATTCCGGCAGGGACAAACATTTGTGCGATGAGTGTAGGAGTTCGTCCCGGGTCTTGGGTGACATAGGGTATCCTAGTGCAGGGGTTTGAGTGTAATAAATAAAATTAAAATTATTAGACTATAAATATTAGAGACCTATAGTTTTCTACAGTAAATTAAATCCATAACTATAAAATACAAGTTTTATTATAAAGAGTTTCAATAAGACCGATCACGTGGCACAACAATGGGAACAGGCTATCCATCAAGTCGTGATCCTACTGTCAGTATACAATCAATATAAAACTATTATACCCTATATAGAAGTACAATAGATTTGATACAGAGCACCAGATGTATACGACTGCTAAAGATTTCACGCTTCCCTTTTCAACCCTTTTGAAGGCACAAAAAAACAATTTAAATCTCAAAAAAATAGATTACCGACGCTCGAGAAAATTTGGTTGATCAGAGGTTAATTTAGGAGATTACAATCTGTTGAGATCGTGTCTTGGAAATTGGGGTTGTTTGACCTCGTTCTTTTTTAGAAATGGTAGCTTATTTTAGCCTAATTATTGTTAGATGTGTCTTAAAATTGGTACAGAAAAGAAATACTGATAAACAGTTATTTCGCATTTGATCGCCATGACACTTTTCTAATGTTATCATAACAATAATTGTTTTTTATTTATTTTGCCGCACTACTATTACATATCCACTATCTTACGGGAGTCATTGACACACAATAACATCACACAAACATCCATGCTCACGACGTAAATGTTTGCCCCTGCCGGGATCCGAACCCCCCTCTGTGACCAGGTGTCCTATCACTGAGCACTGATCCACGGCGAAAGTAAAATTATTTTCTTAAATGATTATCTAAATGCGGCAGTCACCGCGAAAATCGTCATGTTAAAATTTACAAAGCGTACCGTATATACACCGTATATAACCGCGTCTTCGCTTAACATCAGGTGAGACAGTGGTCAAAAAAGCTTATAATGTTTAAAAAAAAATAGTTATCTTTATGGGATTGTATATGCTATGGTATACTTATATTATGCCAGGTCCTTAAAAATTAGGTAAAACCTTACCTGTCTTGTCGTTCCAAATAACAGCTATTTTCTTAGCTTATACTCACAGAGGAGAAACACTTCAAAAGATCAAGATAATATTTTCGTAGACTGCATTTAACACCTCCAGTTGAACCCGTTTGGGTCTCATAGATACAATAACAGTTACAATGTAGCTCTAGCCCATAAACGTTATACATATCTATATATATATGTATGCACACATTCTAAATTGTATAACCAACCTCACCTCCACGTTGTCACAACCAAAACAAAAAGTAAAGTAGAGCAACATCAACTTTAAGTCTATAACATTAAAACTTGTTATTATTGAACTGAGATATTGCTTCAGGCTGATGTTGGTTTAGTAGTAGACGTAGTAAAACTAAAACCAGTTTCATGTTTAGATTAAATGTTCACTCGAAAAGCCTTTTACCGTTAAAGTGCAGAACAAATATTGAAAAGCGTTATACACTTTTATTTATTTATTTGAACCCCAACATAATGTACACTGATACAAGAAACTAAAAAAATGCTATAATATAACAAATGCTAAGTGTCACTATAATTATAGGGGAAGACAGCTTGCGTAGAAAAGTGAGCGAGCAGTATCTAGCCTAGTATTGATGGCCACCACCACAATGTGGAGTAACATTTAAAAGGATGGCCATCAATTTACAATACAAAGAGAATAAAATTTATATTTTTACAATATTTGAAAAGCAGTAGTTAAAGGTACAAAAAAGAAATCAGGATTGTTGGATCGCTAATTTAAATTTGACAAAAGATTCAGTAAATAAGTCCACTCTCTCGTTTTAAGCTGAGCTATTATATTCTCTAATCAATCTATTGAGTGGTGCATTCAGGCCTAAGTTAGATTTAATTGTTCGAAAGTCGTTATTTTGTAATTATGAAGATAAAAATATACTTGAGATTAAGCGTAAGTACTGGTGTTACAGACATGCAGATTGAAGCATATACTTGGGTAATCAAGTCGCTATAGAAGTTTCTAACAGAGTTCCTTCTAACAAAATGTAAGCCACAAAAGCGTCAAAATGTTGATGGGTACAATAATTAACAACTTTTTTTAATACTGTATAGGTTTGACGTTTGACCACTATCTTACTTGATGGTCAGTGATGATGTGGTCGAAGATGTCATCGATGCTAGACCTAAAATGCTTACTGGCTCTCAAGGACTGCATGCTGCCTGAACACAATTAGAAACACCCCATATAGGTCATTGGGCTAGTATTATCAAATCAGTTTAATATTATAGATGATGGAAGGAATTTCGGGAATCCCTTGCCTTAACATACCGCGCCTACATAAAACAGCGAGCAAAGAAATGCGTCGCATGAATTAGTACATTGCTATTCTGTTTTGATACGGCACGAACATAATAAACTCCACGTTGCATGCTGTTAGTGTCAGCTTTAGTTAGTGATAGTGTTAGCAAGAGTTACCATTATTATGTTGTTGTATTATAAATTATATATTACAAGCCGCGCTGTTTTTCCAGCGGGGTGATTATTGATGATGATGAAAAGTAGCCTATATGTATTCCGGGACCTGGCATGATGTATCTACATACCAAATTTTATCGAAATCGGTGTAGCCATTTGAGAGTGAAGAAGTAACAAACATACATACAAACTTTCGCCTTTATAATATTAGTAGGATGCTCTTCGGAATACATCCAAAATATTCCAATTGTCGAATCAACTCCTCAAATCTGCTTCGAACATTAAATTCTTAACTTGCAATTGTTTTAATCTCCCTGTCACATTTTGCTCATCTAATATTCCGACGACCGAAAAGGTTAATAGTACCTAAGTATAAGAATGTTATTGTGCATAGTGAAGGCCTGATTCACATAACAATGAAGACGTGTTGACAATCGATTTTCCAATCCATAATCATCCGATAAGTACACACCATTGTTCATATTACGAGTATAACAACATCTTCTACTAATAGTAAACTTTCAAGACACAGGGAGCCTTTAGTGCTCTACATGTACGAGGAAATGCAGTAGGTACCTACCTACGTGATCATAAGTCATGGGTGAGGGGTAATGATGTTTTACTAAAGATGACGTATATTCATACTGCGCGGTGCTTAGATTGTATTCCTTTACGACATAAACATGCTTACTGCGACAGATAATACGGTACAAATAATATAGAAAAGGAAAGCTATATGCTTAGACTTGCGCTTGAAATACGCGTCGTAATGAAAATTACTACAATTGACTTAATTATGCCGCTTCAGTTTCCGCGCGCTTGTGCGACATCTACCTCATATAAACATATAATATCATTGGGTGACGGGTAGCTCATTGGCTCAATGCTTTTACTAGGCATACCTACTGATGACTACCTCAGATAAATAAATACTCAAAGATGACTAGTACATATAACAACAGAAATCTTAGTGCCTTTCTCTAACGCACTATTTTTTTCAATTACCTCTAAGGGCAGCTGACTCATCATATGTTTCTAGTTCTGACTAGATTGAAGTTTATGATCTTTTGTGTGTAGGTACAATAAAAACTCAAATTTGACTTAGTGTATTTATTTTTTACTAGCTGCGCACCGCGGTACCACTCGCGCTGTGATTTTTGTGGGAAAAGAAAAGTTAAGTCAACATATGATGCGAAATGCATAGTTTGTAGGAGCTTAATGTAAACTGCACGCGATTCCCACGGACGCCATTCACAAAACGCGAAGTAGGTGTTTGACACAATGAGCGTGACGAACGGCGAATATGAGAACGAATGTTGTAATAAAGTTTTTAATGTGGGCCTGTTTCACAGACGTTGAATTATAATCATTTTCATTGGCGCTAAATCTTTTTTATAATACTATATAGATCTAGCGTTTGACCACTATCTCCCTGGCTCTCAAGGACTGGTGCCTAAACGAATCTATATGTTTGGTGACGGTTTTTCAAACTTGAGGGTAGAAGCTGGCCAGACGGGTATTCGAAAGTACCCTACCACTATGCTGGGGATTTGATAACGGTGTTACCTTCATCTTTGAATCACATCGTCAACAGAGCCAGCACAGAGTTAGAGATGGGATAGACGGGGTAATATTCTTCGGAATTGTTTGTCCATTGTTTCTTTTATAAATTGTTGCTTCATTGTATATAATAATTGTTAAAATCAAATTTTTTAATGTCATGTACGTTCGTGATGTCGGTCATGAGTTCCGACTGATAGCTAGCGAAGGTTTACCTAAGAGGTTTTACTAAGCATACCTATGCTGAGACGGAACTCATTCTTGACATCACGCAACATTTCATTAAAAATATAATAATAATTCAATGTATAAGTTGTTTTGTCCGGTAATGTTATTGTATTTAATGTGGTGTGTTGTCATGAATAAATGTATTTTCTTTCTTTCTTAGTAAGTAATTACTTATGTGTATTTAAAATTCATATACAGCAATCATATAATATCATTTTATGATTAACAATAACCATAATAACTAACCATGTTGCTTTTATAGTGCTTTAACCATATACTTTTACAACACAACACATAATATGTTATTTAATATATGAAATGGTGCTATTATTAGATATTCAAATGCATGTTTGATTCTTTTATTGACATTGTAACCATATACTTAGTTACAAATAATTACCTGTTATGCTGAGTTAGTTATACAAGCCAATAAATTAACACAAATTCGCTTCGTGCATTTTCGTATCGCCCCCAAATATGCTATCCATATATCACGACATCTATCTTGTATCAATTTACATGCGGCACCAATAGAACAGGTCTAGCTTTGCCACAAGTTTTCTCCTAATTTCAGACCGGTTCAACCTGACTCCAGTCGTGGTTTATGGATCTTTTTCACATCTATAACCATTCTTTAAAATAGAACCGACCGAACAGAGACCTTCTTCTACACATTTTGAATAAATTATATATTTTTGATTTGGCACGTTATTCCTCTTACATATGCAACATAGCAGTATGTTTTGTAATCAAACTTTATAACGAAACGGAGACCCGTGAATGCCCAAGCGATGTTCGTTAGAATAGCTGATTAGCATTTTATTATCAAGCGCTGCTTAAACGATCGTTTCATTGGAACACTGTTAGACGATTCTATTGTTTAACTTTGTTCCTATTAACATGTAACTGTATCGGTAGATGCGTTTTGTAAGAGTTTGGAAAGAGTAGAAATTTGAGATAGAACAAAACAAATGACAGCACGATTTTGACAATATAGAAGACATGCATTACACGCAATATAGTTGGTAGAATCTGCATTAGCTGAAGCATTGCCCCTACTTCAAATACTTCAGAATGCAAGCGTCGAGATTTCATTGATAGTTAACAAATACACGAAAGTTTTGTCCCGCCCTCTCTACCTGTAAACACCCGCGAGCATCGACACAAATATTAAGCCCGTAATTACGTTTCGAAATATTACCAAAATCGAAATATTGTACTAACACTAATGGCGTGTAGTCAGTTCAGGCTTGCTCAATAACAATCAAATAAAATTTGGTATTATAGTCGCGAACATTGGCAATGTATACAACGGATAAATAAAATTAACATTTTTAATCAAATCAAATCAAAATATTATTTATTGTCTCACAACTACAGTATTGCCACATTAATAAATACACAAAAACACAGAAAACAAATCATAAGGAAACAATACAATAACTGAGGACAAAAGGCATACACTCAGCATTTGCCGCGCTCACATATAAAGTGTGCGCGGGCGCTGGTTTTCAGTGTACTCCGCAGCTCGGGCTGCTTTTAAACAATTTATGTTCAAGCGCACTGAGGGATTATGGCATTTGCTGCGTAAAAAAGGTTGTATACGCTTCACGACAATAATTAATGAAACATTTTTAGTCATGGCATGGGATTTTTTTCATTCATACACATGTCATGCTATGAATTTTCAAAAAGGCTGGTACATACATGCAGCACTGCTTTAAATTCTTCATCAAATTCTTATAGATGTACATATCTACATACATACATAGATATTTACCGTTAAGAGAAGCATACGTGTAGGTGCCCCTTCCTTTTTCGCTTCTGCGTAACACATAATATGTTTTTATTATCTTTAAACTTCGTCTAAATTGCCGCCGTCGCGTCGCCGCCAGTTAAATTGTAGAAAAGCCAATTTTCGTTTTTACGACAGTTTGAGTACTTATCTACTACCAGTAAATAACGAGATAGCCATCAATGTTACCTTTGATAGGCATTCCTTCACGGCCAATACTTTAAATGCCGAATCGATGTTCTTACATAGCTTTTTGCGAGCTTAAATTAACTGTATCTGCAATTCACTTCCTAACTACTTAAACCATCACAAAAATTTCTGTCCAATATTGTCAATTTGTTTTTCTCCTTAAATATTTAATTCAATGGCTAATCGGCCGATTAGAAAAACAACGTTGTTGTTTTAAAATATTATAGTTTTTTTATATCTTCTTCTTCTCTCAGCCATGTACGTCCACTGCTGGACATATGCCTCCCCCATATAAGGGGGATTTGCCAATACGGATTCGCCTTTATAATATTAGCGTGATTACAGGATTCCCGTACATATTAAATTAAAAAGACAACACGTTATCTATACTTTGTTTCCCACAAAATATGTAACACTCGGCCACATGTAATAATAGCACGTCTCGGTAATAAGGAGTCCACGAACCGCGACGCTATAACTTCTCACGGCGATCTCGCGTTTGGTTTAGCGCGTGGCTGCCTCTCTGGCTCTGGCCGCCTTGCCTACCCGTGGGATCCTACGGGGAGATAAAGTGCTGTAGCAGTAAGGGCTCTCCGCTCTCGTGACGATCTCGAGACTGGGACAGCTGGATAACTAGGTGACTTGTCCCTGTGTTGTAATTCTATAGCTAGTTGGCGAAATGATTGGTTATATATGACCTGTGTCTGGGTGTGTATATGTATATAAGTATATATTTCAGTCATTAGGTTACCATAGTACAGGCTCTGCCTAGTTTGGGATCTCAAGACCTGTGAATGTTAATAAATAAAAAAAATAACAACAAGGGTCACTAAAAAGTGTGAAATTTTTTTTTTTACCAATAAATGGAACCGACTTCAACACTCAAAAGTATGAAATAACTTGTCGAAGTCGGTACCATGAGCACAATATTTTGATATCAGTTACTTTTGGACTATCATGGTACCGACCTCAACAGGTTATTTCATACTTTTGAATGTTGAAGTCGGTTCCATTTTTTGGTAAAAATTTTTTTGGAACATAAGTATTTTAAGGTATAAAACCCCAATATTATAAAGGCGAAAGTTTGTCGTTTGTGTGTTTGTGACTCGTTCACACTGAAACGGCTAAACGGAGTTGAGTGAAATTTGGAATGAACATAACTTTTTCCCTGGAATAAAAAATAGGCTACTTTTAATTCCGTAAAAAGAAGAATACCAAGTTGAGGTAGCGGGAAAATCATAAACCACGCGAGTACACCTGCGTGGCGCAGCTAGTATTTAATAAATGTAGAAATAAAATAAATATAATTCTAATATATATATATATATATATATATATATATATTATACTTATTTCGTGCGACTCCGTATTCATGAAGGCCAATCTGAACTAATATCGTCTATCTCAATTAATGAAATATATAATTGCGTGAATGGTATATTACAAGATATATTCTTGTGATAAAATATGAAAGATCGCCTTCTGTCCTAAACTATACGGTGACGTGAGACTCGCCTCGAAGTAGTAAGAAATCTGCAACTGATATGGAACATTTATTGTTTATTTATGTAAAATTGTTACAAAGAGGGTATTCATCTAATAAAAAATAGGAACTGACTGGATCCAGTGACTATATTGCGTGCTATTGATGATCGATAAATGTTCTTAATAAATACATTAAACTCCAGTTGAAATTTTCTGTATAAAATTTAAGCTTGCAGAGATTGTAAATTCTTTGTAAATAACTAATCAATCTAATTATGACGACATTTTACAGCACACTGTAAAATGTATAATTGAGTGTCTAAATATCTGATTTTCTAATTTATTCATATTAAAGTACACGCCAAAAAAGCTTTAAATTCGATAATAGACTACACTGAATGTGTATATATAATACGCTAATGATATTTAGCTAATATCATTAACTAGTAACTATGACAGTACAAAAAGTCAGTATACATTTTGTAGGCCACACTCGAACTAGTTACTAACAAATTCACTAACGTTATTTAATCATATTTTCTTAATTTCTAAACTTACTTAATTAATTATTATAACATATATAACTTAATTATTTTCTTAATTTAAGGTTAACATTATTACTGTTCTTTATGAAAGTGTTTTCAATGAGCCAAATAGTTCAGTTGTTGGCATACGGCTGCAGACAGTCGTTCCCATGGAATGAGTCCACCTCCCCGTTTTATTGGGGTTCTTTTTGATATGGCTCGATTTACCCGGTCGGCGTGAGTTATACACATGCGCGTCTCCCATTTTCGTGAACACGCTCAAGTTTCTTCACACGTATACTACCACCTGATAAATAATGATGGAGGGGCAAACATTACTGTGATAGTGTAAGTGTTCGTCCCGGGTGTTGGATGCATGTGTGTGTCCATTTCTCCCGCGAGACATGGAATCCTAGTGCGGGGGATTGAGTATGTTGAAAATAAAAAACAATTTGAACCCATCCAGATTTTTAGTGAATTATGTGAGATATAAGGAAGCAAACGTCTGAATTTTGCTTCTTTATCTTATTTATATAATTTCAATAAGCTCACAGTTTTGACCTTAATACACATTTAAAACGGAAGAAACACTAAAATTTTGCCATAACATCCTCAGTATTGTCTATTTCAATTCCGTTTTACGAACAGCTACCACAGAGCACAAAAGGTCTGTGGTGTGTAGAAGTCGCCCATTTATTTTATTAAACGTGTATAATGCCTGTACCAGTTACGAACCAAACCGCAAGAAAATCATAGAAATAGATTTAAAAGCGGGAACCGAGAATCGACCGCGGTCTCACAGTTACCCCTCTGCAATAAATTGAAACAATTGTTACTCTCAATTTCTATGATATATTGGCAGCACCATACTGTATTGGCGACTTACTTGAAGCGATAACAATCATAATTCCTTTTCGGAGTTTCAAGAAAGTAATTAATCCTATTAGGGAAACAAAGGTTTGCTTTGAAAGCGGGAAAACCGTACTCCACGCGGGTAAGACCGCAGAGCGTAGGTAGTGTTACATTATAACAAAGACTTCCAATTACACAACTGTTAGGGTAATGCATATATATAATTTTCTTGAAAAGTTTACTTATGTACGACCTTACACTGACAAAAACTCGTTAATTATTCAAACTTATTCCAAATACTTTAAATTTCAGTTTGATATGTGTGGTGATGCCTTACGGAACTGAAACGTGGTCTCTGACTATAGGCCTTGTGAGCAGGCTCAAAGTCACAACGAGCTATGGAAAGAGCTACGCTCTGGGTTTCATTACGCGATCGGAGCAGAAATGAGAACAGTGGAGAGAGACTAAGATCGCATGCGGGTCGCTTCCATCTGGTTCTTATGGAAATCAATGCGGGAGACCTATGTCCAGTCGTGGACATCCTATATATGGCAAGATGATGATGACGATGATGATGATGTGAGAGAGTATTAGGGAAGGCTTAACACTCTATGCAGCTGTTGCTCTAAAGTTAATAGAAAAGTACCTATGTGACTAATTCCTAAGCCTCAATAAGCCTTGACCACATTTATGTGCCAAGACTACACGCGGGACAATAAAATTGCACGTTACAATCCTTGCGAATCCATATAAAGGCTTCCTGCAAGCGCCAGTAAGTTTCCTTATTGCTGGGTGCGTATTACTGAGTTATACGTAGTACTATAGACAATATAATTGTCCTGGCCGCATGTGGGCAACCTTTGACCGAAGACTGACAAGTAATTAGATAGTCGGCCGCCGGACTCGTCACGGTTGGGCAAGTTTTCCCACACGTCTTGCCCGTAACTCTAACCCTCCTTATTCTTGAGATTAAGATAAAGTTAAAATAATAAATATAATAGTTCTTCAAGGAATTGACGAACTACATAATTTGTGGAAATATGTTTGTGATATAAAAAAAAATATTGTGAATTGTAAAGCCTAAGAAAGAGTCAGAGGTCAAGAGCACTCTAAATGAAAGTGGATGAAGCGTGAGTAGTCGGGATCGTAGCATTTAGAAGGCTGTAGTCTCTTCCTACCCCTACGGGAAAGAGGCGTGAATCTACATAATTATATAAAAAATCTCGTGTCACGATGTTTGTCCGGGCTAGTTGGCTTCTGGAAAACTACTGGTTTGATTTTAATTAAATTTCGCACAGACATGTAACTTTAGCCAACATAGGCTATATTTTTGTTCGATTAAAGACCGCGACATTTTATTGTTAATTTTTTTATGACATCATTATAATAATGATATTTTTTTTTATATATTTCCAACAGATGGCGGTGTTAGCTAATCTGTTGGTAGCACACCTACCTACCTTATAAAACTATTCAAAAGCCACAACAACGCGTGGCCGCGTCAGCTATAGTGTATACATGTATTGTATATGTATGTTTACATGTATTGTATATGTATGTTTACATGTATTGTTTATGTATGTTTACATGTATTGTATATGTATGTTTACATGTATTGTATATGTATGTTTACATGTATTGTATATGTATGTTTACATGTATTGTTTATGTATGTTTACATGTATTGTATATGTATGTTTACATGTATTGTATATGTATGTTTACATGTATTGTATATGTATGTTTACATGTATTGTATATGTATGTTTACATGTATTGTATATGTATGTTTACATGTATTGTATATGTATGTTTACATGTATTGTTTATGTATGTTTACATGTATTGTATATGTATGTTTACATGTATTGTTTATGTATGTTTACATGTATTGTATATGTATGTTTACATGTATTGTATATGTATGTTTACATGTATTGTATATGTATGTTTACATGTATTGTTTATGTATGTTTACATGTATTGTATATGTATGTTTACATGTATTGTTTATGTATGTTTACATGTATTGTATATGTATGTTTACATGTATTGTATATGTATGTTTACATGTATTGTATATGTATGTTTGCATGTACTTCTCTGTTGCAGTAAAACACTAAAAGCCAGGAGAGGAAATACATTTGGATTACTTATCATTACAAGTCATAGACCAAAATGTATGCCGGTGCTTTCTTATAAAATATGCACAAATTAAAAGTTTTACAGCGACAAGGGTGCGTTTGCCGCGCAACCATTAATTAGTCAAAGTAAACCTTCGGTACAGTCAGCCTATAAACTGAGAGTCGATAAACGTCGGTTGTGGAGGATTGCCTCGCGCTGCGACGAATTACAACTTTGCCCTACAATGATTTTCGAACAATGGTGGTTTTTTTCCGCAATCATTTAGTCACACCAAACCGAACCCTGGATCCTTGAAGACGTCAGGAAGGGTGAGTCATCACCGCGGGTCGAGAGTTACGGTTCACCGCGCTTTGTAACTCAAGTCTGCCAACGGTCACAAAGCCGCCATTGTTAGGGTATACACGGCTCTTCGCCCACACTTGTCATTTTCATAATTTGAAAATTAATTAGGTGAGCATGTTACAATAGACAGTTGTGTGGTAATAAGTCATTTGAATTATAAACCTCTAGAGTGTATTCTATCAGGCTACAGAATTTAACACTACTTTGTTACTAAATTCACTTAAATATAAAAATATTAGTAAAAACATGAAAATACATTAGCAAATCATAATCAGCCTCATTGTGTTTCCACTGCTAGCTTGCTTTTTTTTTCTAACCGACTAATGCTGTTTGCCTCTACCGGCATTTACAGCTTCACCGGAGGGGGGCGCTAACTTGCCTTCCGTTAAGAATATTTATATTATATTTGCCATTATACACCATGCTGGCTAATATAGGTAGGATAGATTGCATTCATTCATTCATAACAGCAATACGTCGTCCACTGCTGGACATACGCCTCCCCATACCTCCCCATGGATTTGCCAATACTCGCCACGCTTGGCAGGCGGGTTGGCAAACGCAGTATGATTTCCTATCCTCAGAAGGCGCTGCTGCCCACCTTCTGGTACATGATCCCTTAGCCGACTCTTACGGCACCCACGGGAAGAAATGGGGGAGTACTATTCTAGACCGGTACCACCACGGCAACACGGTAGGATAGATTACTATTCGATAATTAGCTTTCCTTGGTTACATATTGCCTGTGACGAACTTCGCCTTAAGCATTCTATTATCAAATATATTGTTCGAGTAGAAACGGCACTAAAATTTACAAATAGTAGATATTTGAACAGGCTTTAAGTCTTCTTTTGTCCTTCCCATATCCGACTTCATATCCTAGTATACATTTTCGCGCCACTTTATTTCTTCAAACATTTTGGTAGACTACCATCACCAAATACTGATCATTGCGACAGCTCGAGAAAGAATCCACAACTGTGTCGTTACCTTAAAAAACATATATATCGAATTCCGCGGGCAGAAATTACGGAATAAAATATAAAAACTCAAAAACAAGGACAAAGTGAAGTGTGTGGTGAATTCTGGTGATAGACTATGAGTACCCAAACTATTTTTTTCATCCATCTAATCCTGACTGAGGCTTAAATCTAATCTCAATAACTTGCCATTTTGATAATTGCTTCCGATCTTACGCAAAACACAGTAAACATCAAAATGGGACATCGTGTAACAAAACGTCGTGAGATACGAGATATAGGTATATAGGTACGAGAATGGATCTGTTGTATAGGTACGCATATTTAGTGAAATCTTTGCTACTGTTCTTCAAGGATCTTCCCGACCTAATTTCCTCCCGTTAATTAAGTATTAAGGCTTTTATCCAATGAAGCATGCAGTCGCACGCCCCGTCTATTCAGCAGATAGTGTGTCCAAGTGCGCGACAGAGCGGTTAATGCGTTAAACAGGGGCCAGACGCGGGGTCGATACCCATATTCAGTAACAAAGTGTCACTGTTCATACTTTAACTAAGCCTATTATGTACAAATTTACAACCAGACCGCTTAGTTACCGACGAATATGATCTACGTTTTAATCTAATATATAATAATCTCCCGTCACATGTTTGTTATGTCCTCTGAAACTTGGCTTGCCTGATTTTTATGAAATTTTGTTTGTTTATTTGGTGGGTTTGAGAATATATAGGAGAAAATAGGTCGTAAAGTATTTTTGAACCTCCGAAATCTACCACCCTTTTACCGCAATTTTAGTATTTTAGCATGAAATCCAAATAATGTAACTGTCAATCATTTGTAAAACTAAGTAATTTAATTGAAGTGTCGTGTCACTTTGACATTTCATTAATTTATATGGGAGAACTACGTTTGCGTCAGCTAGTTCAATTAATATGTATTGTTATATTTCATGATCTAACAACGTCAGATTGATTGATCTCTGCTTGTATTAGAGAAGAAATATTCTTATTTTCAACTGACTTTAAAAAAAATGATGAATCTAGTCAAACCATAGTATTCTAACTGATGATCGTGTAGATTCCAATGCTCAATGTTTTGTTAGATTAGATATGGTTGTAAGTCTCCCTGTGGCCCGTGTCTTCATGGCTGAAGGTCGTGATCACTGACACGTCTTCACGATCGCATTGACGGTTTGTATTCAGCTATTTCTTGAAATTTAATTTTCCTCACTTTCCTCTTGATGATTTTAAGTATTCGTAGATTGAACTGATTTAAAACAATGCTAAATATAACATAACTTTAGGGAGTAGACGTTTATAGATTCAGGCTTTAATTTGAGGAAATTGATATCAAAATTACATTTAATACAGAATATTTAAATTAAATTATTCCAAGCTAGGCTGCTGTGTACACCGTCGTGCCTCCCGCATCAATTGCACACAGGAAGTACACAATACGATATAAAATCCATATAAAATGGGCATATTTATAAGTGGCGAGTGAGTTTTAATTTTGCGTGTTACACCTTAGACCGCGTCAGCACATCACGTGAGAAGGTGGTCAAATGCGAGCTTATATAAGCTATAACCTTAAAAAAATACTCAACTGGATTTAACACTACTTAAATATTGTAACGTAATTTTTATTCATGATGCCAAATATTTTTTTATTTGTATTGTTGTAAAATGAATTATCTGTTTTTGTATGTCCTTGGATAAGGCATAAATAAAAAATGTCATAAGTATCGTTTCGGACCCCAGTTGACTGTTGCCTCACCTTGATAGATGCCAGCCACAACTGTAATTATCACGTTACTGGGTTACGTGCTGTTACGCCCGCCGCCTGCCACGATCATAACTCCCAGATGAAGAACTGCAAATCATTTCGAAACTGGTCGGTGAGCCATTTTCCAGCAAGTATCATGTGAGACCTAGCCGGTTCTTAGATTATAAATGTAAATATAACATTAGCAGGAAGCACTTTTGAACCGGATTCAATGAATTGGTGACATTTTTACTGACAGCTGATGACATGACAGAGGCTTACGGGTGTTTACAGGCAGAGGGCGGGATAAATCCAGACGCGTGTTTATTAAAAATACTACAAATATGTACTTTACACATTTAGTCTAAAAATTTCATATTTTGGACCCGTAGGTAAACCTACGGGTCCAAAATATGAAATATTTAGACTTTTTAATTTCCTTTCTTACAGTGTAAGACACAGTTCCAAGTCATTTGTTGGTACCGCGAGAATATTTGATACAGGAAAAATATGTTCACTCGAAAATATTTTTTCACTGATAACTTAGCTAGATGGTACAGGTACTAATGGTGTACAGGTACTGATGGTACATACATTGGTTTGTAAACTCAGGACTTTCAACAAAATAAGCTGAAAGGACTCGAAATTGTCTGTTTATCAAAAGATCAAGCCTTAACTCTGTCCTCATTCCAGGGTGCCAATTCTCTTATTTATTAAGACAATCCATTCATAAACAATGCAATAGTCTTTCAAATGTTATCATAAATAAACTTGATATTCCGCTAAAATAACAATTGCATCTCGATTGCATTGTAGACAAGTGAATTTCGGTACAAATTAGATCTGTGTAGCCATTACAATTATACTCCAAGTAGAATAGCAAAACTAGAAAAAACGACGAATAATTGAGAATTTTAGAGCAATGTGTTCAATGATGTTTTACTAAAGATGACGTATATTCATACTGCGCGGTGCTCAGATTTTGTTCCTTTACGACATAAACACGCTAACTGCGACAGATAATACGGTACAAATAATATAGAAAAGGATAGCTATATGTTTAGACTTGCGCTTGAAATACGCGTCATAATGAAAATTACTACAATTGACTTAATTTTGCCGCCTCAGTTTCCGCGCGCTTGTGCGACATCTACCTCATATAAACATTTCTTTTTTTACATATTATAAGTTTGCGTTTCACAACTGTCTCACCTGATGTTTACAATATCATTGAATGTGTTAGTAGAATTGACACCAACATCTACCTAATTGTCACTCACAGTGAAACTATAACTGCATAGTGGACTACCAAACATACAATAATCTGAAATAAGCGTTACTGTCATCAACGAGCATAAGTCTGCCTAGAAGCGTCTAAATTCACACGAGTAAGTCTTCCTCCTAACATAAAATGGCAAGACTTGTTATGCGAATGCCACAAACTTTCTCACAATTAATTATAAAAACCTAATGACGAGAATGAAATGACAACTGTATTCTCTAATTATATTGAGATTAGACTCGTTTCCGCCATGTGATGCTAATACATCGAAATGATAGGAAGTCGAAGATTACGTCACGAAACTTATTTCCGTTTGATGGGACACACACGACGGTAAAATTATAACTGTATCAAGGATGTTTTTATTTCAATCCACATTTTCTCATAACCCTTTGTTTAATAATGTCAATAAACACTCTTGCGGTCGTCAATGTTAATGTACAAAGCTTACTTAATATAATAATAAAAAAAATATACATTGACAAAATAGGAGCACAGAGCATGACCGCAGTGGGTAAACTGAACACTCCAAGAAGACCAGTACCTTTATAATAAATGCAATAAAATAACCCACTTTATGATGGTAATTTGGTAAGTATACCGTGGGATCTTCAAACAAAATAGTTACTATGAAGTTTTTGAAAAAAACAGTATTTGAACAAGTTAGAACATAATTTTTTATAGTGCAAAATATATATTCCTAAAAGAACTTAATTCTAATTATAACTTTCTTCTAATTAACCTTTCTCTGGAGCCGAGCCGATTGGCAGTACTTTATTAGGTATGAAATTCGTTTGCAAATGTTTTATTTTGAACTTCACAATTCTGACCTACGTGTATTTTTAACCGACTTCAAAAAACGGAGGGGAGGTTCTCAATTCGACCCCTATGTTTTATTTTAATGTTTGTTATCTTAAAACTTTCGACTGGCCAATTCGATTTTTATGATTCTTATTTATTTGAAAGCTGGGGCTTCCCGTATGGTCCCATTTAAATTTAATTAAATCGGACAAGCTGTTTTTGAGTTACACTCCAATAACTGAAATGTGCTACTCCTACCTTGACGACATCATAATTGCGGGTGAAGACATCGGTGAAGATACACAATGACAATTGCTTCCGCGAGTAGCAGACAACTGAGCAGGATGAAAAAGAAAAATTACCAAAAATGGAACCGACTTCTTATAGTTAATTTTAATAGTTACTTTTGTACTATCATGGTAACGACTTCAACAAGTTATTTCACACTTTTGAGTGATGAAGAATGCTCAATTTTTTGAAAAAAAAAATTATATTATAAAACGCGCCCCGCGCTGAGATGGTACGCGGTGTTACGCGATTTTTAGTCTTCTCGTCATCTCACGGGAACAATGAATATTTCCGAGATAGCGAGTAGCCTATGTGGTATTCCAGGGTATAAGCTACCTTCATTCCAAATTTAACGCAAATCCGTCCAGCCGTTTTAGCGTGGAGTAACAAATAATAAAAAAATAATTTAAAAAAAATCTACAAACGACAAACAGACGAACGACAAACTTTCACCTATATAATATTAGTGTGGTGAATTGATGATATATCGTACAGAGATAGAGATAGCATACAACAGTATAAATTAAATATATAGTATAGTATGTACTAGCTGATCCGTACGCGATCCTTTGCTCGCGTAACCTGTATAAGTAGATAACTCTCTAGAAATGTTTAAAACACGGGAATTATAATATAATTATAATTATACATTTATATAATTACCATCGCTATACAGTAGATATACCACCTATACGTACGAAGCGTTTTGCTTCCACTTTATGCGTACTGCCAGAATGGCACTCGGAACCCGAGTCTGTGTTTCCCAATATGTACCAGCGGGCCAATGATGCGACACCCGAGATAATTTATGTCGTGGTTTTTCAAAGACAAAAACCACGACATAAATTATCTCGGCTGTCGCATCATAGCCCGGCATGAGTCTTCAAGTCGCGAGTGAATAGGTACCTTCTAGGTGTGCGTGCTACATCCTAGACAACGTCATCACTTAACATCAGGTGAGACAGTTGTCAAACGCAAACTTATAATAATTTTAAAAAAACCTACTCAAGTAATGAGTCAGAGTGTTCCGACTATAGTTTCAACCACATTCGTTGGTCTTTTTCAAGCTAGGCGAACCACGACCGCATCCGCGAGCGCCCCGTATTCTCCTTTGAAAAGACCACCGAATCTGGTAGAAGCTATAGTCGGAACCCTCTGACTTACTACGTAAGTAGTTTGTTTTATACATTAATAATGTGTCAAAACCACGTCAGTTTTAATAGATAACTCTCGCGGAGCGCGCGGTTGGCCTTCTATTACTCTGATCAATTAAAAACACATTCAATACTTCCATAGTGATTAAGTAAATTATTTATTAGTTTACATTGAAATTACTTTTATTTTTATGCGCACGCCATTAAATTAACGCATCAGCCCGTTTTTTTCGGAATAATGTTTAAAAAGTGTTTATTTCAAAGAAAAACTTACAATTACGTACGAGTACTGAACAAATAGAACAACTCATTATTTTTAGTTACATTAAAATGACACGCAGTGCCCAGAATCTTTTGCCGTGGAACGTGCTACCTGCTTTGGCATACTTTGAATATGAACTGCGATTGATACAATTTTACTACAAAATGGAGCCGACTTCAACAGTCAAAAGTGTGATATAACTTGTTGTATAAGTCGTTACGATGATAGTTCTAAAGTAATTATTATCAAAATATCGTGCGCATGGTATCGACTTTGACATCATTACTTACTTTATTACTTGGCATTATTATTTACAAATGCTACATTCAGTACATGAGTAGTCGCCGATTGAGACGTACAAAACTCATATGATCTCTTAACTTAAACTATATGTAAATAGATTAGATACAGAACTAAAATATTCTTGTGTCAAAGAACCGTGTATGATTTACTGTTTACAAGGACATTGCTTAAATAATTGTCATACCTACATACATTATTTTTAAAATATACAAAGTTACAAATACTTTGAGTGAGTTGGAGTGTAAAGGTGAACAGGAGAACTGTTAGTTAAATGTGTTTTAATGTAAATTGGGGAAATATTAGTGTAAAAAATCAATATGTTGTCTCCGAAACACTCTCTCATGGTCGTGAGCTTGTTGGTAAGTAATATAATATATTAATTTAAAATATTAGTGTTATAAATAATTATAATAGGTAGGTAGTAATTATATTATTTAATTATACTATATTAGATTATATTTATATTATGGATGCTTTTATGCAAGTTATTCGTCGTATAATTTGCTGCTGACTAAACCAGCAGCTGCTATTCTTGTGTGAGGAATGAGGTTTCTGCTGAAGTTCGCTGATCCACGATAATTACGTGGAATTTTCATACCACTTACACAATTAGTATTATAAAAATCATTATTATCATGATTATAATACACTAATATTATGAAGGCGAAAGTTCCGATAAAAGTCATTGTTATCATGATTATAATACACTAATATTATGAAGGCCAAAGTTTATCGTTTGTGTTTGTCGTTTGTATGTTTGCTACTCCTCTACGCTGAAATGGCTGAACTGATTTGCATGAAATTTGGAATGGAGATAGTTTATACCCTTTATTAACACGGGTGCTACTTTTTAAGCTGAAAATATTGACTGTTCCCGTGGTATGACGGGAAGACACTACAATCGTCAATACAACGTACCATTTCACCGCGGGGCGCGGCTTTTATTGTATATTATGACATATATATTTGATGTGACTTGTAAGATAATTCTTATAATATAAATGAAGTTCCGTACATAAAAAAAATGCCGGTAATGTACACAGGTTGGTACAGTAAGCGCAGCCTCTCTTTATAGTTCTGAAGTAAGAGTCGGTGAACATTTGCGCATGTACCGATAAAACAGTTCGTCATCGATAGTAGTAGTTTGTAGTCGAGAGTAAGCGAGATAGGAAGATGCGGAAACGTAAGTGAGTGAGTGAGACAGGTATACAATAACACCCATTCCCTAATCATTCAAAAATAGGTCCGCAGCTACAATGCAGACAACTTCAGTACAACAAACTTACCTTGTGTCTACTGTACTTAGTTGTCTTCTTCGCAATTCTTCCAGGACATGTTTGCAGTTGGTCTATTCATGCCTCACTTGATTAATCACGCTAAATCATTAGGAGCAAACCACATATTGATCGGAGTGATGGGAGCGCTGTACTCTGCTTCCCAGTTGATCTCAGGACCGCTTATTGTGAGTACGCAGTGTATAAATAATTAGACCTTTTGGTAACAAGTACAAGGAGGAAGTGCCGCAGTATGATTTGTTCAAGAATAAGTGATTATATACAACAACTGTAATGTGTTACTAGTCATTTTATTAGTAACATTGTATAAGTCACAGATTCAATAAAAATACTATTTCCATTAAGGAAAATATATTACTTAATAATCAATTTGAAAGGTCATTAGCACAATTATATTTAAAAAAACCAAAAACATCGGATACCACCACGTGCAATGATGTTTTACTAAAGATGACGTATATTCATACTGCGCGGTGCTCAGATTTTGTTCCTTTACGACATAAACATGCTTACTGCGACAGATAATACGGTACAAATAATATAGAAAAGGATAGCTTTATGTTTAGACTTGCGCTTGAAATGCGCGTCATAATGAAAATTGTTACAATTGACTTAATTTTGTCACCTCAGTTTCCGCGCGCTTGTGCGACATCTACCTCATGTAAACATAATTATAATATCATTGATCACGTGGGTCAGTTTGGATGTCTTCGATACTGTGAATAAATAGGACTGCCCTACGTATTGTAATGCTTTTTTTTTTCTTTTTTTTTGTCCTACATATGTCTGTATTAGTGCGATAGTGGGTGTACACCACAGATCAAGGCCAAGCCAAGACATTGTTTGTCAGATCTTTGGTGTACACTCTGTACATCGAAGTCTTACTTTAATACTAAATTTAGTTTAGCACAAACAAGAGATTAAATTAATGTTTGATTGGAAATTCTCGTGAGTTTTACAGTATTGTATAGATGTATTATCCGGCTTTACTCACGTTTATGGTCGAAGTTTCGACCTACGTACGTCAGGTAAGTTTACGCTGTCAGATCCGCCGATGTGGTCGCCGCAATCTGGCAGCGTAAACTTACGTGAGGATGGGCATCGGACATGCCCGAAACCTAGATCGAAAATTCTACTATAAACGTGAGTAAAACCGGATTATACATATATATAAAAATGTGTCTTATCTTTCATATGTCTCATCACTTAACATCAGGTGAAACAGATGTCAAACGCAAACTTATAATAAGTAAAAAAAAAAGTGTCAAACTCACGACGATTTCCAATTAAAAAAAAACCTTTGATATAATAAATAGAAAGACATATATTTCAGTGATTTATGAAACATTTTAAAAATATACGTTTACTCTCTTCCAGGGCAGCCTGAGCGACATTAGAGGACGCAAACCTATACTCCTTTTATGTTTGAGTGTTTGTGGGCTGTCGTACATCTCGCTGGGATTTATCTCATCTTTGTTCATATTCCTAGCGATAAGAGCAATATTAGGTAAATATTTATCTCTTTATGATTACCAAATATAATATATATGTTTTTAATATGATAACACGAGAGTATTTTGTACAAATTAATAATGACCACGTTAGTATTTATAATTAAATCTTTTCACGCATTGTCACGGTTATTTTTTAAAGGAAGTTTAGATGGATGGATGTTTGAGTTTCTCTGTGGATTTTTGTTACTTAATCACTTAACAAAGAACACTTTATAGAATCTGAATGAAACTTTTTGCGAAGATAGATTTTGATATCAAATATTATATAGGTTACTTTTATCGTACAGTTTCCATAAGTTAACTGAAGTAAGGCAAAAACGGTATGCCACGCGAGTGAAACCGAGGGGTGCAGCTAGTTCTTTTATAATACAGATAAATAAACAAATAACAAGTTTATTCAGGAAAAGATTGCGCACTTACAGAGTTATACGTCTTAAATGGCTAGAGTTTTGCACATATAATTTTTTGGGCATCTGTCGCCGAACTAGACTCATCACCAGATGAAGTTTATTTAATAAATGACACATTCATCAGATAGGATTTAGTAATTTGAAGCATCAGCGTGAAGAATGAAGTGAAATTACGTTTTTCTGACATCAAACACCTGCTACAAAGTTTCTTAAATTGTTATGGCCGGTATCTCTGAGAGCTAAGTCTAGTATGCTATCTTTGCCTACATCGTACTGATTATCAGGTGGCCAAACATTTGCTTTAAAGGTTAAGATTTAAAAAGTCAACAGATTTTTATTTATTTACAGGTCTAACGAAACAGACCCAAATGTTGTCCAAAGCGTTGGGTCCAGACTATGTTACAGTTGCAGGGGAACAATCTGTGTTATATGGACGAATGGCATCTGTTTCCGGTGTTGGAATGTCTATAGGGTCAATTTTAGGCGGGCATATAATGGAGGCATATCCCGAAAATGGATTCACAGTGATAACTACAATGATGGGAGCCTTATTTGCTCTTAATACAAGTAAGTGGAGAATTGGAAACATTTCGACAAAGACGATTTAAACTTTTCTCTTTCTTCTTCAAATCTATTTATCGTAACATACAAATTGAATAAATATATTTCCTCTTTCAGTTGTGATCCGAAGACTCCCAGAAGTAAGAAATAAAAAGGATGACGGTCCAAAGCAAGGGCCATCAATAGCTCCAAAATTGATCGACTCTGTAAGGGGCACGCTAAAGGAATCCATAGACGAATTCTACAAAATTGACTGGACTGTATTTGGGGACGTTTTCGTATATAAACTGCTCATGACATTGTCTATGACGACGTATTTTGGCAACTACGGTATTTTTCTCAGAACTGTACATTCTGTGTCTTCTAAACACCTCGCTTACATTATGTCGTTTCAAGGTATTATAGGTTCTGTCTGCACCTACTTCATCGGGTACATCAACAAGTTTTACGAACGCGATACTGATTTCACTCAGCGGAATTTACACGTGTTTATTACTATCGCGTTCACGCTTGCGGGTCTTGCGATTGCTCCTAGTATGTCTATATTCATTGTATTATTGATACCATTGAATATAGCTAGTTCTGTAAGTAAAATAATTACATTAGAAATGATTACAAGCAGAAGTAAAAGTAATAACAGAGGAGCTATTATAGGAGCGTCAAATAGTGTGAAGTCTCTTTCTGGAGTCATCACTCCATTGCTTGCTGGTATTATTAATGAGTATTTAGGTACAGTATATGTGTTTCTAATGGCTGCATTTAATATGGGTATAGGTGCTGTAGTCAGTTATAGGCTAAGATCGAAGAGTTTAGAGGCCCAAGATAAGAAGTCACGTTAGATATAATAAATAAAAACATTAAACTATGTTCTTATATATTAGGTTTACCTATGAAATTGCCGTTTTTCATGAAATAAGTTAACGACTTTCCTTTTCTATATTTTTTTATTTTTTATTAATCAAAGTAATTAGTACCCATACCAACTTTTATATTATATATTTTTACCAACTTTTTTTCAAGAAGGGCATCAATAAGCTACCAGTAGCCTATTGATGCCCTTCTTGAAAAAAGTCTGCTGGCCGGGAGACAACAAATTCTTCAAAGGCATTTTGAACTGTCTCTCGATTATTGTATTTTGTTAGTTGAGCAGTGCAAGGCTTCACTCGACGAATGTTTCGCGCTGGCGATCATTCAATTCGAGGGACACCTTGCCAATTTGACGCAAATGGATCAATATTATTTTGAAGCTAACATCGAAAGCTACTGCTAATTCAGCTGTACATTGAGAATCATCAGCTTCCACAATTGCCTTTAATTCGTCATTGTCGGCTAAAGTTTTCGGTCGACCACGGGGTTCATTTCTTAGGTGGAAATTTCCAGAACGGAAGCGGGCAGACCAACAACGGGTGATGCGGTCGCTATCAGTGTTCGCTCCGTATACCTCGTTGATGTTGCGTGCAGCTTCTGCAGCCACGACGATACTCATACTCTATCTATAATCACTCAAATTTTTGAAGACAATTTTTTTTCATTTTTTTTTTTTCAACATTCACACAAGGTCTTCAGGTCCCAAACTAGGCAGAGCCTGTACTATGGTAACCTGATGACTGATATATATACTTAAATACATACTTATATATATATATATACATATACACACCCAGACACAGGTCAAACAGACATGTCAATTTCAAAACGGAATTCCATATTTTAAAAATAAAAATAATTTGAATCGAATTCTGAGCAAAACAAGAAAACATGGACTTTAAATAGCCAGTACGGCAGAACGGCAATGTCATAGGTAACGACCTATTCTAAAGTTGTATTTATTTTAATGAATTTGATATGAAATTCTTCTAATTGTGATCTTTTCTAATTGGATGAAAATATGGTAATATTTTTCCGTTGAAATTGTGAAACATAAGCTCAATTTACAATCTGGAAAACAAGAAATAAAAAATTAAGTTTATCCCTTTCGCAACTTGGAGTCCTAAGCGTTCGCTTAGTCTGGAACTCGCTCGGCGCTATTGTATCTCTGACACAAGAAATGATGTTATCTTTAGTTCATAAAAGTATAAAGGTTAAGTTATTTTTGGGCTAAACTATACCATTTATCAGTTAACTAACTAGTAAACTATCATCTGCTCGTACTCTGCCGGCGGGAGAGAATCAAAATATTTTTCTTATCTAAAATAATATGTTAAAGAAGTTCGCCCCTTCACCATTAATTATCATTCAAGTTATAAATACCTATGCTTTAATTTTATCATGTATTCGACACAATGAAAAATATCTACTACCTGAAAAAAAGAAAAAAAATTCTCGTTAGTTGCCGTTCTATTAAAATACAATAAGTACTTACTTGCAAAATTACATTTATTAATTCAGCTATCGGGGCCAAATTAGCCCGTCCTACGTTCTAACTCTTCCTTGAATTACTTAGTTTTCTTTTTGTATATAGTATATTTAGTTAGCTTAGTTTTATTTAGTAATATATTTTTTTCTTTCCTTCTCGGCTTTTCGGTTCCAAACAAATTGCATGCTGTACTTATTTTAATAGACAATGCCTTTAGTTGTAGATCCTAAGGTTTAAGAATTTAACATACACGTAATAGTGTAATTATCAATGATAAGTCTAAATAAATAAACAAAAAAGAAAACTCAATCCACAAACTGCTAATGACTAATAATTTTATTTCTTTGTCTTACAATAAATTGTTAGGCAAAAATAATATAATATAAATAAAATTATATTTTATGTCCTGCTACAAGGTCCCTAAAAAGTCCTTAAGTCTGTTCTATAACTAAATTAACTACTGTGTCTCCGGGACCCTGGCTTTGAATCCCGGCAGGGGCAAACAGTTGTGCGAAGAGTGTATGTGTTTGTCGCGGGTCTTGTTTGTGTGCTGTGATTGTGTGTCCATGCCTCCCGCGATACAAGGAATCCTAGTGCGGGGGCCTGAGTGTCACAAAAAAATAATTCATATATATTTTATTTCAGCTGTTTAGGCGACAAAACGTCGTAGAAAGTATACCTTAGAGATATATAATATTACTTTGGATTTACGAATTTACCACAACAGAAGAGCAGTTTTGGAACAAGAACAATACTTATGCAACGATTCTAGGCTCAAATAATGATCAGGAGATCGAGATCAAACAATGCTTGAGTCTTGTTATAGAAGACGAGCCTAAGTCAAGTACGCTGCACGTAGAATTAGAATTTCACTTAATTAAATAACAAGCGTTCCATCACGAGTGGAAAGTGGTACGATGCACTAATTGTTGAATAGTTAATGCAGGTGCGGGGTCCCACGGGAGTTCTCACGGGGTTCTTTCCGGAGCTGGCGCGGCGACCCGTGACGCTACTGTCTTGGCGAATGGCGCCCTCGCGCTCGGAGCGTCTCTTGTTTTCACTGTTCTACTAACATTACAATAGAAGAGTTTTTTCTATATAGTCTACCGTTTGACCACTATCTCACTCGATGGTCAGTAACGATGTGAAGGTAGGTGACAAACGAAATCATAATTAAAAATAATCACCTGAGTCGTACAGGCGATTATTTTTAATTATGATTTCGTTTTCGGAACATTGGAATATTTTCTTCTTCTTAAGTAAAATTAAACTCTCAATTCACAATGACAGGTAAACTTCTATGAATATTACGCCATCTAGTAAGTATACTCGAAGTGAAAACGCCTTAAAACAGTTTTGTTACTCAGCAGCATGCACTACAATTACATTATATAAAGTGGGATCAATCAGTTACAGTTAAGATTAATCCTGACCAACATACGTCATCAATATTTATAATCTGTATCGCGAAACAGCGCGCCACACAACGGAAATGGCGGGAGATCCGAGAGACGACGCGCTACGGAATGTCACAATGTTTTGTTTTTGCTTCATTGTGTGACACAGAATACAGAAAAAAATTATGTGTTGTAGGTGCAGGTGCATCGGTTTAAAACTTTTCTTTTGTCAACCTATTTTTAATAAGGGTTGTACTGTGAGTATAAAAACTTGCCTCGCGATACAAACTTGCCACATGATTCTTCATTCGCCTATCATCATACCAAACGCTAAACAATCATATTACAAAATACAAACCGTCCCACGCGGTTATGCTCGCGTGGTCTACAAGATATAGTGCCACTGCAGATGTATGTATGTAAATGACCGGCTCTTTTAATAATGTAGTTCTAACGTGACATTGCCGAGCTTTATTGAACCCGCTGAAAAATATGCCATCTATATTTTGATATTTATACTATCGACTGGTACAATTTCATATTAAAAACACGTTTACTATTGATATTTGTACCCATCACTATAGAATACCGTCCTGTCGCTTTGTTAACTAAGCTAGAATATAAATCCACAAGCAGTCCGACGATATCTTTTTTAAATTAAAGTAAACTCCGCTTGACATGTACAAATATTATTACCATGTTTTAAACACCATTCAAGTTTCATATTGATCAAAGAAAACGTTTAAATTTTCGTTAAATTTAAGTTAAAATATCATAAAGTGTAATTGCATAATCACAATCTATACATACGATGCTAACGCATCGCATAATGAAATCATTAATGATCCTTTCTCCTTTCAGCCCCTATTCCACAGAACCCTTTCATTTTTTATATACAAAATAGGTGTAAGGCTAAGACCAACTTGCGCCAGCAAAATTACATGAGATTTTCGCCTAAATCTAGGATTAAATCACAAATTTGCAGAAAAAAAACATGCAGTTGAACATAAAATATAGGTAACTTCCTTCTTTTTTGAAGTCGGTTATATATTGTGATTTAATCCGAGATTCTCGGATAATTTGGTTGGTGCAAGACGGCATATATTTTGTTCATTAACGTAAAGTAGATTACTATTTTAGGTTAATTAAAATTCATGTAATAATTTCGTGTGCTTGAATTTAACCTGACGGAGAAGTATGTAGACATAGTTAATAGGAAAACTAACCACTTTCATATTTTCAGCACAAAATCGGCGAAGAAACCTGAATAAGCAGTTTAAAAAATACGTTAAAATTATAATACATAGTTTTTAGCAACAGGCACCTGATGTAACTAATACGACCTTTTTTGCATTCGTCAGTCTTGTAGTTTTGAGGTCCTCTAAAAATTTCACATTTGGTACTGTACCAACCCTAACACATTTACCCCGGATACATTTCGGGGAGTGTGCTCTGGAGTTACATAACTTGGTACCTCCTTCCCCATTCCATCAAAAAACGACCAGACGGACTGCAATGCGACATCCATATATGGTAGACGTTCCACCCTGTCGCGTGTCCACTAAGCGTTTTGCTTCCACATTCATAGTGCGTACAGCTAACGAGTGGAATTTATTGCCTAAGTCTGTGTTTCCACATGAATACAATCTGGGCATCTTCAAGTCACGAGTGAACAGGTATCTTGTAGGCAGGCGTGAATCATCGTAGACCGCATCATCACTTAACATCAGGTGAAATAGTGGTCAAACGCCTGTCTATTGTGAATAAAAAAATTTTAAAAAAACACAGTTTGCTTGCACTACACAACTTATAGGAAAATTATTTGATACTAGTAGGCCATGATGACGCTAATAATTGTCCACCCTCATTAAAAATGCAATGTATTCTCTGACATTTACTTACAAGCCAAATATAGACCGGCACGCGTCTCCATGTATACAATGAAATATTGTACGAACATTGACAGGTGCCGAGTTAAGCTGAAACAGGTGTTAGGTAGTTATGCTGATGGATGGGATATTACCGTTGATTACATAGTAGTTGCTGTATGCTATGTCTGTATAAAGACTTGTTGAGACGGAGGCAGTACACGTGCACAATGTTTGAAGACGCCTACGCTATGCACGAGGCATACAAAAGTCTTTCGAAATTAAAAACTTGTCAAAACGATCAGCGACAATTGTTATAGAAGAACTTGTGCTAAAGTACCGAGTGAAACAAGTTTTATGTCTGTTATTATGAGTATATTCTTTTATCCTATTAGTAGAGACATTTGCAGAATTATATATTTAAAAAAAGTTATTAGTGTTTTACAAGATTTTTATTATAAAAGACAGAATAACACAAATTAATCAAAGCACTAAACAAAAAATACCTAGTTAAATAAGCACGACTTTCTAAACGCCATTAGTGGCGTGAATTTATTTCCCCCAAAGTTGCAGTTCGTGTTGTCTCTTCAAGCGGGAAAAATACATTTTAAATAATCTTTTCAACTGTTTGCAAAAGCGGGACTATGTCGACCTCGCTGGGGACACCGGGACAGTCTGCCTGAAAGCGGGACGTATGGTCACGTTAGTTATAGTACAATTGCTAATATCTTTCCCCTTCTTACTTTTGCTCGTTCACTTATTTGTATTATTGTAATCCCAGTTTCAGTATAGGAATATGTTTGGCTATAAATTTTGTATAGAATCATCAATTTTTACTGCGCGCGACTTTCTTGCACCGTCAATTCTTGCTTGGGTCTACAAGCAAGATACAGGCTTTGCTTAGTTTGGGGACCATTTGGAATTTTAATAATATGTACTTAGTTGCATCATTTGTTAATTTGCTTTGCTAGGATTTCCGGGGCTTCAATGATAATGTTTTTTTTTTCATGGGAGAAGGTGACGGTACAATTAAAATGCCCACACGATGTTAACTGGTAAGTAAGCTCTGCCTATAGACAGATACAATTCGTAAAGAACTGTATCGCGCCCGTCACAATGAGACACAAAGTTGGTAAGTCTCATGTAATACTACCTCAGTGGTCTCATGTGCCTGTCATTTCACCGGAAACTATACCCTTCGAACCGGAACACAGTAATGCGAACACTAGATACTAAGGCGGTAGAAATAGTATGAGGCCAGTACTTCCCTGGAGGCGAACTCTCACATAGAGTGTGTGTAAAATTTAGCTTTTATAAATTAATTTTGTGTCGATCTTTAAATTTTTGAACGTTGCTATCACCATACGCAAGTATTTTGATACTCAAGGTACAATCTTTAACATTGTACTTCAAGTCTTTGTAAATTCTTAAACAGTGGAAAGCTTCCACGAACACCTATTACACTCGTATTCCCACAAATATATCTACATAAATGTATCACATTGATATTTATTATGTCACGGGAGTCTTACTTTGGTCATTCACATTCATGTTCGCCAATTCATATTCTATACTGAGCACATGTCGTCACGAAGCTCCGTGGAGAAGCATTAATGTGTTTGACACGTATATATTATATACATAATGTTGTATTTTCTATACTTACTTTAAGATATGGACTCGAACTCAAACTGCTAATTATTTATTCTATAATTAAAGACAAAATTGTGAACGTCAAAATATTTACAAATATTCAAAAAAAGACGCCGTTTTTTGATTGGAAATTCTCATGAGTTTGACACATTATTATATATATGTGGTATCCGGCTTTACTCACGTTTATAGTCGAAGTTTCGACCTAGGTCCACTGTGGTCGCCGCGATCTGGCAGCGTAAACTCACCTGAGGATGAGCATCGGACATGCTCGAAACCTAGGTCGAAACTTCGACTATAAACGTGAGTAAAGCCGGATACCGCATATATATAAAAAAGACGCCGTGTTTAATGACGAATAGAGACATTGCCGAGAAGCCATTCTTTTCAAATATGTAGTGGTGTTTAACACAGCACTCAGCACACAGTGTTCAATACAGTAGTGCAATATGGTGACATGGTTGGGGATACACAGGATCATCCCCGTCTTCTAAATAATGTATCTAAGTAGTAAAGTAAGTTAAATTTAATCCTCACTGCCCTCTCTGTCACAGCCGAAACCGAACGGAATGGAAAAATATTTTACATAAAGCTATTAGGTACAGCTTTTCAGGAATACGACCTTCAGTAATGAAGTATACGGTTAAGAAGATGTTTATTTATGCTAAATAATAAATTAATATAAACAAATTAAAATGATTCTAAGCTAACTAATGTTGTCGATACGGTTACTTTTTAAAACATCTGTAATGAAATAAGTACGTACTTTAATTCACTGAATCCTAAACAAGCTTCTAACGTAGACATGTACTGGGAAGTATGTAAAACTGCTGAATAGTTTTCCATTTCAAGTACCTCACATAGGCTTGTAGGTTAATAAAGTAATTAACTTCGACCCCTTGGCTGATGTGAGTACATGCCACACTGCACTCGTTATTTTATGGCATGTGAGCGTCAGAGCTTTACTCGGCGTCCAAGAGATGGCGTTCTAATGGTTAGAATGTGGTTAGCTTCGTTTTTTTTTTTCAAAAAAGATCTATGGCCTCTATGGTCTATCCGCTTTAGCATAAAGACGTTTTGGCGGTAAATATTGAGAGAAACAATTTGCGTGTTTTTTTATTGTCCTAAATAATTGTTTCTTCGGGTGTTTATGTGAACTGAAATAATGATGGTGAATGATGATTAATCGTTAAGTGTCCGTGTCAGTGGACGAATGTAAAACGTGGAACAAATAGGCCTAAATGGCAAAGTTCCAGTAAAGTGTCCACTCTTTTGCTGAATCATAGGGGAAATGGAATGCTATGATTTTTGCCCACAACTAGACTCAAACTTGACGAATATTAGACTTGGAGGAGTAAATTCAAAAGATATGCAGAGCCAAAAAGAAGAAGAATAAAAATAAAGACAGTATATATTTTCTTCTTAGGCCGTTTTGCACCAACCTAATTATCCGAGATTTTCGCCTGATCTAATCATGATTTTTGCCTGTAAATTTGTGATTTAATCAGAGAATCAAGCGAAAATCTCAAATAATTTGGTTGCAACTTTGTTGGAACTTTAGAAAAGTCTTTAGAGACGTATTTGAGATGTCAATGGAGAAATAAACAAGAATTGATCGTTGAAATATTATAAGATAACCTAAACACGTTATAGGTGCTTCTGTATTTATCGTGAGTACTCACTGATTTCTATGCACATGTATATAGAAGATCATTGTGTGTAAGTACGACTAATTAACCCAATCGTCATAAAATACAATTGACAGGGGTCATTATTAGCTATAATTTATGATAAAATGAATATTATAAGACACTACACGCAGGAACCTACCATCTAAACAATAAGCTCAACAACTCCCTACCTACCTACGTGCGTGGAATAGTTTTAGTAAAATAACTTATGTAAGCAAATGCACCTGTACAAAGAGACAAGAAAAAGCACGACCTACGTCACAGATTGTGTTGTAGTTACTGAAGCACACGAGAGAATGAGCGTACATTTCATGTGTGTTGTCTCACAGAAGAGTCATAGTTTTTACGCAGCTGTATGCCATAGCAGAACACGGTTGTAAGTTGCCTTTACAATTTTCAACCTTATTACACACAAGAAAGAGCCTGAAACCTTTTAAAATGTATGTAGTACTTGAGTATAATATTAATGCACTTGAGTGAACTATCGATACGTCTCGTCGAAGTCGTCGACGCCAAGTTGATGAGACGCGGCTACTGTTACCGAAAATATTAGCAAATACATAATGTTCATATTGTACGACAGGACAGGTTACAAATACCTACAAAAATACTTTATTGACATAATTCGTGTTAGACATTTTGTCTGCACCAAGCCTATAGGTGGACAAATAATTCCCATCAGGGGAAATATACTTATTTATTATGATCAATGTATAAATCTAGCCTTTGACGACTGCATTGGTCAGTGACAATGTGATCAGAACAAGGACGGAATATAATGTGTGTTTCCAGACAGTTGAGTGATAGCTGGTATCTGGCACCGCTACTACATACATTATAGGCCTGCTGTGTAAGCGTCGTCGGCCGTACCACCACGGCGTTGGCCGTGGTGGTACCTAGAATAGTACTCCCCCATCTCTTCCCGTGGGTGCCGTAAGAGTCGGCTAAGGGATAACGTACGAGGAGGTGGGCAGCAGCGCCTTCTGAGGATCGGAAATCATACTGCGCTCGCCAACCCGCATGCCAAGCGTGGCGAGTATTGGCAAATCTCCCCTACATGGGGGAGGCATACGTCCAGCAGTGGACGCACATGGCTGAGAAAAGAAAAAAGAAAGAAAAAGTGTAGGTAAGCGTCGACTGTCAACCTGAAAGTTGCTTATTGCTTCGATCCCCACTCACACTTAGAGCTTTCGGTGTAAGTGACAACGTTATTAAACACACAGTGTGTGCTGCATTCTGCCCTTGCGTGATTCCAACTTTGACCACATCGTCACTCATCTATCTACGTATATGTGAGCTAGTAGTTAAACCGCAATTATGATTTATAAAATAGTTTTAAAAAGTTGATAAAAATATAACAGAACAGTTAAGAAAATTAAACGTTGCAATGCCAGTTTAAAAACTATCACAGAGCACTTGTAGAATAGCATTCAGAAACCATTTACAAAACTATCAATCATAAACATCTGTGAAAGATTAAACTACTCTTGGATAACGATCAAAACAGATTCCTTTAAACTAAATTTAAAGGTGTGAATCAAACCATGATTTTCTTCGTCTTTGATCGACTTCACACCATGACACGTTGTTTCAAACAGATGCCCGTTACAAAAAACGAACCAGACTAGCCAATAGTTGTTACAGCTATAGTGTCGCAACCCGTACAAGCTATGCAACTAAGCTGTGACACAACTAGGCCGTATAGACATAACAAAAACTTTTATAGCCTATGATTGGAACTACAAAAGGCAGCTAAGGTAAACTATGAATAAGGTTTATGGGCCAGAAATGGGTTTAATACACGGTTAAGAAATTTGAATCGTAGATGTGATGAAAGAATTTGATATCATAATTAAACATTAAACGGAGAGGAGGGTCATTCAACTCATTGATCCACACTTTGGAAAGATTACAAGCGATTTTTGTATCCAAAGTATTTTTTTTATTTTCTGCGTTATGAAATGCCCATCTCTTAAAAATTGTTTCCAACAATATAATCTAGTTATCACAGATAACATGAACAATATGTACATTTGAGTTTTAGGGGCATAACGGGCATATCATTGTCCACGGAAGTGGAACCGAAGGGTGTAGCTAGTTTAAATTACTTATTATAGACTCTGAAAATACACTTTCTGCTGAAAATATATATTTCAATAAAAAATTAACTCGCCATAACAATATCGCCCATATCTACGCCCATAACAGTCTCTAAGAGCATTTGTTTTTCTGTGACAGACCTATATTCAGATATCTGATTATGCCGGAAGATTAAGATGTGAAGGTCGGAGTTTTGTTTTAATTGCGAAAATGAGTGATTCGTTAATGCATAATATAAAATGGTAGAATATTAACCATCTATGAATGTTCAAGAGTGTCGCAACTTGAAAGAACAATACAAAACATTTTTACTTAAAATGGAACCGACTTCAACACTCAAAAGTGTGAAATAACTTGATGGAGTCATATATCCTATCATGATAGTTCAAAAGTAACTGTATTATCAAAATCTTGTGCGCATGGTCCGACTTCATCATCCATGCAAAACGTATCATTGAACGGTTTTGATGAAATTCAATGATAAACCACAGGACACCGGGACCACACGGGAAGCACCAGCTTTCAATAAAACAAGAATCATCAAAATCGGTTTACTCAGTTGAAAGTTCTAACGTAGACTAAAATAACAAAAACAGACGTTTTGAGAACCTCCTTTTTTTAATTCGGTTAAAAATATATTCTCTTATGTTTCAGTGCCTGCTTTGCCCTATACTTCACTGGATCAATGGCGAAAGAGGGAGGAAAATTCGGGCCATTTTGTAGCTTAAATCTACTAAACAGAACTTGAAGAGTAATTATAGTTCATTGGCTCTGTGCAACCATAATGAAAAAAACTTTAATATCGCATTTAATGTCATTCTGAGTGCTAATTCATTTGAGAAGAACTGCTGTATTACCAAATTAAAATCCAAACGAACTTAGATTATAACGGAAATAGTTATAGTACAATAGTTTGAGTGTGACTCAAACATAACCGTTAAAACTGACACAGAAAATAAAACTATAACAAAACAAAAACTGTTTGTAAGTACCTCATAAAGCGTCTGTGACTCGACACTACACAATATGATATTTAACATTTTGCCTCCACGTGTAAGTTTTTAATTCATAAACATTCACATACATAGCCCAGACAAACGCGTGAAAAGCATCAAGCATGGTGCATTGTAGCGTTGTTAAGTTTACCCTACTGGATGACACAAGAACTGGGTGCCAAGTCTCTTATTTGTTATGACAAGCAATTCATAAACACTGCAATAGTCATTCAAATGTCAAATCATAAATAAACTTGGTATTCCGCTAAAATGACAATTGGACCTCGATTGAATTGTAGGTTATTGCATTGCGGTAGAAATTAGATCTGTGCAGCCATTACAATTATACTCCAAGTAGAATAGCAAACTAGCAAAAACTACAATTCATTAACAATCTACGAGTATTTAGTACTAGTAGCGCCCCGCGGTTTCACCCGCGTGGATTACTGTTTTCCCGCTACCTCAATTATCCCACGGGAACTATACTTTTCCTGGATAAAAGTAGCCTATGTGTTAATCCAGAGTTTAAACTATCTCCATACCAAATTTCATCGAAATCGGTGTAGCCTTTTGTGAAGAAGAAGTAACAAGTAAGAAACGTGAAGAAGTAACAAACACACACAAGCTTTCGCATTTATAATATTAGTAGGATAATTGATACTTTAATATAACATTGTATAGACCACATTTGTTATAAATATCTTATGAAAATTAGTCATAAGATATTTATAACAAATGTATATGTATATAAGTATTTATATAAGTATATATCAGTCATCAGGTTACCATAGTAACCTCTGGTAGTATGGTAACCGGAATAACGTAGGCTCTGCCTAGTTTTGGACCTGAAGACCTTGTGACCTGCATGTAACGCCATATGAATGCAATAAACGAGTATTGAATGTTGCCCTATAAAAAAAAAATTAAAAAAGAAAATGTGGTCTATACAATGTACATAACATCATAACCTCAACATACGGTATTATTGCATGCCAATAGCGGATAATGTTACACTTATTCTCGCAAGAAATGAGTCTATGAACACATATTTAATAACCATTATTATGTGTTTATTTTTTCTAGCTTAGTCTATAGTATGTCTGTGTTTTCACCTTTTTTAAGCATTCATAAGCTTACGTTTGACCACTGTCTCGCCCGTTAACTGATGGTTGGGTCTACGGTGTAGCACTTAAGGTACCTATTAGCTCGACATGAAAACCCTAGAATTGTACCTATCGGAAAATACAGTCTCGGGCGAGGACGAGGATGTATTCCATTCCTTGGAAGTACGCGATTAGAGCGATGTTGGCGCATTGCCGCACGTCGGGTCAACCGATGATAGAATAGGGAAGATGGCATTGGGCGGGTCTGGGTTTATCCATTAAATAGTTGCCATGCCTATGCTTGCAGCGTTCACGCTGCTTGTTTTGGTTAAGTCCAGGCCTTCTTTACTCATCCCGTGATGGGTAGGGAGGTTACGGTCTTGGGGGAAGCGCAGGTCGTGATGATCCTCAAGGCAAGTCTGGCGATTACCTTCTCGCGGTGCTGCCTGTTCTTGGTCTAATTCCTCTGAATTAGACGTAACTAGACATCGTCCGGCGACTCGCGTGTCTCATATCTATGTAAGTTTATTTATATCCATTTATTTATGTATGTTTATAGTATTTTGGCCGGGACTGCTCCCGATAGGCTTTGCTCGCCAAGCCGACGAGGAGCGGTCCATCAGACGGTAGGTTGCGGTGCTGCAAAGCACTGCAACTGAGGGGGGCAGCGGCGCTGTGGGACGGCGCTGCAGCTGAGGAGGCGCTGCGGCGGGAGTGATTCAGTTCGTCTCCTGCTGTGGCGCCGATATGGCCGCCGTCGGAGGGTGGCGGCCGAAGCGGCTGGCGATGGGGCTGCTCCATCTGGCCCATCGCAGGGGACCACGAGCGTCGGATGTGGGAAGTCTGGCGTTCCTTGCACTGTGTGGTCCCCGGGGTGGTGCGGCCGTGCTCTTGGTCCCGGCACGGTCGCGAGGGGGAGGGTCATCCTCCCCCCTGGAGGGGTCCGGAAACGGACGGCCGTGGTGGGGGCGCGGTATGCAATACCCCGCGCTCCCTCCGTTATAGCGGCAGGATGGACACCGTGGGTTTTAGTCGGTAGTGGACCCTGGCTGCTGTGGGTGCAGTTAGGGTTGGGGGCCATGAGGCCCCCCAGGGAGCGGTGATGCTCGAGCGAGCCCGACACACCCCGCCTACTTCCCGGTAGGCGGAAGTGCGTAAATGCATTTCGCCCAAGTAAAAAAAAAAAAAAAAAAAAAAAAAAAAAAAAAAAAAAAAGGGAAGATGGCATTAGGCTATGTAATTCCAATGCACATACCCCGAAATGTATCTGATAGTACACTGACAGGCAGGCAAGGAAAGGCTCTGACACCTATGTTCTACCAGAGAGTCGCGCCCGACGGTATTTTTGCCTCACCTGTCGATTGACTCTCTAAAGCTTCAATTTATACTTGGCTGATCCATCCCAAAAGGCCTACAAATTTAAACCTAAAACAGGTTTGGATTTCTTTAACGGTCCATACTTTCTTGGAAAGAACAAGAGTAGTGCTGGGACCACATTAAGGTCTAGTTCCACTTAAGTCCGGAAGTGATAAGAACTCGGCGGTAAACAATGAACTGCGGATAAGGAACTTAACTCACCGACATTCTTATCTTACTATGGGTTTTACATTTTGTTCGTTTAGTTTTTAGTTTATTTGTAGAGAAAATGGAGGGCTTTTACAAACTTGCATTACCCCAAGTAAGCTTACAATTTAAATTTAAGATTCATTCATATCATGAACCAATCAGAAACACTTGTAACGGATTTTACCTAATTCAGCGTAACCGTGGAATATAATATTTAATTAGACTCAGACCTTAGACTTGTAGGTTATTTTTAGTTTCAAATAAGTTATTTTACTTTTGTCAAACTACTACATTTAAATCCCTTACTTACCAATGATGTCTTACTAAAGATGACGTATACTGCGCGGTGCTCAGATTTTGTTCCTTCACGACATAAACATGCTTACTGCGACAGATAATACGGTACAAATAATATAGAAAAGGATAGGCTATATGTTTAGACTTGCGCTTGAAATACGCGTCATAATGAAAATTACTACAATTGACTTAATTTTGCCGCCTCAGTTTCCGCGCGCTTGTGCCACATCTACCTCATATAAACATATAATATCATTGTTACTTACACTGTTTTATCTCGGTATCACAAAATAAATATATAATTCTATTTTGCAGTTATTTTCTCAATGGCTGCGTTTACGAAAAAACATGCAAGAAAGTCCTTATTCCTACATTTTATAACTGGTAACACTTTTAACCAGTTCCACTCACACGTACGAACAAAATAAGCATTTGTGCACAGGTGCAGATAGGCTTTTTAAGGTTTAATGAACCCGTTCTTTATCTTACCTTTAATGCGGTTGCCTACGAGATAAGCCGAAAGGCTTATCTTTTAATAATAGGCATGCGCGAGATATTCTTAATTAAGAAACCGGAAGGGCAGCAACCGCATAAGTTTAATTCAATTAAGAACTTCCGTAGGTACCTACTCAAAACCAATGAAGCAATGTAGGTATAGTTCAACATAATACGATAGCCCGTGGAAAAGTGGGAATTTATAGAACACATTTCATCTTTGGGAGAGATAATAAATATGAAGAACGCTCATTTTTTCGAAAAGGTTTCAAGTTAACATTATTACAAAACAAACCAATTCCGTTCCTTAGAAGTTTATAATCATTATGAAGTCAATAAAGTAAAAAAGGAATGCTATTTAAATGTCTGATCTATACCTATAAACCTTCCGCACATACCTTATTATGCAGATTCCATATATACTTACCTAATTCACTCAAAGACCCGCATCGGTGAACATTTTAGATATGGGATTTCCAATGATGTTTTACTGCGACAGATAATACGGTAGAAATAATATACAAAAGGATAGCAATATGTTCAGACTTGCGCTAGAAATACGCGTCATAATCAAAATTACTACAATTGACTTAATTTTGCCGCCTCAGTTTCCGCGCGCTTGTACGAAATCTACCTCATATATACATATAATATCATTGTGGGATTTCTGCAAAATCTATCAACACCAAAGTATGTGCTTTATAGGTATTACCATAGACAAATGTATACAAGTTGTATACATTTGTCTATGGTAATACCTACACAGCTATATTAGCTCTGAGGATTTCCGTAGACGTTCTCTTGCTCGGAGGAGTTTGTAGTATCTATAACCGTGCTCAACAGACGAATATGGAAATCCTTGCGACACGACATCCGTACCTTTAATACAAATCGTATTAAAGATACGATCGAACGGAGAAAAGGCTCCAAAGTGTTTGCAAGAGACCGGTCTATTGGGCAAAGCCAGATGACTAAGCTGAAGAGAGATGATGGCAGTATAGCGTCGACCAAAGCAGAGGTGCTTGGAGAGATTAAGAGGTTCTATGGACAGCTATACACTTCGGTCGCTAAACCTGTTGATAGCTTGGCCAAAGACCCAAGAGCCAAGCTAACCCGACACTACACCGAAGACATCCCGGACATTAGCCTGTACGAGATTAGGATGGCTCTGAAGCAGCTTAAGAACAACAAGGCGCCGGGTGATGACGGAATCACATCGGAGCTTCTGAAAGCGGGTGGCTCACCGATACTGAAAGTCCTTCAGAAGCTCTTTAATTCCGTTGTCCTCGAAGGTTCCACGCCGGAAGCATGGAACAGAAGCGTAGCGGTGTTGTTCTTTAAGAAGAGTGACAACATATTGCTTAAGAACTACAGACCCATTTCGCTTCTGAACCATGTTTACAAGCTGTTTTCAAGAGTCATCGCGAATCGTCTCGAACGCAGGTTTGGTGACTTCCAGCCTCCCGAACAAGCCGGTTTCCGAAAAGGCTTCAGCACCATAGACCACATCCATACGCTGCGGCAAGTTATACAGAAGACCGAGGAGTATAACTTACCTTTATGTCTAGCGTTTGTGGACTATGAGAAAGCCTTTGATTCGATCGAGACGTGGGCGGTGCTTGAGTCTCTCCAGCGGTGCCGTATTGACCATCGGTATATCGAAGTGTTGAAGTGTTTGTACAATAACGCCACCATGTCGGTCCGAGTACAAGAGCAAATTTCGAAGGCGATTCCATTGCAACGAGGCGTGAGACAGGGAGACGTTATTTCTCCGAAACTGTTCACTGCCGCATTGGAAGACGCCTTCAAGCTCTTGGAATGGCAAGGATTCGGCATCAACATCAACGGCGAGTACATCACTCACCTTCGGTTTGCCGACGATATTGTGGTCATGGCAGAATCGATGGAAGACCTCAGCACGATGCTCGAAGGCCTCAACAGAGTTTCCCTAAGGGTGGGCCTTAAAATGAACATGGACAAGACGAAAATTATGTCGAATGCCCATGTTGCGCCCGCCCCCATATCAATTGGGAACTCGATTCTCAAAGTTGTTGACCATTACGTCTACCTAGGACATATAGTCCAATTAGGTAAGTCCAACTTTGAGAAAGAGGCCAATCGTCGAATCCAACTCGGCTGGGCAGCGTTCGGGAAGCTACGAGACGTCTTCTCGTCCAAAATACCGCAATGCCTGAAAACTAAGGTCTTCGAACAGTGTGTGTTACCAGTGATGACTTACGGAACCGAAACGTGGTCTCTGACTATGGGCCTTCTGAGCAGGCTCAGAGTCGCACAACGAGCTATGGAGAGGGCTATGCTCGGGGTTTCTCTACGTGATCGAATCAGAAATGAGGAGATCCGTAGAAGAACGCAAGTCACCGATATAGCCCAGCGGATTAGCAAGTTGAAGTGGCAGTGGGCAGGGCACATAGCTCGAAGAACTGATGGCCGTTGGGGCCGAAAAGTTCTAGAATGGAGACCACGGACTGGCAAGCGCAGCATAGGACGGCCACCGACCAGGTGGACAGACGACCTGACTAAGATCGCAGGCAAGGGCTGGATGCGGGCCGCTTCCAACAGGTCCTTGTGGAAATCAATGGGGGAGGCCTATGTCCAGCAGTGGACGTCCTATGGCTGAGATGATGATGATGATGATGATAACCGTGCAAACATCTTCATTATGTTACTGTAGAACTTCCAATCTAGACAAGAAGCTAGACATCGCCCTCCCCGTTCTCTTCCACAAAGACTGGAGAAGCTGTCTGCTTTCTCCATCCTCCTATGATCTTGATTGTGTTATCAGGTCAAGATGGTCTTAGGTGTCAGTCCACCTAGCCAGTATAAACCCCGTGGGCTTGACACGCTGAAGTCTCCGTTCATTGCTCTGCCCACTGTTATTTCCACTTGCACGTAAGCTGGTTTATGTTTCAACCTCGCAGTGACCAAACTACAATAGCAGTACGCAAACTCTCATAATCAATTTAAAAACAATGAAGTAATATTTAGTTCCATTACCCGAAGATTAATAGGGCTATCGCGTGCTCCAATTACGACATGATATACCTTTTATGGGTACATGAGAGCTATTAAAAACCACCAAAACGTTTCACACGAGTGTCGGTCCGTTTTATTAATATCCCATGTATTAGTACCGATCCAATTAGTGTACTGAGGCGATTTGTAAGATGTGTTCCTATGAAATAAACGAACTGGAATGGGCGAAACGTGACGGTAGACAATGGTGTAGGACAAGGAGCACACGGTATGAGTCGTTACTGAATATTTTGATAGTTTTCTTAATATTTAAATTAGAAATGTATCTTGATGTTTGTGTGACGTGATTGTGTGTGTCCACATCTCCCGCGACACAGGGAGCAGTCCTTGTGCAATGTTTTTTTTACCCTCACTCGTGTGTAAAAAAAACAAACGACACTTTTATATAAGGTGGTGTAAATAATACCTTATTTAACTACCTGTAACATAATATATAATACACATTGTTTGTTACGTAAGATATATTAAAAAGATTTTTTAAATAACATGTAGCATATATTTTTAATTTTATTAAGAAATCATTGTGCTATGCTGCTAATGGTGTGTGCATAAGACTGTACAGAAAAACCAAAATTGTAGGTAATTTTAATTCAAAATATAATTGTAAGTCTTTATAAATCTTGTAATATACGCGATCAAAAGTTTAAAGTTTCCTAATTATGTATATTTCTTTTTTATCAAAGACATGGAAATAAATGCCTACTCTGCTAACAGAAGTTTTTACAATAATTATTAAAAACTATTAAGTGAGATTAAATAATCTTTGACCTGATTACTTTAAGCGGACAATTAAAGTATTATTTTTTCATTGCATGATACTTATAAATATCTATCTCAAGTGTTTGAAGCTACACACATTCAGCTTCTAGGTGGTAGAAAGTGGCACTCAAAAGTGCTTTAGAGTTGCAACACACAAACGATGACGTCACTCCTCAGGAAGAGAATAAAAATACATGAGTGTTTTTGGGCTATCTTAAGGAATTCGCTCCGTGGTGATCATAAATGGAACGCTTACGAATCTATTAACGAGATTTACAAGAAATGTATAACTCAGCAAATCAGCGTCATGCATCACTCACATTTCGCTCAACATTGTACTCGTATGTGATCAATCAAGAACAGATTGAGCAATTTTCCCGTCACGTCACGATACGACAATTCCCCCGTCGCCAAGTTTTTCCATTTCGTCACATTCCTGGCTCGTGCTGGCTTGCGACGCTTCACGCTTCTTAAGATATGCTTTAGCAATTTAAAATGCGCGAATGTCGTACGCATTTCAAAGCATAAGTGGAACTAAATCTCGTATCCAATGCTGGCTGTGCTGAATGACACGTGGACGTAAATGTATGATGCATACAGTTTGTTTGCGTTACGGTGAACGACATAATACGGTCATTCTTATGCCAGGATTTGAACAACAGTTTGTTCCGTTAGTTCTGTTCCTATGCAAGGATTTTAAGCTAGATCCGTGAGGTAAAATAAATTATGAGGTGAGGCAAATTCAGGGATATTTTTTCTGTGTTGTATCAGTCACTTATTTACGATGAGAGTCACAATTATCTAAACCCAGCAAACTGCGTGGTTGTCGTTTGCCGACAAGAGAATTGAGATTGAAAAGGCTGTCTATAGTTTAGTTTAAAAGAGGATTTTCGTCGCATGCGTCGAACAAGTTGGATCCACAGAGTCAGTAACGACGAAGTATTGCGACATGTGCCCCAGTCCCGAGAACTAATGGTCACCGTAAAGAGGAGAAAAATAGGTTTTCTTGGCCATTCTCTCCGGCACGATCGGTACCGCCTCCTTCAAACCATAGTTATGGGGAAGGTAGAAGGGGAACGACATGTTGGACGCAGAAGGAAGTCGTGGCTCAGGAACGTCCGAGAGTGGACAGGCATCGCCAGAGTAAAAGACCTATTTTCTCTGGCCAAAAATAGGCAGAAATATGCGGAGCTGACAGCTAACCTTCAATAGTGGAGAGGCCAAACGAAGAAGAAGACACTTATGTGAAGGAAAGAAAACTTGACAGGAATATAAGTATTTAGCTAAGTTTTTAAGCCGTCTTCAGAGCCTTAGTAATAAGTCCTTTAATAGACATAATAACAACAGAAATAACAGAACAACTGAAATGTACCTACATATTATTTTGGTACCAAAATAAAAACATATGCACATTTCAGTTGTCCTTAAAGTACAAGAAAAACAAACTTGAATTAAGCTATGAATATTAGTACCTAAGCTTCGTAGTTATTTTCGCATGTTACGTAATACTTTCATGATTAATATTATGTATGGACTTGCTCCTCCTTTTTTTGAAAATGAGTCGAAAATCAGTTTACTCTTTAACACTCAAAAGCTTTCAAGCAGAAGCAATAACTTGCTATGACTTCATCACATGCAACCTCTCTTTATTGCAATGAAGTGTTTTAATAATAATTCAAATGGCATTATAAACTTTAATGCATGCACTATAGGGTACAAATAACAATAATTATTTTTTCTAACCTCATACACGCCGGTATTTTAATGGAACCTTAATGCGGCACCCGTGGTCCACGTCATTACGACGAGCGTAGCTTTTTTTTACAAGTACCCACGTTTTTTTCACACCATAATTATTCTCATGTAAATTGTATCGTAGGTATTTATCAATACAACGGAATGTAAATGACGCGTGTACGAAACATTGCGTGACGGGAATTGATCCTGTGTTTGGTTACATATTTTACTACAACAGACTAGTGGTCCGCCCTGGCTTCGCACTGGTAAAGAAAAAACAACGATTTGCACTCCGGGAGTGCCGGCAGAAGTGAAAACTAGAACATTAACGTTGTGCATTTTTGAATATTTGGAATGGTTAGGGACGTAGGTAGGACGAATTTCGCACGAATTGCTTTACTTATCGGTATAAAAGTATTATCATTTATGTGGTAAAATATAATATTTATTTCTTGCGCTATTGTACACAAACATCACAATCCATATAGCATTGTGTCTACTTTCACTCCCTCTTCGTCTACGACGTCGATGACGTCACGCATCTTACGAATTTTCGATCAGTGTCACTTGACCTGACGCGAGTTTAACATTTTTTCCCATACAAAAGTGCACAACGCCGCTAACAAAGTTTTCACGTCAAAAGTTTCAAAATAAAAAATGTATGATCCCTAATTTTTGGAAAATATAACACAGCCTACGTCACCCAAGGACAGTGTAGCTTCCTAACAGTGAAATAATTTTTCAAATCGGTTCAGTCGTTTTGGAGCCTTGCAATTTTCAATGAGAGGATTCAATGCAAAAAAAACAAACAAACAATCAAATCTTTTCTTTTTATAATATTAGTATAGATATACGAAACGATGATAGCATGAGAATAGTTGGTTAACTTGTTACTTCTTCTGTGTTATAACTCAACAATAGAAATTTTTTTATGACACTCAAACCTTAACTAGGATTCCCTGTTACGCGGGAGGCATGGAAACACACAATCACAGTACACAAACATCCAAGAGGGCGGGACAAATACCTACACTCATCGCCCAAAACCCCCGAGAGCCAGAAGTCATGTCCCTGACCACTGAGCCACGACGCCCGTCAAAAATAACGTCTCCTTTTGAAAATTGGTTGAATGTAGGCACGAAAATAAGGAAAATACATTGTATACAAAATATATATATGTACACAGGATTAAGTGAAGCTGAAGCTTCACTTAATCCATACTATATATATATGTATATATATATACATATATATATAGTACATACTATATATACTATATATATATATATATACAATTTACGGGACCGTTCACTGAATATATGAGATCGAGTTAGTACAGTCAGAAGCAATAACATTTAAAAGTCTCCAATCGTAAAGAAGGGGCCAGTTAAATCGATGTCTTATGAGTCCATTACGATCCCGCCGTTGGTACACTGGCCTTTTCGGAGAGAGTAGTATATAGTTACCTATATATTATTTATCATATATCAACACGCTGGAAACGGATCGGCAAATACCTTACTACCAACTAATCAAGGGTCATGGTTTTAGACCGCCATAGGTTCTTGTCTATGTTTAATTGCTGTTTGACAAGACAACATTTTAGACCGGGTCAAAAGTGCCCTACATAACATGAAATAACAATTAAGACAGCATCGGCACAGTTGAGCCAAATGAAGACAATACGCGCTTATTTAAAAAAATGTGAGAATGAAACAAACGTATTCAACAAGGAAAAACGAAAAAGAATAGTTTCTATTAAACACATTATATGTATGAATTAAGAATCAATAATAAAATATGATATTGATATTATTCAGAAAATAAATAAATTAGGAACACATGTAACATTTATCATTATCATTATCATAACAGTCAGTAGTGGTCAAATTGATCATCTGTGGTCAAATTAATCATTTAGTCAATATCAACATCATTTATAAAAATTGGAAATGGTTACATACTATTGATGCCTGTGACTGAAGAACTCAAGAAAACGTGGTGGGTGATAACGCGTACAGATAGAAAATATGATTGAATAATAAAAATGTATTAGAAGTAAAGAAGTCATAAAATGTACGAAACTCAATCATAATACTCGTAGTATGGCTTGGATGCTGCTGCCACCCACGTGGACGACCACATATAATGGTAGAAATGGCTAGTTATTAAATTTTGACGCTGTAGACGATAGTATGACCAAAGATGGTACTGCTAGACACATTAAACTAAAATGATATGTTCTCTCAAGGACTGTACTGAAAATATCAGTTTTAATTTAATGGCAGAGGTTCCTGAAACGGTTCATTGCATCTGACTAACAAATAAAATGCTGGTCATGGAAATCTTTAAAACTTATTATTTTTGGAAAATCATTGAAATTATTAATTATATTAAAAGAATGAATAATTTAGAACAGGTAAAATATTTTAATATTTTTTTTATTTCATTTGAAGAACCTATTTTTAGGGAAGGATGTGCACGCTTTAAAACAAAAAAGGTCTGCATATATTTTGCAGAAGTACTTAGACATACAACAATCTCTATGCGCCGCTAACGTTTAACTTCTCTTAAGAGTTTTATTACAGCTGATAACTATCTTTCAATGTTATAACAGTGGAACCGATAACTATCAACAGTTAATGCCATCGTATTAAAGATACACATATACCAGTAGGTATGTTTATAGGAACAGGTTCCTCCGGTACAGAAGTTATCATCAAACGACCCCTAATGCTAATGTGTTCGGTGTCATCATCTCAATATAACACCAGTTTCAACTTTGAACTTAGTCGTATAAGAGTCATATTCGTGTGGTCTAGTTGAAGAGATGTCGCCGTAAATGAGTACGCGCCGTTATACGTATGTCACCAAACCGTATTGTGTTCTGTATGCGGTTTGACCACCACGTATGTTAAATTCAAGAAATAGATAATCTGCCGGAATTATAGAACAGTTTCATGAATAGCATATTTTGGTTTGGAACTTCAAATTATATCTTTGTACAAACAGAAAAATGTTGGAGAATTCGTTGACACAACTGTGGATTGGTTAAAAAGGAGATAAAGATTCGGAATAACCATAGAAAAAGTATCGGTGTCTCCCTAAAACGAATTCATCACAACACACCAAGTGAGATAGTGGTCAATTGCTGGCCTGACAATTATAAAAATGTGCCTCTATAAGCCAGCACTTAGTCAAATATTCAAGGTAGAGGATTAGGCTCCCTGCTTACACGTTGAAAGTTAAATAATAACCATCGCACGCTGCTGACGGCCAACTAATGCCATGACGTTTATCACCACATTTATCTCTCAATATTATTCAAGTCAACTTTCAAAACGGATTAGACCCTAAAACGCCATAAAGCCAAGTCAAGGGGTCAAAATTCAAGATAACGAGGCGGCCAGAGGCAGTTAATATTTCAAATGTAATACAAACGCTTATAAAATTTAAACCATTGCGTTAATAACTATGGTAACCTCATAAAATTCAGATAGGTAGGATTTAAAAAAATGTATTCATTTGCTTTCACTCGCGGGCTGTGTGTAGTTGAATTCTATATTTTCAGATGACGTGAGCACATTAAAATCTCACGATTATATCATCTTGTCTCGTCAGGCCATGTTTTGTTAAGTCTGGCCGAGTCAATACTCTTTGGTGTCCGCCCACCAATCGACAAACACGTGGTCTGTGATGTTTATTTCTTTTTCCATACGTCCATATGTACCTACGTATTGTTTGATTAAGCGAAGAATTTCGCATGTCTATTTAAACAACGCAAAAAAACAAATGCCGTACGAGGAAATACATATCCTGCGATTTCAAAAACAATATAAGTATGTCGACATCTCCGAACAGGAAACGCCAAAAATATATGTCGGTTAGACTTTTTAAATACGATTAAAATTTTAGTTTAGTCCTAATATATACATACTAGAATCAATTTTAATAGATGATAATACATACATACTCATGTACATTCATTTAGTTAATAAACGTCAACTCAAATACAGTGACCGCTAAAAATTTTACACAAAGGTAGGAAAATCTTACCTGAACAGCGCTGTTCAAAAAACAGTTGTTTTGACCGGGCGCGTTCCAAAGTCCTTTCGTTGTGTGAAATATCCCAGAATCCCGCGATCCATCCCTGGAGTGCTGAGGTTGTAATTCTCCTTCATGATGGTAACCTCCCGCGGGCGCCATGGCAGCCGCCATTACAAATCACTCGGCGCCATTTTGATAAGGCGACCGCGATTTACGGCAACTCCACACATCGAGGGTATCTGGAAAGATAACACGGATTTGAGTTATAATAGGCGTGATGTTAACAGGTATTAACTGTTACATTTAATGGGTGTAGTGATTAGATTTCACTCTGACAGACTAACGGACTACGGTTAATATAGTTGATGGGATGGTTGAATGTGTTTTTTTATGTAAAGATTGTAGCTTAGCGGTGGGAGCGTCAGCTGTCAAAACTGATGGACGCTGGTTCGATCCCCACCAACGTCTTCAGGTTCCGCTGAAGATAACACCGTTATCAGTATGGTGGTCTGATACTTTTAAGTACCCGCCTATCTGGCTATCACCCTCAAGTTTGAAGAACTGTCACCAAACACATAGCGTGTTCAGGCAGCAGTCATTGAGAGCCAGTAAGCATTTTGGGAGTAGCGTGATAACATATACTTACGACCACGTCGTCACTGACCATCAAATGAGATAGTGGTCAAGTGCTGGATCTACACAGTACAAAAAAATAGCGGCCATGAATTAGTAGGTACCTATATTGAATATTTCACAAACTTTTAACAAGAAATTACAACCCAGAGATACCATCCAAGATATCGCCGGCATAATTGGAGACGTTCACAGTTTCACACAGCGCAGACAATCAGGGGCGGGATCTAGTTCGGATTTCTCATTATTGTAATTGTAACATCGGGGTTAATAAGACACTTTTCATATTTAATTGCACAATTAGACATTAGCGTAGCTTGGATACCTTTCACTGGTTGTAGGCCATTGTTATGACTGGGACCGACCACCACAATGAGCTGTTCGGTTTCGACGACCTTTGTTAGGGCACAAAGAACCCTAACAGCTGCAGTTGCAACTTGCATTATGTTCAATCTTCGTGTCCTTATTAACTTCTGTTAGTGAATTCAATTAACATGGAAATTAAAAAAATATGGGACACCTAAAACAACCACCTAAAACATTACCCAGATTAAGTTTACTATTCGATATGGTCGGCTTACAAAAGTCGATTTTGACAATTTGCTAATGTTAATTCGTCCATATTGATTTTTATTTAAAGTGATTACATCCTGCATACAATGACCATGACACGTCGTTTGTCGTAGTCAGTTGTTAGCATGGATTTATAGATATAGGTTCGTGGTTGTTAGTCAATATATATATCAATCCAAGATACTTTCTACGCATCCACTCACGTCTGTTAAAATAAGCTTCATTTACGAAAGAATGTACAAGGAAGCGAAAACACAAAAACGCCAGCAAATGTAGGAGTATAACGATCCTACTGTAGGTACTTTAGTTATTTTACATGATCGTTGTGAGTACCCTCAACTAGGTACTAGCGGTGGCATCCACGCTAATGGTGAAGAGTAATCACTGAGCTATCCACATTCTTCACGAGATTGGTCTGGCGACGTGGTGACATGCTCGCGGGTAGAAAATACCTTTATTATACCTTACCTGCTGTATGTCTTTGATTTGAGTTTAGTTTTATGTACCTCAGGTTGTTTCGAACATTAAGGCAAAGTTTTAATATTATATACACATTAGAACAGCTTAATAATGTAGCATTATCTGTGGTTTGCTCGTATATGTATTCATTGATATTATTTACATTTTATTATGTAATTACCCCAAAGTTCAAATACTTTTCCGTGAAGAGAAGTTCGTCACGAGGGGGTATCCTGATCTTCCCTAGCACACCAAGAGCGTTCGGGCAGCATAATAAAAACAGTTGAAGCGCGGTACCTACATGTACAAATTACAACTTTAAAAAATAATAATAATATGAGCAAGAGACTGAGCCTTTTGTTTCGGTTTCAGTATCTTCGGTTCAGTGTAAAGGAATGTTAGGGACTCAAAAAATGCTTAAGTGTGACGCTCTCGACATTTTTAATTTATTACATAAATGTTTTTAAGAAAAATAAAATACGTAGTCTACATAGGATCTAGTATATCTTACCTACCGGACCTGAAGTATCGACATACCAAATATCATCAAAATCCGCCCAGCCGATTGAGCGTGATTAAGTAACAAACATCCATCCATCCAAACTTTCACATTTATAATATTATAGTGGGATGGGATGGGAAAGTTTGTGAGTATGGATATATGTTTGTTACTCTTTTACGACTAAACGGATGGATGGATTTGGATGAAATTAGGTATCGAGATAGCTTATACCCTGGATTAACACATAGGTTTATTATCATCATCATCATCAATCACCACCACGCGGGTAAAACCGCCGGCCGCAACTAGTATGTTATATATCTATGATTGTTGATTGAATACGAATATATTTTGCAATATTCCTACTGCAGCCTAGTATAACGCGACCTTAGCTGGCTAGCCGCTAGACCCCGCCGGTCTCCACGCGCTCATTCCGACTGTGACCTCTGTCAACTTCAGACCCATGGGCGTCGGCAGCAGGGTAGCAAGGAAAGATTTTTTTCCTACCAGGAAATAAAGGACAAAGAAGAAAAAAAGAATTAAAAAGCTCTGCACTCTCCCAAACATTCTCCGAGCGAGACGGGAAAGCGTCGCCACGACCGAAACATGAAGTTTTCTCATAAAATTGAAGTAGTTATTATATTACGATATATGTAATATCGTAAGGAATATAATTACTCTCGTCATTCAAATGCGTCAAATTCATATTTACACTTTCGGATTCATAATATTCCGGTTTTGCGAAGAGCTTGTTCATTTTAGCAGCACATCGCCATCTCTCGCACATGGCGACTTCCGCGAACCGGCAAGCAATAAAAAGATTTGCAAAACGTACGCCTCTTTTTGCATACTTGAAGGGTTCACAGTGCTCAAATCAAGCAGAAATATTAATACAATATGTGAATATTTTATACACTTGAAGAATTCGGTGCGTTGAAAAATTGATTTATGAAGACGTTATGATCTACGAGGCACTAGGATAATTAAAATTATATATAATATATATATATTATAATATTTATATATAATAATTTATTCGGGTACTTATAGGTATTGGCTATCTTACCTTACCGTGTGTAAAGTATTTATTGTTTGTGACAAGCTACATCGAATCTTTCCGGGATAAAAATCGTGCCATAATGGCTATAATATATCTATATCTGTGCTAAATTTCATCTAGATCTGTTCAGCCATCCATCGAAACTTTCGTATTTCTCGATTTCTTCACCCTCAATTAGGAAGTTGTCCAAGCAGACGTAACGTTTTTCATTTATTGGAGTCTAACTCAAAAGCCGCTAGACCGATTTTGATAAAATATAAATGGGATCACACGGAAAGCACCATCTTTCAAATCAAAAAAGAATCATGAAAATCCCGGTCGAAAGTTCTGAGAAACTCTTCTTTTTTATGAACCCGATTAAAAAATACTATAATTTGTACCCTCGGTACTTTTACCCATAATGTAAAACAGGAAGGGGGGTGCACTTAGGTGCACTCTGATTTTAACAGCAAGATATAAGACAAACCGTTTCTGGAAAAATAGCTAACTACATTTGTTAGGTGGCATAAGCAATGATGTCTTACTAAAGATGACGTATATTCATACTGCGCGGTGCTCAGATTTTGTTCCTTTACGACATAAACATGCTTACTGCGACAGATAATGCGGTACAAATAATATAGAAAACGATAGGCTATATGTTTAGATTTGCGCTTGAAATACGCGTTATAATGAAAATTACTACAATTGACTTAATTTTGCCGCCTCAGTTTCCGCGCGCTTGTGCGACATCTACCTCATATAGACATATAATATCAATGGGATAAGAGTACAGACTGTACACACTCGTACCTTCGTTTTATTTCGCTGTTATTGAGAAAAAGAACAGTTTTAGTCACTTAACTTACTAACGATTTTCTTCCCTAAGTATTCACAAGGTATGTCTAAAAACAAACTGACACTTTTAGAAACATTTAATCATAGTGAACATGTTTGTTTTCAATAAAACATATCCAATTTCAATAACAACGTGCAATGTTAATGTACTCCGTATAATGGCGTGTGACCCATTTTGAATGAATTAATGTAAAACAATATCAAAACAAACTCGCAAAGTAATAGGTTTTGATTTGATAACAACAATGATGGTGTAGCAGTGTGGCCTCTTTGCTACTCTTTCAGTTCACTCTCACACCGTTTCATGGAAAATATTTATTTTACCTAAAGTTACCACACACACGTTATCTTCCTATACGAGGAATACGATAGTGTAGATAGAGAATAAAGAAAATCTTTCGAGACAAGAAAGATATGACGGAAGCCACGGAAGAGATCACGGAAGACGTCTGGGAATTTGCAATATGTCCTATGTAAAAAACCTTATACTCTTTGCATATCAAAAAATTCTTAACAGATAAATAAAATCATAAAGAGGCGTTTGCTGTATGTTTAATTGTATATTCGTGTAGATAAAGATCATTATTTTTTGTTCACTTAATTACTGTATTCCTAGACTAATTATTTTATCTGAGGTAATTATACAGTTTTCTAACTAACCTGTAAAATTCCATTTTAAAAGATAGTACCTTTTGCTTTTCGCCAGTTCACAGACGATTTGCCTTCTGTACTATTCTCACGGTTTCGTTCAGTAAGTCCCGAAGAAACAGTATTTCTGGAAACCCAAGCGCGACGCCCAGTCAGCATATTCACTCACCAAATGTAAACATTACTTCATTACAGTGTGTTCTCTCATTCGTATCCCCTTGAGCATATAACAGTATTATTGTCTAATACATATGCGGCATACTTTTAAACATTACGTAGTTTGGTAAATATTTGAACAAGTACCTAACATGTACCTATGTATAGGTACCAATCAATCCGTCTTTCATATAGGCGAGCATAGAGCATGGACGATCATCGTTAACTCAGTTCAGCGATTCGCTTCCGTGTCGATCTACATTGTTTGGGGCAGCAGACGAGTTAATTCCATATTTACCTTAAGCTGCGGCATCGATCTGCACTTCACACAGCTTCTTTAGATGCTGGCATCAAATATACTCGCTGCATTGAACAAAAAAATAAAGCAATCGCAACAGGTAACAACTATTAATGAAGCTTTGTTTCAAGTTGATAAATGCAATGTACTGTTTGATATATGCAGGCACTGCCAATGTAAAAATAATGTTTGCAATTGATGACGGTCACCGTGGCTCAGTCGTCAGTGGCTTGACTTCTGGTCCGCGGGGATCCTGGCTTCGAATCCCGGCAGGGGCAAACATTTATGCGATGAGTATAATTAGGTGTTGGTCCCGGGTCTCGGATGTTTGTGTGCAGTGACTGTGTGTGTCCATGCCTTCCGCAACACAGGGAATCTTAGTGCAGGGGTATGAGTGAAAAAATAAAAAAATATTCAGTGCCATATAAGCGCACAAAAATTCAGCGATACTGGCCATAGTACAATATCTTATAAAATATAAAATACTTGTGTCACAGTGTTTGTTAATCGAACTCTTAAACGGCTTTCCTGACTTTTTTCGTTTATGACACTAATTTTTGGTAGGTCTCAAAATAGGTTGTAAAGTATTTTTCACCTTCCTACGCCCACCCCCCATTTTTATCGCGTTTTTAGTATATTTGTATGAAAAATTATCCAAGTAATTTAACCGTCCATCATTGACATGGAGGAAGGTCACTTTGGTACTCTATATATTTTGACAGAACAAAGTTTGTCAGGTCCCCTAGTATTCTTTACTAATATTATAAAGAAGTAATAACGTTTGTGAAGTTGTAGGGGGTAAACTTTGGATCTACTGGACCGATCTTTATATTTCTTTTACCAATAGAAAGCTACTTTATTTGTGAGTGACATAATCTCTGCAGTATTTCATCACCAAGCGGAGGAAACCGCGGGGCGCAGCTCAGTATATCATATACAATGTTTTCAAAAAATCAATTTTATTATAAACGGCATTGAATTTATTGTTTAACTTGAACAATAAATTATACATAAACGAGCACGTATGTGTACAAACTAGGGCTATTTCAATCCCACAGCGTAACCGACATTTCCGATTTACCGATATTATAACACAATCTAGGTTATTTCCTGAATATCAACGTTTCATCACCGGTTAAGCAATCACATTCCGTTTTACTGTTTACGGATGCAGTTGCTAGAAAATTCGACAGTACATGAAAATGTTTGCAGAGCTGGGATTAGAGAAAAAGAACACATGGCTACAACGGCGAGCGGCGCGGCACAGACTATAATTATACTCATATAAAAAAATATGTTTCTCACTTTAGATTTTTTAATTTATTCATTTTATTTTTTATTTTTCACACACACACACACACACACCTCCGCACTAGGATACCCTGTGTCGCGGAAGGTATAGATACACACAATCACAATACACAAACATCCACGACCCGAGAATAAACATCTTTGCTCATCACATATAATGTTTGCCCCGGCCAGGATTCGGTTCCAAAGTCAGTGTCGCTGATCACTGAGCCACGACGACCGAATTGCTGCAGTGCTTTCTACAGATGTGAAAAAATTTTAAAAATTCGGCTCTTTTTGAATGGGTCCTTCCACATACCAATACCTATATCTATACCTCGCCTTATGACAACCAAATGACGTCTTACGGTTGAAATAGTGATAAATAATTGTGTTAATTCCGCAAACTAGCTTAAATAATCTAAGCTTATTTAAAATTAAAGCTCTTACCCTACGCTAAAATTCGAATTTGTATTGCAAAGCTATCTCTCATATTAGACGAAATTATTCAATTACGAGTTGTTTTAGCCCGCGCGAAATACCGAGATGACTTATTTTATCTAAAACTACCCCCATATTTAGAAATTATCAATTTTTGTGGCATTCTTAAGTGTCATTCTAATTTGAACATTAACGCAACCGTATAAAAACTATTAGAGTCCCTGCCAATAGCAAGTTATTAGAAAATATTTTTATCTGCAACATCGAGAAAGACCAATTATTTAATTCATACACGATTTTACTACTAGTTAACCAATGCTACCACGGTCAAAGCAGTCAAACTAAGTATAGCGGCACAATAATTATACATTGTTACAACATCTGCATTGAACTCCTGTACTTAGCAAATAAATGATTTGAATTTGAAACTAATTAATAAATAATTTCTAATAAATATACAACAAAAAGGCCGGTGGTGGTACCGGCCTAGAATAGTACTCCCCCATCTCTTCCCGCGGGTGCCGTAAAAGTCGGCTAAGGGATCACGTACCAGGAGGTGGGCAGCAGCGCCTTCTGAGGACCGGAAATCATACTGCGCTCGCCAACCCGCCTGCCAAGCGTGGCGAGAATTGGCAAATCCCCCCTATAAGGGGGAGGCATATGTCCAGCAGCGGACATCCAATTGCTGAGAAGAAGAAGAAGAAGATACAACAAAAATTATGAATAATTGCAATCTTCTTTTAAATTTTAATTCATTATTAAATAAATAAATATTTTCTAAAGAAATCATTAACTAATCTTCATTTATCGGCGACACACAAATATGCATACTAATCACGGATAAAGTTACTACTGAGAACTTCTCTATGTGCTGTTGAACAGTCAAAGGTAACTTCTACTAGTCACTGTAGCTAACCCACGGAAGAGAGAGAGAGAGAGAGAGAGATAAGATTAACAAGATTATAACCTTATCTCTCTCTCTCTCTCTCTCTTCCTTGAGCTAACCTGACTTTTTAACAAATTACCATCTTAGAAGAATTTACTGGAAATCTACTTTATCAGTGCTTACATACATTTTCTACAGCAAAGATGATCAATTCAGATGTTTTTTTTATTTATTTGTTACCTCAGTACTACAATACTCCATCTTCTTTTTGCATTTGGAGAACTATGCCTTCCGTATTAAGATAGGTCTCATAAATCTATGAAGTCTTTTCTTTATTTCCAAGAAAATGTTGAAAATATTTCCCGGGTGACCAGAACTCAGTTTTTATTCTTGTTTTTAAATTAGTAACATTATTAAACTAAACGATAACGTATAGAAAAATGCTATAAGAGGCATCTACCCTTCAATTTATCTAATTGAACAGTCAAGGGTACAACAGAAATTGATGGGTAAAGCATCTTTACCGTGCATAATACATGCACCAAAATGTGCCACAAGTATGATATATTCTGTGGCCGATATTAATTTCAAAGCCTCGAAACCAGTTCCGCTGGCCGTTCTGTTGATTAAAAAATAAAAATAAAAAGTAAGTAGGTGAGAGCTTGAGAGATCTTGGATGTTGCGATAGTAAACTCATATGAATTTGATGTTAGTTCTATAGTAGTTTATATTATATGTATAAAATATATTTAGAACAACTAAAAGAGGCAGAACAGAAGTTAGGGTCAGAATACAAACATTTTTATCAATTTTCATACACATTTTACTCTTATTTGATTTTTAATTGATACACGGATACATTTTTTTTATATTTCTTAAAACAATCAACCACTTTTTTCATTCCCCGTACAACAAGTTGGATTATATGTACAATATTAAATTAAGTAAATGACTGTTTTTAAAATTAACGTACAATAACAAAAAAAAATTGATTTACTTAATTTATTACATATAATCATATTGTATCATTCACATGAGTGAAAATTCCAGTGTATGCGAAAGTGTATCCGTCGTTAACTATTTTAAATTTATATGTATAGGGATATAAAATATTGATGTTTACAATATTTTTTTATTTAATGGGGCTGGCAGACGTGTAATCATTGTGTATTGTGACGTGTGCACATCATCGCCATCGTTTCAGAGTTCCGTATTAAAGCATAGGTCAATGTTGCCAACTTATCCTTCAATGAACTCTACTTTTGAACAACTAAATTAATTTAAAGCGCTGATAGCTCAGCGGTAGAAGCTCCAGCTGTCAAACTGACGGACCCTGGTTCGATTCCCACCAACGGCTTGAGCTTCCAGTGAAGGTAACACCGTTATCAAATTCCCAGCATGGTGGTAACGTACTCTTGAGTGGCCTGGTTTGGCTAGCTACCACCCTCAAGTTTGAAAAACTGTCACCAAACACAGTGTGTTCAGCAGTCCATGAGAGCCAGTTTTTTGGTCTAGCGTGATAAGGTTTTCGACCATACCGTCACTGACCATCAAGTGAAATAGTGGTCACACGCTAGATCTATTCAATATAAGAAATTATGGTAGTTTATTATTGGAAGTATCCAATCTGTACTTAACAAAAAAACTAATTAGTACTTTGATTGTATTGCCTTAGTATACCTAGCTTGTAAAAAAAATGAATCGGTAACAAATTTCTATGACCTAATAGATGAAGATATATCCAGGTCAGACCCGCTAATGACCGTGATAATAAAAACCCAGTGGTGAGATCTGCCTCGGGGTACATGATTGCCCACATTATCTGGCGACCGCACTTCACATTCCAGAGTTGGACATACCATTATGTTATTTACGTTTATCGTAGTAATTTTTTAATTTTTTTTTCCTTTCCTTTTGCTTCGTATTGTGCTGTTAGTTTCACTTTTATCCATGATATATATAGCTCGTTTTGCCAAGAAACACTTACGTCTATACATAGGTATATACGATTACATATATACAGACCAAATTAGACCAAACACACTGTAATTCATTACCATATCAACAAAAATGGATGAGGAACATACGATGTAAAACAATTTAAAATGGAAACAAAATACCATTTTTTTTAAACCATATAACTCTTACAATCTGACCCGGAATTTCCCTAATTTCTTCTAATATAACATTTAAATATGAAATAAAACACAACGTTACATATAAAACATAATTTAATGTTTTTATTTATTATAGCTAATGTGACTTCTTATCTTGGAGCTCTAAACTTTTCGATCTTAGCCTATAACTGACTACAACACCTATACCCATATTAAATGCAGCCATTAGAAACACATATACTGTACCTAAATACTCATTAATAACACCAGCAAGCAATGGAGTGATGACTCCAGAAAGAGACTTCACGCTATTTGACGCTCCTATAATAGTCCCTCTGTTAGAACTTTCACTTCTGCCTGTAATCATTTCTAATGTAATTATTCTACCTACAGAACTCGCTATAGCCAATGGTATCAATAATACAATGAATATAGATATACTAGGAGCAATCGCAAGACCCGTAAGCGTTAACGCGATAGTAATGAACACGTGAAAATTCCGCTGAGTGAAATCAGTATCGCGTTCGTAAAACTTGTTGATGTACCCGATGAAGTAGGTGCAGAAAGATCCTATGATACCTTGAAACGAGATAATGTAACCGAGGTGTTTAGAAGACACAGAATGTACAGTTTTGAGAAAAATACCGAAGTTGCCAAAATACGTCATCATAGACAATGTCATGAGCAGTTTATATACGAAAACGTCCCCAAATACAGTCCAGTCAATTTTGTAGAATTCGTCTATAGATTCCTTTAGCGTGCCCCTTACAGAGTCGATCAATTTTGGAGCTATTGATGGCCCTTGCTTTGGACCGTCATCCTTTTTATTTTTTACTTCTGGGAGTCTTCGGATCACAACTGAAAGAGGAAATATATTTATTCAATTTGTATGTTATGAAATATAGATATGAAGAAATCTAGAAAGAGACAAGTTTAAATCGTCTTTGTCGAAATGTTTCTAATTCTCCACTTACTTGTATTAAGAGCAAATAAGGCTCCCATCATTGTAGTTATCACTGTGAATCCATTTTGTGGATATGCCTCCATTATATGCCCGCCTAAAATTGGCCCTATAGACATTCCAACACCGGAAACGGATGCCATTCGTCCATATAACACGGATTGTTCCCCTGCATCTTTAACATAGTCTGGACCCAAAGCTTTGGACAACAGTTGGGTCTGTTTTGTTAGACCTGTGAATAAATAAAATCTGTTGATTTTTTACACCTTAGTATCTTAACCCAGTACGATTTAGGCGAAGATAGCATGGCAGCATACTAGACTTAGTTCTCAGGGATACCTGTCATAACAATTTAAAGTCAAAACTTCGTAACAGGTGTTTGAAGTCAGAAAAACGTGCTGTGGATTCATTTCAGTCTTCACGCTAATGCTTCAAATTACTGAATCCTATCTGATAAATGTGTCATTTAGTAAATAAACTTCATCTATATTATATACAAAATAGCTGCACCCCTCGGTTTCACTCGCGTAGAAAACAGTTATTCCGTTACTTCAGTCAACCAGTCAACAATTATGTACGTCAATCTTAAACTTAAAAAAACAGTTATTCCGTTACTTCAGTCAACCAGTCAACAATTATGTACGTCAATCTTAAACTTAAAAAAACAGTTATTCCGTTACTTCAGTCAACCAGTCAACAATTATGTACGTCAATCTTAAACTTAAAAAAACAGTTATTCCGTTACTTCAGTCAACCAGTCAACAATTATGTACGTCAATCTTAAACTTAAAAAAACAGTTATTCCGTTACTTCAGTCAACCAGTCAACAATTATGTACGTCAATCTTAAACTTAAAAAAACAGTTATTCCGTTACTTCAGTCAACCAGTCAACAATTATGTACGTCAATCTTAAACTTAAAAAAACAGTTATTCCGTTACTTCAGTCAACCAGTCAACAATTATGTACGTCAATCTTAAACTTAAAAAAACAGTTATTCCGTTACTTCAGTCAACCAGTCAACAATTATGTACGTCAATCTTAAACTTAAAAAAACAGTTATTCCGTTACTTCAGTCAACCAGTCAACAATTATGTACGTCAGTCTTAAACTTAAAAAAACAGTTATTCCGTTACTTCAGTCAACCAGTCAACAATTATGTACGTCAATCTTAAAAATAATAATGACAATGCGTGAAAAGACTTAATTATATATACTAACGTGGTCATTATTAATTTGTACAAAATACACTCGTGTTATCATATTATAAAGATATATTTTTATTTGGTAATCGTAAATAGATAAATATTTACCTAATATTGCTCTTATCACTAGGAATATGAACAAAGATGAGATAAATCCCAGCGAGATGTACGACAGCCCACAAATACTCAAACATAAAAGGAGTATAGGTTTGCGTCCTCTAATGTCGCTCAGGCTGCCCTGGAAGAATGTAAACGTATATTTTTAAAATATTTCATCAAATCACTGATATACATGTCTTTCTATTTATTATATCAATGGATTTATTAATCCATTTTGCAAGATACAAAGATATCCAATTACAATACTGCAGCTACTACAATAACATTTGAGCAATCTTTGATTGGAAATTATCGTGAGTTTGACACATTATTATAAATATGTGGTATCCGGCTTTACTCACGTTTATAGTCGAAGTTTCGACCTAAAAACGAAAAGACACGAAAAGAAACGACCTTCGAAGTGGTCGCCGCGATCTGGCAGCGTAAACTCACCGTAGGATTAGCATCGGACATGCGCGAAACCTAAGTCGAAACTTCGACTATAAACGTGAGTAAAGCCGGATACCACATATATTTAATAATTTGAGCAATCCACTTGCTATTGGTGGCCTATAGATAACTCAAATGTTCTAACCCGCTACCGGCCGGCAGATAAAGAAAGATATTAACTATAGTGCCTCACATGCATAGTTTGCAAGATTCTACAATATGACATCGATTATATGGTGTTACTTGGTGCCTACCATTTGTTAAATAGATATGATTTTGATTTTTCAGTTCATTTGGTCGAGAGACCAACATGTCTAAAAACCATTCAAAAATACCACACATATGGGAACAGTTCACAAAGGTTAACTCTGATTGAACAAAATTTGATTTTATTTGGTAGTTTATTAGTGAAAATATATTTTCGAGAAACCATATTTTTTACCAAAATTTTTTTACCAAAATTATATCGGAAACAACAAATGTGCTTGAACAGTATCTTAAACCAGAAGAAAAAAAAAATTAACAAGTCTACATACAGTCTTTTTTTTTGAGCCCTCTTAGACATTACAGACATATTTGTAATATTTTAATAAGTATCTACACGCATCAGGATTTGTCCCGCGCTCTCTCGCCCTCAAGGAATTCTTTTAAATGCTGCTGAATTGTTAAATTAAATTGTACTAACAACTTATGAAATAATTATCAAGTATTATATTGTCACTAACGCAAATAGTATTTTTATTAAATCTGTGACTAATACAATGTTACTAATAAAATGACTAGCAACATATCGCTATTGTTATATATAATCACTTATTTTTTAACAATAAGTTCGAAGCTGGTGGGAGAGTAATTGTCCAGTGTTTACCACGTGAGCCCTAGTTAGTTTGTTACATTACAAATCATACTGCGGCACTTCCTCCTGGGTCCGTAGGTAATTGTCAGCAAAAGCTGTAGTTATTTATACACTGCGTACTCACAATAAGCGGTCCTGAGATCAATTGGGAAGCAGAGTACAGCGCTCCCATCACTCCGATCAATATGTGGTTTGCTCCTAATGATTTAACATGATTAGCCAAGTGAGGCATGACGAGACCAACTGCAAACATGTCCTGGAAGAATTGCGAAGAAGACAACTTAGTACAGTAGATACAACGTAAGTTTGTTATACTGAAGTTGTCTGCATTGTAGCTGCGGACCTATTTTTTGAATGATTAGGGAATGGGTGGTTATTGTATATCTGTCTTGCTCACTCACTTACGTTTCCGCATCTTCCTATCTCGCTTTCTCCGATCGATGTCAAACTGTTTTATCGGGCCATGCGCAAATGTTCACCGAGCCTAACTTCAGAACTACAAAGAGAGGCTGCGCTTACTGTACAGTCCCTACAAGTATTACCGAAACATTAAGTTTTTTTATTTATTATAATTTTACAAATCAAATTAAAATGGCATTAAATAATATTCAATAAAAGTCGCGTCCCGCGATGAAATGGTACGTCGTATTGACGATTTTAATGTTTTTCCCGTCATCTCAAGAGAACAATCAATATTTTCTGCTTAAAAAGTACCCTACGTGTAAATCCAGGATATAAGCTATCTCCGTTCTAAATTTCATGCAAATCAGTTGAGTTGAGAATTATAATCATTATTAAATGACACATATTTTTGTAATACTATTGCATTCACGTAATTAGCGTAGATCAGCGAACCTCTCAGCAAAAACCTCATTCCTCATATGAGAACACCAGCTGGTGGTATAGTCAGCACCAAAATATACGAAGAATAACTTTTATAAAAGCATTCATAATTTAAATTCTTGAGTATGTACTTACATATGTCGTTTATGAGTGTCATACTACTTTGGATTTTATTCTACACTGAATAATAACTGTTTTAATGTAGCAATTTTAGTTATATTAAACAATATAATTACTACTACTTACTATAATAGGTAGTATTATAATTATTTATAACACTAATATTTTAAATTAATATATTATATTACTTACCAACAAGCTCACGACCATGAGAGAGTGTTTCGGAGACAACATATTGATTTTTTACACTAATATTTCCCCAATTTACATTAAAACACATTTAACTAACAGTTCTCATGTTCACATTTACACTCCAACTCACTCAAAGTATTTGTAACTTTGTATATTTTAAAAATAATGTATGTAGGTATGACAATTATTTATGCAATGTCCATGAAAAAGTAGGTAGGTACAAGGTTATTTGAAAGAAGAGTATTTGAGTCCTGTAGTAATCTAATCACAAGTACACGAGTATATATGCTAAGAATATCAGATCATATGAGTTTTGTACGTCTCAATCGGCGACTATTCGTGTACTGATTGTAGCATTTGTAAATAATGCCAAGTCATTCAACGTGTATCATACAGTCTGCAGATTACATGATTGTGACGTTAAGATAACAAATAATACCAGGTAGGTACTGCGATATGACATATATATATTATATACATCGTGTGACGTAGTAATTACACCGATCATTCTTGATAATATAAATTTTACCCTCAATCCGATCCAATTTCCGAATAAAAAAATTAACTCATCCATTGCCAGACATTTAGCACGGTTGCGACTTCCTGCCGGACACCCCTAAATTATAATAGATAATGTTTATACTTTCGTCATAGTGTAAGAGCTGGGTTTCACAATTTTGTTACTTGGGGACCATGATTGGGGACCTATAAAATAATATAACCTCAATAGTCAGACAGTTTCAATGGTTTTTACATCTTGCCAGACACATCGAAGGTTTGCTAAAGGTACGAGCGCGATGACACCAACTGTTCATGTATGTTCACTGATTTCTCCCTCATTTGTAGACCGATTCTCAAAGCGTTTTTTTTTTAGTTTGATAGAGTATACTTCCGAGGTGGTCGCATTTAAATTTCATCAAAATCGGTCAAGCGGTTTTGGAGTTACACTCAAATAACTGTGTATGTGTTACGCCTATATACCTTATATAATATATAAGGTATATAGGCGTAACACTTACACAGTTATTTGAGTTACCTTATATATATAGTATATTATACTATATATATAAGGTATACTTCTATACTTCTTTATAGACGGTGAATGATAATCGATCCAGTGAGTAGCAAAAGTCACTGAAAAGGGTGAAAAAAGAGAGTTCCGTGTTTGCGATAAAATTCAATGAAAAATATATAAAGTAAATATATTATTTTTAACTCTCTATATCTCTCGCTTGAATATGTTATTGCCTCGCGCTGGCACCTAAGTTAACTAAAACTAAACTAGCTTTTAAGGGCATCTGTCTGAACACATTGCTAGCCAGGCGGGTACTGGATATTACCCTACCACCGTGCTGCGGATTAGATAACGATGTTACCTTCACTGAAAGCTCAAGCAGGGGGTTTGGATCAGGTTGACAGGTGACGATCATACACACCGACACTATCATCATTTCAAACGGTACGTTGTTATTAAACCTTCTATCAAATATATTAAATAAAAAAAATAAAAACTTTATTGACTTTTGGTAAAGGTATACGAACCAATCATACGGACAAATCATAAATTCTATAGTATCACTACACTTTACTATTTCACAAATACCGTTAGTAAATTACCAATTCATTCATTCATTCATCTCAGCCATTGGGTGTCCACTGTTGGACAAATGCCTCCCCCAATTGGGGGGAATTGCCAATACTCGCCACGCTTGGCAGGCGGGCTGGCGAGCGCAGTATGATTTCTGATGCTCAGAAGGCGCTGCTGCCCACCTTCTAGTACGTGGTCCCTTAGCCGACTCTTACGGCACCCGCGGGAAGAAATGGGGGAGTACTATTCTAGGCTGGTACCACCACGGCGCCTTATATTATATAATTCTAATTACCAATTAGAATTATATAATATAATTTGGAATATGAAACAATAGCCCGTGATTAATTAGAAAAACCAATAGACCACTTTAAAGCCATAATTTAAGAAGAAGCCATTAGGCAATCGTCAAGAAAGTTTGTGTCACTAAACGTTACTAAAAGCTTAATAATATGTCTCTATAATTTGTACACAAAGATGTATGGATGGTTTATCGGTGGCGAGTCACGGTCCTTTTATCAAATAGAAGAAAAAACGACCGTAATAGCCGCCAGATTTCATCTTAACGAGCGATCAAATAGTAGGTTGGATTAAAATTGTTTGTTTACTGTTGATTGCTGTACTTATTTGATGTGTAGTTCTTCTTCAAACTACGATCAATCTCAAGGTAATCAACATATTATCCTTAACCTTATCTCAACCATAAGAGCAGAGTAACTTCACAAATATGACTTTTTTTTTTCTAACTCCACCCTCACACAATGACAACACAACAAAGATCCATGTTAATCACATAAATGATTACCCATGCCGGGATTCAAACCCAGGCCCCGGGGACGAATAGTCATGCGAGTGATAACTGAGCCTCGGCTTACATCAAACATTTAGTAATAGTACAACTTTCCTAACCTCCCATCCCTATAACTTTTTTATGTAGACTGTACGAAAAGAGCTTCTCACTGTTGGCCTCCAAGAAAGTACTATAAAGGCCTGGACATAGACACGAGAATAAGTATTCCTCCGATGAAGCTGTAAATGACGTAGAGGCAAACAGCATTAGTCCATTAAAAAAAAACGAAGATGAGGACGAATATTCAATAATATACAAATTCTGAGAATCGAAATTACAACGCTTTTATCTCCTCTCACTCAAATGTTAAAACGCGACATCGTGATTTCATGACATATGCTATAATGTGCAAAAAAAGATCAAATATGTATTCTCAAGTGGTTACAAGTGTGAGTTCGCCTGGGAACAAATGTTACAGCAATAAAAACTGAAATAGTAAAAAGCGAGGGCTTGGTTCAAGAGGTAGGCAGTAGATAATCTTGAGTGATAACCTTAAAAGCATCAGCTTTCAGAGTCGAGTGCCTTGTATTAAGTGTAAGGGGATATGACCTTTACGTTATTGTCATAAAAGTTAATCTTTATTACCTTTGAGTTATATAGATATTTTGGATTTACTGTTGAAATAAGTAACCAATAAAACGAACCAATATGCAGTAATGGTTTTACATTTTAAACTTCGTATAAGACTTATCCGCTGGTAGCCTGGTAGAATAAAACCTCTACGTCTCTTCGTTAATGTTCGGAACTAGTGTTTTTGTTATAGATTAAGTTTTTTTAATAATGGTTAACTAAGCAACCCTTTGTTTCCATAAGCTAGGCGACTATGCGTTAAGACAAAATATGCTTCAAATTTGACGATTCAAAATTAGACCTTTGAAAAACGGTTATTTAATCATTTCTTTTCTTGTGTAATAACTGTTCATAAACTACTTTACCCGCTTCTTTTCGTCATTTTGTATATAGGTAATATTATATAAAACGTGTACATGGTTATAAAATTAGACCATATCTAAGCATTGGCATTTATAGGTAAAAATCCCTTTTTCCAATTAAAATTACAAAACTTATAAAATCGTTAACTTTTCTAATATTTTGAGTTTTCAATATAAAATGATTTTGTTAAAATAACTTTACAGAAAGAACTTTAATAAATTTGAATGATTCAATAAGTACTTACAAACCCTTTTCATACATACGTAGTATGTATTATTATAAAACTGGTAATAACTGATAGAATTTATTGAAATAAAATAATATGAATTATGTTGCAACGAGATAAGTACTTAAACAGCTAACGAAATAATAATAATAATTAAACTATGATTCCTTTATATAATTATCGTCACGAGATTGTATATGCCGCTATAAAAGCCAAAATACATAATTTCATACGGAATCTCTACCTTTGAAGTGCAATAATATACAATCGCGAACATAGTTAGATAGTTGCGGAATTGAGGATGTTTTTGATACTAAGCGGAACTGCTTCCACGTCCTGACCTTAATTGATATCTCGAAAACCTATCAAGAAGCACATAATCGTATGTTGCGGCAGCTATGCATCAGACTGTTCATACCTATTCTAGTTATAGTGTGCATATAGATCTAGAATGCTTACTGGCTCTCAAGGACTCTCTCTCTCTCTCTCAGCCATAGGGCGTCCACTGCTGGACATATTCCTCCCCCATATAGGGGGGGATTTGCCAATACTCGCCACGCTTGGCAGGCGGGTTGGGAGCGCAGTATGATTTTTTCAATCCTCAGAAGGCGCTGCTGCGTATTAAATAAAGAATTTAAATGTATATAAACATCAAAGCATTCAATCAGTTCAGAGCCGATTCAGAGATTGCAAAGAAAGCTACCAAACTAGTCTGTTCTCCTTCAAACGTCTCTATAAATCAGGGATGCACAGACTACGGCCCGCGGGCCGCATGCGGCCCGCCGGTCGAATACTGGTGGCCCGCCGACAGCAAAAATAATACTCTCGTACATTCGAAAATATTGAGTTCTATTCCAGAATAAAACCAATAACAAATGTTCGAAAAGTAATTTGAATCTCGCGCGCGCGCTCTATCAATCTTATCGGTGCGCCGTGCATGCGTCGGTAACAGCGGTCGGTAATGTTCGTGCTGATCTCGGTTAAATTCGAGCGAGCGAGATAGCAATAGTCCCAAATTCCCGATAGCTCGCGTAGGTAGATACACGAAGCTTCCAGAGTCGGTTTCGAGATTTATCCAGACAGTTTTCGACTCTATGCGCGTGGTATAAAAGCCACGCTAACCGCAGCGACCGACAGTTCGGTTTTAATTTGAGTAAACTTGAGTAAAGTGTCGTTAGTTCTAGTGTAGATTTTAACTCGACTAGCCGGTGTCATAATTATAATATATTTTGATCCACATTCAACGTAGATTTCCCGTCAAGTGCCGTGTATAATTGTGTTGTGAAATCGTAAGTAAAACTGTTATTAATTTTATCTACATATTTTATCAATTATTTTTGGTAATTAATTAGGAACTGTAATTGGTAGACATGGGCGTTTTCGTTATATCACCAAAACCGTTACACCGCTCTTTAGTAAGAAAGAGAAGAAACGAATATCAATCCATTCAGTTGTGTGCACGTTTCAGTTTTGCGTTATGGTTATATCGTTTGCAGTTTTCATAACGTAGGTATTCTCGCGCGTGTTTTGATATCGTCTCGATAATATAGATATCATAGTTTTTGTAATATCGGTTATGTGCAACCGTCATATCGATATGATACGATATGAAACTCATATCGGTTATTAGTTACGTTTTGATATATCGAACTCATGCCTAGTAATTGGTTTTAGGTGCTGTGGTAATCCTAGTCAGGATTAAAACGCAACATGGACATGCCAGGAACTAGTAAAAAACGTAAGGTTAAAGATGAAAATCGGCAGTTTCAAGAAATTTGGACTGAGAAATACTTTTTTGTATGGTCGCATAACAAAGTCGTTTGTTTAATTTGCAAGAATTCTGTTGCGATTGCAAAGGAATATAATGTAAAAAGGCACTATGAAACGCAGCATCCTACTTTTACGAAGTTTACAGGCGAATTAAGAAAGCAAAAAGTTTTGTCTTTAAAACGGGAGCTTATTGGTCAACAAGCTATGTTTACAAAACCCATTCAAGATACAGAAACAGCTACAGAAGTTAGTTATGAAATTTCTCGAATGATAGCAAAGCGGAGTCGCCCCTTCAATGATGGGGATTTTGTAAAAGAATGCATAGAAATTGCCGCTAAGAAAATGTGTCCAGAAGCAGCAAAAAAGTTTGAGAAAATTCAACTGAATCGTATGACCATCCAAAGACGAATTATGTCTTTGTCAGATAATATTGCGGAACAATTAAATGAAAAAACTAAGATAATTGATTTTTTTTCATTAGCACTCGACGAATCCACTGATATTAGTTCCACAGCTCAACTTCTTATATTCATACGAGGTGTTACTCAAGATTTTGAAGTCTTCGAAGAGTTATTAGGAATGTGTTCATTGAAAGGTCAAACCAGAGGAGTTGATATACTCAATGTACTTTTGGACGAGTGTTCAAAAACTGATTTGGACTTATCGAAATTATCGGGAGTTTCGACTGACGGTGCTCCTTCGATGATTGGTGTCAATTCTGGGCTAGTTACTTTGTTGAAAAAGCATTTGCAAGAAAAAAACTTAAACGCTGAAGATCTCATGCAGTTTCACTGCATTATACACCAAGAAGCCCTCTGTTCTAAAAAAATTGAATTTGAAAATGTCATGAAAGTGGTAGTTTCGACTGTGAATTTCATAAAATCACGAGGACTCAATCACAGGCAATTCAAACAATTCCTTGATGACATTGAATGCGAACATGGAGATTTACTGTATTATACAGAAGTAAGGTGGCTAAGTCGTGGATTGACACTGGAACGATTTTTAAATTTAATAGAAGAAATTGATATTTTTCTGGCGGAAAAGCAAAGGGACGTCCCGGAACTTAAAAGTCCTGATTGGTTGTGTGATTTGGCTTTTTTAGTTGACATTACAAATCATTTGAATGTCTTGAACACACGGCTTCAAGGCAAAAATCAACTGATATCCCAGCTCTACGCACATGTATCATCCTTTCAATGCAAGCTGACACTTTTCAGATCGCAATTGAATTCTGGAAATTACAATCATTTTCCGAATTATAAGAAAATGGCTGAAAAATTCAAAAAAACTGCTATTAATTTCAGTTATGTAAAAAAGCTAGATATTTTGATTCAATCTTTTCAAGACAGATTTTCGGAGTTTAAAACAGTGAAACCTCTGTTGGACATATTTAGCAATCCTTTCACGATTTCAGTTGAAAATGCGCCAGAGTTAATGCAGTTAGAAATTATCGACATTCAGAACGACCAAGATTTACGCAACAAATTCAACGAAGGAGACTTGCTGAACTTTTACCGCTGCATTGATAAAAATACGTACAAAGAGTTGCGCATAAACGCTCTGAAATGTGCAAGCTTATTTGGTTCTACCTATATATGTGAACAAACCTTTTCAATCCTAAATAATAATAAAACAAAAAATCGAAACCGCCTTGCAAATGAAAGTTTGGAAGCAGTTTTACGTGTTGCTACAAGTAAATTTGAGCCAAATATAAAAAAGATTGTAAGCACTATGCAGTGCCACGCTTCAAATTAATAAATTCTTTTTCAATTTGAATACATTATTATCAATTTTTCATTGTCTTTAATTACCTATACTTCTGGTGGCCCACCATCAGTTCATAATTTGCCCGAGTGGCCCCTAGTCTTAATAAGTCTGTGCATCCATGCTATAAATGGTGCACGGTAAGAAATTCAAACGAAGTCCGTTTCAAAGTTTATTCGAGCGACGACGTGAAGCTGTATACAATATTACATAGCTATACAGCTTACTATTTAATACGCTGTGGCTCTGGACTGAGATTTCTTCCAGCACACGTGTGCTACAGAGTACCTACCTACAATACATGTTGAAAGGCGCGCACACATTCATACATCATAAACTTGATTATAGGGCTTTCATCAATGATGTTTTACTAAAGATGACGTATATTCATACTGCGCGGTGCTCAGATTTTTGCTCAGGAGCTCCTTTACGACATAAACATGCTTACTGCGACAGATAATACGGTAGAAATAATATAGAAAAGGATAGCTATATGTTTAGACTTGCGCTTGAAATACGAGTCGTAATCAAAATTACTACAATTGACTCCATTTTGCCGCCTCAGTTTCCGCGCGCTTGTGCGCCATCTACCTCATATAAACATATAATATCATTGATGTAGGTACTGTATGCAAGTCTGTGTTCCCGCATCAATGCATTTAATATGGGTTCTTATTTATGATGTGTTTCATGTCAATAGTGAATAGGCAACTATGTACCTTCTAGGCTAGGTTTGCGTAGTCCACCGTAGTTCCAAAATGAGACAGTGGTCCAACACCCGCCTATTCAGTATAAAAATAAAAATAAACCAGTTCTTCAAAATTTTCTGAGCTTTCGTAAGTGTTTCCCGAATTCCCCAATAACTTACCTCATTTGTTTTCATAGGTAATTTCATTTTTTGTAATAATGGGCCGATGCATTTATATATTAATATTGCATTAAAATAAAATATTAATTACTTGTTACAATACTACAACTACTACAAACATTTGAACAATCCACTAAGCTATTGTCAGCCTATAGATAACTCAACTAGATGCTAACTGGATGCGGGCCGCTTCCAACCGGTCCTTGTGGAAATCAATGGGGGAGGCCTATGTCCAGCAGTGGACGTCCTATGGCTGAGATGATGATGATGATGAGATAACTCAAATGCTCTAACCCGCTACCGGTTGGCAGCGTGCCCAGAATGCTAGCAGCATTGCCACGTTGATAATTTGTATTGACATAGGTTAAATATTTAATACAAATTCACATGGGTTATGTAATATAACTCTACCGAGTTCATATAGGTAACAACCCTAAAGTCACGTAGGAAACACAAAAGGAACAAAAGCGGAGGCTGCGCGTGCGCCGACAAGTCGCCGACCCGCGAGATGGCACGAGTCAAACCGCCTCGCGTATTATTATTATTAACACCATCCGACCAACCGACTAGCCGCATTTAGGCAACAGATAATTGCAGCTTAGAACAGATTTAATGCCACTTGTTAAACTGTTACAAACAAAACTAACGCAAGACAATAAAAAAACCGTACACGAACGTACTTATTTTTAATCCTAAATACGAATTTAGTGATAAAGACCACCAACGATCCCACAAATTAAGGTTATCAAAGATAGTATTATAAATATTCACCACGCTGAGGTAGCTTAACTACCGTGACGACGTGACACCACACAAGGTGACTCTTAAGGAGGTTGTATCGAAGCAAGAATAGTATAACTCAAGGTGACATCAGAATGTAATGACCATCATTCGTCAACGTCTAGCGTAACAAAGGATGGCCACAAACTGTCCGAGCCCTATTCAAGCTCCAGTAATAACACAGCACAGAAAATCAGATATATGCCCTTCTTAATGGTCAATAAGTTCTTGACCTTTCCTTTTGAATAAGACATTTCACACTTCAACAAATGCCCGAGTAAAGCAAGACGAAGGACCATTAACAAGTAGACACTAAAAACGCGATTTCGCAGACCAATCTCAAGCAATATCAGATCAAAAGTTCAAGGATTACAGCTCGAAGCTCGACTATAAATACTTTTACAACCAACATTTCACACTTCAAATATCACACTTGCGCAAAAACTATCATACAAATCGTTACTAACTAACTAGTATTAACACATACAGTTAAAAAATAAAACTTAAGATTTATAAAAATACACTTAAGTAGAGTTAGTTTCACAAAATTCGAAAGTCATAACTAATTGGGCGTGAAATTGTATCATAATTTAAATGATTAATCTGGTTGTGTATATTATATTCTAACATCATTCAGCAGTGATCGATTAATAGCAGCTTCCACTCTTTATCATCATAATCCAGCCATAGGACATCAAAACTGCTGAACGTAAGTCTCTTCCATTGATTTCCATAAGGACCAGTAAGAAGTGGCGTACATCAAGCCTCTTCCTACGATCAGAATATCAATTCAAATCAAGTCAGTCTAAACACATTGCTCAGAGATTGTCATTTTTGGTAGTTACTTGAAGTATAATTTTAATGGCTAAACAGATCTAATTTCTACAGCAATGTCATTGAGATGCAATTGGTGTTTTAACAAAATACCAACTTTATTTATGATTGCATTTGAACAACTATTGCGTTGTTATTAAATCAAACGGGGCTTGATCGCGAGAAAAACATTTAGTAATTTATTTACCTCGACGTTTCGACCAAGTTGCATTGGTCGTGGTCACGAGAAGACTGGAGAAATGCGGGTGGCAATATCGGCGAGAGCGCGATCAAGCCCCGTTTGATTTAATAACAATGTGTTCGAATCCCGAAAGTCTAAAAATTACAATTACTATTGCGTTGTTTATGAATTGCTTGTGTTAATAAATAAGAAATTTGGCAACGTATTTGTCCGCCATATCGCTGAACGCTACGATCTTAGAAATTATTATAATAATAGGTGTGAAAGAGTATAACGCAGCGAGAAGAAAGAGCGCGGTAACTGGTTCCATTTGCATGTCGCAGTTTCGCCAAGAGCGTTTGTTCCCGCGGCCTATTGTCTGGAGGTGGCCGTATTCAATGTTAGATCGGCTCAGATTAGTCGCTCGTGATGTAGGCTATATCGCGATGAAAGCAATCACGAATGGACGGGATTGTCACACGATTCCTGCGGATAATCACGGCGCGAGAAATACGAAGGCCACGATTTACATGTAGAGCATTACGGAATTAGTGACAAAACACTTGCCCACAGCAGTATTACGCGTAGATACCTAATCTTTTTGAATTTAAATCGTACAAGCAGCTGGCCTCTGCTTTGTCCCTGTTATTTCATTTTCATTCATTAAGATCATTCTACTTAGCATTAGAAAACTTTACAAAAAAGATATAACTTGTAAGTTGTCAGTAAGTAGCCGTAAGGAAGGGAAATATGGGTTAATTTTTATACATATGTATGTATACACATAGTCTATGATACAGTACATTATACCTCTATGTGCAATAGCTGCGATATGCAGGGTTTTTTACAATGACGAAATAAACAATAGAATCCTATACAATGATGCGAATTTATTTGTCTTACAAGCAAATATGCCTACAGATCAGATCAAGTAAATTCTTCAAACACAATTTCTTGTAAATTGTAATAATATAATAAAACAACAACCATCTACCTCGGGACACCATCATGTAAGACATGTGATCGTATCATCTCATTTATAAACCAGTAACTACCAGCTCGTATTACATTATATGAAAGAATCTACACCAAGCTGTTAATGTATGCAAGCATTCTTTATTGACGACATCTTTCCTCGCTGTACATGACTATCGCAAAAACACATCAAGACCTAAATAACAGAGTTGAACTCATCTGGAAAGGTCAAACTACAGCTGGAAAGGTTAAAAAGTGCCGCGTAAAGATAAAGACGAGCGCTGTATCGTAAAAAGTCAGGTATAACTAACGTGACCATACGTCCCGCTTTGAGCGGGACAGTCCCGCTTTGAGCGGGACAGTCCCGCTTCCAGGCAGACTGTCCCGGTGTCCCCAGCGAAGTCGATAAGTCCCGCTTTTGCAAGTTGAAAAGATTATTTAAAATGTATTTTTCCCGCTCGAAGAGACAACTCGAACTGCAACTTTGGGGGAAATAAATTCACGCCACTAATGGGGTTTAGAAAGTCGTGCTTATTTAACTAGGTATTTTGTGTTTAGTGCTTTGATTAATTTGTGTTATTCTGTCTTTTATAATAAAAATCTTGTAAAACACTAATAACTTTTTTTTAAATATATAATTCTGCAAATGTCCCGCACTGGCAAAAAAAATAAATGGTCACGTTAGGTATAACCACACATGCAAAGAAGCTCAGACTCGTTCCCATAACATAGATAGACAGGGGTTAAATTGGGCATGCAGATGTGCAATAGACTGTGGCCGCTATAATAGTGTAATTGACCAGTACAGACATGAAGAGGTATGACTAACTGTCAGTAAATTGCAGGATCAATACGACGCGAAGTTGAAATACCCACATACATATTTAGCTAACGGTGGTGCGTCCGCATTTGATTCGTACCTACCTACCTACTAGCTTCAGAACTGTGCTTGAATGAATGAACGGTTGAGCTTCGCTAGACGCCTTGTTCTCAAGTTTCGAGACGATGATGAGGCGATAGCCCATATGATACCGTATAATAAGTTTCATCAACAAGAAACCGTTATATTTAAAAAATAAAACGTCATCATACTCTCATCCATCGTTTGAGCCGTTTCCGAGAAACCTATATATATATATATATATATATATATACTTATGCATATATACTTATGCATTTATACTCATATTGTGTTTATATATATAAATTGCATATAATTATGTTATGTATTCAATATATAAATTATTATGTTTATTATAGACTACATTTTCATCAGACTGATTAGACCGCCTTAGAATAATTTTATCGAATCACTATGGCGCTGGCATAATCTAAAATAAAGTTTATTAAGAATGTTGAGTTCAAACTAGCGGTTCAACTAAATTAACCTTTAGTATGCGATAAACATTGAATGACAAAATTATTCTTTTGCACAAAAATGTTGACAACCGACTTCAATCGCTTTAGTTTGTTTACTTCTCCTTTTTGGAGTCGGTTTAAAATGCATTCGTAATAGGAGATGAAATATATATATAAAAACACTTATATTTTTTTCCTTCAAATAATTTTAACGTAAAAATATACAATTAAATTAGTTAACTTTAAGTCTTATTAGATAGTGTTAAAATAGCATCAATTAATATCACCATCTTTAATAGTTTCCAAGATACGGCTTAATAAATATATACCTGCATCTGTAATATAATTATGAGACATATTAAATGTCACATAATATTTACATTTAAAAATAGCACACGGATTGCCTAGCCATACAGTTAAATAATCTAATAATTATAAAATTCTCTCTGCATCCTTTTCAGTCGCTACTGGCGCATTTTTTTAATGCAGGATTGAAATATATATTCAATTAGATACTTACTATATTTTTTTAAAAATAAATTCATGCCACGTTCTGTCTGAAGAAAACAGTATAAAGAGCTAAAGTGGTCCTTTCTTAACTCAAACTACGCGTAACGAGGCAAATGAGCCATTTACGTGCATTCATATCTGCATGCAATGGTCACTGGTAATGTGTCATGGCAAGACATGCAATTTAACATCAGTTACTCTGAGATATGTTTGTCACTAATATTTATGCTTCGAATATATGTTGCTGCTTATTACTACTATTTTTAGGTTATGTATGGCGGGATAGTCAATGCCGGTCGCTGGTTCTGTCGACAAAGTAGAAAAAGACACTGTCTAGGTATGCGTAACATTTTTCAGTTATTGGAGTGTGTAACTCCACAACCTATTGTCCGATTTTAAAAAAATCTAAATTTACCATTACCGCCACGGAAGTATAATCTATCAAACAAAAAAAGAATCATCAAAATCGGTTTATAAACGACAAAGTTATCTGCGAACGGAGGCTGTATACTCAAAGGCGAACACACATTAAAAATATTTTTTTTAAAACATATATACGATCGAATTGAGTAACCTCCTTTTTGAAGTTGGTTAAAAAATAGTTTAAGTTTGCTATAAGTATTATGTATATTCTATGACCCAAAAGAATACCTACTAGTACGAATGTGAAAGTGTATTTGTTTTTTGTTGCCCAATCTGGAAAGTAAGCGTCTCTAAAGAAAGCCAGCCTTTATTAAGTACTCATTAATATATGCCAGCGGACATAATAACGATGTAATATTTGTGTTTGTTTTACGACAGTAATTTATATTTATGTAAAAGTATACCTACCTTATAAGGATGGTACATACTTAGATTCGCATTCATGAGCGTTGACGAGTTGACGGCAAAATGCACTTGGCGTTATCGCGATTAAGTACTCGTAGGATTTTAATCTTGCTTATGAATACTTGGTAACAGGTTTTGGTTCTATTAAACATAGGTACTAATAGACAAAATCAATATTATGCAATCTATATTCTTCTACACTAAATAATTATTATGAAGCCTTTTATTAATTAAATTCATTACTTGTACTATTTAAGTATCTTTTTTATTTTTCTCATAATGGGACGAAAATTAAAGTGTATCACACGGTCGCAAAATCATTTTTTCTCCGAGCGAAGTATATTGCATCCCTCGCTGTGCTCAGGATTCTACTATAGAATCCTTCGCTCCGCTCCGGATTCGAAATCGCGCCCTCGCCTCGCCGTAAAGATGTCACTTAGCTCCCTTGTGATACAATCTACTATTTCTGTTCAGTTTAGGTTATGAAAAAAACAGAAAACTTATTTTCTTTGCATCATTAACTTTCATTAATGTTTTTTTTTAAGGCCGCTTCCAACAGGTCCTTGTGGAAATCAATGAGGGAGGCCTATGTCCAGCAGTGGACGTCCTATGGCTGAGATGATGATGATGATTATTAACTTTCATGTCAAAGGTGACATAATGATATACCTATTGTAGTATATTATCATGCTAATACTTACTTTTCATATATCTCTAATCCTCTACTCTCACTTCTGCTACAATTACATAACAAAATACGCACATTAGTTACACATTTCATGGCACACATCCACTTGCATATAATATGCTTCTATCCTATTATTCCTGATTATTCTTTAGTTGTAGTTTCCAGAATCATTATTATACCTATTCTTTTAAAGCAACTATTTGCCAGGTGATCAGGTGAGTTTTTATTTGTAATATTGGTCCTTAAAATAAAAATTAGCGGGTCCGTGAGCGGTCACTCTTTCAGAATTATCGAGTCTTATTTGCACCTTAATTTTATAATCAGTACTTTCCGATTTGCTACAAGCAGGCATATCATTATGCTTTGTTCGTTTAACTTTAAAGCCAACGCGATTTCTAGCATTTTTTTATTATGTTGATCTATAAGTTAAAGCGCTTAATTTTTAGTAGGTATCTGTCAGACAAGAGTCGGCGCCTTATTTTCTGTATTAAAAATTGTAAAAGTAATGGGCGTCGACATGCTACAAATAACACATTAGTTCATGGCAGAATAGCTGTAACCATGGGTCTGCTGATTAGTTGTACTGACCATTTATCAGCATACGTGAACTTAATAACATTGTAAATAACACAAAAATGGTCAAGCGTGTGTCAACTCGTTTTGTAGGGTTCCGTTACTATGCCAGCCATCTAAGCCAACTTTTCAGAGCGTTTGATGGATGCGACGCTTGTTCAAAATGCTGGCACATATTTGGCTCAACGAATCAGCATTGCAACTCAACGGGGCAATCTTACTAGAATTCTAGGCTGTCTACCAACTGGTAGCGCGTTAGAGCATTTGAGCTATCTATAGGCTTGCAAGTTGCAACGCTTAGTGGATTGCTCAAATGGTAGTTGTAATTGTAATAAGTATTTAATTTAATAAATGCATCGGCCAATATGAAAAATATAGCTAACTGAACAGATGTCACTTGATGTGCCTGAAGTAAGAACAACTTCATTTTAAAGCTGAAATCAGGCGTTAGTACAACACACAGGTCATGACAATTTAAAAAGCGAGCGTAGAATTGTATCACTTTTGGCATCTACTTGAGTTTGCCCAAAGTAGACAACCGTCACATGCAGCGACCTCAGGCAGCAACATTTGTTATATAGGTACTCTTCGGTTTCTAGGAATTATAAACTCTGTGAAAATGTAGTTCGTAGAAAGGTAGTCATAGTGTTCATTTTAATTTGGCAGTGTATATTAATTAATCGTGCTAGGAATAATATGCTTCGCAACATACTATTACAAGTAAAGGAGAAATTACGAGTGACAGAATGTAAAGCAGCCTGTCATTCGTTCCTTTTTTTAACCGATCCTGTTTTGTTCTCTCTTTTATCCATGTGACATTGGTGAAATTATGGCAACCCCAAAAAAACACCAATATATAAATAAAATATTATTTATACCCCAAGCCACAAATAAAGAAATTCATGTTTATAAGTCATACTATTACTCATAAACTTAGCAATTCTGACTTTGATTTCTTTATTTGTGGCTTGGGATATAAATAATACATATTTACGCTTACCTACCCTGCCGTCCCTGCCCTCTAGTGGTTAAGTGACATAGCTACACACCTTCATAAGAATAATAATGATATAAATGTGTAAAGATGTAGTTACATCTTTACACATTTATATCATTATTATTCTTATGAAGGTGTGTAGCTATGTCACTTAACCACTAGAGGGCAGGGACCGATTTGATGAAATTTTGTAGCTTTTTAAGTTTAACAAGAACGGATGGTTTAGATTTACAATAGGACACGGTAGGTCTTTTTTATGCTTTGTCCAGTCCCTAGAACGTCTGCTGGGTCCATTAGTTATAAACATTTATGTATCAACTTAATAAATATTGTAAATTAATAATAGAACGGCATTTTTTTAATGACTAAGGATGCATATCATCGCAATAATTTTCTGAAAATGACATTATTTTTAAACACAAATTCCGTTCAAGACGCAATTACTGAGTTTGGATTTTTTCAAAAGGGACATTTATTAAAATAATCGTTCTGAACATTCTCGCTCAAATTGGCGTTCGTCTGGACCGCACCCTAAGTACATAAATATGTACCTACCTTCGTTGTCAATTGCATCGCAAAGGAAAAAAAAACTTAAACCAAGTGTGATGGATTAGGATGTAAACTGCGATCGATTCACACTACGGCACTAAGGATCCCTAAAAAAGTTATCATATCAGCTGGCCAAGGCACGTGCTCGATTCACCTGTTTGAAACTTTGTAATGAAAATGGCAGAATTTTTTATTAAGTCACAGTTGATATGCGAACATTGCTTAGCTCACCGTGCGGTATTAGAGTTCTCAACGCTGTTAATTCTGCATGAACTAAGCAGTTTCTATTTATTTGTATTCATCATCATCTCAGCCACAGGATGTCCACTGCTGGACATATGCTTCCCCCTTTGATTTCCACAAGGACCGGATGGAAGCGGTCCGCCTCCAGCTCTTAACAGCGATCTTAGTCAGGTCATCTGTCCACCTTGTCCATCCTATGCTGCGCTTGCCAGTCCGTGGTCTCCATTCGAAAACCTTTCTGTATATTAGTTAGAATATAATAAGAGTGTCATATATGGCACCTCGCATTTTCAACCATTTTCTAAAGCCAACATTTTAAAGATAAAAATCCACGTCATATTATTTTAATTCAGAATAACTATATACTTTACAACACAGGGTAAAAGCAGCTTTTCTAAGTACATATTATATAATATACATAATTTACCATTACATGTAAAATTGTTACATGAACATACACAATCACAGCACACAAATATCCAAGACATGGGACATATACCTACCTACACTCATAGCAAAAATGTTTGACCCTGCCCAGGATTCGAATCCAGGGCATCGGAGACCCAGTAGTCATGTGACTAATCACTGAGCCACGGCAACTTCTAAATTTGTGTAAACTTGCTTAATTAAAAACATACACGGTTATTTGTTTTTATCTTACTACTTACAGTAAACACATTTAATGTGACGCAGTTGGATTATGTAAATAAATAAAATAAAATAAATAAAAATTAAAGTAGCTAGCGATAATTGCCATCTAAAAAATTACTTCTATTCAATTTACAGCCATTTTGTGCAAATTGGTCGTAATGTAAATTAATTCGGGCAAATTTCAAAACATTATTCTCAAATGATATACCAATTTGAATCTTAACCTTAACGTAATAGAGAAAAGCAAGATAAAATGTCTGGTTGACTTTTATAATAAACTTACGACGGGGATAATTTTTTTACTTTACACAATTTTAGTTAAGATAAGAGTAGAAAAAGAGAATTGCTAACATTATTTACATTCTTTTCATACATTATTAAGTAAAACTATAAAAATATTTAGCGAATTACCTTCCTCAAATCCGAAATCCGTTTAGCGCGAATCCAAAAAAAACTGACATAAATTCACACCAGTTATGTTCTCACATCAAACTTTAATCCTTCGCACAATTACAAAATCACGCAGTTCTTTCAAACTAAAATCCACCCCAAAAACTGATTGGACGCACTGAATAATTTTTAAATATTTCCAATCACTGTACCAAAAAAAACAACAAATAGTTCAACACCTTTGCCTAAAAACTAAAAAAGTTATGAGCACATCACAATTTCCCGCCAACTTTAAGCTTTTTCGCCGGTAATAAACAAACCGAGGCGAAAGAGGCACGCGTCCAACTACGTTCGAAGCCGGTCGAGCGCTGTCGCTGTTCAAGTGTTCAATGCTCATTTCCATCGTTTATTTTGAACTTGGCTTCGCCGTCGGCGCGCACCCGAGACGCTTAGCCAGAGCTTGGACGCAACAAAAAATTATACGTGCTTCATTTCAAAACAATCCCCATGGACCTTATAATGGCATACTGTACGTGTTTTTGTTCAATCGGGAGGAATAAAAACAACAAAATGTAGACATAACCGGTTTTATTGATTTTATTTACTTAAATAAATTACAACTCTAAAACTATATATTAACTTTTTGACATGCTGTAGATATCTTATAGTTATCGGTCGTCCTAAGCCATTGGACTTTGTTAAGCAACCGCTTAACAGAGTCCAATGGCTTGCAATGCAGCCTACGGCCACTTCTTGACCGCTGCATTGCTAATTTGAAAATTCGCACGACACACTTAAATAAACTATTTCGTGGAAATTGTTTGTGGGCGGTAAACCGAGGGTTACGCTATGTTTCAGAGGGCACGTTAACGTTAATCAATCCCAAAACAGTCGTTGTAAAAGAGGCTTAAGGGGGATGAATTGAAACGTGATCCTCGGTAGAAATATCATACACCTTATATTTACCTAGCCTGGAATATTTTCATCAGCTTGTTTAGAAAATCGTACCATTTAAAGGGTCAGCTACCGTTCAGAATTCGTTGATTTTTAATCACTCTATACTTACATGCAACAGTAAGGTACGTATTATGTATATTCAAATTACTCGTAATAAAAAAACATTTTATCAAACTATTTTGGATACGTTCTCACACGGCTCCTGATCCTGAATGTCACTCTCTAATCTTTCGACGTCCTTCACGCTGATATCGCCAGCAAAATCTTCCTCTTTGCTGGTTTTTGCTGGATCTTTTTTTAAGAATGGTTGGTGAAGAGCCTTGTAAAGTTTTTTCGCCTTCGTTGCGCCGAAACCGGGACATTCTGCCAACCTGGACTCTGTCGCTTTTATGATATTTTCCAGGGTGCCAAACGTGGTGATGAGCGTCATCGCATCGGTTTTGTTCACTGGTTTTATAGATGACAACGCGTTTATTATCTAAAAAATAAGTGTTACTTTATATAAGGATAATTATAATGGAACGCAGTTTTATATAGAAAAAGAAAAATTTCGGTACGCTGTTTCATTTTAAAAAGATGTTCTTTTATTACAGCATCCTTACTTAATATCAGGAATTATAGAGGTGAAATGTTTGCGTATCCAGAATAAAAAATATAGGCAGTTTTTAATCTGCTTGTTAAATGTATTCAAAATATTATTCATGACCGTGTTTAATTATTCCGTTCCTCTTTTCCACACTGACATATGTAACAGGAAACAGTCAAAAAAGCTTTTCACTTTGCAACCATGCTCGTGCGTTCTGAATAACTACATAATCGTCATGGTCATCATCTCAGCCATAGGACGACCACTGCTGGAGATATGCCTGCCCCATTGCTCTCTACAAGGACTGGTTGGAAGCGGCTCACATCCAGCCTCTTCCCGCTCCAGCCTCTTAGTCAGGTCTAAATCTGTCCACCTTGTCGGTGGCCGTCCTCTGCTGCGGTTGCCAGGCCTCCAATGGAGACCACGTCCATTAGAGAACATTTGGATCCCAACGGCTATCAGTTCTTCGGGATATGACTGGCCGGTTGGCGCAGTTGGTAGCACTCTGCCTTCTGAGCCGCTGGTCCCGGGTTCGATTCCCGGACAGGTCAAACATTTGTGTGCATGAACATGTCTGTTTGACCTGTGTCTGGGTGTGTATATGTATATAAGTATATATCATCAGTCATCAGGTTACCATAGTACAGGCTCTGCAGTTTGGGACCTGAAGACCTTGTGTGAAAGTTGATAAATAATAAAAAAAAAAAAAAAAATATATACGCCCTGCCCACTGCCACTTCAGCTTGCTAATCCGCTGGGCTAAGTCGGAGACTTTATTTTTTCTACGGATCTCTTCATTTCTGATTCGATCGCGTACAGAAACCCCGAGCATAGTCCGCTTCATAGCTCGTTGTGACAGCGACATTTCTGTATAAAATATTGGAATTAACCAAAAGAAAAATTTTGACCTTATGATGAGGGTCATTCTCAATCTTCTCCATGATCTTGTCAGGTGGTTTATTCTCATACACCTTGTAGTTCTCTATAATTTTGCCAGCCTCCTCGGGACTCCACGCCAGCATCAAAGTCATATCTGTCAAGAGGCATATTCTCGTTAGGTTCTTCAGTGGCGTGTGGGGATCTTTCAAATCTACCTAAAATATTGTATTGAATTGAAATATATATGAATATAGTCACAAATATATATATATATAGCACAAACTATGCCGCAGTCCATAATAATTTAAGTAATAACTACATTGGCTCGCGAAAAAACCGACGCAGGCCGCACACTCTCATTCAGAAGTGTCTGCCACAAAAACGAAAGTAAAATCAACTACATACAAATTTTATCTCTAAATTTCCCTAGACCTAAGACATTAAGAATTGGGGCGCAGAAGTAAAGGGGGGGAAGGGGGTTATCTGTCGATACCACCGTCGCCTCGCGCGAAGACCCTTGTTTTTTAAGTTATTGATCATTTTATTATTGATAATAATTATATATATTATTGATAATATATTAAGTCATTTTAGTTATTTCTTCATTGCAGATAGGTACATCTGAGGGGATGGTTTTCGCGCCATCTACCTTTAATTGTGTGAACTACTAATGGTATGGAAAGATGGCGTAAGTTATGTATAATCCTTCAAAAATTTTAACGCCTAGCACGACGTTAATGCAATTTATTATTTTTTACGTATATGGGTAAACATTTTGCCGTTTCGTATTTTGAAACCTTCACCATGCTCAAGATTTTTCTTTTGGATTGAAGGCTTCAATCCTAAAACCCTTTGCTTCATAAACAGAAATTCTGTTTATGCTTTGTCTACTACTTACGCCAAAAATCAACTTTACCCACATTTAAAACAAATAAGTATTCCTTTATCGTCCTAACAAAAGCTATAACACTTTATATAATTACTTATGTCAAAGTTATATACAACTTAACATTGAAAACGCCATCGAGATATAATTAGCCCTTCCTGAGTTAAGAGATACTACATAGCTCCCTGATGATCAACTAAAAATATATACCCTACCTGAGAAATGGGAATCTTAATAATAAGTAGTACAGCTGTTGAAACAGTCCACCACCATTCTTGAGTTATAAGGTAAAAACCGTCGGAGAGACAGACAGAAATGATAATAATGCTGGATTCTTGATTAATTGGTTATCTATTGGAACCCTGATATTAGTTTTGTAAATATATGCATATTCTATGTACAGCTTTTTGAAATTTATATTTTTACAGCATATACAAAGATATACAGTATTGTTACTTATAGGTGGATGAAATACACCACAAAACCAGTCAGGATAGATATCCGTGCAGAAATACCATTGAGATAAATAGTTATAATTACCTGAACAAGCAGCACCCTCAAGTCATACTTGCGTCCTAACTCTTTGAGCCTGTTGTGGATATAATCTGGGTTCATATTGTGGTAACGCAGGGACAGGAACAATAAACAAATTGTTTTCCCAACTTCATAATCTGGTATTATGTCATCATATTCCCATGGGACACATCTTATGAACTTCAGCAATGGATTACCTTTCTGTAAAAAAGTTTACTAAGAAAGTGAGTGGTGCATTCTTGTTTCGGAGGCCAGCGTGTCTTGGCCTCGGACATAAAAATTGGTAAATACTTACTCCATTGGATTGTGGACCCAGTGAAGTAAAGTAAGTAAGGAAATAAAGATATATTGTTTTACTCATAAAAATATATAAAACTATTGCAAATCCATACATACAAAATCTGTAATACACAATTGGGAGTTTTATCATTCAGAGTGATCTCTTCCAAACAATCCCTTTGTGGACGAAAACAAAAATATTGATGATTGAGCATTGTTCAATTAATTACAAATTGACTACATAAAATAGCAGGTGTGGCCGAAGTGTGATCACGCTATACTCTGTTCTTACATATTTCATGTAAACAACTGCACACAACTGCAGTTTGTCCAGTGCAAATATCTTTTATAATGGTAGTTTACTCTACTTGGCCAAAATATTATTTAAATACTTGTTTCTGCAATGCAATGTTATGATGTACAAAAACATTTGTGATAGTAAAATAATTTATTGTACTGGTAAGACTGTATAGACTCTAAACTTTTGTGCTGCAGTCATTTCCTATTTCATTCGATTTTGTTTTCTTGAACTCACATATGCTTCTCCATACATTTATGCAATTGTGCTTTGTAGTAACTCTTGTAGGTGATTGTTATTAGTACTTATCTTCTTGATAATAACAAGGTATTTTTAGGTTGGTTATTTTTGTTCACCCAAAAAGTCCTCAATGTGCCTAAAGCAGTTTCCACTTCAAATATCTAAAATTTCAAACATGGTATAGACATAGAACACTGTCTGGCTCTCAATAATAACTCTCAGTAACATACTAACAACTAACCTGCTTGTTGTTAACCAACACACAATGAGTTTTAGATGAAACTGGCTTAATCACTGCATCCTTAGAAGTTCCTAAAACAACATTCAAAATACAAACTGGTATGCCCTTAGTGTACCCTGATAAGAGATGGGGCTGGTGAGACAAGATAGTGGGAGGAAATCCTACTTTCTCCTCCACATCACAGACAAATTATGTTATTTTGTATAGTAATTTACTAATTTTCAAAAAATGTAACTGCAACTATTAACTTCCATGATTTGAAATTGGAAAATATAGAAGCCTATTGCTTGTTACTGCAACTATTATCTTCCATGATTTGAAATCGGAATCTGTTGAAGCTTTATACCTATTCCCCTTAAAAATTAGACCCCACAAAAGGTGGGACTTTATTTATAGTACAATGTAGTTAATTATAGAAAGGGTTTTATTTTATGAATGATTAATCTCATAATCTTCATAATATTTTCTATTACCCATGTCCACTACATACACCTGTAATTTCTGAATGAGTATCCTTTAATTGAAACATCTTGAATGGCAAGTCATAAGCTCAGGCAAAGCAAATAACAAAGATGGATCAGTAACAAAAAATAGTGAAGCCATAAAACTAACAAAGCCATTCTCAAAATGAAGAGTATATCTTAATAGTGCCCTAAAAGTAGGATTTCAAATTACTCCAAACCATCCAACCATTACAAAAGTAGGTATATGAAGGAAGATATTTTGGTGTTCATATATTTATGGATGATAAACATATGAAGGGAAAGAAGATTTCATATATTTCGTAAAATCTAACTAAGTTCTATGCCATATGTATGGCTGTCATTGGTTAATTTAAAAACAGTTTAAAAAACAGCCATTGCCAAAATAATCAGAAAACAAAAACAACAAGAAAATGACTACTAAAGGTTGACTGGAAGAAATCGCTTTAAGCGATAAGTCCGCCTTTCGTTTCTCTAGAATAGTTTATGCACTAAGCATCATTATACATATGTATGAAGTTCTTTTGTAAAACTTCGAGAAACAAATAAAGTGTTTTCTATCTATCTATCACTAAAAGGATCCAATTACAGCTTAAACTTGACTTGGAAAATGTTATTCATTTCAGATAGTATTACTTTTATTGATCCAAAATCGATAAATACAGATATAACAATATATAAGAGCTCTAAATTCACAGTTCATAAATAAAAGCACTGAGTTTAGGCACTATAATTACTTGTAAAAAATTTAATATGCAGGTATCTGTAAATACTTATATTGTTGATGAGCCCCTTCTTTCCTCCGTATATAGTTACTTAGCTATGGTTCTTTTCCTGTAGCTTCATATATTTTGAGCATTTCAGATCAGAAGGAATGATATCTTACAGAGACATTATTCTTCCAATTTATAGAGATTTTCCCATTCCGTTGGACACTTTTTTCATGGACAAAGAAAAAGTTGGCTTCGTTTCGAGTTTAGTTTAATGTCTTTCTATGGATGTTCTAAAAAAGAAACTATCGGTGACAATAATAATTGTCCGGAAAACGATAACTGAAAATTAACCTTACCGGGTTGAACCTGCAAATTATCTACCAACTTAGATTGCTTTGGTGATGTAGGTTCACTGATTTCAGCTAATAAATCGTCAAAATCATCGTTCAATTCCATTATAACTTCGGACACCGAAGTAGTTTTATTCTCGAAGCATTGAACCCACACCACACACCACACTAAGCAAGGGAACCACAAAGCGCTGAATAATTTATCAAAACCATTTACGTACTCAAACTACTATACTATTCATAGGTACAAAGTTTATAAAGCCAAAAAAGCCTCAAAACTTGATGAAGGTAGTGAAGATTTTTAGCAATGTTGATTTATTTATTTTGATTTCAATTTTTTTTTAATTTATTCTTCGTTTTGGCTCCGAATTTTATTTGCATTTGCAAAAATTGTGATTTAATCTGAAGTTAGGAGACAACTTCGGTTAATTTAGACGCATGTAAGACGCTTAATTTAAGACGGATGTCTTTGTCCTGCAGTGGACATCCTATGGCTGCGATAATGATGTTGACGATGAAAACGGCTTCAACTTTTCACCCTTAACTTTACAGATAACCATAGCGCGCATTTTTTTTTCTTTGAGCATACAGTCTCCGCTCCTCTTATTTTATCTGAGACGGCCACTATTTCGAGTCCCTTTAATGTAATGTTGATTGCACTGGATCGTGCAAAGGAGGCTTTGTCTATGGGCGTACACGGATTATTGGTAGTACATTTATAGGGAGTCCTTGTTGATCATCTCTAATCTACCTGATATCTATATAATATCTATCTATCTGATCTCTATCTATCTCTAATCTGTGATTGATGTAATTACTAGACGGTAGTATTACATTCTCTAGGATTACTAGTATGTATTCTATCTGATCTATGGATGTAATTCTAAAAGAATAAAAATTTAGGAATTTTACGAATAGGCGAAGACGTGCTGAAAACCTGAAAACATTCTTTCAAACAAACCAAATGCAATGCAAATGATCTCAACGTTCCAAAGTTGTAAACGCATTGATCAGAAAGGAAAATGTATATCCTCTATCTACGCCAAATATAAACTCGTGTGAAACTTTTAATGTGACTTAATAAAGTACACTATTTCGTTTGTGCAAATTAAACATGCACGAGCATACTATTTCAAGGAAAATAGAGTGACAAACTAACTCGAATAATTTTGTTATGGCCACTTCTTCGAAACCGGACAATACGTTTGAAGATGATATATTTGACGATTCTGAGTTTTTGGTCAATTTCGACAACACATCAATTATCCAGTCGAAAGTTGATGAAATTACCGAAAATAATTCGTTCAACACAAGTGCTCTTAATGTCAGGTATGGCTGTATCATAGAGAAATACTTATGTAGGGCTGTTAAACCAAGGTTCAACATTAGTTTACAAAACATCGATTTTAGGGGAGAGAGGGGGTGCGAGTCGTAGATCCCACCATGTGAAGGGGAAGTTGTGGAATCTCACTATTTTCAGACATTGATTTTGTGGTGGGATAAGGGCGGAGAGCCGAGAAGGTAGGAGGTTGGAACAACACCCTCCTTCTGCCTCAGTTATTGGGATTTACAATTCTTCTGTTAGTTAGAATTATTTAATTTTATATATTGTGACTGCTCCGGCACTGCAGGAAGTGCAGCCTTTCCGCTCTTGCATAACAAAGCACAGGCATTAACTGCTACCGCATATTTGTGTTCTTAAAAATTAATACAACAAATTTCAAGATTACATGGAATACATGGTGAAATGTAAAAATAAAAACATGTTTTTTTTCTATACTATATTTTTGAAGAGATGCTGGCACAGCAGCGGGTGTGCGGGTTGTCAAACTGAATCTCAATGCTGGTTGAATCCTCACCAACTGCTTGACCAGTGTAGGTAGCACTGTTATTAAATAATGGCCCGGCATGGTGGTAGAGTACCAAGTCCTTTCCCGCAACTTAACTGTCATGAAGCAAATAGTGTGTTCAAGTAGCAGTAACTGAGAACCAGTAAATATTCTAGGTCTAGTGTAATTACATCATCATTGACCATCAAAAGAGATAGTGGTCTAACACTAGATCTATAAAGTGTTAAAAGATGCAGAATCTTTGTTACTTATTTAATATTAAGCTCACTAACAATGTTACCCTCATCCATATCAGAGAACTGCTCATAGAATATTTTAAATAATACTGACACGGTTGTATACATTCACTTTCAGTGCTTTGTGTTGTGATGAAGAGATCAGTGGTTATGACAAGCTTACTGGACGAACATGGATTTACCCCACAAACTACCCTGTAAGGGATTATCAGTTCAATATCATAAAAGCAGCGTTATTAAAAAACACTTTGGTATGTATAATATGTATAATGTTACACAGATTTAAATTTACTTAATTTGGCCATGTTTGAAAATTACATAGTATGGAAACTGAATGTGTGACTTATTTTAGATATGAAAAGACTTTAATTATAAAAGAAAACTGCTACTGTTTCTTAGAAGTGTTTAGAGCCATCAACCTGCTACCCTCAAGTAACACGGGAACCATACTAAAAGCCAACTGCCAACAAGGTGATGAAACTGAAATTTGTCATCATTCAGAGTGTCCACCTGTCAAAAATCTTTTTGTTACTGTTTTGGAACTGATAAACTTGGGATTGATTATCAATTATTGCAGCTTTAACTTACTTACCTTAAAGTGTTTACCTTACCTTAGAAAAATGATGCATTATTTTTAACTTACGTTAAAAAAATTATGCGATTGAAATAAATTTGTTTTTAAAATTATCCAATTTCAGGTGAGTTTGCCCACAGGCTTGGGCAAAACATTTATAGCAGCAGTGATAATGTACAACTTCTACAGATGGTATCCACTGGGCAAGATTGTCTTCACAGCACCCACAAGACCTTTAGTGGCACAGCAGATTGATGCATGCTACAATATTATAGCTATACCCCCTAGCGACACTATTGAGATGACAGGTATTAAAAATCTCTTTAATTTGAGTAAGGATTAGCTTAAAAAGTAAATTAAGTAGTAACAGCCAGTTTGTCAAAGAAACTTCAATTCATGAATACTCGTATATTCGAAATACATATTTGTGTTTCAATAGTAAAAAGGCCCAATATTGTGTGTTAATGCATCAATATGCACTAAGACCAAGAATATCTCGAAAAAGTCTAAGGCCTATTTAAATCTCAAAGTTGTATTCTATGCATGTATAATCATTATTATGCTGTTAGCCTGTTACAAAAGACATTTAAATTGATACAGATGAATACCGGATTAATTTTAAATGAGTTAAATATAGAAGTGGAGACACAAAAAGTTTCTTTGCTGTCAATGTTCACTGTAATGACTTCCATATCCTACTTGTTACTACTGAATTATGTATTTAATTATAATTGTCGACACAGTCAAAGTGTCTTGGGATTAGGATGTTGCACAATCAGTATGGCACTAAACAATGCGCGCGATACCTACTACTAAATAACACTACTTGAAGTAGTACTAATTGGAGAAACATCTCATCCATGAGTTGTAAAAAGTACTTTTTTTATTTTAGGCCACATGCCAGTCAATACAAGAAAAGCTCATTGGCAGAACAAACGGGTTTTCTTTGCCACACCCCAAGTCATTTATAATGATCTCAAGTCTGGCATTTGCCCTGCGGAAAAGATCAGATGTCTAGTTATGGACGAGGCTCACAGGGCTCGGGGAAACTATGCTTATTGTCAGATTGTTGCCACATTGGACGAGATGGGACATAAGACATACAGAATGCTGGCATTGTCAGCAACACCAGGGAGCAAAGTGGATGATGTAATCAATGTAAGTACATTATATACATCGCTCTTCAGTTGCATAATTTGATTCCGCCATCCCCATTCCATCTTAGGACGACCAGACAGCGTCACATAATGTGACATCTATACTTCCACATTCTTAGTGCGTACAGCTAACGAATGGAACTCATTGCATAAATCTGTATTTCTGCAAAAATACGACCTCGGTATCTTCAAGTCACGAGTGAATAGGTATCTTCTAGGCAGGCGTGCTCCATCGTCAGTGGCGTAGCGTGTCTTGGCGGGGCCCCGTATAAAAATTTGTTTGGGGGGCCCTAATGAAGGGTTAAGATTTCTCACAAGAGAAAAAAAATGTTTGCATAAAATTAAAAGAAATATTTATTCATCATAATTATCTATCTGTCACTATTGCTAATATTTTTACAAACAATTCAAATTAATATACACTCTCCTTGGCATCATAGATATGTAACTATATACTGAGACTTGCCTTTTTTCGGCAAACTGATTAATTAAATCATTTATAGCTGATGACTTAAGTTTTTCTAAAGTTTCTGTCTCTATGAACCATAGTTACAGGTCTGACAGACGTTCATGTCTCATCGAAGTTCTTAGGTAATTTTTTATCAGTTTTTATTTTGAAAAACTTCTCTCAGCAGTTGTGGTTGTAACTGGGAGGATCAAGAATAAAAAACATGCTGTTATTACATCCGGAAAACTGGTTTCAAGTTATTTTTACTGGAATGAAATTTTTGAATTTCAGATTTTAAGCATATTTTTGGAGCCTTTAAATGGTCATAAAGATTAACTGAGATGTCTTTATTACTGTATTTAGCCGACAGTTTTTCGGAGGGGTTTAATATCTCTTCGTTTGAAGAAGACAGGAGTTTCTACGGTTGTCATATTTCGAACATACTACTCAGGTCGCAAAGGCTCTAAAATCATTTGTTCCAAACTTTTGAACACACCCTTTACGCGGGAAAAAGAAATTGTTTTTGTGACTTTTGTCATTTATGAAATAATAAAAATTGGGAAGTTTTTATTAATTTTGGTTTACGAATGTCGGGGGCCCCCGTGCCCCGGGGCCCCGTATAATTGATACGGCGGTAGCTACGCCCCTGTCCATCGTAGACCGCATCATCACTTAACATCAGGTGAGATAGTGGTCTTCGGCCTTGCTCTGCCTCTATATCCATTCACACTCATGTTAAGTACTTCCTTTCGTTAAATGTATTGTATCCCTTCTCATGACATGTCCACATTAAGCCAATCCCCTTTACATTTAGTCATTCACTGGTGCTACTTTGAAGTTTCCTCTGATATACTCATGCCTTATCTAGTCCATTCTAGTTGCGCCACAAATCCATCGTAACTTTATAATAAAACAAATTTATTTATTTAACTCTATACTAACAGATTATGGCATGATGTTAATGGTAGGTATATATTTTGAGATAGCATCAGTTCTGTAGTATTCTGTAGTAATAGTCATTACTTATTAATAGTCTGTATTGGCTTTTCGCCAAGTCCTTATTAACTTTGCTCACGGATATTTGCGTTCGAGCACTCTATGGCCATAATTTGCACCAAACACGAATTGATGTGAGCTCATGTCAACCTACTAGATCAAATTATACGACGAACACTCTCGATAAAGACTGTTTTCTGCAAATTGAATGTCAGTAAATAAAATCTGTATGTGTCATGAAATGCTTTCTAGCTCCATTACTTCTCCATCCGCCCTGAAAATACGTAATTTTTTATTAATATGTACGTAAAAAATACGTCATCATTGTCATCTCAGCCATAAGACGTCCACTGCTGGTCATATGCCTGCCATATTATAAATAATAATCGGTAATTACATATGATTTAAATCCATCATTTTTGAATGAAATGTTGCTTACTGTTTCTTTGTTTATTTTCAAGGTAGTAAAAGGACTTCATATAGCTCACCTAGAGCTCAGGACAGAAAACTGTATAGACGTTGCTCCTTACAGCCACTCAAGGAAGATCAACACCGTCATTATTCAACTTGGACCGGAACTTTCACAGCTCAGGCAACAGTATGTGGAGGTCAGATATAAACAATTCTTTGAGTGATGTGACACAAGTCATTATTTCGGACATACAATGCGATTCTACTGAGTCACATCGATTCTACCGATCGCTATTGCCATATACCTGCAAAATGTGAAACGAGCTTCCGCCCTCAGTGTTCCCAAGAAGCTATAATATATCGGATTCTTTAAAAGAAGTGTTAACAGTGTCTTAAGAATTAGCTATGTATCGTAATGTCAAGCGACTGTGAACGCTTTCCATCAGGCGAGCCGTCTGCTTGTTTGCAAGCAATTATATAAAAAAATCAAATGTCTGCAGCATTCCTTATGAATTTCTACAATAATACTGTTACACTCTCTTGATGTGTGTAAATGAACTTACATAAAAATTAAATTATTGTAGAATAATACTGACACCTATTATTAAAAATATGCCAATGATTTCAGATTCTAGATTGTTATGCAAGAAGATTGAAACAATTCAACATACTCCCACAAAACTTAGGTAACTTGTCAAAGGGAAGGATTGTGATGCTCTACAAAGAGTACCAGACGAAGGATAGAGGAGCCAGGTAAATATATCTATTAAACATTATGTAATAATTTTTATTAAGGTATGAGCTGCCATAGCTTAGTTGGACAAAGCGACAGGACGGTATTCTGTAGTCGTGGGTTCAAGTCCCACTGGCATCCGAATTTTATCCTTCAAATAATTTGAACGTAAGTTCCGCCTAGCATGTTGTTAATGCAATAAACTATAAAATTCTCATCATATAATAAAGTAAGAAATGGTGTCATTATTCTATTCAGAAATAGAAATTAATTTTAAGAAGAGCTATGGCCACAGCATATAATATAAAGGATAAAATATCCTTTATATGTAATTCATTGATATATTATATCAATGACTTTAGTAATCATTGATATTTAAATTTCACCGGCAATCTGTATAACTCGGTTATTGTAATATAGTACCTGGGTAGTGTAAATTACTGTATACAATTCCTAGGAATTATGTACATTACTTGTAGTATAAATTATATAAAAATATTTAGCTTTATATCTGACATAAGCTTGTTTTTTTTTTCTAGACATCCTCAACACAATTACATAATGAAAGACTTCACTCTCCTAATAGCACTGTACCATGGTTTGGAGCTACTCGTGAAACATGGCTCCCGAGTATTCCTGAATTTCTTTGATGAACACCCGGAGAAGTCTTGGATACAATCAGATGACAGACTGACAGCTTTGCTGGAGAGATTGAGAGATGACCTTGGAGTGAACCCTTTGAGCTTAGATCGGAGTATATTGCCTGATGGAACTGTACCAGAGGTGATTATTATATTAATTTTATTTTACTAGGAAAACAAAAATGTTGTTAATGAAATAGTAGAAAACTTATGATATCCAACATGAAAGCCTTACACTGTTTTCAGTAATTGTTCGAATAATGTTTGTAAAGTCTTCCTCAATTTTTGTGTCGCGATTCTAAGAGAAAGACAGATTGTGAGTTGCCATCTTTATATGACTGCCGTTTGATGCGCCATCTACCGAAGAGTAACCTAAACTTGTTGTTTTGTTCAGTTACACATCCAAGAAATCAGACTTATCACCACGTTTTCGTTTAAAATACCCCGATTGTGCGACGGCTTAAGGTGCCTTCCAAGCTACGTAGCTGCTATTAAAAAATGCATGTTTCAAAATAAGATACACCCTCGTTACAGATGCCAAAAGATTTGTGCTTCGGACATCCAAAATTTGACAAACTGAAAAGTATAATCTTGGATCACTTTACAATTGCAAAACAGAAAAACCAGGACACCAGAGCTATCAGTGAGTATTTCAATGAGACACAATATTTTGTATGTTTTGAACCTTGTATGTACGGAGGACGTCCGTTTCAATGGCGCTTGTCAGTCAATGCAGGCTTGCCGTCTGTCTTTATTTATAACTGTGCCCTGCGGTTTCACCCGCGTGGTGATGATGATATAAATTATCCTTAAGTTCCTAATTAAGTCCTAATTAAGTTACATGTGACACATGTAACTTCGTAGTACTTACATAAGAATAACATAACAAATGGAATGGTCAGCTTAAGAGACAGTCAACATTGTAGGTATAGGCCAGTATATATATAATAGGCATAGAATATAATTATATGTGGTAAAGCGTGATTCCACCTTCGACCACTCATATCATCACTGGCCATCTAAACTTAAAGGCTGCATAGAGTGGGTGGATTCTTTGTCGCTTTTACTATTTCTTTTGCTATATTTCAGTTAAACACAGGAAGTAACTTCATGAGAAGCTACGAAGTTAGTTCCTCTCCGTACAAAAGTTGTATGGAAGATATCGCTTCTTAGCGATAAGACGTTATAAGTTATCTATCTATGTATATTTATTACAGTATTCTGTGAATATCGAGAGAGTGTGAACTTGGTCCACTGCCTACTGTTGCAATGCCGGCCTCTCATCACGCCCCAAATGTTCGTCGGACAAGGTGCTTCGGGTGAGAATTTCCTTACCTGGTATTGTAATAAATATCGCTTTTGCTTTCCCACAGAAACCAAAAGCTATGGAATTTGAAGTTATAAATGACTAAGATTTTAGTCCACAATTATACAATATAATATTTTGATATTTACTTTTGAACTATCATGGTACCGACTTTAATAAGTTATTTCACACTTTTGAGTGTTGAAATCGGTTCCATTTTTGGTAAAAAAAATTTACGTGTGATACCCCAGTATCCCACAATTTTATGATAGATTTTGAAATTACCCATAAAATATCAATTAAAATTGGCTCAATTTAGAGAAAATGTTGTTAAAACTCTCAACATCCTCAACAAAGTAATGGATGTCGATGTTTATATTTTTTAATTTAACAGTTTGTACTGTAATTATGATTAACTAACTGCGCCCCGCGCTTTCACTCGCGTGGAATACGGTTTTCCCGCTGACTCAGTTATGCCATGGATAATTGTATTCTTCCGGGAAAATATATAGCCCTTGTGTTGTTTCAGGTTATAAGCTATCTTCATTCCAAATTTCATGCAAATCTGTTCAGACCTTTAAATGTGAAGGAGTAACAAGCATACAGATAAACGACAGTTATAATATTATTAGTCCTTTTACTAGTCCTTATAATATTAGTGTGATGGCATATTCCAGGCAAAGACGGCAAGACAGTGGTATCGCAGAAGCAGCAGTTGCGAGTGATGCGCAGTTTCCGCGAAGGACTGTGCAACACGCTGGTGGCGACGTGCGTGGCCGAGGAGGGGCTCGACGTGGGCTCCGTCGACCTCATCCTGTGCTTCGACATCTCCACGCGCTCGCCGGTGCGCCTCGTGCAGAGGTAGTGCCCCAACGCAATCACTTAATCTTCATCACGTCCATGCGAAAAGAGGCAAATGGTTCCTCCGTAAGTGCGAGGAACATGGGTCATTCCGGCGCATTTAATAACAGTAGCGAAATGATTTTTGAATTTGGAACACCATTTATTTAAAAAGGTTGAATACGCTTGAATGAAGTACTGGTCGGTTGTAAAAAAAGCGTTAACAAAATTTCCTCAGGAGACGTACTTTGAATTCAACACCACGCTTAGGATTCAAACAATCGCTCTCGCTTTAAATACATTATTTTGGTCTCTTGTCCCAAAATCTACTCTCTACTCATCTGAAATATGTGTACCTGCTAAAATATCAAAAAATCATCAATATCGTTATATATCATTGTATATAGTAAATATTAGAAGAATAAAAAATATTCTATACATATTCGATTAAAAATTCTTCATAAATTATGTCGCTTATTATAAATAATTACAATCGGTAACTCATTAGGACATCACTAATTGATTAGTACTATGTTTGAAAAACTATCACCAAACACATAGTGTGTTCAGGCAGTCCTTGAGAGCCAGTGAGCATTCTAGGTCTAGCGTGATAACGTCTTCAACCACATCGTCACTGATCATCATGTGAGATAGTCGTCGAACGCTAGATCTAAACAGTATAAAAAAAATACTCAAGTTGTCAAATGTAAAATAAAAAATTAATGGTTGGAAAGTGTATAACACATGCGTTTTGGTGCAGATGCGGAAGGACGGGTCGAGAACGCGGCGGTCAAGTATACATTCTTGTCACTGAAGGGAGAGAACATCAGGTATGCATCCATTATTTATCACTGAACATACATTATTTAAAACATTATTAAACTTATACAATAGTAAATTAAGTGTATTTTGTAAATAGAATGACAATAAATCGCCGCAAATTGTTAAATATTTTCGATGTCACAATAATGGGAAGGAACTGTTACCCTGTAACACAGTGCATACTAGTATACCTCATACTAGTATGCACTGTGTTCTCTTTACATAACTACACACATCATAATATAGACTTTATTCATATTATTTTATTGTCAAAAGATGTAACATGTGTGTCCTTAAGATGTAAATAAAGAATTTATTATTATTATTAATAATAGGAACATCAAATTAGTTTTTCGTAATAGGTTATTGTGTTTTTTGCAGAGTTTAAAATTAAGGTTTGAAGGCAACATTAAATACGTGATAATTTTTACTAGCCTAGCTAGTTGATCGGTCGGATCAACTCAGTCTAAGCACGAGGATAGGTTTGGACTTTTTATCTGAGCTATTCCGCGCTTTGGACTCGTTCAGCTGTCAATCGGAGCAGTTAAACATTTATCATGACTGAATCATTCTATACAATTATACGGTTTAAAACTCAATTATCGAAAAAAACAAATATGCTTATTATATTTTCGAGTTATTTTTTAATTTATCGTTAAACTGGAACAATGTGGTTTCAACTATTTTGTCATATAAGATGGTTTTTACTGTAATTAATACACATTTAATCTCAAACCACGAGCTAGCAAGCGCTGATTAGGACCGACAAGGTGAACTTGGAAAGATTACAGAAAAAAATTAGATACAAAGCGGTTCTAACATCCTTGCGGAGATCCCCCATAGATCTCCGCAAGGATGTTAGAACCGGGGGAGCCTATGCCCATCTGAACTGTGACTGACATGCTGACAGGCACTGCCGAATTGCAGAACACAAACTTCGTTTCTCTAACTACCCTCTCCATATTATATGTCTAGTACCGTTAATCTCACCACCATAGTATAGTAGTCATACGCTAGATCTATCAATGGTTTTTACAACCAACTTCCGAAATAGGAGGATGTTGACTTTCTTCTAAGTGAACCTATTTTAATATTTTTTTATATCATTTGAAAGATTCTCATGTGGTCCCATTTAGATTCGATCAAGATCTGACTAGTACTTTTTGTTAATAATGCTCATTTGACTTACATATTACAAATAAATGGATTGTTTTCCAGACGCTAATGGACTGTATGCGGCAAAGAGACGGCCTCAACAAGAAGATCCTTCAATCTAAAGATGTGCACAACAATCTATACAAGCTGAACCCTCGCATGATGCCGCACGACTTCACGCCGCAGTGCCAGAAGATGTTCATAACCGTAGCGAAGAAAAACGTTCCCAACGATGCTGCAGATAACAAAAGTAAAAAGGTATAAAACTATTGCTAATTGATTACCCCTTCGGGAAAAGACACTTTTTTAATCCTACTAATAATATAAATGTGTCCTGCCCAGGACACATTTATAATATTAGTAGGATTAGGAGAGGCCTACTCTATAGACGCGACTACTAAAAATACTAAATTAAGTTAAGTTACATTATTAGTTACACATATAACTAGTACAATCATAATACGTAAACTATTATATTATAACCTACATTTATTCTATATCCAATTCGTAGTAGAAATAAAGGCTATTTTATTTTATTTATTTAATATTATAAATGCGAAAGTTTGTGTGTATGTTTGTCATGTGCTTCACGCTCAAACGGCTACACCGATTTCGATGAAATTTGGTATGGAGATGGTTTAAACTCAGGATTAACACATAGGCTACTTTTGTCCCGGAAAAAGTATAGTTCCCGTGGGATAGTTGAGGTACCGGGAAAACCGTAATCCACGCGGGTGAAACCGCGGGGCGCTACGAGTACTTTATAGATCTATTGGTTTACCACTATCTCACTTGATGGTCAGTATCGACCAAAGGGTCGAAGGTGAAATCACGTTAAGCCTAGACTGGCTCTCAAGGACAGTTGCCTGAACACACTTTGTGTTCGGTGACAGTTTTTCTAACTTGAGGGTGGTAGCTAGCCAGGCTGGTACTGCAAGCATCCTGTTACCATGCTGGGAATTTGATAATGGTGTTGCCTTCACTGGTCTCGATATTCAGTCTTAAAACAGTGGTGTCCATGTTCAAAGGCCATTAATACCAAGTCTCTAAGATATCCTGGGGTGACGAACACAGTGAGGTGCTCACTGCTCACCATCAAAGGAACTACTTGTCTGTTTCGTCGTTCACGTATGTTAATTATTTGAAGATACCTTTCGAAGGATTAGCCTTTCGCTTTATTTTCCTCAGGGTCAAAAAGATCTACGGTCTATGTTGCTGAATAACAGAGCGTCATCAAGTGGTACCAGTTCGTCGAGCAAAGATAATGATCACACAAGTTTGATCACTGAAGAGGAATTCGAAAAATTGTTTCCAGATGGGCACAAAGAGAGGAAAGTTTTTAAAAAACCTACCAATTATTGGGCTAAGCACAAAGGTAAAGAACAAGAAATGTTTTGAATTAAAAATACTCTACCAAGCACCAGTTCCTAGTAAAATAAAGAAATCAATGCTTGGGAGTTTAATTTTGTGTTGAGAGTTCTCGCTTTAATTGTATGACATGCATTCTTTGCAACCTAAATTCTAAGTGCTCACGACTTCTTGGACATTAATTTGGATCATCAACAAATGTAATGTATTTATTTATGTAATATATTTAGGGTCCAGCATTGGACTTCTGATGTACGTGATAGTGTTAATGATCAACTTAGTTTCAGACGTTATTGTTTCAGATGATTTTCAATCACAAGTTTTAGACACCAACCAAGATGTGAATTTAAATTTGTGCAATTGGTTAGAATGGCAGAGAACTTTACAGAAAACAATAAATATTGGTCACTCTAAAGACAGTGAGTTTTTGTCAATGATCTTGCAAAAATGCGACAGTAAAAGACTGGAACCATCTCAAAATTCAAGTAAGTTCAAATCTGCGTACCGCAAATTCTTTTCTTCATTTTGGCAGTAGAAATTTTATCTGTATTATATGATTTTTAGGGTTTCCAGAAACTAATAAGCAAGATCTATTAGATGTTGATGTTGACGTCATGCCAGTTTTATCATCTCCAGTAAAAGTAACGAAACCAACAAAGAAAAGGCAAAAAGCACCAGTCGTCAAGTCGCCGGGTAAAAATTACGGTGATATAAGAGCTCTTTTTAGCACAACGACAAAGTCTACTAAGAGTTACACAAAATTAATAAACGACTTAGGCATACAAAATGATGGTGGTGTTCCTACTCGTCTGATAAACCTTCTGGTAGATTTAAATTTAAATATTGAGACAAACGTTGTAAAAACATGCTATATTTGTCAAAACTTATGTGACTGCAGAATAGTGAAAAATATGAGAAAAAACAATAGTAAACCACCTGTGTTGTTGAAGTTTCTTAAAGAACCAATATTGCCCGATATCAGTTTGATAGATGGTATTGACGTAGGATCTATAATAAAATGTAGAAAAAGTGCGGACACTAGCCAAGATTTATTGAATTGTGACGACAATCAAGATGTAAAAGTTATTTCGAAGGATGATGAAAATAACTGCAGCAAAAATTTTGATTTAGAGTTCGATTTTAACGATCTAGAAGAGATAAAATCTCCAGAAGCAATAGGGCAACTAAATAATGCTTTTGAAATTAACAATTTATCAACTGAGAAAAACTTTGATATAGGTGATATTGATGATATATTTGCTGAAAGCAGCCCGGAGGAAACCGTTCAAAAGACTTTAAATGCTGTAGAAGACATTAAAAAGAGAGTTAAAGACAATGATATTCCTACTAAGACTCAAGAAACGTTAGGTTTCTTTGGTCTTGACAGTATCGACGATATATTTGCCGATTACGAAGATGATCTAGCGGATCAATCTTCTAAAGTCAAGCCATTGCACGAAAACAAGCTTGTTAGCTCCGATGAAGTTTTGCTAGAATTATCTGCATCCGCAAACAACTTGAAAGACGAACCAAAAGAAACTACTAATACATTTATTCTTGACATGATTGAACATCAAAACTTGCCTACTTTTGGAAACCCAGTAAGCCCTTCTATACTGTCTGGAAAGCAGAAAGTGAAAGATATACCTACATCTCCTATTTTGTGTAGTCAAGCGCAAATGCGTAAATTCAAACTCAATACCAAAAAAAGAAGTCCTCAGAGTTCTACACCTAATAGTGTCAGAAAGAAACTTATACTTCCAGAACCAGATAGGGATAACGTTATAGTTATTGACGATGATGAAGATCAGAAAACAATAGCACGTAGTGTAGGAGACACTACTAACAAAAGCATATTTACTGTCACTCAAATAGTAGAAATGATTAACAAATCTGATACTAAAGCACTCAGCGAATCCAATGTAAACATTAATAATCTGGAGAGAACAGAAGATGATGAAATAATTACATCACCTATACTTTTAACACAGGCTGATAAAAAAAGATCCTTGAGTCTAGGTGCTTCCAAATGTGAAAGTAATAAGTCAAAATCAAATAAATCTAAAAGTCTTATAATTTTGGACAGCGATAGTGATTCTAATGATTTTAATGACACCCAATTATATGACTTGAAAAAGGAATTTAACAAAGTTGACACAGCGATACCTGAAGGTCGCAAATATAACGACTATCCTGATACTCAATCAAGTAACGTGGAAGATGAAAAAAATAAGCGTGGCATTAATAGCTCCCCTAGGCAAGTGAATTGTAAAAGAAAATTTGATGGTGTTGAAGGTTCGGCGACTGCATCACCACACTTCAATAAGAAACAAAAAATAGAATTTGCCGAAAAACCGGCAACATTACAAGAAAAAGTTTTAGCCGCTCTGTCTTCGAATAAAAACAACGATAAAAATAACATTACAACTTGTAATAACAATTTGATGAATTTCCACTTCTCTATTACACAATCGAATTACTTTTCGCAAAAAGAGAATAGTAATCCGGTAGTGGAGAACACTAAATCTAACGACGAATACATTGATCACCTTAAATTTAAGCAAACTCCCATAGATGTTCTAAATAAATATAGAAAAGAAACCAAAATACAAACGTTGAGAAACAAATTTGATTCCATATTCAAAAAGAGCCCAGTTAAATGTAAAGAATCACTGAAAAATAATATATTTGAAGAAAGCGACGATTTTGACGTTGATAATAGATTATTTAGTCCAAAATGTGATACGTCGAGAAATGAAAATAAAGAAAATACTCCAGTGAAAAGGAAGAGATCCTTTGATGATAGTGATGATGATTTTGTTAACGGTGATAAGAACAGCTCCCACAGTCCAAAGATACCCGTCAAGCAAGCTAGTGAAAGCAGATCTACGACAAATCACAAAGTGCGGAAAGTAAGTAACATTATTTTTTATACTATCCATTTGCTTCCCAGGTACCTCATATACTCAAATAAAAATATATCACGTTAAAAAATACGAGTAAAATATTGTGACTTAACCATCGACTACAGAACACCATCCTTATCTCTCTACAAAAAGTCCGAATGTATTCCTCAATTTTAGCATCTTACGTGTTTTTTGTTTTAGTTTTTAATTAACTGCGCCTAGCGGTCTTACCCTGGTAGACAACGTTTTCCAGCTACCTAACTTATCCCACGGGAACCGGGATAAATATTAACCTATGTCCTCCTCTTATGTTTCTTCAATGTTTCCATCTATGTCTATACCAACATTCATCAAAATTGGTTCAGTGGTTTAGGTGTGAAAACGTAACAGCAAGAGTTACTTTTGCATTTATATTGTTAGATTTTTGTTATATCCCAGGGAAATCATTTATTTCGGCATATAAACGACGGTTTTGACGGTCGCCGTGGCGCAGTGTCAGAATCCCGGCCGAGGCAGACATTTGTACGATGTGTAGATGTTTGTCCCGGGTCTTGGATGTTGTGTGCTGTGATTGTGTGTGTCCATGCCTCCCGTGATACAGGGAATCCTAGTGCGGTGTGTAGAAAAAAAAAAAAGTTGACATTCTGAATTTCATTCAAATTTATCAGGCCGTTAAGGCGTGGAGTGGTAAAAAAACTAAACTCACATACACACAAACTTTCGCATTTCAAATATTAAGTGTGATTATTTTAATTCAATGTACTAGCTGCATACTGCCCTGCTATTGGTCTTAGATACGGCTTAAGAAATAAATCCCCTCATCTGTTATTTAATTATGAGAAGGCTTAAATGTTAGATAATATGTAGAGCGATAAAGTGCGCATGCTCGGGCCTATACTGTCAAATAACCCAATAATAATTACAAAAAATCGCCCTGCGTCCTTGTCTCTCACATGGAGTAGCGCGCGCCACGCTTCTCTGTCATTCTCCGTACTCGCGCTTCAATCTGAACTTTTAAACAATCTAAGCATACATGAACATGACACAGTTTTAAATAGCCAATCTCATACTGTTGGATAGGCAATAAAATAAGCTGTAATTTTAAAATTAATCCAGTCAAATAACACTCAAATCAAATCAAATCATTTATTTTGCAAAACATGGGTGCATGTTTGCTAAATTTAATATTAAAGTTAATATTATTAAACAGTGTACGCACGGGATTTCGCTAGGCAACCCATGTGCAATGTATCAATCTACATATTAATTAACTTAAAATCAAAGTCACAAGTAAATAACAGATGAGGGGATATATTTCTTAAGCCATATCTCGTACTATATTATACTCATCTGCTCTGTATATCTAACACAGACTGTCACAGACTATTTTTTAAAAAGTTTTATTCTGGAGGTGTTTTGAAGTACTTAGATACAAACATCATCTGTAATCTGTATTATTTGTATCTTGTCAGTCGATGAGATGTCGTTTCCCCATGTTTTTTTCCTACTAAAATCTTTTAGAATCTTTAAAATTCTTTACATAATAATAGTGTGCCGTGGTGGTACCGGCCTAGAATAGTACTCCCCCATCTCTTCCCGTGGGTGCCGTAAGAGGGGGCTAAGGGATCACGTACCAGGAGGTGGGCCGCAGCGCCTTCTGAGGATTGGAAATCATACTGCGCGGGCCAAGCGTGGCGAGTATTGGTAAATCGTGGGGAGGCATATGTCCAGTGGACGTCCTATGGCTGCGATGAATGAATGAAATAATAGTGTATTCACTTAAAAAAGATACGTCTGTTTCTTTTTTTTTTGCAGAAAAAGCGGAAACACAACTCATTTATAGAAATGGAGGCATCGTTATCTTCTGACGCAACTGACAGCGGCGATGAGCTGACGGACGACAGTGCGGGAAGCATAGCAGAGTTTATCTGTGACGACGACGCTGACGTCACCACCCAGGACCACTTGCTGGCAGTTTATTTGAATTCGATCAAGTGAGATATATGCACTTCTGTTTTCAATTTGATATTTTTTCTTGAAATGGCGTGTTCTCTGCGGGTTTAGAATTGTTGATAGTGTTTTGAAAAACGCTTTATTTGTTGTTGCAGGAGTCCAGTTAGGAAAAACGGTTTCAAAATACCCGAGCTGCCAAAGAAGTTCCAAAAGGAAGATGTATTTTCGCAGTTTGTCGAAGAAGATGCTTATGAAATGGTAAGTTCATCTCTCTTCTAATATTAAGCGATCTGAGGCCAGCGTCTAAAATTAAAACAAGTAATTTTAATGATAAAATATGGAACAACCGACTTCATTACCTGTATTGTCCTCGATATAATAAAAACAACTAAACCCAATTTGATAAAATTTGAATAGGACTCGTCGGAACTACTACCACCGAAGCGAACTCTTTGAAACATAAAAGAACTTGCAAAATAAGTAATAAGATAGTGGAGAAATCAGTGAAAAAATTGAACCGACCTCAACACTCAAAAGTGTGAAATAACTTGTTGAAGTCGGTACCGTGATAGTTGACAAGTAGCTATTATCAAAATATTGTGAGCCAACTTCGATAACGTTATTTCACACTTTTGAGTGTTGAAGTCGGTTCCATTTTTTGGTAAAAAATTTTTTTCATCCTGCTCACCTTGCTGCTCACGGGATCAATTGTCATTCTGTATGCTCACCGATGTCTTCACCCGCAACTATAATATCGTCGAGGTATGCGTAGCATTTTTCAGTTATTAGAGTGTAACTCAAAAACCGCTTGTCCTTTTTAAATGGGACTACAACGGAAGTATACTCTATCAAACAAAAAATGAATCATCCAAATCGGTTCATAAACGAAGTAATCCGCGCTCACACATAAAAAATTAATACATATATATGTATATATAGGTATATTGGTTGAATTGAGTAAGCTCCTTTTTTTAGTCGGTTAAAAAAAACGAAGATAAAAGAGTATTGTAAATTTTTTTTTTTTCTCAGGACAGCTTTTGCGTAGATTCGCATATCGGCTTGACGCAAGTCAACGATGTATCCGAGTTGGAATTGGCTGAAATAATTCTGGAAAAAAAAAGACGGTCCAAGAAAAAAGCGAAGCAACCGTCTCCCCCGCCTCAAGAGAGTGGCGATAGTCCACTCATCAGACGAAAACATAAGATAATCAAGAGACAAATACACAGCGATTCCGATGACAGTGGCTGATAGTGTGAAAATAATTGTATAGTGGTCCAAAATCGAATCCATTGATGGCGTCAAGACTTGGGTGCGTTTCGGACGACCGCCAATTTCGGGGAGAACGTCCTAAGCGATTATTTAGATAATTATTGTTTTCGAAATAAAATAAAAACTTTTTTAGTACGATCTAAAGTATCAAGAGTCTGAACCGTACCAAAAGATCATTATGGTCACAGTAGTTTCGTCTGAAACGTTGTGTGTGCAAAATAACGAAATTTTTGAAAATTATTGCGAATCGAACGCACCCGACAGTAAAATGTCAATCTGACGTGTGCTTGTGAGCGCAAAATCAAGATATCTGGCATCCAACTGTAATATTAAAACGAGCCTAGCAGTAGGCCTGAACCAAGCATACTGTGATAAAAATTATAATATTAGGTTTTAATTGTTTTAGATGAGCTTAATTCTAGAATTTTTACATTTACCGTTACGAGTGATCCCAACCGGAGAGCCTAAATGCTTAATAAGTTAGAAGCGAAAGAAATTTCTACTTAAGTGGGAATATGTAGTCCCTGCCTATGCATACATACGTCTACATATATCTGTAGTCAACTTATACGATGAAACACATTGCTCAATAATTGAACAATGCGTACAGCTATTGTACCTAGGTATGTCGTATGATGCCGTACGCATATAGATACGAAGTCAAAACACTTATAGATAAAATTATTTGAAAGAAAAAAATCGACTTTGTAGTCGTGGGTTCAAGTCCGACTAGTAGTAAATTTTTTCCTTTAAATAATTTGAACGTAAGTGCCGCCTAGCATGTTGTTAATGCAATAAACCATTAAAGTTGTTATGCCCAAGAAGTAAAATTAGGAATATGATTACCAATTTAAACTCAAATGATATGTATTTTAGTGATTCAGATAGATTAATTTCTGAGAATAGAATCTGGCAGCCAATTATCTTATGTACAAGCAATTCATATACAACGCAATAGTAGTTCAAATATAATCATAAATATACTTGGTATTACGCTAAAATAAGAATGGCATCTTAGGTATTTGCATTGCGGTAGAAATTAGATCTGTGTAGCCATTAAAATTCAGCAAAACTAGCAAAAACGACAATTAACGATATATAAGAAATGTGTTTATTAGAATTAATACCCTGTTGTAACATATTAACTGAAAATGTTTTAAATACGATTATTTTCGCTTTTTTTACGTTGATTGGATTTCTGTTTGAATTTATATTATTATTACACGCAAGCAAACCAATTCTAACAATTATATTATTCTCTTAAATTGAATTGCTTCCATTCAGAACCCATTTTACGAGATTGCTTATCTCTTGATAATTCTATAAAACAATAATAATTTTACGATACAATTTGAATTTTAAGGTTTTCACAATAAAAACTTTCGTATTATAATTAATACTCAATTTTAATGGAGGATTCAAGTTTTTTGAGAACAATAGACATCTGTCACTTAGACCAGTTTGTTGTAACTTCGTTAGTTTGCGAGGTTAAATTGTATTTCATATTATTATAATGTTATATTAATCATGTTGTACAACAGTAAATAAATAAAAAGACATTACACATTTACTTACAATTTTTATTTCAATATAGTAATTTTTTATGATTCCAGCTTTTAAACCTAAGGCCCACTTGTACCTATCAAATTATGCGAGATTCTCGGATCTTATCACAATTCTTGTCTGCAAATTTGTGATTTAATCCAAAATTTCGGCGTATTTTAGTGGTTCTCGGTTAATTTGGTGAGCGACTATGATGCGAATCTTGAGATGGATGTGTGGTGTGACTAGAATGGATAAAATAAGGAATGAGTACATCAGAGGAAGCTTGAAAGTAGCACCAGTGAAAGATAAGTAGTAAGGGGATAGATTGGCTTGGTAGGGGCATGTCATGAGGAGGGATGAGAAACATGTAACAGAGTACTTAACATGACAGCGGATGGATATAGAAGTAGAGGAAGGCCGAAGAAGGCATGGATGGACTATGAAGAATATATTTACGAATTTACGAAAGATGTGAGCACTGTAACGACTTATGATAGATGAGGAAAACATGATGTGCGACCCCGCCTAGTGTGGGATAAGGACAAGAAGAAGAGTTGTGTTGTATCGCGGGTATGGTAAAATCTCCAACATTCTGAGTTTGCATGCGTTTTGAACTAAGTAATAATTATATCTTTTAAATTCGCAACAGTTTGATTAATTTTAAATTCTACGTTATGTTGTCTATAACCTCTGGAAGACTAGCAAAACCTTGAGTCATCTATTTTGCAAATATTTGTTAACCAATAGATTTATTAATATTTAAAACAAATGTAATAATTGAAGTCATCCGTGTAGCTTAAACATGATTTTAACTCAATGCTTTCAAAATGTTCTAGCAATCTATTACTAGAATAATATATAACAATCATAAATATTAATATATATATATATATATATAATAGAATTTACCTCATTGATCTTCACGTCAGATATATATCATATAAGGATGTAGAATCACAGAAACTACGCCTGCTTTCGGAAGTTCATCCTTAACATTGATATGAACATGATAAATAATACATATTAGTCATGTTGTACCAAAACAGAAATAAAAAGACATTGGAATATTACTTAGATTTTTATTTCAATAAACTTCATTTCTCTACTTACATGTTATAAATGTGTGTGTTGCTATTAATAATGTGTATTAATATATATATGTGGTATCCGGCTTTACTCATGTGTATAGTCGAAGTTTCGAGCATATCCGATGCTCATCCTCAGGTGAGTTTACGCTGCCAGATCGCGGCGACCACATATATATAATAATGTGTCAAACTCACGAGAATTTCCAATCAAAAAATGTGTATTAATATTGTGTAATTCACTTTTACCGTCGATATTTCCAATCCAAAACGTGTTTTAAATTTACTTAGAAATGACTAAATTTATGTAACTTCACAAAACTTTCATGTTACCAAAGTAACTTGATAATAACGCTGACAAATGATGACTGCAAATGGCGGCGTATTAGGTCACCATTACTCGCATCAAACAGAACGATGTTTTATATTATCCTACTAATATTGTGAATGCGAAAGTTCGTGTGTATGTTTGTTACTTCTTCTCGCTCAAACGGCTACACCTATTTCGATGAAATTTGGTACGGAGATAGTTTAAACCTTGGATTAACGCATAGGCTACTTTTATCCCAGAAAAAGTATAGTTTCCGTGGGATAATAGAGTAACGGGAAAACCGTAATCCACGCGGGTGAAACCGCGGGGCGCTACTAGTTATTTATATACAAGATAGAATTAGGGAGATAACTTCTCAAAATTGTTCATCGATCATCAATTTAGTGTCCACATCAATCAAACTTGCAATTACTGTATCTTGCTCTTTGGCAGCCCCATAACTTCACCCGATACAGATGAAGATTAAGACGATCATACATCAATATATTTAGTACAAATCAGCTTTCAAATTATTCTAAAAACCGTCCTAATACATTGTTGCTTTTAAGAAGCTTACCTAGATCATGTAGCGTTTCCGTCACAGCGAGTGTCTAGTAGAAAGAGGTCCTTTTAGCTGGCCTATATAATTATCGCGGGTATTGTAAAAGCTGCAATTTTGCGACTTGGCACGCGTATTGAACCTATTTTGCATTTCGTCGGCTAATATTGAATTGTACGTAAATTCCATAGTTTTCGTGCTAATGCTTGGTTTACTTCTTATTATTGTGCTTGGTAACTTGGTAGATAAGAGATGAAACGATGTTCGCTCGCTAGGTGGCGGTGAGGTCGGCGCTTAATACACGAAAATAGCCGTTTCTTCAGTCCACCCTTAGAAAAAGCCAAGTATATCACCAGAACGACAAGTATGCGCTCGCGCGAATGTATGGATTGTTATAGTCTCATTATATCTCGCTGTTGTCAGCCCGCGACAGTCGACAACACTGCTATCTAGTCTAGACCGTCATCATTTGTATTTAAAATATCAGAAATAAGGTTATAGATAAAATCAATCTTCATTATAATGCCTATACAAACTCACGCCCAATATTATTTTTATTTTATTTTTATATAAGTATAAAATAATGTATTATTAAATTGGATTCTTAGAAGCATAAAATACTAAACAATCATTTCCAATGCATTCAATTATATTGCGTAGGTACCGACTTTTGTGTAATGCCCGTGACTTCGCTAGCATTAACGAAGATTTTATCAACAAATTCTCTTGGGATATTTTTTTCCGGCCATATACGCTACGCAAAAAATCAAGATATAACCAAATCAAACTAAAATTGGCAATGATATTATTTAGGATAAAAGAAAATAATGACTTTAAGGCCTCGTTTTTAAACCTGTTTTAGATGGTGTATATTTTGCTGATTGAGTTGTCATGGTACAAAATATAATTCAATTCACACCTAAACCAAGAATGTGACTGCACGGAAAAGAGGCTATATTCGTTGAAATTGGAACAGTTGTGCCGGAACCCTAAGCAATATTCCGCTTAATAAACCGAAATTAACCCGATGGCTACGGCAGTTGTCGTCTAAAATGCAAAAGTCAGTGCAGGACTTAGAACTCCCACACAGAATAAGACCTAATAATCGTAATAAAAGTGTCCTATTCCATACATTATTAACCCAAAATCTGCCTCTACCGGCCGATTATGGATCATATTAAATTTTAAAAATAATATAACATTAATTCAATAACTTAAAATCTATTCTTCGCTAGTTTTTGCGTCAACTTCCTTAGGGTGTCTGCTCTTTGTAAGTTCTTCGAGTTCAGCTTGCAACTCGGCGTATCTCCTCTGTAGTATCTTTTCTCGTTCAGTTTGTCGATTGACATCTTCTGTTAACGACTGTAAACAAATATAACATGGTCTTAGTCTACTGTTCAATGGTAAATGTCAGACTTAAGGGCTTAACAGATGTCGATGACATTACAGAGGCTCGCGGGTGTTTACAGGCAGAGGGCGGGACAAATGCCGACGCTTGTTGTAATTTGCCTTTTTTTGTTTAAGACACAGTTTAAGCCTATTTGTCGTTACCGCAATAATTTTTGATAAGGGAAAAATATGGGCGCGTGAAATTATTTTTCACTAATCATCATCTCAGCCATAGGACGTCCACTGCTGGACATAGGCCTCCCCCATTGATTTACACAAGGACCGGTTGGAAGCGGCCCGCATTCAGCCCTTGCCTGCGATCTTAGTCAGGTCGTCTGTCCACCTGGTCGGTGGCCGTCCTATGCTGCGCTTGCCAATCCGTGGTCTCCATTCGAGAACCTTTCGGCCCCAACGGCCATCGGTTCTTCGAACTATATGCCCTGCCCACTGCCACTTCAACTTGCTAATCCGCTGGGCTATATCGGTGACTTTCGTTCTTCTACGGATCGCCTTATTTCTGATTCGATCACGTAGAGAAACCCCGAGCATAGCCCTCTCGATAGCTCGTTGTGCAACTCTGAGCCTGTTCAGAAGGCCCATTTTTCACTAATAAGTAGTTGAAAATCAAATCTTGTTCAATCAGAATTAAGCTTCATGAACATGACATAGACATGTATGACTTTCAACAAACTTAGCTGAAAATAGTAAAAAATGTCTATTTAGCAAATGGTCAAGCCTTCGTGAACAAAGCTCTTCACTCAAGTATAGAGAAGCCTGGACGTTGGACCAGTTACACCTATAGACACTACAGTGGAAGTCTTTCGACCTCTTTTTTAAATTCTGTTGCAGCTGCAATGATTCCCGACAATTCTTGAGCTACAAATATTTAAATTGGAAATGAACACAGTGAATAAAACAAGACGCAAACTCAAGCATATACAAGTAACTAAAATAACACCTCAACTCCGTCACAGCTACTAACTATTTAGGACCTAAAGAGACAATGCAGAAATCATAATATGATGGAACCTGATAGAACTTGGTGTATAAAGAAAGGACCAATGATCGCCGGAAAATTCTTACATAGCGGTCCTATACAATAAAAAGTAAAAAAAAATGTTTTTAAATAAGAGACTGAATTATCCTACATTATCCCAGTAAAGCATGATGATACAATGAAATATGTAGCCATACATATTTTAAGGAAAAGGTTAGAAGGATGAATGCTGTGGAGTTCTAAAGAACTTTATCACATCAAATATATACCTCTATTCTACGTGGAATGGCGGCTTTCTCCTGTTCAGCTAAGAACTTGAATGTTGACAACTCTAGGTTGGACTGTTCTATTTGGTCTTGGAACTCTTGGAACTGCTTTATTAGTGACGCGGCCCTGCTTTGGTAACCACCTGAAAAGGGAAAAATAATATAATTTATCTTATAATGGGATCAGGTCGTATTTTTCTTATTATCGGTCTCGTAACGTTAGTTTCTTTTTACTAGGAAGGATCTTCGCGAGCTCCAAACCGATAACTGGCAAGAGATGGCTCAAGATCGAACAAAGTGGCACATATTATTATCGGAGGCCAAGACTCATTTTGGGTCCCTGCGCCATGCTGAATGAAATGAATCTTATAATTCTTTGAAACAGCTATTTTGAAACACTATCTTTACAGTAAGTGTTAGGCGTATAAGGTTTTACTTTTTTACAGTTTCAGAGTAGAAAAAGTAAAAGATACACGCGATTATGAGGTCAATTCCAAAAGTAACTTTTATTTAACTACCTTCATTTACAAACAACTATCAATAATTAGAAGACACCCCGCAATTACATAACAGGAAGATATGCCAAATAAATAGGCGTGTGAGCCGATGCAAGTCTACTGGACGCCTAATACAACAAAGAGGAACACATCCTACTGCACGATGAAGCCACATGAAATATAAAAATCACAACCGGCCTGCGTAGGCTCACTCTTTAATGTCTTTGAAACAACCACATATACCACTGGAGCTACCATCCCAGTCCATGACAACATACAATACAATACAATACACTTTATTGTACACACAGGGAAAAACAATACAAAAATACATCTTAAATCTAACAATACAGTACAAAGGGCGGACTTATCGCTGAAAGCGATCTCTTCCAGTCAACCTAGGTAAGGAGTCAAACAAAGTGATAAAAGGAATAGGGTGTACGTTAATATTAATGGAATACATTCAAATAATATATATATATATATATATATATATATATATATATATATATAATATAAAATGATATACATACATGTATACAATAAAAACAAAATACATATAGATATCTACATAAACTTAAATAAGAACTTTAATTATGTCCAATTATCAACAGTAACTATTATTCTGTTTAATGACGCAAATCACTGCGTCAGATAAAACTCTCACTTTGCTTTTAAATGCAGATAGTGACTGAGCCTTCCTAATCGCAACTGGATAACATATTTGTTTCTAATTACTGAACCCTTTACTAATCCTTAATCCTTTACGATTCCTCACCTGTAAGAACTCTCAATTTTTTCTCCATTTTAGAGCATTTCTTTGCTTCCTTCGCCATGTGGTTTCTGTTCTGTTCTAGCCTCTTCTCCGCTGATTCTAACCGATCCTTCTTGCTCGCCAGATTAGCACGAGTGTATCTATTTTGTCCGGGTAAAAAGAGTACCTGAATGAGAAAACAATGTATTAATCAATTACTTCAGTTATGGAAACCAGCAGTTTTATAATGTCAGTATTGTTAGGAGCTATCGAGTTGGTTGTTTTTTTAATTTCACACGTTTCATACCTTAATCCAAACGGAAATTTCCATATTCATATCACTTTTTATATGTTGATCTTTATCTTGTTTTTCATATAAAGATTTTTTGTCAATCAAATCCACAGTTTCTGTACTAACTAATATAACATAAGTATGCTTAATGTAAATATAAGCCATGGTTTGTATGATAGTTGATGAAGTGGTAGTGATCGGCGTAGGTAGTGCCATTACAGGGATTTTATGACCATTATTTTAAGATGGATATGCCCTCTAAATCAACCCGAATCCCGGGAAATGCTTTATTTAGTATCCCACTAATATTGCAAATGTGAAAGTTCAGATGAATGGATGTTTGTAACTCAATCACGCGAGAACGACTGAACGGATCTGGATGAAATTTGGCACAGAGATAGATTATAGTCTGGAATAGCACATAGGCTACTTTTACTTTTACAAGGTAATATGTATGATTCCGGTGGAATAATTGATGTAGCGGGAAAATCGTAATCCACGCGGGTGAAACCGCGGGGCACTTCTAGTTATTTTATAAAAGTGGATTTAAACATTAAAGTATTAACATTATTGTAATAATTCTTAATTTATAGGTTTATGCATAAATCCTCCAAAAGCCACATTCTCAAAGTGAGGAACTTTTGCACGCTGTTGCGTTTATTTTTGTACACACTATAAAAGTAAAATATTTTAATGAGACAAAAACCGTTTTTACCTGTTTAAGACCATAAGAATCATCATTTGATCAAATGTTTTTAAACTGGCCTGACCAAAAACGAAATTAATCTGAGAATTGACTTTAAGTCCACCTAAAAGCGTGTTTACACTAGGGGGACATTTAACAGTTCTCCGGCATATTGTCTCATATCATCTCAATCTCTAGCACTAACCTATATACAAATATGAGCAAATTGAAAATATCAGATGAATAACTTGACGGTCATAATTGGGTATTAAAAAGCAATTTGTAGAGAACTAACCTGTGCCAAGCATTCTTCCCACACTTGAGTATATGCATCCATACTCAATTCACCATGTCCCATACCAGCTTTGACCACTTCCATCTCTTTCTTCAGTTCATTCTTGGCCGCAATCAGATCCTCTTGAGAGAACTCTTCGTATGGATGCTGTTCGAGATACGCCAGATGAGACGCTTGGAGTTGGACAGCACGCTTTTTGTCTACACCTGCCAATAACATGATTAAATGAATAGACGGCGCGGTATATACATACATATATGAGAAATAAGTTAGAGGTGCTTAGTAAGTGTTAAGGTAAAGAGACGGTGTGCAAGTTTTTTTGGACGAGATTGAATCAGAAATTAGGATCTATAAAAGAACGATAGTCAACAACATAGTCTAGTGGATCAACAACTTGAAGTGACCGGAGTGACACCATGGTGATGGTCAAAATGTTTAATAGAAGACCACACAGTGGCAGGTGGAAATTAAAAAGGTCAAGGTCAAGGACAACAGTCGTCTCCACTCTGCAACCTTTGAAGGGAAACAACCAATGTTCAGACCATCTTAAAGATCAATTTATTGTCCACCAATACTCTGCTCTCTTACAAAAGGTCTGTGTATTAAGCTGTAAAGGGTACCTTGTGGCGGGTCCCTAAGCGCGTCGTAGTGCAGCATGGTGACCATCTCCGCCTTGAGCAGCTCCTCCGCTTGCTGCAGCGCGTTGAGCGGAGCGCCGCCTCCCCCCGCGCCGCGCACCACGCTCGCGTTCACGTCGCACGGCCGCGCGCACCCGCGCTGCACCGCTTGCGAACGGAGCTTCAGCGCCGCCACGCCTGCGCGCACGAACGTACACTCACTACCACTCAATTTTCAGTTTCTTAACATCTTTATTAAACATAAAATTACATTATTGTACATTTCCAGTGTAAGTAATCCTAGAAGCGACAAGAAATTAAATCAAAAATAATGTATAATGTACAAGGTAAAACGCTTATGTAACAAATTTTTTTCATGGTTACACACAACGTGTAAGTTCTAATAGTAATATATATACAATTATGTAAGCTTAGGCGGGAACATTACATATTTGACCAATTTATAAAAGTGAACACATTACAAGTATGTACGAGGGGTGATCCAAAAGTAATGATAATGAAAATAAAACACGGTAATTAAAGTTAAAATAATAATTTATTTTTCTACATAGTCTCCTAACAAATCAATACATTTAGTCCATCTTTTTTGTAAACCCAGGATTCCCTTTGAAAAAAATTCCTTTTGTTGACCCTCCCAAAACGCCTCAACAGCGGCCATAACTTCGCTATTGTCTTCAAATTTCTTGCCTCGGAGGTCTTCCTTGAGCCGAGGAAAGAGGTAAAAGTCACTAGGAGCCAGATCTGGCGAATAGGGAGGGTGTTCGACCAGTTCGAATCCCGTTTCTTGAATGGCAGCCATCGCAACTGCGGCTTTGTGAGCCGGTGCGTTGTCTTGGTGAAACAGCACTCCAGCTCGCAGTTTGCCGCGTCTTTTTTCCTTAATGGCCTCCCGTAATCTTCTTATTTGGTCTGCGTAGTAAGAGCCCGTAATAGTGGCTCCCTTTTCCAAATATTCCACCAAAATTATTCCTTTAGCGTCCCAAAAAACAGACGCCATAACCTTTCCCGCCGAACTTGAGACTTTGAATTTCTTTGGCGTCGGTGAGGAGGCTCGCTTCCAAGTCATCGATTGTTTTTTTGTTTCAGGATCAAAATGGTGGATCCAGGTCTCGTCCATAGTCACAAAACGCAACAAAAAATTTTCTTTATCTGCTTGGAACTTTTCGAGATTGACCCTCGAAATGTCAACTCGTTTTTTCTTTTGCTCGTCGGTTAACATTTTGGGAACCCAACGCGCAGAGACCTTTTTCATATGCAACTCGTTCGCAATGATTCTTTGAACGCTTCCATATGAGATCCCTGTGACCTCAGCTACATGCCTGATGGTCACTCTTCGATCTGCCAACACAACATCTTCGACTTTTTTCACGTTGTCTTCTGTGAGGGACGTGGATGGGCGTCCTTCGCGATGTTCATCTTCAGTGGATGTTCTGCCCAGCTTAAACTCCTTGGCCCAGCGTGCAACTATAGAATATGGAGGAGCAGAGTCCCCCAATGTTTCCACCAAGTCACAGTGTATGTCTTTTGTAGACATTTTTTTAAACACAGGTACTTGATCACAGCTCTAATTTCGTTTTTCTCAATGTTGATGTTATCTCTTCGACAGTTCGTATTCAAATGAATGTATCTCCCGGAAATCCTGACCTATTTATATGATTTTTTTTAGGCTGACGTAGTGAGTGTATAGATTAGCGAAAAAAATTTTTTTTGGATTTTTATGTGGACCTGAAGTAACCAATTATCATTACTTTTGGATCACCCCTAGTAGGTAGGTAGTTAATTCTACGTTTAAAAATAACAACATCGGTGAGCGAGCAGTGAGCAACATGAACTATACACACTGGCGTAAGGTGGTCTCTCACAACCACTGAACTAGACGTCGTCGGCGAGCTTAGAAGCTCGAGGCCTCTCTCAAAGTATACGTATCATTCATCAAGCTATACAGGAAGGGAATATCGAACCATAACAGTATAAATACATAAATAAGACAATTGAATCAAACTTACGTTCGTCTTCCTTCTCCTTCGCCAGCCTAGCATCGGCGTCTGCCTGGTCTTCGATGGTATCTCGGTGAGCCATGCCGTCCACGCCCTCATCCCCCTCATGTTCCGGAACTACTATTTCGTAATCGTTACGTGGAGTCGGCAACGCTTGGAGTGCCGACCGAACCGACGCCTTCAGCTGAAAATAAACAATGTATGCTAGTTTTTTGAACACCGTAAACCGCATCATCACTTCATAGCAAGTGAGACAGTGGTGAAACACCTGCCTATTGTGAATACAATCCAAGTTTTGATTAAATAATGTTAAAAGTCGAAATTAATAAACAATTGCCGGTTCATGTATTAAAAAACTTAAAAACCAAGTTTTGACAAGAAACCACATTTTATGTCTGCTACGATTCTTGGCTTGCAGCTACGTACCAACCTGTATGTGCAAGTGTTAGTCAATATTTCCTTTTATTACCCTCAAACCTCCGCACTAGGATTCCCTGTGTCTCTGGAGGCATGGACACACAAACAACCAAGACCCGGGACAAACCGGGACTGGTCGGTTAGCGTAGTTGGTAGCACTCTGCCTTTTGAGCCGCTGGTCCCGGGTTCGATTCCCGGACAGGTCAAACATTTGTGTATATAAACATGTCTGTTTGACCTGTGTCTGGGTGTGTATATGTACAAATGTTTACCCCTACCGGGATTTGAACCCAGGGTCCTGGAGACACAGAAGTCACGTGACTGACCACTGAGCCACAGCGACCGTCAATGTATAGGACTACAGATGTTAACAAAATGAACTAATGTTACAATAGTTACCTGCTTTTGCATTTGGTTTGCGAGTTGTGGTGTATCCCCTCCGCCTACTCTGTCTTCAGGGTTAATGCTCAATTTGTCTCTCAATCCTGGAGTCTGAAAATCAAACCATCAACTAAACAAATAAACATCTTAAAACAGTTTATAAAATTATTAAGACTAAATTATTGTACGCCAGTACTAGGCGAACCGCGACCGCGATCTGATACATAGACATGTGTTTATCACAGGAAAGAAAGGCAGTTTACAATGGACCAATGCAGAATTTGGTCAACCACACTTGTTTAGTCTCAATATAATATTATAGTAATTACTCACAGTCAATGCTGGTGGGCCAGTCGCATGACTCGGTGTATTGAAACTGCCAGGAGTGGACAATTCTGTCCTTGTAGATCTGATAATACAAAAACTGATGATCAGAACATAGTTACCACAAAAGCTTAAGCTTTGAAAGCAAAGCTTGTATGTATGTATTCCTGCAAATTGTCATGGCAGTAGTTTTCGTTTTAAGTGTAATAAACAATATCAGGTCATGAAGACCTGTAGTTGTGGTGTACTCTGTCTTTAGGGTAAATGCTCAATTTGTCTCTCAATCCTTGAGTCTGAAAACCATGCATCAGCGATGGAAACCGGTCATGAAGACCTGATATCGTTTAATAGATTTGAAACGAAAAAAACTAATAATAGTAAATTAAAGCATACCTGAAAGGTGTGGCAAGCACCGTGTTCGGCGTTGCGACGACTTGCGACTGCGGCAATGAACCAGTGAAGTCTGACTGATGCAACGGAGTGTTCAACCCTCCCTTCAGGGGAGTGTCCACGTGCGTCAGCGCCATCACGTTCTGAGCTTCCATCAGGATCCTGTGACGCGAAACAAGCATATCAAGGACACACTCGCGAGACCAAGATGTCCATTTAACAGCGCTACTTTCAATCTTTAATTCTTCAATGAAATCAACAACAATGAGCCAAGTATTTTAGAAAAAAAACCGACATTTTTACCCATATTGTAGGTAAACATTATTAACACGAATGTGGATCAGTCCTATAAAAAGCATTTTATTCAATTCATTTTACGTTTTCAATACAAGAAGTCGATACAATCCTAAAAGTATTTATTTCTCGAAACTTCAACAGAATTAAAAATACAATATATCCAAACATTATAGGTCTAGCGTGATTACATCTTCGACCACATCGAGTGGTCAAAAGCCAGATCTATAAGGTAAAAAAAAATTACCCAAGCTAGCAACACTCAACGCAAAACACGCTTTGATTACCAAAAAACCTGCCACTTCCTGTAACATAGTTGATTCCTGGACGAAATTTTGTATGTCCAATGCCACAGTTACGACGTTGCACTCTCTTTATTGGTGCATTCATTGTTATTGCAAGTTGCGACGGTTAACAGTAATTACAATCCGTTTGACATAGATTCACGTATCAGTGCCATCAGCAGTTCCTTGAACTGTGCGTACTCCGGCAGCTGCGCGACACCAGTGCTGCAGCTCCAGTAACGAACCTGTCCTGCTGCAGTAGCGGCGTGCGCAGCGCCGTGGCGGGCGTGGCGGTGAGCGCGTACTCGGCCAGGAGGGCGTCGGTGGCGGCGCCAGCCCCGCCCGCCGACTCGCGCGCCGCCTCCGACGCGCGCCCCAGCTTCACCACCTGCTGCAGCTCCTGTTACACACACCACACACACTTGTAAGGACACATCCAAGTTATATTAAATATATAATTTAGTCAGGCCGAGGTTTTCCCGACGAGTTTAGATAGCGCGCATGCTATTGCACCTGCTAGTGCTTATCTGTTCAAAATAAGCTAGGAATGTACAGGAGCGAGCAGAGCGATCGAGCATAGGTCCGACGTTGACAGTGGTCAAGGTCGGAGCGGGTGGAGAGCGGCGCGGATTAACCAGCTGTGGTCACGTGATCCTGGACGCCATGCCAGTTGTTTTACAAAATTCATAACGAATCAACGATTACAGATATACATATTGCAATCAAATTTCTGACCATTTCTTGACTTCTGTGGGTAGGTAATATTATTTTATTATAACTCCTGAACATTCCTTTTTTACTGACCTGGAGTAACTAAAACTGAAAAAATGAAAGCTTAGTAAGTACTTAGAGATGATTTTTAATTATTTTTAAATACTTGTGGAATTTGTCTACGGCATATCAGCACCTTAAGTTCTAGTACACAAATGCGTGAATTATAATTAACTTCGTATAAAAGCTGGCAAGCACCTTGAAACCTTTGATCCAAATCACACGACAAGCATTTACGGCGGGAGAGCGCCAGCAAGAAGACGGCCTGACCGATGTCGCATGTTCTGCGTCAAACACGAAAGAATCAAAAGGTCTATTGACCAAAAAAAAAGAAAAATACTATGTCAAGCGATTTTCCAAATAACTTTTTAAAAAAAATATAAAGTACACTTTTACATAAAACATACTTGACTGCTAGTGGGATTTGAACTCACAACTCCAGAATACCATTCTGTCGTTTTTCCAACTGAACAATGTGAGACTCCACAAGCAGTTAGAATTTATTCCTTCTATTGTTTTGGACTCAAATAAAACTAAGAGACCTGGTTTTTTTTTTCATTATGCAATTTTAGCTTAAGTAGTATATCATTGTCAATACTCCCTTGTTCACATTATGTTAAGACAAATACAGAGAGTTTTGTTTGATAAAGTATTTTCTTACAATCAGCATACTACAGCTTCTCCAGCAGCTACAAACCTACAAAATACAGTCCTCCTTCCTAAACCTAGGTATTAGTAATAAACCTAGATAATCCATTGTTCAGTATCTGATCTATAAACAATTTAGTGCTTTAATAACTTCATACTTAGCATGCAAACTTTATATTGTGTGTATACCTGGTCTGAAACTTGTGGTTCAGGCAATACGAGTTTGCTTCGTTTCCGGGCTGGCTGGTCTCCTTGCAGCATCGCCTGAGGCACGTCATTCTCCTTGCGCTGTTTCAGCTTATTCTTGTCTTTGCGACGATCTCTCTGAAACACATAGCATTAGTTCATGGGAAGTTTTTAATACACAAATCTGTTATACCCTCAAGTAGGTATAGGAAATTGAATTTAAACATAAATAGAAAGAAAGAAAAATGTTATTTCATTCTAAAGATTTTTTGAGAAATTTTGTCATTTTTGTTTTTTTTTATTATGTTTCCCAGGGAAGACAATAAGTAAGTGTTGGTAAATACTCTTAAGCTTGTATGAAAAATGTAATTGTACCACCACTTCAAGTACCAATATGAGTGAGTGCCTATGTAACTGGCTTTATCAAAGCTGATACAGCGAGCTACATCGGCGCTTTGGTTGCTTTTAACTCACCTCTTCCTTTTCAGAGTGCAGTTCACCATCTAGATGCTGCTGTCTAAGCCTTGTGAAATCAGGGGCCATTGGATCCACCACCTCAGTGGATGTATCATAGAATCCAGACGCCGGTCTCTTCTCAAACGGTACTTCGGCATTGTAGTCTACCCCGCGCTTCTTCTTCCGCCTTGGAATAACAATAGACATTTCAATATCATTAAAAAAATTGCAACCTATTTTATCTAAGCATACAGGAGCATAAAGTTGCCAGCATTTAGAGTACCTTTAGTAGGTATTGTTATTAAATCAAACGGGGCTTAATCGCGAGAAAAACATTTAGTAATTTATTTACCTCGACGTTTCGACCAAGTTGCATTGGTCGTGGTCACGAGAAGACTGGTAAGAACTTTAGTAGGTACTTTAATGGCAATACTAAACACAAACCAATAGTAGAAGTCACCTCATGTCACCCTCGATGGTACAGGTGAGCGACGGAAGAGTGTAAACATAACCCTCCTTCTTTCGCAGTCGGGTAAAAAGTGCTGCCAGCACGGACTATGAAATATAGATATATATGGACAGTTCCAGTATCACTTCCATCAAATTATAATCAAAGGCTAATCAAAGAATCAGCAGTTTTTGAAGCAAAAGTTGCAAGGGCGACACAAATCTTAAAACATAGAAACTAATACAATACAGGTATTGATTATATTAACACTATGCATAATTAAAAAATTATTAGGTCTTGCATAGACACACTTTTAAATTACACTTTTTATGACTGTGTCTGGGTGGGTGTGACTGGCCAGCCTGAAAAATCTATACTCACTTGTATGGCACAGCAATACCGGCAGCACTAAGCTCTCGGCGTTTCTGCAAGGCTGCTAGACGGCGCGCCTCTTCGAGTTGCTTCTCACGCGCCTTGCGTTTGGCTTTCTTGCCCTGTGTGTTTGCGAGACGCGCTCGAGCTTCTGATAGCATCTCCAATTCTGGGTGATAAGTGCAAGATGGAAACGTGAAAAGAAGGTTCACAAAAAGAATCTACAAATGTAAACAAAGTGATATAATTTTGTACCTGTGATATCTTGTGTCATTTTCTCAGTATTTATTCTGTTTTTTGTGAAATAAATAATTTGAGTTTGAGTTTACATTTATTTTCTGGGATCTCTAACAGAAGCATTTAATTACGATAATTATTTTATTACTTTAAGAACTTGTGGAAATTCTTTAGGATCTATAGAAATCCACGGATTCTGTAAAGCACGTGTACCATGGGACTTATAGCTAAACAGCTTCTTAATTGGATCGTTGCAATATGATTTGTTTTGAAAATATTTTTTTTATACATTATTATTATGGTATTTCTCACCGTCTTCATCCATATCTTTGGGATCAGGTCTGGCAGGTTTAGTCTCTGGGTTAGGGTCGATTTCACCAGGCTTCAGCTTGCGTGGATCATCACCCATATCCTCCCCTTCCTCCTTTTTTTGGGCTTGATCTCTGGAAGGTTGATACAGTTAATGGATTATTTTTGAGACTATATGAGTAAGTCTCTTGGTTTTGGGAGAAACACTAATAATGTGGTCACTGGCAATAATAAATAATATTTGATCATTTGTAACGATTCCAATTGATGAAAATAAAATGTTTCACAACAATAATTACAGGAAGAATCATCAATCTTTTTTTCATTTTTTATCACTCTCCTAACAAAGCTGATATTTTTAACTAATAATAGTAATCAATACCATAAAAATGATTTTGTTTGTGGTACTCGATTAAAACGGAGTTAAGGGTTACCCATTGACTATTGCTCTTTACACACATATTGTGCGTTGAGATGAGCTAGGGAACAGTTAAAAACGCCCAAAACACACACTACTGTAAGTAGATAAACAAAGTTGAAAAAAATGCCAGCGTAATGTTTTTTTGGCCGTGGTGGTACTGGCCTAGAAAAGTTATTCCACCATCTCTTCCCGCAGGTGCCGTAAGAGTCGGCTAAGGGATCGCGTACCAGAAGGTGGGCAGCAGTGCCTCCTGAGGATCGGAAATTATACTGCGCTCGCCAACCCGCCTGCCAAGCGTGGCGAGTATTGGCAATTCCCCCCAATTGGGGGAGGCATTTGTCCAACAGTGGACACCCAATGGCTGAGATGTGTTATGTCTATGTGTTCTCGCTACACTCAGTGGTAGCGACGGCTTTAGAGTTCTTTAAAACTTGGATAGAGCTTGCCACAAATGCCACATTACCAAAGTGATGATAGCTCAGCGGGGGGAGCGTTGCCTGTCAAACTGACGGACACTGGTTCAATCCCCAACAACAGCGTGGGCTTCCGGTGAAGGTACCACCATTATCAAATTTCCAGCATGATGGTAGGGTACTTTCGCCCCTGGCCTAATTCCCGCCTGGCTAACTACCACCCTCAAGTTTGAAAAACAGTCACCAAACACATAGAGTGTTCAGGCAGCAGTCCTTGAGAGCCAGTGAGCATTCTAGATCTAGCGTGATAACATCTTCGACCACATCGTCACTGACCATCAAGTGAGATAGTGGTCAAGCACTAGATCTATACAGTATAAATAATTATAAAATAACAACTAAATCAAATGCTTGTTCTATACTGCTAAAAACACCACTTTCCCAACTCAAACACACCTAACGATAATTAAAGCCTGGCTAGTTATGTATGAATTATGTTTTAACACCTTGTCACTCCACACTAATTTAATAAATCACAATTATTAAGTCGTATAAAAATTGTCTCCGGAATGGCTATTTAATATAAATCACACACAACTGACTACTACAAAGCTAAATAAACCAAAGCTAAGCATCTCTCTCTCAGCTATGGGGCGTCCACTGCTGGACATGTGCCTCCCCATAATATAAAGCTAAGCACGGTATGGTCAAAACAATTTTAAAATAGAATTCACCAAACAGTAGAAGTCAGTTGTTCTCGGTTTGCGGGATATACTGATATTAGTATGTATAATATGAAAATGATTATTAGGTTCGAGTTATCACATTATATGTGATGAATTGAATCTATTTCAGTTAGCATAGGAAATCAAAAATGAATACCTAACTATTAATTAGTAGAATTAGTCAGAATACATTGACATCCTTAAATATATAGTAGCATCTTAAAACCTTTTGAAATTTACAAGAGTAATACACAAAATTACATATGACTCCACTGAATTCAGATTGAAACCAAATTGTTGTTTTATCAATTTAAGTGGACACATCTGTAAACCTCTTTTGGTATGTTATATAAGTGTTCTTGTTTCCTGCAGCAGAGGAATTTACCATATCTAAACTTACAGTAAATATTCGTATCTCTCCAAGCATTGTGCTGCTGTACGTCCAATAATGGGTGCTATGGTTCTCCATTGTGTCGGCATCAGCTTTGCAAGATGTAACAGTTTCTCGTCCTCTTCCCGCGACCATTCTGTCTTCTTGATGCTAGGGTCCAGCCACTCATACCAACGGGCCTTGCATTGTTTGGCAGATTTTCGGTGCAGAAGCGAAGCTATCCGGGACCATTGGTTTTTGCCATATTTCATCACAGCCGCTTTGAGGATTTCATCCTAGTTTGAGAAAAATGATTGAATTGATATTTACAGACGCAAATGCTACCTATATTGGCGGAATAAGCTGATAAATCAAATTAAATTATAGGTGAAAAGCAAACCTCAGTGTTTCTCCAAACACCGCCTTTGATCATTATCCGCGGCATGATTGATTTATTTGTGCTCCTCTCTACACTAAGAAATCACAATAAATCTAGACACTAGGTAAATGGTAATGCTATTGATTTCAAATTTATTTAACTAGACCATTTTTCTCTTTTAGTGCGCAAAGAGGCAAACACATGCAAACCACAGAGCTAAACACAGAGCTGCCAACTCGGACTTCAAAAAAGATGTAGGTCAGATTCTAAAAATTCGTAGGATTGTTATTTGTTATATTTGGATGTGAAAAGTACGTAGATCTACGTAGACGTACTTTTTCTTAATGAATAGATGAGTGTTTTATTATTATGTTCTTAAAATATTTTTGAATATCCTGCTCAATTTACTTGACTTACAAATAAATACATACAATACAATTTTTTTTTTTTTTTTTTTTTACATATAAGTTTGCGTTTGACAACTGTCTCACCTGATGTTAAGTGATGACGTTGTCTAGGATTTAGCACGCAAACCTAGAAGGTACCTATTCACTCGCGACTTGAAGACTCCAGGATTGTACATATCGGGAAACACAGACTCGGGCAATGAGTTCCATTCCTTGGCAGTACGCATTATGAAAGTGGAAGCAATACAATACAATACAAAACACTTTATTGCACACACAGGGAAAAACAATACAAAAATACATCTTAAATCTAACAATACAGTACAAAGGGCGGACTTATCGCTGAAAGCAATTTCTTCCAGTCAACCTTGGTAAGGAGTCAAACAAAGTGATAAAAGGAATAGGGTGTACGTTAATATTAATGGAATACATTCAAATTATATATATATATAATATAAAATGATATACATACATGTATACAATAAAAACAAAATACATATAGATATCTATGTAAACTTAAATAAGAACATACATAAGAATAAACATTTAATTATGTCCAATTATCTACAGTAACTATTCTGGTTAATGAAGCAAATCACTGCGTCAGATAAAACTCTTTCACTTTGCTTTTAATTGCAGATAGTGACTGAGCCTTCCTAATTGCAACTGGAAGTGCATTCCAAAGACGAACAGCTTCAACTGTGAATGACCGGTCACAAAAGGAAGTTCCATGACAGGGTGTTTTTAACATTAGGTTTTCTGATGACCTGAGAGAAAAATTGGTACAATGGATAAATTTAACACGCTCTTTTAAATAGTTGGGAGTGCAAGGGTTGAATAGAGTATTATACAGGAGAGCGAGGATGTGAGTATTCCGGCGAAGGCGAATAGGCAGCCACTTGAGCTTGGTGCGAAACTGAGAAACGTGGTCATATTTTCGAAGGCCGAAAATAAACCTTATGCAGTAATTTTGAAGGCGCTCAAGTTTATTTAATTGATCTTCCCTAAGATCTAGGTAGCACATCAGCATAGTCAAGGATCGGGACTTTAACAGAAAGGAACAACCTAACGGGAATTATGTAATGAAAGTTTTAAGGTAGGTACTTAAGGGTACAAAAACATCAAATTCCAGTAATAATATTTCTATGTTTAAGAATATTTATAGGTAACACACTAACATACAATTATAACCATATATTACCTTCTTATTTTTTTACCTGAACTTGGGAACAACTGACTATCATAATATATACAGAGTGCATCCTTCAACATGGTAACATGACTTCAAAAATAATAGCATTATTCAAGCTAACTGCTTTGAGCAGGAAGCCCAAAAATGTTATGACGAATTTAGCAATGAAATTAAAACACTCATTCAGTCGAAATATTTTAAGGTTACTTTTCATTTGTATATTCCTTCAAGTTTAGTTGGATGAAGTTGCGCACAACCTTAGCCCGAAAGTAACTCGCTGTTGTCACTACGATTCAATGGAGGAGTAAGAAGTTTACTGCAACTGGATTATTTTTTTCGCTGCTTAGAAATTGCGAGGAGCAATAAGAATTAGCAGATTTGCTGATTAAGCTCATTTGTTCCATATTTCTTCCTTTGCGCGCTTTGACGGCAACTCAACGGTGAATAATCTAACGTAATTACACATGAGCACCGGAAAGGATACTCATTTATAAAAAAAATCAAACGCAAATTTTGTCTGTGAAAATCCTATTTTACGCTGTTTCGTGTAACATACCCACATGAGTGATAACTATGGTCATATATATAATAAAATCCTCATGGTAATAATACCTTGAAATTTTGTAAAATTTAATGAAAAATAAGTAGATTCTGGTACGGGTTCAAGGAATGGCCTAAAATACGTAGATCTACGTAAAAAGACGTTGAGTTGGCAATGCTGGCTAAACACAACACATACCTATGTATCTATGCATCTATGGTTAAACCTAGCTACATATGTTTAATCTGTGGGTTAAATCACAAACCTATACCTATAACTGGACTGCGCGCTATTTCATTGAAAACGAGCCAAATTAATGGCATAAAAGTAATACTACATCCCTATCTTGTAGGGTGTCCACACAAACATTATTAGGTGTAGGTGGTAATACAATACGGTTTCAGTAACTAAAATATCCCCTACTAACCCCAATTCTAGTCGAATTGGACTTTGATAGCGACTGCGAAGTTCTATTATCTCCCTCACGGCTCTATCACCAGATCAGCTCCGATATACCAAATGATGGTATTGTCATTATAATTACATATTATACCTACATACCTAGTTTAATTTAAATTTAAACGTGGCACTGGCAATGCTACTAGCATTCTGGGCACGCTGCCAGCCGGTAGCGGGTTAGAGCATTTGAGTTATTTTTATGCTACCAATAGCTAGTGGATTGCTCAAATATTATTCTAGTAGCTGTAGTATTGTAATTACTTATTAGTGTTTTATTTTAATAAAGGCATCTGCCAGTTTAAAAAAAAGTTTAATTTCAATACAACTACGAGTTGGTTGGTTACATTGACCACATTTGATAACATATTTTATTACATATATGCTTATATGCATTTTTAGTTACAAGTGAAGTGAATAGAAGAGTTTTTAAAAAAGTGTCTTTCCATTGTATGTAAGAGAGAACTTCACTTGATCAACACCAAAACCACAGATGACTAGTATGTAGCTCATAAACTCTAAAAGATGCTAAAGCAGTCAAAACTTTAAAAATTGCAGCCGGAATGACAACAGTCAACTTCAAATTTTAATATTTACAGCTGACATGTACGACATGACGTGATCTGTCCAAATCAATGTGCTGAATTTGCACTATCGTTATATTAACGGTGATTTCAAGTTCTATGTCTCATTGCGATGCTTAGAGCTCTGTGGAGTATTTCTGATTAATGCTATGCATGCTATGCTTAGGCTGTGGAAAGAATTGTAAACCGTAGGTTTCCAGGTAATCTGTGGAGTGTAATGAATTTTTTGGCACTGCCATTTATGTGTAAGGTTTCTCTAAAATAATAATTTATAGCAAGATTGTGTTGTTACATCCTTCCATGCTGAAATTTAAAGTCGTCTGAAATGAGTAGTCTAGTGATGTAAAAGTTGCCGTGAAAATCCAGGTAAAACATTCAATTTGCAGTGTTCAGTTTTCGTTTTACCGAACAACTAAATTGTTATTTTCGTTGCCCATAGTAAATGTTCCTTATCTATGTATGCATTATTTGTTTAAAAGTTGGTGATAAATGTAATCTGAGAATGAATTACATGAATGAAGGTATATATAGCGTAGTTTAAAGTCCCAAGCGGATATTGCTTTAACAGCGCAATTAATTGCCTACATTATCTATACTATTATCAATGGAGTATGCTCACATACAAACTTCCTCCTAGCTTATCCACTAAACGCTTCCGCTTGTTGCAGAAAAATGTCTACCATGTCAAGGTCGGTTCACATCAGCCAGCAGAAGCTGGCTGAAAAACTAGTTATACTGAATGAAAGAGGCACTGGAATGCTGACAAGAATCTACAACATCAAAAAGGCCTGCGGTGATGCCAAATCTAAGCCAGCTTTTCTTTCGGACAAGGCTTTGGAGTCATCCATCAAACATATTGTTAGAAGGTTTCCCAACATTGATGTCAAAGGCTTACAAGCAATTACAAACATAAGGAATGAAATAATTAAATCACTCTCATTGTATTACTACACCTTTGTAGACCTTTTAGATTTTAAAGATAATGTTTGTGAACTTCTCAACATCATGGGTGCTTGTCAAGTAACATTAGACCTGACTCTCAACTTTGAATTGACTAAAAATTACCTTGACCTGGTAACTACATATGTATCTTTGATGATCTTACTTTCTAGAGTGGAAGATCGCAAAGCAGTGTTAGGGTTATTCAATGCAGCACATGAAATGGTTCACAATCAGATTGACCCTAGTTTCCCTAGATTAGGGCAACTTATAGTCGACTATGACGCTCCATTGAAGAAACTATCAGAAGAATTTCTACCGCACCAAAAATTATTAGCTGGTGCTCTAAATTCACTATGGCATGTGTATCCTGCTAGAAACCTCACTGCTGAACATTGGAGATCTGAACAGAAACTGAGTTTGGTCAGCAATCCTGCTCAGTTATTGAAACCATCTGAAACTAACACCATGTCATGTGAATATATTTCTTTGGAGAGTCTAGAGAGATGGGTCATATTTGGCTTTGCAATGTGCCATACAATGCTAAACCAAGATCATGCCAACAAAATGTGGGTGAGCGCTTTGGAATCAGGCTGGGTATTGGCACTATTTCGAGACGAGGTCATCTACATCCATACTTACATCCAAAGCTTTTTTGATGGAATTAAGGGCTATGGAAAGAGAATATCAGAAGTGAAGGACTGCTATCACCATGCTGTGCAGAAAGCAGGCTATAAGCATAGAGAAAGAAGAAAGTTCTTAAGAACTGCTCTAAAAGAGCTAGGACTCATGTTGACAGATCAGCCTGGATTGTTAGGTCCCAAAGCACTTCTTATATTCATTGGATTGTCTTATGCTAGAGATGAAGTGTTTTGGCTACTTCGCCACAATGATAACCCCCCACAAAAAGTAAAAGGGAAAGCTGCTGAGGACTTAGTGGACCGTCAACTACCAGAGCTTCTTTTTCACATGGAGGAACTAAGAGCTTTAGTTAGAAAATATAGTCAAGTGATGCAGAGATACTATGTGCAATACTTATCTGGATTTGATGCTGTGGCTCTGAATCTCATGATACAAAATTTACAAGTTTGTCCAGAGGATGAAAGTATTATACTCTCGTCCTTGTGCAACACAGCTGCAGGCCTAAATGTCAAACAAGTGGAAGACAATCAAACTTTTGATTTTCGGGCATTCCGATTGGACTGGTTCAGATTACAAGCTTACTCCTCAGTTGCCAAAGCTCCTTTTAATCTGATTGATCAGAGAGAGTTGGCCCAGTTCATAGATAAAATGGTCTTCCACACCAAAATGGTTGATAATCTTGATGAAATCTTGGTGGAGACATCTGATTTATCCATATTTTGCTTTTATAGCAAGATATTTGAAAACCAATTCCATATGTGCCTTGAGTTTCCAGCCCAGAATCGCTATATTATTGCATTCCCACTCATATGTAGTCATTTCCAAAACTGCACTCATGATTTGTGTCCTGAAGAAAGACATCACATCAGAGAAAGAAGCCTTTCTGTTGTTAATATATTCTTGGATGAAATGGCTAAAGAGGCAAAGAACATTATCACTACTATATGTGATGAACAGTGCACAATGAGTGATAAGTTGCTCCCGAAACACTGTGCCCAAACCATCGCACAGCTGGCAAACAGAAAGAAAAAGGATAAGAATAAAAAGAATACAATTGAAATAGTAAAACCTGGTGCAGAGAGCTACAGAAAAACTAGAGAAGTATTGACAACAATGGACAAACTTCACATGGCGCTTACTGAATTATGCTTTGCAATAAACTACTGTGCTACTGTTAATGTCTGGGAATACACATTTGCTCCTCGAGAATATTTACACCAACATCTAGAAACCAGGTTTTCTAAAGCATTAGTTGGCATGGTCATGTTTAATCAGGATACAAGTGAAATCGCTAAACCATCTGAGCTCTTAGTCAGTGTCAGAGCGTACATGAATGTACTGCAAACTGTGGAAAATTATGTCCACATTGATATCACTCGAGTCTTCAACAATTGTCTGCTACAACAAACACAAAACATGGACAGCCATGGAGAAAAGACTATAGCATCTCTGTATACACAGTGGTATTCAGAAATTTTGCTGAGGAGGGTAAGCGCAGGAAGTATATGTTTTTCCATGAACCAAAAAGCATTTGTGAGTCTTACAGCTGAAGGTGCCATTCCATTTAATGCTGAAGAATACTCAGATATCAATGAACTAAGGGCTCTTGCAGAGTTGATTGGTCCATATGGCATGAAGCTATTGAGTGAAACACTAATGTGGCACATAGCCAGCCAAGTCCAGGAACTGAAGAAGTTGGTAATACTTAACAAGGAGGTGCTGCAGATGTTGAGGACCAATTTTGACAAGCCAGAAATAATGAGGGAACAGTTCAAAAAGTTACAGCAAGTGGATAATATTCTTTTAAGGATGACTATAATTGGCGTCATCCTAAGCTTTAGACAGATAGCCCAAGAGTCAATATTGGATGTTTTAGAGAGACGAATTCCATTCTTGATAAGCTCTATCAAAGATTTTCAACAACAACTGCCGAGCGGCGACCCAATGCGGGTTATTTCGGAGATGTGTTCAGCCGCTGGATTGCCTTGCAAGGTGGATCCTACATTAGCATCAGCATTGCGTCAGCAGAAAGTGGAGGCAGAAGAGGATGAACATTTGATTGTGTGTCTTCTTATGGTGTTTGTAGCTGTTTCTCTTCCGAGGCTAGCTCGTAGTGAGGGTTCTTTCTATAGGCCTTCATTGGAAGGGCACTCTAACAACATTCACTGCATAGCGCCGGCGATAAACCATATATTTGGAGCATTGTTTACGATTTGTGGTCTAGGTGATATTGAAGATCGCATGAAAGAGTTCTTAGCTCTGGCATCATCTTCCTTGTTACGGTTAGGTCAGGAGACTGACAAGGAAGCTATCAGAAACAGAGAATCGGTGTACCTGCTCCTAGACCTGATCGTCCAGGAGTCACCTTTCCTCACCATGGATCTATTAGAGTCCTGTTTCCCGTACGTATTGATTCGTAATGCTTATCACGAAGTTTACAAACAGGAACAGTTACTTTTACATTTATAATTCCATTGCAACTTATAAAGACAAATTGCTATATATGAGTAGTAGTAAGTGTATTGTAGGTTTACGTAATTACTATATTCTTATGAGACAAACTTGACAGTTTTTTACACTTACATTAATATGAAATAGATATTGTATGCTTAAATGGTAAAACTAACTACAGATCACTATAATGTACCCCGCTTGTTCAGATATAAATTTCGTACCTCATCTGAGCATTCATCGCTGGAACGTTTTTTTTTAATGAAATAATTCCATATAATGTTTCTTGTTAATGAGACTGGTAAAGAATTCCTTTCTAAGTCCTCATGCATAAAAAGTAATTCCTTATGTTATATAAATCTATGATTTATTTATTTTAGTTTGTATGTGATAAGTTTTAGTTACATCTATTTCGTTAAAATTATTACTCATGTTAAAACTTTAGTGTTTAAGTAAATGCCCACATTATCTAAATTTTATTCAGGCCACCACAAGCAGAATATTTGAGGTACAAGCTTTACTATTCATGTGTCAAACAACACATTTTGAGGGTTTTCTGCAATATTAAATCTTGTGGTAAATAAATAGAAGATATGTAAAAGTTAGGATGTAGTGATTATGAAATCAGGACCCCCAAAGAGGATGAATCATTATTGTTGACAGTGTACTCCTGTTTTTGTAGTATGTACAATATCAAGTACAGAAAATGTCTTAAGATTAAGGTGGTTCAATTTCCATTCAAACATATTTTCCAATTATGTGAGAAGATATTTAAGAGAGTCTATTTTCAGACTGACTAAACTGTGGTTGGTTTTGATATTAGTTTTTTTTTTTTATAATATGGGACAACACAATTTACACAAGGTCTTCAGGTCCCAAACTAGGCAGAGCCTGTACTATGGTAACCTGATGACTGATATATACTTATATATATATACTTAAATACATATACTTAAATACATATACTTAAATACATATACCCAGCTCAAACAGACATGTTCATACACACAAATGTTTGACCTGTCCGGGAATCGAACCTGGGACCAGCGGCTCAGAAGGCAGAGTGCTACCAACTGCGCCAACCGGCCAGTCAGTATTTATTTGCGACAAATCACATTTTATTGAAAAAAAAAGTAGAATTTTAGAAAAGTAACACCAAATTTACAGCAATAAATTGAAAAAATTTGGATGGAGATCGAACCACCTTAACAGAAATTTGATTTATTATTGTTATGAAAATCTCAAAATACAAATTTGTATAAATGCTCGCTGTATATAAGCATGCCAGTCATACTTATAAATATCAGACGTGAGTCAACATGTGGTTTAGCCATTTCTGTCTTCAGAGTTTGACTGCCAGTTCCTCGCGTGAGTCAACTATGTGGTTTAGCCATTTCTGTCTTCAGATTTTGACTGCCAGTTCCTCCCACATTGTCTTAAATGACACTATAATCTAAAATATAGCACAACGCAGTGAGAAACATTTTTATTCTGATATAGAAGCCATGGTAATATGGCATAAGTCAGGTGCCTGGACTTAGAAACCAAAGTCTCTTTTTAACAGTATGGATAAAATAATTATATATAATTTAACGACTCAGACAGCTGGGATACATACAAGTATGAACGTACCTAACCCAGCTATCTGCGTCATCCCTACACATGTAGGAAGACGATAATTCCATAGCAATAGCTGCATAAATAACATTGATAGTGTTAAAAGGGGGAGATAAGTGACGCTCTACTAACCTCTCAAGGGCTAAACATGGGCTCGGCGCGCAATTATATGCGCGGAAACATGCACATCTGTGAATCGTTATGATCGTTGTGTATGAAATAATCGGTCTGAATTAGACAAGGGTGAAGATACATGCCGAACCATTTGTGCGAGTGAGACAGTATTAAACAACGGCTCCCGCAGAAGTTTCATCTATCTTGCTCTCACAAAAATGGTGAATCAACAATATGATTGAATTTCCAAGTATCCATATTAGCTGTATTTTACAAGTGAAAAGTAATCCCGTATGACTGTTTTTTTTTTCTTGAGTTAAAACGCACAAACCACGTTCCCCGCGCGACTGAGTGTAGGTAAGACCAGAGGACTCACTTGAGGAGGAGCAGGCGATGTTAGAACGTTACATATCTCCTTTTAACACTATCAATCCTAATGAATCTAATTGTAAGTTTACTTTGTAATCCATTTTAATCTAGGGTAATGATTTCTTTAATCAAAAAATTATGATGTACTATACTTTAATTACATTACACATGCTCGACCTTAATTCGAATATAATTATTGTAGGTAACATTCATACTGAGCTAACTATTATTTTATTGAAAATGTATAATAATAAAACTACGTGGGAATTTGTTTTATAAATCTCATAAATTGTAGTTTTAGTCATTGATAAAACTATTCTTAGCATTTATTACTAGCACAAATAATGGGTTTTGCCAATCAGGGGTCAATTCTATTAAACTCATTGTTCATAGATTGTAATGAATGCTAGTTAATGTTGCTAGTTTTGCTATTCTACCTAAGCCTGGTTTGACAACCAACTATATAAGTAGTGCACTTGTCACAGGAAGCTTACTGTGTACTAATTCTCTTAGCGGTAGAAATTATCCGTGTATTAATTCATTTATTCTCCAAATAGAATTGTTTGGTATAATTGACCCAGCTCATTCAAATACAAATAGTATTCTTTAAAACCCACAAATATCAAATTTGAGGCTTATTCCCCGACCTAAATGAACAGTAATATGACATCTATTTGAAAATATTGTAGTTAATCCAATATAGCAATATTAATCTGAATAATTGGAAAAGTTGAAAAAACTTACTTTTGGATCAAATTTACACCAATATACGTTTCACGCAATTTATTAAATTTGATCATTATTGACAAATTATGAACTAGCTATATATTCTGTTTACAATTGCATGCTTTTTGACGCTGCACATACTTGCACCTTGCCGGAAGCATTTTATACCGGCAAGCTCACTAAATAATATGTATTTAATGTTGTCATAAAAAACTGCCGTTAGTACCTAGTGATAACTCAATAGTAAACCGGCAAACACGCACGTTTTTGACACAGTCGTTATTCCTCGACCGGTGTTGGGGAATATAGTTTCCAAGTGAGATCCAGGAGGGCAATCGCACTAAAAATATCTACAACATTATCAAAGCTGCAACGAAACTAGAGTGTGAAATAGTTCGATTGACTTTTTTGTTGTAAGTGAAAAAATAGTTATTGATGTTCTAAGTTCTAAGTTCTCCCAGATGGGGCCGTGCCACTTCGCTCTCATGAGAATTGCCGTCTTTGATGTCCGAACACCGTTCGAGGACCTGACGAGTGGTTGCCGTTTTAATGTTGATTCCCCACTGTAGCGTTTAATTCTATGATATTTAGACGTATGAACTGCAAACAGCAAATTTATTTAAACAAAAATTGTAGATAATAATTATATTAGTCTTAGTTTATTGGACTCACGTTGCTATGTATTTATGTGCACTTTGTTTTAAGTTTTATAACTTTATGCTATACTTTTGTACCTTGTATATACAAATTCATTAAATAAAACTTATAAAAAAGGTATTTTCTTTTATTACAAATGCACGACGATATACCTGGAACTCAAATTGAATATTAATCCGATTCAGCGTTTCCTCACTAAGGGGGGTACTTTTAAAAGACTCCTCACAAAGATAAAGTTGTCTAAAATGTTGATTGATGCTAGCCTAATTCGGTAACTAATAAAAGGTCTTCGATCAGTGTATGTTCCAAGTGATGTATGACATATCTCTACCAACTCTAACTTTGTCTATAAGCAAGGGTTTCTCTACGAGATCAAAATATCAGGGTGCCAATTCTCTTATTTGTTAAGACAACCAATTCATTAACAATGCAGTAGTAATTACAAATAAACTTAGTATTCCGCTAAAATAATTGCTTTGCGATTGCATCGGCAAGCGCGGCGTATGAATTCCATCGATAATTTGGATAGACGCCTTGAACAAGATCACAGGAAGAAGCTCTAGATTGAAAGAAAGAAACCACATTTATTCAAGACACTCACAACACACATTACACAAGAGATACACAAAAACAATAAAGAACAGAGTAATAATGATGTTGTGAGTGTCATGAATATGGGCCCCGACTCAGCATAAAACTAAGGCAAAAGCCTCAGTCACTGATTTTCAGTCGGTGCCCATAGACATGACCTCACGAACCTCAGGACAACATTAATTTATAAACCTAAACTTATAATAAGATTCGGGCTGCTTTGACCAGCCCTTGTTGAGATCATTAGGGCAGGGCTATGGACATCTGAATATTCACGTCACGGCCATACCTAGTACATATAGCTTGATAGGAAAATTGTAATAGGCGTAGGTAACGTATAGTTATGAGTATTACGGAGATTCCCAATCCTCCCTCTGCTATATTTAGAATGTGAAATTATGTTATTTGATCCAAAGAAGAGTGGATCCATCTATGCCCGGCATCGTGAATGCCGGGGGGTCATATAGTCTAAGTGTAGTCAGGAAAAGTTTTTCTTAGCTAACCATAAGTTCTATAAGTACAGCGGCACGTTAGTGTATGGTGTATTTATTTTAGGTAGGTAAAGAACTTCCACAAATGTTTTGTTCGCGGCAGGAGAGGGCTTAAAGGAAATATTTTTTTATATGCCTTTTTTTTAGATATTTTTTTTTATCATATAATTTCACTTTTTTTGTTTTGTCTTTTCGTAAAAGACTGCCTTTCTTAGAATATAATATTTCTAGTAGTAATTAAGTGATGTATGCTTTAAGGTTCCTTTACTTGAACTTGAAAGGATAACGGACTTACGTAAATATGAATGTGTGAAACATTAGATAGATAGCTGTCTTCTTTCATTGAAGCTCTATCCAAGTTTTAAAGAACTCTAAAGCCGTCGCTACCACTGAGTGTAGCGAGAACACATAGACATAACACAAATAATACTTATTTTTATGCCACAGGTAGGAAACAAGCAGAAAGCCGCCTGATGGTAAGCGATCACCGTCGCCTAGCGTGGATGAGCTTTCAAGCGATATCTGATTTTAATATTCACTCCGCTTTCGTAATGATGATTTGCCAGTCTCAGTAAAATCTTCGCGGCCTAAAATGGTGTACGAAATAAAACATAAAATTCATGTAAAATTTATTTATTTTTTATTATTTTGAAATCACATGTCGTAACATTCATCTTGTTAATTAAAAATATTCACATTGTCATTTAAATATACTATTACGGTAGTCTAGCTTATATTTAAGGAGAAATAACGCCATTGAGTACTAAGAACAATGGAAACCTCCCATCGGATACACGATTGGTCGACTCACGCTACAACGGTCACGACGTGTACTGCCTTTACATACCTACAAATATACAATATTATATAATACATTATAAGAACTTGCGTATTGTTTCGACATTCACTAATAAAATGGCATTAACACGGTACACTTACATTATATAGAAATAATTAAAAACACATCATGCTCTTTGGCTTGCACGACGGACACATACCTAGATACTTACTTTATTAACCGATAAACACAAATCTCATTGATAGCAATTCTGTCATTCAAACGAGCGAAAATTGAGTAAAATGAGAAACTTCTTATACACTTGTAGAATACGGGAGCTCATTGCTGTTCACATTGTTTTAAGTTATCGGTGATCTAAATGTCAAATGTTGTATAAAATAACCTCTCCATGACCTTATCCCATACAAGGTGGAGTCGACACACTTGTCCACTTCCACTCTGTTCTATCCACCAGTCATCTCAGAGCTCACACATTTCATAAAAATATGAAATTAAATTTCATAAAATTTAATAATCATTCTTTACACAATCGATACTTTTTTCCGCCTTTGTGTACAATACACCATCTGTCCACAGTCATTCTCAATACTCTTTTCGTTACATTTTTTCGTCATTTCTCATGGCATGGCCATACCAAACCCTCTGTTACCTTTCAACTTATCATTCACTGGTGCTACTGTTAAGCTTCCACTGATATACTCATTTTTTATATTGTCCATTTTAGTCACACCGTGCATACATCTAAGCATTCGCATCTCTGCCACATGCACTTTTCTTTCATCCTCCATTTTTCACACCTTATATAAAATAACTATTCAGTAGAAATAAATACTATTAATTAGATATTTTTAATAAGTGTACAAAATATCTAGATGACAGTCATTTTATGTAATATTTTCATTTAGATCACTGGTAACTTCGAACAATGTTAACAGCAATGACTAACCTTTTTCTTCTGTACCTTTCATTTACATCAAAGTCCATATTGTTTAACACTTATGAATGATAGTTTTACATTTTTTTTTGTAAATTGAAGTAACTTTTTGATACTAGAAGTTGCCACATAATTTGGCGCCCAAAAACGCTTAACACTTGTCTGATATTAGTAAAAGCATTGTTAAGTTATACGAATTAGAATTTTAGCGTCAACATAATAAGAACAGATTTGGAACAATTTTAGTTAGTTTGAATGATTAACAGAACAACTATAACAATAAATCGAGAGAGATCAATACAACAGTACGTTGAAACAAAGAGCAGACTCGTGGGTATGTTTAAATACTTGTGATATGCAACTTTATCTACCAGTTAGTATAAATTGTCTTTTTGAGCCATTCTTCACGCGTACAACGTATGAGCGATATAAATAAAAAAAAATGCATATAAATTACAATTTCATATAATAGCAATAAATCGTGAAAAGATATCAGTCTAATATCATTTTGATCATTTGGCAATACTGTTAAAATTTTATCATAATTATACTTATTTTATATGACAAATTAATTATAATCCAATCAAAAAGTACACTAGTTGTCATAATAGGAAGACTAAATACGAATTATTGAGTTTTTTTTTTTTTTTGAGCCCTTGACTAATAAATTGTAATTTACTAAAGTAGGAATAATCCGAAGTAAGGAGAAATTATGTATGCACTAAGATAATATTAAAAGGAACAGGAATACATAATTGGTATAATGGCACCTCGACATTCCACTTCTGTTAAACATTAAATACGTTAAAATAACTTTTATATATTTATAAAAATTACAATTACAGAGATTCGAGTAACACCAGGCGCAAAATGTACTACTAGTTCTAATGTGTATGCTTTGATATTTTTACATTGCAGCATATGTCCATTTATATACAAATATATACATAAATGTCGGGTCGCGGGGTGACACTGGACAGTACGTAAGCGTCAATGACTCGGTCCAGATATCGAGCCATTATAGAAAGTTTCCAGTTACTAATTGTAGAAAAATAACCATCTTTATGAAATTTCGTTCCACACTTGAGCTCAGAGCTGCCGTCGCTTCACCGTTGTTATTGAGCAAACGATTATTAAATTTAGAGTAAATAGCTGCTGTAGTTAAAACACCATAATAGCGCAACTTTAAATCCTTTCCTGTCTAAAGGAGCACACATGTGTGCAATCCTTCAAACCATTGCAGATGCATTACAAACTAACGTCCCGATAATACTTCTAACACACCAGTTTGCAATCATCGCGACTGTATTGGAGCTTTGTACCAATATACACAAGCATGTATATAGGTCGACTTAATGTTTCAGTTGAACGTTTATTCCACGTTAATGCTTATAATAAGTCAGCGTTTGACAACTACGAACGTACCACGTCTCAATCGACACTTTGTATTTCCACTCCTCCACAAAAAACTCGCCACATATCGGACCTTCTACAAGAGCGATAGCAAAGAACTCTCCTCCGTCGTCCGTGACAACTGACACTGTTGAGCTGTCAAACGCCGAAATGTCCACACGTCACAGACACGTTTTTGTTCCCGATGATCGGCAAGGATCGAGGATAGAGACAGAATCCGCGCCACTATTTGTCCTTGTCTCTCGCGGGATGCGTCACTTGTAGCGCGTCCGGCGAGTGTAGAGTGATGGTGGTCTGCGAGGCGACCGTGACGGCTGCGGGGGGCGGCGGGTGCGGCGGCGGGGCGGGGGAGGGGCGGTACACATACCCGAAGAGCAGCGGCACGGCCGGCAGCGCCACCAGCTCCAACTGGCCGTCGCCGCAGTACTCGTACTGTCAGACCTTCTGCGGGGGACGCATCTCGTAAGACTGCGGGTACGCGCCCGCGTACGGCTCCCCGCGGCGCGCGCTCGGGCCCGGGCCCGGCCCCGGCGGTGCCGACGCTGGAATGTCAACAATTCTATTATTGAACGAATCTTTTGACAGATTGTGGCGAGAAATATTGGCAGGGAACATTTACGATTTGTTTTATTATACAAAATGAGTGTATCTTGGAATGTCGATGTGTAATATCGATGGATTGTTGTCACGGTGACGTAACAGCCGTTAGTGTCCGTGAAGGTGTCCGAGTGAGCGAAAGCGCGAAACATCTAATTAATATAGAAATTGAGTTTCAACTTTTACAGTGACATTGTGGTCGAAAGCCATAAGAAAGAGATAAGCTAACTTTAAAGCATATTAGCAAGTTTGAATGATTGACAGAACTACGATTAATAAATAATGTATAAAAGTTATTTTGAATGAATCTATTTTGATGTATATGTGTGTGGTAGTTGCAAGTGTGTATGTATAGAGTTACCGGGCAGGTCGCGGTGCGCGTACGCCTGTGGCGGCGCGTACCCCTTGTGGTGACGCGGGCGGCGGTGGCCGGCCCGGGGCGCGGCGCGCGGGGGGGAGCGCGCCCCGGCCACGCCCCCGCCCGCGGCCCCGTGCCGCATGCGCCGCAGCGTGTTCATCGGCCGCCGCAGCGTCTCCGATATGCGTCTGCGCATGTCACACATACATAAACATATTAAACCCTACTTATTAAACATTCTCCTGAATATAAATTTTGGATATATTGATATAACTGGTTGTGTAGGACAGATAAAGCATGAGGCCGCGCTGAATGCGCGTGCTAAGGTTTGAGCTTCCTCTGCCTATCGCTCGGTCGCGCCATGTTGAGTGACGCATCAGTGACCTAGAAATGTTTGCGATACTAGTCCTAACTATTCTTATAATAAAAAAAATATAAGCAATTCATTTTTTAAAACAAATACAACACAATCATGCATAATGCACATATTAATTCATTTACATAAAAAATATGCATTTTCGAAAATCTCATGTGAGATTAGGGGTGGGGGTTGGCCAAAATTACCTCACGTTATTTATGGACGCCTCCTAAATTCGACAGATGACCTGACTAGAGGTCATCACTCGAGGAACGTGATTTAAGGTATCATTGGGGGAGGCGTATGTCCAACAGTGGACGTCCTATGGCTGAGATGATGATGCTATGTTTAAATCTTCAGTATAGTTTTGAAACATTTAGATGACTTTTTTTTGTGAGTTTATAAATTCCGTATTGTTTATCAAGAAAAGGGATCTTTCTGAGCTAATAGTTAAAAAATAATTTTGCAAACTTCATTGATTTCAATTTGTTCAGATATGAAAATATATGTTACCTTGCGGGAGGACGCTTAGGATTAGACGAGGGCGTATGTACGGCACAACACTTGATGAAGGCGCCCATACAGACGATAAGGGCCACTCCGGCCAGCAGCACCACCCACCACTTCTCCGTCACCCACGCTTGCAGGGACTGTAAGGTGGCTTGGTTCAGGAGCAAGTTCTTGAGGCGAACCAGGGGACCCTCCGCGTCCACTGCACGACATTTGAGGAATACGTCGCAATATCCCTGGAAATTACAAACATTTTTTAAATCCCACTTCCCACTGATATTATAAATTTATGTAAAAGTTTGGATGGATGTTTGTTACTCTTTCACGCCTATGGTATGATAGATGAAATGTGGTATGGAGATAGCTTATTCTCTGGATTAACACACAGGCGTATGTTCATCATCACCGATTTCAATCACCACGCGGGTAATAGCGCGGGGTGCAGCAAGTCCTACTAATATTACAAAGACGAAAGTTTGTGTGTATATGTGTATTTTTGTTACTTCTTCACACTCAAACGGATATATTGATTTCGATGAAATTTGGTATGTCGATACAAATAAGTCCGGAATAAAACTTGGGCTAGTTTTCATCATCATCATAAATCATCACCATGCAGGTAAAACCGCAGGGCGCATTTAGTATACAATAATTAATATAAAACAGATCTACTATAAATAGTAACGACATGTGTCTGTAAAAAGTTTTGTCAAAACTGGTAGACCAGTTTTTTTGTCGACCGTACATGCACAATAAACGCAGAGCCTAATTTCAGCCGCCCGAAGCGCCACCTTCACCCACCTGGAAGTTATCACACGGGGAGCCCGGCCGCAGGCTGATCCCGCCGTGCGGCAGCCCCACCTGCGCGGCGAAGTCGGCGGTGCTCTTGCAGGAGTCGAGGCTGGGCCCGGTCTGGCACGCCAGCTGGCACAGCGCGCGTCGGTTCACGATGGCCGTCACGCCCTCCGCTAGAGTGTTGGGGCCCGACGACAAGAAGCACTCCGTCATGTTCCACGCGAGGCACATCGAGCCGCGGCATTCGCCGCTGATGCACAGTTGTGTGCCTACAAATGACATTAAAATACCCCCAAATCAGTATGGCTTGATTTTTCATTCTGGCAATACGCGATCTGTGTATTCACCATATTATGGCGGTAAGTTTAACGTAAGTAGGAAAATATGTTTTATTTTCCAAAATTTTGTGAATTGTTAGCCGTTAAGGTGATTCAAATTAGGTGGTCCGATGTAAAGATTATTACTCACATGAGTAAAAAAATCATAAAATTAATTCCTTGATATTATATTATTCCATTGTAATTTATTTTTAATTTTGCATAAAGAGAAACTTTAAAAGATGTAATTATTTTGCATTTCAGCATTTTTACTGTTTTGTTGATCTGTATAATTATCATTATTGCTTTTTGTATGAAAAACGAACCACCTGAAGTGTCCGTCAAAAGCACGTTTATTAGAAACTAGAATAAAATAGTTTCTCAGATTCTGTGTTTGCTTCTTTATTTCTCTTAATAATCAAGAAGTAAAGTTTCAGTGAAGTTTCTATAACTTTACTTAATCAAGAAAGATACAGGAACGGCATTAGGTTATGCTCATAACTTTTTTTTTACTTTGGCTATTCAGTCAAAGCGGAGGCAAAGTAAAAGAAAAAGTAAAGCCATTACGATTTGAATTCGACTTGGTTATACAAAATATCTTCTACCTAGAATATAACACTCAAGCAGAAGGAGCAGAAAGGCGCGATGCCGAAGAAGAAGAAAAAAATTGTCTCTCAATAATCGACTTTTTGGTGTGTCCCTTAGTTTGGGTACAGTTACGGGGCAAATATTCAAAACCTGAAAATTTAAAGGTTATTTTTACAGCTATTATTAATAAGCAGCGTTGGCAAAGCCAATTCTCTATTAAATGTGAATGTCATTGTAATAATCCCCACGGAACATATTTATTGAGACTTACCGTTGTTGCACTTGGTGTGGTTAGCCATGGCTCTGGGCTCGGGGCACTCGGCGGACAACCCAGAGCAGTACGAGGCGTGACTGCACTCCGTGGCTTCTTTACACGTCATGTTTACGTACGCCGGCGTGAACTGGCACGTCTGCGAGTTACAGCACGGCCCTTGCGAAGGACTGGACATCAAATAATACAATTCAAATTGCTTGGAAATACACACTGTGTTCCAATGGGACTGTATTGAGAAATCCAAAACCATACAAGATAAAAAGAAACTGTCTTGGGAACCATTACAATTTTTGTTTATGTTAATCGACTTGTACACTTAATTGAGTTCTTTTAAATTATACTTCCATAACTTTGCTATGAATTTTTTCTTCCATTACGATGAAATGAATGCAGGTACTTGTGAATTAATAAGCTACACAAACACGAGCCGAACCGCAATAAAAAAATACGATTTTTACGCACCAGTAACGCTTGCTCAGAAAATTAAAAAAGATATTTGTTTTCACACTAAAAAACCTCATGGTTCGCAAAACATTTTCCCTGCAGTAACTTCTATAGTTCCGAGTTTCCCTAAACTGTCCTAGTAAATAAAGGAATTACTATTCTAAGAAATTATTCCCTATTCTCTAATTTAGTCATGTAGTTGTATCTTATCATATTGTCTGAGTTTCGACTATAACCGTAGCGTTGGACGATAAATTGAAGAGTTCTTCTAATTTTTGCCTTTTCCCATTGTAAATAAATCGTTTTTTAGACCCCAAGTACCTCTATCTTATTTGAGCACCTATGAATATGTACCTGCACTGAGTGTTGGCTTTCCTAGTGCAGCTTTTAGCTGTGTAGTTACGTTCTCTCTCGGACGTGCTCACTTGTCGCGGATAACAGCAGTGGTCCTTGCATTCTTTATCATCGTAACCTGTAAAGTAATACATATATTATAACAACTTGATCGCTACGAAATACCTTTATACGAATTTATGTAATTAGCCTGTAGTGTTCGAACGCGTTAGGTACGACATACTTTTGGAGTGCTTAATGGAAGTCAGCTTAGATGATAAAGACCTAAGAATCAGAAAGCAACTATAGTATAATAGTTGCTTTCTGACAATTCGTAAATTGATGCAATGGAAATTTAGCGGGGAGGCGACAAGGATGCATATTGTCGCCGCTATTTTAACCTGTACTCAGAAACTATAATGAGTAATAACGAGGGATAAAGCTCTAGAGAAACAAGAAGTTGCTCTCAAATTAAAAACAAAAGTTATCAAAATCTTAAGATACGCCAATGACAACGTATTATTTACTATACTATTACTATTGATAGCCTCATCGCAACAATATCTACAACGAATACTAAACAAAGTCTATGAATGCAGTTTGGGGGTAAGACTTAATGAAAATGTATCCAAAATATAATTTCTGGCGGTATCTAGGAGCAATGCTATTAATCCTAGTGTCAAATTAGCAGCAGTCTTAAACGAGTTCAACAATACTTGGTGCTTGGGTGAATTAAGAATGAAATAGTAAACCGGTTTGAAATTGCCCAAGCAATTTTCCAGAATATGGAGTCTTTAGTCGTAAGCTAGGAATAAAGCTCAGAGTGAGAATGTTCTAATGCTACGTTTGGCCGGTAGTTAATTAGGGTAGTGAGGCTTGGACTCTAAAAGCTGATACACAGAGAAACGTCTCGAAGCATTCGAGATGTGGTTCTACCGTAGAATGCTCCGCGTTTGTTCGACGCGCACAGTTTCTAATGTCAGTGTTGTATGGTTTTTTTTTTTTCTAACGGACTAATGCTGTTTGCCTCTACCGGCATTTACAGCTTCACCGGAGGGGGGGGCGAGCACAGATGGTGCTCAGCCCGGTATTTGTGCGGTCGCAGAAGGCGCACCGCCTAGTGAGGCTAGCGCTGACGGCGCTGTGCCACTAGGAGAGGACGAGGCGACTAGCTCAAGGGCACCACTGAGGTTCGGACCTCGGCTTGAGCTGTCGCCAGGACAGGGAGTTATCGGATCGACTTGCCCCGGTACCAGAGTGGTCCGTAAGTGGGCCCTAAGGATGTTTGCTCTTTGACTATTTGGAGAGAATCTAACCAGGATGTTTTTGCCTCGAGCTCGCCGTCGAGCTCGGTGTCTGACTGAGTATACCAGGGACTCTCGACCTTGTATTCAACCGGGATGACCGTGGGACGACGCTAAAGCTAGCGACAAGGCGACAGCGATGGGGTCGTCCGGGTCATCCAATGCGTGCCTAGGGCGGCGTCGTCGGGGGGGTTGAAGGTGCGGGTGTGTCGGGGTGGACAGGGTTGTATGGGCATACTGGTTTTCATTTAACATTGAGTCAGAGCCGTTATTCAGGGGATACACTTTAAATGAATCAATTCACTTTTATTTGGAGACAGTTGGAAACGCTTAAGAGCTTGCAAAACAACAGGAAACAAGAGGGGGTGGAATGAAGTAACACAACAATTTACACAATACATAATACAATTTAGAAACAGTAAAAGAAATTGTGTCTTCCTAACGTCAGGGTCACGACTGAGTCAGGGTTCTCCAACACTTTGGCGAAAACCGTGAACCGTTGCAAGCTGACCAGAAAAAAGGTTGCTTATCTGGGCCATGTTTATAGACTTTAAAGATACCGACTCACCATAATGGGCAAAGTAGAGTGAAAACGACGAAGTGGAAGAAGGAAAAAGTCATAGTATTTTGGTTTCGTTTGAAACGTGTTTGGGGGTCGGTCCCCATTGTTATGCTCAACCGTGCTGCTCTGAGTTTGTTCTACGTGTGTATATCGTGTAAGAGGCTCTCTGACCGTTCTGAACCTGTTTTATTTGGGGCATGAAGCGATAGTTACCGCAGTCGCACTCCTCGCCGGCCTCGACGATCTTGTTCCCGCAGAAGGCGCCGGCGCTGGCGGTGAGGCAGTTCCGCTTGCGGCCGTCGCGCACGGCGTCCAGCACGGCGCTGATGTTGCCCACGCTGCACGCCGAGAACCGGCTGTTGTTGGGCCGGTCGCCCGACGTCGCCGACGCGAACATTATGTAGTTGCCGTCCTGCCCGCCCGGCCGGCACTCCGACGGGTAGTCGTGCTTTACAACAAACTTGCTACTTCAACCGAAGACACATAATCGAATACCTACGATACATTCGGGAATAACAAATAAATCAAATACCAAACGGCATTCTGAGTACAGGCACTCTTGTGTTTAAAGTTCCCCTGCAATCAAAAAACCAACTCCACACCCCCACACTAGTATCCTGCGGGCGGTCTGGACCCTTACAATCGCAATACATAAACATCAAAGACCCGATAACGAATATCTACGCTTATCACAGAAATGTTTACCCCTGCCAGAGTTCGAACCGGAGGTCGCGGTTCTAAAGTCAGTGTCAATGATCACTGAGAACTGGGTCACGACGATCGTCATCAATTTTACATTTAATCATCTTTTCACCCAAAATTGGTAATAGAAATAACCGCAATCCAATGCTATACATCTTACCCTATTTATTGATTTTGATCATTACTCGAGTTGCTATTTGTCTGTTCTTGTCGATGTCCTCATCGGTGTCGGGAAAATAGTACCAATGATGAGGATAGAATTATGCATTTTGGTATAGTTTTACTTTCAAATTAGGTCCATAAAGTGTCTTTCTAGTAATTATGCAATTATTCACTACTACTAACGATACTACAATTTTTTGAAGTGAAAACTGCTTTAGTGGCGTTGTGCACTTGTGTACGGGGAAACATGTTAAACTCGCGTCAGAATGTCAGGACGTCAGTAGTATTTTAAAGTTAAATGTGTTAAGAATACGGAACATTTTCGTTTGTTGGTAGTTTTATTTGATTGAGTCGTTTTGTTAAAAGTACTATTGAGTTCGGTTATCAAAACGCCGATATTATAAAGAGGAAAGATTTCATTGTTTCAAAAAATCGTCATCATGTTAATTCTATGTGTAGGTAAATAAAATCAATAATAACAATAACCCTGTATTTTTGTCATGTTTGTGTTCGATAGCGAAATAAATGAATATTGTATTTTGCCACATAAATGACAGTACTTTTATACTGATAAATAAAGCAATTCGTGCGAAATTATTCTCTAACTTCTCTAATGATACAATACGTTACTGTTCAAGTTTTCACTTCTGCCGGCACTACCGGAGTGCAACCCCTTGTTTTTTTTTTGCGAAATTATTCTCTAACTTCTCTAACGATACACAACGTTACTGTTCAAGTTTTCACTTCTGCCGGCACTACCGGAGTGCAACCCCTTGTTTTTTTTATATTAATCTCTTGATCGAAGAATTACTGACCGGTGATCCGAAGTTGTGTCCGATCTCGTGCGCTAACGTCAGCTGGCTCACTTTAGGCGGCACCCTGCTGTTATAGTTGACGAACGTGATGATTCCAGTGTTGAGCGAACGTTTAGTGCTTTGGTACATTCCACCGATGGTTTCCGTGTATGTTTTGTATTTCTCACAGATCCCACCAGAGGCGCCACTTGCGCTCGCCACCCAAGCTAGACCTGCAACAATTAAATAAAAACACACTTTATTTGAGGTCATATTTAATATGAATGTGAAAACTAAATCTAAAGCCGACAGATAGTTGCAAGCCCTTTTTTAAAACATATAAAATATTAACATTACCTTCGCTCTATATTCTTGAAATTGTAACATTTGTTAAAGAGAATCCAGAACTGTTTCAACGTTTAGCTGATAGAGTTATACGTAACAGAAGAGAAAACACAAGACTTTGCATGCAAACCTCTAATACAGCACTTATGAATAAAAGCGTCTACTGCATGGCACCAGTTATATATAACAGAGTACCGACATCAATAAAAAACTTAAATGACAATTTATTTTAAAAAAGGATGCATTCATTATTAGCCGACAAGTGCTATTACCATCTAAGTGAATTTCTGACGGATAAATTTATTTGAACAATTTTGAAATTTATTGACATTTAACCATTTTAGATATATTTAAATTACGCTATTATTTGACATTAAGTAGTGACATGAAAAATTCGACAATTGTAATAACTAGTATACGAGTAGAAGTACATATTATAAAACTCTTGTAAATATTATATTTGTATGCCTTGACAGGCAAAACATGTTTGTTCAACTTTATTTATAAGATCCTGCATGCTTAAATAATTTAAGTATGCAAACACAATATGTTTTATGCAAATAAATATTTGATTGATTGATTGACTGATTGATTAAAAACCATTGTAGGAATTACTGTTGTGCAGTATTTAATAATGTATGCTAAGGTTAAGTAGTAAAGTTTAAGTATGCAGCATGAATTCTGTAATATTTTTTTATTAATTCAGATTTTTTATATCTAAATGTAATTTTTAATCACATTTGTGTTGAACTTATAGTATATTTCATTTAATATTTTATTTTGTTACTAGCTGTGCCCTTTGATTTCACCCGCGTGGTCTACAGTTTTCCTACTAACTCTATTATCCCACGCAAACGAAGTTTTTTTTGTGGATAAAAAGTACCCGATATGTTATTCCAGAGTATAAGCTATCTATAAAGTATATTAAAAAGTATTTATTCCTAATTTCATGCAAACCCGTTCAGCCATTTCAGCGTGAAGGAGTAAAAAAAATTGGTTGTCTGTAAAGTCGGTTTACGGACGATAGATTTACGTGATAACGTCATAATCATTTATGACTTCGACTTTGACTGACTTTGACTTTGACTTTGATTATTTTATGTAATACAAAACTCAGGTGGAACGTTACGCGGAACGTTACTATTTTTCATGAGTGTTGCTGGTATTCATCAATTTATAAAACGTTATCACGTCAAAACATAGAAACGACAGACAAATTTTCGCCTATATTATAAAGAGGAAAGTTTGTCTGTCATAGTGTGATTACTCAATGTTGTTGATATTAGGAAAATGTTTAATTCACTAAATAACTTGCATTGTCTACTACTGCACTACTACTAGTCTGAAAACTATCAATAGTTTCTTCCATCAGGGTAATCTACGAACCGACTAGGACTCACGTGGTTAATACTGGAAAATTACTCTCCGATCAGTTTCGAACTTAATAATATTGGGATGCGATACTATTGAATATATTGGTATACACACAATAATAATTTTTATATACACTAAATATACTCAATTTTGTACAATGTACAGTCAAAGAAAGTAGTCTACCAGTATTGACAAGTTTCTGTGTAAGCACAATAGCGATAAGGTTGAACCTATCTAATAATTAAAGAGATGCACGAGAAAATAAACCTTGTTGTTGTATAATGTCAAATGATTTTCAACCGTAGGGTGGTGGACGATATGTATCGCCTACGCTCACGTACTATTGTCTATAGGATAGTTAGGTGGTAGAGGATGACGCAGACTTACCAAGTGTGCCCCCGGTGAAGTCCCTGTAGGTGAACACGTACGCGAGACAGAAGTCCTCGTGGTTCCCCAGCGAGTGGATGTTGAGGAAGTTGGAGACGTCGATGTTGGGCATGCAGAACTGGCTCGACTCGCCCAGGTGGCATAACGAGTCGTCGTCGATCTGTACATGTAACTTATATAAGGCCCTTGTTGTTAATTATACTTATATGATATAAGTATCATTAATAACAAGGGCCTCGGAGACGGAACCTCTATTGCTTATTGCTCAATTGCATTTATTTCATCAGCATCACCTCAGCCATAGGACGTCCACTGCTGGACATATGCCTCCCCCATTGATTTATTGATTTCCACAAGGACCGGATGGAAGCGGCCCGCATCCAGCCCTTGCCAGCGATCTTAGTCAGGTCGTCTGTCCACCGGGTCGGTGGCCTTCCTATGCTGCGCTTGCCAGTCCGTGGTCTCCACTCGAGAACCTTTCGGCCCCAACGGCCATCGGTTCTTCGAGCTATATGCCCCTATATGCATTTATTTATGTCTATCAAATTTTAACATTTAGCTTTACTGTTCTTGAATGCGAAATGGTCTAACATAAGGCTTTAGAAATATATACTCTCATCTGTTATTTAATAATGAGAAGGCTTAAATGTTAGATAATATGTAGATGTATAAAGTACACATGTTACACAGTATAGTTCTGGGATTTCGCTAGGCAACCCATGTGCATAGTATCAATCTACATATTAAATAAACATATAATCGTTGTCGTAAGTAAAAAACAGCCGTATTTCGTACTAAAAAGGTTCATAATAACAATCAGGAAAAAGCAGAATGTAAAAAAGAAATAGAAAAGCTAAAGTTTTAAAGCTATCAACACAGTCCAAACAGATTAGCATATTATATATTATAAGTGAAAGTGGGCAAGAGTACGTATCACGGAGGTCTCCGTGCTTCTTGCATTTGCCCACCATCTTGACCACCATCGAGGAGTAGACTCCTCGATGACCAATGAGGTGGTCTAAAGGTCTAGAGTGGAGACATCGGGCTGGTATGCACCGGCGACGATCTGATAGATCGCAGGAGAAAGGGTTCGTTGATGACATCAATGGACTCCTATAGGCAGATGGGAACGTTCCGCTGTTGAAACAATGATGACGGCATCAAAGAGCGCACCGATACACACGTGTTCAGTGGAGTCGGCGAAGCGTCAAGCTTCACATGATATCAAGTAGTTATGCTATGACCCCATCATCTAGCTAGACCATATGATAGTTCTGACTCTCGGATCCCAATCAGGCAAGCATTGTTTTTATGTCAGTACCTTTATCCGCTGAACTTCAAACTTAATATTCCTGTGCTCCAACCGCCCATCGAACTTTGTATCTCTGTATATGTAATTGACCGCGGTCACGTGATGAGATATCAGCGAGAGGATCTCTTCTCTGGTCTTCATGTCGACTTCGCTTCTTTTGCTCGGATCTTGGTGCTGGAAAGAAAAAATATGTACGAGCAACATTAATGTGGATGGACATAGAGATAGAGGGAGGCCGACGAAGGTATGGATGGAGCACTGAGGTGCTCTCAGATCGTGCACTGAGACCATTAATAATAGAATAGAATGGAAGAGGAAAACATGTTGTGTCAACCCCACCTAGTGTGGGATAAGGACAAGAAGAAGAAGAAAATACATGTACGAGCCAAAGTTAATTCAGTGACAAAGATAGAGCCTCTGAAGTGACCTAATGACTGCATTCTTACAGACCATTTCTGTTTCCTGTGAAATTCTCGTCTAAACTAAAATCAAAACTACATTATAACCAGAAATAACAGATCACAAATAAACTGATTTGTAAATGCGCTTACGTCCATGCTCATTTATAAATTCATTTGCATCCGTTAGTTGAATCTAATCTCTCCTTCCTCGTCCACGGCTGATGAGGAGGGAGAGTTCGAGGAAGAGGGAGAAGGCAGGATGGAAGAAGAATAACTTACTTTTTTGGTATTTCATTTGTGTATATCCTTGTGTTGCTCGAAATAAGTGATATTATATTTGTATTTAGTTATGTAGACGTTTATAATCGGTCCTAGTAGAGATTGATAGATGATGCCTATATCCAGCAATGGTCATTTTATAGCCGAGATGATGGTCATCATCATCATCTCAGCCATAGGACGTCCACTGCTGGACATAGGCCTCCACCATTGATTTCCACAAGGACCTGTTGGAAGCGGCCCGCATCATGGTCATAATCATGGCAATTTACAATAATTTTAGAATATTGCATATTTTCTAAGAGATAATTTTTACGCTATATAATTAAGTTAACACGTGACATAATAAAGTAATTTTTAAATTTGTATAATTCTTGCATGACATAATAACATCTTGACATAAATTCAATCATGTTTGTACGCCACACCAGGCGAGGAGATGAGTCGCGACATAATATCGAGAACATGTAAGACCATGTATGCTGCTTTGCTTGTATGTATACTTTATACGATGTTCTGACACTCGGATGGGTGACAGCTAGTGGATTTTTCAACATGGCTTTCGCTTCCGTGCTTCTAGGGAAAGTTAAGCTGTTGGTTGTCTTAGTATAACAGCCACTAGGCCAAGTCGGAGGTCCTTGGGCTTGGCCATCACTCTTCTTTGAGAGGAAGGCACGTGTTCCAGTGGGGAGATTAGATTTGTGCACCGTTCATTTATTCATACATACGGCAACATTGGTTTTTTTTTTACACACAACACCCGCATTAGGATTCCCTCTGTCGCGGGAGGCATGGACACACAATCACAGGACAACATACAAGTCCCAAGACAAACAACTACTCTCATCGCATAAATGTTTTCCCCAGTCAGGATTCGAACCTATGGCCCTGCAGATACAGAGGTCACCTCATCGACCACTGAACCACGGGAACCGTTAATATTCAAAAGCTTCAAGTTTTTCTAGATTGAAGGTCGCAACACTTACATCTGGGAATCCTTCTCGAACATGTCGCCATATCAGCGGATCGGTCTGTATATACAGCGAGCACGTGTTCGGTCTGTTGTCCGGCACGGTTGCTCGTCGCGAGCGCGAATGTTCGCCAGTGTTCGCCGCTCGCGAGTATTTGTTGTAGTGGAATTCCCAGTGCCTGTTGACAAGTTAAGAGTTAATTTATGGAATATATTTACTGCTGATAAAATAAGCTTTGCTGCAGATGGTTTTCACATAGTTTAAAATACTATTGCAATCGACTTGAATTAACTACATATTTAGGGGATGACCAGTTTTTTTTTTTAAAAAGGTAAGGAACTCATTCTATGAAATTTTTATAGTACCCATGTGATAATCGTTGAAATTACAAACAAAATATATACATATATATATACAAGTATATATACAAATAAATATATGTATATACATTAGTTTAAAACTACAACATTTTTATTATTATTAGTATCGTTAATTCAGATTAAAGTATTCCTATATATAGCCAGTATTGTTGCCAAAAGTTCAGTTTATCGAACATTTTATAGGTTATCTTATCGAGGAACGATCAACGTCCGGGCACAATGCACGAACCAGAAATCTTATTCGACCAACATTGTCCGATACCTCTGGAACATTTGTATCGCTGTTTGTGAAATAAACAATGACTCTTGTTAATCCGACGGTTTTAATGTATGCAACAACTGGTAGCACCCCGCGGTATCAGCCGCATGGATTACATTTTTCCCGCTACCCCAATTATCCCACGGGAATACTATTATTTTTCCGGGACAAAAGTAGCCTATATGTTATTCCACGGTCTAAGCTATCTTCATACAGAAATTCATCGAAGTCGGTTCAATTTTTGGAGAGTGAAGAAGTAACAGAGGTTTTTGAATTATTTGCATATCCAACAGGAGCAGTAACTATTTACGGGATTAAAAGTAGCCCATATCTTATTCCGGGGTCTAACCTATCTCCACACCATTTTTTCCAAATTTAATCCAAATCCGTTCAGTAGTTTTTGCGTGAAAGAGTAACAAAGATCTATCCATCTAAACTTTCACATTTATAATATTACTAGCTGCGCCCCGCGGTTTTACTCGCGTGGTGATGATTGATGATGAGAGTAGACTATGTGTTATTCCGGGATCTGCAGTATCTCTACACCAAATTTCATCGAAATCGGTGTATCCGTTTGAGCGTGAAGAAGTTACAAATATACACACATACTTTCGCCTTTTTAATATTAGTAGGATACTGGGATATTACACAAGGAGGTCGAAACCGGTTTAGATCTGACCTGAAATCTGAACAGAGTTATGGGTTTATGAGGCACCGATGACATTGCAGAGGCTTGCGTCGCGTGTTTACAGGCAGAAGGGGCGGGACAAATCCTGATGCGTGTTGATTCAAAATATTACAAAAATAAATTTTTCAGATGACTTACGCGGCCTCAAAAAAAACAATCACATTTTTGTACTAGCGATGAGAGTTGCTTGCACGGAAAGTTGCACGATGTGGTAGGGACATTAGGAGAATTAGACAGAATTAGCTACCACCCTCATATATGAAAAACTTTCCGCAAACATACACTGGTTCAGTTCTTGACAGCTAGTCAACAATCTACGTGTAACCTTTACTTTCACCCGCATCGTTTCTGGCTAATAATATGGTGGTTAAACGCTTCATTTTTTTTTAAATATACACCATCTGCATAATAATACCGTGCATGACTTTTTTGTCTGCCTACCCACAAGTTTTAAAACATAGTTTTTTGCATAGCATAGTTTGAGGAGTCACGAGACAGTTAACATCGTAGGCCTTCTCAACTCTAGCGTTACTCGCAGTGACATCACAAGAACAATAAGCTACCATATAAGTTTTTAAACTGGCATGGTCACTAATACAAGAATTAATATTATTATCGGGATATTTACCATGTATTTTATTTATTTTATTTGATCGATATTTCGGCACAGTTTCATGCGCCATTTTCACGAGTAAACTGCACGCAACAAACGTGAAAGAAAGAAGTTCTTCTTAAAGAACATCTACCCGCAGAAACTTCAGTTTACTCGTGAACATGGCGCATGAAACTGTGTTGAAATATCGAGCAAATAAAACAAATAAAATACATGGTAATTATCCCGATAATAATATTAATTCTTGAATAAGCCACCATACGTGTGTGGTGTTACGTATCAAAGTTTTCAAGGTAGATGTAATGGAAGCTGTCACCTTGGCGGATCGTCTCTTAAGCTATTCGGGTGTGGCGGGGGCGAGGCTGGCACGTGGAAGTTGTGCGTGGGCGTGGATTGGGACGGCGCGGCAGACGACGCAGGCTCTTCCTCGACGCCCGAGTTCTGGATACGCTCCATCCATTGCACCACCTCGTCTGTGATACCGCATCCACCTACGTGACCTGAAAAACGGGAACATATAATTTACTGTTGGTAAAAGAATACGTGTAATAGGTACTGAATACATTCATCAGCACTATCATCTCACCTAAAGGACGTTCAATGCTGGACATCAAACTATTTATTTCCATAAAGACCGGTTGGAAGCATTCCGCAACCAGTCTCTTCCTGCTTCCTAAGAAACCACCACCAATCCACCAATTATGAATAACTGAATTAATTAATTCAGTATACATACATAATCAATTTTACTTCAATTATATCAAACACTAGTAGCGCCCCGCGTTTACACCCGCGTGGACTACGGTATTCCCCCCTACCTCAATTATCCCACGGATAGTATACTTTTTCTGGGATAAAAAGTAGCCTATGTGTTATTACAGGATATGCTATCTTCATTAACAAACATAAAAACGGCAGACAAACTTTCACCTTTATAATACTAGAAGTGTGATGTACGTTTAAGCCGTACGGCGAAGTATCGTGATAGGTTTTTGTGTGTAGCACGGATGCCATAAAGTTAAATAATGACACACACTCGCCGTGTTCGAGAATTATCTTGTAATAAACGTGTCATCGAGACCATAACGTGTCAGTTGTTAATTGAAGGTTCAACGGGCGCCGGCGACCGCAGACGGTGCACTGGGAACAGGCCAATACTGAATCGGAGACATAACAATGATACAGTGCTCTCGTATTCCTACATAGAATTCATTGTTTTCAATGAATCGCAACCGCTATTGGTGGTGGTATGTTCGCTGGGCGAAAACATATACTTAAGACAATATTCAAATACAATACCTATGTAAATCTAATGTTGAAATAAATAATATAAATACAAATATGTACTAGCTGATCGGGAAAACGTTATTCTGCCATATAAATTATCAAGATGTCAATGTGACACGACACTTTATTTGAATTGCTTCACGTCAATGATCGACGGTTGTATTATTTGGATATTTGTTCATACAAAAATACTAAAATTGCAATAAAAATATGGTAGTCATCATCATCATCTCAGCCATAGGTTTGCTTTAAATAGGCCTCCCCCATCGATTTCACAAGGTCCGGTTGGAAGCGGCCCGCATCCAGCCCTTGCCTCCGATCTTAGTGAGGTCGTCCTTCCACCTGGTCCGTGGCCGACCTATGCTGCGCATGTTAGTCCGTGGTCTCCATTCGAGAACCTTACGATCCCAACGGCCATCAGTTTTTCGACAAATATACTTTACGATCTATTCTACCTATACCAAATATACACAAAAAAATCGAATAATCAGGCAAACGGCTTGCCCGTGGGGTTCAATAACAAAGATACGAGATTTGTATGATAGATAATTTTATCAATATTATGATGAATATGAGTCTAATTTTAATTTCATTTACTTTAAATACATGTGCATATGTGTCTTGGTTCTGAGCTTGAGTCAGGATTTATTATCGTCTATTTATAAAGTTTGATTTATTGTAGTAGTTTACGAAACTGTATCATAATAAGGGTTTTTAAAACACGAGTGCAAGTGAAAAAAACGAGCCGCAGGCGAGCTTTTATATCATTACACGAGTGATTTAAGACCAAATTATGAGCAGTTTCATACACTACTTTATCTAATCTCATAAAATAGATAGTGAAATTTCTGTAAAATCACAGCATACGAGTATGTATGCATTTATTTGTAAACGTTTAGCACCAAAATCCATTTGCTGGTCGCGCACGCATGTTGCGCCGCGTCCACAGACTATGTAGAAAAACTACGTTACAACCTGCTTGCTCCAGCTGAAGTTGTATCTTAATGGAAAAAAGGGTAACATTTTGCTACAGTTGTCATAGAAGAGCTGTATAGAAATGTTTATTAAATTTATTCCGATATATTACTTGTAAAGACTGCCATTAAAGTTCTGTTTTTATTTTTTTAATCTTAATATTTCAGTATGAGGTTAGATAAAAATATTTGCATCACAGCCCGAAGTTAAATAATCTATAAACGCTATCACTGCTATCAAAATCGTAAAAAAAAAAGGATTGTACGTTTGTATGTAATTGATGCTAAATTTAGTAACAACCGTTCCTTACAAGTAGAGATTTATTAAGGTAAGTAAGTAAGTAATCATTTATTCCCAGAAACACAAAATATACAAATAACATAAACATATTCTATAAAATTAAAGTAACCTAATAAATTTAATTATTATGCAACGGGCCCCCAACTTAGCATAGCCTGTATCCTGGGCGGCTACAGCTTTACTTATAATATGTTGCGTGACACTGTACATATTCACTAATCGCTAGTCCAAATCGATACAATAATGGTGAATGGTTTATTGCCATTATTGAATCAATGATGATTTGTTTGCTCCCAAACTGATTAAGCTACCAATTTCCGCTTTTCCTCTGTTCGCTATATAGTCCTCCTCTGAGAAGCTGAAGCAAGGCAACGCCAGCATAATATTTATAACATTAGTAAATATACGCTATCCGTACGTGTCCCGCATACGACAAGACGATTTATAATCCGGATTAGACGTACCAACGAATTAATTCAACGTATCTCGCGTTTCGTTCTCTCAAAAGAATATTAAAATCGATACAAGATGGAGTCCGGCTGTACGACCGAGGTTGTAATATTTCGCATTTTAATATCGGATTTAAATTATTCATGATCAATCCAAAGTTTTGTCCGAGTCGGAAATGTTAAGAATAACGGACACAGGTCCCGTCTCCAGGCGAAATAAATAGTGCGACGTGAAACTCTTTCCTATACAGTCGAGATTTATCAACTGTGTTCGTGTAAGATTTATAACCCCGATATACATTATTCTGAGTCTTTGTTTTTCGTTCTCTTTCTCCGAGAAATATAAGTAATTACGAGCGTTAGCCGGCGATGAAGGCTGAATTTCGCCATCTGCGGGCGACATGACCTACAAGGGCGACTTAATATTCCTTAATTTCTTCGTATCTTTGGCTTGAACGCCTTTAATTTTCTAAACTAATTAAGTCAGTTTCGTTGAAAGCAGGAATTCATTATGGTTATGTTTTAAAAATGCCTGAAGTTTCCATTAAGATTGCGGCAACGATACATCAAAACATGTCGCGCTGTGTAAAGTGTAAGCACGAACATTGAATCTGGTAGGCCGGGAATTCATAATGGCGCATGAAAAAGCGCAATACAAACGAAAAAGTACAGCCGGAGTTTTAAAATTAAAAAGTGCTGAATGGCAGATTTTTTTTTCAGTCCGTGTGTCGTGTTAGTGCACATTGGCGTTTCGCATCCGGCGCGCTGCATTTTAACGAAGCTCCTGACTGCGCGGCAGCATCGCCGGATTATGTGCGGAGAGCTGGCGCGCCGGAGTGCTTGTCAATCATTTATATATTCACGTGATTACGTTATCAGGTTAATAACAAGTTTAAATCTTTTCACATGCGTTCCAATACCTTTCTAAGCCTTTGATCATGACAAGCAATAGACTGCTAGAAAATATCGTATGTACAATATGTACATAATGATTTATAAGGTTTTTGTTGACTTAGCCGCAAATATTTTATTTACTTTTATTCAACAATATTTCGAACGCTTTTCATTAATCATAGTTTCGCGGATACTATGCGATTATGAAGAAATCATACACAATTAAATCAGTTGTGTATCAGTAACGCGTATGAGTCGCCTTATCAAATACAATCACGTTTCGCGGATCCACAAACCTAACATGATATTGTTGTACTAGACGTTTTAAATCCCTAGAAAAAATCGTACATTGACCTTAGAGCGGACTGCAGCGATCACCAACCTTTTATTTGATAGGCTTTTAATTTCTTTTAACACTTATTCTTAATTATAACATCCGAATTTTGTGTATATTTATATTTTGCCCCTTATCGTGCCCCTATTGTACCAAAATACTAATGAAAATATTACGAGAAAACCATAAACTTATACAACCTGTTGTACTTAGTATCACCTTTTCCGGTGTCTGCAATCAAATCTTTCAAGTTTTATTTGGTCCTAACCTTTATCTCAGCTTGATCTGAAGTTTTCATGCCTCCATTCTATTGTATCCTATAGTTCTGTCCCGTACTGCAAATTAAGTCGAAACAGTTTTGTCGGGACTGAAAGATCGTGTCTCGCTTCCCGCCTTGTACCACAAAACGCAGTAACCGCGTAAACGACAGGGCAGCGATACATAAATGTTTGGAAAGCGATACTATCGCTTAATATGAAGTAATTAAAACTTGCTTATTGTTTAAAACACCCACACTTATGAGATGACTAATTGTAACGTGAGTATCGGAGCAAGCTAAAAATCAGCGCTGCAACATTTCAATGTGATTGTAGCATAATTCTGAACGAGCTCCTTTTGTGCACTAGAACATACTTTTCTTAGATGTTAAATAATCAAGTATATAAATATTGTCATAGAATAATTGTATTATCTATGTACTTATCTATATGTATAGTAGTATAGATTCACGGGTTCTGGCTCACTCCTCAGCCTTGAGCCAGAAGCCGCGGTCCGGCTTCTGGCTCAAGGCTGAGGAGTGAGCCAGAACCCGTGAATCTATACTACTAAAAAAAAAAAAAAAAAAAAAGTAAATCGGGCACGCCGGATCGATCTGTGCTATCCGTTTTTTGATATCTCTTCAGGATTCCGAGATAGTTTTCAGGATTCTGCATCTCCAATACCCCTCATTACCATTAGGCTAATTACGGTCCGCGACGCGCGCTCGCCAGCAACCCTCATTACCATTAGGCTAATTACGGTCCGCGACTCGTGTTCGGTCTCTCTTGGTGTGAATCATCGGCGTCAGCCTTGAGCCAGAAGCAAGGTGGCTCAAACTAACTAAAACATGCTACTTTTGCTTATTGTACTTAAGTATTTGTTTCTATGATATCAATAACAACCACAAATTCTTATATATTGTATTTCTCTTTATTCATCTATAAAACAGCATTTATACATATTATAAAGTATTACATCATTCACCATTGTTTGTGAACCGAATAATCGAATAAAATCATGCATTCTCTTTCCGACGAATTTGTAGTACAAATACATCAAACAGTACTCGCCACATACTGAAGTGTAATCATTTTGCACCCTCTTGCTGTTAAAATCCCACACTCTGCAGGTTCTATTCAGAAAAATTCTATGAGGTCCTGTGGGTGGTCGGCCGAACGAATCAAAATATTGACCTACTTTGTTTTTATCTATGTGTATGGCTACCCAGTGGGAGCCAGGTTGTGTATCTGAATCCAAATTGCTAACTATATACGCTGGCACTTCGATATGGATTGGTAATCTGTTTGCTGCATATACGTTATTTTGTATGGAGGGATTAATTTTTGATAAATGGTCCTTAATCTCTATTGTGTTCATACTGTGTAAACAAAACTACGTCCTGCACTTGTGCTACCTTGTGATCCTAATCGTCGAATGAACACCAGGCCACTACTTACGTTAGTGTTTAAAACATCTAACCTAACCTAACCGACGATTGAGCACCAGGGCACTTCTCACATCGATATTTTAGATACATGATCCTTAATCTCTATGGTGTTCATACTTTGTGAATGTTCAGTATAACAATTTATATAAAGAAAGCTTTAAATAAAACATATGAGCTATGTTGAGTATTTTATTTATTGATATCATCCTTATATCTACAATACAATACAATTTTATCTTAACTACTATAATCTACGATCACGTTACGATTTTTGTCTATTTCAATTACATTATCGAACTCAGCATAAACAATACAGTTGATAGTTTGAGATAGAGACGTATCAAAACGAACTTCTAATCTTACGCTACCATTTCTTATCAGATTCCAATGACTTAATGAGTTAGCTGACAAGTCAGGAGTTAAGTCAAAAGCTAATAGACAAAAACCTTTAGCATATTGCTCTCTAGATATTCCATTGCCTTCGTTAAGAAAATGTATGCCCGTTCCTGAGAATAATGTATGATAGGCGGCAGTGAAAGTATTATTCTCGAAGGATGGTTGTAACGCTTTAGAAGGTATTTGTTGACCATCGATATATAAACAAAATGAACTCATATCGAAATTTTCAAAATTAAAGGGATTTTTAGTAAGGCTACCATTGAACGCCGCGTTATTAACGAACCCGACAATACATCTTTTAGGTATTTGCCCCAAAAATATATTATCAAGTGTTTTTCCCTGAACCCCCGATGGTATTGTTAAAACTTTAACTTCGGCTCGAGTAATAGGATATTTAGCTGTAGTGGAGGCTAAAACTTTTTGATGTGCAAGTAAAACCGTTGGATTTATTCGAGCTCTACGTACAAAGAAAGTTGCATATTTGTCCTATTACTTCACATTTGCATTCTTGTGTAGGTACTTGCGAAACGTTAATCGTTATCATTACAAAATGACCGCTATTAGTAATTGGATTGACATTCCAATGGTTTTGTCATAACACTAAACGATTTTTAATGATTATTAATTTGGTGTATCATCTTGGTATATATATTCGAAATCGATGTAGCGCTCTCAGAATTATGTGAGCAGTGAAGTCTATTATTTCTGATATTAAAGTGTTGTGAGTTAAAAGTTTTCAAAATCAACAATGGAGGTAAGATTTATACTTTATTTTTATTTATGTATTAGCATTTAAAAAAACTGTGCAAAGCAGGTGTTTGTGAAAAGTCAAAGAGAAGTTGCATGTAGGTACGTTTATTTAACGATAACTTGATTTTGAAGCATTGATAGCCCAGTGTTAATATTCATGGACTTAGGGTATATGTTTTGAGTGTTGTGACACATATTTCTATCACATCGTGATACCAATTTTTGTGAGTTCTTGTAAGAATCTATGCATATCATTTAATATTATTGCTATTTCTATTTCAGAACACATTTAACGAAGATAATACTTTCAAGCAATATTATTATCAACAATTGTCAGACGAAGACAGCAATGATAATATAACCATGAACATAGAATCTTCAAATTTAAAAAGAAAGAGGGAGCAAAAAGATAGTTTAGATGAATTTTTCGAGTTTCCCAACAGCAAGAAGAAAAAACAGTGTTCATCAGTGTCAAGAGCTCAGCCGGATGGTGGCATTGCTTTTATTTCAACAAACAATGACGATGCATCTAAGTCACAATACATGATTAAGATTGATGTTTACGAATTAAGCAAATTGACAAAAATACCCAACTCGCAACATTGGAAACATGCAAACATACGAATCAAATATTATGCTGACGACAAGAACAAAAATTATGAGAGTATTAAAAATATAGTCTACAACATTACAAAAGAAATATCTAAGCTGGATACATGTAGAAAGTTGTATTTTAACAATAGCTCATGCTAAATAAACTTTAATTCTTATATTACTCATATTACTCAGAGTAGTTAATACTTTGTCCGTTACAATACATATTTAGCTAATTGGATCAACTTATCAGTGTTAATCTCCTTGCATTTAATACCATATTCTAAAATATAAATAGTCAATTTAAATCAAATGTAAGCACCATTCTTATCTTAACCTTGGTATAGTCACCTGCAAGATGGAAAACGATCAAGCTGTTTGGTTAGAAAAATCAGAACTATTTGATTCAACCTATGACAATGAGCTGTACCAAATTTGCATAGCAGCGGAAAACGATGATAAGTAAGTAAACTCGAGTCATAATCGTGTAAATATATTTCGTATTCAAATGACTTTCTATTAATATTTAATTACTTTTTCAGTCAACCAACATCATCATACACAGTTCAAATGGGGCGAGGAGGAGCTCTCAAAAGAACTGTTGGCGCTGATACCATGGGTAACGATGCAAAGCGACAGAGGCTTGAAGAACCTACATCTTCAGCTGACTCTAGCCATCAGCATCAGAGGCTTGAAGAATCTACATCTTCAACTGACTCTTCCCATGACTCAGAAAAGGTACACTGCAACTCATGTGATATTCTAGTTACTAGAAGATACTATACGAACCATATTAAGAGCAATATGCACAAAAATAATGTATCAATATTGCATAGTTCTAGAGATAATATATCGATAATAGATTCGGCTTTCAGACAACGCATAATTTCTTACAAAGTTAAAAGTAAAAAACAACCTGATATACTTTTTGAAACACCAGAACTGTTTCTTAATTCAGTTAGAGACGACTTATGTTTTTTAATTAATAAAGCTATAAAACAACATTATAGTTTGAAAATAAACTTTGTATTACATGCGGAATTTGTACAAGAAACAAAACAATTGGCTAATTCTTTTGATTTTCAAACAAGTAATTTCTTAGTTACCCAAGCAGATGACTTAGACATTTTTATGTCAACCTTACGCGACACTTTAGCAAATAAAATATGTACTTTTGAGAAGAAAGATAGTGGTTGGAGTTTGAAAACCATTAATTACATTGAGTTAAATATTAATAAATTTAACCCTCTCCGTGGTACTTCATATATTGATCTACCTAAAGATATTAAGCTTAAAAAAGCAATAATAAATGTCAAAAACTCAGATAATTTATGTTTTAAGTGGTCGCTGCTTTCAGCATTATATCCAGTTAAAAAAAATTCAGAACGGCCATCATCTTACAGCATTCATTCAAATAAGTTAAAATTTAATGGAGTATCATTTCCAGTTAAGTTGACGGATATAGCGAAAATCGAAAAACAAAATGATATAAGTATTAATGTGTTTGGTTTAGAGTTTGATACGAAAACAAAGAAACATTCTATTGTAGGTCCACTTTGTTTCACAAAAAGTCGTAAAAGTACTCATGTCAATTTATTATACATACAAAATGGAACGAATGGCCACTATTGCTATATCAAAAACATGTCGCGATTAGTAAGCAAGCAAACATCTAATTTGAATGTTGCTATTTACATTTGTGATGGATGTTTGATACGATTTCCTACCAGAGACAGGTTAAGTAAACATCAACAAGAAGACTGTTCTCACATTACAACAAAGTTACCAAACAGCGAGAAAATATCAAAAAATTGGTTTGGGGAACCGTCATCAAACGACACATTAAAATTTGATAATTTTGAAAAGAAAATGAAAATTCCTTTTGTAATCTACGCAGACTTTGAGGCATTTTTAAATCCTATACAATCATGTCCCAACGATTCATCTAAATCATACACTAATAACATTCAAAAACATGAGACTTATAGTTTTGGATACTATATAAAATGTTCATACGATGATAGATTATCAAAGTATGAGACATATTGTGGTCCAAACTGTGCACAAGTATTCATGGAACGTTTGTGCAATGATTTGAAAACCATATGTAAAAAAAATTGTTTCCAAAGATCCCCGAAGTCCCCATCAGCTGATCATACCAATAAGATATCTAATTCGAAAACATGTCACATATGTGAAACTAATATTACTACTGAAGAAGTTCTTGATTTTGATTGGCAAACGGGAGAATTGAGAGGAATTGCACATGAAGTATGTAAGAACAAGTTTCGTGCCCCCCGTCACATTCCGGTATTTCTACATAATTTAAGTAATTATGATGCTCATTTCATTGTCCATGCACTGAATTTTGTTGAAGGTGAAATTGATATAATTCCACAAAACAAGGAAAAGTACATCTCGTTTTCAAAACATCTAACAATTAATAACCAAAAAGTTACCTTAAGATTTGTTGATTCCTTCAAATTTTTACCATGTAGTCTTGACCAGTTAGTTAAAAACCTCAAAGATGACGAATTTCACGAACTCAAGAACGCCTATCCAGTTAAAGAAGATTTCAACCGTCTTCGTAAGAAAGGAATTTATCCATATGAGTTCATGACTTCATATGACAGTTTAAATTCAACATCTTTACCGAATCGAGAACAGTTTTATAGTTCACTTACTGATACATGTATCTCAGATGAAGAATACAACCGTGCCCAAGATGTTTGGCAACACTTTGTTTGTCGTAATATGCTAGACTATTCTAATTTATATTTAAAAACTGATGTGTTGCTGCTTACTGACGTGTTTGAAAATTTCAGAGATATTTGTCTTAAAACATATGGCTTAGACCCGAGTCACTATTACACTGCACCTGGGTTAAGTTGGGACGCGATGTTAAAACATACGAAGGTTGAATTAGAGTTGTTAACTGACATTGATATAATTGCATTTATTAAGACTGGTATTAGAGGTGGTGTATCTCAATGTAGTAATCGTCATGCTAAAGCAAATAACGAATTTTTAAATGACTTTGATAAAAATATACCTACTTCATATTTAGCTTATTTTGATGCTAACAACCTTTATGGATGGGCCATGTCTCAATACCTACCTGAAGGTTGTTTCGAGTGGGTGAGTCCAGAAACAAATTTTAAAGTTTCTGATACTTCTGAGTATGGTTTTATTCTTGAAGTTGATCTTGAATATCCTAAAGAGCTTCATGATTTGCATTCTGACTTTCCATTGTGTCCTGAAAATATTTGTGTAGGTGAAACAAAGGAGAAAAAACTAATCCCAAATTTAAATAACAAAATAAAATACAAGATTCATTACAGAAATCTAAAACAATGTCTAGCATTAGGACTAAAATTAACTAAAATTCACAGAATACTAAAATTTAAACAAAGTCCATGGTTAAAAAAATACATTGATCTAAATACTGAACTAAGAACAAAAGCCGTGTCAGATTTCGAAAAAGATTTTTACAAATTAATGAACAATTCGGTATTTGGGAAAACAATGGAAAACATTGAAAAACGAGTAAACGTTAAATTACTTACTCACTGGGAAAATCACGGTAAAAGTTTGGGTGTTCAAGATTTTATTGCAAAACCTGAATTTCACAGCGTATCAATTTTTTCTCAAAACTTGGTGGCTGTACAGTTAAAAAAAACTAAATTGTGTTACGATAAACCAATTTATTTAGGGTTTTCCATTTTGGACATATCAAAAACTCTGATGTATGAGTTTCATTACGACTATATGCTGCATAAGTTCGGTGATAAAACGAAACTATTATACACTGACACCGACAGCTTAATTTACCAAATTTTTACAAATAATTTTTATGAAGACATTAAACCTGATCTCTCTTCACGATTCGATACGTCTGATTATCCTTCAGACAACATGTTTGGTTATCCACAAATCAATAAAAAGAAATTGGGATTTTTTAAAGATGAAAACAATGGAAAAATAGTAAAAGAATTTGTAGGGTTGAGATCAAAGATGTATGCAATCCAATGCGAAAATAAATTAACAACAAAAGCTAAAGGTGTAAATAAAAGTGTCACAAGAAGGATGACAATGCAAATGTATAAGTCCTGCTTGTTGAATAGAAATATTTATCATGATACTATGTATAGATTTCGATCAATTAAGCACACTATATTCACACAGCAAATTAATAAAGTATGTTTATCATATAATGACACAAAAAGATTTATATTACCTAATAATGTTGATACAATAGCATGGGGTCATCATAAATTAGGGTAAGATGTAAATATAAACATGTAAATAGTTTGTAATTATTTTTGTTCAAGTTGTATAAATAGTGTAAGATATTTGTTTAGATGATTAAGATGATGTATTATATAAACTATTATGTATCTTTAAAACATGATTTGAATTGATAAAATGATATTCAAATAAATAAATCAAGTATGTCAAAGAAATGTCTTTTACTTTATTCCTATACCTAAACCAGTTCACACGTGTGCTAAGATGTTTCATTTTGTTCATCCGTTTACTGCAATAGTAGCCGGACCAAGTGGTTGTGGAAAATCTAATTTTGTTACTAATTTCATAAAATATTCAAAAGATATTTGTAGCACCCCTTTTATGCAAATAACTTGGTGCTTTGACGAAATGCAACCTTTGTACAACCTAAAAAATGTAAATTACCATCAGGGTATTCCAGATCTCAGTATGTTTGATGGTAAAGATGCAAATCTTGTAATTATTGATGATCTGATGAGAGAATCTGATGGGCGAATTGTAGATATTTTCACCAAAGGCAGTCATCATAGAAACTTGAGTGTATTTTACATTACTCAAAACTTATTTCATCAAGGAAGAGGACAAAGAGATATTTCACTAAATTCAAGTTATATCATTTACTTTAAAAATCCACGTGACAAAACACAAATCCGGTATTTGGCACGTCAAGTAGCACCGGAAAATCCAAAGTTCATAGAAGATGCCTACAAGGATGCCACCAAAGAAGCACATGGATATATTATGGTTGATTTGAAACAAAATACTAGTGATCTATGTCGTATAAAAACTAGTGTCTTTCCCCCAGATCATTATTGTCATGTATATGTACCAACAAAGGGGTTTAAATATGCCAAGAACCAGCAAATTCCTATCATTTTCAAATAATGTCGCGAAGCCTCAAGACGCACAAAGAATTGTTATCTGCACTGCATAAACTAAAACCAAAATATAGAACAGCTCTTTTAAAGTCATGTGGTGATGGAGAAATAAACTGCATTTGTGAATGCATTCATAACGTCTTGCAAGGTAAGGTGTCGATTGAAGAAAAAAATAAGAAAAAATTAAAAAAACACAAATCTCTTCTTCGCAAGTTAGTACGCAAAGGCACAAATAAAGTAAGAAAAAATATTATCATACAAAAAGGTGGTGCATTTTTACCTATAATATTGGGTTCAATACTAAGTGGATTACTTGGTTCTTTTATTAAGTAAAGAAAAATGGAGCATGCTAAAAAGATGTTACTTATTGAACCTAGCATGATAGAGAAACTAAATCAACACAACAGTGTAGATGATCCAACATCCAGATTAGATATTGAAATGAAAAACATCTTAAATACGAATATGGATGATAGAAAAAAATGTATCTTATACTTACAAATACTGCAGAGATATTTACATTTCAATGAAGAAAATCGACGACCTGTTGAAATACCAATAATCTCTAAGAATGCAGAATTATTAGAATCAAATATAAAAGATGAAACTGTAGCTAAGCATCTAGTCTCTTCTCAGATACAGAACGAAGAAGAAAAACTTCAAGTTAGCACTCAAAACAGGAGTAATATTTATTCGTCAAATCAAATACTCAGTTGTATTCCAAAAACATATGCTAAAAAAGGTGAATCGTTGTTAAATTTGCTTTCATTGAGTAAAAAGAAAATTCGATGGGACGATGATGGTACAGTGCTTATAGACAATGAGAAAATTCCAGGAAGCAATATTGTTGATTTAGTAAATGATATACTTAGGCCACTCAAGAGAAGTGATCCAATAGGTTGGGAAAACTTTGCAAAGACACTGAAAGATATTAAAATACCACTTACTTACTTAGGGAATCCAAAAAGAATCAATTATATTAATAAACTACACAAGAAAGAGCTTGGCGAAACTTCAACAGATGAAGAATTTGGTACTCCCTCGGATAACTCGGATAAATACAGAACAAAAATTCGTAAGAAACTTGACTGGGAGAAATGGACTCCATACTAGAGGATAGTGAATTGGACCCCATACAACTTATAAATCAAATATATTATAACGCTGCACATCCTGCTGGTTACAGTAGCATAGAAAAGTTAACAAAGGCAATGAAAGGTAAAATGAATAAAAGTGAGGTTAAAAAATGGTTGCAGTCTCAAGAAACGTATACGTTGCATAAACCTGTACATAGAAAATTTCCTAGGAATAGATATATATTATCTAATATTAACGAGCTCTGGCAAGCTGATTTAAGCGATATGAGGACTTATTCTAAATATAATGAAGGTTATAACTACATACTTTGTGTGATTGACGTATTTTCTAAATTTGCATATGCTAGAGCCATTCAAAAGAAAAATTCTGTAACTATTAAGCAATGTTTCGTAAGCATATTTAATGAAGCTAATACTACACCTTTTCATATACAATCTGACAAAGGAACTGAATTTGTATCTAAAGATGTGTTGTCATACTTCAAAAGTAAAAAAATTAATTACTATACTACAAATAATCCAGATATTAAAGCAAGCATAGTAGAGCGATTTCAAAGAACACTTAAAATGAAAATGTGGCGGTACTTTACTCATAACAATACTTATAGGTACATAGATATTTTGCAAAATTTAATATATGCTTATAATCATGGTTATCACTCCAGTATAAAAATGAGTCCAGCTGATGTCAACTCAAGTAATATAATAACGGTTTGGAATAACTTATATGATAGAAAAATCAATACAAGGACCTTCACTATCTTAACTCCAAATTTTCATGTAGGTGATTATGTTAGAATTACTAAATATAAGCATGTATTTCAAAAAGGATATGAATCGAATTGGAGCGATGAAGTATTCATTGTCTCTTCAGTAATAGATCGCTCACCATGGGTGGTTTATACATTAAAAGATTTACAAAATGAACCAATTGTAGGAACGTTTTATGAACGTGAGCTCCAAAAAGTTACGTATGACTCTACTTCACACTTCAAAGTAGATAAAATCATTCGTACTCGCTTATCTGGTGACAGAAAAGAAGTGTTAGTCAAGTGGAAAGGTTATCCAGATAAATTTAACAGTTGGATTTTAGCATCTCAATTAAAACAAATATGATAAAAGAAAGTTTTTATTTAACATTGTTAAGCAACAGTTCTACGGAATATTTCCCAGAAAACAAAACCACGCTTTTCTCAACTAAGTTGCCAAAGCCTATAATACTTGAAGGATCATGGTATGTCGGCGTCGTTGAGTTTCAATACCCATGTACGATGTTTACAGTTCAAGATCGTGAAAATGTTGTTTACATCACAAAAAAAATGCAAATGCCTCAAGAAATACAACCTTCTCTTGTGTACTACAAAACTCACATTCCAGCTTCCATATTTTAACAGCATTAAACAACATAAAAGAAGACATAAATTTTCGTTATGATGTAATATCAAAATTCGTGAATGTGACAGTGAATGATGAAAACATAAAATCATTAACATTGTCAACTCAACTGTCTCTTCAGCTTGGGTTTGAACCAAATAAAAATCTCGTTGGCAAGGGCTTTGGAAAATGTCCAGCTAACTTACACTTAGGGCTGCCGTCACAATTATTTGTTTATTGTGATATAATCGAACCACAGATTGTTGGAGATGTGATGACTCCATTACTGAGAATAATACCATTAGACCCTTCAAAGTATATTTATGGAGCTAATAAAATGCATGTGTTTTCACCGCCTCACTACTTACCAGTAATGCGGAGAGAGTTTGATACCATTGAAATAGATATAAGATCAAACACTGGTCAAAAAATACCATTCCAGTTCGGAACGGTGTGCATTAAACTACATTTTAGCAAATTATAATGTATTCTCAACACAGCAAAATATCTTGTCCTTATGAACATTATTATTCACGTCAAGCTGGATCCGGTATTGGAGTAATTTACAAAGGAGTCCCATATCAGCGTGGTCATGGAATCGGTAGCTTTTTGGGAGGGTTGTTTAGGTCAGTTTTACCATTGCTTTCTAGTGGGGCTCGAGTGATTGGCAAAGAAGCTTTAAATGCAGGAGTAGGTCTTTTATCTGATATGGTTAGTTCAAGACCTATGGAAGAATCGATCAAATCACGACTTAAGGAGGCAGGCTCTAATTTGAAAAGGAAAGCCGATGCCAAAATTGATCGCATGAACATGACTGGTTCAGGATATAAAACAAAGAAAAAACATCACTCTTCTCTCATTTCACCATCGACCACTAAAGCGAAAGCTACTAAAAAGAATAAACTAAACAAAAAAATTAGGGACATATTTTCTTAAAATATTTTTATAATGTCTTTTTTACATAGTCATTCCTGCGAGTGCATTAAGTCAGAATTAGACTTATTTGCTTTACCGTCTACACAAACTAATATAGAAAATGGAATGTGGATACATTATAAACCAATTTCATCTCTTGCTGATGATGGACCCATAGAATTTCAAGTGCCAGGAGCAGGTGATGACTACATAGACTTATCTCATACGTTGTTACATATAAAAGCGAAAATATTAAACCAGGACTCTTCAAAGCTAAATTCATCAGCTGTGGTGGCTCCAGTTAATAACTGGATGCATTCAATCTTTAATCAACTTGATGTTTATTTGAATCAAAAACTCGTTTCTCCACCAAATAACACATATGCGTATCGTGCATACATAGAAACTCTGTTGAATTATACCCCCGCAGCTAAAGACTCACATCTAACCTGTGGTCTTTGGTATGAAGATACATCAGGAAAAATGGATTCAACTGACGAAAGTAATAAAGGATTCACAAAACGTCAAGAATTTGCTGCTGAGAGTAAAGAAATAGAAATGATAGGACATCTGCACGGTGACTTATTCAATCAAGAAAAATTTTTGATCAATGGCGTTGATATGGCTGTTAAATTAGTGCGATCAAGAGAAACTTTTAACTTGATGGCTTCCTCGAATGATTTAAAGTTAAAAGCACGAATTTTGGATGCAACGCTTATTGTACGTAGAGCTCGAATAAATCCAACGGTTTTACTTGCACATCAAAAAGTTTTAGCCTCCACTACAGCTAAATATCCTATTACTCGAGCCGAAGTTAAAGTTTTAACAATACCATCGGGGGTTCAGGGAAAAACACTTGATAATATATTTTTGGGGCAAATACCTAAAAGATGTATTGTCGGGTTCGTTAATAACGCGGCGTTCAATGGTAGCCTTACTAAAAATCCCTTTAATTTTGAAAATTTCGATATGAGTTCATTTTGTTTATATATCGATGGTCAACAAATACCTTCTAAAGCGTTACAACCATCCTTCGAGAATAATACTTTCACTGCCGCCTATCATACATTATTCTCAGGAACGGGCATACATTTTCTTAACGAAGGCAATGGAATATCTAGAGAGCAATATGCTAAAGGTTTTTGTCTATTAGCTTTTGACTTAACTCCTGACTTGTCAGCTAACTCATTAAGTCATTGGAATCTGATAAGAAATGGTAGCGTAAGATTAGAAGTTCGTTTTGATACGTCTCTATCTCAAACTATCAACTGTATTGTTTATGCTGAGTTCGATAATGTAATTGAAATAGACAAAAATCGTAACGTGATCGTAGATTATAGTAGTTAAGATAAAATTGTATTGTATTGTAGATATAAGGATGATATCAATAAATAAAATACTCAACATAGCTCATATGTTTTATTTAAAGCTTTCTTTATATAAATTGTTATACTGAACATTCACAAAGTATGAACACCATAGAGATTAAGGATCATGTATCTAAAATATCGATGTGAGAAGTGCCCTGGTGCTCAATCGTCGGTTAGGTTAGGTTAGATGTTTTAAACACTAACGTAAGTAGTGGCCTGGTGTTCATTCGACGATTAGGATCACAAGGTAGCACAAGTGCAGGACGTAGTTTTGTTTACACAGTATGAACACAATAGAGATTAAGGACCATTTATCAAAAAATAATCCCTCCATACAAAATAACGTATATGCAGCAAACAGATTACCAATCCATATCGAAGTGCCAGCGTATATAGTTAGCAATTTGGATTCAGATACACAACCTGGCTCCCACTGGGTAGCCATACACATAGATAAAAACAAAGTAGGTCAATATTTTGATTCGTTCGGCCGACCACCCACAGGACCTCATAGAATTTTTCTGAATAGAACCTGCAGAGTGTGGGATTTTAACAGCAAGAGGGTGCAAAATGATTACACTTCAGTATGTGGCGAGTACTGTTTGATGTATTTGTACTACAAATTCGTCGGAAAAAGAATGCATGATTTTATTCGATTATTCGGTTCACAAACAATGGTGAATGATGTAATACTTTATAATATGTATAAATGCTGTTTTATAGATGAATAAAGAGAAATACAATATATAAGAATTTGTGGTTGTTATTGATATCATAGAAACAAATACCTAAGTACAATAAGCAAAAGTAGCATGTTTTAGTTAGTTTGAGCCACCTTGCTTCTGGCTCAAGGCTGACGCCGATGATTCACACCAAGAGAGACCGAACACGAGTCGCGGACCGTAATTAGCCTAATGGTAATGAGGGTTGCTGGCGAGCGCGCGTCGCGGACCGTAATTAGCCTAATGGTAATGAGGGGTATTGGAGATGCAGAATCCTGAAAACTATCTCGGAATCCTGAAGAGATATCAAAAAACGGATAGCACAGATCGATCCGGCGTGCCCGATTTACTTTTTTTTTTTTTTTTTTTTTTAGTAGTATAGATTCACGGGTTCTGGCTCACTCCTCAGCCTTGAGCCAGAAGCCGGACCGCGGCTTCTGGCTCAAGGCTGAGGAGTGAGCCAGAACCCGTGAATCTATACTACTATGTATGTAGTTATTAGTGCACGATAAACTTTTTTGTATTCATTCTATTCTTATATCGGCGCTATCATAATTCCGGGGAAGTAAAGTACTAAGGATTTCAAACCGACTGTACTAAAACATTCCGCAAAATAAGTTCTAGTATGTAGTCAATATCATAATTTTACCGCATTTGCTTCTTAGACAAACATCGCATACATTGTGTAATAGTGTGATAACGAAATCAGACATCATATTCATGATTCTATTGAATAATAAAAAGTGCGGAAAATACGACCACATCTCGATAATGCCAATAAAGAATAAAGAACAATAAAGAAGTGGACAAATATGACTCACCTCGTTAAAACAAGATTTACATACATGTATTATGATAATATATAACGAATGTGCTAACTGTTCTCATTTAATTCGGAGATAATGTCTAATTTTAGTTTTTCTCCACCATTCCAGCCAGAGGATAAGAAGAACTTTTAACGATAGCACGACTAGCTCTTAGACTAGTCAGTGCAGTGGGTAGGCGACTCCGCCAGATAACGGAAATTACAGCCACAGCGTTTTAATGCCTGCAAGCCACAAATATGATATTTGCGTCGTTTAATTCGAATACTAATCTCGAGATTAGTCTTCCAATTAAATAATATCATAGCAATCATAATTCCATCTGAAGGTGAAATGAACAGTTATTAAGAAAATATTTTAGAACCAACTGCGTGAGTTAAAAAAACATTTGAAAACAACCTCTTTGCTCAAATTTCTATTGAAGTTTTTCCTCGTGCTTGGCTGGGGTTCGATTGATGCTGTCTAATTACTGATTGATGCATACTAATTACTAGAAGGTAGTGCGACCATAACTTCTAGTTACGAGTTAAAACCGGTCTAGAGCCATAGTATATCTAGCATCGAATATTGTACGCAATATTCGATGCTTCGATGCGTACCGTATGCATCAGGATTATGAAGAAAACGATAAAAAATACCAAACCAAGTAAAAATATATAATAACGCCCAATTGCTGACAACGTCATAAATACATAAATAATATATTTACCAACGGCATATAATAGGGATAAACCATTTTAAAGGATAAAATATTAACAATGGCTTAATTGGCTACAAATTAGAATAAGGGAGCCCGGATTACAGCTGTGACAGGTTACGGATTATATCCTCCAGGCAAGCCAGACGCGTTGTCAGCAGAGTCGCGCTGTTGTAGTCCTGTAGACTGTACGCCTAGATAAAACCCTTATTATGACGAAATGGCCAATCTAGCCGTGTGTATAGATGTATAATTGACCGTATCTGTACTGATATTGTAAAGCTTTTGTTTGTTTGTTTGGTTGAATGCGCTAATCTCAGGAACTACTGGTTGGAGTTGAAAAATGTATGTGTTGGATAGTCCATTTATCGAGGAAGGCTTCAGCCGCGCTACGGCGTATGACTGATGCAAAGGAAAACTGTAGTCCACGCGGGTGAAACCACAGGACGCAGATTTTTAATGATAATTTTCTATGTTATGTGTCGACGCGATATGGGATGGAGTACGCAAGCCTAGAAGGTAACTATTAACTCGTGACTTGAAGACTCCCGGATTGTACGTATCGGTAAATACACTCAGGCAGCGAGTTCCATTCTATGGCAGTATACGCAATAAAAAGAGTTGAAGAAAAACGCTCAATACGTATAGGTGGTATAGCGATGGCGTGTTGAAGTACTTCTGGTTGACCGATGATAAAATGGTACTTGGCTAACCAATCCCAAAGATGAGAGCAGTATTCTATGGACGACCAGACTTATGCTTGATACAGATTGAGCAACTGTCCCACTTTCCCAAAAATACTAAACTTTTTGCAGGCAATTGAGCTTTTGATTCTCATGAAAGGCTGGGCATAGTTAAATTTCACTCCATTCAGCAGAGAAGAGACACGCCTGGGTTTTAGTGGTGTTGAACTTGACCAGATTGGCATCGCCCCAGTCGGAGACTGCCTTAAGAATCAAGTTTAATCGATCAACCATGGCATCTCTGAGTGACTGGACCTGTGCATGACTAGCCCTAGCACTGTATATTTGATTCTCTACAACTCTGCTGTCATCTGCATAAACAAAAGTACCGGGCTTTAGCAAATCGTTATCTGCAGAAAAAAAGAGTTGCAAAAAGTACCGCTCTCTAGGAACCCTCGCATTAATAGCAAACTGATCGGACGTGCAACCATCGATGACTTTTTATTTCATACTGTATAGATCTAGCGTTTGATCACTATCTCACTTAATGGCCAGTGACGATGTGGTCGAAGATGTGCTCACTGGCTCTCAAGGACTGCTGCCTGAACACACTATGTGTTTGGTGACAGTTTTTCAAACTTGAGGGTGGTAACTAGCCAGGCGGGTACTCGAAAGTACCCTACCACCATGCTGGGGATTTGATAACGGATTTGATAATGACTACTCGAATCGACCGGTTCCTCAAAAAGTCCGATATCCAAGCCCATAGTTCAGCATGCAAACCGTAAGAAGAAAGCTTGCCAAAAGGACTGTCGTGCCAAACCCTGTCAAATACCTTCGAGATATCTAGAGAAACGGCTAGCGCTGTTGCATTCTGGCTTTTTAGGTAGAGAGTAAATTATCTTTTTAAGATTGTTACCAAGGGCCAGAACTTTCTCCATCTCATGCTTATGTAGTGCTCGACCTTTTATTTTTAATGTTTATCTTAAGTACTTATATTTAATTGTGCACATTGTTTTTGTATCCATCGGATTTTTTGATTCCCCTTCATCAGTGATGGGTAGCGTCAATATTTTCGACTGTCTCGTTCATTTTGAGCCTTTTTTTTGCTTACATTGTTGAAAGTAGATTTTTTCTAGCCCTTTATTTGTTTCAGCTAATAGAGCGATAATTCTTTGTTAATTTTGATTGACCTACTACTGACTTAAGGTAAGTAATAGAGATTAGAACACACAAAAACCATTAAAAGAACTAAATATATTATGTTATAAATATGCATACTAATTTATCACTACCAAGGCAAAATCCTAAGTCACTGATTTTCAGTCAGAACCCCAATACTTATATCAAAATAAAATAAAATACATTTAGAACTATAAATCTTTTACACTATTAAGAAAACCTTTACCTAAGTATTTTAAATACTTTCATCTCAGATCTTAAACATCAGTCGACGTATTCAACTTAACATCATCTCAGCCATAGGACGTCCACAGCTGGACAGCCTCCCCCATCGATTTCTACAAGGTGCGGTTGGAAATGACGCATTCTACATAAGTACCTATATATATATACATATTCATAAATTACAAATTTTCGCTCAGAACTTGGGAAATATTCACATAGCTATCCTTTACCGGGGCATGCAAAGTATGTGTAAGATGGTGAGGCCTACTCACAGACAAGTTTTGACGGGCCCAGGCCCAAGGTGAATCATTGCTTTAATTACACGGAACACGAAGTATTCCGTACTTTTCATCGTATATTTACTGCTCTGTGGAGTTACTAAGGTAATCCAAAAACTGTTTGAGAAAGACGTGGAATGGCAAGGGAATAATGAAAACTATAAAATAAAAATAACAAAAAATGGAACCGACTTTAACACTAAAAAATGTCAAATAACTTGTCGATGTCGGTACCACGATGGTTTAAAAGAAACTATTATCAAAATATTGTGAGCATGGTACCGACTTCGACAAGTTATTTCACACTTTTGAGTGTTGACGACGCGTCGGTTCGATTTTTTGGTAAAAAATTTTGTCACACTTTTCAGTGACCTTTGCTACACACGGGAGCAAAGTCATTGTGTATGTCACCGATTTCTCCACCCGCAACTATAATATCATCGTCGTATGCGTAGCAATTCTCAGTTATTGGAGTGTAACTAAAAAACCACTTGACCGATTTTGATGAAATTTAACTGGGACCACTTACGGGACACCACGGAAGTATACTCTATCAAACAAAAAACGAATCACCAAAATCGGTTCACCCAGTCCAAAGTTCTGAGGTAGCAAATATAAAAAAAACATAGGGATAGAATTGAGAATCTCCTCCTTTTTTAAAGTCAGTTAAAAACAAGTGATATCCATGAAATACTTGGGAATATCGCTACGCACATAGATAACAACCCGGTTCATAACTTTTGCTTTTGTTAGAGAGGTAAACTGCTAAACTATTAAAAAAGCACATGGTTAGAGTTAGAGTAACTTAGCAACGTGTCTGTTTGTTCTTACTGCACCTACGTTTTCCCTGAATTTGTAGACCTACTCTTCATTCGTGAACGGACTTCTTGAAGGCTTGCTATTCGTGAACGGACTTCTAGAAGGCTTGCTATGCAAAGAACCTTGAAGCACGTTTCTTACATTATGCTCTTTATCGACAAGCTGCAAAACTGGATGGATCTTCAACCTCTGAATGTATGATTTACCAGCTATAATACAGTTTTCTTAATGTTGTAGTCTTACTCGTTTTCTTTGTTCGAGACTTATTAAATCAATCACCATTTTATAATTTTATTCAAAGTTGAAAGAAACCCGTCACGTATCCAATGTGATGTTTATGTGGCAAAATTCATTTTAATATTTCACTGTATTAAATTTTAATCAAAGTGTTTGGTAAATTGGATATGTGTCTGAAACGAAACCCCTCACACAGAGTCGTATCCAATGCGATGTTTATGTAGCGAAATTAGTAGCATGCGAGTTTTGCAAAATTAAATTAGCGATCCTCAGCGCAGAGTTCATGTAAGGCGGGCGTTGCGACGTCTTTTCAACTCGCTATGCTAATAATGTTCGCAACATACAGCATTTTATGCGAAGATTAATAGCTGGAGGCGTCATATACATACATATGTGTATGCACATAGACGATTTGATTTTTGTCAGATGATCAGGTAGATTCAAATCTAATTTCCACTGTTACAAACTATTAATTTTCAGGGCTTAACAGCCGATGACATTACAAAGGCTCGCGGGTCACAGGCAGAGAGGGCGGGAGAAAGCCTGATGCGTGTTGATTAAAATTTAAAACACACGAAATATGTACTTAACAATGATGTACAGGGTCAAAAAAGTACTAATCAAATATATAGACTGTTTAATTACGTTTCTACTAGTGTAACACATCTTTCAAGCGCGTTTATCGTTACCGCGAGAATGTATGATAAAGTCACTCGAAAAAAATATTGCACTAATAAACTAGGTAATCAAATCAAATTTTGTTCAATCAGAATTAAACTTTATGAACTGTTCTCACGTGCAGTATTTTTTTAAGTTTTATTACACATGTAGGTCTCTCAACAAAATAAGCTGAAAGGACTCAAAATTGTCTACTTAGCAAATGGTGAAGCCTTAATAATTAAAAACAATAATTGTGATACGTCGGTTTTGAGACTCAGTAACGTTTTATGTGCCTCTAAATAGCCCTTCCGAAGATTGATTGAAGTCCTTCATATTAGATAAAAGCTTCATAGAGAACGTTTAGAGAAAGGACGGGTCTGTTCAATAACTCGTAATGAAAATAAATGTAGCTACAAACCCGACCCTTCTTGTTTACTCAATACATTTATTATCAGATCAAACGCAATTCTCAGATACGAATTGGAGAAACATCTTGTGTCAGAATTTGAAGTTCGAATAGGAAATCTGTGGCACATAGAGACATATCATAATTTCTGGAATATGTATAATGTATGTGTTGTGTGAGCGTGGAAATGTGTCTACCTAATCAATATTGTTTTGAATCGAATCGAATGTTGTTTACAGGTCGTCTATCCTCGCCACGATACAGCCCCGATCCGCCCACGAAACGTGGAGGGTGGAGAGGGGGGGGGGGGGGGTTGTTTATGCGATTCGGTGGAGTTCCGCATATTCAGGTGGGTCGTTGTGCTGCAACTGTGCAAGGCATGATCGCGCTGTAGAACATAAGCTCTAAACATAGCTTTCCATATAGTTATATTTACAATCGGGGGCGATCGAGATGTTTCAACAGTCTTAGGTAAATTCTAAAGATAGAGTCTTTATTTCTCGATGACTATAACTACAAGATCTCAATCACGAGCCTGCATCGTAGTGTGGTGACTGAATCCTTACTTTTGTATAAATACTATTTTTAAGAGTGTGAATGCCCCTGATTATGTTAATCACTCGAACTAGCTAAAGTTCACTAATAATGTTCAAAATGATATAGCTCGTATTCTATTTACGCTCCAATTCAAATTAGTATAAATCGACACAACAGTGATTTTCGTGTAAATTCATTTAGGGTTCGTCGAGATCGTAGAGAGATCTTTTTTTGATAGTGTTCTAATATTGTAGATAGTGATGTAGCGTTTGGTCACTGTCTCACTAGATGGTCAGTGACAATGTGGTCGAAGATGTTATCACGCTAGACCTAGAATTCTTACTGGATCGCGACGAATGCTGCCTGAACACACTATGTGTTTGGTGACAGCTTTTAAACTTGAGGGTGGTAGCTAGCCCGGCGGATACTTGAAAGTCGTTGGACACCATGCTGGGAATTCATAACCTTCATCGAAAACTCAAGCCGTTTGTGGCGATCGAACCAGCGTCCTTCAGTTTCACAGTCGACGCTCCCATCGCTGAGCTAGCATCGCTTCAAAAAATAATTTACTAAATCCGGTGAGATATAAAATTCAAGCATACGACATCGTCATTCGTTATGCTCTTACAGAATGAGTGTATGTTAGCATGATACAACATAACAAGCGATGTTATCTCGTTTCCCATAATGGCAACTGCCAGGCCTACTTTACTGGCAAGAGCTACTGTACTGTCCAGATAAGTTTCAGTAGCGAAATTGCATCTACAACTGCTGAAACGACAAAAATGCAAACTCTGCTGGTGGGGCGGTGTTGTTGACGCGAAATTACCATTCCGGCGCAGCCTACAGCCGCGCCGCGGACGAATGAATATGTAAAGCGGTATTTGGGCTGCTTTGATGACATTGTGCACGTATACATCTAAGTGTTGAGCACGGTGCGGCACTACTTTGATAACACTGTATTTACGAAGATTTTTTCTTCGCTTTTGGGGATTGTGAATCTCATAAAATGGTTATGGATGATAAAACAAGGGAATCACTCACGTAATAAGTCAGAAGGTTCCGACTATAGTTTGAACCACATTCGGTGGTCTTTTTCAAGGAGAATACGGAGCGCTCTCGGAAGCTGTCGCGTTTCGCCTAAGCGAACCGGCTCTGACTTATTACGTGAGTAATTTCCGTGTTTTATACATTCATAATATGTCAAAACTACGTCAGCTTTAATAACATTATAAAAACGTATTACCTCCCAATGACAAAAACGAACAGTCCTGCAGCATAATCACTTTTATACTTAAAATTTAACTGACTGAGTTTTTTCTTTAATCTTTGCAGGTTCAAGATGTGAAGTTTGTTGCCTACCAGTGTAGGTGTCTATGTTTAAGACCTACAAACGTAATAGTTTGTAGTATTATCAGGTCTTATTTTCCAGCGACCACATTGCAACTTGATGTTGAGTGACGACGAAAGCGATGATAGCTCAGCGGGGGGAGCGTCGACTGTCAAACTGACGGACACTGGTTCGATCCCCAACAATAGCTTGAGCTTCCAGTGAAGGTAACACCGTTATCAAATTCCCAGCATGGTGGTAGGGTACTTTCGAATTCCCGCCTGGCTAGCTATCACCCTCAAGTTTGAAAAACAGTCACCAAACACATAGTGTGTTTAGGCAGCAGTCCTTGAGAGCCAGTGAGCATTCTAGGTCTAGCGTAACATATACGACCACATCGTCACTGACCAACAAGTGAGATAGTGGTCAAACGCTAGATCTATACAGTATAAAAAAGTATCCTACCAGCGCGACAGTATAATTACTGATTAGGTCTATTGGGTGACGATCCATTAACAAATGAATGTATACGGCAATCCAAAGCGATAGCAATTCAGTTTGCACATTCGCCAATAAATTAGTGTGCATTCGTCGATGACAACGGTGTAGCAGTTGGCCGGTGACAGCGCTCCAGCAAATGGGATTAAAGTTTGTTAAGCGACCTGGCGGCGTAGCGAGCAATCCATTTGCCACGCGACACTCCTCGAGGTAGTGTAGCGTAACTTCCAGGGATCCGTCCCTTCCTCTGCGCAGTATGAAAAGATACCATCTCAAGTTTATTTAAACTTTTACATATAATCTCGTCTTTTGACGCTTTGATATCCGACTAATCTTGGAGATTGTCGATTCTCGCAACTCGTAAGTTTATGTGTACAAAATGGCAGAAGGTTTAATAAAGTCTAACTTTATGGTGTATACCACGGAGTTGAATTTTATCTAATTTATAGATTAGTGTTCAAACTATAACCTATAAAGTTGGAAAATTAGTGTATATAGCGATAGTGTTCGACTAACTTTTTGTCGGGGATGTTATTATTGAAGTTGGTAGGACGCGCTACGTATGAAATGACGAATGGGTCTAATAGCAATAGATGCCAAAGCATAATAAAATAAAAAATGCCGGGCCTACCGGCGTTACCTACACTAGTAGAAGCTCAGTTCCGAGGTGTATTACTATGTGATTAGCACCCGTCCCTCGATACAATTGACTTATCGTATAGCTTCTATAGAGAGACTTGTCTAACTTTAATCAAATCTAATTACTTACGATTATTGAGTTATTCAAATCCTACTCCTACTAATATTATAAATGCGAGTTTGTGTGTATGTATGTATGTTTGTTACTTTTCCACGCTCAAACGGCAACACCGATTTCGATGAAATTTGGTATGGAGATAGTTTAAGCCCTGGAACTATTCTTTTTAGCTTATGTGTTAACATAGGCTACTTTTATAATATTTAGTGGGATGATTGAGGTAACGGGAAAACAGTAATCCACGCGGGTGAAACCGCGGGGCGCTGCTAGTGTACAATAAATTTCATTGGTCTACACTGGTTTGTACAAAAATGCATTTTTAATGTATACAAATCAAACAATCGACCCGTGTCAACGAACTATCATCAGCTTTTATAATTATGCTAACTTTAGGTAAAGTAAATAGTAGAGCGCTTAACTCTGAACCACTATCTCACATGTACTAGTAATGAAATAATGTTCCTGCACTACCGTTTCGATTTAATCGCGTAGCTGCCAACTACGAGTTGCAAGTTTAGAGTTTCTGCCACTTAATTTAGTTATTGCACGTTTCAAATCACAACGTTAATTCTACATGTAACTAGCGTCTGGCGTCGTGTAATCGCGTTCAAATACATGTAGTAATAATTACTTTGTTCGTTATACGTTATGGTATAACCGTATCCAGATTGCTATGACGTGTAGCACGGATTAAATCTCTTGGAATTCAATTCGTTACGGCAGCAACCTCGAGCAAATTATGCAGCGTGATATTGATAAGAATCGATGGAATTAGCGCTGGGGGGACTGTTTTAATTGCGCTTGCATAATCGTAAATTAAAAATTTTGTTTCGCATTTTCATCGGGCATTTAAAAGAGGGTTAACTTCAACTTCAGCCATAACCAAAAACTACCGGAAAAATCAGGAATTTTCCTCACTGATGTTGGCTAACATTTCGGAAAATACGTATAGTAATTACTACATATCAAAACTTAATATGAGAAACATTGCTCGATCGAGAACGCAATCTATTGAAAACACATTAATATAATTAGATTTGAATAGCACTTCCTTTAGTGGAAGTCGGTTAAACATAGTGTTTTCTTTTATAATATTAAGATAATATAATAGTTATATTGCATTTATTTAGCAAATAGTATTGTGTAAGGAGGAGCATATGCTATGTAAGACGACAGCAACCTAAGCAAAATCTTGAATTTAAATGATGAAACATATGGATAACGGTATAAAAAAACATATTTTGAACATGTCTCATTTCAAATGGCTAATTTAGATGTAAACAACCATTTGATAAACCGAGTACTTAAGGAGTAAACAGTTGCCGATGACAGATTTACAGAGGCTCGCGGGTGTTTACGGACAGAGAGGGCGGCCGGCGACGGGACAAATTCTGATGCATTTTGAGTTCAAATATTACAAATATGTACTAAGATGACCTACTGGCTTAAAAAATAATAACGATTACATTTTTCGGTTCAATTTCCTTTCCTCTGGTATATAAAAGCACGTCGTTACCGTGAGAATTTTCGATGAAGTAAAAATATGGTTCGTATGATCGTTCGAAAACATTATTTCACTAATAAATTACCAAATGAAACAAATTTTGTTCAATCAGAATTAACTTTTGTGAACTGTTCTCATATAAAGTGGAATTTTTCTAAGTTTATTAGATACTAGTAGCGCCTCGCGGTTTCACCCGCGTGGATTACAGTTTTCCCGCTACCTCAATTATACCACGGGTACTATACTTGTTCCGGGATAAAAGTAGCCTATGTGTTAATCCAGAGTTTAAACTACCTCCATACCCAATTTCATCGAAATAAGTGTAGCCGATTGAGCGTGAAGAAGTAACAAAACATACACACACACAAACTTTCGCATTTATAATATTAGTAGGATAGGATTACTATATACACTATATACTTTAATACACTATTAACAAAATATGCTGGAAATACTCAACATTGACCATTTATCAAATGGTAAAGCCTTAAAGTGAAAAGCTGATTAAAAAGCATCGTCACATGGTAAGTGTAGGATGTTGATGATATTTTAACCAGCATTTTAAACATTTTAACCAGCCCTGGAAAAACAGATTTCAAAATGTATCTCGACTGACAGGCGTGCTAAACGGCGAATGCAGTTTTAAAGCCAGTCTGAGCTGATTACCAGGTCGACGTTTTTTTTGGTATTGCTGAATTTGCTGACATTGTATTGCGGATATTGTATCATATAAACATCTCAATCTGTTTGATATGTCAAATGATATGTTTACACAAAAGAAATTATACAAATGATCGATCTCATGCATATTTTTTTTCCTTTATTCTCACTTCCTAACTGTTATGTGTAATTATTATTCAGAATAACATTTTGTTCGTTTCTTACGCATGTGTGTAATAATTCTTTGATTATTATATTATCCCGTTAGAAATGTTATATTAATTATTATTTTAAGTTATTGTTTACATAGAAACCACAAAAGATATGGTACATAATACATTCCGACATTTTTAATGTTTGGTTGATCTGTATATATATCATGATTGATTTTTGTACGGAAAAAGAAAACACCTTTACCGAACATTTTGCGTTACTTTTAAATTTAATAGCTAAAACTAAGATAAGGACTCTATTTTATATTATTACAAGTGGCCGTGGTGGTACCGGCCTAGAATAGTACTCCCCCATCTCTTCCCGCGGGTGCCGTAAGAGTCGGTTAAGGGATAACGTACCAGGAGGTGGGCAGCAGCGCCTTCTGAGGATCGGAAATCATACTGCGCTCGCCAACCCGCCTGCCAAGCGTGGCGAGTATTGGCAAATCCCCCCTAAATGGGGGAGGCATACGTCCAGCAGTGGACGCACATGGCTGAGAAAGACAAGCGGACCCGACAGATGTCCTTGATGCAGCGCCAGGTGGATTTAGTTTTACTTTTTTTTTTAATCTTAACCATCCTGGGCGCCACCCAAACGCATACAAAAAAAACATTCAAATCGGTCCACGCGTTTAGGAGTTCAGTGACTTACAAACGTACAGGTAGAATTGTATAAGATAATAAACATCAGGTGAGACAGTTGTCAATAAGAACAGACTTACCGTGTCTTCGGTTCGCATATGGATCGTTGACGTCACCCTCCTTGTAGATGACGGAGTGGACTCGCGTCCGGGTGGTGTTCGGGAGGAAGTACCGCCGCGCGTGCTCCACGTAGAAAGATCCATCCTGGGATATAATCTTCCCTTCAAACACGCCCTCCGTCACCGAACCGAACACCTTAGAGTTTGGGTCATCTGGGGAGAAAACATTACGATATGTATCAATTCGGCTACTCGTCTTGGTAGTATATCTAAATTAATTATAAATGTAATTGTGAGTGTAGTATATAAATTAATTACAAATGTGTGAATAATGTGTAAATACAAATTGTGTGTAGCATATAAATTAATTACAAATGTAATTTTAAGTATATTTGTTGAGCTTTCACACCTAAGCCTCCGAAACGATTTTAATTACTTTTTTAACAGATAGTAATCGTTATGGCCTACTTTTTCGAGGAAATGAGAGTAGATGAGTTTTTCTGAAACTTCCTAAGAAAAAATATATTAACACGAGCGAAGCCGCTGGAATGACCTAGCTTCATACTACATAGGTATAAAGACGGTCAACATTTTCAAACATACCAGTTCTATTTCTTGAGATGTAACATGACTTCTGGGTCTCCGCGGCCCCGGGTTTGAATCTCGGCATGAAGGGGCAAACATTTGTGCGATATGTCCCGGGTCTTGGGTGTTTGTGTGCAGTGATTGTGCGTATCCATGACTCCCGCGACAGAGGCAATCCTTACTCATCCTACAAGTGCATCGATTGCTGAGCAAAGCCCGCAAGTGACTTAAAATGACCATAGAAAAAAATACCTTGTAAAATATATAAAAGAGTACCTCCCTACTTTATACTAACTTTTTCAGCGATTAATATAGAGGTCACTGACTATAGAAAAAAGAACTACATTACTTTGTTTATATATGGAAAAGCCTATACTAATGTTTACCAAACATGCTATTGATAAAGTGGTTTGTATTCTAGACAGGCTGGTGTTTGACTAATATAATTTAAATGCGAGTCAAACATTTTAAACTACCTAGACACTTATAAGCAAATACGAGTAAGTCTTTCCTAGAAAATGGTATTGGTTTTTAAAATAAAAGCTTCATAATTATGACCTTACGGAAGGTAATTCAAATCGGCTATAAAAACTTACCAATTTTAACGTTCAATATGTTTGGTAAATTGGTAAGTTTTTATAGAAAACCAAGATGATAGAAATTCACTGAGACAAGTAGCGATAGATCAGAGAGCTTTATACTAACGTAAAAATATGTTTAACACCAACCCAAAACTCCTTAATATTGTAACCAGATACCAAATTGCTGAAGGGTTCACTGCAAGTGTAATTTTTTTAAACATATAAAATAAGCTAAAATAATAGAAATAAACAAAGCTTTTCTACATATAACCGTGAACTCGAAAACATAGAAATTCAGAGCAGAGACCTAGGGTCTGTCATTAGAAACAGAAAAATAAAATAATTGTAAAGATTATTAGGTTCATCCACTGTGGAGTGATCTACTGATAATTAGAAATTGCAGCCGAGATGCCTAAATTAAATATAATAACTTTCGTTTCAATTTTATAAATTGTGACGATTGTACGTGTAATATGTATTTTATGTATTAACATCATGCTAGGCGGGACTTAATTCGGATACTAGTGGCTACGATAGCTCAGATGGAAAAGCGACAGGACAGTATAGTGTAGTCATGAGTAAAAATAAAATCACAACAGCAGCCGAATTTTTTCCTTTAAAAATTTAAGCGGATAAATTGTATGCCTATTATATGAGGGCAATAACATAATATACATATTAATATACCTAACACCGGTGGCTTAACCGGTAAGGATACATCTTCCTAAATAAATAATTACCCAGGGGATTCCAGTCCATTCGCGTGACTAACAATGCAACTTGGTAAACGGTTTACTAAATGTTTTTAACATATGCCCCGGGAAATTCCAGTTTGCAACTCTCGGCAATCTAATTTTATATTATATTGCATTATTGAAAGGGAACAAAAACCAATTAGTGTTGTGACGTCATAACGATTATTCGTATTCGTGCATGTTCAACCATTATCAGTGTGTCACAGGTTTCATGGAAAACCCAAACACGACAAATCCGTTTGATATCTACACTTCACAATTAATATAACTATAAATAACCAAAGTAATGAGCAAGAACGTGATATGAATGTTAAAGCGTGAATGGCTGGATCAACTTGGGTGAGTTTAACATCCTGCGACGACACGTGAGCTACCGCAGCCCCCCCGCGCCGCGCCTCACCGATTCTTCACCGTGATGTCCTGCCTAACGCATCTTCATTACACGTCGCATTATACGACTGTACTAGTAGCACCCCGCGGTTTCACCCGCGTGGTTTACGGTTTTCCCGCTACCTCATAATATTATCCCACGAGAACTCTATACCTTTTTCGGGGAATAAAAGTATCATATTATGTGTTAATTTAGGGTCTAAAGCTAAACTATCTACATACCAAATTTCGTCGACATTCGTTCAGTAGTTTTTGCGTGAAAGAGTAACAAAACTCACAAACTTTCGTATTTATAATATCAGTAGGATTGCTTCTTTATGATTCTTACCTTCTCTACTCTCTATGATTGTAAACTCAACACTGAACGTGAACGTGGACAAGTTATTACCCGCCAGAAATGGGGAAGATTACTAACCTTGGACTTGTATATAAGAAATCCTATCCTACAAATATTATAAATGCGAATGTTTGGGTTAACGATTTCGATGAAACTCGATATGGAGATAGCTTATACCCTGGATTTACACATGGGCTACTTTTATCCCGGAAAAAAGTATAGTACCCGTGGGATAATTGAGGTACCGGGAAAACCGTAATCCACGCGAGTGAAACCGCGAGGCGCTACTTGTTTATAATATGTGCATATCAATTTTTATAACTGTGCACCTAATGACATTAAAATACGAGACGATAACAAATTTAATCAATCTTTGATTGACTGGCTTCTGGTCAATTGTATGTAGTGTTAAGGAATTTAATATTTCTTATTTTTTTGTAAAAAATCTGATTTGTAAAATAATAAATATTATATCCTTCTTCTTCACAGCAATTAGACATTCACTGCTGGACATATGCCTCCCCCATATAGGGGGGATTTGCCAATTCTCGTCACGCTTGGCGGGCGGGATGGCGAGCGCAGTACGATTTCCGACCCTCAGAAGGCGCTGCTGCCCACCATCTGGTACGTGATCCCTTAACCGACTCTTACGACAACCGCGGGAAGTGATGGGGGAGTACTATTCTAAGCCAACTAAACTTATAACTAATTTTGGTTATTTAGTTAGCTGTTTTTGACTGGCCGGTTGGCGCAGTTGGTAGCACTCTGCCTTCTGAGCCGCTGGTCCCGGGTTCGATTCCCGGACGGGTCAAACATTTGTGTGTATGAACATGTCTGTTTGACCTGTGTCTGGGTGTGTATATGTATATAAGTATATATACCAGTCATCAGGTTACCATGGTACAGGCTCTGTCTAGTTGGAGACCTGAAGACCTTGTGTGAATGTTAATTAATAAAATAAATAAATTGTTGTTATTTGAAAGCTCCCTTCTATAGAATTCATTAAAGAGTATTTGTTTCAAATAACAGCTATACGATCAAAAGCAATTGATTAATATGCGTACATGATTTATTATCTGAAACCAATAATTTATTTTTATCTACGTGAAGGTACCGTTATAAAAGATTGTATCTAATAGATCCTTAAAGACAAGACCGCCACAGCATTCAATTTAAATTATACATATCAAACAAATTCTAGCACATGTAGAAAACGATTAATAAGCTTTCTACATATTTAAACCTATACTTGAAGATCATTGGAGCAAGTAGCGGTTAAACAAAAATTTTTTATAATGAAATTCTTTTCTCTGCCTAATAACAAAACTAAACCAAGCTATCAAATGTAAAAACACGTTGCTTTGGTGCCTATTACAAGAACGGTATAGCTCCGTGATAAACCACAGATATTTGAGACGTTTCCTGATCTACGAGTAATTGTAGCATGTGGGTACGATCAAGTTTTCATATTTCAAATCAAGCCACCAGTGATTACTTATGGAACGGAAACGTAGGCTCTGACTATGGGCCTGGTGAGCAGGCTCAAAGTCGCACAGCGTGTTATGAGGAGAGCTATGCTCGGGGTTTCTCTACGCGATCGAATCAGAAATGAGGAGATCCGTATCAACAAAAATCAGCGATATAGCCCAGCAGATTAGCAAGTTGAAGTGGCAGTGGGCAGGGCTTATAGCTCGAAGAACCGTTGGCCGTTGGGGTCGAAAGGTTCTCGAATGGAGACCACAGACTAGCAAGCGCAGCATAGGACGGCCACCGACCAGGTGGACAGATGACCTGACTAAGATTGCAGGCAAAGATTGGATGCGGGCCGGTTCTTGTGGGAATGAGGGCTATGTCCAGCAGTGGACTTCCTATGGCTGAGATGATCATGATGATGATGATAGTAAAGCCACCTTCAAAGTATAAAAAGTCATCAAACTGAGTCGTATGCCAAAGAACAATGCGATTCAACCGATCGTTTTTGCTATATACCGGAAAAATGTAAAATGAGCTTCCTCCCGCAGTATTCCAGAGTAGCTATCCAATATGGGATTCTTCAATAGGAAATAGTTTTAAAAAGATTGGCAACCTATCACATATAATGCTATCCATGAGCTCCCCAGATAGGCGACGGTGATGGTTTAGCATCAGGCGGCCTTTCTTCTTGTTTCCTACATATTGCATAGAGACTTCACTGAAACAAAAACTGAAGAATGAAGACAAGCGTTTTCAGTCGCATAGTGCATTATATCATACGCATGCTTTAGTATTGAAATCGTCCACAATAAAACAATCTCGCAGACGAACTGACAAAGGACGTTAGCTAGTCCAACTCCTGAAGTCCCGAGGTTGAAATGATAATATTGATAAAGCTGATCCCCCACACCCGCAGCTGTAAGTTTTGTTCTGTGCTCTTACAGTTCAAACTGGAGTACAATATATACGAAGCGACACGCGTTTGTCAATGTCAATAATGCCCGGATGGATCTCTATTTGCGACACAGTCGGATACATCCTAGTCTCCCCCATTATAAGCACATACGGTCAAGTTGGATTACTTTGAATTTCTGTAGAAATTTAAATTATGTTTGAAGATTTATTTTATTTTTTGAAACACATTTATTGTAATTGCATGAATAATTACGTGTAACAGAGCGTGTATAAATGTTAGCAACGTAGATAGATACTTTATCTATAGTTAGCAATATCAAATGTGTCATAATACAACTGTCATGTCGATAAGTTTTCTAAAATTTCGCACCCTTTCTTTAGTGTCGGTAGATAATGTTGTATATTAGATTAGATCATACACTACAATACACACATGAAATTTGTAGATATGATATTCAGATTGTTGATGATTACATAGCCGATGATCCAATAATAATCACATAACATTTTAAAACCACTGATACTGTAAGTGTATCGTCATCATAGGTCGTACAAAATACGACGAATGGGAATCCATTTTCTGAGTGATCGTATTTGCGCTTGTACTTTGGGTTGACTTATGAACTGAAGGACAAGTGCGATGATAAGCACCAGCAGGCTTCCTGGGGGAGCATAGCGACTCCAGAAGTCAACCGCGATTCCTAGTAGTATCAACTGCAATACATGCACGCACGATGTTCGGTGCTACCGCCGCTTCACCCATCAGTCGTCCGCTAACCTTGACCGACATCGGACGAAGTCCAGAACAAATCTAATATAGACTTCAAATACTAAATGTCACTTGTTGTGACCCTTAATAGACATTCCTCGAGGAACTACATACCACTGGTGGTATGTAGTACCTATTTAGGTAAATCTGCTTGTATTGTCTAAATTCCTAGTTTAACCGAGATTACGTGTGCCTCTCTTCATCGCTTTGTGAGTGGATCCCATGCTCACATCGCCATAGTTGCGAGACCCTGTTTTTCTTTACTGACTTTCGCAACAGTAAGTATGTAGGTATTATATCAACGAGGCCGTATTCCGGATGGATGAGTTTTCCGGATCGTTTAGTGATAAAATAAGAGTCGTCGTCCTTGCGCTAAGTTCACTATATAAAGCCCATGACTTAGGTAAAATAATGTTTTTATAAATAGTTATATAAAATTACTTATCTGACCGTTTGATTAATGCGACGCGTGATCAAAATACTGACACATATTTGGCTCAACGAATCAGCATTGCAATTTAAGGGAGCAGTGCTGCTAGCATTCTAGGGTTACATTGTTTTAGCCATCTATAGGCTGACAACGGGTCTATTATTGTAGTAGCTGTAGTATTGTAGTTAGTTATTAATACCGGCCAAGTGCGAGTCAGATTTGCGCACCGATGGTTTTCATACAAAAGATAGGAGGTAGTAAGTTTAAAATTATTAGAAGTATTTATATTATATTATGATGCACCTAACTAAAAATGTATGCTTTTCGCAGTTATTCCTTTATCTGTCTTATAAGACGCTGCTTCGTACCAAATTTCAAGATTCTGAGTTCACGGGAAGTACCCTGTACGTTTTGATTACCTTGCGTGCCGAAGATTTGCAGCATAAACAGGCTGTATCTTTTGATTGCGTTGGCTTAGAAGTTTGTTTTTTTCACAGCTCCAAGGGACAGTAGACCTGAGCATTTGATATGAGTTTCAGCTCGATACCCTCCACGCGTTCGAGAGAAAAAGGGTCTTGGCAGACAGATAGGCGCAAAGGTGATCCTATAAGGGATTTTTCCCTTTGAGGTTTTGAACCTTAAAAACTTAAAAATTTGAATACTTTTTCAGGAGACTTAGACATTCTTTTACTAATATTTTCTTTGGTGTAAGGATGAATAAGCAACAATTCATTATAGGAACATAATCTTCAACTATTCTTTTTCTTCACAGCTCTCAAGTCGTCGTCCAATTATCCTCAGCAAACACCACCACACATATCACGTGCAGAAATTTACTGAAGAGTTCTACATACGACTACGAATAAATGCTCGGACATCTAAAACAAAGACAAATAACGTACCATGTTTAACCGACTTCAAAAAAGGAGGAGGTTATATGTTTCAATGTATTTTATTTTATTTATGTACACCGATGTCTTCCCCATTTTAGGACGGATTCTCAAATAATTATTTTTTTGTAAGAGGTGGTCCCATTTAAATGTCATCAAAATCGGTTACGCGGTTTTTTAGTTACCCTCCAATAACTGAAAAGTGCTACTCATACCTCGACGACATTATAATTGCGGGTAAAGACATCGGTGAACATGCACAATGACAATTGATCCCTTGAGTAACACTGAAAAGGGTGAAAAAAATATTTTTTCCATAAAATGGAACCGACTTCAACACTCAAAAGTGTGAAATAACTTATCGAAGTCGGCATCATGCGCACAACATTTTGATAATAGTTCAACGTGACGAACGTACATTATGTACAATTGACGGTCGCCGTGGCGCAGTGGTTAGTGTCAGTGACATGACTATTGTGTCTCCGGGACCCTGGGTTCGAATCCCGGCAGGGGCAAACATGTGCGATGTGCGATGAGTGTAGGTGTTTGTCCCGGGTCTTGGGAGTTTGTGAGCTGTGAATGTGTGTGTCCAAGCCTCCCGCGATACAGGGAATCCTAGTGCGGGGGTTTAAGTGTGATTTAAAAAAAAATTGTGTGCGGGAGGATAATATATTATTTAATTTAGAACACAATTTTTAATATAGTCTACTGGGTAGTATTAGGGTTCAACGCCTGATATTAGTGCATCCTAATCTGTTTCTCAAAAATCACTTCTATTTACAGAAATAGCATAGCCTGACATCATTGTTTTGATTAAACAACCACACCGTATTAATACATATATACGACGATAATGTGCAATCAACAAAAAAACATCTTCAAGTTCATCAAGCTGCAATAGTTCAAGACTATAATTATAATACTAATGTTCATATAAAAATATTAAAATCGCAATAAAAAGTTAGGGGTCGGGGTAGTGGGATGAAAAGTACTTAAATACCTATTCTCAGATCTACCGAATATACACAAAAAATTTCATAAATTTTGGTCAACCCGCTTCGGAGGAGTTTGGTTACAAACACTGTGACACGAGAATTTTATATATTAGATATTGTAAATAAAATATGGCGAGTAACATAAAGTTAATGTCATAACTGAAATAGCTGGCAATAAAAAGGAAAATATTCAAATAAAACTTAAACTCAACACTTTACCGCTTGATAGTGAAAAATGGGAGTCATAAAACTTGAATAAGTACAGAAGGGTGTCGTGTCACAAACGCGTTATGGGTCCATATTGCAGGTACATGAGTAACTGGTTGCGCCCCGCGGTGTTACCCGCGATGAAATGGTACGGGGCTTTGACGATTTTTGTGTATTCCCGTTATCCCACGGGAACAGTCTATATTTTCGGGATACAAAGTAGCCTATATGTTTTATGGTATATTAACAACATGCTAGGCAGGACTTACGTGCATGCACGTGAATTATTTGAAGGACAAAATTCGGCTACTAGTGTGACATGATTCATACAACTAAAGGTAGATGGCGCTAAGAACAACATCCCCTCAGATGTAAAAGGAAGGAATAAATTCGGACGGCTAGTATAGTCACGCACTTGACTAAGTGCTACTATAGCTTTGATGGCAAAGCGACAGGATGGTATTCTGTAGTCGTTCGTGGGTTCAAGTACCACTAGTAGCCGATGTTTTGCTTCAAATAATTTAAACGTAAGGGTAGCTTATATGTAATTCATGAGTATAAACTATTTTAATTCCAAATTCCATTTCAGCGTGAAAGAGTAACAAACATACATACAAACTTCCGCGTCTATAATAGGATGATAGCTGGCTAGCAAACGAATTGTAGTGTTTAGTTCGCCGGATGACTCATTCCAGGCCTCGGGGGGGACATGGTTAATAGAATAGCGTAGAACCCCGTGCATAGAACGTTGCAATTAGGGACACGGAACTAGGGTTGCCCCAATATTACATTGATGGACTATTAGATTACAGAAACGAACCTATTCATTCATATGAATCAGAGATCTTTGCGATAGTATTAAGATTTAATTACAATGTATTAAATACTTATGTTATGATAACTCTAGGAAGCCAATATCAGATTTCAATAAAGAAGCAGCAAGTTCTTTTTTATACTGATATACATCTAGCGTTGGATAACTAACTCATTTGATGGTCAGTGACGAATGCTTACTGGCTCTCAAGGACTGCTGCCTGAACACACTATGTGTTTGGTGACAGTGTTACAAACTTGAGTGTGGTAGCTAGCCAGGCGGGTACTTGAAAGTACCCTCCACCATGCTGGGAGTTTGATAACGGTGTTGCCATCACCGGAAGCTCAAGCCGTTGGTGGGGTTCGAACCTGGATCCGTCAGTTTGACAGCCGACGCTCTCACCGCCGATCTTCTTTTTTCTTTTCTCAGCTATGTGCGTCCACTGTTGGACGTATGCCTCCCCCATATAGGGGGGATTTGCCAATACTCGCCACGCTTGGCAGGCGGGTTGGCGAGCGCAGTATGATTTCCGATCCTCAGAAGGCGCTGCTGCCCACCTCCTGGTACGTTATCCCTTAGCCGACTCTTACGGCACCCACGGGAAGAGATGGGGGAGTACTATTCTAGGCCGGTACCACCACGGCCGATCTACCATCGCTTCAAGTCCTGATAAATATAAATGTGATAGCAAGAGATAGTGTTAAAGAAGCGAATGTACTTAAGTTAAGGTTAACTTAAGTAGAGGTTTGTGCACATAATTATCAAACGCACGTATACGGAAATATGACACCGGCATCCCTGACAAGAGATATGTGTGTAAATGTGGACATGTCAGTGTAGTGTAGATGTGTACGAAGCCTGTGGGTGTGTATGTGTTCCACTGTTCGATCAATGATTGCATGCTCCGGTGGCATACGGGTACATATCAATGCCATTGAACGGCTCCTTTGAAGTTAAATAAATAAACATTAGCTATTGCAAGGGAACACACACATACATACATATATTCATGTCTCTCTGCCGTAGGAATAGGCAGAGACCACAGTCTTCCAATGTAGCTACGACCTCGACACTCTTATTTCGCTACATCCACGCTTATATTAGGCCTTTTATACAAGAGCATCGGTTAAGAGTACTCTTGACTTGGCCCTTTTTTAGAAAGTAGCCTCGAAAGTCACAACACACACCAATGCAAAAATACTTTAGAATAGAACAGAAATTGGTTGTGATGTCGGTAGGAAAATATGACATGTAAGTTAAGTACTTATATGGTTACGATAAAGTCTTAATTAGTATGTCACTTTTCCCTAACAGCACTATTAGATGTATTTATTAAAATTGGGGGTAGTTTTACGTAATAAGTCGCCACTTTTAAAACGACCCGCAATTGGCCAGCAATTGAAAATAACTCGTCTATTGTAAGGGATAGTAATAAATGAAGCTATACGAATTTTAATTTTAGCGTAAATATAACACGAGCTATTTCAATTTGAATAATTTTAGTGAATTCTAGCTTGTTCGAGTGATTAACAGAACTAGGGCCATTGATGACTCAACTAAGAATCATACTTAGGTCATAGGTACTAAATTAAAACAAACACAATGAAACATCTCGAAAATTTTAAGCATACTCATCACATAATAAGATCATTCATTAAAATATACGAGTGGGAAATAACTCACGATCGATTCAAAAGCTATAAACAATAAATGATATATATAATATTAATACCATGCGTAAACGATTCAATATCATACCATACAGGTGATAATTGAATTGAGACATGTGACGAATAAACATCGATTACTTGAATGAAACAATGGAACCCCGGTCGGTCGGTTCACACCAATTCGGTTGAGACAATGATGTATTGAACCCACAGGGTCACCCTTTCCAAGAATGGCAGCAGCGAGGAAATGTACCTACTCCATAAAACTGATAGTCAACGTTCTACGTGATGTGACGAAGATACGTGAAAAAATATTAAAATAGCTTTATTTATAAATTGTAGGATACAGTGGATTCTGAAGGCAAATTAACGTAACAGTTCCTTATGAATTAATGGCGGCCCCACACTATGTTCTACGCCCGTGTCGTGGAGGCCAGTCTGAGTTGATTTACAATCATTCTTTATAACAGCGGAGGAATACTAAATCCAATTATATATATATAACTTACTAGCGAGTTTGTATATACATACATATATGTGTTGGTATCTATATATCATAACATAAGCAATGTATCTATGTTTGTATTTTTAAGACATAATTCATGTATTGTTCATATTTATATTAAGATACTATTAGTACTTTATTGTGAAATAAAATTATTTTGGGAACACACTGCCTTTTGTAGAACAATTATTTTTAATTAAAACAAAAGGCAGGGTACAACCATTTTTGTAACCTTTAAGTTTTGCAATAAACATTTGTATTGTAGGGTAGGGTTGAGTGCATGTGTGGGTGTTGTGTGCACGCGTATGTGTGGGCGCTTACAAATAGATGATATTTACGTGGATGAACAACTATAAAAGATAAATATTCTCTAAACATGATGCATCATGTAAGATCTCCGACACAGTTATAACATAGCCTAAAAAAATAACAGTGCAATATAATGCCTACAAAATGTATTTTTTTTTCTCTGTGTAACCTTGAAACCTTCCCTACTAATTCATTGGTGTTTTGTACATAACTAAAATTTGAAACCTTCCCTACTAATTCATTGGTGTTTTGTACATAACTAAAATTTGAAACCTTCCCTACTAATTCATTGGTGTTTTGTACATAACTAAAATTTGACAATCTATTGCAAACGACGCAAATTGTGACAAACTATTTAAGTAAAACAAATACATTAACAAGTACAATATCATCTGATAAACATATAATTTATACAAATAATGGTATTTGCACATGAACGTAATCATCGTGATAGTTCACAAAATAAACACGACTGAGAAAGCCAAAAAGCAAATATTTGAATACCATTAACGTTAAATATATCACCGTAATTACAGGCGGAGCAGCAGAGTATTTCCAACGCGGTCGCGACGGAATTACAAAGTTACGGTGAGGGCATCGACAAGAGACGAGAAATGTTTTCCGCAAAAACCGCAGGACTCCGAAAATGTTTTTAGTATTTAAGAGCAGCAACTTCCGCAGAAAAACTTGCCAACATTTTGTGAACTCAAGAGCGTGACTGCTGTTTTATAATGAAAAAATAATTTTCACCGGAGCCCTTATCAAATTACATGCGATCAAGCCATTATCACAAGGGGTATTGGATCATAACGAGGCTGTTATCTTATATAAGAGATAAACAATAACACTGAAAACAAAACGAATCTAAATCATTGAAGTTTCTATATATAGGTTATGAAATAGGGAGAAAATGGAGCAAATCACGAATTACATTTCGGATGACTATTACTACGGTCGATTCTGTGGTTTGGACTAATTTATACTCGAAACATAACGCTATTTTCATATAAAAACAGCATACATACACAAGTATATGTATAGTTTATAATAGCAGGTAAAACATAGCGCAAACACCGACGTGTGTAAGGGCTTCCGTAGTCAGTGGTTTGTATGCAAAACGCAGTTGCGACTCGACGGATAAGTGCATCGGAGACCGCAGTAAGTAGGGCGACGAACTGCGATCGATGCGGCCGGCCCTCCGCACAACTTTATCCATTTACACTGTTCCAAACTTTCACGATCATAACAACCGTGTGGAGCGTCCACACCGCACTCCCGCCCGCCGCTCCACGCCGCGCATTGCTTTCCTAATATTCAATTAAACACATACATTGTCGCCAAGCGTCGATCTCCATTTCAACTTGGCCGATTCTTAGAATGTTGTATAAGGAACATATATATACAACAAAACCAGAAATGTTTCCGCACTCACAGGCAAACAATTCCAAGATGTCTCCGCAACTTCATAAGGACAATAAAATGTCGCAATTTCAGGAATTCGTTGACTGAATCTATCGCTCAGACTGACAGGAAACAAATTTAGAGGGAACCCGTTTTGCATATTTACAGAGGAGGACATTGCAGAGGAAATAATGACAGAAAATTATTTATATTACGCGTAGGTAAGTCTGCAAAACGAGGTCTCGATAACATTAAAAGTTAAGTGGGCGCCGAAAGCTCCCAATTAGCCAGAACTTCGACAACGACCCGACCACTAGTAAAATTATAATATGAATTAGTGCTATTCTGAAATAATTGAAAGGATGATATTTCAGCGGTGGGAGCGTCGGCTGACAAACTGACGAGAGCTGGTTATCTCCACCAACGCAGCTTTAGCCTCCGGTGAAGGTAACACCGTTATCAAATTCCCAGTATGGTGGTAGGGTACTTTGGAGTACCCGCCCAGCTAGCAACCATCCTAAACTCAGAAAAACTGTCACTAAACAAACAGCCAGCAGTCCTTGGGAGCCAGTAAGCATCCTAGGTCTAGCGTGATATAATATCTTCGACCAGATCGTTTCACTAACCATCAAGTGACCACTATGGTCAAACAATAGATCTATAAAGTATAAAAAATGAATAATAATTGATGTTACAAACAGGAAGATGTCAATTTCCTCGTCGGGGTGTGGGCAGATGCGACACGAGAGTTAGCGTTCGGCTTTTGTTTGATTAAAGTGAAACACAATCGCGGTCGACATACTCCGAGCAGGGACTTATTAAATTTTCCCTCGGGGTGAAGGCGAACAATGGCGTCTATCTTGGTTGTAGATAACGTCGGTGTTCTCGGCACTGGGTACAATGGGCGTTGGGCGCGAGCTGCGTCTGTCAGCCCGCCGCGCCGCGGCAGCACCAACAAAGTTTGCTCGCCTGTCTTGTCAGTATGTGAGTGTGGCCGAACTCCTCTAAACTGTTTAAAGCTTTCTATACGTTCGTTCACTTTTATACTTCATACGTTACACGTTTGTACAACACAGTATTGACGTTGATGTTCGAGTGAGATTATTATCTTTTAACTGTTTGTGAAATACAGCTGTTTGTTTTCCATGTAAAATAAAATACAATGAAAGCATTTCTTAGACTCCATTTAACAATTACGATCTCTAAAACGTTTTGTTACAAGATTATCATATATAGAAAGAAAGAAAACATATTTATTTCTGACAAAAGGCAACTCTACAATACACATACATAGACACTTAAACCTACAGACCCCTACAAAGAGACATCAAAAATAAAAATAAAAAAATTGGTTGTCTGTAAAGTCGGTTTACGGACGATAGATTTACGTGATAACGTCATAATCATTTATGACTTCGACTTCTGACTTTTGACTTTTGACTTCTGACTTTTGACTTTTGACTTTTGAGTTTTGACTTTTGCCTTGACTTTTGACTTTTGACTTGACTTTTGACTTTTGACGGAAACGGAACGCTACACGGAACGTTACTATTTTTCATTTTGGCATTCATCAATTTATAAAACGTTATCACGTCAAAATAAACAAAATAAGCACAAAATTAAAACAACGTTAATGTAGGTATTGCAGTGATGCGCGATGCCAGAAATGAGTCCCTACTCAGCATATGCGAGGGTTTGACAACCTTCGCGCTGTTTTTCAGTAGGAACTCATGGATATATTGTTATATTATGTGTCAAAATTTCCAGTATAAAATACAATTACAAACCACTCTAAGAATGTGACATTAGAAAGCTTCACAGAATAGAAGAAAACTAACCTGTCAACTCGCCGTGATAGATCTGTGAAGTATCAACGTCATGGAGCTGACCCTGAGACCCTTCCACCTGTAATAATAAATGGAAGTTAATGTGACAAAATGTGAAGGATTTATTTGAAGATTGTTCAGATTCCTCATTAGTATTGTAGTAGGCAAACTACTCTGAGCTTACTGTATTTTTTACTAATGTCATAGTATCCCTACTTTGAATACTTGACTTTTTTTTAAACTATAAAGTGTTAATGTTGATAATATTGCCATGCATAAACCGATATCTTTAGCACATGTGTGCTGCAAACGTACGAAAAGCGGAGTAGTACGTATAAAAACAATTATTATCTTATGTTACACCTGACTATCTTCTACTTTTTGATTTAATTGAACTATTTAGATTATGATAACAAATTGTTTTGAAAGTTTTAAAAGGCGGTCCTAGCCTGTAAAACGAACATAATGTTATGATAGTTGTAACTTAGATTCTAACGCTGAGTTGTACAAATAATGTATGTATTTATCATAATAAACTAATTGAAAAATCAAATCAATCATCATAGGTACCTTCATCTAAACAGCGTTCGCTTCATTTTTTAAGATTCCGACAATGAGAAGTCTAATGTCTTACTGCTTACAGCACTACTTAGCAGATGTTATACATTCCACAGACACACAAAGAGAAGTACGCACTTTAAAATTGTCTGCAAGTTTCTTCTTGATGTCTGTTATATCACTACCCATGGATTTGAAAAGGGCACAGTAATGTGCACGTAGAGAAAATATAAGAAATATTTACATAATTAATAAGTTAAGCAGTTAAGTTCAGTTAAGCTACCTTGAAATCATCGGTGAAAGCTGACAAGTCTCTTCTCAATCTAAGGTTGAATCTCTTGCCGTGGGCTCGGAAGGCGAGCTTCAAGTCTCGAGGAGAGTCTGTGGATCGTCTGGAGCGTATGTGCTGCGAGTGTACAGCGTCTGTGTCGTAATCTAGACCTTCGTAGTGCTCGATGTATTCGCTTAGTTTTCGACGGGATGCTGCAACAAAAGAAACATGTATTAGCATGTTTAAAACATTATTATGAATGCTTCGAAAGCATGCGACTTGACTATCCGTACCCGTTTAATTAACGGAATGAGTACTGATCACGATAATGTTTCAGCCGATTTATAGACAACGGAAAAAGGGAATGAAAGCTACAGGAAAACGTGAAAGATCTTTACACAAATAGAGAAAAGATAAGTCAGCTCTGGCTATGAAATAGGACAGGACAAAAGGGACATCGCCGCTGGCAAAGACGCGGACTATCCAAATGAAAAATGTGCAGATTGAGCACCAAACTTCATAAAAATTGCCAGGACCATGTCAGACCTTGCAGACACTCAGCAAGGCCTGACATGCTTCTGGCCAATTTTGTTTTTTTTTCTAACGGACTACATTTACAGCTTCACCGGAGGGCTTACAGCTACACCGGAGGGGGGCAATTTGAAGTAGTAGTAAGGTATAAGCAGTTATTTACACATGTAAATTTTTCATTTAACGAGCCTCACAAAGAAAAAAAAATTGGTTGTCTGTAAAGTCGGTTTACGGACGATAGATTTACGTGATAACGTCATAATCATTTATGACTTTGACTTTGACTTTGATTTCGACTTCGACTTCAACTTCCACTCCCACTTCCACTCCCACTCCCACTCCCACTCCCACTCCCACTTCCACTTCCACTTCCACTTTGACTTTGACTTTGATTATTTTATGTAATACAAAACTCAGGTGGAACGTTACGCGGAACGTTACTATTTTTCATTTGTGTTGCTGGCGTTCATCAATTTATAAAACGTTATCATGTCAAAAGCAGTAACAAATTTTTCTCTCTACGTTCATACGTCATGTGAAATTGTAAAATTGAAATCATTATACATCAAGGTATAAAATTACTTACTTATTAGCTTTTTTATGTTAGATTGTAATATATTTATAGGATGCATTTGTATGCGTACTATATACTAGGGGAAAAAAAAGCTGTAAAATTAGATCCATATCTGACCTACTTTTATCAATTTTACAGCGGACATGTATAGGATTCCAAACAAACGGACGGAGAGAACGTACTTTATAAGGATTCCTTATAAATACGGAGGCCTTAAAAACATGTCTTTGCGTGTATCCTCCATTCGATATCCGACATAAAAATGTCAATTTATATATCAACTATAAATATTATAAATGCATAAGTTTGCGAGTATAGATGTATGTTTGTTACTCTTTCACGCTCGAACTGCTGGACGGATTTGGATGAAAGAAATTTGGTATGTAAATACTTTAGGTCCCGGAAAAACACATAGGCTACTTTTCATCATCAATCATCGTCTTGCGGTTAAAACCGCGGGGCGCTGCTATTCAACTATAATAAGGTCTTAAGGTACGTACACCACCAATAATAGGCAAACATGTTATCTCAGAATACTATAATTTATAAACCTACTAGTTGCGCCCCGCATTTTTAACCGCGTGTTGATGATTGATGATGAAAAGTAGCCTAAGTATGTGTTTTCCGGGACCCGTACCAAATTTCATCCAAATCAGTTTTACCCGCGTGGTGATGATGAAAATAAGCTTATGTGTTAATCTAGAGTAGGTATAAGCTATCTCCATACCAAATTTCAACCAAATCAATCCAGCCAATTAGGCGTGAAATAGTAACAAACATACATCCACACATCCATACTCACAAACTTTCGCATTGATATTATTAATAGGGTTTTTATACTTCACATTGGTCTCATAGAAATTATATTCAAATCAAATCGGTACCTCTCTTCCATTTAGTATTCGTCAATAAAACAGTTTCATAGATTTTAACCTATGTCATTAACAATACTGACACACATTTACAACTTGACAATTTGTTACTCGTATTCCGAATTTACTTATTTTAAATTTAGAACAAAACGACGCTTAGCAAACCGTGACATGCTACAGTACCTTCGTTAATAAATCTTGGTAGCGCTAACACGTAAAAGAATCCGAAATGAAGATCAATTTTGCTGCCCTGCCCGCCGACAATAAATGACGCGACATTCGGGCGCAGCCGTACTCCGCGCCCAACTCATTGAAATTTATTAAACTTAAAGTAACATTCTATATTCAATTGTCAATTTTTTACCCGATGTTAATTATAATCTTTCCATCATACAAGTTAACATGTATAAGATAATAGTAATGGTGCAAGTTTTGCCTAAGGGTTCCATGGGTATGTTCCATTCCCCTACAGGGTAAATAGTAAAGGGCCGTGACTCACACTCCCCTCGTATTTTGCAAAAACTGCTTCAAGAATGGACATTTCTATGGACGGATTTAGAACTGGTTGACAGTGTGTGCAACACATGTGGACTGTTTTTTTTCCTAGCTTTAACGACTGCATCTTTTCATCTCCTAAAATACACTCCCGCTTGTGACTCCATAAATCCGGTCGCTCTTATATTATGATACTGTTTTGAATTATCGAACAAACTGTATTATGACTGGTCGGTTGGCGCAGTTGGTAGCACTCTGCCTTCTGAGCCGCTGGTCCTGGGTTCGATTCCCGGACAGGTCAAACATTTGTGTGTATGAACATTTCTGACCTGTGTCTGGGTGTGTATATATAAGTATGTATATAAGTATATATCAGTCATCAGGTTACCATAGTACAGGCTAGGCAGTAGTTAGGGACCTGAAGACCTTGTGTGAATGTTGTCCCATATTATATTATTATTATTATGTACAAGGTGTCCAACATCAGATATTGAAGTTGTTACGTGGCGTGTACTCTGGGCACGTAGTAGGTAAGCTCTGTCAGATAAATAGCCCATATGTTCTCGTTAGACCGTCGCTTCCACAAAATGCAGTATCAAGGTTTCTGATATATATATACCCCTTAGCGCAAGAGAAAAAATGGAAACAAAACTGCCGTGGTTTTGACACATTATGAATGTATAAAACACGGGAATGACTCACGTAATAAGTCAGAACGTTCCTGGACTATAGTTTCAACCACATTCGGTGGTCTTTTTCAAGGAGAATACGGGGCGCTCGCGGAAGGGGTTGCGGTTCGCCTAGTACTGTCTCCTAGTCGGAACCCCTCTGATTTATTACGTGAGTAATTCCCGTGTTTTATACATTCATAAGACTAGTTTTAGTATGTACTTTCTTCATCTGGGTTTGTAGTGAAACGCTGCCACTACACCTTTTAGTTGCGAAAAAGCTGCTTTAGAGATGTGTGATATGATTAGAATGTGTACTTGCAGTACTTAAAAGTATCTTTCTAATCCTTCGTCCACCGCAAACAGAGATATTCTTGGAATATATATTCTTATATCGAAATAGCCATCCGGCTTGACTCACGTCAATACTAACTAATAACTCATAGTCAAAGTTTCGACTTAGGTTTCGAGCATATCCGATGCTCATCCTCAGGTGAGTTTACGCGGCGACCACTGAGGCCGTAGTAGCCGCGATCTCGCAGCGTAAACTCACCTGAGGATGAGCATCGGACATGCTCGAAACCTAGGTCGAAACTTCGACTATACGCGTGAGTAAAGCCGGATACCACATATATATATAATAATGTGTCAAACTCACGAGAATTTCCAACCAATAATTATGTATAGTTTCATAATATCATCACAGTAATTAGAACCTATGAAGATAAGTATACTTAATGCATACATACTCATATCTGTATTTTGAAAGTGTTGGTTACCTCATCTTAAACATACTAGGTATATAGGTATTATATTATGTCAGACTTGCACCAAATAATTTTATTAACTAATCCTACTAATAAAGGCGAAAGTTTGTATGTAAGAGGGTATGTTTGTTACTCCTGCAGGCTCAAACGGCTGCATCGATTTGGATGAAATTTGGTATGTAGAAACTCCAGGTCCCGGAATTACACATGTTCTACTTTTTACCATCATCATCAATCATCACCGCGCGGGTAAAACCGCGGCGCACAGCTGTTAACAATATAAATATCAAGGTAAATGTATTTACAACAAATAGCTATCCACAGACAAACAAACTGGTGCTTTCAACATTGTAAAACATCACATCGGTGATACTCCGTTAGGTGCAATGGGCCTCTAATTATTCGAATATTAATATGCAAATACACAAACATAAATGTATAAACCAGTTCATGATATTTGGTGACATTTTTTTGTTTTTTTTCACATACTCATATCCCGCACTAGGATACCCTGCGTCGCGGGAGGCATAGACACACACGATCACAATACACAAACATCCAAGACCCGAGAACAAACATTGTTGCTCATCACAGAAATGCCCCGGCCGGGATTCGAACCCGGGGTCGCCGTTCCAAAGTCAGTGTCGCTGACCACTGAGCCACACGACCGTCGGTGTGTGTCGAGACGATGTAGTCTTAAACATCTTTGAAATTTGATGGTAAGTTTAAAATATGCCACGTGCCCGTCCGGAACATATCTATACATGGCAACAAATAAACATTATAATAAGGGCAAGCTGAGATAACGTCACAATAATCTATGGCATTTATAGAATATATCTACCTACGTATATGTCCAACATAAATATAACGTTAAAGGATTCCCGACGCAAAAAGTACTGAAACATATAGCTAAGAACACTCAATTAAGAAATCTTTTAAACAATAATAAAATACGTTGTTATGTTTGACAGAAAAAATAACGGCAACTTGTGGGGTTTCATTCAACCCACGACTACGGTATACCGTCCAGTCGCTTTTCCATCTAAGCTATAGTAGCACTCCACTCGCCGTCCGAATTTATTTCGTCCTTATTTACATCTGAGGGGATGTTTTTCTTATCGCCATCTCAAATTAATTGTATTCTTCTTTCAAAAATTTGAACGTCGTAGCTTTTGTCGGGGGCTATTGAATTGAATTGAATTGAATTTTTCGTGACTAATTCATTTTAATTCTATTTAATTTAACTCTATCTTAATTTAATTTTAAACTTATTTAATTTAATTTTATTCAATTGATTATCTAATGTGTATGGGTCATAGTAACCTGAAATAAATGATTTTTTTTTTTATGGGATTAGGTGGCCGAATAAACAAAAGGCCCACAGGGTTTTGAGAAGTAACCTCTGTCTATAGACAGATTCAATTCGTAAAGAACTTCACTGGGCCCGTCACCCTGAGACATAAAGTTGGTGAGTCTCATGTGCCTGTAATTTCACCGGAAACCATACCCTTCAAACTGGAACACAATAATGCGAACACTACTTCCTGGCTGTAGAAATAGATATAATTTATATATTAACAGCATGATTATCCTACTAATATTATAAAGGCGAAAGTTTGTGTGTATATTTGTTACTTCTTCACACTCAAACGGCTACTTTGATGAAATTTTGTATGTACATATATATTTTAGGTCCCGTAATAACACATAGGCTACATATATACACGTGCTCTTCATCATCATCATCAATCATCACGACGCGGGTAAAACCGCGGGGCGCAGCCATTAATAAAACCATAAAACTCTAATTATAAAATACATATATAAGAATTGGTTAATTATTCGGTCAGAGGCTATGGTGCCACAGAAAGACGTCACGTCACCACCTTGCGTCAGGGTTAAAAACCATCGCATTATAGCTACAAGTTAGAGAAATCAGAACAATAAACGTAACCGTGTATATCGATGATATTTAATATCTGTCGCGGCTACCGTACCTACTCGGTATCATGAAGCAAGTCATGAATCATTCATCGACATTCGTCCACTGTACTGTCAACTGTATAGCTTTTGTGGCTGCCCGTTGGACTGGAATATTTACACATTCACGTTTATTTGTTCGGTCATACAGTCAAAGGTATACAACTAGTTTTTTTTTGCTAACGGTTAGGAGGTTAGTGGGGCAGGAGCTCCCCCCAGCGATTTACGCTTTTCGTAATCACAAAGCCAGGCTAATGCGACAGCGACGACGCGGACGACGCGACGGTTGATTTGTTCCATTGAACATTTCCTTCTCTAGTGGGTTTTATCTTTTCATGGCGACAATTTAAGAGATTTTATCGACATTTTTCATTACAAAGTGGAAGTTTGTACATTTATTCATTTCTGGTACGTTCATGTAAAAGAGTTTGAGGTGAGGTAAAGTATAATAAAATTACGTTCATCACGTTTCCTTTCATAGGATTATTTTTCTTACAGAAGCATGTTCTATCGTAATGACTTACATTACGCGGTGCTCCTAAAGAAAACATGCTTCAAATAAATAATGTTCTTTACGCACCCACTGTATGGTATTACTTAGCACAGGTAGCATTGTGATATCTACTGTTACGCGGAGTTTAAATAGAAAAATATGCTCGCAGGAAATTTACTATCAACGCATTACACTAATATTATAATGGCAAAAGTTTGTGTATAGTTTGTATGTTTGTTGCTCTTTTACGCTGAAAAGGCTAAACGGATTTGCATGAAATTTGGAATGAAGATGGCTTATATCCTGGAGTAACACATAGGCTACATTAATCTCGAAACTGTATAGCTCCGCGGGATAGTTGATGTAGCGGGAAAACCGTAGTCCACGCGAGTGGTAACGGATGGGCGCAACTAGTAAATATTTATTATTTTGTTCTATTATTTCTATAATGTAAGCCAGCAAGTCGTCTTGAACTAAATATCCTCAGTATATATTTTATATACTTTATGGTAACGTGAATATTTAATATTTGAATAGTGAATAGGTTCCTTCTAAGTTTGCGTGCTCCACCTTAGACCGCGTCGTCGCTTAACATCAGGTGAGACAGTGGTCAAACGCAAGCTTATAATCTTTAAAAAAAAAATTAAAAAAAATTGCTTTAGTGCATTGATTGCACTCACAGTGAAAATAAGTAGGTATTCGATACATATAATATACTCATATAATAAATCATCCTAACCTATTCTATAACAGCTGCTAATATCTAATCTAATATACCTAAAAATAAATATCTATATAAAAATCTCGTCACAGTGTTTGTTATCGAACTCTTCCGAAACAGCTCGCCTTATTATGTGTATTTTTGTGAAATCTTTTGTGTATTTGATAGATCCGGAAACAGGTCGCAAAGTACTTTTCACCTGCCTACTCCCACCCTTCATTTTCATCGCAATTTTAGTACATTTATATGAACAATGAAATGAAACAAATGAATTTATATCCGTCGATCATTGACTTGATGTAATTTAAATGAATTGTCGTGTCACAATTTTCGATAATTTGCCAGGTCAGCTAGCAATTACGTACCTGCCTCGCGCGGCGCGTTCCTTATCATGCAACACCACCATACCGCACCCGACTGCACTCAACGAGACTATAACTAGCTAGGTACTATAATAATATTCTACTGTATATATATAGGACGTCCACTGCTGGACATAGGCCTCCCCCATTGATTTTCACAAGGACCTGTTGGAAGCGGCCCGCATCCAGCCCTTGCCTGCGATCTTAGTCAGGTCGTCTGTCCACCTGGTCGGTGGCCGTCCTATGCTGCGCTTGCCAATCCGTGGTCTCCACTCGAGAACTTTTCGACCCCAACGGCCATCAGTTCGTCGATGGCCTATGTCCAGCAGTGGACGTCCTATGGCTGAGATGATGATGATGATGATGATGATGATATATATATAGTATATTTATGGGTCCATATGGGATCTCGCTTGACTGCCGAAACTTTTTAAATAATCAAGGTAATTGTAGACGTGTGCATAAAGGTGCATCGTTATCTTAACGTTATCGCTATGTACCGTTCGTGGCATTAGCTAATCACCTATGTACGTACCAGAGTCAAAGTAAATAATGAACATGGTATGGTATGTACGTTTGTCACCTCATAACTCCGTGATTTGCCAACCGATATGAAATGAATTTCTTGTTTTATATTGAACCTGTGAAAAATCATCAAATTCGGTTAAGTATTTCTAATTAATTTGAATAAAGTGCTGCATATCTTCCAAGTCGAAGATTCGTTGTTATCGATCGCTAAAGGGCATAGCGACGCACTGAACGGTACAGTATTTTTGAGGTTTGCAACAACCGTTCGTTTGTATGAAACTGAAGCGATGATAGCTAAGCGAGGGGGGCGTCGCCTGTCAATCTGACGGACACTGGTTCGATCCCCAACAACAGCTTGAGCTTCTGGTGAAGGTGACACCGTTATCAAATTCCCAACATGGTGGTAGGGTACTTTTGAGTGCCCGCCTGGGTAACTACCCCCTCAAGTTTGAAAAACTATCACCAAACACATGGTGTGTTCAGGCAGCGGTCCTTGAGAGCCAGTGAGCATTCTGGGTCTGGCGTGATAACATATACGACCTCACCACTGACCATCACGTGAAATAGTGAAACGCTAGATCTATAAAGTATAAAAAAGTGTTTCACTTAAGCATCTACGTGAAATTGTATGAAACCTAAACTTCATATTTTTCAGGGAGGGTTTTAAATAACAATCTGAATTATTTTGAAATTCATAGCAACCTCCATTTACCTCTTTAGCTTAAAAGGGTTAATTGAACATGAGAGTAATTTTTTTTTTCCCAGAAACTGAGTATAAAGCGTACCCAACTTTATCATGATTCAAAGTTACCGACATAAATGTAGGTAACAAAAGGTAACTTTCTGTGTAACCCGAATTAAATTACATTGCTGAGTAAATAAGCCTAAAACAATAACATCATGAGATTGTTCAACCATGAAGCTCACACGTAACTGGTAGTTTTAGGCTGGACATATGCTTCTCCATATATAAGGGGGATTTACCAATACTCGCCACGCTTGGCTGGCGGGTTGGCGAGCGCAGTATGGTTTTGCTATCCTCAGAAGGCGCTGCTGCCCACCTCCTGGTACGTGATCCCTTAGCTGACTCTTACGGCCCCCACGGGAAAAGATGGGGGAGTACTATTCTAGGCCGGTACCACCACGGCACCATAATATCAAAAATAGTGTACAAATATATTGAGTGTACAAAATGTGTATTATTCAATGTTTAGACGATAACGAATATTTTATCAGAAGTGTTTAGTCTACGTATAGGATAAGTGAGGCGTCTACTGATTTACAGGTTCAGTCCGGTGCGAGGCCGACTCGATATCAATAAGGCAACGTCAAAAATCCGTAGTCCTCTAAGTTCATAGCGGCCTGAATCGATGTATGTTGAATCTATGCAGGTTTAGTAAGGCATTTGAGATTGTATGTGCTAACAGACTATGGAAAATGATGCACTGTTTCATTGAATTCAGTATTGAATCAAGATTGACTCGACGTACGGCAATTCGCCATCGCTATATGGTAGATATACCACTACGCACGAAGCGTTATGCTTCCACTTTCTTAATGCGTACTGCCAAGGGATGGAACTCGTTGCCCGAGTCTGTGTTTCCCGATATGTACAATCCTGGAGTCTTCAAGTCGCGAGTGAATAGGTACCTTCTAGGTTTGCGTGCTAAATCCTAGACAACGTCATCACTTAACATCAGGTGAGACAGTTGTCAAACGCAAACTTATAATATGTAAAAAAAAAAAAAAAAAAATTGATCCAATATTGACGACTTAAAAATAGTCGACTACCAAAGCTGTCAAAATCGGCCTTTGTGAGCTGAGCATATCGCCATATTGAATAGTAGACTTAGGCCCTGGGACAAAATTTGTCATTTTGAGAGTCAGTCGTAGAAATCAGTGTTCGCGTATTATCTAACGCCTTTTACAACATTAAAACAAAGTTAATTACGCTAGATATCCGGTATTAGCACAATGTTAGCCTCGACCGATAGAGAACAGATTAACTAGTAGTCACTGCGTATTTGTCTGTAGTCATCAAGTAATTTTGATTAAACAAAGCCGGACTAAACGGGGAGGGGGGGGGATTCATCATTGAACCGGCGAATGTCTGGAGAAAACGAATTAGTGAGTAGACGGAAAGTGCTTTCGTTTAATATAAAACAAACTCTGAGGGAAGACCCCGAGGAGGGGACCAATTACTTTAGCTCGTCTATTATTAGTATGAATAGTCACTCAAGTTCGATTATTTACTGACTCAAGTTGACGCTATATCGTATTTGTGACCTGAATATCAATTGAAACTTGTCATCCTTACAGCTGTAGCAGACGATATAAGCGCAAGTGTTCATTTATGGAGATATGGCAGTATTCAATGAAGTCTGATTACAATCTTGTCTATACACTTTCAAGCTACGAGATATAATAACGTTATGTAGATTAACAATATTAACATATATGTTAATCTACATAGCGTAGCGTTTTATTATATATATCAGCAATTTAATATAGGATATCCTACTAATATTAAAAATGCGAAAGTTTGTGTGTGTGTTTGTTACTTCTTCACGCTCAAACGGCTACACCGATTTCGATAAAATTTGGTATGGAGATAGTTAAAGCCCTGGATTAACACATAGGCTACTTTTATCTCGGAAAAAGTATAGTTCCCGTGGAATGATTGAGGTAGCGGGAAAACCGTCATCCACGCGGGTGAAACCGCGGGGCGCTACTAGAATTACATATTTTGAGTATTTTCTTTATAAATAATAGACTATAGCTTTATTACAAATTTATTTCAGCGATAAAGTTGATAGTAAAAGATTATCAAAGCATTGCTACAAATGTAACCAAAGCATACTAGCATCTATCTATAGAAAAAGCGGTAAGTAATATTGTTGCGGCGAAACAAGGTCTCAGTGGAATGGGCTGACTTAGAGAAAGGACCAGTTACTTCATAACTAGCTTTCCCCCGGCCCGCCAGACATGTCACCTGGCGAACTATTCTAGATTACAAAATATATAAATCACCTGAGCTCCTTTCTCCACGTCCACATCCTGAAACGTACTTAGATTATAGTAGTTAGTATGTAGGGTGCGTCAGCTTGTGCCTTACATAAAAACTCTAAATTGAAAAAATATATTTAAAAAAGGCACACAACTCGAAGTCTATATATAGTGTTGCTTTTAAATACGTAAAACAATAATTAAGTAAGGGCGGTAGTCAAAATGTAAGTTCACGTCTCTAAAGTTGCCTGTATCTAACTGCGCATTAGCTATTTTTTTAGTCGACAAGGACTAGATTATTGTATAACTAGTTATCACGCTTATGTTTTTTGCATCTGCTCATCTCGCTTACTCTGCTCGATGTGAACTGTTTTACCGGCAAATGCGTAAATGCTCACAGGATCTAAAGACAGAGCCACAACGATAGGCTGCGCGTAATGTATTTAAAAGTGTACAAAACGGACTTCTATAAATGTTGAACTATTGTTAATTATATTTGTATGGGACCAAAAGGAAAGTATATTCTTCAAAAGACGAGTTCAAGTCAGCAAAGAATTTTCGGTGACGTGGCAAGTTGACGTCGCGGCTGACCGGTTACGTATAACTGAGACTCTAAAGAACTGCAGATCAGTTCGAAACTGGTCGCAGATAAAATCCAGTAAGTATCACTGGATTCCTAGCCGGTTTTTAGATAACGTTCTAAGTTTAAATTTAACATCAGGTCGTGTTTAGACCACTAAGTGACCACCATTAATAAAATAGTAAATACGTTTATACTTTATGGGAGTTATTTTAGAGTTTTAGTTCTTTGATAGCGGCCCTTGAGTTAGCATCAAACATGTAATCATTAAGTACCATAACTTCTAATAACATAATATCACACATGCACAATTTTATTATACACCTTAGTAACGGTTTCCAAAGTTTTCCTTTACAAATCACAGCGTTATCGTAGCCATTCACTGCATATTGAAAACAAATATCATTAAAAATATCAAGAAGCATGGAAACAACAATTCAACCAATTTGCGATTAGTTCTTCTATGCAATAAAAACTGTAAGAATAGGCAGCATGACTGAATTGTCCAATAACACATTATTACACTCCCAACGCCATTTCCATCACAATATCACGGACGGTAACATGGCTTGCTCAATCAATGGTCAACAGAACTTCTGATGGGGACTAACTGCCGTGCAATACGTTCTAATTGATATACAGCGTTGTAACTGGTTACCAAACGGCAGCATTGGAGCGGACCAATTGCTGTGCTTGCTTCTCCCATTTAATTTGACACAAGCCAATCAGAATTCTTGTCCTTTTTTCTAAAGAGAACGAGGCAGTTGATCTGTAAATTGAGCAATTTTATTCTATTGAGACTGATTGAAGTTCAAATATTTGTTTTAAATTGTATTGACCTTTAATTAAACAAGATCATTATTTTATGTGAACAAAGTTCGTAGAACGTAGACATATTTATATAAGGGAAATAAGAAAACTTTCCAGATGCTGCGTATCAACTTAATCAACTGAAAAACTTTGACAAATTGTTGACTCAAAATTGTACACGGCATAACGAAACAAATGATGAATAACCTAAAAGCAATCTCCTCTTCTTTGGTTCGGGGACTCGTCGAGTATTAGTACTCATGGTACATATTAGATAAAATATTTCCAAGATAACAATAACGCGCCGCAGCGGAGAGGTCAACTTAGTTTGACGAACAAACAGTTAATAGTTTCACGAACCCATTTTATGTACCTAGTTACAAACCGGTTTAACATCTTGTTTTTCTTTTCTTTAGTAAATAGTAATATGGGAATGATAGTATAATATTTGCATATTATAATACCGACCACTGGCAACCATTGGCCGTTGGGGTCGAAAGGTTCTCAAATGGACGGACTGGCAAGCACCGCATGGGACGGCCACCGACAAGGTGGACAGACGATCTGATCAAGATCCAAAGTAACGGCTGCATACAGTTCGCTTGCATCCAGTCTTTATGGAAATCATTAGGAGAGGCTAAGCCCAGCAGTGGGCGTCTTATGTCTGAGATAGTGATGATGATAACGCGTATACATATGAGTGAAGTCATCAGTGCAGTACACGAGCATCACAGTAACTTTTGAATGGAGAATGATCTTGAAGGGTCTCAAACGTCCTTATTATATAAGTAGTGAACACAAAAGGTTATTGCCTCAGTAAGTCACTTCGAAGCATATGCAGCAAAACAGTACCTACAATGAATTGGTACACACATTTTCGTTAAAAATGTTACAGACTAGCAGTGATAAAAAAAACAAGAGAAGCTATCGCTGTCGCATATGATTATATGATTTTGTTATAGTCAGTGGTAGTAGTTATTGCCCTTATTCTGTTAATCTCCTGTGATTTACCACTACTCATCATCATGATCATCTCAGCCGTAGGACGTCCACTGCTGGACATATGCCTCCCCCATTGATTTCACAAGGACCGGTTGGAAGCGGCCTGCATCCAGCCTGCATTGCCTGCGATCTTAGTCAGGTCGTCTGACTACCTGGTCGGTGGCCGTCCTATGCTGCGCTTGCCAGTCCGTGGTCTCTATTGGAGAACTTTTTGACCCCAACGGCCATCAGTTGTTCGAGCTATGTGCCCTGTCCACTGCCACTTCAACTTGCTAATCCACTGGGCTATATCGGTGACTTGCGTTCTTCTACGGATCTCCTCATTACTGCTTCGATCACGTAGAGAAACCCCAAGCATAGCCCTTTCCATACCTCGTTGTGCGACTCTGGACCTGCTGAGAAGGCGCTTAGTCAGAGACCACGTTTCGGTTCCGCAAGTCATTTACCACACTACTAACTAGGACTATCTAAATTTCAGTAAAATTCTTTAAAATGAAATAGCTCATATTCTATTTACGCTAAAATTCAATTTCGTATAACTCTCTACAACGCTGTCTCTAACATTAGACGAGTTTTATTCAATTGCTGGCCAAATGCGGGTAGTTTTAGTCGGCGCCAAATAACTGGCGACTTATTTTACCTAAAACTATACCCAATTTTAAAAAATTAAATATCTAATTTCATTGTTGTTACTGATAAGTGGCATACTAATTTAGACTTTATCTTAATCATATAAGAACTTATATCTTATTTTCCATAATTTTAGTTTAGTTGAGTAAGAGATTCATCAGCACTGACTCACGGTATTTTTCTGGACAGTATGGGCACAAGTGCGAGCAGTTCGTAATATCTTGCTATATTTGGAGAGCTCTCAAAGGGCCCTCGGCCGACGACATCATGTGCCACTAATTGCCTCCACTGGACAACTAACTCCAAAGCCTTACTGTGTCCGCCACTTTGTGTCTGCAGACTCTGCGTCCAATTGGCCGCTAAGCTAAACGATCGTTTATTTTGTTACGTTTGCTGTTCATATGGAGGGGTCTCTACTACAATAAAAAAAAAACATAAATGATCAAAATGATCATTTGTTTTTATGGGAAACGACAGATGACAATAAAAACGAAAGAGATTTATTTAACCTCGTATACCTACTTCCATAAAAAAAATACCAAAAAATGGAACCGACTTCAACACTCAAAAGTGTGAAATAACTTGTTGAAGTCGGTACCATGATAGTTCAAAAGTAACTGATATCAAAATATTGTGCTCATGGTTCCGCCTTCGACAAGTTATTTCACACTTTTGAGTGTTGAAATCGGTTCCACTTTTTGGTAAAAATATTTTTTTCAGCTTTTTCAAGTACCTTTGCATCTACGGGACATTTATCATTGTGGTGTAGGTATGTCTTCACCCGCCACTATAATATCGTCTAGGTATAAGCACACACTTTTTAGTTTTATGAGTGTAGCTCAAAAACCACTTGTCCGATTTTCATGAAATTTAAATGTCCACACGGGAACCACCACGGGAGCAGCTTTCAAACAAAAAAGAATTATCCAAATCGGTTCACCCAGTCGAAAGTTTTGAGGTAACAAACATAAACATACGGGTCGAATTGAGAACCTCCTCCTTTTTTTGAATTCGGTTAAAAATCAAGATTACATATTGTAAAAGGTAAAAACAGACCATATTGTTAAAGAATAATACGCGTGACATGTAGATGGGAACTCTATCCTCCCGGCGCGACGGTCTCGCTCGTGACCCAATTATTTTTACACTGCGCCCCCCCCCCCAGCCCCGCTCGAGCCGAGATGAAAATATCTTACCTACCTCCAGAACTTATAAAAAACCTTTCACTAACCGAAGCGAATGCCGACAGCTCAGTCTCAGTCAGGTCAGGAAACATTCAGCAAATGTGGTATCGTGGTAGCTGTGACACAGGGAATCCTAGTACAGCTACCAACGATCATCCTAGGTATATTTAAGCATTGTATTATTTATCCTTTATCACAAAGTTTGGTTAATTTATTACTTAGGATTCGTTATTTTTGTCTTTGATTCTGGTGTAAATAAATAAATACGCAGATTTTTGAATAATTATAGTACCTACCTAGGTAAATTATAATTTCATTTCTATCTATATTTGACAGGCTGGTTGGCAGCACTCTGCCTTCTGAGCCGCTGGTCCCGGGTTCGATTCCCGGACAGGTCAAACATTTGTGTGTATGAACATGTCTGTTTGACCTGTGCCTGGGTGTGTATATGTATATAAGTATATATATCAGTCATCAGGTTACCATAGTACAGGCTCTGCCTAGTTTGGGACCTGAAGACCTTGTGTGAATGTTGTCCCATATTATATTATATATTATATTTATAAATGTTCTACGCAAAAGGAAAAATAGCTATAGAAGTCTGTTGGTGCATGGCTGTTAATGAGTGCATTGTAAGGTTCCTAGGAAGTATATTTTGCGGTTGACGTTCGTTCGGCTTATGGTACGTTTTTGGAATGGTTCTCCGAGAAAACTTTCATTTCCGGAAGCTATTTACACATAAAAGGCTGTTACAGTGGTGCGATGCACTCTCTCACTCTATATATAGAGCCAAAAACGTGCCAAAGACATTAATATGAATAGCCTAACGAAAGTCAACCGTAAAATTCCCTAACATATTCTACAATGCACACGTAGCAGCTTTTTATACACTATTTGATTTGAACCGACCCTATTCTACTTAGCATACGTTTCATATTGTGTCAACACAAACGTGGCTTGAAATAAATGTAGGTGTATAATCCTACTATTATTAAAGGCGAAAGATTATGTGTGTGTGTATGTTTGTTACTTCTTCACGCTCAAACGGCTACACCAATTTCGATAAAATTTGGTATGTAGATACTTTAGGTCCCGGAATTACACATGGGCTACTTTTCATCATCATCATCATTGTCGTCGATATTTAAAGGGTAAAACTGGGGGGCGCAGCTAGGGTACCTATTAGTTAATTTAACTGTTCAAAACATGACATTGAATCCGGAACGAAGCCTATGTACCTACCTAGGTACAATAAGAATTTTATACCCAATCTTACAGTTGCACAGAACAGTTGAGTAAATTAGAAGACCCTCAAATAAAATCATTATTGCAGTGAAATAACCAATTAGGTACCTATGGTATGTTTGAGCACGGATTATAAATTTCATCATCATCATCATCTCAGCCATAGGAAGTCCACAGCTGGACATAAGACTATCAATTTAACACCGGCATATTCGGTGGTTATTTCTTCACCTACATACCTAAGTACATTGAGTAAAGTTTTACCATTACCCTTCATAGAATCGAGCTTTACAGATAATCGCAATCAATATAGTAAGTATAGATATTGGGGGAGGCATATGTCCAGCAGTGGCCATACTATGGCTGAGATGGTTAGATACTAATTAATTAAAACATTGTGATAAGTACTGTCGTGCAAAACAAGCACAAATTGCAACGCCGAAAACGTAAACAGATCGACAGTTAAACGTATGCAAGTATCAATAAAAACAGCTTTACAGATAGCAACCAGTTATTCATTGTCTGGTACGGGCGACTTATCATCCATGTAGACGTTTGTTTATGTTTGCAGGGCGCTCAACGAACGTTTCGCTCCGCCCGCCCGCCCTGAGCGCGGTCCGTCGGCCGCGTCGCTACAGCGAGTCGTGGGCGGGGTGAACGACCGCGCATCCTACCACCGACTCACCGATTTAATACAACATACCTAGAGCTTCCACTTCTAGATTTGCTACGTGGTTGAATTAGGCAAACGTGATCCTTGAGATGTCCGAGCAGATTAAACGTACAAGGGTAAAGTCTCCCACCTTCGACTATTTACGTACAATATGTTACGAAAACTGTTTCTATAGGTATAAGCAAGTAAAATCAGGATTTTACTTTTGCTTGAAATATAAATTTTATTGTAACTCCACTTCTGTATACTAACCTATCTGTGGTCTACTTATTCAAGCACAGATACTGTATTAAATTTGAGTTAAAGCAATACTAATTAGAAATTCTGACTGTACGTCTAAGTGTATTTTAACGCTTCAGCTGCAGAAAAATAAGATATGTATCTCAGAAAACCACTTGTAAAAAGTGCAACATTACAAGTTTTGAATATATAAATAAAACTTTCCTCATTTATTTTCATCAACATTCACTTTCAAGTTCATTTATATCGAGTTTTGGATGTCGAACCGGAATAAAAACATTCAATACAAACTTCACTTTATCACCAAAACAATATAAAATAATGATTTCATTCAGTGTAGATTTTATTATGAAGTAAATACGTGTGTAATGTATACAAAAAATGGAACAGACTTGAACACTTAAAAGTGTGAAATAACTTGTTGAAGTCGGTGCCATGATAGTTCAAAAGTAGGTAACTATTCTCAAAATATTATGCGCATGGTATCGACTTCGACAAGTTAATTCACACTTTTGAGTGTTGAAGCCGGTCCCATTTCTTTGTAATTTTTTTTCACCTTTTTCAGTGACCTTTGCTACTCCTGGGATCAATTGTCATAGTGTGTGTGTATGTTCATCGATTTCTTCACCCGCAGTTATCATGTCGTCGAAGGAAACGTAACACTTTTCAGTTATGGGAAGGTAACTCAAAAACCGCTTGTCCGATTTTGATGAAATTTAAATGGAACCACCTCGGAGGTATTCTCTATCAAACAAAAAAAATTTTGAGAATCGGTCTAAAAAGGGTGGAGAAATCGGTGAACATACATAACTACAGTATAACATAATTAACGTCACCCTTTTCTAAAGTCGGTTAAAAAAAAACTAATGTCGCTAAGTACACAACGAGCTAAGTAAGTAAGTAGGTACATGAATTAAGAATGTAAGAAGTTTATTTGGCATGTAAACTGTTATAATATTTATGTTATTTCCAGACCCATTTAATAGCAATCAATAACCCTGAAAACAGTGTCTCAAGGCACTCAGTGGCGTTTTATATGTCTGGCGTCTGGCGTCTGGCTGCACGGAGTAATCAACCAAGTATCGTCACGCGCAGCAGTCACGACTTGTTGCCAACAACAACAACAACAACAACATCCGTTTTATTCTACAATATTAACATGACTCAATGGATAGTGAATCATTAATCTGCTGCGAAGTCTGTAGAAGTGGTCATTCGGATCTCTGAATGACCACTAAATACAAAAACCTATTCAAAACTTTTTTCTTTTTTAATATCATCGGTTTTGAGCGAATTCCATATTGCTACTTTATGCCTGGTGACAATGTTATAAGTGTTTATAAGAAACTAGCGGTCCGCCCCGGCTTCGCACGGGTAAAAATTTTAATGTTAAAAATTATAATCAGCCCTAATTTTTTTGAAAATATAATATAGTCTATGTCACCCAGGAATAGTGTAGCTTCCCAACAGAGAAAGAATTTTTCAAATCGGTCCAGTAGTTTCTATACAATGCAAACAAACAAACGATCAATGAAATCTTTCCTAACATTAGTATAGGTGAGCATAAACCTTTAAAAAATTCACTGAAGTGGCCGCTTCCAACCGGTCTTTTTGGAAATCAATGGGAGGCTTTGTCCAGTAGTGGACGTGCTATGGCTGAGATGATGATGATGGTGATGACTGGGGTGGCCTTCGAGAAAAGCGAATGCCTAATGCTTTTCTACGAGATAACGTAGAAGGGTAAATATATGTATAATAGAGCTGATTTAGGTATGTGTATTATGTATTACGAAAATGGTGACAGTTTTGTTATTCACTGATTGACTTGATATCGGTCTAAACAAAATAGGAAATATCGTACGTTATAATAATATATATCTTAGAAACTTAGTCATATCAAATTCATTCTATGATAATTTCATAACTCCGCGAGAATACTCCAATTAAGAAGTAACATAATTCACAAAACGAACCAAATTTCAAGTGCAATAAAACTGTTTGAACCGGGATACTTTTACTCGTAGGTTCGAACGTGGTTCACAGAACAGATTGGCACTTTGGAGGTTTTTTTTTTGTACTGGTATTAAGTTTAGAAAAATGAGTAATTCATTAGGAATTAGCGAACATTAATATAAGGATATAATATAAAAAACACATTATGTATTTCTGTGCGGCAGACATGTTCTACTAAGATACCTATGTACTGTAAACTCTAAGGCTTTCACGGCCGACGTTGCATGTTATATGTATTGCTTCCGGGCTGTTTGGCCGTGGTCTAAGTGAAACTTGTGTTCCAGACGTTTCGTCGATCACTGCGGTCGACATCTTCAGTGGTTCCGGTCGGGGCGGCAACAAGAGCGTAGAACTCTCCTTCGCGGCGTCTTCTCTGATACTGATTCTGACTGTTCAGTACCTATGTACTGTCGAGGAGGAAACGTATTTATGTACTATTTTGTAATTGAAAGCTTAAGACCCGGCTCCCGGTCGCAGATAAAACATTGAACTAGCAAAGTTATCAACTTATTACCGGAAACGTAATGGTTCTCGTACCTAGCACCTAGATGACATGATACGATGAACCCACCTGCTCCGGTTGCATCAACGAGTCTCATTAATTACTTATCAATTAGATCTTGTAATATAACCAAAGTTAATGGATCTTCGAATTTCACCACATGATGGAATGAGCCATTAGTTGAATTAAAGAGTCAGCAAAAATATTTATATTATTAGCGTAAATATTACTTGTGTATTACAAGTAATATTTACGCTAATAATATAAAGAGGAAATTTTTGTATGTTTGTAACGGATACACTCACAAACTACTGGACCGATTTATTATCCCAGGTATATATTTATTCTATTACAAGATAAATATTAGTGATCCTTACTAAAACTTCAATTATGTAACGGTGCGAAGACGGGACGGACCCCTAGTTTATCTATATGGTACGTGGCAAATTTGTCCACGATACTATGAATTCAGTATTTTCTTAGTAGGTAATTAACTTTAAGTTTATACATATAAATATGCAAGAAATTAGGGTTTCCCATAATAAAAAAAATATTATAAATATATATTGATATAAGGCTAAACCATAACTAAAATCAAATAAAAATACTTAGCCTTTATTAACCGACTTCAAAAAAAGGAGGAGGATCTCAATTCGACTCGTATGTTTTTTTTAAAATGTTTGTTACCGCATAACTTACGACTGGGTGAACCGATTTTGATCGTTCTTTGAAAGCTGGTGCTTCCCGTGTGGTCTCATTTAAATTTCATCAAAATGGAACAAGCAGTTTTTGAGCTACACTCCAAAAACTGAAAAATGCGTGCTTATACCTAGACGATATTATTATAGTAGCGGGTGAACACATTGGTGAACATACCTACATCACTATGACAATTGATCCCATGAGTAACAAAGGTCACTAAAAAGAATGAAAAAGAAAATTTTTACCAAAAAATGGTGCCGACTTCAACACTCAAAAGTGTGAAATAACTTGTCGAAATCGGTACCACAATATTTTGATAATAGTAACTTTTGAACTATCATGGTTTCAACAAGTTATTTCACACTTTTGAGTGTTAAAGTCGGTTCCTTTTTTTGGTAAACATTTATTTTTCTCCTACAAAGAAATTGAACATATAATTAATGTAGGATATTATAATAGTTTATGTATTACGTATTTTCTAGTTATTCGTGTAAGTATTTATGTACTTAAATGAAGCATCACTACTTTTCTAAGATAAAGTAGCTTACGTTGCTTATGTTTATCATTACGATACTCTAACATCGGCCATATGGCAGTGAAAGTACCGTCAAAACAGGTCGAGCCGTTTTGAAGGTTAACCGGTAAAAGCATAGGCCAAAAGATAAAATTGGTGTTTTGACATTACAAACAGACAACTTCAATTTAATTTAATTGTATAAATCGACTAATAAAATTACCAACGGTAACGTTTCTAGTCTAAACAAATCTTGCAAGAATCCACAACAGCCTCTCACTAAAATAAACAAGAGATATTGGCGGTTCTTTATCAGGGACAGCCGAGAGAGTGATGGCCCATCCATTCAACTTGAGAGTGGCGTTATCTGTCATCGCAGTCTCGCGCCCTTCTGTAGCTGTTCATTTCATAAACTTTACATTTTCACTGCATTTATTTGATTCTAGAAACTGCAATCATAATTTAGGAGTATTACAATTATATTATGTTTATATGAGGTAGATGTCTCACAAGCGCGCGAAAACTGCGGCGGCAAATTAAGTCAATTGTAGTAATTTTGATTACGACGCGTATTTCAAGCGCAAGTCTAAACATATAGCTATCCTTTTCTATATTATTTGTACCGTATTATCTGTCGCAGTAAGCATGTTTATGTCGTAAAAGAACAAAATCTGAGCACTGCGCAGTATGAATATTATACGTCATCTTTAGTAAAACATCATTGGAGTATTGTCATAAAAGTTACAGTGAGTACTAATATAATTAATGGCAAGCCCGATTTGCATGTATACTGCCCCAGCATCAGTAGAAGATAACCAACTGTGTCAACAGGCGTGAGTGTTGCCAGTTTACCATTTAATAAATAATTAGTATATTTTTTCCTGTTTGGTTTATAGGTGACTGGCTATATCAGTTGCGGTAACGAAACTTCCTTTTACCTCATTGGTGTTATATAAAATAGAAGACTGGCGACGACGCGACCGAGGTTTGCTTGGAGCCCTTTTTACGAAAAGAATACAGACACAAGCGTGATTATTAAAATATAAATTTAACAATGAGTTATTCTACACTAATATTATAAATAGAAAAGATTTGATTGTTTGATTGTGTGTTTGCATTGAATAGACTCCAAAACCACAGAACCGATTTGAGAAATTCTTTCACAGTTGGGAAGCTACACTATCTCCGGATGACATAGCCTATGTTATATTTTCAAAAATATAGGGATCCTTGTAATTTTTAATTTTTCACTAGGCCACCGGCTTCGCATGCCGGGGTGGACCGCTAGTTTTTAGTAAAACTTTAAGTCGAATCGATAATTATGTATAAAAAAGCCTACTTCAACTGAGAATAAGATTCATTTTATCTTTTCATTTCCTTCTTTGATTTTCCTTTTTTAGATTTTCGTCGACTTGAATGTATGTTTATGATTTAACGAAACTTTCATGATTCCTAATTTCACTTTTATTTAATATTTATATAGGGTGCGTTCGAAAACTACAAACACCACATAAATAAATATAATAAAAGTACTTCTGATTCCCAACTTTATAAATAATGCAAATTATTCACGGAATCCACAATATAAATTTTCATATATATATAAAGAATACATGTACGGGTTGTCATTTCGTTTTTCGGGAGCAAGGCTGGTTCTGCCATCCTCTTTTAGAGCTGTTTAATTAACCAGTAACCATATTATATAAAGCTCGATTACCACTCACTCACTCACTGACTCACTGACTCATTGACATCATTGTTCTCCCAGAAGGCGCGATGGGGGGTGTTTGTGATGTAGGGGAAAAGTGTAGAGGAGGTTCCAGGAACCAGAAAAATCCGAAAAATGACATTTTTGGTTTCCTTGATGGAACTGGTGTACGGATCTCGGAAACCATAATCGATGGGGGGTAGGTGTTAAAAATGACTAAAACCCTGGGACCCTTTTGGAAAAATGAAAAAAAAATACCCTCCCTAACAAAAAAGAGGTTCTCCCATACAAAATTAAAACGATCGCAACTCCGGAACCGTTTTAGGTAGGTATGGGGAGTTTGAACAAATGTTATAGAGGGTTTGTAGGGAAATTTGGGGATTTTGTCCAAAACTTGAAATTGGTCCTTCGAACCGGATACCAAAATCCAAGTTGCTCCGATCTGGCTGAAATTAGGTATTTAAGGAGATTTGGGGTCCCTGATTCGAAATATGAAAAAAGTTTTTTGATGACGTCATTTGTTTTTTTTTTACTGGATGCGGATTTTTGGTGGCGAAACCACATTCTCTTTGCGAGGCCGCAGGCCGAGCTGTGGAGGCGAGGCCGAAGGCCGAGCTCCACCCTGGCGAGGCCGGAGGCCGAGCTGTAGGCCTGCGAGGCCGAAGGCCGAGCTGGCCGTCATTAGGAACAGCTTAAAAACATTCCCTTTGTAACTTGCGAGGCCGCAGGCCGAGCCTTAAACACCGCGAGGCCGAAGGCCGAGCTTCAAACCTGCGAGGCCGGAGGCCGAGCTTTCGGCCCGCGAGGCCGAAGGCCGAGCGTGGCCTCCGCGAGGCCGTAGGCCGAGCCGTGTTAGTAACTTACGAGGCCGAAGGCCGAGTTCCGAATGGGGTGTACCTCATTAACGCATCCTATGGAAGTCGCTAACGAGGCCGAAGGCCGAGTCCCGGATGGGGAGTTTTTTCCACATCTCGAGCTGGTCTTCAATGTAACTGCCCACGTTATTTACTACAATTAGAGGTAGGGTCCCTTAACAAAAGTCGTTTAAATTCTTTGTGCGATTTTACCACGACTAAAATTTTAATTAAAAAAAATAAACTTGCATATGGTAACTCCGTTCTCACTTTGTACTGAACTTGAAGAAGCTGTCTTTAACACCGCGAGGCTGAAGGCCGAGCTTCAAATCTGCGAGGCCGAAGGCCGAGCTCGAATGAGGTGTAACGCTTTAAGGTACCATGTGGGAGTCACTAACGAGGCCGAAGGCCGAGTTCTGGATAACGAGTATTTTCACATATCGAGCTGGTCTCCGAGGCAACTGCCCACGTTAACCACTGCACTTAGAGGTGGGGTACTTTAACAAAAGTCGTTTACAATCTTGGTCCGGTTTTACCGCGAGTAAAATTTAATTAAAAAAATCAACTTGCACATGGTAACCCTGCTCACACTTTCTACTGAAATAGATGAAACTGTGAGTTATTCGATTTGCATGACAATTTTATATCTTTTTCGCAACTGCAACGACATTTTTGATAATAATACTAATGCACATCGATAACGCGGGCTGCTCGCAGCCCGCGCGCCACCCAAATACTAGTTTATATATATAATTAATCAGTATATATACTCAATGTACTTACCTGGTGAAATTAATCGTGTTTACTTTTATTTTAAAATAATAAATTGTTCAAAATTTACCTCATATTTACATTTATTTTTAATATTGAAATGACTGCCTTTTATTGCCCACATATTTTATTATAACATGTATAAATAAATAAAATCACAGTGGCGGTAGTGGTACTAACTAAAATTATATTAAAGAAAACTATGGGTTTAATTTAAGACACGGTCAGAGAAACCTTCCAGGAAATGTAATTTTATGAACTAGTCACTTTTATGTTAGTAAGTTACTAACTTTAAGCACATTATATTGAGGATAAACATTGAAAAATGTAGTTATACAAATACTGACACTTGTTTACCTTGAGTCCTGTGCCCGGCACTCTTTGAAATAGAGTTCAATTCTCTACTTGGCTTAGAAATATATCCAAAGTCAGCCTTTATATTGACAACTGGCTGCGCCCCGTGGTTTTACCCGCGTGGTGATGATTGATGATGATGAAAAGTAGCCTATGTGTTATTCTGAATCATCTATCAATGTACCGAATTTCATCTAAATCCGTTTTACCCACGTGGTCATGAAAAACGGTGATGATGGTGAAAATGATAAGTCTATAGTTGTTAATCCAGGGTATAGAGTATAGGCTATCTGTGTTCCAAATTTCATCCAAATTCGTTCAGTAGTTTTTGCGTGAATGAGTAACAAACATACATCCATACTCACAAACTTTCACAATAATAATATTAGTAGGATGCTATGATAGCTCAGCGGGCGGAGCGTCGCTAGTCAAACTGACGGACACTGGTTCGATCCCCAACAACAGCTTGAGCTTCCGGTGAAGGTAACACTTATCAAATTCCCAGCATGGTGGTAGGGTACTTTAGAATACCCGCCTGGCTAGCTACCAACCTTAAGTTTGAAAAACTGTCACCAAACAGTCCTTGAGAGCCAGTGAGCTTTCTAGGTCTAGCGTGATAACATCTACGACCACATCGTCACTGACCATCAAGTGAGATAGTGGTCAAACGCTAGATCTATAGAGCATATAAAAATACAAAAAAATGATAATCAACAAATCTTATTCCACATACATAACAAGCACAATTGAGAGCATTACGTTTATTATGAGACGTGAAGCCAAGTAGGTAGGTACTACACAATAGATGGATTAAAGTATTGGCACTGGGCTTCGAGGCTGCCACGTCATGCTCAGCGAAGCGTGCCGCCCTCCAAGGCTGTACACAATTTAGAACCTTGCCTCAAGCTAAAAAGCCCTGCGCAACATACTTTTATATAGGTACTGTAGACTAGGCTTAACACATTTAAGCGCTTATGTGATGTCAATACGGAATATTTTTAAAACTGTTGTTATTTAATAAGATGAGGTAGTTCATAGCGTTATGGTGATAATTGATACTATTGATAGAAATAGGAGCATTGCTGAATGTTGAAATATCACACTGGTTGAATGAGGGGATAGATTCTGGCAAAGCTGACTCTATGATGGAATGCACAATAATCGTGTGGGTTTACATGCAGGTTTTAGATACATTTTACCCGACTTCAAAAAAGAAGGTTACTCAATTCGACCGTATGTTTTTTTATGTGTGTTCGCGGATAATTTCGTCGTTTATGAACCGATTTTGATGATTATTTTTTTGTTTGATAGAGTATACTTTCGAGGTTAAATTTCATCGGTCAAATCCGTCAAGCGGTTTTTGAGTTACACTCCAATAACTGAAAAGTGCTACGTCTACTTGGATGACTATCTTATTGAGGGTCGGTATTGAGAAATCTGTGAACATACATAATAGTACGAGATATGGCTTAAGAAATATATCCCCTCATCTGTTATTTAATTTTTCCTAGACCGTAATGACAATTAATCCCGTGGCTAGCACAAAGGTGCATCAAAGGTCCATGACAAGGGTGACACATTTTTTTTGCAAAATATGGAACAGACTTCAAAATCAAATCTTTATTGCAATCTCTAATAGTACAAGTGTCGTGGTATTACAATAAAATACAGTTCATTAGAGACCCTGTCGGGCAGCAACTTTAGAAGAGAGGAGGGCGCGTCATTACCGAATACATATTACATACACTAGAGAAAATTGAATCAATATTGGGATAATAATTATCCAATAAGATAATCAATTAAGATAATGGAAATCAAATATTTTATTATAATTTTATGGCGTCAATATTTTAAAGTCAACACTCAAAAGTGTGAAATAACTGAATAACAAATTTTTTTGTCAATATACTCGTATATAACTGGTCATATTATAACCCTGGTAGGGGATCTGTAGCAATAAGTGTGCATAGAGCGACCGATTCATATAATAATAATTATCTAATTTATCGTTAAAATGAACAGCAACTGGCAACGCTAAAATTTGGTTATAAATATATGTTTGTAAAAACTAAACCTTTATAACAATCAGGTTTTAAATGTTTATATTTCCGCGACACAGGGAATCCTAGTGCGGGGGTTAGTGTAAAAATAAAAAAAATGTTATTTTTACTGCCGCCGCTTTAACGTGCGATAGCGCTCAGGCAAAAATATATTTACCTTACTGTCTCCGATCGAATGCGATCCCGAATAATCATCATATAATTAGGTAAATAAAATTTAATGTATACTAACATTTTTATTATATTATATATACTTTAGGTAATACAATCCTTCAGGTAGTTTTGCAGGCATATCGAACATGTCTCCGATCTTTGATCGCTGTTGAACGTTACTGGTCCCTCACTGTTGAACCTCACTGAGATGGGCTAGCCTTAGACGGTAATATTTAGTGTAAAGTTGACGCAGTAATCCTCAAAGCTATAAGTACTTCTCTAAGTCCCTCCTTCAATAGAGCGTTAAAGGATTAAGGCGGACTACTTCTCCCATAAACATTTTACGAGGCCGCTCTGCACAGAATTACCGTTTGACTTGGTACAAACACTTCAACTTTTTCCATTGGCTGCCTCGTAAACAGTACAAACTTTGAATCGCCGAAATATTTACTGGGCCCTGTCGATAACAAGTTTGTTAAATGAGAGAAAAGAGGAGTCGTTAGCCGCATGTAATGACAAATCAGTGATGAGTCGTTTATCTCCTCTTTTTAGAGCAGTAGCACTCTAAGTGAGAGTTCCCTGGGCAAGTAAAGCCTCGACATTTATTTCTACCGCCAGGCGGTAGTGTGATTACTGTGTTCCAGTTTAAAAGGTATAGTTTCAGTGTTTTATATAAGACTTACCAATTTTGTCTAAGAGTGACGGGCGTAGTGCAGTTCTTTACGAATTGTCTCTGTCTAGATATATCTGTCTAAGCAGAGGTTATCTCCTGTGGCCTTTTGCTTGTTCCGTCATCTTATCCCATCAAGAAAGTCTATACTTAAGCAAGTGGCTACAGACATACGACGGTTTCTATATCTATATATATAAAAATGAAACCCGTTTTCCGTTGTCACGACATAACATGAAAACGGCTTGACCGATTTAGATAAAATTTGGTATAAAGATACATGGGACTTTGGAGAAGGACATAGGCTACTTTTTGTCCTGGAAGAAGTATGGTTCCCGTGGGATAACTGAGTCAGCAGGAAAAACGTAGTGCACGCGGGTGAAACCGCGGGGCGCAGCTAGTTTGAAATGAAAACCGAAACGGCTCAACTTAATAGTTCACGTTCATGGGGCATGTATAGATAATATATATAAATTCGTGCATATACGTAGAGGTAGTAGTGTAGTACACACACGTACGTATTATCTGATCGACTGCTTCCTTTGAACACACTCAGTGGTTCTGATTAAATGGCAGGTCAAACAACTATGTAAATTTTGATAGTTTATAAACGTCACCAACGGCATGATATCGAAGAGTTGGCGGTCACTGTCAATTGATAGGCTAACATTGAGCTCATTAGCATTTATATTTTGTATTTATGCTGTAGTTATGTGGCGGCGTCTCCCACGAGCTTTGGCAATGTTACAAGATCTGGTAAGGGTTGCCCCCTAGCAGTAACAGATCATCTGCGTACGTCACACGTCACCAGTGGTCGTGACCTCCCAGGTTCAACGAACGGCACCGTCACAGCCAGCAGGCATCGCGATGCGTCAACATCGCGTCTCGTGTGCTAATCGCACCCTGGCATGTTTCGTACAATTGTGCTACCACGAGAATAGTATTTTGTAAGCGTGATAATGGATTTAAATACAGATCGAAAAGCCTGTGTCACTGTCCGCATAATTAAACGGCGGTCATCAATCTTAATGACAAGGTATTAAAGTTACAATTACTTTCACAAATTCAACACAAAAGAGAATTCATCGTTCCTGTAGTTGCTCCACTGATCAGTACTTCTAAGACCTTGTAAATAATCACGTTTGCAAAGTAAACATTTTAAGGTAAATTAACGATCTAAGTAAAGATACATTACGGTAATTAGGCACGTCTTGATTATTCGTGTCATGGTAACAAACAGAACATGATATTTTTATTTGCTTGAAAAACATTCAATCTTAACGCCGTCACGTCCCGTCACGCTATATTCTTACAAAGAAACAAAAGCGAGATATATTTTCAGTATAAATGTATCGATTTTACCTTTTTAAACTTTTTTGTGTTTGTAGTTATTTAATGTTCTTTTACAAATATTCCAAGCGGCTGGTACCTATTTGTTATGCGTAAGATATCAAATAAAAATAAATAAAATATAAGATATATAGAACTTGTGGCAAAAAAAATGTTATATTCTTTAGGAGCTGATAGATTCTTGTAGATAGTAGTACCTACGTAGATTCATTTTTAATTAGGCAAATCTTAATTTTAGGATTTGGCTAATTAAAAATGAATCTACCCTATCCCTAGAAGCTATGTATCTTAGTTACCCAAGTGGAATAAAGTATACTTAATGATTATTTTTGCCAACTTTGAGCAACGATGATCAAAGTGGAACACCTGTTGGGACGTGTTTGGTAACCAACCTCATGGGTGGGTGCTCTAAAATTACCCAATTGTTCGAAGTGGCCAATACCCCAAAATTTCAACGTAATTTCGTTAACGATGAAACTGCTGAACGGATTTGCAATTTGTGACGATGATATTTTATATCCATAGGCTACTTTTCATCCCGGAACATGTATATAGTTCCTGTGAGGTAATTTAGGTAGCGGAAAACCCGTAATCCACGCGGGAAAAACCGCGGGGCGCAGCTAGAAGGCAACATATAGACATTCGGAGAGTGGGCAGTCGTAATGATAGCAAGTGGCGCAGTGGTAGAGTCGATTATAACCGCAATCCACCACCGCATACAGCATGTCCAAAACAAACCCTGATAAATTTAGACCGTACGGAGGTGCTGATAATGGAACCATGATTTGTAAAGGAAATAGGTATGTCATATGTTTACACCACGCCAGGTGGGCTTTGACCAGATTAAACGGGTTTACACTTACAATTTAGTCATATTATTTGTAATATTATTAAAACTCAAGTTCATAATTACTTTACACTGTTTCTACGGGTATAACGTTGTACTTACGCGTAGTCGAGACGGGATGTTGCGACGAACGCACCGCACTCAAGATCCTGATGAAGGCTTCCGGAAGAAGCCGAAACAATTGTCAATCGTGATATCGACTACGCGTAAGTACCACGTTATACCCGTAGAAACAGTGTAAAATATTTTTGGTAGTTACGTGAAAAAATCGTATAGTTCTTTTTGCTTTTATAACAGCATAGGATAATTATATATAACACAGATAGATTCTTTCGCTTTGATTTGAATTGATGATCTGAATTATAAGGTCGAAAATGTATTTAAAGGTTGGGTTCGTCGACCGTAACACAAGCTTTCGTCTGAAGTAGCATATGACCTGTTCTAAACTTTGCAGATTAAATCCCTGAGTTTTAGATTTCACTTTTAATTACAATCCTTTAAACATAAATAAAATTAAAGAATTTAAATGATCCCCTAAACAAAAAAAATCTGTACAAAGTAAAGTAACTGAAACTAGTTAAGACAAATTTAATGAGCCCAAGCTTGATATGTTTACTAATAGCCAATCTAGAGTTTTGTCTCCTACCTTCGAGCTCCACCATCAGGGTACTTCAGTGATACCTATGGGTGTTTCAGATGGTAAGTCAAAGATATGTTTGAAATTAAAGTAAATACCCATTATGCGTAAGAAAACCGCAGTTAATAAAAAGAACGATGACCTTGAGAGGTCTGATCGTCATAAATTGTAGCCAAGAAGAATCTCGAATTCTCGATCACAGCAGCGTTCAAATAAAAAAAAAACACATCAAATTGGTCCACCCGTTCAGGAGACAGATACACACAGACTCGTCAAACTTAACACCCTTTTCGCGTATTATCTCTCTTTTTACCGACTTAAAAAAAAAAAAGGAGGCTACTCAACTCGACCGTATCGTAATATCGTATAATATCGTACCGTGATTCGCAGATATCTTCGTCGTTTATGAACTGATTTTGATTATTCTTGTTTTGTTTGATAGAGTACTTCCTAGGTGGACCCGTTTAAATATCATCAAAATCGGTCCAGCGGTTTTTGAGTTCCACTCCAATAACTGAAATGTATCAATGTAATATCAATAACTGATGTTTTCCTTATTAAGCGTGAATAACAATTGATCCCGTGAGTGGCAGGTGAGTAGGTAGTGAGTAGAAAGTCACTGGAAACTATCATGGTACCAACTTCGACAATTTATTTCACACTTTCAAGTGTTGAAGGCGGTTACATATTTTGGAAAAAATGTTTGCTCATTTGCGTTGTGGAGGAGGTTGGATCTCCAAAACCGTTATGCACAGGAAAGCCGTGAATAGGCAAACCATGGCTTGAGTCATCGTAACACGCCACAATAATAACGATAACAATTAATGAAAATAAAAAGATTGCAGTATTCTGGCAGGCCTCGATTGTTATGTGATGTAAGTGTCCGAACCGTGACATAGATTATGCCGGTCCTCAGAAAGACGCTACTAACCGTAATATTCCTGGGAACAAAAGAATACGCAATCGTCGAAACAATGCACGCATTCCGTGATTATTACATACCCATTGCGAAGCTCGTCAGCATTATAATGAAGCAGAACTTGGCATAAAATAGGTATAATCTACTTTGTTCATAACATGTAACTCAATTACTAACATCACGATACGAGTCTGTATTATATCACAATCTATAATTCTGGAGATTACTTTGAACAAACAGAATAATTTATGCGTCTAAGTAAGCGAATGAAACGAAATTATGTAGAACAACATTGATGAAGACTCTAACAATACGTCTAATTACCGCGACCGTCGACAGTTTCTTATTGTCCGAGGACTGCGACAATGTTGAAGTTACAAAAAAACGTTTCAGTCTTTCGAGGCAACTTTTCTACAGACTTTTCAAAGTGACTGGTTCGTAAACTTAAGATTCACACAAACGGTGACCGACGAACTTCAAGAGCAGGAGGTACCTTTTGTACACGTTAATTTACTTAATATACGGGAATGAACAGAGTCGATAAAGACTACTTAGAACCGGACCACAATGAAGGTGATTATCTTTTGTGTACTATTTAGTATGAAACCAATCGTAAATTGCGACATATTAGTAGTTAATGACATGTAATACTTGATTGCCTACCACTCTCGAAGCGATGACAGTTTTGGGGCTGAGAGTGTCGGCTGTAAATCTGACAGACGCTGATTCGATGCCCACCCTGTACTTGAGTTTCCGGTGTAACAATGGTGTGCAACACCATTATCCAACCCACATCGTGGTGGTATAGTACTTTCCTGTACCCACTTATTAACCACCATTAAGATTGAAAAGCTATCACCAAACAGTCCAACCAAACACACACTATGTTTGGTGCCAGCTTGACAATCAAATGATGTAAGTAGTGGTGTAATTATAAATGCTCAATCGGATCAATTACATTTTCACAACAAATCGGTATAATATTTAACAAACTGATATCTCGTAAGCTCTTTGAGTATCCAGATTGGTTCATTTATCTGAGAGTAAGTTATTCGCTAATTGTAATCTATAGCGCTGCAAAACAATTTTCCGTCGTTGTAGCAACAGCAAGGAATCATTGTTTTTGAGGACGCACAGATAAAGATAAGCGCACATGAATGGGAGGCTATTTCCGCCGGGTCCTATCGTTAGGGGCCATTTGCTTTTTCGCAAGGCGCCCTCGCCTCTAGGTAACCGGGACACGAATAAATCTACATCTAAGTGGATCTTCGGATTATTTTGCGTGAGGGAGTAGAGAGAGATCTACACCTAATAATACATGTCCGTTCTTCAAGGACGTCTGTGTGTCTGAGCGGGCACAGGCGCTCAATTACATTTAATTGACACACACAATACCCGTATGACTCTCGCAACGTACACATCTGGTAACAATCCTTTCAAGGCGGAATACCAAATACATTAACCGTACAGCACTCGAAACATCTTACGTACTAACAAGTTAGGCAGGCAGTTAAACTTTCACTTTATTAACGTTATTAAATTACTTACTAGTGGTAAGCAAGCGGATGCAACAGCTGCGTCCGAGACCATCTTGATCATTGCCGTAATTAGTGAAGTAGACGTGTGAGCATTCAAAATCAAAAACAAAGTTATTTATTCAATCGAGGCGTTCAGGGCGCAGTTTATGAACGTCAATAAATTTACTTATTTCAGAGTCTAACGTTGGGTGTTAAACTAAATAGAGCAATAGAGCCCTATAGCCATTATATAAATAGCAGCTAATACTCACAATTATATTTCTTAAAAAAATTATTAAGCCGACACCAACACTCAATAGTGTGAAATAGCTTGTTGAAGTCGGTCCATTTTGTGGTAAACATTTTTTTTCACCCTTTTCAGTGACCTTTGCTACTCACGGGATCAATTTAATTGTGTACGTTCATCGATTTCTTCACCCGCAATTATTAGGAAGTCGTCCACGTAGACGTAACACTTTTCAGTTATAAATTGGAGTGTAATTCAAAAGCCGCTTGTCCGATTTTGATGAAATTAAAATGGAACCACCTCGGAGGTACTCTCTATCAAACAAAAAAATAATTTGGAGAATCGGTCCAAAAATGGGGCAGAAATCGGTAAATAAATATATAAAGAAAAAACATATACAGTTTAACATCTGTATCCTCCTTTTTTAAAATCGGTTAAAAAGATAAACAAAAACAAACAAAGTGTGACCGACTTCGATTCTCGTTGGTAAAAGTTATTTTTTCGCAAAAAAGGAAACCATCAACATTTTTATTGGTCAAAACAAGTAGACAAACGAAACTAACATTCCACTGGTTCAAATGCTCCAGATAAACACAATACTCGGTATGTAATAGGTAGGTATTGGAGTTTCGATTTAGGAATAATATTTCACTAAAGTAGGCAGACAAGTAGGCGTATGATTTACAGTGAGTCAGAATCTAGGAACTGGTTTTCGAGCCGCGTCGGACGCCCGTCATTGACGGCATGGGTAGGTACGAAAGTGGAACATGTCTGTCAGTTGACTTGGTGTAGTTGGTATGAAACAGTACCATTGGTGACATTTTCCATAACCTTTGCCACTGACTAAATGATTCTGATGAGGTATTATCAATTTATCACATACACACAAATTGTTGAATAACACTCATGCAAGTCACCAAATTGATTATCTATGAGTTATGACAACCTAAGGGTCGAAAGGCTCTCGAATGGAGACCACAGATTGGCAAGCCGCAGCATAGTACTGGCATTGGCAAGGTGAACAGGCAACCTCACTAAGATCACAGGAAAAGGCTGTATATGGCCTCTTCCAACAGAGATGGAGATGAATAGGGGAGGCGTAATTCCAGCAGTGGACTTCCTATGCCTGAGATGATGATGATGATTATGACAACCTAGTGCCAACTTTTAAGTGTATTGGGTTGTAGGTACTATGTAGGTGTTAAGAAATTTACGAATTTTGAGTTTTTTGAGGGTTTTTTTGCTGCTAACATAGAGTTAATTTGTAGATAAGACCTAGTTTTAGTATAAGGTGTGGTTGTGCGCTACCATTCAGCCTAGCTCCGAGTGATATGATAATGTAATATAAAATAAAGGCCAGCCAATAGCTTTTGAATTGAACTATACTTCCTAATATTATATTAAATACAAATTATTTGGAAACAATCAGCTGAAATAAAACGTAGTTCAGATCGAGTTCTAGTATGCATTTTCTTTAGTCACAAAAAAAGTAATTTCTGTAAAGTGGCCCTGGAATTACTGCATTTTTATTGAAAGATATTGTAACATAAGCTCTTAAATAGTTATGATAAAGTCCAAATCAGTATGACTCTTATCAATAACATCACTAAAATTAGATGTTTATAATAAAATTGGGGGTAGTTTAAAGTAAAATAAGTCACCACTTATTTGGTGCCTGCTAAAACTTACCAAGATAGGGCAGGAATTGCATAAAACTCGTCTAATATTAGTTCTAACAGGTCAGGTAAGGAGTACTCTAAACCAACACTCTTGTATTAAAGGTTATATTGCCATGGAGGAAGCGAAGGAAGTGTGTCGGGATTGTAATAATTGGAAGGATATGGTTTCTGCCTACCCCTATGAGAAAGAGGTGTGAATTAATGTATCAATGTGTGCAAATATTTTTATTTTAAATCAAATTTTCCATGAAATCCTGAATGTATTTTTGCTAAAATTTATTAAGAAAATATGGATGTAGGGTGTTGATTTGTAATAGGTAGTGTCAATGTTTCTTGTTTCTTTTATTCCAGATACAAGAATCATCAACAACTTTCAAAACTGCATGAAGATTACCATTACAAAATTATACCACAGCATATCAAAATGGTAGCACAGCTTCACAGCTTAAGAAATACCTTAAGCTGTGAAGCTGTGCTACCACTTTGATTATTTACATACAACTTATACCAAATAAGATATATATTTCAGTTCAGAGTAATAAAATATAAATAAATGTGTTCATGGGTCAAGAAGCTAAAATGATACATTTGCTAAACTTGATAAATATGTGTTTTTACTACAACAATAATGATAGGGTATCAAAGGCAAAATTTGATTTATAAAAAAACTCTTAAAATTATCATTTGGATGGTAGTTCACTTAACATATTTAGATTAAGTTTCTTTTATACTAACTACTTTTGTTTTTACATTGTTCTGAATGATTTGATGTACATTAAAAAATCACATCTAAGTATATCAACTTAGTGTCTAGGTGAGCTATTTTCAGTATTACTTGCATTTAGGTGTATTCCAAAAGAAGATATTTAAGGAGTTCCAGTGTTTACTCTAACTGGGAAGTTACATTGATCTACTTATGTACATAGTATACTGTATTTTATTAATTCAGCCAACAGGACAGCTTGGTAACATTCTAATACAAGTGGAGACTAACAAAGGAAAACACTTACCACTTTCAATATATGGCAGGGCGAGAAGTAGAAAAACTATGTATCCAATTTCACTGAACATTGTCGCCTAGAAAACACACAATCCTTGGAATCACTAAGTCATTGCACATAAAATACAGCTGATTTATAAACCACACAAAACCTTTGTCTGTTTTTAACGCAAACGCATGCGCGTGCAAACAATATTTTTTATTTACATTACTCTAAATATTTGCTAAACACTTATCACCACTTTTTCTCACTGCTCGTTAGCCAAAAGCTTCATAGAATTTTATGACTCACAAGTTAACGCAACAATAAATAATAACAAGTAAAATGTTTCGATCCCGTCCCGTGTCACTAGATGCCCAATATTAACGCTAAGAAGTATCACAATAGCAAAGGTAATATTAACATTTTGACGATCCGGTAAGTAATGCTTTGTATCATTAATATTCACAACACGCTACCCCTATTAAATTAATGTAACTAAATAAAATTACAATCTCAGCCCACTCAACCCTCGCCTCTTCCTTCTGTCAATTCATAGAGAAAGATAAAGATACGGTGACAAAGTCTGTCTGACATATTGGAAAATTATACTTATTTGTGTATGTATATCTGTGGTCAAATGTTGCCACTCATGTTCAGACAAAGGAAGCTAATTTTATATAAAAAAGCGCTAGGCTTCAGGAAATAATGCGTGTACTGTAACTACTGTAACGTGTTTGTAAAATAAATGTCATAAATATCTTGGAAGCAATACCCTGTTAGGTAATACAGCAGTGTAGTAGTAATACAGTGATACCTACGTACAGTTTTTAAACATTTATTTTTTGATTCTCAATACTAAGGACTACGAATTTAATCTATCCAAATATCTACAAGAAGATTCCCCGGGACCCAACGGCAAAGGTTTTGAGAAAGGTAAACAACCTGATCAAGGATTCGTCTATTCCAGAAGATACACAGCGTATTATTAAGAAGTCCGAAGCTCTCCCACCTAGGCTATATGACCGAAAATCCATGAGCCCTCAGTACAGCTGCGACCTATTGTAAGCGCATTTAGCTTTTCCACACACCCAAATACCTCACCGGACTGCTTCAATAACATGTCGGATCATCGTCGTCATTCATCAAGGACTCCCGCCACTCCCTGGAGAAACTCAAAACTCAATTTACATCCAGATGATTGTTTAATAAGCTCCGATGTGGTCTCGCTATTTACCAAAGTGCCATTCAAGGAAGCTATGATACGAATCCGCCGCTGTTCTCCAAAGACATTGCAGAATTGTTTGAGTTCGTAGCGACTACTTCCTCCCGTATTTTTTTAGTGGAAAAATACTTTCTACGAACAAGTGGACGGCCTAGCCAGCCCTGTTGTTGCGAACATTTACATGGAGTCTTTTGAAGAATCAGCTACTAAGAAACCCAAGGTGTGGTTCCGTTATGTAGATGATACCTTTGTGGTATGGAGTCATGGAGATACAGAGTTGACAAAGTTCCTGGAGCACCTGAACAGCATCCATCCAAACATATAGTTCACTATGGAAATAAAGAACAACGGGGAATTACCATTTCATTGCAAAATTTATTCCAAGTCCTAGTATGGAATATCCGAGGAATTCGAAAATTAATCTGATTTTTTTTTTGCTTCGGGCTCCACCCTCTATAATTTTAGTGGTAGTAGTTAAGCGGATGGTCATTTCAAAAATGGCATACCACCTTTCAGTGAAGCTCAAACTCTTGAGTGGTAGTCTGTAGTTATTGCCATTGCCATTGGGCCATCTATGTCCCATTTAATATTTGATTTTGCATTCGCAGTCATTGTCCATCTCTGTCTCTGTCTCACTTCCTCTCTCCCCACATCTTCCTACAATCGGACTCCACTGTACCTACCATATTCTCGGTTTTTCTCTCTCTTGAATCTTCTACTCATTTACTCCTCTCCCTCTCTTTCACACCACTCACTTATGATTACGTTAACCTAATCAGTCTCTATCTCACTCTCCGACTAACGCTCATTGTACCACTCACGCTCACTTCTCTCACTTCACTACATGTAATAAATTAGTGTATGAAATTAAACTACATACATTGAAAGTAAACCTACATAGTTTATTTTTTAATTTCCTATAAACAATATAAGTTTATTGAGCCTTTTCCGTTTGCTTCAATAATCATTTATCTTTGCCTCGTGATATAGGTAATCGATATTTATTATTTTACGTATCATATGAACTCTGTGATTTAATGTAGGTTGATCAAATGAATGATCAACTAAAAAGTGAATACGTTTTTCACAACGAAACATTTCAACGCTTCAGTTGTAATATAGCTGAAGTCGTATTTCGATGACAGGCCATTCTCGCCAGTGCAACGAATTAAATGACGTATAACCCTTTATTGTAGACGTCTCTGACATATTTGTAAGCTGCTGTAGAATAATAGTGCAAAGTCGAGGCAAATTTACCTATTGGTGCGTGTATAATATATGATGTTTATTCTGCTTCTTTCGCTTTATTTATGTAACTCTAGAACCTCAGCTTTACACATTCAATCGTTTTCAGCCTTAGGATCTAAACCAAATTTCTCTTTCAAATTTATCACCAATGTTTTATATGATTCACATTTCTTCTTTAAATATCTGTTTTGACGCTGTAGCTTCCTTACTTTTTTTAATAAATTTTTTTTCGCTGTAGTTGCTTTCACAAGTTTCTTTTTAAGCAAATTATCATAAGTATCAAATATTGACTCTGATTCGCTTACTGGTTCAGATATTGAATGCGAACTGGATCGATTTGATGTTGAAGGCTGAAAATAAATAAAAATATTTATTTTTATTTATTTATTTATTAATAAATAAAAATATTTATTATATTATATTTAACTAGGTATTAGTGATAACTAGGGCGTTATGTAGTACATAATATATATGTGCTGCGTATAACCTGCATAATGATTTCATTATGAACTAGTAGTTCGCCGAGATTTAAGACCTCGCGATGCACCGAATAAACCAAAGTTTTACCCTCAGCTGGATAACCAAATCTTAAATTTTAACTGACTTCCAAAAATAAGGAGGTTCTATGTTCAACACCTTTATATATGTTTTTAAAACGCAAAATTTCCATGTCTATGAAGAAAATCATCATACTTTTTGGATTAAAAGAAGAAAGCTATAGAAGTTATAATAAAATAAACATGTTTTAAGATCTACAATTTGATCCTTTCGTCCTTTCATTTGATTTCCCAAAAAAGCTAATTTTTTGCAACATTTGAATTTGTCGCTCACAGTTAAAATTATTTATCTCAGCAACCACCCAATCAATTTAGTTCATCTACAAATTTTCCAATTTTATAAGTATATATAAAGCTACCTTTCTGCCAAATTTCATGAAGATCGGTTAAGGCAATTGAGAGTTATCGCCAAATAAACATACAAAAATACAAACGTACATACGTTCACATATATGCAAACATATAAGTGCTCGTGCATCTAACTTGACATCGAGACCTCGCGTTGCTCGGTCAATAAAAAAAGGAATATAACCATGATGAATATAATTATGCATTTTCAATTGAAATACGATTTCTCCAGTTACTGTTACTTTTACTGTTAGTTCCGGTTCTCCAGTTTAGTTCAGGGAAAAGCATTCCAACTGACAACATTATCATTGCGTCTGTGTGCGTGGCGAGTCAAGTAAACTGTCACACACATAGCGAATTTGCAGCATACGTCTGTAAGATGGCGCTGTAGGTAAAAACACCTACTGTAGAGTTCATGTACAAACCATATTTTTAACTCATTACATACGTACGTTTTAGCAAACATGAAAGTTAAAAAATATATACTGACTGCAAAAGTTAAAAGAAACTATACAGATTCCACACTTACCGATATTACTGTACTTTTTTCGTATGGTATAGCAGTTTTTTTAAGATAAACTCGTCCTGTTTTTGTATAATGCTTATCTTCGTCCTTAAAGTGCAATGAACATATATATGTATGTGGAGTTGGGAGCCATGTTTCTTCATTCCGGTTCTTTTGCACAAATGTAATCCACGCTTCTCTTTTTTCATGTCCCGGCTGTAGAAACCTTCAAAAAGAGTATTAATTCTTTAATTCCTTTGATTAAATATGAAAAAAAATTATAAAACATCAATTTCATTTCATTTTCATCTATTCTACACAACAATAAAATCACATAATATTGTTGATATCTGTAAACTGAACAACAAAAAAAATGTAAGTACAAATTATGATGTTTCCTATCTGCGTCTTATGTTTTCATTAGTCTATAACTTGTATTGCAATATGGCGGCACCCGGCAGCTAGATTCTCGTGAGATGCGAGATAGTGAAAAATATTGAAGTTGAAGCGAGTTTTATCCGTTATTACGTCTACTTACCGGTGAAACGTTAAACCATCACTTTTTTTTGATGTTCTGGAGTGTTTTGAGCAGTCTATAAGCACGCAACCAGGCATTTTTATACGTATTTTAAGTAAGTAAACACGATTCGACGCGAAGGGCGTTAGATAATCACTGGATAGTTGCGGTACGCTGTACCGCGACTCGTGGCGCAAAACTATGATAAACGTCTGTCATCTATAACGTAGTAACACCTCAGTGTTTAAAGCGCGCGCGATGTAATTTACGGTCACATCTTTTAATTTAGATTTTTATAAAATTGTATTAAACTCCCACTGACCCATACCAACGACTGTTACACAGTAAAATAAATCTTTTGTTCCTTTTACTGCGCCGCTGCCGAGAATTGAAGGATTTAAGTATAGATATGTTTTTAATGTAAAATACTTATACCCATTTAGGCACTATTGCGTCTCATCAAAATTAAATATTTGCGTCTCGACTCCCAACTATAACTGCAAAAATAAAGAAGGAAAAAGGTTTGTAAGCAATAAAATAGGAAATGTATATGCATGGAGTGTTTATTATAATGAGAACACATTCATCTTAGAACTAAATTTGGCAACAATTTATTGGTACAAACAATTGAAACCTACCAGGATAGTAGCTACATAAAAAAAACAACTAACATTCACATATTGTATGACTGTATCAATCATTATGTAGAAATTTAATTCTACGTAGTAGCGTCTTGACTAGATAGTTAAGAAATGTTTTGTTTGTTAGACAAATTGTTAAACTATCGCGCTACGTACAATAATGAGACGGAATTGAAATGTTGCACCCGCATTGTATTTTAGTGAATTGCGACAAACCTAGTAATGCCTCCAGTATTAAAACTATCCATAGGCGACGGTGATCGCTTACCATCAGGCGGCCCGTCTACTTGTCTGTCACCTATTTCATAAAAACACCTCAGAATAGTCGCTAGTCTACTTACTACACGTCTATGTAAATAATTGCTACTAGGCTTGTGCTAAATATCTTGTATGTTCGAATATTTGTAGTATTAATTAAACCACGTTGGCCAATGCGGGTTGGCAGTTAGGCTATAGGTAAACCGCTTTAATGAGTCTACCCGTAGAGTACAGGGCCAGGAGCGCGAGAGTAGAACGTGGAGCGAGACAGATGCGGGCGGAGGGCGCGTAGGGAAAGCGTAGCATCATGAGATTTGGCAAGAATGCGCCCACCACCCGCACCTTACTCGCTCCCCGCTGTCGTCAGACCCCGCGGGCGACGACAAATTAAAGTGGTCGGTCTATAGTGGCCAGCTCCCAAGGGCCTAACGACTGTTGTCCTAAGACAACAACCGGGACCGAAGACTTAACGTGCCATCAAGATGCACGCATTTGAAAATGATACTAGCGATTACCAATCCAATGTATAACCAAGGAGTACATTGCTTAACGAAGTGGAACATTTAAAATCACATGTGTAAACTCCGCTAATAGTGCTTTATTCCGTTAATTATCAATTCAGTAGGTACATGGTGCAGTTTTCGGGATTGGCGACACATTCTCTCCCCTTGGTGAGACGTCAAGAAATTTCGTTTGCGCCCCCCCTCCCTGTCGCCTAATCTAAGAAAGAAACCACATTTATTCAAAAAATTAAAGTGAATCTTTTGCATATTTTTAATGACTATAATTATTCCCCTTCTCTCTTATTCTATCTATCTCGTCAGTTTTATTAAGACTTGTTTCATCCTTGGTTTGTAATAATATTTGAGCATATTTGAGCGTTACAGCTTAATAAACTATATTATGTTTTAATATAAGCTACTCAGCTAAAGCAATCATGAATAAGTATTATAATAAAGATAAGGCACATGTGTACAATTTTTAAATTTTAAACCTTTGCTTCATTTGCGCAAGCAAACGGCGAAGCCATATTTTGCTCTGACTGTACATAATTATATCGCATTCAAACACTCCGTTATAGGCCATTTTTTATGATTTGTTGTTTTATCATGCCCATTCACGATGACCAGTCAGGACCAGTTGGTCGACAATAATTAAAGGAGCAATTGATCTAAAAAAACTGCTCAATATTCATTACCAATCTCAAATATCGATTCGTCGTTCGGAGACATCGAAAAAATATTGGTCAATACCTTGCGCAAACGCACCCCTTACTTGTTGCTTATAAGTTTTGAGTTCAATTCATAAACATATACATTTATTTACGAAATAGTTATATTTTATGCGTTTCGACTAAGTATTTGTATGTACATATATATAGGATGGTTACGGCATGTATACTTACAAACGAATACTATTTTCACCACGCTAGTTGTCAATCGTTTGAAAATAGTTTTACTCATCCATATCTGACAGGGAAATTATATTATATTCACAAGTGAGTAAAAACTGTAATGTAACAAACCGACTAGTACTCACGTGGTAAACACTGGAAAATTACTCTCCGACCAGTTTCGAACTGGTGACAGTGAGTAAAAAGTTTATTCGAGAACGCACCTGAATGGTAATGTCGACCCGCCAACCAATCAGAGATCCCAGAATCCCTAGTTGGGTAAAGTTTTTTGACGTTTCGTGTGTTAGTTTCATTGCGCTTCGATATGCTCAGGTTTCAATTCAAGCATTCACGCCAAAAAACAACTTTATCCACATGTTAAACAAATAACTATTGTTCGTAGATTATACTAAACTAACATATTAGACTGACAAGAGGCCTTTGAAAAAAAATTTTAATTTTCCCAATATAATTTGTATTGCGTAAATCATAGATTCAGATTTCGTTCTGGAACTTTATGCCCTAGATAATTTTTGATTAGATAATCTCTTTGCTTTGGTTACAGCAAGATATAAACTCCTTAGATCGTCTTCTTTAAGTATTACCGGTACAGCTGATGGCAAAAATGTGTCAATGGTGGTATGCCACTCTAAACGAATTTCGTTGTTAGTAATGGAAGGATTACAATTAACCTTTATATTAACGTGACATTATATCAAAAAGGTCCCATGCAACAGCGGCGAGCTTAATATTAAGACGCCTGACATGGCCAAACAATCTTCGATGCGTGTGAACGTTGAAATTGTGAGATATTCGGGTACATACAATGTTAATACCATCCGATTCAAACATTCCGAATTATTAACATTTACAGACTAAAGAAAAGGGATTAATAACTTAACCGACCAATAGCGCTAATTCTGTTGTTTTTAGTTTTTTAAAGTCCTGTCATGTTTACGCTAAAGTTCATATTTGTATAACACTGAACAATGCTACTTCGTATAATAGAACAGTTTTAATTCAATAGTGGGTGACGAAGACAAGTCAATATGGAAGAGTACAAGGACTAACATTTTTTAGTAATAATGTTATAGTGGCATTGTGATTCATTATTGTAATGCCAAATAGGATTTTAAAAAACTAAAAAAAATATTTGACATGGGTACCTTAGATATATGGTTCTATCGAACAAAATGACTAACCAACTTAACAATAAACATATCTTCATTTTGGATTCCACGTCACCGTCTCACCGACTCATCAACGAATCAATTAATGTTTTGAGAATTATAATAATTAGTGACTTTCGGTGCATTCGTTGGTATGTAATAAGCTATTTGGCATGGCCATAATAATATTTAGAAATATGTATAGCAAGGAAATTGTAAGCAAATTTTATTTTACATGTCTAAGTACGCATATCATCATTTTTAGATCTTAACTGATTATGGCCAAGGTGTAGCTGTAGATGGCCGCCAATCAGACGGTCATAGGATCGAATAATATTGCCAGCTTGTGCTTTCGTCATTTTGGTAAAGTAATTTCTAGTGATAGGGAAATGTAAAGATCTCACCGCGATTAGTTTATGTCATTTTTACAGAAAGACCAAGCTTGAGGCAGGATTCGATCCTCCAACGGCCTGATTGTCGGCTGTCTCAATGCTTCTAACTCAGCATAACTTAACAGTTTCAAATATCAGATTTTGAGTGTGGTACACAGCATTTTGTAACAACAGCAGATCTTTACGCTCTGTACACAATCAAACGTTCTGTGATACCTAGTATAGGTATACAATTTATAATTGCTGAAGCTTATCCGGAGGAAAAACTCCCTTTTCGGTTATGATACCCGTGATCAATGACGCCGGTGTGACGTCAAACGAGGGATTCCAACAGTTGATACCTGAAAACAATAAATATACAATTTAGATTGATAATAGATTTTTTATTTATTAACATTTACACAATGTCTTCAGGTCCCAAATTAGGCAGAGCTTGTACTAAGCTAACCCGATGACTGATATACATATATACAGATTTTTATCGCTATGTACAGCAGTCATTATGTTTGGATGTCTAAAGTTGTTTCACATAGGTTTCATATGTATGCGCAGTACTCATTTACATTTGGAATGAATTATTGTATAGCTGTCTCGCTCACTCTCTTACGTTTCCATATTATTATTTAACCATCTCGTTCACTCACTGACGTTTTCGTATCTTCCTATTTCGCTTACTCTGCTCGATGACGAATTGATTTGCAGGGACATGTGAAAATATTCAGAGCCTAACATAAGAACTACAAACATACGCTGCGAGTACATACATAATAGGTTCCTTCTAAGTATATGTGCAACACCTTAGACCGCGTCGTCACTTAACATCAGGTGCGACAGTGGTCAAACGTAAGCTTATAATCTAAAAAATACATACAACGCTGTGACTCAGCTGCACAATCGCATCAGTCTTTTACGGAGCAGATTCACTAATACCTACTGTAACCTTAGGATAATGGTATCAATTATTTTTGTGTGAAACCTTAGCAAATTTGATCTACTTTGTGGTTTTTATACATACACATAACTATGTTATTTTATTATTTAAACAAAAGGTCCAAATAAGACAGTTGATCGATGGAAGTAATCAATCGATCAATAATTTATTTGTATAAAACATTTATTTGCATACTTAAATTATGTAAGCCTTCAGAGTCTTGTAAAATAAAGTTGCACATGTTTTGCCTGACATCATCATCATCTCGGCCATAAGACGTCCACTGCTGGACACATGCCTCCCCATTTCATTTCCACAAGGACCGGTTGGAAGCGGCCCGCATCCAAGGCATACAAATATAATGGTGTTTACAAAAAAGATATCATACTTATACTAGTCCTTTAAGTTGTCCATTTTTGTTTTTTGTGTGTATGTCTGTATGTTTGTTACTTCTTCACGCTGAAACGGCTACACCAATTTCGATAAATTTGGTATGGAGATAGTTTAAACCTTGGATTAACACATAGGTTTCTCGGAAAAAGTATAGTTCCCGTGGGATATTTGAAGTAGCAGGAAAACCAGGTTATCCATGCGGGTGAAACCGCAGGGAGCGACGGAGGTATCTGAACGTTTGAAAGATCATAAGAATCAGTAAAAGTTACCAGGAGCAGCGATCCTGTGTTCCCCGATATGCGTCATCTCCCTATCTGGCCGCTCTTCAATCTTGATTCGATCCCCTGAAATGAGGGACTTGTCTATGGAGGTCAGTGGAGCGGCGACATAGAACGGGACGTTGTGATATTTAGCAACTATCGCTGTTTGGTACGTGCCTATCTTGTTTGCCGTGTCGCCATTGGCTGCCACCTGGATACACAAATGATTATAAAATGATATCAAATATTATTCTTACTACTTATTACAGACAGATAGTAATAGGTAATAGGTTTTGAGGTTTCGAAAATTCTCAAATATTTTGCATATACTGTCCGAACCATTTGCCATATCTAATACATAACTTTGTATAATCACAGAGGCTTGCTTCACCAGATAAATCTAATCGAACAGTAAGGGTAGAAAAAAATAATCAGAAAACATATTGAAGTAGTAACCGACGACGTGCATACGCAATTTGTATTATCTCTATCCATGGAAAACCTGTTCTTTATGAGTTAATTATGTGTTATTAAGTTTCAGATTCTGATGTTCTGTCAAATTCATCCACGGCTGGTTTGAGTATAAAAAAATCAGCCACTAATTTCTCAAAACGCAACTAATAGAAGGAACGCATAAATCAGCAACTCTAGAATTGTTATAATTTATGACCTCAAAATGGTCTAGCACTACAGGACTATTATTCCACCATCTCCATTCTATTCTCTCTCCATTCAACCATATAAACCTATATGCGTCATTGCATTCATAGTAGATTTATCACCTCTACCAAACCCGTTGCTGGAATCTATGTAATCCAATAGTTAAAATCTTGGAGACTCCAAGTCACGAGTGAATATGGGAGTTTTAAGCTTGTGTTCTATGACTGCCATGTAGACAACCAGTCTAGAGATGCTGCCCCTCAACACAAAATTGGTGAATCACACTTCATTGTAACATTGATGCTCTGCACTACAGGCACCTGACCAAACTATTTGATGATAGATGTGATAATAGAAGCAGTAACATCAGTATCAAGGAGCGATAGGAGAGTTATTGATTCTGAATGAATTGTTGTTATACATAGCTTGTAGCTCCGATTTGACAAATAGGACCTCCTTCAATAATTATCAATAAAAAAATGTTAACTCACTCTATCAGCACCCACAATGACTGCATTTATCTTCCTAATGTTCATCAGAGCAGAAACCATACTGTCAACAATCAGTGTTGCAGGGATCTTTTCATGAACCAGCTCGTAAGCAGTAAGTCTTGCTCCTTGATTGTATGGCCTTGTTTCTGTGCAGTACACATGCTCTGAAAAAAAAGATAAATGTTTTAAATGGGTAATGAAAATATTATATATAACACTTTAGAATGCATCCAAACACTTTCTGAACAAAAGTCAATTATATAGACTAGATACAAAGACCAATTTGGCATTTCATTGTATGAATATACCATTGTATTAAGGATATAGTGTCCTAATTAATTACCTTTATTTTCTCTTTATTTTCTGTTGCACTGTTCAGTTTCTAATCTATCACACCCCAATTATATAAATATTTAAGCTTGATAGATTTTATTTTTTTAGAGCTTTTAGCTTAGAGCCAAATTTATCTAGCTTTTGCTATATAAATTTGGCTTTAATGATAATTTTGTATAATTATATGTATAAAAGAGAAAAATAATGCATGGCAATGACATTTTATCATAACTCAAAAACGTAAACATTAGTTCGAGTAGTCATTGTTATGTTGTTGCATATTTTTTAACACATGAAGCAGACTTGCATTTACCAAATTATCCGAGATTTTCGCCTAAATCTAGGATTAAATCACAAAATTGCCGGCAAAAATTGTGAATTGATCCGAGATACTCAGATCATTTGGTTGGTGCAATATGGCCTAAGTGTTAAATATAAATAAGTCTTGGGTAATAGAATTCAATTCTATTGTTACTAGAACATATTACAAAATGAAGTTAATTTGACTGACAGCTCACCTAGCCTTTTCGTTTCGTGTAAAGATCTGATTACTCCCAAGGCAGTGCCATAGCCAGCAGTGGCCAAAGAACCAGTGTTACAGTGGGTCAAAACTCGAACTGAGCCATCACCTGTCAAACTCTTGAGAATCTCTTCACAACCATATTTCCCTATAGCCTTATTGTCTTCTATATCTTTGGTTAACATGCTCTCTATTCTGGTGATGAATCTGTTAATAAATTAGTGGCATGATGATTTACCAAATCGATAATTTTACATGTGTCGGTAGAAATGGAGGAAACAAGTGTAGACATTTATGACGAAGCTGTCATTTGATTTTTTCAACATGTACATCAAAATTTTTGATTCGCTGTTTTAATCACTCCGATGTTTCTTGAAATGCAAAAAACATAATGTTGTCTTAACTGCTTACTTAAATATATTTTGCTTTAGAGAGTAATTATATTTATAACATAGCCAATATTATTTTCTAGTGAAAATTTGGCTGAGTTTTAAATAATTACTGAAACTTTCTACCGAAACAAGTAAAATTATCATCACATAAAATCAGAAAAAGAAATAATAGTTTATTTGAAAATATATTATAAATACATGCAAAATATGTGATAATAACAGCTCATGTTTTAAGCAAGAATCAAATAATATTAGATACATCCAATAAAACTAAATTAACAGAAGAGAAATAAAATATGAATTATGTTAGGCAAATTAATAATCTTACTGGTCTTTGAAGTCCTCGGGAGTTACATTTTCATCTGAGCTTAAAGTATTTGACAGTTGTATCAATTCATCTGCAGCTAACTTAATGTTCACAGCGGTTGGCCTTGCAGAAACTAAATAATTCAGTTTCCCTTCAATCTGTAAATAGTATAAAAAAGGTAAATTTATTTTCATTTATACATATAATATTGATGCCCTAAAATCTCCTCCCAGTACCTCATTGATCACATATTCTTAGTAATGTATTAAAATTTCCATAGTTACGGGATCAATGGGATATATTTTTACTATGTACTGGTGGGCAGCTAGTTTTTGAATAATTATCAGATTACAAAGAAAATACCAGAAAGCACTTTCAATCAGTCCTTGTGGAGATCAATGTCAGTCCTTGTGTTCAGCAGTGGACGTCCATCTGGTTATTTTTTAATAAAAGCAGTTTAAAAAAAAAACCTATATTGAAATTTGAATTGAAATTGAAGCATTTGGCCTGTAGTGTGGAGCTTGAAAAAGCTAATGTAAAAAACTGCAACAGTCTTCTTCAGAGTGAATACACAAAGCCAGAAACTGACACAAATGGAGAAACATTGCCAGGTCAATAATCCCCATTAAGAAGAATGCATGAACAATGTTCAGCTTACCACCAGCTTGACAACCATAACTCTGCAAAGAGTAATAAACTACAAATAGTCCACAGCAGAGGTGTGAAAACAGGATAAACAGGATCAATGTTACTATTTTAAACTTTCACTGCTACTAGCACTATTGTTTTAAAAGAGGGTAAATTGTGATCATGGAGTTTGCAACACTGCCAAGATATCAGTTTTCAAATAATAATAATAAGCTATGATAAAACTGAGGAGCTTTTGAAAATAATATCTTAGGTTGATACCTAAGATATTAATGATACCTAAGTATTCTGCACAGATAGATACACAACTGACACCCTCTCACATACACACATGCACTTTCAGTAAACACACAGAGAGGATCCTTCCCATCATGATGTACATATTTAATTTTAAGTATCATACTGTTTCTATAGAATAAGTTTCAGTTTTGTTTCAATTGTTTTTACTAATTATAGCGTGTATATGTGAAGAAAATAAGTAAACACAGCTAGTTTTAATTTCTATTCTAAGGGGTGGGCGCTGTAAGTCGAAACACAGGCAGTGAGCCTAGTTCGGCAACAGATAGCCAAAATTTAATATGTACAAAACTCTAGCCATTTAAGATGATTTAAGTGCGCAATTTTATCTGAATAAACTTTTATTATTATTATTTATTATCTCTTCCCACCGGTGCCGTAAGAGTCGGCTAAGGAATCACGAACCAGAAGCAGGGCAGCAGTGCCTTCTGCAGATCGGAAATCATATTGCGCTCGCCAATCCGCCTGCCAAGTGTGGCGAGTATTGTGGCAAATCCCCCTATATGGGGGAGGCAAAAAGTTCTCGAATGGAGACCATGGACTGGTAAGCGCAGCATAGGACGGCCACTAACCAGGTGGACAGACGACCTGACTAAGATCGCAGGCAAGGGCTGGATGCGGGCCACTTTCAACAGGTCCTTGTGGAAATGAATGGGAGAGGCTTATGTTCAGCAGTGGATGTCCCATGGCTGAGATGACGATGATTAACGACCAAAGACTGACTTGTCCTTATCATTGGAAATGTTTAGAAACAGTATTGTAGTTCATAACAAATTATGAAAAACAGTGAAACCACACTATATATCAAACAGAAAATATTATTTCACACTCTTCCTGTACTTACTTATACGTGTCAAACCTAGAAACTCATGAAAATTCAGGGATACATAACAGGGAGCGTATGGACATGAGTAGCTCATGATAATATTGATAGTTGTAGAACCCCTTTCTCAACAACTGACATACAGACAGGTAGTCGATGCAAAATTATTAATCAGAGTGAATTGATATATAGAGTAACTTTTCAGGTACTGAAATTCTACTATTATAACATGTATATAATGTAAATTATATACTGTTGGATAAAGGCAAAAATTGAAAAATGATTATTATTTTTAACATTTAAGAATTGAATAAATGATTTAGAATTTGAAGCTAGTCAGATACATTGTTAATTAGTTTTATTACATTTTGCTATCAATAGTTGGTGTCACATATCTGACCTCTTGTCGCATGACCTTTTTGTCAGACGAGCTGTCCCTGAGCAGTTCCACAGCCAGCGATAAGCACCCCACTATGGCTATTGCTGGGGCACCCCTCACCTGAAATAGTACAGTCAATATTTGATACAGAATGAACATGTAGATTATCAATTCTCCCATCCGGGCCAACAATAATTGGTTAATAGCTAAAATATTTTTGTGAGTTGAAGTTGCTGATAAGGTACCTGCATTTTATTTATAACTTTCCAGCCATCCTCCACGCCGTCTACTTTCACATATCGAGTTTGGAGAGGGAGGAGTAATTGATCAAGAATTTCTAGACTTCCTCTTTTGTACTTTATTGATTCCAAACTCATTTTTGGCAAGCTTGTTCAATTCAACTGAATTTATTTTTCAATACTTCGTAATATTTTTATGTACCTATTCTTTGTTAGCTCTTTGCTTTTTGCCATAGATAAGTAACCCTAGAGAATGTAATACTACCGTGTAAGTAACTATCAGTTTCAGTTTACACAAACTAGGAGTACTGCGCACAGAGGGACATGTCCATTGTTACCCATAGAATTATTATGTATTAAGTACTTAAAACTGTTACTTTATGTTTCTACCATAGAACTGACAACAATCTAGAACATCACAATTCTCGTTTTTTTAAATTTTGGTGCAAAATTAGGTCAGACAAGAGGAGTACGGTCTAATAGTCCTATAATATTTTTGGATCCCGATATAAAATGTCTTCTAGCATTTTATATGAGGTAAATGATATGTTTTTTTTTTTTGCGTTTTACAACTGTCTCACCTGATGTTAAGTGATGACGTTGTCTAGGATTTAGCACGCAAACCTAGAAAGTACCTATTCACTCGCGACTTGAAGACTCCAGGATTGTACATATCGGGAAACACAGACTCGGGCAACGAGTTCCATTCCTTGGCAGTACGCATTAAGAAAGTGGAAGCATAACGCTTCGTGCGTATAGGTGGTATATCTACCATATAGCGATGGCGAATGTAGTAATTTTATGAAATAATATATTTTTGTAGGCATCTGCTACAGGGGATCTCTTAACTGAGTACTTGTACTAGTAAATAAAAGTCGGGACGAATATTTAAGGTATATTACTTCACAGTATACTTAATAAAATAATGTGATGTAATGTAACAGCATTAACATCAAAGAAGTGTAAATATTCTCGTTATTCTCTCTCGTTTTTACTAAAGCTCAACTTTTTCACAAACTAAATTGATTTGTTTGTGGTCGTCATTTTGACATAAACATGGCTACGTTGGCTTTAGTGTTTTTTAAATGGGAGTTTATGTGTTTGGTGTGGTTGTGGCAGAACTTATTGAGACAATGGATGCGTAGCTGAAAGACACAACATATTTCAGCTTCCTGAATGCCTCGAACGTATGTTTTCAAAGGAAGTGACGTACTATATTTATTTATGGCGACTCAAATTTATAGCTTATGGTTTTTCTTGTCTCTGATGATTTTCTATTTCCGCCCGGCATTTGCAAAGCAGAGACGCTTCGTCATTGCGGTTCATCTCGAACCTTGTGAAATTGTGGATTAGCCCTAAAGCAAAATGGCTTTAACGCGGGTCTTCTTCGATGTGACGGCTGATGGTTCCTCGCTTGGAAGAATCGTTGTTGAGGTTAGTGGTTTCCGTATAGAGATTTGTCATATCATTTGGCGTTCCGTCCGGCCGGCGCGGCGCGGTGGCGGCCTTCATAAAATGTTCTCTAGAGATGCTTCTCTGCAGATGCTTTTAGCTTTTCGCTTACAATAGCGAGCTTCTAGATCTGCGGTGGCATTGCCCTTCTATCGGTACCCAGGTACTTAGATGATACTTAGATCGCGAATCCAAGATAATATATTCGTTAGCAGAGAGCATGCGGGGGCTATATCTATATATAGTTACATACCTACTTGTGTGTTATAATATCGCTAGGTGTGGAACTGATAGTTTACGAACTATCTGATCTAATCTATGTGAAGGTCATTGTGTCTAGATGACTAATAAAGTCGCTAAAAACTGGGATGGGGGTGATAGAACTTTTGTTTACGTCTCGAGTTAATATCGCAATCATTGCACTTGTATTATGCCTGAAGCATTGCATAGTCGAGTATTTATGTATATTTTCTAGTCACAGAAGTAGATAAGCTGTGAGTTCAGTTCTAAGATCGGCGACACACCCAGTCACGTTTTGTTAAAAAAAAACTTATCAGTGGTACATTGAATTGAAAGTTATTAATAATAATTTCCATGCACAAACAAAACTTACTAGGGAATTTTTATTTTACATCAGTATGATGGACATCATAATATGATAGATAATTATATCTGTTACTAAATCAAGGGTAGAAATTAACATACTTGAACAGAGATATTGTACTTCTGGTTGCTGTCTAGACTCTCATACAATATCTACCAGCTACAAATCAGTAATATCCTAAGAGTACATTGAAAAATTGTAAGTTGAGTTTACTGGAACATATTACTCCTTGCATTTCTAAATATGGTATCATTTTCCGCTTACAGTAATGATATAATTAACAATGTTATTCAGAAAACACTGATAAATAATTTCCTTGTTTCAGTTAAGGACAGATGTCACTCCGAAGACATGCGAGAACTTCCGTGCCCTATGCACTGGCGAGAAAGGCTTTGGCTACAAAGGCTCCACCTTCCACCGTGTTATCCCCAACTTCATGTTGCAAGGTGGTGACTTCACAAACCACAATGGTACTGGTGGCAAGTCCATCTACGGTGAGAAGTTCGCTGATGAGAACTTTGTCCTGAAGCATACTGGTCCTGGAGTACTATCCATGGCTAATGCTGGCCCCAATACTAATGGCTCCCAGTTCTTTGTTACCACAGTGAAGACCTCATGGCTTGACGGCAGGCACGTTGTGTTTGGCAATGTCGTTGAAGGCATGGATGTTGTGAAGCAAGTTGAAGCCTTCGGCTCCCAGTCTGGAAAGACAAGCAAGAAAATTGTTATCTCTGACTGTGGACAGCTTTAATTCGCTCTAATAATAAAGTATAAAGCAATATTTTAAGTTTAACACTATGTCCTCCCAAGTAATACCTTCCCAGTTCTATTAAGAATTTACTTAACTTTGGGTCATTCCAATCTATTATGTAATAATACATTTATTGCTATGTTGTAGGACGCAAATAAGGATTGCATTTATTTCTGTGCATTGTTTATTCATAATAAAGTAAATTAACTTACATGTTATTTTATTTATACAATTTTTATCTTTTTAAGGGTGTTTATGAAGTTGACTAAATTCTTTAATCGGTCAAAAACATCCCATACTGATTTTTCTTATCCAGCATTAGTAGCAACATAATACCCTTGCATACATTTTCCTAACATTTTTGTTTCTACTTGTGGATTTGAGATTCATTTGAAATTTATATATATATACATATTTTAACACATCCTCTACATTTGCAGGAAAATATCTTTGAAAGATAACTAATGAACCATGAACATTGGTCAGTGTCCTGAATACATCTCTACTGATGTAATTTTTGACACAATAAAGGTTCTAATTTGATATTTTTGTATGCCTAAACTTTCCCTAAACCTCTGTAGATAGTCGTTATGTAATTTCTTCTCGTGACATTTCAATACGCCATACCAAGCCTTCCTACTTGTCATACTAGTGGTGCTTTCAAGCTTCTGTTACATTCATTCCTTGTAAATAAAAAACCGTTACAATTCCGGTGTGGGGATATATATATCCATATATGTACCTACATAATTATTCGAAACTAGTAGCGCCCCGCGGTTTCACCCGCATGGATTACGGTTTTCTCGCGACCTCAATTATCCCACGGGAACTAATTTTTCCGGGATAAAAGTAGCCTACGTGTTTATCCAGGGGTTTAAACTATCTCCATACCAAATTTCATCGAAATCGGTGTAGCCGTTTGAGCGTAAAGAAGTAACTAACTAAAAGTATAATAATATTAGTATGGCAATATAAATAGGTACTTGTATCAAAGCATAATAATTATGTACCTACCTAATAAATTACTCGGCGTATTACGTCATGTCAAGTCAAGGGCGTTGTTGGTTATTATCACCACAGATTAAGTCATATATTGTTCGTATTACTATCCCACAAAAAACTAGTGCTCCATGTACAATCGACAAACAAAATAGTCTACCTAACTGTATTGACAGAACTTTCTGTGTAGGTAATCTCAAAAGCGCTAAGGCTCAACATTAGAAATGTCAATATTATTTACATTGGAAAATCAAATCATTGGTGGACAATATGTTTGACCGACTGTACATCTACTGTTGGGAACCGGCCGGTAATATTGGCTGGTTGTTTCCTCAGCAAGGTAGTTATGGCAGATGGCTCAATAGTCTGATGTGACATGTTTACTTTAACCATTAAAAATATGGACTAAAAAAAATTTTAGAAGCGACTTCAACACTCAAAAGTGGAACTAGTTGAAGTCGGTACCATGATCAAAAAGTTCAAAAGTAGCTATTATCAAAATATTGTGAGCATAGTACCTACCGAGTTCGACAAGTTATTTCACACTTTTGAATGTTGAAGTCGGTTCCATATTTTGGTGAAATTTTTTTTCACCCTTTTGTGTGTGACCTTTGCTATTCACGGGATCAATTGTCATTGTTCAACCGCGACTATCGTCGAGGTATGTGTAGCACTTTTCAGTTATTGGAGTGTAACTCAAAAACCGCTTGTCCGATTTTGATGAAATTTAAATGGGACCACCTGGGAACGATATACTCTATCAAATAAATGAAAAGAATCATCAAAATCGGTTCATAAACGATGAAGTTATCCGCGAACGCACATACAATATACGGTCGAATTGAGTATTGTCCTTTGTTGAAGTCTGTTAAAAATATATATACGTTCGAATTGACTAATTTAGTAATAATAAGTTTTTAATTTTACATTTTCTTTTGAAAAAAGTAAAACATATTAGTCTAGTCAAAGTGCCTTTTTAGTCAACTTTTTTCAGCAGACACTGAAAAATATGATCGAGGTGACAAATACCATTTGAAGTAAGATGGCATGTTGTGTCGCACTGTGGGATAAAGACAAGAAGAAGTCAAGTAGCTGCAGAGTCCATAACATATGAAAAGAAGAAAGAAAGAAGAAGAAGAAGAATACCAGTAGCAGTAAGACGCCAGAAAGCTGAGGAATTTTGCGTTGGGTTTAGAATTAACTGTTGAGTAAAATAAAAACGATCACATTAGGTATACATAATTAAAATTTTAATTTATTAAGCTATCTAGATTAATAACTTCCTAATATAAAATACGTAGGTACTCAGTTCGTAACTAAATAGTTGCCCATGCATTAAGTATCTCATGAAATTCAGAGCTAAGTAGATACTTATTCTTTTTATATAGGATATAATATGTAGTACGTAATTCATTCGTTACACCATAGTAACTACATGGTAAGCTCGAAGATCAAAATTTGCTCGGCAAATTAAAAAATGTAATTAGGAAGGAGCACAGAATACTTATACCTAGATAAATAAATAACCAGAAACTATACGATGTTAACGCATTACATTTATATATTGTTAAGTTAAGTAGCAAATCTCTTGAATCTTGATGGGGTTGTGAGGTGGTACTTCTCTTTGTACAAAACATTAGAGAATGAAAATATTGTATACAAATTTTACTTTTATCTACTAAAGTTACTATTATTTTTAGATGATAGGATTAGTGAACGATTTAGCAAAATTTTAATGAAATAGTCACGCCCGTCCAGTCCCGACAGTTTACGTCGGTGCACCTTTATCACTTTCATACGATTGTGCAAAGGAGGACAAACTATAGTCACCAAATTAGAAGCAAAAATAGAAGCATTGTTTTATGTTTTTATAATTAATTATCTACTTGGTTGGAAAAGCTCGGGAACCAATTCTAGGCATTAGATTTTTTCTTCGAAGATAATTAGCAGAATTGTTCTCTTCACAGTTTTAGTTTCATACCTTTATCATTATATCTAAAAAATGATAGAATTGCCTCGAACTTTGGTTCTGCTAAATTCCTCGATGTTATTTTTTACGTGACTGCTTTTTCTTACCTTTCGATATATTTCAAATTCGCGAACGTATTTAGTTTATTATTTGTCTTTACTAATATTACAAAGAGGAAAGGTTTGATTGTTTGTTTGCATTGAATAGGCACCGACACTACTGAACTGATTTGAAAAACTCTTTCAGTGTTGGGAAGTTCGTTGGTAGTCTCACTAAGTCGACATAATTAAGTAACATTACCAAATTACGTTAGGCCTCATAGTTGATCTATTGATGACTTAGGAATTAAACTGTGCCTCATAATAACGTCAATTACAAGTATAATAATATACATATTTTATAGAACTTCGTATTTATAAGACGTAATGATAATGAATGATACGTAGCTTTTTAATAACTTTGGTTCCATTCGAATTCTGTATTTGTGGCTAGATAATAAATAGAGTGTGGTCTGCGTGCCGCCGTAACATTATTATCACGGGTAACTAATTCAGCTCACCGTTCTACTGGCCAAACCGAATATAAGTAATATTAATCACACTAATTATAAAAAGGTGAAAGTTTGTCTGTCGTTTGTTTGTTTATTGCACCTTCACGCTGAAACGGTTGAACGCATTTGGAATGAAGATAGCTTAGACCTTGGAATAAAACACAGGCCACTTTTATCCAGCCAAAAATACAATTCTATCTGTCTATCGTTATAGAAAATTGAGGTAGCGGAAGAACCGTAGTGCACGCGAGCAAAACCGTGGGCCGAAGGTAGTATCATATAATTTAAATGGTATAATAGGTCCCAATATCGGTTTTGAAATAAAGGCTACCATAAACTCAAGGTATGTCGATCATTATACAGAATAAATTTGTACCGCAATGCCTACAATGCAATCGAGATGCAATTCTTATTTCAGCGGTACACTAAGTTTATTTATGATTATATTTGAATTACTATTGCAGTGATTATGAATTGCTTGGAATTGGCACCCAAGCGTAGTACTTTCGTTTATTATGACAAGCATTTTATCCTCAGCATTTTCTTAGTTACCACTTAAGTACAAATAATTGAAAAAACAATATAGCATTGACTTACATTTGAAAACTGTAATTTTTATTATGAGTTTATAGTGAATGATATTTTAATTATATCGTGAAAGCTGTAAAAGTGACAATACTAAGCTGCGTAAAGTCAAAGGTATTTAATGGATTTCATCCTAAGAACTAGATAACTTAGTCCTAGTAAGTAACTAATAATAAAACGGTGCGATAAAACGATATGATTTACAGTGCCCAATACCTAATTATTTTAATAATTTTGCGTAAGTAAATGATACTACTTACAGTATTGAGTTTTACATCTTTGAAAATTATTGTTGTATAGCTGGGCATGATGGTGATCCTCGCAAGAATATAAACAATAAAAAAAACGAAGAAAAAACCGATGTAAGTAACTCACTTATCTCAGTGTGAGTGCAAGACCTAGGCTGCGTTCAGTAAGCGACGCTGATCTAGACGTTTCACGTTAAAACCAACGGGCCTGTGCACCGACACAGCCCCGCCCGTATTTTTTTACTAGTGTTTACTATGTTTCTTAATTATGTGAAAGATATCTTAATTTTATCGCAAACATTACAACTAATATGTGAACATAAACATGGAGTAAGTAAGTAAATCTGTACTTTTCTAACGAAATACACAAACAGTATGTGTTTCAGACAGACTTGTCAGAATCACCATCTTCTTTATCTATTTAAAGCAGAGAGTAATTAAGATAATTGTAGAATTAATCAATTAGTTTCAGAAACTCTTATCGTTCATAGCTAGAAGAGGCTCTCTGGACCAATCGATGTGAAAGCTTGATATCATAAAGTGAAAGCTACTGCGAGGGTCACAATGTAGAAACGGGTTTGGTTGAGGCTGGGTTGATCGCTGCCGGAGTCCTTGTTGCAGAGAGAAGTGGTGCAGCAAGAGGTGCAAGCGTAGAGTTTGGTTCGTTCCCCGATGACAATGCAACCGGGTTCGCAGTGCTTGGTGCAGTTCCTCTCTAAAGCCCACATCTTCAGCGGCATTGTTTTGTTCTCATTAGAAGTGGTATACGAGTAGCGTTTCACCTGGAATTTACAATGTTTTCATGGATAAGTTACTTTATCAAGCGAAATGCGAAGAGTCTTCTTTACAGAGAAGAGTGGTTATATATTGGTCGTATACTATCACGCTGAATCCTGATTGGCGGATATGTTACAGGCCAGACCAATGTTGGAGGATACAGGTTAGTAAGGTTGATAGCAAGAAAATAGGAGTTCTCTATTTCCATGCTTTTCCATAACTCCATCGTAGACAGCATCATCACTTAAAATCAAATGAGATAGTGGGCAAACGCTTGCCTATTGCCAATAAAAAAAAGAAATGAGAAGTAGAAGCTGCTCGCAAGATGTCAATCTCCTTCTAATCTAGAACTCGCCGTATGACACCCGGCGACAGCTGTAAGTCACACATCAACCATATCTTCCGTAAAAAGAGCGAATTTCGACATTCTTCACTCTTCATTCGGCTGAGATTAAAGGCAGGTGCTAGTTCACAGAGCATTAGATATAATTTTGTACAAAATGTTTTGAATTATTTGGTACTAACTGCACCCCACCGTTTCATCCGCGTGGATTGTGATTGGTGTGGCATGGTTTTCCCGCTACCTCAATTATCCCACGGGGACTATACTTCTCCGGGATGAAAAGTAGCATATGTGTTTTTCCAGGGTATAAGCTATCTCCATTCCAAATTTCATGCAAATCCGTTCCGCTGTTTCAGCGTGAAGGAGTAACAAACATATAAACAACAAACGAGAGACATCGCTTTTATAGTATTAGTGTAGTAGCTATTCTCTTATTCAACTAAATTTAACTAAAATTCTGGAAAATAAGATAAGCAAGATAAGATCTTATTAAAACTACCCGCGATTGGCCAGTAATTGAACAAGACTGCCCTAATATTTAGAGATAGCGTTCTGTGTGTGTGTACGAATTTTAATTTCAGCGCGAATTAAATACGAGTCATTTCATTTTGAAGAATATTAGTTTAGTCCGAGTGATTAAATAATTAGGGCTCTTACTTACATTGTGCCGGCAGGATGCCATTATGGTTTCAAATATTCAGTATCTAAGTAGTGAGTCAGACAACTAAGGGGTATTGAAATCAAGAGGCGGTTTCTGTGAACCTGCCAAGGACGACTGTTCCTAATGGACGGTCGTTTAGCTGACGGCGCGGGCGGGACTGGTCGCTAGATGAATGAACTCATATTTTAATAAAATTACGGGAGACTGACTTCAGAAGTGGCTCCACGATAAAAATATGAACATTTGGAACTTAGATGTTGTTATTTGTGTGTTAATTTTCGTTAAATATGCAATAAACTAGGTGACCCGCCGAAATTCGTACCGCTAACCCAGAGGTTTGTGGATCGAAACCACGCTCTGCTACCATTTTAAAATAAATCATAATGCGGTGAAAGACGAAGAAGAAATAATATTTAATTGTTATTTTGACAACATCAAAATAAATCTATATCATAACGAGACATACGAGTAGGTAGGTATAGACCTCCCTTAAGACGATTCTATACCCCGTACTTGTCCAATTGTCCATAGAAAAAGAAAAACTTTCCTACCTTTGAATATTGTCCGATATCAGTTTTTATTCACATAACTAGGCTTATATATCTTATTTTTTTCAGGTTTTTTTATATCACTTTAAAGTTAAAAGCATCCCATTTAGTCAATTTTTGCGCTAACACAGTGGTTATTTAAAGTCAATATTTTTCAAAAACCATAAACCTTGAAAAATCAAATTTTTGTTACAATTTAGGGATGGAAAAGAGGTTTGCCCTTGAACGTAAATTCTATCAATAAATTTACCTATAAATCTCACAAGCAGCAGCTCTCTATCGGTTTCATAAGGGGTTGGGAGGAACGCTGAGATAGCTATACGTTTGCATAATACCTAAGTACAATGTAAATATTTGGTACCTATGTCTGGGCAATGACTATATTGTATTCTGTAAGTCATATGAATGAAGAAAAGTCCAATGCTTTTTACTCATTAAGAGTTAAGCGATTACATTAAAATAATTTAGTGCAACAATCGGCTTAGTTAGAGTAATAAATTGTAATACAATACATATTTTAAATAAATAAATGTTAAAATATCTTCAAGTGTTTTAACAATATATTTTTAAGCTAAACGCTACAGAATTTTCTACAATTTCTTATACTATTTGTTGTCAATGTTACGCCTGACTAATTGACGGAATGATCACAGACTGACTTTAGAACCGCGACCCCTAGGTTCGAATCCCGGCTGGGCCAAACATTTATGTGATTGAGCATATATGTCTGCTCTCGAGTCTTGTGGATGTTTGCGAATTATGATTCTGTGTATGTCCATGCCTTCCACGACACAGGGTATTCTAGTGCAGCAGTTTGAGTGTGACTGCGAAAAATAAATGCAATTATTACCATACACATTCGTCGGTCATTATGACACTTGTGAATTGGTGCTGATATATTGCTGGTGGTCAGATCAGCGCACCTATCTTCCGGGGCCTCTGCGAGACACTTGTAGCACCACAGCTCATTGTTGGGTCTGGCCGCTGCTGATGTCACGTGGACACTGTCACGAAGGAGGTCAGACTCGCCTTCTGCAAAAAAGTATGAGGATAATTAAAGCATCGATAACGTACAAAAGAAAACACACACGAACGTTAATAAAACTATTACATTATCAAAAGACCAACCTTAGTTTGGAAGGCAACTTAGGTTAGGTAGATAGGTAGTAGCGGGTTAGAGCATTTGAGTTATCTATAGCCTGACAATAGCTAGTGGATTGCTTATATAAATGTTTTCGTAGTAGGTGAAGTATTGTTATTAGTTGATAGCAATTTATTTAAATAAAGGCATCGGCTCTTTATTTTATATATGTGACTTACTATAAATTATTATTGTATGCCCTGAAAGGGCAAAACTGTAGCCTCTTTTACTGTATAAAATCTTTACACGTACGTACTCATTTCTATTACAATAAATATATTCTTATTTTATGCTTCGAACTTCACCTACATAGCCTATCAGTTAGTAAGTTGAAATGGCAGTGGGCAGATCACATATTGTATAATCAACTTAGATATTTATCAAAACCCGATTCTTGAAATTACTGGGCGAATAAGGTTTATATACAAAGATAAGTTAAATGGCTTAAGATGTGACTGCAGTCAAAAAACAGATACGTATCTGTTTTGTGCTGCTGTGCAGTGCCACGCAAAATTAATTTTGGTGATCAACTGCTACGAGCAATGGTGGCACTTACCATCGAGCACTTGATTTGTCTTCTCTCGAGTATAAAAAGTTATTAGCTCATTTATACCTTCACCTATTTGTCTAGATTGATAAAGTCGGTATGTATACATACTTGTACATTTGTATGATAATGGAACATTGTTTTTCGAACGCATTACAGTTACGCTTAGGGAAAACCAACAGAATTCAGGTTCTAAGGGTAATAGAGTCACAGCCGCGTGAAATTGAAATAGGATCTACCTATAATTGTGACTGACAGACAAAATGACGAAAGCGAAACGAACCGGAATAGTGGAATTAATTTATTAATCAAATTCGTGACTTAGTCTATTAAAGCATTCAAAATTTCTAGAATAGAATAGAATATACATTTATTCAACACACACATAAAAAGGTCAGGGCATGAGTGATGTCACTATTGCATAAAATATATGTAATAATAGCACATTTTATAACATTAAGAATGACGAAAGTTTTTACATTTTAGTGAGTTTGAATAGGTCTTGGCTCAGCATTGTGCCAAGTGCAGATACTAGCCCTTGGCGCTGATTTTTAGCGAAGACCTGTAGTGCCTACCACCCTCAAGTTTGAAAAAACGTCACCAAAACACATAGTGTGTTTAGGCAGCAGTCCTGGAGAGCCAGTATGTTTACTGGCTCTCCAGGACTGCTAGGTCTACTAGGTCTAGACCTAGAATTTTTACTCACGAAGATGTGGGCTAGCGCGTGATGACATCATTGACCACATCGTTACAGACCATCAAGTGAGACAGTGGTCAGACGCCTAGATATATAAAATTAAAAAGAAAGGAGGTTTAGGCGTTCCTATGGGGAGTTATACCTTTGGTCCATAAACTTGTTAACAGATCATTCAAATCCATTATTTCTCTCTCTCTCTCTCACTTGATGTTCATTGAAGCTGTGGTCGAAGATGTTATCATGCTAGACATAGAATGCTCACTGGCTGTCAAGGACTGCTGACTGAACACACTATCTGTTTGGTGACAGTTTTTCTAACTTCAGGGTGGTAGCTAGCCAGACGGGTACTCGAGAGTCCCCTGCCACCATGCTGGGAATTTGATAACAGTGTTGATTTCACCGGGAGCTCAAGCCACTGGTGGGGATCAAACTAGCGTCCGCCAGTTTGACAGCCGACGCTCCCGCCGCCGAGCTATCATCGCCTCAAAAAAATCTAGCACCTCTAGTGTAGTCGACGCCACACTGTAGTTTATATCTGCAGCATGGCTAGACATGTATGTCACGAACGACTTGGAGCCTTCCTGCTATATTATCGTACTGTGTCGTAATAACTACCAAATTCTATTCGTCTGGATATTTGATTTATTATCGTCGGACGATTGGCTCACAATAACTTTTGTTCAGGCACGAGCCCGTGGGAGGGACTGGACCCCAAAATAGATATTTGGTGGTCTATTTGAAAGTTCACGGTCACGTTCAGAGATAAAGAAAATGGATAAACAATCTGTGCGCGACTGTACCATGTGGACTGGAAAGCGGGCGCAATAAGTTTATATTATGAAATGAGTTATAAATTTCTTGGAGTCACAATAATTAGTTAAATTTACTTTTAATGGTATGTTCACCGACAGTCGTGACGTATAGTTTGTGTAGCTGAGCTCGAATTTTCATTTAATTTCTTACGTGTATCTTTGTATCCAACTAAGATACTTTTGTCATTTGTTTGGTATATTGTAGGGAATGTTATATGATCTTGAATTAAATAATGTAGGGAATCGTTGGAGACATATTATCATATTTCTCTGCTGTCCAAAATAACAGTGGACGTCCTATGACTGAGATGATAATGATGAAAATATTTTTCTGAAGCTTTGGTCTACGTATATAAATATTTACATAGCATATTTATGATAAGTTAGTCGGTTAACTCGTAAACATGGAGCATGAAACTTGGTGAAATATCGAGCAAATAAAAGGCATGATAAGTATCCCGATAACAATATTAATTCTTGTAGGCTGTAGTACAAGTTATAGTTTAAAATAAAATTATAGCAGATATAGACCGCACTAGACGATGAACAAAGGCACAATGCTACTCTTTGTATTCAATTCGTAATAATCGTCAAGTCGTGTATCTATTTGGTGTTACCATATTATATTCAATTAAATAAGCCGAACGAAATATAACTACGAATACCACGCTTCTATATTATATAATTATAGAAGGAGGTTTATACCATCTAGGAATCCCAGCCATGTTTTCTAGCCTCATAGATGTCTCTAATGCGCAAGGACATGGAAACCGAGTCTGCGCAATGTACGGTAACAAATCTGACATTTGCAGATGGGACTAATCGAGAGGAAATAAAGTGATTTAACAAGAGCTACGCCGCTGAATTCACTACCTAGTCTTAATAATCGTATGAGCTATAAATGAGTGTGAAAAACTAAGCTTAGACTCACCTGGTGTCAGCAAAGACAGCGAGAGCAGCATCAGACAGCGCATGGTGGATGCAAACTGCAGTGCGCATGCCCCAGCCTCCAGTATCGATCTCATCTCGGGACCTGTTGCTGGTCCAGCAAAACTCCGCCTCCTCGCGCCCCACTCCTCACTCGCCCTTCAGGGCTTCACTGAAACACTTTGATCGAGGAAAACAATCTCAACTTTCAGAAATCTTAGGAAAATTAAAAGTTTTAGCTTTGGGACCCGCGACGTACTAAACAGTAAAGTAGACATTAATTGGAAGAGTGTAGTAGTACTATCTCCTTTAGTTTACAACACAAAAGAAGCTTTTTTAAGGTTGCGATTGTCGGTAGTTTATAATTGTCTAAGAAAGGTATTAGTAAAATCGTTGTTGCATAGGTATGTAGGTTGCGGAACGCTTGTAGGTACTATAAACCCTAAACAGAATTTTGGATTGGTTGATTATTTTGATGGCTTTATAGTCTTTACTCATTTAAGAGTAGACGACAACATTTACAGGATTGTCGTATCTTTGACACATGTGTATCAATATTCCATTTTAAATATAATAATTATGAAATATATTGAAAATATAAAAAAACACCACTAATCAAATGACATGCGCAAATCGATTAATATTTAAAAGGTTGGCGAGGTGAGCGAACAAATACACATTGTACTGTTGCCGATTTATATATTTTATTAGTGGCAGCTCATAATAGGAACAACATGCAACATTTAAATAAAAAATAATTTGTGTATACAATCATTACATAACAAGTACAAACTCATAATAAAATAGAAATTAGCATAGCCTCCTGAACTGCAAGTATGGACGTGATTGAGGTAATCGTACTCAATGTGGAAGGTTTTATAAGTCTTGATATAAAGGTAAGTGGTATTAGATATGTAGGTTACATATTGGAATCATTTGGTGTTGAGAAATTGGGACTATAGAGGCGGGGAGCTCATCAGAATTTCCAAAACTTATCAGACTGCCCGGTCGTGTGACGTGTGACCAGAATGCTAGCGGGTAGTTGGCTGTACGAATCAACATTGCAATTCAACGGTGAAATGCTGCTATTAAGTATTCTGGGTACGCTGCCAATTGGTCGCTGATATGGCACACATATAGGCTGGCAACATCTAGTGGATGGCTCATGTGGTTACTGTTGTAGTATTAATTTGTTATTACTATTCTATTTTAGTGAAGACATTTGCCAGCGAGACCAGTGTTTGTTCAAAGCTAACATTTTCTAATGATGTTGTGGGTTAAAAAACTTACCCCCTTACTTATAAACGTTGAATAAGCTGCGAATAGTTATTCAGTGTTTTGTTCCGTTCTTTCAACGTCAAACTGTCATATAAGCGACAAAGACAAAACACTGAATAACTATTCAGAGGTTATTCAACGTTTATAAGTAAGGGGGATAGTGTATAACACTAAACGTGGATTTTTTTAATTATGTGTTTATGACCTACCTATATGATGGTTTAGAAAATGAAATCTGCTAAAAGGATTTATGTTTATTTTCCTGCGTACCATGTAAGTACCTACTCAGAAATATCTACTGTCATCAAACTAATTATGAGCCAATTATGTTTTACTAAAGATGACGTATATTCATACTGCGCGGTGCTCAGATTTTGTTCCTTTACTACAGAAACATGCTTACTGCGACAGATAATACGGTAAAAATAATATAGAAAAGGATAGCTATATGTTTAGACTTGCGCTTGAAATACGCGTCGCTATGAAAATTACTACAATTGACTCAATTTTGCCGCCTCAGTTTCCGCGCGCTTGTGCGACATCTACCTCATATAAACATATAATATCATTGTTATGAGCAATGTTTATAATTGTCGAGAATAAAAATGATTAAATTATTGATTCATTTTATTATCATCAATAAATCTGTTTCGAGTGATTTTTCGAAAGCTTCTGGAGTAAATTGCAATGGTTATCTTCTGACGAAGGACCCGGTTCTGCTGATTTCATCGACATCGACTGAGAGAGTGGTTTTTGTCATTTGTATACTTTCTACGTCATTGAAAATGTTGTTGAGGGATATGCACCATGATTTTAATTTTGATTGAGTTCCCGATATTTCGGCGCGGTTCCACGCACCATGATCACGGAGATACTGATCATGGTGCGTATCCCGTGATAAACAATATTTTTATAATGAAAAGCCATGAAGTTTAAAACAAAATAACAAATAATGTATTTTTCACGACGAAACGACCTTTATTTATATATTATAATATTGATAATTAATATCAATATTGATATTTGAGTCTGAATATATATATATATATATATATATATATTAATATTATAATATATATTATCCTAGTCGGTCTGTTACATTACAATATTGATATTATAATATTGTATAATATATTGATCAATATTATAATATTTAAAAAATTGCCCGTAGGGCTCGATAATTACCTGATTTATCAGCCCCTTGAAAAAATGGGATCATTTTTATTTATCTTTTGAAGATGCAGAAAAATTCGAATCGGTAGCCCAACATCCTGGGGTGGGCACTAGACCATCCTGGAGTGGGCACGGCCCACCCAGCTCTCCTTAAATACGTCTATCGCTCCATCGTAGACCACATCATCATTTAACGTCGGGTGAGATAGTAGTAAAACACATGCCTATTCTCAATAAAAAAAACAACTTACCTTTTAAGAAAATACTTAGATATTTCTTCGCTAGAATAAAGTCCAATTCAATAAGTATCCATTGTTGTTCATTTCAATGTCAATCACAAGGAAGTACAGAAAAACGAAAAGAATTGCCTGTAGGGCTCGAAAATTACCTGATTTATCAGCCCCTTGAAAAAATGGGATCATTTTTATTGAAGATCTTTTATCTTTTGAAAGATTTGAGACCCGTCCTTTGAGGTTACATGAAAATTCGATAATACGACAATTTATTATCGTCTGATAAAAAAAGGATTAAAATTAAACGACTGAATTGTTAAAAGTCAGCGCGTTACTTTTATAATTGGAATAAAAATGTCAGCTCAACAATTATTTTAATTGACGCTTCTATTTGACCATAAAACGGATAAGTTGGTAAGTATTTCACAAAGATTTAAAAACAGATTGCTTGAATTTGAAAACAAATATTGAAAGTAAAACTTTGACAATTCATCGAGGATTAGTTCTCTTATTGTCTAAGAGCCAACGTAACAACGACTATTGCCCATTTATTTAGTCAATGATTTTTTTAAAATTAATGTAATATTATGTTATTTAAAAAAAAAAAATTTACGAACTACTCCACAGACTCTAGGGCCGTGTCATTTTTTAACTAAACTTAAAAATTTAAAACTTAATTTCTTAACACATTTACTTGAAAAACAGACGAGAATTTTACATATCTAAGAAAGAAAAAAAGAAAGAAATATCATTTATTGTGGAAAACACAAACAACAAAAATAAAGAAGAAAAACAGATACAGATTCATAAATTAATAATTATACAAACCTAAAATATATAGGGATAGTAAAAGTATCATTTCTGCCTTGTGTAGTCCAAAAATGGACTTGGCTTAGCAAAATGCTGCCGGATAATCCCACAGCGCTGATTTTTAGCCAAGACCCGAGTGACGTGGACAGACTACAAATATAATAAATAGAACAAAAAAGAGTATATAAACATTTCTATTATAAAATGACAAATACAATAATATTTACTATAACAATATAAAAGTGAATGCGTGCACTATATGTGTATGTGCATTATCCCTCCGCAGATGGCACAGATTAGGAGCGAAATAGTCATATATTCACCTAGTTCGACAAAATTATATTTAAAGTATTAATCAATGACCGACAGAAAACCACACAAATTAATCACTTAAGAAATATAGAAGTTTTATGCTTGCTTACATATTTACATATGTAAGCAATGTAAGCAAAGTATAATTACATATATATATATGCAAACATCTGTCCGGGAAGGGATATGCTGAAAAACAGCGCAGTCTATTTTCACCCAGTGAATTTAAACTCTGCACATGCTGAGCATAGCCCTTTTGCCTTACATGTAATGTTTCTGTCATGTCTTTGTAATTGTGTTGTAATTTGTGCTAATATTTGAGGCAATAAATGAAATTTTATGTTTTATGTTTTATGTTTATATATCTACAGGAACACGACTTACAATGTAATACAATAACATAATACAGGTGATTCTTAAGTCTGATCTACGTATGCATCCAGAGCAAACCGGTGTCCGCAAAAAGCACTTGCATGCTTTGCGTCTTCTCTCGACTTGAGAGTAAATTGTTAAACAACCTTTTCTATCGCCTCTTTATGGACTCGAGTGAGCGAGGAACTGTAGGACGATAAGTAGCTTATAACTAAAAATGTTTCAGTGTAAACAAGAAGACTGCGCAATGTTAAAGCAAAAGCTCTGAATCGTTATTTAAAATTACCATAGATGGCGTTGTATATGTACAATTGTCCCGTCTGCACGTCTCATGAATGTATTTTCTCAGGGACTTTAATTTAGGACATCTACCAAGATATTGATTTAAGGGTATCCAAACGTGGGAGCTAGAGGCCCAGTTCCCAATCTTTGTAAAATTATGATTGTATGTTATTTAAACTTAGCTGGATTTGTAAAATTATAACGATACAGTTTTTAAACATAACTTAATTGAACTGCATACTTTTTTATTGCCAATTGTTATTATTTTGGAACTAAAATTTAAATTTATTTCCACTTTCATTTTTGTTATTTAATCTAAATGCGTTTCGATTGCGATGGATGCGGCCCGCTTCCATCCGGTCATTTCCAGGAAGGCCTATGTCCAGCTGTGAACATCCTATCGCTGAGATAATGATGATGATGATGGTAGCTACAGTCACATACAAAAGTACGTTCAAAGTTATCCAATGACATTACCACATCTAAACATAATATAACTGCGATCTTAGTCCTCTGCTGGGCTTGCTATTCGAGAACCATTCGAGCCCAACGGCCATCAGTTCTCCGAGCTATATGCTGCCCACTGCCACATAAACTTGCTAATTCACTGGGCTATGTCAGCGACTTTCGTTCTTCCACGGATCTCCTCATTTCTTTTAAGATCGCGTAGGGAAACCAGTACAGTCTTCAACATGGCTCGTTGTGCGACTTCGACATAGACATATACATAACGTTATTATGTGGAAAAAAAACTTATTAAATAAATAAATATATTACATATTAATAACAAACGCTAGTTTTTTTGTGCCACAAGCCGACCTCAACTCAGCATAATATGCTGGGTGCTTTTTAGCTACCAACGCTGGTGTTCCGCTGGGATCTGCAAGTGACGTCACGCACGAAAAGTACACGGCACAGTCAGGAATGTTATAAGTACTTAGGTTAGGTTAAACACGACCAATGTATGTGCCGTGGTGGTACCGGCCTAGAATAGTACTCCCCCATCTCTTCCCGTGGGTGCCGTAAGAGTCGGCTAAGGGACCAAGTACCAGAAGGTGGGCAGCAGCGCCTTCTGAGGATAGGAAATCATACTGCGCTCGCCAACCCGCCTGCCAAGCGTGGCGAGTATTGGCAAATCCTCCCTATATGGGGGAGGCATACGTCCAACTGTGGACGCACATGGCTGAGAGAAGAAGAAACACGATACGACACAAAATTGTTTAAATCTGCAAGATTGTTAAAATATATCGGAAGAAATTATAATACTTAACATAATTTATTCCAACAAAAAAGAAACATGAGACGTTGAGTGGACTTAGAAATAAATATGTAGTAGGTACAGAGTCACAAGAATTCACAAGACTTTTTACTAATATAATCCTTAATAACATTTGACGGTCGCCGTGGCGCAGTGGTCAGTGTTGAGTGACATGACTTCTGTGTCTCTTGGACCCTAGGTTCGATTCCCGGCAGGGGCAAACATTTGTACGATGAGTGTAGATGATTGTCCCGGGTCTTGGGTGTTTGTGTGGTGTGATTGTGTGATCATGCCTCCCGCGACACAGGGAATCGTAGTGCGGGGGTCTAAGTGTGATAAATAAATAATATCAAGAAGCTAGGACCTTGAGCCTGTTCATAAGGCCCATAGTCAGAGACCACGAAAAAAGAACATGTCTTACTAATGTATCACGCGCCATCGAATACTGAAACATGAAAGTTGACCTTACATGTCAGAATCATCACGGACCCCAAAAATACATTAAGGAGAACAACATCAACATTTCAAATTAATTAATTTGCGTCCCATCTTGTTTGGCGAGGAATTCGTTCAGCAAACGTGAAACTTGTTGCTTCGGCAAAGTTTCGAATTTAATTCAAAGAGCGCGAACGCTTCGTAATAATTATATTTGAAAGAAGGTAACGCGCCCTTCGTCGGTGCTTCTGTGCCACAGAATATTTCTACTTCGGTCTTATATTCGGCACTTTAAGCTGTTAACGGGTACTGTTGAGACCATTGTTTTTAATATTAACAACAGTTTGGAAGTGGAAGGGCGTGGCAACGTCGCGTTGTGGTTGAGAGCGAATAAAATAATTTTACCAGATTTATAAATTAAAATTTGTGGTTAATTTTATGATTTAGGTATAAATTCAGTTAAAACCTTTCAGTTAAGTAAAAATGTCGTGGATTACATCTTCGTCTAACTTATAAAAATGTCGTGTCACTGTCACAGTATCATAATTTGAATTTTAGCGCAAATAAAATTAGCGCCCTTTTACCTTACACAAGTTTAGTTCAGTTAAATAATAGAATCACTACCAATGTCACCTTCGCTTTGCTCGGACGGTTATAACTTAACTGCGTGAATGTTGTTGACCGATTCTAGCCCTTAAGACTAAGCCGCAGACGCAGCCTAATCTAATCCTGATGTCGCGTGAGAGACGTGATGCTGCGGAGTGAAGACCACTATCGAGTAACGAAGTTTGAGCCCTCACAATCACGCGGTTAGGAACCAAACCGACCGAGCCCAAAAAGGGAACAATAAAGAAAATGTTCCAATGGTTTCACTTGGATAAAAACTTAGCATAATTATATATTTATACTAATATTATAATGAGAACAGATTTTATTTTTTGTTAGTTTGTTTCGAAACTACTGAACCGATTTGATAAATTCTTTCTCTGTTGGGAAGCTACACTATCCCCTGGTGACATAGGCTATAATATTATAGTTTCAACAAAATGAGAGATTCTTATAATTTGTAATTTAGATTTTTTTTAACCGTACGAAGCCGGGGCGAACCGCTAGTTTAATAATAACTAATGCTTATGACAATGAAATTTCTGATATCAGTCATATCAAAAATATATTTATTTTAAATTTTTTTTAACATCTATGTTGGCGAGGCCGTAAAAAAAAGACCTATCATCTAAAGTAAGTATATCAGACACAGATCACGAGAAGTATGTTGGGGTGTACAATGTTTGATTTTGATTGTTCATCTATATTTTATGACACTGGAAAGGTTAAATTAAGTTTGAAGCTCGGTGAGTTATGAGGCCTTGTACCACTTCAAGGTCTGCTGTTTATATGCCAAGGCACTTTGAGAAAGTGCCTCAAATCAGTTCACAACTACATTTGATATTGTCTGAAACGGCGAGAGCATAAGAGTATGACATTTATGAAAAAACTGTAGAAGCCATGTCTTTGATAAATCACGATCTAAAGATAACTTCTGAATGGGTATCACTTAATTCGCTACTTTGATCTAAAGATAATTTCTGAATGGGTATCACTTAATTCGCTACTTTTTAACCGACTTCAAAAAAGGAGAAGATTCTCAATTCGGCCCGTATGTTTTTTTTAAATTTATTTTTTTATGTTTGTTACCTCATAAATTTCGACTGGGTGAACGAATTTTGTTTGATCTAACGTTGAGAATAACGATTAAAATCGTTTGGGATGGTAGGGATAAATGGGACCACACGGGAAGCTGGTGCTTCCTTTCCACTTCCTTCTTTCATTTCATCAAAATCGGACAAACAGTTTTTGAGTTACATTACAATTACTGAAAAGTGCTACGCGTACGTCGATGATATTATAGTTGCGGGTGGAGAAACCGGTGAACATTACACAATGACAGTTGATTCCGTGAGTAGCAAAGGTCACCGAAAACGATGAAATAAAAATTTTACCAAAAAATGCAACCGACTTCAACACTCAAAAGTGTGAAATAACTTGTCGAAGTCGGTACCATGAGCACAATATTGTGATGATAGTTACTTTTGTGAACTATCATGGTACCGATACTGTTTCCGCGAGTAGGTGACCTAATTACCGCTAATGAGGCATGTTGGCATCCCGTCCTTCCCCTCTATCACGCATTCCTTTCGCACACGTCTTTAGCATCACCTTCCGTCGCACGCGCTGCGACCAGTGAGAAAACGACCCTCAACCAGAGACGTCGCGTACTCGCCACCCGGCACACTGCACGCGCTGTGAAGAAGATTCGACACTGACGCACCGGGTGGCCGCACACCCGCCGCCGCATATTACAAAAATATATTTTAGTGTAGTGATCGTTACATCGACATTAAGTGCTGGACTAGTTGACATTATTTGTGTAAGGACATTGGTAGCATACCGCGGCAAGCCAGCTCGGGCAAAACGCACGAGCGTCAGCCATCTTACCGACGCCGCGCGCCGCCGCTGTGAATTGGCATTAGCGGGATTATCGCCGGCCTGTTCCAGCACCCACCCTACGAGGAAGAAATCTTCAGTCAAGGTAGGCGTGTGCTTTACCTATCTTTCCGTGTCCTTCCTACAGCTGCCAACTTGCCTTATAGCACCATGTTTGTACCTATGTACGTCACTCTGCCGCACCGCGAATCATACCTATGATAGAAATTAATACAGTCCACAAACCGCTCAGGGTCTCATGACGTTAACGTTTTTGATCCACCGCACCTAGCTTTAGAGCTCAGGCCCACTGAGTTTGTCTCAGCATACAATCCCCCCCACACATCACAAAGGGGACGTTCGGCCTTCATACTGGCGTCCCCATCTTTTGGTCCTTCCGAACCGTATCTCCATTTTGGTCCTCCGTCACGATAATTCGTCAGACTTAGGTCCTATCATAAACCTAGATACATCTAGGTCCTTACCCCGCTTAATTATAAATCTAGATTCGTCTCGATTTTACCCGCCTAATAGACCTAGATGCGTTTAGATTCCACGCCCGCTTACCTAGGCGTCCAGTATTATTCACATACCGCTTATCTATATCTTTAGCTATTTACTGGCTAGATCGTATTAAAACCAATTATTACATAAGCCTTCTTAAGGCAACTTCTCCGCTTCTACTTCGCCTCATACTTGTCTTATAAGCGTTGCCTACGTCATTTCTAAAATCACAATACAGATAACATAGTGATAATTATGCAAATGAGTATGCCTAATGCCCTTATAACTCCGTAAAGTACTCACGCGATCATTTCATCGCGCATTCTTTTATCGCTTACTGAGAGCTGCTTAAGGCAAACCGCTGTCAAACTTATCAATCTATAACTAGCTATAGCCGGGCTTTTGTTCTCGCACTGTTTCATAGCATACTACAATTTACACCCGGGGTTTGTCCGCTCACTTGATATATAATTTGTTTCATTTTACTAAAAATAAAAGATGGTTTTATTTGAGTGCGAATTATTTTGATTATGTATTGTAAGCCCTTATAGTAATAAAGTCTAATATTTAGATTAGTATAAAAGGGTATTTACACTATAAATAAAACAATATTATACTGTAATAAAACGTCAGTATTGATATAATGTCCGGATATATTTATTAATCGCTCGATCGCATATCGCTGTGTTCAGTAACCGCACCGCTCGGCCTACGCTCACCACCTTTTTTCCGAAGGGGTGGACAGAGACGACTCTTATTAAGTGTTCAAATTCAGTAGTAATTATTTATTTACAGCGATTGTAACTTATTAATTCGTCAATATGCCGCTGCCAAAGAGAATTGAATCAGAAACAGACTCTAAGCAATCCAACGAAATAATTCTTTTAGAAATCAAAAGGGACACGCTTTTTGAATATTTCCAGACAATATACGACAGTTCACGCAGTGCACACACTAGTGAAGAATGTAAGGAAAATTTTCTTTGTTCTGTCGAAACTATTGAGGACATTCGAACTGAGTTTAAAGAAATTATAGATAAACTTAACCTCGCACAGCTCAAAATTGATTCGTCATTTAAACCCAACTATCATTCTGTAAGCTCGTTTGAAGCATTATATTGCCGCATAAAACGCGTTATGAAGCAAATTGAACCAACTTCTTGTAATTCTGATCACGATCAGAAGTGTTTAGGTGACCGCGCCACTGTTCAATATAGAACACCATCTTTGCCGCCAATTGAGTTGATGTTCTTTAATGGTGATATACGGAACTGGCCATTGTTTTACGCTGGATTTAAATCAATGGTACATGAGAATAAATTTCTCACAAACGCACAACGCTTACATTATCTAATAGGAAAGCTGTCTAATGAAGCTCAAGCGGTTTTCTCAGGTGTCACGCCGTGTGCTGATAACTATGATACAATATTAAAATGTCTCATAGATAGGTATGAAGACACTCGCACACTTGCATCAACCTACCTAGATCAAATGATCAACCTTAAATTAAATGGCCCTGCTTCTTCAAGTAAATTCCAAACGTTTATGGATCAATTTGTTACCGCCGCTAACGCATTGAAAAACCTGAATCTTAATGATTTGACAGATTTTATGTTGTTGCATATTGCGTTGAAGAAGTTAGACCAAGAAACTGTACGTGCGTTTGAATCTCAATACCGCGACATAAAGCTACCCTCATTCATTCAGCTGTCTGATTTCATACGAGGACAGATTAAAATATATCACAACACGCAACCTAGTACTAGCACTCCAGTAACAACACGAGGTGCAACCAAACCGCGAAGTCATGCACCCAACCCGCAGGCTTACGTAGCCGTATCGGCTTCTTCGATGAAATGTCTTTGTGACAATTTGGTGCATGATCACTTTTTTAAGTGTCCCAAGTTCAACGATATGACACCTTCGGCTAGATTTAAGTGGGTCAAAGAACACAAGTCGTGCATAAATTGCCTCAGTTTAAGGCATAGAACTCACAAATGTAACTCAGCCCTTAAGTGCCGTAATTGCCACCAAAGGCATCATACCTTATTGCATTTCAATAAGGGTGCTTATCAAACCGCGTCGCGACCAAGCAACAGTGGAATGGTACGCGTGTCCGGCGTTGAACCCACGAATACAGTCGGCGCTCGTACTCCCAATAGTAACGCACCTGGTGTAGCCGCGCACACGCCTACAATTCGTGATAACGTGTCTTCTCTGCATACGTCAATTGCCCGCTCAACTCAAAATAGTGCAACTCGCAATCGCAATATCAAAGACATGCGACCTACTACAGTATTGCTGTCGACTGCCCAAGTGATCATCTATGATCGGACAGGCCAGGCACAGTTAGTGAAGTGTCTGCTAGATTCTGCATCAGAGCGGAGCTTCATCACGAGTGAGTGCTGCGCACGCTTAGGTTTTAATTGTAACGCAGACGATAAAATGATTGTCCGCGGCTTTGGTGGCTCTGAGAGGCCTGTGAGAGGATCGATAAAGTTCCGAATATTTTCAAGGTTCTCATCTAACATTCATTATGATGTATCCGCACTTGTTGTCGATCGTATCACGGAGAAATTACCTTCATTTCCCGTGGACATATCCGCATTTTCACGCATAAATTCGCTTCCGCTCGCGGACAGTACGTTCGCTACGCCCTCCGAGATCCATGTGCTTCTCGGTGCAGATATTTTTCCCCACCTGTTAGTACCGGGTTCGGTACACAGCAGTGTTGATGGAATGCCGCTCGCCATTCAAACGGTTTTAGGTTTCATAATTATGGGTACTGCTCCTATGTTACTACCTAAGCCCCAATACGCAAAGCCAACAACAGCATGTTGCGCTCTTGTCCAGCCGTCTTTAGATCATCTTCTTAAGAAGTTCTGGGAACTTGAAGAAGTTTCTGGCCCACCTGTCCGCAGCCAAGACGATCTAGAGTGTGAAAATCATTTCCTCGCCACCACTAAGCGTGATGCTAGTGGTAGATACATTGTCGCATTACCGTTTAGAGACGATGTCCAGAAATTGGGCGATTCTTACTCAACCGCATATAAACGTTTTCTGTGCTTGGAACGGAAACTAGAATCAACAGCCGCACTGCGCACCGCCTACGACGATATTATACGCGAATACGTCGATAAGGGTTATATTACCGAAATAGGACCAATTAATAATGTTGATCCCGCCGCATCTTATTTCGTTCCGCATCATGGTGTGCAACGTGATGATAAGACAACCACCAAAGTACGGATGGTTTTGGATTCTAGTTGTAAGACCAGCACAGGGCTGTCGCTAAATGAGATATTACATTCAGGCCCTAATATACAGGGTGACTTGAATGGCATACTTCTAAAATTTCGCCTTTTTGAAATTGCAGTTTCCGCTGACTGCCGCCAGATGTTCTTACAAATCGGTATGAATGAAGCTGATCGTAAGTTTCAACGAATCTTTTTCAGGTTTCACCCGCAGGAGCCGGTTCTGGTCTTCGAATTTAACCGAGTTTGTTTTGGAATGAAGTCCAGTGCGTTCCACGCCGTACGCGTTATTCAACAGCTGATTTCTGATGAAGGGCATCGGTTTCCGACAGCTGCCGCAATCGCCTCAAATTCGACGTACATGGACGATGTGTGCTTCAGCATAATGGCGGATAGCTCATCACAGAACAGTGAAGCTATCGCTGTAGCCGCTTGTGCTGAACTTATAGAATTATTCAAATGCGGTCACTTTGACCTTGTCAAGTGGACCAGTAATTCCTCCGCTGTTTTACGCAATATTCCCGCATCGCATCGCGCGTCTTCGGATCTGGAAATCGATAAAGGTGCCGTACCTCATAAGATACTCGGTACGCATTGGGACACATCCGATGACAACCTTTATTTTAAAGTTTCCGCTCCAGAGGCGGGATGCACTAAACGCATTATTTTATCGGTTGTAGCACGTTTGTGGGATAATTTGGGCCTCGTGGCTCCCGTCATATTGTACGCCAAGCTCCTGATACAGGAACTTTGGCTCTTGAAATGCGACTGGGACGACACGCCTCCTAAGCGCATCGCAGCCTTATGGGCTCAGTTTTGCAATGAACTTCCCGCGCTCAATAAAATACGCATACCGCGCCATTTGGGAGTGATTAAGGGGTGCGTAGCTAACCTGTTAGGGTTCGCGGATGCAAGTTCTCGGGGATATGGTGGCGTAGTTTACCTGCAGGTGGTTGCAGGTGACAACAGGACGATTCAGCTCGTATGCTCTAAGTCTAAAGTTTCACCGCTCAAAACTGTATCTGTCGCCAGGTTAGAACTATGCGCAACAGTTCTTCTATCAAAGCTGATGCGAAATGTACTAGACAATTTTGAACCGCAATATAAAATTTCGAATGTCTATGCTTTCACCGACTCAAAGGTTGCTTTATGTTGGATAAACTCTGCTCCTCATCGATGGCAGACGTTCGTCGCAAATCGCGTGGTCAAGGTTGTTGACAATATTCCTGCCAACTGTTTCTTCTACACAGCTGGAGCCAACAACCCAGCAGACTGCTTGTCGCGTGGTTTATCCCCCGCCTCGCTGATAAATCATCCGCTATGGTTTTCAGGCCCACCATGGGTTTCTAAAGATACGGCAGAATGGCCTATCGCAGAATTCACCCATGATGATGTCGCTGAGGTGCCAGATTTAAAGCCGCTTACGCATGCTATTACAGCGCCCGCACCAGAATCTCCAATTTATACGCTTGCACAACGCATGTCGTCTTGGTCGAAGTTATTGCGAGCGGTAATTTTCGTTTGTCGCTTTGTAAGACTGTTACCGCACAGACCGCTCACTCGTCTAGATTTAGATTTCGCAGAGAATAAAGTTATTCTAGCGTTGCAAAATAAATACTTTGCTGACGACATAAATAATCTGAAAAACGGTCAAAATTGTTCGCCCGCCTTGCAAAGGTTAAAACCATTCTTGGATGATAATGGCATAATACGCGTCGGAGGCCGCCTGTCTAACGCCGCTATTGAATATTCACAAAAACACCCGTGTGTTTTGCCAAAGCACGATCACGTGGTCGATATGATCATAGACGCTTATCATAAAAGACATTTACATGCAGGCCCCGAACTGTTGATGTCAATACTCAGGCATCAATATTGGATACTTTCCGCACGCCGAGTTATTCGGCACATAATTCACAAGTGCAATACTTGTTTCAGAGCAAAACCGCAGCCAATTTTTCCAATGATGGCGGACTTACCTGCTTATCGTGTTAACCAGGTAGAAAAACCGTACTCCCACACCGGCTGTGATTTCGCCGGGCCCCTACAGTACACGCCAGCTCGTGGTAGAGGAATCAAAGGCCGAAAAGCGTGGCTTTGTATATTCACGTGTCTCACAACTCGTTGTTTGCACATTGAGATCGCAACTGACCTTAGTACTGTCAGCTTCCTTGCTGCACTAAAGCGTTTTCTGTCCCGCCGCGGTCCAGTTCAGTGTCTCTACACTGACAACGCTACAAACTTTGTAGGTTGTCGTTCATATCTGCGTGACCTCTATAAGTTTTTAGATGACTTTCGGCCACATCTTGAACATGAGCTTACGGAGAATCGCATAGACTTCAAGCATATTCCCCCTCTTAGTCCACATTGGGGAGGTGCGTGGGAATCTATGGTGAAGCTAGTAAAGTCACACTTATTTAAGGCCATTGGCCAGCAGATACTTTCGTACGAAGAGCTACTCACGGTGCTTGCTCAAGTTGAAGCACTTATCAACTCGCGCCCGCTCACAGCATTGAGCTGTGATCCCGCTGAGCCCTCGGCTCTCACGCCGGCTCACTTTCTTCATACAGCGCCGCTATTATCGCTGCCTGTTCCTCACGCAGAGGTATCTAACTTACGCGAGAGACATTCCTTATTGGATAGGATGGTCCAATCGTTTTGGAAACGTTGGAAGAGCCAGTACTTGCATCAATTGCAGTCTAGAGCTAAATGGACCACCCCCTCCACTCCAATTCAACTGGGGTCGGTGGTGGTCATTATTGTCGACAATGCACCGCCGCTCTCGTGGCCATTAGGCGTAGTCGAAGCTGTGCATCCTTCGAAGGATGGTACAGCAAGATTAGTCACCGTTAGGACTAGTAAAGGAAGGTTTGTGCGTCCTGTCGTTCGGCTATGCCCATTGCCCAGTCAGTAGCTCTAGTATAGTGATAAGAATCCAAATTAATTAATTTAATTTTAAGTTACCAGTAAGTTAGGCATACGCATTATTTTAGGTTTGCAATCGCATTATATTAATGACTATTAAGATTTTTGCTATTTTTTTTAAAGGCAACCCTTTAAGGCTAGGGGCGTGTTTCCGCGAGTAGGTGACCTAATTACCGCTAATGAGGCATGTTGGCATCCCGTCCTTCCCCTCTATCACGCATTCCTTTCGCACACGTCTTTAGCATCACCTTCCGTCGCACGCGCTGCGACCAGTGAGAAAACGACCCTCAACCAGAGACGTCGCGTACTCGCCACCCGGCACACTGCACGCGCTGTGAAGAAGATTCGACACTGACGCACCGGGTGGCCGCACACCCGCCGCCGCATATTACAAAAATATATTTTAGTGTAGTGATCGTTACATCGACATTAAGTGCTGGACTAGTTGACATTATTTGTGTAAGGACATTGGTAGCATACCGCGGCAAGCCAGCTCGGGCAAAACGCACGAGCGTCAGCCATCTTACCGACGCCGCGCGCCGCCGCTGTGAATTGGCATTAGCGGGATTATCGCCGGCCTGTTCCAGCACCCACCCTACGAGGAAGAAATCTTCAGTCAAGGTAGGCGTGTGCTTTACCTATCTTTCCGTGTCCTTCCTACAGCTGCCAACTTGCCTTATAGCACCATGTTTGTACCTATGTACGTCACTCTGCCGCACCGCGAATCATACCTATGATAGAAATTAATACAGTCCACAAACCGCTCAGGGTCTCATGACGTTAACGTTTTTGATCCACCGCACCTAGCTTTAGAGCTCAGGCCCACTGAGTTTGTCTCAGCATACAATCCCCCCCACACATCACAAAGGGGACGTTCGGCCTTCATACTGGCGTCCCCAGATACTAATACTAATATACAACAATTATATAAAAAAATTATAATCTGTTTTCTTTATTTGCTGTGATTGTGTGTGTCCATACCTCTCCCGCGATACAGGGAATCCTAGTGCGGGGTCTGAGTGTGGTATATAAAAAAAAGAAAAATAAATACATATAATATACTAATAAGTAACTAACTAACTCAATGTAAATAAAAATGCATTCATTTCAATTGTGACGATCGCCATGGCTCTTTGGTCAATGACATGACTTCTGGTACCCAGGACCCTTAGGTGTCTTGGATGTTTATGTTATGTGATTGTATGTACATGCCTCCCGCGACACAGGGAAGCTTGGTGCGTATGTGAATGTGATTAAAAAATTATAATAAAAAGGCACCCGAATATCTTATAGTAAAATTATTGTTATCTTCATCGGAATTTAATGGACTATGGACGAAATCTCTTCGCAAATTTCATTAAGGGTATTGTCGGAAAGCTGCCGTCATCAAATCTGCGGGAAAATGCCGCAGAGGTTCCGAATACCTACCCTTATTATGAGAGACGGCAGATTAAATGTAAGTGACTTTGACGGTTGACCGCTACCGCATAACCTATGGAATGATCTTTTTAATCCTACGAAGGTTCTATCAGCTTGCTACGTATGTAATTGGTTCTTTGGTTAGTTTCAACTTTGTAATTAAGCCTTAAACTATCGATATGATGCTTTGAATAGGAACCTGTTTAATTATTTTCATACGTTATAAATATAGCGGTTGACTACTGTCTCACTTGATAGTCAGTGACGATGCGGTCGAAGGATTGCACCTTCACTAAATTATTCATTACTTATATATCTTCTCTTCTCTCAGCCATGTGCGTCCACTGCTGGACATATGCCTCCCCCGTATAGGGGAGATTTGCCAATACTCGCCACGCTTGGCAGGCGGGTTGGCGAGCGCAGTATGATTTCCAATCCTCAAAAGGCACTGCTGCCCACCTTCTGGTACGTGATCCCTTAGCCGACTCTTACGGCACCCGGGGGAAGAGATGGGGGAGTACTATTCTAGGCCGGTACCACCACGGCACTACTTATATATATTATTCTATATTTGTTTTATTATCAGTGAAGACATCGAAACCGACGAGCATCGACTGTTCGGTTGGCGCAGTTGGTAGCACTCTGCCTTCTGAGCCGCTGGTCCCGGGTTCGATTCCTGGACAGGTCAAACATTTGTGTGTATGAACATGTCTGTTTGACCTGTGCCTGGGTGTGTATATGTATATAAGTATATATATCAGTCATCAGGTTACCATAGTACAGGCTCTGCCTAGTTTGGGACCTGAAGACCTTGTGTGAATGTTGTCCCATATTATTATTATATTATTATTATTGTATTACCCGTTTTTAGGGGTATTTTCTATTGTTTGATATTTTCCCACGTGTTTGTCGTGAACTTTAGACCAAAAGATGGTAAATCCCGTGCCAGCAAACATCTCCCTGCGACAAGAAACTGGATATTTGTTTCGAAACAACAAAAATAACAATTTTGCTAAACTTGTTATCAACCTATTTTTGATTATCCTTCCTTTAAACACACTTATGTGTTATCTGAAATAAAAGTTTTTATTTTTTTTATTTATAAACTTAAATCTTATTATCTCTTATAATCTTAATATACGAATCAACGTGAGAGATATCCCTGTTCACACAATGTGAACTAAATAGGCTGACTTGACAAACATCCAAACGATTTTGTGATGATTATTAAATCTATAATCAAACATCAAAACAATCCAGGTCATTATTTGCTATCTACTAGAACGTATAAATTAATGTTTAAGTCATCAGGTAAAGGGTGGTAAACACACCCAGACACAGGTCAAACAGAAATGTTTATACACACAAATGTTTGACCTGTTCGGGAATCGAACCCGGGACCAGTCGCTCAGAAGGCAGAGTGCTAACATCTGCGCCAACCGGTCAGTCAATAATACATACTTATAGATATAACATACGTGGGCTGTGTCAAAAATTGGGAAATGAAAAATCGATTGAAAATAATAAAAGTTTGTTTACAGTTTTTCTATACATATGCATTCGGGTGAACCAGATTTCTCAACTTTTGAAAAGCGTATTTTGCAGGGTGTCGTAGAATAACGATTCGACGGCCTCGTCTGTAGTGTTGAATTTTCACTCACTTTTTTACCGTGGGATAAAAAATAGAATTCGAGCTAAATCTGGCCTATACGAAGGATGGGGTAAGATTTGTATTTCGAAGTTGTCAAACCCATGGTTCTAGTAAATTTGTGAGCTTATCTCAAGACGTCCGTTGTTGCAAATTTAAAAGAGAGTGAAAGATAACGTTCGAAAATATTTAAAAATAGAACTACCCATAAGTGGCCAATTATTTTCACCACGGAGATTTGCACTGAAATTAGCCATCAAATAATTGCACTCATTCTGCTAACGCGACGGCAAACAATTTTCGGAACAACCTAATAATACACCTAACGTGTCTTAATACTTCAATTTTCTCCCGCGTCTTAAACTAACTAAACTACTCATCCCGTGATGAGTAGGGAGGCTACGGTCTTGGGGGAAGCGCAGGTCGTGATGATCCTCAAGGCAAGTCTGGCGATTACCTTCTCGCGGTGCTGCCTGTTCTTGGTCTAATTCCTCTGAATTAGACGTAACTAGACATCGTCCGGCGACTCGCGTGTCTCATATCTATGTAAGTTTATTTATATCCATTTATTTATGTATGTTTATAGTATTTTGGCCGGGACTGCTCCCGATAGGCTTTGCTCGCCAAGCCGACGAGGAGCGGTCCATCAGACGGTAGGTTGCGGTGCTGCAAAGCACTGCAACTGAGGGGGGCAGCGGCGCTGTGGGACGGCGCTGCAGCTGAGGAGGCGCTGCGGCGGGAGTGATTCAGTTCGTCTCCTGCTGTGGCGCCGATATGGCCGCCGTCGGAGGGTGGCGGCCGAAGCGGCTGGCGATGGGGCTGCTCCATCTGGCCCATCGCAGGGGACCACGAGCGTCGGATGTGGGAAGTCTGGCGTTCCTTGCACTGTGTGGTCCCCGGGGTGGTGCGGCCGTGCTCTTGGTCCCGGCACGGTCGCGAGGGGGAGGGTCATCCTCCCCCCTGGAGGGGTCCGGAAACGGACGGCCGTGGTGGGGGCGCGGTATGCAATACCCCGCGCTCCCTCCGTTATAGCGGCAGGATGGACACCGTGGGTTTTAGTCGGTAGTGGACCCTGGCTGCTGTGGGTGCAGTTAGGGTTGGGGGCCATGAGGCCCCCCAGGGAGCGGTGATGCTCGAGCGAGCCCGACACACCCCGCCTACTTCCCGGTAGGCGGAAGTGCGTAAATGCATTTCGCCCACGTAAAAAAAAAAAAAAAAAAAAAAAAAAAAAAAAAAAAAAAAAAAAGGGGATGTTTATTAACATTGGCCAATCGGATTAACAACCTCTGACCTATTACCATATAGGTCACTTCCCGTGACGTCACGGTATTAATTCAGTCATCTACGGTTGAGTTCCCAGTAATCTATTTGATGCGGTGACAAACCCCTAAAGCTACGTTGCATCTACGAGGCGCTACACTGCTACGACGTAGACGTTATTAACGACGTAGATTATTAAATAGTATCCACTCTCTACGTGAGAACATCGTAATATATTATAAACATAGATAATTAACAAAAGACAACAATAGTTAAAGACTCAAAAATTAAAGATTCACAAAATGAACTACACCATAGAATTCTTATATTTAAAAAATATATTTTATACATCTAGCGTTTGACCACTATCTACATGATGGTCAGTGACGATGTGGTCGAAAATGTTATCACGCTAGACGTAGGATGCTCACTGCCGCTCAAGGACTGCTGCCTGAACACACTATGTGTTTGGTGACAGTTTTTCAAACTTGAGGGTGGTAGCTATAGCTAGGGTAGGTACTCGACTTGAGGGTGGTAGCTATAGCTAGGCTAGGTACTCAAAAGTACCCTACCACCACGCTGGGAATTACATAACGATGTTACCTTCAGCGGAAGCTCAAGCTGTTGTTGGGGATCGAACCAGTGTCCGTCAGTTTGACAGCCGACGTTCCTCCCGCTGATCTATACCATAATAATATTATAAACGCGAAAGTTTGTACGTACGCATATATGGATACGTATGGATGGATTTGGATGAAATTTGGTATGGTGATAGCTTATAATCTGGATAAACACATAGGTGATGGTGACATCACTATGTCACTAGATGTAGCGTTAGACCACTATCTCACTTGATGGTCAGTGACGATGTGGTCGAAGATGTTATCACGCTAGACCTAGAATGCTCACTGGCTCTCAAGGACTGCTGCCTGAACACACTATGTGTTTGGTGACAGTTTATAAAAATATGATATAAAGATAAGAAATATGATTTAAACAAATATGTATAAAAATAAACATGAATACAATTTTATGACTTGCTAAGATTGGTAGTGATACTGTTGTTCAACCAAAATAAACTAAAATTGTGGAAAATAAGATATTTCTTATGTGGTTACGATAAAGTCCAAATAAGTATGACACTTCTCAAGAACGATACTACAATTAGATCATTTTATTTATATTGTGTGTTGTTTGATGTAAAATAATTCTTCATTTTATCAATTAGGCAACAATTATTAAATACGTGTACATTAGAAAAGGTAAAATCGAATCAATATAACTCCTTACAATGCGTGTAACGAATTTCAATTTTAGCGTAAATAGAATAAGCCTTTTTATTTTATAGAATTTTAATGACATTGTGTCATCGATAAATTTTAAGAGCATTATATACCTTTCATCAGAGTTTTATAAAAAAAATTATAATCTTACGATTGACCGCTGTCTCACCTGATGCTAAGTGACGACGGGGTCTAAGGTGTTAGCACGCAAACTTAGAAGGTACCTATTTACTCGCGACTAGAAGACTCCGGGATTGTACCTATCGAGAAACGCAGGATAAATAAGTAAATATAATAAAATAAATAATAAATAAATATTAATACTAAATAGTGTATTAACTTGTATTTTATGTTAAGTAAACATTAGTTCTTATACGTGATGTTTAAGTAAATAATTAAACATAATCAATTATTAGCTTACTTAGTGTTAAGAAAATATTACAAGCGTCGTTAGTTGTTACTATTTCGTTAGACTTTGTTAACTAATATCTACCCCTCTATCTCAAATTCTCAAAGAGGCTTTCACGCGATCGTTAGTTAAGTCTTGGACCGTAACTACCCTTATTACTGAATTCCCATCGCTAATTTACCTCTGGCCGAAGCTTTACGAAGCTAATTCAGAATTAGTCTGATGCTGCCTATTACGTAAAATTGTTATGGCGTCTAGATTTATTTCATGCTGTATAAATCTAGCGTTTGACCATAATCTCACTAGATGGTCAGTGACGATGTGTTCGAAGATTTTATCACGCTAGATCTAGAATGCTTACTGGCTCTGGAGGACGGCTGCCTGAACAAACTAAGTGTTTTTTTACAGTTTTTCAAACTTGAAAGTGGTAGCTGGGTGGGTAAGACATATGCCTCCTCCATATAGGAGGATTTGCCAATACACGCCACGCTTGGAAGGCGGGTTGGCGAGCGCAGTGTGATTTCCGATCCTCAGAAGGCGCATCTGCCCACCTTCTGGCACGTGATCCCTTAGCCGACTCTTACGGCACCCACGGAAAGAGATGGGGGGAGTACTTTTTTTTTTTTGTTATTTATTTATATTCACACAAGGTTTTCATGTCCCAAACTAGGCAGAGCCTGTGCTATGGTAACCTGATGACTGATATATATACTTATACTGATATATATATTATATACACACCCAGACACAGGTCAAACAGACATGTTCATGCACACAAATGTTTGACCTGTCCGGGAATCGAACCCAGGACCAGCGGCTCAGAAGGCAGAGTGCTACCAACTGCGCCAACCGGCCAGTCAAATTCTAGGCCGGTACCCCACGGCACCAACATTATATATAAATAATAATTATATATTATCATTACATAAGGAGAAACAAATATTTAGTTAAATTTCAAGTAAATATAAAATAGACTAAATACATATAAACTACAATATACTACATAAATTTACCTACCTTCTACATCTTAATCTAACAATCCGCCAAAGGTAAAGGTAAAGTTGGTAAAGACAAAACGCTGGCGGCATTGCTACGTATCATTGCAATGCTTATTCTTTGTGGAAGATAAAGACCAGCATTTTGATCACGTGTTGCTTATACATTAATGTTAACATACAGTTAATATACATTTTGAACTTTTTTCATTCGTATCTTTTCGTATATAGAAAAGTGCTTATGAATCTCAATATCATAAACTGGAATGCCTGATGATGTAAGGAGTTTTCATTGTTAGATTCCATGTCACTGATATAATTAAGTTAATTAATAGCCAATAAGTCTACTAACTCCTTCACTTGCTATCAATCAATATTACCAAATTCTGACTAAGTTTCAGAAACCCAATCCCGTTGGGCCTATTATTATCAGTAAACTTTAGCGATTGTAAGTCTTTGTTGAGCCTCCCGCGACAATCAAATTATCGCTAAACAACTTAGATGCCGTCATTGCTTCGTAAATACAGTAAGGACTCTTTGGTATTTAAATTAAATTTATCTTCTTATTTAAAATTTTAAAGTAAATAAGTTGATCTCAAACAATTATTTCACAATAACAAATTTCAAATTCAAATTATTTATTTTGCAGAAACAGGTACACATAATGCTCGTATTATTATTAGGTATATTAGGTAGTATATATTATTGGTATTATTAGGTAGTTTCAGCAGGCGGCATGAGTATATTAAAAGATAATAATCTGCGACAATGAATTAAAAACGTATAAAACAATGACAATTCAAATTTAGGCTCAAACAATTTCTCGTCGACAAGACATATTATTTGACATTTGAATTCCTAAATGACAATAATTTAGAAGATAAATAACAATTTTGCCGACATCGGTAGTGATTCGCTTATTACTGAACTAAACTAAAATGTTTTAAAACTAATCCAGTTCTTATAAGGTTACGATAAAGTCTAAATTAGTATAAGACTTATCAATAACATCACTAAAATTAAATGTATTTATTAAATTTGCGGGTACTTTTAGCGAAATTAAGTCGCCACTTATTTGGTGCCTACTAAAACTACCCGCAATTGTCCAGCAATAGAATAAAACTCGTCTAATTTTAGTAGCTCTGTATGGAGTTATGCGAATTTGAATTTTAGCGTAAATAGAATACGAGCTACTTCAATTTGAAGAATTTTAGTGAATTTTAGCTAGTTCGTGTGATTAACAGAATTAGGATTGTAATGTAGCAATTAGAATGCATCATTAATCCTGATGTAAAATTTTAATAATTGCTGATATGAACTTGAACTGACTGATAACAATAACTAATGGTATAATTTTAAAAATTAGATGTGTATATTTATAAATATGTAATTTATAATTTTGCATACTAGTAAGAGGTTTGGAGTGGACGTGTTTTGGCAGCTATCTTTGTGTTGAAATCCTTGTTTTCTTCTTCTTCTTCTCAGCAATAGGACATCCACTGCTGGACATATGCCTCCCCCATATAGGGGGGATTTGCCAATTCTCGCCACGCTTGGCAGGCGGGTTGGCGAGCGCAGTAAGAATTCCGATCCTCAGAAAGCGCTGCTGCCCACCTTCTAGTACGTGGTCAATTAGCCGACTCTTACGGCACCCTCGGGAATTGATGGAGGAGTACTATTCTAAGCCGGTACCACCACGGCAATCCTTGTTTTAGTGTGCTACTATCATCAACCATATCGTCACTTGTGTTTGCCTGAGCAAATTTGTCTATTTTTACAATACAGACAATATTTACAATATAATATAATACGCAGAGATTTAATTACAAACAAATTACCACTGCCTTATTTTATGAGAATTAAAACTATATATCCGAAAAGTCCTAGAATGGAGACCACGGACTGGCAAGCGCAGCATAGGACGGTCACCGACCAGGTGGACAGACGACCTGACTAAGATCGCAGGCAAGGGCTGGATGCGGGCCGCTTCCAACAGGTCCTTGTGGAAATCAATGGGGGAGGCCTATGTGCAACAGTGGACGTCCTATGGCTGAGATGATGATGATGATGAAAACTATATTATATATTTATTGGTGTAATCACTATTTTTATTTTCCTATGTCTGGCATGCATTATGCCAAATTTATTTCATGTCAGCCATAGGACGTCCACCACTGGACATGCGCCTCCTCCATTGATTTCCACAAGGACCGGATGGAAGCGGTCCGCATCCAGCCTTTACCTGGGATCTTACTCGGTCGTGAGTCCACCTTGTCGCTGGCCGTCCTATGCTACGCTTGCCAGTCCGTGGCTTCCGGGAACCTTTCCACCCCAACGGCGATCAGTTCTTTGAGCCATGTGCCCTGCCCACTGCCACTTCAACTTGCTAATCTGTTGTGCCATATCAGTGACTTTCGTTCTTCTACGTTCTCATTTTATCAAATATTGCCGAATTAGACAAAAATATTCAATGAGAATTAAAACTTCAATCGACTGATTAGAAGATTAAATAAATTAAAATTGGACTGATCTGAATGCCAATAAAATATAATATATTAATAACATAATATTTTATAAAATGTAATTTAGACCTTAAGTTTTCTTACATTTTCAATTTTTCTGCCCAACTTTCTTATTCTTTACTTCCATATGATCCTTCTCGTGACAATAACAAACACAACAAAAAAATAATTATTGAAAATGATCCAGCCGTTCACGCGTGATGTCGTGACCAACGAGTAATAATAATAATATAACCCAATAATCTCCTTGATCACGACATCACGTCCTCCACAATCCTTAATCCCCTATATATATATATATATATATATATATATATATATATATATATATATGGTATAGAGATTTGTATATTATATAAATAATATAAATAAGAAACCTTGAATGCAACAGAGTTTCCGTTCGTGTTTCATCAACATCAACAATTAACTCGTATTTGTGCCATAAGGAAACGGTGAACGTTTCCGCTTTAGTACAGCACTACCACTATAAGCTTTCATGCTAAATGATACAAAGTACAACTAATGAAGTTTTATAGGCAAACATATCGGTTCGTACGATAAATGGGTGCCGAGATACTTATACAATATATTGTGCCTTACAATTTTGGTGTCTACGGTTAGCACAGACGCAATATACTCGTAGTGAAGCACACAGACTAAAAATGCTATAAAAACAAAGAGCAGTAAAGAAGGTAAATAATACAGTTTCGCAAAATGAAATGGGGCAATCACTTGCCTTTAATATAGAAACCTCTCATTTTTCAGCTCGCTACACTCGGCCAGGCTTCATCACACGAATACATTTTCCATTTTCCCCAAATAACTTTACGGCTGACTAGGCAACCATGACCTTAAAAGAGGCTCGCTCTGATGCCAAGATCTTTTATCGCCAGGTAAAGTGTCGTCCGCAATAAATTTGGCGTCTCTCTGCACTCACCCGCCGAACCACTTACCGTGAAGTCAGAACACGAATCCACGTATTTATACGATTTCAGTTTACAATTTCAGCGGCTGGCTTGCATTTTATGTGCGCGTATGGTAGAAAATGGAAATGGGTTATTGGGAATCAATTTTGTGATTCACACAGCAGCAGGCAAAAATTTTCAAGTAGAAAACATTAATTAAGGTAATCTACCTTTGTGAATTGTGGGTGAGGTTGTGACGTTTCCTTTTGTTGTTTTCCTGGTAGAGTCCTTTGTAATGTAGGAAATATTCATATATAATCTTATCTCTATTAAAAGAGGTACATGTCCTGTCTTGATGTCATTTTTGAGGCAAACGTTGTCGTGAGCACCTCTATGTCATCTCCATTTCTGTTGAATAATATACGATCCCCAACGTTACCATATTTTATAAGCTGACAGTTTGTAGATGAAGAGTCCATAAAAAATTCTCTAAAGTACAAAAAAGGTCTAGAACAAAACCGTAAAATTTGTCATCCTTTAGGAGGTGCGCTGCTAAGTTTTACTTGACATCATCTACAGTTAGAATGTTAAAGTAGATTGTAAAATAAATTGAACTCCCAAAACTTTGTAAGCGCTCGTTTTTAGTAGATTTTTCCATGTTTAACTGATCAATTGGGTTAGGTAAAGTTCTCACCTCAGATGGCTGACCGCTAGCAGCTGAGTAGCAAAGGCTATTTATATATTACAAGAAAAAATTAGGAACGTTTACAAAACTTCAATAATGTAACCGTGCGAAGCCGAGATGAACCTCTTATTACTATATCTAGTTCTTAATAATTAGAAAACGTTGTAATACGCAATAATTCAGAAACAATTCGGTCTATTGAATCGTTTTGAACTTGGAGTAACATAAAATATGTATATATACATAAAAACGACGTTGTTTTACTATTATATTATAAAGGCTGAAAGTTTGTGTTCGTTTGCTATTTGTCGTTTGTATGTTTGCTACTCCTTCACGCTGAAACCTCTGAACATATTAGCATGAAATTTGGAATGAAGATAGCTTGTACCCTGGAATAACACATAGGTTATTTTATATCCTGGAAAAAATAAAGCTCCCGTGGCATAACTGAGCTAGTGGGAAAATTGTTATCCACGCGGGTGAAAGCGCGGAGCGCAGCTAGTAGATATTAGTAATAAAAGTAATTAATAAACTGTTTCTAAAACGTTTTATTTAATCGAAGGGGTACGACTTGTCTTATACTTTTGAAAAGCAGAAAACTCATTTAGAAGTTTGCGGAGTGAAGCGTATCTGAATTTCAAATTAAGGGCAAGGAAAACCGAATAGATATTTTAACGGAATTGTCATGAATTCAGTGGTGAATTTCTTCGTTTACCGTAATGACTAGGGCGTTGGGACTCAATACAAATCAAACGTAAATCGATTTCATTGACAACGTTCCACAGTCATTAACAATCTGTTTCTTTACGTCTCCGGATGATGGGAATATGAAAATCTACCTGTTCTATCCCCACTGCTAGGGAAAAGAAAGGCTGAAAGAAAATAAATCAAGTCTATCTTGAAATTTTAATAACTCTCTCCAGCTACGCAATATCAATTCTACCACAGTCGGTATGTATTGCAATTAATAACTGATTTCGTTCGTTCGTTTTTTTATTAATTAATTACAAAGACGGCCACCGACAAGGTGGACAGACGATGTATGCTGCTTCTGACCAGCCCTTGTGAAGTTCAATGGGACAGGCGTGGGCATACAGCAGTGGGCGTCCTATGATGATGAAACTTTTTTTTTTTGTGCGGCTTCTGTCGGACTCTGTTTAATAGACATACTAACCCAGAGAAGCCAGGCCCCTATCGACTAAACCACCTCGGCGAGCAGACGCAGCCTGTCGGTGAGAGATGGTTAAGTACTGTCCATCCCGCCCCGGCTTAAGGTTCGGTGCCATCAACCGGACCAACGGCAGACGGAGCGACCCAGCTCAATGATGATGAAACCTGTGTTAACCCCAACAAAGCGCCAGAACAGGCCAGCTTATTTTATTTGTCGAAACATCTCGCATCTCACGATACTGCTTTATTTATGTTTTTATTGTTATTTATCTTTTTTTTCTCTAAACATCAATACTATGAATTCTACATTCCGATATAAACGTTTATTTTTTATTTATTACAGTTATTACCAAAGCGATGTAGCCTACAAAACTTACTTATATAAATAAATGTACTATATATATCCTCAGTTTTTTCACATATTCTATGTGCCACTTCTGTGTTTTCTGTCAGGCTACATAGAAAAATATCTACTAAATATCGCGCGTGACATTGGCATACTTAAGGAGATTCGTCCTTATCGTTGTTAGCATAAGCATATCGAATCGGCTGTTTTGCCAATCCTACTAATATTATAAATGCGAAAGTTTCTGTGTATGTTTGTTACCTCTTCACGCTCAAACGGTTACACCGATTTCGATGAAATTTGGTATGGAGATAGCTTATACCCTGGATTAACACATAGACTCCGAAAAAGTATAGTTCCCGTGGATAATTGAGGTAGCGGGAAAGTTAACCGTAAACCGCAGGGCGCTACTAGTGATAAATATATTTTCTTTCGAGGAGTGTTCCGTTTGGAAGTAATTTGAATGTCAACTGTTTCCCTAAATTAATTGTGTTCACTGAACGCAAAGAGCAAAGCCTGCTGCCAATTCAGTGGAAAATCTACGTATGTGTCAGTGTTACTTATATCCACATTTCACTTCATGTAATTTGTTATTTACGTGATAAATCTCTTTGTATGAATATTTGGGCTTACACCTCTTCCTTCTATAATAAATGTTACAGTTCAAATGAATGGATGTTTACAACTTAATTACGCGAGAACGGCCAAGCAGATCAGAATGGAATAAGATTCAAAAAAGGATTTAGTCTCTCGAATACTAAACATAGGTTATACCATCTTTTCCGGAAAAATGTACTGTCCACGTGGGATTACGAGAAAACCGTTGTCAACTCGGTTGAAATCACGGGGACCAAAAGATCCTTCTCCTGACAATAACAAACACAACAAAAAAAGAATTATTGAAAATGATCCAGCCGTTCACGGGTGTTTCCGTGACCAAGAGAAATATGGATTCATTTTATACAAAACACATCATTTTGAATTGAGATTCCAGGCACCGGTCCTTTACAAAGTTAGGTTTTTATGTTTTGTATCTCTTGAAATGTATAATTTATTATAAGAAACATTTTGTGAGGGAATATAATATATAAATATAAAAGTATATATAGCTACCTAATTATTTATTATTTCTCACGTTTGTGCGTCACCTAGGTTTGGGCTAAGAATCAGCGCTGTAGATTCCCCTACAGCAATATGCTGAGCCCGGACCATTTTAGGCATAACTGTACATGACAGCGATCTTTGTTTCTATGTTATTTATCTGTTATTGTTTTGACCTATCCGTGTTTTGTAATTGTATCTATTGCGTGATATTTTAATTATTTGTTTGCTGTTATGTTATTGTTTGCCTTAATAAATGATTTCTTTCTTTCTTTCATTTCTTTATATATTTATATTTTTGATTGATTGATTGATAAAGCCATTCGTCGCGACCTAGTTCAAAATTTAAACGTTGAAAGTAAGTAAGTAGACAAATTATTACACATTTATTTATACCCTTTTAAAACTGTCATGAGCCATGCGTTTGACAACTGCTTAACCTGATGTTACATGATGATTTGGTGAAAGAGAAGATTCCACCATCGTACCTACCTATCGGGAAACACTACAGTATAAATAACTGTATTATAGGCTACAAATATATATTGCTGATTGAGCGCAGGGTGCCTGTTAATAGAAATCTCCTATGAATCACTCTATAATATGATTGGTTATGTCCAGCGGTGGACGTCTTATGGCTGAAATAATGATGATGGTGATGATGATTATTTACCTACTTATTATACTGCTTTATAAATAACTGTTTATTATACCAATATTTAGATCCTGGCTCCATTGATTAAAATAGCATTCTGTTTTAGAATACTTATTTTTAGTTGGAACGTTTGGAATGAAAAATCACCTGCAGCCCGATTGGAAAAGTTACGTAGTAAAAGTTGAACAAATTGAATCCGACGTCACTTATAACTTTGTCTGTCTCGTTTGTTCAGAAATGCGTTACGACCTTAACTTAAGAGGGCTGGGATTACATATTATTTATTGTACGTGAAGTACTGATGAACAATTAAAGGGAAATTGATGAAATAAAATAAATACACAGGTAACATCGATAAAAACTTTTATTGAGTGAAGACGACAGAGTGGCCGCCTTCTCTATTAAGCGTAAGTATCTCCTGACTTTTCTTCACAATGTTTGCTATAATTTATGACAAAGAATTATTTGATATTACATTCTTAACATTAAATACATTCACCGATTAATGAGACGGGCACAGGGGGAGGGCGCGCGGTGGGAGACCGCTTTACGCGTGGAAAACGCGCGCCCTGTATTCACAAATATTCATTCACTATCTAACAATAAATTACTCTGATCGCTAATATAAAAAAATTTACAATGAAAAATAGATTTTATTCTAAAAATATTCACGCAGAGCAGGCGTCGGTCGTGAGTGGACTCGGGACGAGCGGCGCCCGCCATGAGTGGGCTCGGGACGAGCGGCGCCCGCCGTGAGTGGGCTCGGGACGAACGGCGCCCGCCGTGAGTGGGCTCGGGACGAACGGCGCCCGCCGTGAGTAGACTCAGGACGAGCGGCACCCGCGCGCACTCTATCACATTGAAAGATAAAGTATATTAAGTACACACTTGCGAGCGTACATCTAAAGGTAATTTACAAGTTTAATACAATACGCCAATGGCATCTACACAAAGAGATCTTTTAGCTGCGAGCATAGATTTGCATCGCAGCCTTCAGCCGTCTCTTCCTCTTCAGGGCGACTGGAATACCAGCGCTCATTGCCAGCCCCTGCCCCTCCTGCTCCCGCCGCCGCTTGCCGGCTTGGCCCTGGAATGTCACGAGATTTCGGCTGCACCTCACTCATCTTCGTTATCTTATCCTTTCCTAAAGGACTGCTCGATGTTGACGGGCCCGGTTCGGGAGTGACACTACTCTTTCTGAGAAATACTTCGATAGCGCTCCCAAGCGCACTGGCGTCCACGACTGATCCTGACGGTTTATCCCAAACTACCGCAGCCACGTCTCCTGGAGCCGGCTTTGCATCTGCTGCGAACGTGACTTTCGTCTTCTTAGGCTCCAATGTTTTGTTTTTCGTTGCCAAAGTCTGATGGCGTTTGGTGAACCATGTCGTTCCAGAATCTAGAGGTTGCTCGCGAAATGAAGAAGCATCAAAGCTACTGGACCGCATGTCTGCAAGTCGGCGAGAGCGATCAGGTTTACCGCATCGGTCAATTTCCGTGGCGGAAGACGTTAGGGCATCGAGCATGTGATGAAGATCAGTATCAGTACACACTACGCCAACGTTGACTCCGGTGCGTGGAGGGATAGGTGGGGGTGGAGGCATCTCCGAAGCACGACGACGGGCAGGGATCGGCGGCAGAGGCGATCCGAGACCCACGAAATCGGAATGCCGACGTCCACGGTTGGTGTACCGCACGGAGCCGCTGACCGGCGAGCGCTCGTCCAACGGCTGCACCTCGCAGACACGCTCGCTGGACGTATTCCACAGTCGCATGCGCACCTTGCGCGCTTGCACGATGTCATCCATGATATCCAGTTGCAAATTGTGAGTACTGCCGAGGGTTTCTGTCGCTGGTGGACCTTAAACAATAGCTATTGTTAGGATTTTGTTGTTGTAATGTTATGTATGTATATTTCAGTATTTTTTTTAGCAGGGCCGATGTCTTTATATCAATTAAATACTAAAACTAATTACAATACTGCAGATACTACAATAACATTTGAGCAATCCTATTGTCAGCCTATAGATAAATATTCTAATATATAATATTCTCGTGTCACACTGTCTGTAACCGAACTCCTCCGAAATGGCTTGACCGATTTTATTGAATTTTTTTGTGTGTATTTGGTAGCTCTGAGAAGTAGGCCGTAAGCCAGTCTGAGAGGCCGTAAAGTATTTTTCACCGTCCTACCCCCATCCCATTTTTATAGCAATTTTAGTTTTTTGTGTTAACAAATATTAATTGACGTGAAGTAATTTAAATAAAGTGCCGTGTAAGTTTGACACTTCGATAATTTATATGATGTAACAACGTTTGTCAGGTCACATATATTGTTGTTTATTTTTTTCGTTTACAGGGCCGATGCCTTTATTAAAATAAAAAATTGGTTGTCTGTAAAGTCGGTTTACGGACGATAGATTTACGTGATAACGTCATAATCATTTATGACTTTGACTTCGACTTTGACTTTGACTTTGATTATTTTATGTAATACAAAACTCAGGTGGAACGTTACGCGGAACGTTACTATTTTTCATGTGTTGCTGGTATTCATCAATTTATAAAATGTTATCACGTCAAAACAAATAACTAATTACAATACTGCAGCTACAACAATAACATTTTTTTAACATTGACTGGCCGGTTGGCACTGTTGGTAGCACTCTGCCTTCTGAGCCGCTGGTCCCGGGTTCGATTCCCGGACAGGTCAAACATTTGTGTGTATGAACATGTCTGTTTTACCTGTGTCTGGGTGTGTATATGTATATAAGTATATTTATCAGTTATCAGGTTACCATACTACATACAGGCTCTGCCTAGTTTGGGACCTGAAGACCTTGTGTGAATGTTAATACATATATACAGGATGGGGCAAATTTTCGGCCCCTTCAGGGTAGCAAAAAAGTAGTTACATACGAATTAAAATTAAGAACCATTGAATGAGTGACATTGTTTTTTTCACTTACTCGTTCTTTCATAGGGTAAAAATGTATGGGAGTGGTTTTTTTTAATTATTGCCAAAACTTACGATTTGATTTGGTATGTTACTCTGGGAATAGTGTTCTTTGTTGGAAATAGAGTCGATTAAGACCAACTTGTTTTTTTGACACATGTCATTTTTTGGGCGAACATTACTTATTTTCAAAGGACTATATATATATATTTTTTTTTTTTTAAACTTTATTGACTTTAATAAAGGTTTACATATACATATTAGTAATCTTAAACTAGGTATGCACACAAGGATAATATATTCATATAGACCGTTGATGTCTGTGGTAGTTTTAAACTGTATTACAAACACCAGCGCCCTCCGAAAGGATTAATGACCTATGTAGGTACATAATAATATTTTATAATAAATCTAAGTAGAAAATCAAACTATTTCAGTTTTTAAGCTGGTTATACATAAATCACTGTCGCGCATTATAATGGCTCTTTGAGCTCGTTCGAGACGCAGTAAAGAAGTAGTGCAAGCACTCCCCCAAGTAAGACAGCAGTAAGAGAGGATAGATTGTGCGAGTGATAAATAAACCATTTTTAATATATATAAATGGCAATATATTTTTCTTCAAAATAAAATAGAAAGTTCCTGAGGAAAAAACCTTCTAACTACAAAAGAAAAGGTGGTTGGCCCTGAACGGGCCAAAAATTTCCCATTCTGTATATATATATATAAGTTATTTTATTTTAGTTAGATGTTACATACATTTTGTTTTAGAGCCGGAGTCACGACGGCGGGCCAGCGCCGGGAAGGCTGCGATGGACTCGCGGCGGCCTCGTCCAAAGAGTGCTTGGGGCACTCGAGATATTGTCACAACGGAATGTCTGCAATATATATATTTATTAGTTCATGTATTAAGGAATCACCTTGTCTTATTTACATAAATATGTGCAAATCAAGTAAAAATTACCTTCTGCCACCTGGCTGCGGTGGCGCCTGGCTTAGTGTTGCCAGAAAAGCTGCTTCGCGGGCTTCTTTTGCAGCCCCTTCTGCTCCTCGTTCAGACAGCCGCCGAACCTAGCGACAATCCGATTCATTGATGAGAACATTACTAAGGAAAGCTTATTAAAAGCGTATAAAGCGTATTTTTCAATTGATCGGACAACATTTTAATGAAAATAGGAAGGAACCAACCCTTTTAATTTTATTTTTTTTGGATTTGGATGTCATCACTCATCAGCTAAGATAGTAATTTCTTAATAATTTTCTTTTCTATATATATTTTCTAAACTAAGTAAGCGTTTCCGTGTGTAATATTGGTGGATCATTGTAAATGCTAGCGACGTGCAGGCGCCGGCAAGCAAAACAAGCAATGCGAAACTTGCTTTCAGGAAAAGTGATTTCCAAAATAAAGTTACTAAATCAATGGGCGCGTGGGTCGGAATCTTAAACCTACGCTTGAGTATATTTAGCTTAAGCTCTTTTTGCTTGATTTAAAAATATTTATTTTATGTTTAAATATTAATTAATTAGACCGTGGTAATACCACACGTATTTCGTCCTAAAATCAACTTATACAAATTAATTGTCAAATAAATCTAGGACCTTGTCAGATCTTGTGATCGCACTAATCAAATACGTTATAACTCGGTTGCAGAAATCGCCTTCATACCTTGACTATTGACTGATAGTGTTAAATATATAAATATATAGATAACATAAATTCATAGAACAATCACTTTTCTGAGTAAAATTTTAATAGTTGTTATCTTAATAATCTTCTTATCTTCTTCTAATATATCTAATATTTAAAATTCTAGTGTCACAGTGTTTGTATATAGCCAAACTCCTCCGAAACGGCTCGACCGATTTTTATGAAATATTTTGTGTATACTCGGCAGGTCTGAGACTAGATCGTAAAGTATTTTTCAACCCCCCCTACCCCTAACCCTCATTCCTTTTTATCCTTTTTTTCCTTTTAATATTTTGTATGAACATAATAATTTAAATGGTGTCGTGTCACTTTGGTATTTCGATAATTAATAAAATAATAATAAATCATTTACTGCCACATAAAAAGAAATACTTATACAGGACATGTTTAATTAATTAAATATGTCATGCAGATGTCTGCCGGACAGTTAGTATGTATATAAAATTTTGCATTTCCTTTGAGAATCATGCTGTGAATATGTTCAATAAATACCTGACTGGCGGTGGGCCCAGAGGTGCACGCTGGGGTTGGCAGCGAGTGTTTGCGTGTATCCCTCCATGGCGACAGATGGTACGGGTCCGGCGGAGACTCCTGGTCAATGGAGAAGCCTCGAGCTGGTGCTGCAGAGCGAGGAGACGAGTCGGTATCCTCAGCACCGCTCTCTTCTACGACGATCAGCGGTTCGCCGCCGCCGACTACGGCGATTGAACCGCGCCGCATCATGCCTAATGAAAAACATTGCAATATAAGAATTTCCTACAAATAATTTGAACGAATAATAATAATAATTTTTTTTTTAAATTTATAAATAATAATTATTTTTTTTAATTTATAAATAATAATTTTTTATTTTTTTTTATTTATTTGTTTTGTGCAAATAAATAAATAAATAATAAACGTAAGTTCCGCCTAGCATGTTGTTAATGCAATAAACCATAAAACTCTGAGAATAAAGGAGAGAATAACGCATCATAGCGTTCGCTTGATATGATATCAACTGTAATGGTCTATCAGTCCTATTCGTAGTTCATACAATTAAACTTAGATGGCGCTAAGAACATCCTCTCAGATATTAAAGGAAGGAAGAAATTCGAACGCTAGAGACCAAGTGACAGAGCAGAATTTTGTAGTCGTGGGTTCAAGTCCAACTAGCAACCGAATTTTTTCATCAAGTAATTTGAACGTAATATCAAAGTTATATGGTATTTATTATGACACAACATATCTATCAAAGACACTACAGCTGCCCTACCTACTGTTCAAAAACTTTTACACTATTTCCATACAAATAAACATTAAAAGGTTCTTCATTATATTCGCATCTAAGGGTAGTAGAGTTCACCAAAATTCGAACGTCCGATTATCAATTAACCGTTGGTTAACTGTATGGTAAAACTGTTTGACCGACGGTTAAATTGATAATCGGCCGTTTTAAGTGTTGGTGAACAGTAGCGTGTGCACCTTTTTATAAAACAAAAATAACAGGAAAAGAACCAAAAAAATATGTATACACATACACCAAATATGTAATACTGTATACAATACTAATGTTATAAAAAATATTAATAGTCATTTAGTAAAGTAATAATATAAACATACCTAATACTAATATGATAATATTTATAATTTTCTTTTTTCTTTTCTCAGCCATGTGCATCCACTGCGGGACGTATGCCTCCCCCATATAGGGGGGATTTGCCAATACTCGCCACGCTTGGCAGGCGGGTTGGCGAGCGCAGTATTATTTCCGATCCTCAGAAGGCGCTGCTGCCCACCTCCTGGTACGTTATCCCTTAGCCGATTCTTACGGCACCCACGGGAAGAGATGGGGGAGTACTATTCTAGGCCGGTACCACCACGGCCGATATTTTATATTTATAATAAAAATGATGAAATCTAAATAACGATTCCCAAATTTTACATCAACAGGGAAAAACTCTAAATATGAAATAAACAACAGAATTAGTGAATTACTTCGTGTCTCAGTTTAAGTCTTGTTTATTTTACTACTAGGGCTTCATATCCCTAAGTGAAATGGAAATTATTTCCGAAGCTACCCCGTGAGCCCCTTCCAATTTTATGAAGAAAATTAGATAAGATACCTCCTCGTCTTATATAATCCTTTTAGAATTGGTAGACGAGCAAGTCTTAATCCAAGTTACGAGTTTAATTTTGGATCTACACAAATGCCGAAGAATGTGGCTGTAGATCTATAGATAGATCGGTCGTTGCCTCCCAGAACCGTAAAAAATGTTTATTTATAATAAGGAGTTTTAGGCGGAGAAGTAAATATGGATCTACTTATAGACGGAACAATACCACTTCGATCGTTTTGCGAACAAATACATTTTCAATCAACGCTTCCTTTGTTTCGTCGCTCTTTGAATAGCTTTGTTACTTCTTTTTCTAATATTTCTCCACTGTCTTTGCTGGCAAGCGACGTGTTTTACGGGTTCAGCTCAACACTTAGATAAGGCTTTAAATAAACCATTGAATTTCCAGACACAATTTAAATAGCTTTATTTTTTTTATACTGTATAGATCTAGCGTTTTACCACTATCTTACTTGATGGTCAGTGACGATGTAGTCGAAGATGTTATCACGCTAGACCTAGAATGCTCACACTGGCTCTCAAGGACTGCTGCCTGAACACACTATGTGTTTGGTGACAGTTTTTCAAACTTGAGGGTGGTAGCTAGCCAGGCGGGTATTCGAAAGTACCCTACCACTATGCTGGGAATTTGATAACGGTGTTATCTTCATCGGAAGCTCAAGCTGCTGTTGGGGATCAAACCAGTGTCCGACAGTTTGATAGGCGACGCTCTCCCCGCTGAGCTATCATCGCTTTAAGCTGCCAACCCATTTGGATATCTAGAAGTATTCAATTGAGTGGCCCCTTTTAATATTTCACACTCACACCCCAACATAGGTGACCCCCTGTGTCGCGGGAGGCATGTAGATACATACAACCATAATGCACAAACATCCTAGACCCGAGAACAAACATCGTTGCTCATCAAATAAATGTTTGCCCCACACGGGATTCGAATCCGGGGTCGCGGTTCTAAAGTCAGTGTCACTGATGAACCACGACGAACGGCGTACCGACGGTAAATGAAGGTATGCGTATCAAAGTTAAGTCTTCTGTTTTCAATATGAAATGGAAACACCCACTGGTACCTATAGGCATAGGTATACTAGTAAACGTAGACCTAGACTTTGATAAAGCTCTCCTGAATTATACACTCCTTGAGATGATCGAAACTATTATTGAAACTAACCAATAACTACATACCTAATTACATTTAACACCTCGCATCGGTTTTAAGTCATTACCACATTACCACAAGACCATAATACCACCTGCCGTATCATCCTTGAATACTTCGGACACACAAGATTCTTTGAATAGAATTCTTGTTTTTTTTTTTTTTTTTTTTTTTACACTCAAACTCCGCACTAGGATTCCCTGTGTCGCGGGAGGCATGGACACACACAATCATAGCATATCGCCAGGAAAAGAAACGTAAGGTAACATAATTTGGTTTCAATCTGGCTCATGTGTGGTATAACAATTAATCAGCTACTTAAGCAATATTCGCAATCTATAAAATTGTATAATAAATAAAAAAAAATGTACTTATATCTACTTAGTTTAATAAACCCATGCCATTGAAAATTACGAAGAGATTTCAGAGCTGAGAGAAGTGCCAGTTTTCCATCCATGTCTCTTGATTTTACATTAAATTAAAACAATAGTTATTTTGAAAGTAGAAAGAAAACAAACATGTTTGATAACTTACATCATTCACCAACTCAAAATACACAGCAATGCAAAATAACAACATAACTAAAGCATCCATCTAATTAGTTACACACATTACTTGCAATGTTGCGTGAGGTCAATAATAAACCACTTTGTGTCCAAAAATTATGTTTTAGACCAACTCTTCGAATGTATTGTTAAGAGGCGACGCAAACAATTTTATTAAAACTATTTAAATGCATATCCACGCGCGCGTATTGTCGAATAATATATGTTCACTGTATGTGCCCGTGAATCCACAAAGTGAGTCACAAATTGAGCAATCATAACACTTGAGCGTTGAATAATATCCGAAGCTACTCAGATCAAGTAGCGTATATACGCGGGGGCCGCGGCGGTATCAACAGGTACAGAGAGACTACAGTACGGGCCGTTGTGCGCCGTCCGGCCCGCCCGAGCGCGAGCGCGCGGGCCAAGGCTGCTGTAGCTGGCACTGACCTGATTCCTCGGCCTCGCATCCCATCTCTATCTCCCCATCCCCTCCCATTTCCCCGGTCGGGGTGCATCTGCACAAAGCTCAGATATACTAGACTCTGACAGCTGATAAAAGATTACTTACTCGTATTTTGCTTGCGTTTATATGCAATGTTGATAGATAAACACGGAGAATTAACATTAATTTAATAAACAAGTTGTTTTAAATCTGTTTTAAATGTTTATATTTTAAAAGGATTTTTTTCTCTGCAATCAGCTTGGAATCGCATTTATAGTATAGGTATGAACATAAAAATAGTTTATATTATCGCTATTAATTCTCGTAGAACTGTTAACAACGTCAGCTGTAGATATAAAAAAAAAAACTTACTATTTACATTCTATTTGCTTTGCAATTACATGCAAGAGCGGATTCAGCTTTTAATTCAGCAGTGGGTCATAAAGACGAAATCTTTTGTTCGCGGTGTCATACAGTTATGTAGTTAAATTTTTATGATGTTACATCTAGTTGGACATGTTTTGTCTAAGGTTTGAAGTCCTACAACTAGCAGACCTTGAGCCAGCCCAGGAGGAGGTCATGACCCCCACCACACCCCTGTGGAACCGCTCTTGATTACATGTTGGCTTTAACATTATCATTAATAACACGAAACATCGAGAAACATAATCACAAATAACCAGGTAATTAATCTTAAATTTAATAAATACTAGCTGCGCCCTGGGGTTTTGCCCGCGCGGTGATGATTGATGATGATAAAATAAGCCTATGTGTTAATCCAGGGTATAAGCTATCTGTATCCCAAATTTCATCCAAATCCATCCAGACGTTGAGGCATGCGTGAAAGAGTCACAAGCAATCCATACATACAAACATTTGCGTTTATAATATACTGATTTGTGCACTCGAATTTTTACTACGTTGTCTCGAACTGTTCTCATTCGCGCGTTTTTTATTTATTTTTATTTTCGCGCCACTATAATAGCCGTAAAATTTAATGCTTTTTCTAGAACGTGTTTTACCTATTTGGTGACCATATAGTATAAAGCGGGCGTAAATACTCTTTTCTGCCCGCTATACTTCACAACGGGCGTAAAAGTGTTTATACGCCCGCTTTAAATTTCTCTAAGTGAAAACACCTACTTTGTTCGCACGTATAGAAAAACATATCATTGTTTTTCGAACAGAAGGGATGAGCAATATTTTACGACTTATTCTCAGACTTATCGAATATACACAAAAAATTAATAAAATCGGTCAAACCGAATCGGAGGAGCTTATTTATAAACACGTGACACGAGAATTTTATAAATTAGAACATAACTGTTTTATGTAATAAATAAATTCTAAACGGTACATCAAATAAAATAAAAAGGTGTAGTTGGCTCCAGTGCTTTTAAAGAAAAACACATGTGACCCGCATAGAAACATCAAAAGAGTCGATAAAGCTCTTATGGGTATAAAGCCAGCTGCAAGTAAGCTTCGTTCTTATTACTTTCAGCTATCTCGGATAGGCTTTCAGGGGTTTCACGGTAGGCTATATACTTCAGGCCCTCCATCGTAAAGTTATGGATCGTGAAAGTGTATCGAATCCGGATTATTCCTATTATTCCTACATGAAACTCTACTCAGTCGGTAATCTTTAACGAACCGTATAGGGCGTCGTAACGTTTGGGGGTTCGATTTTGCTTATTTAGAAGTTTTTGTGCTCGTGTGTATTTTTCGTAACTTTTCAAGAAAACGTCAGGAATAAGATGCACCTTTTTATAAGAGGGTTCATGATAATCAAATATTGAAAGATCTTACTTGAATGGTATATGAAGATAAGATCTAGAACACAATGTTACAATGTTTATTTTAATATACAACAATAACAAGAGTAAAACCTGACCCTGCATTTTCCCATATTAAAATGAAGAGCAGAATTGTAAAATGCAAGTAAAACAATTGTTATTCCATACCCCACTTGACCTAATTGAACCAAAATGTTGATCGTCGTCAAATAACTCTGTTAACAAAAAACCGAGCAGATAGATATCTTTATATATTATAGATATCATTTAGATATCTACGAATTTAAAAACATTTTTGCTACGACCATTCAATAAAAAAAACCACGAGTTGCATTCCAGGAGTGTCGGCAGAAGTAAAGAAAATGAACATTAGCATTGTGCATTATTTAATATATTTTGGAATCGTTAGGGAATGATTTCGCACGAATTGCTTTATTGATCAGTATAAAAGTACTATCATTTATGTGGTAAAATACAATGTTCATTTACTGCGCTATCGTACACAAACATGACAATTTATATTATTATATGTCTACTCTCCCTCTGTCTCCGTCGACGACGTCGATGACGTCACGCGTCTTACGAATTTTCGATTAGTGTCACTTGTCCTCACGCGACTTTAACATTTTTCCCCATACAAAAACTACGCCTCCAAAGAAGTTTTCACTTCAAAAATTGACTTCCGACCAGGAAAAAAGTGAAATGTGTATATAAGTTTTATAGAACATAATTTTTATAATGCACTCACACATGTTGGAACTGAAAACGAAGGTCTTCGAACAGTGTGTGTTACCAGTGATGACTTACGGATCTGAAACGTGGTCTCTGACTATGGGCCTTCTGAGCAGGCTCAGAGTCGCACAACGAGCTATGGAGAGGGCTATGCTCGGAGTTTCTCTACGCGATCGAATCAGAAATCTCGAAAGGTTCTCGAGTGGAGACCACGGACTGGCAAGCGCAGCATAGGACGGCCACCGACCAGGTGGACAGACGACCTTACTAAGATCGCAGGCAATGGCTGGATGCGGGCCGCTTCCAACCGGTCCATGTGGAAATCAATGGGGGAGGCTATGTCCAGCAGTGGACGTCCTATGGCTGAGATAATGATGATGATGATGACACATGTTGGTATCGGACGGTAACGGATATACCTTACGAAATGAGACTGATACAACAAGTATGATTACGTACTTAGTACGAATGCCTATCAAAGAAAACGTTTGATGAATTTGCAGAGACATTAAGTAAAATTGCTATTAAATGAACAGTAAATATACTATAAGACGAACTTGTCACTTCGGTTAGGTACTCAATTTATGGGGACAATACGAAAACATCAACGAGGAAAATAAATTACTTAATGCATTCAATATTTATCCTGCTATATTATACATGTGAAAGTTTGTACGTTTGGATGTTTGTCGCTCAGTCACGCCACAACGGCTCAACGGATCTGTATGAAATTTGGCACGAAGGCTACTTACACTCGCGGTATGTAAACGTTCGTCACCTTAAAGTCGACTTTTGCTTGCACGAGTGCAAGAAACAGTACACCCAACATTTTAATAAATATTGTTTTAAACTTTCATGGCTTTTCACAATAAAAATATTATCAATGTATAAAACACGGGAGTTACTCACGTAATAAGTCAGAGGGTTCCGACTATAGTTTCAACCACATTCGGTGGTCTTTTTCAAGGAGAATACGGGGCGCTCGCGGACGCGGTCGCGATTCGCCTAGTACTGGGCCCTGTATTCTCCTTGAAAAAGACCACCGAATGTGGTTGAAACTATAGTCGGAACCCTCTGACTTATTACGTGAGTAACTCCCGTGTTTTATACATTGATAATGTCTCAAAACCACGTCAGTTTTAATAACAAAATAAAAATATTGTTTAACACGGGATACGCACCATGATTTAGATTTTGATTGAGTTCCCGATATTTCGGCGCGTTTCCACGCACGAAGAGACATCAGTCTCACCGTGATCATGGTGCGTGGAACCATTTAGTAAATCTAAATCATGGTGCGTATCCCGTGTTAAACAATATTTTTATTGTAAACTCTAAGGCTTTCACGGCCGGCGTTGCATGTTGTATGTATCGCTTCCGGGCTGTTTGGCCGTGGTCTATGTGAAACTTTTGTTCCAGACGTTTCGTCGATCACTGCGGTCGACATCTTCAGTGGTTCAGGTCCGAGCGGCGACAAGAGCGTAGAACTCTCCTCCGCGGCGTCTTCTCTGATACTGATGTGGAGTCTTGAGTCGCTTGTGTATTTATAGGGGCACTTGTACTGCTATTAGTGGGGGACAGAGAGAGGCAGACTGAGGTGGACGCTCCTGATTGGCCGAGGCTAGAAGGGGCGTGGCCTGTCAGTGAGGGGTCGGGTGTTGGTTTAGTCACCTTTGGAATGTAGTGGCGAGCGGACCTCAGTGCTGGATACCAATCTTTTTGGAGATGAAACCCTTCATTTTTTCTGTTGAAATTATTAGGGTGCTTGAATATTTCGATGGCTTCTCGATGAAGGCGTGGGTAGAAATGTGACGTGGTGGATAAAACCTTCGTGTTTTGAAATTGGATGACATGGTTGCCTTTCTCTTGGGTGTGTTCTGCTACTGCAGACTTGTCAAAATGGTTAAGGCGGCAATTTCGTTCGTGTTCCGAAATACGTGTCTTGATACTTCGTAGGGTAGTGCCCACGTAGACAGAGCCACATGAGCAGGGGATCCGGTAAACTCCCGCTGAAGATAGTGGGTCACGTGGGTCCTTCACTGAACGGTGTAGATCACGTAGCTGTGTTGTGGGTTTAAAAATGGGCTTGATATTGTGGGTTTCTAGGAGTCTTCCAATGCGATCTGTGACGCCATAAATGTATGGCAAAAAGGCTTTCCCTAAAGGAGGTAGATTTTCCACGTCCTGGTTCATCGGTGCAGGTTTTCTTGGATGAAGAGCTCTCCTTATTTCTTGGGAAGAGAAACCATTGGCTTGAAAGGCTGTATTTAGATGGCAAAGTTCATCTTGAAGGTGTTGCGGTTCACAGATGCTCTTGGCTCGGTGGGCTAGGGTCTTAATGACCGACATTTTCTGCCTAGGATGGTGGTTGGAATCTTTGTGTAGGTAGCGGTCTGTGTGTGTGGGCTTTCGATAGACCCGGTGGCCAAGGCTACCATCTTCCTTTCTGGACACTAAGACATCTAAGAATGGTAATTCCCCGTTGTTTTCTGTTTCCATAGTGAACTGAATGTTTGGATGGATGCTATTCAAGTGCTCCAGGAACTTTGCCAACTCTGTGTCTCCATGACTCCATACCACAAAGGTATCATCCACATAACGAAACCACACCTTGGGTTTCTTAGTAGCTGATTTCAGAGCGGTTTCTTCAAAAGACTCCATGTAAAAGTTCGCAACGACAGGGCTGATAGGATTTCCCATGGCTAGGCCATCAACTTGTTCGTAGAAAGTATTGTTCCACTGAAAATAGGAAGTAGTCAGGACGAACTCAAACAAATCTGCAATGTCTTTGGAGAACAGCGGTCGGATTCGTGTCATAGCTTCCTTGACTGGCACTTTGGTAAATAGCGAGACCACGTCGAAGCTTATTAAACGATCCTCCGGGTGTAGGTTGAGGGTTTTGAGTTTCTCCACGAAGTGGCGGGAGTCCTTGATAAATGACGACGATGATCCGACATGTTGTTGAAGCAGTCCGGTGAGGTACTTGGAGACTGGGTGAGTGGGGGAGCCAATAGCGCTTACAATAGGTCGGAGCTGTACTGAGGGCTTATGGATTTTCGGTAAGCCATATAGCCTAGGTGGGAGAGCTTCCGACTTCTTAATAATACGCTGTGTATCTTCTGGGATAGACGAATCCTTGATCAGGTTGTTTACCTTTCTCAAAATCTTTGCCGTTGGGTCCCGGGGAATCTTTTTGTAGATATTCGGGTCGAGAAGGTCGTTGATCTTAGATTCGTAATCCTTAGTATTGAGAATCGCTGTGGCATTACCCTTGTCAGCTTTTAGGATAACAATATCCTTATTAGCTCTCAGGTTCCTCAGAGCTTTTTGTTCTTTTCCCGTGATATTGCTCTTTGGTGGTCATATGGTATTTTTTTGACACAACGTCTTAGGGCGTCAAGTCATTTTTAAATTACTTATTGTCAAATACACAGTGAAAGACAATGATATTAGGTATATGTTTTTATGAGGTAGATGTCGCACAAGCGCGCGGGAACTGAGGTGGCAAAATTAAGTCAATTGTAGTAATTTTCTTTATGACGCGTATTTCAAGCGCAAGTCTAAACATATAGCTATCCTTTTCTATATTATTTGTACCGTATTATCTGTCGCAGTAAGCATGTTTATGTCGCAAAGGAACAAAATCTGAGCACCGCGCAGTATGAATATACGTCATATTTAGTAAAACATCATTGGTGAAAGATATTTTTTTGTTATCTTACTTAGTTCGGAAGGGTCACTAGTGTTCGCGGAACGTTAAACGAATCAATTCGAAAACCGGTGAACCGTATCATACCGCGACTACACAATTGTACCTATGCAACGGTAATGAGATCATTCGTTCTTTCCTTGTGCCACAAATATTTACAACTAGCTGCGCCCCGCGGTTTTACCCACTTGTTGATGATTGATGATGATGATGAAAAATACATGATTTACATACAACTTTTTATCCACATCTGTCTAGCCGTTCAAACGTGGAAGAGTAACAAAACTCCATACAAACTTTCGCGTTTATAATATTAGGAGGATTCTGTTTCAAATTGCTAATGTGTAAATTATGACGTAATTTTAATTAAAATTCTAAAGTTGTCATAAAATAGCTATTTATTCGTATAAATAGTTATTTTATGACAACTTTAGAATTTGATGTGTTTACTTTTGATAATTTGTATCTAATATAATTATAATAATAAATTTGTATCATAATGTGTTACTAATAATAATTGTCTGGAAATGTATATAAGTATATATATATCAGTCATGAGGTTACCATAGTACAGGCTCTGCCTAGTTTGAGACCTGAAGACCTTGTGTGAATGTTAGAAAAAAAAATTTCATTAACAAAAAAACTGTAGTCCAGGCCTAGGCCTGATAGAAACCGCGGGGCGCGGCTTGTTAACCATAGATAAAAGGCAAAGGAAAAGTAAGTGATAAAACTGTAGAAACGACGTATCTGATATATTTTGTGGCGTCTTCGCACTTAGGGATGGTTTTTAATTGTAACATTAAATACGCCGACTTCACTTATCTACGAGTTTTTATAACTTGCCATAAAAAAGTTTTTAGTGTCCCGAGCTTCTGAACCGACTTGAATCTAGGCAAGTTTATATTAACCATATTTTACGACTTTTCCTCCGTGACTTATTGTGCGAAATGTTATAAAATAGCTCTATATCAAACTGAGGTTGAGAAATGAAAATAATAAACAGTGTATTTCGGGCTTTTGTAACTGGCGAAAAACCATGAATCAAAGAAAATTGATTTGATATACCTATACTATAATCGTCAATGGTTTTGTGTGCGTTCTTTTATTAAGATTTGTCTGACTTTCATAAGGTTCGTCTTAAAATTAGTCTGCATTTGGATTTAACTAAACTAAAGAGTAATTTTTTAAATTTTATTTATCACACTCAAACCCCCGCACTAGTTTTCCTGTGTCGCTGGAGGCAGGACAGACACAAACACAGCACACAAACATCCTATTTTTTTTTTTTCTTTTTTTTTTTTAAACATTAACATTATTTGCAAATTTGTTATTAAAACTGAGGTGGTTTTGTCACATTATTAATGTATAGCATGTATCAGTATTAGGCGAACCGTGCTGTGACCACGACAGCTCCGTACTCTCCTCGAAAAAAGACCACCGAATGTGGTCGAAACTATAGTCGCACGGAACCCTCTGACTTACTATGTATGTAATTCCCTTGTTATCAATAAATCTACTTGACATTTTGTTTTAGAATTTAATTTACATAGCTTATGTAATTAGTTTTTTGTAAATCATCTTAGTTGTTATTAAAAAATAAAATGATAATAAATAAATACATTCATAATTTGCTTAATTTCACAAAAAAAGAAATATATTCTAGCGCCAATATTTTTCCTTTATCAGATATTCACGCGGTAACGACAAACGTGCTTGAACTATGTCTTACACCTCGTAACGTCTGTGAGTCAGTCTACTATTCAATATGGCAATATGATCGGCTCACAATTTTGACAGTTTTGGTAGTTTGCTATTTTTAATTCTTCCATATTGAATCAATCTTGATTCAGTTCTAGATTCAATGACACAGCGCGTTATTTCCGTAGTCTGCTAGCACATTAAATGTCAAATGCCCTACTATATCGACATAGGCTGAGCATAGATTCAACATAGATTCAGGCCGCTATGACTCAGCAGACTACGGATTTTTGACGTTGTCTTATTGGCATCGGCTCGGCCTCGCAGCAGACTGAATATGAACTTAATGAATTAGTAGACTTGACACCTTGGATTATTGTAGCGCCCCGCGGTTTTACCCGCGCGGGTTACGGTTTTCCCGCTACCTCAATTATCCTACGGAAACCGTACTTTTTCCGGGATAAAAGTAGTCTATATGTTAATCCAAGGTCTAAACTATCTTCATACCAAATTTCATCAAAATCGGTGTACATAGTCGTTTGAGTGTGAATGAGTAACAGACATTCACACAATATATATACAAACTTTCACCCTTATAATATTAGTAGGATTATGAATTGTTTATCGATCCTAGAATATTCTAGTGATGCTTGCTTTTCTCATTTGTCTTCTTTTTCTTAAATTATTTTCGTGTTACCCAAGTTATGTGCTTTATATGTGCATATAAAGTTTTCACTAACATACACACAACACCATACACACACAAAACACACACACACACACACACGTTTATTAGTTAAAGGACACAATTTATACATCCTCTGGGACCTTACTTTAATGAACCAATCGAAGGTAATGCAGAACCTACGACACAAGAATCACTTCTTAGTGTAGATTCTGCACGTCAATATTTAAGTGGAATTGTATACTTTTTACGATAATAAATTGAAATTGAAAATGAAATATCTAAAAAAAAATAATTAAAGTCAGCAAAAACGCGCCAAATAATAGCAATGAGCGATTAAGCTCTCAATTGGCAATAACAGATTAATTTCTATAACTACATATTACGCCATCTATTACGCCATTTTCGAACTAGTTATTTTTTAGAATACGCCTCTTGACATAAGTATAAATGTCGAAGAACTGAAAACTTCGTGCATGATTGCTTGTCACTTTGTCACTTGTTATAAGTACGTCTAACACCATATATTTTAATAGTAGACAGCAGCAGTGGAAATAAACGGATCTAAGCAATAAGATGACAGCTTGAATATAACAAATTTACGCAAAGATGAAAGCCCGTGGCTTAATACGGCTTTCAAGGCCTTATTAAAATTATTCAAATACTGTGGTATTATTAAAGCAAATTATTTAAGAAATCATTTTGAAAGGTATAACGAAGAAAGCTAATTGTAATTGGAGATTGGATACGAGGCCTTTTTTGATATAACGACTACTTACCAGACTGGTTTACATTTTTGTATGTTTTGTTTACATATAAAGAAGGTTATTTATTTATTATTGTCATCTTCTTGTTCGATTTGTCTATAAATGTTCTCTTTTTCTATTCTGCTCTATCAATAGTCATCTCAGTACTCACACTCATCACAAATCTTTCTTCACTAAGTCCATGCATACATTTGGAATTCCTTTGCGCAGGTTTGAAAACATATAAAGTAATGTATGAGCGCAGGCGGCGGCGGTCGCGGTCAGGATGATATAACGGTACACGGTCAGGATGATATAACGGTACACGGTCAGGATGATATAACGGTACACGGTCAGGATGATATAAAGGTGCACGGTCAGGATGATATAACGGTACACGGTGAGGATGATATAACGGTACACGGTCAGGGGGGAATAACGGTATCATTATCATAGCCATAGCCTAGCGGCAACACACATCAACATTTCCTATTCTAATAACGGTAGGACGGCCTAAATCCAGCAGTGGGACGTCCTAGGGAGCGATGCGTTGGTGATATTAAAAAATATGCTGTAGACGACTGGACAAAGAAAGCAAAGACAAGAGCAACATGGAAACTATACCTTATAACCATACCTTAGACACCAAAATAAAATCTCGCCTCTCTTACTGCAAACAACCTAGAAGAGAAGGCAGACCAGATCGGCGCCGATTCGAAAACTTTAACTCCGCATACTTGAGAGTTAAGTATTTAGAATATACATATATTATAATTATGTTACCGCAAAATATCTCCAGACCTGTATTGCTACGTTTCCACCAGCGCGAAGATGTTTTGAACTTGGTCCAGTAGGTCCAGAGGTTGTGTCGAAACATATCACACACAAACATTACAACTTTTGGAATATAAAAGAGCAGTCGCGGATGTTGAGCGGTGAAGATTACTCTGCGGTTCTGGAACAGTTTGGTGGTGTTTGGGCACAATACAGATTTCACAACATGCCGGAGAAACATCATCAAATTGGTCACAGGGAATTCAATGTATATATAAATATATAGAAAAAACAGCGATACAGGTGACACACATAATCAGTCAAGCTGAAATATCATGCATATTTAAAATTTGAGGGGCAAAAAATGGAGCACTTTGGCTTCTGGCTTTGTATAGAAATTTGAAAATGTAAACAGTCGAATTTTTATCTGTATTTTAGACAATTCTAGCTGTTCAATATAGTAATATCTAGTATCAGAAATATAAACGAGAATGCTTGAAATTGGGCTCTCGAGACTTTCAGATTTAGTTCGAAAAATTTACGTAAGTTTACACATCACGTCCCCTCATTTGTAATCTTGTTAGTTGATATTTTCAAATAGTTATCCTTAAGACGACTTGCATCAAACTATTGGTTAAGCAAATAAGTAAAACGGACTGATTACTTGCTCTGTACAAATAAGTGGTTTTCCATGGGTAAATAATGAAATTGTTGCAACAAAGTAATAACATCTTCGACAGTGACGATGTGCGTCACTGACCATCCACACGTGTATAATGTTCTTATCAAGGTCATAAGTCGGTCAACAAACCTCACCCCTTGATGTACTTTTAATGTATCTATAGCCACATACAGCAGTCGCTGATAAGGTGATATCTGACAAAGACACCGTTATGGTTGGTGCAAATGAGCACTAGTAAGTATCTAGAATCGCCATGATATATTGAAGTTTACAAGACATATTAAACAATTATTTTAGGATCATAATAAATTCGAATATTCGCGTATGCACATAAAACATATTTCTTGAAATATATAAGGTTTACAACCATACTCGTCGCCGGGTTATCGTCGCCGCTCAACACAACAGGATAGCTAATATGGAGTAGGGCAATGATATTATATGTTTATATGAGGTAGATGTCGCACAAGCGCGCGGGAACTGAGGCGGCAAAATTAAGTCAATTGTAGTAATTTTTATTGCGACGCGTTTTTCAAGCGCAAGTCTACACATATAGCTATCCTTTTCTATATTATTTGTACCGTATTATCTGTCGCAGTAAGCATGTTTATGTCGTAAAGGAACAAAATCTGAGCACCGCGCAGTATGAATATACGTCATCTTTAGTAAAACATCATTGGAGTAGAGATATACAAATATGCTAGAAAGTTTACATAATACAATAATTGAATGACTGAAAAATCTATAAACCTTTTACTCTTTTTTTTTTTTTTTTTTTATCACACTCAGACCCCCGCACTAGGATTTCCTGTATCGCGGGAGGCATGGACACACACAATAACAGCACACAAACATCCAAGACCCGGGACAAACATCTACTCATCGCACAAATGTTTGCCCCTGCCGGGTTTCGAACCCAGGGTCCCGACGACACAGAAGTTAATGTCACTGACCACTGCGCCACGGCGATCGTCTTTGTTGTCATAGTCTTTCAATACCGTAAAAATATTGTATTTTGCATGGTAGTAGGGTACTTGCGAGTACCCGCCTGGCTAGCTACCACCCTCAAGTTTGAAATACTGTCACCAAACACATAGTGTGCTCAGACAGCAGTCCTTGAGAGCCAGTGAGCATTCTAGTTGTAGCGTGATAACATCTCGAACGAGCACTGATCACGCTGAGCAGTCATCGCTTCATTAATCTCTTTATTAGGAGTGACAATTGAAACATTTCCTTAACCGTTGTGTATAATTTATATGATTGTTTTCTATCTGCATTGCTGTAACATTAATAAGTTCTATATCATATTAAAACTCGCGTTCATAATTACTTTACACTGTTTTTTACGGGTATAACGTGGTACTTACGCGTAGTCGAGCATCACGCGCTGCCGCCCGCAGTGCGAGACGGGACGTTACGACTAACGCACCGCACTCAAGATCCTGATGAAGGCTTCCGGAAGAAGCCGAAACAATTGTCGATCGTGATATCGACTACGCGTAAGTAACACGTTATACCCGTAAAAAACAGTGTAAAGTTCCATATCAGTTCTATTAATATACGCGTGTGTTTATTCTTCAATCTTGTGCAGGTATTCAAATAAAACAAATGACTAACTCAGCACGTGTTTGGTGCTATCACTGGAAAACGTGGGACGTGCGCTGAAGGATACGCCTCGATTGAATGGGTTCATAATATTCACAGAGCTGGAAATCTTAAGCATCTACACTATTGATTTCTATTTTTGTATGTTTGTAACGAATAAACTCAATAACTACTGAACCGATTTTAAAAATTATTCCACCATAGAAATGCTACATATCCATGACCAGTATTAGGCTTTTATCTATAGTGCTATTATAAAAAGCAAGGATTTGTTTGTTTGTTTGCATTGAATAGCCTCCTAAACTACTGAATCGATTTGAAAAATTCTTTCTCTGTTGGGAAGCTACACTATCCCCGGTTGACATAGGCTATATAATAACATAGTTAATATATATATATAATATATATTTTCCAAAAATTAGAGATCCTTATAATTTTTAATTTTGATAATGTTACCCGTGCGAAGCCGGGGCGGACCGCTAGTTTATTACTAAAATACTACTAATATTATAAATGCGAAAGTAGTTGTGTATGTTTGTTACTTCTTTACGCGCAAACGGCTACACCGATTTCGATGAAATTTGGTATGGAGAATGTTTAGGCCCTGGATTAACACGTTGGCTACTTTTCATTATCATCATCATCATCAGTCATCACCACGCGGGAAAAACTGCGGCGCAGCTAGTGTTAATTCAACTTTTAACAGATCCCTTGGTTTTATTATTAGATATTAGTTATTATACCTAGTATCTTAGTACCTAAACGAATTTTGTGTTGATGATCAAGGTCACCCTAGCTGTTAGGCGAAATAGAATCGCTCTACAGCGTGTTAACGGTAATTATAGCCAGCTGGATTTACTTCAAGGGGGTCGCTTTGTACTAACTACTAATACATAATACAATGCATATAAGATGGGGTTAGTTAGCCATACGTTTTCATGAGGGCTATAAAAGTTAGCTATAGCTATATATATAGCTAGGTCTGTAGGAGAGTCAAACGAAAAACGTATCTTGAAAACTTTCCATGAGAACCCGTTGCTCCACTAACATCTCTATCGAAACATTTGAGAGGTAGATATGCAGTATATCATTGTAAATATGAGATTATGCATGCACAAATGCGCTCGTTAATCGTGACAAAAAAGTAAAATTTTACGAAAGTGTTCCTACTTTCTTCAATCAAATTTGAAACAACTTGTTACTTACTACAACTTACTTTTTGTCGGTAATTTGGGGTTAATCTTGCATCTTATCACGTACCTACACTTGGAACAAAAAGTTGTTGAAGATTATCTTATTTAACACTGGCTACATAACCGAGCTTATCTTCTTTTGGTGCCTCTCATATGTTCGAGAAGTATAGTTTTGTATTAGCTCCGTATCCATCCATCGGTCTGCCTGATTTTTTTACCAAATAATACAGATCTTTGTCTATGACAATCGCTATCACATGACTTTCTTGCCGTGGTGTTCAAAGTGTTTCATTTCTACTTTCCCATTATTGTATTATTTATGTCACGTAGAAAAAAAGCCTTTTCTCCCTTCCCTTTAACGTTACCATAAGTGGGACTTACGCACACGCCTCAATATTTTTTCATTGACATTCATCCAACCTTGCGAAGCCGAAATAAAAGAAAAATAACTGGATTATATTCTGAACTTATTCAAATAAGAGAGCCGGCCGTGTTCCCGGAGTGGTTTCTCAAAAAGGCTAACAATTATTTCATGTTGTTCCTTGTTAAGTTTCAGAGTTTTGCTTGTTTGAGCTTTTTGTGACTTATTAATATTTAAATGTTGTGTCGGCGCTAGTGAATACTAAATAGACTCAAGCCGGGCTAATTCATGTTGAATTTTCATTTCTAATTACTTGAACGAATACCGACACAGACTTTCTTTATATATTTTTTTTTTATTTATTTATCTGGGAACGCTGCCGGCCGGTAGCGGGTTAGAGCATTTGAGTTATCTATAGGCTACCAATAGCTAGTGGATTGCTCAAATGTTATTGTAGTAGCGGCAGTATTGTGATTACTTATTAGTGTTTTCTTAATTTGCATATTTTTTAGATTTAAAAAAAAATCAAATTCTATTTAGCGTCTTTTTCCAACTAGGTATGCCAGCCCCATCGTACCCTAAACTTATACATTAATAAAAACTTAATTACTTCTTATATCTGTTAAATAAAGCCTTTGCCGCATTTGAAGCTAAAACATTAATAAATAAACCTACGTCTAATCTATTTATCTTAAAAGTATTCAGCAAATTTTCTCTTTCTCAGGCATGTTTAGAACATTCTCATACATACATAACCATCCTCAAAAGTGGACAACACAATTCACAATTGGCAACTGTTGCTGCAAAGTGTTTGTTTTAACAACTATCTTTGCCCCGCGGTTTCATCTGCGTGGTGATGATGATGGTGACAAAAAGTAGCTTAGGACACACACAAATAACGTGGCTTTGTATAGGTAAAATAATTTTAAAAATCGGTTTTCTAGATCCATAGATTACCCCCTACAACCTCACAGACTCACAAACTCACAAACCTTACCTCTATAATATCAGTAACGTAACCACTGGTTTTATAGAAATTCACTATCGAAACACAAGCATTACAAGCTATAAACTTGACATGCTCGTGTCAGTCATATGCAGAAACTATTCATTCCCTTACAGGAAATTCATATCTATTCATTCCCTTACAGGGAATTCATATCTATTCATTCCCTTACAGGGAATGAATCCTGTACATCTGTACAGGATATAGCTTTACATTATTTATTTTACAAAAACCTTTTTGTTTTATACTTTGACACACTCAGTCATTTTTATCTGTGAAACTATTGCGGTGTAAGAGATACAGACTGCAGCCGGACGGCTACCGGAGTTTTAGTTATAGCGTTCCATTGGTCAAAACAATTGAACGGCTAAATTATAAATTGAGTTTCAATACTCAACTTGGAATTTAGGCTTTTTGAGTGTTTTTGAAAGTCAGTTGAAGTTAAAGTTTAAAGTGAAAAGTGTTAAAGTTTCAAGCTTTTTTGCTTTGGCAAATATTTCACTCTGTATGTGAATAATATAAAAGAGAACTTTTCATCCCTATCTTTTAAGCCATATTTAACTAGGTCTGCTATCATCTGGATTTGTTTGAGTGTGTTATTAAGAATTCACGCAATCTCCAAGCGTAACCACCCCCTATGAATATTAAATTCGTATTCCTAACTACGTTCGAAAATTATTGAGAGTGTAGTTAGTTAATGTTTAAATCAACTTGTACAATTAATATATTAATAACTTATGCAGTAACGCCGATACAACCAATGCCACCTAGAGGCGAGTTGCTGAACTAAACAGACAAGCGTAATATTTCAAAAATGTCATTAAAACGTTCTGCTATTCATCGATAGATGGCAAAACTAAAAAGTGTCACCGCTGTGCCGGTCGGAGTGGGGAGTGTTAGGTTATTCGTTACGGAATTTCTGGATTCGGTCTCCACGCTCAAGGCCCGCGATAGAAACTATGCAATAGCTTAATAAAATACATGGAAATATCATGATAATAATGTTAATAGCTACATAGCTGTAAGTGAATTGGTCACCACAACAAATAACACTTTTGAAAAATGACCATGTTATGTACAATGGCTTAACAGGTGCTGATGACATTACAGCGGCAGAGGGGCGTGTTGATTTAAAATATTACAATTATGCAAATGACTTACAGTCACATAATTAGACTTTTTAATTGCCTTTCTTCTGGTGTATGACACAATTCAAAAGCATTTGTCGTTACCGCGAGAACTTTTAATATGTAGGAAAAACACGGCAGCTCTAAAATATTATTTCACTAATAAATTAGATAATGAAATCCGATTCTGTTTAATTAGAATTAAACTTTATGAACTGTTCTCATAAGTAGTATTTTTAAAAGTTTTTTTACACATGTAGCACTTACAACAAAATAAGCTGAAAATTGTCGAAATTGTCCATTTGGCAAATGGTCAAGCCTAAAGTATATATTATCAAAATCCGTCTCATATTTGACGCACTCTTATTTTGGAAATTCTGTATGTCAAAAAAATAAAATAAACATAATGTAACATTAGAATGTATACCGTTTATTGTCATTGTTTTGAGACATTGACCTGGTGATATTGAACACAAGGTCAATATCTCATGTCATATTTCTGTCATATTTTGGCACTGTAGCAAGAGTACATGATTATCTCGACTAAATTGCCCTTACAAAGGCGCCAACACAGTCCTGTGACAACAATCAAAATACGCAGCCAATATCCTCAATAACATATCATAAGTCGATGACCGTGACAATCGACTGGCCGGTTGGCGCAGTTGGCAGCACTCTGCCTTCTGAGCCGCTGGTCCCGGGTTCGATTCCCGGACAGGTCAAACATTTGTGTGTATGAACATGTCTGTTTGACCTGTGTCTGGGTGTGTATTGTATATAAGTAATATATCAGTCATCAGATTACCATAGCACAGGCTCTGCCTAGTTTGGGACCCGAAGACCTTGTGTGAATCTTTGTAATGAAAGAAAGAAAGAATCACACTAAATAACTATAAATGCAAAAGTTTGTGTACGTGTGAAATTATCTAATATAGTCTTAGTGCTTTTGACAATATTTTTTTAATATAACGTACGGTTTTTGACGGAATGTGTATTTTGTTTTGATTTATTCGACTTGAACATCCATAGTTAAGACAGGACAATGCCTGTTGGGACAGCTAATATCCTATAAAAGTGATTTCAATCCATTCATAACGAATAAATATCACGCTAAAATAACACCAATACCAATGAAAACTAATGCTAGAGTACGGAACACCCAACAACTACCATAATAATAGAAGTGGAACCGCAATGTTTGCTTGTTTGCTTTTCTGCAATCGTGGTGAAACCATGATTGAATTTCTTTGAGCCTCCCCCTTTAAGCTCTCAGATGTTGACAATAATAAATTACGGGGTAAGTCATTGTAAAAATGTACCATGGGCACTGTAACGAAACGCCACTGTAATTATCAATAAAGGTATCGGATGCAATATCAAATTCAATCAATAACTTGTTCAAGGTAAGTATTTTTATACTTATTTTTCCTCATTTTATATTTCACTCAATCTCTCATTAAGTTTTATTTATATAAAAAGATAATGGTTTTTTTAAATATTAAAGATATCATATTGAACTCAATCAAAGTATTCAAAATTAATTTTGATTTCTGAAATCAAAAGAGTTTTAATAAGCCTATAATTTAAATGAGTCAATTATAAAATTCATGATGTATGCAATCAAAACTGGCTTTTCGCGCGCTGAAGGAAGAATGTTTGTTCAAAATTCACTTCCGAATATCCTACTACCCTCAACCTAAGAAAAGTCATAAGCCTCGTCTTGATCTGTGTATGACTAAAACTAATCAGAATCAGTACTGCTGTATAAGTCCCTAGGTATAAAATCGCAACTAACAAAATAAATTATTACATTCGCATGCACAATCTCATACATATATAACATTCACAGTGTTTATTATCCAACTCCTCCAAAAGGGCTTGCCTGATTTTGATGACATTGTTTTTGTATATTGATGGACCAGAGAATAGGTCGAAAAGTATTTTTCACCCCTCTACCCACACCTCTCATTTTCTGATCGGGATTTTAGTATTTTTTTTTTAGTATTTATGTATCCGTGTGTGTTTGTGTGTATATTTGTTACCTCTTCACGCTCCAACGGCTTCACCGATTTAGATGAAATTTGTTATAGAGATACCTTATACCCTGGATTAACACATAGACTTATTTTCATCATCACCATCAATACCGTTTTTCATCACCACACGGGTACAACCGCGGGGCGCAGCTAGTTGGTCATACGATGTATGACCAAAGTATTAAAGTATGTTAGTTAGACTAAGTCACAATTATTATATGATATCATGTCTATTTGAGTTATTAGTTTTCATTTTCGTATTGCAGCAGCTGTCCTATAACTCGAGAGCCTTGAACAAATATATGCCGACCGTGGATTCCCTGACGCCGATCTCGGAAAAGCAAACAGGAAAACATTGGTATTGCTTTTCAATTCATTTGATTATTATTCTTATTTGTTGCTTTTTATTACAGACTAGCGGATTTTAAGGATCCCTTATTTTTTTTGAAAATATAATATAGCCCTCTAAGGGTGAATGTAGCTCTCCAATGGTGAAATAATTTTTGAAATCAGCTCAGTAGTTCTTGAGTTTATTCATACATTAAAACACACACACATACACATATATACACATAAACACACACACACACACACACACATTTTTCCTCTTTATAATATTTGTGTAGATTTTATAAGGTTCTGGTATGTTGGAAACGGCTACAATTTGTAAGATTTTTTTGTAAGATTATATTAAAGTGTACCTGTATATTAAAAAGGTATTGATTTTCTGTATATTTCATTATCATTCTTGAAGCATGAACACTATTTTCTATAGATACCCTAAATGCTATTCTAATCCTAACCAAATGCTGCTAGCCCTAATGCTGTTAGTCACTCGAGTTATCTAAAATTCACTAAAATTCTTAAAAATTATGTTTAGATTTAAGAATTTTAGTGAATTTTAGGTAGCGATATGTACGAGTTGTTACTCGTATTCCATTTATGTTAAAATTCAAATTCGTATAACTCCATACAACGCTATCTTTAATATAAAACGAGTTTTATTCATTCATATTGCTGGCCAATTGCGGATTGTTTATAGGGACATTAATTTAAATATTTTTTAATGCAGCAATGAACTTCTTGACATAACTATAATGTTTCAGTAATTGTGTACCATACACCATACCCTTTTTTAAATGTATTTTTTATTTTCTATTTCATTATGATTATTTAATCATTTGAATTAATGGACAACAGAAATTAAAATTGTAAACGACTTGTCAAATGTAACGCTCTGCCATCGAAACATGTATAACGAACATTTAGGTTTTACACACACACATACACACAAACACGCGCGCGCGCGTCACATGCATACACATACTCTCACCCACATTCAAGTCACCTTAATTATTGATGCGCGATAGTGATTTATATATCTCGCATAAAAACTAATGCAATTTGATAAATAGTAAGGCATTGTACTTACATTAAAATATGAAATAATAAGTGTACCACCACAGACATCAAAGGTCTATCCGTTTAAACTATTATTAGTCGCATACCTAGTTAAGGACAATTTAACATGTACATGTTAAACTTTAGTAAAAGCCAATAAAGATTTCATTTATTCTTTGAATTTAAGTTTAGTTGAACGAGAGAATCACTACCATTACCCTAAAAGCGAAAGTGACGGAGAAGAACACGGACTATTAGACGACAACATGGACAAATTTAAACAATTAGGGGCGATGGTGCATTTTGTTTCAAATTTCTTTTACATCTACAATGTAGCGAAGTTGTGCGATTCGTGGATTACACCATCACATAATCACAATAATGACACTGATATTATAAAGGCGAAAGTTATTCCGTTGTTTATCTGTTTGTTACTCCTTTACGATGAAACGGTTGATCGGATTTGCATGAAATTCGGAACGACAGCGAAACAGCGGTTATTAACATAGTCATTTCTTAGCCAGATAGTTCTTCATCATTTTTAATAATTAAATGATGTCAAAGATAATTGTCAGTAAGTAATCTGATGGATCTTTGAGTAAAAGTGCCCTATATTGTCATATATAATATAAGTTTGGATTTAATGTTTTTCATTTCATTTAATTCACCATGTTTGTTAGAGATATTTAATTCTTATGATTCTATACAGGATGTTAGTTTTTCGGATTTAACCGATATGATTCTCGAGTGTGGCAACCGAGTTTTTGAGAATATTTGAATGCAGATTTCTTTATTTTAAAAAAATAAAAAATTATTCATTTATTTAAAATTTGCTATCTCCGGTATTTAAAGCACTTTCCTTCCAGGTGGGGTTATAAAATACCATCCTGTATAAGTACCATATGATTAACCTCACACAGGTTAAAAAAACACTCAACTTGGTTAATAACAGTTAATATTCGCCACTTTACAATATTGGAAAGCTTTCCATTCTCGTAATCAAAACAAATACCATTGGTGAACGTTTTAAGTAGATTACGTCTGGCTAAAAGCTTGATTGAAAAAGAAAATGGGGAAAACCGAGAGAGTCTCCCCGATAATCCGGTTATTATCTTAGTTATCATGTTGTTCAATTCAATTAATTGTTCTAGGTGAAATTGTATCTGTTTTGTAATTAAAACATTTTAAAAATTTACAGGTTATTGTTAATTCTTATTGGAAATTGGTGGTGATTCTGGCACGATAATATATAAATGAAATGATTCTTCCCACTAATCCTATTAATATTATAAATACGCAAGTTTGTGTGTATGTTTGTTACTTCTTCACACTTAAACGGCTACACCGATTTCGGTGAAATTTGATATGGAGATAGTTTATACCCTAACTACCTTACTTAGACTTATTTTCATCGTGACGCGGGTAAAACCGCGAGGCGCAGCTACTAATCAATATTTACAAAATTTGGTACTTTGATGTAAATAATATTTTAGTTTTAAACGCCAGCATACTTGACCTAAATCTACCTTATACTATTTCTACAGATATAACATGACACGCGTAGTCGATATCACGATCGACAATTGTTTCGGCTTCTTCCGGAAGCCTTCATCAGGATCTTGAATGCGGTGCGTTCGTCATAGCCTCCCGTCTCGCGCAAAACGGAAGGAGCCGAAACAATAATTATTTCGGGGGTAATCGTGATTTTCTAGCAAACTTAAATATATATATTGAGGCTCAGAAAATTTGTTATTTTTTCTGTAGTTATTTTTATAACTTTATTATAAAGATGTACAACGATAGCAAAATCTCAAAAGTAAAACCTCTAAAAATAAAATTTTAGACACAGCCCCCCAATATTTATAATATGTCAACTGGACAGCTATAGTTTTGCTTGAAATGCTGGAAAAACAACCTTTGTCCACTGACTATGGCAGTTATTCCAATTCCATGCCTTACTTAATCCTAGATAACGTCATCACTTAACATCAGGTGAGATAGTTGTCAAACGCAAACTTATAATAAGTAAAAAAAAAAAAAAAAAAAACCTTGGTGGTTTTTCCAAATATGAAATAAACTTTAACCGGGTAATAATATCTCTTGAATAAGGCGCTAAAAACTGTGTTGTACATTTTGATTGGCATCATTACAAAAAAACCACACACATCAAAATCTCAAATCGAGTTTTTGGCATTGCTTGTTCTTCCAAATAACCCTTCAATTGTCGATCGTGATATCGTCCATATTGAATCAATCTCGATTCAAGCCTAGATTCAGTGATTTAGTACTTAGCACGTAATTTTTCGTAGCATGTGCTGACAACACAAAGCTAGCACAAGTTAGCACTTGTCAATTTTGTACAAAACTGTATGCGGCACGGTATATTTTGAACATAGATTCCGGCCGCTATGAACTAAGCAGACTACGAATTTTAAACGTTGTCTTATTGGCATCGTGTCGGGCTCGCACTGGACTGAATATGAACATGAAATTAGTAGACTTGACTCCTTCAACACCTGGGACTGATGGTTCAACGTCCCCTCTGAAGTATGGAAGCGTTCCGTTGGAAATACCACTAGCGATCACACATCCAAGGTGTGACAGCAGTACGTTGGTATACCCGGTGATCGCATTGGTGAGCTCCGCTATGAACGTTTCTGTTTCGAGCGGCGGAACAGAAAGGCAGTATCTGATTATTAACGAATTTATCGACTACTTTATCTACTAAGTACTATAGAGCCCGGAAAAGTGACGTAGATTGAAAAATATCTCGTGCTTTGATAACTTATTGTGTTCATATATATACAAAAAAAAGATTGTGCCATCAACCGCTGTTGGTTAATTGGGACCGCGATTCCCGTTGACAACGGTTCGAGTAAACTAATTAACCCTTCATTGAGATTGATGAGTTGACAAAGGAATGGCTAAATTTTCGCTGTTGCTTCTGAACTCATAAAGGCTTATTTTATTTAATCACAGTTTTACTGCTCAACGATTTATCTGCATGTTATGAAAAAAAGGGTTTTATTATTTTTGTAATTATCATATTGATTTCAAGTCATGATTTCGATGCAAAAGCTATCTCTGTTTGTGTTTTTTCCCTGTTTCCTGATTTAATTGTTTTATTACTTTTCATAGAAAAAGTCCATTGCTTTGTTACGTTGCTCCATTTTAGATATCCGCAATTTTATGATAATTTCTCATCTATTTTGTCCCATGTATCTGATAAATCCACGTAGATGTAAAAAAATATCCAACGATTCAAATATACTTAAATAAAGGATGAAAATTTTTGTCTTAGTTTTTTTCTTGCATAGTTAGTTATATATCTATTATACACTGTAAAACAGGTAAGTGTGTATAGTAACCTTTGTCTGTAACGTTTAGTATTTAAGGCGCGTGTATGTATGTGACGAGAGCCAGTAGTAATAAAGAACATATTAAACTCAACGGACGTTTCAGTGACTCGTACAACCCTCTGAACCTCTAAAATCACTTGGCGACCCTGCCAGGATCGCCGTGTGGACGAGCCGACGTGAACGAGTCACTGAAACGTCCGTTGAGTTTATTATGTTCTTTATTATTACTGGCTCTCGTCACATACATACACGCGCCTTAAATATTAAACGTTACAGTCTAATACATAGCTTACTACACACTACACAGGTCTATGTTGCACAAACTTTCTAAATTAGGTAAGATGTTAGTATTCTTAACATATATATTATATTGCACGGCATTCAACTGTTGTAATATATAAAAGATCCATGAAATCATCATCCCCACCAGAAATCAAAATTATATAAAAAGTCGCAGAGTTTACACTAAATATTGTAAATATATATTTTTTATATAAAAAGTAATACGTCTACATGTTTTATCAGTTGCATTAAATTTTACAATTAATTAAGATTTACCCGAATTTAGATATAATTTTGTATTACAAATGCTTCCAATTATTCCTTTTTTGACATCTGTTTATTCTTCTAAGACGTCGATACGAATCAATGGCAGATTAATAGACGTGAAAAGTTCATTTATAAGAGAGTTTGTTAGCATTATCCGCCGTCGGCCTTAATGCCTCGTTTCTAAGGGAAGCAATTAACGATGGATCAAAGTAGCTAAAGTCAATATTGTTTCGGCCCTTCGGAGTCCCAATGAAGGCGCTTAAGTCCGAAAGTAAATTGAAAAAAGTATGTAGAAAACATCTCTAAGTAGTTAAATTCACAAAGTTACCAAGTCTATAATAGTTTAAACATCGTTTGGTAAATCTAAAATTACAACAACGAAACTTTGTAGTGGCACACCCATGCAGGACCGGATAGTGGTGGATACGTATCGGCCGTGGTAGAAATTGTGATGATGATGAGGTCTGGACGCAATAAGTATCCACCTGGAGGTCGGAGGGCGCAGGGCCGGGGGGGTGTTTAGCACAGGGGGTGGTAGGAGAACTCGCGGGGGAGCGGGGCGGTCGGTGTACAGGGTTGCATGCGTGTGTTAGTGTCGCGTACCGGCGGGTCTGTGGTGTGGGTGCGCGGCGCGGCGTGCGCTCGGATCGGCGGTCGAGCTGGCACTGGGCGGGCGGCTCAGCCTCTCCCGGACCGCGGCCGCCCGCCCGATCCACGGTCCAAACTTTCAGATGCATCTCGTAACGTTTCCGCGCTATGGAACGCTTGTATCGCTGACATGTATGTACGAGATAAATTACCTATTAAAATGTTCTAAGGGAGGCTAAATGAATGACCTTTTATAATTAATAAAGTATACCTTAAAAGTATTTTCAATACATAACAGGTTACCTTAAATAGTTTAACGTAACCGTGTACTTTACTTGCCTGGAAATAATAACACAAATATAGAAACAAATCCTAAGAGATTTTAATTGAATCGGAAGCGCGCACAGCGTTTTTATTCTCCCCGCAAACGAAATTATGGCCATAACTTGTTGCGCCGCGGTTTAATAAAGAATAAGCCATAAGATTGCTTAGGTTTGCCTGTGTAACATGGTTTTAAATAATTTGCACAGATACATAATGCGAACCGTATTATTTTTTCTTTAAAATCTCTAATATATTATTCGGTTGTTAATTACTACTTCTATATGCTGAGGCACTAACAATTACATCTTTTCCTTGCATAGTCATAGTGCGACTACAGGTGAATATAGAGATGATAGTGTGTGCCTTTATTGTTGATACTAAACAATGATTGTACACACAGTAGTAAATTGTTTTAACTTAAATCTAAAACATCGGGTTTCCCGATTCAGTGGTCAGCGTGTCCAGTGATACATAGGCCTCTTCCAGCTGCTTCCAATCTTCTCTATTGGTAGCTTTTCTAGACTAGATTGTCCCTCCAATCATCTTCTGTCCATCTTTTAGCTCGTCTGCCTCTTTTTCTTTTACCATCACGTGGCTGCCATTCTGTTATAATTTTAGTCCATTTCCATCTGCTTTCCCTTGTCATATGTCCTGTCCATCGCCATTTTAGTGTATTATAGTAGGATTATAAACAGTTATCTATTGTATGTTTACATATCCTAATACGGCTTTAAATTCTTCATCGTCATCATCTCAGCCAAATAGGATGTCCACTGCTGAATATATACCTCCCCCATTGATTTCCACAAGGACTGGATGAAAGCGGCCTGCATCCAGGCCTTACCTGCGATCTTAGTCAGGTCGTCTGTCCAACTTGTCGGTGACCGTTCTGTGCTGCGCTTGCCAGTCCGTGGTCTCCATTCGAGAACTTTTCGACCCCAACGGCTATCAGTTCTTCGAGCTTTACACTTCACTTTTATAGTAATAAAATTATAAGAACTAACAACAATACTTTAGCTGCCGCAATAACTTTTGAGTAATCCGCTAGCTGTTGCCAGTCTAAAGACAGCTTAAATGCTTTAACGAGCTACAGTTAGCAGCGTACCCAGGCTCCAAGCAGCATTGCCCCGTGGAATTTTAATACTGATTCGTTGATCTAAAAATATGAGCCAGCATTTTCGTGACGCTAAGCATCGATCAATTACTCTGATGAGTTTTGAAAAATCCGATGAGCTCCAGGTCCCCAAGGACCCAAGGTCTCGCCCCAAACGGTTCAAATATGTAACCACTACCTAGGTTAGCATATTTTCACCGCTTCGATGGCTCTGCGCACTTAGTTGCTCGCAAGCACTACATTTAAAAAGCTGATATCACACACTTGTATTATAAAGGAGAAAGTTTGGCTGTCGTTTGTATGTAAACTCTATGGCTTTCACGGCGGGCGCTGCATGTTGTATTGCTTCCGGGCTGTTTGGCCGTGGCCTTCGCGGCGTCTTCTCTGTTACTGATGATCAGTAACAGAGAAGACGCCGCGAAGGAGAGTTCTACGCTCTTGTTGCCGCTCGGACCTGAACCACTGAAGATATCGACCGCAGTGATCGACGAAACGTCTGGAACACAAGTTTCACTTAGACCACAGCCAAACAGCCCGGAAGCAATGCATACAACATGTCGTGTGTATGTTTGTTACTCCTTCACGCTGGAACGACTTAACGGATTTGCATGAATTTCTGAATGTAAATAACTTATACACGTAATATATATAACACGTAAGCTATTTTGTATCCCAAAAAAGTATAGCTCCTATGCGATATCTGAGGTGGCAGGAAAACCGTAGTCCACGCGGGTAAACCGCCGGGTGCAGCTAGTAATGAATAAATAAAAAATAAAAAGTATGCTCAAGAAAAATAGAGATTTGAAGCGTTTATCTACAACATAAGACTCACTTCATTTTCTCGAATCTTATTTATTTAAGACCTTTTACTGAGCTTATTTGCACAGTACGCTCGATTGCAATCTCTTTGAGGAATTTCAATTATACACAAAAAATCTTGGCCGCAGATAAATCGAAGCCGCTATTAGGGGCCCGTTTTGATAGCCGCGTATTGTTGGTTGTATTTATTCATTTGTGAACTTGAACAGATGATTAATTAAATTGTAATCGTTTCATGAACACGAAGATGCTTTGTTTATATAGTACTATCTGCGCCCCGCGGTTTTACCCGCGTGGCGATGATTGATGATGATGAAAAGTAGCCTATATGTTATCGAAATAAGTGCACCCGTTTGAGCGTGAAGGAGTAACAATGATAGATGGATAGATTTGGATGAAATTTGGTATGCAGATAGCTTATACCCTGGGATAACACATCACCATTTTTCATTACCACGCGGGTAAAACTGAGGGCCTAATAATGTCACTTCGACATTATTATCGGGACATGTACCTTATCTTGTATTGTTATTTTACTTGTGCCCATGGCGCATGCAACTGTGCCGATAAATTAAGCATAGAGAATAAACTAAAATACATGATAAATATATCAATTACTAGGGGTCCACGCCGTCTTCAATTCGAAAAAAAATTCAAAATTAATAAATAATGAAAATAAAAAAATAAGGATCCGTAATTTAAAAAATATATAATATAGCCCATGTCAACCTGGGATAGTGTAGCTTCCCAACAGTGAATTTTTTTTTTTCAATTCGGTTCTGCAGTTTCGAAGCCTATGCCATTCAAACAAACAATCAAATCTTTCCTCTTGTATAATATTATTAATTGTTTTTTTAAAAGGATGGGACTGTGGTTTTGCACTTCTGTAGCCAAAGCTTGTAAACAATAATATATAGGTACCAATGGACTAATCAAAACATCTAATCTCAGACTCATCGGAGCTCATCGGATTTTCCAAAACTTATCAGAGCGTTTGGTCGATGCGACACGTGACCAAAATGCTTACACACATATTTGGCTCAACGAATCAGCATTGCAATTCAACGTGACAATGCTGCTAGCATTCTGGGCACGCTGCCAGCCGGTAGCGGGTTAGAGCATTTGAGTTATCTATAGGCTGCCTATAGCTAGTGGATTGGTAAAATGTTATTGTAGTAGCTGCAGTATTGTAATTAGTTATTAGTATTTTATTTTAATAAAGGCATCGGCCCTTTTAAAAAAAATCAAAACATAATGTTCTTTTATATTAAAGGGCTTAAGCTGGAGACAAATAAATGCAGTAGACTATGGCATTGTAATTTCGATTCGATATTCCGGCCTGAAAATGAAAACTTATGAACAGTTTCGAACAATGAGAAATGAGGAGATCCGTGGAAGAACAAAAGTCATCGTCATATACTGAACCCAACGGATTAGCAAGTTGTGTGGCAGTAGGCAGGGCACATAGCTCGAAGAAGTGGTGGCCGTGGGTTCGAAAGGTTCTCGGATGGAGAATGCAAGCATAGGACGGCCACCGGCCAAGTAGATAGACGACCTGACTAAGATCGCAGGCAAGAGCTGGATGCGGGCCACTTCCAACCGGTTCTTGTGGAAATCAATGAGGGAGGCCTATGTCCAGCAGTGAACGTCCTATGGCTGAGATGATGACAATGAATCCGGCCGTCTCAGTTTCCGAGGTAAATTTCGATAAAACTTATGAAAATAGGTAATACAATGCCAATTAATTCTTTACATAATTGATACTTTAGACCCTTACTGAGATTTGCCCAAAATCTTACCTTTTCGGATGATGCTACCTTTCCGCGTGAATACAAATGAGTAATTAAGTTTGGTGGGACAGAATCTCGCAGTTCATAGAATCATATGACCTAGTTACGACGTACGTACCCTGGAAACGTGATCTGGAAACGTGTCGCCATTACACCCAGAATATTGCTGAGAGAAATTTATGGACATACGTCGCAGGCTTTGGGCTTTATTACGATATTACTTATACCATTGTGCTGACTGTATATCAGATTGTGTTAGGGTCGCAGTCCACCGAAGCTGCTATCTAGTTTTTCCATAAGCCCATGCCTTTTATAGTAAATAAAATACTAATAATTTATATATATTTTTATTATTATTTTTTTACTTACACTCAGACAGAATTAATTTATAAAAACATTTGAGAAATGTGGATTTTGTTTTTACATATCCGAAATGAATGAAACCTTTTAACTGTGTACCACAAATATTATTTTAAAAAGATCATAGAAAGTCATGAACATACGTGCGGACGATATCCTATCCTACTAATATATTGAAGGCGAAAGTTTGTGTATGTGTGTATGTTTGTTACTTTTTCACGCTTCAACGATGAAATTGGTGTAGTCATAGCGTAGAAATGGTGATAGTTTAGAGCCTGGATTAACACATAGGCTACTTTTCATCATCATCATCATCAATCATCACCACGCGGGTAAAATCGCGGGGCGCAGGTAGTAACAAATATTTATGAATTTACCTTAATGTCATTTTGCTTTATCCAAATATAAAGATGCGATAAAACTATCTATATAAATGTTATAAAAACATTAATGATAATACAGGGGTTTCGCTATCACGATCGTCCATTGTTTCAGTGTGAGACGGGACGTTTCTACGAAGGCACAGAACTCGTGATGCCGACGAAGGCTTCCGGATGAAGTCGAAACAATTGCCGATCACGATATCGACAAAGCGTAATTTTTAAATATAACAAAGTCAGAGCATGAGTTTTAACAATATCAATGAAAATAATGAAAAGATGAAAAAAATGTGGCATTATAATAGCTGTAGTAGTCACGGGTCGGGTCTCAGCGCCCGGACAAAAAAAAAACAAAAACAATATTAATGATAATACGTCTGAAATGGAGAAAGAGTTGAGACGTTTCATTTTTACCATGTCATGTAATACAGTTTTAGCAACACATACATATGTATGCTAATTTTGAAGTTTCAAGATACAATAAAATTAGTTATTTTCTAGCTGCGTCCCGTGATCTTACCCGCGTGGTGGTGATTGTAGATGATGATGAGAAATAGCCCATGCGTTATTCCGGACCTGAAGTATGTACATACCAAATTTCATCTAAATCCATCCAGCCGTTTAGGCGTGAAAGAGTAACAAACATACATCCACACATATTGGTAGAATTACGTTATTCAACGCGGTCAGGTGAAAGTTTTTTAGAGGGGTGAAATGTCACTGTCACTAAAGAATTCGGCGTCCATTTAGTTTGATCCGTCAAATACTATAACTAGCCCACTAGCGTCTAGGATGACGACCACAATGGTCCCAGTGGTCGTAAGTGAAATATCACACAAGGCCTTGCACAACTACTGGCTTGCAAGGACAGCTTATATAATTTACTGGGTGCTTGTTGTCTGCAATTCGAGGACGTGGATAACAAGGTGAATTGATAAGTAATGATTTTGGTAGAAACAGAAAGACAGTATAAGACCAATATATTTACTAGATGAGATTTTTTTACTCTGATGGCTCCGTAATATGATGGTCTGCAATAAAAGCTTTTAGATACCTTCTATATTCAAATAATAAGTAAAGAAGATGATACATTGTTCATATTTACGGTTTCAGAATATTTATTATCTAAAAAGAATTACATTCACTTACTGAGATAAATAATAACTTAAAAATAAACACTTATTGTGCCGTAGCTCATAGTTTACAAACGCATATTTCTCTATTTAATGTTCATTATTGTTAAATTAAAAAAAAATGTATTCATCATCATCATCATCATCATCACGCGAGAAACCGCGGATGTTTCGGTTAGTTTTTGATTAATTATTGTAATTGATTGCAATACTGTGCCATTAATTAATTATTGTGTAAATACAGAATAATAAATAGTCAACACGCGCAATGATTGTAAATCTTCACTAGAAACTATTTTCCTACAAAATGCTTATAATAACAGCTCCGTAAAAAAAAATGTACGAGATTTTCCAGGCTTGTGACTTCGTGTTGCTGCTTGCTGGATACGCAGGTCACTGGATTTATTTGCAAAAGGTTTCATAAGAAACTGTTTATATTATTCACAGCGATCTTTCCGTTTATAAGTGATAGTTTTCTTTAAAGTGTGTCTTTTACGAAATGTTTTCTTTGCAACTGTGGAAAAATTATAGACTTATTTGCACTTAGAGAGTTGGCAGTCAAAATGTAGTTTTGCTCTGCCCTGATCTAGCGTAATTATCGTCTTGGATGTTGAGACTGTATATATCCACGCCTCTCGCGATACAGGGTATCCTAGTGCTGAGGTTTGAGTGTATAGGAAATCCCTTTAATATTATAGATCTGAGAGTTTGGTTGGATGGATGGATGGATGTTAGTTACTCAATCACGTTAGAACGGCTGAAAGGATATGGATGAAATTTGGTATGAATAGATACTTCAGGTCCCTGAATGACACATAGGCATAAGCGCGGGGTGCAGCTAGAGTATAGAAGTACTAGCTGCGCCTTGCGGTGGTACCCGCGCGTTGATGAAAAATGGTGATGATTAAAATTAGCCTATGTGTTAATCCAGGGTATAAGCTATCTCCATATCAAATTTCATTGAAATCGGTGTTGTTTTTGAGCGTGAAGAGGTAACAAACATACACACATACACACTTACACACAAACTTTCGCATTTATAATATTAGCAAGCAGTAGGATTTCACTACATCGTTTTAATAGTTTTGCTACTGTCATCGTCTTATGTGAATGTGAGCATCATTTTATTCTATCCATCTGAGTCCTTTAATTTAACAGACTTCAAAAAAAGGCGGTTACTAAATTCGACAGTATATATATATATATATATTTATACCAAAAAGGGGACACATTCGACAAAAACTTCTGCTCATTGCGCGTTTCCTTTCCTGTTTCGGTGGATATCGACCTCACTGCATTAACTGTGGTATTAATTATGAGGGAGCAGAAAGGAATAAAATACATTATACATAATAGACGTTAAGTAGAAAATTATTATAGCAAATTATCGTTCTTAGAATTGGCCAATTTGGATGAAGTGAAGATCTTTCAAACAATTCTCTTGTCTTCAGATTTAGAGATTTATTTAATAGATACAATTAAATTTCTTAATTAGATTAACGCAGAAATAAAATATTGTTTCTAGTATCATCATTTTACCCACTGCTGGACATATGCCTCCTCCACTAGTTTCTAGTATAGAAATAACATAAACAATATTTTAATCTCATTGTAATCTCCTTCGTTTCTTGGAAATCTTTGGCTTGGATTTAACAATCTGCACGCGTTTTCACTTCCAATTATACGGTTCTCAGATTGAAGATTGGATATTTTCTTCACCGTAATAACAAAATAGATAAATTTTGCTGACGTACTCAGCAGTTTTACTTTAAACGGGTCATCGCTAGTGGCATTTTTAATAGAGCGCTCGTGTACTGAAGTGTACTTCAAGTACTGAACCCAGTGGATGTTCCATGGCTGAGATGATGATGATATTATAACGTTTTTTTATAATGTAAGTGCTACTTTATCTAATTGTAACGGTGAGAAAAAATGTGCTACACATTGTTAAATAGTAAGGGTTTATTATGAGTACACAGGAACCGATTATCGATCCTGTTTAAAATAGCTACAGGACCTTGCCAACTCAACCCTTTCTACGGTTATTTTTAACGAACCTCAGTAGGTAGGTACCCGAATCTCGGGATGTGTGTGATATACTGTGTCTGCTTAGTGAGTGGATATGGAGCAGAAATGTACCTAACTGTTTAGACAAATCTTTAATAATGCTATGCTATACCTAATAATGTTTATAGCGTTGTACCTTTTTTCTACTTTCACAAATCGTTTTCGCGGCATCGGTGATTAGTGGGATTATTTATATTATTACCGTCTCTCCACTTTTCAGGACAAATGGCAACAAAATTACTTGAAAAGGTCAGGAGATAGATGACATTCTTAATTTATCAATATACCGTATGTCATCTACACGTAAAATGGGAGCAGATTAATCTTATTTGTCTTCTATTCAGATTGATTTTAGATGGGCTGGATACCAACTGCAAACCGAAGTTAAGACATATTTTTTTTGCAGTATATGACAATCAAGCAGACGAGCCGTCTTTGACCATGAAGCGGCGTCAGCGATCACCGTTACCTAAGGGATATCTAACAGGTACTAATGCTGAAGACTGATGGGATTACGATACGTTGACAATCCTTTTAAGACTCTGTTAAATCTCTTTTTGATATACATAGTTGGTTTAGATACCATAATCATCATCATCATCATCTTAGTAGAAGAACGAAAGTCACCGATATAGCCCCGTGGATTAGCAAGTTGAAGTAGCAATGGGCAGAGCACATTGCTCGAAGAACCGATGGCCGTTGGAGTCGAAAGCTTCTTAAATGGAGAGTGGACTGGCAAGCGCAGCATAGGACGCGCACCGACCAGGTGGAAAGACGACCTGACTAAGATCGCGGCCAAGGGCTGGATGCGGGCCGCTTTCGACTGGTCCTTGTGATGTGAAATCAATGGGGGAGGCATAATGTCCGGCAGTGGACGTCCTACGGCTGAGATAACATAATGAAAAAGTTAAAATCAAATTATTTTTTAAATTTTTTTCACAATAAGCAGGCGTTTGACCACGATCTCAACTGATGTTAAGTTATGATGCGGCTCACGATGATCACGCCATCTAGAAGATACCTGTTCATTCGTGACTTGAAGATGTCCAGATTGTATCTATGTGGATACACAGGCTTAGGAAATGAATCCCACGCGTTAGCTTTATATGATGTTATACTTGAGTCGATAAAGAGCTTTTGAGTTATCTAGAGGCTGACAATAGCTAGTGTATTGCTCACGTATTTTTGTAGGAGCTGTAGTATTGTAATTAGTTATTAGTATTTTATTTTCATAAAAGCATCGGCCCGTTGGAGAAAAATGTCGAAACTTAAGTTAGCAGTATTACTTATTACCAGCGAGCCTACTCCCTAGACAAGATGCATTGCTTCATAGCGATTCTCTTTCTCTAACCATTAAAGATGAATATTCGTTCTCGTTGATCACGTGATATATCAAATACAAATACAAATACAAATATATTTATTTGACATAACAATAGGTCTAACAATACATGAATCCATTGGCTCCAAACTAGTTTTCACTGTGTTTTGGAGCCGAAGGCCTCTCCCTTAATATAGTACATATAATTGTATGTCAAACGCACAGAATGAATACATAGCTATTTAAAAACACTAATTAATAAAAACATATGTGTGTGTGTGTATGTGTGTGTGCGCGCGTGCGTGTGTGTGTGTGTGCGTGCGTGTGTTTGTGTGTGTGCGCGTGCGTGAGGGTGTGTTCATTTGCGTGCTTGGTTATGTATATGTGTGTACGTATGTGTTTGTGTGAGTGATATTTTTTATGCGATAAAAAAACCATCTAGCATACTTTCGATGCTATTATAGTCGAACTTTCTTAACCACGTTACAATAGTTTTTTTGATCTCATTATTACTCTTATCTTTTATTTTATATTCCTTATCGATTTTATTGTATAAGAGAGGCGCAATACTCTCATATTTTTTCTGTTTGAATTTTCGTCTCGTTTGTGTAATAGGGCACCGGTTGATTCTTTTACCTTTATCAACTAAAAGAGGTACAGTCTTTCTGTGATATCGCCGTAAACTTTCATATATAAATAACTTTCTTATACTAAGGACTCCGGCTTTATTGTATACATCTGTTGTTGGATGCCTGAAGGGTAGGAACAGCATAACTTTTAATAATGCACGTTGCGCATGTTCAGCTGATTTGATGTTGGTTTTAGCCGCAGTGCCCCAAGCACAAATACAATACCTAATGATGCATTCACAGAGAGCCTTATAGGTTTTAATCACTAATTCAGATTCTGCTACTGTCCTCAGGGTTTTAAAAATGTATATGAGTTTTCTTATTCTAGACACCACTGATTTTATATGACTATTCCAGTTAAGATGACTATCTATATTTACGCCAAGATATTTGATAGTATCAACTCGTGACAGCTCTGTACATGTACAAAAAGTACGTCGTACGCCTGTGTTGCATGGGAAAGTATGCATTTTAATCCTGACGTCTAATTTAGGAGCACCTGCTTCCGTGATGCTGTAGCAGATGTACTTTGTTTTACTAGCGTTTAATGACAGCAAATTATTCTCAAGCCATCTAGTAACTACTGCAAGACAGTCTTCAGCTAGTTTAACAGTTTTAGTCCAGCTTTTGTCGTGAACCAAGAGTACAGTATCATCTGCAAACATAAACAGATCTAGGCCAGGCAAGGCAGTATCACAGAGGTCATTTATATATAGAAGAAACAACAAGGGTCCCAGTGTACTGCCTTGTGGAACACCGTAGGTGCAAGCCGCACTGTCACTTTCATAGCCCTCAATTTTAAGTCGCTGTGATCTTCCTGTCAGGTAGTCAGTAAACCAGTCAAGTGCCAGTCCTCTAATTCCAGCGTTCTCAAGTCTGGTTAATAATATAGGGATAGACACGGTATCAAACGCTTTCTGTAAATCTAAAAATACCCCAATGCATTTGTCACCTCGATCCAAGTAGGTTGTTATTTTATTAGTTAAAGTAAGCACAGCATCCTCTGTTGACAGACCGTCTCTGAATCCATACTGATTCTGACTCAACAAGTTTTCTTTCTTAAGATATTGTGTTACCCTTTTCTTAACTAATTTCTCTAATATTTTGGATAGGGTGGAAAGCAAAGAGATGGGTCTGTAGTTTGTAGGATTTTGTTTATCACCTGTTTTAAAAATTGGGCATACAATTGCTTTCTTAAAAACATCTGGAAACACACCTGTATCCAAACTCACATTGCATATGTGTGATATTGGTTCGGCTAGCATGTGAATGAACTTTTTAATCAAAGTTGTTGTGATCTTGTCCCAACCTGGAGCGCTCTGGGTTTTGAGACTCATGACTAAATATTTAACCTCATATGGGTCAGTTGGTAACATAGACATCGAACTAACAGGTTGATTTTTTGCTTTTGCGAACATTGCTAGATTTCTTTCAGTTACGTCAAGCATCTGCAAGGTTTTACTAGCGAGCGTTTTTCCGATAGAGGTGAAGTATGTGTTGACTTTATTAAGAGATTCTGTTTTGTTACTACTTATATCCAAAAGTTCCAGAGACGACACCTTTGTTTGGTTGAAATTACATACTTCTTTAATTATTTTCCATGTTTCCTTTATGTTGCCTTGACTTTTAATTAGTTTATTTTTATAGTACTCTTTTTTTAATGTTTTAATAATTTTATTACAAATGTTTCTATATTTTGTGTATTTTTCTTTAGCTTCTACATCTTCTGGTATTTTTTTGGCCTTTTTGTGAAGTTTATCCCTTTTTCTTATAGATCTAATGATACTTTTTGTTATCCATGGCTTTAATGGTTGATTTTTATTTGGCAATTTTCTGATTTGTGTGTTATCATTAATAATTTTTAGTAATTTAACTGTAAATAATTCAGCTGATAAATTAGCATTATTTTCAATTAAGTATAGTTCATTCCAAGACTCCTGAGATAATGCTTCTTTTATTCGATCGTAATTCAATGTTACTTTATTATAAACAACCATCTTTTTGTGTATTTTTGTATTATCAATGTATAATAATATAGGCTGATGGTCTGTGATTCGTTGTTCAAACACTAATGTTTTCCACGGAGCTTGACACTTCACCATCATATGATCAAGACATGTGTTAAATCTAGTAGGGTGAGTAATACCTTGTCGTAGGCCATGCAGTGCCATCATGGTCAGGTAGTGCTCTGTATTTTTTTGTCGGGTTTGGTAGCATAGTATCTATGTTAATATCCCCTGTAAATACAATATTTGTTGATGCAAAACTCTCCAAAAAAATGTCAACCGAATTGAGGTATGGTACTGGGTTACTAAAACAAGGCGGTCTATATGTACAGATAATAACATAATCTGGCGAGATTTTACAAACTAAACAATTGCCTTCAGTTATACCCGGCTCATACGCATATACATCAATGCTTTGTTTGACGTAAACAACTACGCCATCATTTTTGTTGTATGAGATTTTCGTCCAATACATATTATAATTGTCTAGGTTTGGAGGTGGTCTTAAACTATTGGTCCAGCATTCAGTTAATACAAACATATCAACCGAGATATCGAGACTATCCATATAGGCTACGAAATAGTCAAAGTTGCAGTAAATACTACGTATATTCATAGTTAAGATGCAAAAACTATGTCTGTTTGGCTCGTTTACATTTAACATTTTGATACAATGATTAGAATTTGTAATAGAAATACATTCTATATTTTCGGAGTTATCAACTTCTGTGGCTATAAAGGAGTTATCCATTATTGTATGACATTGTAACAGAGTCCAAAGAGTTGGTCAGATATTTTTTTATAGACAAGTACGTCAATTGGGTATATTTCAAAATTAAAGTAGTTACTTATTGTTGTATATACGGTGCAAGTTAGAGCTTTGTTAAGCTGTTTATTAACTTTACAGGGATAAGAAGGTTCGCTATATGTAAACATGGTATGGTCGTCTAAATATGTAGGTATCGTGTCATTTGTGTGGTAGTTTTTAGTGTAATGTAAATGTTTTGTATGTGTCTGTACATGTGGAGTGTGCAGTTTAGTGCATAGAATAATGAGCATGAGAAAATAGATAGAATACAGTTTATAAAAAAATAGACATAGAAATACGCAACTAAAATAAATGAATACTAGTGCTAGTCATTTAGATTCAGCGATTTCTAAATCGCGCTCGCTGTTAATTCGAATGAGAGTCTCTCCATCCTTCCGCCTGATGTAAATTTTTCCTCGCGAGGTCCAGCAATATCTGTAGTTGTTTCTTTTGGCAAATTCTCTTGCCATAAAGAATATATCGCTTTGATGTGTCAATCTCATACATTTTTTATAGTTTCTCTCGGCGTTAACGCTGGTAGAATGTTACTTTGTCTAGGGCTACAGTTTGTAGTAAACATCAAAATATTACTAATAGTGTAAGGTGATAATGATTCGGCAAATTAATGGTGTTTCCTATTTATCCTAAAAACGACCGTGCATCAATGATGTTTTACTAAAGATGACGTATATTCATACCTACTGCGCGGTGCTCAGCTTTAGTTCCTTTACGATATAAACATGCTTACTGCGACATATAATACGGTACAAATAATATAGAAAAGGATAGCTATATGTTTAGACTTGCGCTTGAAATACGCGTCATAATGAAAATTACTACAATTGTCTTAATTTTGCCGCCTCAGTTTCCGCGCGCTTGTGCGACATCTACCTCATATAAACATATAATATCATTGCCGTGCATGGGAACTGGGGCCTTACCTAAAGCTGATAGCTTTGTAAAAACCATACAAGTTCCGAGCAGTTCTACAACCTGGCTAAAACATGCCAGAGACAACAGTAACCGTTCACCTTTGAGGATATCAATGTTCGAACCGTTCACCGAAAGGAGCGTGATCAGTGGTGATGGTATGACCTTACACTAAGCGGTTTAAGCCAGAATTTAGAACTGATCGGAATTTGTATGGTTATTACAAAGCTGATAGTAATGCCCCAGTATACCGTCAAACATTTGCATTTTTGACACAGTTGTTATTCTTATTCAAACAAAGACTTAGCCATAATACTACCTGCGCCCCGCGGTTTTCTCGTTTTATTTATATGACCGGTTTAGAAATGTCGGTGTTAATCTTCAGGCTTATGACATAAATAAAACACTCTAGAACAGCTATTTATTATGTATATGTAAATGAGACGCAAATACTGATGTGTGTATGTCCTGAGCTATCGCTATATATCTGGTAACGTGTGTGGTTTGTGCGTGAATATCGCTTACAAATTAATACTGAATCAATTTCAATAACAATGGTTCGGTGGAATTGCATTAGCCGTGAGGTTATGAGGAAGTATGTACTATGGCTTGACATCACCTTGCGTCGTTTAATATTCCCTACTCGATTCATTTTCCATAATTCTCGTTAAATTGAGTTTTATTCTTGTGTAATATATATATTCCTTGAGGTGCGTTCCATTAGTAATAATTTTCAAAATTTTATAATTATTTTTATTCTTCGTCCAGAAATTATAAATCCATACATCTCTAAAATTAGACAAGTATTTTCAAATTCCAGGCCTATTGCGGGTAGTTTTAGTCGGCACCAAATGAGTAACGACTTATTTTACCTAAAACTACCTCCAATTTTGATAAAAAGGTTTAGATTGTATCGTAACTATAGAACTAATCATACTTATCTTATTTTACTAGAATTTAAGTTTAGTTTAGTTGAATAAGAGAATCACTACCAATACCATGACTATAATATGATGTAGGAAGTTGGTAAGCTAGAGCGCGAAATATCTAAAGTTTATTTCTCTTTTTCATTGCAGCTTTTTTCCCAAAGAATACAATTCTATATTTATCTATTCACGGTAACATTACTTAGGAAAGTTTTACGCGATCGATACTCCTAACTTCGCAGACACCGCACTCTGCTAACATGCTCCAACTTGGGATAAAGGCACTCAATGATTTGTGGGTATTTTGGTATTTCAACCAGATTTCTACTGATATTTGCATTGCTTTTCTGGAACCAATCACTTTACTGAATCACCTTAGGCTTAAATATACAACAAGAGTATAGTATACCTATGTAATTTCTATATATACATATATGTAGCACACAACAAAGTCACCTTCCGCGTCTGTCTGTTTGTCCGCTAACTCCCCATAAACCATGCAAAGCATTTTGAAAAGGTTTTCACAAAAATATTCAAAATAAAATCTCGATAAAAATCAATTATGTATCACAAAATCGTAGAGTAATCAATTAACAATTCCTAAAAGAAAATATATTTATACAACTAAAATAATGTATGCCCAAATGTTATTGTAGTAGTTGCAGTATTGTAATTAGTTAATAGTGTTTTATTTTAATAAAGGCATTTGCCCTCAGAACTAAAATAATATTATTAAATTAATCTATTAAACCAATACCAGTGGGCAAAGTTCCTAAAATACTGGCAACATTACCACGTTGAACAGCAATGCCTAGTCTCTGAGGAAGATAAAGGCGCTGGCCTTTATTTTGGTCACGTGTTGCCTCATTTAGTCCTCCGATAGGTCTTTGAAAATTCGGTGTGTCCCTGGTCCCCACGGTCTAAGTGTGATAAAAAATGGTATGAAATCTATATAAAACAATCCGAAGCGGTCTCGGTCGCCAGTTTTCTTACGTCATTTTTATACTACTACTACTACTAATACTGACCGTAGAGCGTGTGCGGGTGGAAGTTGGCTAGACAGAGCTAATGACAGAGAAGGATGGCATTCCTTGGGGGAGGCTTTTACCCGAACGGGGTCCATGCATCAAATAACAATTTAATGCAAATATTGTAGTAAATATAAAATAGAACTTATAATTACAATTCATATTTATATAAGTGTAATAATTGTAATTGAATAGTATAGGTTAATAAGTTACCAATTATTATCGTTTTATATGTATTATGCATGGAATTAAATAAAGCTTTATTATTATTTATTATTATTATTACTACTAATACTACTTTTTAACCAACTTAAAAACAGAAGGTTTCTCTATTCGACCGTATATTACGAAGTTATCCCTTCGTCCGTCGTTTATGAACCGACTTCGATAGAATATGCTTCCGAGGTGGTTTTTACACCCCAATAACTGAAAATTGTTACGTCTATCTGAAAGACTTATAGAGAGTGAATGACGAATTGATCACGTGAGTAGCAAGTAATTAAAAGGGTTGAAAAAAAAACTGACCAAAAAATGGAACCGACTTCAACACTCGAAAGTGTGAAATAACTTGTCGATGTCGGTAACATGCTCACAATATTTTGATATTAGATACTTTTGAACTATCATAGTACCGACTTAAATAAGTAATTTCACACTTCTGAGTGTTGAAGTCGGTTCCATTTTTGGTAAAATTATTTAAGTATGCAATGCTAGCTGAAATCGTGCCGCAATTGTAAAACAAATAACGCACTTACCATACAAACTATCATTTCTCTGTGTCACAGCTGTAATAGATAAATAACAGTTACTATTTACTGAGTTCAATTGTTTCACGCAGCGATACGGTTGCGCTACGGCTGTGATAGTGATTCGTTCTTGGCCACTGATTATGCAACAGTATAGAAAAGTACAAAGCTAGTTACAAACAAAACACATGGTTGTGTGTGTTTTATGTTAAGGTTATTTACCATGTGTAGGTATGGTAAATATACTTTCATCCACCTTAGTGTGGACATTCATATTTTTTATTTTACACTATTTTGTCTGCTATATATAACTAATGAAGCTATACCGCGAATAATTTATACATAATTAAATATGTTATACACTTAGTGTGAATAACTATTGAACAATTTTAATTCGAACGATTTAGATTGCTAACTACATCTATATCAAACATCACAAATTTACTATCAGACAAAGAAGTAATCTAACAATAAATTGTGCGAGCGGTTGTTCGCAAGTTTCTAAGTGATTTATAATAATGGCTACCGAGGTGTGACCCGAACCGCCGAGGGACGAATAGAGTGCGTGACGGGATGAACGTAAACTTTCCAAGCTGATAAATACTAATGGTATAACAACCAATAGTTTTTTTTTATTACATCCACACAAGGTCTTCAAGTCTCAAACTAGGCAGAGCCTGTACTATGGTTACCTCATGACTGATATACATACTTATATACATATACACACCCAGACACAGGTCAAACAGACATGTTCATACACATAGTATTCACAGTCAATAGTTATTTAAAATAAGTGAATAACAACCTTCTCAAAACAAGCGGATATAAGGTCCTAATTAGCATATTTCTGATAACTTGCATGCTCCACAATCCTTAATTATAGGATTTTACATGTAAGAAATGTACCTATATAATTATGTACTTCAAAGAAATAAACAGATTTTAATTTAATTTTAATTTATTTAACATTTGTATTATTCGCGGTATAGCTTCATTAGCTTTATATAGCAGACATAGTAGTGTAATGTTTAATTATATTTATATAGTACAAAATTAATAATATGTCCGTAGTTATCACATGAATATAATCACATATATCTTTTTACTAGGAGTCTACTCGCAACTTTAATGCTGCTACTATATTTGACATTTTTTGATGTTATTATTATTATTATTATTATTTGTTTAAAGATTATAAGCTTGCGTTTGACCACTGTCTCACCTGATGTTAAGCGACGACGCGGTCTAAGGTGGAGCACGCAAACTTAGAAGGAACCTCATTTCATTCATTTCATCTGACATTTAAGCTATTTCTTAATGGGCCGATGCCTTTGCTTAAATAAAATACTAATAACTAATTACAATACTGCAGCTACTACAAAAACATTTGAGCAATCCACTAGCTATTGTCAGCCTATAGATAACTCAAATGCTCTTATCTGCTACCAGTTGGCAGCGTGGCTAGAATGCTAGCAGCATTACCACGTTGAATTGGAATTTTTTTGTAAATTAAAATTACATTCTAAAATGTATAAGAATCGAAGCTATTTTTTAACATTAATAATATTTTACATTTTCTTTTGCATGGATGTTGGTTACTAAATCACGCCAGAACTGCTGAATAGATCTAAATGACATTTGATGATTCGGTAGATTTCAGTATATATATATATATATATATAAAAGAGGAAGCTAGAAAGTAATATACCAGTTAGTGATAAGTTGAAAGAGATTTTACTTAATTTTTTTTTTTTTTTTTTTTCTTTCATCACACTCAGACCCCCGCACTAGGATTCCCTGTATCGCGGGAGGCACGGAGACACACAATCACAGCACACAAACATCCAAGACCCGGGACAAACATCTACACTCATCGCACAAATGCTTGCCCCTGCCGAGATTCGAACTTAGCGTCCCGGAGACACAGAATTCATGTCGATGACACAAACCACTGCGCCACGGGACCGTCAGAGACCGTCATAACCTTGCGTTTGACAACTGTCTCACCTGATGGTTTGGTATGGTTATGTCATGAAGAGGGATGGAAAACATATAACAAAAACAGTACGAATGTGGATGGACTGTGTGAAGAATTATATATTAATAAACGGTATGAGCACTGAAATGACTAGTGATAGAATATAGTGGAAGAGAAAAAAATGTTGTGCCGACGCCATCTAGTGTGAGATAAAGACAAGATGAAGAAGAAGATAGATTATAGTCTGAAATAGCATATAGGTTACATTTTACTCGAAAAACATAGGTGAAATAGCTGAGATAACGGAAACCCGTAGTTGCAGCGTGTGAACCCACGGGCCCCAGCTAGTTATATATTTATTTATTGTTATTGAACCTTAAATAATATTTATACATTACGTATGTTGATATGTGAACTTTATCTAATAAATTGCTCACTATTTTACGTGGAGGAACGTAAATGAACCTGAACATTTTGAAACGATGATAGCTCAACGGTGGGAGCATCGGCTGTCAAACTGGTAGACGATGGTACGATCCCTACCAAAGAAGGTGAAGGTAACACTGTTATCACATTCCCGGCATGGTGGTAGGGTACTTTTGAGTATCCGCCTGGCTAGCTACCAACCTCGTGAGCCAGTAATATAGCGTGATAACATATTTGTCCACATCGTAACTGACCATCAAAGTGAGTAGTGGTCAAACGCTACATCTATATAATACAGTATAAAATATAATATTTTAACAACTTCTTTATTAAACAAAATTCTAGCAGTCAATTAACATGACTTTGAAAAGTATGAGCATAATTCGCTTACTGCCGTCACAGATATTGTTCTAGTGATAGCGCGTAAAATGGACTTGCATTATCGGGTAAAATGGACTTACATTATCGGGTAAAATAATTGGTAATGTAAAATAAAATGGGTAAAATTAGATACTACTATTGTATAGACTTTATCCTGTAATCTCATCGTCAATAGATGTGTATAATTTATGAAAATTGTGTATAATGAAAATGTAAATAAATAATTTATTGATTTGTTTATTATTATCATTATTTAGACAGTTTTACTAGTTCGCTCGTTTCATATCAATTAGTTGCGTAGTTTATGGAATTCAAACATTTCAATTACTTATTTATTTTATTAGATATTGTCTGTTCCTAAGTAATGTTTTTAAAAATTACTACAGTTAGTAGTGTAGTTATTCGAAAGTCCGGATAAAATGCTGATTGGAATATTAGGATTACAAGCCTTATTGGTTTTTATGTATTTATTACAAGTATAAATAGTTTAAATAAGTGTGTTTTTTAGAACACACTTTTAATAAGGGTTTAAACTGTACGGATTTATTATCGCTCATCTTATTTTATTGTTCTGTAAAATTGCATACGTTTTTTAAATACTTACATATATACTTTATAAATAATCTACGAGAGTGATTCCTGTTGATGTTTTATAACATGTACATATTATTCAACACATATGTTTTAGGTCTATTACAAAATTACCATTATAAAATGATCACCAGTAAGTGCATTTCCATAATCAGTTTTCCGCTCAGTTGGGCTGCGACAAGCGCAAACTTCATTTTGTTCGCCCTGTCAGCGTGTTCAGACTGCGATTCCTGACTCTCGGACTATTGATTAACCGGATTTGCGTTCGGCATGTCCGGAATACGCTTACACGGCGCCCTAATTGTGTCCAACTTGTGGCAGTTATTTGTTGGCAGATTGATCGTTTTGTAACGTGATTCGTTTTCAAGGGTGAACTTAATATAGTTAAGTAACGCTAGTTTTTGAGGTATCAAAATTTCTAAAGTGGTTTATTCGTATCTAGTCTCAGAAGAAAACGGAAAAAAAGTGTAGCACTCGGGGACTGCCACGGTAAAGCTATTGCTCAACTTATACAGTTAATATATTAATAACTTATGAAGTAACGCCGATAAAACCAATGCCACCTAGAGGCGAGTTGCTGAACTAAACAGACAAGCGTGATATTTCAAAAAAGTCATTAAAAGTTCTGCTATTCATTGATAGATGGCAAAACTAAAAAGTATCACCGCTGTGCTGGTCGTAGTGGGTGGTGTTAGGTTATTTTCGTTACGGAATTTCTAAGAAGAGCTACGAAGCTATGCAATAGCTTAAAAATTGGAGATGAAAATTGGATGGACCGGTATAATAGATTAACCTATGTATAATGTATATACGTATTTTGTGTCAATTCTGTTATATGAAAAAAAAGTGAATGCTTGTTGTAGCACAAGGCTTGCGCTAGTGTGAGCGAAGCGCGGGATTACCCCAGTGTCCCCACAGCCCACATCTACCGGACAGGCATGACTGCGCCTATAAATCTACGAACTAGATTATTCCGAATCGCTAAATTTACTCACTCAAATTAAATAAGAAGTGCTTATAAGTGTTAAGTAGTTTTTATTTTGATTAATATAACTTATAAAACGTTATTTAATCTATTGGAAATAGATAAACAAAAGCAAACCTGTCATTATTTTTCTTTTTTATTATTTTTCTATGTTTGATAATTAAATCTGTTGTCCGCATGAGTGTGAAGAACATTATTTTTTATGTTGTTATTTGGTTATTTTATAGATAGAGAGTACGCCAAAAGCTCCTAAACCGTGGTCAGGAGGATGGTATCACGGCAGTATGTCGTAAGTATAGATATATTATATCGTATAGTATGTATGAAGGAGGGCGGTGCACTCTGCATGATAGCCTGGAATAATTGTAAGTCGCGGAATTAACACTACGTATTATTTATTGATCTTTATATGAATGTATAAAACACGGGAATTACTCACGTAATAAGTTAGAGTATTCCGACTATATATTATATAATTCAACCACATTCGGTGGTCTTTTTCAAAGAGAACACGGGACGCTTGTGTACGCGGTCGCGTTTGTTCTGTTATTACTTGAGTAATTCCCGTGTTGGATATATTCATTCATTATGTGTCAAAACCACGTCAGTTTTGATATCTTTTTGTTATGACCTTCCGCAAAGTAACGCCTGAATCTATAAAGGTTTAACATTAGTCCGCTTCAAGAATATTAAGAACACATCATATTTTTTTATGCATACCACAGAAGTAGGTATAATTCGATTGAAGTTGGGTCAAACATCAGATACGGGTACCGATTATGTAAGTAGAAGTATCACTGCGAGCCTGAGTTTGTGCCTGCCAAGAGCCGCCGTTGACGAGGGTCTCTGACTACAGAATACGATAGAGTTACAAAGGTCATAACGATGTTACACGGGTCAATAAAATAACGTGCTATTTCCGATCTATTTCGCAACAAATTGGTGGAGCATTAGTCGTTCGTTTCACAAGTGTGATTGAAATGTCACATTGCTCATGTAATGTCCATAAAAGATATTCGTCGCAAAATGAGATGGTCCGTAAAGTAAGGTTATATGGTAAAAGAGTATAGAAAACTGATTTTATATCGCTAATTATGTTCAATCTATATTTAATAATTTATTTGTAGATGAAATTGCTGGGGCTAAAGAACCGATTTTGTAAATTCATCACCAGTAGAAAACTTCATTATTCCTGTGTGTATATATGGCTACATTTGTTTTTTTTTCCAAATGCCGAAAGATTTAAAAAATCATGTGTTCGAATCGAAGAATCACAAACGTCTAAAAATGTCTGTGTCTTACACTTTTATGCTCTATCGGCCATCCGTTAATCCGCTAAGCTACACAGGTCACTAGTGTAAGTCTACTATAATTGCCCGTTATTGATTCGAACTCTGTGAGGAACTCTTTGCAAAACAATCCCGGTGAAGAAGTGTTTCTTTGTTTATAATATAAAAAAAGAAATAGATATATACAATATCATATCATATAACAACTATCATATCATGATAGTTCAAAAGTAACTCATATCAAAATATGGTCCTGATGGTACCGACTTTGACAAGTTATTTCATACTTTTGAGTGTTGAAGTCGGTTCCATTTTTAGGTAAACATTTTTTTCACTCTTTTTAGTGACCGTTGTTACTCATGGGATCAATTGTCATTGTGGTGTAGGTATGTTCACCGATGGCTTCACCCGCTACTATAATATCGTGTAGGGAAGCACCAGCTTTCAAATAAAAAAGAACGATCAAAATCGGTTCACCCAGTCGGAAGTTATGCGGTAACAAACACAATTAAAAAATAAAAACTTACGGGTCGAATTGAGAATCTCCTCTTTTTTTGATGTCGGTTAAAAATAAGTCTTTATCAAGGCCCTTATGATCCTGGAGTTCAGGGTCGTTATGTCTTGTTTAGGATCGGATAAAATCGAACTTCAAAAGCTGCAAACTATTACAAAGTTAGCAATATTAGTAATTATTTTTTTTTACACTTATGTTAATTATTAATTGAGCACATGACGGCACTGATATAAATCGTACAACACTGCTAATAGCTTGAAGCGCCTGCTTGACACTAGCATATCTTCGTGCAGCATGTGTAGATGGTTATGCAGGGGCAGCAGCAGCCACCGCATCCTCCGCAGCAGCCTCCGCAGTTTCAAATCATTTCAACTTGCATTCCCAGGAAGTGAAGAAGCCATTCCTTGGCAGTGATAAATCTAGCCTGAGCTTTCAGAACTCGCACTGTATTTAGCTTAGAGAGCCCACGAGCTACACTAGAACACAGGTGTTTGTAAAGTAGATAGTATTTGATCTAAGCATCCAAGTAGTCGTGTTATTGAATTTAGTTCGAACATTCTAGATCTTTTTTGACTAAAGGTTATGCCCTACCTATTACGACCACTCGTGGACAAGTGGACAATGGGAACATTCCTTGATGACCTTTGTTGATTATTCTTGACAGGTAAGGTTAGACAAAATTAAGTTTTGTAAATTATAATTCATATTGATTAATATATGAATGTACCAGAAACGCATGCGAATTTGTGTCTGGATAAATATGAAATGTTTCGACGGAAACCAGATTAAATAGGCAAATTTATGTATTTTTTACTAGGTACGTAGGTTTCAACGCAGGATTTTTTCGTGTATATAAACAAACTGACATTTTTTTTATAACTATATCTTTTTATAACTATTTATAAATAAGCAAGCGTATGACCACCATCTCACCTGATGTTACGTGTTAATGTGGTAAACTCGTGACTTGAAGACACCCAGATTGTATTTATGCGGAAGCACAGTTTTAGGCAATGAATTCCACGCATTAGCAGTACGCACTATGAATGTGGAAACAAAACGCTTCGTGCGTCAAGTAGGAACGTCTTCCATGTGATGTCGCATTGCCATCCGTCTGTTAAACGGATTTCATGCGTTTATTAAAAATGCTTAATTGTGTACTGTAAGCTAGTCTTTACAATCATTAATTTTATCACTATTTTAATAAATAAATGAGTGTATCAATTCATTGTATAATCAGACACATGACTTTGAACTGAATTTATAATGTAGGTAATTTACATGTAAAATATATATTACTTTAGTACATATATATATAAATACTATATAATCAACAAAAAATATTAACGAAATAACGAAATTTGACAGTTCTTTTACGCACAAAAATGAATGAATATTAGACATTCTACGCCGCTTTCAATGAAGATGAGCGATTATTTTATGTATTTCAAAGGGAAAACGTCAAGTGCCGCTGGGAACTCTCGAGGTACTCAAGTTCATTTACCGAATCATGAAACTTATTATTTTATCTTATAATACAACTAGAACTGGACAGATGGTAAGCGATCACCGTGGTCTTTGGATTATTATCATACCGGGACTACATACGTTGCCAATCCTTTGACTACGAGGGGGGGGGAAGGGCAACTGGTGCCGTGGTGGTACCGGCCTAGAATAGTACTCCCCCTACTCTTTCCATGGGTGCCGTAAGAGTCGGCTAAGGGATCACGTACCAGGAGGTGGGCAGCAGCACCTTCTGAGGATAGGAATCTATACTGGGCGAGCGCAGTATAGATTCCTGATAGAACCCCCCTGCCAAACGTGGCGAGTATTGGTAAATCTCCCCTATATGGGGGGGCATATGTCCAAAAGTGGACATCCTATGCCTGCGATGAAACGAGTACTTTAGCGACTCAAAAATAACTACTGCAAAACTACATTTATTTTATTTCATTATGCATTGGCAAGCGTTTGACCATTATCTCCCGTGATGTTAAGTGATGATGCGGTCTACGATGAAACACGCTTGTCTAGAAGATACCTATTTTCTAGACACTCACATTACATCACATAGGTAGCATATGCTATGCAAAACCACACTTTGTGCCTACATATACAGCTTTATAAAAGTTTCAGACATGTGTCTAGCCGTTTTTATTTTATGAAGCGTATCATTATCTTTGATGTTATTTTTAATCTGTATTATTTGGGCTTCGGCTCGAATACAAGTTGATCAGCAAAACATAGATTAAGAACCAAAGTATTTTCTTTGTATGACAAAAGTGATCGGTCTATTGTAATGTGTTCAATTTGACAGGTGATGTAATTCAATCCAGAATGTCACTTAAATTTATAAAGGTCTGCAGGCCCGAGCGTGTGTCGAGCTTTATATTATGTAAAAGCCATATTGTCGGGAAGGCACTAAAAGCTCTTCCTATCGCGTCAGCACACGACGAAGTTTGTAACCCGCTTGCTAAGCTCTATTGGCAGTTAGTATGCACTTTGGAAGCAAACTATGCTTCGCTTATTACAAGTTACATACTCTGTAGTTGTATTGGTAAATTCCGTATGTTATAGTTGTCGCTATTATTAATTCTAGCCTTAGAAAGCATTTGTTTATAGAACTTCTTAATATACTGTTTGAATTTGACTGGCCGGTTGGCGCAGTTGGTAGCACTCTGGCTTCTGAGCCGCTGGTCCCGGGTTCGATTCCCGGGCAGGTAAAAAACATTTGTGTGTATGAACATGTCTGTTTGACCTGTGTCTGGGTGTGTATGTGTATATAAGTCTATATATAAGTATGTATATCAGTCATCAAGTTACCATAGTACAGGCTCTGCCTAGTGGAGACCTTAAGACCTAGTGTGAAAAAAAAAATTGTATTGTTTGTAAGTATATTTCATCACTTAACACTGTTTCTACGGGTATGGCGTGGTACTTACGCTTAGTCGATATCACGATCGACAATTATTTCGGCTTCTTCCGGAAGCCTTCATCAGGATCTTGAGTGCGGTGCGTTAGTCGTAACGTCCCGTCTCGCACTGAGCAACAGTGTAAAGTAATTATGAATTATGTTTTAATATTATTATATTTCATCAATTTAATGAACACTTTGAAAGTTTTACAGGACACAGTGTTTTTTTTAATTTTGAAAAAATGTTCTACGGATGGGAAGTGTGGTCTCTGCCGGGGTGAGCAAAGAACGAGAAAGAGACGTGAATTAATGTATCTGTTTTTGTATGTATGAGCCACGGATAAGTACTTATTTATTTATTTATATATATTTACATTCACACAAGGTCTTCAAGTCCCAAACTAGGCAGAGCCTGTACTATGGTAACCTGATGACTGACATATTTATACTTAAATACATATACATACCCAGACACAGGTCAAACAGACATGTTCATGCATACAAATGTTTGACCTGTCCGGGAATCGAACCCGGGACCAGCGGCTCAGAAGGCAGAGTGTAACCAACTGCGCCAACCGGCCAGTTACAGCCGGTAAGTATAGTTTTTAATCTACTAAAATAATATTTTTGCATATCAATGATGTCTAAAAATGTAAGAAAGACTATTAGTTAAATTTAATAATGATATTAGTTCGCGTATTTCCTCAAAATACCAAAAAATAACTAAATAAAAGAAGATAGTTCTTATACACTTACGATGTGCATATCGCTATATCATTCGTGAAGCGATGATAGCTCAGCGGTGGGAGCGTCGTCTCGTCTGTCAAACTGACGGACGCTTATCCAATCCCCGCCCGCGGCTTGAGCTTTTGGTCAAGGTAACACCCAAGATAACACTCCCAGCATAGTGGTGGGGTTCTTTCTAGTACCTGCCTAGCTAGCTACCACCCTCAAGTTTGTAAAACTGTCACCAAACACATAGTGTGTTCAGGCAGCAGTCCTTGAGAGCCAGTGAGCATTCTAGGTCTAGTGTGATAGCATCGTCGACCACATCGTGAGATAGTGGTTAAACGTTAGATCTTAAAATAGTATAAATATAACTAATATTGGAAACGAGATATAGGGAAAAGGTGAACTTGTATAGGCATACCATAGACAAAACTAAACATTTTATACAGCACGTTTATTTGAGGAAGTAGTGTACAATACATTATGGCACTTAGTTCCGTACTAATTTATTATTATAGGGTATATTCTAAACTTAAATTATTTCTTATAAATAATTACAGTTAACGGGCGTACAATACTGGTTAAATGGAATTTTACACGCGTCACAACACATTACAAAAATAATATAAATTATTATTGTACCATAACTAGATCTTTATCCAAATCACTGTATATGAGTAAACTGGCAATACACTGGCAATAAAGTGGCAGTGTGGTGTGTTTTGAGGCAATGGCAGTATTGTGCTTTACTAAGGAGCGTAGAGGGCGTCCATAAATTACATGAGGCAGTTTTAATGATTCTTCGACCCCCTCTTCCCTTGGTGAGATGTCGTGAGATTTTGCTAGACCCACCAATAATCTCACGTGAGACTTTTGAAAATGCAAATTTTTAATGATTAAATCAAAAATGCTATTTTAATGTAAATAAATGAATATGTGCTTGATTGTGTTGGATTTATAAAAAAAAATTTGTTAAAATTGGTTTAAAGAATAATTAGGACTTGTATTTAAGATTATTAAGAATGTAGATCCATAAATATTTTTACTTAATGTAACCCAGTCTTCTCACAACTATACAATGTTCCTTGCGGGAAAAAAATACGTGAGTATTTGTCGAGAACACCTCGTGACCACCCTCCCCCACGTGAGTTTGCGTGAGGTTCGGCTTGACCCCCCCACCTCAAACACCTCACGTAATCCATGGACGCGCCCTTAATGTCCATAAATGATGCACTAAATGAAATCAACAGCTATTTATAAAATATAACATTTTGAAAGTAATGGCATTTAAAAAATACGATTCAGCGTAGCGTTTTTTTCAGTGAGAGGAATATGGGAGGTGTTATTATAGTACCGCCTCCGTCATGAGTCGTGACCAAAATGCCGGCACATATTTCGCTAAACACTGAGTGCTAAATCTGAGTACCTGCGCTTCCAACTGGTAGCGGGTTGAAACCTTTGGTCTGTAGGTTACATATTATAGTAATAGCAGTAGTACTGTAATTTGTTTGTAGCATTTTGGTTACATAACGGCAACCAGGATTTCCTTTTATATGAGTCCATACAGAAAAAAAATCCTGCTATCATCATTACACTGTTTCAACTAAGTAAAAATAATAAATACAAATTAGTAAGGCCTCATTAACACATCCATTCTTCAATGAAAAAATTACACCACTAGGTTCCCTGTTCTGTAATAGTTTGCACGTGATCCATTCATTAGACGTCGGTTACTTAACGTTGCTGATGAGACAACTGACAGTAATATATATAAATAATATATTATAGTGGGCACAACGTAACTTGGTGTGCCCGAAGTTGTTTGTATTCGCTGATTGTATAACTTACTCGCTCACTCGCTCGCGTTTGTCGCATCTTTTTATCTCACTCTGCTCGATGAATTTCGCAGAGCCTAACTTTAGCACCAGAAAGATCGTTTGCGCCTACTATACTTTTGTTTTTACTCTGCAGTGTTGTGAAATCTGTCCACGTCTCTGCAAGCGTTGCAGCAGTATTTCCTGAAGGGTGGGACCTGGCAGTTCCGCGTCAACTCTTCGATGTTGAATAGCTCGCAGTACTGGGTGGTGTCGGTGGGGGGACAGGTAAGCGTGAGGCGGGCGGGGGGGAGGCAGCGGCGCAGGCGGCAGCGGCGTCGGCGCTCGCGCGGTTTCGGCCCGCAGAGCCGTTCATCCGACGCAGGACATACGACCGGCCGCCGGGATATACCACGACCGCATGTTGTGGAACACTGAAAAAAATACCGTTGAGATTGAAAAGAAGTTGTTGGTGGCATTAAAAACAATTATTCGTAAAGAAGTGCTATTGTATATTTTATTGTGTACAATTATTATGTTCCTCAGTGGCATGCTCAATTGTTTTTGGAGTAATGTCTTAACATTTTAAAAGTATTGTTCGAATTTGAAATCAAATAATGAACCGAAAACACAAGCATAGCAATTTTCATTTTCATTTTTATAGCGCGCGATCAACTACAGGTTCTATTCTAATGCTATGAGTCCTTTATATTATATCAAGAATGGTGATGACGAGATGCTGTAAAATATTGGTGCTCGCATAGCAAACATACCGGGGTCCAAGGCATTTCCCGCCAGTATACTGGGCAGGGTAGTCGGTTGCAAGCTTGCTGCTGTTCCGGTTTCGAAGAATGGCACAAGGCAGGGGACATGCTGAACTTGATTAGGTCCCGTCTTGATTTAGTACTGGGAAAAAGTAAAATAATGCAATAGAATAGAAAGTAATGATAGCGTACTGCGGTTTGAACGAGAGATAGATGTTTATGCAGGATTGGTTCTCAATATACCTACACTTTGCTTAAACTTGTGAGTTATTTAAATCAAAAAACTTGACAAGAGTAACATCATAAAGAGAATCTATCTCATTTGCTTTCTATGGTAACATATACAATTAGTTAAATTATAAAAATGGACACTTTAACATACCGTATGTTCAGGCATCTTAAAAGTCAGCTCATATAAGGCTAGCTTGATTGATCTTCGAACACATCGACACTGACTACCAAGTGGGATTGTAATTAAATATGTGATTCTTAAGGTATATAAAACAAAATAAACTTTGAACAGGTTAAAAAAGGTTATTGATCTGAATGATGAAAATTAAAAGATAAATACTTTCGTTTTCATAACATCAATGTAGAATTTTAACATTTAAATACAGTATAGTGCGTAGTAAGTAAGCACTGTCCCTGTCTTTTTTGTCATATAGCAGAGTAAGCGAGATAGGGTGATGCTAAAGACGAAAGCAAGCGAGCGAGACAGTTATACAATCTCGCCGCTACTCTAAAACAGGTACTGGGGCATCTACATGCAGACAACTTCAGAACAGCAAGTTATGTTGTGACTATTGTAACTTACGTGAGATTGGATGGCACGCAGTAGATCTGGCGTTCTTGCACACCGGCGGCGCCACACGTTGCACTGCATTCCTCCCACTCGCCGCTCGCCCAAACAAATTCACAACTATACAAAAATTAACAGTTATAATTAAATAATATGATATTAAATATAATATGATAGACACAAACGCTATATAATATTTACCACCTACACTGCTGCCTTTACATTTATGGAACACAGTTCCCTGTGGCGTCAATCTGTTCGCGAGGATGTCAAAAACCTCAAAATAAAAAAATCTATATCTCAAAAACTGGGGGCCGTTGCGGAGGGGAGTTGTAATGAGGGATAACCTCCTTCACCTTCTACCCTCCCCCCTCGGGAAACTCCGCGATGTCTTCTCGTCCAAAATACCACAATGGAAAGCGAAGGTCTTCGATCAGTGTGTGCTACCATTGATGACTTACGGAACGGAAACGTGGTCTCTGACTATGGGCCTAGTGAGCAGGCTCAGTCGCACAGCGAGTTATGGAGAGAGCTATCCTCGGGGTTTCTTAACGCGATCGAATCAGAAATGAGGAGATCCGTGGAAGAACAAAAGTCACCGACATAGCCCAGCGGAATAGCAAGTTGAAATGGCAGTAGGCAGGGCACATAGCTCTAATAATCAATGGTCGGTGGAATCGAAAGCTTCTCGAATGGAGACCACGGACTGGCAAGCGCAGGATAGAACGACCACTGACCAGGTAGACAAGCGAACTGACTAAGATCGCAGGCAAGGGCTGGATGCGGGCCGCTTCCGAGTGGTAATTGTGGAAATCAATGGATGATGACTGATCGAGGATAATAAAAAATATGCTGTGTTTATAAACTCATGTAGGAGTGAATCACTTGGTTGGTACTGATTGAAGATAAGTCAACTATGAAAAGGATGACAGTATTCCGAAAACCTGATCGTGGTCAATCCGCTGTAAAATCTCTTATTGTTAGAAACAGAACGAATAGGAAGTAAAATCAAATCCCAAATTAAATAGCGCAAAAGGCCGGAAATTACAAAATATATCTCAAATCGCGGACTTGTTTCTGTGAAGAGGTTTACGAAGGTTTTGACTGCGATGTTGTACAGGTATGTACCTACATACATTGTTGCTTGTGCTGTGAAATAGTGGTTTAGTTTATTTAACAATGGCTAACTACCTTAATAACCCACTAATATTATAAATGTCAAAGTTTGGATGGATGGATGGATGGATGTTTGTTACTCAATCACGCCAGAACGGATCTGGATGAAATTTGGCACAGAGATAGATTATAATCTTGAATAGCACATAGGCTATTTAATATCCCGGTAAAATGTATGATTCCCGTGGTATAATTGATGCAGCGGGATAACCGTAATCCACGCAGGTGAAACCGCTTGAAACTAGTATATTATAATTTTGACTACCCTCGCAGTTTCGACCAAGATCGCGTGAGACCTGTGAGACGCGAAGACCCATAAAGGCAAGAAAGTTAAGCTCTTAGATTGTTTCTTGTTAAAACTCTTAACGAAATGAGTAATGTATCAATGAATCTGAGTCTTCGTGATTATTCTAACTATATGTATAATGATAGTAAAATTCGACGAGGCCAGATGTTATTGTAACAAAATATCCATTTACGAGTTAAATGGTGAATTCGACTCGAATGTTAATTAAGATGGACACAATTGTAATTTTAAACTTTTCACTAACTAGTAACGGGCTGGTTTCCATCGAAGATTATAGACTAAGATCTGAAGTGAACAGCGATTTTCACCCGTATGTTTCGTCGATATATTTTTTAATTAAATTAAGTATGTTAGTAAAGACATTGCGAGTTTGATGGCAAAAAAAATCCTGGCCAGGCTATGATTAATTGAAAATTGAAAAATGTTATTTTATTTAATACAAGTAGCGCCCCGCGGTTTCACCCGCGTCAATTACGGTTTTCCCTCTACATCAATTATACCACGGGAATCGCACATTTTACCAGGATTAAAAGTAGCCTATGTGCTATTCCAGACTATGATTTACCTCTGTGCCATATTTCATCCCGATCCGTTCAGCCGTTCTGGCGTGATTTAGTAACAAACATCCATCCATCCAAACTTTGACATTTAAAATATTATAGTGGGATAATATTGCACACATTATATATTTTTATTTTATAGGTCGATACATTATACATCCTATTTGTATGACCTTAAAAATCTAAGTTTGAGAAGCAAATGAGTTTTTGTTAGTCATGTATTCCTACAAGTTTTTATTGATGTAATATTTATTCCCTTCACACAGCATTTGTGATATTTACATCAAATCATGTAATTCTATCGTCTCAAAGTGGAATGAAAAGAAAACGTCCCAGTAAAAGTAAACCTAGTAACCTGATGACTGATATTTATACTTATATACATATACACACCCAGACACAGGTCAAACAGACATGTTCATGCACACAAATGTTTGACCTGTCCGGGAATCGAACCCGGGACCAGCGGCTCAGAAGGCAGAGTGCTACCAACTGCGCCAACCGGCCAGTCATTGTATTTCCAAATATGAAATAAGGTCGATAAGAAAACTTCCGACGATTTACAAATAAAAACAAATAGTCCCTCATCAAAAATGTACGTGTAATATTCTTTCGCCGAAGGGCGCCCATCGATTTGGTGAGTAAACAAAGGATTAATTACACCGTCAATTTTTAAATAAGGAAAGCTTTCAGCTTAGCTTCAAATTAATGTTCGATTAGGACGATCTATTTTATTATTGAAGCATGTATTAGCAGGTTTTAAACAAACACTATTAGATATACGTAGATATCATAAAAGTTTTGGGTTCTGTTAGGGATGAAACGGAGATCCATTTAGAAAGGAATTGTTTTTAACTTTGAGGAGTGGGTATCTCAACGCCCCCGGGTTAGGAACATCCTGTACTGAGCAACCAGAAATCATCAAAGGATCAAGGTTTTATCAGATGATCAGAGAAGTAATTAACAAAAAAAAGTGTGCTCTGTTAATATATGTGATTTTCTTTGATGTTCTGAATGTTTAAATCAATACATCCTTTTTATATCGCTGTAAGAGAATGATGTTGGAAAGCAATGGCTTTTTAATTTCCCAACAGGGCCAAACATTTATGCGATAGGTGTTTCAGAAATCAGAAATATTTATTGAACAACTGTGTGATATTAAAATAAAGATGTTACAATTTAAAATAGTTTCAACAGCCTGCCCAGTTTGGGCATTCAATAGTTTGTCCCGGGTCTTGGATGTTTGTGTGCTGTGATTGTGTGTGTCCATCCTCCCGCGACAAAGGGGATCCTAGTGCAGGGGTAAGTATGAGTGTAAAAGTATTAATAATAATAATATGTAAAACGTGTAATTTACGCGTTGTCGATATCACGACCGACAAGGTTCACGTTAAACCCGTTTTTAATATTATAAAGTTATAAAATGGGTGAGTGCTTACAATATCAAAGGTTATGGTCGATTTTGATAAGCACTAAAATGTTTGAGAGTTACGAATATTATCGTTAATTTATTTTAATAACAAAAAAAGATGATAGCTTAGCGGTGGAGGCGTCGGCTATCAAAATGACGGACGCTGATTTGAACCTCACCTACAGTGTCAGCTTTCGGTGAAGGTGGCACAGTTATCAAATTTCCAGCACGGTAGTAGGTACTTTCGTATATCCGCCTAGCTAGCTACCAACCACCCTGCTCAAGTGAGAAAAACTGTCACCAAACACATAGTTTTTTCAGGTAGCTGTCCTTAAGAGCCAGTAAGTATTCTAAGTCTAGCGTGACGACATCTTCGACCACATCGTCACTGATCATCAAGTGAGATAGTGGTCAAACGCTAGATCTATAGAGCATATAAAAATAAATAAATAAGCGAACCGTACTAGGTGCAGATTTGCCGGTCCAATTGTGATTTAAGCAAGTTAGGTGCATGTACTTAATTTATGCGGTTCACGATCTAGGAACGAGTACTTTATCTGCCTGTATGAAAAAAATACCTTACCTACATGTAGGTGAAGCATTTGATCACCATCTTATGTGATTGCCAGTGACAGTGTGGTCGAAAGGGGGTAAACGATGGACATAGAATATTAAATAGTTCAAAGCTGCTGCCTGAACACACTATGTATTTTGAATGGTTATATCCTTGAATTCAAGTGAATAGGTACCTTCTAAGTTTCCGTTATACACCTTAAAACGCGTCGTAACTTAACATCAGGTGGTCAAACGTAAGCTTATTATCGAAAAACAAATCTCTGTTGGTAGAAATGGAAGCTTACCTGTGAGTGTTGCAAGATTCATATCTCGTAGGTGGACATTTGTCCATATCCCTGGTGCACCTAGGGCGGACAACACGTTGGCCCCCACCACATGTCACTGAGCACGGCCCTCTAGTCAGGGACCACCTGATAAAACGAATTACGATTAATAATTAATTAATTTATCAATCAATTAATTTCTATTAATTCTTTGTTATAAATAATTAATTATTATAATTAATTAATTATTAATCACATGACACCCGTAAATAAAGTTTGTGTAAGTCCGCGTGTCTGATAACTTTTCAAGCTTTAACGGCCAGATAGATTTAAATGAAATGTAGGTTCTTATTTATCCTGTATTAACACATAATCTACTTTTTATAACGAAAAAAAGTTCATTCCTACCCAGGGTCTACAGGCTGTAGGTCTCGGCAGAATAGAGACGCTTAGCTGCATTACTTTTATGTGGTTAGTCAGACAATGTGCTTAGCCGAGATCCTTGTGTTGCTGTGGCATATAAATATATATATTATGCATTACTAAAAAGTAGCCTATGTGTTACTCCGGGACCTGAAGTATGTACAAACCAAATTTCATCGAAACCGGTGTAGCCGTTTGAGCGTGAAGAAGTAACAAACAATCACACATACACACACATTTTCGCCTTTATAATATTAGTAGGAATTTCGACATTTTAAAATTTTATTTTTTTATTATTTTATGTTATTTGGGGGGCTTACAGCTATAATTACAAATTATTCTTAAAAATAACTTAACAGGACACAATAACAAGCCACAGATAACAAATGAAATGCACGTTATAAAGTACAGAAAAGATATACATCATAGCATCATACTCAAAGATAACATCTTCTTCTTCTTCTTCTCTCAGCCATGTGCGTCCACTGCTGGACTGAAGCCTCCCCTATAAAGGGGGATTTGCCAATACTCGCCACGCTTGGCAGGCGGGTTGGCGAGCGCAGTATGATTTCCAATCCTTAGAAGGCGCTGCTGCCCACCTTCTGGTACGTGTTCCCTTAGCCGACTCTTACGGCACCCGCGGGAAGAGATGGGGGAGTACTATTCTAGGCCGGTACCACCACGGCAAGATAACATCGAATAAGTACATACTAAAATTAATATGAGGTTAAATTAAATTATAATATGACAATACGTTTCCTTGTTTCCAAATACTTTACCTGAATACATGTATTACTTATTTATTATTTCTACTTCACTTTGCCTTCCTCTTATTATAAGTGTATTATATTGTAACTGTGTAATGGCAGCAAATAAATGTATGTCACTTAAAAATAAATCTACGTCACATAGAAAATAATACTGCATGTTACCAAATCGCGAACGAAATCAATTCCAATATATTCAGCATTCCCACAAAACAACGTGCCGATATAAAACCTGAGCACCGAGTTCGGATAGCTTTAAATTTAGAATGTTAATTAATGTTGAGGGTAAACGCCGAATATTTGATTTGCTAAAGTCTTAAGGCCGTGTGGTAGGCAAATCAAAATTCAAAATGATTTGTAAAAGATGGAGTTTTTTTTTTTCTTTTATTTAGTAACTTTGTTTCAGTATAAAGGCATTTTTAGGATTCAAATCACGGTTAGATATAATTCTAACAATGGTTTTTTTATAAATATGTTTTAATACAATTTAAAAATGAATATCATTAAAAATAATGGGATTATTTATACAAAACTTAGATTGTTGGGTAGCTAATAACATACGATTAAAACGTTTAGGATTTTTTGCTATATTCATATTTTTTTATTATATAACAATTAATAAACTTTCATTGAACATTAATTTTATACTTTCTGGTGCCGCGCTGTATTACGTGCCCACTCGGACTGACTGTGACCACTGTCAACGTCGGTCCTATACTTGATCGCTCTTAGCTTATTTTAAACAGATAAGTTCACGCGCTATTAACCTAAGCTGTCGGAAAACTCGCCTTAAATATCTGCTTCAATACTGTTAAATGTCGATTATTATCCAAAATATAAATACATTACTAATTTGGGTATACAGCGCAAACATGAAATATTATTAGGTTGTGTATACGAAACATTTACTAAGGTATCGACTCGACGGTAGCAACAAAAAAAGACTTCTTAATCAAAACAAAATATAAGGGGTTTAAATAAATTAAATTTAACCATTCTACTGCCGGATAACTGATTTTTTGAGAGACATTTAAAATGTACATCTTGTGTACAATTAAAAGCTGCCGTATTTATTCTTAGGTCAAAATAATTCCTAGAGTAATAAATATGTACTGTCAATTTTCTTGTAAATCTCTCGTAATTAGTAAACTTTCCCAAACAGCTCATAACTCCTAAACATGGCACATGAAACATAACGAACAACGAACATAAATACAATATGGGTTGGGATGTCTTTACGGGAGGCTAATAAAAAAATAATCATCATGCTGGAAATTTGATATAAACGATGTTGCTTTCACCTGAAGTTCAAGCGGTTAGGGGGGATTGACCCAGTAGTGTCCGTCAGTTCAACAGTCGACTTTCCCAACCCAGGCAACCATTGTTTTAAAGCTAAAATTCATGGTTTAATATGCAAACGAGGTCATATTCTAACGTGGAGGCCGACATATGACCTCTATTAGGCGACGAAGCTGATCGAGCTTCGATTAACTTCGTCGCCTTTAAAGTGGCTCAACCACTGGTGGGGCATAAGCAAGTCACTGCTCTCAGGTAACCTCTCTCAAACAATTTAATTTGAGAGCTCGAGTTCACAAATATTTGAAGGAGGGTAGAACTAAAAAGGAATATCGACCCTCTCATTTCAAAGTTTTGTTTGACTGGTAGTAGATAGTTTACTTTACTTTTCAAGATATCTGTTAAAATTGGATCTTGGTTTCCAGAGGGGGGACCAAAGGTATGTTTGAAATTAAAGGTTTTCTACAAATAATATAGAATTAAATAGGAGGGGGTTTTGACACATAGTGTGTTCAGGCAGCAGTCCAAAAATTTCTCGGATGAGTGAGAGTCAGAGTTTTTGGTAGCATGGTGGTAGGTTACTTTCGAGTACCTGCCTAGCTAACTACCACCCTCAAGTTTGAAAAACTGTCACCAAACACATAAGGTGTGTTCAGGCATTAGTCTTTGAGAGCCTAGATCTATACAGTGTAAAAAAATATAGATACGTTATTGAACAGTACGTTTTATTCTGTGGTTCGACCACGACACATACAGCGTGTCCCATGAAACATACTTATGCGGCCCATATTTAAAAGGGCGTGTGTATTTTTACCTGTATTCCAAAGGTCGCGCGTGCTCGACCGACGCAGGCGTGCTGTAGTTTACGGCCACTTGCACCGTCACCAACTCCTCAGAAGGCAGTGGGGACTCAGGAATCGCCTTTACAAAGCAAATATTTAATTAGAAAAAAAAAAATTGTTTTTCCTTATGTTAGCTTGCCTTTGACAACTGTTTCATCTGATGTTAAGTGATGACGTTGTCTAGGATGTAGCACGTAAACCTAGAAGGTACCTATTCACTCGTGACTTGAAGACTCCAAGATTGTGCAAAATTTTGATGAAATAAAAACATAAGCTCTTTTTATACCTTTCTTAGAAAGTTTAACTTTATTATTTTTATTTTTAACTTTATTACGAAATATGATCTTTGAGGTTGAATTGATGAAATTCAATCACAAAGATCATATTTTGTCAACGTCGTTCAATATCGTCGACATAATATGTCTCCCCTATTGATTTCCACAAGGACCGGTTAGAAGCGGCCCGTATTCAGCCCCTTCCTGAGATATTGGTCAGGCCGTCTGTCCACCTTGTGAGTGGATGTCCTGTGCTGCGCTTGCCTGTCCATGGTCTCCACTCGAGAACCTTTCGTCCCCAACACTCATCGATTCTCCGAGAGTGTGCTCTACCCACTGCCACTTCAACTTGCTAATCCGCTGACTTTGATTCTTCTACGGATCTCCTCATTGATCCTCTGATGATCATTTGATCTCGTAGAGAATAGCCCGAACTAGCTCCATAGCTAGTTGTGCAACCCTAAGCTTGTTTACAAGGCCCACAATAAGATACCACGTTTAGTATCCTACTAATCGGTCACAAATTAGATTCCAACAAACTTTTAGAGACATTATCAACTGAGTTATCGCTTCCAGAGAACTACTAATATTATAAAATATGACAAAGTTTGGATGGATGGATAAATAGATAGATGGAAGAATGTTTGTTACGAAAGGCCGGACGGATTTGTATGAAATTTATTATGTAGATAGTTCCATTCCCGGAATAACGTATAAGCTAATTTTCATCATCATCAATCATCACCACGCGGGTAAAACCGCGGGGCGTGACTAGTCGTCTATAAAACAGTTTTTATTGATGTGGTGGAGGGTCTAGGTTCAAATGATAATATGTGAAATTTGATCAAAATCAGTTTTAGTGGATTTTATGATACCGAAGAAAATCTAAAAAAATGAACTTTTTGCACAGTTGAATGAAGTCGCTCGTTCCAATTACTCAAGCCCTACCGATTTAGGTTTGTATTGAGTATCTTTAGCATAAGTTAAACAATGTAAAAATATAATAAAAGGAGATAAATATATGTACTGTATAAAAAATAACCTCTCTAAAATGTTAATTATATTAAAATTCATTTATTTCAAGTAACCTAGACTCATAAAAGGAAATTTAAAATTATACATATTAAATATACACCTTATTTTGTACAAATGGCCCTGCATGCGAGGTGTTGTTCGCAGCAGTGCCTCATATACATGCAGTCACATCTGCCCGCAATCATCGGTAGGACGGCGTTAGTACTGGCCCTCACACTTCGCACTAGGGAGGCGCTTCGTTTTCTTAGGAGCGCTTGAAAACTATCAGTGCGCGCTTCGGCGAACATTCCACATTCCAATACTTGACGCTAGCAGGAATCGGGAAAATTTTATTTCATCGTTCAAAGCGATATAATGAAGACGTATATTGAAAAACTTAAAAGCCTTTGTTCGCCTTTCGTTCCGCACATTCATAAAATTCGCTCTACTTTCTCTTAAGGCACTCTCCTGCTTTACTGCAAATGGAACTTGTTTTAAAAAAATTTGAAAAGTATTTTTCAACTTCAAAGCTTCATTATTAACATACGTTTGGAAAGATAAACACTATTGCAAAAAATGTGAATTAAAGTTAGGAAATGTTTCAAAGTATTTTCATCTTAAGTATATAAAAAAAAATCTACTTTTCGTCAGATTTTTGAAGTGAAAGCTTCTTTAGCGGCGTTGTGCACTTTTGTATGGGGAAAAATGTTAAACTCGCGTCAATATAAAATTCGCCAGGCGCGTGACGTCATCGAAATCGTAATACGGGGGAGTGTAGATAAATTTAAACTTGTTACGAATAAGGAACATTTTCGTTTGTTGGTAGGATAATACGACCGACTAAAGTCGCGGTTTGTGTAGGTACCTACATAAAATCAATAAACTTGTTTACTAACTACTTGTTTACTAACTTGTGTACGATAGCGCAATAAATGAATATTGTATTTTGCCACATAAACGATAGTACTTTTATACTGATAAATAAAGCAATTCGTGAGAAATGATTCCCTAACCATTCCAAAATATTCAAAAATGCACAACGTTCATGATCAAATGTTCACCTCTGCCGGCACTCTCAGAGTGCAACCCGTTTTTTTTTTGTGTGCGGTACGTATAATAATCATAGGAAGATGTTTCTTGTATACAGCGCGTGAAAAGCTTCCACAAAGTAAAAGAAAGGTAAAGTAGATTCAGCGAATCGTTGCGTTTACATAATGAACAGGTCGTAATAATACCCTTTAAAGGAAAAGGTATAAATCAAGATCATCATCATCATCTCAGGCATAGGACGTCCACTGCTGGACATATACCTCCCCCATTGATTTCCACAAGGCCCGGTTGGAAGCGGCCCGCATCCAGTTCTTGCCTGCGATCTTAGTCAGGTCGCCGGCCTATGCTGCGCTTGCCATTCGAGAACTTTTCGACCCCTTTTAAAGTAACGCAAGTTACCTATTATTAACTTTGGTGGCGGTTCCTGAAAGCCTTGAATAATTAAAGCAGCTACGAAATGGCACGACCCTTGTCATCAAACGCCGCGCTTCGTTACACTTCCCATAGTTTACTCTTGGGCCAACTTTTGAAACGTGTGCTTCACAATTTACATCGAGTGAAACGTGTGCTTCACAATTTACATCGAGTGAAACGTGTGCTTTACGATTTACATCGAGTGAAACGTGTGCTTTACGATTTACATCGAGTGAAACGTGTGCTTCACAATTTACATCGAGTGAAACGGACCACTTTATACCGTTCACGTGGAAATGGGACGATAAATCAATACTGTTTCATCGTGTTCTCATTGTACGTAATCCTTCCTACATTACGTGCTCGAATATAAACTGATTAATGTATTAAATACAATACAGTAGGTTATTATTGTTGTCTATATAGGTAATTATCATTATAATAAATGTATTGCTTCTTCCTAAAGCACACATAGTTGAATTCTGCATAAATCACAATTTATAATAACCTTATAGTATACATATATATGATAATGATAATGATACATTTTATTTATTCACAAAACTCAGTGACACTTATTGTTAATAATAATATTTGTGATCTCTTTTGATCTAAAGATCTTATCTAATTTAATTTAACTTAAATTAAATTAAGTTCCCACTTCTCGAATGACGAGCTCCTGAACCAGTACTAGTTGAGAACTGTGTTACAGGGTACAGGGCCTTCCCGTTTAAGGGCTTTCATAATACAACTGTATGGATAGGTATATTATTAAAGTTAGATGTCTCATGTAATAAATAAAATTAAAATGGTTTATTTATATGTTTTCAAATCAGACGTAAAATGTAAATGAAAATAAAAGTGTGGAATAAAAAGAATGTAGTAAAATACATATAAACGTAAATACATAAAAATATATATATAATTATTATAATTATAATTATATATGAACATACAGACTCGAAAAAATACACAATAATTCATGATTTAGCAATACATATATTAGTGACGTATATTTTAGTCGAGTAGATAATTCGACCGGTTTCATGCCCTCTGTGAAAAAGTTACTCAGAAGGTCACGAAACTGGTCAGAATACCTACACGACTAATATACGTAAGTTAAAACGTAGGTTAAACTAAAAACGCGATAAAGTACCGTTAGATTTCACAAGCCATAGGGTATCGAGGTCTTAAGTTAGCCTACGCTATTCTAGAACATTAGATAGGTTTCAGATTATATTTTCCCTGCCACATAGAAACTGTAATAGAACCGTTAACTTATTTAGATTAAAAATATCATAGGAATAAAATATAAGTAGCTCAGTACGCCAAAGCCCGAAGTAGATTTAGGCGGATTATAAAACTAATTAAAACCAGCGACGCTTATAAAAACAGCAGCGTTGCTGGGTGTTTTGCTATGCTAATGACGCTACTATTTCACGAGGTCTGCAAACAACAGTCAAACAAAGTTTATGAAGTATAAAAAATAAACTTATATTTAAGCTTTTTTTTTTTTTACTAAAAAAAGTCTTCTCGTGACCACGACCAATGCAACTTGGTCGAAACGTCGAGGTAAATAAATTACTAATGTTTTTCTCGCGATTAAGCCCCGTTTGATTTAATAACAATTATATTTAAGCTTCTGGTGAAGGCACCATCGATAACAAACCACATTATGGTGGTAGAGTACTTTTCACATCTACTGGCTACCTACTTCCTTGATGATGATGATGGTGAAGATGTTCAAGTATGATCTATATAGTTGAAAAAAAAAACCAAAATTCGAAAAGTTACTTTACACTTGATTAATAAAGTTGATTCCATTTTTTGGTAAGAAAATTTTTTTCACCCTTTTCTACTGTGTACTAGTGACCTGTGCCACTCACGGGGTCAATTGTTATTGTCCATGTTCACCGATTTCTTCACCCTCAATGAGAAAGTCGTCCAAGTACATGTAACACTTTTCAATTATTGGAGTGTAACTGAAAAACAGCTTGATCGGTTTTTAGTTAAATAAAAAATCGGTTCACCCAGTCGAAAGTTCTGATGTGAAAAACATTCAAAAAAACATACGGGTCGCATTGAGCACCTCATTATTTTTCTTTAAGTCGGTTAAAAACCCATATTTATGCCACTCACCATTATCATTAAGTCAGTTTGAAGCCGCGCGGTGGAGGATATGAACACATCAGAGTCTGTTTGGTTCCAGCGCAGAAGACTGCCAGCAGTGATGACCTCGCCTTCCATTCTGTACCGCCCCTCCTTGATATCTATAACGTTGCTGTCCACTTCTATTATTTGCAAGTTTTGCGGCACGTTCGGATCGTATTTGAGGTAGTTGTCCTGTTGATCATGGATTTCTACCTTCTTGGAGTGTTTACTGAGCTCTAGCACGGGTTTGTCACGCTTGCGCTCTCTAAGGGCTATGTGCAGCGGTACTGGTGTTGCGATGTGGATTGAAAGTTGGTGGGCCTCGTGTGGTACCATGCTCATTCGAGTCCATTCTACAAAAAAAAAACATTTTCATCATTGGTAATTAACAGAATCACGGTATCAAATACTAAACCTACGAATAGGCAAGCGTTTGGCCACCATCTCGCTTGCCGCTTGCCGCTTGTCGAGCACGCTTGCCTATTCACTCCTATTCACACCTATTCACTCGTGACTTGAAGATACCCAGATTGTATGCGAAAACACACTTATCTTTATGTAGGTAATTTTTGTTACTGAAGTTTTTATTTACCGAACAATGACGTAAGTAATCAAGTTTACTTCATATCTACCCGTTCTTTTATATCATAATGTATAGCTACGTTAAAGACTCAGTGACGATGCGATCGATAGATGGTATACCTAGAATGTCGCCTGGCTCTCAAATGAGCAAACTGTGCTTGGGTTGGTGATAGTTTTTTGAGCACAACGCTCTCAAAACTAGAGCCTCGTTGAGGTAGCCAGGTGCGTACTGGAAAGGACGCTACCTCCATACCGTGGATCAGAGAACAATTTTACGTAAACAAAAAGCTCAAGCCCGTGATGGGGATCGAACCAGCGACCAGCCGATGTTCAAAATCCTGATTAGCAATATCTTTGATGTAAACAGTATGAACAATCAATTCAAAATCTGTTCGAATACTTTTAACTAGTTTCTAGTACTAAGTTGAGCTGTTTGCTGTAAATTATTTCCTCACTGCTGAGGGTGTATAAGTATTATGTAACTTTTTCTGTTCTAAAATCAAATTCTGCAATTCACAGCGAAAACAAACCAGAAGCATGCATAAAACAAAAGACGATGTTGCCTTGAGCGTCTATAATTGGTGGCGACATTGGTGGTCATTTTGAAATATATTAAAAAAAAAGCTTTTGTATGACCACTGTCCCACCTGATGTTAAGAGTTGACGCTTGTGTTAAATCCACATTAAGGTGCGTTTTCTCGGGTTTGATCACCGATCATAGTCTGTCCAGGTAGCTGTCTTTGAGAACCAGTTAACATTTGTAAGCCTAGCATGATTCCACCTTCAACCACATCGTAATAGACCATAAAGTGAAATAGTGTTCCAACAAAAAGCCAACACACCAAATAGAGAAGTGGTTAAATCTTTAAAGTTAAAAAGAAACTTTAACCGGGTGCGACTTCATGTCGGTCGCTCAACCTTTGGGTAAGGGGTAGTATTACTAACTCAAGTTATGTCCTAGGGCGCGGTTTGCTATAAATTTATTTTCAGATGGGCTTGGCCTAAATCTGTATTTTAATTAAACTTTGTACATTCTATACTGTGATATAGTCTAATAAATCTATACATACGAGTGTGGTAGGTGGTGAGTGATTTATATCCACAAGGGGAAGCACTGTTTGGACGTGTCTGATTTGTGGACTATTGCATCATACATTCATATATATGTAATTCTTCAATCAGTCAAAGGATATAATACTAGCTGTGCCCCGCGGTGTTACGCGCGGTGAAATGGTTGCTTATTTTTGTGCCTTCCCGTCATCCCACGGGTACATTCAATATTTTCGGGATTGAAGTGGCCTATGTGTTATTCTAGAGTATAAGCTATCTTCATTTTAAATTTATCTTTTAAAAATAGTAATAGATCTCAAGCTTAGAACAAGCTTCAGAAGAGCATAAGTGCTTGGGTATTAAGCCAGTTTTGATAAAGCTCCTTAATGACTTATTATTATTAAAGTTTTTTATCTGTTTGTACTATTTGGCATAGTGTCTAAGATATCGATAAAAAATATTTAAATTGAAATGCGTCAGTTCAGACGAACGTCTGAATTTATTTTTATACTTCAGCAAACTTCTTCATCAGGTTTCATTTTTTATCATTTCATCTAAGTTAAATGCTAATCATAGTAAGTGTTCTGAATATGCTAAAGCATGTAACTATTTTCTATTATTAACAGTAAACAGCTTTCGCGGGCGCGATAGTTACCGAAAACTTACTAAACTATCACCAATTCATAAAACATGAGATGATGAAGTCCTTAATAAAACGGTTTCATCTGATGCTTTACTTGGATTTTTTTTTCAACGCTACTGCCGTCATGCGAAAACCAAACTGGACAGATTATAAATCGGCCTCAGACATGACTTGGCCATCATCGCCGTCATCTGAGCCAGCTATCCATCCTAGCTCAGGAGTTCTGAACAACCAGGAAGTAAATCAAAATGCACCATACTTAATTCAGATTTCACAATTTTTGAGAATCGATTCGCTTCCACATTCCTATGGATTATGATTGATACAATACCTATGGATTGTATGAGTCTGTGTAGGCACATAATAAAATCAGCGGCAATCATCAGTTATCAGCGGCATCCTGAAGATGTATTACATTGTTCAAATTTCTGCCTATCTAAAATAAGCAACAGTCTCAGGATTTTTTGTAGAAATTGGGGTAAGATTTACCTACTGTGTTTGGTAATCAGTCCTCACCTTTTCCGAGATGTTTGGTATAGATGTGAGTATTGTTGTTGCAGTATCCATCAGGACACCAGTTGCACGCTGGATCCGTTGAGTTGCATTGCCCTTTCACGCAGGTACCCTGTTGTCAGAATTCGTTTATTATTATTTAAGGAGGACTGGAGTATGAATGAATAATACACCTACCCTAAATACCGTAAAAATATATGCACATAATGCTATATGGCAGGAATTACAGTGATTATAGGCATATACCTTTCAAATAATTGTACACCACCATACATGATGCTCAGTATATAGAATTCTGCTGTTGCTTCTGCGAAAAACGTCGCATCACTTCACCTGCGTTTAGTGATTGGCGGTCTCTATCCAGAACAGGGCAATCCCCACGATCATTAGTTGGTCGACTAATATGGCCTACCTAGTGCTCGTAAAAGTATCAAAATTACAATTTTTATAATGATAAAATCCGAAGCGCGTTTACTATAAAACGATTTGGTCATTCGAGCTGGATTTGAGAAGAAAGCTTTTATAAACACCTTAATAGAGGATTAACGGCCTTTACCTTCTTATTCGGCACGATGCTGGCCTAGCCTACCGACGGGTCTAGTGCTTGTATAGCGCTTCTATTGCTTGAGGGATGTCTCCAGGTATTAAAATAAATGCCAATAATTCGCTTTCAAAACTTATTATTAAGGTAACTTTACGAACTTAAAAATAAGTCTTCTCAAATTACGTCACAATTACGTATTTACGTTTACATTACAATAGTTGTAACTAGCTTTGTATATATCTAAACAAAACCGAAGCTTGAAGCGATGATAGCTCAGCGGGGAGAGCGTCAGCTGTTAAGCTGACGGACTCTGGTTCGATCCCCAATAACAGCTTGATCTTCCGATAAAGATTAAACACCGTTATCAAACTCCCAGCATGGTGGGTAGGTGGTAACTAGCCAGGCGGGTATTCAGAAGTACTCTGAATACCCGCCTGGCTAGCTACCACCCTCAAGTTTGAAAATCTGTTAACAAACACATAGTGTGTTCAGAGTCCTTGAGAGCCAGTAAGCATTCTAGGTCTAGCGTGATGACATCTTCGACCACATCGTCACTGACCATCAAGTGAGATAGTGGTCAAACGCTAGATCTATACAGCATTAAAAAAACCTACGCAATATTTTTCGATGGGTCCCATGGTAACTACCGATACGCAATCATTTTTCATGTGTCCCACGGTGCCTAACGATAGTCACTATAATATTGCCTATTAGCATACTTCAAAGAGCATTCAGTTGAATAAATCAAATCACATAATATACGAGATAAAGGGAAAATGTAGTGCGACAGTTTCAAAGGAAACGCCGCCGAGGGAATGCTAATAAAGCTTTTATCATGAGAAAAAATAGTATAGTCTCTAAACAGTAATAAAACTTACACACTTACTCAATCCCTCCACTGCCACAAATAAAGAGATGTGTAAAAATTCTTTGACAACAATGTACCATGTGCACACTTGCAATTTGTGCAACTGAAGTGGTTACAGTAACCACGTAGCTTATTTTCTTTTTTACATAAAAACGTAGGTAGTGTATATTTTGATTCAGCAGTCGATTAGAAGTTGGAAAAAATTACTTAAAGGCATACAAATTAGTCTCTAGCACTTGTTAGAATTTCTTGGTGGTTCGTCTGGGTATTGTATAGGTATATAAGATTTAAAAAAACCATGAGTTTCTGCAACCAAGACAAAAGATATTTAGATAGTAGTAACAGAATGTGTTGTTTACGATTTCATAAAATCCCGTGTATCCCATCGTAATGTCCCGTACGAATCATAACGTGTGGTTGGTCATTGCACAAAGCATTACAAAAATTTAAAAATTCTGGAAGCAGTGAGACTGAATGCGGTGCATTTCTAGAATTAACATAAACGTGTACAAAATGAATTTTAATGTTATATTTGTCGGATCGTTACGTCTTATAGTACTTACGCTATTTTGTATGAAAACGCTATTCCAAGACTTTATGTACTGATGTATTTGTATATATTTTGAGAAAAAGTTATGAAGCGATGATAAACAGATAAGACGTAGGTACGCGACCTTTATGATAATGCGGCTCTGCAAAATATGTCGGTAGTATGAAATAAGAGAACCTGCCTTTATTAAGGCGTACAACGATACATATACCTGCATATATATTTTTCTTATGAACAGCAGGCACAAATAAAGCCATGTTTTTCTATATCATAATAATGTAAGGCATTCTATAACTAAAGCAAAAATGTATTTCCATAAAATACATGCGACACAACTTCAACTCATTTTAATGTGGTCAAAATATGGTCACACGCAAATATTTTTTCGCTGAATTATTTTTTTTAAATTAATTAAAATTTTGTTCAATGAGTATGAATCTTCATTAACTGTTATTGTGTAGTGGTATTTTTATAAAATGTATAAGACATTACAACAAAACACAAAATAAGCTGGAAAAAAGGCCAAGCCTTAATCGAGTAGTCGTGAGTTCAAGTCCCACAAGTAGCCGAACATTTTACTTCAAAAATTTGAACGAGTTCGCATAGCATGACTATGCAATGAACCATAAAACTATGTTAATCAAGAAGAAAAATAAATTTCAATAGCAGTAGACAGATGTCTGACACATGTCTCCACCAATGATGATGGTCCAAAAGAACCAACTTAAAGAACAAAACAATCGCCATAGAGGCCTACATTCTACAATCTTCGATAGATTCTTGTGTGCCGTGTGCCTTGTCAGTAGACATCTTTCACTGTGCTTGCTAGTCCATGGTCACACAGGGACCTTTGAACCTTATTATGGAAATATTAAAGACAGTGAAAAACAAACACGTTACAGCAATGATATTATATGTTTATATGAGGTAGATGTCGCACAAGCGCGCGGAAACTGAGGCGGCAAAATTAAGTCAATTGTAGTAATTTTGATTACGACGCGTATTTCAAGCGAAAGTCTAAACATATAGCCATCCTTTTCTATATTATTTGTACCGTATTATCTGTCGCAGTAAGCATGTTTATGTCGTAAAGGAACAAAATCTGAGCACCGCGCAGTATGAATATACGTCATCTTTAGTAAAACATCATTGCGTTACAAACACTTTGTTGATACAAGCATTGTTATAAAATATCACATGTATTGATGCACTTACCTGAAGGCAAATATCGTAAGGTCTTTCATAGCTGCAAGATGTGCCATCTGGTAAGGAGCCCAGGCTCGAAGGCGCCCCCCCGGTGTAGTCCATACACCAGGTCTCACAATGCTTTGATTCTGAAAAAAAGATAATAACATTTTAAATCGAGTTATTTTTTGACAAAGATAGTAGTAATTGACTTCATTCACTAGTACAATATAGTTTAAAAATTATGAACATTTATTGACTTTACTATAGTGATTTTTTTAACATTTTTCTCGATATCATTAAAACTCGACTCGAAACCGAATTTAAATCGGACAACAGTTGGCTGAGAAATTGGTTGACAAACATGAAAAATATACACTGGAAAAAAGAACATCCTCCTTTTATGAAGTCGGTTAAAAATGGTTTCTTCTTCTGTTACTAGTAAAAATAACACCTCAAATTTGTTTTTAGTACGACTTTTTCAGCCCAAGCAAGCACTTGTGGAAAGCTTTACCAATTCTGTGGTGAAAGTACAGTAACTTACTGTTTTCAAAGATTAGGTAGGTATTTATAACAATATTTATCGGGTATATTATCAGATCAGGATATTTAACTTAGTTTACTTTTAAAACTTTTATAAATTTATTCAATCCGGTGTTTGAAGCGCGTGCAGAGCGCGCGCGTCGCTGTAGGTAGTGTCGGATAAGCAAGCACCATCTATCGGCATGTGGGATATTGGAAAGTGTCGGTGTTGGTAGCAGAGTCAGCGCCCGCGTTGATAGCTGTCTAGAGAGACAGCTATCAACGTGGGCGCTGACGCTCTAGTACGGTATGTGTAGGTTGTGTATGACAGGCACTCACTATCTGATGTGAGAAATGTACGAGAGTCGGTGTCGTTAGCCGAGACAGGTGCGCGTGTCAATAGTTTTCTATCTAGTATGGTATGTGTAGGTTGTTTATGATAGACACTCACCATCGGCCGGCATGTGGGGTATGAGCGAGTGTCGGTGTCGGTAGCAGAGGTCAGCGCGCGCGTCCCTAGAGGCCGCACACGCGCGTCCCGCCCAGCACACCGCCACCTGTGAGCCCGCGCCCGCACACAGTCTCCGAGATATCATTCTGAAAATATATCGTCTCGTTCATGGTGAACAGTAGTCTCGTCCATCGACAAGGTTTGTCTCGATGTAAATTTTCGTAGAAATGGTAAAAGATCTGACAATATGACTTGTAAGTGAAGGCACTAAGAATACATTATATTACGTGTACGAGTACGACACTGCATGCGTTGACCATAGCAGTTTTCCTTTAATCTAAAGCGTTTTTTTTGTTTTTAAATATTATAAGTTTGCGTTTGACCACTGTCTCACTTGATGTTAAGTTTCGACGCGGTCTAAGATGGATCAAGTAAGCCTAGAAGGTACCTCTCATACTCCAGGATTTTATTCGGAAACACAGACACAGGAAACGAGTCCGACGATCCATTCCCTGGCAGCACGCACTAAGAAAGTAGAAGAACACAGCTTCGTACGAATAGGTGCTATGTATGATATTAGATGGGTAGGGTTAGGCCAAAGGCAAACGAAAAATATCTAGGATTACCTTCATTTAAATGTGCTGATCATCACCATCATTATTCATGTAGGGCTTCAGCTATAGTCATTAAGATTTACCTACATTTTTAAAAAGAAATAAGTTTTTTATATTTGTATCATGTCAGCCATAATACGTCCACCGGTTGGAAGCGGCATGTATCCAGCCCCTTCCTGTGATCGTCCACCTTCTCGGTGGACGTCCAATGTATTGATCAACAGATGTGAATTGGAAAATTAGTCAGTAATAAATCATAGCCTATATACAGCGACCTATTACTAAATAAACTTCCAAAAATGCATTCGTCCTTCTGAAGATTACCTTCTGGAAGCATACACAGTCTATAAATCCTTATAAATGAAATATAGATAAGGGCAGAAATTCACCTTCTAGAACTTATAACTATTTCTCTTTTTTTTTTCAATTAAGCCTCATGTCCGAAAAGCACAACTCACCCTTTGTGGCGACACTTGCGAGATCTGGACCGCAAGCCGTATCCACAGTCAGCAGTACAATCACTCCAATTTCCCCATTCGCTCCACTTTGGTGTCTCATCGTCACTATTACTGTCACTGTCAGTTCTTGAAGTGACACCGACGTGGCCAGGCATCGGCTCACACACTCTGTCCACGCACCACTGTAACAATACACAAAAAAGAGCATTCGATTTATTCGTAGACGTTGGTAACAAACTTTATATGCCTTAACGAGAACCATGATTAGTTAAGGTTATGCCTTATGTGACGAGATACGCCGCCACATTTATACTGAGTACAGGGTATCAATTCTACTAAACTTATTGCTCATAGATTGTTAATGACTTGTCGTTTTTGTTAGTTTTGCTTTTGTACTTTCTAACACAATCCTATAATTCAATCAAGATGCAATTGTTATTATAGTGGAATACCAAGTTAATTTATGATTACATTTGAATACTACTGGGCACCCAGGTGAGTTGTGGAGTTCTTTGCCTGTATCATGCTTTCTCATAGCAATTTGGGTGTTTAATAAACTTTATAAATATCTTAACATTGACACTAGCTGAATTTACTGGTAGGCCATGAAGAATGAACAATATCATATCACGGGCTTTCACGAGCCTAGTTTGGGAACCAGGTGATTCCTTTCACGTGATTTGTATATGCTTTTACCTGAATAAATGATTTATTATTATTATTATTATATAATAATGTACCGTGATGATAGGATAGTGTGTCGTAGAAAAATTGGTACTGGATTGGATTATTTATCAGATAGTTTAAAAGGACGAAAACATCTGTCTAATATTGATGGTTATATTATTAATTTATTTGCAATTACTAATTATAGATTCTCATTAATATAATCAAGAAATTAACATTCCCACAATAACTTCACTCAGCCAAAACAATTTCCCTAAAGATGTTGTGTGTATTGATTCTGCGAACCCTACCCGTTCACGATATCAGCGCCCTAATTAGATCCGTATTTACCGAGCGTTACAAACGCCCTATATTATTATTTCGTTTTACCACGTTTTACAAACATCACGTGAAATTGGCTCATTTCCAAGCAATACCCGTTGCGATGTCGGATGTGGAATAAAACTAATTAATACTCAAGTACAAGTCGTCGAGACGGAGACAGTCAGTAAGCATTCGCAATGAGTGGGCGAAGCAGTCAGGCAATAATAGCTGACGTCTTATTGAAATGCATTTAGCTTGAAATTGCTTACAAATTGTGATTGGGTTCAAATTGGCGTGAAGGCAAGAATTACTGGGTGGGGTTATATTCGCATCGGGCCCTTTGTGTCGCTGGCGAGTCGGTATTTATCTGGCGAACCCAGCGCTCGTCATTTGCATGTCGAAAAACGTATTCACAAAGGATTTTATTGAATTTATGCGCGCACACGTTTGCACGCATAAGCTTAGCTCTCCGACGGTATGTATGAAAGGTATACTATAGTATAGCACAATGATCGTTTCTCGGCATTTTGATGGCGGGCGTCATACGAATCGATCACCACTACGCTATAAAGTATGCATTGCAGTATATCAGACTCATCAATATGTATGGATCGTGAAAAGGTTTACAATTTGAGGCCCTTGCATATGAAATGCAAGCAAACGTAGATAATGTATACAGCTTTGCAATTTCTATTGCATTCATGTCACAACCCCTGTTTCCTTTACATTGTTTGTGGGTAGCTGCTTAATCATAGTTTTAACCGGAGGACAAAGCCTATCCTACACAAATGTATACATATAATATTAGGTAGGGTTTGGGGTAACCACAAGTCCGCCACAATGTTACCTTTGCTTGTTAAGGCTGGATAATATGTTATGTCTAAACCACGGTATGTCTGAATGTAGATTCTAGAGAACTATACAAATTAAAATCGCAATACAAATCAAAATTAAAATAATTAATGTTTTATAAACTTATGAATGCTGTGTACAATGTTTGAGTTAGCAAATTTACCATGTAATCGTGTCATTATTTTTCTTATATAAGTTGAAGTTTGTTAACTGTTTTTGTACCTTAATAAATAAATAAATACGAATATACTACAGACTATATACTATAGTCTGTAGTATACTAGTAGTAGTGTAGTATACTACTATCCTTCATCAGGATCTTGAGTGCGGTGCGTTCGTGATATCGACTACGCGTAAGTGCCACGTTATACCCGTAGAAGCAGTGGGCTTTAGTTTCACCTATAATATTGGGCTCGTTCACCATCTCTTCAATTTCAAGGTTTGAAATAATAATACAAGTAAACTGAAATAATGTTACCTTGTCTTTCCCACAGGGGGTCCCTTCCAGTGGCGGCGCTCGCTTGGAGCGGCAGACGTAACCCATCGCCTTATGTGCGCACCACAGCCGCGAGCATGCTGACCGTACCTTCACCGTCTTGCACACTGAGAACCTGTGTACATTGGACGCAATTTAATCTTGTGTACTGCATACCTACGTCTTCGAATCAGAAATGAGGAGATCTGTAGAAGAACGCAAGTCACCGATATAGCCCAGCGGATTAGCAAGTTGAAGTGGCAGTGGGTAGGGCACAAAGGTCGAAGAACTGATGGCCGTTGGGGCAGAAAAGTTCTCGAATGGAGACCACGGACTGACAAGCGCAGCACAGGACGACCACCGACCAGGTGGACAGACGACCTGATCGCAGGCAAGGGCTGGATGCGGGCCGCTTTCAACAAGTCCTTGTGGAAATCAATGGGGGAGGCCTTTGTCCAGATGATGATGATGATGATGATGATGACTGCATACTAGGATTAAGATTCTTTCTTTAAGACTGCATACCACAGAAAAATCTTATTTTGTGAAAGTTTGTGTTTATGTGTGTAAGTGGGTAATGTTTGTTACCTTTTCACGCTCAAACTGCTACACCGATTTCGATGAAATTTGGTATGGAGATAGCTTATACCCTGAATTAACACATAGGGTAATTTTATCCCGGAAAAAGTATAGTTCATGAGGGATTATTGAGGTAGCGGGCAAACCGTAATCCACGCGGGTGAAACCATGGGGTGCTACTAGTATTAAATAGGTATAATTAACCCTTTCACGCCAGAACAGCTGAACGAATCTGGATGAAATTTGGCACTCAGATAATTTAGTATTGAATAATAATCGTCACATAATATGCTACGTTTCATTACTGTCTTTTAGACCTGTTTTCTAAGTCACTACTTGTTCTACCTAAAAATACCCGCAATTTTAATAAAAACAATTAATTTTAGTAATGTTGTATGTATTGCTTCCGGGCTGTTTGGCCGCGGTCGATGTGAAACTTTTGTTTAGTATCAGAGAAGACGCCGCGGAGGAGAGTTCTACGCTCTTGTCGCCGCTCGGACCTGAACCACTGAAGATGTCGACCGCAGTGATCGACGAAACGTCTGGAACACAAGTTTCACTTAGACCACGGCCAAACAGCCCGGAAGCAATACATACAACATGCAACGCCGGCCGTGAAAACCTTAGAGTTTACAATTTTAGTAATGATATTTATAAGTGTCATCCTAATTTGGCTTTTATCTTAACCACATAAGTTTAATTTGGTAAAACAAGAGGATCACTTGCTATTGATCCGTAGTTGGTACCTCTTTCCTTCTATCCTATGGCGACACATTTATTTAGAGTTTTTCAATACATTTATTTTAGTCAGCCATTCCAGATACGATTTTCCAAGAAAATATTCCCAGGGTCTCAAATAAATATTATCACCAAATTAAACTCTCTATTAAATATGAACGCTCCTCTTGAGCGAGACCCTGTCTTTTATTTCCACGTATTTTACTGCGGCCGTTAAATACAATATAATCCCTGAGGGAAAAGATCCAGATAAAATTTTCACAAAAGCTTAGGTCAATTGTACAAGCACAGTATAAAATGTACAGTCACGCTCACAATTCTTATGTAAACATTTCGGTATATTAAATAGCTACTTACCCCAAGAAAAGGGAATATGTATCTATCATTTTAATGTCTTGTTTTAATAATTCCCTTTTGCTTCACGTAAAATATATGAATAGTGTTGAAAGTCCTTTCATAAATTTTTATATCTTCTTTGTAATAAATAAAAATCTCGTGTTACAGTTATTGCCATCGGACTAGTCGAAACGGCTTTCCCGATTTTTATCAATTTTTTTCTGTATATTCGGTAGGTCTTTAAGTTTTTTTCATCCTGCCACCCCTACTTCCATTTTTTTATTACGATTTTAGTATTTTTTTAAGAATGTATCCAAATCATGTAACTGTCGATCATTGACGAGTAATTGTCACTTTGACATCTCGTTAATTTATGTGGCAGAACAACGTTTGCCAGATCAGCTAGTAATTTATAAAATACCGATTTTATTTTACCTGTTTGAGAACGGCTCCATTGTTCGTCAAATCAAATTCTTTATTTACTAGAATGTTGTAACAAACATGGTGGTAAATATAAATTACGTCCAGAACATTCTACCATTACAATGGCGTGCAAACAATAAACATTACATCAAAAAAATTGATATATAAATGAAAATTGTAGATGTCAAAAATTAGCAATCACTCAATCAAACAATCAATCACTTTAGTATTGTTTCCTATATTCATTTAAGTATTTATTTATTTATTTATCACACTCAAACCCTCGCAGTGGGATCTTTCCTCTCTTTTCGGTTCCGGTATAAAAAATCGGGAGTCCCATTTCAAAAAATAAGGTTGACCTTGAAATAACCTTGAAATGAGGTTCTAGATCAATTCAGAGGTCACGGTTCGATTCCTCGTGGAAAGTTACCTTTGCTTCAGGACTGACCTCGTGCGGTTTTCCGTATTTCTTTTTTGGTTTCCAGGGTTTCCATACTTTTTCCTCACCCGGTATAACATTTGACAGTTACGAAATTTGCTTTCACACACAAATAGTATTAATTATAAGTTCATTGTGATAAAACATACAATATTTACACAACTAGGACTTTAGCTCAACGAATCAGCATTGCGATTCAAAGGGACAACGCTGCTAGCATTCTGGGCAAGCTGCTTATTGGTAGCGGTTACAGCATTTGAGCTATGTATAGCTTGCAACAGTCGATTGCTGAAGGGTTTGAGCTAAAAATCATCGCTAAGGATTAGTCTCCAGCATTATACTGAGCCCTAACTTTTCTGTAATGGCAAAGACATTTTTAGTCGACTGTTTATTGCATGGCTATTTATTATATATATAAAAAAAGTAAGAACTGTTTATTTATTTTTTAAGTTAAAACTTATTTAGGTGCATTGAGCACTTTTCAGGTGAACAAAAATCATGGAAGTTTCGTCATCGTCACCGAGAGCTTTCCATGGGCTATATGTATACTGTGTATATATGTGTACTTTTTGGGTGAACAAAATGCGCAAACTCGCGTCATCGTCATCGTACGCTTCCCATGTTAGCTTAGAAACCATGTAGTTTTCACTTCTATAGACACTCCCCAAAAACTGCCCCTTAGCTTGTTTTACATAAGTACATTATTACATGTAACCTCCTATAATTAAGGATTGCGGAACATGAAAGTTTTATCAGACTATAAAAATATGCGTTAACAAACTATTTCTTTTTTCTGTTTTCGGTCCGGACATGCATCTCCCAATCGTTCTCTTTTATAATTGTCTATTATATATTAAAAAGATTCTTAACTCTCTTAAATTTTTTTCCATAAATTTTATCAATTATTGTTTCAGGTAGGTAAACTATTCAGTGATTGAGGTAAATAAGATATCCCGTCTGTTATCTAAGTGTTAGTGTAGAGTGAAAAAATTTTTTTTTTCTTTTTACCAAGTTTTTTTTTTGTTCTTGGTTGTTTAACACAGACTCTTTAACAGACTCTTCTCAAGTGCTAACCAACTTCAATCTTTGGTTAAGTAAAGATTTTGCAATAAAGGTTTACTATATATACAGTTACCTATCACGGCTTTTATCAAAAAGGATGTGAAATGTATCATTAAATGTATACAGTTACTATAGACTTGTTAGTGGAAGTGCGTGGGCTGCTTAGTGATAGATATTTTATAGTTAATTCAGTAGAATAGGCGGTTAAACAGTAAAATCTTTGCACTTAACTCGTTGCCCGAGTCTGTGTTTCCCGATACGTAAAATCTTGGAGACTTCAAGTCACGAGTGAATAGATACCTTCTAGGCTTGCGTGCTACATGCTAAACAACGTCTTCACTTAACATCAGGTGAGTTAGTTGTCAAACGGAAGCAATAAGTAAAAAACCTTTTTGAAGCGATAACAGCTCAGCGGTTGGATCGTCACCGCTATTAAACTGACGGACGATGGTTCGAAGCCCAACAACGGCTTGAGCTACCGTTGAAGGTAACACCGTTATCAAATTCCCAGTATAGTGGTAGGGTATTTTCGAGTACCAGCCTGGCTAGCTAACACCCTCGAGTTTGAAAAAACTGACACCAAAAACATAGTGTGCTCAGCCGTCCTTGAGAGCCAGGAAGCATTCTAGGTCTAGCGTGATGACATCGGGCGTCATCTAACTAAACAACCCGGCTCCAACTTCTCATTTTCAACATTTTTTAGAAAAAAGTTACTTTTTGACATAAATTAGAAAAAGTGACTTCATTCGCCTTTTTAGGATTTTTCTCGACTAAATATCTACTTAGCTACTCACCTCTAAAGTATGATGAAACAAAAAAGGAATCATCAAAATCAATTCATAATTCGCGGATCGATCGCGTCACATGCATATAATAAAACATACAATTGAATTGAGAACCTCCTCCTTTTTTGAAGTGGGTTAAAAACGATGTAGTCATTGCCTAAAGGACCAAGGCATTATACTCGTACATACCTGTATGAAAATCTTTTATCACGATGTTTGTCCAGCATAACTACTGGGCTGATTTTAATGAAATTATGCACAGATGTGTAACTTTGTCAAACTTAAAATATCGGCTATATTTTATTTATATTATTTTTTTAAGCAATTACTATGGCAGAACAACGCTTGCCAGGTCAGCTAGTATGTAAGTATATTGTAATTACAACGAAATTTTAATAAGTTTTGAAAGCATCATTATAGGCCGGAAATGTTTATCCCGTGTTTAATCACATCCTGCTATAACATATAAGGTACCATCTCGTATATACCTCAGGCTTGGAACAATGAATCGGACGACAATCCAATCCCGGCCATCTGGGACAATAAACCATCGACCTTTGTTCGGTTATTAGGGCCATATTTGATTGGAATGAAACTTTACCGACAGAGTTACAATGTTATTATAATTGGTTAAATTGGACCGTGATGATAACATAATAGTTTAAATACCAAAAGCAAGGAATCTGCAATAAAATATTATTATTTAACGAGCTACCATTGACTATAGCCAAATTAAATACTAAGGACTAAAAAGAAAACTAAAAATATTTTTTGTAAACCACCCATTATGTAAACTCTAAGGCTTTCACGGCCGGCGTTGCATGTTTGGCCGTGGTCTAAGTTCACTTAGACAACGGCCAAACAGCCCGGAAGCAATACATACAACAACCACCCATTATATTCGTTAAACGAATTTGCTGAAATGCGTCTCAAATAATATTCATTCATCTCGTAGAATTGTATAATATGTTTTTTATTTTATTTTATTATTAATCCTTACGTTCTTATTTATGTATTATAAGCTCATTATTGTAATTTTGACTTCTCCAGTGTAACGACCATTGTTATAAGGCCAACAAAGTTTCTTATTGTTATTCTTATTCTCTCTATCAAACCGGTTATTGCCGTTATTTTCACGCAATTAAATGACTATACGATCAAAAAACGCAAAAAAATACAAAAAATAGACTTATTTTTTTAAATTTTTTTTTTATTTTTCATTTTTTCTATTTACGTTGAAAATATCATCATCATCTCAGCCATAGGACAGCCGCTGCTGGACATACGCCTCCCCCATTGATTTCCACAAGGACCGGTAGGAAGCGGCCCACATCCAGCCCTTGCCTGCGATCTTAGTCAGGTCGTCTGTCCACCTGTTGAAAATATACGATTCTGTTGGAAATAGACGAGTAGAATTGATACTCTGATCTAAGGCCGGGCTCAGTACTTCTATTTTCAAATATAGTTGGTAAGTACAAGCCACCCGGCCTGAAGGGCTTCGATTGTTTAAGTGGGTGGTACGTATGTACGCGAAGTATCAAACAATTTAGTTTCGAACAACCGGGCAGCATTTGAGTTGAGGACATTGTTAGTTGGAGATAGTTTTAGGACTTCTAAGGGTAAGGGGAGAAACGGTTTATACAAACTAACTGTATGGCGTTCGTTGTATTGTTTTAATTTAGTCGTTCAGCGCGATGATTTTTTACGCGTGTAGATATATTTCGACACTAATTTTCCTTTTTTTAAAGCGGTGATAGCTCAGCGGTGGTAGCGTCGGCTATCTAACTGACATTGACACTGGTTCGATCCTCAACAACAGCTTGAGCTTCCGGTGAAGGTAACACCGTTATCAAATTCCCAGCATGGTAGTAGGGTACTTTTGAATATCTGCCTAGCCACCTACCACCCTCATGTTTAAAAACTGTCACTAGACACATAGTGTGTTCAGGCAGCGGTCTTTGAGAGTGAGCATTCTAGGTATAGTGTGATAACATCTTCGACCACATCGTCACTGACCATCAGATGAGATAGTGGCCAAACGCTAGATCTATACAGTATAAAAAACATTTGTTAATGTTATAATGTTGTCATTGTACTAAAGTGTGCAACATTTTTTAAATTGTACAATTCTGATTTCTTACTTCTGATAAGGTTGAAATGAATTGTTTCTGCATATTACAAGTGGTTATTAAAAATACATAACTCAAAAAACTTTCAATCAACATGAAAAATATAGAACATACTTTATCCAAATAAAGCAGCCATAAATAGACATAACCTCCAAAAGAAACAGTTATGTATCTCATGGAGATTTGATTGCATTCTCAAATAGAAAAAATACAAACAAATACAAAGCTTTTCGCACGGTAATGTTAAATAGAAGTAAAAAAGAGAGCAATAACGCTTTTCAATGATTTACCTAAATGGCAAAGTACCTGTTGAGTACCGTAATATGGTGACTAAATAAAACATTTAGGCACTTACAGTTTTCGCATTTAAGGCAGCCATATGCATTGCTATGAGCATTTTACGAGAATTCAAATAGCAAACAGGTATTCGATATGATAATAATTCTTTGAATCTCACTTAAAAAGTACGTAATAGTTTGTTCAATATATATTTTTTTTATTTTATTTATTATCATAATAACACATTTACATAATTTATACTTAAATACTGCCTTAAAATCTAAGTTACATTTATCCAGACAGATATGGGTTCTCGACCTTCTAATAATGATACACATTATGTGTAAAGCGTCGCACGCGCCCAAATTCACAGCTGAGCTGCCACTTAATTGGACTTGGAAGTAGCTAGTAGCTATCGTTCCCTAATCTGTGACCCAAGTTGGTTGGTTGTCAATGCGTCCATCCCTTCCCAAAGTATTCAACGGTGTACTCTGCTGTGAAGTTGGCGCGCTCGTTCGACATAGATATAGGATGCTCCAGATTCGACGTATGCCAGTATTTATTTTTTACTCATGTAATACTTTTTTAATATGGGTTTGATATTTTTACACGTTATTTTATTTTTGATTTCGGCAGGTAGATTGATTAAGATGTGAGGAATAATATACTGAGTAGTACGTTTGCCGTAAAAGTTGGTAAAACTGGGAATTTCAAGGGTTTTATTTGTTATACTCCTAGTGATATTAGAATGGCTTTTCAAAGTTTGGATTTCATATATTAAGTATTGCTCTAATAATAAGATAAATTCAGCTTTTTTATGAATTGTTAGTAAGCCGCAAAACGTAAATAGTCCTTCCGGGTCATCTTTATATTCAGCTTTAACTTTTCTAGGTACTATAAGCTTTATAAGCCTATGCTGCAAGTTATAGATTTGGTCTAGATAAGTTTTATACGTGCGTCCATAGCTACTCAAGCCGTATGAAAGTATGTTTTCTACCAAGGCTTTGTATATCGTTAACAGGACATCAAACGGAACTCTGTTTTTTATTATGTAAAATTTTGCTAAGACGGCTCTTAGTCTATCACAGGTTCTATCGATGTGTTTCGCCCAGTAAATGTATTAATGAAAGCTAAATTCCATTATTATATTGTCACAAAAGAAATACGAATAGATCATTATATTTCGTTTGCCTTCTCTGTTAGGTCCTGAAGCAAAATAAGTTGCTTAGTTCGCAAGAAACGTTCTTTATAAGTTCTCGCGAGTAATTGGAAGACTGGCGTAACTGGAACCAATTATTAGATAATGAGATTGTATACTTATACAAAATATGTATTATTTTGCTGTAACTTTTGCATAAATATAACTTGTCTGCATAAATGATTTCTCTATTCCTTTCTCTCTTTGTATACGAATGAAAACTGATGTGTTCCAATTTTGAATTGCAATTGATTCTGTTTGATCAATGACTCACTGACCGATACACGCACGATTAACATTATTGATAAATTAGTAGGAAGGGTGTATGGATGTTGCAAGTTTAGGGGGGTTCTGGTGAGTAAGACAACATATCGAAAAGTCTCCTGATATTCTATAAAGCTAATAAATTTAAATTTATATAAACGGTAGAATTGTTAACATGTCCACTCAATCACGGGAATAATAAAACGTATATCTCAAAAAGACATTTTTAAATGTTCCATGAACTTTATTACAACCGAGTCGCCAAATAACGGGCCCTTAGAGTTATAAACTTCGTTCAGAGAGTTTCACATACTACAAAATTTATAAGTAAACTATCTGCAACCCGCGCTTTTTACAGATAAAAAGTAACATATTGAGATCGATCTCTGTGCCGAATTTCAAATTTATCCGTTTAGGCATCCTAACGTGATTTTTTTTTATCACACTCAGACCCCCGCACTAGGATTCCGTGTGTCGCGGGACAATCACAGCACACAAACACCCAAGACCCGGGACAAACATATACACTCATCGCACAAAGGTTTGCCCCTGTCGGAATTCAAACCCAGGGTCCTGGAGACACAGAAGTCATGTCACTGACAGTAACCACTGCGCCACGGCGATTGAGCAACAAACATCCAACTATACAATCTCTTACGCATTTATTGGTAATGCATCAACGTCAAGCTTCGGAGACTATAGGTAACATAGGCAGAACATTTGATCGAAGTGTAGAACAAAATAAAAACATACGGGTGAAATGAGAACCTCCTCATTTTTTTGAAGTCAGTTAAAAATTGACGTCATATATAAAAAAAGAACGTACCCTTCACCGAACTCAGTCCGACATTGTTCGTCCATGGTGAACACATAGTTTGAGATCTCTTTGGCACCTCCAAGCTCCACGCCATCTTCTCGACTCCGCTCATGAAGGCACCACCATAACCTAAAAAAGTAAAGTACATTGCAACTCAAACATCATAAAACATGGCGGTGTTTTACTCAGTTAGTTTATTGAAACATCACCATTTCCCGACAGGAGCCAATTTTATCTGATTTAATGAGGGTAAAAGGACGTTATCGCTTGGCAGGCCTGAGCGCTTTAGAACAATGAGAGGATAATTTAAGCTCTTTTTTTCTTGTACATACTCGGACAGTACAGAAACTCGATTACGAAGTAACGCAGTGGAATCTCGGGGTAAAACAATTGAACTGAGATCATCACTCTTGTGCAGATAATGATAGTTTGAGCAAACGGAAGGCGTTTTATTCAATTGCTTTTACGACAGCGATACGAATACTTTATAGCAAGTTATTTATGTTTTTTACTATCTCACATGATGGTCAGTGACGACGTGGTCGCATATGTTATCATGCTAGACCTAGAATGCTTTTCATGCTACTGATATTTGTACTGTTGAAAGGCCCAGAATTGTCTAAAAGGCTAGGTATAGACCAAACGTAACCTTTTCGGAATTCAAGGGCGAATAGTTTTTTGACACAACAGACCAATTGATTCCGCGCTCTTTCCTAAAAAGTACCGAGCCCATTTTTTTCTCAGTCAATTTTCTTTATACTGAAGTACTTTCGTAGTTTTTACAGTTTATTGGTATTGCGTAGTGGAATTACGCAATGCCAAGATTGCGAAATTGCAACATTAAATAATAAATAAAGACAAAATTGATTGAAAAGCACGTTTTACGCGTGCTTTTTTTGACAGTCTAGTTTACGGGATAGCCCATATTAGGGCTATCCCGTGTGGTAAATGCTCGAAGCCTGGAGGTCGTTATAGGTAACTTAAGAACTTTAAAAACCCTGCGCAGGCGATTACAATTAAAACTCCTCGATCGGCAATGGAACAAACACCTTTAAAGTACTCTATACAATCATTGACATCGAGCCCGGGTTGGACTTGATAACTAAATTCAAGTCTTTTAAAAATACGAGCGCAAGACATAAAACGGCTGGCTAATAAAATATAAAAGGGTAATGAGGGTAAGCAAATGATGATACATTAAACGTCTAAAATAGCATAATATCATTTGCTTTGTACTAAGTTTCTAAACTAATCAGATAAAGTTTGGTAAATGTTATTGTTGCAATGGAAACCGTACACTATATAGGTATGATACTCCGAAACGTTTATCATGCGTCTCTTTTTGAGTCACTTCTACGTCACTTCTACGTCACTTCTGCGTCACTTCTGCGTCACGTCTGCGTCACTACTGCGTCAATAAGAAATATGAGAAACGTAAAAGCAAGGCAGTGGCCGTGTAACGTTTGCACAGTATTTTGCAATGATGATAGACGAGCGGTGGGAGCGTTGGCTGCCAAACTGACGGGCGCTGGTTAGATCCTCATCAATGGTTTGAGCTCCCGGTGAAGGCAACAGCGTTATCAAATTCCTAGGGGGGTGGTAGGGTACTTTCAAGTAGGTACCTGCTTGGATAACTACCACCATCAGGCGTGAAAAACTGTCACCCAACACGCAGCGGGTTCAGGCAGTAGTCCTTGAGAGCCGTATTGATTTGACGTGATTACACCTTGGACTACATCGTTACTGGCCATCAAACGTAGATGTATAAAATATAACAAAGTATGATAAGTTTATATTGCCTTGGTAATTAAAGAAAATCAATTGCAAAAAAAATGATTTGAAACGTTTATTTACGCTTACATAAACAATTTTCATTATTTTCATTTCATTTTCATTTCAATACAAGCTTTACTTTTTAGCCGACTTCAAAAAAGTATGCATAAGCTTGTCATCTGTATTTTGGAACAATAGAACCATGAATACCGAATACCAGAATACCGTCCTGTCGCTCTGTCCAACTAAGCTATAGCAGCCCATACCACTAGGGCCGAATTACTTCCTTCCTTATTAACATCTGCGGGGGATGTTATTAGCGCCATCTGCCTTTAATTGTATGGACAATTAATTAATAGGACTGATAGACCAACATTACAGTTGATATCGTATCAAACGAAGGCACCCTACCCTTATTTTAAGAGGCATAAAGCTCTATGGTTATTTTCTAATATTAAAGGTAAAACAAATCCGAGCTCCTACTGTGTAGAGCGGAGCGTTAATTTTGTCCGTCAACTGACAACCGCATTTCGTTCAAACTTTATCAATTTAGCGACCGCCTGCGACAAATCTCATCGCGCGCGGTTTGCTTTACTGAGCCAACATCTGTGCTAACATAATACGAGTAAATGTGTTTGCTGGCTTATCTCGATTCTATTCAGCGTCTGAGTAATGCTAACAACTCATATTAATGTTTATTAAACCTACAGTTTTATTATGGAAACTAACAAGGTTTACTCACTTAATATAAGAAACTACCTGAGGCCCACGATTTCACCCGCGTGGAATAACTCTTAAAGGGGAACAATTCCGTTATAATATAAATGTATAATCCGGCTTTACTCGCGTTTATAGTCGAAGTTTGGTCCTAGGTTTCGAGTATGTCCGATGCCCATCCTTAGGTGAGTTTACGCTGCCAGACCACTTACCGTGGTCGCCACGATCTGGCAGCTTAAGCCTAGGTCAAAACTTCGACTATAAACGGGAGTGAAGCCGAAGAATACCTTTTTAAAATAATGTGTCAAAGTCACGAGAATTTCCAATCGAAAGTTCTGTTATGCATGACTCTTCCGTAAATTCAAACGTATCAGTAGCGCATGCACGCAACGAGAGCTATCAAAGGGATTAATTTTTTTCACGTATTGGTAACATTTTAAAAGATAAAAGATCATTTAATATAGTCAACATTTTTCATTTATGCTCCGCTCCTATTGAACCTAGCGTGATGTTAAATAGCCTAAAGCCTCCCTCGATAAATGGACTATCCAACACAAATATATTTATTCAATTCCAACCAGTCGTTCCTGAGATTAGCGCGTTCAATCAAACAAACAAACTCTTAACATTAGGGATTTTTAAAACATATAAGCAATTTATTTTCAATATTCGCTATTTTTAGCAAAAATGTCTGAATATTATATACCTGCACTCAATCAGGGGTATTTAAGTAAATAATTTTGAATTATACATAAGATAAATGATTTTTATTAATACTTTACAGGTATGATAAAAAAATAGTTACATTTACTAGCTAGTAACCATTAAATTCTAAGTAGTCAGTCCTATTATATCCTGGGGGACGGGGAGATCAATTGTACCCAAACTAGGATTTACTTGTGATCAACATGTAGCGCACCAACGCACTTAAGTAGATCTGCCTGAGTGCCCTTTTACATTTTTGGTAGTGTGTTACTATGTGTATAACATTGTCACTGACCATCAAATGAACAAGTTGTATAATGTCACACTTAATAACAATACAAACGTACAAATGCACTTGCGCATAAGACTTTTCTCGATTTGCACACATGAGAGCATGTATGATAAGTGTTAAATGTCAAGTAGATAGCAAATTTCTCTGACATCAGAGGTCCATTTATATGAAGAGTTGTCACAATACGATTGGAGTTCACATACCTACTCCATTATGTCATAGTAAGAACGAGCTTTGACTTCACCAAGCCAATGAGTCAGAACTGACATGTGCTTACAATCGATATCATATGTTTTTATTACTATTGGTATATGGCCAGACCACAGTCTGATAAGTAAGTACTTATCAGAGTAATATAAACAACAATGCAAAGGTACCTACTGAGCTTCGTTACAATTTATTTATTATATTGAATTATCATTTAATCTTGAAGTTAGGGTAGGGCGGCCTTTAGTATAGAACATTTTGGCGCCGTCACATCTTCCCGAAACACATATGTTAGCTGCCAGCGGTATTAGTAGGCTAATTTGAAGCGGCGAAAATATGCTGACTTATGTAGTGGTTACATATTTCAATCGTATAGGGTGCGTATACATCGGAACCGTGCGGATCGGCAGATCATCGGATTTTCCGCGTGACCAAAATACTGGAACATATTTGGCTCGACGAGTCAGCATTGTAATTCAATGTAGCCGAATGCTAGCAACGCTGCCAACTGGTAGCGGGTTAGAGCATTTGAGTTGTCGTGATCATGAATGATGTGCAAACTAGATTTTCAATCTGAGGTTTTAGACCTGTATTTGCTGGAACCCTTTGACCAAAGTGCTCCGATCTACATGCGCGCGATTCTTAACTTGAAACGTAGATAGAAAACCGGTCAGATGAAATTTCCCGCACTGTTAATCTTCCCACAGAACAAAAAAGCTTGACTACTGAAGTTGAATACATATTGTTGAAAATGATATTACTACCCGCATTTCCAATAATATCTTCAAAAACGTACAATGCATGCTCGATCAGCCAGCGTTTACGCTGTGTTTTGAAACCACAATGTGTTGTTGCAGTAGTGATATGTCTTGGCAGCTTATTATATATATATATTTTATCACACTTGAACCCCCGCACTAGGATTCCCTGTATCGCGGGAGGCTTGGACACACACATTCACAGCACACAAACATCCAAGACCCGGGACAAACACCTACACTCATCGCACAAATGTTTGCGCCTGCCGGGATTCTAACCCAGGGTCCCGGAGACACAGTAGTCATGCCACTGACACTAACCACTGCGCGTGCGCCACGGCGACCGTCAAATATATACTTTTATACTATGCGGATTTATTATATAATATATACTTTTAGACTCGTTAGTAACCACATATACATACTACGTTGGTACATATAGTACCTGGTCTTAAACAGTAAATATCTAGAACAATAGATAGCTTTGTATGGGTGATATTAATTTATGATGGGGCTTATCTTGCAAAGTAACGGAGCGGCTGTACAATATGTTTGATGATGTATTGTTTAGCATAGTAGCTCTTGTATCATCCATCAGTGATACATACGTGAGTCTATTACGTTATTAACGGATACATATTTATCAGTAGTTGAACAATTACGCCTCTAATTGTCATTATATATCACTGTCTTGTGGTTGTCACACAATTAGTTTAAACGTATGCTACAGAGCCAAAGCGTCAACAATTTTCTTAATGATTTCGGACGGACATCGAATTTAAATAAAAAATAAGTCACACGTTATTTGATGCCGACTAGAACTACCCGCATTCGAATAAGCATGCCTTATATTAGAAATAGCGTTTTAGGCAATTGTACGAATTTGAATTTTAAATTGAAAGGGCTTTTATTTTTTTTATTTTTTTTCTCAGCCATGTGCGTCCACTGCTGGACGTATGCCTCCCCCATATAGGGGGGATTTGCCAATACTCGCCACGCTTGGCAGGCGGGTTGGCGAGCGCAGTATGATTTCCTATCCTCAGAAGGTGCTGCTACTTATCATCATGCTACTTATCAGAAATTGATGCTAAGCAGCATCAATTTCTTTGGAAATGGTTGGTACTTCATCAAAAATATCATCTGTCATATTTCTCAAGCGTCATGGGAACATCACCACCAGGCGATCATAAATATCAGAATGTAACTTACTTGGATTTCTGGTGAAACTGTTTTTTGGAGCACGAGGACCAGGCGTAATTGTGAAGTGTTGCTAGAACTGTTGGGGCCATGACGGATCCTCGAAGAGCCTCGGCCGGACACGAGTCATCGCCGTCATGGGTCAAGCCTAACCTAAAAACAAAATTCACTCTTACTAAACCTTGAGACACATCATAATTCAGGATGGATTGAACAATTGCAGACTAGGATATGCGTGTTACCAAATCTATATCTACGAACGCAGATTTATTTGTCGAAGGTAATAGGATGAAAACATTTCGATCAACTATGAGACTGTCTAAAAAAACTCGACATTTGTATGAAACAAGACTTTTAATTTCACCCGTAATTCTAATAATATTAGAACTGCAAAAGTGTGTGTGTGTGCGAATTAACAAAAAAGTTTATATTACAATTTTTTTGTTAATTCGCACGAATAAAAATTACCTTATTCTATGGTCACATTATGGTATTATTATAATAGAGTTAACCATTTGGTGTCCAGAATACTGGCTTTTATTATGCACAGCAGTTCAGTCTAGCTATTCTACGTGGCAGTGCTGCCAGCATGCTGGGGACTTTTCATTCCACGATTGCAATTTTAGAACAAGTTTTAGTATAAGGTTTTAGTATTCATACTTATATAAGTTCTTAGACTTGTTTTACTATGATTTTTAGTTATATTCAATCATATAATTTATTTTAAGTACTAATTTAGTTAAAGTTAGTTAGTAATATTAGTACCTAATTAAGATTAAACTTTAACACTCGAATTCCTGGTGTAGTGGAGGTCAGTTTTACATGGCAATGTAATAAAAAAGTGAGTTACATTACAATGTGTTGGCATAATAATAAAAGTAACTTGAAACGGCCTGTATCAAGCGATGTATAAAGTGTAATAATGTGCAGTAGTGCTTAAAATTAATGTCTTTCTTAATTGCCTTTCAAAACTCAAAAACTCTGACTATGGGCCTTTTGAGCAGGCTCAGAGTCGCACAACGAGCTATGAAGAGGGTTATGCTCGGGGTTTCTCTCCGCGGTCGAATCAGAAATAAGGAGATCCGTAGCAGAACAAAAGTCACCGATATAGCCCAGCAGATTAGCAACTTAAAGTAATAGCTCGAAGAACTGATGGCCGTTGGGGTCAATAGGTTCTCGAATGGAAAGCACGCGACTGGTAAGCGCAGCATGGGACGGCCACCGACCAGGTGTACAGATGACCTGACAAAGATCGCAGGCGAGGGCTGGACATCCAGGTATAGACATCCTATAGCTGAGATGATGATGTTGATTCAAAAACTATTTTAGTGTTTATATGTAAATGGAAAGATTTTATTTAGAAAGTGTACCATTAAAAAATCATCTATAGTTCCCAGCGCGCACATCAACTATCGCCTAAACCCCCTTTTTATGAACTGACTCTCAACAAAACAGTAACACTAAATCCAACCATTTACCCATTTGCGTGTAGTTCAATATTAACCGGGACTTTCATCGTACCTTATACGACATTAATCAATCTATGTAACGAAAATAGTTTCTTTCTTTTATATTGCGCTGTTTGAAGCGATGACAGCTCAGCGGTGGGAGCGTCGACTCTCAAACTGACGGACGCTAGCTCGATCCCCACCAACGCGGCAACGACTCGAGCTTCCGGTGAAGGTAACAATATCCGTTATCAAATTCCCAGCACACCAAACACCTAGTATGTTCAGGCAGCAGTTCTTGAGAGCCAGTGAACATTCCAGGTCACTGACCATCAAGCGAGATAGTGGTCAAATGGTAGTTCAGTATAAAATATGTATGTATAAATACAATTTTCCCTTATCATTTCATTGGTTTGTTGTAACTTTAGCTGTGTAAATGATATGTTATCCTCGAAAGTAATTTTATACATCATTCGCGTAAAAAATATTTGTGAGCATTCTCTGCATAGCTACAGATTTTTACAAGAAGTTGTTTATGGCATTGTGCCGGCAAATACACAATTTAAAATGAAGTCAAAACTCTACAATAATAAAATCCACATTTAGTAATTCAGAAAAGGAACGGACTGTTGTTAAAGTTACTATGTTAATTAATAAATCATATTCGGGACTATGAGAAACATAAATAGAAGTAACCGCTATGTACCCAAATGACGTTTCAGTAGTTACCTACATAACAATATACTTGTTACCGACAAGTACCGACTTCGCCTGCGTGCGATGCGGCAAAGGCTTTATTTAAGGTATTTAAGAAATAATTAAGTTTTTATTAGTGTAGAAGTTTAGAGTACGATGGGGCTGGCATACCATGTAGGGAAAAGCCCTAAAATAAATAGTGATTAAAAAAAAAAAAAAAAAAGTGCCGAATGAATGTTGTTTTTTTCATCACTTTATGATCTTGATTGTGGCATGGTTTTGTTTGATCTTTTGTGGATGAGCGCGTCGGGTTATTAGGTTTTTTTTATAATCACACTTAGACAGGCATGGACAGACATAATCACAGTTCACAAACATCCAAGACCCGGGACAAACATCTACAGTCATCGTACAAATATTTGCCCCTGCCGGGATTCGAACCTAAGGTCAGGTAGGTAAGACACAAAAGTCATATCACTGACTCGTCAAACAATTAGTTGGGTGGGTCATGGTTTTTACAGCTTCACCAGATTGTTCGTAGTTTTCCTTGTTTTTTTTATAAATACTTTTGCCTGAATGCGACGCAAAGCTCTTTGTGCCAATGCAACCAGTCATGGTCATGGTCACAATGAAACAAAAACAATGAAGACATAACTTTATTCGTTGTCAACCAATGATGTTTTGTCTCATATAAACATATAATATCATTGTTGTCAACAATGTCAATGCCTTCAAGACATATAAAAATGATATTTTCGGATGACAAAGATCATTAATTTTATTCTGAGTTTTATTGACGTTTACTCACGTCAACTCACATGAAACGTTGGAATGGAATTCTTTGTTTTTATGTGTCTAAAGTTATATATGGAGAGCTTCAACACAATTAAATATTTTATCTAATCTCATACTGAAATACAAAGATTAAAAAATCAAAAACAAAACTTGAATGACAGTCTTTATAGACAATATATGAAAATAAATTTTAAAAGTTACATTATCATACCGCTCTTTTATGACAACTGTATTGAAATGTTACTTTTTTAATTCAGCTGGACCAAGGCGGTTGCGATGCAGTTTTTCTACATAATAATAGTCTGTGGACGCGGCGCATCACGCATGCGCGACCAGCAATTGTCGCTAAACGTTTACAATTATATGCAAGCTGTAATTTTACGCAAATTTCATCATCTATTTTATTTACACTCGTCTAATGCTATAAACAAACTCGCCTACAGCTGGTTCTTTTTAACTTACACTCGTGTTTTAAGAACCCTTATTATGATACAGTTTCATAAACTACTATATTTTAATAAATCTGTGTGATTTTAATTCCCTTAAAATTGATATGTTGCCAGATCGCAAATCAAATATCTACATGTGAATGTTCAAATTTCTAGCGAACTCTTTGTCAGTAGCACAAAAAGGAAAGAATTCAAAGCAAAGAGCTCACTGTTTTTTCTTTTCACAGGTCATTAACTTCAGTTATTAGTCAGTAACGGTCAGTATTCTCTTCTTACCAACGCTATTCTTGATCAAGCGCGGTTCCTTTGAAGTACAAGTACTGACGTAACGGCAATTAGATACTTTATAAGTTTATAAACAGTAATAAAGCTTGTCTCAAACCGTACGATGTTGGCACTTGCAAAATTAAGCGCATCATAACAAGGGTTGTCAGCCCATACGCATTAGCGTGATCCGTAAATTAAATTGGATAATACTCTGGTATCATTTAATTTGATTGGAGTGTTCCGTCTGTGTATTCTCTAAAAGTTTTCAATTGAGTAATATCACGCATTTTTTCATAAATGTATATGAAGATGTTATCTATAAAACATCCTATATACTAGTAGGGCAGTTCCTCCGATGCCGATCCATGAGCTTCTCCGAAGGTTTTTTTGTAATTCAGTGCCTGTATATTAAATTATTTCAGGAGCATGCAAATAAATATGTTAATTGTAGATAGTGACATTTTCATTCGTATGAATAATAGCTTTTGCCTGCAGCTATACTCACATAAATAAATTTCTACATCTTTCAGAAGATTCATACAACATTAAATGACATCAGGATAAACGTAACACTTTTGAGTGGAAGTCAAAAGCCGCTTGACCGATTTAGATGAAATCTAATAGGACCACCTAAGAAGTGTACTATATCAAACAAAAAAACAATTTTGAGAATCGGTCCCCCATAGGGGAGAAATCGGTTATACAATGTTAAATACATTAAAAAATACATACATTCGAACATATAAATTCCTCCTTATTTGAAGACGGTTATAAACCGACAAAGTAAAAATTTTTATTGAGCACTACACCCCTTAAATCCTTCGTCTATGGTTTATCGAATGCACAAAATTGGAAGTTGTAACGTACATTCAAAGATTATTTAAATAGTTGGTCGATTTGCAAAAAACCTGTTTGGTCAAACCTTAATCACTGGCTCATTCATTACTTGCACATAACGAATTATATGAGTTTCGTCACGCCTCATCGTTTATAATAAGTTCGTTACTCTGGGCGAACCAAATGGGTGGTACCATCGTACTGCGGTGAGCACTTACTGAGAATCAACTCGAGTGGTGATGCGGGCTCGCTTTGATATCTTTGAGTGTTTGCTGTACGGTTGATGAGTAAGTCAGCGTTGATTAGAGATATTTCAATTGAATTTTCGAGAGCTTTAGTATTTAATCAGAGGTTATTGTTCTTCAGTAACATTCTTACTGTATGTTTATATACGTTTTTAAAATGTAACCACAGCGTTGAGCGCTGAATTATAGTTAGTATAGCTGTTGTAAATAGCATTATCCTTATAGAGAAGTGTGTACCTTGTTCAAGTAGTCGATTTGTTTGTTCAAGAATTTGTTTGATGGCTTGTAATTTTTTATTTTATTTTATTTTATTTTCTTTGGGTGGCTTACAGCTAAAGTTACAAATTAGCACAACAAATATTATAAGGAAGAGCCATTTACAAGCCTCCACAGATAATGGAGATACAGTAATAGTACATAAAGTCTAGAAAAAATAGATACAATTTACAATACAAAAAACTAACTAGTGTCGTAAGGTACCCAGAGTGTTGGTTAGTGCCGTGTGTACTGACGCCGAACTACTCGCAAATAAGTCGATGTTTGGATTAAGTTTGAGAGTATCGTTGAGAGCCATTGTTGAGCGTATAAAAAATGAATTTTGGCGATAGTTGGTGCGTGCACTAGGAATGGCTAGGCATGAAGGAGATTACTCAGTTGCCGGTTTTGGGGTCTCGGTGGAATTTTTAATCCTAGCATAGAAACTAGTTCTATACAATCTACTTGAATTTATGAAATTATGATAAAACTTACTTTTGCTGAGTTGCTGAGTACTCATAAGTTTGGATTCTAGTTAATCGTTGTTTTAATTTAATTTCCATAGACGTATTGGACGTGTCTGTCAATGTATCTACATTTGACAGACACGACCTTTTTCCTTTTACTTTCCAAAACGAAAGATTTTCCAAAACTTATCAAATCGTTTGATCGATATAACGCGTGACCAAACTGCTGGCACATATTAACCTCAACGAATCAGAATTGCAATTCAACTTGGCAATGCTACTAGCATGGGACGCTGCCAACAGGTAGCGTGTTAGATCATTTGAGTGATCTATAGCCTGACATCAGCTAGTAGATTTCTCAAATGGTTTTGTAGTAGCGGCTGTATTGTAATTAGTTATTACTATTTTTTAACAAGGAGATTCAAGTGTGACATTGTAACAAATTGCTGTCCTTCAAGCGTGACATATTAACTAGGTTTCGAGTAAATAATGATTTATTAACTTGCATGTTTACTCAAGGCTTCCCTTCGGTGGAATTAATTAATCGCAGTTAACGAAGCTAATTGCTCGTGAGAACCCAGCCCGGAGAAGACTACGCGACGTGATGGATTACTCATACGGATGCCATACAATTTTGGACTTTAATGACAGTGTTATAAACTATATCAAGATATAATTGTACGACAATTCTCGTATACAAATTTATAATTGGGCCCAAATGACTCATAAATTGGGAAAGACAGAGTATGTAAGTTAAATTACCTGAAATAACACAAAGATTCACACAATTTAACTCGTTAGATAATTGGACAGTATGGTAAGAATTAAATTAACTCAAAATACTATTTATTACATATCCTTTGTTGTAGGGATCTAATTGGAAATTGGATCTGATTGTTGGTTTGATAATCTTAGTCTTCATCATCATCTCAGCCATAGTACATCCACAGCTGGAGATATGCCTCCCCCATTTATTCCCACAAGGTCCGGTTGGTAGCGGCCCGCATCCAGCTGATGCAGTCTGAGATTTTAAGTGAAGTTGTCTGTCCATTTTGTCGGTGGTCTAAATACAAGTATGTTTGTGTAAAAGTGCAAGTGATAATGGAAAACATCCTATCATCAAGCTATAGATTAGATAACATTTGTGCGATTTTTCTTTAGAAGTACTAGACGTTGGGTGGTATCGAACCAGCGTCCGTTAGGGTGATAGCCACCGCTAGGCCATAATCGCTTCAAAGTATCAGTGCATACAAGATTTCAATCGAATCTATCTTAAGTAAGCTAGTATTATAAGTACTTGATACGGCGAGTCGTAAGAGTGCACACGTGATATTTAATGTTTTTTTTTGAGAATCGATATTAGACTGAATCATAACTCTAACAATGGACTGGCCATTACAGTCTATCCCCAACCCGCATTACTAATTAATTAACCACATGAATTATGGCCATGGAAAAATATTGGCCCATAACCTCGCCCAGAAAGAAAAGCCCCTGTAGCCCAGCAACACATATGTACAGTCGACTCTCGTTAATTCGAAACTCAAGGGACTCTTAAATTTACAAATTATCGAGTGTTTAAAATATCGAATGGTTCGAGAGGAATCTTAAATTCTTATGCAAAATCACTTTTCTTCTCACCTCCCTCTACTTTTTCGGTTGTAGAATAAGTGTGTGTCTAACTAATCATTACAGAAACAAATGCTCGTGTACGATGATACAAGTTTGAACTGATCAGCAGCGGGCACACATTCTCAAGTCGATAGATTACTCGGACTTGTTTATAAGAGGATCAACTGACTTATCCTTTACGAATTGTCGAGTGTTTGAAGCAGATGAGTTCGAATTAACGCATCTATTTGTTACGTAGCGATATCTTTTTCATTCGAATTACCAAGTGCATAAAAATGTATTGATTTAGTTCGAAATATAAAGAGATTTTCTAGGGTACTCGTAATAACTTTGAAAGGAGGTTCGAATTATCGCAGGTTTGAATTAACGAGAGTCGACTGTAGTATAAAACTGAATATCGAATTCTTTTCGACGTAGATATAGAAATCACTTTTTAACAGCTTCAGCATATAAAAACAATTACAGTGATATGTACAAAATTAACCAGTAAGCAGATAAGAATACCTATCTACTACATGCTACATGCACACCCTTGCATGCAGAGAAAGAACACTTTAAACCAGATACAAAAGTAAAATTTTGTGTGTGCTAAAGCAACAAAAGGGCCCAACTCAGGGATAAGCCTTCCCCACCGCAAAGTAGATTGTTATTTACTGTGTGCAACCTCAAGTTTGAAAAACTGTCATAAAACACATAGTGTATTCAGGCAGCAGTCCTTGAGCCGTCAAGGTCTAGCATGATTACATCTTCGACCACAATAACACTGACCATCAAGTGAAATAGTGGTCAAACGCTAGATCTATTAAGTATAAAAAATACCTCTTTCACCCCTGTTAATAACAACGCATAACGCCTTTAGATTTATAAGTATATGAAACAAATATTCTAAAAACCTTAAGAAACTTAATAAAATATACTTATTTCTATTTTAGGTCATTTTACGAGTATGCTCCAATTTTATCTATTCTAATAAAACATAGTAATTATACGTGCCTCTAAAAACCAGCACATGCAATGATGTCTTACTAAAGATGGCGTATATTCATACTGCGCGGTGCTCAGATTTTGTTCCTTTACGACATAAACATGCTTACTGTGACAGATAATACGGTACAAGTAATATAGAAAAGGATAGCTATATGTTTAGACTTGCGCTTGAAATGCGCGTCGCAATGAAAATTACTACAATTGTCTTAATTTTGCCGCCTCTGTTTCCGCGCGCTTGTGCAATATCTACCTCATATAAACATATAATATAATTGAGCACATGTATAAAACCGCTCTAGGCACGCAAGAATCGGTAACGCACTTCATTTGGGTTAAAGATAAACCTTTCATAAAAATCCTAGATCACTCAAGCGTGCCCTCCATACCAGATAACTGAGCAAACAACGCCTTTTATAGATCCACTGACAATTTTATCGCTCACAATGTCAACAACTTCTATGGAGAGGTAGGTATTACGTTGCTATAAACAGTGAGCAATGAAAAGGTTCGTCACCTTATAGTCTTGTAATTGTAACTTGTACCTGTGCATTGGCCTTTATTATTATAAATTATTATTATATCTAATATATATAAATCTCGTGTCACAATGTTTGTCCTCAATGGACTCCTAAACCACTTAACCGATTATAATAAAATTCGCACACCATGTGCAGTTCGATCCAACTTGAGAGATAGGATAGTTTAAATCTCAAATTATAGTCGCAATTTTAATTTATTGCTAATTATTTGTCTGTTATTATTTGACAGTCACAATTATCTGTTAACTCCAAATGATTCTAACAGATGTCGATACCTTTCGACTGGGTTGAGTAAGTAATCAATAGATGGCGCTGCTATGGTAAGTTGTCTGTTATTATTAGACAGTCACAATTATCTGTTAACTCCAAATGATTCTAACAGATGTCGATACCTTTCGACTGGGTTGAGTAAGTAATCAATAGATGGCGCCACATGGCCACAGCAACGCGTGGCCGGGTCAGCTAGTAAATATATATATTATAAAATATGAATAACTAATTACAAATACTACTAATTACCACTAGCTGCTGTCTGCTTCCTGCCATAGATAACTAAAATGTTCTAACCCGCTACAAGTTGGCAGTGTGCCCAGAATGCTAGCAGTTTTGCCACTTTGAATTGCAATGGTATTTAATAAACTGTAATATATTGTAACACCACCTACACATGCACTATTAGAGTTTGCAATACAGTTTTAAATTGAATTGAATTGAATGGATTATATTTTGGTCTAAGAATAAAAATAAACTATAAATTTTACTGACACATTCAACGAGCTGTCTGCCTTGGCCTTGTAACGGACTAAAAATACGCTTGAGGATAACTTCGATAAGTACTAAGTATACATTTCATAAAGAATCCTATTTATAACAATATCATATACATAATATACCTACTCGAATGTTGACAGATGACCACGTGTGTGTATAACAGACGCATTAAGGTAGGGGGAACTGGGGAAAGAGGCGGTTAAAAATAGAATTGAGTCTTCGAGAGGGGAGAATACTTTGTACTATTGACCATATGTTGCTTATTATAAACCGGGGAAAGTTCATTTCGGTGCATGCGTTTATTTTAACTACATTAAACGTTACATATTCAGTGATTTCATGTTTCTTCCGGAAATGTAAATGAAGTTGTCTCCTTTTTGACACGACACTTCATTTAAATTACTTCATATCATTAATCGACAGTTAAATAAGTATTTGGACATTTTTTTTATTTTTTATTTATCACACCTAGAACCCCCGTACTAGAATTCCCTGTGTCGCGGGAGGCATGGACACACACAATCACAGCACACAAACACCCAAGACCCGGGACCAACATGTACACTCATCGTACAAATGTTTGCCCCTACCAGGATTTGAACCCGGGGTCCCGGAGACACAGAAGTCATGTCACCGACACTGACCACTGCGCCACGAGGACCGTCAAAGTTTATTTGTTCATACAAATAAACTATAATCGCTATACAAAATGGAGGCTGGGGGTAGGAGGGTGAAAAATACCTTACGACTTATCCTCAGACCTACCAAACACAAAAAAAACATAAAAATTTAGGCAAACCGTTTTTGAGGCGATCGATAACAATGTTACGTGAGATTCTTATATATTAGAGTTAATGCTAGCAGCATTGCCACGTTGAATTGCAATGCTGATCCGTTGAGCCAAATATGAAGAAGAATTTCTTTAATGGTTTAATGAAGTAAAATGAAGAATTTCATTTTTGGTTAGAGAAGCTGTTAGTTACTCTAAAGTTTAATCGTCTCCATACTAAGTTACGAGGTATTATTATTATTAGTCGTTATGAGAGTCGCATATTACAGATAATATACTTCGGAAGTTATTTAAACTAGTTTCACCCACTATGTTATATCACTAGCTGCGCCCCGTGGGCTCACCCACGCTGGCTATGATAAATTTCCCTCCGGACCAATAATATATAAAAAAAACCCACCCAAGTGCAAATCGGACTCGCGCAAGAAGGGTTCCGCTTTTTTCCCACAACAAAATTTTTGAGGAAAAAATTTCTGTATTAAATATATTTTCATTTTTCATAAAACTTTAAGATTTGTTGGGCTTGAAATCGAACCAGTAACTATAATGACAGTCAACACTCACAATCTTTCAACTGTCATTACTTCGCAAATACGTAGTATTTTTAGACTCTGTCTAACATTTCTAACACATGGTTTCAAAATGTATCGGGACTTGTTCGCTTGTTTAGTTTAATATTTACTTCTATGTTTCGACTGAGTTGCATTGGCTGTGGTCACGAGAAGTTGGAAAATACGGCTCCACCGCATTTTCAGTTTTAATATCAGCGTGAGTACGTAGTTTTTCCAACTACCCTATCTTGATGTTGTCCTAAACATATACGTTTATCACAGCTTTGCAAAAACACAGGGTTGTCACGACGAACAACACTGACGATATTTTCAATTTCTTAGGTCGACGCTACGAGATAAATTACCAATTACTGGGATCCAACAAGCCTAAAATATTATTTTTCAAAAATTTATTCAGCTGCTTTTGAGTCTTGAACCCACGACTGCAGAATACTGTCCTGTAGCTTAGCCATCTTAGCTATTGTAGCACTCCACTGGCCATCCGAATTTACCCCGATTTATACACAGTGCACAAATATATTTTGTGAATCATAAATTTATGCCAAAAAAGTTATATGTATTAAAAAAACTAAACCTAGTAATAAAAAACATCATGTCTCAAATTTCGAGGTTGTGAATTTTGTGAATCGCATGTATGCAGAATATATTACATTGACAGTGACTGACAAACAATTACAATGTCGTGAAGCACTACCACTCCCATCTAATGTACTTTGAGGGTAGTTTAATTAAATTTGCTGTGAGGGTAGGTTAACTCAATTGTTTCTAGGAAGTTTCATTATAGTGAACAGTTAGCGCTCCTCGAATTCTTGTTCTTTGAATTGTATTGAAGTTGTGTGAAGTTACGCTCTTATATACATTTTACAACGTTCAGTTTTACAGTTACTTTTTGTTTTACTAGTTTCAGTTAAAACAAACTGTGAATTGTTTTTGTTAATTGCAGCGCTTTCTCGAAATAAATGAAGTTAATTTTACCTAAGGTGTACAATGAACCTATATTATGTTTTGACTTTTTAGCAACATTAATTTTGCAAATTTTGTCTCTTTTTTACTTAATTGCAGTATAAAGAAAAAGCCACTTTAAGATAGAGATATTGTCATCTTTGTCATAAGGCTTTGTAAATGTATTTTTTAACCAAATGTGTTCAAAAAACTTCCGGCTTATTAAATAACGCCATTAACCTCAAAGTATAGACGTCGCTTATAAAAAGGCGCGTCTTTTCTTGTATCATCTTGTTTTAACTGGAGAAAAAAAAAACTTCACGCGGAATAAGAGCGGCCGAACAATCCAGATTAAACATTTTCTTCACAAACGCACTGTATAAAAAATAATTCGGAAAACTTCAGTAAATTGCCATAAATCTTTTCGTAAAAATACAGTGGAGTGTCACTAATCCGCTTCTATTAAAAACTACGGGTGTCTTATTATTGGAATGCATAGAAAAAATCATAGATTTATATTCAAAGAGTCCTATTTTGCCGTTTTACTTAACATCTTTAGCTAAGCTATTTTAAACTTGATAACAACAGATAATACGCGCTGTACGTGCTATTGTGCCAATTTTTGAGATTATCGAGAGCCGGGGGCGGGGGGTAGCGGCGTGCCGTGAGCGGAGAGTGCCGGATTTTTAAATGTACCGGACTACTGAGTAGTAGAAGTGCCGTATCAGTGAGATTCTACTGTATTTATTATGACGAACTTGCATGTGTAAAAAGGAAAGCCTATCGATACAAAGTTAATAATATTATTTAGGTACGCACTTCTAGTTCATACTTCTAACTTTTTGCGTAAGCCTACCTACAGGATCTATAAAAAGTGAATCTCTATAGTTTCAAAGGATTCTTGTTTTTAAACGTAAAAAGGAAAACTACGCAGAGAAAAAGCAGCTTCACATCACACAGTTTTTAATTTTCTTTGATTGGATCTTGAAAGATAATATTTTAATGCTTTTGTTATTTAATTAAAATTTTAATAATTTTACTATAGCGAACCTCATATTTAAATAAGTGGTCATATCGTAATGTAAAAAAATCAAATTCAGTTTATACTATATATGTATCGTTTACGAACATAGATTATTTTATTGATTATCAGATAGACCACAGATAACTGATGATAGTTTTTATAACAAAGTTGTTCGCAAAGTGCATTTTGGTTGCCCATCATTTTGATATTCAATTGTTTTTTATCCTCATGCTAAGCTGATAGTCTAAGAGCTAGAAGTCAAAAAATGTATATATTGCATATAACAAACAATATCTAGTGCATGCTGTATTTGTTTGTTAGGTAAATATACCAATTATTCTATTCTAGCCACATAATAGGGTCACATATTTGGGCCAACATCACAGGAATATTTGATAGAGAGTTGGGTGCGTGTACCACTTAACTAGAGATTGGTGAAGTGGTGCTAGGAGCATATTTCGCAATTACGGTAATTGTGTATGCACCTAGCACCACTTCACTTTTCAGAAATACAAAATACTATTAGTAGGTAATTGAATTACCTACTAGTATTTGGCATTTCTGAAAAGTATGGTTTTACTTTAGGCCTTTACAATCTTATTACAAAACATGGCCTACAAGGTCAGAATTTGTTACAGTATTGATAGGTGAGACAGTTGTCAAATGCAAACTTATAATATGTAAAAAAATTAAAAAAAAATTAGCCCTTATCTATAATATTACAAATCGTTGACTTATCGAAGACCAGACCAAAGATCGTCGATGATTTATTCATCATACAATATGGAGTGTACGTGGTGATGCTGCCCTGGTATTTATTTTTCAAAGTACCTATACCCAACTAATACTATACATTTGAAAGTATGTATACTATATATTTTTAATTATTGTACCAAAACAGAGATTTGCTGTGTCGTCTATGTAGAGAAAACCATAAAGTTATATTGTTACTTCAATTATTATAAGAATTTAAAACAATTGGCTTATCTGTATTTCAAGCCCTAGTACCTACTTACGTCATGGCTAGCGAATGTAAGTTTGTGGATACGCTGAGCATAACATTCTACATTCATAGTGCGTACAGCTAACGAGTGGAATTCGTTGCCTGAATCTATGTTTCCACATAAATACAATCTAGCTGTCTTCAATAATACTTTGCCTTAAAGATTCCTATTCTACGTATCTTGGCAGGCGTGCTCTATCGTAGACTGCGTCATCACTTAAAATCAGGTGATATGGTTGACAAACGCTTGTTTATTCTCAATATAGAAATTAAGGGCAATAAATGTGATCTTTATGAAACAAAAATAAACATAAAAACGTCAGACAAACCGGAAACGGCAAGGTATGTTATTAAATGGCAGACACGAGTGCGACTCACCATACGCTAGGGGCAAAGAAAGAAATGAGGATATGGGCCGCTCCCAACCGGCCCTTCAAATCAATGGAGCAAGCAGGCCAATGTCCGGCAATGATGTCTTTTTTTATTATTATGTTTTATTATCGCACTCATAGCCTTCGCTAGGATTCGGTGTCGCGGGAGGCATGGACAGTGGGCGGGTCTGGGTTTAACCATTAAATAGTTGCTATGCCTATGCTTGCAGCGTTCGCGCTGCCGGTTTTAGTCGGTAGTGGACCCTGGCTGCTGTGGGTGCAGTTAGGGTTGGGGGCCATGAGGAGCCAGGAAGCGGTGATGCTCGAGCGAGCCCGACACACCCCGCCTACTTTCCCGGTAGGCGGAAGTGCGTAAATGCATTTAGCCCACGTTAAAAAAAAAAAAGGCATGGACAGTGGACACTCACAATGACCTTCAAACAGTCGGGATGTCGGAATTAGAATCCAGGGCCCCGGCGACCAGGGGCCCTAAGTCTACTATTAAATATGGCCATATGATCAGCTCACAATTGATGAATTTGACAGCTTTGGTAGTCAAAGTAAATTTTTAATTTGTCCATATTGAATTAATCTTGATCCAATTCTAGATTCAGGCACTTTGCACGCCATTTTTCGTAGTCTGTTAGCATCCAGCTTGTCAATTTCGTACAAAACCGACATAAGCCGAGCATAGGTTCAACATAGATTCAGACTGCTAAGACTTAGCAGACTACGAATTGACGTTGTCTTATTGGATTCGGCCGGCCAGATAAAATAAAGATTAAATATGAAATTTAAGTTAGTAGACTTGAGACCCAGAGGTTATTTGGCTGACGATTGAGTCACAGTGACCGTCTTGGCAGAGATGATGATGATGACGATGAAAGCTTCTACCTTGTCTACAATTATATCGCAAACACCAATAAAAGGAACGATGGTTATTAAAGTTACATTTATACGTGAATCCATTCTATACCCGGCTTTAGATATGTCTAATGTATTGAATCTTTTCAATCCAATATCGAATGAAACGCTCTTATGTTATACGTAGGTACTTCTTCGTTTAGAGATATACAATACACAGGTTCGTTCATGTGAGAATGCTTTATATAACTACTAGCTGTAGTGTGCGATTTTACCTACGGTGAGAATTTTTACTTGATGTTTAGTCAAGTATAAATTCTACCCAACTCGTTTTAGAAACGTAATATTATTTATTACGGTAGCCATCTCGATTTGTATCACCGGGCTGCAAATTTCGTATCGAAGCAGTTATTTGAAAGGAATAACAATGTGATCAAGCTTTATCCAGTGGACGTTCTAAGGCTGTAGATATAAAGAAACTGATTATAATAGATACTCGTTCGCTTAGAGATATCGAATGTACGGGTTCGTTCATCATCTCATTGTCATCTCATGTCAATGATAAACTCTATCTATACTCTATAGAATATCTGTCTGCGATCTGTGATCTCACCTGCGATGACAGCGATTTTCCACTCTCTTTTTTTATTGGGAAAACGCAGGCTTTTGAGCACTATCTCACCTGATGTTAAGTGATTATGTGGTTTACGATGAAGCATGCCTGCCCAGAAGATACCTATTCACGTGACTTGAAAATATCCAGATTGTATTTTGCGGCAACACAGATTTAGGCAATGAATTTCACTCAATAGTGTTATACGCATTATGAATGTGGAAGCAAAATGCTTCGTGCCACAAGTTGGAACGTGCCACATATGGAATGGGGATGGAGGTATCAAATCATGTAACCCCAAAGCGTACTCTCCGAAATGTATCCGATAAAACTCCAATGAACTAGCGACTAGCGTCCTGAATCGGACAAAGATATATTTATATTATACAAATATGTAGCGCAAAGTATTCTAGCGATCACGACCTTCAGTCGTGAAGAAACCGACCGCAGAGATAGATTAAATACATTTACAAACATAACAAATTGCGATATTGACTTAGGGCGCTGGATGCCAAATTAAATATATAGTTTTCAGTTTTAGATTGAAACCTCGTCATCCCGTAGAAACTTATTAAGATTTTTGGTAAAAAAAGCTGAGTTTGGGTGAAAACAAAGGTTACATAAATACACACATACTAATTAATCATACATATTTCAAACAATAGTTGCGCCCCGCAGTTTCATTCCCGTGAGCTCGGGTTTTCTCCGTTCGGGATAAAATGTAGCCATTGTTCCAGACTATAATTCATCTCCAAGCCAAATTTCATTCGATTTGTAGCCTTTATGGCGTGATTGGGTGATAAACGTCCATCCATCCGTTTATAGGAGTAATTTGGTTATTTTATCTGAGATCACACTCTAATGACTTTGTAATACTACTGATAAGAAGGGGCGAGAAAATCTTTTCAAATATGTAGGTTTTACTTCAGTGATTTTTGTCTGACAGCAGGGCTATATGATTTAAGTGACATACCTACAGGGTGTTAAATCTACTAACTATTACTCGTATGATCATATATTTACCGGATCGGACTGATCCGGTGCGAGGCCAAGCCGATGCCAATAAGACAGCGTCAAAAATGCGTAGTCTATGTCTATGTTAGAATTGACTAATCTACGGCGTCACTGGACTTTTGGCGAGAGCAGAGGGCACTCAGTCGATGCAGAGGGCACTCAGCCGAGAAAATGTGCGTAGTCTGCTAAGTTCATAGTATGGCGGCCTGTATCTATGTAGAATCTATGCTCGGCTTATGCCAATTTTTGAGGGCATTTGACTAGACTATAGAAATTGACGCGTTGTTGTGCATTAAATCTAGAATTGAATCAAGATTGTTTAAAATTGCAAACTATATAAGCTGTCAAAATCAACCATGGCGAGGCGAGAATATATTGCCATCTTGAATAATAGACCTAAGCTCCAGATGTAGAAGCACCTATGGTTACTGGTATGTTGTGGTCTGTATTATGAGCCAGTGACCTTGCTCGGTTGCGGCGGCATCTGTCATCGATCAGTAGAAACCGAAATAGATGAAAGCGTCGATTCGATTCCGCATTGAAATGAACCAGTTATTGAGCTACATTTCATGTCAGTTTGTATGGAATTAAAACGTACAGATATTTACATTCACACGATTAAGAAGGGGACACATGGTGAACGCACTGAGTAAATTCATCTTCCAACGGCAATATATTTTGTGAAATCAACCCAAATTAATCACGTCCTACTAATATTATAAATGCGCAAGCTTGTGTGTATGTGTATGTTTTTTTTTTAACTCTTCACGCTTTCTATACCAAATTTCGTCGAAATCGAAGCCCAAACGGCTGCACCGATTTCGATGAAATTTGGTATGGACATAGCTTATACCCTGGATCAACACATAGGCTTATTTTAATCATCACCATCATCACCACAAAACCGCGGCGCACCGCTAGTAATATTATAAATGCGAAAGTTAAGGTATTGTATATGTGTATATAATATTAGTTTGTAAAATTAAAGTTGGCTAAAAAATCTTTACTCATGAGTGAAACACAACAAGTTTTACTAACGAGGAAATTACGAATTACGCACGGCGGGAAGGACTCTTTCACAGGATTCCTTCACATTTTCACAGGTTTCTTTGAAGTTCACTCTTCTCTGATTGGTTGGCGAGATGACATTAGGTTTGTCCGGTGCGTTCTCGAATTTTAAAATATTGTTACTCACTTATGAATAAAATAGAATTTTCCTGTCAGAAATCTAAAAAACTAGCAATTGACAGGTAGGGTGGTGAAAAGTATATTTATGTATCGATTCTTACTGGTAGAAACCGGATAAAGTACAAAAGAGACCGCTGCGAAAACATTAAGCTCAAGCCGCTCACAAACGTATTAGCGTCTCTACCGAATTGGTAATTACGCCGTAAAGGGATCTTTGTAAGGGTTCAGTCCACTTTGAACCCGTACGTGATTCATCGTCCTATAGGCGGGCGCTACACATCAGTCGAAATAAGGATTACATTGCAATCATGTGAGTATACAAGCTAAGATATTAAAAAAGACCTCATATAAAAGCGAGCCTCGCTTTTCTTCTGACAGTTTAGGTATAAAAAAGCGCGCGAACTTAACCGTTTAAAACTACTAGGAATTTATGGGAGATGGCAGAGCGATCAAGCATAGGTCCCACGTTGACAGTGGTTACAGCACAAATAAGGCTATGTGTTAATCCAGGGTAAGTATAAACTATCTGTGCTCCAAATTTAATAAAATCCGTTCAGTAGGTTTTGCGTGAAAGAGTTACAAACAAACATCCAAACTCACAAACTTTCAGTTTTATAATATTAGTGGGTTTGGAATAGGAATATGTTCTGTGATGACTACAACACATTTTACGCCAATCGTACGTTTTTCGACACGTGTCTACTGTCTGCTCTTTCTTAGAACACTTTAGTCTGTGATTAATTTGCTTTGTGTACTATTTACAGCCACCGACGCGGCGTTTCATGAGACTGCAATTAACGCGAGAATGAAATGGAATTCTATGCTACTGAAAACATAAAGAGCATTGTTGTACTGAAATAAAAAAATTAGTTGCAAGTAGGTCAGTGTTGCGCAAGTACCAACATTTCATAGAATGAATTGAAAGAGTAACACTAAAACTAATAATTATATAATATATACAATACATATATATATAATAATTATACTGGACTATTAATTTTTTTAATTCAATATTTGTTGCTGTATTTATTTAAAAAATAAAACAAGTATATTTGAAATCATCGGAGTAGCTCAGGAAATTAAATTAAAAATAGAATGATGCGATTTCAGTCTCACTGAACTCACACTCACAGTCTTCACTGCCCAGTTTCTCACATATTTGCAGTTCTTCATATTCTGCAAATAAGTTCAAAACTGGTCGGAGAGTAATTTTCCAGTATTAACCACGTGTGTCCTAGTCGGTTAGTAAATTACTATTATGGAAGAAACTCGTGGAACCCGTGGTCGCGGATTTCAGACTGAAATCGCATTGCCGATGAGATTAAAGACGCTCGCAGGTGTTTACAGGAAATCTTGATGCGTGTTGATTAAAACAATGCAAAAATGTACTTTATAAATGACCTACGGCGAAAAAAACACACATTATTGTTTAAAATTCCCTTTCTTCTGGAGTAACACACAGTTTTGGAGTAATTGTCGATATCGCGACAATTTTTAATAAAGGAAAAATATAAGTGCTCAAAAATATTTTTCACAAATAAATTAGCAAATAAAATCAATTGTTCAATCAGAACCTTCATGAACTGTTCTCATAAATGGTATTCTTTAAAGATTTAGATATTTTTAGGACGTTCAAACAAATAAGTTGAAAAGTCTCAAACTTGTCCTGATTAAGGACCTGATTAAGATTAAGGACCTCAACTTGTCCATGTAGCATTTGCTATATGGACAAGTTTAGGTCCTTAATCTTACGTTAATAAATGATATAAAAAATCTGTTTGCAAATAATATGTCAGTGACTTCTGGATCAGGGTCTTCACGCTAGTGTTGTGTATGTAACTTCGAAATAGTCTTTACTTTTATAAAAAAAAGTAGTAACTTTAAAATAAATTAATGATCAGTGTATGTAGGTACCTATTATATGAACATTATTAACTTTAATGTGACAGCGTTTATTTATACTTATCAGTTTTTTATACATTATTGTAATAGTATATTTCATTACGAGTGCGGAAAGCCTGTCATTGGAAAGAGTTCCGACAATTGTGTACCCGAGCCGAGGCGCAGCCGAAGGTGAGGGTTGACAGTCGGAACAAGTTGCAATGACGGTTCCGCACGTGTACTGAACAACTATTTTTAATACAGTTGCGAAAAAGTGAAGCAATTTAATAAAATAATATAAACACAATAAACTCAACTAATGGAAAATGGCGCCAACCGTTAAAGAATATAAGCAGAGATTTTTTTTGTTTTCTTCACCCATTCTAGGTAGGCAAAGAGAACTATGCCCATACAGCCAAGTCTTCAGTAGAGTTTTTTTATTGAGATGAAATAAAAATGAAATTTAATGAGATGAAATGAAATGAAACCTAATCTAACTCATTGTATCAAATCATTAAATTTGATATTGAAACAAATTAGTTGCTTCTTTTTAGAAATATTTGCATGAATCATAAAAACTTCTATGATTTTTTTTAGTAAAAACTTCGTGGTTGGTTATTTCTTTTTAATAGACATTATTTTGACAGTTGGGAAAGAGAATGCACGAGTTCGGAAAAGGTAAAGAAAAAGCTGAAGTATGTAATAGCCTACATCCCGAACGCTATAGGTCCCTGCAATACGCCATTTTTTGAGCAACTGTATTAAAAAATTAATACTTATACAATGACAATGTTCCGTTTGTATTTACTATTATATTATTCATTTTAGATCTTTATAAGTATACCTCATAAAAATATGTAATACTCACAGGTGGCCCAGCTCGTGCGCGATGACAAAAGCACTTGTGAGGCCTTCGTCTCTGTCTATAGCTGCCGATCGAGTTCTGGAACATACCCCACCGACGGGGGCGAACCCAGAGGGACCCCCTAAAGGGGCCCGCGTGAGCCACACGGTGGCATCCCATGCCGTACTTGCTGTAATAAAAACATTTTCATTGTATTTATATTATTCTTTTACTATTTTGTATTTAATAATACCGTCAATTATCGCATACACATTTTTTGAAAATGATATAAAATTGTATCGATTGAATATACTTGACCCTTCTGAATTCTGTTAATCACTCGAACTAGTTAAAATTATTCAAGATAGCTGCGCCCCGCGGTTTTACCCGCGTGGTGATGATTGATGATGAAGATGATGATGAAAATTAGCTTATGTGTTATTCCGGGACCTGAAGTATGTATGTGTGTTTCTTACTTTTTCAACGGCTGAAACGGCTACACTGATTTCGATGAAATTTGGTATGGAGAGAGGTTAGACCTTGGAATAACACATAGGCTACTTTTCATCCCTAAAATATTGTCTGTTCCCGTAGGATGACGAGAAGACACATAAACCGTCAAAACCACGTACCATTTCATTTTAGCCAGGGGGTGACACCGCAGGGCGTGACTAGTTCCTCTATAAAGGCATAAAATGCTACTGTAATAAAATAGTAGCCTTAAATGTGGAGTATACAAAATCGTAATACTTAAATCAAGTTTCAAAAACGGTTAACAAACACAGCGTATTCAGGTATCATTCCTTGAGAACCTGTAAGAGCTCTAGGTATAGGTGATAACATCTTCGACCACATCGTCACTGACCATCAAGTGAGATAGTAGTCAAACGAAGACTTATTACAGTATAAAAAAATGTGTCAGTGGTTTCTTAAGTTTATAAAAAGCGATGTAAGCTTGTTCGTCGAATTAATGTCGTAATTTTTATCAACATTCAAATCAACATCAAATTTTTCCATGTTACTAGCTGACCTGTCTTCTAGCATTTAATTTTATTCGTTTACTTTAAAATATACAGTTGTGACATAATACAGTACAAGTTGTAACATAATAATTAATAAATCATAATATTTCAATCCCCCTTGAAGTATTCATACCTAGTGTAATTATATTAGTATTCACACTAATATCATAAGGGCGAAAGTTTGTGTATATATGTGTGAATTTTTATTACTTCTTCACGATCCATAACATGTAAACCCTATCAAAAAAAATAATAATTAAAATGAGTTCATAACTGACTAAGTTATCCGCGAACACACATAAAAATAGTAAAAAATAAAACAGAATAATTAATAAATCATAATATTTCATTCCTCCTTGAAGTATTCGTACCTAGTGTGTCATCACACTAATATCATAAGGGCGAAAGTTTGTGTATATATGTGTGAATTTTTATTACTTCTTCACGATCCATAACATGTAAACCCTATCAAAAAAAGAATAATTAAAATGAGTTCATAAATCACTAAGTTATCCGCGAACACACATAAAAATAATAAAAAATATGTATATTATAATTATATAATAGTTAGCGGATGGATTGAGAAACTTCCTCCCCTCCGTTTTTAAGTCGGTGAAAAAAAAAGTAAAACTAAAATATAAATAAATATTAAAAATAAATTTTCTTGTGTATCACAGAATTCATTGATTTGATTCCATTATGGCCTAATTTGGATATCGCATAGGGCGATATATACTATTGGCCCTTTACGCAGTTACGTTTTATTTTAGTTAGAACGAGAGTAAATAGTAGCACCCACGATTCCCAGCTAAATATGATTATGGACGGGATATTTGTGTAGTCTTTGATATTATAATATGAGATCACTGAATGTTGGTAGCGGAAGTTGAAATGACGTTACTAATAAAACTAATCTAGAAATAAACGCCAGCGGCGGGCAGTGCACTTCAAAATGCAGAGTTCCACTTCATAAACTGATAACGAGCCATTTCAATTTAAAAATAAACATTTAACAGTGTATGTATAAATACTGCATGTAAGCAAAACTTTTGCACACATCATAAATAACATATCAGTTTACCTGCAGGCAGCTTGATCAGATGTCTATAATTCCATTTGTTAACAGATTCCAATGACTTCTTCACGTTTCCATATTTTATAACTGAGTCTTTATCTTCGTACAAAAATAGTTTGTTGATTACCAGCGTCATGTTCGAGTTCAGAGACGGATCATTGAATATGGCACTGACCTATAACGGATTACATAAAGAATCAATTGGATACACGCTCTTGTATTGGACTAAAATAAACATTTCCGCTTTCAAACGCGATTAATACTCACAATGTTCATTAATGCTAAAATGTAATGTTTCACCCGTTCCTGACCGTGAAACTTCATCATGGTATGATCGGCCACGATGGCCATTTCAAGCCACAGACCTTTCACATCTGAAACAAATTGGAATATTGCACTTCTATTGCCTGTAAATAAATATCGTGTCGTTTGGACAATTTAACACACCTGACATTGATCGAATGATGGGTTCTGCTCGGAAATACTCTGTCTCTATGGGTTCGCTATGTCGCGGCCGCACGTGAGGAACAGGCGTTAGCAAAGCTTCCTCCTCCAGGTCAAGATCGAGGTCGGTAACGGTGTCACCGGTGAGATTGTATGCCGTGGGTTGTTCTGACTGCATCACATCTCTCCGGCGCAAAACGTGAGCTCCATCTGCATGCGTTGGCTGCAGCACGAAGTCCTCTTTGCCAACCTGCAGCAGCCCGTAGAGCTGACCGGCGCATTCTGTTATGGTAGCAGTGGAGTCGTCCTCTCCGATAACACGGCCTTTATAGAAAAGGCACTCGTCGTAGTAGGGCGATCGTATGGCTCTGTTTTCTTGGAGTTCTAGGTGCCAGCCAAGTAACTGGAGTTGATGCTGGGCAGTGTATGCGTTGCGGCGCGAACGCGGCGTCAGTAGTAAGGGTTCTTGAGGTGGCGTCCAGGCTATAACACCAGCGCCAGCCGCTGAAAGGAGCAGGGCGGCCCACAGCCATCGCGGCATCGTCCGCGCACCGCCGCGACCTCTGCCTCTCTGCGCGCGGGAGCGGCTGCCGCGGGCGCTGCGCTCACGCATCTACAGCTACACACGGGCGCACATGGCACTGGCGCATGGCGAGCGTCTCGTCGCGCGGAAGGTAAACGACTCCGCCGCGAGTAGATTGCATGTGTTCTGCGCCCAATGCGTCATTTGTAAACAAAGGGCGACCGCCTGTTTTCGTTTCATTAACGCCTTACGATCGGGAGCGAACGCTGCCTAAAACGTTACCCATTTTACGATACGACTATGTTAACGATTGCACAATACTATGAAATCTCTAGTTGGTTATTGAAAAACAAAAGATAAGATAAATTAAAAACTTAAGCGACTTCACGTTTCAGTATGAAAGTTGAGTGAGTCGGCAAAACCGCCTGTTCTTCTTTTTAAGATTGAGAAGGAAACTTGTATGCTTAGTGTTGCTTTAATACGCTACAATTATAAGTAGGTATTGGTTACAATATAATACGATAAATGTCAAGTGCATGAACTTTTGCGGGTCAATGAGCAGATAAAATGCAATATTACTTTTTATCAAATATACATAATATGTACCTACGGTATATAGTCTGATGTTGCGCTTGTCAAGCTTCCGTTCCGAAGTCCTATTAGTCGACTTTTCCTTGACTATTTTGCGGAATGAATTCCTCTGGGCTTTGAGCAGCGAACTTGTGACAAAGAAAAGAGAATAATAAACATTGTTTCAGTGGCATAGCATTATTTCTTACGCAAAGACTTGGAATTCAGAGCAGGTTTGTGTCGAGTTAGTTCCGCTAGAGGGACTATATATCGAGAGATAAGTCTATATTTATCGTAAGAGTTTTGAATAATTACTTTATACTTCATAAATTGTATACTGAAATTAAGTATTGAAAAGCTCGGCCGCTTTGTCCAGAAATAAAGTACGCTCTGTTTAAATAAATAAACTCTAGCGAATGCATACAACAGTTGAGCAACCTATCAGCTATTGTTACTTTGTAAATAGCTCGAGTGATCAACTTTCTAACTTAGCTTAGCCCTTTTTCTTACCAGTCACTTACCAGTTTGACCATTATCTCACAATCTCAGTTTAAGTGTTGATGTGATCTTATATCCAGCACGCAAATAGACTTTCGGACCTATTTACTTTTTACTTTAAAACTCTAAGAATGTACGTATCGGGAAATACAACAAGGCAAACGATTCTAACTTTTTAAGCAACTTCAAATAAAAGAGGTTACTCATTTAGACCGTATATATGTTTTTTTTTATGTGTGTTAGCGGATAACTTCGTCGTTTATTAACCGATTTTGATGGTTCTTTTTTGTTAGATAGAGTATACTTCCGTAGTGCTCCCATTCAAATTTCAAAAGAGAAATTCCGAAATTGGACAAGCGGTTTTTGAGTTATACTCCAATAACTGAAAAGTGCTACGCGTATATTGATGATATTACTGTCGCGGTTGAAAACATCGCAGAACACACAAACAAAGGTCACTGAAAAGGGTGAAAAAAAAAAAAATAACAAAAAATGCAACCGACTTCAAAACTCAAAAGTGTGAAATAACTTGTCGAAGTCGGTTTTTTTTAAGACAAGACACTTATGAGTGTTGCAGTCGGTTGCATCTTGTGTTAAAATTTTTTTTTACTCGTACACATTATGCATAGGTTTGCGTTCAGGTAGAATATCCATACGCATAAGTGAATAGCTGCGCCCGCGGTATAATCCGCGTGGACTACGGTTTTTCCCTTACCTCAGTTATACGTCGTAGCGTGATGTTACTCGTATAATAAATAGCCTAAAGCCTTCCTCTTGCCCTGGAAGCCTGGACTATCCAACACAAATATATTTTTTAAATTCCACCGAAACAAACTATCATATTAGTTAATAACTATAATATTACTTTCCGCCTGGCTAGCTACCACCCTCAAGTTTGAAAATCTGTCACCAAGTATATAGTGTAATCAGGCAGGAGTCCTTGAGAGCCAGTGAGCATTCTAGATCTAGCGTCGTAACATCTTTGACCACATCTTCGCTGACCATCAAGTGGGATAGTGGTCAAACACTAGATCTATACAGTGTATTAAAAAAAACTTGGCAGGGGCTCATTACCATAAGTTTCGTCGACTTGATGGGTAATTAGTATCAAATCTACCTATATTACACTAGCACACACTAGGATTTATCCTAATTCTTAAAATACGTAACCATTGATCAGGTCTTAAGTCAGGGTCAATTCCAATCCAGTCAGTGTTTAATTTTCTCCAAAAGTCGGCTCATTGTCCATGTGGCCCATTGTCCTATATTTATCAATCTGGAACTTCTCTCACTTCAAAAATGATTTGTATAATGACAATTGGTCCTATCTAAATAAAGTTTTATTTTAAAAAGTATTTTTATAACAAGGTAGAAATAAATATGACCACAGTTATAGTTTTATCAAACCCTTTCAGATGAACCCAAACTCAATGAGTTTATCTTTTTTAGTTTAAAATTTCCTATGGCCACCTTTAGACTCTATCATCAGACCCTGAATGTTATGTAGCATCAAAGGTTTCATCAAGGTGAAACAAATGAGCCCAAACTCGCAGAGTTTATCTTGTTAAGTTCAGGAGTTTCTGCGGCCGTCTTCCGGCTCGATCATCAGGTACCATATTATTGTAATGTCACCAAAGATACATAGCTGTAAATTTCAGCTCAATCGGTCAAAGATTTGAAATTCAGTTGCTAGATTTCACCCGAACAAACATTTTTTGCAAGTTATATAAAAGCTTGTACAAATCTATAGCGAAATGTCCTAACAGATGACAGGAATAAAGATAATCTTACAAAGATGGGTAGTTTTTAAGTGTTAAAGTATATTTAGATAAAATGAAGCTAACTTACTAAATACATATTTTTCATTTATTTACCCGACTGCGAAAGAAGGAGGTTATGTATGTATGTATGTATGTATATTTCTTTGGCACGCTCTAGAGCCTAAACGGCTAGTCGTATTTTTATGTGAGTGGTATCAATAGATTCGTCTTGGTCGTGGGAGTGACACTGGGTACATCAAAATTATTAAAATACCTTATTCATTCACTAACTATTTCGTTTTTTTCTCTGGCCTGTAAAGTTTCACGGGAACAGATAGAACCTTTTGCAGTTCATAGACAACATCTTATAAAACAAATGAAGAAATCCTATCCTACTAATTCCAATAATAATATAAATATGAAAGTTTGTGTTTATATTTGTTACCTCCGCTCAAACTGCTCCACTGATTTCGATGAAATTTGGTATGGAGATAGCTTATAGCCTGGATCAACACATAGGCCTATTTTCATCATCACCATCATCACCGTTTTTTATCACCACGTGGGTAAAACCGCGGGGCGCAGCTAGTAGAAAAATAATTTGCATCTTCGAATATTTTGAAACATACGTATTTTGTCACGAGTGAATAGGTACCTTCTAGGTTTGCGTGCTACATCCTAGACAGTGTCATCACTTAACATCAGATGAGACAGTTGTCAAAGGCAGGCTATAATAAGTAAAAAAACGAATATTTTCCATAGATACGGCTGTGAATATCCTGTTTGCTTGTGACAAATGACGAAGGTCGCATTTCCTATTCTACTAACGTCAGTGGTGTCGCATTTCGCATACACATATGTCTTATTTGCATGACAATATAATAGTGATAAACAAATAAATCAATATTCATTGTTAAAGCGTTTCATTACTTCGAAGACCTTCCTATATACGAGAAAATAAAAAATATGTAACAATTATATTTTTTTTGAGCTCATTCTAAGCCCCACATCTGGGAAATGCGATGTTAGGATTTAATTAGTAAGTAGTAAATTTTCTGGTATAAAACTAGACCAGTTACTAATCCAGACCATAATTTATCACTGTACAAAATTTGCTTCAGATCTGTTCAGCAATTATACAGTGATTAAGTAACAATTGTTCTAACTTTTGCATAGTAATTATTTATAAATAATACGTTTCCGTTTCAAACACAAATGTGTTTAACAAAAAAACAATGCTAAGACGGCAAAAGTTCAACAGATTCAGCCGCTATTCCTCATCATCTCAGCCATGGAACATCCACTGCTGGACCCTGCTCCGCCATGTCTTTTTAGGGGAGGTTTGCCAGTACTCGCCACGCTTGACAGGCGCGTTGGCGAGAGCAGTATGTTGATATTTTCGGCAAGGCGGTGCAGCCCGCCTTCTGGTACGTGTGTGTACGTTGCTCAGCCGAATCTCACGAAAACCCGGGTAGATATGGGGACACAATTCAAGGCCGGTACCCTCCGGCAAATATTATTATTATATATGTATGTAATATACAATATAATACCGCTATTCCTCGCTATATTAATTTAAGCCAACTTAAACTGAACTACTAAAGTTCAGTTTAAGTTACTAAAACTGAAACTTTTGTTCCAGACGTTTCGTCGATCACTGCGGTCGACATCTTCAGTGGTTCAGGTCCGAGCGGCGACAAGAGCGTAGAACTCTCCTCCGCGGCGTCTTCTCTGATTTCTACGTTCTACGCTCTTGTCGCCGCTCGGACCTGAACCACTGAAGATGTCGACCGCAGTGATCGACGAAACGTCTGGAACAAAAGTTTCACATAGACCACGGCCAAACAGCCCGGAAGCAAAACATACAACATATCATTATCTTGTTTGTTTCGGCTTACAATACCGAATATTCGGGACATAGACGAGGATTAGTTTTCACAAATATGGCTACCTACTTCAAAATGTAGAGTTCCGGAAGAGTGAGAATTCGACCTGGTAAAATTTGGCTGAGAGCTTTATCCGACTTTAATCTGAACTTTGTATTCATTTACATCCGTTTAATTACTGTTCTTGCTAATTTGAGTAACAAACATCAAACATAGGTACAAACTTTCCCTTTTGAATTATATATAGCAGGAGATATAAGAAATTTATGGCATGTTGCGGGTATATTCAGAATAAAAATGATTGTTTCCTGAATTATATTTTTATTTATAAAATTAAATAAATTATATATCTACTTTTTGTGTACAACATTTTCAACAAAGGTCATTCCAAACTAGAGATGAAACGGATATTTGATAACTATCCGGTATCCAGCCTATCCGGATTTTTTTTAATTCTAGCCGTATACCGGATATTAGACGACATACCAAGTTCAGATATTATTTAATCCGCACAACAAAAATAAGAATCATTTCCTTATTACCGACCAAAGAAAATAAATAACTGAACTGCACTAAGGAGAAGTTATTATGAATAGGTAAATACTAATTTCACTGCGTTAAGAGGCAACAAATCTTCGTATAACGTGTAACAGGTCTTTGTATACAAGGCCAGCTTGCAATAAAAGGATTTTTCTCCTATTTTTAATTATTCCCACGATTTTGTAATTATTATTCTTATATGAACCAGTCTGGGTATATACATATTGCGCCTATGATACAATAAGACAGTGGTCGCCGCGATCTGGCAGCGTAAACTCACCTGAGGATGAGCATCGGACATGCTCGAAACCTAGGTCGAAACTTCGACTATAAACGTGAGTAAAGCCGGATACCACCTATATATAATTACAATAAGACAATACAATACTAGCGTTCACCCGATAACAATCAGGTGAACTTGTGAGCCAATCAATGCTATGGTGTACCAAAGGCTGTATATGTTTGTCCGAATATTCGGTATCCGGCATCCGGCAAAACATCGATCCATTTCATCTCTATTTTAAACAAAGAAAAAAGTTAACCAACGCTTTCACTTACAATTATACAAGGTATGTGTACCTACATACTTTGCTTTTGTCACGACTGTGAAGATATATGAATGTTGCCAGTTCAAATAACATAATTCAACTAATAATTATACCTACTTGTACACACCGTTGCGACTGTGTACAAGTGCGAAAGACAGGGTAACAAAATAACTTTAAAAAGAGAGGTAGCCCAAATTTGACCGGTAGACAAAAGATCCGTACCAATCATTGCCATTGTAATTAAATCAGTATACAATCAATCATCATTATAATTACTATTATTAAACTTTCAAGCCACCGCAAACAAACAAATTCTTGGTAATAGAAACATATCGTTTAATTACAAATGCTTTAGAGAAAGTCTCCGTAACCCGCAATGCGCGATCAACAGATTAAGATAAACCATTTCATGGAAGTATTTTGTTAGCGATTATCTCAGGTCAAAAACTCCAGTCTCTCAATATGACGATGACCCTGAGGTCTCTAGAATCCTGTCTGGCTACCTAGGGTAAAAGGTGGAGGAACGAAAGGTGGAGGAACGAAAGCTATTGTACTTAGAATTTAGTCAATTAAAACTGAGGCAGGTTAAGGTTTGTCCACTAATCTTGAACTTCGTCGATTTCTGAGTTGATTTCGAATGTACTGATCGACCGCCTCGCTCTCACCATCGTCAAAATCTGGTCGTTGTAGCACGTAGGCGATGGGCTCAGAATCATTGGGGGTATCCAGTTTTGTAAAGTCTAATCTCAGTATGAAGCCTTCTTCGTCATGTTCACCTATGCCATTGTAAATGTACTCTCGCAGGTTCTGCGATACATATATCCCTTTGTCCCCAACCCTTTGATATCCTTTGTCTTTGAATGCCTCTGGTAGCGTATCTGGAAGCTTAGTAACTTCATACGCCAGACTTTGCAAAGGCCCCAGCCGAACAGTCACGTTTTTTGAATTCTGAAATATAATAATCGTATATTTTTAAACGGTCATAATTAAAAAAAATATTTATATATATATAAATATATATATATTATATATATATATATATATATATATATATATATATATATCTCACTTGATAGTCAGTGACTATATGGTCGAATGTATATCACGCTAGACCTAGAATGTTGGCTGGTCATCCAGCAGGATAACTTTTCCTCAAACAACTGCTGCCTCAACGCACTGTGATAGAGGACAAGTTTTTAAATTTTGAGTTGTCAGTCGGATACTGGAATATTCGAGTATTCGAAATATAGGTAGGTAGGTATACCTATACCTACCCCTACTACCATGCTAATTTACTGTTAAAAAATTTCTAGACCCGCATGCTTACAGAAGCAATTGACTTCTCTTATATATATTATTGTAAATTTCTTATGTTCACTCTTACGAGTCGAACTCAAAGTGAAGAAAGAATTAACCAAATATTTATTATTCTTTGATATATGTTTAAACAACTGGATGGGGCCTCTAATAATGTTCACGAGTATAACGATTATTTATAATAGGTCAGATAAAGATATTTACATCGATTATTACAACTTTAATGTTGACGAATTATTTTATTAATAAAATGATATTTTGACATTAAAAATACAATGATAATTAAATTAACATGTTCATCTTATCTTATCTTATCTTATCTTATCTTATCTTATCTTATCTTATCTTATCTTATCTTAATAATAATATATATAAATCTCGTGTCACAATGTTTGTCCTCAATGGACTCCTAAACCACTTAACCGATTATAATAAAATTCGCACACCATGTGCAGTTCGATCCAACTTGAGAGATAGGATAGTTTCAATCTCAAATTATAGTCACAATTTTAATTTATTGCTAATTATTTGTCTGTTATTATTTGACAGTCACAATTATCTGTTAACTCCAAATGATTCTAACAGATGTTGATACCTTTCGACTGGGTTGAGTAAGTAATCAATAGATGGCGCTGCTATGGTAAATCTACGAACGTGTCATATAAGCTACATTTTAACAGCATAATTACCACGTGTTGGCCACAGCAACGCGTGGCCGGGTCAGCTAGTCATCATATATAGAGTTATCTGTGTTTTCTCTTATGTTAAGCTACCATATTATTAGCCTATTGTAGGATACGTAGCCATACAGTCTATGTGATAATATATGTAGTTATAATTTTAAGGTTATGTGTGTCCAGTTTTTTAATAACAGTAGTTGCGCCCCGCGGTTTCACTCATGTAGACTACGTTTTTCCCGCTACCTCAATTATCCAACGAGACGATAGATTTTCCGGGATAAAAAGTCTACGTGTTATTCCAGGGTACAAGGTATCTTCATTCAGAATATCATACAAATCCGTTTAGCCGTTTCAGAATGACGGAATAAGAAACAAACAAAAGACAAACAAAGTTTCGCTTTTGTAATAGGTGATACTCAAAGTCATAATAAACTTCACGGTAAAATTTGTAGTTCAAGAGTCATACTTCGATGTGGGATATCAGGTAGAAAACGTTTGGAATCTTTTTGGAATGCTTCAATTCTATCAAATAATCATCGATATTTTCACACAAAATCCCCCGCACTATGTATTTATGTTTCGCCGAAGGCATGTACACACACAAGCATCCGAGACCCGGGCTAAACATCCGTGCTCATTACATGAATGTGTTGCTTCTGCCGGGATTCGAACCCAGAGCCACGGTGACCAGAAATCATTTCGCTGACTACTGAGCAATAGCAGCCGAAAATAGTAATCTATTCAATTCACTATCAAATATTTGAGTGAAAAAATCGGCTACTGGTGTGATTTGTGTGGACCCATGACTACAGAATACAGTACTGTCGCTTTGGCATCTAAGCTACAGTAGCACGCCACTATAGCTGTCCAAATTTATTCTTTCCTTATTTACGTGTAAACGGATATTTTCGTTCAAAAATGTGCAGTCTAACCGAACGTAAAGTTCGCCTAGCATGATATTAATGCAATAAACCTATTTAAAAAAAATTGAGTATATAATTTAATAAACATATTGTAAAACCGACCAAAACAATTGAAGAATTGCTATCGCAATACTTTACAATTTTAGGCACTGACCCTATTCATATTCAATACTAATACTAATATTTGAAATATTAATACACAAACTACCTTGACTTTGAAATGTATATTTATTATAAATAAAAAATCTCAATGCACATGTGATTTCTACTAATAGTTCCAAAATTTCTAAAACAACACTATGTTTTTAGAATACGTACCAGCAAAAGGGGATTCAACACTGCAATAATATATGTAATAGAATTCATCTTCATTCTGACGTTCACTACAGCACAGTTTTTGGCAACACTAACACAATGGAAGGTAAACAATGACTCTTTCACTACAATATCTTTACTGAATATGGAAAAATTTGAGGCCCGATACCATATGTTGATAACACGTTAGAGTTTATTGCGAACTTCAGCTGAATCACGTTGAGTATTTTGCGAGAACTCACTTAGAACGTCTGGCCCGAATGTCAATACGTTTTACAATGAAATTGTATTCTATATTGCCACTTACCATTACAATGAACACGCGTTATTTATTCTCTTACGTAGCAAGGTGCGTCGCTGCCATCTTTTCATTTGTTTTCAGATCTCCATTTGTTTTTTGTTCTGAGAATTCGTGGTAAGTTAGGGTTACCTTTATTTGCATATGAAATGAAGTGTTATTTTGCTAATGTTATTTGTAATTAGATGATTTTGACTCAGGCGTGTATACGAGGTGTCTGTATAACAATAATATCATAAGCATAGTTGTGTAAGGGAGTGGCAAGACCTGACGAATTCTCAGGTCGCGCTCCGCTCGCGCGCACGCGGTCTGCGCGCACGCGGCCCCCGAGCTGCGCACTCGTCAGGTCTGGACACAGCCTAACTATACTACCGTTTATGGCCATCATTGGGGTGCAGTGAGACTTAACTCAGTTACTTTTGCATTTTAATGTTATTTTGCTTAACCTAGGATTTGTTACAGTATTTAACAATATTTTGAACACAAAATAAAATAAAGTTAGCTGTGAAGGTACAAAGACAAAGTTCAAGCACATACTCAAATTATCTTCCAAGCAGAATTAAACAAAATTAGCTCTGTGACGAATGTAAAATAAGAAAAATACGATACATTTATACATTTTTACGATTATCGTAAAAATGTATTTTTAGAGACCAAATTTTGGTAAACGAAGCTCTTTCTAAACCAGCGTCAAGACAACATAACATGTTCATTACATCACCATTCACTCTAATATTATAAAGGCAAACGTTTGTCTATCGTTTGTATGTTTATTCACGCTGAAACGGCTGACCGGATTGGCATGACACTCGCATACACTCGCAATAACACTCTGGAATAACAGACGCTACATTTTATCGCAGAAAAAGTATAGATAATCATGTCTAACCAATGATATTTTATGTATATATGAGTAAAATAAAGTAATAGTAAACAATCATTGTGTCTAACAGTATATAAATTTATATTTCATAGAACTAGAAGCGCACTTCTTTATTTCGAAAACATGATAGTTACCTAGTATTGCAAACTTGAGACGAGTAATCACTCCGAGTAATAAGATTAACGATATTCTCAGAATATTGTTGACAGCCTTCAATATTATCTTCACTTATATGATAAGGAGTACAGATTTGATTGTTTGTTTGTTTGCATTGAATAGGCTTCGAAACTAGTGAACCGATTTTAAAAACCCTATACTGTTGGGAAGCTACAGTATCCCCGGGTGACATGGGCCATATTATAATTTTTTTTTAAATTAGGGTTCCCTATAATTTTTCTTTTGAAATTTTTACCTGTGCGAAGCCGGGGCTGTCTGCTAGTTACTTATATGAAGACTTCTTGAGCTTAATCGTAAGAGGCGACGCTGCAATTTTTTCTTATATACAAAAATCTCGTGTCATGGGGTTTGTGTTTCCACTCCCCACCCCCTCCCCCCCATTTCTACTCGTGGGTGCCGTAAGAGTCAGCTAAGCGATCACGTTCCAGAAAGTCAGCAGCAGTTCTGTGGTTAAAATCTACTGTTTACGGGAAACCGGCTGCCAAGCGTGGCGAGTACTGGCAAACCCACCTAAAAACATGGGGATAAACCATATGTCCAGCAGTGGATGTTCTATTGCTGAGATGATGATGATGTACTGTATTAAATGTCTTTTAAGAAGCTTGATTAGCTAATCTAGTTAAAGTTCGAGTGGCTATACCAAACTAATATAAAAGCTCCTAAATAAATCTCTGTGCATTCACTATGTTTTAGTATGCAAGGGTCGTCATGAGACTCGTGAGCTGTCTCATGGTAAGTGTACAGTTTACGAGAATGAGAGCTGGCAACATAGCGACCAGTGGATCTGTGTGATATTTATTTCTAAAATAAACTAATCATTATTCTTGAGATTGAATTCTGAATAAATCTTGGAATTTATCTGAGATCAATTAAAATCAAATGTTTATTTGCGAGAAAACTATTTTTCTTTTCTTACAACATCTTTACATGGCTGATTTGACATTGCGATATTGATATACCCATAATAATTTTATTTATATACATATGTATATATATCTTAATTATCATGAGTACAATTTTTAAAATATTTGGACTTAGGAGGACCTATAATTGGCCTTTCGTTAAATATTAAGTTGTTATATTGTATAGAAGGCCGTTGGTCTTCCATGTAAAAATAAATAAATATATTTTGACATACAATACCTACATAATAGATAAACCTAATCTATAAGTCATCATCATCATCTCAGCCATAGGATGTCCACTGCTGGACATAGGCCTCCAGTAGCAGTGGGAAGGGCACATAGCACAAAGAACTGATGGCCGTTGGGGTCGAAAAGTTCTGGAATGGAGATCACGGACTGGCAAGCGCAGTGCGCAGGCCACCGACCAGGGGCCTAAGTCTACTATTCAATATGATCGGCTCATAATGGGCGAACTTGACAGCTTTGGTAGTCCGCTAATTTTAATTCGTCCATATTGAATCAATCTTGATTCAATTCTAGATTCGCTAGATTCTAGACAGCGCGTTATTTCCGTAGTCTGTTAGTACATTAAATGTCAAATGCCCTACTAAATCGACATAGGCCGAGCATAGATTGAACATAGACTCAGGCTGCTATGACTTAGCAGACTACGGATTTTTGACGTTGTCTTATTGGCATCGGCTCGACCTCGCAGCAGACTGAATATGAACTTCGAATTAGTAGACTTGACACCCTGGCGGACAGACGACCTGACTAAGATCGCAGGCAAGGGCTAGATGCGGGCCGCTTCCAACTGATCCTTGTGGAAATCAATCTATAAGTAAATATACTAATGGATCACTGTTATTTGGCGGATAATATTTGAATTCTGATTTCAATTGATACAATCAAGCGTAGCGTCCCTTCCTAGGGTCAATTACCTGACTTCACATTAAATGTTAGAAAAAAAAATTGAAAATATCAGTTTTGAATTCAATGACACTAGCGCCTAGTCGCAGTCTAGCCCTGTTACATAATCCGTTCTGAGGACAAGTCCGGCGCTTGAATATTTTACTACGCGTCGAGACGGACCCCTGCTCTGGGTAAATTAATTCGGGAATCAGGCTTACGACCACAGTAAATTATTTAATAGCTAAAAAACGGTAAAAATAAATTACACACACTTTTATTACTCACAGCTTTTCTGTTTTATTTAATTCTTAACCTAAAATTATCCTATCAAACAGTCACTTTATGTAAGAATTAAAATGCTACGGAATAAAAAAACACTACGATCTTATTAGTTTAAAATATTATTTATTTCATCTGTGTAAGAGCCTACATTATGTATTTCTATCAGGAGCTACGGTGTCGTGCAGATAATTATGAAAATGTAATACGAAATTTAAATAAAGCTGTTATCCATTTAGAACATCCTTGAAACAGAAAAATATGTACTTGTGACAGTTTTTATTCATGACGAAAGCGCAATAAAACTGTGAGGGCGCTGTATGATCCTTTCACCAGCTGTAATAAAAAAATATATATCTGTAAACTTACAAAGAGTATTCAATTGTACGATCGCCGTGGCTCAGTCGTCAGTGGCGTGACTTCTGTTCCACGGGGATTCGAACCCAGGGTGGATTCAAATCCCGGCAGGGGCAAACATTTATGCGATAGTAATTTTTAGACTTTCGCGATTCGAACACATCGGGGCTTGATCGCGAGAAAAACATTTAGTAATTTATTTACCTCAACATTACGACCAAGTTGCATTGGTCGTGGTCACGAGAAGACTGGAGAAATGCGGGTGGCAATATCGGCGAGAGCGCGTAGTTTAGCCAACTACCCACTTTTGATATCATTAAACTGTAGGGCTGTCACAGCCCTGCAAAAACACAGGGTTGTCACGACACACAACACTGACAGTATTGCCAAAATTGCTTGACAAGCAAGCATTACCTAATCAGCAATTCTGATCGTCTAAGGACGCGTCTACGTCCGAGAGCTGAGAACTATCCTCTATGCATATTACTGAAACTTGCCTTGGCCATATTTTGAACGGGTCGCGGTATCACGAGGCAGTGCCATCGACCACTAAATCACAACGAGAGAGCGTTAATTAACTTAAATAATTGTCAATCAAGACTGCTAAGACATCATCCGGAGTTTGAATTCCGCTAAAACGAGTATTTTTTTTAGATCTAGCGCTCTCAAGGACTGCTGCCTGAGAACACTTGGGTCAGGTAACAGTTTATCAAACTTTAGGGTAGTAGGTAGCCAAGCGGGTACTTGAGAGTACCCTTCCACCATGCTGGAAATTTGATAACGGTGTTCACTGGAAATTCAAGCCGTTGGTAGGGATCGAACCAGAGCGTCCGTCAGTTTGACAGCCGAGGACCCCACCGCTGAGCTATCATCGCTAAAAAGCAATCTTCGAATCTCGTTAATTAAAAGCAATAAAGGTCCTCAACGATCGACTTAATAGCCAAAAACCTCATCAATAGTATCATCATTAAAATGAGTCATAACATGCTACATTAATAGGTACCTTCTAGGTGTGCGTGCTAAATCCTAGACAACGTCATCACTTAACATCAGGTGAGACAGTTGTCAAACGCAAACTTATAATAGTAAAAAAAAAAAAGAACTTTGGAACTAGATGCGCCCGTCTGTTTTACCCGCGTGGTGATAATTGATGACAATGATGATGATGAAAAGTAGCCTATGTGTTAAAGCGGGATCTTAAGTATCTACATACCAAATTTTATCCAAATCCATCCAGCCGTTTGAGCGTAAAGAAATAACAAACATACACACATACACACAAACTTTATAGACTTTATAGATGGCAAAAGACCACAAGGGTGATCACGTGGTCGCTGCACTGGTTTGATCAAGTAAAGATTATTTTTACCGGTCTTTCAATAGGCACCGCTGTGAGGTAAGCTGAAAACAGGCAGTCATGGAAGCAACTTGTCAATCACTCCACTCAATCTTTCCAGGGCACGAGCTCTTCAGTAACGAAGATAAGGGCGAGGAAGAGATTCTACGGGGTATTGGTAGATGCGTAGGATAGTTATACTGTTACATAAATGAATGTACCTATCACATAAAATAATCAAGCGAAAAAAGTTGTGCGTGTCGCCCGTCAATCTAACCGTCGTCGGTTCGCTCACCGCCCCCGGCTTGATAATTTGGTGTACGTGACATCGCTGTGAAATCCTCAGCATAGGCTCCTTTCCTTAAACTACCAGGTTAAGGTACCACACTCAAGTTTCAAAAACTTTCACCGAGCTCATAATGTGTTCAGAAAACTGTGCTTGAGAGTTAGTTAATATTCTAGGCCCATAGTGATTCCACCTAGCCACCCACCTCAGCAACATCGTCACTGATGATGCGATAGTTGTCAAATACTATCTAGACATTTAAATCAAAATATGCATGATACTAGAAATAATATTGTTATCGGGCTATTTACCATATATTTGCAGTTTACCTGTGAACATGGCACCTTTAACTGTGCTGAAATATCAAGCAAAGAAAACAAATAAAATACATGGTGAATTTCCCTATTACAACATAAATTCTTGTATTAGTGACCATGCAAAGCGATGATAGTTTAGCGGGGGGAGCGTCGCCTGTCAAACTGGGGCACTGGTTCGATCCCCAACAACAGCTTGAGCTTCCGGTGAGGGTAACACCGTTATCAAATTCCCAACATGGTGGTAGGGTAACTTTCGATTACCCGCCTGGCTAGCTACCATCAAGTTTGAAAAACTGTCACCAAACACATAGTGTGTTCAGGCACCAGCCCTTGAGAGCCAGTGAGCATTCGAGGTTTAGCGTGATAACATCTTCGACCACATCGTCACTGACCATCAAGTGAGATAGTGGTTAAACGCGCTCTATACAGTATATATAAAAAATGCCAGTTTTAAAAAAAAGAATAACATCTACTAGTAATCAGCATTATTTTTTTCCTACTTACAGCAGTAAATGAGTTCAATGACAAATTGTACATTCCTCCGGCAGATAAGACCAGAGGTCTGTTGGCGCGAGCGATGACCAGCAGAATTGTTGAACGCACTCCGGGTAACATGGAGATGCCTGCTTCCCAACCAGAACAGTACGCTGCCTCACCAATTTTGTAACTCTATAATAATAATAATATGGGCAACATTCACACAAGGTCTTCAGGTCCCAAACTAGGCAGAGCCTGTGCTATGGTAACCTGATGACTGATATATATATACTTATATACACACCCAGACACAGGTCAAACAGACATGTTCATACACACAAATGTTTGACCTGTCCGGGAATCGAACCCGGGACCAGCGGCTCAGAAGGCAGAGTGGTACCAACTGCGCCAACCGGCCAGTCCAACATACAATACAATTTGTTCACACCAAAAATTCAAGAAATGACAAAGCGGAATACATCAGTATATACAATATTGCTTAAGACTCTTCCTGGCATCCATATATATATTCATTCAATAATACAACAATTCGTTAAACCAAAGAACACAATTTTTATCTTACATCGGAATTACTTTAATTGATAGTTTATATTATATATATATGTTATAAATATATATATAATATATATTTATAAATAGTATAAATAGTATATATATATATATATATATATATATATATATATATATATATATATATATATATATATATATATATATATATATATATATATAATATATAATATATAGATTCAGACGTTAGGTACTTTGCGGAAATCAATATCAAAATGAACAAACAATTTTTAGAGTAAATTCCGCGGCTTTAAATTATTCCAGGCTATCATGCTGTGGGCACAGATTATGAGCCAGATGCCAGTTTTGATGCACCGTGATAATTATATACAAATTTTAACTTAATTTTCCGACCCAGAGTAGCTAATTTACCGGTTTTTACCGGATACTTTCGGGGAGTGCACTCTGGAGCTACATAACTTAATTCCCCCTTATGGATGCCATCAAAAAACGATCAGACAGACTGCAATGCGACATCCATATATGGTAGACGCTTCAACCTGTCAATGCCAATTTTCGTCCACCTTCATAGTACGAACTAACTAGTAGAATTCATTGCCTAGGTCTGTGTTTCCACATGGATACAATCTGGGCATATCCAAGTCACGAGTGAACAGGTAGCTTCTAGGCAGACGCGATCCATCGTAGATCGTATCATCACTTAACATCAGGTGGGATAGTGGTCAAACGCCTGCCTATTGTGAATAAAAATAGCATATAATTCTACGTAGGTAAGTAGTCATAATGTAAGCGCATAGTTAGTGCAGTGGATGCAGTACGTAGAACTGTCGACAGCTAATAACTATAGGTACCTGAACTGTTATTTCCTCACACCATCGGCAGATGATGTACAGGCCAAACATGTTGTAACCCAAAAAGAGCACACTCATCAAAAACTTAGTGACGTTGCCTACGTTCTGCTGAAATAAAGCAAACCTTTAAAAAAAAATCAATAAATGGAACCGACTTCAAAACTCAAAAATGTACAATAACTTGTCGAAGTCGGTACCATTAGCCCAATTTATTTATTTATTTATTCATTCCAATACAATATTTTGATAATAGTTATTTTTTGAACTACCATGGTACCGACTTTAACGAGTTATTTCACACATTTGAGTGTTGAGGTCGGTTTCGTTTTCTGGTAAAAAAAATATTTCGAGTGGATATTGTATTCGTTGTCTTTTTAACCGAATTCAAAAAAAGGAGGAGGTTCTCAATTCGACGCGTATATATATTTTTTAATGTTGTTTGTGTAATATATTTTTGTACCCTACGCTACGTGATGAACTATTACGGGACGAAAAGAAAATAGACTCACTTACTACGTGCGACAAGAATAGCGCGCCTTCTTCGGCAACAGCGGCGAATAGTGGCAACTCGTACCGAAATTTTAAACAGGACAGAAATTAATCCAACTGTAAGTGCGACAAGGAAAGTGCACGACGGCGGCAACAACCGCCGACTGACCTGCCGATATGTACCGGACTTAATAAGATGTACCGTTTGATGTTTTGACTTTTTAATATTGAGGATGTTGTGTGTTCTTGGCCAGTCCATTAATATCCCTTTAGTCGAAGACACTTATTCAACTTTGGATATGCAAAATTGCATCGTGCGTAATGCGATGACAAGAGATATATTTATTATGATGTGACTAAGCCAAGTTCAATAACAGCACATTTTCTCAATTTCCATTTATGTACATCATTTTGCAATTTTATTTAGGCCCCACCTTGCTCCGCACGGGTGCACTTTTTTTTAAGCCCCCAAATGTGCTATGAAAAAGGACGGCTTCATGCAGGGTGTTGAGCGTTTGAGACGCGCCGCCGCTTTTTCATTAGTATTTGTTATTAGATTGAGAATTTTATATTTGTAATGTGTTTTAAATGGAATGTTTGATTTGAATAATTAAAAAAGTAATCTACAGGCATTGAAACAATCTGATCAGGTATTGAATACGAAATGGATCAAAACAAAGGTACGGATAACATGGTCTGATTTTGGTCGACATTCATATCAACTTATAAAATATAAAAAGTGTAATTTTCATTGTATTATTATTATTTTTATCACACTCATACCCCCGCACTAGGATTCCCTGTATCGCGGGAGGCATGGACACACACAAACATCCAAGACCCGGGACAAACATCTACACTCATCGCACAAATGTTTGCCCCTGCCGGGAATCGAACCCAGGGTCCCGGAGACACAGAAGTCATGTCACTGACACTGACCACTGCGCCACGGTGACCGTATATATAATATGTTCTTTTATATACAGTTTTGTTCTATCAACAACAACTTCCACAGCGCATTCAATGAAATACGTTTTTTGGCTACTTATCGTATTTATTTTTTTTACACCTTGAAATTAACCATATTACTACAAGATACTACTACAGATTTGTAGCATAATACTACAAGATTTGTAGTCATTCCTATTTTTTTTGTCTAGTAATATATATGTAGGCTATGCTATTCAAAGTTGATGTGGCATTCTAATCGTGAATTTTTATACAAATCGGCTCTATAGTTTCTGAGCTTTTTTAATTTAGTTAAAAACATACAAAAGGACTGAAAAAGAAGACAACCCTTCCTCTTTTTAATATTAGGTGTAGTGTACACAAATGTTTTTTTTGTAAATGTACCATAAAATACACTCCTTCGGGCAGTTGGGTTAAAGAACCAAAAACAACAGTTTAATTAACACCTTTTGAAGGATACATTACCGACGTGACCTCGAAGCCGACAAAGCAAATAAGAGTACCGCTCGCAGCCATCTGACCCAACATCAGACCGCTCCATATCGCCTTCAGCTCTCCGCAGTATCTGTAAGCGGGGAATTACCTGCATCAGCACACTTGAGGCGCTGAAGATAGAGAGACGATAGAGTCGCTATTTCAAAAAATGTATTAAAATCATGTGTAAGAGACAGAGCTTTGATTTTTTCATCTTTGATTCAGCATAAAGGAACAGTCGCGTTAACCCTGAGCTACAGTTATTTAAACGAGGTACTTCTAATGCTTTGGTAAGTACGAAAACTAACGTGTTGTCAAATCATCATATCTTTAGTATAATTCACATACTGAAATATAAAGATTAAAAAATCAAAAACAGAACTTGAATGACAATAGACAATATATCGAAATAAATTAAAAAAGTTAACATTTGAATACAGCTCTTCTATGACAACGGTATCGAAATGTTAACTTTTTTATCATTATGATACAACTTCCGCTGGACCAAGGAGGTTGCAATGCAGTTTTTCTACATATAGTCTGTGGACGCGGCGTAACACGCATGCGCGATCAGCAAGGATTTTGGTGCTAAAAGCTTGTTAATACATGTAAACATATGCTGTGATTTTCGTAAATTTCATTATCTATTTTATGAGAATATATAAAGTAGTGTATGAAACTGCACATAATTTGGTCTTAAATCACTAGTGTAATGCTATAAAAAAATTCGTCTGGATCGCTTTTTTTAATTTAAACTCACTTAAAATCACTTTAAGAACCCTTATTATGATACAGTACAACTCATAAACTACTAATAAACTATAGCTGCACCCCGCATTCTCACCCACATGACTAGGTTTTTTTTAAATATGTCAGGTATAACTTCAGTTACGTCTTCGTCCAGAACGTGAGTGATGATGTGGTCAAAGATGTAATCTGATGCAATGATTTATACTGAGTCGGGGCCCATATTCATGACACTAACAACATTATTCTTTTCTTTCTTTTCTCAGCTATGTGCGTCCACTGTTGGACGTATGCCTCCCCCATATAGGGGGGATTTGCCAATACTCGCCACGCTTGGCAGGCGGGTTGGCGAGCGCAGTATGATTTCCGATCCTCACAAGGCGCTGCTGCCCACCTCCTGGTACGTTATCCCTTAGCCGACTCTTACGGCACCCGCGGGAAGAGATGGGGGAGTACTATTCTAGGCCGGTACCACCACGGCACATTATTAATAATCTGTTATTTCTTCATTGTTTTTGTATGTATCTCTTGTGTAATATGTGTTGTGAGTGTCTTGAATAAATGTGCTTTCTTTCTTTCTTTCTTAATCCCTGTTATCCCACGAGAGCTAAACTTTAACTAGGTTTAAAAAGTAGCCTTAGCCTAATAAGCTTTTCAAATTGCCAAAAATCTGAATAAAATCAACAAAAATTGTGTTATTACACTTACTTTAAAATCAGCTTGTGTTGTCCAACTAATTTCCCTAATCTCGTCAGATATCTTCTGATGAACTCGTTGTTCAAAGCGAAATTGCCGCTAAAAACTTGAGAGTCTGAAAAGGTTTTCGGTAATTCACACCTTTTGTTTGAAACAATCAGGGTTTTTACCTTTAAAAATCTGTAGACACATTTCGAGGTAATTGTACCCAAGAAGTTTGGGGTCCAACTCTGAAGGGTCTAACTGTACAACCTTTGTAACGTCTAAACATTTACATTATGTTGTATTTTTATATATATACATATTTCATCTACTTACTTGTGGCTGGGTTTGATAAAATTTATGTTAGCTTTAGAGCATTTTCTCATCTGACGCATACATAACATAATAAACGGCATACATTTATACGAGTCTGAATAGGTCCTTACCTTACCTTCTAAATTTGCGTGCTACACCTCAGACCGCGTCGTCACTTAACATCAGATGAGACAGCGGTCAAACGTAAGCTTATAAACTTTTAAAAAAGATAAACATAATACGAATAGAGGAATATTACAAACACTTTACTTTATAACTGATTTTGTGATTTATTATCATCATCATGATTGCAGTAAAAGGATGTCCACAGTTTTACAAAAGCCTCCCTCAATAGCCTCCTCAAGAATGTCCGTTTGTCCACCGTCACCATAAGTTCGGCGTGATCTGTGCCCAGTCCATAGACATTTCGATTTCTTAATCTCTATTACGTATCATACATTATTTTACAAATCTCTTTATTCGCTTAGCGCGAAAAGCGTCTTCATAGCTCGTTGTGCATAATAGTGAAGAGTGAATCCTAAGTGAATGATCGATAGTTTATTATTCTGTACAGATCTATAGTTTGACCACATTTACCTTGATGGTTAGTGACGATGTGGTCGAAAATGTTATCACGCTAGACCTACAATGCTCTTAACTAGCAAAAGAGGCTTTTAGTTAAGAAGACTACTTGTTTAAACTGTACTAGCCGGTCCCCGTGGTTTACCCGCATGGTGATGAAAAACGGTGATGATGAAAATAAGTTTATGTGTTGATCCAGGATTTAAACTATCTCCATTCCAAATTTTATCGAAATCGGTCCAGCCGTTTGAGCGTGACGAAGTAACAGAAACACACACATACACAACAACTTTCGCATTTATAATATTAGTAGGATTGTGTGGATTGTGTAATGGAACATAATAATCTAATATCTAGTTTTTAACACATGCCTTATTTAATCAACTTTAATATTTATATGTTGTAAAATTACAAAATAAAACTTATAATTGTTATATGAATAAATAATCTAATCAGTTTAAAAAATAGATATACTACACCTTCGCTACCAATATTGCAATCATGGACAATATTCTGGAAGCAATCAGCTAAAACTGACAGCTGGCACACCAGAGGCGCCAAATGAGCTTGCATCAGCAGGTGAGTTACCATCACGAAGTTAGCCGTGTACGTGAACGCGAGGCCTACTATCAGGTAGGTGGAAGGGTACCGGAAGAAATCGTCATAGCGGTAAGGCAAGTGAATGCCAACCATAAGATTGTATTCCACATCATCCACTAGAGGGTAAATATGCCTGAAATAAATAAAAAAATAAAAGCCTTTTCTATATTGAGTTTAACCTCTTGAACGTTTACCTTCTTTGAAAGTTTAATCTCTCCACTCGCGTCAAATGTGAAAACAGTTTGCACATTTTTTTTTCAACTTTGTGCATCACTGCACGCGTACTACATTTCACCGCATACTATCATAGTAAACATTAACTTTACGATTGTACTGTACACTAAATACAGAATACTGCGATCTGTAATTGATAAACCTGTAATGCAAATGTGAAAACAGTTTTCACATTTGTCGCGAACGGGCTTTGAATCATACCGGGCTGGACCGGAATAACTTGAGAGCCAGTGAGCATTCTAGGTCTAGCGTATAACACCTTCGACCACATCGTCACTGACCATCAAGTGGTCAAACGCTAGATCTATACAGTATAAAAAAAGCTGGCATTGCCGGGCGATACCAGATTCAACTATGCTCAGTCACCATCTCGTATATCCACAATTGCATAATTACATCAATAGATTGCTTCACTAATTGGGGAGAAAGAATTAGAACGGCTCTAGCATAATCTTTTACATTTCTATTTATGGTGGCTAGTTATATGTTCAGTTGCTAGCTGCGTTAATTGTTATTATTATAAGCAAGAAACCTGCCTTCCGGATATAAATTGAATTGAATGTATGATAAATAATAGTTACACACTATTACACCGACTTTTATATAACTATAAAGAAAGAAAGAAAGCGTATTTATTTTGGACATAGACAACACTACAATACACACACAAACGCACATCATCATCATGATCATCATAATTTCAGCCAACAAACGTTTAGAGTTAAACAAACAAAAAATTACCATGCTGCCAAACTGCAGTTCCCCAGTCCTAGTGACAACTTAACATAACGCTCATGAGTTTTCGCCCAAAAATGTACAAGTTGTCGCCTTTTTTCTGTTACTGTGTCAAAGAACGTGTACTCCATGGATTTTGCTAGTCTCTTGTAAATGTCTCTGTTGTCAATCTACAATAAAAAAGCACACACTCTTTTTTTGCTACATTATACAAAACTGTTATTCCTTAGAAATGTTTACATAAGTATATTAATAGACATATAAATGTAGTGGTGGACTGATTTTTAAAATAATTTCTTTATATTAATTCCAAAGTCAATCATTTGACCACTATCTCACTTGATGGTTAGGAAAAGTGTAGTGGAAGGTCTGGCACTCTAGACCCAAAATGTTGGCTGGCTCTAAAACACAGATGCTTAAACACACACCTTATAAGCTAACGTTTGACCGCTGTCTGACCGCTGTCTGTCACCTGATGTTAAGTGACGACGCGATCTAAGGTGTAGCACGCAAACTTAGAAGGTAAATATAATGTAACGCGAGTATTGTAAAGAAAAAAAATACTCTTCGACAATGCAGAGGATTTCAAAACTAAGTTCAAATTCTAGTCTTTTTTATACTGTATAGATCTGGCGTTTGACCACTATCTCACTTGATGATCAGTGACAATATGGTCAAAGATGTTATCACGCTAGACCTACAATGCTTACTGGCTCTCAAGGAATGCTGTCTGAATAGACTGTGTTTTCAAACTCGAGGGTGGTAACTGGGCAGGTGTACTCGAAAGTATCCTACCACCATGCTGATAATTTGATAACGGTGTTACCTTCACCGGAAGCTCAAGCTGTTGCTGGGGATCGGACCAGTGTCCGTCAGTTTGATATCCGCTGAGCTTCAAAATTTCTTACACTCATACTTACCATATTTTTAACTTTGAAGAGTGTGATAAGCTGGATTACGATGACATTGACACAGGCCGCTACCTCATCTAAACTTTGTGCATCACTGCACGCGTACCACATTTCACCGCATACTATCATAGTAAACATTAACTTTACGATTGTACTGTACACTAAATACAGAATACTGCGATCTGTAATTGATAAACCTGTAATGCAAATTACAAGTAATATTCATATCGCATTAGATTGCATTAAGTAGATCACTTTGAATTCTTGCAAAGTGAGATGGATACTGGTTTACAAGGAACATGCAATGCATCATCAAAGTCTTCGAGTGGAGCACTGCAAACCAGGCAAGAACAGCATACAGGCGCTCCTGCATCCCGGCCTTCCCCTTGACCATCGACAAATTTTTCTAGTGACCTAATGAGGACCGCGAGAGCAGGTTGTATGATGATAGCTGCTCAACAGTTTTGGTGGAGATCACTAGGTGATATGGATGTGCATACCTGAAATCTAAATCTGAATACCTGAGACCTGAAATATCTTCATACCAGATTTCATCCAAATCCGTTCTGCCGTTCTGGCGTGATTTAGTAACAAACATCCATCCATCCAAACTTTCAAATTTATAATATTATAGTTTTATAGCGGGATAGTGTGATGAACACTAGATATTTTCATGCTTATCCAAAAATCATTAAGTGCGAAATTCGACAGGGCAAGTTCCAACACCGAAACACAAAGAGTAAACAAAGCAATTGAATTTCACTACGCTTCTGGTTTCGCTTCGCCGGCCCTTCATCCCTTTTACGGATTGTTTCCACCTGACTGAGTGCGGATTGAATCACAACAGATTTATAAAGGTTGCTTCGACGTTCGATCTATTGAAGTAAAGGGCTACTAATTGCAATCACGGCTACAGTTCTTCATCCTCTTTTTACCAGGTAAATAACATGGTAAATGATAATGTCAATTTTTGTGTGTGTGCTTTGTGACAAACTTCCATTTCAATTTTTTTTCTTACCTGTAAACCCCCGCACTAGGCTTTCCTGTATCGCGGGAGGCTTTGACACACACAATTACAGCACACAAACATCCAAGGCCCGGGACAAACACTTACACTCATCGCGGAAATGTTTTCCACAGAAAGAAGTCTTATCACTGATCACTGATCCACGGTGACCGTCATAATATAGACATTCATAGATACCTGTTACGTAGGCAGCACGATAGACATCTTCAAAAAATTTTAACTCATACAGGCCGCTAGCTTGGTCCAGTGCGCTTGTGTGAGTGATTTTTCGCCATATATTCTTCAACAATCCCATTTCTATTTTTATTAGATGAATTCGGCCAATAAACCCAATTTTAGGAGTCTTCTTCTCAAGTCATTTTACTATTAGAGGTAAGAAACAGAACTTATATAACCTTTTGTTAGGGTTGCTACGGGTAGATTTTTATCCTTTGAAATAATAGTTATTTTAGTAAAATTTCTCGATTATTTGTATTATGTAATAATTTAGAAATAAATAATAATATAAGGGCCCAAATACAGTGCTATTGGTAGCGGGTTCATATTTCCTTTCGGGGTAGAAACGTATGGACCGTTGAACCAGGGGCACTCCGAATTCTCAAAACCCTATACCGGGGCGATTAAATGAAGCGACACGTGACCAAAATCCTGGCTTTTATCTTGCTCAAAGGTTAGCATTGCTATTCAACGTGGCAATGCTGCCAGCTTTTGTGAACTTCTCCCACTGGTAGCGGTTTAATACTGGTTTATTCATATTTTTAATTTTTATACATGTTATTAATTTTAATATTGTTTTAAATGTTTAAATTTAATGTTTTTATCGAATAAGAAATAATATCTTGACATTTAAGTAAGTGTGTATCGATACGACTTGAGACGCTCGAGATTTTATTCGCCTTTCAGGCAAAATTATCTCAACTGACTACAGGATATGAGTGAAAGCGTCGTATAAGTATCGTTTCGGTAGGAGAGTTTACCGTGAAGAAGTAAAACCGTAAATACAAAATTAATTCGTGTGTGGGATCCGAGGAATTTTCTCTGTTAAAAAATTGGTCAGGTTAATAGTTGGTACCCTGTACTTGTAGGCCACGCGAGCAATGACGTGATGTGTCAGCCAATATATATTTTTTGTCTGGCTTTATCTGGCTTATATATCTAAGTATAGGTATGTTAAAAAATGGGAATCCAGCTACTTATACCGACCAAAAATTAAGTTGTTTGTGACAACACTAGCGCATACATATTTATCGATGATGTCAACCGAGCTTATAATTATTGTAGGTTAGACGGAGCCTGTTTTCATTTGCTTCGCTTAGTTTACATTAGAACTTAGTCTAGTGGTCAAATAGACCAAATATATAACGGATTTATAAGTTAACCACATATTGTCGAACTTTCCCTCTCGGCCCGCAGGTGCAAGCGATTTTCAGACAACCCCTTTAGGTTGTCTTTACTGTCTCAACATAAGACTGTAGTCTTTACTGATATGGACTAAAAAGCGCCCTCAGAAGCTGTTTGTCCCACGAGCTGTCTTTCGTGACAAGGCTAATTTCTCCAAATAATTATCATGTGCAGCATCGCGCCAGACTGCGTCAGGATGAGTGAACCCAAATGAATCACTAAATTAGGAAGACAAATTTATACACAAGTCTAAATATGAAATAAATTTGAATTTCGAATTCCTGCCCAAACTACAACAAATATCTAAGATCAAAGTGACCAGTTGACAAAAAAGATTTTATAAGGACATATGTAAATTAAAATCTTGAAGCATCTTATTCAATCAAACTTCGTAGCGAGTAAGGCAATCAAAAGTTATAATTATATAGCCATTTCCACAATAACCGGCTATTACAAACCATTCTTTACCCAGTGTGTAGAGGTAATTTTGACTGGCCGGTTGGCGCAGTTGTTAGCACTCTGCTATCTGAGCCGCAGGTCCCGGGTTCGATTCCCGGACAGGTCAAACATTTGTCTGAATGAACATGTCTGTTTGACCTGTGTCTGGGTGTGTATATGTATATAAGTATATATATCAGTCATCAGGTTACCATAGCACAGGCTCTGCCTAGTTTGGGACCTTAAGACCTTGAGTGAATGTTAATAAATGTATTTAAAAAAAATATCAATTTCCCTGATATACCATATTATGTACTAACGTACCGGCTGAATCTGAAATGTAAGGAAAATGTTTGGTACTATACCTATTTTTTGACGTGACAACGTCTTATAAATTGGTTTGCCGGGTGACACTTCAAGAAACTGCGTTACGCTCCGCTCACGTTATGCGCTCACAATGAGAGCGAGTGAGAGGCACGCGTCCCTTCCACTCGGCGGGTTAGCCCGCCTAAGAGCGAGAGAGACAGACATAAAAAGTGAAAGGCACTCAAAGTCGTTGTCACGTAAAACTTTCGCCCGTATACCGACTTTACAGGCAACCAATTTTTTTATCCTTTTTTACCACTATCTCATTTGATGGTCAGTGACGATCTCGTCGAAGATGCTATCACGCTAGGCCTAGAATGCTCATGCATACCAAACATTAGTCTAGTCAACAAGTGCTTTTTAGGTCGAAACTTTTTCTAATTCTCCGAAAATTATGATTTTGGTGTCATTCGATTCGGAATGGCTTGTAGAAACTTTTTGAGAAAATTGGAGGGCCGCTCGCAAAAATTGCAAAAGTTATAAACAATTAAGTGAAAAAAAAGGGGGTTTGGTTTTTTGCAAATATCCCAAAAACTATTTGAGATTTTAAAAATTTTAAAAAAGATTCATAGAAAGCAGAAAATTTTTCTACTTAAAAAACCAAAAACAATAATGTATTTTTTATTTATTTATATTTTTTATTAAACTTTTAATTTTCTGTTCTCTTTTATTTCATCATTTTCACCTGGTTTTTTATATTTAATTTTATTATAACTTTTAAACTAATGGAGATACAATGAAAAAATTTAAAAATTATTTGTTCTTTATTCATTGAACAACAATTTAAGCCCTAATTTAAAGCTCTTACTCTATTATTTATTTAATTTATACTCTTTGTTGATAAAAATAATCTTTAACAAGCCATTCCGAATCGAATGACACCAAAATAATAATTTTCGGAGAATTAGAAAAAGTTTCGACCTAAAAAGCACTTGTTGGCTAGACTAACGTGGGGTCATAGAATGAAAATTTGCAACCAATACATATGTTACAGTATACACTACATAATAATAAATCGTTGCATAATGTTTATAATAGTTTTTATGGAAATTAATAAAGATGTATCTTATTATGAATGTATAAAGCGCGGGAGTTACTCACGTAATATGTGAGAGGGTTCCGACTATAGTTTCAACCACATTCGGTGATCTTTTTCAAGGAGAATACGGGGCGCTCGCGGTCGCGGACGCGGTTCGCCTAGTACTCAGGCGAACCGCGACTATGAGAGAGACTGCGAGAGATAACATAAGATCATCTTATGTTATCTCTCGCGGTCTCCCGAAAACTAAAAACAGATCTGGTGAACTTGACGTGACGGAAACAAACTCGAGGATAATGGACACGCTCACTGCAATTAATTATTCTTTTTACGAATTTTAGCAAATGCTATAATGACAGCAGTCTTCATAATGATTCTTTGAAGCGACACTGAGCGACAAGTCAATAAAACCAAACGTCTCATTTTACTATTGTGCTTTATTGAAACATACCATTTGCCTACAACTGTTAGAAGTGCCTAAAATACATAATAATTAATTAATTCATATCATTATCACAGCGTTTGATCGATGCGACGCGGGACCAAAATGGTGGCACATATTTGGCTTAACGAATCAGCATTGCGATTCAACGTGGAAATGCTGCTAGCATTCTGGGCACGCTGCCAGCCGGTAGCGGGTTAGAGCATTTGAGTTATCTATAGGCTACCAATAGCTAGTGGATTGCTCAAATGTTATTGTAGTAGCTGCAGTATTGTAATTAGTTATTAGTGTTTTATATTAATTCATCATCTCACATCACATAATTAATTAATTACTAAAATTGCGCATCACAGATTAACAAAAAATCAAATCAATGTAATGAATTGTTTTACGTTTCATAGATTAGGGTAATATCCTTTAATTCGGCTACTAGAAGGCCTTGCTATATATATTTTTTATTAAAGAATTCCACGATAATCTAAAGAATTATAATACTCCCTTTAGATTATGATTCATGCTAGAACAACAGTACCAAAATTTATTTTTTTATTTTTTTTATTCACAATAGGCAGGCGTTTGACCACTATCTCACCTGATGTTAAGTGATGATGCGGTCTACGATGATTCACGCCTTAAGAATCAATAGACTGTTATTAATTTGAATTTGACAAAGCTTTAATAATACATAAGTTCGTCATATAGTAACTTTGTTCATGTTCTGTTAATCAATTAGAGATAGAAAAATTTGACTGAACTTTACTTATTGCTTTCCTAGTTGCGCCCCGCGGTTTCACCCGCGTGGTGATGATGATTATGATGAAAAGTAGTGTTATCTGTGCGTTGTTCCAGGGTGTCAGCTACCTCCATAAAAGACACCAAAATTGGTAGAGCAGTTTGAGGGTAAGCTTAACAAACAAACAAAATTAAATTGACATTTATAATATTAGTAAGGATTAGTGACGAAATCGAAGTAGCACTGTGAGGGCGCTGTACGAAGTTTTCACCAACTGAAATAAGAAAAAAACCAATTGTCTATTGAAGTGTGCGTAATAAAGAAGAGTGAATCCTAGGTGAATGATCGATATTTTTTTTATTTTGTATTGATCTAGCGTTTGACAGCTATCTCAATTGATGGTCAGTAACGATGTGGGCGAACATGTTATCGCGCTAGACTTAGAATGTCTACCTAGATCAGATTTTATCTCTACAATTTTAAAAAGATTGAACTGATGTTTTGTGCACTTGTCTGTAATACCCTGTATGAACGAAATATTTTTAATATAGAATGTTCAAACACTATTTAATTATTTCTAAATCACAAGAATCTGAAAGATTTGATTACATTCATTCATATATATTTGCGTACTTCATGATTATTTTGGATCGAACCACATAAAATCGTAAGGCTACTGTTCACCAATAACTGTATGGTAAAACTGTTTGACCGACGGTTACATTGATAATCGGGCGTTTTAAATGTTGGTGAACAGTAGCCCTAAAATCGGTATTTATCCCCAGACAAAAACATCATTATAGTTTTGTCAAGTTCGGCGTTAATGATAGCAGTGGTAGATTTAGGATAAGAGTTTATATAAAAAGCAAGACTGAACGTGGTCTCTGACTATGGGCCTCGTGAGCAGGCTCAGAGTCGCACAACGGCTATGGAGAGGTCTAAGCTCGGGGTTTCTTCAAGTCACCGACATAGTCCAGTGGACTAACAAGTTGAAGTGGCAGTAGGCAGGGAACATATTATTATGTAACTCGAAGCGCTGATGGCCGATGGGGTCGAAAGGTTCTCGAATGGAGAACACGGACAGGCAAGCGCAGCATAGGACGGCCATCGACAAGAAGGACAGACGACCTGTCTAAATGCGCAGAAAAGGGCTGGATGCGGGCCACTTCCGACCGGTCCTTGTGGAAATCAATGGTGGAGGCATATCCGTCCAGGGTTGAACTTCTTATAGCTGAGATGATGATGATGATGAAAAAAGGAGTGTTCCGTCAAAAGAGGTACCTAATTAAACATTAAACCTCGTCCAAAGCGAAGCACTTACAAAGCTAAGCTAACAAAAATTCTTGTACGTACCGTACGTTAATGTATTTATCGTAGAATTTAATTAAGCCTTAGGCAATTTAAAAAGGTTTTATCTTTTGAAGTCGAGGATTGTATACTTGCCCTTATGTGTATTATATATACTCATATACATATTATACATTATTTATCCCGCACGGCCATTCGATTACATTCTAATAGAAGACAAAAAGAGAAAATACATATATATAATGAGACCGTACTGATCTTATATATAGATGTATTTTCTCTTTTCATTACAACAAACAAAAAAAAACAACAAATTACAATTACTTTTTAAAAATGTTGGTGCAATGTTGCATGATATCATAAAAGAGTCAAGACACAGCGTACACCAGGGTCGCCTCTGAGCACTGGTTTACAGTTGGGACTTCTTGTTAACATCTGCCTTAGCAGGGAATTTCAACCATTATGAAAAGTCAATTTCAAATCTTGAAACTTTTAAGGGTAATTGCTATTAAGGCTGTTATAGGTCTTCTGAACAGGCTCAGAGTCGCACACCAAGTTATGGAGAGGTCTAAGCTCGGGGTTTCTCTACGCGATCGAATCAGAAATGAGGAAATCCATAGAAGAACGAAAATCACCGATATAGCTCAGCGGATTAGCACCTTGAAGTTGCAGTGGGCAGGGCACATAGCGTGAAGAAATTATGGTTGTTGGGGTCGAAAGGTACTCGAATGAATCTTGCAAGCGCAGCATAGGACAGCCACCGACCAGGTGGACTGACTAAGATCGCAGGCAAAGGGAGGAAATCAATGGGGGAGGCATATGTTCAGCAGTGGATGTCCTATGGCCGAGATGATGTTAATGATGATCAAGTATTTGTAAAGCCAAAGCTTGGCAGGACATTTGGAACAATCAAAGACTCAAACTCAGAAGTGTGATACTTGGAAGAGTTGGATATATAGTGAAAACACCCAGAGAATATATTATGCGCTAAAACTTTTATTTTGGTTGCATTGGGTATCATTTTCTTTTATATTATACGGCCGTATAAATTTGTGCTGAGTACTTTGAAAGTTTATATCCAACCAAAACAACAAAAGAGTAAGCTTGAGTAAACACTGGCTATCCTTATTATAAAGTTTATGTGATGCGAATAAAGCCCAAACGAATCCAGAAAAAAGGTTCAATGATATATGATTACATTTGTTTTTCCAATACACTTACCTCCCTTTACTCTTGTTTTTATTCTTTTGATACTTTATAGATCTAGCGTGGGATCTCATTTGATAGTCTGTGACGATGTCGTCAACATTTTAATCACGTTAGACATATACCCTCTTACTAATAAACGTTGCATAACCTCTGAATAGTTATTCAGTGTTTTGTCTTTGTCGCTAATGAGACAGTTTGACGTAGAGAGAACGGAACAAAACACTAAATTACTATTCACAGCGTAATCAATGTTTATTAGTAAGGGGGATAATGTATACCGACTCTTAAGGCTGCTTCAGGGACATACTTAATGGGGGTTGACAATGTTATAAAGGCGAAAGTTTTCGTATCGTTTGTCGTTTGTATGTTTGTTCCTCCTTCACTCTTATAATGTTATCTTCTATGGGTTATCTTCTATCCAAATTTCGAGCGAATCCATTCAGCCATGAATGAATTAACATGAAATTTGGATTGAAGATCTAAAAACAGTTTCTAGTTGCAGTTTCTTGTTCGATTATAAATTACTAGCGGTCCGCCCCGGCTTAGCGAGGGGTTAAAAATGTCTAAATTAATAACTGGAACCCTAATTTTTTTTTAAAAAGTCTAATATAGCCTTTGTCACCCAGGCATAGCTTCCCGACTATGAAATAATTTTTCAAATCGTATCAGTAGTTTCGGAGCCCATTCAAAGCAAACAAACAATCAAATCTTTCCTTTTTATAATATTAGTATAGATTGAAAATTGAGGCTCAGTTAACTAATAAGGTAATAATACAGTTTGAAGGACTAATAAATACTCAACCTGCCCAGAATCTTCGATACATTTGAAGCCTTTTGAGCCGACCTTAGAAATGCCATAATACCCAAGATGTTTGTAAAGAGGTGCTTAGTACAAGAGCCTCGTTAAATATTGGAATAAGCTTTCGTCTTCTCTTTAAATTGGACTCTCAACTTTAAAGAAAGTCAATTAGTTATGCGGTTAAAAATGAAATAAAAATATATTTTCACTGTTCTTGCTCAAAAAGTCAGTCATTGGTGCCAGAGTACCAGAACGGGGCTAAAATAGTATTTTTTTTATTTTTTGTGTATTAGTCATTAGAGAAAACAAAAAAGTCTTTATTATGTTCGAAAGTCCACCATCTTAATCGCCATTAGCCCAGTTGAATTAGGATTCGACATTGCATAACATGTTAACGACTATCATCATCATCATCTCAGCCATAGGACGTCCACTGCTGGACATATGCCTCCCCCATTGATTTCCACAAGGACCGGTTGGAAGCGGCCCGCATCCAGCCCTTGCCTGCGATCTTAGTCAGGTCGTCTGTCCACCTGGTTGGTGGCCGACCTATGCTGCGCTTGCCAGTCCGTGGTCTCCATTCGAGAACCTTTCGAGCCCAACGTGTTAACGTTGTTAACGACTACCAATCGTTGTTAACGACTATATTCCTTCGGTATTATTTGAGAGGTACGGAGGGGTGGGGGGGAGGTGTCACTGTCAGTCTAAATTTAGGTCTTCGGGGTACCAGACACATTATGTCATCCGCCATTTTGAATTTAAGGGTCAAATTTGTTTATTGAATAACTCGTTTATTTTCAATTTATACGAAAAATAGTTTTTTCAAAAAATGAAACCAATATCAACACTCAAAAGTGTGAAAATTAAATGACATGTTGAAGTCGTTACCATGATAGTTCAAAAGTTACTAATATCAAAATATTGTACTCATGTTACCGACTTTGACAAGTTATTTCCACTGTTGAGTGTTGAAGTCGGTCCCTTTTATGGGTAAAATTTCACTCATTTTAGTGACCTTTGTTATTCATGGGATCAATTGTCATTGTGGTGTAGGTATGTTTACCGATGTCTTCACCCGCTACTATAATATCGTCTAGGTATAAGCACGCACTTTTCAGTTATTGGAGTGTAACTCAAAACCGATTGCCCGATTGTGATGAAATGGGACCACACGGGAAGCACCAGCTTTCAAGTAAAAAAAGAACGATCAAAATCGGTTCGCCCCGTCGGAAGTTATGCGGAAACAAATAAAATAAAAAGCAATCATGCGGGTCGAATTAAAAACCTCCTCCTTTTTTTAAAGTTGGTTAAAAATAAAATTGTTAACTTACAGCAGAGTATGAGGTCAGAGAAAGGTTGTACATCCCACCAGCTGTAAATACTAGCGGTTTATTGGCGCGTGCGATCACCAGTTTCATAGTCGAGCGCACTCCTGGCAACATTGACACGCCTGCCTCCCAACCAGAAAAGTACATGGCCTGGCCTATATTTCTACTCTGAAAAATGACAAAATAATAAAACAAGAAAGAAAGAAAATGATTTATTTCTGACTACGTCAACACTACATACAAAACAAAAGAAGAAGGGCACATCTAGTTAAAACATAGATATAATTTACAAGTAAAAAGCATTCCCTATCAAAGCTAAATACTATGTACTATAAGTATCTATCAGACAACAAATTAAAACAGGTATTTGGTTCAAACGGACTCTGGTAGATTCTAGTGGTACGTAAACCTCAAGTTTATTAATTTGTACATGACACAAAGGAATACTATATACTATAAGTATCTATCAGACAACAAATTAAAACAGGTATTTGGTTCAAACGGACTCTGGTAGATTCTAGTGGTACGTAAACCTCAAGTTTATTAATTTGTACATGACACAAAGGAATACTATATACTATAAGTATCTATCAGACAACAAATCAAAACAGATATTTGGTTCAAACGGACACTGGTAGATTCTAGTGGTACGTAAACCTCAAGTTTATTAATTTGTATATGACACAAAGGAATACTATATACTATAAGTATCTATCAGACAACAAATCAAAACAGGTATTTGGTTCAAACGGACACTGGTAGATTCTAGTGGTACGTAAACCTCAAGTTTATTAATTTGTATATGACACAAAGGAATACTATATACTATAAGTATCTATCAGACAACAAATCAAAACAGGTATTTGGTTCAAACGGACACTGGTAGATTCTAGTGGTACGTAAACCTCAAGTTTATTAATTTGTACATGACACAAAGGAATACTATATACTATAAGTATCTATCAGACAACAAATAAAAACAAGTATTTGGTTCAAACGGACACTGGTAGATTCTAGTGATACGTAAACCTCAAGTTTATTAATTTGTACATGACACAAAGGACATTTGGCAAGATAAATATTTCTTGAGCCTTTAGTGTATCGAAAAACAAAGTGAATTTGAGAGAACTTGATCAAGATTTTATAACTGTATAGATTTAGCGATTGACCACAATCTTACTCGATGGTCAGTGGTCGAAAATGCTATAACGCTAGACCTAGAATGCTTACTGGCTCTATACTTTTATCTATATATAACTTAGTTGAAGGTTTTTTGAGGGTAATATTTATCATTTATGTATTGACGAGAATAGCTTATCTTAATTTATATTTTACTAATAATGCAATATAATCTGAGTACATATGTCCGTCTAGATGTTGTTCGTTAACTTGCGTTTTTGTTAACTAAGGTAAATAAACCCTCAGTAAATGTTTGCTTATTATATATTTTTTGGCAAGCTGTTAATGTTCCTAATATTTATAAAAAGCAATAAAATAAATACGTGTGTGCACACAATGTCACACATTAAACAATTTTCACCCTTAGACCACATCGTCACTTCAACGATGTGGACACGTAGACCATCAAGTAAGATAATGGCCAAACGCTAAATATAATTATACGTAAAATTATAAATATTCATAACAATACAATTGGTTTTTGAACAACTTTTCCGAATGTGTTTTATTGATGCGACACGTGACCGTGCTGGCACATATTTGGCTCAACGAATCAGCATTGCAATTGAACGTGGCAATGCTGCTATCATTCTGAGCACGCTGCCAACAGCTTGTAAATTTGTCGAATAATATTGTAGTCGCTGTATTATTGAAATTAGTTATTAGTATTTTAATAAAGGCATCAGCTCATGAAACAAAAGTATAAAGTATTTAATAAAATCAATAAAAGGACTACAACATGTCATATACCCAGTATATTAAACTAGAATCTGTGTCCACTTTCGTCACCAGAATCCACTTTAAAGGTGAACTAATGGTGACAAAGGCCTCCCCTTAAATGGGGGCCTTTGCGGAAAAACAAGACAATCATACAGTACCGGTGTCATGTAATTTGTAAGATTAGGTTAAATATTATATTTTTTAAGTATGTAAGATTGTTGAATAAAGGCTAATAATAATAATAATAATGGTGACAAGGTAATAAAGTAATTTAGTAAGAGTTTACCTCTATAGTGATTTCCTCGCACCATAAGCAAATGATATAAAGCTCGAATACATTGTATCCCAAAAAGAAAAGACTCATCACGCCTTTTGCAAAACTATCCAAAATTGTCTGAAAAAAACCATTTATCATTTTCCTTTCAATGAAAATTTTCAAAACATCTAACACAAAATAGCATACCTCATCCCAGCTGTAATGCCTTCCTGCTCATCATTGTTCCTCAGAGAATGTTTTTTAAATAATAATAATAATTATTATTATTATTTGTGATTATTGTATTTTATTCTATTGTCCCCAAATAATAATAATTATATATATATAATTATTATATATATATATATATATATATATATATAAAGAGTGTTTCCACTCTTTTTATTGACCTTTGTTACTTCAAACAATCACAACAAGTTATTTCACACTTTTGAATGTTGAAGTCGGTTCCATTTTTTGGTAAAATTTTTTTGTGTAATGCTTAGGCCGTCGCTGGGGAGACATGTGTACTGCAAATGATGATGATAACGAACCACTTCAAGATTTTCCTACAGGGTTCCTGATGGCCAGATATTTTTTTATTGTATTCTTACCGTCGTAGCTTGGTAACCAATGAAACATATCAAAGTTCCGCTAGCAGCCAGTTGCCCCAACATCGGTCCGCTCAAAGTGTTTCTAAGCTTTATAGTGTGCCTGCGGAATCGAATGAATTATGTTAAAACGCCACTCTGAAAGCTACGCACGTTACGATATTCTAACACATTCTGGGAATTCGAGATGTCAGATTCCATTCGATCGGAGTGACGATACGAGTAAATCTGGAACGTAAACCCGTCAACGAAAGGAAAAATGAAAAAAAAAGAAAAAAATAATGAAACTTACATTTTATTTCTTTACACTGTTCCGTGAGTGTACATGTTATGTACAGAGATGTGGAGTGAGACCTTATGTTCAATAAAACGATGAATAACTGAGAGAAAGTGAGCAAACTAGGAATTTGTTTATCATTAAAAAAAACAATAAAAATGCTAATGCATCCTGCCTATTTGTTAAGCAACCATCTATTTGCATATGATTTGCCAAGCAAAGTTTTTTAGCATTCGCTTTGTGACCGATTTACATTCCATAGTCAATTTATGTTACACCACCGATTACTACTATTCTTTAAGACACTGTCCATCCAAAGGTTGTCTGGAAGAAATTGCTACAAGCGATAAGAGCACCTATTGTACTTCCTTAGTTTAGAATAATTTTGTTATATAATTTATCAGTAAATTCATGGTAAAGTGCAATAAAGAATAATTGTATTGTATTGTATCGTACTGTATCGTATCGTATTTTATTGTATTTTTTATCTATTCGACTGATTAATTATTACGCTATTAGAAAAAAAAAAATCAAAAGGATATCTAAGATGTCTATGTCTATGTCTACCGCTTCATATATGCCTCCCCATTTATTTCCACAAGGATTAGTTGCAAGCGGTCCGCATATGAAAGGAGAAACTTTCTAAAATTATAAAATTGTTATTACTATCTGTTGTTTAGCTTCAAGAGTTTTAAGTAGATATATTACTAGAATATTATTAACAGTGGAATGTTTTCTCTCGCGAATCAAATTTTCAATTTAATTACACAATTGAGTGTTTTCGTGCACTTTTTTACGTCAAAGTTAATCAAAATTATAGATCAATGATATTATATGTTTATATGAGGAAGATGTCGCACAAGCGCGCGGAAACTGAGGCGGCAAAATTAAGTCAATTGTAGTAATTTTCCTTATGACGCGTATTTCAAGCGCAAGTCTAAACATATCTTCTTCTTCTCTCAGCCATGTGCGTCCACTGCTGGACATATGCCTCCCCCATATAGGGGGGATTTGCCAATACTCGCCACGCTTGGCAGGCGGGTTGGCGAGCGCAGTATGATTTCCAATCCTCAGAAGGCGCTGCTGCCCACCTTCTGGTACGTGATCCCTTAGCCGACTCTTACGGCACCCGCGGGAAGAGATGGGGGAGTACTATTCTAGGCCGGTACCACCACGGTCTAAACATATAGCTATCCTTTTCTATACTATTTGTATCGTACTATCTGTCGCAGTAAGCATGTTTATGTCGTAAAGGAACAAAATCTGAGCACCGCGCAGTATGAATATACGTCATTTTTAGTAAAACATCATTGATTTAGATATTTAAATGTTCGCGACTTGGTCAATAGTTAAAACATGCATTAGTAAGAATTTTAAATTGTATTAATGACACCTTTTGGTGTTATTTTCCATCTAATGTTGGGTGAATAATAGAACGAACGTAATTTTGTATTAACGTAATGTTACGTACTGATTTTCAGTTCTACGAATTATATTAAAATATGGTTTTACCGTAACCCGTTTAAAACCGTACTCCACGCGGGTGAAACCGCGGGGCGCAGCTAGAACCTCAATAAAGGCTAGTTACATTACCTAAATGGTGTCAGCCACTTAAGAAATGTATACAGAAATAAAGAGGCAAACATCATCTGGGTAACTTACCTCAAAATAAGTTGGTGCTGTTCCACCAATGTTCCTAACTTTCTCAAGTATGCGTCCGCAAAGTTTTTGTTGTACATTAGGTGGCTTTTCTGAATACCTGGAAAACCTTCTTGTTACGCGTGGATCTTTGCAACATTCCATCTTGATATACGGCTTTTTGATCGATGAGTTTTGTTTTTCTAACTAAAGTCATCGATCAAAAAGCCGTTAAATTCACTTCAAATTTCTCATCTATGCTCTCTCTTTATCTTATTTCTTATACATTAAGGGCCATAACAGGTGCCGACGACATAGCAGAGGCTAGCGGGTGTTTACAGGCAGAGAGGGAGGGACAAATCCTGTTGCGAGTTGATTTAAAATATGTACTTTACTGATGACCTACGGACGGACGCATTAATTTGTCGATACCGCGAGACTTAACGCGGTCGCGGGACGCGGCCGCGTTCGCCGCGGTACTCTCGAGTAACTAGGACGGAACCCTCTGACTTATTACGTGAGTAATTCTCGTGTTTTATACATTCATAATCAACACCACAAATACAATGTCTAACTCTACGACAAAGTCAAGACTTTTTTGATTTTATAAATAAGCAATTTATCAAATTTAGTTCAATCAGAATTAACCTCTATGAACTGTTCTCATAAATGGCATATTTATGTATTTCGCTGTGATACGCGCGCACTTCTATAGAGATTCGAGCTTCTGCCTTAAACAGGGTTAGAAATAGTTTTTTAACCGACTTAAAAAAAGGAGGTTACTCAATTCGACCAATTCGTCAAATATGTTTTTTTTGTGTTCGCGGAAAACTTCGTCGTTTAACTTCTTTTTTTGTTTGATAGTGTATACTTCCGTGGTAGTCCCATTGAAATTTCATCAAAATCGGACAAGCGGTTTTTGAGTTACACTCCAATAACTGAAAAGTGATCGACGATATTATGGTTGCGGTAGAAGACATCGATGCACATACACAACGTCAATTAATCCCGTTAGTAGCAAAGGTCACTGAAAAGGGTGGAAAAAAATTTTAACCAAAAATGGAACCGATATGTATAATATTGTGATGGTAGTTACTTTTGTAAACTGTCATGGTACCGACTTAAACAAGTTATTTCACACTTGTGAGTGTTGAAATCTATTGTTCCATTTTTTGGTAATCATTTTTTGTATGGACTAGATTTGGCCAATACCTCAACCCGATAGCCAAAAGCTTTGTGAAGTAAGTCCACATAACAAATACACACGTCATTTATTTTATTTTTGGTATGCAATGATATTATATGTTTATATGAGGTAGACGTCGCACAAGCGCGCGGAAACTGAGGCGGCAAAATTAAGACAATTGTAGTAATTTTCATTATGACACGTATTTCAAGTGCAAGTCTAAACATATAGCTATCCTTTTCTATATTATTTGTACCGTATTATCTGTCGCAGTAAGCATGTTTATGTCGTAAAGGATCAAAATCTGAGCACCGCGCAGTATGAATATACGTCATCTTTAGTAAAACATAATTGTTGGTATGATCCAAAACAAACCTTCAAATCCCTTCTGACAATCCGTCAACAAGTTCTCGAAGCAATCTGCCAGCACTGTGAACTGACACAGCAAATGAATGAGATGCGCTTGCATGATAAGATCTGTCACCATCACGAAATGAGATATGTACGTGAAGGCTATCACCACCACTGTGTACGTTATAGGGTATAGGGCAGGCGAGGTGTACTTGTATGGAACACGCACGCCGACTATGAGGTTGTACTCTAACTCGTCCACTAAGGGGAAGATGTACCTGGAAGGAAAAAATACACTTATTGTCATCATCATCATCTCTCATCTCATCAGCAGTGGACTTAGGATGTTCACAGCTGGACATTCTCCCATTGATTTCCACAAGGACCGGTTGGAAGCAGCCCGCATCCAGCCCTTGCTTGCGATCCTATTCAGGTCGTTGACCTGGTGGACCCGTCCCATGCTGCGCTTGCCAGTCCGTGGACTTCATTCGGAAAATTTCGTAACACTTTTTGTAATCGTAGTCTTTTAAAATAGTATGATGCCATGCCAAGTAAACGAAAGTTATATCAGGTAAAAATTCAAAAGCTTGGCCTGTTCTAAGGCCCTTGTCCATTTCTGCTTTAATTGTGTGTATGCAAATTGTATGCATACACTCAAACAACGCGGTAGCCCACGCGGATGAAACCGCGGTGCGTAGCTGTTATCTATATTATATTATTTATATATTATAATATTTCACGCAATAACAGCTTTAGAAATAATAATATTAAAAATATCTATTAGATTAAATAATATTCGCTACACTGGAGATGTTATATGCTTTTATTTTTTTATTTTTAAAGTAGGTACTGGCTGACTTTTTTCAGAACAATACAAAACTTGCGTTTGTGTGTATGAAAATTGTTTGCAACATAGTAATGTTGCATAGAATTTGCATACCCTTTGTTTCTAATGAAACAAAGGAGAAATGGTCAGGACACCTTAGTTATAATTATTATTTGGAATTTCTGGAGATAAATAATTGTTATTTTCTACAGTTATGCACATTCATGACACAAACAATCCTCATCACGAAGTATAACACAAAATTGCAATCTCGCATCTCAAATTCTTGCCATAAAATAATTATATTTATTTGCTTAGTTATTTGCATCAAATGCCGATCGTCTTACCAAGCAGCAAGGGTACAATTTCCCAAAGCCAACAACAATTTTAAATATTTCTCGTTTCTCTGTGCCCAGAAATTCACCAGCTGCTTTCGTTTTGGTGTGGTCATATCAAAGTGACCATATTCCATAGCAGTGGCTAGAGTTTTGTAGATTTCTTTGTGGTCCATCTACAAAATGAGTTTGGAATTAGTATTGTCATGAAAATAATACGTAGAATGGGGTGATTTTTCCTTAATTTGGAACAGCAACGGATGATATAGGTTACATCTTATACTAACACTGATTACTCACAACAATAGTAAGTATTTTGTTATTAAAACGAGACGTGGTTTTGACACGTTATGAATGTATAAAACACGGGAATTACACACGTAATAAGAGAGGGTACTGAGAGCTATTGAGCTCTGCAACCTTATTCCAGCATCACGGTTTTACCAACGCACTAGCCGACACCGCTTGTAAGCTCACCCACATATTGTTTGTATTGTATTGATTGAGTGTGACATTTCTATTGATCATTTTTGCCATACACCTGCAAAATGTCGAGTCCTCCCCGTCATTCCTGAGAAGCTTCTAATATGGAGATCTTCAAACAGAGAGTAAACAAAGTCTTGAAAAGGATTGGCAAAGTATGCCCTCAATATTACGGATACCACGACGGTGGTCGCTTACCATCAGGCAGCACGTTTGGTAGTTTGCCATGAAAAGTAATCATGTTGTTTTTATATTTGACACTTACCATGTTCTTGTAGCGATAAATCGTAATAAACTGTATGAGCGTTGCGTTGATGCCGGCAACAATCTCGTCCATACTTGAAGTCTCGCTGAAGCTGTACCACACCTCCCCGCAGACCAGCAACCCTATCATCAGCTTCACCGCAATACTGTATGCAAGGTAAGGGAATTGCTGGTCGTTCAATGAAAGACCTACGAACACAATTTTTTTTGTAAACTCTAAGGCTTTTACGGCCGGCGTTGCATGTTGTATGTATTGCTTCCGGGCTGTCATCAGTAACAGAGAAGACGCCGCGAAGGAGAGTTCTACGCTCTTGTCGCCGCTTGGACCTGAACCACTGAAGATGCAGTGATCGACGAAACGTCTGGTACACAAGTTTCACTTAGACCACGGCCAAACAGCCCGGAAGCAATACATACAACACAAAAATTTTTGTTTTCTTTTATACTGTATACATCTAGCGCTTGACCATTATCTCACTTGATGGTCAGTGACGATGTGGTCGAAGATGTTATCACGCTAGATCTAGAATGCTCACTGGCTCTCAAGGACTGCTGCCTGAATACACTATGTGTTTGGTGACAGTATTTTAAACTTGAGGGTGGTAGCTAGCCAGGCAGGTATTCGAAAGTACCCTACCGCCATGCTGGGAACTATATGCGAATTGATAACGGTGCTACCTTTATCGGAAGCTCAAGTTGTTGTTGGGGACCGACCCAGTGTCCGTCAGTTTGACAGGTGACACTCCCCCCGCTGAGCTATCATCGCCTCGAAGTCTGTATAAAAAGTGACTAGGTAATACAGTTTGAAGTGCAGATACGTATTTGGTATCGGAATTCTTTTAGAGCTAGCAGTTGCCTGTGAACCTATTTCAGGAAAGTTAAAATTGAATCTAGGGGATAATTGGCCCCTTGGATCGATCTGTCTTTGAAGTTACGTCATTATTTTGGGAGCCTTAAAGCGTCTGCAAAGCAATTCGGCCGACGGAAAGTGTCTGGGAGTATTGACGACTTATTTTTAAGAATATTGCCTAAAATATACGTAAAAATCAGCTTTGAGAATTTACGTACCTCACGTAAATTCTCGGTAATAATTTTATGTACCTTGATTACCTGATACCTGAAAATTGGCCGTCTAAGCAAGTTAGCAGGTAGGCATGCGTTCTTAGTACATACTAACACTACGCAATCAGCCACATTTCGTTCGTCAGAAAATACGTGACGTCTGGTGACTCTGTGATCTTGGACTATAATGTTTTTGCTTCCGTCCTCTATCGCGGTGAGTACGAGAATGCGTGCAGTTATTACCGGCCCTTAAGGCGAGCTTCATTTTAGGCAAAAAGCTCTAGAACTTATTTGTATAAAATACGCTAGGAATGTATGGGAGAGTGCATCAATTATAGGTAAATATTATGTATGCTGTTGACAGTGCTTACGGTCAGAATGAGTGGGTGGAGAGCGGTGTGGACTAGCCACTAGCCAGGTGAGGTCACTTTTTACTAGGCATTAGTATAAATTTCACAAAACATATTTGTACAAATTCAACAATTATGGATAGTGCAATAAAAATGAAGACCTTTACTTGACTATGAATTAATTGCCCAACAACTTAAGTTTTGTATTAAATATTCTTATTATTTTGGAAAAAATACATATTACAACTAAAACAATTGAGATAATTATACATGACCGTATTTTGACTCCTGACCATTCCTTGAAAACTGAAAAAGAAAATGTTCAGTCCCTTATATATGGTTTGGTATTATTTTTTGAACTTTGCAATTTGTTTTACATCGCCTTTAAAATTTTCTAGTGTAAGGTAGCGCTTAGTGAGGTAAAGGTAGGAAAGTAGAAGAAAACATAGCCAGTGCAATATACCTGTTATGTAAGCCACTCGATACACGGACTCAAAGAAAAGCATTTCCAATTTTCCACATGACTGATCCAGAGCCTTAGTGTTAGTCACTTTTCTCCACAAGCGATTCAGGAGTGCCATTTCGCTCAGTAATAGGTTTCTGTTTGAACTACTTCTATGAACCAAATTAGAATATTTTTTAAAAATTAATTCTGAGAGAAGTTTTTTTTTTTTAAAGATTATAAGCTTGCGTTTGAACACTGTCTCACCTGATGTTAAGCGACGACGCGGTCTAAGGTGGAGCACGCAAACTTAGAAGGAACCTATTCACTCGAAGTATCACAGTTCTCACACTCTTATGTATCAGAATCTTTGTCAGGTGCAGCTCTGAGGCCTATATTAGTGAGAATAACTGTATGTAACTAATAATACAAAAAAATCCTAATGCAACATAGTAATTAGCAAAAACCAAAACAATATGGTAATTAAAAGTTACTTACTAGTTGTTTAGTTAGATAAAGAGTTGTATTAATTATTAGTAGTGCCTTAAAAATAAAATTGTAGTAATTAGTTGTCACATTAGCATACAATAATTTGCACTGGTTTCGATCAACACATCAAGATAATTTTTTCCAATTTTGCTTGTAATGGCAGGAAAGCACAAATGTGCAAACGGGAACATTGGCACTGACCATAAAATTTTCGGATTGGATTTTTGTTCACTACTAAATTGCAAGTATTGACTCATAAGCGTTATAATTAAGTAATTTCAATGACGCTCAGCCTCTACCTGCGATCTTAGTCAGCTCGTCTCTCCAACTTGTCGGTAGACGTACTACGCTGCGCTTGCCAATCCGTGGTGTTCACTTGAGAACTTTTCCACCTAATCGGTCATCGTTCTGCGCGCTATATGCTCTGCCCACTGCCTCTTCAACTTGCTAATCCGTTGGTTTATGTCAGTCACTTTCGTTCTTCTAGGGATCTCCTCATTTCTGATTTGACCGCGTCTCATTCTATTTTGGACTAATTCTATTCTATTCTGTTTTAATTGACAACCATCATTATATGTGTGCCGATATGGCTGGTCACAGCTTACACTTAGATTGCATTATTTTGACATCTATATTATAAACCTGTGTATCACAAATAAAATATTTTGAATTTGAATTTGGATTATTGACCTTCGCCGTCTTTATTTAGCTTAAATTATTTCAGAAAAACATTTATCAGTATTTGATGCCTGACAAGCGTGCAATGTTTCAAACAAATCTAATAATTTATTTAAAATATTGAAGTATTACAAAAGCATGCTCCAAACCTGATGTTATATTAACACGCAGTATATGGTATGTGTTTTGCGATCAGGCGACTTTACAAGTAAAGTCACGATGGTTTGATAAAATCGCAATCATTTAATTCATAATTACAGTGCTTTAATACATTTTAGATCAAACAGGTTTTTTGCACGTATCCATTGTTTCTGACTTTAATATTATACTTGTTATAAAATTCATTGATAACTTAATAAATTAGCTGCTTTGAGACCAGCGAGAACATGACACGTATTGTGTAGAAAAAAACATCTGGAAATAAAATATTACAAGACAAATAAGTTTACTATTTTTTTTAATGTATTTTCACCGGTTTATCCGCCGACTGTGGACTGATTCAGAAAATTCTCTTCTGTTTGAAAGAGTAAGCTTTTGAGGTAGTCCCATGCAAATTTCATCACAATCGGTTTAGTAGTTTTTATGATATCAAAGAAAATCTTTGAAAAATACAAGTTAAAAGAATTTGGTTGTCCAAATTTTTTTGTAAAATAACTTGTTTTATTTATCTATTTATTTTTATTTGAACACTTTTATTCCCCAAGTCACCACCACTTACCTCAAACATCGAAACCAAATATTCCATGAACGAAATTGTATTATTTGAATTGGCCTATTGAATTTCTAGTTCCGTTAATTACCTCCTGTCACTTATATGACTCTAGTACTAAATCCGTAGAGATAGTTTATGTATGAGACCATTAATTATTCTCGAATTAACTATCCATTACCATACCTAAATTGATGACGATGACATAAAATTAAACATTCAAATATTTAACATTAACGTATATTTAATCATTTTCCTTTAACAATATATATATATTTATAACTACAACAGTTTGTTTTTAATAACAACAAAAACACACGATCTTTTATATCATCCAACTATAACCTGTCAACTATAACGAAAGTCGTATAAACGAAATAGCGGCTAAAGCAACGGAAAACCTCAAAAGGCTTAAATAATAGTACCATTGATAGCAGGTATTTATTCAAGCCCGTGGAGTTGAAACGTTTGGAGCATGGCGACCAGGAGACCACCGTATTTTTAAAAACCACGCTACATTCGTAATAGCGGGTGACCAAACTGGCTGGCTTTTATGCTTGTGAAAGATTATGCGAGAATTATTACACCGTAGCAATGGTGTTTCATAATAGGTACCAAATAAAATACTAATAATGATAGAAGAAGCAAAAAGAAACAAAGAAATCGCGCTTAATCTTTCAGCAAGAAAATAGGGTAGCGTTTTGGACAACCTGTATGTTCGTTCAAATTATTGAACGTAAATTCCGCCTAGCACGATGTCAAAGCAATGAACCATACAACTCTTGTTTATTTTGATTTAAATAAATAACTAAAATTTAAATTAAGAACTTAGTCTACTAAGCCGCTATCACAGCAACCTTTCAGAAATGCTGGCAATACCTAATACATTTCATGGCAATACATAAATTTAGAGCAAAGTAGCATTTTGATAACGTGCAACTTTGTTCTTGCCTCCAATTAAAAAAGGTTTATCATAAAATCATCCATACAAGTACCCGATTTCAAGAATTATGTGTATGGGCATAGAATTAGGCTCTCTGCTGTTTAGATCACCGCACATTATCAGTCACAGAAACATGTAATGGTGCAGTGGTATTTCCTGATCGTTCGTTTACAAAAAAAACGGGCTCAGGGAAGTACGGCCTTGTTTTTCATTTAAAGTTAATGCTTTATTATTTTAGTCCCTCAATTGTATATATTATAAGTAAATTTAATTTATTACTATCACAATACACAGATTAATGATTACAATTTATCTAATACGACAGCCGTATCTATGGTTATCTAATATAATCTATAGTTAATGCTTCGACTGGCCGGTTGGTGCAGTTGGTAGCACTCTGCCTTCTGAGCCGCTGGTCCCGGGTTCGATTCCCGGACAGGTCAAACATTTGTGTGTATGAACATGTCTGTTTGTCCTGTGTCTGGGTGTGTATATGTATATAAGTATATATTTAAGTATGTGTATAAGTATATATCATTCATCAGGTTACCATAGTACAGGCTCTGCCTAGTTTGGGACCTGAAGACCTTGTGTGAATGTTGTCCCATATTATTTATTATTATTATTATCTATCTAACCCATTTCATTTAACACAAACCACTCCCTTTCGTCAATTGGTATACGACTGCCGCGATTGATACATTACTTTATTATTATTATATTTATTGATACATTATTACTTATACACAATATTACGTACTTTTTTTTGATAATTTTATTTTAAGATGACGTATTTATCGTTTGCATAAACCTCGCTTTACTTACAACACATAATCTTTAATTCGGCGGCTCGTGAGTCTACCTATACTGCATATTAGACAATGTGTTTTATAGAAATATTTTTCCGTAACCGACACTACAAAGATTTTTTTATATTGTATAGTCTGTTTACTGTATATATATTGTATATTCGACGATGTGGTCGAAGATGTTATCACGCTAGACCTAGAATGCTCACTGACTCTCAAGTACTTGCTGCCTGAACACACTATGTGTTTGGTGGCAGTTTTTCAAACTTGAGGGTGGTAGCTAGCCAGGCGGATTAATTTAAGATTCCTTTCGTTACATGCATTAGGTAGATAGCATCCATCCTAAATGATGCTTGTAACTTATTGAATATGAAACTATACCAAAGGTTGTATCCTGATGTAAGGGAATGGGGTTCCTGATATACAAAATCGAATGCTTCACAGATCAAGATAGGTAATTCTGGTGGCAGTAACAGCTGCTGCAGCCGCCAGTGCCGCAGCCACCGCAACCACAGCTGCAGTGGAGCCAGCTATCTTCACCGCGAATCCCATGATGATAGAAACGAGGAGTTGCGCTACGAAGACACAGCTGCTGACCACTGCTACATCGGTACCGATGCCGCGCTCAGCTCCACAACCGCCTCCAGCGTTGTCCCACTGGAAAATAAACGCATGTATAATTAACAATGCAAAATATCAAACTCACAACAAAGTTCACCCTGCATATACCCATGAGGAGTCATGAAATGCCACAAATATTTATATCTCGGTTTTTTATCTTGTATAGCCATGCGTCTAAGAACTAAGTACGAAATGAATCTAAAACTGTGTTATTATTGTTATTCTTCTTAGAAGTGGAAACTTCTCTTTGTCGGGTTTAGCTGCTGAGAAGTAGAGCACTCTCTACTTCTCTCTCTCTAAGAGAATATTCAAACTCCAAAAGCGAGCAAGACGGATAATGTCTGGAGTAGAGTGGAACTATCCTGCGAAGCAATTATTCATGTATTAAAGATCAGTGCAAAACCTTCGCAGTGTATACGAGTATTACACTAACTTATTTAAATAACCTAGAAAAATGTTATTTACGTGTGGCTCCAAAACTGCCGATGAAGACGAAAACATGTACATAAGCTTCGCGAATTACGGCTAACTAAAATCGAAAAACAAGTTGGCTTGGGCATAATATTTAAAATCATCATCATCATCGCAGCCATACGACATCCACTGCTGGACATACGCCTCCCCCATTGATTTCCACAAGGACCTGTTGGAAGCGGCCCGCATCCAGCCCTTGTCTGCGATCTTAGTCAGGTCGTCTGTCCACCTGGTCGGTGTCCGTATTTACAATGCAATCCCTCAAAATATAAAAAAACGCACCCAGCTTGAATTCTTTCCTCTATACCTTAATGTGCTACTCCTTGCAAAGGCATAACATGATTTTAATGAGTTTCCTCCTGGACCGTTCACTGATTCTCGCTTATTAAACGATAAAGCCTTGGGATGGGAAAAAAAAATACCAATGGAACCGACTTCAACACTCAGAAGTATGAAATAATTTGTTGAAGTCGGTTCCATGATAGTTCCAAAGTAACTATTATCAAAATATTGTGAGCATGGCTTGATTTCGACAAGTTATTTCATACGTTTGAGTATTGAAGTCGGTTCCATTTTTTTGGTAATTTTTTTCACCCTTTTCAATGATCTTTGCTACCAGTGTTTGCTACTCACAGGATCTTTGCTACTAACATGCCTAATTAAGCACCACAGAGTAAATATATGGATATTTACTCTGTGGTGTTTAATTAATCATGTTTCGGGCATGTCCAACAATGATGTTTTACTAAAGATGAGTATGCGTACTGCGCGGTGCTCAGATTTTGTTCCTTTACGACATAAACATGCTTACTGCGACAGATAATACGGTAAAAATTACATAGAGAAGGATAGCTATATGTTTAGACTTGCGCTTGAAATACGCGTCGTAATGAAAATTACTACAATTGACTTAATTTTGCGCCTCAGTTTCCGCGCGCTTATGTGACATATACCTCATATAAACGTATAATATCATTGATGTCCAATGCCACTATTGAATGCTCAAACTGGGCAGGCTGTTGAAACTATTTTAAATTATAACATGTTTATTTTAATATCACACAGTTGTTAAATAAATATTTCTGATTTCATTACCAGGGTGAGATTACGTTTAATATCCATACTAGGATGATACCTAAATCATGGAAACGCACATAATAGTGAAACGATTAATGACACGTTCCGTTAACTATCCACAATTTAGCGAGCACACATAATTACAAGGTATTAACTGTAAAGTACCATTAAATCTGTTTAAGGGTGGTTTTGACGGAGGATACATCAAAAGGGTAAGTAAGCCCCTTTAATATTTATGCTCGTAACTACCCACTTCTCCGAAGTTTACAACGCTGAATGGATAATCGAAAACTTGTTGATGAAATTTTAATTATTATTGTTATGTTCTGCTGTTGACTTATAAAATAATTTCGCTAATAAATCAAGACTAGCTTTGCCCCGCGGTTACACTTACGGACTAGGATTTTCCCAGGGATTTTATCCCACATGAATAGGTCTCTTTATCGGTTTTTTACCGGATAAGGGCGCATTGAAGCTACATAATTTCAGTCCTCTTTCCCCATTACATCTAAGAATGACCAGACAAACGGCAAAACGACATCTATACTTGGTAGACGTTCCAATGTGTCACACAAAGCGTTTTGCTTTCACATTCATACAGCTAACAAGTGGAAATCATTGCCTAGGTCTGTGTTTCTGGATGGATACAATCTGGGTGTTTTTAAGTCACGCGAAAATAGATATCTTCAGATCCATCGTAGACCGCAACGTCAGTTAACATGAGGTAAGATGTATTATAAAATATAATAACGCCTGACAAATCGCTTGTCCTATTTTTCTTACCAGAAACTCCAGTGTTGACGATAAAACGAAACGCACCGGAATGTGCTTGCCACGGTTCAAGTTTCATTTGTAAGTTAAGAACCCGAGGGGATTTGGATCCTATATCAAGTCGCTCGAATTTGAGTAAACTGGAAATTTGGGGGAGCCAAGGGGGTTCTTACCAAAGGGCCTTGAAACAATATTTGCTGCCGGAGATGCGTCGAAATATTTAAAATTATTTTTCGAAAATACGTGATCTCTTAAGAATAAAATTACGAATACATGAAATAAAACTTCTATTAATAAAATGCAAATGGCAAGTGGGGGGACACTCAACCCCCCCTCCCCTCCCTCCCTCCATCAAGTGTAATAGTGGTCAAACGCTAGAATTTAAACGCTTTACAATATAAAAAATGAGTTGTCATCCAACTAACTGATATGTGCGGGCGTGTTACGCCCCATAATATAAGTAATATATGATACACATATCATTATAATATTATATATCATTTGAAGTAATAAAAACTCTACAAAAAAAATAAGCCCCCTACCGTTCCAGTAGAATGATAATGTGCGATCAGCAGATAAGGCATGGTGAACAGGGTTGAGTACATCACACCAGCAGTCCAGCTGAATAGGAGAACCGCTGCCCGAGCTCTGACAGCACACAGCATGAACATCCCACAGCTGTATGTGCAAAGTCCGCCTACGTACACTCGCTTAGCCCTGGAAATTAAAAAAGAAATCGGTTTTACTTCTATCAACGTCGTCTACATTTTTCAGAGACCATTAAGACTTGTCTATAGGAAGAAAGAAGCTTCTATTGTGACATTGTCATCCTCTTTCATCGGATTTCCATTCCTTGGCTTATCATTGTCTCTTTTCATAGTAACTGGTCATCATATTTGCCATGGGGTAACGGCCTAGTTGTCTACCTGACTAGCTATCATCAAGTTTTTAAAACTGTTCTATTATAACACCTATCGACCACTTCAGTTCCGTTCGTGAAATATAATAATATAATGATATATAATGATTTGAGACGAAACCAGAGATTATTTATATGTAGGTAATAACATTTTCGGTTTTACTTGCGTTTAATTTTCAATAGCACGCAGTATTCGTCTAACACTTTCGTCCACAACAGTAACTGTACCTACAAAGCCTTTAAAATAGCTTTCAATACCAAGTTTCTAACAAACATTAGAAAACTACATGATGAAATTCACTTTCCTACTTTAAAACAATTCATAATTACCCAAACACGAAAATTCTATCTTTATTCAATTAAAAATCACAAGAACAGTCTTATTGAATCAATAGGTAAATCCAGATTATCAGATCTCACATACATCGATACGTATAATAAATATCGCCTACCCCATCACTACATCCTGGGCGACGAGGACAGCGAGTGACGCACGCTTGCTAGTGTGGGCTACACTAACTTTTACATAATCTAGAATGCCGTGTTTACCTAGCGCCGTGCGCCGCTGTCAACACCGATTATTGCGGATCGCCTGGGTACTTTCATTCGAAGAGTACTTATTATCTTTTATGATGCAGGTACCTTGTAATATAATTAATGTGGATACCGTCAGCATTACATACCAGTTTTGATTAGTATTCGTAATGTTATTTAAATTCAGCGACTTGGAATGGTAGCAACAAGTAATTACATTTAAGATAATGTTTTTATTCCTAGAAACAAACTGTAATAGCTAACATCAAGATCTTGATTGTTGTACCACATTTAGGATAATATTCTTCTTACATAAACTGTGGTGTTAACTCTTCTAAATGTTCTTAGAAGTGTTAATTTTGTGTATTGCAATAAATGTGCACTGTACAAAGTAAACATAATTAAGATAAACAAGATAATCTATTAAGTATAGTAATAATAACCTTCACGATTTAAAACGATTGTAAAGTTACATAAAATATTTCTTTTATTAAAAGGCTTAATAAAGGCGCTGTTAGCCTGCCGAGCCATGTCTTTGTTATTTATATAAGTACTTGACTGTGTCATGTAATTATTGTGTATTAGTGTTTCATGTTTTAATAAAGATCTTTGCAAAACAAAACAAAACAGTAACTGTACCTTGCGCGCACGATTTCCATTTTGGTTCAACTTACATGTCTCGGACAATGATTTTTTACTAAACATGACGTATATTCATACTGCGCGGTGCTCAGATTTTGATCCTTTACGACATAAACATGCTTACTGCGACAGATAATACGGTACAAATAATATAGAGCAGGATAGCTATATGTTTAGACTTGCGCTTGAAATACGCGTCATAATGAAAATTACTACAATTGACTTAATTTTGCCGCCTCTGCTAATATTTGCAGTTTCCGCGCGCTTGTGCGACATATATATACCTACATACATAAATAGAATCCAAAGCATTGTGGGAGGAGACTGGTGAGTGATGTACAATACACCCTAAGAGAGGCATCATTGCCTGAGTTATCTCCACCACATAGATAAGAATACGACCGGTGAGCACACCTTCAGTGTGTTCAAGCTTCAGTTCTTCATGCCAATACATAAGTACCTATTACGGTAATAGTGTGCTACTGTCTTCAACAACGTCGTTATTATACAACAAATTAAGAAATAAAATTGCTAGAGATCTACCTTACAGCAAAACGATAACGTAGTATAAAAACCGAATAGACTGAATATAATAGTTAGGCTATGTAATAGTGGTTCCATTATATAAATATATATTTATATTTCATACAAATTTTGTTATAATTAGATAAGTACTTCTTTTCAATTCTTACTTTGTTGAACACATCCTGTAATTATTAGTTCTACAATATATTTCATTCACGGTTGCCTGGTAGAAATCGCTTTCAGCGATAAGGCCACCTATTGTCTCACTATATTAATTGTTAAGTACTGTAATAATCTGCACAAATGTGTTTGTGACACAATAAAGCATTATCTATCTACTATTAATCGGTGAGAAATTTTCTTTCTAATAATCTAATAGATTTTAAATTTACTTTTTAATATAATAATATTTTAATAAACTAAATCACGTAACACCTCCTTTGTCCTGCAAGCACGCACATAGACATAAACCATACACACTCCACGCACAAACAAACACACACATATTTTCTCTCTCTCTCTCGTAAATACCATAGATAAACTATCTCTGTACATACACATTCCCGCATTTAACTTTAAACCTTCTTATGTATAATTAAGGAACTCAATATGCATCTTTCGGAGGAGGGCGTTGACATCTGCGACACAGTTTTATACACCTGTCAGGTTGTCATCGATTCTGATATTTGAATACCGATCATCTTATTGTTACAAATATATGATCAATAAAAATGAAATGAAAGAAGTTTTTTTTAAATCGCTCCATACGTGACCGAATTCGGAAGTAACAAGCAATCATTGAAAAAATACAACTGGAGTGGGGGGAACCTCCTCTTCTTTTCGAAGTTAAACACATCGTATAGGCGTGTACTCTAAGTTGGGATAGCATTGTGGCACTCCACAACGGTTCAGAATTGTTCGGCTAAAATTGAACTCTAATGAAGTACCATGTAGTACTCGCTTCACATGATAACCAAAATATCCTTAGTCAAAGAACCGATTGATTTATTTCTTGTCACTCTAAACAGAAAAATATAGTCTGCTAGGTACCCCAGCCAGACTAAGCCTGGTATTGATTTTTAAATCCGAGGCTTAGTTCTGAAGCCTGTGAATGCTGCCAACCGCGGTGGAAAGTCAAGGGCAGGGGCTGCCAGATCTCATTACCGCTAGATACGAGTGTTGTCACATCTGACTGTCAAGTTGAAGGGTGTTTAGAGCAGGCTTACTTTGTACTTGATATGTGTATTTAATATAATTTTCTATTTATATAATCAACATTAATCGGTCCTATGTGCAGCCCATCCATATCAATCGGTCTTTTTAGGACTAGGTAGATGGATGATTGAACGCTTCCCTTGTTTGGTCTTTCATCAAAGTTCCGACATTATGTTTTTAAAAAGGGAAACAATAAAATCGGCGACGTGTATACTCTACCTACCCACAGTCTAAACCAATGGTACTGCAGATGGGTGAATGTAACCTTTTACCACCAACCTGCCCCGTTAGCGATGCTTATAAAATCTTAAAGGTTATTAGAATTACAATATGACCGGTGAAAGTATCAAATTATAAAATTCCCGGAATGGTAGATACATAGATAGATAGATCTAGGTAGATGGTAGGGTATCTTCCAGTACTCTCTTCTCTAGATACCCTCAAGTTTGAAAAACTGTCACCAAAAGCACATAGTGTGTTCAGGCAGCGGTCCTTGAGAACCAGTAAGCATTCTAGGTCTAGCGTGATAACATTTTTGACCACATCGTCATGACCCTCAAGTGAGATAGTGGTCAAACGGTCAACTAGATCTACACGGAATAAAAAAAATAACTACAGCCAGGGAATGGAACTCGTTTCCTGTGTCTGTGTTTCCGGATACAATCCTGGAGTATGAGATACCTTCTAGGCTTACTTGATCCATCTTAGACCGCGTCGAAACTTAACATCAAGTGATGGTGACGATGATCAAACCCCAACTTATAATATTTAAAAACAAAAAAAAACCTTTAGATTAAAGGAAAACTGCTATGGTCAACGCATGCAGTGCACTCGGACACGTAATATAATGTATTCTTAGTGCCTTCACTTACAAGTCATATTGTCAGATCTTTTACCATTTCTACGAAAATGTACATCGAGACAAACCTTGTCGATGGACGAGACTACTGTTCACCATGAGCATCGTCACCGACCATCAAGTGAGATAGTAATGGTCAAACGCTAGGTACATTATAAAAAAGATCGTTGCTCCTCCATCATATTATGTAATCCTAAACATTTTTTTTACTACTATTAGTAACGTCTAATGATAAAGTACTGTTGAGAGCAATAAAAATAGAGTTCTCCGTATGATGACATCAGCAGTTCCATGTAAAGATTAATGTAACCTCATGTTAGCCTTGATTTGTTTTAGGGTGATGACGCAAATGACTGCAGCGATAGGTACAGACAGGATTTTGTTTCGCGTGTGTCATATGTAATGATCTATTCGTGATGCTTAGGTACCATAAGAGTATGGTTTTTATTTTTACTTATGGTCTAAGATACGGCTTAAGAAATATATACCCTCATCTGTTATTTAATGATGAGAACGTTTATATGTTAGATAATATGTAGTTGGATATATTACACATGGGTTGCCGAGCTAAGTCACATACCTATACTGTTAAATAACTCGATAATCAAAAAAATCTCTCTGCGTCCTTGTCTCTCACCTAGAGTAGCGCGCGCAACGCTTCTCTGTCACTCTCCATACTCGCGCTTCAATCCGATTTTTTTTAAATCTACGCAAAGATGAACATGACACAGTTTTAGGTGGGCAACCTTAAACTGTTGGATAGGCAATAAAATAAGCATTAGTTTTTTTAAAAAACAGTCATTTATTTATTTTTAAATAATATAAGCTTGCGTTTGACCACTGTCTCACCTGATGTTAAGCGACGATGCGGTCTAAGGTGGAGCACGCAAACTTAGAAGGAACCTATTCACTCGCGACTTGAAGACTCCGGGGTTGTACATATCGGGAAACAAGGTTTAAAATTAAAGTTAATATTGTAAACTCTAAGGCTTTCACGGCCGGCGTTGCATGTTGTATGTATTGCTTCCGGGCTGTTTGGCCGTGGTCTATGTGAAACTTGTGTTCCAGACGTTTCGTCGATCACTGCGGTCGACATCTTCAGTGGTTCAGGTGCGAGCGGCGACAAGAGCGTAGAACTCTCCTTCGCGGTGTCTTCTCTGATACTGAGAATTCACTCATCAGTATCAGAGAAGATGCCGCGAAGGAGAGTTCTACGCTCTTGTCGCCGCTCGGACCTGAACCACTGAAGATGTCGACCGCAGTGATCGACGAAACGTCTGGAACAAAAGTTTCACATAGACCACGGCCAAACAGCCCGGAAACAATACATACAACAAAAATATATATGTTTTTTTATATCACATATGAAATTATTTCTGAGATTTTCGCGATTACTGTATATTAATATTCTTTTAGATATATATCTATAGGTTATGGTCTATGGAAGATGTAATTACGCTAGACCTACCTACCTACCATCACACCTAAGAATACCTACCAATGGGTAGTTATAACTATATGGATGTGCATATTGTGCATCATGAGGTAGGTATACATTTGATTCTCATATATAAATTAAAAACTTTAAAGGTAGTATGCTGAATAAGCGGATCTAAATGCAATCTATCACCACCACTGTGTATTACCTACAAACACAAGCTATTTTTCCTCTACTGCAGGCGCCTTCTTAGGTACTAAGAATACTCACCCAAGCTTCTTGATCAGCCTCTCTATGATCGTGGAGTAGCAGGCACACGACAGAGAGTACATCGCCATTCCCCAGCAACCGAACCTGACTCCTGCCTCGTACTGCACGCGGCTTTCGCTGCCCACTGGCGCCTGTAACATTTGACAAACCATATTATATTTCGTTTTGCTATAGAATATTGAACAGGAGAGAATGGCTGTCTTTTTTTTTTAAACACACTCAGACCCCCGCACTAGGATTCCCTGTATCGCGGGAGGCATGGACATACACCACAATCACAACACACAAACATCCAAGACCCGGGACAAACATCTACACTCATCGCACAAATGTTTGCCCCTGCCGGGATTCGAACCCAGGTCCCGAAGACACAGTAGTCATGTCACTGACACTAACTACTGCGCCACGGCGACCGTCATAAATTATTACCTATTAGTAAAATTGCTTGCTTTTTACTAACCAACTTAAAAAAGGTGGAGGTTCTCAATTTCATCAAAGTCAGTCAAGCTGTTTTTCAGTTACACTCCAATAACTGAAAAGTAGTACGCATACGGATGACTTTTACCTAGTTGCGGGTGAAGAAAGCGGTGTATTCTATACAAGTACACAATGACAATAAATATAATACCAATACTCGCCACGCTTTACAGGCGGGTTGGCGAGCGCAGTATGTTTTCCGACCCTCAGAAGGCGCTATTGCCCACCACCTGGCACGTGATCCCGTAGCCGACTCTTACGGCACCCACGGGAAGAGATGGGGGAGTACTATTCTAGGCCGGTACCACCACGGCTCTAATTAACGCATACGCTTATTTAATCATCACCATAATCACTGTTTTTCATTACCACGCGGGTAAAACCGCGGGATGCAGCTAGTTTGATATAATATAAGTGACAAGAAGGGAAGGGTTCCAAATAAATTTATATAATTCAAAAATCTGTCGGAGAAAGTTGGTTGGCAGTTTTTCAACAAATTAAGCTAAAATCCAACTCTTCCATCCTGTGAAATGTATCGGCACCGAACTCAGCAAAAGTTGACCAAATTGTTGGTTCATTAACACCGCAGGGCTAAATGAAAAACACGGTCGAAAAATTGTTAACTTCCGCACGGAATTTTGATTAACTTTTAGTTCGAGGAGTGCCTTTTTATTAAATGGACAAAATTGTTACTCAATTTTAGGTACGTACTATTTTTTTTTTGGTAGGTATATTTTGTCTACCAAGGTTCAATTTAAATAATTTCATGCACAGATAAATAAAAATATGAAATCTTTTATTTCAGATCAGTAAGCCATAATGAATTTGTAGCATGTAACTTAAAATTATGTTATTACTAGCTGTGCCCCGCGGTTGTACCCGCGTGGTGATGAAAAACGGTTATGATGATGAAAATAAGCCTAATGTGTTAATCCAGGGTATAAGCTATCTCCATACCAAATTTCATCGTAATCGGTGTAGCTGATTCAACGTGAAGAGGTAACAAACATACACGTACACACACATACACACAAACTTTCGCATTTATAACTTTAGTAGGATTATATAAACGTATTGAATTTGGTTTTTTCTACACTTTATAAATAGAATTAGCGTTTGATCACTATATATGACTTCAGTTCAAATATTTGAAGGAAAAAATTCGACTGCTAGTGGGACTTGAACCTACGACTACAGAATACCGTCCTGTCGCTTTGTCCAACTAAGCTATAGCAGCCCATACCACTAGGGCCGAATTACTTCCTTCCTTATTAACATCTTGCGGGGATGTTATTATTATTAGTATCTATTATTTTTATATATGTCTTCATGGTCAGTGACGGTGTCACACACACCGTCAGATAGTCAAGGCCGAGTCGATGCCAATAGGACGACGATAAAACCCTGATTTAATGTTAAATCTATGTAGGTATGCTCGGTCTGTACAGATTCAGTTAGCCATCTGGCATTAGCCTTTACTATGGGACTTGTGAAGAGGCTCAAAGTTGCACAACGAGCTATGGAGAGGGCTATGCTCGGGGTCTCTCTACGCGATCGAATCAGAAATTAGGAGATCCGTAGAAGAATGAAAGCCACCAACATAGCCCAGCGGATTTTCAAGTTATAGTAGCAGTGGGCATAGCATATAGCTCGAATAACTTATGGCCGTTGGAGATGAAAGGTTCTCGAATGGAGACCACGAACTGGCAAGCGCAGCATAGGACGGCCACCGACCAGGTGGACAGACGACTTGATTAAGATCGCAGGTAAGGGCTGAAATGCGGGCCGCTTCCATCTTGTCTTTGTAGAAATAGATGGGGATATGCCTATGTCCAGCTGTGGACGTCCTATGGCTGAGATGATAATGATGACAATGATTTGACATGTTATACAATACAAAACACTTTATTGTACACAACCGGAAAATAAATATATGAAAGGGTGGACTTATCGCTGAAAGCGATCTCTTCCAGTCAAACTTAGTCCGGAGTAGTCTAATACAGAGATACAGGTATAAAAATACTACTAAAATAATTTAGATAATAATTTGTACCTATATGCTCTGATTACATTAAATGCTAACTGATTAAACAAAAAGATTTTGATCTAATTTCATACTGAAATATAAAGATTAAAAAAACAAAAACAAAACTTAAATCTTTTTTCTTTGACAGTCTTTACAGACAATATACCGAAATAAATTTAAAAAAAATAACATTATGATACAGCTCTTCTATGGACAACTGTATCATATATTGGAGTGTTACCACACAGGATGCGGCAGCTTTCAAGTAAAAAACATCATCAAAATCGATTCACCCAGTCAAAAGTTCTGAGGTGACAAACATAAAAAAACACGGTCGAATTGAGAAACTCCTCCTTTTTTAAAGTCGGTTAAAAATATGGTCACTCAATAATATTTTTTCCTTAATAAATTGCAAATGAAATCGAATGTTATTTAATCAAAGTTAGCCTTCATAAACTGTTCCATAAGTGGTATATTTTAAAGTTTGTTAGAAATGTAGGTTTTCAACAAAATAATCTGAAAAGACTCAAAATTCTCTATTTAGCAAATGGTAAAGCGATTTTGATTAATGGTCCTAGAAAGTGCAAGACCATTTATCCATAGGTATTTCGTTCCATACTTCCTATTGCGATGAGGTATCCAAAAGATTGTTAACTTACACATATTCTTCGTGGTACTCACTGCGGGATTCCCCCCAAAAACCGATTCGCCGACGAAGTCCGTGAAGTACAAGGAGTAGCATACGTGTGCCATCCAGCAGAACAGGTTGGTGAGGCATACCACCCGCAAAGACCTCGGCATCACGACAATAGACTTCAGGTAATGCTTCAGGGTGAGGTGCTCTCCATGGGGTTCTGATGCCAAGGCTACGGTGGGAGAGTTCTGGAAAACAAGTGTCGCTTTAGTAGAGGAAGGAAAATATATAATAATAATAATATAATAAAGGACAACATTCACACAAAGTCTTCAGGTCCCAAACTAGGCAGAGCCTGTACTATGGTAACCTGCTGACTGATATATATTTATATACATATACACACCCAGACACAGGTCAGACATGTTCATACACACAAATGTTTGACCTGTCTGGGAATCGAACCCGGGACCAGCGGTTCAGAAGGCAGAGTGCTACCAATTGCGCCAACCGGCCAGTCATGGTCATCAGTACATTATCATCTGTTTGGTTCAGGTCTCATCGAAAAAGAAAAATCGTTTAGAGAAATTGTTATGTCCAACCAATGAAATGGTAATGGCTGAGCAGACATAATATGTCTGGTCCGCAGTTTACGGTATTTTGACAGCAGACATATTGGCCGTAATTCTGTTAATTACTCGAACTACCTTAACTACACTAAATTACTTCAAAATGAAACAGTTCGTATTCTATTTACGCTTAAATTCAAAATCGTATAACTCCATGCAACGCTGTCACTAATAGTATACAAGTTTTATATACATGCTGGCCATTTGCGGGTAGTTTTAATAGGCAAAACAGTGGCGACTTAATTTACCTAAAACTACCCGCAAATTTGATAAACCATCTAATTTTAGTTATTTTATAAGTGTCATACCAATTTAGATTCTATCCTAACCATACAAGAACTTATCTCATTTTACAGAATTTTAGTTTAGTTGAATAAGCGAATCACTATTTATTTGTCTGTTCCTCAGTTGAGCTACTCACGGCATATATATATATACATATGGCGTAATATGGCGTATATATAAACAGCCTAAAACTAATGAGTCACCTGGTTCCCAAAATATTCGGCTTTGACCCTTAGAATATGTGCCATGCGTCTTTCGTCGAATTAAAAAAAAGGTTATTTAGTACCTACGATAATATCAAAATATAATCGTGAATTTAGCACGAGTGTCTGGCGAAATCTTAATTCCATAATGACAAATGAAACTAATGTTCTTATAAGAAATATAAATTATGCTAGAATCGCTGACCTCAGCTTGATTAACAGCTCCATAAGAAGTGTTTTCCTTTTTCAGACCCTTCTCAACTCCATCGTCCAGATCAATACTCTCTTGATATCTCTCCGTCTGCGCCTGCTTTCTAAATTTGTCCTAAAAAAAGAAAATGTGAATAATCTCATTTTTTATTGCTTTATGCCTTCGAATACGTTCTCCGAACCACTTACATAACGCAGTGGCCCAATCAGAAATTATTTGCATCATTGTATTGCAAAGGTATAAGCAATGGAATAACGTACTTACTACTTACAAACTATAATTTCTCTGTGTCACAGTTGTAATAGATAAATGTTAGTACTGAGTTCAATTTTTTCACGCGGCGATACGGTTACCCTTCGACTTCTTTCTTTTCTCAGCTATGTGCGTCCACTGTTGGACGTATGCCTCCCCCATATAGGGGGGATTTGCCAATTCTCGCCACGCTTGGCAGGCGGGTTGGCGAGCGCAGTATGATTTCCGATCCTCAGAAGGCGCTGCTGCCCACCTCCTGGTACGTTATCCCTTAGCCGACTCTTACGGCACCCGCGGGAAGAGATGGGGGAGTACTATTCTAGGCCGGTACCACCACGGCACCCTTCGACTACTGTGCTCGAATTATATAGTTACTAGTGACCAGGGTATCAATTCTCCTAAGCAATATAATTATATTGCATTGTTTATGAATTGTCGTTTTTGTTAGTTCTCTATTTTACTTGGAGTATAAATGAAACGGCTACACAGATCTAATTTCTATCTCAATTCAATTATCTACAATGCAATTTTTATTTTGGCAGAATATTAAGATTATATATGATTACATTTGAATTACTAATGCATTGTTTTTTTTGAGTTTTTTATTTTACATGGAAAACAAACAACTTTATTTTACAAGCAATTATAAGTAGGTTCAAGATAATAAACTTACGTTAGCCTTAAATAGTTTTTGGTTTTAGAACTAAGTACAATAAACAAGCGACCCTTATTATTATATGCGATTATGGATATCACAGTAACATAATATTATTATAAGAACCACCACTCATAATAAGCGGTGGTGCTCACCTACTGAATATCAAAATGCTATGCATTGCTTATTACATGCTCACGGAGATAATCATATAAAACAGTCATTGAACAGTAATGAGATATGAATAATTTTAACCTAAGTGACTTGAGTATCTTTTATTTTATTCTTACTTTTCTTCTTATTTTTAAGCGATATTTTTAACAACATTTCAGCCAAGAAATCTTTACTCTCTTATGAATTGCTTGTCTTAATAAATAAGAGCGCTGGCTGTGACAGGCTACATGATTGCGCATAGGTTTGTGGGATTTTCAGCACCTGGTAAAATTACCTTATTCAGGGCATTTTTACAAGGACTTTAGAATTTGTTTTTCGAGAATTGTGATAACAATTTGATAAAATCCTATAGTTTAGGTATATTCAGGTATTGAACAGGCGTCTTGAGTCCAGAGTGCTGGCATTTATTTGGCACAGAAGTTGATTTTAGCAATTCAACGTGGCTGCAATGCTGCCAGTATTATGCTGCCAGTAACTCTTCCGTCCACGGTTGGCCTTTTAGATTAATTTATAGTTTAATTTTTTTTCCGAACACACAATATTTAATTCTTATTGCAACAAAAACACATATAACACAAACTAAATTATTGACTAAAAAATATACGGAAATATAAGGAAAAATTAACTAAAAAGGATCGCTTAAGCCATCCATACACATAAAATATCTATTGATAGTTTTATGTTTTTGTGTAAATATTTACATATATAACATATATAGTTAAAATGTTTTTAAGTTAAATAAAATAAAAATCCTATATAATGCAATTACTTATTGACACTTTTGTACATATATTTTATGCAATGAATTAAGTTGAAATTTTGTTAGGAAAATACAATATATAGTATATATAAAAATATACAATATATATTATATATTACATTAAATATATATTACCTATAATATATAAAATTCTCTTGTCCCAGTGTTTGTAACCAAACTCGTTCAAAACGGCTTGACCGACGTTTATGATTGTTTTGTGAAAGTATTTTCGGTAAGTCTAAAAATAGGTCGTTAAATATTGTTCACCCTCCTACTCCCAAATACGATTTTTTATCGTGTTTTTAGTATTATTGTAAACAATTCTTCATTGACGTGGAGTCATTTAAATTAAGGGTCGTATCACATTGACATTTAAATAATTTATAGGGCAAAACAACGTTTACCCGGTCAGCTAGTATTATATAGGAGTACTTATATACAAATAATTATTACAATTAAATAATACTAATTAATAAGTTAAGATTTATATATGTATTTATATTGAAGCGATAATAGCTCAGCAGGGGGAGCGTCGCCTATCAAACTGTCGGACACTGTTTCGATCCCCAACAACAGCTTAAGCTCCGGTAAAGGTAACACTGTTATCAAATTCCCAGCATGGTGGTAGGGTACTTTCGAATACCCGCCTGGCTAGCTACCACCCTTAAGTTTTAAAAACTGTCACCAAAACACATAGTGTGTTCAGGCAGCAGTCCTTGAGAGCCAGTTAGCATTCTAGGTCTAGCGTGATAACATCTTCGACTACATCGTCACTGATCATCAAGTGAGATAGTGGTCAAACGCTAAATCTACACAGTGTACAAAAAAGTATAATAATCATAGAATAAGAAGTTCATAATACAACTTATTTAAGTAACAACGCTTTATTACTTAAATAGGTCATTAAATTTATAAATTGTGTGCGTTATATATAGAAGATCCATCTGTATAAGTCTTCCAATAACGATTTTTCATCGGATTTAACTCCTCCGCCTCATAACTATCCCCCCCATACCCCTAGGAGGTGACTACCGCAGATTTTGTGTTCAGGAAAACATACCAAATAAGAACATATCGGTTGACAGTGTGGCGGGGCTGAGTCCCACGAAAATGAACTTAAAGTCCTTCGGGGACCGTACTAATAACAGGGTTTTTTTTTTTACATATTATAACTTTGTGTTTGATAACTGTCTCCCTGATGTTAAGTGATGACGTTGTCTAGGATTTAGCACGCAAACCTAGAAGGTACCTATTCACTCGCGACTTGAAGACTCCAGGAGTACATATCGGGAAACATAGACTCGGTCAACGAGTTCCATTCCTTGGCAGTACGCATTAAGAAAGTGGAAGCAAAACGGTTACAATCTATAAAACTTAAATTCATTCCAATGCACGCGTTTGCTTGTTCACAAGAATGAACTCGCTAAAGATGAAACGTAGAGTGAGTTCCAAACCTGTTCGTTCAGTTGTTCAAGAGGTATCTCTCTGAAGGCGGTGACGGTGACAGAGACGCATATCACGAAGATCACGGTGATAAGGGAGAAGACTGCTCGGACGTGCCCACCGAATATCTCTCCTAAAACAATGAACAATTATTTACATTTTAAAACATTTTAATTCAACTATAATAATTGATAGAGCGTAATCCTGGTTAGCATTATTATCTCACCTGTAACAAGTATTACTGTACAATACAATACAAAACAATAATTCTTTATTGCACTTCCCATGAAAATAATCTTATAAATAATACATACAATTGGCGGTCTTAACGCTTATAGCGATTCCTTCCAGGCAACCTTAGGATGGACAACATAACGAGTAGTAGTCGGTGGCGCAATATAATTGGACCAAATTTCTATTTTGATAATAATCCTACTGTATACACCGTTATCAAAAGAAATCTATTCTAAAGTGAAAAAAGGTAACGCTTCAAAGTTTTAATTTTGTACCTGGATTCTTTTGCTTTTAGAAAGATCCGCAAGTAAAACTTGGTCGTATAAGGTACGTATAAGGCAGAGGCCAGAAATGCCCAGGGCTATGTTCAATGGTATATTATACGGCTGTAAGTTTTTTAATTTTTTTTCAGTCTTCTCGTGACCACGACCAATGCAACTTGGTCGAAACGTCGAGGTAAATAAATTACTAAATGTTTTTCTCGCGATTACACTATAAGGCCGTATATACCGTTGTTAAATCAAACGGGGCTTCCGTTTGATTTAACAACGGTATATACGGCCTTATAGTGTACGTACATAACGCAAATGAGAAGATATTACTGTACTATGTGGAAGTACTTTACTAGACCACGACGCCAGTATATTATATAACGCTACCCTAAATCAGGATTAATTAACCTTAAATCTTACCGACGAATTGTGCTATAATAAATCTTAAGCAAATTCTTGCATTTTATATTTTAATTAATATTATTAAGGTATATTGCGTATATTATCTTTAATTAAGTTGACTCCACTATGGGTTTGAAATCCGCCTGTAATGTGAATGAATAAATAAACACCAGCGCTTGAATCAGAAATTCGTGTTTGATTAACAATCGTCCGGACAAACTATCAATTTTAACCGGCTTGAAAAACAATTCACTGAAAAATGGAACCGACTTCCACTCTCAAGGTGTGAAATAACTTTGAAGTCGGTACCATGATAGTTCAAAAATTAACTATTATCAAAATTTTGTGCGCAGTTATTTCACACTTTTGAGTGTTGAAGTCGGTTCTATATTTTGGTAAAATTTTTTGCACCCTTTTCAGTGACCTTTGCTACTCACTCAGTTACACTCCAATAACTGAGAAGTGTTACGTCTACTTGGACGACTTCCTAATTGCAGGTGAAGAAATCGGTGAACATACGAGTGCACAATGACTGGCCGGTTGGCGCAGTTGGTAGCACTCTGCCTTCTGAGCCGCTGGTCCCGGGTTCGATTCCCGGACATGTCAAACATTTGTGTGTATGAACATGTCTGTTTGACCCGTGTCTGGGTGTGTATATGTATATAAGGATGTATTTAAGTATATATATCAGTCATCAGGTTACCATAGTACAGGCTCTGCCTAGTTTGGGACCTGAAGACCTTGTGTGAATGTTGTCCCATATTATTATTATTATGACAATTGATCCCGTAAGTGGCAAAGGTCACTGAAAAGGGTGAAAAAAATTATTACCAAAAAATGGAACCTACTTGAACACTCAAAAGAGTGAAACGTGAAAACTTGTAGAAGTCGGTTCCATATTTTGGTTAAAAAAAATTGGTTGTCTGTAAAGTTGGTTTACGGACGATAGATTTACGTGATAACGTCATAATCATTATGATGACTTTGACTTTGACTTTGACTTTGACTTTGACTTCGACTTTGACTTTGACTTTGACTTTGGCTTTGACTTTGACTTTGATTATTTTATGTAATACAAAACTCAGGTGGAACGTTACGCGGAACGTTACTATTTTTCATGAGTGTTGCTGGTATTCATCAATTTATAAAACGTTATCACGTCAAAAAAAAAATATTGGTTGTCTGTAAAGTCGGTTTACGGACGATAGATTTACGAGATAACGTCATAATCATTTATGACTTTGACTTTGACTTTGACTTCGACTTCGACTTCGACTTTGAGTTTGACTTTGACTTTGATTATTTTATGTAATACAAAACTCAGGTGGAACGTTACGCGGAACGTTACTATTTTTCATGAGTGTTGCTGGTATTCATCAATTTATAAAACGTTATCACGTCAAAAAATATCTGTGCCAAGAGCTGTTGTAGGTACCTACTATATAAATGACATTTAGTGCTGAGTGGCTATTTTATGCACTGCTATTATATTTTGTTCAAATGCAAGCTTACACGATACTACACAAAAAATTATAACGAAAACGCTAATCGCTTTTGCGATATCACCACCGTTTACACAATTCGATTAGTAAACTTGTTTATCTGAAATTCTAAACTCAAATAAACGATTAAATTACAAACAAAGCCGCAAATTCGCTTGGAAACAGAATTATGGCTAGTTAATGGATGCCTGTTCTACTGGAAGATAATGGGAATAATTACTTATCGCGGGCTATGCGATATGTAAGATTTGATACTTATACTTATATGTATAAGTATCAAATCACATACATGTGTTTTTGTTTTTATTTAATAGGCAAATTGGGATAACGCTCATGGTACATTTTAGACAAAAGTTTTCTAGGAAATATTTTGTATCCAACGGTGAAGGGGTGAAATTATAAATTGTTACATCCACCAAAATAAAATATTTCATTTCACAGATGTGCCTCTCAACACACTTAGGCATAATGACTTCCTAAAAATATTTAGTTTTTGGTGGCCTAAATGTTAGGAGAGCTTTGCTATGAGCCCTTTGATATGAGTTAATGTCCTAAGCAACTATTACGTAGAGAATTTAGTTTTAATTGTTATTTTATTTCTACCACTCCGCCGCAGGACATAATACATTGCTTGGGAAATAATAATCTAAAATATCTCACGGCAGTAAAAAACTTAATTAACTTAACTAATCGTTGGAAGTTATAAAATTTAATATAAATATTAAAATCACGAAACTCAATAACATTAATATAAAACCAAATCTTGTTTGACTTAGGGCTTGCGAAGCCAAAAGTCCTAATAAGCGAAAAAAACTCGTCAAAATAAGTTGTCGATCGCATGCGATAGGCAAAAGATTGCGATCTGCGTTCGGTACTCACAAATCGTGAAAATATGACGGATTTGACAATCGTCCAATTTATGGACACGAATTCGGTACTTGCACTGCTGGTTCGTTGAGGCAAAAATGTACCAAGATCACGCGTCGCATCGGTCCAACGCTCTGATAAGTTTTGGACTAATTTCAAAATGGAAACTTGTGCCGTAATGCGGAAAACACCATATAGCTACCCACTCATTCTGTGCATTTATCCGCAAGGAGCATTGTAATGTAGCGAGAAAACTGGGATAAATTAGGTAAAAATATTTTTTGTGTGGTTCTATACTACGATACAGTAAAAGCTCCTTATTCGGGTATTCCTATATCCTATATCGGGTATGCTTATAACGAGAAGCAGCTTTCAAATAAAAAAAGAACGATCAAAATCGGTTCATCCAGTCGGAAGGTATGCGGTAACAAACACAAATAAAAAAATAAAATAACATACGGGGCGAATTGAACATGTCCTCCTTTTTTTGAAGTCAGTTAAAAAGAAAAATAAGTCTTATTGCCACTACGCATAAAGTTATTTTGCTAATGTTAGTTCCTTTATTAAAAAATAGCGGTTGAAAATCGCTCAAACTACCTCACGTAACTTATGGACCCCCCTAATGATTCTGTTCAGTCAAACTAACTAAAATTGTGTTAAATAATATTATTTTTACTGTGGGTATGAATGACAATACTAAAATTAGATATTCTATTAAAATGCAGGTAGTTAAAAGTAAAATGGCTCGTCGTGTTGTTTGGTGCCAACAATAATTGTAAAATTATCCGCATTTTACTAAAACTCGTCTAGAAGTCGGAATGGAGTTATACGATTTTTAATTTTAGCGAAAATAAAATAAATCGTTTTTCATTTTAAAGAGTTTTCGAGAATTTCAACGTTTGAATGATTAATAAAATCAGGGCCAACGTATAAAAAGTAGTTAATATAGTGTATTATTAAAGTAAATTTCGCTTCAAGTATCCCACGAGCAACTGGCAGGTTTTCAGAAAATTAATTGACCAATTAATAACGACAATTATCTTTTTTCACACATTCATTAGAGTTGTAGACACGTCGAAAAGAACCGACACAATTTCCTCACCACTCGGGAGGCCAATAAATATATCTGATCTATTAGGTTTTTTTAAGTATTTTTTTTTTTTTTTTTTTTATTTGACAGTCGCCATGGCTCAGTCGTCAGTGGCATGAATTTTGAATCCCGGAGACCCTGGGTTCGCATCCCAGCAAAGAAAAACATTTATGTGATGACCATGGATGTCTTGATAGTTTGTTGTTGTTTGTCCGCGACACAGGGAAGATTATTCCTCATGTTTTAATGCAGAAACTTAAGTACCTACAAAACTAAGATCCACAAACTTTGAAAAAAAAATACACAAGAATGATGACGATGCAAGTAAAGCAGATACATTAAGAATAAATTTACCTAAGCGTGTTTCGTCCCAATTGATTCCTCCAAGTGCATACCCCATAAAGCCGCCAAGGCCAGCCATCACGGTGAACGTGCTCAGACCCTTGGCATGGTCTTCTGTGAAAAGAATAAATATTAGAATTTATTATTCAACGTTTTAGTTTCGCATTACATGTGAATTTAGCCAGTACTTGTAGCGGGTTAGAGCATTAGAGTTATCTGTAGATTGACAATACCTAGTAGTTCAAATGTTATTGCAGTAGCTGCAGTATTCTAATTAGTTATTAGTATGTTATTTTAATATCACCCATAGAAAAAAAAGTCGGCATTGTCTATGAAGATGTCATGGACATATATTATCACCGGTGTAAACACAAATTTAGAAATATAGGTAAATAAAACGTATGTCTTATCGGTTACAATTATCAGCCAGAATCAACTTCTAGCATTTCGGTAGTGTTATAATATATGTAATATACCCTACGAATACACATTTTTAGACGTTATTTTGCCGACAGAAATGAAATCCTACTAATATTATAAATGCGAAAGTTTAGGTATATGTGTGTAAGAATGTAAGTGGGTATGTGTGTATGTTTGTTACTTCTTCACGCTCAAACGGCTAAACCGATTTCGATGAAATTTGGTATAGAGATAGGTTATACCCTGGATTAACTAATATATAGGCTAATTTTTATTATCACCATCATCACCGTTTTTCATCATCACACGGGTACATTTGCAGGGCGCAACTCAATTTCAATTTTAAAATATCTTTATTCAACTTGTAAAATACTTAGTATTTCCTAAAAACCATTATACAAATATAAGGTATTTTAACAAAAGATAATACATATGCAAGAATTTGGTAAATAAATATTATTGTTTATTTTTTAAATTAAAATACGTGCTAATTGCCGAACTAAGGAGGTAACTCCGCTCAGTTCCATGCGGTGGTTCCCTCATGTGTTGATCGACACATTCGATATCTCTCAAGTATATATTATTTTCGGTGATCATAAGGTAATTTACCTACAAAGAGCTATTTTATTCTTAAGGGGGGGGGGGGGGGGGGGGGGGAGGGAGGGGAGGGATTTTAATAGGAAGTGCCGATGACATGACAGAGGCTCGCGGGTGTTTACGGGCAGCAGGAGCGGGACAAATTCTGATGCGTATTGATTTAAAATATTACAGAAATATGCTCGAAAAAAATATTACTAATCACATTTTTAGATTTTCCTTCGTCTCGTGAAAGACTCAGTTCAATCGCATTTGGCATTGCGCACCGCGGGTGACATGTAGGACTTTCAACAAAAAAAGCTGAAAAGACTCAAAATTATTGTCTACTAGCTGCGCCCCGCCATTCTTCCCGCGTGGTGATAAAAATCGGTGATGATGAATAGTCCTATGTGCTAATCCAAGGAATAAGCTATCTACCATACCAAATTTTATCCAAACTCATGCAGCTGCTTAGGCGTGAAAGATTAACAAACATACATCCATACGGCCATACATCCATACTCACAAACGTTCGCATACATAATACTAGTAGGGCCCCGCAGTTTCACCCGCGTGTATTACGGTTTTCCCGCTACCTCAATTATCCCACGGGAGCTATACTTTTTCCAGGATAAAAGTAGCCTATGGGCTAATCCAGGATTCAAGCTATCTCCATACCAAATTTCATCGAAATCGGTGTAGCTGTTGTTGTGAAGAAGTAACAAACATACACACACACACAAACTTCCGCATTTATAATATTAGTAGGATTTAGCAAATGGCTATTTAACCGTAACAATCAAACATCATAACTTTTTTGTTTAATCATGACAATTTCAAGAAAACCTCCCCAAACTTGTGCTGTAACTTTCTCAACCAATTTTCATATCAATTTGTAATGCATAATGTCTTCGTAAATCGTTCCCAAATCTCGTTACAGCTCAAGTTGGTTATCGACTTGACACGTATAATTTTCTGGCAGCTTCTTACGCGGAATATTCGGAAAATTCAAATATTAGTCTTGTGATGAAAACGCTCCACATAGCCGAGTAAATGGAAAGTAAATATTGGACTGACTTCCGAACGCCCCGTGTACACAAGCATCAAAGTGTCGCACGCTGTACGCAGCCTGCAACTTAACATAAATATATGTGTGCTCTCGGCTTAAATATCATAAACTACGCAAATGTTTACATACTACTGTAAAGTTTATTGTTCAGACCATTTTCCATTTATAAATAAACATTTCGTGTATACTGAGTTCGTAGTACTCTTTCAAACATTTTAATTAAGGTTGAGGTGGCATGCACTTTTCTGCCAAGAACTGCAAATAAGTTCGAAACTGATCGGAGAGTAATATTCCAGTATTTACCACGTGATTCCTAGTCGGTTTGTTAGATTACAGTCATTGAGTTTGTTTATTGGTATATTGGGCCGACACCTTTAATAAAATAAAATATTATTAACTAATTACAATAGCTAAACAGAAATACAAATAGCTACTACAAAAAAAATCGAGTAATCCACTAGCTATTGTCAGCCTGTAGATAACTCAAATTCTCTAACCCACTACCAGTTGACAGCGTGCCCAGAATGCTAGCAGAATTGCCACGTTGAATTGCAATGCTGATTCGCTGAGCCAAATATGTGATTGAAACCAGTTCGGAAAAGAAGACTTGGAGTTTCAAGAATGCGGACCATGCGTTTCATATTTGATAATGTATTGACCCCATCCTCTCCCTTGTTAAAAACTTCTGCCAACGTTACTATCACATAATTTTCTACAAACAATCACGTCTAGGAAAACCCAAAATAGCTTTAGCAGCGAGATAAATCAATCACGGACGTTGCTGATAAAGAGACGTTTTTTTTAGTCCATCACTCTTGTCGGCAGAAAATACAACAAAACATACAACTAGTCACATGCTGTGACGTAGACGCGAGCAAATATTTAAATACATTACAGTGTATCAATTAAACTAGGTTAAGGATATTAAAACCTATTTTTTTAATACATTATCATCTCGTAAACTACAAACTCGAATTACGACATGTGATTCTACGAATGATTCCTACTGTAACGCATTATTGTCTGTCTAAATATTGTGTAAACAACCAGTTGTTTGTTCGTTACTTTGTGAGTAATTGAGTATTCTAATTATAAATGTTAAAATTGTCATTTTGGAACAATTAAATTTTAAACAAGTGCGTTAATCAGCAGCAAGCATAAGATCCACTTCCACTTTATAAGGAGTAGATATTATACGCTTTTTTAAAAGTGTTAGCAACTTCTTGTATATTATATTTATAAATTTATATGTATAATCTGAATCTCGGAAACGGCTCCAACGATTTTCATATAATTTAGTATGAAGTATCGATCTTGACTGAATGTGAATAAAGAAAGAAAGAAGATCTAGCTAGGTCTCATTTATGAAAACGTCGTTATAACCGTGTTTTAGGCAAAGCTGCTACAATAATAGAATATAACTCTTCCTGACATCTATTGGCGAGTATTAATACTACATAAACAACGACTAAACCGTTTTACCGACACAGCACTAGCGGTATAAATCAGGAATCCGTCAGATGTCAGCAGTGCTGGTAGTGAGGGGCGACAGAAAATCGATTCCACCGACTTAGCAAGGGACCTAAATGCCTAACTACCTGCAGAGTACGAGGCTACTTTGTTCTCGAATCGGCTGATGTGGTAAATCTATTACCTAATACATCAATTAAAATTTTACCATTAAATGGAACCAAATTTAACACTCAAAAGTGTGAAATAACTTCTCGAAGTCGGTACCGTGCGCATAATATTTTGATAATAGTTACTTTTGAACTATCTACTGAAGTCGTATATATTATAATATATCTACTATATATACGACTTCAAGAAGTTATTACATTCTTTTGAGTGTTGAAGTTCTTGAAAAAAAAATTAAGTGCCTCCTTCAAGTACAGCCTGAAATAGTAGTGATTGTCACAGGTTGAAATAGCTAGTATTTTGCAAAGCTGTTATTTTTTTTTTTTTTTTTTTTTTATTAACATTTACACAAGGTCTTCAGGTCCCAAACTAGGCGGAGCCTGTACTATGGTAACCTGATGACTGATATTATATACTTACATACATATATACACACCCAGACACAGGTCAAACAGACATGTTCATACACACAAATGTTTGACCTGTCCGGGAATCGAACCCGGGACCAGCGGCTCAGAAGGCAGAGTGCTACCAACTGCGCCAACCGGCCAGTCAATGTGTTATTGTATTACCCGTAGTTGGTTGACTAATTAGCACGACGTGTTTATTCATACGCGATGCGTAAATAAAATATTAAAAATCCTAGTCAAATATGAAAAGGTTTAGGTCAATACTGAATCTAGTAAATGTGCCAAATGTACTCAAATAAGCCTGACCTAAAACTGTCACATCAAGCTGATAACCTGAGCCTGTGTTAATTCCGAGAAAATACGCCAAAATACTGCAAAACAAATGAACTCTGTTTGTTCAAGCATTACTCCTGTACGAATAAAACGCAAAAACATAATTTTTTGACTGTCGGTGTTTTCTTACTCACAATTTTATTTGGTTCGAATACTAGACAATAATAAACCTTCTGTAACCGAAGTACGAAATACCATCGCAGCCGTAGAGTAATCGTATCGCAGCGTCAAAAAATTGAACTCAGCAATAACTGTCTATCTATCTATGTAACTGTTATTTATCTAGTGCAACTGTGACACAGAAATGATAGATTGTTCTTTTTTTATATGCTTTATAGGTCTAGCGTTTGACTATACTATCTCACTTGATGGTCGGTGACGATGTGGCCGAAGATGTTATCACGCTAAACCAATTATGTTTACTCGCTGTCAAGGACTGCCGCCTCAGCACATTATGTGTTTGGTGACAGTTTTTCAAGTTTGAGGGTAGTAGGTAGCCTGGTCAATACTCGAAAATACCACTTAGGAATTTGATAATAACACCATTATCTTCACTGGAAGCTCAAGGCGTTCGGTGGGAATCGAAACAGCGTCCGTAATTTTGACAGCCGACGTTCCTGCCGCTGAGCTATCGTTCAACGTGCGTTATCCAATTGTTTATTTATACTAATTCGATACGGTGACTGTGAAGCACATAATTCCTGCTTCAGGGACTGGTGTTTAATTATCAAATAAAATTAAGTTTGATACAGAGTACTTTCACGAGGCCTAGCGAATGTTTCGAAATAAGATTATAAGAAGTTCTAAGAAAAAGCCAGGTACTCTAAACCGACGCTCTTGTATGAAATCTCCGATGAGCGTGGATGAAGCGTAGAAAGTGTGTCGGTATTGAAGCAATTGAAAGGCAGTGGTCTCTGCCTACCCCTTCGGAAATAGGTGTAAATATATTTACTTTATTTTATTTATTTCTTCATAATTACGGCTACTGAGATGACAATAAGACAGTCTCTCAAGCTACAAAAAAGAGAATATTCTCGTCTGTTTCTATAAACTGTCCTCCCATGTCTAGTGGGTTAGGCAGTTATGGTAGTTAGGCATTTATAGATGTGGCTCTGATAAGTGAATAATATAGGTAAGGATAGCAAACCTGGTACTGTAACATCAAGAAGGTAGGCTCTTGCGGGGCTTTGACATGCATCTGCATCAAAATCCAGGAATACCGTTCCGAGGACCGTGAAAACAATACCCCAGGGGTGGTAGTTAGTTGGAGGATTCTCCAACACAGCACTGCGTGGCCCTAGAGCTGATGGTACTTCGGTTCGATTCAACGGGTTTTCATCACCTAAAGCATAACCTATCGCTTCCCCATTTGGTACTAGGATCAATCCTGTAAAGAAATAAAAAGTTTAGTTTTTAAGCAATAATGTTATAGCTGGGTAATTGTGTACAAATGTGTGAAACGTTTTTTTCAATAACGGAGAAGTGCGCTATACAACATATTTTTTATTTATTAACATTCACACAAGATCTTCAGGTCCCAAACTAGACAGAGCCTGTGCTATGGTAACCTGATGACTGATATATATACTTATATACATACATACCCAGACACAGGTCAAACAGACATGTTCATGCACACGAATGTTTGACCTGTTATATGTTAATTTGTTTTATATTATGTAAATATAAGTATAAATTATAATTAAGTAAGTATAAATATTAAAAATTAAACATAACGGAACATAAAGTGAAAATAATATAAAACTAGGACTAAATAAACATTACATTTGAAGCTATATAATTTACGGGAAATTAACATACAATGGAATACAATATTCCACACCTGAGCGAAATTGAACTCTAATGTCTATACTCATATAGATTGATTTTATTACTCAGCTTTATTAAGCCAAACGAGTCTGGCATCCCGTCGCGTTCCCTGCGGGAAACGGTCAGGATCGTATTCAAGGATATTTTTCGGGCTCAGAAATAAGCATGATTTCCAATTTGATGTGTCAGTAGGTTTTAAGTCTCATTTTGAGGTTAGAATTTTAATTATCATTTCTTGTTAGCCGTTACGATAATGGCAAGTCACAGAACACCATATTTCATAAAAGGTGTGTGTGGTATGGTTTCTGAGATGTATAATCACTTACCAGAAACATTATAAGATTTGGAGAGTGTTCATAAATTTAAAATTAATCTGTTTAACTACCTTTCTCAAAAACTGTTCTTTTTTTTCTAATGGACTAATGCTGTTTGCCTCTACCGGCATTTACAGCTTCACCGGAGGGACTCAAAAACTGTACTACATGGACTTTCTTAAAGACAAATTTTGAAAGTGATGTCATGAGCTTTTTTTAATTGTTATTACTACGTGTTTACTAACTATTTGTAAAATATACTAGATATATAAGCACATTAATAGTGTATGTTCGAATGGACATAGCTATTGGTAGGTGCTCTAATAAAACATTTTTAAATAAAATCAGAGTCGGAATCTGAATTAATTTATGGTTATCAACCGCTAATCAGCAATGTTCTAATCCTTCCTCGTTTTGATATCAACCGGCTCTATGCCAACCCAAGCTTATATTGACATCTAATATTGCCATATCATAGACCAGATTTTAAAAAAAGACTTCAAATAACATTTTGATATGGAATTAAAATAAATATTAAAAATATGTTAAAATAAAAAATCGATTGGCAAATTTGTAAAAACGCACTGTCAAAATAGAATTCCTGTAAGTTTGTCACTAAAATATAAAATTTGATTTACGTGCCAAAACCATATTTCGGGAACTTTATCCGTCCACTGAACTGGTATTGGCAGTATTGATGTGTGTACATATATATAATATTTCACGTAACAACTAATTCTATATTCAAAAATTTATTAACAGCTGAAAAAATACACAGCTACATTAATAGTGTTTGAGGGAGATATGTGACGTTCTAACATCGCCCGCTCCTAATCAAGTGAGTCCTGTGATCTTACTTGCAGTTAGTCGCACGCGGAACGTGCTCTTGTACGCTTGTCTATAGACTATTTAATACTGTAACCTGATTATGTGCCACTGTTCAATACTGTCTCACTTGTATAAATGGTTCGGCACGTCTCTTCACCCTTGTCTGATTGAGAATGTATGTTTATACACTGCTTACAAATGTGCGAGTTTTTGTGCATATAATTGCGCGCCGGGCCTATGTTTAGCGCTATGGGTGAGCGTCACTTATCTCCCTCTTATAACACTGTCAATGACAAGCTATCATAATACCTTAACAGAGTCATAACGACGTCAATCCTAAGGTAGAATAGAATGGAGGTGACGATCCTCTTTGGGTATTTGCCCCCTAACACACTGTCCTCCCTGCGTGCCTGGTGTCATATATTAACATATATCCCTACCTTTATTTATAATACAGCTATTATTGAATGGCTTCAGCTGAACATCGCGTAATAATTAGATATTAATACAATCTCGCGAAACCCACATATTTACAAGTTTATCCTTAATACAAACAAGTGTTATTTGTAATTATCTTATAAGATCCATTAAATCTTGTTCAACCCTTCCACTACGGAAACAAAGGATTTCTAAGACTTATCTTATTACAAGATATTGAACGATTCGCTTACCGATCGCACGGCCGGTTTTGTTTTTATGTTGGCAAAATTAGCTTTATAGTAATTGAACCTAAGCATATAATAATAAATATTTGCAGCCTTGAGTTTACTCGTGCGATCATAGCCGACGATATTGTGGTTATGGCAGAATCGATGGAAGACCTCAGCACGATGCTCAGGGGCTTCAACAGGGCTTGTGAGCAGGTTCAAGATCGCACATCGAGCTATGCAGAGGGTTATGCTCGGGCTTTCTCTACTCGATCGAATCAGAAATGAGGATATCCGTAGAAGGACGAAAGTCACTGGACATAGCCCAGCAGATTAGCAAGTTGAAGTACAAGTGGACAGCTCACATACCACGAAGCAGTGATGGCCGTCGGAAGGTTCTCGAATGGAGACCACCGAGCAAATTAATCAACATGGATTTAAAAAAAAAAACTAAAACTAAAATATATAGCCTATGTCATTAATGGATGTTATTATATAAAGAAAACCGCATCAAAATCCGTTGCGTAGTTTTAAAGATTTAAGCATACATAGGGATATAGGGACAGAGAAAGCGACTTTGTTTTATACTATGTAGTGAAGTGATGTTGCTTTAAATCGGGACATCTGTTAACAACTGCGCATACTTAACATATGATATCTTACCAAGAAGCACTCCAATGGACATTAACACGATGAAAGGCCTCCGTCTTCCGAACCTGGACTTGCATCTGTCACTCAAGGACCCCAACAAAGGGGTCATGAAGAAGCCGATAAGAGGTGACAGGGCCCACACTAGAGTCATTTGCTGATGGGGTACCCCGATCTGAAGTAAGGTGGGAGACACGAAGGCCGTTTCACCTGCGTAGGAGAACTCTATGCCCATGACTGCAGCCGATATTCGCATCAATTCCATGCGGCTTTTCCGCCTAGAAACATTTGAATTATTTATTTATTTACATAATCCAACAGCGTCACACTAAACATTTTAGTAAATCTAAACTTAAGTATGGCCAAAACAGGATTACACATATAATAAAAATGATATGAGAAACGTTGTGTTTACAGTCAATGATGTTTTACTAAAGATGACATATATTCATACTGGGCGGTGCTCAGATTTTGTTCCTTTACGACATAAACATGCTTACTGCGACAGATAATACGATACAAATAATATAGAAAAGGATAGCTATATGTTTAGACTTGCGCTTGAAATACGCGTCATAATGAAAATTACTAAAATTGACTTAATTTTGCCGCCTCAGTATCCGCGCGCTTGTGCGACATCTACCTCATATAAACAATTTCATTGTTTACAGTGCACGCAAGTATAAAAAATAACGGTGTATGTTTTTGTGTCAGGTGTGACTGGTTGTGTGTGTGTGTGGGGATGTGTGAGAGGGTGAAAAATGTATAAGTAATGTTAATAGGAATGTATATAGTAATGTGGGCTATGATATATAGATAGATAGATAGATAGATAGATAACACTTTATAGCACAATCTGACATTTTTAAAATATTAACTTAAATTGTACGATTGGCGACCTTATCGCTAAACAGCGATCTCTTCCAGGTAACCGTAGGCTATACTGAGAGATAAACATGAATTTTAATAATAATGTTTTTGACGGAAATCTATTGAGCATACAGAATTGTGCCATACGGTGTATTTTCTTTATTTCATGTTTGAGGACAAGCTTAGAAGAAAAGAAGATATGCAACGTGGGATACTGTTTGTTAACTTGCAATTATTTACAGGATACATTTTATATTTAATTTAAAAGTAAACGTGATAACTTTTACAAGTACTGAAGTGCCGATAAAATATTGCCAGTAATTTTATCGTTGCTGTGTGTTGCAAGTAAAGTGTGAAATAACTTGTCGAAGTCGATACCATGATAGTTCAAAAGTAACTATTATCAAAATTTGTGCTCGTGCTACCGACTTCAACAAGTTATTTCACACTTTTGAGTGATCAAATCGGTTCCATCTTCTGGTAATTTTTTCTTCACCCTTTTAAGTGTCGACTTTTGCTACTCACCCGTAAGTACCAAAAGTCACTTAAAAGGGTGGAAAAAAAATTCATTGTCATTGTGTATGAACACCGATTTCTTCACCCGCAATTATAATGTCGCCAAGTAGAACTTTTCAGTTATTGGAGTGTAACTCAAAAATCACTTGACCGATTTTGATATATGGGACCACACGGGAAGCACCAGCTTTCAAATAACAAAAGAATCATCAAAATCGGTGCACCCAGTCGAGAATTCTGAGGTAACAAATATTTTAAAAAAATAATTTAAAAACACATATGTGTCGAATGAGAACCACCTCCTTTTTGAAGTCGTTTAAAAAGATAGAGGTCTGGTCTTGCTCACTATTACTACTGTCATTTATATATGCCATACTAATTTCGACTTTATCGTATGCGTAGAAAAACCATCTTCTTTATTACTCTTTTAGTTAGCTTGATTGAACAACAGAATCACTACCAATGTGTTACTATAATACGATGGATGAGGAGAAAAGTGCACTGAGGTGTATTATAATGTAGGTATGATATTATTATGAGGTTATGCAGCGGAGAGTATATCTTACTTGTTTACTGTGAACGCATGCTAGGCTTCTGATGATCGATAATGTACATCTATATTATTATTACTGAACTTGTATAAAATGTGTGTAGAATATTTACCATGCATGTACAACTCTTTTACGTTTAAAAAAAGTTTTTAATATGGCTGGTCTGAACAAGGTTATGGAAAATTTTTTGGTGCCTGCCTGATACCACACTCAAGTAAAAAATTTTTTCACCAAACAGCCATTTTGTTCCGCAAACAAAAATACCCGTAAACACAAAATAAACGAACACGTTGTGTAACAAACAAGCTCTGACCCGTGGTTTTTCCCGCATGGCCTGTCCATGCCAAAAACCACGGGTTTTCTCGTTATCAGGAAACCCTCTTTTGACATAAAATGCTGCCGAAATGATATTCCACACTATAATGTAACTCTGTGCAAAGTTTTATCGAGATCATTCTGCCGTACGCCGGGCGTGAATGAGTAAGAAGCGTCCATACTTAAATCTTTACTTACTTACGCGTAAGTTAGTGAGGATTATGGTATGAATGGGATTGGTTCGCTACTTGCCAGCAGGATCGCCAGTATGTCATGTTGTAAAAACTTTACCTAGTTTTATATGGTCTTACAACATACCTGAACAAATCACTGTACTCGCTTTCTTGCCATACTCTTTCCGGAGGTTCATCAGAATTGGGTATACCGAACAGGGATTCGGCCATCATTTCCCTAACCCCTCTTGGATGCTGTTCTTTCCATCTTGACCACCTTTCTTTATAACGATCTCTAGCACAGTGAAATCGACCGGTCCATCCGACATACTCGTTCAGTTTTTCAGCCATTTTAGAATTATATTTGAATATGACCCAATTCTCACATTCTTAATGGTTTTTTGAGAAAATTTTTCGCATACAAATGATTAATTTTACTATATATTGTACAACATATTAAAACACTTCCAATTCTTAAGGTACACACTTTTTGAAGATGGATAAAACTCCAGCACAATTACGTCCATAAGGAATCTTATAACTTCTGGAAACAGCACTTCGAAGTCTCAAAAGTTTAACAATCAAAGTTATGTTTATGCAAGTATCGATATTAACGAGGTATGTTTGGAAAAGTTGTTAGATAGTTTATCGAAAGTTGTGTAGTTAGTGTGGAGCGGCAGACTCGCTTGGAATAGTCGGTGGTGATGGGCGGGCGGACACCGGCCGCGCGCGGACCGAAGCGGACTAGAGCGCGCGCGCCGCCCTCGCTCACTTCTCGCCCGCCCTGAAACAGCGACCATGGCCGGACTAACCCTGGAAGTGACATTATTTAACTTAACCTATGTTCTAAGCTTACTTTACACATTTATTTATTTTGAGCAATTCGTACTAGCGTTTTGATTGTATCGTTTACTTTTACACTGATTTGCATGTTTTAAATTATTGTTAATATAAGTGAATGATATATTTTACGAGTATATTCATATTCACACAGTTACAGTAATATTGCATGAATATTAAAGCCTCACTTTTTAAAAGGAAATATTTAAATAGTGCCTTAAATATGAATGATAATATACTTGACTGGTCGGTTGGCGCAGTTGGTAGCACTCTGCCTTCTGAGCCGCTGGTCCCGGGTTCGATTCCCGGACAGGTCAAACATTTGTGTGCATGAACATGTCTGTTTGACCTGTGTCTGGGTGTGTATATGTATATGTATATATATCAGTCATCAGGTTACCATAGCACAGGCTCTGCCTAGTTTGGGACCTGAAGACCTTGTGTTAATATTAATAAATATAAAATACTCCGGAGAGATATCGCGAAATAAAATTGTCAGAATTTAATACATTATAAATGTTTATTATAAAAGATCTGCAATATTGTTAAGTGAAATTTATGACTTAAAGTTGTCGTTCCAGCAGTTGTATAAAACCACTTATAAAATAAACAATTTATCCCAGTCGCTTCCGACGTTATATCTCCGAGCCCCGCCTGAGGGATTACGCTTATTGCGTCCCACAGGCGTCCAGCTGATTGTATCTCCAATACTCCCACGTAGGACAGAGCTTTAGCTTACATCTAAAGCAGTAACTTTATATAAAACTAGCTTCATCGCACGGTTTTCCTACTACCTCAGTTATCCCACGGGAACAGTACATATTCCTGGACTAAAAGTAGCCTATGCCATTCTCCAAGGTTCATTTAACTTTATACTAAAATCCGTCAAAATTGGTTCAGCGATTTAGGCGTGATAACGTACATACAAACAGAGCTAATATTTATAATATTATTGGGTTTTTCGTGTTTCGCACTTTCCTTTTTTTTTTTTCCTTGGCCTTCTCCCTCTTATTAACCGACTTCAAAAAAGGAGGAAGTTCTCAATTCGTCTCGTATGATTTTTTTTATGTTTTTTACCTCAGAATGGGTGAATCGATATAGGTTGGGCAATTTTTAACCGACATAAAAAAGTAGGAGGTTCTCAATTCGACCCGTATGTTTTCTTTTAATGTTTGTTACCGCATAACTTTCGCTTGGGTGAACCGATTTTGATCGTTATATTCTTTTTAAAGCTGGTGCTTCCCTAGTGATCCCATTAAAATCGGACAAGCGGTTCTAAAGTTACATTCCAATAACTGAAAAGTGATACTCATACCTCGACGACATTATAGTTGCGGGTGAAGACATCGGTGAACATACTTGTGTATGTTGATCCCGTGAGTAAGAAAAGTCATTGAAAAGGGATAATAATTGTATTTTCCCAAAAAAATGGGTACCGATTTCAACACTCAAAAGTGTGAAATAACTTGTCGAAATCGATACCATGAGCACAATAGTTACTTTTGCACTATCATGGTACTGACTTCAACAAGTTATTTCACACTTTTGAGTGCTGAAGTCAGTTCTATTTCTTGTTATTTTTTCTGTTTATGATTATTTTATGAAGCTGCCATGTCTTATTAGGTGGCTCATCATCCTTAAAATATTCAACAGTTTTAAGTAAGTAATTGTTTTGTATACCATTTATTCACAACTCTTTTATTTAATTTTTTACGGTCCAGTTTGTCCTCTCCATCCTCCACCACCACACCACATCTGGAAAGTCATATCTGTCTATCTGTATGTGACCCCACATGAAAATGAAAGTGACTTTTAGCTTTTTCAAGTGCCTAATGGAACACGGCGCGAGCTGTATTACTGCTTGCCTGATACACCGTTACAATCCGACAGTGTATAAACAAACTGATTGTTCCGACTTATTGCTTTCTTTCTATCTTTAGATCCTGTTTATTCGAAATCGTTCACGGTAACGGGATCTTTATCGAAATTTCATTTTATTGATGCCCATTTTCCTCGTGTGGTGAGAATATGTAGAACGCGTCGGAGGGATCCCAATCGGATTTGGGTTATCGTCTCGCCGTTCTTAACATAAATTTACCTTCACTGAGGTGCGTTGATGTTACCTACAAGTACATATCGTTGAAAGATTTATCATAAACTAGTTGCGCCCCGCGGTTTTACCCGCGTGGTATTGAAAAACGGTGATGATGGTGATGATAAAAAAAACATATGTGTCAATCTATAAGCTATCTCCATATCAAATTTCGTCCAAATCCATCAAGCCGTTTAGGCATGAAAGAGTAACAAACATACATCGAAACTCAAAAATTTTCACATTTATAATATTAAGTAGTAGGATTTTATTTTCATTTCACAACAAATGAGTTGTCATGGAATAAGTAAAGTGGGTACGTTTCTTTTCTTTATTATAAGCACCTATTTCCCACTAGGCACTCTGGACACGTACCCAGGCGCCCGCGCGCAATACTTCGGACCCCTCCAGTTCCTGCTAAATCACTAAAAGATAACCAGTAATGATTACCGAAATAATATTTCAAATTCAAATTCAAATTTATTTATTTTGCAGAAACATAGGTACACATAATGCTCGTATTCAAGGTAGTTTTTAGATCTCTATGCTCTTACCACTTAAGTATGCAAAATTATAAATTACATATTTACAAATATATCTTCTATCTATATTCTGAAATTATTTATTAAAAAAAAAATATTATATTGATTTTGAAACATTTCAAACGATAATGCCTGTCTACAATACCCACCTATTTGCTAAGGTTCCAACTGCGAAAGTTTCGCACATGCAAAGCTGGTTTACTTATCCATGAGGAGTACATTTACTATCTACATTACTACATTTATCAGACTCTGCTCAAACAGTAACAGCATCCTAAAGGCGATAGCTAAGAAATTTGATTGTCCTTTGGTGTGGAAGATGATTGAGAGAGTCAGAGACTCGTGAAGTTTTTAAATTCAACTTGAAAAAGTTTTTGCTTGATAGAGTTTATTGTAGCATTGAGGAGTTCATAAATAATAAAATGTGATGACATATTATGAGGAATAAGTAAAATATCTTGTATTAATAGCATAATTATATTAGTTTTGATGAAATGACATGTAATTTGCACACCTTCAAAGGTTGGAATATAGAGCAACATATAAACTTAGCATAAGGTCTTTCTATACCTATATTCAAGCAAATAAGTTATTTTGATTTGATTTGATTTGAGAGGACTAAATCACTTTTGACTGAGATATTGACACTATTGTTAGTATTTAATTATCTTGTTAAATTATATTGTTATGTAGTTATGTTAATATGGGCTAAGTTGTCTGAATAAATACCATATATAAATACCCATTTAACTGGGACCCAACGGAAGACCAGCGCTGGTTTAAAATTTAGCAGCTGAGTTGGGGACCAATTTATGACATTACACTATATCTTTCTTTTAATTATTTTTCTTTTGTTTTTCTTATTGTGTTCTCATCACCTGTGTGTCATGTCATAAATAAACGTATTTTCTTTCTTCTTTCCTTTTAAAATAAATTTATTAGTATTATTATTATTATTTACTTTATATAATGTCACTGTGTGATGCGGACCGTTTCCAACCGGTCCCTATGGAGGACATTGGAGGAGGCCTATGTCCAGTGGTGGACGTACTATGGCTGAGATGATAAGGATGAATGATGATGTAAGGAAATAAAGCCAAATCAAAATCAAAAATATTGCTTATCTATTAAAATTCTTCATTTTATTTATTGTACCTCATACTATTTATGTACTTTAAATCTTTACCTACGAGTATTAACAAAAAATTACAAAAAAATTGAACCGACATCAACACTCAAAAGTGTGACATAACTTGTCGATGTAATAATATATCTAATACCATGATAATTCAAAAGTAACTATTATCAAAATATTCATGAGGTTCATTAGCGACAAAGTTATCCGCGAACACACATAAATATATATACATACGGTCGATTTCAGTAAACTCCTTCTTTTTTTGAAGTCGGTTAAAAATAGAAGCCATTATAAAAACAACTAACCGATAAGTAGTAGATTATATAATAAGTAAAATTTCAATTTTCATGATTTGTTATCCAAATTGTATTATCAGTCATGAAACGCCTGCACGGTGTTGGGTACTAAACTCTAAGTGGTCACCCATCCAACGAGCGCCCGAAGAATCCTTCGCTTCAGATCACATAGGTATCTTCTTCTATATGCTTATCAGTAAAATATTAATGCAAAGCAAGAAATATTCGTATTTATAGAGAAAAGTTTAGCACTAGCTTTACGAACTATTCAACAGTGAAATAATTTTTAAAATCTGCTCAATAGTTTCGGAGTCTATTCAATGCAAACAAACAAACAATCAAATCTTTCCTGTTTATAATATTAGTATAGGCTATTTATAAGTGTATAAAACACGGGAGTTACTCAAGTAATAAGTCAGAGGGTTCCGACTATAGTTTCAACCACATTCGGTGGTCTTTTTCAAGGAGAATACGGGGCGCTCGCGGACGCGGTCGCGATTCGCCTAGTACTGCCTAGTATAGACTAGCTACATCCCACGGGTTCATTCCCGCTATGATTTACCCGATATCCCACTAAGAGCAGACATTTATTTCTAACTAGTAGCGCACTGCGGTTTCACCCGCGTGGATTACGATTTTCGCGCTACATCAATTTTATTATTCCACGGATCATATATTTTACCGGGTTAAAAAGTAGCCTATGTGCTATTCCAGACTATAATCTATCTCTGTGCCAAATTTCATTTAGAAGTTATCATTCCGTCAAGCCGTTCTGGCGTTTAGGTCTGGCGTCATAGATTGAGTAACAAACATCCATCCATCCATCCTTCCATCCATCCAAACTTTCACATATATGATATTAATTGGGATTTGAAAGTTTGGATGGGTGGATGTTTGTTACTCAATCACGCTCAAACGGCTGGACGGATTTGGATGACATTTGGTATGTAGATACTTCAGCTCCCGGAATACACATAGGCTACTTTTCATCATCATCAATAATCACCACACGGGTAAAATCGAGGGGCGCAGCTAGCTAATTAATATAAACCTTAAGAAAATACTAATAAATACAAAGGAAACTTAAACAAAAGATACACGCGACGTCACTAAGCTTCTGTTTTTTTATGCCACTACGTATTCGATGTTGCTCTTGAAAACATTAACATTATCAACCCTATTGTTCCACAAAATGATTTACAAGTCATCGTAAATAATAGGATATATGTAGACGTGTGTTTGATGAAGATAAACAACGGTATTGTGAAAATATTGCTTAAGCAAATGATACGAGAATAGAACAGATACGAAGGGATTCTCCTGCCTTCGTGAGTGAGAGAAAACAGCGTACATGACAAGCCAACAATGCGTCTGTTACTTTTGCCGTGAAATCCGGAGTAAGGTGACATTATAAAAGCAACGGCTACACGATCGAGTAATGCTTAACAACATAATGCACCAGTCATGCGTGACAAGCGCTTAAAAAGGTCTAATTTTCTATTGATCACGAATGTTTCAATAACGTCAGGTATAGTTTCCAACCGAAACTGAATATGAACATATTTTTTTTAAGCTATTGCATTGCTTCTATCGCGGGCCTTGAGCGTGGAGTCGGAATCCAGAAATTCCGTATCGAAAATAACCTAACACCCCCCACTCCGACCGGCACAGCGGTGATACTTTTTAGTTTGGCCATCTATCGATGAATAGCAGAATTTTTAATGACTTTTTTGAAATATCACGCTTGTCTGTTTAGTTCAGCAACTCGCCTCTAGTTGGCATTGGTTGTATCGGCGTTACTGCATAAGTTATTAATATATTAATTGCATAAGTTGATAAAAAATGCTATGCTTTACCGCGGCAGTCCCCGAGTGGCACACGTCTTTTTTTATACTGTATAGATCTAGCGTTTGACCACTATCTCACTTGATGGTCAGTGATGATGTGGTCGAAGATGTTATCGCGTTAGACCTAGAATGCTCACTGGCTCTCAAGGACTGCTGCCTGAACACACTACGTGTTTGGTGACAGTTTTTCAAACTTGAGGGTGGTAGCTAGCCAGGCGGGTATTCGAAAGTATCCTACCACCATGCTGGGAATTTGATAACAGTGTTACCTTCACCGGAAGCTCAAGCTGTTGTTGGGGATCGAACCAGTGTCCGTCAGTTTGACAGGCGACGCTCCCCCCGCTGAGCTATCATCGCCTCAAAGAATTAGTAGACTTGACACCCAGTTATCACATAAAATGTCTAATGCCCTACTAAATCTTCATAGGCTTAGATATGAGCATAGATTCAGGCCGCTATGAACTTAGCAGAATACGGATTTTTGACGTTATCTTATCGCCTCGACCTAGCACTGGACTGAATCCCTAGACAGAGCTTTCTCTGTTAAAATTTGACACCTTGAGTGTAGGTAGTCGAGCTTCGGTTTCATAATATGTCACTATGTATTATGTATAAAGTATTTAAAACTATATTTTGCAAATAACCAGAGTATCGAGTGTCAAAAGTGCAGGTTGCGTCTAATCTGAACGATTTAAGCCAGCATCGAAGTCATTGTTGTATAAATACAACAACAACATATATAATTATCTAATCTTGTTGTTTGCTGTACTAGGTACTTCGTGAAATTTTCGATGGGGATTCTTGTCTACTTACATTATATAAGTGCAAAGGATAACCAAGGCCACATTCCAACCTTGATTGCTTCAAAGGCGGTTGTTTCCACCAATCGGCCTCGTATCAATCATGAGATGACAAGTGACAAGTCGGCTATCTCAACTTGAATAACAACTGATAACAATAACCGAAGTGCTATACGTGTACTTAGCGAGGTATAAATCAGCAGACGCTAGTCATTTATCTCGAACCGTTGAAAATTCGTGAGGCGATGAATTTTCTCGGATCGAAAGAGATTCAGTCATATGTATAAATAATTTTTCGTTTTGCATATGAAGTACTTTACTGTACGTACTCTGTTTGCGACTTTGCAAAATTGTTCAGTCATCATTGCTGTGCGTAGCCCATCACGTTATCAGAGAGAAAGATCCGTATCTCAGCAGATACGGATTTTTGTCTCAGCAAATACGGATCTTTCTCTCTTAGAGACATGTATTGTACGTAAGTAAAAGGGCCCAAAAGATAGACCAGCTCAAGAGACCTAGGTCGTATTGTGACATGACCTTACGACGCTTGTTTTAAAAGACAAGAACCGAGAAGGCTTAAAGTGAGCTTCAAAGCACGGAAAAGCCCAGTTACAATGCCATTAATTGTATACCCGTTTTAAGTGACCTCAGAGAAAATTATTAGTTAATTAAGATCACATGTTAAACTCGACAAGTTAACAAAAAAATTAAATGTATACTTTCGTGGTCACAAAGAGATATAAACAACTAAAGAGCAACCAATTTTTAAAACAAATATTTTGTTTGGCTAAAAATTAAAACATCGCTCTAAATTTGAAGAACATGAAATAAAATGTAGCACTTTCAATGTCTACCGTTTTGATCACAATTATCTGTACACTTAAGCGTTATTTGTTCACTGCAAACACAGCGTAGCACATAAATATTTACTTTCTACCATTTGCCTACATTTGATAAACTTCCTGCGCTCTAAATGTAATCAATCACAGATATGTTTTCAGGCACTCATAGCTTGTAATATATTCATATTCCATCTTATTTGACACATAATCTTATCAGCACTTGTCATTTATACAGGTCTGTATCTTCCTATATTCGGCACCACAAATGTTACATAAGGTATACCTAATAATAAAATATGTGTAGTGTGTTGTATGTATTGCTTCCGGGCTGTTTGGCCGTGGTCTATATGAAACTTTTGTTCCAGACGTTTCGTCGATCACTGCGGTCGACATCTTCAGTGGTTCAGGTCCGAGCGGCGACAAGAGCGTAGAACTCTCCTCCGCGGCGTCTTCTCTGATACTGATACTTACTATACGAAACGTCTGGAACAAAAGTTTCACATAGACCACGGTCAAAAAGCCCGGAAGCAATACATACAACATGCAACGCCGGCCGTGAAAGCCTTAGAGTTTACATATGTGTGGTGTATCTGACTAATATAATAAAGGCGAAAGTTTGGCGTTTATCGTTCGTCGTCTGTCGTTTTGATACTCATTGACACTGAAACGGGTGAACATATTTGCATTCAATTTGGAATTAATATAGCTTATACCCCGACTTAGCTATAGGGCACTTTTTATCCAGGAAAAAGTATAGTTCCCGTGGGATAATGGAGGTAGACAGAGAATATGCCAATCCATGCGAGTGAAACCGCAGGGTGTAGTTTGTCATAAATGTACTCTAAAAAAATTCAACCATCATTCTTTTTTCCGTCTATAAATTCTTAAAATGAATAAAATTGCATGCGTAAAATGCCAGAATTTTTATCTTTTTTATACCTATCTATCGGCTTGGAGCATCAACAACCGTTTTTGGCAACCAGTGATATATATACTCCTGCTCAGATCAAATAGCTATCTCCGACTTTACTAAAGTCCGTTTCAGACTTAGAGATACATTTTTAAATATTTTTTTTCTTATAAATATTAATTAATATTAATGTAGGTCACCGAAGGTGTAATCCTACTAATAATATAAACGCGAAAGTTTGTGTGTATTTGTGTATATTTGTTACTTCTTCACGCTCAAACGACTACACCGATTTCGATGAAATTTAGTATGGAGATAGTTTACACCCTTTGTTTTTTTTTACGTGGGGAAAATGCATTACGCACTTCCGCCTACCGGGAAAGTAGGCGGGGTGTGTCGGGCTCGCTCGAGCATCACCGCTCCTGGACTGGACTTAACCAAAACAAGCAGCGTGAACGCCGCAAGCATAGGCATAGCAACTATTTAATGGATAAACCCAGACCCGCCCAGATAGTTTACGCCCTGGATTAACACATAGCCTAATTTTATCCCGGAAAAAGTATAGGTCCCATGGGATAATTGAGGTAGCGGGAAAACCGTAATCCACGCGGGTGAAACCGCGGTGCGCTACTAATTAGAAACAAATGTCTGCTCTAAGTGGGACATCGGGTAAATCATAGCGGGAATGAACCCGTGGGGTGTAGCTAGTCTATACTAATATTATAAACAGGAAAGATTTGATTGTTTGTTTGCATTGAATAGACTCCGAAACTAATGAGCAGATTTTAAAAATTATTTCACTGTTGGGAAGCTACATTACCCCGAGTGACAATAGGCTGATATATTTTCAAAAAAATTATGGATCCTTATAACTTTTCAGATTGAAATTTTTTATCTGTGTAAAGCCGGGAGCGGACTGCTAGCTCACTAAATAATTTTAAAAAATATTTGTCAACTTCCGCGAATATGTGAGTGCGTGGAATTCTTGTAAATAATTTAGTATGCCTCTCACTTGCGATATCGCATATTTAGTAGCTTTCTTTTTTAAATAAGAAACTGATTTTTCATTGGTAAAAAAAATTTGTTTTCCCCAAAGGAAAATTATCCCTGTTGGACAAATGAAACTATACAGATTTACCATGAGGAGAAATACAAAAATAAGCCATGGTTGCAACAAGCTCAGACGTCGCAAATTTCGCACCTAACATAAAATGGCGATTGTTATGGGCAGGCGTTTAGTTCACCATCAGGAAAAGAATTTGCTTGTCTCCTAATGTGTTTCTTAAAATACTTTCAAACAAGGTTCAGTCTCTGTACCTTTTTGCAGTCGATAAAACCAGTACTTATTCGTTGGTAAAGTTGGGTAAGTGAGACGGTAAGTTAATAGGATTTATCGTTTTTAGGGCTTCATCAGACGTGGCTAAACTCGGCTTTGAAACTACGTCACATTCAGCCGTCTGCGCGCTACTTAAGGCGCTATGTAACCTAAGGGCCAACACACATGGGCGCGGATTAAAAAATATTTTACCAAATAATGCACCCGACTTCAACACTCGAAAGTGTGAAATAACTTGTTGAAGTCGGTACTATGATAGTTCAAAACTAACTATTATCAAAAAATTTTGCTCATGGTACCGATTTCGACAAGTTATTTTACACTTTTGAGTGTTGAAGTTGGTTCCATTTTTTAGTAAAATTTTTATTATTCAAACTTTTCAGTGATCTTTGCCACTCACGGGATCAATTGTCATTGTGTATGTCCACCGATTTCTTCACACGCAATTATAATGTCGTCCCAATTTTCAGTTATTGGAGTGTAAAAACAGCTTAACCTATTTTGATGAAATTTAAATGGGACTACCTCGGAGGTACACTCTATCATACAAAAAAGAATATTGAAAATCGGTCCAAAAATTGACTGGTCCAATTTGACTGGCCGGTTGGCGCAGTTGGTAGCACTCTGCCTTCTGAGCCGCTGGTCCCGGGTTCGATTCCCGGACAGGTCAAACATTTGTGTGCATGAACATGTCTGTTTGACCTGTGTCTGGGTATGTATATGTATATAAGTATATATCAGTCATCAGGTTACCATAGCACGGGCTCTGCCTAGTTTGGGACCTGAAGACCTTGTGTGAATGTTAATAAATATAAATATATAAATATTAATAAATAAATAAAATGGGGCTATATGTGGGAGAAATCGAACATACATAAATAAAATATTAAAAAAATACAGTGAAACATATAACCTCGTCCTTTTATTAAGTCGGTTAAGAACAAGCCAAACCACGACATCAATTAAGCCTGTCAGCAAAACAAGAAAAACCGTGGAGTAGGTACTCCCCGAAGTTATGGAGAGGCAAGGAGCAAATACTCGAAGCACCATCCAGCCTCTCGAAGCTGATGATATTATGATGATCGCATAATATGATTAGAAGAATGATCTGCTATAAGAATACTTACTTCGTGTAACAGCGGATAAGAAACAGACTACAAAAAACCCACAAATGTGCCATCAATGAACATCTGAGGACTTGCAAATTAGTTTCATTTATATGTAAATGGCCGCGTTGTAAAAAGATATTGTGTTGCGTGGGCTGTTGTACCATCGACCATATGTTTCCATTATATTATAATATTATTCTAATGGTATTTTGTGTCAACTGGTCACTGCATGGCTGTTATTATAATTAGTTTGATGGTCATAGCATAATTAATAACTTTTTTGCGAGACCGACCGAACAAGCACACAAGCCTCACAGCATATTAAGTGGTAGCCTCTGCTTATAGTCAGATACATTTTGAATGTATAAAACGCGGGAATTACTCACGTAATATGTGAGATGGTTCCGACTTTAGTTTCAACCACATTCGGTGGTCTTTTTCAAGAAGAATACGGGGCGCTCGCGGTTCGCCTAGTCACCTGGTTCCCGTGTTTTGTGCTTGTGTGTAAATCTCATGTGCCTGTAATTTCATCGGAAACCATATCAACCCAGTATTACGAACACTGCTGCCTTACAGCATACTTTTGAATAAATAAATAGTTTTCTATGAGACTATAATTTTTATTAAGACAAAATAAGTAAAATTTACAGTGCAATAGTCGCAACTTTAGTAATTCTTTTTTTTTTTTTTTTTTTTTTTTTTTATACACTCAGACCCCCGCACTAGGATTCCCTGTGTCGCGGGAGGCATGGACACACACAATCACAGCACACAAACACCCAAGACCCGGGACAAACATCTACACTCATCGCACAAATGTTTGCCCCTGCCGGGATTCGAACCCAGGGTCCCGGAGACACAGAAGTCATGTCACTGACACCAACCACTGCACCACGGCGACCGTCGTGATACGATACTGAATTCATCTCGTCATAAAACAAAAAAATTATCACCGTTGATGGTACTTTCATAAACATTGTCTAATCAAAGCCGTCACTTATTTCCCCGAGACAGCAAATGAAACTAATGATCTAGGGGCACAGGTTAAACAATAGTTACTGCATAGTCGATTATCAGCCTGCACGAAATATTGCGTGCAGCCTCTTTGTCTGTTAATAGTGTTATCGAGAAAATAGGAGCGCATGTAGGTACATACATATGTGAGTAAAGACATCAATGTCTTATTAAGAATTTATTGAACTCACATTCAAATAAACCATGGCTTCTTATTTAATTACGACGTTTTTAGATTTTATGAACACGCACTTACCCAAAAATATACATACTAAATTCAACTCACAAGAAAAAACAAATGTCCTAAATTATATAATTTTTTTTGACGTGATAACGTTTTATATATTGATGAATACCAGCAACACTCATGAAAAATAGTAACGTTCCGCGTAACGTTCCACCTGAGTTTTGTATTACATAAAATAATCAAAGTCAAAGTCAAAGTCAAAGTCAAAGTCAAAGTCAAAGTTAAAGTCAAAGTCAAAGTCAAAGTCAAAGTCAAAGTCAAAGTCAAAGTCAAAGTCAAAGTCAAAGTCAAAGTCAAAGTCAAAGTCAAAGTCAAAGTCAAAGTCAAAGTCAAAGTCAAAGTCAAAGTCAAAGTCAAAGTCAAAGTCAAAGTCAAAGTCAAAGTCAAAGTTAAAGTCAAAGTCAAAGTCGAAGTCGAAGTCGAAGTCGAAGTCGAAGTCAAAGTCAAAGTCAATGATTATGACGTTATCACGTAAATCTATCGTCCGTAAACCGACTTTACAGACAACCAATTTTTTTTTACATATTATAAGTTTGCGTTTAACAACAGCTGTCTCACCTGATGTTAAGTGATGACGTTGTCTAGAATTTAGCACGCAAACCTAGAAGGTACCTATTCACTCGCGACTTATATATCTTCAATGGTCTTGAAATGTCTTTAATATACTAAAAATGAACACATTTCATTTCTCAGCTTCCTTACGTTAAGTGACCATAAAACCACTGGTATTGGTATCTGATATCGGTATGCAATCGGACTTTGAAAATTTCAGTGTCAAGCAGTTCCTGTGTTAAAAGATATTACTCTGATGATGAATGACCATGGTCACGCTAAACCTAAAGAATACTTGTTCTCTCTAAACAGACTATGTGTTTAGTAAGAGCATTTCAAAGTTGGCGGTAGCCAGCCAGGCAGGTATTCGAAAGTATATACCCACTATGTTGAAATTTTGATAATGGACCTTCAACGGAAGCTCAAGACTTTTGTGGGTATCGAAACTGCAACCATCAGTTTGACAGCCAAAGTACCCACTTGCTAAGATGGCTTCAAAAATTTTAGGCCTATATAGGTTGTTCCGAAAATTGCTAGCAACAGGATACAAGTTCTTTAATCCAGAAACTATTTTCAATTGACGATTGATCCCAATCCAAATCTCCTTGGAGAAAATGATTGGCCAATTATGGTTTATCTGCCGTACAGCACATATTTAGCACCGTATGCAATTTTTTTATTGCCCATAGTAAAAAAAATACTTCATCGGCGAAATTTCTACACTGCAGTCGAGACCGTCAAAAAATCTCAGCGGTTATTTTGTGACGCAAGACACCAAACACATAGTGTGTTCAGGCAGCAGTCCTTGATAGCCAGTGAGCATTCCAGGTCTAGTGTGATAACATCTTCGACCACATCGTCACCGACCATCAAGTGAGATACTGGTCAAACGCTACATCTATACAGTATAAAAAAAAGGCTGACAATAGCTAGTGGTACATTTATTACATAGTACATTTTTTGGTTGCTCAAATGTTTTTGTAGTAGTTGTAGTATTGTAATTAGTATTTTATTTTAGTAAAGTACAAAAAAAAGTAAATGTGTCTCTGGACACGCTTTCAAATGTGGTTTCAATCTTATCGCCAATGTCAAAATCTGAATCAGAGTAATGAATAGGTAAAGATATGCACGTCTTTTCTATCCAAATAAGCTGCTTTAGACGTCTAGATAACGTAACTGGCAACTGACAGCCTTTTATCTCAACTTGAGACGATGTTGCCAAGGTTTTATGGTTCCAAATTAGTGATGTTGACTCATCGCCAGACGAGGAATAATTTAATGCAACTATAAATAGTGTAAACGAATTTAAAAACTGCTGCATATATTCAGAAGGTATATAAAGGTATATAAATACATAATATTTTTTTTTATTTACGCTTACACACAAAAATAATTAAAGAATATTAACAATGCATGTTTGTTTTTTCTCGCAAATGTGTTGAAAAACGTCGTATGAAACTGGTGAACTCGTCACACACTTGGCTGAACTAAGCCCTCGCCTGCGGCTTCCACTGCAACCCACTGCCTCGTATGTAATGAGCAACTTAGCTCACTCGTCGATTATTATTTTTATTTGAAGTGCTATAGCCCGTTGTAGTAACGAAACTAACTTACGCAAACTAACTTAAATTCCCTAAAATCCAACTTCAAATTCGTATAAGACTAGGCGATTCTATTCCTAATATTAGTACCAGTTTTATTAGTTTACTGTATAAAATCCGCCAAAATAATGCAAGAGAAATAAACTGTATATGTTCGAGGTACCAAATTTGAACAATTAACGAAATAAGTACATTTTTTGGGCATGAGTCTGGCTCATCAAGCTTGCGTTTCACAACTGTCTCACTTGATTTTAAGTGATTCTGTTCATATATGACGATAAAAAAAACTTAATTAAGAACCTTCTCATTTTTCCTGTCGGTTGGTTGGTATAAGTAGACAATTATAATTTTAAAAAATGATATATAATAATAAATATGCACCTTTTGAACATCACATCCCCCAATAAAGCCCATTAAGTGATACAAATGCAAATCACTTTAGAGCACACAGGTCTCAATAACCTAAACAATTATAATTAAATTATGATTGGTTGCCTTTTCGTTTAAAGCGATCTCTTCCAGACAACCATTGGACAGAAATAAAGGTACGTGCCTTATGTCTATGTAAGGTTTTTGAGACATGGTAAGTACGGCTGAATTCAATGTTATTTTTTATTTTAACCCAATTAATATTCTACACGCGAATATTGGTTATATACTTTATACATCTATCTTATGACCACTATCTCACTTGATGTGACCACAATGTGGTCGAAGATGCAATCACGCTAGACCCACAACGTTTACTGGCTCTCAAAGACTGATGCCTGAGCACACTATGTGTTTGGTGACAGTTTCATAAACTTGAAGGTGGTAGCTAGCCAGGCAATCAATGGTGTCGTAACTTGTTTTGTACACCTTTAAAGTTACCGGACAAAAACAACCTAGAGGGTTTTAATGGTTTATTTTTGCTTATTTTGTTTTTTTTTTACTTTGCTATTAATGTTAGTGTATGTTTAATTGAGAGTTACAATCATAGATAAAAATTCGTAGTACCTAAGTTTAGAAACTTCACAACATAAAATGAATGTAGTGTAACACACAAGCGGCGATACCACTCTAGACTTACAAGCAACCATAAAGAGACAATTTTTAAAGGAAACGAAAAACAATTCATTCAAATAACATTTACTGCTATATACTTATGACCAACACAATCGCAATATAAACAAAATTAAATTTTTTTTACGTGATAACGTCTTTTAAATCGATGAGTACAAGATTTTATTGATCAATGCAGTTTGTTACTAAAATCGATGACATGCTTTGTCTATTTATATATAACATATCTATTTATGTCTTGTTAATTTCAAAGTTGCCCATACTAACCCATCAAAATTGCCCAACCTATATATAAAATAAATCAGAGAAAGATATTTAATAAATCAATAAAAGTAAAACGTAAGGTGTTAAAATATTTCGTAACATGCAAAGAGGGTCGAGGTCCGCATAATACATTGTTTGTTTCCTCAAATGGAAATTTGATATGCTGGTCTCGATTGGTGGTGACCCTATCAATGTTACGTGGTTTGATTATTACCGCACACTTAATCATTCCTGAAGCCCTTAGCTTACCTTTCTACTTATACATACTAGTCGTAGATATCACGCGTTCTATCCCTTTCACCCGAAACGAACTTATTAGGATTTAAGGGCAGTGAGATTCGAGCCTAATAAAAAGCTCCAAATTTAAAAATAAGATCCGTATTGGAACAACGAACGGTGTTGCCAGAGTGCACCTTTTAAAAGTTACCTATTAGATGCCAGATCAATAGCTTGATGAACAGGGTTGTGACGGGAACTTTTGATGAGATTGATGTCGTGACATTTTTTTCTGAAATATTTCGTAGTGATTCTTCGGGTGTTATTGTGTAATAACGATGGAATTATATCTTTTTTTACAGCAACTTCTTCTACGGTTCTCCTTATTTTTGGTTTAATCGCTTAGAGAATCCCCGAGTGTAGTTCTCTCCATAGCTCGTTGTACGACTTTGAGCCTGCTCACAAGGCCCATAGTCAGAGAGCACGTTTGCGGTTTCATGTTCGAAGACCTTCATTTTCAAGCATTGTGGACTTTTGGACGAGAAGATGTCGTGGAGTTTCCCGAATGCAGACCATGTATCGCAATACTATTTTCGCAATAAAACTTTTCCGCATCAAACTGTTCTCCTCAAACTTCTCAGATATTATATAACCTTAACATAACTGATCTTACTTATATGCTAATTGTACCATACTTTATACATTTAATGCACCTAATAATATCTTTTATCTGTATAATATATACAAATGATTATTTCTCTTGGCCACGGCATATGGAGTAAGCACCTGGACCAATTTCCCTAATTCTTTTTTTGTTGTGTTTGATAGTGTCAAGAGAAGGTTCTTATAAAATAAACTACGAAAATTGCGCACAACATTAGAAAAATTAACTACCCAAGTTACTTTCCTAATGTAACCTTCATAGTGCTTTTAAAAATATAAACTTTTCTAATAACCTTATGGCGTTTTAAGACAGGACAACGTCTGTTAGGTCAGCTCACTGACTCGGTAAATACAAATGTATGATGATGAAGTTTTATATCAAGAATTATATAATCCTGTATTTTTTTCATAAGCTTATGAATATCTGATCATCCCGACAAATAGTGTTCAGCAATTTTTCGGTCTTTTCACTCCACAGAAATAAAAATATATGCCCTCGAACGCAAAAGCAATGTCTATATAAATAAAAAAACCCTGAATATTTAGGATCACGTTCTGTTTGATTTATCTTCCGTTGATCGTGATGAAGGATATCGCCTGGTGGATTCACCTGATGTCTGGGCTGACCTTAAGAGGACACAATCAATGCACTGTGACTGCTAATTTACGATTTGGAAACGTGGAAGTTTCTAGAATTTAGTGTACAGGAAAAAGTAAAAATGCGAGAAAAAACTTTTCTTTCCATGGTATTCATATTTTACATTTTTTATACGGTAGATGAGACAAAGAAATTGAATACCGATTCCTGTAAAATAATTCGTATCAAATCAGTAGTTACGCTACATACTATGCTACATATATACATACATTTCTACACAGAAAATTTTGAGTCTTCCGCTTATTTTGTTCAAAGTCCTATATGTCTAATAAACTAAAAGAAAGAATTCGGGAATGTTAATTCTGATTAAACCAAATTTGATTTCGTTTGCTAATTTATCAGTGAAAAAATATTTTCGGGTGACCATATTTTTCCTTTATTAAAAATTTTCGTGGTAACGACAAATGCGTTTGAACTTTGCCTTACACCAGAAGAAAGCAAACTGCAAAGACTTAAACTGTGATTAGTTATATTTGTGTTGAACAGGTAGGTTATCTGTAAAGTACCTATAATTTTGTAATATTTAAAATCAATACATTTCAGGATTTGTCCCGCCCCTTCTGCCTGTAAACACCCGCGAGCCTCTGTAATGTCATCGGCACTTCATGAAAAGTGATTTCCACAAAAACATTCTTGGCGAAGATCTACGTTGTTATTAAATCAAACGGGCCTTAATCGCGAGAAAAACATTTAGTAATTTATTTACCTCGACGTTTCGACCCAGTTGCATTGGTCGTGGTCACGAGAAGACTGGAGAAATGCGGGTGGCAATGTCGGCGAGAGCGCGTAGTTTCGCCAACTACCCACTTTTGATATTATTAAACTGTAGGGCTGTCACAGCCCTGCAAAAGCACAGGGTTGTCACGACACACAACACTGACAGTATCTTTAGTGTTTTCAGGGTGAAAAACGCCGCGACGCGAACATCTATAAATCACTGGGTTCCAAGATGTAGACAACCTAAAACCATCCTCTCGATTGAAATTTTTATGTTTCCTGATTTCAACCGCTTCGCGTACAATTCTAGGAAAATAATGGCGGTCCGTGGAGAGGATTTTAGGGTCGTGTAGTTCAATCCAATGATTGGGTCCAGAGTCAAGTAAATGCTCAGCGATAGCCGATTTATTCACCTGGCGATTTTTGACAGCTGCGATATGTTCTAGAAGAGATCAGAGAAAGAAAGGGAGAGAAGATCTACGTCATAATTAATACCTGTCGCGGAAGGCTTGGACACACACAATCACAGCACACAAATATCCAAGACCCGGGACAAACACCTACACTCATCGCATAAATGTTTGCCCCTGCCTGCTTCGAGCCACGACGACCAATCGCTAGTTACTTACAAATCCTTCTCTACTATGTTATAAATTTAAAGTTTCTATGTTTGAATGTTTGTTGCTAATCACGCCAAAATAGCTTAACGGATTTGAATGAAATTCGCTAGGGATATAACGTAGATTTTTAGTGTAGAATACGACATGGAATACTTTTTATCCGAAAAATTAACGGTGTCGCGGCTCGCGCCATCAATATTGTTTTTTTTTCTTAACGACTAATGCCGTTTGCCCCTACCGGCATTTACCGGTGCTCAGGCCAGTACTTGTGCGAGCGTAGAAGGCGCATCGAGTCACCTAGTGAGGCTAGCGCTGACGGCGCTGCCACTACTTCTGCATGGTGGTACATGGTAGGGTACTTTCGAATACCCGCCTGGCTAGCTAACACCCTCAAGCTAGAAAAACTGTCACCAAACTCATAGTGTGTTCAGGCAGCAGTCCTTGAGAGCCAGTGAGCATTCTAAGTCTAGCGTGATAACATCTTCGACCACATCATCACTGACTATCAAGTGAGATAGTGGTCAAACGCTAGATTTATACAGTGTAAAAAAACTCACTAGGAAAGGACAAGGCGACTAGCTCAAGGGCACCACTGAGGTTCGGACCTCAGCTTGAGCTGTCGCCAGGATATATCGGATCGATCGTGCCACCACCAGTTCGATATTATTATAATTTTCTGTCACTACTACATAATATGTAAAATTAATATAAATGCATAATAAATGCAAAACATAAAGAAATATTGGTGTAACTTCATTCATTATAGTTTATGCATTAAATCAATAACAATTCTGATTTTGTTAGTCCCCTCGGAAACATTACTTTTTGAGGAAAAAAGAGTATTTTATGACTTTTTATTATATCTCTGACAACGCCATGTTTATATTTCATAATCAGCAGCAGTTTATTAAAACGTCAAAAGGTAATAAACAAAACTTAACTCACATCGCAATAAAATATTATAGTTAGAAAGTAAGGACGAAAACAAAAATGTACCAAGAACATAAATAACAATCGTTTGTCCTACAACACCCATCTCTTGCAGTTCCCATCATATAATGTGGTCCTACCGGCCAACCATACAAGGCAGCGGTCGCACTTGACCGGCGCGCGCATGCGCCGGCGCAACCTTGCGCGCGGCCCTGCGCTGTGTCGTGGTCTTTACTACATGTCATTTTCATTGTGATGTTTGTTTACACCAAAATGTGCTTTGAACTGTCAGCTGTTTAAGATACATTTTAAGGCTTTACTATTTTATAAATAGATAATTTTGACTATCTCTCAAAGTCTTTTAGCTCTAGCTATTTGTTTGAAAGTTTTATATGTCTAATAAACTTAAAAAATATCACTTAGGATAACAGTTCGTAAAGGTTTGTGAACAAAATATGATTTAATTTGTTAATTTATTATTAAATAAAACAAATTCGACCAACCATAATTATTTTTCCTTTATCTTAAATTTCCGCAGTAACGACAAATGCGCTTGAAACGTGTATTACACAAAAAAGGCAAATTAGAGAGTCTAACAACGTGATAAGTATTAAGCCCGTAATTTAAGCCCGTAGATCATTGGTACATTTTGTAATATTTTAAATCAACACCCATCAGGATTTTTCCCGTCCCTTTTGTCTACAAACACCCGTGAACCTCTGTATCGGCATCGGCATCTCTTAAAATCCTTATTTCTAAAAAATTAAAACGTAAAATAAAATTAAGATCTGTAAGTATAAATTTATTTTTCACTAACTAGTTTACTTTGGTTAAACAACGGAATCACCATCATTATTTTTATAAATCTTCAGAAAATTTAATTTATTTCATTTTCTTGTCTAAAATGTCTAATAATATGTTATCACCCCACTGATTAATCGGCTTTTAAAAACTGTCTGTAGCTCGGACGTAACCAGGGCAATTAGAGTAATGAGGCCGTTTCTTCCGACAAATCGCCTTACTGGGCCTCATCATGCGACGGCTGCGGTATCCCACTGCCTCTCGACTTCACTCCCGGAGGACCAGCTTTGCTTCAGACTTGAAAATAACAATAATATTGCATTCTCACGATGTAATATTACAATATTATTTGTGGTGGCTACAGCTTTGTTTATGTATCTAAGTACCATTGACAAATTGTTAATGATAGAAAGATATCCGTATAAAAAATATGTTAATTCTACATTTGTAATCTGGTCTCTGAAAAACTTCAATACCAATCTTATGCAACTGAATTTTCTGTTTTGTTAGAATAAAAATTTCTAATCAAAACGATGAGCTATTAACATTAACGGAACTTTTGTGTCGTATGTTTTTCTTTAATCTCCGATTGTTACAAATGTAGTCTAATTGTATCTATGTTTTACTTTGATACCCTTCAAAGCTTTTATCTGGTTTATTTATCTGAGGTTTTTACTGACGTGTTTCAAGTCAGACAGACTCAGATCTGAATATTATTTAATTTGTGCTGTAACGTTGGCGTAAGAAATACCTAACAATGTTAATTGATTAATTTTATGCAAATGGTAAATACTTATTGATATTTCATTGGGTAAATTAATTTTATGATACATTACATCTTGACACATTACAATTACAAAATAATAAAGATTGATCTGTCTTAAAATGATTGATTTTGACTGTCACCAGCAACAAGTGTCATTGGCTCCAAAAACAATTATAGTCGAACAATCGAAATAAATATTTTCACCACACTAGCTGTCAATCGCTAACTGTTTTACTCATCGATAGGGAAATTCTATTTTATTCGCATGTGAATGAAAAGATAACCAAAAAGAGAAGCAGCAGTATTTGTTTTTGACACATTTAGAGTTTCACTACAGCAACACTCGTCAACACCCAAAGCCATAGGTATGAACGTGTAGATTTTTAGTTCCTTCTCTCACATTATTTCCGACGATTACTTAATGTTAGTATAAATATTTATAATGGTAACATAATGAACATTCCATTCGTCTTTAGTTGTTAAAATTCTATAAAAATATGTGAGTACGATGTGTGTGAGTACCTACGTTGAGCAAAATGGTATGTTTGGCAAATTATACTTAAGGTATTTAAGAAATGTTAACAAGCAAGGATTGAACATTAACGTCGCAAAAACTAAAAACTTGTTGATCTCTAAACGGACTCAATATGCCTTGAACCTGAACTTAGAGACAAGATTTAGTCGAATGAGTTAATTAGTATTAAGTACTTCGAGAGTGATATCGTCTAACAAGATCTCACTGTCAACACATTGACATAGAGGTTACCTGGCATATGCCTCCGGGTTAGTTGTTAGCTTAATGGTAAGCACCACGCCTGTATTTGTTAGTTACATTGCTTCTTCTACTACCACCACAAAATTACACCCAAATTTACATATTATTAATAATAAAATCAGCATAAGTACATTTATACAGTTAAGTTGGTTACCAACTTTAATTTTCACCACAAAGCGTGTAAAATATCGTATCTCTAAATCTATGTAACTTTATCTGGTTTTTCGAATAGAAAAATATCTGGAATCTACGATATGTAGTTAACAAAAAAAACATTTCCATTAAATTTCTTTGGGGCCGTCTCCAATAATTTACAAAAACTCTATCTGCCATAATCGCACTGTTCTGAAATTGCCATTCAGTCCCAATGGACCGTTCCTATGCATATCATCTTTAGCTTTAAATAAATATTGCAATATGTACTTAGTAATTAGTGACTGAAAAAATAACGTCGATAGAAATAAAAAAAAATCAAGGCCAATTTTTTTTAATTCCTTCAAACTTTTATGAAAAAATATGATTATTATACAAGCATACTAGATATAATGTACTTAAACGGTCGCTGTGACTGGATGTTCATTGACCTGACTTCTAGCCCCAGGATTGCCAGTCTGGGGTTTAAATTCCCTTTGGGCTAGCGTTTGCCCAATGATCGATGATCGTAGATGTTGGCTGTAGGTCTTGGATGTTTCTGTAATGTGATTGTGTGTGTATGTGCGTCCAAGCTCCCCGCGATACTGGCACTCCTAGAGCGGGATATGAGTGAAAGCGATTATTTCTTGTAATTCTTGCAGCGTTATTGTACTAGCTGTACCCTGCGGTGTTACCCGCGGTGAAATGGTATATACGTAGTATTGACGATTTTTGTGTCTTCCCATGGGAGCAGTCTATATTTTCGGGATCAAAAGTAGCCTATATATTATTCCAGGGTATAAGCTATCTTCATTCCAAATTTCATTCTAATCCGTTCTGCGTGAACGACACAACATCCATACAAACTTTCGCGTTTATAATATTAGTAGAATGGTAGAAACCATTGAGCACAGGGATGATCTTAATCCATAATAGTATAATCATTGAAATATATCAGAATGTTTGCCAGCTATATATTGCTGCCACGACAGTATATTAAAGCTTCCGCCACGCACTATACAGCCCCGCTGACAAGGGCTGGTTGACCGCATCACCCATGTTAGGTAACTTGTATGCCTGTTTATACCAATTTAAGAAACTACGATCAAATTTATTGCTAGAGATGTCATTTAGCAACGTGCTAGAGAGGAAGGAGCGGTAGGAAGTAATACGGATAAAAATTCTAGTTATTTCAAACGTTTTAATTGACTTCCGCTTGTCAGTGTTGGGGCAATTTGTTCAATATATGTAAAAGAAGCTGAGTAGCAGCCCTCTATGTAAGACTTCGCCCGGGGAAGTACTGCCACCATATCTATTTCTACTGCCAGGCAGTAGAGTTCGTATTACTGTGTTCTGGTATGGAGGGTATGATTTTCGGTGAAATTACAGGCACATGAGAATCACAAACTTTATGTCTGAAGATGAATGGTGCAGTGCAGTTAACGAATTGTATCTGTCTTTAAGTAGAGGTTACCACTTTACATCTAATGAGTTGTTTGTTTCTACCGTCACTATGTCTCATAGAAAGGGAATAAATTAGGTTAGGTTTTGAGGTAAGAGGTATGCTAAAAATCTGCCTGACATAGATAATATCACGTATGATTTTCTATTTCCTTCCCAACAATAGATATCATGACTTCGCCTTAAACTGAAATTTTGTGCTACCAATTTTGCTTTTTTTTATTCAAGCCTCTAATTAAAGAACGGGAGGTCCAAAATAACATCGAAAACAGTGCTGAAATGAATGAACTAAATGAACGGTTTGTGCCATTCGATACGCCACTGAACATAATTGTCTTATTTTAAAAGTTTCAAACTATGGGGCCATTCATGCCTTCAATATTATCATACCTGTCAAGTCCTGACCGAGTCAGCAAATGTATGAAATTTACTTTTTATTGGATCAAACCTAATTTCAGCAACGTTTCAAAAAGATCTAAACAACTGATTGTAAGTTATTGCAGACAGCAGACAACATACAAACACTTACACACCCACACCTATGATTCCAAGTTTCCACTGCGGCTTTCGCTTCTTCTTCTCTATCTTTCAGACAAGCCAATCATGGGTCTGATGGTTAAGTATCACGATTAACAGTTCTAGTGCCACATACAATATTGATAGAACATTTGTATAGTATACTGATGTCATCATAGAAACTTGAAAGTTTCAGGCGGCCAGAGATTTCACTGTATGACTGTAGACACACTACTGCTTCGAAGCAGAATACCTGATACTCTGCCGTATCAACAGATTCTGTTGTTGTAACAAACAACAACAACAGATTCTCTTTATGTTATTCGCCTTCAACAAGTTATTTGTTAAGTGTTGAAAACAGTTCCATTTTTAGGTAAAAAAAAAATTCCGCAAAGCAATTCCGCGAAACTTACGCAACAGATGACGATGGCGCGCACGAAAGATCAAGATGACCGTAGTGAGCCAGATAACGTTTGACAGCTCCTGAAAAAGCGACATTGGCGACACCGTCGACGACGCCGCGACATCACGTCAGGCGACCTTATCGTTATCTAGCGTGGAAGGAATCCTCGGTGTGCGCCGGCGCCGCTGCGACATTCGCACAGAAGCCTTTGCAGGCAGCACGCGAGCGAGATCCTTGAGGCGCGAGTCGACGCGTGCCCGCCCGAGCCGCCCGCTGCGCACGCGCATCACCCCTACTGCCGCCGCGTAGGGTGACGATGAACCACCGGTAAACGTGCTACGCTAACAATTTATAACTCGATAACGTGATCTCATTGAGGACTATTTTTTAAATAAAAAGTGAAGTGAATACGATATTCGAAAATGGGTAAGTTTAATACATTTTTAACTCTAATAAATTTAAGTTAAAGTAAAATAAATAAATTAAATTTTATTATTTACAATTGTTCATTTTATCAAAAAAATCACTGACATATTCATTGGTAAAATTATATTGTTCATGCAACAAGTGACAATTAAATTGATTTAAGAGCCTATTGTCCGTTTTGTTGTTATGTAAACTATTAAATCAATGCGCGTAGTCCGAATTGCATCATTATAGAAGCCGCGAGGATATTATATGTCCTTCCATTTGCCAACCACGGTTCCATGACATCTCTTATACTGAAACAATTGACGAGCGCTTGTCAAAAAGCTACCAAGATCACGTCGCTCAAAAGTGAACGCTTGTAAATTTTGCACTCGCTTAATAATAGAGTATTATTTTCGATGTCCGCGAAATATACACTTTTTGTGTATTTATAATTCGGTGTCCATACGCCTGTCACTCATATACGAAACTAATTGTGTTCACTGACGTTGTCGCGCTAAACACTTATTAACATTATTTTGTTTTAGGCCGTTACAGCTGAGAGGTCTGAAAGCGTGACTCACGCCTTCTTTTTATATATAACATTTTAACAACTGTTTTTAGTATATTCAATTTACAATAACACCTATATATACACTTTGTAGCTAGGCGACCGAGCTTCGGGCGGCATGTTATTTTTATTTAGCTGTAAATGCTGGCACATATTTGGCTCAACGAATCAGCATTGCAATTCAACGTGGCAATGCTGCTAGCATTCTGGGCACGCTGCTAGCCGGTAGCGGGTTAGAAGATTTGAGTTATCTATAGACTACCAATAGCTAGGATTGCTCAAATGTTATTGTAGTTGTTGCAGTATTGTAATTAGTTATTAGTGTTTTATTTTGCTCAAAATCATATTAGACAATATAAGCTTAAGAATATTTTTGGAAATAATAAGATATTAGTATAATATACATGTAGCAGTATTTTTTACGTTATTGGTGAAGGATAACGCCGATAGACAAACTAATGGAATGAGGGGTAGACGAACAGTAAAACAAAAATTTTAACCGAAAAATGAAACCTACTTCACACTCAAAAGTGTGAAATAACTTATTAAAGTCGGTACCATGATATTTCAAAAAGTAACTATTACCAAAATATGGGGCGTATGGTACCGACTTCGACAAGTTATTTTCCACTTTTGAGTGTGAAGCAGGGTTCCATTTTTTGGTGAAAAAAATGTTTCTACCCTTTCTGTGACCTTTGCTTCTCACGGGATCAATTGTCATTGTGTATGTTCACCGATGTCTTCACTCCCAATTATAATGTCGTCCAAGTAAACGTTACACTTTTCAGTTATTGGAGTGTAACTCAACAACCGATTTTGATGAAATTTAAATGGGGCCACCACTGAGGTACACTCTATCAAACAAAAAAAGAATTTTGAGAATGGGAGAAAAAAATAAGGTGAAACATAAAAATACATACCACCTCCTCTTTTTTTGAAGTAGGTTAATAACCTCCTCCTTTTTTGAGGTCGGTTATGAACCAAAGAGTTGCATGCTGGTTTGTGTTATCTGACGGAAGCTTAAAGAGAAACAAACACTCTTTGAGGAAACAACATAAAATTGAAAGGTTAGAAAAAAAAATGGCTGTACTGCCTGGCGGTTATTGCCACTGTCGAGTCCCGTACAATCAATAATTGTAGCAGGATTGTCCGTGGGACAATGGATAAGCCCCATACTATTGCACAAACGTTACATTTTAGCGACCCGTAAAAAAGCATAGGATGGCTACGGATTAGGTGGACAGACGACCTGAGTAAGGCTGAATGCGGGCCGCTTCCAACCGGTCCTCGCGGAAATTAATAGGGGAGGCCTATGTCCAGCAGTGGATGTCCTATGGCTGAAAAATGATGATGATGATGATGAAAAAAGCCCCATAGTTGGCTAAAGACATGTCTCAGTAACCGTTCCAAGTAGCTCGGTAATATTTTTCATTACATTTGTATTTTATGACATTACCTACTAGCTGACCTGACAAACGTTGTTCTGTCATATAATTAATGATCGAATTCAAAGACTTTCATGTAAATGACTTCACGTCAATGTCCTACGGTTAAATTATTTGGATATTTGTTCATAAAAAAATCAATATATAAAAAAATAGGGCACGGGGCGTAAGAGGGTGAAAAATACTTTACGAACTATTCTGAAATCTGCTATACACAAAAATTTCGTAAAAATTAGGCAAAACGTTACGGAAGTGTTAACAAACACGAGATTTTAAAGATGTAATGTAAGAAAATGTAAAATGAGTTCCTTAACTTATTATATAAGTTTAGTGCTTAATTGTGTAATTATTATGAATTTTAAATGTGACTGTTATATTGATAATGTTATGAGTCAGTGTTACTTGATGAATAAATGAATTTAATTTAACCCTTTTTTTTAAATAGTCCACATAGTTAACCGCAATTCTGGCTTGAAACTCGTATACACACGTATAATACTACTATAAGTATACATTTATATTCAAATTTTTGAAGGAAATTTAACCTGTTATGCAAAAGAGAAGTACCTACTAGTACATCCAACCCTACAATCTTAGTCTTTCTTCTTTTGTTTCCTTAGCAGTGGTTTCTTCAGTTATTGCTAAAATTGTTCTATTCTGAAGAAAGAACAGTAGAAAAAACAAATACAAAGTTTTTTGCGCCGCGCGATTAATGTTCGTAAGTTGTGTCGTGTGGCCTACTGAAATTTGTTGACAATGCAGAACTTCAACGACGATTTAATTATTTTCTTTAAATCATTTATTATATAATTGTGAGAATTGACCTGACTTAGATCGTAGGTAAGGTCTGGATGCGGGCCGCTTCCATTCGATCCTAGTGGAAATCAATGGAGAGGTCTATGTCCACCAGTGCACATCCATGGCTGAAATGATGATGATGATGATGATATAAAAGGCGTTTTGGTTTAACTTTCAAAAAATATGTTCAAGAAAAGTGACATAGTTAATTAAATATTGGAATAATGTCATGGGAGACTTTCTTTAGCTATAATTTGTACATATTTGGATGTATATATTATTGTTAGCGATAGAGTCAGCTAACCCAAATTATTTATAAATAGAAGCGAAAAAACTGTCTATTACCTACTTTTTAATTTAAAATCCTTAACAAACTCAAAATAGAACAGTATGATAGAGGCAGTTTGGTTGAATTTTGCAGAAAAGCTACAGAAAACACAATTCTTGTGTGCATCGTTATTACACAGCATAGGTTTTAGTAACAAAACAAAGACCATTACGTCCCAACTGAAACACGGGTATTCTTCTTAGGGAGGTCATAAACTGTTGAACATGAACTGTTGATTAAATATCGATATAATATTATTAAGAAATATCGATATTTATTACTAATACTTTTTTGGACGATCTATCGATAGTTCAATATTGAAGTATATATGTTTATCGACAGTCGATATATTTATAAAATATGTTTTTATTCTTCATTTATACTCACCAATTATTTAAACTACAACATCATCGTATACTTGATTTGCTATACTTTATTTACTCAATATTATGTTTTCCTTCTTACAGTTTATTTATTTGCTATTATATATATCTTTATAATAAATGTAACTTGAAAAAAGCATTAATCGCGTCTTCATAGAAGTTTCAATTGAACTTGTACAATTTTATTCCGATGAAAAAAATCTGAAAAATAGTATCTATTGATATATTTATACAAATTTAGTAAAAATAAACTGACTTACGAATTATATTATATACATACAAAGTCTCAAATCGATATAATAATGCTTTAAGAAGATAATTATTAAAAGTAGGTCGAAAACGAAATCCAAGATTTGTTTACATTGATAGGTGTGTATAAAAATATCGATATTTTTTCGAAATATCGATCTCCGATGTTGTTAAAATATATTTAAAAATATCGATATATCGAGAATCCGATATTTTAAAAAAATTAACAGCCCTACCATAAATCCAGTGCGCTTGTTAATACGGATTAGCGGATAGGCGAATGGCCGGCACTATTTCCGAATTTTCAGACCGTCAAAGTGTCAAATTGCCAAACATAGTTAGTTTGTAAGACAAGGTGAACAGTAGTAATTGGTAATCATTAGTATCTACTTGATATAAATATGGAAATATTTAAATTATAATTACTTTACTACAATCTGTTGTTCATAGATTATTATAACTGAGTAAGAATAACAGGTAGTAGTTAATAAAGATTTTCCGTATGTTTATTATCTAGAGTGTTCGAGATTAAAAGCAAGCGCCGGTAAACCCACTCAATGTGTTCATTGTGATTCACTTTTGAATGACATGCAAAGTCAGAGGGTTTTATGAGTAATTAGCTGTGCCTAGCTGTAATTAGCTATGATAATAGTTACTTTTGAACTATCATAGTACGGACATCGACAAGTTAATTCACACTTTTGAGTGTTGAAGTCGGTTCCTTTTTTGGTATTTTTTTTGCTTTGTTTTTAATGGATCTCTACCTTTTCACCTCTATCTGACTTAGGTTAGTATTGGTGTAGTCAATGGTCGTCACCACGCGGGTCATGAAATTAGGAGTGGTTTTAAAAGGCAGGTGCTTGAACACACAGTACTTTTGAAACTACATTGACTTAGCTATCCGTGCAGCTTAAGGGTTTAAGGGCTGGCGATGACAAAACAGAAGCTGGCGGGTGTTTACGTGCAGAGAGGGAGGAATAAATCCTGATGCGTGTTGATTAGTACTTTACAGATGACCTACGGGCTCAAAAAAAATTTAGTCACATTTTTAGATTTTTTAGTTTCCTTTCCTCTTGTGTAAGACACAGTTAAAGCGCATTTGTTATTACCGCGAGAATAGGAAAAAAAGGTCATTACAAATGTAACCAAATTTTGTTCAATCGGAATTAACCTTCATGAACTTTTTTGATAAATGGTATATTAAAAAAATTAGTCATGTTGGATTTTCGACAAAATTAGCTGAAAAGACTAAAAATTGTCTTTTTAGAAAATGACAGTAGAGTAATTACTCAAGGCTTATTAACATAAGCCTTGAGTAATTCCACAAGGCTTATTAACATAAGCCTTGTGGAATTACTGTCATAAAATTCCATAGTAAAAAATACATAAGACCGGATAATAACGGATATACGGGTCTGTTTCCGTACCAGAGGCAGCATTACTACGTGGAATGAGAATAGGTGTAATTTTTTTAACTAGATAAAGGCCAGCATTTTGCAAGGAAATACTCCGGTTGATCTTTAAAAACATTGGCGCACTCCTCGCTGCCAAAGCGTATTCATATTTAAATCATATTTTTAAAGAATAATTAGGGCTGAAACCCTAATTATTCTTTAAAAATATGATTTATAATATTGAATTATAATTGTCATTATACATCACAGTAGGAAAGTATGTATGTTTTTTTGAAGCATAACAGTAAAACATAGTGATTTATCTATGATAGTAACTATGGACGATCCTTTATTTATCAATGGCTTGAGGCTTCGTAATTATGAAGGATTTGTCACTGGTACACCTTGTATATTTCTTTACTCCACTAATAATCGTTCTCACAGAAGAAATACATTTGGGATTTTGATATTATGGGTCCAATGCTATATAATAAGCTGCAAGGACACATCACTACTAAAACCATACATTGTTGTTTCAAAACTAGATTAAAACGTTGGCTAATCGAACACGCATTCTCAAATTTTGAAGAATTCATTAATTTGAAATTCAGCTATCTAGTTATCTATTTAAGTATCTGTCTATGTTCATGTTGACAGTTGGTATATAAATGTATGTTCCTATATGTAGACTTTTTTTTCTCATTGAAGTGTTTCAGTACTGATACTAATCAACGGTGTAAAATTATTGAATATCGTAGTGATATTATTTTAGATATATTATTATCCTGTTAAAGTTCACTATACCAATAATTTGATTTATGATTCGTCAACACTAATGTATATACAGCCTACTTCTTCATTATCGAAGCAGGTTATCTACGTAGAATATGTACAATCAGGTAAAAGTTATGTCGCTGCCTACTTATGAGTACTAAAGTAAAATAATAATTGCTATGTAAAAGCAAACCAATGTACAAAGTATGACCCAAAAAAGTAGGTTAATATATTCATAAGCTTAAATTGTAATGAAACGATATGTCACTTTTCAATAACAGAAATGATAGGCATACATGAAGGTAATGAAGTAAGTCGGTATGTATGTCATGTCTGGTAATGACGTCATTTTAATGAACACATCTTCGTAACGCGGCAGCTTACGAACGCTTATGCCTTAAGCGATCTCTTTGAAGCCAATTAATATAAGATTCGCGGTCCCAGCTGGGAGCTTGCATCGAGCGTGAAACGCGTTAATCATTTTCAAGGTGACAATTAATCCAACACTGCCCTTGCGCAATTGAGAGAACGCCGACGCTCGTTCGCGAATCGCGGTTCGATTTGTCCGTGTTTAGTCTTTCTAATTAATCTGCTAATCTTTTATACACTCGGTGATAATACGAGACGAGAGCCAACCGGAATTAGCGCGATTCAGAACAGAGATAATGATATTGTAAATAATTCTAATCGTAAATGTATACAAATTACAAATGATAATAATTATGAAAAAGTAAATTTGTGATGAATTGAAAAAAATGCGTGTGCACAGTACGAAATCTGTATTCGAGAAGAAGGGTTACAGCCATATGTTACCTGACAGATAGAAATAATGACATAATATGAAGTATGAAGTTTAATGTTTCCAACATAGTTTTAAAACTTAAAAACAAGTCTTTATCATCATTATCTCAGCCATAGGACGTCCACTGCTGGCACACATAGGCCTTCCCCATTGATTTCCACAAGGACCGGTTGGAAACGGCCCGCATCCAGCCCTGGCCTGCGATCTTAGTCGGGTCGTCTGTCCACCTGGTCAGTGGCCGTCTTATGCTGCCCTTACCCATCTGTGGTCTCCATTCGAGAACTTTTTGACCCCAACGGCCCTCAGTTCTTCGAGCTATGTGCCCTGCCACTGCCACTTCAACTTCCTAATCCGTTATATTGGTGACTTTTGTTCTTCCACGGATCTCTTCATTTCTGATTCGATCACGTAGAGAAACCCCGAGCATAGACCCTCTCCAAGCCTTTATAAGCAAAGAAATAATTTTAGTACTAAAAAATAGCTAATCCTGGAGATCCTGGTAACGATAATGGGACAAGCTAATACATTGTCATCGGTCCTTGATAAGTTCCAAAGTAGTAAATTAATTCGACATGTTGAAGGGGTAAAAATCATGTTTAAAGTGTGAAATAGATGACAAACTAATCATCATCATCATCATCATCTCAGCCATAGGACGTCCACTGCTGGACATATGCCTTCCCCATTGATTTCCACAAGGACCTGTTGGAAGCGGCCCGCATCCAGCCCTTGCCTGCGATCTTAGTCAGGTCGTCTGTCCACCTGGTCGGTGGCCGTCCTATGCTGCGCTTGCCAGTCCGAGGTCTCCAAAAAAAAACTAATAAAAATGTTTAATAAGAGAATAGCATCGATCTTAACAAATTATGAACGAAGCAAGGTTGCAATGATATGAAACCGACCTAATTAATTTGGATGAAGATATAGTTGATACTGGAATAGTCATAGCTAAAATACTATATTAAAGATACAGATCGAATCTGAAACGTATATTTCAGTCTGTCTAAGAGCAAGCGCGTCTTTTCAAAGGATTTCAGGCATTTCTAATTAGATTCTAAAAACATGATGGGTCTGAATAATTCTAAGACCAAAACTAGCATTATTTTTATAAGTAATAAGGCTCAAATTTGACATAAATATTAACAAGCACTTTACAACACTAGCGCAAGAATATCGTCGACCGACCCTCAAAGATAGATTCCGGAACACAAAAGGTTCTTTGTCACAGATTTTCTAACCTGAGGTCGACTTCCATGAAGGCACTAGAAGGTGCCTCATCAGCCATGTAGTGGATTTCATCACGATGAAATCTTTTATTCACCGAAAGCTATACTTAAGCAATAGGGAACCTTTTTTTATACTGTACTAGGTGCGCCCTGCTGTTGTACCCGCGTGGTGATGAAAAGCGATGATGATGATAAAAATTAGATATGCGTTAATCCAGGGTGATGAAATTTAGTATAATAGTATATAATAGCTTATAAGCTATCTCCATACTAAATTTCATTGAAATCGGTGTAGCCGTTTGAGCGTGAAGAGGTAACAAACATAAACACATACACATACACACAAACTTTCGCATTTATAATATTAGTAGGTTAGTTTGACCACTATCTCACTTGATAGTCAGTGACGATGTGGTCGTAGATGTTATCACGCTAGACCCAGAATGCTCACTGGCTCTCAAGGACTGCTTCCTAAACACACTATATGTCTTTGGTGACAGTTGTCTCAAACTTGAGGGCAGTAGCAAGCCAGGCGGGTACTCTAAAGTAGCCTACCACCATTCTGGGAGTTTGATATCGGAGTTACCTTCGCCGGAAGCCCACTGTTGTTGGGGATCGAACCAGTTTTCGTCAGTTTGACAGCTGACGCTCCCCCCGCTGAGCTATCATCGCTCATATATAAGCTCAGGGGACTGTATATATACAGTATATGAATATTTTACACAATTATAGGAGGCACATACTGTGCGATTCAACCGATCCTTTTTACCATACACCTGCGAATGTGGAACATCACTCATCGGCTTACCCAAATAGTTACAATGTGGGACTCTATACAAGAAGATATACATATTTTTAAAAGGTTTGGCAACGTACCATAATGCTAGTGTTACAGGTAGGCGATAATGACTGCTTGCCATCGAGAGACGCATCTGCTTGTTTGCAACCTATTATATATTTTATTATATTTTTATTTTAACACACTCAAACCCCCTCACTAGGATTCCCTGTCCCGCGGGAGGCATGGACCACACACAAAAACAGCACAAACACCCGGGACAAATACCTACACATATCGCACAAATGTTTGTCCCTGCCGGGATTCGAACCAAGGGTCCTCGAGAAGTCATGTCACTGACCACTGAGCCACGGCGACTATCACAAGAAAAATATATTTTAGCTACGCTCCTATACATTGGTCGGAAGTTCTGTTACAGTTACAGACAGACGGGTGTACATTCGGCTTACGTTATGACACGGCTATCGTACGTGCCCGCACGTTAACGCGTGACAGATTTAACCCATTGTACTCTTCTGCTGTGCAAAAACTTTCCGCATAGTATTATATACGTATCTGTGTTCACGAAGTAAGCAAAGGTTAAATTAAGTTTTACTTCGTGTCTGTCTCTATTTGAAATAATTCAAACGACTTCAAAAAAAGGAGGTTACACAACTCGACCGTGCATATATATAATATATATATATTTATGTGTGTTCACGGATTACTTCGTCGTTTATAAACCTATTTTGATGGTTCTTCTTTTGTTTGTTAGAGTATACTTCCGAGGTGATCCCATTTCATCAAAATCAGTCGAGCGGTTTTTTAATTACACTCCAATAACTGAAAATTGTTACGTCTATCTGGATGCCTTCCTTATAAAGGGTGAATGACAATTGATCCCGTGAGTAACAGAGGTCACTGAAAAGAATGAAAATGAAAAAAAAAATGTTACCAAAAAATGGAACCGACTTCATCACTCAAGAATGTGAAATAACTTGTCGAAATCGGTACCATGCTCACAATATTTTCATAATAGTTACTTTTGAACTATCATGGTACTTCAACAAGTTATTTCATACTTTTGACTGTTGCAGTCGGTTCCATTTTTTGGTATTTTTTTATTCTTACTCTACTTCACATTTGTGTGCATGTGCATTGTTGTGTTGTTAGTATTCAAGTTTCAACCAATAGCAATATTATAATTATCACATTCAATATTTCTTTAACCATAAACCGCAGTGTTGAAATTCCTCTGATACGTTTTCACCGGCATGCGCTACTTACGAGCCGTATACGGGTTAGGCGGCCTTCACACCCGTGCAATGCCACCATTAGCATACCATGTTTATAACTTACTATCCTGTCGGCAATCATTACGTACGTCTAGTATCGAAGACCTTAAATCAGTGTCGGTGCGTACGCAGAAGGATAACGTTAATGTCGCAACTTTTTTTTTTTTTATCGGGAATAGGCAAGCGTTTGACCACTATCTCACCTGATGTTAAGTTTTGATGCGGTCTACGGTGGAGCACGCCTGCCTAGAAGATACCTATTCACTCGTGACTTGAAGATACCCTGGTTGTATGTTTGCGGAAACACAGATTTAGGCAATAAATTCCATTCGTTAGCTGTACGCACTATGAATGTGGAAGCAAAACGCTTCGTGCGACAAGTTGGAACGTCCACCATGTATGGATGTCGCATTGCCGTCCGTCTGGTCGTCCTAAGATGGAATGGGGATGGTGGACTGTTCTTTCTCTATCACAAAACTAAGGATAATATATATTTTAAGGAATATTATACTAATTTTGCTACATGGATGCACCTGATGTTCAGCGATCACCGTCGTCTATGGAACTCTGAAACAATGGGACATTACAAAACACTACCGACCCGTTTAAGTCAACGAATTGAAAATATTTGCATCAAGGATATTTGTCGCAGCCAATGGCGCTGTTTAGTAAAAAGGCTAGGCTGTTAATTAAATGGCTGATTAAGCTAGTTAGCTGCGACATATACAAAATATTCCACATTTATATTTATGTATGTCATAACACATGATTTTATAGTCATTGTTTACTTACGTGATTGCTTAACTTTTACAGAGCGGAAAATAAGGTTAAATGGGTTAATAAAGATTTTTCTTACTGTAGGGAAACAGCGCCTATTTGAGAGATAATTGTCACTATACATATTTTGGAGAAATTTTGAAAAGATTTTATTTACCATATAACAAGGATCGTTATACGAGGCTAGTCAAAATAATATTGAAAAAAACTGATAACTATTTGACATTAATCAAGTAGTTATCTGTTTTTTTAAAATATTATCGTGTTATGTAAAGAAATACTATTATTCAATGTCACAATATTAAATCATGTTTTTTAAGAAGAGTCTGTTTATTTCATAACTATACGCACATTGAGCGTATAAAGTGGAAGTTTTACAAAATGTTTTATTGTCCGCTTGAAATAATTCCGTGATCTTATGAGGCATCTTGTTCTTGAACAAGGGACCTATCTGAAAATCTAAAGAGGTGATGTATCTTGATGTGAGGGAGGTGTAAGGGTGTAAGGGAGGTTTTGTTTCATAAGTTATATCCGTGCCTATACAAACTTCAATAATAATAGCGGACGAATGACTCTGTTGACTCTTTTTTTGAAGAAACCTGGGCGTATCCGTAATCGCCCGTGAATTGTAGCAATGCTATAAATATGCACGTGAGATTAATGCGTCGGCGCACGCGAGTCAAAACCGCAGCATAGTATATGCGAATAGGGTCAGAAAATGAGGGAAAATATTTAAAAAATAATGACATAAATTATTATTCTAGTTGTTCACCGTCACTTCAACCTCGTTCGCATGAAAGGTTCTTTTTTATTATCTATGATTTTACTACACCTATGGGTTAATGGAAATGTAGCTAAATTAGATTTTATAGAAACTTATATTAAAATTATAACAATATCGTCACCGCGCGAGTGTATCCCATACTTTGTAGCAAAGCAACCATTTGGGCAGTTACAGTCCACGCGAGAAAAGAAGTCAGGCGCAGCTGTGTGCACCAAAACGCCCTCTATGGTACGTCTGCGAGCGACGAACTATAGAGGGCGTTACCTTATTACAATGCAATTAGGTAAGGGCGTAATACTAAGGCACTACAGGTTTATTGTATGGTAGAAATCTTATAAAAACTGTTTAACCGACGGTTAAATTGCTCCCCTGCCGGCGCCCCCGTCACGTGCTCGTAGACGCAGACGATCCGATCACTGTGTTACAGTCAGCCCAAACTCCAGCCAATGACTTGCGCCTCCAAAACTCAATCTCAAACCGCGACCTAGCCAGTGGCTTCGGGCTCGCTGCCTTCACGGTAAGACACCGAGCCCGCCGTAGACCACTGCGCCGCAGACCCTCGATTAGACGTCCCACTCATCACCCAGCTACTACCCATCTTGGTGGCTCACAAATCGATCGGCCGCGCCTTAGTCAGCGACGTCCATACACAAAGACGCTACCTCGTTTAGGCGATAGCCCAAGCCGAGGTCCGAACCCTTGAGGTGCCCTTGCGCTAGTCGCTCACCCCTCATCCCAACCCATAATCGGCTGAGTGCCCTCTGCACTCGCCAAAAGTCCGGTGACGCCGTAAATACCCTATGTGCTAAACAGCATTTAGTCATTTCTAACATAGACATAGGTGAAATTGATAATCGGACGTTTCAATTGTTAGTGAACAGTATTCTTATAATTAATAATTAATATATGCATATTTGTTTCTTTTATTAATACCTAATAGGTATTAATAATTAATACCTAATGCCTTAAATATAATACAATAGAGATAATGTTTGCGTTGAAGAAAGTCGGTTTATAACACAATAACTATAGATGATCTATCAACCTGCCGATACCTGGCTCGATCCCCAGCGCTGGCTTTAAACTTTGAGAGAGTAACATTAAGGCTAGGCTTTCCAGATAGTTTAAGCAACTATCGCTTAAAGTTGTTCTATAAAATAAGCTTGGAATGTATCGGAGAAAGCAGAGCGATCTATCATAAGTCCACCGCCCATAAGTTCCACGTTGACAGTGGTCATGGTCAGAATGAGCGGGTGGAGAGCGGCGCTTACTAGCTAGCTGATGTCACGTGATACTAGGCGGTAGTAGAAATTTTACAAAATACGTACAAGTCATAACAATATTGTTGATTGTGGATGCAATAAAAATACTGAAGGTTTCTTCACTATACTATCACCTACCCAACAACGTAAGTGGAATGAATATTCTTTTTAATCTGGAAGATTCGATCGATCGTAATTAAAGATTTCGAAAGCAAATGTTTTATTCATAGTTACCTAACCGTATTTTGACTCCTGACCATTCCTTTGTTCTGAACCAAAGATACTTAAACTAAAAGAATGAAAAATGATAATTTGAGTCTATTGCATAAGACTTTTAATTATTTTTAATGTCACAATTTGTATATATACAGCGCCTTAATAGGTCTTGAAGCGATTATAGCTCAGCGGTGGGAGCGTCGGCTGTAAAACTCATGAACGTTGGTTCGATCCCACCAACTCCTTGAGCTTCCGCTAAAAATAACATCGATATCAAATTCCCAGCATGGTGGTAGGGTTTTTTCGAGTACCTACCTGGCTAGCTACCACCCTCAAGTTTGAAAAACTGTCACCAAACACATAGTGTATTCAGGCAGTTCTTAAGAGCCATTAGACATTCAAGGTCTAACCTAATTACATATTCATTCACATTGCCACAGACCATCAAGTAAGAAAATGGGCAAACGCAGATATGTAAATAGATAATATATTTATCTTTTATTTTCTTTAGGTGTATAATATTTGTTTGCCGTGGGATACCGGCCTAGAATAGTACCCCTCTATCTCTCCTATCAGGGTGTAGGTGGCCAGCAGCGCCTTCTGCGGATAAAATCGACATACTGCTAAGCATGGCGAGTAAAGAGCCATGACTATGTACTATATTTCCAGCACTGGGTGTTCTACGGCTAAGATGATGATGATATTAATTAGATAATAACTTGAGTTAATGAGTGTAAATTATGACATGTGCATGGGCCCGGCAGGGGGGCGCCAGGGGGTGCACTGGCACCCCTTGGGAATCTCGAGGAATTATTGAAATAAAAAGCCGTCTGTTGGAAATCATTTTTTGATCACAATAATTAGTAGGCAGTAATTACACAACTTGTAAATGTTGTAAATGTCTCGAACATAAAATAAACCACAACAAATGTTTGTTTCCGAATAAAATTTCAATTTTTTATTAACAATTATATACGGCGAAGATTGTAAGAAAACTAAAATCTGCACCACCTGAAAATTATTTCTGCCGGCGCCCATGGACATATGTGCTTTTCAAAATGGTATCCTTGACAAGTTCATGACTGTGCAGCAACGCTAGTAGATGTACATGTGATAAATTTGACCGTGTCATTGTCACTTTTATTTGTTTCGTGCAGTGTACACACACTGATAAACGTCTGCAAATGTTTGATCATGTCACATTTGATATATCAAGCAAAGCCTATGCCATCTTGTATTCATTGTGAAATTGATTAATCATACGCGGCTCCAGTAAGCACTGCTACTCGTAATTTCTGTATAGTAATTATGCGTAATTATATATAATATATATATAAGGAATATCATCATCATCGTGTCAGCCATAAGTTGCTCACTGCTGGAGCTAGGTCTTCCCCATTGACCTTTACAAGGACCGGTTGGAAGCGGCCCGCACAGATGATCTTGACCAGGGCCTTACAGCTTTGTAAAAACCATGCAACTACCGAGCAGTTCTAAAACCTGGCTTTTACTATAATATACATATATCAATGTATACGCTTACAAGTCCGAGGGAAGGGCCAAGAGGGCCATTGCACTGGGTCTACCTAGTTTGGGCCCCTGCTCTTCCCACAGAACCATAACAGCCATGCAAACTTATATAGATGTTATATAGTGTTAATAGTTAAGGACTTTATGTGGGAAGATAATAAACAACTTATTTTATTTTATTTAAACGCACGATTATCAATTAACCGTCAGTTAACTGTAAGGTTGTCTGTTTGATCGACGGTAAAATTGATAATCGGGTGTTTTAAATTTTGGGGAACTACATACTGTATATACAAACTCAGATTTATAATGTTGTTGTTTTTATTTTTATCATAAGTAGTTATAGAAAATTTATTCTGGGCAACGTTCATGAACTCCATCGCTCGATATTGGTTTACCAATCTTTGATCAATGTCTCTCGATCGGCTCCAACCTCAATGTTTTAGTTTGACAGAGTAGTTATGTACAAAGATGATAAATGAAGTAGAAACCCAATATAAGGCAGGTAAATATTTTTGCCGGCTCTCAATAGTGGCATATTATAATGTAAATAACTATTATATGCAATAGGGACTACTATTGCATAGATATTTCATTCTTGACAGTTGACCAAAATGTGGACTAATCCATAGATAGAAAGTTTGTAATGTTCAAATATCGGGCGAAGCAAATAATGCTCGACTGAAGTGCGTATAGCGCCGCATATTCGCATCCAGTGCAAAAAAGTGGCTTGGCTGATAGTGTTGACGAACGCAGCCCTTTTCTTAAGACTAGGACAGACTTGTAGGTACCTATGTGTCTACCCGATAGCGCGTTATTGGAAAAACAAATAGGTACTTGAGTTAAAGTAATTTTAATGCAATCTTAGCATCATTATTATTGATTAAGTAAAACAGTTTAATTTTCGAATATAGTTAGATCTTTCGTTTTAATACAGCTGAAACCCAGTGATAATGAAATCGAAATTGGTACCATCCTACACCTAGAATGTTAGAAGTCCCGTGGTGGTAGGTAGTTTACTAAAACCTTCCAGACTAGTGAAGTAGACACTAGTAAATTACCACGCTGGTGATTGACCTCTTGTTTTATTATAATAAAACTTTTTGTTGTTGGTACTTACTCATTATAAATTATATATCTACATAGAGGGACCCCTTCGTTATAACTAGCAGTTCCTCAGTTAAAATATTACTCGACTCTCTAACATCTAATGAAAATGGGATGTACTGTAGGAATCTCATTAATGCGAAAGTTGTGTCAAACCAATAAAAATTCAAATCCGAAATTAATTTCAGACAAATATACATACAGGCACACATAAAAAAATAAACGCTGGATTCTTATGATGTCTTATGATATTTTTTTTATGAACATACTTCTTGGCCTTAACAGTTTTATATATACCTACTTAGATAATAATAATTAATACTTAGATATATAAAAGATACTATCATCATCATCTCGGCCATAAGACGTCTGACGTCCCACTGCTGGACATACGCCTCCCCCATTGATTTCCACAAGGACCGGTTGGTGGAAAGATATTATAAGTAGGTACCTACATAAATGTCCAATACAGCACCTTTTATAACTCAGTCAAGATTACTATCGATGGTGGACACGTCACCACGCTGAAATATTTACCTAACAGATACATAATATCAGTCAAGAGGCCGGCAGTTAAAAAAACAGTAGATTTATCAGATAAATCTATTCACAGAGAACTCGCGACATGACATTATCAATCCTGCTAAGCTGTACGTAGTTTACTGCAGAATAATGTTATCTTGACATGATGCACTTCAATTTTGGAGTTTGCGCTGCGGTTGCTAAACACAATATTTTCCTTACAGACGGAAAAGATAATAGAACTATTCAAATCCGAGATATTTAGGTATTCAATTTCTAATGGGTAACTGCGTCCGCGACGCACAAATTAATATTCTACAACTACGTAATTATTATATGGAAAAAGTTTATCCCAAGCCAAAATAGCGCCTATACATCTAATTATCGTCAATCTTAGTCTATACTCAGTCCATAACTATTTGTACCATCGTTAGTTACCATTTTTTTATCCATATAATTAAATCGCTGTTTATAACTCAATATGCTGTATACATTTATCAACATGTTTATATTACTTGTATATATATAAATGTATGTATTTATTTATTTATTGTGTATTCAAATTTATAATATAAGTATATATTTATATATTATTTAATCGCCACACGTTTGCATCACTACTTTCAATTTTCGTTTATTTTACTATTGCACCGCTACAACTTTTATTTCGCCTTGTGGTTGACTGGTACAAAATGCTACTTAGCGTTAAGTCCTCCATGTACTAAATAGTGCTAAAGTATAAATAAAAAAATAATTTAGTAAACCTCATTCCGAAAAGTAGCGCCAAGAATATCGGGAGCCATTCTTGTGAAAAAGATTTTACGGTGTATTAATTTCAGTGCAAGCTCAAATAAATTAGAATATACCACTAGGTACTTATATTCTAGTGTATCTAAATTTGCACTGAAATTAATACAGAATTGGAGCATAACAAGTTTATATTATATTAAATATTTTATATTATATTATATAAAAGATAATAATATTTAAGTAATATAAATAATCTAATATAACTAATAAAAATCTTTAAGTAATATAAAAAATATATATAAATAGTCTTTAAGTAATGTCCTATAATAATTTATGCTTTTTTTTTAAATTACATTAACCTGATTAGAATTTTCTTTCCACAATGTTATATTTGATAGTGTGCCTTGTGTAGTTAAAAAAATGTCACACGAATGTCGATCGACAGATAGGTAGGTATACGTGTATACGTTAATTTTCTTCGTTATAACTGCATTTTATTTATCACTGTCAACCTCAATATTTAAGGCCTCAAAAACAGTTGCCGATAACATTACCTAAGCATGCCAGAGTTTACAGGGAGAGAGAGCGCGGGACAGATAGTTGCGGCTGACCCCGTTCAAATGTGTCAGTAATAAATTAATAAAAATGTAAATCACTTAGTTTAGGGAAGGTCCTGTATCCTGTAATACAGTCTCGACTAGTACGGGAACAGGAGCTCACACTATGAGATAACTCTTAGTGATCATATATTTTAGATCATAAGATTGTACCACATAAAGATGTAAATCATTGTACCCAAAGTTTTAATTAAATAATTTGAATTTGAATTTGAAATGTTGGTCGTCTAACTTTTGTAGTGTTATTGTAGTTGTACAAAGCTTGAGTATTAGATAGGTTGGTACATGTTGAATTGACTCACAACATGCAACTGCAACTGTTGAACAGTGTTTGTTACCAGTGATAACTTACGGAACTGACACGTGGTCTCTGTCTGACAAGGCCCATGTCTTGTGAGCATGCTCAGTCACACAACGAGCTATGGAGAGAGCTATGCCTGGGGTTTCTCTACTCGATCGAATCAGAATTGACGAGATCCGCAGTAAAACGAAAGTCACTGACATAGCCCAGCAGATTAACAAGTTAAAGTGACAGTGGGCAGGGCATATAGCTCGAAGAACTGTTGGCCATCGGGGTTGAGAGGTACTCGAATGGAGACCACGTACCGACATGCGCAGCATAGGACAGCCACCGATAAGGGACAGACGATCTGACGAAGATCACAGTAAAGAGCTGGATGCGGGCCGCTTCTAATCAGGCCTTGTGAAAATCAATGGGGCTTATGTCCAGCAGTGGACATCCTGGCTGAGATGATGATTATTATGATGATACGATTGCATATATTGCATATATGTATGTACTTAGTATAACACCTACTTAGATAATCATAATAAGTACGTAGAAAACTATAATCACAAAATAGGTAACAACTTTTGAGGTTTTTTTATTATATTGAATATTATAAGCGTTCCACAACAATCAGAATTAGACACAAATTTTTGAATATTCATGTAGATGTGTCTCATGAGTCATGTCAGGCTGTGCATGCTACTTAAATTGGCAAAGTACCAGTTCACTATGGCGGAAAAAATACAGAAATGATGCCCATATTTATTTCTAAACTAATTATGCAAAGTGTATATTTATTATCTGTGCGTTGACGTTCATTTCCATTTGCTTGACAATTGAGGGTAGCTTCACATCAACAAAGTGACAGTTGTTGACAAGGACGATGAATTAGTTATTTATAACAATGTAAATGTCAAAAATGTCTGAGCTATTTTCGTTCTTAACGTGAGGTAAATGCAGTAGAAAATGGCATGCATACATTTTGACAGTACTTTATATTAATTTTGAGCGACCGTGCAATTTTTAATACCAATCATTATGGTGCTAAGATCGCGCTTGTTCTTGTTTGTTTATGAAGTGATAGTCGATTATTTTTTATTTATAAGTTTTTATTCTTGATTGATAAAAGTTTAAAGAATGAGTTTACATGCAAGATGTTAGCTAAATGAGACAATGGTCGAGGAAACGCATATCACTATAACGAGAAAGGCGAATGGACAACTTTTCTCAGGTACTAAGTATTATAGATAAAATTAGACATCTTTAGTTAGTTTGTTGATTGAGATTTTCGTTTACAGGTTTGGACTTCTTGGAGCATGGAGCAGACTTCGAAGCGGCCATTTCGGCGACAGGTGAGAATTCTAACAATATCTAATTCTAATAACCATTAATAATTCTAATAACTATTCATTATTTATTAATATCATATTGTTATACTTGACAAACAGTCAAAACACGATTTTTAAAAAGAGTGCGTTTTTTTCATGCTCATTTAGATCACGATATACATATATACATTGTAGTTAAAAGTAAATAGCCGTTTGGATACGCATAACAATAATACCTACATGGAAACTTCACAAATAGAAAAATTTTGGCTCATTCTTTTTTTGTTTTGAAGCATTTGCTGTAAAACTTGTAACGTAACAAAATCTTTGCTCTGACGTCTAATTATTCTAATTATCACAGGATCTCGTAAACAATAAAGTTGGGTTTGACAGGGAAAGCCTGAAGCAGTATAAAAGCAGTCGAAATGAGAGCTCCGGGAAGTCTGATTGGAGTGAGACTGAATGACAGAGGAATGATGTATAAACGAAGAAGTAGTGATAAAGATTGAGTGAAAATTGGTGAAGTGGTACCTATACATGGGTGAAGTGAATGGTGTTGGAAGAGGAAGGCCTAGGCGAACTTTCCGAAATCAGATTGAGGAAATTCTACGAAAGCGCCAGGTCAAGAGCAGGTACACTTAACCGACGCTCTCGTATAAAGGCCTGATGAGCGTGGAAGAAGCGAAAGAAGTCTGTCGAGATCGTAGCATTTGAAAGGCTACAACATACATGTGGTATCTGCCTACCCCTACGGGAAAGAAGCGTGAATATATATATATTCACGCTTAATTATTGATTAATTAATTAATATACGTCTATATATCTCATGAACGACATTTATGCTTATAATGGGGAATAGGAATTCTATTGACAAAAACTAGCCTACCCCTCAATTGACAGTATTGTGGGCAAATCTCGTCCTTCAAATAAAACATAAAAGTCTGTTACTTCAAGGATGACTGAAAGTTATTTCTCGACGCCAACCTTACCTACGTACTAAATCGCTGTTACGCGAATATGCCGGAAACATGATTATGTTTCAGAACATTATGTAGATTCTTTTGTTGTGGCATATGAACTTATAGACAAAGGAATGGCGATACATTTAATAAATAGTGGGTTATCTTTGAAGTATTCCTACTTACACAATTATCTAGTTATTACCAATATTACTGCACATATTAGATCTAAACATAAGTGAATACTACTTGAAGATAATGTGAAATCTATAATATGATTCAAGAACCCATCCTATTATCAATAAATGAATCATAATTATGGAGTTACGTTACAAACATTAGGTCTGCAATTCGCTATGGCATCATATTTTGGGAGAACTGTTCAGACAAAGAATTAATCTGATCAAAAAAGTGCATTATACATATATGTGCCGTTTATACTCGTACACCACCGATTCATGTAAACCATACTATAAAGAGCTGAATATATTGACAGTTCCCTGTTTATATTATTTATGACGTAGTATTATTTACAAAAATAATTTCTATGTTAAATCCGTCTTAGAATATTGCAGTGTCGTGTGGAATCCTTACCATATTACCTATATTGAAAAACTGGAATTAATTCAGCACAAATTCATAAGACATTTGAATTATCGTTGTTATCGCGCATCTCAGGATTATGAAGGATCATGTACTCACCATCGAATGTCAACTCTTAAAAATCGTAGAACACAAAATGATTTGTTATTTCTGCATGGCATATGTCAAGGCCACATTGACTCACCTGAACTGTCAGCTAAAATATTAAGATTCCCGCCTGTTCACCGTCTCCAAAATACGTACAATAAACTGCCACCATCGATAGACATATTTCGATACAATAAAAACTCATTCAAGAAAGAGTTATTGAGTGTAATAAATGAACCGGCAAAGGTAAAATAACACGAAACAACTTATACAAAACATTGTTTTTCTTATACTGACTCATCTAAAAAAACATTTCAAATTCACACACACACACACACATGCAGATTTTCACACACCACGACAAGCCAACAATCTAACATTTATATATCCAGTTATATCTGACGTGCCTATATAGCGGCACAGACTGTCTTACATTAATGTTATATCTATATAATGGAAATCCGTTTTTGGCTCTAGGTAACAATAACATACACACACTCGGTTAATTAAGAGCTGTGGATTTTGTAAAATAATAAAATAAAAAAAATTTGAACCGTTTTACGAATCCAAGGAGTAAACGCCACAAAAAGGTGCTTACCCAGACCACTTCGTGTGTTAGGTGTGGCCCCCGGGTTATACAATCACCTACCAAAAGTGATACTGGAATCAGAGTGCGTCGTTACGTTTAAGCGGAAACTGTATAATCATTTAGTAACCAAATGCTATTATAGCGTTAAAGAATATTCAAATGATAAATTTGTTTGAGTTATTTAAATAATAACTAATTTATATGATGTATTCAAAATGTGTATACATCATTTTAAATTTGCATGACTTAGTGAAGTAGTCCTACATTTGTTAAAATATTAATTACTTTAATTATATTTGCATGCCAGTTTGGTGGCAGGCTCCACATTCTATGAATGATTAATGTATAAAAACTTATCACATCCATGTTCAAGTAAATAAATAATTTTGACTTTGACTTTGAAAATAATGGCCCCATTCGTTTATGTTTGAAATTATAATCTTTTATGCAGATCTCACGACTTTGTTTCCCAGATGCGTTAATAGGTACCTACTTACCTACTATCATTTTATTAGATATACTGGTAGTTGAACAATAGATTATTTCTTAGTTTAGAGAGTATTTTCTAGAGTTAATAGAAATAATATATTATGAATGAATTGAGAAAAAGCGTGTAGGTATGAACTATATTTACTGTATTGTCTTGATTATTCAATCAATCCATACTTATAATGTACAATATGGGCCTTCTGAGCAGGCTCAGAGTCGCACAACGAGACATGGAGAGGGCTATGCTCGGGGTTTCTTTACGTGATCAAATCAGAAATGAGGAGTGTTGGGGCCGAAAAGTTCTCGAATGGAGACCACGGACTGGCAAGCGCAGCATAGGACGGCCACCGACCAGGTGGACATACGACCTGACTAAGATCGCAGGCAAGGGCTGGATGCGGGCCGCTTCCAACAGGTCCTTGTGGAAATCAATGGGGGAGGCCTATGTCCAGCAGTGGACGTCCTATGGCTGAGATGATGATGATGATGAATGTTCAATAAAAGCCGTTTGTGAATAAATCAAACCTTGTTTAACTGTGTTTCAGGCTTCGGGCGTTTCCACTTCTGTCTGCTGGCGATCACGGGGTTAATCTATTCTAACACAGCCATCGGAATCACCATAGTGTCGTTTGTACTCCCAACAGCGACTTGTGACTTCCAAATGACATCGGCTGACAAGGGCTGGCTCACTGCTGCCCCCATGTTAGGTAAGCATTTATTGCAAATGTAGATTTCACCACAGACAATAAAGCACCTACGGTATGTACCTAATGATATTTATTATCATTTTAGTCATACATATAAACCGGTCGCCGCGATCTGGCAGGTAAACTCTCCCGATTTGGGCATCGGACTTGTCCAAAACCTAGGTCGAAATACTCGACTGAAAACGCGAGTGAAGCCGGATAATATTGTATATTAATGACGAGTCAAACTATCGAGAATTTTTCACTTGTGCATATAAACCAAGACTTTAAAAAAAATATATAGTTTACAAAATGTTTTTCTCTGAAAAGGTTGAAATTTGTATTCGTTTCTCAGGCTTTTGGGTAGGTAGTATGCAGACTTTTGAGCGCTATCTCACTTGTTAAAAATGCGTAGAACGACACGTGTTTGTAATATGTCTGTATTGTTGGATGTTGGATTACATGTAATAACGTTATGTTTGTCCCAGGAATGGTGATCGGCTCCTATTTCTGGGGCTGCTTGGCTGATACAAAGGGCCGCAAGACGGTGCTGGTTTCCACACTACTGCTCGACGGCTTCGTTGGTATCATCTCGTCTTTCGTACAAATCCTGCCAATCTTTATGGCATGCCGATTTATTAACGGTTTCGCGTAAGTACATACACAATTATACATACTCGTAAGGCACAATATATGTGCAAGATATGCACAATAGTTACCTATTTATTTTACATGTGGGTAAAGTTTATTTTTGGAGTGAGTGTGTATTGAAACCCGAGCAAGCGAAGGATTGAACTACGAGCGAAGGGAGTGGTTCAAAAGAAGAATCATGTTCGTAGCGAAGGTTTCATAACACGAAATAGTAAAAACTTTACCCATGAGTGAAATACTACTATTTTCACCATAATAGCATTACCGAGAAACTTGGAAGGCGCGCGACGACGGAAAGGATTAATTCCCAGGATTCTTTCACACTTTTACAGGCTTCTTTCAAGTGCACTCTTCTCTGATTGGTTGGCTAGGTGATATTAGCTTTTATCGGGTGCGTTCTCGATCATTTAAATGTTTTAACTCATTTGTGAATAAAATATAATTTTATTGTCAGATATCGATGAATGAATTTAAAACTAGCGGTTGACAGGTAGTGTGGTGAATTCTTTAGATAGGTAAAAGTGTGCATATGTAGACTTAGGTAAGTAGGTATATTGCGTTGGATATTATGTCTAGCAGTAGTCCTACGGTTGTAATGAGGAAGCATACGTAAATAAGTTACAGTGCCTCCCTACACTGCACTCTTGAACTGTGCGTATCAAAGTTAAATTTTATACGGAAGCCCAACACGAGACAAAACCATAAAATATGCTAAATTATTCAAATCAACAATGTTTTCTTCAGAGTCACATGTGCCGGAGCACGTGACAATCGAGAAGTTTCTCATAAACCTTATTACGAAGACCTTAGAGATCAATTGATGTTGGAGCAGACAATACAAACAAGAAATCCTTTCGCCGGCGCTTGACGTAGTACCGATTGTAAAGCCTCGTTCCCACATTATGCTATTATAGGAGACAATTATACGTCACATGGAGTCATCAGAGCAATCATCAAGTACCTGGTCGTATTGTAGTTATTTCCACTAGGCCACATCAATGCTTTGTAGACTGCACGATGCGGATTTAGCGTACCTATGCTCCAATAGCATACTAGACAGTTGAACAAAACATTCATACAACATATTATCCTAAACTGGATGTCATAGTAGGTATAAATTATGTGTAATCATCTGTTTACAATACATTTTTTTTTTTACAACATTCACACAAGGTCTTCAGGTCCCAAACTAGGCAGAGCCTGTACTATGGTAACCGGATGACTGATATATATACATATACACACCCAGACACAGGTCAAACAGACACGGGAATCGAACCCGGGACCAGCGGCTCAGAAGGCAGAGAGCTACCAACTGCGCCAACCGGCCAGTCGTGTCGTCATAGTTGTGTCTGTGTTATTGGTATTTTATAGGCATCAAAACAGGAGTAGTACTCAATAGCAAAGATTTGGTCGATCATCGACCTAATAATCAAACAATACCTGATTTTAAAACCTACGGTTTCTATGATCCGTTTGCGAAACTAAGCAACGACTTTTATTTCAAAATACAGCATGTAGAGATAGATATGTACTCGTCAGAGATAGGTAAAAGGTTAAATTTGATACCGTTAATAACTTGCTTAACCATTGAAATATAGTCAGACACCGAGCTCGCCGACGAGTCTGAGGCAAAAACAACCTGGTGATGTTTTCTCCACATAGTTAAAAAGCAAACATCCTTAGGGTCCATTTAAGGACCTCTTTAGTACCAGAGCAGTTCGTTCCAATTTCTCCTAAACCAGGCGACCGCTTAAGCCAAGGTTCCTACCACAGTGGTGCCCTTGAGCTATTCGCCTACTCCTCTCCTAGCGGCGAAGTACCTTACGACTGTTAGGCCTTCTGCGCTCGCACAACAACTCGGCTGAGCATTTTCAGTGTCTACTTACTCGCCCCCCGCCCGGTAAAGTGTTAAATGCCGGGAGAGGAAAACCGCTGTTAGGCTGTTAAAAAAATGCAATGCAAGAAGTTTTTTTTTTTTTTTTTTAAATTTATTTAAGGATCTTCAGACAGTACATAACAAAAATTTACAATTGAATGCGAAAAATATAAGTATAGGTAGTTGATGTACCAACAGCGAAGACCACAGATTAACGTAATTTTTAGTTAGAAGTAATGGTAAACAGATAAACATTTTTATTCATAATTATTCAATTACAAGTCAAGCAATATGTCAGTAGACACATAAAATACAATTTATTAAAAGAATACTAATAAGGATTCAATTTATTATCAATCTAGTAACAATATTGCATTACTATATGGTAACGAGTAACATATTCTAATTAAAAATGTATAAATACCTAATATATTAAGATATCAATACGCAATATAACTTGCTATTTGGTCAGTCTTTACCCCACAAGAAATCGTCCACAGAATAGTAGGCTTTTTCGACAAGCCACCTCTTGTAATGTTACGTTTGGTTTGCTGGTAACAGATAAAGGCAATAGATTATACACCTGACGGCCCATAACATAGGGTTGCCCCGCTGATTTCTTCAGTCTCCGAAACACTACCGTTTGCGCTGTTATTTATATGTTATTTTATGATTTCAGTGTCGCTGGTGCTATGGGTATCTGCTTTCCATACTTGGGCGAGTTCCAACAGACCAAGTACAGAGAAAAGATCCTCTGTTGGATGGAAATGTTCTGGACTCTTGGAGTCATCTTACTTCCATGTGAGTAATATGTCGGTATATATTTCACGGTGGCCCATTATGGTACAGTTGTAATTATAGTAAGTTATATAATATTATATTTACCAAAAGCGAATTCTAAATTACATTTCTAAAAATCTGGGGGTTCGAAAAGGTTGCTGGTATCTTACTATATTACTTATCTACAATAATTGAAATTGTTATTTACATAAACGATCTATGTACGTGTACATGTACATAGATTGTTTCAATTATATAGTTTTTTTATGGAACCTAAATCTATAATTTTAACAAAGTGTTTACTCAAAACCTTTGTTACTTTTGGCCTCTAATATTACCCATTCTGATAGATCTTTCTGCGTGATATCCTTTTATCTTTGGAATTGCAAAAAGGTTCTTTATTATAACGGTAATACGTATTACAGAAAAAAAATATGGTAGGTATAAAGAACTCTGTCAAACATACGTGCGTAACAAATCGTAAATCATCGTCTTATCATTGCCACTCCTCACACATATTCATAGGTTAATAACACAGTAGTCAATACTTAACTGTATTAGAATAAACACAAATGTGAATACTGGTTGGCAGTGATCGCATGGGGCATCATCCCTATTACTGGCATCCGCATGGAGAGTGGCAGCTTCTCATACGACTCCTGGAATTGGTTCGTGGCTGCCTGTGGCGTCCCCTCCTTGCTGCTCGGCTTCTGGCTATTCTCCTTCCCTGAAAGCCCCAAGTTTATGATGGAGTGCGGTGACTATGATGAAGCCCTTCAAGTTCTAAAGGGCATCTACAAGCAAAACACTGGCGACGACCCTGATAATTATCCCGTAAGTTGATTAAACAAACCATTACATTTTTTCAGTTAAGTAAGTAAATGTATATTGCAGAAAGAAGAAAAGCAGAAAAATTTGATATACTTATATGACAACCTACTATTATATATTTTATATTGTATATATAATATTTATATACATTATATATTATTATAGCTAAAAGATGAATAAACTAGAAAAACTAACTAACTAGGCAAATCCTGTATTTTGGTTACCCAATTCAACAGTTTCCTATTATCATAATATCAATAGGTATTATACAAACCTAAACATAGAGTGCCGCCGGCCCGGCAGCGAGGGAGGCCCCAAGCTACCAGTTGCTGGGGCTGCAGAGTGAGGAACCTCCGGACAATACAGGCCTTACCAAGGAGTATTATAAAATATATTATTATTATTATAAAAGTATAGGTAACACTCTTACAATCTTACAACGCAAAATGGTACAATTTGTACACAACAGGATTTACATTCTAACAAACTCGTTTGTGTGATACAAATCGTTCAGATGATGATTATTTCAAATAATTCCTATAAGTTGCCTCATATATATTCTTACAGATCAAAAGCCTGAAGGAGAAGGTGAGAACTATCTCAGTGGCATCCCAGTCTTCCCAAAAATCCGTCCGTAGCTTGAGCATGCGCAAACCCAAGGACCTGAAGCGGCTGTTCTCCGAGATTTGGGTGCAGACAAAAGCCCTGTGCAGACCCCCCTACCTCAAATATACAATTCTGACCTGCATTATTCAATTCGGTTTGACCACCAGGTAACTAATTTACAAAAATATCACGAAGTACGCAAGTTTCGTGTATTCACGGCGATAATTAGCCATAACTAAAATATTCATACACTACCGTGGAAATGTACTGGTATCACCAATAGCAGATGTACATTTTTACATAGTAAATTGGCTAACATCACTTTTATTACACGAATATTTATGTATTTTAAACGTATATAAATTATGCATGACTTATACAGATTAATGATTATTAAAATTTAGATAATGTTAAATTTTTTTATCTGTTTTTACGTATACCACCAAGTAGAAAAACTGGCGATTCGTTCACTTTGTATTAAGTCGCATAAACTTCTAAAAATCAGAATTTATCAGAACTACTTAATTAATGTCGTATGCTAAAAAGATACATTTATTATTCAATGTCACAAAATAGTATGTTAATTTCATAATCATAAATTCATTGAGCGTGTAGAAGGGGGTCATCTCATCATCATCTCAGCCATAGGATGTCCACAGCTGGACATACGGCTCCCCCAAGTAGAAGAGGGTGATTTAAAAAAATGTTATATAAGAAAGTTTTTTTTTTTTTGTTAGTTTAGTGATCTTGTAGGGCAACTTGTTATACATTTTCATTTTCACATAGCTCCGTGGTTTTTAAACACATATTGCAACTATAGTCTGAAGTAACACAATAGATAGGTGGGTAGTTTTTACAAAAATCCCTGTGAGATAACTAGATTTTTACCGGTACTGAAAATTGTATCGCAAGAAGGAGCTACCTGCATAATACGTTAGGACGGACTTAGCTCAGTAATCAGTGACATTGACTTTAGAACCGCTACCCCGGGTTCGAATCCCGGCTGGGGTAAACAGTTATCTTGAGCATAGGATGTTTATTCTCGGCTTTTGAATGTTTGTGTATTGCGATTGTGTGTCCATGTTTTCCGCGACACACTGAAAACTACAATACAAATACACTTTATTGACACAAAATTACAGAGATTACAAAAATAAATGTTTTCAATACCTAAGTAATGTGCTAAACACGTTTTTTAAACACGCTAAGAGCGATCTCTTCCAGACAACCTTTGCATGGAGAATAAATGGATGATCTAGTAGGGTGGTATGTCATACATATACTTAATAGAATTTATCATAATAGTCCGGGTCGTAAGTGTGAATGAGTTTGTTTTATTTGTCATTTTGTTTTGTAAGTACCTATGCCACCAAACGACACAGAGTGATATTTCGCTCATTCCTATATACCTACGTGTAGTCCCTTTAAAATAGGGTTGCCATTTCTAAAATCTGCATACCAGGACAAGATAAGTGAAAACACCGAACTTTGGAGCTAAAAAACCCGGACAATTCAGCAGAGTTTTTTTAAGTTACATACCGGACAACTTAAATCTAAAATAAAACCCCACCCGGACGCTCTCCGGACGGCCTATAAACTAGGACAAATCCGAGGAAACCTGGACAGATGGCAAGCCTACTTTAAAAGCGTATAGAAATCGTATAATTGTGTTAATACGTATTTTTTTTTATACCCACGAATGTTCAGTTTTGCTTAAGGATGGTCTCCCTATGTTCCAGTTACTACACCCTCATGATCTGGTTCCCCGAGCTGTTCAACCGGTACGAGTTGTTCGAGCAGCGGTTCCCGAACACGTCCGCGTCTGTGTGTGACGTGTCCGGTATCGTGGTCGCCGACGAGGCCTCCAATGACCCATTCGACTGTGAGAAGACCATCGACAGCAGCGTCTACATGCACACTCTGATCGTCGGCCTCGCTTGCATCCCCACATCCTTGTGGCTGCCCCTCTGTGTGCACAAGCTCGGTGCTAAATTCTTCTTGAGTAAGTTGTTAACTTTCCATTTTTAAACAAAGATAGTCACAGTCACACTGATAAAAATATTATTACATTTTTTTTATAATATGTTACACATTGTAAATGTGCAAATCATACGGTAAACAATTAGCAAACAGTAGAAATTGTACTTTAATAATGCCAACTATTCCGTGGTGGTACCGGCCTAGAATAATACTCCCGAATCTCTTCCCGTGGATGCCGTAAGAGTCGGCTAAGGGATCACGTACCAGAAGGTGGGCAGCAGCGCCTTCTGAGTATTAAGTGCGAGTATTGGCAAAAACCCCCCGTAAATGGAGGAGGCTATGTTCGCAGTGGACGTCCTATGGCTGAGATGACGATGATGATGAATAATGCCAATATCAGCCCAATACGTTCCCATTGCTGTGACCAGGGACTCCGACATGTCCTAACAAGTGTGTCCAGTACCCTAAAAGAGCACCCGGGACAAATGACTTATTGTGTCTAAGCACACAAGCGCTCTGGTGAAAATGCCTTTGGCGTTCACCGTTCCAAGGTATGACTGAGGGTACTTAGCTCGCACACTTTAAACTCCGCTACGAACGCTTCCAGAACCTTGCGTTTAATTATCGGTGTTCGTTTAAAATTGACATTAATGTTTTTCGCTGAAAATCCCATGCTTATGAATTCTGTTGCCTTTACAATATCCTTTCAGTTTTCAGCTTGGGTTTCGCCGGCGTGGTGACCGTCGGTTTGTACTTCGTCCAGAACTCCACCCAGAACTTGGTTCTGTCATGCATCTTCGAAGCTCTGACCTCGCTTGCCATCAGTCTTGTGTTCTGCGTGTTGGTCGACTTATTCCCTACGAATCTTAGGTAAGTAAAAAACGAAATCTATGCAAGTTTTAAGGGTTAATAAAAAAAGCTTTTCTTGTTGTAAGAAATCTAATTCAAATTTTATTTTGGCATCTATACTGTCATTATAGTAGTGTAATTAAATCTTACATTTATTGTCAACACATTACCAAATTGATGTCATGTCTAGCTCTCCGTTCATTACACCCATGGCGTGTTCAGACGATTTTGAACACTTGCAACTGGCAGGCGTGACGTTTTACATTAGGGGAAGAGCCTGGTCTTTTCAGCTGATGCTATACCTACACAAATTTTGAAGACTAATGATGTATAAAACTGATGAGAACCAAATATTATTTCCAGGGTAATGGCGGCCGCACTCTCCCTTACGGCCGGTCGAGGCGGCGGTCTCATTGGGAACTTGTCTTTCGGCTACCTCATAGACATCAACTGTGTCATACCCATTGTGGTCTTCTCAGCATTCTTATTTAGTAAGTATTGTTTCCAATTTCGTTATTTAATTTATAATCAGCGACTTACACTTGGGTTTCAGTAGAGCGAAGATTCACAGGAAATAGGGGGTGAGGAGTGATCCTAAACTGAAGACCACACGTTAGTTTAAGGTAGTATATAGGTACCTATGAAAGACCCCGAGTTACTCGCTCGGTTATAATAACAAGGGCTAGTTCTGTAGACAGAAAACACACATCTGCTGCCTTTGGTGCGGACCAATCAGAAGCTAACCCTGTTCAAATCGACCCTTAACAGTAAAAGATGGCATCAAACGCCTGAGTAGGAATCAAACTGTCTCAAATGAGTTGCGCTCGTCTCGTTTCTGGACAATGCCAGCAGCTTGAAATAAAATCAAAACAGTGTTGAAACGTAAAGATCCCACTTTTGAACCTGATTTTCACGAACCAATTATTTGTCGCAAGCAGTTATTAAGTCGACAATTACTCGCCGTCAAATTGACAAGTATCCGTTCTGTACAGCAGAAGACTCTCATATTCTGCAAACTTAATGACCGATCACAAGCTGGTCCTGTTTAAACCGACCTTGGGGGTAAAGATGGCTAGAATTTTGATACAACTATATTAAATTGATTGATGAATTAATTAACTCACACACAATTTACCCAAGAATTCTTTTGGTCCTTAGAAAACAACATAAAACATTGTTCATTATATAAGAGCCTTTTCATTTGATACCCCGCTTGCTAATTAGGTATCTCACTTTGGAAATGCTGCCTCTAGATTTTCGCTTCTATAAAACCATTTTTTCTCATTTCAGTTGCTGCAGTACTCTGCTTCTTCTTGCCAAAGACAGGACAGGAGGCCCTAGACTAAGGCAGTGTCTCGATCTAGATAGTGCAATTAGACTGTCTGCAGGTAGCCATATCGTCACAACGTTTGAGTCACAGTACAAAACAGTATCGACACTGCCACGAAAACGAACTAATCGGCCCATGGAAGCGTCGTATCGACCGCAATATGGGTCGCGGCGCTCTTCTCAACAAAACGCCCCGCCACTGTGTAACAACACCTCTCGCCCGTGCGAGATTACGTGTAGACGCGTGCGCGTTTGTGCGTGAACCGAACAGCGCTGCTTTTCGCAAAGTGTCGGTACTGTTTTCTACGTGTTGAGTGGTGTACATATCATTTAGGGTGTAAATATTGTGGACATGTATTATTTATTTTGTGTTGCGAGGTACTTCTACCAAATGCTTGTTACCATGTTACTGCGATGCAGTAATTTTATCATAATTATTATTGTAATAATGGATGTAAGAGATGAACAGTATTTTAGCGTTGACTGTGTTATATAATTCAATTAAATTATTATTAAAGATTAATTTCTCTTTACAATGTAATTAGTGGTTTTATTTTTGTGGCGTTTATCTACCAGCGCGGACAAATTAAAAGTCCTGAAAGACCTATTCAATAAATGATTATATTCATATTATTATTGAATGAATGAAAATCATTTATTCCATTTCACTGTACACAAGTTATGTACAGTGTACATTATCATTGTTAAATAAATAAATAAATAATATTAATATATGATTAGAGTGGGATCATTGCCACGTACAGTGCGTCAGAAAGGGTTAGGGCTCAGCAATATGCTGCAGACTAATCCACAGCTTATTTTCAGCCCTATAACAGGTAGTGACGCAATGGTCGACACAAGTACATAACCATGATTTGTTTTTATTGTAGGTACGTTGTCATTACATATAAACATATAAATACTAAAATAAAAACAAAATACACAGAAATAGTCTTTCCTTACTAACCATCAAGTGAGATAGTGGTCAAACGCTATATCTATATGGTATAAAAAAAGCTCTGTTTGACGGTACTAAACAGACCCAACTTGACTTTACTAAAATCAGTTTGATCCCAAAAAGTACTCTTAAGCATTAAGACCCTGGAATAACACAGAAGTATGTAAACTCTAAGGCTTTCACGGCCGGCGTTGCATGTTGTATGTATTGCTTCCGGGCTGTTTGGTCGTGGTCTATGTGAAACTTTTGTTCCAGACGTTTCGTCGATCACTGCGGTCGACATCTTCAGTGGTTCAGGTCCGAGCGGCGACAAGAGCGTAGAACTCTCCTCCGCGGCGTCTTCTCTGATACTGATCAGTATCTTACTCTTATCAGTACGCTCTTGTCGCCGCTCGGACCTGAACCACTGAAGATGTCGACCGCAGTGATCGACGAAAAGTCTGGAACAAAAGTTTCACATAGACCACGGCCAAACAGCCCGGAAGCAATACATACAACAAACACAGAAGTAATTCTTTTTCTTGTCTTTATCCCACATTAGATGGGGTAGGCACAACATGTCTTCCTCTTCTATCATTAGTCATCTCACTGCTGACATCTTTCATAAACATATCATTCTTCACACAGTCCATCCATACCTTCTTCAGCCTTCCTCTACCTCTATATCCATCCACATTCATGTTAAGTACTCTACAACGAACGGGATTGAGTAAAAAAGGACGAATCAAGGTCTCACATTGAAACAAATACTTTTTCATAAAAGTACATAATATATTTTGACTTAAGTTTAACAAATAAGTTTACAATTTACATCAAGCTTTAACAGCAACATATAGTACATCTTTGGGGCCATCCACAGATCACATCACATCTTTGGGGCGAAAGAGGGTGGGTCAGCGAAGTGTCACATAAAGTGACAATGGGTGGGGGGAGTTTTAAGCTTCGCGATGTCACATGTCAAGTTCTTATTGGCATCATGGTGAGCGACAAAAATTACAACACACCCGGGGAAAAGGAGTCTCACATATCTGACCACCTGTGACAAGGAAATGGTGAGCGGTCAAAAAGTCATGCCTGTCTTGTGACGTCATTTATGGATGGCCCCTTTGTGATAAAATTATTTAGTGTAAATAAATATATAATAAAAGCAAATAATCGTGTAGTTAGAGATTATTTTTACACTAAGTTAATTTTGAATAAACTTTAAGCAATATACTTAATAATAAATCTAAATTGGTGGAAATCACGTACAATGTATTCAAAACAAACGATTAATTTTTAAACCGTTCTATATGCATTCATATACAACGGTTTTAAAACTAATTGTTGACAAATGACCTGACTTAAGGGATAGATGGGGGCCGCTTCCAACCGGTCTTTGTGGAGATCAATGGGGGAGGCTATGCCCAGCAGTGGACGTTCTATGGCTGAGATGATAACGACGATATTAAATAAAAAAAATTACATCTCTTGAACAAATGTATATCTGTATCATTATTACAACATAATCTGCTCGGGGCGAAGAATTGTATAGAGAATGTAACTGCTTCTAGACTTTCAATGAAGCAATTCAATTAATAGCCATAGCATAAAGAAAGACCGTAATGATAATAAGAGGGATCAATTCATTTCATAGGACGAGATATTCAGTTATGCGATCACAGTGTTAGATATTCCGAAATAGAAGACGCGAAATTCAAATCTCCGCTCAAGTTCTTGTTTGGATATTTAATTAAATGTTATAACAATATTACAAAACATCAGACGCACAATGAGAAACACTCAAATGTCATTAGAAATCTCATGACTGACCTGTCTCCTAACTCAAAACATGCAGGACATAATGTGCGGTCCGAAACTCGCCAATACCGCTAAATACACCAATTACGCAAATAACAGACAACACGATGGAAATCTTAATTGTGCCGCGTTGGTTCAATTGTCGTGTTTCGGACCCCACCAATAGTTGAGTGTTGCTTTAGCGTATTGTAGCGTGCGCTGCACTGGGCACTTGTGGCAGTCCGAACTCGTCGACAGGAACGCCATCTCGCGTCCGAACAGAATCTGCGCCAGGTTCTTTGTCCGGGGCTGCGGGGAGAGTCACGACGTCGTCTAGGTATGACGCGTCGTTATCTAGCGCTAGCTCGTCACCTGCAATAGGAAAAATATCACTTATAATTTATTGTCTAACATTCAAAGCATTGTCGATAGACAAGAGCACTAAGTTGCTCAATTACACACGAAGCTGTAGATTGTAGCGGGAGCCCCAGGTGAAGGTGTAATACAGCTGAATGTGTAATGAGCAGAGCTCATGGGTTTCATACGACTTTTTTCAACACAAAAACCAAACATGTAGTGCTTGTATTGTTTAATAATAAAATTGAAAATACTCTATTTACTCGCATATAACGTGCAGTAATTCAACTTTGTAGGGATAATTCCATTACGAACTAGTGTGTATGTTATTACGCACGTGTTATAGCTCGGTTTATGGCTCTAAAAGCGATGTAATTAGGTTTACATACATTTTTTCAACTCACTTTACGAGTGTGAAAAAATTACTAAACATATCAGAAATGATGGTAATGGTGTAGTTATATGCATAAAAGCTACTAAAAAAAAATACGCCAAGTATCATGTGTATAATTTAAGCAAAATATTTTTTTATTATATTATTATTATTATATATATTCATTAAACGTCATTACATCCTATCCCATTTTATTTATTACATACTCCTTACTTGAGTTGTATGGAAGAGTTTGCTTTCAGCGTCTTGATTATTATTATATATTATATTAAGTCTCCTTTTTATACTATATTCTTAGTTTTTGGTCAAACGGAAATATTTAAAAATTATATATTTATATTGTATATTTCCCGGTTGTGTACAACCCATGCGAGTGCAGATTGCGATTAAACCCACCGGGACCATCAAACTGTGACAAAATGGCGCTGCCAAGTGAAGTTGAAATTTCTATAGAATTAGCCGTGTTAGTTCATCGTAAACAACGAATGTTTCAACAAATGCAAACCGTTTATGAAATGTCCCATGATTTATTAATGATAATGATAAATAATGATAATTTTTTAAAGAAGAGGAATGAAGAGGTTATTGAAAATGATTCAAGGTCGATAATTAGATGCCATGAATTGAAAAGTTTTGATTATATATTTCCGCCTCCAAAGCCTCCAGCCTCCCAAATTTTGCCAATAACTACGATCTAGTCTGGCAAAGTTTAATTGACTGATATCAAGACATTCGACTAAAGGTATATTGACTTTATAGGATTAGAGCATTGCTCTTAATTCTGTTAATATCGACCTTGGTGAGGCGAGCATGTTGTCATATTAAAATTAACAATAATCCCTGTTAGTTATTATAATATACATTATAAATTGTTAGCGGTACCCAAATAAAATGTGACTACTCACCCAAGGCATCAAGTTCAGCGGCTAATTCATCGTCATCTATCTCCGGCATGCCGTATTGCCGACCGAGAGCCTCTTGCACCTCGTCTGCTTGCTCCAACATATCGGCTAGATCATCATTCACATCCTGAAACATTCAGGGTTGGGCTGGATTAACCATTAACCTAAATTATCAATATATCTTATTGGCACTTTTTGTTCATATCCTTAAAAATACAACATTCAATACAGATTTATGAGTTTTGCATAACCCTTTGAAGTTATTATTTCAAGACCAAAAATATGCATATTTTTTTACAAATGGTGTGCACTTTCTAATCCATAATATGAAAACATGAAATTATTAGGAAGCTATGTGAGCTTTCTAATAATTTCATGTTTTAAAATTTGTAAACAACATGTTGTTGAATACAATTTTAAGCCGGGCGTATTCACTGTGAGCACTGTATTCAAATCTTCCAAAAAAATAAACCACACTCTCAGTATAGTCTTGCGAGCATTTACGCTTTGCGCGCGCCTGTTCGAGTTAAGGTATTTCTCAGAGCGCGGCGCATACGGACACTCCGCGCTCAAGGCCAAGCGGTCGATGACGATGTCGCATGGAAAAATAATTTTTTGAACCATTTGGTTGTGTTTGTTATTTTGATAAATAATGTGGAATATGTAAATGAAAATTTTAGTATGGGACTTAGATCCATAGAATGCATTTAGCATCTCTTTTTAGGTGGCTCATATCAGATTACCATTACACACTTCTCATTCCTAATTACAATATTTTTAAAACACAAACTCCAATAGTCACACACACAATCATTACCATCAGCGCAACACATTCCCCCTACTAGAGCACGGGTCTTGCTTTTAGTCTTTTAGATCATTAGATATAGGCAGATACCTAAGCTAGCAAGCAGTCCATTTTGTAATAACTCTACATGCCCCCTGAAGCATACAAGGGCTCAGTAGGAAATGCCACTAGAGTACACACATACCGAGCTTCTTCACAGGTAAACTCAACTCGAAACGCTTTATAGTATATGTTACTAATAATATAGTTCTTACCTCAATAGTATCAATGTTGATTTTTTTAAATTCCTTTTTCATCTGTGTAACGCCATCTTTCATTGCAGCAATAGTAGAGTGGGTATCTTTAAGAGTTTGCGTTGTATAGTTTGCTTGCTCCATATTGAATGATTGCGCTCTGAGGTTGTCTAATTGAGTTTCATAACTGAAACCAATGATAAAATATTGTTTTATTTAATATTCAAAACGAGTTTTAGAAACTTAGTTGAAAGGTCAAATGAGACTTCATTTATTAGAAGATCATAAAGCCCGTTCCATGCTCCATATGATATATGCTTCCTTAGATATCTGAATATGTACAGAAATTCGCTAACAATTGTGGTTCAAGATATCTATATTGATATGAATTTCTGATTTGTATGTACACTATCAGATTGGTCAATAGAAATTTCACTAGTCAGTTAAGTATTTTGATTTATTTTAAGAAAATATTGATAATATTTTAGATATATAGTTTATAACCAGCTGCGACCCGCGATTTCAACCGCGTGCGGCCGCGTGGACTTCGGTTTTCCCGCTACCTCAATTATACCACGCAAACCATATGTTTTCCTGGATAAAAAGCCTATGTGTTATTCAAGGTAGGTCTATCAAAAACAAAGTAATAATAAATTTTAATTTTTACAGATATTAAAATAAACGATGGACAAAGTTATAGCAATACAGTCAACATGTCAACGAGTACATATTATATTTAGGCCAACTAATATCAGAAGAATAGCTAACAGTTGGACAAGATTTTAGTCACACATGTATTGATGTCAAACACGGGCATTACTGAGCAACAACTCAAGAAAATGAAAATATGTCAAAATGGTATGGAAAGAAGCGTATGTGGAGTCAAAGGAAGAGACAAGATAAGATTAAAAACTATATAGACAAAGACTCAATTTAAAAATATACAAACGGTGTACATATACTTGAAATGGAGATGGACAGAATGCATGTTAAGGGAATCAATAGAGAAATGGACAAGACTAGTAACATAATGGTACCCATGTGATAGCAATAGGAGCAAACATAGACAAAGTAAACGCTAGGAAGACGACAAAAAACAGACTGTTGGACAAGTATGGACATGGATTACAAAGGAAACATTTTTTTTAAAATAAATAGTTGAACAAGTAAATTGTAACTTGGATCTTAAATAAATGGCATACTACTGGTTTTACATGCATGTTTATTAAGTTTATATTTAAGTAATCTTATTAAAACAATCAGAACAAAAAAAAACAATTTAGTAACATGAAAACAGTCAAATAGTTTTTTTTCTAAAACATCAATAGAATTTCAGTATTTCTAAGCAATCAGTCCCCAGTTACTTTCATGGTAGGATTTGGCAGAATCTCGAGAATTCAAGATTTTTCACTGCAAGAAAACTTTCATAAGTTCCCAAAATTGCTCCTTAATTTCGGCTTAAACTTTCTTTGCTTTCTTCTCTCATCTCATTTTGGCATCTATTCTCCTCTCCTTTTGTACAAATTATTTCCATTTCATTTCTCTTCCATTTTTCTCTTGACTGTTGTTTTGCTTACTGCTGGATCCATGTCTGTCAAAAGTAATGAACACCCAAAACCAAAGCTGTAACCTGGTGCTATGAGGCCAAACTGGCAAATCAAGCATGAAAATTTAAATAAATAAGATGCAACAATGTAAAATACATTCTGAAATAACTATTTTCGCAAGCAATAAATGAACAACAGTATATGTACTCTGGTCCACTAGTTTTACTATGTCCTACCCAGCACAGTGACGGATAGGACAAAATTTTCAAGTTTCAATATGTTTATGCATATTTATTTGTGCAATAACTTATCAAGCTACCAATAACCCTAGCATTATTGTTACTTTCACAAAGCTGATAAATTATGTTACATATTTTTAAGGTACTTTAAAAATGAGTTTTTGTTGTGACATGTGGGACACAGCAAATGCATTTTATTGAATATTTACCACTGCTCACCATAAATATGTTATAACAATAACTTACCTCTGTTATAAACACTGAAATATATTTTCTTCTTGAATAGTTACTTTTACAATGGCCTATTGGAACACTGCAATAAGTGTTGTCTACATTAGGAAAAAATAGAAACACACACAACAGCTGCACTGTGGCAGCATTTATAAACTATTGAAAATAGTAAATAATCTTCTTCTTCTCAGCAATTGACATCCACTCGCCACACTTGGCAAGCGAGTTGGTGAGCGCAGAATGATTTCCGGTCCTCAGAAGGCGCTACTGCTCACCGTCTGGTCCGTGATCCCTTAGCCGACTCTTACGGCAAACCGCGGGAAGAGGTGGAGGAGTATTATACTAGACCGGCACGGCACTATTGGTAAATAATCAATGAAAACTAATCAAATTCTAAAAAATTAGTGTATTGACTTACTCAATTTAACTTTTTGCCCTACAGGATCAATTTCTCTGGAATGCCCCAATTTAATCTGAGGTTTGTTAGGACTCAACAGACACCGTGGTTTAAATATCAGACTTCTCTGTGCAGGTAAATATCATTGAGTGCAATGAATGTTAATAAACAGCTTCAGTTAAATTAGAGTAATACCAGATAAGGCAGTCTATAGGCAGGAACGCATCCACTCACTCAAGCAACCAAGCCTTATATTACTTTGATATGCATATCTTGTGCTGACAGGTCGCCAAAATGTGGAGCGACCAAAATTCTAGGTAGAACAAATGTAGCGCTCAAACACCACATATCAGTACGAGCGAAATATGGAAAGGTCAATAGTTCAACTGTTGTAATAAATGACTATTGAACACAACTCAAAATATGGGTTCTTCGAGTGATGTTGGTACCTACTGAACTGCACAACATAATAGCACTCAATCTGACTAAAACTCCACTGGGTTTAGGGACAGATTTTAAATCTTTGGTATATTAGATATTAATTAAAATGGGCACTATACAGCACCCTACTGTGGAATTAACACTTTCAAGGTAATTTTAGATGCCAGGATAGGGTCAATCCAACAACCATCAGATTGAAGGCGGTATTCACTATGCGGAAGCTACTATAGCTTCAACGCAGAGTAGAAAAGAAACTTATTTGCCCCATTCCAGCATTATAAAAATAATAAAGAAAATAATCATACGCTTTCTTCTGCTTCAACACCCGCATAGCTTTTTGTTTCACTGAATTTTTTGCTGGTCCTTCTCTCATCTTGGCCATTTGATCTTTATATTTTCTTAGCTCGGTTTCCAACTTCTGTACCTTTTGTTCAATGTTATCGGCTCTTCCATCCACCTAGGTGGGACAAATAAGCATCTAAGTAAATTTCGGTGACATGATTCATCAATCAGAACCAGAAAACGATACAATGAACATTCAACTTACATTTTTGATGCAATCCGAGATACTTGGACCTGGTTCTTTCGGTTTGCCGCGGCCGAATATTCTATTCATTGTATACTAAATAAACCCAATCGAAAATGAACAAACGGCAAAAGGGAAAACACAATCGTAAAATTGCACTGGCTGTCTCAATGTTTTCAATTTTTAGGGTTTCGTCATTTGTCAATGAGCAATTGGATTGGCATTTAATAAAATCGCTCACAGTGTTGCCAACAAGACTCATAAAGAAACTGCTAAAATGGTGTTAAAATTATTCAAAAATAATGCTAATTGCTTAAGAGAAATGCAAAATAATCTGCTTACATTTATCAATATCAATGTCAAATATAACTTTATTTAATAAGTAATAGCTTTTATATTTATTTATTTAAGTAATAGGCGAGCAGCATTTAGCTGATGTGCCTATATCACACTGTGTCGAAATTTTATTTAGGCAGTCCGCATAGTGTCCACAGTGTTTACATTCCACTGGTGCACTGGTCACAGGTTAACAAGAGATTTTTTACTTTTCTGCAGCCAGCCATATCTTTTGCAGTAATAAATATATTTTTCATTTTCATTTTTTTTTTCATAATTATAGAATGTTTATTAATGGCAAAGCATATGTTTCAATCGACTATGCTATTAAACAAAATCTTAATATCTTGGTCTACTTCATTGTCAACTAATTTGCTTGAGATGAGGAAAACTCATTGCTCAGACTGGAACTCCCCTTGGTACCTATAGAACGCAGCACGTTATCTTAACTGTATAAGAGTAGCAGCATGTCTTTGCCCTCTTTAGGCCGAATCTGACACAATTAATAAGCCTTAAGTCCATAAACAATTAATAGTTCATGTAAAGACTTGAGCAAATTTAATTAAATCTGGTTAGAATGACAATAAGTACGCGGTAAAGTATATCCTATTTCTACCTAACTTCTTAAATAAAAGAAGGAAGGCGTGAAAAAATGTTGCCATCTGAAAAAAGCTATGGTATATTGAATGAGATTTGGTGGGGAATTCCCACAATACGGTAGAGAGTAATATTTGACGTTAAGATTTTACCTTTTCCATTATGCCGGCACCGGGAGCGCCAACAATATAACAAAGAGATTTATTTTAAATGGAAATCAGATATATTTATTGAACAACTGTGTGATCATATAATATAGATGTTACAATTTGAAATGGTTTCAACAGTCTGCCCAGTTTGAGCATTCAATAGTGGTCTGTAAGTATTATATTTCATACACATATGTTATAATAAAAATGTTAAAAATTTTACATACTTACATTAAAAAATTAATACATAATGTCAATATCATAAGTTACAGTTGCACCGTGAATAATCATTAAATAATTCTTTCATATTATAAAAGGTATTGGCCAGCCACGATTTTAATTAATATGGAAATAATTACGTACGCATTTATGTTAATATTTGTTTTTTTTTGAAAAAAAAATATGCTTAACAACTAATAAGGTTATATTGTTATCATTAGGTTATATATCAAGAAAATATGCTAAATTTAGCATAAAATATGCTAAGTTGGCATCACTGATCATTCAGACTCAGTTTAAGGTTTAGTTCAGGCCATAGGTAAAATATATCGGCTGGCCGGTTGGCGCAGTTGGTAGCATTCTGCCTTCTGAGCCACTGGTTCCGGGTTCGATTCCCGGACAGGTTAAACATTTGTGTGTATGAACATGTCTGTTTGACCAGTGTCTGGGTGTGTATATGTATATAACTATATATATATCAGTCATCAGGTTACCATAGCACAGGCTCTGCCTAGTTTGGGACCTGAAGACCTTATGTGAATGTTAATAAATAAATAAATAAAAAGTAAAAAAATATATACAACGTTACCAACTGTACTAAAACATTTGTAGCTAAGCCATTCCCGGAAAATAACTTTATATTATTTTCTTCAAAAAGTAGCTAGACATAACTAAAGGGAAAAGAACACGAAATATTGGAAAAATGATAAAAGGACTAAAAAGTTACCCATGCTCAACTGAATCCTAAATAATGCAAAAGTCAGTTTGTTTACTTGTTCTCATTCACGCCCTAATTACTGAGCCGAACGTCATGAAGTATATTTAGCACGAAGATAGTTCGGAATGTGGGGATAAAAATGCATCCTAAGGATCAATAAAATTTATTGGTCCACAATGACATCAGAAGTTAGAAAGATCCAAAACCACAGTGTGAAAGAATGGACAGCCTTACGGCGTCTGGAGAACCCGGAAAAGCTTAAATCGTCGAAACATTTAATAAAATAAGGTCATTGAATCCATTTTTATTGGCAGGTCACAGGGACCGTAAAGGGGCTAAAGACCATACAAGCTAGCATACTGATATGTCATAGATCTTAGATAAAAACCGACTTCGACAAGTTATTTCACACTTTTGCGTGTTGAAAGTCGGTTCCATTTTTCGGTAATTTTTTTTGTCACCCTTTTGAGTGACATTTACTACATGGGATCAATTGTCATTGTGTATGTTCACTTATGTCTTCACCCTCAACTATATAATATCATAAACGTATGCGTAGCACTTTTAAATTATTGGAATGTAACTCAAAAACTGCTTGACCCATTTTAATTAAACCACACGGTAAGCACCAGCTTCCAAATAAAAAAGAAGGATCAGAATCGTTTCACTCATTCGAAAGTTCTGAGGTAACAAACATAAAAAACATGCGGGGGGAATTGACAAACCCCATCTTTTTTTGAAGTCAGTTAAAAACGTCCTAATTTTTGAGCCTATTTCATGGATTTATCACATTTTACACGCGACATGATTGTTTTGTTTTCAGATTTTCATTTGCTTATGTACGGGGAAAAAAGCAGCCCGCGTTTGTGAAGTGTGGTTTATTTTTCGGAGTATTTGAATACAGTGCTCAGAGTGCATACGCCCGGTTTAAAATTGTATTTACAGAGAAAACGTTATATACACGCTACCAGAAATAAACCGCAAATTGTACGCAATTGTACACCACCATCAAATGGCGAATGTCAGTTGGTCAACTAGAGAATGGAATACTACTGTGATTGGTCAATTGAATTTAACGTTAGCACACACGCTGCACTACCTCGTTTTCTTGAACACCGTATTCATGCTGATAAGAATGCTACAAATGACGTCACACCACAAATATGTACGGAGATTGTCATATTTTGAACCGACTTGTAGCGTGAATATTTCAAATACTCTGAAATTAATTAAACCACAGCATCAGATTAGATTATTGTAGTCTTTGGATTTTAGATTAGATATGTATTGATCTATGGATTAGATGAGATGAGAAACACAACACACACATGTTTGTCATGAGATAAGATTTCGATACTACACCGGAATTATTGCTTAATTTTATTTACTCATCTAAGTTTACGCTAAATATTTAATAGAAAAGAACGTTACTGCCTAATGAATTCTATCACCATGGTTTCAAATGGAATTGCTTACTACATGGTATGTGTACGCTGCAATTTTTGTTGTATGTGTTTTTACTACGAAACTACTTACTTTGAACTGACGTCTATATTATCAGGTACTTAGTTATAATAATGCTTCGTGCGTAATTTTAAAAAAAATTGAAATTATAACCTCAAAACGTACCGCTGCATGCATATTTAAGCTACTATCCGGACTATGATAAATTAAGTATGTATAGCTCCGTAGGTGGCAGGGTTTTATTGCAGTGGACTAGTAGTTATAATAATAACATCCACAAAGCTTGAACTTTGCTGGAATGAAAATTTCAGACATAATAATAATAATGTTTTTGCTCATTCACCAGAATACTGCAAGTTTTCTCCAAATATCACTTTGTACTGTTGTATATGTATTTTTTGTTAATCTCTCAAAACTAGCTAAAATTATTTTAAATTGATACATATGCTATTTACCTACACTAAAATTCAAATTGGTATAACTCCAACACTTCTCAATTTTAGAAGAGTTATATTCAATTGAGGGTAGTCTTAGTCCACACTAAATATTAATTTACTTTACCGTAAACTACCAGAATTTTAATAGACAGTTCTAATTTTAATATCGTCATTCATAAGTGTCTTACTAATTTGTACTTTGTCTTAACCATATATAAATAACTGTACCAGTGCTGTAATTAGCTTTGTATGCACCTGGTGAGGGTTGTTGTTATAACTGTACACTTTAAAAAATTCTAGTATTACTTAGTTCTTAAATTACCATAGATTATATTTGATTCTACATATAACATACATAATATGATAATGACAGCCTTTTGTATTGGTAATGTAAGTAAAATATAATCAAAAGCAGTAGTATGACAACAGCTGTCTCCATCAAAAATAGGTCCCTACTGTTTGTAGCCCTAGTCATTGCTGTACCCCTCCAGAGTCTGCTCTCTGTGTGTAGGCACTGCTTGCACCTCTCTAGTTAAGACACATGAAAACCATCTTATTTACTGGGAGTAAATTATTTTATAATTTAGTTTGTTTGATTGAACAATATAATCAGTACCATTATTTGTTTTTTTTACCTTCCTTATGTACCTAATGTAAATTACCTATAAACCAAACTTATCACATACTAGCTGCACCCTGCGGTTATACCCATGTGGTGATGAAAATTAGCCTATATGTTAATCCAGAGTATAAGCTATCTTCATTAATTCATTTCATATACATTGGTGTAGCCGTTTGAGTGTGAAGAGGTAACAAACATACACACTTACACACATACACACAAACTTTCGCATTTATAATATTGGTAAGATTTCTTGGGTTGATACTAAATCAACTTCATTATTGTTTTAAACTTTTGTTCATGTGAATAGAAATTTTCAAGCACTAGATAAATTTTTGATATTCTTATGTTGTATATATATTTTATTTACTCATATCACAACATAACTTTCAGGTCAAAAAGCTGAACAGCATCTTCCATATACCACAAGTGAAGTGCAACAGTGCTTGTAATATGTCGAAGTGTTGGAAATGGGATATAGCTCAGATTACTTCCAAAAAAAGAAAAGATATAGTGAACTATGCAGTTCTTATATTGAATAGACCTGTGGTACAGCACCCGGACTTCATGAGAGACTTGTGGAACAATGGTAAGAAGCTGGGATTGTTGTTTAATAATATGTAAGTATTGGAAGGGCTTGCAGAGATTTACATTACTAACTTAACCAATTAGTCAGGCATTGCTTATTTATTGGAATAAGCCACAAGCAGTAGTGCCCATGCTACATTTTAGATAAAGAATATCCACGAATCAATTGTTCCATGAACCATGGATGTTAATTAACCTTGCTATCTTAACTGATTAGTCAGGAATTGCTTATTTATTGGAATAAGCAACAAGCAGTAGTGCCCATGCTACATGTTAGATAAAGAATTTCCACAAATCAATTGTTCCATGAACCATAGATGTTAATTACATGAATTGGCATTCTGTCGTTGGATGAAACTCTTGGCTTGTGTTTGCAAATAATAACAATATAGTTATTTTTTCAGTATACTTGAGTTAATATTTAGGCAATCATTTCAGTGTAAATTGTAATAAACTTGTGTGAGGTGATCAGAAATAGTTAACTTTTTCTGATATTTTAATTCTTTTCGTAAATTTGAGCATAATCTATCATGTTCAATGATTTATGAGGAAATATATGAGTAGTGTGATCATACTTAAAGTCAAGACAAACATTTATCTGATACTTCTTTTAATGTTTTTTTTTTATGGATCTAATACAATTAAAAAAAGTACTAAAATCGTGATTAAAAATGGGGTGTGGGGGGCTTGAAAATACTTTACGACCTTTTATCTCAGACCTACGAAATATACATAAAAAATCAAATTAAATAATCAGGCAAGTTTTAATAAACTTTGACCTTATTGTACTTCACTTAAGTGACTCAACAGAACTTATAAAAATATAAATATTCCTAATAATATACTTTTTCAAAGTTATTTTATGGAACTAAATTAGTGTGCACAATATTATAATAGCTATATGTGCAATATTATTGGATTTAAAATAACAGGGGTTTATGGGCATTGCCATAAATGAGTTAATGGGTTAACACCACCTTTTCGAGTCACATATCTATGTACTAAGAACTATAAATATGCTTTACCAAAACAGAAGCAACATCCCATAGCAATTTGTAATGTTCTGTTAATGGGGCGGTTCTTGATTAAATCTGAGATTTTACACTATTTGTTACAGCATCTGTCAGGATTACAATAGACGGTGGAACAGCGCAATGGGACAGATATATAGACAAACTACCCGAAGAGTCCCGAAATCTCCTGAAAGTGCCTACATTAATCACTGGCGATTTTGACTCTATAACAGAAGACATTTTAGAAAAATACAAAAAGAAAGGTTGTAAGGTGAACTTATCATACTAAATATTTTTTGTTTAATTTATTGTTATTAGTAAGTAGTATAGTAATGTTAATAATAAAAGTAAGCGTGTTTCCCACTTTGAGACAGGCTTATGGTGTAGTGTCTTGCCAGATTATTTGTTTTGGGCTGACAGTACTTGGTGATGGTATGTAAAGAATGTTAGTATTCTAAACGTAATTCTCAATACTTTGAGACAAAAACATTTAGATGAACGTATGGGCTATGTCCGCTGCCATTTCAACTTACTATTCCATAATTTGAGATAAGCCCTAACAGGTTAATGCTAAACAAAAATATTCAAAATTTTAGGTACATTCTGCGTGCCTTACAAACTTATGAATGTAGGGCTAGCTTCCTGGTCTGGATATGGTTCGCAGTCTGCCTGTTGCTTACAACCACTTAAAAAGAATATCAATATTAAACATTATATTTTTTATTTCTTTATAGGCAGTGCACACACCGGATCAAATGCATACGGATTTTACGAAAGCTTTGATGGAACTTAATTTACATTGCAAGGAAAATGAAATTGAGGTAAGTCACAGGTGCTGTGGGTGCTTTATTACCTAACTAGCTGCGCCCCGCTGATTTAAAAAATACTATTATACAATTGCTAAACTTTTAGGCACCCCTATTGGGGTAATAAAATGCATATTATAGGCCTAGTTAACTTTGTTTCGTCATCGAGGATGTACTGATACTGACATCAATATATTTTATAATCACCTACCATAATTTACACTCATCAAAAGTGTTTCCGACGTGTAAGGTACGAAGGTTCGAATCCCGGTAGGGGCAAACATGTGTGCGATGAGTGTAGGTGTTTGTCCCGGGTCTTGGATTATTGTGTGCTGTGTTTGTGTGTGAAGGATTTCCTCAGACTTCCGGCCAATTTTAGGTGCTATAATTTTCTAATCCTCGCTCAACACTACTTTCCCGACCGTGAGCCATGCATTTGTGATAGGCTCCCGGACTAAATGAATAATGTGACGTTTGACAGTAAATATTAGGAAACTTAAAATCGCTCTCATGATTTACAAATAGTTCACGTTTAGAATGTCGTGAAACGTCGCGGGTTATTGTTTATAGTTTGTTTATAATAATATGATCGTTTCAATACGCCGCCCTTAACAAATCGGAAAATTCTCAAATTTCAGATAGGCTATGTGATAGCCGTTGGACAAAGCTCAGGGCGTCTTGACCAGATACTAGGCAACATACAAACGTTATTCCTGAACAAAGATCACCGCTTGCTACATCCAAGCACGAGTCTGTACATCCTGTCCGATGATGCACTGTCCTGGCTGCTGTGTCCTGGTGACCATATCATCACGATTCCGGAAGACACGAGGACACATGAGAGATCTTGGTGCTCACTCGTGCCTGTTGGGGAAACCTGCGAAAGCGTTACTTCCAGTGGACTTAAATGGAATTTAGGTACTTCCAAATCATTTCTTTTCTTTCAGTTTCATTCATTTGAAAAAAAAACAATGATATTACTAAAAAGCCAGAAGGAGTACTAGAATATCCGGCGCGGACCGCGTAAATAAGGTTCATGAACCTAAATTGCTTTATACGCTTTAGAACCGCCGCGGCGTTAGTGCTCACTAAATATTATTATGATTAGAAAGAAATAATGTTTTCCAGTGTTTTCTCTAAATGCACAAATAGTACTAAGAATTGGGTGTGCCGTGTGCGTTTTGCCTGTATGTAGTTCGTTTTTTAGTTATGTGATTTTAGAGTGTACATTACATTACATACAGCGCCTTCTGAGGATTGAAAACGAAACTGCGCTCGCCAACCCGCCTGCCAAGCGTGGCGAGTATTGGTAAATCCCCCCTATATGGGGGAGGCTTCTGTCCAGCAGTGGACGCACATGGCTGAGAGAAGAAGAAGAAAAAGAGTGTACATACATAATAAATTCTGTTTTTTTTCATTAGAGCTATTTGCGTTCTAGGCTTTTAATGATTTTTTTTCCTTCTAGATAATCAACCTCTCAAGTTTGGAGACTTGGTCAGTACTTCAAACGCCTTCAGTGGATCGGATAAAGTGACAATCAAATGCAGTCACACCTTACTATGGTCTATGAGGATACCCAGCTTATTAAGTATGCTATATATATAAGTTCATTTAAATATATTTTTAAATTTATAAATTTCCCTTTCGACACTTTATGGTCATTGACGATGTGGTTAAAAATGGATTCACGCGTGGCCTAGAATTTTACTGATATCCAAGAACAGCAACGAACGCTGCGGTTATACCATAGACGGATAACCGCTAGTATGGCATTTTCAACTGAGCGTTAACATGTTTCTTAGGACACGGTAAGCTGTGCGTCCCGATCGTTGTTCTAGGATAGCAGTCGTTGGGCTTCATTAGAGGCTATTGTCCAGCCATATAGCCGCTAACGAACAAATTCGACGGTCGCCGTGGCTCAGTCGTCAGTGGCGTGACTCCTGGTCCCCGGGGAGCCTGGGTTCGAATCCCGGCAGGGGCAAAGGCTTGGGTGTTCCAAGGTTCTCCTGCAACACAGGGAATCCTAGTGCGGGGGTTTGAATGAGCAGAAAAAATATCAAAAATCAATATTTATTCTATGTGAAATACCTGTGTCGCACCTGTGGAAACGTTATGTTAAGATTTCGCAAGCGTAGATTTATGACACATAGTTAAAACAGATTCCGAAACTTGCTAGCAGTAACTATCGAGACGGGCAAACGATAGTACCTTCCCTGTTACCTTTACCGACAGATCGATGTGGGATTCGAACGAGCGACCGCAAGATGGTTAACGGCCTACTTATTCGGCCGTCATCGCTCTAGAAACTGACTGATATTATAAATTAGGAAACCATGTGAAATACCCATGATATGCAATATTTGTATAAATAATTGTATGTCAATAGTATGGGGAAACTTATCATTTTTATAAAATAGTTTTTGTGCGATTATGTGGGATCCGGGGCGGTTTAGATTCACATTTGAACCCGGTAAGGGAACTTCTGTCGGGGCTGCTATTATTGAACAAAAAAAGTTATATCTACAGACTAAAAGCTAACCATCACAATGTTTTGTTGCAGATCCTGTATGAATGGAAAGATTGTTATCAAATAGTAATAAGATACTCACCGCTAAATATTCTGCTATAACACCGCAAAAAAGATAGATAGATATATAACTATTTATTGCAACACATACATATATAGTACTAACTGCGTCCCGCGGTTTTACCCACATTGTGATGAAAAATGGTGATGATGAAAATAAACCTATGTTTATTGTTATGTTATGTGTTAATCCAGGGTATAAGCTATCTCCATATTAAATTTAATCCATATCCGTTCAGCCGTTCCGGCGTGATTGAGTAACAAACATCCATGCATCCAAACTTTCACATTTGTGGGTAAAACCGCGGGACGCAGCTAGTGTTTTATAAATTGTAACTATATAGACGGCCCCCTAGTGTAGAATGATCGATCAAGGATTTAAGCTAGATAACTATTACAATGCTAAGACGAGTACATAATATTAATGTAGTTATTAGATAAAATAGTAATTAGACATGTACTTATGTAACGAAAAAACGTAAACGTATCTTTTTGATCACTGTCTCCAGTTGTAAAAGAAAAGAGAATCCGCCTGCACTTAATACCAACACTGTTACCCTGACTACCATTTCAGCCTTAAAACAATAGCCAATGGGTTGTAAGTTGGACACTGTCATTGACACTTTAATAAAAAGTATTTTGGCTTCATAGCACAGTAACCATGGGTACGTTTCGTTTTGCGCTTTAAGCGCAGATAGCGTGCTTATGGTCATTCCGAAATACACTAACAGCTGCACACTAAATGTATATGACGTCATCCATGACGTCAACGTCCTGTGCTTAGAACGACTACGACATAGAGCAGTGTAAGCGCTGTCAATTATAAAAATTGGTGATACCTCCAAAAAAAAAACGCAATTTAAACTTTCAGAAAATATAACCAGTGCGAAAGTGAATTATTTAATATGAATTTATTGGTAAGTAACATTTATAGTCAGTACTAAAGTCATCTCGGAGCAGCTAAATCCTTACGTAGCTGCGTAGATACGAAACGTATGCACTGTGAGCGCAAAAAGAAACGCACCCCTTGTCGCCTGAAAGGGTAGGTACGTTGCGTCAAATATAATAGTTCTGATTTTTTGCTTACACGGCTAAAAAAGTTTAGCGCATATTTAATAGGTACGTATCATAATCAAACACACACTACACAGCCACAAATACGTATTAAATACGCGCTTGATCAGATATGTATTCAGTTCATCCATGTTTTAATATTTTATTGTTTGTGTATATGTATAGTTTGGTGTACTAAAGTTGCAATTATTATAGGAGAAGCCATTTTATCCCGAAACACAGTGCAAACTAGTTCGGGATCAATTGGGTTCACATAATGTATTATGAACCACAAATGTATGTCAAATAATGTTATTTGTATTTGCTGACTTGTTTACGATGTTGGCTCTTTATGAGAATTCATAACACCACGGTGAGCAAACTGATGCCTGTTGGGAGTGTGAGATGCTCGGTTAGCCTTCACCATCCCGCCCCGGCATAAGGCCCGTTGCCATCAACTGGGACTCCGCTAGTTCCGGTATGACGGAGCAGCCGGCTCACGTGGCTAATTTTGACTACCTACTTTATGTCTCTATTCTATAGACATGAACCGTCCGCCCCGGCTTCGCACGGGTAAAAAAAAATAAAAATTATACGGACCCCTATTTTTTTAAAATAGGGGTAATAATTATTAATATATAATTTATTAAATATAGCTTACGTCACCCGGGGATAGTGTAGCTGTAACAGTGAAAGCATTTTTTAAATCGGTTCCGTAGTTTGGAAGCCTATTCAACGCAAACAAAGAATCAATCAAATCTTTTCTCGTTATATAGATAGATAACGTAAATACTCCGATCAAAGTTCGGTACCTAAACAACAAAGTTTATGTAAAATAAATTGTAATGTTGCTTACATTACAATTTATTTTACATAAACTTTAACCGTCTTTGTTATCTGAACATAGGCGATGACTTGTTTTAATACAAATGTAAGGCGTAACTAATGGTGTGGCTGCTAGGAATCATAAACAAATTGTTAACGTATGACACATGTGTATAAGTGTCTATTATTTTCAATTGTTTAACGATACGCTCGATAACTTTACAGCAGATAAACTGACTATGACTTATATGATACTATGAGGGATAAATTTAGAGAGAAAATTGGACATACTTGTACAAAGAGTCTTCAACAAGTTCTATTAACATAATTATGTGGTTAGATAATTATAGCTCTATGAAAACGTTTTTGTGCTAATGTATATTATTTAATATTATAGATGTTTTAGAAAATATTTTTAAATATGCTTTTTTAAGTTTATACTATCACGATTATTCGTATTTCGCTCCAAAAACATACTGTAAGTGCCTGCCTTGTTATCTCTCATATTGTTTAGTTCAATCAATTAAGCAATGTTGCAATTGTGTTTTTGCAATGTACGTGAAATTCAATCCATTATTTAAAAAGGTATTATTGATTGTTTTGCATATATTATGTACATAATATATTTATTAATTTATTTAAGATATGTACTATAAATAAATTGCGGTATACATACCATATACCGCTATTTACTGGACGACGAATGTGAATAACTTTATCATCTATATAAGAAAGAAAGGTTATTTATAACTGAATTTTTCAATTAAATATAATATTTTTTTAAATGTTGTACTCGTATTTTGATTTATATTCCATTACCGCTAAGATAATATTGACAAGCAGAGTCAAGTTAGGTATGTAATGAATGTTTCGTTTGCATAAAAAGTTATAAAGAATTAATTAACAACCTGAATACGTATGCAAAGTTATGGAATCAGTGATTTCGTATTCAAAACACTAATGTGATTCTGTATTTTTAAACTGTATGACTTTATTATAGTCTAGATTTATAACATAACTTGTATTTTCTATTTACGTTTACTGTTGCATTAGCACTTATTACATTGATTGTAGAGTAGATATTCGTTTAATTTATTGTTAATAAAGTTTGGTAACGAGGCACTTTTTACAAAATTACGTTTGCCGTTATTAAAGCTCTTATTACATAGGTCCATAGAATAGATAGTGATTGAATGTGATCGGATACAAGGTTCACGTGATTCGATAATGAGATTGATGAGTCTGTACGTAGCGCGTCGCGTCGGTAGCAAGGTCGCGGAGGCTGCGTAGGAGCAGTGGTGCCAACATGATCGCCGGATCACGAGATAGCACTCATCTTCCTTATCAGCTGATGTCAGGTGAAAATAACTAAAACACGATTCTACCAGTCGGTGTTTGAGTGAGTGGTTACTTTGGACTGGGAAAATTTATAGGTGAGTATTTTATTATTCTACTAATAAATGGAAAGAAAGACCCATTTAGAAGCTTAGCTATGCTCTCGACGTTTCTAGAGTTTATATGCACACAGAGAGGCCTATGTCAAACGGTGGATGTCCTATGGTTGAGATGATTATGGTATGATTGGTATACATGTATTTTGTATATCAACCTGTCAACTGCACCCCATACCTATATAATAAGTATCTGGGACGAGCACAAAAAATAACAAGTTCATTTTAAAAATGTGAGTAGTAAGGCATTAACGCGAGTTGTCGATGTTATTAAGGGTTAAGTTATGATTATAATAGATAGTAATCAATTAATCCTTAACCTCTATGGTACCGCGAAAAGATTTCGTGCAAGTTCTTTGCGTAAAATGACCAAACCGAGCATTTTACCGATTATGGGTATTTAAATCGTACGGTTAAAAATTCTACTAACCGTCACACAGATGATCAGCAGGTGATCCTGATGACAAACATTTAGTTAGCGTCTAGCTAATTCATTACTTCTGTTAAAATTAAAATTGGCCCTGTTAGTGAATCATACAATGAGCGGCTGGCCCCTCGAAATTACTCGGGTGCGCCGGCGCATAACCGACAACGCAGCCCTGCCGATGTCTACAAAAATGTTGTTTGTTGTATGAAGTAACTTTAACAAGCATATCACGAAGTTGGTCACATGGCTACTCCACCAAGTCCACCAACATAGCAATATTATCCAACGTCAGTCAAATACCGCGCGTCCGCCGCGCCACACGTGTCCGCGCTCCGCAATAATTCCAAGAAATACGATCACTGGTGCGTCCACAATCCTTTCATTACACAATAATCCTAAACACGTACTAATAAGGGCTACAACTGCTCAGTTTACTAACAAAATTCCACTGTAATTGCACTGAACGTAATAGCGATAATGCCTACGAATGGAGCCTTACGAGAGTTGAATAGGACGCTTTCTGCATTTTTTACGTTGAAAATTCATAAGGCTGCGTAGAATTATATATACCTAAGCTATGCGATGTCTCACTGCAGTTTCAGTGTTATGTTTAATATATGCTTCAGTTCGTAACTTAGATGAACATCATTTTCGTATTCTGCTGTTTTGATGTCTTGTTTTACTTGTTTACTTAATATGTCTATCTGTGAAGTCAATGATAATGAGCACTTAGATCATTGAACTTGAGACTTAGCGAACAATTTGTATAAAGAAATGTCTGCAACGCGTTATCCAGACGTACTCGTAACTAGTTTATGTACCTACATAAGTAATATTATTCTGAACAAGTTTGAATTATTTTTTTTTCGTATTTGCAGTAGGTATTTCGTCGCTTTGTATGTGTATATTTTCTTTTCATTTATAGAGTGACAATTGTATCTTACATGAGATATTTTTTTATCTGTATGTAGGTACCGCTGGTGTAGGTAATTAAGCCTGAATAGTTTTGTTTTAAAGTTACAAATATTTATATTGTTTTAAGTAGGTCGTAACGATCATAGGCGTTTCCGTGTTTCTTATTGTCTAGTGTATTGACATCAATAAATTTTTAGTTTATTTTTTAATAGATACACTTTTGAATAGAATTATCGCTTGTTTGGTAGGCATACCAAATCAATTATAACAGAACTACAAAACCAACTAACTTGGCAGAGCACTGCTATAAGAAATTGTCACTCTGTCGAAGAATATATAAACGTATCGCAGTCACACCCCCGCACTAGGATGCCCTGTGTCGCTAGAAGCATGGACACACACAAACACATTACACCAAGATCCCAGAACAAACATATCTTATACCTAAATAAATGCTCGCAGAAATGTTTGCATCATCGGCCGGAATTCGAACCCCAGGGCCGCACATTTAAAGTCAGTGTCATTGATCACTGTGCCACAACGATCGTATACGATATTACAATTATAAGCAATACAAATTTTGCTAATATGAATTAACAATTAGTAATATTTGAATGTAACACGGGAATTACTCACGGTCGCGGATCGCCTCGTATGAGTTCCCGTGTTTTATACATTCATAATGTGTCAAAACCACGTCAGCTTTAATAACAAAACAATTGATAATTTACGTTCAAACGTTTGAATTAAACAATATTATTATTGTTTCATTATTAATCACACTAAATTGACACAGAATAAATCATTATTAATATTTTCCTTCAAAAATTTGAACCTAATTATTAATTGCTATTTGTTAATAACATTTCTTTGAAACGCAAGTTTCCATTATTGAAGCATACCATTTTCCCTCAGTTATAATTTATGTTTACTTGGGTAATTAACTGTGCAAGTAGTCACGTGTTGCGATAAAGAAACTGGATTTCAACATTGAGATAAGGTTCAAAGCGACATCTTTATGTAAAGATACCGTGGTACCTAGTACCTAGTTAGTTAGGTACTTCTCGCTAACCGCTACGTCAGTAATCTATGACAAAATGAAATTGATCGTACAGATAACATTGTTGTCGGAGAAATTCCTAAAAACTCATTCCAGATATGGAATTTTTATAACAGGTGGTGGATAATCGTCTTACCTATTTTTAACATCACTTAAGTAGGTATACAAGATTGAAAAACTGTCACCAAACAAAGGTGTGTTCAGGCAGCAGTCCTTGAGAGCCAGTAAATATTCTAGATCTAGCATGATTATATTTTCGACCACATCGTCAATCACCATCAAGTGAGATAGTGGTGAAACGCTACTAGATCTATAAAATATTAAAAAACTCGGATTAGTTGCTTCTATAGATTCGGAGATCAACTTTCTAAAAAACTTCAGTCAAAATTCAAATAGACATGTAATAGAATTGTTTAATGTAAAAGGACCTTTCTGCTAAATAGTACTGGATAATCACATAATTGTTTGTATTAAAATACATAGCGTGATCTCGTAATGGGTCCTTAAATAGGTACCTATTCAAACTTAAACCTCTTAAATTGTAAAACTTATACGCGGTAAGGCGCTGGTTCTTCTTTTTTTGTACTAATCCTCTATATAAGGGGGTTACCGGGGAATACTCATTATGAAATAGCACTTTCTGTGGCACGTCAAAATTAAACATAATTTGTCACAAACGTGCATAGAACATTTGTGACAAAATTTCTAAGTATTTTTACGGCTTACTGGCATTCTGTGTTCCAGTAGCTCTCCGTTAGTATCTCTGCAGTCGATATCATGGGACTAGTTTTTTTTGCCACTGGCCACGTTCCATCACGCTGCCACTGTCCATCACGTGATAAGAAGTCAAAGGCGTCAAATATTAATTTTTTTCTTTTTATAATCTTAGTGATTCTGGTTTAGATGTATGTAGGTACCTACCATGGGCACGAGAAGCTGTCTTAAATAGCATCGCATGTAATCTATGTAGTAATCGTGCACATAATGTAATATCACTACCTAGGTAATACTACAGAGATGCAATGTACAATAGATACTATTTGTTAATGCCATGAAGGAATACTAAAACATTACAATACTCAATAGTCTAAAAGCACTAAAAATTATAATTTTGCTGTAGAAACGTTTACTGTTGCCAAATCTCGAACCCAGCATAAAGCAGCCATTGTGTGTAAAATTGAATAATGGCTCAAACAAAATATTTGCTCATACTAAACTCAGCAAAGTTTATATATATGTAACACTGGCATGCAGCAGTTTCTACACGGAATGTATAATAATAAATAATATAAATATTGAAAATATACATATGAGTAACCATATCTTTCATGCGTTACGATTTAAAACAAATATTGGATTGTTCTCACTTTCCTTCTCATGGGCGCCGAGTTGGGTGGTGATTGGAGGACTAGTCAAATAGTTAACTAAGTACGTTTTTTTTTTTCTTTACAACATTCACACAAGGTCTTCAGGTCCCAAACTAGGCAGAACCTGTACTATGGTAACCTGATGACTGATATATATATACATATACACACCCAGACACAGGTCAAACAGAAATGTTCATACACACAAATGTTTGACCTGTCCGGGAATCGAACCTGGGACCAGCGGCTCACAAGGAGCTACCAACTGCGCCAACCGGCCAGTCAACTTATTAGTAACATATGGTATACTATACATATGGTGGATGTTCAAAGCAAATAGAAAACTCTTTGTAAATAAACAGTTTATATTCAGCTGTTGATACGGTTGACAGGTTCATATTATCATTCTTATACAGACGGGTGACTGCTAGTAAATGTATATGATTATAGGTACAACTGGGACATAATACGATACTTTAACTGGGACGATATTTTGTAGTCTACGTCTTCCGTTTCTACTTGTCACTTAGACCTCGGATTATAGAATATAAACGTGAAACGTAGATACACCTCCGTCGCCGTGGCTTAGCCGTCAGTGGCATGACTGCTGGCCCTTGGGGACCCTAGGTTCGAATCCCGGCAAGGGCAGGCGTTCGTGTGATGAGTGGTAGTACCGGGTCTTGGATGTTTGTGTGTTGACATTGTGTGTGTGATGTGTCCAGGGCTCAGGGAATCCTGGTGCGATTAGAGTGTAAGGAAAAAAAGAGAAAAATACTAAGTAGGTAGGTACACATTATGTATCTATATACTTTGTATGTGCTCCTGATTTACCTGTGAGTTATATTATGATTATTAATACCTTCTAATGATGTTTTCCCAGACGAGGTAGGTAAGGTCGGGCAGGGAAAGAGAGGCAGGCCATATCCAATAAAGTATAGCGCTATGGTCACTGTGTCGGTAAAATAGACAAAAGACGACGTGTTCCGACGGTCGGCAATTAGATGTCACTGTGACATTCCAACGCAAGGTTCAGAACGCAAGGTGCTCACGACTATTTTTAACCGACTTCAAAAAGAGGAAGAGTTTCTCAATTCGTCTTTATTTTTTTCATGTTTGTCACCTCAGAACTTTGAACTGGGTGAACCGATTTTGATGATTCTTTTTTTAATGCGAAAGCTGGTGCTTGTGTGGTCGTGGTCCCATTTATCTATTATAATTTCATCGAAATCGGTTAAGCTGTTTTTGAGACTCCAATAACTGAAAAGTGTTACGCTTACTTGGATGACTTCCTAATTGAGAGTGAAGAAATCGGTGAACATACACAATGACAATTATTGATCCCATGAGTAGCAAAGGCCAGAAAAGGGTGAAAAAAAATTTACCAAAAAATGGAACCGACTTCAACGCTTGGTTCTTCTTTTACTAAGTACATATTTGTTTAATACTTTTTCCTAATGGACATTACTGATCTCTGTTTACTCGCTAGAAACAACTGAAAATCAAACTAATTTTAACATATTCCTCGCTAGAGTAAACTATGTGTAATAAATCAAAGAGAGTACCGGTTCAAATTGATTTGCCTCTCGTAAAGATATTAGCGACGGCTTTCTGTGTTTTAGTTATTTTGTTTCATAACTTTCAAGAGAAATATTTTACTGATTTCCTTCTGATCATACCCTCTCTCTCTCTCGAGAGAGAGAGAGAGAAGATTAAGATTAAGAGAGAAATTTAATAAAAAAAAATAGTTTCTAATGAGATAATATCTGAAGTTTTATCAAATAAATCTAAGGATTAACTTATGAAACTTTACGCATATGTGTCAATACTAATAAACCTTTGATATTATTTTTCCGTGAGAAATTGTAATTTTTGTATTGATTTTGATAGCGTTAATAGAATCGTCTAAATTAAATAAAGTTGCTCGTTTGATAAGGAATATAATTCTAGTAGAAAAATCTGGCTGTTTTTAGCCTACGGTCCACCAAAATTTAGTTCGTCCGATTATCAATTAACTGTCGCTTAACTGTATGGTAAAAACTGTTGGACCGACGGTTAAGTTAATAATCGGACGTTTTAAATGTTGGTGAACAGTAGTGGAAGAATGTGGGTGGTGGTTTTGGCAAATGTGGCCGAAAAATAGTTTATTTATTTTATATAAAAAGCGTTTATCAATAGAACGTAATAGTTAGGTATGATGGTAACAAAACAATACATATGATTTATGGTTCATTGCGTTGGCACCATGCTAGGAGGAACCTACGTTCAAATTTTTGAATGAAAAACATCCCCTCAGTATCCTCAGTATAATAAGGAAGGAACAAATTCAGACGGCTGTGGAGTGCTACCATAATATATAGCTTAGATGGCAAAGCGACAGGACGGTATTCTGTAGTCGGGTTCAAATATAGATTGATTATAGGTAATTGTAATTTTTAGTCTTTCGCGATTCGAACACATTGTTATAAAATCAAACGGGGCTTAATCGCGAGAAAAACAAATGTTTTTCTTGCGATTAAGCCTAAGATTAACTAAGATTTAATAACAATGATTATAGGTAGGTTAAAAAAAAATAGCCGAATTTTGTTTTTGAAAAATTGTGAATATAGGTAGGTATATAAAGTTTTTGGATGTGGGTCGGTAGCGGTAGGTATAGGTTACTTATTCATATACATATTTATGTCATATGTAATTATTTTACATATATTTGTGTGTGCTGGTTCTTTTCGCGTTATATATAAGTTGCTGATCTCATTCGTATCGCTAATGCTTCAATTGTTTGTCGGTTGGTTGCTATCAGTTACGTCTCACTTTGAACTATAGACAAACATCTTCCCAGATTCTCGCCGAAACGATTATGTAAACAAAGCAACTAATAATTTATGTCGATATTTATAACCTCCTATGAGGTTCCTATAATGTACTGACTGATAGTTAACTCGGCTAGAAATTATTATAGTCATACTTTGTTTTGAGTATACTAGCTGGTACCCGCGTCATTTTCTCGTTGAATGTTGACTGAATGAATCTATATATATAGGTATTTCAAAAATCAAGTTAGCTTGATAATGCAAAACCGTAATTTATGGCCTAATTTGTATTTATTTTAGGATCAAAGGATATGCTTCACCCGTACTTTTTTATCGAAAATTGTTGAGCTTTGTTTTTTTTATTCTTTATAGTTTGACCACTATCTCACTTGATGGTCAGTTATGATGTGGTCGAAGATATGATAGACCTAGAATGCTCACTGGCTCGACATGTTATCACTCTAAACCTAGACCTTCCTGGTTCTCAAGGACTGCTGCCTGAATACACTATGTGTTCTGTTGGTGACAGTTTTTCAAACTTGATGGTGGTAGCTACCACTCAGCTGGGTACTCGAAAGTACCCTACGACCATGCTAGGTTTTTTTTTAAATCACACTCAGACCCCCGCACTAGGATTCCCTGTATTGCGGAAGGCATGGACACACACAAACACCCAAGACAAACATCTACACTCATCGCACAAATGTTTGCCCCTGCCGGGATTCGAACCCAGGGTCCAGATGACACAGAAGTCAATGTCACTGACCACTGCGCCACGGGGCCCAGTGGCCCACGTGGCGCAAAAAAAAATAAAAAAAATAATTGACGTATTCTTAGACACCGTTATCAATTTGATAACGGCGTTACCTTAACCTAAACGGCTATTAACCGGTTATTATTGATTTTCACAAAGATCGGTTGGAAGCGGCCCGCTTCAGGTCGTCTGTCTACCACGTCCACTCGTGTCTGTCGGTCTACGTATATTATACCTATATCAGGCAATGATATTATATGTTTATATGATATTATATGTTTATATAAGTGTACACCAAAGACCTACGCCTGATGGTAGGTCTCATCACAGGCCACTGCAACGTCAACTATCATATACACACAATGATATTATATGTTTATATAAGTGTACGCCAAAGACCTACGCCTGATGGTAGGTCTCATCACAGGCCACTGCAACGTCAACTATCATATACACACAATGATATTATATGTTTATATAAGTGTACGCCAAAGACCTACGCCTGATGGTAGGTCACATCACAGGCCACTGCAACGTCAGCTATTATATACACACAATGATATTATATGTTTATATGATATTATATGTTTATATAAGTGTACGCCAAAGACCTACGCCTGATGGTAGGTCTCATCACAGGCCACTGCAACGTCAACTATCATATACACACAATGATATTATATGTTTATATAAGTGTACGCCAAAGACCTACGCCTGATGGTAGGTCACATCACAGGCCACTGCAACGTCAACTATCATATACACACAATGATATTATATGTTTATATGAGGTAGTAAAACATCATTGATAACAGGTATATACTCGTTATCAATATTGCCCCTAGTGTTACAGATATCCATAGGCGACGGTATCGCTTACCATCAGGCGTCTGCATGTTTGACACCTATTTCATTAAAAAAAACCTACGCGTTAGTTATGTACGTACGTTGTTATGTAATGCAAAAAACAATTTTAGTTGCCTTGTAATTTAGTGCTTATTCTCGGTTTTATTGTGATTGGCTTTTTGATTCAATTTTTATCAAGCAGAATTTCGAACTTTGTAGACGTTTTAGGTTGTCTGTGGAAGCCCGCTTCAGTCACCAGTCTGAAGCGGGCTTCCACAGACAACCTTGTGGCAATCAGTGCGGGAGGACTATGACCAACTGTTGGTATTCTATGGTTGAGATCATGATGTGAATGTATATATTGTATACTCCGGTACAACCCCGGAGTATTCAAGTTGCGAGTGACTAGGTTCCTTCTATGTTCAAACGTACCTAAGCTTATAATCTTCAATAAAATAAAGAATGTGACCGTTATGACTTTTTTTGTTTGTAATTTTGCATACTGTGACCGCCAGGTTTAAAGTTATCTTTCACCCAAAGTGAAATATCACTTCATCGCCGTTCTCTCATTAAATTCACTAAATTTAAAAATTATTCACTAAAAAGTTGAAAAATGTCCTCGGATTTTGTGATTTTATTTATTCAAAAGTAAGAAATTGTTTTCGGCGATTGTATAATTTAAACTCGCAGATTGGTCAGTTTTTACCAGATAATACTTTACTACTTGTCTCCCGTGACATTTAATGAGTATAAATTAAACGTCAATGTGTATCATTTCTATTTATATCTAGATCCTTCCGTGGCTTTAAGGTCGTACGACCGGAAATGATATGACGACCGGAAAACAACTGGGTTCGACCTTCGAAGCAGTAAGTAGAGACACATGATCTCTGCTGTATGAAAATGTCTCATTTCTGATTTAGATCTTACATAGAGTAGGAAAATACCTACTGAAGTAACCCACTGAAGATGCAATGGGGCTTTTTTTGCCAAAACGTGAACCTGTAGGAAAATACCTACTGAAGTTACCCACTGAAGATGCAATGGGGTTTTCTTTTGCCAAAACGTGAACCAGTACGAAAATACCTACTGAAGTAACCCACTGAAGATGCAATGGGGCTTTTTTTTTCCAAAACGTGAACCACTCTGATTGGTCGCTACTCAAACACTAAGCATAAAGTGTTTTAATAGGTCATCCTGCTTAAAGCGTTCCTTGTTTGAGAGAATTAGCCGGTTCCAGCATTCATTAGTACAAAATCACAATGAAGTTACGGAATTAGTCTCCTTGGGTTATGGTTGCTCGAAAATACATTTTAACTAACAGATGTGAATCTCGTGTGTGCTTCGACCAAGAATACATGATCGAAGCGTGTGTGTGAACCTCGGTCATCACTTGGAGGTTCACACACAACCCTGAAGTTTGAAAAACTGTCACCAACAGAACACATAGTGTGTTCAGGCAGCAGCATTGAGAGCCAGAAAAGTCTGGGTTTAGCGTGATAGCATCTTCGACCACATCATCACTGACCATCAAGCGTGATAGTAGTCAAACACTAGAACTATAAAGTATAAAAATTGTCCAGCTGTGACACAGACAATTGATAGTTGGTCGTAACCGTAGTACATCCACTGCTCGGAATAGGTTGACATAGAAGTTGACATAGAAGCAGACTACATCCAAACTTTTTCTGCGACCATTATCGGTCGTCTGTCCATCATGTGGGTGGATGTCCTACACTGCACTGGTAGGTACGCCCACTCGAGTACCTTTCGAGCCCATCGGCCATCAGTTCTGCCATTCACTTTCGTTCTATTACCGATCCTGGTTCCTGGTTTGATCTCGTACAGAAACCCCGAGCACACCTGTTACCGTAGCTCATTGTGCGACCTAGCGCTTGCTTATGAGGGCCAGTGCTAGAATTGATTGTCTTTACGTACATTAGGTACCTACACAGTGGCGGATTTAACAGCAGGCTGAGTAGGCTGGAGCATAGAACGGCAGTTTTTGGGGGCGGCGAATTTGACCCGAAAATGTTATCTTTCGTTCAGAAATTAATCAACAAATACAAATTTTTCTTTATTGCAAAATTTAAAGGTTACAAAATATGTTGTACCCTGCCTTTTGTTTTAATTAATAATAATTGTGTTACAAAAGGCAGTGTCTTCCCAAAATATATCTCTGCCTATATCTCTATATATAACAGCCGCGTTATATAACGTGTTACATACGTTATCGTATATAAAATAACAATGTAAATCCTACATGGCTTAATAAATTTCATAGTTACCGTGAAGCGGATTGTTAACATTTCATACATTTTATGAAATGATAGGGTTATTATTTATATTTTTTCAAACTCTCACTACCTATACTAAAAAGTATTATACAAACTTTACCGATTAAACATTATTAAATGTAAGTAGTTTACAGGTAACCTTATCTTACCCTATAGGACTTACAGCTTTTCTTAGAAATACGCCCAAAAACTAGCCTCCGGGCGGCAAAAGCGTAAATCCGCCACTACCTATTATATTGTTCAATGTTTGTGTGACGTCTATACTAGCAGTTTTGTTTTTCAACGGACGTGGTAGTAATTCCCGTCTTTGTTATATATGAATTCATTATGTGTAATAATGAATAGTAATTCCCGTGGTCTCTAACCACGGGAATTACTCATGTAGTAAGTCAGAGGGTTCCGTGCGACCATAGTTTCGATCACATTCGGTAGTCTTTTTCAAGGAGAGTATCTACGGAGCACTCGCGGACGCGGTCGCGGTTCGCCTTGTACTTTTCGACCACAGTCGGTGGTCGAAACTATTGTCGGAAACCTCTTACTCCGTGAGTAATTCCCGTGTTCCACTCAAGTTATTTGTGCTACAAGCACAGATGATCCAACACACAAATACTGTACAGAAAAATGTTCCGTGTCACCAAGCTGCTTGGTTAGTTAATCATTGACCAAAAAATGAAATAAAACAACTAATATTTGCACTTTACGTTACGTGGGTTAGTTGTTGACGTATGTCGTCACAAAATTAAGATGCTTGTCAAATAGTCAAATGAAAAATCTAAGCAAACGAACCTATTTAAGTAATGGAATAAGATTTTACGTTATAATATCGCAAATAAGCATGCTCGTAAACTTATACTAAATAACAATAACACTAATGAATGCGTAACCAGAGCTAATGAGTCTAATGACAGAAAATATTACTAAATAGCTAGTTGTCGTCTGTAGAAGTAAGTTTCTGTGAAATGTTACTAATCGTGTTAACTATAGGTATAGCCTTGGCAATAGTTGTCTCGTTACACTTATGACTAAATAATATTATACTATCTCATTGATAAAGCAGCAACAGAAAATTGTTTTAGTTATTTTTGTTTGACACTAGCGATAGTCAGTAACATAAACTGGTAACAAGTTATATTTAATGATGCCAAAAATATGCAAACATAACTCACCACTCAAACATAACTAACACAAAAATAATCTCAACAACTCTCGACACCAAACAATAATCGGTTAATCCGTTCAGGGTGTCAATTCTACTACTTATACACAGATCTAATTTCACCTTCAAAGCAGTCGCGATCAATTTGTAACTGACATCAAAGCGTAGCATAGGACGGCCACCGACCAGGTGGACAGACGACTTGACTAAGATCGCAGGCAAGGGCTGCGATTTGAAAGCATCAGCTTTCAAATAAAAAGAGAATCATCAAAATCGGTTCACCCAGTCGAAAGTTCTTGGGTTACACAAAAAACATTTAGAACACTAAAGTTAACATTAAAAAAACATACGCTTCACAACAATTTAGAACCTTCCTCTTTTTTAAGTCGGTTAAAAATACAAGAGAACCTTATTAGTAATTATTTTGCGAATGTTTTTTTTTTTATTGGGAGTTTAAAAAGTTTGCTTGAATAATAGTAATTTATCTCCGTCCATCTCTACTCATGAGTAAAATTTTTATAGCACGACAATAATTAAGCAGAAGCATCTTGTTTTCTCAACCAGTTCTCCAAACACTTTAATTCATTTTACGGTACATGGTTGTAGGTACATATGTGAAAAATATTCACATAACTACATAATTCATGAATCAGTGAAGTTTAAGTATTCCACTTTAATGTTAAAACTAATTCATGTAAAAATGTAGTCACATAATTGATGTACCTATATAATATCATTGATGTACCTTTAAAAAGATATCACCTCTTCCTAGAAATGTTGCATGTGCAACATTTGTGTTGCCAGACAGTGCATGTGTGTTGCATTAATCGACATGCATGCGAATTCGTTTACTCCAACATGAATATATGATGTTATTACTTCAGTAGGTATGGAACAAACTTTATGTAAGACTGTTATAGCTTTTTCTTAGAGGCGTGTGTTGCCAGACAGTGGGAGTCCTTATGCTGGAATAAAATAATGATGATAATATTAGCAGGTGGGTATAAAAAAATAAGGTTATAGGTTTTAAAGCGTGTCGATAGACAAACAAGAAATGTTTTTGAAACCATTCTGAGATGTATTTTCTTTTTTTATAACTTACATCGATATCACTGGCAAAAATAAACTTATACTTATTTTTAAATTGATACTGTGGCATTTGTCTAATTTTCTACAAATTTGTTTGACATCAGCATGCTAAGAGGGGTGTCCGGAACTCCTAAGCACCCCCCTTCCACAGGCTATCAAATTCATAGCATGGTAGTAGGATACTTTCCACTACCAAGCTACCTAGCTGCTACCTGCGTTCTGGCGGCAGTCCTTTAAAAGTCAGTAAAGATTTTATGCTCCAGTTATCATACTTTCGAACAACCTAACATCAAGTCAGATTGTGGACAAAATTATAAAAAAATACAATTCAATTTTAAACTTAACTGTCAGTTTATTCATGATTTGATTTCATATAGATGCTATTTACGCATGGTTCTTCTAAATATTTTTATAGTTAGGCAGAAATAATTATTTCACGTAATTTCTCAAAATGATCTTGTAAAACTAACATCTGGGTATGGGTTTGCCTGTAGTAGTGTCTAGTCCAGTTTTTAGGTTCGTGATCTTAGAGCGTACCTTATCTTCTTTTTTAATAATATCGGTGGACAGGTTATCGTTGATAAGGAAGGTCTTATGCAGCTTTGTATTGCTAATCTGTGGCCGCTCTTTTGCACTGTTTAGGAAGTAGACTATTCTACAGAAACAGTATCATAAAAAGTGGCTGCATTATCTGTGGAGCGCAAAAACAATTGGCCTTGTGAAATGACCAAGAACTTTAATTCCTGCTTCACTGATTGGGAACGTTACTGCTAATAATGATCAAGTTTTTATTGGTCACACAAAGTAACTATTTATATTTAAAACAGAACGCTCTTATTCTATTTAACCTTTCAACGCTATCTCTAGACAACGCTATTACACGAGTTTTGCCCTACAATTCTAAACTGGTACCACCACGGCACTGTCTTCTAATCAGTTATCAATCTAATTTTCTTTAACTTCTTCAAATTCAGCAGAAAACTGCCCGAGATGAGTCTCGAAACAGTATCGTGTAGTATTAAAAAGTGTCTCTAAATTCATTAAACCATTGCACCAGCCATACTCATGATTATAATCCATTGGAATGAAAACATTGTTTACCACTTGCACGCATGAATTGGCGACAGTCATTGACTATGAATCAATCTGTGACGCGCGTGACCAATATCAGACACGGCAATTGACTTGGGGACAACTCTTCGTGAAAAAATATAGTTTGGTATGATTTGTGGCTGAGTAACCAAACAAACTAGACTAAGACTAAAGACTGACGGTCGTCGCTCGTGGCTCGTTATCAGCGACACTATGACTTTGGATTCACGACCCCGGGTTCGAATCCCGGCTGGGGCAAACATTTCTGTGATGAGCATAGATGTTTGTTCTCTACTGTGTTTGTGTGTTTTGGTTGTGAGTGTCCATGACTCCCGGGACACAGGGTATCCTAGTGCGGGGGTGTGAGTGTGAATGCCTTTTGTTTAAACTGTACAGCGCACAGGGTAATAATTCGACTGATGCAGCGCAACAGCTTAAACGACAGTTACGTACTGAGGCTCACGCCCGCCGTCTGGCACGATCATAACTAGATGAGGAAATTAGTTCGAAACTTGGTTGGAAACTTATCTCTCTCTCTTCCGTGGTTGAACTGTAATTTTCCTGTATAAATCACGTGAGTGCCAGTTCTAACAAAGGATGGATACAATTCGCCAGAATTTTCAAACTCAAACCCTCTGTAGGTAAACTTTCGCGCTTCCTTTTGGTTGCCATATAAGTTCGGATTAAATCTTACTCCATCATTTACGCACTCAATTACGCGATAGTAACAGAACGGATATCATTAAAACTTGTCACGAAGATAGTTTGTATCATAAGACCCCTTCGATCAGGAATACCTGATCAGGAATACAGTTATGTACCTGATCGAAGTAGGACCCCAAAAAAGTATGTCTACATGCCATTGGATAACTGGGGTAATGACTATAACCCGTAGGCCACGCATGACAAAACGTAGGGCGCGATGTAAGTAGTTAAATTAAATAATATAATAAAACATAGAGCATCACCTAACCTCTTTACTTGTACTAAGTTATTTAACTTTTTCAAACAAAAAGAATACTATTTCAGCACTCAATAATTGATAAATACACATCATATTATATAAAATATATACATATAGACAGACAAGTAACCTCGTACATTGTTTAATTATTTAAATAACAAAGTCATTAGTATGTGTATCTATGGAGTACGCTTGTATCAATATATCAAGCGATCATGAGTGGCAATTGACATATTTCGCAACAATATTATAATCATGACACATCAGCCTTGGGGGAGATGGTTTGAGAGTGTGTATAGTAGGCACAACGTTTGTTTCTGTCTCTGAAATAGTCTGCATAATGTCGCTGCGCAATAAATGTTTGAGACTCATAAAGTCAAAGTCAAAGTCAAAATTATTTATTTGCTTGAAAATGGGTGTGATAAGTTTTTATGTAGACATTAAATATTTATAGAGCCCCACATTCCGCCAAACTGGCATGCAAATTAAATTAATAAAAATAAAACATTAAATAGCTCTTGTATTAAAATTATTAATGACCCGTCCCGGCTTCGCACGGTTATATTATTGAAGTTTTAGTAATATTCCTATTGGAGGCCCTGGGCACAGAATGAATGGGCCCAGATGACCTTGACAGAGCATTATTATGTTTTAAACGTTATAATAGACAGAAAGCAGATTAGCAAGATTACAGATTTATTTTTAATGCTTCGTTACAATATTTATATCCAATATTTAGTTACAATAAATGAATACGCAGTTACGCAGCTTGTGAACGCAAAAGATAATATGGAAGTAGGTAATATTAATTAAATTAAAAAAAAATTAAATTTAATTTAGTGTTATTTGTTTAAGAATATCGGCTTTATTTTGGTAATCTGTCAAGAACTAGGGGAATCTATAAATTGTGGTGCTCTGGGTACATGTCCAGAATGCTGAGTGAAAAAGAGGGGCCTGAATATAGCCTATGTTACTCAGAGATAACCTAGCATTTCTAGACGTCCAATAAACGTCCGAAATCGGTCGTGTAGTTTGTGGGTTTATTCGTTACACATCTTTCCTCTTTATAATATAAGTGTAGAAGTTTAGATAAATGCCTTGCTCACTTACCATTGTTACATCTTTCTATTTCGCAAACTGCTTGATGACAAGCTGTTTTACCGGTAGATTTTTGGTACATGCACAAACGTTCGCAGAGCCTAACTTCAGAGCCACAAAGATCAGTTGCGCCTAATATGCTCGTTATTACGTTGTGAAGACTGTGTGATGAAGTGATTTGGCAAAGTTATTTTAGTGTATAATATTAACATAGGATTTATATTTTTGAAGTTTTTATCAAATACAAGCTAAACCCGACCACGTTTCGTTGTGGCTTTTTCTGGTTTATTATGAGAGTAGTTAATATGTAACAAAATATAAATAGTCGTAGTTATCGTTTGTTGGACAAAGCATTTACTATGGGATCATAACTATAACAAATTATAAGTAAATTAAAAGCATGATATATGATATATAAATCCCGTGGGAACTTGTTAGTTCTTTAGTAAAAGTGCAACGACATGTCATTTGAAGTAAATATTATATCGATGATTTTTGAGTTTTGGGACCACAAACATGCTTCATGCTCAAATTATAACCGACTTCAAAAAAAGGAAAGGGTTCACAATCCAACCGGTATGTTTTTTAATATATTAAACTTGCTGCACCGTTCGGTATTAAAAATCGATCCTATTTCTACAGGTGAAATACATTTCAGAATAGGTCCCGTAATTTTGCGTTTATTCATTACAAACAAACATACAAAAATCATAACTGTGTATAAAGATCGAGTAGGTATAACATTTAAACGAGCCAGTCTAGTCTATCCTTTAGACTACGTAAAGAGAATGATTTGATGCAAAATATTATGTAAATGTGTCCTTCGATCTGTTCACCTTATATATACCTATATACACCCTTTATTTTATTACATTTATTCAGTACTGCGTCCATAACCTTTATGTTACATCCCTATGGGTATCTGTCAGTCATAATTTGCGTAACTGGGTCTATCTGGTATGTAATCGGGTTTGGCGATGCGCTCGTTACTTCATTTTTGATTATATATAATTATTTTTAAATTTCATATCTTGAAAACGTGTCTTACGACGGAAGATGAATCAGGTGCTGCTGTAAGCACAATTATTATAGGTACTATTAAAGTACGTGAATTTATCAGGTGGTTACAATGACGTTATCGTTGGGTGCTTGTTAACATGTACAACTGTTTTACATATATTAACTACTTAGTTTATATCAGTTCTTGACGCCACAACCAGGTAGACAATGTTATCATTTGAACATCTAATTTTGGATGTAACTAACTTACTCAGAGTATTTTTAACAAAATCTTCCTTCTTCAACTTTAGCTTCACGTTAGTTGACACACATATTTTACAAAATATTATAAGTACTTAATAGGATGCGAAAGGGTTCTAGGATTGAACCGCGAGTGAAGCGAGAGGTTCAAAAAAAGAACCCTGAGCCAATGATGTTTTACTAAAGATGACGTATATTCATACAGCGCGGTGCTCAGATTTTGTTCCTTTACAACATAAATATGCTTACTGCGACAGATAATACGGTACAAATAATATAGAAAAGGATAGCTATATGTTTAGACTTGCGCTTGAAATACGCTTAATAAGGAAAATTACTACAATTGACTTAATTTTGCCGCCTCAGTTTCGGCGCGCTTGTGCGACATCTACCTCATATAAACATATAATATCATTGACCCTGAGCGTAGCGAAGGTTTCAATACACGATACGATAAAATCTTTAGCCGTGAGTAAAACACAACAATTTTCACCACACTTAGGTACAAACGAGGAACTTTGAAGTGCACTCCACTTCTGATTGGTTGGCGAGTCCACATTAGATTTGACAGGTGCGTTCTCGAATTTTGAAAACCCTGTGAGATATCGATGATAAAAACTAGTGATTGACAGCTAGTGTGGTGAAAAGTACCTACTTTAGCCCACAAGGTCCGATTTGATTTATCTATAATATATAGTAGGTATCTGGCTAATATTATAAATGCGAAACTTTGTGTGTATGTGTGTGTACCTAAGTGTGTATGTGTGTATGTTGTTACCTCTTCACGCTCAAACGGCTACACAGATTTGGATGAAGTTTGGTATGGAGATAGCTTATACCCTGGAGTAACACATAGCCTTATTTTCATCATCACCATCATCACCGTTTTTCATCACCACTCGGGTATAACCGCGGGGCGCAGCTAGTCTTTTATATAAACGATTAAAACTTAGCATAACGTAGCTAATCAATGTATAGGTAAACTTCCACTTAGGTATAATGTTACGGCCATTTTCGAGAAAGCTTATGAGTAAGTATATACAAGAAATCTTATCTTATACTAATAGATCACTCTATTAGTATAAGATAAGATTATATTTGTCTGTAGCTGACATCACCATTCATATACCTGAGCAATTATACTTACACAGATGAAATATATCGAACAGCTTTTTTTCCTTTATTCAATGTCTACATTGTTCAACTTAAATGCTAAAAATACACTTCTTCTTCTTCTTGTGCCATCCCCTAACGGAGGTCGGCGATCATTAGGGCAATTTTAACCTTGGAGACTGCCGCCCGGAATAGGGATCTGGTACTCAACCCAAACCAGTCTCTCAGATTTTGCGGCGGCCAGGTGGTCTATGGCCTTGTATTTATAATATATAATATATAAAAATACACAGAAACCTCAAATACGAGTAGGTTTGTCTTGAGTATCAAATCCTCGAAATTATTACTCAATACTTACAAAATAGTAAAACAAAATGTCTTCTTCTTCTTTCTCAGCCATCTGCGTCCACTGCTGGACGTATGCCTCCCCCATTTAGGGGGGATTTGCCAATACTCGCCACGCTTGGCAGGCGGGTTGGCAAGCACAGTATGATTTCCGATCCTCAGAAGGCGCTGCTGTCCACCTCCTGGTACGTTATCCCTTAACCGACTCTTACGGCACCCGCGGGAAGAGATGGGGGAGTACTATTCTATGCCGGTACCACCACGGCCTTCAAAACAAAATGTAAAGTCTAAAAATGTAAAAAAGTCAGCTTCACACAAGGTTGCTAAACTTAATATAAACCACATTACTATTAACTACACTTCAAAGAAAAGATTACTACCTTCTACATAGCAAACAATCATTGTATCGTAATTAAACGCAAATTTTTAATTATTAATAAAATATAATTAAACAGTTGTGAGCACATATGTGTCAATTGATAACATTCCGCAGCTATAGCAATCATGGCTCAACCTTGGTCGATGACTTGGTGACTTGCTCTCATTTCAAGTTCTCGATCGTCCGTGCCAGAGTGAACATCGCGTAAGAACGTAATAAATCTTTTGTTTAACTACCTTCATAATGGCAAAGTGTGATAATTGTAACAAATTATTAAACAAGAAATCTGCTGTATTGGAATGTAGCCGATGCCAGAAACTTGTGCACGCTACTTCCTTATGCTCAGGACTAACTGCCAAACAATTAGGTGCTCTTAGAGCAGCTGAAAACCTCGAGTGGACATGCAATAACTGTAACCAAAATATATCGCGCAGGAAGTCTATTGTAGCCATGTCTGAATCTGAGGAGGAAGAGCGAGATATGGGCAAGCTCGCCGAAGGTAGTATTGACATCAAAAAGCTACTGCAAGACCTGAAAAAAGAAGTGAGCAATATTGTGACGCAGGAGATGAGGGCGGTTTCGACGGCAGTTCAATATTGTAGTGAAAAGGTAGATGAGTTCGCTGAATCTTTAGATGCCCTAACAGGAAAATTGAGAGATATGGAAAAAAAGGTTCTTCACCTAGATAATCAAAATAAGCATTTACAATTAAAGGTTGAGTCGCTGGAACAGCGTAACTATCAAATTGAACAGCAATTATTAGCAGATCACGTGGAAATATCAGGTATTCCTGAATCTAGTGACTTAGACCTACCTAAACTAGTCGAAAACCTTGTTGAAAAACTAGCCGTACCGAAAGAAGATGTTATCTCCGTCAAGCGGCTCGGGGCCCGCCGGAACGGCCCTGGTCCTGTCTTAGTTCGAGTGCGCCAGGAGTGCATTCGCCAACGTTTGATCACAGCAGCTCGCGATACTACTATCATTGCCAAAGATTTCATGCCTAACATAACAGGACCTCCAGCCACCGAGAAGATATTTGTTAGAGAAGCACTCACCCCGTATCTCAAGAACCTACTATGGCAGGCTAAACAAGACCTCAAGGGCGTCTACAAGTTTGTGTGGATCAGAGAAGGGAAAATTCTTGTGCGAAAAAACGAAACCGCAAAGGTATATACACTAAGATCAAAAAGTGACATACAATCACTCCAGTCAACTGGCAATTAATTTATTTAACACTAATAACTAAACCACTTTATACTTATATCTACTTATATACCTATTTATAACTTACTTATTAACTTATCCCTTTTTTGTAATAGTAATAATTGATAAAAAAAAAAAAAAAGATATGGTTACTTTAGACGATAATATTAATGAATTATATAACTGTATAGACTACCTTCATTATAAAAAATATTTGCCCTGTAATCCCAACAACTTAACTTTTTTGCATGTCAATATTAGATCAATGATTAAAAACTTTTATAAAATAGAACTACTAGCCTACTCGGATTCAACTATCGATATCATAATTATCACGGAAGCTAACATCTCTGAACGTATTCAATCATTGTACCAGTTAAATAACTATACTATGTACACAGAGTTACGAAAAAATAAAAAAGGCGGCGGAATCATTCTATATGTTAAAAACAAATACAAGTTTGCGCGAAATCAAGTCTCTACACTACACTGCGAATGCCTGCTAGGCAGTATATTCACGAGCAGTAATTCTTCTGTAACTCTGTGCGCTGTGTATAGACCTCCAAATAACAACAAAAAACAATTTATCACAGAAATAGACAGATTGCTGAATAATTACACTAACACTGAATTTGTATTTATAGGAGATATAAACATTGATTTAAAATGTAATAACCCAACTGTAAAATCATACATGGATGCCATGAGCGGGCACGGTCTTTCGTGTGGTATCAATGACTATACTAGAATAGAGACACTCAGATGTAAAATCACCAAAAGCTGCATTGATCATGTATTTGCCCGATCCCGCACGAAAGACGTGTACACCGCGGCACTCTGCAGCGTAATGGCCGATCACCGGCCCACAGTGTTGACGCTGATCGGTAATAGTAATATACAGGCTGCTCCAATGCACATAACGCGATTGGATAATAGAAAGTTAAATGTCATGTTAGCAAATGTCGACTGGAATCCAACTAAATGTATGAATTGCCCTAATGAAATATACAACTTCATAAGTAGAAATATTAATAACTGCTATAGCCAATCAAAATACATGCAAAAAGTTCATAACTCAAAGCGTGATTTACACGGATGGATTAATAATAACATAAAAAACCTTTGCAACAAAAGAGATAAACTCTTCTTAGAATGGAAAAAGGATACTAGTGACAAACAATTGAGAGCTAGATACAACAAGGTACGTAATAAAACTAATAAAGTAATTTACAACAGTAGGAACAATTATTATAAAAGAGAGATTATTAAATACAAGACTAATACTAAAAAGCTATGGCAATTAATAAACCAAATATCAGGTAAAATTTCTAAATCTATTGATAGCATAATTACAAACGCTTTTGGCTTAGTTAAGAGTAATAAAGACATAGCTAATGACTTTGCAAACCAGTTTCAAATGTCTGTCAAATCAATCGTACCTACTTGCACGCGCAAGATGTTGGATGAAACTGAATATGTAAAACCATTAGATAGGTCTATTTATTTCCGAAAAGCAACCGACACTGATGTGCTCAAATTAATAAAAAATACGTACCCTTATAAATCTCCAGGCGCAGATGGTATACGAGCCATAGATGTCGTTAGATTATCTGATAAAATAGTTGGTGCAATAACTCGACTGATTAACACAAGTATAGCTACAGGAGTGTATCCACAAGCCCTTAAAATGGGAATCGTTCGGCCTATTCACAAATCTGGTAGTACTCAAGACTATAGTAAGTATCGTCCTATTACAATATTGTCAGTCATTGATAAGGTTATAGAAAAGTACGTCTGTAATATTATTCAGAAGTTCTACACAGAAAACAATGTACTATCACATCAGCAATACGGATTTCAGGCCAAAAAAAGCACAACGCTATTGTTATCTCGGTTTACAGATGATGTAAACTATTACCTTAATGCGAAACATCACGTCCTGCTAATCTTTATAGACTACAGTAAGGCGTTTGATACACTGCAGCATAACCTACTTATAAAAAAACTGGATAACAGTGGTATAAGAGGTAATCTGTTAAACTGGTGTAAAGGTTATCTCCGTATGCGTAGCTACAAAGTGAGAGTGTCAGATGCGTACAGTGATAGTATTAATATTACGGAAGGAACCGCACAAGGATCGGTTCTCGGCCCCGTGCACTACTTGGCATATGTCAACGATCTCAGTAATGTAATAAAGCATTGTACTGTATATCAATTTGCTGATGATACATGCTTGGTAGCTGCAAGCAGAGATATAACAACCGCAATTAGCAACATACAAGCGGATTTCACAGCATTATGTAGGTGGTCTCATGACGCTGGTCTGGTACTGAACACGGAAAAGACAAAATTTATACACGTCTACTCTAGCCACAACAAAATCCCATGTAAACAAATAAAGGTCATAGCCCACAGCCACGACTGCCTTCATACAATGAACGCCTCTTGTACGACCAGCTGCCAAAGCATCGAGCAGGTGACGAATCACACCTACCTTGGTCTTGCCATCGATGAGAGATTTAATTGGGGTAAACATATTAATAACACATGCAATCGACTGAGAGCAGTAATGGCCAAATTTTATATAATAAAGCATAGAGTGCCATATAACATTCTACTTACTATGTATAAAGCTCTCGTTGAAAGCATTATTTCTTATGGACTAAGCAGCTATGGACGTACGTATAAAACGTACATTGATCAAATCTACAACATACAATATAGATTACTTAAATTAATTGTTCCACTTAAAATTAAAAATAAATATGCTGGTAACCCTGAAGGTCTATTTAAGTACTGTGGAATTATTCCGATTCAGCACAAAGTAGAATATAGCCTGCTCCTTGAACAATTCTTTCGACAAGATGTTCAAGTTCCAATAAGCCACTCCTATCGTACTAGAAATGTTACTAACCAAAAGCTGATTCAACCAAAATATAATAATATATATGGAAAAAGAACATCTCAATACCTCCTGCCCTTACTAATCAACGAGCTTCCTATTGACATTAAGGAGAAATTAAACTTAAATAATATCAAAATAGTCTTGAAAAGACACTACTTATCGAAATAAAATTGGAGCATCCTTTATAAGCCCTGTGCCTGCACAAAGGCCTGAGTACCTATCGTTGTGTGCGTGTACGTGGAAGCGGTGTTGGGTGAAACAAAGCGCAACTGTCACATTTATTTATACTTGCATATCGTTGTATTGCTTGTTACCTGTTTTTACTACATACACACATACCTATTTATAATTTAAATTGTTTACTTTAGATACGCGTCGAGAACTTAGTGTCTGGGCAAACCTAATTTAGGTTTTTAGACATTTATAACATTGTATCACTATTGTAATTTTTTATATTGATAATAAATGAAAAAAAAAAAAAAAAAAAAAAAATCACACGTGACCGCCGATTCAATCGTACAGGCGTCCAATTCAATGCCTTACGAGAAGGCGACAAGAACTTTTAGTAGATACGTATTTGCCGATAATAGAATGACCTTTGGGTCACTATAGAAGGTACACTACTGTGCATTGTATTGACTATAGCAATGATAGACGATAAGGTTTAACTTGTATTAGCTTAAACTTACTTTGTCATATATCATCTTAACTTCATATACTATATAGTAACCTGTGGTCGACGATGTTGGTCCCACAATTATCCTATTATTAATTAAGTTTTATTTATAAGTATATTGTGAAACTGTTTGTCGACCCTTGAAAATAAATAAAAAAAAGGTTAAAAGAAAAGGCAAATCAGAGATTATTGTTTATGCAAGCTTTGATATCTCAGCAATGGGAGCGTCGGCTGTCAAACTGACGGATACTGTTTTGATCCCCAACAACGGCTTAACCTTTCAGTGAAGGTAAGACCGTTATCAAATTCCCATAATGGTGGTAGGGTGCTTTCGAGTACCCGCCTGGCTAGCTACCTAGACTTTGAATGCTCACTGGCTCTCAAGGACTGCTGCTGAACACACTATGTGTTTGGTGACAGTTTTTCTAACTCTAGGTAGGTAAACTCTAAGGCTTTCACGGCCGGCGTTGCATGTTGTATGTATTGCTTCCGTGCTGTTTGGCCGTGGTCTAAGTGAAACTTGTGTTCGAGACGTTTCGTCGATCACTGCGGTCGACATCTTTAGTGGTTCAGGTCTCTGTTACTGATCAGACTCAGATGCTCTGACTCAGTAACAGAGAAGACGCCGCGAAGGAGAGTTCTATGATAGTTCAAAATAAACTGATATCAAAATATTGTGCTCATGGTACCGACTTCGACAAGTTATTTCATACTTTTGAGTGTTGAAGTCGGTTCCATTTATTGGTAAAATTTTTTTTTTCACTCTTTTTAGTGACTTTTGTTACTGATGGGATCAATTGTCATCGTGTAGTATAAGCACGCATTTTTCAGTTTTTGGCTTGTAACTCAAAAAGTGCTTGTTCGATTTTAATGAAATTTAAATGGGACCACACGGGAAGCACCAGCTTTTAAAAAGAACGATCAAAATCGGTTCACCCAGTCGGAAGTTATGCGGTAACAAACACAAATTTAAAAAAAACATATTCGTCGAATTGAGAACCTCCTCCTTTTTTTTGAAGTCGGTTAACAATAACAAAGTGACCGTTAATTTTCTGATAATTCTATCTACGTAATAAATCAAGTTTGGGAAGGTCACTTTTAAAGTTTGACGAACTGAGGCAATGTCTATAAGACTAGTAATCAAAACAAAACTGATAGAATAATTAATAGTATGGTAGTTTAATAAATACCGATTTATTAACTTATCCGTGAAATATTTTTGACTATTTATTAAAAATTATCGAACGGATTTCGATTAAATATCTATCGCACCAAAGTATACTCCTTCCAAATGATAATTTATCCTAATCAACGTTTCCTTCCATCATTGATGCAGTTCTAAGGTAACATAATTAAAATAATTATGCAACCTAATTAATAAAATTAAAACTTAATTAAAACTTCCTTTTATAAATTGAAATTGTAGCAAGGGCACAGATACGAATTGCTGATAAGTTATCGCTTTTGGATCGGTGACCGCACTGACGTGTTCAAGTTATCTCACAGCTGTCATCGTAACGTAAAAAAATTACCAAAAAATTGAACCGACTTCAACACTCAAAAGTCTGAAATAACTTGTTGAAGTCGGTACCATGCGCACAATTTTTTGATAATAGTTTCTTTTAAACTAAAAATTCCATTTTTTTATAAAGAGTGCCATTAAGGCACGAGTATTATTAAGAGTAACCATTAAGTGGCTGGGTTAGAAATTGATGGAATTATTAACCTCCACAGTGGCCAGAGCTACTAGAATAAATGATCATAATAAAAAAAATTAAGTTCAGTTTATATCTACACAAATACCTATGTGCATTTTTTACGTTATACCTAACATGCTGATATCAGCAACAGGTGTCAGTGTCGACACCGTAAGCAATCATTTTATTGTAAGAAGTACATATTCCTGGAACCTTATTTCATACACATGTCAAGTGCCATTCACTTCACTTTGTTATCTTATCTCGCTGTTCATCACCACACCGTAGGTACCTATAAACATATAAGACACAATACAGATTACCTACCTAACTGTTTTGTGGTCAAGACTCATGATGAATTTATGAGTGAAAATTCGACAATACGGCGCGGCGATTAAATTATTCAATATTGACGGTCGCCGTTGCGCAGTGGTCAGTGTCAGTGACATGACTTCTGTGTCTCCCGTGTTCGAATCCCGGCCGGGGCAAACATTTGCGCGATGATGGCACACACTGGATGTTTGTCCCGGGTCTTAGATGTTTGTGTGTTGTGATTGTGTGTGTAATCCCGCGACACAGGGAATCCTAGTGCGGTGGTCTAAGTGTAATAAAAAATAATATTTGTTTACAGAAGCAGAGGGACATAAATAAGCACCAATATGGGGGCGATGTTCCGAAGTGAGGAGATGGCCTTGTGCCAGCTCTTCATACAGCCTGAGGCAGCATACACCTCCGTCTCGGAGCTGGGCGAAGCTGGTACTGTGCAATTCAGAGACGTGAGTACTTGTACTACAAATTTCATATTCGTTATATGTTAGTCTGTGTAGTCCTGTAATCTTTTAATTAAGAACGCAGCATAAAGGTCTCACCGAGGCGTGTCGATGTACAAACTCTTTATTCAAAACTCTTTTTTCTCTTGATTCGTTATTCAAATACAAAATCTGACTGAGGCGTGTCGTTATACCAATACGTTTTCTGAAAACGCAGGTTTATGTATTTTTTTCAGTTTCATATAATTTATATTAAGAAAATAAAGTGAATATAATAATGTTCTTACCCTGTGTATGCAAATGCATATATTATTTATATTACTTTATTTAATTAAAAAGGTTGTAAATTTTAAAAAGTTATTGTGGTTACTTACCCATATTTGTATGTGTATAATGTATATATAAACAAAACTATGTTTAGTGCGTTTCCCTTCAGTAAAATTAATATCGGTTTCCTGCAGACGTCAATTTAAATGGACTATTTTCATATAAAACTATTCATTTATGTTCCCTTGAGATGTTTAATGCATATACTTTGTAATGTTATATGTGCCAGTACGGCTTAAAAGATAGAACATGTCTCGGCAATGAATGCCAACATACATACATGCATCATCACACTAGGTATACAAATGTATAAAAATATAATAAGTAAGTATACCTACGTACTTATTATAAATGTGAAAGTTTGGATAGATGGATGGATGGCTGGATGATGAATTAGCAAATGAAATAAAAATTTTGTTCAATGAAAATTAAGCTTCTCTAGCTTTTCTCATGAATGGTATATTTTAAAGTTCATCAGACATACATCGACTTTCAACAAAACTAGCTGAAAAGACTCGAAACTGTCTATTTAGCGAATGGTCAAGCCAAGCATTGAATGCTTATAAAAGAGACTAAAGGCTTAGGACTAATACACCAGATATACACAATAAAAAAAAACTTCGAAGAATAAGCCGTATTGTCCGTACGTATACAATCAAAGATTACAATTACCTCAATCATTTTCATTCACTCTGACAATCCCTTCCACAAGTTTGATCTTGAATAGGTTGTATTTCGATATAGTTTTTAATTCCTGTGCAAGTGAACTTGATAAATCAGTCACGCCAAATCGGAGGTCGTCCAGGTACCTCGGGAGGTCTGCCGAGTGCAACGCGAGGTCGCCTTCTCAGATCGCTACTTCTCGAAGATGCATAATATTATATAATAAAGTTTTTACAAACTTTATAATCTTGCGTCTGACCACTACTGCCTCGCTTCATCTTAAGACTAAGTGACAACGAGGTCTAAGGTGTAGATGCTGCCTATTCTCTCATGAGTTGGAGATGGGGACCTCATCAGTCTAGGACTAGGTAGGTAGGTACTATCGGGAAACGAGTTCCACTCCTTGGCAATACGTAGGTACACAGTATCAAAGTGGAAGCTTCTAGGTTTTTTCTCTCTCGAGCTAAAACCATAACATGATCACAGGGATTGTTACCTCAAGGTTTTTTTATTGCTTTTTTCAGACTTTATCTATATATATTATATCATTATACTTTTTATGATGGGAACTGTGGTTATCTATAGGTTCGCGCAGAAAGGTACGTCCTCCATTACCATATCTATATAGGTACATACCTGGCAAATATTTTTGTACATTGCCCCTGGGCAATGTACAAAAGTCTCGGCAAATGACGCCGTAGACAACCGATACCGATCATCAAAATGTAACTGATATAAATCAGTATGTTAAATAACAAAATAAAAATTTTACTTGAGACGTTACAAAACTTAAGACTCTTCCTAACCCTTGTTACATTACGTCACACTTCGCTGACCCCCCGCCCCCTACCCTCAATGCTCTTTCCAAATGTAAAAATAGCACAAAGTAGCATAATACTCTGGGGACGACAAATCTTAGAGCTCAATTACCAAAGAGACAGTAGCAAAAAGTAGCATAATACTTTTTGGGACGACAAATAATAGAGCTCAATTACTAAAGGGACAGTAACACAAAGTAGCATAATACTCTGGGGACGACAAATCTTAGAGCTCAATTACCAAAGGGACAGTAGCACAAAGTGGCATAATACTTTGGGGACGACAAATCATAGAGCTCAATTACCAAAGGGACAGTAACACAAAGTGGCATAATACTTTGGGGACGACAAATCATAGAGCTCAATTACCAAAGGGACAGTAACACAAAGTGGCATAATACTTTGGGGACGACAAATCATAGAGCTCAATTACCAAAGGGACAGTAACACAAAGTGGCATAATACTTTGGGGACGACAAATCATAGAGCTCAATTACCAAAGGGACAGTAACACAAAGTGGCATAATACTTTGGGGACGACAAATCATAGAGCTCAATTACTAAAGGGACAGTAGCAAAAAGTAGCATAATACTTTTTGGGACGACAAATCATAGAGCTCAATTACTAAAGGGACAGTAACACAAAGTAGCATAATACTCTGGGGACGACAAATCTTAGAGTTCAATTACCTAAGGGACAGTAGCACAAAGTGGCATAATACTTTGGGGACGACAAATCATAGAGCTCAATTACTAAAGGGACAGTAACACAAAGTAGCATAATACTCTGGGGACGACAAATCTTAGAGTTCAATTACCTAAGGGACAGTAGCACAAAGTAGCATAATACTTTGGGGACGACAAATCTTAGAGTTCAATTACTAAAGGGACAGTAGCACAAAGTAGCATAATACTCTGGGGACGACAAATCTTAGAGTTCAATTACCTAAGGGACAGTAGCACAAAGTAGCATAATACTCTGGGGACGACAAATCTTAGAGTTCAATTACCAAAGGGACAGTAGCACAAAGTGGCATAATACTTTGGGGACGACAAATCTTAGAGCTCAATTACTAAAGGGACAGTAGCAAAAAGTAGCATAATACTTTTTGGGACGACAAATCATAGAGCTCAATTACTAAAGGGACAGTAACACAAAGTAGCATAATACTCTGGGGACGACAAATCTTAGAGTTCAATTACCTAAGGGACAGTAGCACAAAGTAGCATAATACTCTGGGGACGACAAATCTTAGAGTTCAATTACCAAAGGGACAGTAGCACAAAGTGGCATAATACTTTGGGGACGACAAATCTTAGAGCTCAATTACTAAAGGGACAGTAGCAAAAAGTAGCATAATACTTTTTGGGACGACAAATCATAGAGCTCAATTACTAAAGGGACAGTAACACAAAGTAGCATAATACTCTGGGGACGACAAATCTTAGAGTTCAATTACCTAAGGGACAGTAGCACAAAGTGGCATAATACTTTGGGGACGACAAATCATAGAGCTCAATTACTAAAGGGACAGTAACACAAAGTAGCATAATACTCTGGGGACGACAAATCTTAGAGTTCAATTACCTAAGGGACAGTAGCACAAAGTGGCATAATACTTTGGGGACGACAAATCTTAGAGTTCAATTACCTAAGGGACAGTAGCACAAAGTGGCATAATACTTTGGGGACGACAAATCTTAGAGTTCAATTACCTAAGGGACAGTAGCACAAAGTAGCATAATACTTTGGGGACGACAAATCTTAGAGTTCAATTACCTAAGGGACAGTAGCACAAAGTGGCATAATACTTTGGGGACGACAAATCATAGAGCTCAATTACTAAAGGGACAGTAACACAAAGTAGCATAATACTCTGGGGACGACAAATCTTAGAGTTCAATTACCTAAGGGACAGTAGCACAAAGTAGCATAATACTTTGGGGACGACAAATCTTAGAGTTCAATTACTAAAGGGACAGTAGCACAAAGTAGCATAATACTCTGGGGACGACAAATCTTAGAGTTCAATTACTAAACGGACAGTAGCACAAAGTAGCATAATACTTTGGGGACGACAAATCTTAGAGTTCAATTACTAAACGGACAGTAGCACAAAGTAGCATAATACTCTGGGGACGACAAATCTTAGAGTTCAATTACTAAACGGACAGTAGCACAAAGTAGCATAATACTTTGGGGACGACAAATCTTAGAGTTCAATTACTAAACGGACAGTAGCACAAAGTAGCATAATACTTTGGGGACGACAAATCTTAGAGTTCAATTACTAAACGGACAGTAGCACAAAGTAGCATAATACTCTGGGGACGACAAATCTTAGAGTTCAATTACCTAAGGGACAGTAGCACAAAGTAGCATAATACTTTGGGGACGACAAATCTTAGAGCTCAATTACCAAAGTGACATGGCGGATTCAGAACATATTTACATAGATTCAAGTGGGCACCCTCCCCTTTCTGTAGGTATTTGTGATGACGACGCGGAGGAAACTATTTGCCATATACTCACTGAATGCCCAAGGTAGCCAGCTCCAAACTTGAACTAGAAACTAACCTAGGAGTAATTTTAATTACAGATAATATATCAGAGCTCATCCACGATGACGCCTCCCGATCCACATTCATGGATTTCGCTGAACGAAAAACACGCTCAGTTGCGCGGGCTTATGGGTCCATCTCCATCGGACCTTAACAGATAATTGGTTCCAAATGGTTGAGTCTAAATTATAGGCACTTCATAAACGAAGATTTTGATTGCTACAATTCTACCTAATTTGAAGGAATTAGGTACAATTGTAAATGTTGTTGTAATTGTAAATTACAATTAGGTATGTCGCAGGCAAGGGCTGGATGCGGGTTGCTTCCAACCGGTCCTTGTGGAAATCAATGGAGGAGGCTTATGTCCAGCAGTAGACGTCTTAGATGAGGTACAATTAATTAATCAGCGTGTAGGGCGCGGCGAGGGCACCTTATGGATGTATTAAGTAATGATTAAGTAAATAAAAATTTAGTTGATTATAGGAATTTTAATAATTAATAGCATGTTTATAATATTACCCTATTTGTAGATAGGGTTAGATTTAAAATTGAATATTTTAAATAAATTTAAAATATCCTTCATAAATATTTGTAGATTAAGTAGTACAGGTAAATTAGTAGCACTTTCAAGTGCGATTATTAGATTATCTTTTATTTTTCCAATTCAGACTCTATACTATACAAGCAATAAAAAATAAAATATGTGTAATATAATGACCATGATTGTGTGAGCAAGGCTCTCCATCCTTCTGGGTGAGATAGCCGCTCATCCAGCTGGACCGGTTCTTCGCGTGCTGACTGATTTATGAGCCGACAGAAAAAAAAACGACACGCAGCGAATTACTTAATAATGCCACCTTGTACGAGTATGTATGGCCTTAATGTCATGGTCGAACAGGGAAAGCTTTTCGTGTAAGAATGATTAGTCTGACTGTACGAGGCAAAAGGATGTGGCCATGTCAAAGACTTGTAGGGCTTCGAAAACTAAGTATTTTTATCATTTGAAAGCGTTGGCTTGGTAATCGTATATTTTTTTAGTAGAAACTAACGTGTTACACATTCTTAACAATATGCCTTAGGCTAAATAGACAATTTAGAGTAATTTCAGCTATATTCAGTTTAATGTATTTTCCTACGTGTCTAGTAAAATAAAAAAATATCATTTATGACAACAGTTTATGAAGGTTAATTCTGCTTGAACAAAATGTAATTTTGATTGCTAATTTATAAGTGTACAAAGTATTATATGGCAAGGATATTTTTCCTTTATCTAAAATTCTCACGGTAATAATAATAATAAATGCGATTATCTCCTTCCTACAGCAGAAGGGAAATTGAAAAGTCTAAAATGGCATTAGTAATGTTTCTGAAGTGAAAACATCTCTAGCGGCGTTGTGCAGTTTCTGTTTGGGGAAAATATATATATATACAAATACAAATATGTTTATTTCAACAGTAAATACAGGATACAAAAGCAACTTAAATATAATGTGGTAACGAAAACAATTACAAAACTATGGCGACTAATGTTGCTATCTATTGTGTCGAGCAAAACCTACACTAAGATAATATATTTCTTGAGTCGTAGATTCTGCGTTTCCTTCAATTTACATTATGTAGTAGCCTAAACTGGATAAGGGAGATCTGACTAAAGGTGAGCTTATATAAATATATCAACATTGTCTATTGAGCCAGTGAGCATTCTAGATCTAGCGTGATAACGTCTTCACTAACCTTCAAGTGAGATAGTGGTCAAACGCTAGACCTATACAGTATAAAAAAATTGCCAATGGTCAAGACTACGAATTCAGCAGACATTATTATAGAGCGTTAACGCCATTTAAGAAAATAATGTATAATTAAGCGTAACTAAAATTAACTAGGTATCGTCACACAGATATGGTAACTAGGTGTGACATACAAGTCGGCCGCGGCATTACCTACTTATTTCGTAATCTGTATACAAAAGTAAATATTAGTCCTACTAATATTACCAATGCGAAAGTTTGTGTATATGTTTGTTACATCTTCACGCTCAAACGGCTCCACCGATTTCGATGAAATTTGATATGGAGATAGCTTATGCCTTGCATTAACACATAGGCTTATTTTCTTCATCAAAATCATCACCGTTTTTCATCAACACGCGGGTAAAACTGCGGGGCGCTGCTAGTCCTACTAATATTATAAAGACGAAAGTTTCTGTGTATGTTTGTTACCTTTCACGTTCAAACGGCTTCACCGATTTCGATGAAATTTCGTATGGAGATAGTTTAAGCCCTGGACTAACACATAGGCTAGTTTAATCCCGGAAAAAGTATAGCTCCTGTGGCATAATGGAGGTAGCGGTAAAATCGTATTCCACGCGGGTGAAACCGCGGGGCGCTACTAGTATAATATAAAACAACAACAAAAATAGATATTGTAATTTACAGCTATCATTATTGGTTGTATATATGAGTGAAAAGTAACCTCGTGTGACTGGTTTTTCTTCCTTGAGTATAATAATGTGTGACAACATTCACAGAAGGTCTTCAGGTCCCAAACTAGGCAGAGCCTGTACTATGGTAACCTGATGACTGATATATACTTATATTCATATACACACCCAGACACAAGTCAAATAGACATGTTCATATACACAAATGTTTGACCTGTCCGGGAATCGAACCCGGGACCGGCGGCTCAGAAGGCAGAGTGCTACCAACTGCGCCAACCGGCCAGTTGTGTGAGTGATTAAAACACTTATAAATAGTACAAGAGGGCAGTATATGATGCAAATCATTAAAAAAATCCTAAATAAGTAGGTTGTAGACGTTGTAATATCGACAACCGTAAAAGACCACGTTTCCCGCGCGACTCAGTATGGGTAAGAGCACCAGACTCACTTGAACAGGCGCAGGCAATCTTAGCTCACATGTTTTCACACTATCAATACTGTCATTTTTCAGTCAAATATTCCCCTTTTGATCAAAATCCTACGGCAATCCTGCGATGACCTCACAACACAAGTAATGCAATATTAGAACAAATCCCGAGATATAGCAACCTATGGTATTTACATTTAAAATAAAACGTTTTCACGTAATTCTTCATTCGTGGTAGACAAGAGGTGAATACAATATTGTTATAAATAATAAATAAATAATACTTTATTTCAGACTTAGTCCATATTTTGCTAGTTTTACAGAATACTTAACTATGTTACTAATGACAATTTAATTCTACTTGGTTACCAGCCTTGAGATAGGCCCAAGAGCTGCCAACCAATGCCCCATATATTTTGAGTATATGTCATCAGATACGATACGACGATCAGAAGACTGTTGGCGCTGCCGCGCATGCGACTCTTTTTCGCATGATGGCATAAAAGTCATCAGTATGCGCATCTGCGAACATTCCTGATGCACTACAATAACGCGGCAGCCCCAACAGCATCCTGAATCCGTTATAACCTTTAAGAACTGAAACGGAGTAAATAATAAAAATGTAAAGTAATGATTAATAATTTCATGAATAATCATCATGCTTGCGTCAGTCAATGGGTAGGTAGCCTAACTAAGCGCTCATAAAGCCGGTGATTGAATTTTTACTGCCTTCCTATGAATCATGGATCATGATACCTATGTGCAGGCACGTGCGTTATTCGACCACTACCATCTGAGTATATCAGAGTCAACCGAAGAAATCCTTGCTAATCGGATACCTATATATTATTTCGGCGAATCCGCATTGAAATTATCAAATTTCGTTCCATCTAGGTGCCCTGTCATATCACCCAGACGTACGGCAATGCCCCACGGCTAAATGGTGGATGTACGACTTTTACGTACGAAGCGTTTTGCATTACAGCACTTTCATAAAGGATAGGTACTGCCAAAGAAAGCAACTCGTCTTAATCTGTTTTTCAAATAAGTAGGTACAGTCCTGAATTCTTCTTTTGAAGTCATTAGTAAACCTTCTGAGCCTTGCTTTGGCCAGGTCATCACTTGACATCAGGTGAGATAGTGGTCAAATGTAAGCTTTTATTCTCGGCGGCGATTCGAACGCTTGTGCTTTCATCTCACCATAATATGATTAGATTTGGTGGCATGCAATATTTATTTCATTAGCATATTAAGCTAGTCAAATTTCAGGATCACCGAAATAGTTTTTTAAAAACACAAGAAATTTATTTTAATTAATATAATTCGAATTAATATAATTTTAATTGATGTGCGATACATTCAAGAGTTGATTTAGAACTAACTTACGTGACTAAAGCACAGAGGTACGGTCCTCTTATCTTTGTTTATGCAGTTCCGAGAACATCGGACCACCGCGCGATCCGCAGACGCAATTCAGCGGTTTTGCCGCCTACGCTTGTATGGTTACCGTGTTACCGGAATGCATAACTCCTCCCACCGCAAGTTCGAAATTCTCTGGGGAGTTTTCTTCCTGAGAATTTCGAATACATATGTTACTTATTCTATTACAATACAAAGATTTCTTGACGTATATAATAATGGCTATAATTAAAAGTATGTATAAAAGTAGTGTCCAAATGCTAATTTTTCTGGTGTTCACAACACTTTCGTATTCACTTGTATTTTTAATTTTCTCTGCACTAACACTTTCACTGCTCGCTAACACTTGTGATAGGTATTTAAGGTTTGTCAGGTCTACTTCATCTAAATTTACTGGTCTTGGTTCCTGTTCGGCTGTCGCTGGCGGATGAATTCCAGGTAGATTTATAATTGGTAATGCGGGCAGGGATTTTCTTTCTAATTTTCCTTGACGCCTTCTAAGCGTTAGTCCATTGACAATAGCTTCACAGTCGTCATTGGCTGTGATGATGTACGTGCCTTGAAGGTAATGATGACTCATCTCGCCTCCACAGTTTTCAGTTATCAGCAGAGTGGATTTCGTGTAAAGCATCCATCGGTTGGTTTGGATCTTCTCGACTTTTGTATCTTCAAACTCAACCAGTATTGGGCGGCACGCTGTGACATTGGCAGCAAAGTTCATCAACTGGGTTATGCAAACATCTTTCATTGTCAAAGGGGTGTAATCCTCCTCGCATAAAAATACTGATTCATCAACTTCTTTGCAGGGGTGGAGTAATGGCACTGTTTTCAACCCTTTCATCAATAGGAAGGGATATTTAGGTAATACAATTGTGGTTTGGTTTAAGGAATTAGTGATGGGTAATGGAACGATTTTATAATATGAGTATATGTCATTATCAACTAGAGGTATATCCATGATAAAAGTTATTTGATTTTCTTTAGCGTAAACCTTGAGCTCTATACATTGTTCTAATCTAAAAATGTTATCTAACGTTGCAGGAAAGACAAGTTTGCTATGAATGTCTATGCTCTTGAGCAATGATAACAGTTCATTAGTATCAACTAGCGATTGATGCAATGTTCCTAGTTTACTGAATGCTATTGATGTTTCTATTTCATCTAATCTGATATAGAGTGTCTCAAAATTATGCAAAAACATGCTGTAGACAATTGTTACTCGTAATTCATTAATAGTAGTAAGTTTTGTGTTATTCAACTGTCTTTGAAGATCTACTATCGCTCTCTCTAGCTGAACAAAGTTATGCTTAACCGTATTTGATACATTTGTAAATGATTCCAACATTTCTGCGACCACTGTCATTTTCTTTTCAACTGCATTCTGGCTTTTCTTGACATCATTTATCAGCGAGTCATACCTAAGCGCATCATCATTATCTAAATTTCCTGTTACGAGCTTAATAATTGAGCCAAGGGGGTTAAGTATTCCACGCTTAAGGCGTTTTAAAGGCAATAGCTGACTAAACTTTTGGATTGTTAAATTACGGGTGTAATCGGTTTGCTTTCTTAGGTCGTTTACTTCTGATCCCGCTGCTCTGTTGCCATAGTAGCTATCTATTTGTATGTTAAGTTCATTATAACGATTAACATTTAACTCTAAATCTTCGCGTATAAGGCTTAAATCTAATATCTTAACTAATGACCACTTATCGTTACTAAGTAGTGCCTGTCCCTCTTTGATTGGAAGTAATCCGGGATTGTGATTGATCGGTTGAAGTAGAAGGGCTGGGCTCCTGAAGACGCGCATCAGGAGGAGCAGGAGGAACCTGTGAAGGTCGTTTTATGTCTTTAACAGGTGCTCTAGTGTTATTTCCATGAAATTTTACCGGGACTATATTTCGATCTATATCTCCTATAACTTCCGCCTTTTCGTAGCGTGCCTTGTCTTTGCTACGCCTAACATTAACTCCTTTTATGAAAACCTCATCTCCGGGTTTGATATTGAAATCTTTCTCACCACCACGTTTTTCCTTCACCTTTTCCTTTTTACTAATTGCTTTGTTAGTTATATATTCGTAAAGGTATTTAGTGCGTTTTTTATGGTCTTGTAATAACTTTTGTGTGTAGTGTTTATTAAATTGAACGTCAAAAACGCTTGTTGAATCCGTATGACCAAAAACAACTTCAAAAGGTGTGAGACCGGTAGTAGAATGTATGGATTGGTTATATGACATAATTGCATACGTCATTACGGATGCAGCGTCGGTAATTTTGTGTTCGTATTTCGCCAGGCGATATATCTCAAGTAGTGTGGAGTGAAGTCTTTCTATTAATCCCATTGAATTAGGATTATGCGGGGTGCCAATATGCAATTCAATTTTATAAAAATCTAGTGTTTCTTTAATTAATGTATTATTAAACTCAGTTCCAGAATCTGAACTAATTTTACGTGGAACTCCATACAATGAAAAGTATTTAATGAGGGCCCTAACAATTTCGGGTGTCGTTTTGCTACTGATTTCGAGTGCCTGTCCCAGTTTACTAAAAGCGTCTATGATGGTCAAAAACGATTTCCCTTCTATAGTAAAAACATCGGTGAATATTTCCTGAAAAGGTCTGTGCTGAGTTTGAGTCAGTTGTAGTTCTGGTTTTATGGGTTTTCTGTCGTATTTCATGGCTTTACACTTATCGCAGTTACTTATAGCGGTCGCAACAGTCAGATCCATATTATTCCAAAAGTATGTGCGCTTTAAATGCATTAACGTTTCCTTGATGCCGCGATGGCACGTTTTACCTATGTGATACTTTCTAACTATATCACGTTGTTCCATTTCGTCATCAACGTAAACGACTCGTTGCGTGCATTCAAACAGTTTGATCGTCCCTTTCTTAAATAAGACGGTTGTCGCTTCTGCGAATTGTTTTTGGTGTTTCCTATCTTCGAAATATATAAAATGTCTAACCTTTGGTTTAATGTATTCTTTAAGGAAGGTTTTTACTAAATCAGGCCTGTTTAAAGGTAAATGAACTTCTAATATTTTCTGTTTGGGTCTCGAAAGGTTTTTAACTGATAATTCCTCTTTAAACCATGTGTGGATTAGGATTTGATTTGGTTTTGTATCTATGGCTTCGTTAAGTATCGGGATTCCTTCGGTATCTACATTGTATACTGAATGCTTCGTGAATGTGTGTGTTTCGTCATCTTCTGGTGCCGAGAGAGTACTAGATGGTGACGGTATAGAAAATGTCCTTTCTGAATCTGAATTGTGTATTTGTATAGTTTTATCGGAGTCCGATGATAGGTCAGCTGTTACCGTATCACTTGAGTTAGCCATTTTCTCTCTGCAGTCCTGAAGTCTTTGAATTTCTTTATCTAATTCTGCCAAATGTTCTTTTATAGCTTCGTTGCTTACATTAACTTTCATAGACCTTTCATCCTCCTCACTACCTAAGGCATTTAGTTTTACACGGGACAGAGCGTCTGCTACGAGATTTTGTTTTCCATTTTTGTAGACTATGTCGTAATCAAACTCAGATAAGCGTAATTTCCAACGAGTAAGTTTACTGTTCGGTTCGTTTATAGAATCTAACCAAGCAAGCGGCCTGTGATCGGTATATATAGTAAATTTCCTCCCGTATAAGTATGGCCTAAAGTGTTTGACGGACCATACAATGGCCAGGAGCTCCTTTTCTATCGTACTGTACCTAGTTTCAGCATCGTTAAGTGTCCTGCTAGCATAGGCAATAGGCTTATCCGTTCCGATTGAACCTTGGGATAGAACTGCCCCCAATGCATAGTTGGACGCGTCAGTAGTTAGAATGAATGGTTTTGAGAAGTCTGGGAACTGTAGAACAGGTGCATTCACTAACAGCTCTTTACATCGTTCGAAAGCGGCTACATATTGTTCGGTAATTTCGATTTTGTTTCTTTTCTTAAGACAGTTTGTGAGGGGCTGAGTGACCTTGGCAAAGTCCTTAATAAACTTACGATAGTACCCTACAAGTCCCAGAAAACTTTTTATCTCGGTGGCTGTTTTAGGGATTGGGAAGTTCAAGACAACTTGGATCTTGTCGTCATTTGGCTTAAGGCCTTCTTTGGTAATCATATGGCCTAGATATAGCACCTCTTTTCGGAAAAATTCACACTTATCTAAAGTAACCTTCAAATTTGTTTGTCGTAGTCGTTCAAAAACCATACGGAGCTTCTCTAGGTGTTCTTGTAAGCTGGACGAGTAGATGATGATGTCATCTAAATAAACCATGCAATGCAGGCCCTGCAGGCCTCTCAGGACGTTGTCCATGGCCCGTTGGAAAGTGGCCGGAGCTGTCTTAAGTCCAAAGGGCATACGCGTAAATTCCCAATGACCTGACTGCGTGGTGAATGCTGTCTTATGTCTGTCGTCCTCTTGTACTTCAATTTGGTGGTACCCACTCGCCAAATCGATCGTACTGAAGTAAGTTGACTTACCTAGTTTATCGAAAAGGTCTGAAATGTTTGGCAAGGGATATTTGTCGTCTGTGGTGATCTCATTTAACCGTCTATAGTCTATTACCATGCGGAATTTCTTCTCACCAGAAGCATCCGTTTTTTTTGGAACTAAATGGACCGGTGCGCTCCAGGGGGAGTATGATTCTCTAATAACATCATTCTGAAGGAGTTTATCTACCTGTTTGTTGATTTCTTCGTTTAGTGCTGGTGGGTGCCTATATGGCCTAATAAAAATTGGGTCTTCGTTTTTTGTTCTTATGGAATGTTTAACTTCGTTGGTAAATGTCAAAGGTAACTGGTCATTGTAAAAGATATCTTTATATTCCTTACACAAGTTACTAATGCAATTCCTCTCCTCTTCATTCATGTGTTCAAGTCTAAGTCTCGTCAAGTTGTCATCTAGCAACCTGTCAACTTCAATATCTTTCATCTCCACATCAGTACAATTTAGTCTGTTACGGTTTTCTGAATACTGGGTAACTTTAAATGGTCTTGTAATAGTCAAGGTCATGGATTCTTCTAAAGTGTTTTGGATAACAGTAGTGGCATAGCCGTTATTGCAGGTTACGATAGCAGATGGCATCCTAACGCCTTCACCAAATTTTGTATAGTTTAAAATAGCTTCCCCGGAGAATTGATCCGTAGGTAGCCGAACGAGTTGTTCTGTCCGTGGGTCTAACTCAATCACGTGGTTGCTTTCACTGATAATTGGAAGCGTCGTCGACTTCGTAACAAGTTTTAAGTTTTTCAAGTCGATGACAGCCTCCAATTGCATTAAAAGATCATTACCTATCAATCCGTCATACTTCGTGTCAACGTCATACACATAAAATTTGTGGCACTCACTGCTATTAAAAGAAGGCATCAGTGGAATTTGGACCACTTCATTATGGCTGCTTGAAGCATGCGTGCTGATAACAGTGAAAGGTTCACAAAGTGTGTAAGACCCAAAGAACTCATGGGCCTTGTGCGGGCTTATGAATGATCTGGTGCTACCAGTATCGATCATGAACTTTGCATCGATCTCTAGTATAAAAACATATGGTAGTTTGAGCTTAACGTCACAATTTAAATGTACTATTTCTCGTTTTTTATGGAGGCCTGCATGTGAAAATTTTGAACTTCCTCCTCTACACTATTATCATTCTTTGCTATTTCGCTTTCTTCCTCGTTTACACGCATTTCATTCGTAAGGTGCTCAGAATAACAGTATTCCTCCTCCTGTTGCCAGTTATCATGACCATCATATCCATACGCATTCTCAACATTATCATAATAGTACATGGGTTCACTTAATTCTAACTCGTTAAGACGAAACCCTTGGGGTTGAGATTGCCCTTGAGTTTTCATTGGTGGGGCTGTGCGCATAGAAACATCGGTGTTACCTGATTTGTTAAAAGCGGGAGGTTTGTATCCAAATTGACCTTGGTTAAACTGGGGACGGTAACCAAACTGCTGCTGCTGGGGTCTATTATTGAACTGCGATGGCTGCATATACCTTTGCTGCATATTAAATTGCTGAGGCATGAACTGTGGTCGGTATCCAAATTGTTGGTTCCCAAATGGTTTTTGGGTAACTTGGGGTAACCTCATTTGGTTGTTCGGTATTCCATAATTGAATCGGGGTGGATTTGCGTTTTGTAACATTGGTTTAAAACCGGTCGGTTGGATAGGTCTGCCAGGCATGCGTGCCATGTCGGCCATGTTAGGCATGCTAGCGACGTTAGTTTGTGGATTTGAAATACCAAATTTAAATTGTGGTAGCGAAAGGTTTGACTGTGGCTTATTTAATTTACTTCTCATACTGTATTGTTCATAAAAATTAACCTCTTCTAGTACATACTCTAATGCCTTTTCTAAAGTCCCTGGTACCTTTAACCTCACAACGCGGATTAGGTTTTCGGGTAGATTGTACAAAAATACGTTAAGGGACGTATTGTTGTATATGGTAATTTTGGCTTTTCTAACTTCGCTGTTTGTCAACTGATTCACTTTCGATACCAAGATTGCTCTAATTGATTGTATGCGATTGCAAAACTCTAAATAGGTTTCATTTTGCTTTATTTTTAAACTTTCCAATTCTATTGCTAAGCATTCCTCACTACGTGGTTCGCCAAAATGTTGGATGAATAATTCCTTAAGGTCATCCCACGAATTCACATCCTCGCGCTCACTAACCAAAGCTGCCGCTCTACCACCCAACCTACTAGTTATAGAGTGATACACATATAAGGCTTGAGCAGGAATTTCAGTAGAAAAACCTGAATGTATATATTGAGCCTTTTTTATAAAGAGATTTAATAAGGTATCTTCTCCTTCAAATTTCGGAATGAGGCAAAGCAACTCCCTTGGTATGAGGCGTAATTCCATTTTTATAGTCTAGTATGTTACCTAAACTATTTTATAATACTTATATATGCACTGTGTTAACAACGAGACACAATTAATTATACTTAACTAATTAACGATTACACATTTACGCATATATGTGCTACGATAAAATCAAATAACGATTATTGATAATGATAATTATGGCAAACGGAAATAGACAGGAACAGATGGGATATGTGAAAAAGTTTACTCACAGTGCCCTCGAACTCATCCTTCCGTTGAGCCCACGTAGTATTCTTGATATCCGGGCCCAGTCTTGACAATTTATTTGGTTCGAGGATTTCCGCGATCAAGTGCAATACGGCACGGCGAAAACTAGCGAAACTCGCGATTTTTCGAGTGTATTTACGTAGTCTTCGCGCACGAAAATCCTACCGGCTGCGCCAGTCAAATTTCAGGATCACCGAAATAGTTTTTTAAAAACACAAGAAATTTATTTTAATTAATATAATTCGAATTAATATAATTTTAATTGATGTGCGATACATTCAAGAGTTGATTTAGAACTAACTTACGTGACTAAAGCACAGAGGTACGGTCCTCTTATCTTTGTTTATGCAGTTCCGAGAACATCGGACCACCGCGCGATCCGCAGACGCAATTCAGCGGTTTTGCCGCCTACGCTTGTATGGTTACCGTGTTACCGGAATGCATAACTAGCTAGTCAATTAGCTGAATTAGTAACAACAATTATTCAACAAACACTACCAAATATTATTATTATTAACGAAAACATCAATTCTTTATTACAGTTGAACCCAGATGTGAACGCTTTCCAACGCAAGTTCGTCAACGAGGTCCGTCGTTGCGATGAAATGGAAAGGAAGCTTCGGTACATTGAGGCTGAGGTCCACAAGGATGGAGTACACATCCCGTCAGTCAAGGAGGCCCCGAGAGCACCAAACCCGAGGGAAATCATCGACCTCGAGGTAAGAATTTTGGGAAAGAAAGAAATCTCTAGCTTTATGTTGTCATGAAAGAAATTCCCATAAATATATTTTAAGAATTGTGTGTTACCAGTGATTGCAAATCGAACCACGTGGTCTCTAATCAAGGGACTTGTTGTCTAACTCAAGGTCGTACAATGACGAGGCAGACAGAGACGTATTTTCGGCTTTACCTCCAGGTCGCATCATACATGAAGAGATCCGTAGAAGATCGAAATTCAGTGATAGTTTAGTTACAGCTCATAAGTTTAGCAAGTTGATATGGCAGTGGGTAGAGCAAATACCACGTCAAACTGATGCGTGGCTAATGGAAGTCGAATTGGCAAACGCAGCCTCCGATCCATCGACGACAAAACATAACAGAAGTCTGGAGTGGCCTGGACGTGGACAGCATCCAATCGGTCAATGGACATGAAGGGGGGGCTCTTTTCTGTAATGTACGTAAGTCCTAACACTATGACTGAGAGGCTAAGCTACGAACAATAATACCGTGAAAGCTATTAAATCCACGCTATGTGACAACAAATTCGTCAAATCGCTTCATATTGTTTGACTATCAATAAATGTATTTATATGTTTATTTTTTTATAACGTGTACTTAATTTTGTACATGTTCAGTACAAAAGAGTACATTTTAAACATTGAATTAACTATAAATTAAAAGAATAAATTGTATTCATGCGACAAGTAAGTTGAGCTTAGACTTTTCTACAAAGTCTGTTTTGTTCAAAAACTGTGATCTCTAAACTTATTTGATTCACATAAAAACAATAGGTAACTAAATAAAATGTACATTAAATTTCAGAATACGGTTTGATACTTGTAGAAAAATGTATGTACTTCGTGGCAGAAGTAGGAAAATTGATGTGAATAATAATAGGTAGACATGACTGTAGTACATACCTAGGTAGGTTGAAATTTAAGTGTTGAGTAATGTGGTAAATTTATTAATCATATTTAGTTTTCCTTAAAATTAATAAGCACTCGCTTTACATGCTTGAAACACGCGGGCCGATAACTAACTTGCCTGTTTCTGTTTTTTCTACTTTATGGTCTTTGGTTATTCATCATCATCATAATCATCTTCTCCATCTTAGCTGTAAGACGTCCACTGCGGGACATATGCCTCCCCCATTAATTTCCACAAGGACCGATTGGAAGCGGCCCGCATCCAGCCCTTGCCTGCGATCTTAGTCAGGCTGTCTGTCGTCACATTAGAAGGGGGAATATTTGATGCAGTTACATTCGAGTGATAACTAAATTCTACGGAGTACAGACATGGAATAATTTGCTTCACAGTAATCGTACAGTACCTACATCGAACAGTATTTGTATGAACGATCGAATAACGTTTGTGGCGTCCGTACAAACTATCATTTCACTGTGTCCCAGTTGTGCTAGATAAATTACAGTTAATATGTAGGTATATGTTGGTACTGAGGTCTCAGCTTAATTGTTGCTCGCAGCGACACGGCTGTGATTCGTGCCTCGGCCACAGACCTGGGACTGCCGCGGTAAAGCTATTGCATAACATTTTTTATCAACTTATACAATTAATTTATTAATAACTTATGCAGTAACGCCGATACAACCAATGCCAACTAGAGGAGAGTTGCTAAGCTAAACAGACAAGCGTGATATTTCAAAAAAGTCATTAAAAGTTCTGCTATTCATCGATAGACGGCAAAACTAAAAAGTATCACCGCTGTGCCGGTCGGAGTGGGGGGTGTTAGGTTATTTTCGTTACGGAATTTCTGGATTCGGTCTCCACGCTCAAGTCCCGCGATAGAAGCTATGCAATAGCTTAACAAATTAAAACATAGTGCATTATATTCCTGATATTCAAAACTCAGTATACTACATGTCTGATAGATTGTCTCTCGGGCAAAGGAATCTATGAGACGGTCTATCATTTCAAGAGCATAATAGCAGCATGAATACTGAATACAATTACATTTTGTTCTCCTAGGCTCACCTGGAGAAGACAGAGAATGAGATTCTGGAGCTTTCACATAACGCCGTCAATTTGAAGCAGAACTTCCTCGAGCTTACTGAGTTGAGACACGTCCTGGAGAAGACCGAGGCTTTCTTCAACGCACAGGAAGAGATTGGCATGGATTCGCTTACCAAGTGAGGAAACCTTGTATTATTTAACTTAGTCGCAGTCAGTAAGTAGACTGGTTAGTTCTGGAGCTATCCGGTGACATTGTAATATAATTTACTTATTTATCATCTTTTTTTTTAGCTACTTATTATAAGTTTGAGTTTGACCAATTGTCTCACCTGATGTTAAGTGACTAGGATTTAGCACGCAAACCTAGAAGGTACCTATTCAGTCGTGACTTGAAGACTCCAGGATTGTACGTATCGGGAAACACAGATTATTTACTTAATCCAACAGCATTTCATTAAATAAGAATGTATGTATGGCCAAATATGATTACACATACCTATTACGGCCGTGGTAGTACCGGCCTAGAATAGTACTCCCCCATCTCTTCCCGCGGGTGCCGTAAGAGTAGGCTAAGGGACCACGTACCAGGAGGTGGGCAGCAGCACCTTCTGAGGATTGGAAATCATACTGCGCTCGCCAACCCGCCTGCCAAACGTGGCGAGTATTGGCAAATCCCCCCTATATGGGGGAGGCTTCTGTCCAGCAGTGGACGCACATGGCTGAGAGAACATACCTATTATTAAAACTATAAGACAAACGTTGTGTTTACAATGCTCGTAAGTATAAAAAACCGTGTAGGTATGTTTTTGTGTCGGGTGTGACTGATTGTGGAAAGGAGGGTTGTGCGTGTGCTTGTTTTTGTAATATTTTATTATATTGTTTTTATTCATCATAGTTCAGCGTTTGTTGTTGTATTGATAGCAACTTCTCTTGGTTACGAAAGATAACCTTTGAAATTTGTTGATAGTGCGTGTGAGCTTTTTTTTTTAAATCGCCTTTAAAAGCCTATCTCGTATTTTCACAATGGTATAAATTTTAGAAGGAATGTTAGATATCTCTTTTATGAAAACCCGCCTCGCAAAGCCAATAGAAGTAAACATTAAATACACCGTTAGATATAGTTCCGTCTTCTATGTTTGCAAGTATCCAAAAAATTATTAAATACAGAGTAGGTATAATCAAGTTTGAAAAACTACATTGTACAAACAAAAACGGTTTATCTCGATTTTCGGCAAAACTACAAGCTACAAGTCCTCCTCCAAAGTTATATGGCAAAGTTGTAGAGGTACCTAATAAAAAGATCTACAACTTTTGTATAGGTACCTACACTTTTTTACATAACTTCAAAAATGTAGATGACAAATTCAATTTATTATGCGAGAAATAACCAATTAAGTGGGTTTTTTTATTTTCTGCTTTTACAAAAAATATATTTTCACGAAATTTGGTGACGAACTTATTTTTTATGTCACAAACACATTGAAATTTTTTGGATATAACATATTTTTTTCTTACCTTATTTTGACTTAATATCGAAAATTCTCCCGGCTTAAATTATCTGCTTTTTTAAAGTCGGTGGGCTTTTTGTTCGTTGAAATCTCTACTTTCTGATGATGATGGATCATCAAACATTACCACGCGAGTGAAACCGCGGGGCGCAGCTAGATTAACACATAGGCTTATTTTCATCATCACCACGCGGCTAAAAGAGATTTGGAAAAAAATTCGTATGCAGATACCTACTGCATGTCCCGGAATAACACATAGGCTACATCATCAACCGGTGTGAAGTTAGCGGCCAAAAGTTAGCGGCTTTCGATAACCCGACCAAATGAAGAAGTCGCACATTAAAAAATATCTACTATAATATAAAAGCGAAAAGACGAAATAAAGAGAAGTGGGAGATGGAGTAAGATTCAAGGGTGAATCTTATGTTACTAAAGGAACGCCGGGCGTACAAGTGCGAAAAAGTCATTAGACTTTGGCCTCTCGGTGTTATCCTGCAGATTTGACCGTGTTAACGAAGAGGTATCAACTTGCGAATAGTACTGTTAGATAGCTCTTTTATTAAACTACAAAATATATATTGTAAAAATTAGTGCGGACGTTTGCAAGAGTCCAAAAAGATTTTTATTTTATTAGCCGCTAGTTTGCCCACGAAGATTTGACCGTGTTATCGACAAGGTATCAACTTGCGAGTAATACTGTTAGATAGCTCTTGTGATGTACTTTCTAACGTTAATCGTAAAAATTAGTGCAGACGTTCGCAAAAGTCACAAAAATGTCCGTTTTATTTTAAAAAATTGAGATTTTTGCAGATTTGACCATGTTATCGAAAAGGTATCAACTTGCGAGTAATACTGTTAGATAGCTCTTGTGATGTACTTTCTAACGTATATCGTGAAAATTAGTGCAGACGTTCGCAAAAGTCAAAAAAGTCCGTTTTACTTTAAAAAATTAAGATTTTTGCAGATTTGACCATGTTATCGAAAAGGTATCAACATCCGAATGGTACCATTAGATAGCTCTTGTAATAGGCTTTCAAAAACATATTGTGAAAATTAGTGCAGACGTTTGCAAGTGCCCAAATATATTATTTTTTTATTAGCCGCTAGTTTGCCCACGAAGATTTGACCATGTTATCGAAAAGGAATCAACTTGCGAGTAATACTGTTAAATAGCTCTTGTGATGTACTTTCTAACATATATCATGAAAATTAGCACAGACGTTCGCAAAAGTCAAAAAAGTCCGTTTTACTTAAAAAAAATGAGATTTTTGCAGATTTGACCAGGTTATCGATAAGGTATCAACTTGCGAGTAATACTGTTAGATAGCTCTTGTGATGTACTTTCTAACGTATATCGTGAAAATTAATGCAGACGTTAGCAAAAGTCAAAAAAGTCCGTTTTACTTAAACAAATTAAGATTTTTGCAGATTTGACCATGTTACCGAAAAGGTATCAACATCCGAATGGTACCATTAGATAGCTCTTGTAATAGGCTTTCAAAAACATATTTTGAAAATTAGTGCAGACGTTTGCAAGTGTCCAAATATATTATTTTTTTATTTGCCGCTAGTGTGCCCACGAAGATTTGACCGTGTTATCGAAAAGGTATCAACTTGCGAGTAATACCGAGAGATAGCTCTTGTGATGTACTTTCTAACGTATATCGTAAAAATTAGTGCAGACGTTCGCAAAAGTCAAAAAAGTCCGGTTTATTTAAAAAAATTGTGTTTTTTGCAGATTTGACCATGTTATCGAAAAGGTATCAACTTGCGAGTAATACTGTTAGATAGCTCTTGTGATGTACTTTCTAATATATATCGTGAAAATTAGTGCAGACGTTCGCAAAAGTCAAAAAAGTCCGTTTTACTGAAAAAAATTAAGATTTTTGCAGGTTTAACCATGTTATCGAAAAGGTATCAACTTGCGAATGGTACCGTTTGATAGCTCTTGTAAAAGGCTTTCAAAAACATATTGTGAAAATAAGTGCAGACGTTTGTAAGTGTCCAAATATATTATTTTTTTATTAGCGGCTAGTTTGCCTACGAAGATTCGACGATTTCATTTTCGTCATTCGTTTTCACAAGAGCTATGTAACAGTATTACTAACAAGTTGATACCTTGTCGATAACACGGTAAAATCTTCGTGGGCAAACTAGGGGCTAAGAAATAATTAATATTTTTGGACTCTTGCAAACGTCTGCACTAATTTTCACATTATGTTTTTGAAAGCCTATTACAAGAGCTATCTAACGGTACCATTCGCATGTTGATACCTTTTCGATAAAATGGTCAAATCTGCAAAAATCTCAATTTTTTAGAGTAAAACGGACTTTTTCAACTCTTGTGAACGTCTGCACTAACTTTCACGACATACGTTAGAAAGTACATCACAAGAGCTATCTAACAGTATTACTCGCAAGTTGATACCTTTTCGATAACATGGTCAAATCTGCAAAAATTTAATTTTTTAAAATTAAAACGGACTTTTTCGACTTTTGCGAACGTCTGCACTAACTTTCACGACATACGTTGAAAATTACATCACAAGAGCTATTTAACAGTATTACTCGCAAGTTGATACCTTTTCGATAACACGGTCAAATCTTCATGGGCAAACTAGCGGCTAATAAAAAAATAATATATTTGGACACTTGCAAACGTCTGCACTAATTTTCACAATATGTTTTTGAAAGCCTATTACAAGAGCTATCTAACGGTACCATTCGCATGTTGATACCTTTTCGATAACATGGTCAAATCTGCAAAAATCTCAATTTTTTTAAGTAAAACGGACTTTTTTGACTTTTGCGAACGTCTGCACTAATTTTCACGATATACGTTAGAAAGTACATCACAAGAGCTATCTAACAGTATTACTCGCAAGTTGATACCTTTTCGATAACACGGTCAAATCTTCGTGGGCAAACTAGCAGCTAATAAAAAAGTTATATATTTGGACACTTGCAAACGTCTGCACTAATTTTCACAATTTGTTTTAGAAAGCCTATTACAAGAGCTATCTAACGGTACCATTCGCATGTTGATACCTTTTCGATAACATGGTCAAATCTGCAAAAATCTCAATTTTTTTAAGTAAAACGGACTTTTTTTTGTCTTTTGTGAACGTCTGCACTAATTTTTACGATATGCGTTAGAAAGTACATCACAAGAACTATCTAACAGTATTACTCGCAAGTTGATACGTTTTCGATAAAACGGTCAAATCTTCGTGGGCAAACTAGCGGCTAATTAAAAAATAATATATTTGGACACTTGCAAACGTCTGCACCAATTTTCACAATATGTTTTTGAAAGCCTATTACAAGAGCTATCTAACGGTACCATTCGCATGTTGATACCTTTTCGATAACATGGTCAAATCTGCAAAAATCTCAATTTTTTTAAGTAAAACGGACTTTTTTGACTTTAGCGAACGTCTGCACTAACTTTCACGATATACGTTAGAAAGTACATCACAAGAGCTATCTAACAGTATTACTCGCAAGTTGATACCTTTTCGATAACACGGTCAAATCTTCGTGGGCAAACTAGCAGCTAATAAAAAAGTTATATATTTGGACACTTGCAAACGTCTGCACTAACTTTCACGATGTACGTTAAAAAGTACATCACAAGAGCTATTTAACAGTATTACTCGCAAGTTGATACCTTTTCGATAACACGGTCAAATCTTCATGGGCAAACTAGCAGCTAATAATAAAGTTATATATTTGGACACTTGCAAACGTCTGCACTAATTTTCACAATTTGTTTTTGAAAGCCTATTACAAGAGCTATCTAACGGTACCATTCGCATGTTGATACCTTTTCGATAACATGGTCAAATCTGCAAAAATCTCAATTTTTTTAAGTAAAACGGACTTTTTTGACTTTTGCGAACGTCTGCACTAATTTTCACGATATACGTTAGAAAGTACATCACAAGAGCTATCTAACAGTATTACTCGCAAGTTGATACCTTGTCGATAACATGGTTAAATCTGCAAAAATCACAATTTTTTTAAGTAAAACGGATTTTTTTGACTTTTGCGAACGTCTGCACTTTTTTTTACGATATGCGTTAGAAAGTACATTACAAGAGCTATCTAACAGTATTACTCGCAAGTTGATACCTTTTCGATAACACGGTCAAATCTTCATGGGCAAACTAGCGGCTAATAAAAAAATAATATATTTGGACATTTGCAAACGTCTGCACTAATTTTCACAATATGTTTTTGAAAGCCTATTACAAGAGCTATCTAACTTTACCATTCGCATGTTGATACCTTTTCGATAACATGGTCAAATCTGCAAAAATCTCAATTTTTTTAAGTAAAACGGACTTTTTGGACTTTTGCGAACGTCTGCACTAATTTTCACGATATACGTTAGAAAGTACATCACAAGAGCTATCTAACAGTATTACTCGCAAGTTGATACCTTTTCGATAACACGGTCAAATCTTCGTGGGCAAACTAGCAGCTAATAAAAAAGTTATATATTTGGACACTTGCAAACGTCTGCACTAATTTTCACAATATGTTTTTGAAAGCCTATTACAAGAGCTATCTAACGGTACCATTCGCATGTTGATACCTTTTCGATAACATGGTCAAATCTGCAAAAATCTCAATTTTTTTAAGTAAAACGGACTTTTTTGACTTTTACGAACGTCTGCACTAATTTTTACGATATGCGTTAGAAAGTACATCACAAGAGCTATCTAACAGTATTACTCGCAAGTTGATACCTTTTCGATAACACGGTCAAATCTTCGTGGGCAAACTAGCGGCTAATTAAAAAATAATATATTTGGACACTTGCAAACGTCTTCACCAATTTTCACAATATGTTTTTGAAAGCCTATTACAAGAGCTATCTAACTATACCATTCGCATGTTGATACCTTTTCGATAACATGATCAAATCTGCAAAAATCTTAATTTTTTTAAGTAAAACGGACTTTTTTGACTTTTGCGAACGTCTGCACTAATTTTCACGATATACCTTTGAAAGTACATCACTAGAGCTATCTAACAGTATTACTCGCAAGTTGATACCTTTTCGATAACATGGTTAAATCTGCAAAAATCTCAATTTTTTTAAGTAAAACGGACTTTTTTTCACTTTTGCGAACGTCTGCACTAATTTTTACGATATGCGTTAGAAAGTACATCACAAGAGCTATCTAACAGTATTACTCGCAAGTTGATACCTTTTCGATAACACGGTCAAATCTTCGTGGGCAAACTAGCGGCCAATAAAAAAATAATATATTTGGACACTTGCAAACGTCTGCACTAATTTTCACAATATGTTTTTGAAAGCCTATAACAAGAGCTATCTAACTATACCATTCGCATGTTGATACCTTTTCGATAACATGGTCAAATCTGCAAAAATCTCATTTTTTTAAAATAAAACGGACTTTTTGGACTTTTGCGAACGTCTGCACTAACTTTCACGATATACGTTAGAAAGTACATTACAAGAGCTATCTAACAATTTTACTCGCAAGTTGATACCTTGTCGATAACACGGTCAAATCTTCGTGGGCAAACTAGCGGCTAATAAAATAAAAATCTTTTTGGACTCTTGCAAACGTCCGCACTAATTTTTACAATATATATTTTGAAGTTTAATAAAAGAGCTATCTAACAGTACTATTCGCAAGTTGATACCTCTTCGTTAACACGGTCAAATCTGCAGGATAACACCGAGAGGCCAAAGTCTAATGACTTTTTCGCACTTGTACGCCCGGCGTTCTTTTAGTAACATAAGATTCATTCTTGAATCTTACTCCATCTCCTACTTCTCTTTATTTCGTCTTTTCGCTTATATATTATAGTAGATATTTTTTAATGTGCGACTTCTTCATTTGGTCGGGTTATCGAAGGCCGCTAACTTTTGGCCGCTAACTTCACACCGGTCATCATCAATCGTCACCACACGGGTAAAACCGCCGGGCGCAGCTAGTTACATATAATACGCTGTTCGTCAGGTCGCTGATATCCGACGAGACTGGGCAGCAAGCCGCGACGCGCGGCCGCCTCGGCTTCGTCGCCGGGGTCGTGAACCGCGAGCGGGTTCCCGCCTTCGAGCGCATGCTGTGGCGTATCTCGCGCGGAAACGTGTTCCTGCGCCGCGCCGAGCTCGACAAGCCTTTGGAGGACCCTGCTACTGTGCGTATGACGTCATACGTCGTTTCGTCCATGAAGTTCGCACTACTTCAAGTGTTATAATCAGTGTTGCTATACGTGAGGACCTGTAATTGGCTTCCTGCTATGTAGTGACCGTCAAACGCAATCAGTCATTTACCTTCAAGCTCAAAGCGTTACTGATCGAAAAGGCATATTGTATTTATGACGAGTTTTTATCCGACAAAGCAATCGCTGATTGGTCCTCATAAACCAGACGGAATTGTAATAATACGATAAAGTGACATTAATAATATTTATATCCTAGTAAAATACTGTCTATGTTTTTTTTTATTTTATTAATTAAAACGTATCTAGGTACGTTAGATGACATAAGACAATGTATCTTATCAATAATTGTATCTTATAAATAAATAAATAAAATACTAAGACTACTTCCTAACCTAGTCCTAGGACTTAAAGTCTTAGGCCTACGTTTCCTATTTCGAAAGCTTTGTTAGATCGGTAATTTTAATTTGACCTTTTTTTAATTTAATCATAGATTTACAATACAGCTTCGACCATATTCTCACTGAACATCAAGCGCGATAGTGGTCAAATACTATTTATTTACTTTAATGAAAGACCTACAGCCATTATACATAATGGATATATAGTTATACATAGCAGGAGGCCAATTACAGGTCCTCACGAATAGCATATCCATAGCATCTATAACATACTAATACTAGATCTATAAAGTATTAAGAAACCCCAATCTGTTAGGACATAACCTGTCTAATGCTTAAGTCTGCATAGGCTGAGAACATAGATTCAGGCCGCTATCAAATAAATAAAAAAATGAATTATTGACGTCTTATAGGCATATCGACTCGGTCTTTTACTGGTTGAATCTGAACGTGATCTGAATATGAAATCATTGGATAAATGATTCACACTCGTCCTAGATGAAACCCGTCTGAAATAAGAAAACCATTCTTATTTCATTGCCCATGTGCTCTTACATCATATGTGAAAACATACTTTTAGAAAAGTGAAGACTTTTGTTTTTATGCGCAGTACACGATGTGTGCATGATTGATCTTGCGACTAGAAATCAAATTCATTCACAATCGCTTCGCAGCATATTCAAAAAGTAGGTACTACCTACTGGTTTTAATAATTATCTTATGTCCAGGGTAACGAGATCTACAAGACGGTATTCGTGGCGTTCTTCCAAGGTGAACAGCTGAAGTCCCGAATCAAGAAGGTTTGCACCGGGTTCCACGCGTCCCTGTACCCATGCCCTCCATCCAACACGGAACGGCAGGACATGGTCAAGGGAGTCCGCACCAGACTTGAGGATCTTAATATGGTATGATCGGAAAATAAAACTAGTAAGAGAAAATCTAGAAGAACGTAGTTTATTAATTAAGTTACATTAGTTTAACCGGGTTAACTGGTATTATCTATCAGGCTTATTAAGTATGCCATGCCATGATCAAGAAACCATCTTGATCGAAGGCCATGCCTTATTACTTTTATTCTTTATTCAAACAAACTTTCACTGCTTATGAGAAATATTTATAGTGCACTTTTAGCAGCGACATAATTAAAATAGGGTAGAAACCCAATCGCTCGCTCGAAAACGTCACCGTCAAAACAAGGCACGTGCCTTGTTTTGCTCTTAGCCGCGTGTGACCGCGCCAATCGTGTGACGTGTTGCGATGCCGAAGTGAGGATCCAAAATGTCATAGTTGAAAAACTTGGAGAAGTATATGCTTGTATAAGTAAACACTAGCGAGGGTGTCCCCTTTTGCAGTTTGATTTTCATAGAGACTGTGTATCTATAGTCTATTTGCTTGAAGACTTTTAGCAGTAGTTCTCGTACCTATTATATAAAAATGAAAGATAGTCATCCACACACAACAGTAACTATGTTTATGTTCTCCTGGTAGATGTAGCAAAAAGCACTTGCATAACATGTCAATAGGTATATTGAAAACATCAGGATATTTTTCTTTAACTGTCGGTTGTCTCTCATATATTCTAATGGATAACATGCTATGTCCAGGTGTTGAACCAAACCCGTGACCATCGGCAACGCGTGCTCGCCAGCGTGGCCAAGGAACTGGCCAGTTGGACCATCATGGTGCGCAAGATGAAGGCTATCTACCACACGCTCAATCTGTTCAACATGGACGTCACCAAAAAGTGCCTTATCGGTGAATGCTGGGTGCCCACAGCTGATCTTCCGAATGTTCAAAAAGCTTTAGCCGACGGATCTGTAAGTACTACCATTTTATTTTAGAACGTTACAATTATAAACCTGCTATTACTTATTTAATGAAAAACAAACAGCTTAATGAATAAGTATATAGGACAGAATTAGTGTAGTACGAACAAGCTAATAGTTTTTCCACATATAAAACTATTCTCCAGTTACTTATATAATCTAATCTTCTTTACATAATACAATGAAATAAAAAAGAAAATGGAGGAGAAATAAAAAGAAAATATAGAATATAATGACTGAAGTCCCGTATCAAGAAGGTTTGCACCGGGTTCCACGCGTCCCTATTATAAGTATTGTATCTTAAAGTTTCATTACTGAACTGTCATTAGTCAACAATTATAACTAAGTTAGTCAAAATTATGGCTATATATTATCTAGACACCTTTATTTATTATGATACACCAACTTATAATAATAGCTTTAGTTACCTACACATACGAAATTAAAGTATCTAATACTGGCATATTGCAATCTGCGGTTGAATCTACTTGGACTACAGTTTTTCATTTAGCTCAGTATTACAAGATATCCGTACTTTTTCCACCCAAAAAAAAAACAGAAAAACCACATGCTATATCTATCTCTATGCCAAGTTTAATCTAGATCTGGTCATCCGTTCTGATGTGGTTGAGCAATAAGGCATCATCGCAATCCAAACCTTAAATTTATAACAGTGATATAATATAGGTACAGCAGTAGGCTTTTGGTTACAATAATACCTCTTATTGCCCCAAATGAGTGGAGCCACTTCATTGTGATCCTTCTAAATTATACCTTATTTTCTCAGAATGCATGCGGCAGTTCGATTCCATCATTCCTGAACTGCATCGAAGCTGACGAAGAGCCACCGACGTTCAACCGCACCAACCGGTTCACGCGTGGTTTCCAGAACCTGATCGACTCCTACGGCGTTGCCTCCTACAGGGAGTGTAACCCTGGTACGTTCACTTTGTTATTTCTACATAAACCATGTTTACTGCACCTGCCACTTTAAACCTATCCAATCACTCCATGCGTGGCTTCTAAAAGCGAGAGGAATGTCTGAAAGCACTTTTACGGACATTTATCGAATTAGAAACCTAACTTTATTATATATCGCTAGTAGCGCCCCGCGGTTTCACCAGCATGGATTACGGGTTTCCGTTACCTCAATTATCCCACGGGAACTATACTTTTTCCGGGAGAAGTGTAGCCTGTGTGATCTAGGGCTTAAACTATCTCCATACCAAATTTCATCGGTGTAGCCGTTTGAACGTGAAGAAGTAACAAACTTTCGCATTTATAATATTAGTAGGAGTTAAGGCTCATACTCATATCGATAGAACTTTTAGTAATTTCGTCATCAAATGGACTTACAGAGCCTTTTCTTTACAGCTCTATACACCATCATTACATTCCCCTTCCTATTCGCCGTGATGTTCGGAGATCTGGGCCACGGCGCCATTATGTTCCTGTTCGGAGCCTGGATGGTCATAAAAGAAGTTTCTCTGGCTGAAAAGAAAACAAACAACGAAATCTGGAATATCTTCTTCGCCGGTCGCTACATCATACTGCTCATGGGCTGCTTCTCTATGTACACTGGCATCGTGTACAACGACATATTCTCCAAGTCAATGAATATATTCGGCTCGTCTTGGTACGCGCCCTATGATAATGCAACGTTGGAAGGGAATGCTGTTCTGACTTTGGATCCTAGAGACGCTTACATCGACAAGCCTTATTTCATCGGTATTGATCCTGTTTGGCAGGTAAGAACTTACTTCATTATTATGTTAATTATATACTGCATACCAAATCTACCTACATATGTGAGACCACACAGTTTTGCAAAGCGACATTGGCTTAGTTTTGTTTCTTGTTTTACATACAGCAACCAACCAACCAGCAGACCAACGGAACGAGATACTGGCGGATCCAGAGGGTCTAAAGGACCTTAAGAAACCCCTAAAAACATCTGTCTATTAAAAAATATACAGATTCATTTTTAGCTATTTCAGCTAATCATTAAACCAGACAATACATGATAAGAGCCCTGTTCCCTCCGACACAGAAGTAACGACTAGAATTCTACCTTCAGCTTGGTCAAGCCGCCTCTAAAATCCAGAATCCACCACTTCACCGAAGTGCTTTCCATTTGTGTAAAATTTATTTTATTTTTATTTATTAACATTCACACAAGGTCTTCAGGTCCCAAACTAGGCATAGCCTTTGCTATGGTAACCTGATGACTGATATATATATACTTATATACATACTATACACACCCATAGACACAGGTCAAACAGACATATTCATGCACACAAATGTTTGACCTGTCCGGGAATCGAACCCGGGACCAGCGGCTCAGAAGGCAGAGTGCTACCAACTGCGCCAACCGGCCAGTCTAATATATTCTTCTATATAAAAATATATTCTTCCCCAATATACAAGAAATAGTCACCAAGGAGTGCGATATCAACGAAATCCTTCGCAGAAACTTGCTAATAAATATTTATTGAATATTGGATGGATGACATTCCAAATGGTTATTCGCTTAGTTTTTTGAAATAAAAAGTATTTCATTTTATTCCAAGGTCTAAGAAATCCTTTTGCCATTGATTATACAAACCCATTCAGTGGTACCTGACATTTATTTAATTTTCTTTCAGACCGCCGACAACAAGATCATCTTCTTGAACTCGTACAAAATGAAACTATCTATCATCTTCGGTGTCGTCCACATGATCTTTGGTGTTTGCATGAGTGTCGTCAATTACAAGTGAGATTCAAATACTTTTGATAATAATCTATATTATATATTCAATCAATCTACATCTTTATATTGATTCAATAATTTAACTGCGAGCATTGATATAAGTAATAATGGAAATAAGAGTGAAGGCTCACAAATCAAAACTACTTACACAACTATTCACAAGATCTTAAACAATTAGTGCCACATAAATTCTTGCTCCGGTTGGCCAGATAGGTTAGATAGATATAGCTCATCATCAGCCACATCAATTGCTGGACGTATCTCCTCCTCCATGTCTTTTTTAGAAGAGTTTTGCCAGTACTCGCCAAGCCGGTCAGGCAGGCCGGCGGGCGCAGTTTGTTGATTTTATCCGCAAATATTCCACCTTCTGGTACGTGATTCCTTAGCACTTTTACGGCGGCACTCACGTACAATTCTAGTCCGGTACTCCATGGCGATTTAGCACAAAATCAGTCTGACTCGGAACGGAAGAATTTTTACAATTCGCGTTTTGTGCTTCCTTTTTTTGTTCATTACAAAATAACCAAATTAAGTAAAAAAGCAACCAGTTTCCTATTCCATGGTTTGCATAGAATGCTATCTCTTTATAAGATGTTTTTTTAAAATAAGTATAAGTTTGCGTTTGACCGCTGTCTCACCTGATGTTAATAGACAACGCGATGTAAGGTGTTCCACGCAAACTTAGAAGCTCTCTATTCACTCGCGTCTAGACTCTGGGGTTGTACCTTTCGGGAAACAGAGACCCCTGGGTCTATGCTGCTCACTGCCTGCAGTGAGTTCCACTTTACGGCTGTACGCATTATAAAAATGGAAGCGAAACCATTCGTACTTACAGGTATATCTACCATTCAGCGGTGGCGTATAGTCGTGCTTCTGGTTGACCGATGATAGAATGGAGATGGTGGAATTAAATTATGTAATTCCAGTACACATGCGCCGAAATGTAACCGATAGAAAACCGGCAGGCAAGCAACAGCACGCCAGTGTTCAAGGCTATGAAGCCTACGTTCAGCCATAGCTACTGCCAATGATCTTTTTAGCTCGCCTTTCTATATATTTCTTTTACTGATTAGACATGTCCACAAAAATGGAATGCTTACCTTTATGGTTGTTTTTCAATCCACATTACATAGACAAAATTGTACCGTTTTCCTCTTCAATGATGATTATATTGTCTTTGATCGCAGCTTCTTCAAACGCCGCTACTCCATCTTCCTCGAGTTCTTGCCGCAGGTTGTCTTCCTGTGCCTACTGTTCATGTACATGGTGTTCATGATGTTCTACAAGTGGATCTCCTACAGCACGCTGTCTGAAGGTAAGCTACCAAGCATTCACTATATACGAACTAGTTATCGTGGTGACGTATTTGTCTATTTTATATTCAACATGGATGTTTACTGTTTCACCTAATGTTAAATGAAGATGCGGAACATTTTAAAATATGTACTTAGGGGCCATTCTTAATTACGTATGGATGATTTAATGGCACAATACGCCTTTCTGTCATACTTACACATAATCAGTATAAGCGAAGATCAGACGAATGCCATTTTTTACCTATCTTCAAAGGTGAAATCAAATTATGCTCTACAATTAAAGAAACGTATGCGATATAACCTACAAAGCTATGGAGAGGACTACGCTCAGGGTTTATCTACGCGATCGAATCAGGAATGAGGAGATCCGTAGAACGAACGTGACCGACATAGCCCAGTAGATTAGAAAGTGGGCAGGGCACATAGCTTGAAGAACTGATGGCCGTTAGGGTCGAAAGGTTCTCTAATCGAGACTACGAACGAGCAAGTGCAGCGCACGATAGCCACCAACAAAGTGAACAGACGACGTAATAAATATCTTTTATTGATTGGAAATTCTCGTGTGTTTGACACATTATTATATATATGTAGTATCCGGCTTTACTCACGTTTATAGTCGAAGTTTCGACCTAGGTTTCGAGCATGTCCGATGCTCATCCTCAGGTGAGTTTACGCTGCCAAATCGCGGCGACCACCGCCATCCAAACTCCTACTTATTAGTTTTAAGGAAAACTTTACTCACCACTATATATGTATATCACACACATAGTGTTAGAAGAAGATGATGATGATGATCATCATCTCAATTAAAAAAAACTATTTCATGTCGCATGTTTCTGATATCCATTAAATGTTCCTTTTCTGTTTATTCCAGACATAGCATACTCCCAAGGCTGCGCTCCCTCAGTTCTAATTCTCTTCATCAACATGATGTTGTTCTCATCGCAAGAGGCCGAAGGCGGCTGCAAGGAGTTTATGTTCGAAAGCCAAGGGACTATTCAGCGCGTTTTCGTGTTGGTCGCGCTTTGCTGTATTCCCGTTATGCTTTTGGGGAAACCTCTGTATCTGCTCTCTGCTGGCAAGAAAAAGGAACATCCTAAGGTATGATTTACATTGTATAGTTTTTTGGTGATTTACTGATAATTCAGCTATTCCAAAGTAATTTCATTCTTCATTGATACCATAATATAGACTTATAAATTATTATATGTTTGCTCTTATTAAGGTTGTACACTGGGCGGTCTTATCCCTAGTAGCGATTTCTTTCATACAACTTTTGGAATAATGTGAAAATCAGCGTCTGATGTGGCATCCGACATTAATGTCGTGGTAAAACCTTTTTGTCTTAAATTGAATAACACAACATATTGTAATAGCAATTTAAGTTTGCCATGAAGCTCTAGTTGTTCTTATTTTTTTCGGAAAATAATAATTTCATTAATTCATTCATAGTCACCGGTGCGTGGTGCAATATTAGTTTATAATAATTTATAACAAATGGTTGCCTGGACTATCTTTATACAAATTCCAATACGTAAATATCACACTAAGTTCACCTTTAAGTGTTTTGTTACACTTTATGGATCCAACTTTTGACTATTATCTCACTCGATGGTCAGTGACGATGTTATTCGAAAATGGAATGTGAACATTACACAGCGATAGACGCTATGACGATAGACCCGGTATAGGTTTAAAAGGAGGCTGTAAATTCCACTTTTCTCGTCCACAGCCCGAACAAACCAATGGGTCGGTGAACCAAGGCATCGAACTGCAAGACCAGACGGACGTCAGCGAACTGCCCAAGCCCGAAGCCAAGGCGGCGGGCGGTCACGATCATGAAGACGAACCTTTCAGCGAGATTATGATCCACCAAGCCATCCACACCATTGAATATGTGCTCAGCACCATCTCCCACACAGCGTCCTACCTCCGGCTGTGGGCGCTGTCACTTGCTCACGCAGGTATATGCCATACAACTATTACCAAATACCAGTTCTACAGGGCATTGGTCGCGTGAAAAATATTTAGTTTTTTCATGTAGGTAAAGTTGATTTTGGCGTGAGCGCTTCGATTAAGTTTTATGGTTTATTGTATTACCAACATGGTAGGCAGGACTTATGTTCAATTTATTTAAGTAAGGATTTTTTTCTTTGAATAATTTAAAAATAAGTTTCGCCTAGGATGTTGTTAATGCACTAAACTATGAAACTCCAGTCGGTGCCTTCGCTTGATAGGATATCGACTGTAATGTTGGTCTACCAGTCCTAGTAATAGTTCATACAATTAATGGTAGATGGCGCTAAAAACAACATCCTTGAGATGTTAAAAGAAAGAATAAATTCGGACGGCTAGTGCAGCGCATAGCTTAGATGGACAAAGCGACAGGACGGTATTCTGTAGTCGTGGGTTTAAGCCCCACTAGTAGCTGAATTTTATCCTTCGACTTTGCATTGATTTCCCATTGTGCAACAGGAAATCAATCGAAGCTAGTTTGTGTGTTGCATTTCTGTGCTACTTTGGAGTGTTTGCAGTGTTAAAAGTGGGGAGCACAAAACATACCCATAAATAAGTAATGTTTATAGAAACAAAATTATTTTTTACTAAGACTTTATAAACAGTTCTTTCTCAGTAAAGACTATATCAAGATTTTGTTTTTAGTACTTTAAAAATTTATTGCAGTTAAACTGTCCAAGATTTGTGCAAAATCTTTAATCTTCTGTTACAAAGCGCCTCGCCTCATTTTATAAACGTGTGAAATTATTACCTTCAGAACTGTCAGAAGTGCTATGGAGCATGGTTCTGACCTTCGGTCTGAAAGACCACAGCTACGTCGGCGCCATCAAACTGTACGTCGCGTTCTGCTTCTGGGCTCTGTTCACGCTGGCCATCCTCGTCATGATGGAGGGTCTCTCTGCTTTTCTTCACACACTGCGTTTGCACTGGTAAGCTATCATCACAAGTTCATGTCGTCTGTGATTTATTGGTATATTGATATCCTATTGTTGTATCAAACTGACGAAAATGGTGTTATTTATACGGCTAAAGTCCAAATTAGTCAATACTTGTACACGTATACACTTATGGCAATACTAAAATTAGATCTTTTTATTTAGATAAAAAAAATAGTTTTAGGTAAAAGACGTCTTCACTTTATTTTGTGCAGACTAAAACTACGCATTTGAATAAAACTCTTCTAGTATTAGATATAGCGTTGTAAGAAGTTATTTGAATTTGAATGGAAATAAAATAAGAGCTATTTCATAACAAGTTATTCACACTTTTGAGCGTTGAAGTCGGTTCCATTTATTGATAAAAAAATTTTTACTATAAATATACGTACAATCTGTTACAGTTTGTTTGATTTGTATAAACACTTCTTTTTTTTAATTCCAGGGTGGAGTTCATGAGCAAGTTCTACAGCGGTCTGGGATACATCTTCCAGCCGTTCTGCTTCAAGACAATCCTCGAACAAGAAGATAACAAGGACGATTAGACGAAATAAAATTCAAACTGCAATCTCGAACGCGTCTAATATAACCTTTTTTGGTTTGATAAATGCCAAATCGCTAGTCAGAGTTCTCTACTCGTTTCGGGAACCTGATGGACATCAAGTGCGTGTGTACTTAACAACTTTATTGGTAGACATTAGTATCGTTATAATAGCTTATAACATACTTAGTCTTTACCACTGGTTCGGCGAATACTTTACCCATATGATATCAAATCATATAACCAGACGTATGTTTGTACAAATACACGTTTACATTGAAAATTTACAAAAATACGCTCGTGAGATTGCTTAATTAATGAAATTCACGTCCTCGTTTGTTCGTATGTAGTTTAGATTAAAACAGTATTTTTTTCGACTTGATTTTTTAAGTGAAAAGGTCACAATTTCAATAATTATGTTGTAGATGTAAATGGAATATATTTATAGCATGTTTACCTTGTTTTATTGTGAAACATTACAATTGTTACAATTTATAGAAATCTCCCATAAGTGCAGATGTTGTGATCACAATTTTATTATAATCATATGTACAGTTAAAAAATAAATTTCGTCTTACACTCTACTGACTTCACACTGATTCTGATCACTGATTTCACATTTAAATAACATATACTACGTGTTGTATGTATTGCTTCCGGGCTGTTTGGCCGTGGTCTATGTGAAACTTGTGTTCCAGACGTTTCGTCGATCACTGCGGTCGACATCTTCAGTGGTTCCGGTCCGAGCGGCGACAAGAGCGTAGAACTCTCCTTCGCGGCGTCTTCTCTGATACTGAAACAGCCCGGAAGCAATACATACAACATGCAACGCCGGCCGTGAAAGCCTTAGAGTTTACAACATATATTACATTTATATATCACATAACATCTAAAAGTATTCTTAATGGTCGTATGGACTAACGAATCCTTATCAAATGGCTTATTTTTCACGATGACAACCCTCTTTTTCTGATAACATAAAAATCTCGTGCCAGCAGTGCAAGTACGGAACTCGTGTCGATAAATTAGACGACGCGAAATTCGTCATATTTTCACGATTTGTGCGAGTACCGAACGCAGGTCGCAATCTTTTGTCTAGAACATGCGATTTTCACGATTCATTTTTTCGCGGATTAGGAGTTTTGGCTTTGCACGCCCTACGTGAAGCAAATTTTGGCTTTTTACTAATATTATTGAGTCTCGTGATTTTAAAATCTATAATCAATTTTTATAAATTTAAACGATTCAGTTTTTCGCTGCTTTGATACATTTTAGATTATTATTTCCCAAGAAATGTTTCATGTCCTGCGGCGGAGTGGTAGAAATAAAATAAGAGTTAAAACGAAATTCTCTACAGAGCGGCTAAGGATAATTCATACTATTTGATTTGATTTGCTCTCCTAACATTTAGGCCACCAAAAACATAATATTTTTAGGAAGCATTGTATTAAGGTGTGTCGAGAGGCACATTTGTGAAATGAAATATTGTATTTTGGTTAATGTAACACTTTATAATGTTTACCCATTCACAGTTGGTTACAAAATATTTCTGAGAAAACCTTTGTTTAACATGTACCATGAGCTTTATTTTCAATTTGCGTATTAAATAAAAACAAAAACAGATGTACGTTGGAGCACCATACACAATCGCATCCCTAAGTCCTCAAATTCGTCTTTGCCTTTTCCAAAATCTCCTTCTTGATTTTTGGATAGTCCGGATGAACTTTCAAGATATATCTGCAGACGACGATGCATTCCGGGTACTTCTTGAGCTTAAGGTACGCATGAGCCAGTTTGTAGCCAACAGATAAGTCTATTTTGCCGGCGTAGTTCCAAGCGTTGTCATAATTGTGCGCTGCGCTTTTGTAGTTTTGTTCTTTTTCCGCTAGGTTACCTGAAATAGAAAATGACATTTATAAACTTATGATACATGCGTGTACCGTTCCAAATCTAAATTCAATGAGGCCGGATTTGCGCTTTGTGAAGCAAAAGCCTTTGCGTTGACGCGCAAAGGCTTTTGCTTCAGTTCAGCTGTAGTGAACAAAGCAATACCGCTTTGCTTTGTTCACTACACCAAATATTTTGGATGTGAGCTTGGCCTTGCATGCTATATGCTCGCGGAACTGCACGTTTACGGAAATGTTAACATCCAGAGTACTTATGCTCTCCGAGACTTTGTGAGGAGTGTTATTGGAACATCTTTTTACGCTAATTATTTTTTGGTCATGAGTTAGACACGTTATTATTATCTAGGCTTGCGTGCTACATCCTAGACAACGTCATCACTTCACATCAACAGTTGTCAAACGCAAACAGTAAAAAAAATATGTATATACATTACCCGGCTTTACTCACGTTTATAGTCAAGTATTTCGACCTAAGTTTCGGGCATCCGAGTGGTCGCCGTGATCTGACAGCGTAATCTCACCTGATGGTAGGTATCGGACATACCTATGAATCCTATGCCAAAATACTACACTATAAACGCGAGTAAATCCGGATAATATCTATAAATAATAATGCTAACTGAATTCCTCACTTTGGCTCCAATCAATCCATGGGCTTAAAATTTCATGCCTTGATTATATCTACACGTAAGACATTGATGACCTTGATGGTTTTAACTTTGTCTTTGACAATTAGAAATACTGTACCGATTTCTATGATATTTCTACAGGGCTAATCTGGTAGTACTATACAGGTTTATCCAATGTGCAATGTATTTATTTTTCGTAAGCGCAACTGTATTAAAATGTTTTTAAGATGTATGTGGACACTAAATAAGTAAATAAATAAAATGAATTCTAGTTAACATCAGTAAGTAAAAAAATTGATAGCAGTACAAGAAGTTACCTAAATACTGGTAAGCAGCGGCGCACGAGTTATTATGGTTCAGTATCTTGGTGAGCAGTTCTTTGGCCGCGTCACTCCTCCCTGAGCTCACTTGGCTATCGGCGACTTCCAACCAGCACCTGAATCAAATCATCATCAGTAGCTGTCTCTCCATTACTGGAGGTGGGCCGTCAGGTCGACGAACTTTGCCCTATATTGTGCCAAGCGAAATAGGTCTTTAATGCTGGCAATATTAGTGTCCACTGATTCAAATATACAAGTTAATTACAAGAATACAGGAATAAACTCTCGAAGACGTGTGTAAATACAAAATGGTTTTAAGGGATCTCTGAATAAAATTTATTCGTAGGAAGAGATGATATCCTAGTGGCGCAAGAGTCGATAATCAACCAGAAGAACGCTCGCTGGTGAGATCCACAGTAACGGCGTAAGCTTCCATGCAAAGTATCACTTGTCAAAACCACAGCATAGTATAGTTTTAGACACCCGTTTGGCACGACTATCAAGTTTCGCTCTGGCCTTGCTACGGACACAACTTCAACTTTACCCACAGTTCATGTCTGAGGTGAGTTGCACAGTCGCAGGCAAGGGCTGGATGCGGCCCGCATCCAGCCCTTGCCTGCGATCTTAGTCAGGTCGTCTGTCCACCTGGTCGGTGCCCGTCCTATGCTGCGCTTGCCAGTCCGTGACCTCCATTCGAGAACTTTTCGACCCCAACGGCCATCAGTTCTTCGAGCTATGTGCCCTGCCCACTGCCACTTCAACTTGCTAATCCACTGGGATATATCGGTGACTTGCGTTCTTCTACGGATCTCCTCATTTCTGATTTGATCATCTTGACAATCATACAATATTAAAATTATGTACTTACAGAAAAAATCTTTACATATGGCAATGTACGAGTTCAAATGATTTTGGACCAAATTTCACCTGACAATAACTAGAAAATTATGCCAATCAACAATTAATTCTAAATTATTAATTTCTTATACCCACACACATACACATACACACATGCCCCTGCACTAGGTGCATCTAAAATACATGTGTATGCATGTAATCCGCGCATACTACAATACATTTGTAATTATAATATTGTAAAAATATAAATTTTATTCTCTTTGTATTGTAAATTGATGGCCATCCTTTTAAATGTTACTCCACATTGTGGCAGTGGCCATCAATAGTAGGCTAGATACTGCTCGCTCACTTTTCTACGCAAGCTGTCTTCCCCTATAATTATAGTGACACTTAGCATTTGTTATATTATAGCATTATTTTTAAGTTTCTTGTATCAGTGTACATAGTGTTGGGGTTCAAATAAATAAATAAATTATACAAACTTAAATTATACACTACGTAATTATACACTTTGTATAATTACAAATGTTTCTATACTTAATTTGGAATATTACCTTTCCAAGCCATCTGCTTTTTCTGGCGTCCAAGGGATAGAGGAAATTGTTCTCTTCAAAATGTTTTTGGCTCGCGTTGGCTGCTTGGTTATGTTATATCTGAAAAGTGAACCAGAATTAAAGTTAATAGTTCTACCGTTTTATAAAATGTACACACGTCACAATAATCGAGAATCGCTTTCTCAAATACATCAAATGTTCGACAATGCAGCTGATTGTTGATGAGTACGAAATATTATCGAGAGAAGTCATGAGTCATTCACTTAATAGGTGAACATACGACTTACTGAGAATCATATGAGATGCCTGGATGGAGACTGCTTACAATCGGTTACTGTGGACATCAACGAGTGAGGGTAATGACTTTTTTATGAAATAGGTGGCAAACAAGCCGTCGGGCCACCTGATAGTAAGTGATCATCATCGTCTATGGATACCTGTAATACAGGGGGCGTTAAGATACATTGCCAATCCTTTTTGAAACTCTGTTAACTCTCCTTTTGAATACGGAATACCGAATTCCCGAGTAGCTACAATATGGGATTCTTCTTAATGAATGATCTTTTCTTTATGGTATGAAGCTCGTTCCGCACTTTGCAGGTGTATGGCTAAAACAATCGGTTGACTAGCACAGTGTGTTAATCCCATGTGTTAACTATGTGTCGATGAGCTTTTCCTGTTCCTTCAATATTGATATATCAAGTATATATAGAAATAAGATATATAGAAAACAATAAGAAATTGTGACTTGTAAAGTGATTCTTTACCAATGAAGAGACCGAATCTGAGACATACGTCCAGCAATGGGTGTCCTATTCCTATATCAAAATACAAACAAAACACTCACGCCTCAGCGATAGCCAGTATCAGATAGGGGTCATCCTGATAACCGTCCTCTGTAGCCAGCGCTAGGAGGTCCTGCAGAACGCGCTCCGCTTGAGCCTTCTGTTTGGTGGCCAGCTGTAAGAGAGCACCCAGCGGCCGCCGTTCGGACGGATCTATTTCTACGAGAAGTTTTTCTGCAGTACGGAGAGCCAGGAGACGCGTATCACTGTCAAAACAATTATAATTTTAATTACGTCACTTCACTCTATTTGCGGCAGTACAGTCCGGTTGACGAGCATCTTATCTGACAATTGATGGTGAATCATATTTTATTTGCAATATTAAGGTTTCAAAATGGGATGAATGTCATTGAATTGTCCCCAATAGTCTTATAGTCACATTGGTGTATGCACTATGTAGTACATATAAAACCTGTTTTCAGCCTATTTACATTTTTGTTTCGTGAACTGTGTCATAGTTTTAGGTATTTTACTGTAAAAAAAAGAACGAATTACCTAAAAATCGTGTTTGCTAATCTAAGACTAAGTAAACTATTTTCTACTTGTGTTCGAATTCTGACATTCCTTAATGGATTTAATTAATTTATACCATTTATTTATTGATTTAATTTCACTAATTCTTCGACCACGTCGTCGCTGACCATCAAGTGAGATAGTGGTCAAACGCTAGATCTATCTAAAAAAAAGACTTAAATTTATTTAGGTTTTTACAGACGACATAGTAATAAAGATATACAAAGATGGCAAGATGTGAAATTCGTTTAAAACCCTTTTACGAATTTGTGGACTCGTGATTCGAGTTTATCAATCAAAGTATGCAACAAAACAGGTTTTAATTGGAAAAGCATAAAAATAGTAAGTATGTAAATAAGACAATATTGAGAAGAAAAATTGTAGAAATGCTCCATCTATGCCTCGTCACAGTCACCGTAATTATTTGTAACCAGGGTATCAAGTCTACTAAACACATTGTTCATAGATTGCTAATGAATTGTAGTTTTTGCTAGTGTTGCTATTTTTCTTGGAATATAAATTGTAATGGCTGCACAGACCAAATTTCTATCGCAATGTAATTACCTACAGATGCCTTGTTATTTTAGCGGAATTAAGTTTATTTCTGATTACATTTCGATTACTATTGCATTGTTTATGAAATTATTGTCTTAGAATATTGAATATGTACCGTAATGAACACACTGTAAAATTCGTCTCAAATGAATAGCCCCGAGCTTTTTTGCCAGTTATTTCGGTGTGGCTTTATTTATTTTTGACCGCAGCCTTATAGACTGAATATTTTAGCTTTATTGACGTTCATAAGTGCGTCCTTTGCTAATTTGGGAAAAAAATTAAATAATTTTGGCAGCGCCGGATATACGACTCCTTCAAACTGCACAAACTCCTTCTACAATCTACGTTGGAGCCAAATGGCCAAGCGTTAGAGATAAACTACTTTACAAAACTGAAGAACATAACATACAGTGGGCATTTTTTGGGAATGGGACTATAAGAAGTCTCTAATATAGTAAGCTTCCGCTGAATATAAACGAGTTAGAGCATTATGCGTTGTTAAATTTAATTTGTAAAAACTTTTGCTTGATAGAGCCTATTAGAGGAGGATTCCCAAAAGACAGAATATGATGACATAAGCATAGAGAAATAACTTGATAACATAATAAGTAAATATTGTATAATATGAAATAATCGTATAAGTATTTGAATGACACATGTAATTTGCACCCCTTCAAAGGCAAATCATTTTGATCTGATCGAGGTAAGGAAGTGATACTCACGTATCGTCGTTACCGTGAGCGGCGGCGGTGTCCGTTTGTGCCGAAGAGTTCTGCGAGAGACAGAGCAGCACCATCCGCGTGGCGGCGCGCCGCGCCCACTGCTGGGAGCGCCGCGCCGAGTTCAACTGGCGCAGCGCCATCGTCGTCCTCCCGCCGTACATGGCGCACAGCCCGCAGCAGTAACTGTACCCTACGGAACCACATGATCTACATTTGTATTGCAGCACCACACACGAGCCGTGTGTGAGGCTCGTGTGGGCCTTCTGAGTAGGCTCAGAGTCGCACAACCAGTTATGTAGAGGGCTTTGCTCGGGATTTCTCTACGCGACCGAATCAGAAATGAGCATATCCATAGTAGAACGAGTCTCAGATATACCCCAGCGGATTACAACCTTGAAGTAGCAGTGGGCAGGGCACATAGCTAGAGGAACTGATGGCCGTTAGGATCTAAAGATTCTCAAATGGACACCATGTACTGACAAGCGCAGCATAAGACGGCCACCGACAAGGTAGACAGGCGACCTGACTAAAATCGCAGACAAGGGCTGCTTTCAACCGGTCCTTGTGGAAATCAATGGGGGAGGCATATGCCCAGCAGTGGACGTCCTATACCTGAAATGATGATGATGATGATGGTGACACAAGCCGTGAAGGGCATCTGAGGTGCGGGCCGACCACCTGCCGGAGGATCGAGGTGAAAAGGCGGAAGGAAATACCAGCGCTTGGAGATCGCTCGTTTGTGCATCATCACAAGCCGTGTATACTTTTATAGACTTTCGGTTTGTGTTCGAGTGGGTGCACGGGCTATACGACTGCATTGTTTGTCATTTTAGATACCTTGGACAGAAAGTTATAAACGTTAGGGAGCTGAGCAATGCAGTATGTGTGTTTCAAATGGGACAATGATCAATAAAAGAACTTCCATACAAGGGAAGAGAAAATTGCATGTATTTTATGGAATAAGTGCGAGTTATCCATAAGAAATGGCGAGCTTTCGTGTACAGTACAGTAATAAATTATTAAAACATGAATCTGGCAATTAGAATTATCCCTTAACAACACGTACCCATATCATCTTTATCATCAAGCGCTAGTTTAGCTGCTTCAAGCGACTGTTCCGCTTCAGAAAGCACGCCGCGTCGCCACTGTACCTCTATTAGCTGCGCCAGCGCTTCCCAACTTGTTGGCTTCACGGACAAGGTTTGGGTTAGGTGGCGCTGTGCCGACTCCAAATCAACCTGTATTCATAAATAATATCTGTTTTACATTTACAAGGACATCCAGCTCCTTAGCTGCTCATTGGCCTTAAAAGCTCGAGCAAAACTTAAGTGTCGAATTCAAAGTAACGCTTCGAATCTCAAGATAGTAAGTTATAGTCTTGGAAAACAATTTCGCGAAAAAGATAATACTTACCTATAATAGGCACAACCGATCATTATTGCTCTGAAGTTAGGTATTGCTAACTTTTGCGCTTGCACCGAAAGTATACCGGTAAAACAGTTTGCTATGGAGCATCGTAAACGAGTTAGGAAGATGCGACAAACGTAAGTGAGTGAGCGAGATGGGTGTACAATATTTAAAGCCTCCTTAAAATATAGCTAATGCTCAGCCACATGCAGCCAACTTCAGAAGTAAACTTACGTTGTACTTACTCTAGAATGTAAAATTTTTCATCCAAAACGTTACGATAATTACAAGTAGTTTTTAAGTAGACTGCTCGTTCACTAACATTAAATAGGTAGATGAAAGTACAGTCGCAGAGCACAAGAAACTTCGTACAATAACCGGCCGCCCGTTACGCGTAACGCTTGCATAGAGGTCATTGCCTCGGTGCGTGCGAGACGCATCATATTTATGCAGTAACAACAGAGACAAACAATAACGGGTTGATGTACGAAATTATTCGAGCTCTACATATGTGATTTCGTTAATGCAATGTTTCTTTAGTGTACGCCGGAATTCAACTTGTGGTCAACAAGTTCTTCGGAGTGATATCCGTAGCTTAAATCATAATTAAAACATACAAATGTGTATATACTTACTTTACGAAAGGCAAGATCAGCCATCATGACGGCAGCGGATTCGTTATTAGGATCTGCGTTGAGGAGGATCGCGCATGTTTGCTCGCACTTTTCCGGTATATTCATCTGTAAAAAAAGATCATATTAAAAAATCATGCATGTACAAATCTACACACAGATACTGACCGATATCGAAACTAATAGCAACAACTTGCAGATACCCTGCATAAGTACTTATCAGAAATATTCCAGGGTAATGCTAGAGCTACTGTATTTGATTAGAAAGGTTAATATATACAGGGTGGTTTTTTGAGAAGGGCGGTGATGGCCAAGTCCGAAGCCACGAGAGTTAGAGAAAAGTCGTGAAAGGAGTCATGCCCTCGATTGAAATTGCACTGCATATTATTTTTTTTCAAAAATCTTTTACTTTGGACGGAAAAGTACCCGAACGATTTGTCAAAAAATAAAACACTATATGATTGAACCAATGGATTCTGTTACTGATAAGGATCACAAGCTTAAATTTTTTTTTTTTAAATTAGTAAAAATGAAATAGCAAATTATTACGATTTACGGGGATATTTCTTCAAGACCAGTGTCTTGCCAAGCGATGCACTTGCCTATAGTAGGTATTTACACCGCCTGGGCAGGTCTGGCCTTATTCATTTAATAGTTAGTATGCCTAGCTTGCAGCGTTCGCGCTGATTGTTTTGAATAAGCCCAGGCCTTCCTTACTCATCCCGTGATGGGTAAGAAAAGGCTACGGTCTTGGGAGTAGCACAGGTCAACGTCAAAATAGGTGGTCACTTTAGTCAGCTCAAAAGTTAATGGACTAATATATCTAGGATTTAGAAACATACTTACATATCTACAGTGCCTACTTCATGTAATTTGGAAAATACAGATATTTTAATTCGAAAGTTCTCTGCTATTTACTTAGATTTCGGAAAAGTCTAATCAACGCACCTGTGCATATAATTTGGCTAATGCTAGCAAAGTGCCAGGATCCCTTGGCACATGCACCAGCGCTTCAGAATAGAGATTGACAGCCGCGGCCGGTTCTCTAATAGCCTTAACCCGCGCTAATGAGCACAATATCTGCGACAATTGTTGCTTCTCTTCTACCAAATCACCTCTTGAATCTGAAAAAGTAAATTATTTTTGAGTTTAACAAGCGGCTTATTATAAGTGTAATTTGTACAAATCTTTATCCGTTACCCATATTTAATTGCCACATAAACAAAATAGCACATTGTGATTAAACGGCGGATATATGATTAAACTAGGGCGTGCCAAAGTAATATATACATACAGGAGGGTTATGTTTTTCGGGTGTATGTATGTACATACACCCGAAAAACATAACCCTCCTTCTTTCGCAGTCGGGTAAAAAAATTGTCATTTGAGCATCATCGGCACTTGCGAAGTACTAGTATTAGTTATACTATGTTCGCTCCGCGGTTTTTCCCGCTACCTCAGTTATACCCCGGTAACCATACTTTTTACGGGATAAAAAATAGCCTGTCCTTCTAAGGTCCCTCTATCGGTACCCCCATCTATCTGTATACCGACAGTTCTTAATTAGTTATTAAATCTTAGTTTAAGGAAAATTGTTAAGTTTCAATAAAGAAACAATTGGTTATAATTACTTAATAAAATAGTTAAAATGGTACTCCATATTCAAAAGGAGTAGTTAGGTCGCGGGCTGGGCCTCAGCGCCCGGACAGGAAAAAAAAAGAAAAAAAAGACATTCCTTAATTTAAGAGTACACATTTTTTTTTCAGAATACAAAGTACCCTATATATTATAATGTCAAGGTGATCAAGTATTTACATTCTGAATTTCTTTTCAAATCTATCAAGCCGTTAAGTCGTAAGAGGTGACAAACACACAGACACAAATTTTCTTATTTATAATAGTAGTATGTATGCTAGATGTACTTATTAAACTTACGGGTAGTTTTACGTAAAATAAGTCGCCACTTATTTGGTACCAGTGTCCGTCAGTTTGACAGGCGACGCTCCCCCCGCTGAGCTATCATAGCTTCAAATGTGAAACATATGCTTATAAATCTGTAAGTTACACCCACCTATCTCAATTCTCTTTACTATAGCATTCTGCACGTCCTTAGCTTCTCCCAGTATAAGATGGACATTCCCCGCGGTAGGACTGTTCAGTTCCCGCGCCTTGGTCTGGAGCAGCAGGAGGCGGACTTTGCGCTTGAGGGTGCCGATATCCTTTTCTTTATTGTACATCTGGTTGAGCTCCGAGGTGATTATAGAATCGACCTTGTCATATTGCTTGAGCTGTGGATGTGCAAAAATGAATAGGGTATTTAACCTTGAAATGTTAGTTTTTGAAGCAATTAGAGCCTCAAAGTTCAGGGGCCTAAGTCTACTATTCAATTTGACAGCTTTGGTAGTCCGCTATTCATAATTCGTCCATATTGAATCAATCTTGATTCAATTCTAGATTTAATGACACAGCGCGTTACTTCCATAGTCTGTTAGAACATTAAATTATAAATGTCAAATGCCCTACTAAATCAACATAGGCCGAGCATAGATTCAGGCTGCTATGACTTAGCAGACTACGAATTTTTGACGTTGTCTTATTGGCATCGGCTCAGCCTCGCAGCAGACTGAATAAGAGCATTGAATTAGTAGACTTGACACCCTGGAAGTTGGCCGTCATTAATGACGGCATGATAAAAAATGACATTATTTTAAAGTTAGATTTAAGATGACTTAGACTTAGATGACCGAAGCAGGTACCATATACATACCTGCTTCATTTTATATTTTTTAGTTATATTTTAGTTTAGTTTTGACTTTGTGTGTCTGCTATGGGAATTTACCACCCGAAATAAAACATTTATTATTATTATTATTATTATTAATTGGTCGTTGGTTAATCTACAGTACGGTGGTAAGACACTTTTCAGAACCCTCTAGGGTAGATACCACCTTTAATTTAGAAAACCGTCACCAAACACATTGTGTGTTCAGGTAGCTGTAGCTATGCGCCAGTCGACATTCCAGGTTTACAGCGATTCTATATTCGACCACATCGTCACTGACGATCAAACGGTAAGACCTAAGTTTCATTTAAAAAATGGTAGGATCCAGGAATTACATCAAGCAGTCTGTAGAAATAGAAACTAAACAGTCAAAATCATGTCAGGTATTTAATTTGAATTTGTCAGTACAATTAAAGCAACTGGAAAGTTTGAATGAAAATTCAGAAAAAAATATCCCAGAGTACAGTCATTCCTAAAAGCTAAAATGTTCACCAAGTACAAGTTTTATTAAAATTATTTTGTTAATCACCTTAATTAGTAACTGCAGGTATTCAAATCTCAAATCATGATCATTCAATATTTTGATGGCGCTTTCATAATGCTGTGATGCTTTGTCATACTCATGCATAAGAACCAAAGCTGTGCCAAGCTTTTTGATAAGTTGAAGATCTTTGGGATTCCCTTTCAGCGCTGCTTCGTAAGATTCCGCAGCTTGTATTGGTTCTAAAATTATAAATGAACAGGAAATTGGTAAAAAAATATTGGTAAAAAAATGTACTAAAAAAATAAGAACATATATGTACTATAATTATATTCTAATTTATACTAGGGATATAAGGGATGAGATTAGAAGGCTTGAGTGGAATGGGACCTTCTCGTGAAGGAATTATTCAGGAAATTGAAGATCCTTACAACTCTTTCGCAATATATACGAGTACGACAAGCGGCAGCCTATATTTAAAAAAAAATAAGGCTCACCAAGTCTGAAAAGCAAGTTGACTTTAAGGGCATAAAAATTTACAATGCCTTCCTGCAAAACATAAGAAAGGCACCTATCTTTAACTATCTTCTCCATAATCTGAGTTTCTATATTAATATACAAATCTTTATTACAATTGGTATATAGTGAATTCTATGGCATATGCATATTCGATGGGACTGTGAAGATAATTAATTAATAATGAAATAATTAATTAATTAATTTATTAGTTCATTACCTTTTACAACTGCTCACTAATTATATTTTAAAGCTAGTATTGTGTTTTACAATGCATGAGGTGTTAGCCTATAATTGGTTATGCATTAAGCCATTGTATTATAGTGTAAGGTAAACATTGTATGTATAAATGTTGTAACTGTTGATTGACCTTAAATAAATAAAAAAAAAAAAAAAAAAAATTTATTAATTAAAGATGATATTATACGATTAACCTATTTAATACTGATCAATTAAGAATTATTTTAAATTTTGCTTTAGAGACAAACATTTCCATACTAGACATCACTATGGACCTTACATTCAACATACTTTATAAAAACAACTATCATTTCATTCCTCCTAGAACTGGAAATAGCCATCCCCCACCTCAATCCACATAAAACCAATTAAAACAGTTTATGAGATATTCACAGTATAATGTTAATTCTTGTACAATAAACATGGAGTCTTACTAACCATGAATAGACATGTAAGCATCACCCATCATAATATGTGCGTCAGTCTTGGGATGGTTACTGACAATTTCCTTGTAACATGACGTGAACATGGCTCGATCTTTCTTCTCTTTCAGGTAGATATGGGCCATTTTGCTATGAGCCTGGAAGTAGTAGGGCTGGCCCGGTTTTATCTCATTTAGGATGTCAATAGCACTGTCTACATCTCTCTTTTCGAGAGCTAGGTCGGCTCGTGCGATAAGTAAACGTCCTTCTTCTGATGTGTATGAGAACTCCTGGATTGCTTCCTGAAAAATATCTGAATCAATATTTTATCTGAGGCGAGATTTTTTAATAAATGGGTAGGTATATAATAAGGGTTTGTAAATAAAAGTAAGTAGTTGTTTTACTGATCTCTATTATTCAAATTCAAAAGATTGCTAATTAATCATTAAATAACGTCATTCATTTTTTGTTGTACTGTCTATGTATGGAAATCAGAACCAGGATGATTTAAAACAGGACTCCGTCAAAAGAACTCTAAACCGATGCGCGTGTATAGTCCCATGAGTGTGGATGAACATAAAGAAGTTTGGTGGGATTGTACCAGGTGGAAAACTGTAGTCTCTGTCTACCCCCACTGGAAAGAGGCGTGATTATAATATAACACCCTCATATTATGAGGGTGTTATTAATTTTTATATATTACAAAATTTTTAGCATCACAAAAAGGCCATTTTATTTCTCGTTCGTAAATATATGAGATAAAATACCTACTTCAATCAGCGTTGCGCACGCGTTACGCGTATGAATCAATACACTTAGAAAAAGTATTCCATGGAAACATTTATTGAGAAATACACTGTTGCAAATTAAAAAGGATATAATAATACTTGTTGGACTATCACTTAAAAGCTCATCCATATATAATTTACACATGGGATTCACACACTGCAATTCAACCAATTATTTTTGCCATATATGTACCTGCAAAATATGAACCGAGCTTCGACGAGCGAGAGTTAACAGTCTTAAACAGGATCGGCAACATATTGTAATGCCCCCAGTGCTACAGATATATATATCCATAGGCGACGGTAATCGCTTACCATCAGGCGGCCCATCTGCTTGTTTCCTACCTATTTATTAAAAAGTTTGGTACTCAATTTCTTACCTGCATAATCTTTCCAGCTTCAGCAAATTGGCCCAATGCTGAATGAATTTCAATTATTTGTAGGAACAATGTAGCTTTGTCAATGAGGTTCAAATCAGATTCATACACCCTGTTCATGCTGCTTAAATTGCTCTTGCTTGTGGCTATTTGAAGGCTGGTCGAGTAACTTGACAGTGCCTCATGTAGTTGCCCAAAACTCTTCAATATTACTCCATTTAAGAAATGATACATAGCACTGTCCCGCATCTTGAAGTTGTAGCTTAGGCACATTTCCAAGCCCTGATTAGCTTTAGCATATGCTTGCTGTTGAATGTATATTTGTGCTAATAATATCTGGCTGCCTGCATGTGTGCTGTCCAACTCAAATACCTGTTGAGCCAGTTTTTGGGCATCAATTGCAAACCCAAACAGGAATTTCAACTTTGCTAATTCATATAAACTTGCAATTAACCCTGGACAACTTTCACATATTATATTTAGCATTTGAAAGCATTGTGACACAGAGGAATAATTTCCATCTTGAGAGTATAGAAGATAACCAATTATGACAAATGGTTTTTTAGGTAAATGTTTCTTGTACTCTTTGTAAACTGCCAATATGAAGTCTGGGTCTAGATCTCTGATAAAAGTCAAACTGAAAGGGTTTCTATTAGCAATGGATATCTTGGTTTCATAAGCAGTGTTCAAGAAAGATATGGCCGCCGAAGATCTCTTCATATTCAATTGTGCAGACAAGTGATATAAAATGGGAAGTTTAGTTGAGCCTTGCATCTCAAATAGGAGCTCAACTTGCTGTGCTATCTGCTCTGTAGGACCACTTTCATGCATCTGACAAAGCGTCAGGCCACAGAGAGCAGTGATGGAATTGTTATCCAATTTGCTAGCTGCTTTGAAGAAGTTGAGAGCTTCTTTAAGCTTTCCCTGTAGAATACACTGATATCCAACCTCACTCAAGTACTCTACATTATTAGGGTACATCTCTGATGCATACTGTGCAAATCTGTAAACTTGCGATAGAACCGCACTGGATCTTCCACATATCTTAGAAAATATCTGTGTTGTGTCGTAAAATAGAAATCCATTATGAGTTTCATTAGTCTCTAGTATACTGTAAAATCTATTTAATTGATCAGCAGTTTCAATGTAATCAGCATTTTTGCAAAGTGCTAAAAATATTCTTACTTTCGAAGCTTCAATGTTGTTTGTATCTAGAAAAAATATTCGCTCCATAGTGTCTAATACAGGATCCCATTTTTTCATAGCAAACTCATTTTTCATTTTTTCAATGAGGGGTATTACTTGGCCTGTACCATTAACAATCAATCGATCAAGAATTAGATTTGAGCCTTCATGGTCTTTAACAAAATATTTAAACTTTGAAAGACCAAGTAGAGCTTCAACATTCCTGTCACTTTTATTCAGAACTAGCTCAAAGCAGTCTAATACAGACATGTGCACTTCATTTACATTCATATACATGTCATTCCAGCCTTTCAATATAATCACATCTAAATTGTTCGAGTCCTTTCTTAGTGCTTTGTTGATATATTCCAAGGCTTTTTCATACTTTTCTGCCAAAGACAGAAATAATCCCGCATAGTAAAATGACATAGAGTTTGCTAGTTTTTTCTCTTCTCTCAGTTTGGACTCTAAGCTGTACAATGTTTCTTTTTCTGCAGTAGTGGCTACTTTGTGGCCATATATAAGTGCAATAACAACAGCCAATTGTATATCTTGTTCAGCCTGTAGCGGAGTCAGTTCATTAATTCCTTTCTGAACTTGCCCTTCAAGTAGACTTGCAATACCATAGTAAAAGGAAAACTCTGCATTGTCACTAAACTGGCCTAAAGCAAGTTTTGTTATATTTCTGGCATTACCATAGGACTTTTCCCGTAAATAATAATGAATATTACATTTAATCCAAGACACCTCCATGGTAGTTAAGGATGATTGTAGCAGATTATTAGTCAGTTGGCTTCAATGTAATTTTTTGGAGTTTTAGGTTACTTTTATTATTCTCATAATATTTGCAGAGAAAATGACATTGGCAAAGTACATCCAGCTTGTTGTCTACTGCATAACTGAACGCATGCTGTTAAAAGCAATATAAAGGTTACTTATGTGGAAATCTTAGATATACTTACATTCATAACATATGTTCCAGATTTTCTAGTCCCACTTCTTTAGATAATGAAGTTGGACTTACCTAATGGATTTACTCCATCTCATCAAGTACCTACATTTGTGGCATGTATATGAATTTTGACATAATTTCATGGTAATAAAAGTGATACTTATTTAATTAAAATATTTAGTAATTATTTTATTCATTCTAACTAACTAAAGCTCAATTCTGTTTAAGCTTGAATTCAAATCTGCATAATTTCATAACAGTTTCATCAGTGTGAGTTTTTTTAATCAGCACCAAACAACATGCCAACTAATGTAAAAATATGATCAATTGAATAAAAACATCAAATTTTAAGATAGTAAATAAGTGTCACAGCGACTGAGACTGTATTGTTACAGTATGATAACTTTTAGTCATTTTAGCCAGTTTAATTTAACGATTGAATGTCCTTGTGGCTCAGTGATCTGTTGCACTGACTTTAGGACTGTCGCAAACATTTATGTGATGCGCATAGACTTTTGCTCTCAGGTTTTGGACGTTTTTATATTATGATAGTGTGTGTCTATGCCTCCCACGACACAGCGAATTCAGTGTGAGGGTATGAGTGTGGATGTATTTGTTTGTTTAGACCTAATTTACTTTTTTGGTGGCCATAGTAAAAGACAACCTTTACAAAAGATTAAACATTGTCACATTCTTTAAGTAAATTTGATTACCTACACACTTGCATGAATTGGTGCACTTGGTATGATTGAACACCCTTTACAACTCTAATACAAAGGAACCAGCAACTAACAATCCTTATTTTCAAAATTATAAAACTGTTAATAAACTGATAAAACTATGCTTTGGCTAAATTTCATAATGAATTATTTCTTCTTTAACACATTTTAAAATACCCTAGGTTTGATTTTAATTGTTATTTTCCTTATATGATAATATACATACCGAGATTGTAAAGGTACTTAATACTCTAAGTGTGTAATGTACTATGTCGAAGCATAAATACCTACTTAGCATAAGTTTCTCACATAAGTGAAATGTAATTTCTTGTTGAGAAATAAATATCTTTAAACCGATTATATTTTATCATATTGTGTCTCAGACTGTAACCGTGCAAGGCGGAGCATCTCAGGCTAGTCAAATAAGACAAAGCTGCCGAACTGAGCATGAGTGAACATTACTTTTGTTATCTCCACAACCATGAGGTTCCACAGGGTGGTAATGGTACAGGGGATACAGCGACTCCCCCTACACCTCCCAACCTAAAAATTGGCATATTGCGTGGTATTTTCTGATATGTATAAAAACTTTAAAATATGATATCTTGTCAACTGTGAATTTCCACAACTGGAAAATTTGCAAAAAGCTTTCTATTTATGAGCACTATTTACAAAAAAACTTCTAAATGGATGGCCCTTAATCGAAATTTTATCTCATTATTATTAAGTTTCTTCATATACTATTAACACTTCCGATTCAATTACTGCAGTGAACAATGCAATGTCAGACACTATTGTTAAAGTTTATTAATCAATATTACTTACTTGAGCTAGTAGCTTCCCAGCACCTTTTCCTTGAAACAGTGGTGGCACATTTGTGTGAATGAATGTTATGTTGTTTCCTTTCTTATCATATGCTAACACTGCCTCTGCTAAAATTACATAGATAACAAAAGATTAAGGGACATGGACACTCACAGGAATGGAAATAATAGGTAGTCGTTCCTATCTGTTCCTATGGTGTTGGGTAGTGAGGGTTCTATGCATCAATTAGTTTCCATTGTATTGTTTGAGCACTATAGGTAAACATAATATTACGATTTTCATTATATTTGCTTCCGACAAATCCGATTCGCTACGTAACAATGTGATATTGTAATCTGTTTGAAAAGCAGTAATAAAACTTACAATTATGCATTGATATCGTAAACTGTTGCTTAGCAACATTGTGGACAACTTTTAAATTTGCTGTAGAAAAAGCTCGCAAGCCGGCTCTCGTTAGCATTCCCGACATAGAATCTGTTAATTATTAATTATTTGATTTCTAATCAGTGATTGGTATCCCAGCTTTGTTACAACTTTACCGTCAATATTTTAAATTACATAGATAAATTTTACGCGCATTAAACCAAGTGAACATATACTTTTATTATTATTACTACCACTGATTAGAAAGCGAAAATTACTACCTATCTTATTACTACATAGACGCATTACCTAAATTATCAGGTAGAGTTGTACCAAACTGAAAGAGAACCGAAATGCGTATGTATTTGTTACCTTCCGAGTACTGAAACGGTACTCAAGCATCACGAATGCATTTCAATACTTGTATGTTTCATTTTTTTTAACCGGTTTAAAAAAAGGAAGGAATATACACTAAAGAGTAAGGGTTTTTTTTAACTTTACCGTTTTTAACTAGACTTATACATAAAATGTGAATCTAAATGTTGTTTGGTTTTATATCCACTTGTATATCACATCTGTTTGTATATAAAACCAAACAACATTTACATTCACATTTTATGCATAAGTCTAGTTAAAAACGGTAAAGATAAAAGTATCACCTTACTCAGCTAGGTATGTAACATAAATGTTTACTACAAAGCGCGACGCGACGTCAATGTCATATCGTATGAAGTACGCAGCACGACTCAATGTTTTGCGGTGCTATTATATATCAAAAGTAAGTGGTACCGTAACAATACGATTGTAACGAGTACTTGTCGCAGACAATTTAGAGATACTGCGTATCTGGTACTGATTGTCATAGTTACGAATACATACGGTTAAATACGGGTACGCTGTACCTCACCTCCAAGCAATATGAGGCACAGATAATAATTTTTATTTTGTTTGTTTGTTGTGTATGATTAAATGATGTTCCATATTATATACATTATATGAATTAATTTAATTATTTAACTAAGTATAACTATTTTTTATATTTTTTGACGTGATAACGTTTTATAAATTGATGAATACCAGCAACACTCATGAAAAATAGTAACGTTCCGCGTAACGTTCCACCTGAGTTTTGTATTACATTAAATAATCAAAGTCATAAATGATTATGACGTTATCACGTAAATCTATCGTCCGTAAACCGACTTTACAGACAACCAATTTTTTTTATATAGCGATATTTGCGGGAACCCCATATTGGGTGAAGGCCTCCTCCAAAGATGCCCATTTGTCTCTGTCCTGTGCGGTCTGCTTCCAGTCTGGGCCGGCTGTCCTTGCAATTTCATCACCCCAGCGTGTCAACGGTCTTGCTCTGCTCCTTTTACCTGGAGGGCCTTTCCAAAATGTCACTTTTAGGGTCCATCTCTGATCTTGAAGCCTCGCGACATGTCACAATTTTGTTAATAGCCTAGATAAAATAAAAAACCTTATTGTTTCCATCTAGGCTTACCTGTAGATATTAAATTATGAGCATTCTCTTGGTAAGGAAAAAGCTAAGTCCCTTTTCTTGTTGTTAAATCCTATTAAAATCGAATAAATGCAATTATTGGGTGTGTAGTATTGGCACTATCGGCGATAGTTAGGGGTGGGGTAGTACCGCGCGGCGGTTACCTACAAAAGCAAGCACATTGTACAGGACATTCGAAACTAAACTTTTATTATTGTTATTGAGCATAACTGTAGCTATGAACAAACATTTGAACCCTCGAACATATTATTATACTTATGTTCGAAGATATGAACAATATTTTCTTAGATAAATGATTGGTCTCACTGCGCTCGACTCGTTGCAGTGAGACCAATCCTGTAGATATTTTAGAATATTTTATTTGCTTTCCACAGTACGTTAATTATATTTATCAACTTCGACCTGTCTGAAGCTTATTACGGAACAGCCAAACCTTTTATATGTCTAACAGGACTTCAAAACCAAAATTAGGTTCAGTATATAACTATCCAAACCAAAATACCTACCAGTCAAGATCCCTTTTCACTCATAGACATTTGAGATTCCCTTTATCATTATATGATTAGGTACCTACCTATCTACCTACTTTTCTATCTATTTATTATTAATTTAATTTAATATTTATTATTCTGTAAACTCTAAGGCTTTCACGGCCGGCGTTGCATGTTGTATGTATTGCTTTCGGGCTGTTTGGCCGTGGTCTATGTGAAACTTGTGTTCCAGACGTTTCGTCGATCACTGCGGTCGACATCTTCAGTGGTTCAGTGGTACTGAATTCAGTATCAGAGAAGACGCCGCGAAGGAGAGTTCTACGCTCTTGTCGCCGCTCGGACCTGAACCACTGAAGATGTCGACCGCAGTGATCGACGAAACGTCTGGAACACAAGTTTCACTTGGACCACGGCCAAACAGCCCGAAAGCAATACATACAACATTTATTATTCTATCGAGTAGACATGTATACAATCCGCACAGATACCTAGTAGGTACTTACCCATTTAAGTTGTTCGATCAGCAAAATTCAAGGTAGGTAATCTTTTCAACACTGAAATCTATAAAATTTAAATAGGTAGGTGCCTAAAACTTCATAAAATCAATATGCAAGCTAAGCCGCGGACAAAAACTTTACAATATTTGTAACTAGTGGGATTTCCAAATTATCCTTCTCTTGTCCTTAACATGGTCATGTCTATAGGTAAATACGTTTAGAAAGTACCCACTTTAGCAAGAATTTCTTTGTTCGCGGTGTGTAAAGGATTAATAGTTAACCTAACCTTACATTTTAATAATGCAATTGCCGATTTTTACGGAAAAACATGTACTTAAAATATGTATTTAATCAAAATGTTGACCTTCATTATATTATAAGTACATTGCTGCTATATAATCTGAAGAAGTTCATTTATGCCTTTACGATAGAACTCTGAGGATCTGGATTCGTTTTTAAAATCTAAGCAAGTTTAAAATCTTCTTAAGAAATATTATTTACTTAATAGATAAGCATAAAAAAGAACGATATAGGGATGCATGTCCCGACCATTCTCAAAACAAACAAATATAAAATGCGCATATCTCTATAGTCTGATAACTTGCATGCTCCACAATCCTTAATTATAGGATTTTACATGTAAGTAATGTACCTACATAAATATGTACTTCAAAGAAATAAACAGATTTTATTTTTAATTTTTTTTATTTACATATCCCCTGAACAACAGATGGTCGCTAAATTAGAGAAACTGCGATTGGATGTTTTCGATGCCCACCGTACTTCACTAACCTTGCTCCAAGAGATTATCACTTTTTCTGGAATTTGGACGACTTCTTGCAAGGAAAAAAATCTATTACGATGAGTTTGTCAAACATTTCATCGATACTCGCTCCCACAATTTGTGGGAATTAATGAAATAAACTACCGAAAAAATACTTTGATTGATTTAATAAATTTTAATTTGTGAAAAACGACTTACCTTATATATTTATTTCATTAATCAAACTTAAAAAACGCCTTCTACATTTTACAAAGACCAAGACCAAAATGGTGTATGCTAAACCTGCTAGTACTACCTAATACATACCCAAGATTTTGAGTAAGTGTAACATGATGTCATTGTGTGTATTCTTTTTTGGATTTTGTTTCAATAAGTTGTTGAGTTTAAATACTTGTATGACAAAGGAGTATTATGCATAACCCCAGCTGATCCGGCAAACGTTAGATATGTGTGAATATGTAGCGAGGCAGTTAACCGCGCTGTGTGCGCCATCGTAGATTTGGACTTTTGTCGTTACCGACCCAAGGTCCAAAGGGTGTTTGATAGTCCTGCCTGACGAATTGACTCATCTATCCACCGCACCGGCGGCACCGGAGCACCGACCAGTGAAGGCTGCGCGTGCGCCGACCCGCCTCGCCAGATGCCAGTCGACAAACGGGCGCAGCGCGCGCTACGCGCCCCTATCACCGCGAAGTGCTTTTACAATCAATCAAAACACGTTCGCGTCATATGTGAACAATACTTCATGTTTGTAAATAACACATACGTTGGAAATTTGTAAAAGTTATTTTGATAATTCTATATAATATGGTGTTGTTAAAGCTCTTGTCTATGTGACGATAAACACCATAGTCTCCTCTATAAACCAATAGGCACTCATGACCAATCAGGATTAAAATCCTGAACAAAAAACAAAAACATTGATGGTGTTTAATACTAATAATAGAACAGACATTTTCTTTTTTTAATGTAGAATGTAGTCCTCAGATAAATGAACCAACCATAATCTGTCTGTTATCTGATATGTCGTCACTTAAATCTTTCAAAATATTAATTATCAAATGCTTAATGACCCCACTCTAAGAAGATAATTTCATGATTTAAAAATATACACATCACAAATCAGTCAAATATATATGCGTCAGTATCTGAATCTCTAGAGATTCTAAGCTATGTACACATCTATATTCATATCACATCTACCCAAGACGGCTACAGTGCCCACATCGTATAAGGCTACTTCCATTATGAATGCAAAGCGTAGGTGTTATTTTAAATTCTGTATCTACCTATTATTTACCTTGCCTCAATAAAGTGACGCGTGTGATGCACTTTTATTTCTACAGATGATGTCCCTCGTGAAAACTCTTTTATCAATTCATGCTGACGTAAAAAAAATACATAAAAACTTAGGACGATAGTGAAGTGAACCCCTCGATTGATATAATCGATACGATCAGTGACGTATAGTGAGGCATGTGAAATAGAGTTTGTCTGTGGATTGGGCCTATGGGGCAATGCGTATCCCGGGGTCATCCAGACCCATACTCTTTCTCGCGGCATTACGACGCAGAGAGCATCGCTAGCAGTGTTGGAGGAGCAAAGAAGGTGAGAGCTTCTTGATTTTTAACCGACTTAAAAAAAGAAGGAGCTTATATGTCGACTGTATGTATTTTTTTTGTATGTTCACCGATTTCTTTACCATTTTTGGACCGATTCTGAAAGTTGTTTTTTGTTTGCTAGAGTGTACATTTAAAGTGATCCCATTTAAATTTCATTAAAATCGGTCAAGCCGTTTTTGAAATTGAACTGAATAGTGTTACGTCTACTTGGACGACTTCCTAATTGTGGGTGGAGAAATCGGTGAACATACAAAAAAAAATACATACAGTCGAACATATTATTATAAGCTCTGTATTCCGGCCGTCGACAGAATGCGTTTGACATTTTGTGACATTGCATTCCCAAATTTACCAACACATGTTGGTGGTACTTCAAACTTATCGAAAGATATGAAAATAAAAGAAGCTATGGGCCTAGAAAAGATGCATCGCTTCTCTTTCTCTAATCGCTAACGATTTATATTCATTCTCGTTCGACCGCTTCGGTATGTATTTGTACTCTTTTGGTCAGCACAGCTGCTACTGCGACAGTCACAGCCCACAACCGGAACCAATTAGAGGTACAAGCATACCACGTGATATTGTCTACCATCTAACATAATAGAAGGTCACTGACCTCACGTATCTCCCGCAGGCAATGATAAAAATTACGTAATAAACTTGTAGACATTCAAACTTGACCGATAACGTAAAAAAGCATCAACTTTGACTAAGCCATGATTTTTGTCATTCTACCATTCATGGTAGAGTTTAGAAAAATAGAAACTGGATCTGTTTTCTACTTATTTCAAATAAAAAACGGTTAGAATAATAAAATAGGTAATAAAAATAACAACAGCATCGTCCATTTACAAGAAAAATGTTTATGAAAATGGACCATGCTAAAAATGTAAATATGATTGTCTATTCTGTGATTGATATAAATAAAAATGTTCTGAAAATAGTTAAAAAATCGCGTAAGTTTAAATAACTTAGGGGGCGTCCATTAATTACGTGAGGTGTTTACGGGGGGGAGGGGGTCAAGCCGAATCTCACCCAAACTCACATGGGGGAGGGGGTGGGTTCGACAAATACTGACGTAATTTTTTTCCCGCAACATTGTAACGTAGCGAGAAAGCTGGCATCAATTAAGTAGAAATATTTTTTGTGTGGTTCTATACCACGATATTAATAATCTCAAATAACAAATCCTGATTAAGTCCAGAAAAACAAGGACATATTCATTTATTTACATTAAAAATATGTATTTTCAAAAGTCTCACGTGGGATTGTGGGTGGGGGGGAGGGGATCTAGCAAAATCTCACGACATCTCACCAATGGGAGAGGGGGGTCGAAAAATCACTAAAAGTACCTCACGTAATTTATGGACGCCCCCTTACCTGCTATTAGATAAATGCAACTCTTCAATCTCCTGGATCGGTTTGAACTCCTAATGCCTAGATTGGATTAACTGAACGTTCATTGAACCTAAAACGCTTTCTGTGGGATCCCTAGTTCAATTACTTGTGATCTAAGTAAGTAGATTAGGTTTCCGGAGAAGGCAACGCGAGATAACATTCCACGGCATTGCTGGAAAAAGGATGAGAGAAAATGCCTCTTTAATATTGAGATTCTGTAAAAATCAATCTGTGATATTCATATTCAAGAAACATAGGAAATATACTTACTCGTAAGTATAATATACAGACTGCGTCATTAAGATGGGTCAGTATGGGTAATGCTACAATTACATGACATACAACAACATACACAAAACTGCATTCATACTAGATTTTAAAAACAACTTTGTACCTAGTACAGGATTCGAACCCATTGAATAAAAACACTAATATGATTTCTATTTCATTGTCGACCGTGCAGGCCATAAGCATTAAATCTTACTAGCTAGTCCTACTAATATTATAAATGCGAAAGTTTGTGTGTATGTGTGTATGTTTGTTACTTCTTCACGCTCAAACGTCTATACCGATTTCGATGTAATTTGGTATGGAGATAGTTTAAGCAATAGATTAACACATAGGCTAGTTTTATCCGGGGAAAAGTATAGTTCCCGTGGGATAATTGAGGTAGCGGGAATACCGTAATCCACGCGGGTGAAACCACGGGGCGCTACTAATGTTACTATAAAACATGATATCCAAAATGAATGAAATGCATTGCATTGCATATTCTTTAATTTAATTAGAAAGAAATAAATAAATTTATTCACAACAATGTGCAACATTAAATTTAGGTAACTAACTAAATAATACATACAATTGATATACATACATAAAGAATAAAAAAATAGAATAGAAAAATACGTTAATATAATACTGCCCAAGTCGAAAAATGGACCCATCTCAGCAAATGCTGGTATTTAACCAGCGCTGATCTTCCGATGGTAGGTACCAGCGTACGGCGTCACAGAAGATTACATATTTAAAACTTATGATATATAACTATTTAAAAATTGTAGTAGTTGTTCATATGTCGACAATTCTTTTCAATACAACTTTCAACTCGTTTAAGCAACGATATTTTCTATTGATTTATAATGTATTTTGAGGTGGCGAATTTATCTTTTTAGTTTAGATTATTCAATGGTGTCGTAACTTGAAATACTCTAGGGGAGTTAAACTTCTTATCAATTAATTTTGTTTTTTTGACTCTTCATTTGTTTGTGAGTGTATGATAAATTAATTGATAAACAATGATACATACTAGATAAAGATACCGGAGGGATAACTGAGGTAAACGCAATGATATTATATGTTTATAAGAGGTAAAACATCATTGGGTAAACGGGTGAGGCATAGTCCGCGCGGGAGAAAACTCGGGGCGCAGCTGGTCACTCGTAATTTGAATTGCTGTTCTCAAGTTCTGACTCAGTGTGCAAAATGGCGGATCCATATCTGATTACGGTAACCACAATCAACACTCCCTAGCCTATCACTTACTCGTGTGAAAGTAAAACACAAGTTGGAATACATTCTGTTTTTGTACGATTATTTAGAATTATCGATAATGTGTAACTCGATACAGAGGTAGACTTTCACATCTCTATTCTCATGATCTTGTAAATATGTATATTATCAATTGCTTTTATCGACTATTGTACGTGTTAATTTGGTACCTACATATATAAAATACTAATAACTAATTACAATACTGCAGCTACTACAATAACATTTGAGCAATCCACTAGCTATTGGCAGCCTATAGATAACTCAAATGCCCTAACCCGCTACCGGCTAGCAGCGTGCCCAGAATGCTAGCAGCAAGGCCACGTTGAATTGCTATTAAATAAATAAACTTATTTAATGTAAACTCTAAGGCTTTCAAGGCCGGCGTTGCATGTTGTATGTATTGATTCCTTCAGTATCAGAGAAGACGCCGCGGAGGAGAGTTCTACGCTCTTGTCGCCGCTCGGACCTGAATCACTGAAGATGTCGACCGCAGTGATCGACGAAACGTCTGGAACAAAAGTTTCACATAGACCACGGCCAAACAGCCCGGAAGCAATACATACAACAAACTTAGTTAATTAAAGTCACAGGCTCAGAGTCACACAACGAGCTATGGAGAGAGCTATGCTCGGGGTTTCTCTACGCGATCGAATCAGAAATGAGGAGATAGAGAAGGAGGAGAGGACGAATGTCACCGATATAGCCCAGCGGATTAGCAAGTTGAAGTGGCAGTGCATATAGCTCGAATAACTGATGGTCGTTGGGGTCGAAAAATTCTCGAATGGAGACCACGGACTAGCAAGCGCAGCATAGGACGGCTACAGACCAGGTGGACAGACGACCTGACTAAGATCGCAGACAAGGGCTGGATGCGGGCCGCTTCCAACCGGTCCTTAATCCAAATCAACGGGGGAGGCATGTCCAGCAGTGGATGTTCTATGGCTGAGATGATGATGATGATGATCATTTAGTTAAATTAAATAATATAATACTGGGTATCCCAAAAGAAAGTTTATGTTTAGTGGACCAATAAAAAAGTATTCTAGTATTGAGTATTATTTTTAATTAAAATATTACACAATTTGGGAATTTACTTATCTCTTAAAAATAACTCCGCACGAATGTAAACCTTCGCGGACACGAAACTCATTTATTCGAGTGCTGAAATTTCGTAACACGGCTCGGAAAGCAGATTCTACTCGTAGAGAAGACTAGGATTCTACTGATGCTGACTGCCATTTCATTTTAATTCTTACGTTTATTAGACATGTAGGACTTTGTCTAAATGTATATTTAGCAAATAGTAAGCCGCCGATTTGAATTTACCTTTTGTGAGAACTGTCACCATAAACATTGTCTAGTCCCTCTACTCTATCACAGTTTTTTGGGATATTATTGAAAAAACGAATACAAGAATGTAGACAGACCCTCAACGACAGCTTCCTGTGCTTACCTGGCTAGCTAACTAGCTAGGTAAGCACGTTGAAGTACCCATTGACTGGTTATATTCACTTAACTTTTAGTTTAAGCTGTTGTGAAATTGCACATATTGGATGAATGAGCACATCTTTATATGTAACCATGCCTTTAAATGACATAACAAAGAATGTTGCTTTATACAACTTGTGGAATTGTACACTTAATTTGGCCAGTTCTGTCGGTGTCGGACGGTCATTCTGGCTGTATTTTGCAATACTCGGGCCCTTTAACAGGTCGAACTTGGTCCTTCGTTATGTAAGAAATGAAATTTCACGAATCGATTGCGACTCGTAAGCCTTTCTTTATGATCGTTGAAGTTGCTCGTGCGTAACTTAATGAAGTTTTTGACACCTGAGCAATTCACCACATTAATCTTGTTGGGTCAGCGAGCGTGGAGTCGTCGGATGTAGGTACCTAATACGTAACTTACTAGCTGCGCCCCGCTGTTCTTCTCGTGTAGACCTCGGTTCTTCCGCTACTTGAATGTTCTAATCTTTTGAGGCACTAAAAAATATAATCAAGTTTAATGTCAAATTTTTTGGTTGCTGTAACTGTATACATAGGGCTGTAATTCCATTCAAATGAAGCCCATCAAGCACTGTACTCATCCTCTTAAGTTATCTACTTATTTCATAGTAAAAGTATTTGAGCATTCTAGGTCCAGCGTAATAACATCTTCGACTACATCGTCACTGACCATCAAGTGAGATAGTGGTCAAACGCGAGATCTATACTGTATAAAAAATTAAAAAATATATTTAAAAAAACCGGGATTATAACTAGCATGTTCCAGATTTTAGAATATTAATCTTTGTGGTAAATTTCATCTAGATCCGTTCAGGCGTTCTTGCCATTTTATTAAGTACCAATTATCCATCCTCCCAAAGCTGCGCTTTTAAAATACAAGTTGGTAGATTTAAGACACAGCTGTGCTGGATGTTTATTATAGAATAAGTAATACATGAGTATATTACTAGCTGTAAGTTGAAACACAGGCAGTGAGCCTAGTTCAGCGACATATACCCAAAATTTAATATGTGCAAAACTCTAGCCACTTAAGATGATGTAAGTGCGCAATTTTATCTGAATAAACTTTATATTATTATTATTTTTTATTATTATTATATACCTAAGTATATCTTAATCAAAATGGGCAAGTAGCAAAGTATATGCCCATGTGTGATAGTGGTCGGATGCGAGGCTATAGGTATAAAGTAGTATGCAAATCATTTATTTAGCTAATTAAGATTAAAGGTTTTCTGGCAAAATATACGTTTTCTTTATAACTTACTTTTGCTCGCCCAATAAATTTGCCCGGAAACAAAGATATGTGACTCTGTGAAATAGGAAAGAAAACAAGACAGAGAAAAAGATGCGGAGTGACATTCACTCATAAAAAAAAAGTATTACGACACAAGCACAGAGGTCGAACAGCGCACGCAAGTACCTGGCTAATGATGTATAGTAGGACATTTTGTTTATGGTACTAGTGCCCTCTAGTGTAGAGGTTCAAGGCCACCGAGCGACTTTTACCAAACTATTACAAGTCGTTTCATCTGCAATTATGTGTCAATATGAAAGTCAAGACTATTAGATAGACAATTAACGGATTACATACCGTCTGTTAGACTGTGCACCGACTTGGAAACTCTCGCTGGCGAATCCGAAGCGATGGTGAAAACGCAATTAGCATCTTTACAGCAGTCGGGTAATTATAGGGCAATCAGTGTCTGTTCGTTAGGAATGTTGAGGCAAGAACGCTTCCTTGAAAAGCTTCTACAGCTTAATTTATAACTATTTAGTATGTAGACATACAATCGTAATGTAAGTACGTTTATTACCTTCCGTTATCCTGTAAAATATTCGAAGTCGTTTACTAGAACACAAATTGACATTCGGAGCGATGTTAGCTGGGCGCTGGATCGATCCCCACCAACGGCTTGAGGTTCCGGTGAAGGTAATAGCGTTATCAAATTCCCAGGATGGTGGTAGGGTACTTTCGAGTACCCGTCTGGCTAGTTACCAAGTTTGAAAAACTGTCACCAAACATCGTGTGGTATCTTATGGAACGTAAAAGCGGACCGTGATTGTTGTAATCTGTCGCCCGCTGTCTGTGGTCTTTTTCCGGCGTGGCAAAAATAATACTGTCCTATCTTGTATACCAATTTTATCTTTTTTGCATAAATGTAAAATAGGCTACATAAAGTCGTTTTATTCCAAACACCACATATAGTGTGTTCAGGCAGCAGTCCTTGAGAGCTAGTAAACATTCTGATATCTTCGTGATAACATATTCGACCACATCATCACTGACCATGCATCATAGTGGTCAAACGCTAACTTTATACACTATAAAAATAAGATTTATGAATAAATATAATTAGTAACTTGGATGATATTATTGTTATTGTTACGTATAAACTTGTATGCACTAAACGATCATTAGAATATATTGTGGGCCCAGAAAGCTCCCCTGTGAGACTATTCAAATATCAACCAACAAAATAGTCCATATTTACAGCAATAAATTTCTGCTTTTGTAAATGCTTCTAAAATGTACATCTGTACGTCCGTGTAATTTTTTTACAGCCATCCATATCCATAGGGTCCATATAAAGCCATTCATAGAGGCCTTTTTATATGTTTGGTTGGCTAAGGACATAGTCCAAAATTCATAAAAATAAACATTATTGATATTTATAATCAGTGATTAGCAAAATTAACTAATTGTCATTCAGTCCGTTGATGTCTGTTGTAGTTTTAAACTTTATCACAGACAACAGCGCCTTCCGAATGGATTAATGATGTATGTGGAAATCAATGGGGGAGGCCTTTGTCCAGCAGTGGACGTCCTATGGCTGAGATGATGATGATGATGATGATGATGTAGGTACATAATATTTCATATTGAATGTGACTACGATGCTTTACTAATATCAAATTATGTGTTAAATAAATAAATCACTCTGTAAATTGCATGGACGAACAGTGACAATACTAATATTACGTTTTTTTTATTAAAGTTGCGGGTAGTTTTACGTAAAATAAGTCGCCACTTACTTGGTGCCAACTAAAACTACTCGCAGTTGACTAGCAATTTAATAAAACTTGTATATTATTAGGAATAGCGTTGTATGCAGTTATACGAGTTTTAACGTAAATAGAATACGAGCTATTTCATTAAAACATTTTTAGTGAACTTTAGCTAGTTCGAGTGATTAACAGAATTAGAGCCAGTATTTTTTTTACTGTATAGATCTAGCGTTTAACCACTCACTTGATGGTCAGTGACGATGTGGTCGAAGATGTTATCACGCTAGATCTAGAATACTCATTTTTTAAAAATTTGAGCATTTTTTTAAAAAACCCAATCGCTCCAAAACGTGAGTTTGATAACATTAAAAAAATCACATCAGAGTCGATAGACTCCGCTTATTTAGATGTCGCTTAAAAACAATATCTGTGTCCATAACACCCACGCAGTAAATTGAAGTAATGAAACTTTCGAGCCTTGAATCACTGACAGTATTAACTGTATTTACTAATAGTACGAGATACGGCTTAAGTAATATATCCCCTCATCTGTTATTTACTTGTGACTTTGATTGTATGTTAATTAATATATAGATTGATACATTGCACATGGGTTGCCTATCGAAATCCCGAACCTACACTGTTTAATAATATTAACTTTCATAATAAACAGTGTTATTTGACTAAATTTATTTTTACATTAAACCTTTTTTTTGCCTATCCAACAGTATGAGGTTGGCTATTTAAAACTGTGGCATGTTCATTTATGTTAAGATTTCAATTGAAGCGCGAGTACAGAGAGTGACAGAGAAGCATTGCACGCGCCACTCCATGTGAGAGACAAGGAAGCAGAGATATTTTTTATAATTATTGAGTTATTTGACAGTATAGGCCTAGGATTAGCCGGCAACCCATTTGCACTTTATCCCTCTACATATTATCTAACATTTAAGCGTTCTCATAATTAAATTACAGATGAGGGGATATATTTCTTAAGGCGGATCTTAGACCATAATGATCCATAAACTTAACGGAGAATCCAATTGGCGCTTAAAGCGTAGGTAGGTACTATCAGTGTTTCTGATCGGTTTCGAATAGTTTCAGACTCGCCGAGCTATTTGTGAATGCCGTCGGTCACGACATCAAATGCCAAACAATATTATCGTGGCAATTGGTAGATGTATATATATTTTTATTTAGTTGTTTAGTACCATTCTGCTTTCCACCATTAAATGTCCAGCACGACTGTCCTACCTCGTGACAACGACAGAACGTTTTACTACAAGTCATAGTTGGTGATTTGTAAACATGTATGTCGTTTATTATTTTATTACAACATGCGATAGTACAGGATGGGCGATTAAGTTGAGCGGATTTAACGAAATCATACAAAAACCGGTTGCACTCCGGGAGTGCAGGCAGAAGTGAAAACTCTAACATTAACGTTGTGCATTTTTGAATATTTTGGAATGGTTAGGGAATAATGTCGCACGATTTGCTTTATTTATCAGTATAAAAGTTTTATCATTTATGTGGTAAAATACAATATTTATTTATTGCGCTATCGTACACAGAAATAAACTACCAACATATGAAAATGTTCCTTATTCGTAACAAATTTAAGTTTACATTTCAACGGCGGTCTCCTCCCCCTCCGTCTTATGACTTCGATGACGTTACGTCCTGACGCGAGTTTTTTTGTCTCCATACAAAAGTGCACAACGCCGCTAAAGAAGTTTTCACTTCAAAAACTACAAAGCGTAGGGTAAATTTGTATATTTTTAATAAATAAAATAAATCATTTATTGCCAAAAAAGAAAAGAAATATTACAGGACATAACATTATTATTAGTTAAATTAAATGAATATCTCTATGGCAAAAAAGATAGGCTCAGCATGTGTCATGCTCCCACAATGTAGAGACCATAACGCGGTTTTCAGTCTACCCCTGAGATCGGACTATGGTCTTGGCGGAGATTGTAGGTATATAAAGTAAGTAAATAAACAGGACACCGCAGTCAGTACAGCAGCTCAACAATTCCTAAGATTAATACATATTTTACAAATAAAACAGCCTTCGTATTGTTCGAGAATGGGGACACATGTGTTTTAAAAAAAATAACATCACTAAGATGAGAGCCGTCTAGACGTACACACTTCTCAGCACTTGAAATTTCCCAAAACGCGCTGGCATATTGCTCTTAGGATAGCAGCAGACGCTGAACATCTTGCGAATGCTGTTTTTGAGCTGGACAATCGTCGTCGGTTTACTGGCGTAAATACGGCTCTTGAGGCATCTGCAGAAAAACAAATCCAATGGCATGAGATCTGACCTTCAGGGAGCCATGGAATGTCCCCTCTTTGCGATATCAGTTTTCCACTAAACATTTCGTTACCAAATACTAAAGACTCGTTGGATACATAAGAACACGCGCCATCTTGTTGAAATAAGGTCCTGCTGTTGTAGGCTTCAAAATTATGCAGTTGTGAGAAGAAAAAGTTACGTCACATTGCTGTGTAGCGATTAGAATTTACATTTTTTAATCATTTTCGAAGGAGTAGGGTCCGATCCTTCAGTTGACATGGCCGAACGGTAAAGGTCTCTGGTGTTTTATGCTTTATAAGTTATGACAAACATAAACATATATTTATCAAGTTAAAGAAAAAAATATTTATTTATCTATATATTTATATCTACAACAATAAAAAAATATAAACTAGTATTTTAAACCGCTGTCAGCTCAGATAAAATAACCAAGAGCGGAGGCTGTATACTCAAAGGCTGTCAGTGTGCAAAGTTTTCAAAATGCTGGCAGCATTGCCACGTTGAGCATATCAATGCTGAATATTTGAGCAATATAAAGGCCAGCATTTTGTATAACTTTATTGAAATAAATAAATAATATAACGACATAATCTTGATAAATAACATAAATTTATCAAGATTATAGAAGAAGAACAAAGGTCACCGACATAGCCCAGCGGATTAGCGAGTTGAAGTGGCAGTGGGCAGGGCACATAGCTCGAAGAACTGATGGCCGTTGGGGCCGAAAAGTTCTAGAATGGAGACCACGGACTGGCAAGCGCAGCATAGGACGGCCACCGACAAGGTAGACAGACGACCTGACTAAGATCGCAGGCAAGGGCTGGATGCGGGCCGCTTCCAATAGGTCCTTGTGGAAATCAATGGGGGAGGCATATGTCCTGCAGTGGACGTCCTATGGCTGAGATGCTGATGATCAAGATTATGTAATCAAGACAATTTCATCTCTCTCATAAAGTTTGCCCAATTTGTTCACCTATGCAAATGAAAGTTGTAAAAATGAGTATATTATGCAGGCACGTTTATTAACTTCACAGCACAATTTCTCTTGACTGGGAAATCATTATCTCGACTATTTGTGGCTAAACTCCACCTCGAGACCAAGACCTTAGACCTTTAATTTACTGTACAAACTACCTTCTTGTACTAGCGCAATGTTCGTAAGTTATTTTCTATACTACATTTTGAATACTAAGTTACATGATATGAAATATGAACAGTAACGTGGCAGTTAAATTATGCATATGCGGTTACTTATTTAAATGAATAAAAAGCTCACGTTGTGTATTATGTTAGGATCTTAACGACTGTAATATAGTGTAATGTATAAGATTTATGAATCTCACTTATTTTATTTATTTTTAACATTAATGTAATATGTGATATATGATATATATCAACACCATATTTTAAAGCTATGTAACACCCCCGTTCTTTACATTTCTTTTCGATCCTCTCCATGCAAAGGTTGCCTGGTAGAGATCACTTTTAGTGAGAAGGCCGCCCATTGTCACACTCTTCATGTAAATTTGTGTATTGTAAATATTGTTTAATATTAAAGGTGTAACAATAAAGAGTTTTCTAATCGAATCTAATCTTATCTACTTATCTAAATTATACATTTTGGTTCGGAGAATCTTAATTAAGCATATGGTACAGTAATAATTATATTAGTGGGTTACACAGAATCATTTGTTCTAGCATTTGCCAACAGTATAAAGCTAAGGACGAATCCGCAGCCTTGAACTCATCATCATCATCTCAGCCATAGGATGTCCACAGCTGGACATAGCCTCCCCCATTGGTTTCTGCAAGGACCAGTTGGAAGCGGCCTACATCCAGCCCTTGCCTGCGATCTTAGTCAGGTCGTCTGTCCACCTTGTTTTGAACTCAGGGGGCTCATGAATTCTAAGTATAGTAAGGACACCCATCAGAAACGGAGTTGCAGCTGTCGGTGGCATAGAGATAGAATGGAATATTTTTTGTATCGAAAAGTTTTTAACGAACATTGTCTTAAGGATTTAATCCTACAACTAGTAGACCTTGAGCCAATCTAGAGGGGTCGTGACCACCATAACCCCATCTCTGGATCTGCCCTTGGATAAAAAATCCATCTTCAATGACTGGACATTACTAGTATACACTGGACATTACTAGTATATACTGTAAACAGTAATGACGGTATAGTTATTCCGAGTATACCTTCGATCAGGGGCCTTACTATTAGCTTTGTAAAATCCGTTCAAGATCCGAGCAGTTCTAAAACCTGGCTTAAACCGCTTAGTGTAAAGTCATACCATCACCACGGCATTAAGCTCCTTTGTGAACGTGAACATTGATATTCTCATAGTTGAACGGTTATTGTTGTCTCGGGCATGTTTAAGCCGGGTTTTAGAACTGCTCGGAACTTGAATGGGTTTTATACAAAGCTGATAGAAGGCCCCTGGAATACATGATCGAAGGAGTATACGATTATACCTGAGGACTAGATATTAGTACTCAGCAATGATGTTTTACTAAAGATGACGTATATTCATACTGTGCGGTGCTCAGATTTTGTTCCTTTACGACATAAACATGCTTACTGCGACAGATAATACGGTACAAATAATAGTCATAGTCATAGTCATAGTCATTTATTCAAAACAAATAAGTTACATGTCAACATCAATAAAAATAATAATAATAATTGCACAGAATGCAACATATTGTATATAATAATTATAACAAATTATATTATCAAAGTATAAACAATTATATTACGCACAACTGTTTGTACGCACACAAATTTACTATTAGTAATAAAAAATAATAAAAATACAAAATAAATTATCGGAGAAAATGTTAGGTCACCTAAGTGAGAGAAATCGCCCTAATATCGTCCAGCTTATAAAATAGAAAAGATAATATAGAAAAGGATAGCTATATGTCTAGACTTGCGCTTGAAATACGCGTCATAATGAAAATTACTACAATTGACTTAATTTTGCCGCCTCAGTTTCCGCGCGCTGGTGCGACATCTACTTCATATAAACATATAATATCATTGGTACTCAGTAATCAAAGAGGTAATACACGGCGGATAATTAATTTAAAACCACAATCACAGTATCCGTATCCGTACTTTTAGTTAGTGTATACGGTAACCAAGTACGTGATTTGAAGCCCAAAGCAGCAGGAAACGTTAGGGAAATACTGAACGATGCCAAGTTAGCCAACACTATTACACTACTGCGCAGTGGCCAAAGCAAATATACCATTTATTTTCAATAGTCTTGGCTTATTAAGTTTAAGAAAAAAAAAGTATTAAAAATGGAACCGACGTCAACACATTATGAAATAAATGATAGTTCAAAAGTAACCATTGTCAAAATACTGTGCTCATGGCACCGACTTCGACAAGTAATTTCACACTTTTGAGTGTTGAAGTCGTTTCCATTATATGGTAAACAATTTTTTTTGCACCATTTTCGGTGACTGTTGCTACTCACGGGATCAATTGTCTATTGCCAAGTAGGCGAAACACTTTTTGGTTATTAAAGTGAAGAGAAGAGTGTAACTTAAAAACTGCTTGACCGATTTTGATAAAATTTAAATGGGACCACATGGAAAGCAACAGCATTCAAACAGAATCACCAAAATCGGTTCACCTGGGTAAAAGTTCTGAGGTAACAAACATTAAAAAAACATACGGGTCGAATGGAAAACCTCCTCCGTTTTTGAATTCTGTTAAAACGGGGGAAAATTGTTCATTCAAAAAAAAAATCAATAGGAGCCACTTACGTCTGGCAGTAGACATCCTATACAGCTAAAATGAAGGTACTTAAACGGTGTGGAAGTAATAAAAAAATAATTCAACATTATGAGGAAATTATACATAGACATTCTGTTCAATTTTCACCCTTTATGTGAAGTCGTAAATAATCCATGCAACAGGTGGCTCGACATAGAAGGGTGCTCCGCTAACCGAGAAACTGATCCGGTCACCCCGGCCGTACACCTGGTGCTAGATCTCATTACAGCTTTCCAGGTCAAAACCATGCATTGTTTACAGGGCAATTGCAAATTTCATGTTCAGAACACAAAATAATTAGTAAAGGCTGGTAAAGGCTTATTTTTCCGCTTTCTAAAATTCTTGAGTCTCTGGTTGTCAATTGGTAACTGTCACTCAAAAAGCGTAGGTTTGGAAAGGGTTTTTTGAATTTGCATTTTTCCTTTGTTTTTTTTACATACTTTTACAACCAAGAACAAGTGAAATAGTTTGCTTTTTATTGTTCAAGCATTACCATAATTTGGCAACACCTGCCAGTTTTTTTTATTTCAATATATCCACATCTCTAACGGAGAGTTTGCACAAAGAGTGACAGTTGAACCAAAAGAAACCTATCAGACTTTGTAAAAACAAAACAGCTTTTTTTATTTATCTGATAAATGTTTGTACGAGTATACATAATTGTACTCGTAATATGTAACCTATATTATTCGAAATTCTTCATATCTCATTGACCTGGATAGTATGGGATAAAATGAGCAAAACAAAATGTATTCAGTAGACATTAAGTTTAATATTTAACCGACTTAAAAAAAGGAGGAGTTTCTACACTTATGTTTTATGTTTGTTACCTCAGAACTTTCGACTGGGTAAACCGATTATGATTATTTTTTCTATCTCTTATTATAATCTTCTTTTTTTTATTTGAAAGCTCGTGCATTCCGTGTGGTCCTATTTAAATTACATCAAAATCGGTCAAGCTATTTTTTAGCTACACTCTAATAACTGAAAAGTGTTAAGTCTACTTGGACGACATTATAATTGCGGGTTGAAGAAATCGGTGAACATACTCAATAACAACTGATCTCGTTACTACTCACGGGTCACTGAAAAGGGTGAAAAAATATTGTTTACGCTCAAAACTGGTAAGATATTTTTCACGTTCAAAAGTATGGAATAACTTGTGGAAGTCGGTACCCTGTGCACAATATTTTGATGATAGTTACTTTTGAATTATCTTGGTACTCAGACTACAACAAGTTATTTCACACTCTTAATTGAAGCTGAGTTGAAGTCGGTTCCATTTTTTAGTAAAAATTTTTTTACGTTATATTTTACGGAGATAAAGCTCACGTGGTTTCATATATCAATCACGTATTTTCAATATAGTTATGTTCATAGTAATATGAATATGCCTGCTTTAAATGTAAATTTATATACAACAATAAACTATTGTTGCCTAGAAAACTTTCTCTATAATCAAAGCAGGTGTGTTTACAATGGTGTATTGTTCTCGATAAGTAGCATTGTTACGACAAAAAGTGGAATTGCACCGATGCTTCCTAGTGGAGACGTCGATTCACGACGATTGTTCCCCGGGTAATGGCGCGAGCAAACTGCCTTCATTACTGCTCGATTGCACTCCATCTGCAGCGTAATGACCACTTGGAGATCGCAGGAATGTTAGAACAGGAATTACCTCTTTCTTACCTTCTAATCATTTTAAGTATTCTGCATACTATGACTCAAAGTCGCACAACGAGCTATGTAGAGGGGCTATGCTCTGGGTTTCACTACGCGATCGAATCAGAAATGGAGTGATGAGTAGAAGAACAAATGTCATCGACATGCCACAGCAGATTAGCAGTGGCAGTGGGCAGGGCACATAGCTCAAATCTGATCATCGGTCGTTTGGTTCGAAAGGTTCTAGAATGAGTACTATGGACTGGCATAGGACGTCTACCGACAAGTTGGACAGACGACCTGACTAAGATCGCAGGCAAATGGCTGGATGTCGGCAGCTTCCAACTGGCACTTGTTGATATAAATGGAGAGGGCCTATGTCGAGCAATGGACGTCCTATGGCTGAGATGATGATGGTGCTTAGTGGCTTGCTCCAGCATACGTAGCACATTACAATTCTAGACTATCTGCACCTAATGCAAACGACAGCTTGTAGCAAGATAATCTTTGAGGCGATACGAGCCCCGGCGTGCGCGTGTGTTCGTGAGTCACAACACGGCTTGCTCGTTCTGCCCACGGTTTTTGTTGCTAACTGTCAACAGCGTTTTGTGGGTCTGCATATTTTTTGTTCAATAACCCACCTTCCTGGTCTATCATTTGTAAGTAAACTTATTATAGAAATGTAATGCAGATACCAAAACGTACTTACATAGTTTTATATAGGTACCATGATATCGTAATATTTCACAGCAAATACGTTGACAATATCAATTTTATAAGTGTATGATATGTAACGAATTACATAATATAACAAATGTAATTTGTATTTTGATATTGAAAATAAGATTTAATCTTTGATGCATACAACATTTTCTTCCTACCGATAACTATCAAGTGAAATGAATAAAATGAAATACATTTATTTGACATCGAACAAAACAAAGTGATGGCAATATGAAGCGGTTTGCTGGAATTCACGTATTATTAAGTGTATTCAAATCAACTTATACTGTCAGTTTATGTGGACATGGTAATACTTTGTTCACTGGTACCGGTACCGGTCACAGGTACCGCTACTGGTTTTGTCGGTCGAAGTTCGATTGTCTACGACTTGTGTAAACCATGGAATACTGCATGGTATGCTGCATACATTCTAGACACATTTTTAGATTTACAATCTGCAGTATTTGTCACTGCAAAATAGTAGGTCCAGACAGTTGATAGTCTATCTTTTTGAACTGTGTTTGGACCGCAGTCTCTGCACTTCTGCTTTTATTATAATATTGTTTACATCGTTACTTCTATATCTTATCCTATATTGTCACAGAAAAGAATATGTTATGTTTGCTATAGGGACTTCCCATTCCGATATCTAGGTTTGGTAGTACCTAGTGTCTGAATTCCTTCCTAGGCCACGCGATGGATCCGGCGACGTCCTACCCGGGGCCTTACCGGGGAGTTTTACAACTTCAGTCAATCATGAATGAGTTACGAATGAACGAGATTTTGACCTGTAAGTATACTTTATATAAGCGGTACGAATTTGTCTAAAATGAAGTTCAAATGTCCAATCAAACCCCATCCCCATAGGCCGCGCGCGTCACCGATAAGCCCGCTGCTGGCTGGAATGCTGTTATTCATCTCTTGCTTTCTATTATAATATTTATTACGTTTATATATATTAACTAGTTTTTGAGCTAAATATTACTATAAATTTCAATATGTGTAGGTTTTTTACATAAAAGCCTAACGAGGGTAATGTACTGTCTTAAATAGTACTTAGAGTAGCATATGAAGGTGTGTGTTCTAAGTGTTTGCTACTGAGATCGTACTTAAATTACACGTTCGTGAAAGTTAGATTACGTGCTCACTCTAATCTACCTAGTATACAAAGTTCATGGAGGCTTTGATTCGATATACAAACTGGTTGTTGAAGTCTGAACTGACACCTACCTGCGCTCGTACGTGTCTGCATGACTCATATACCGACCTGCCTGACCACCTGCATGCATTGAATTTTATTTAAATGTCGTAACGGTCGGTGATATAATCTGTTCAATTACTTATTAATGCATTCGAGAATACAAAAAATGTCAATAAAAGATAAAGCAAATGTGTGACAATATTATTGGCGCATACATTATTTTGGAGATTAGTATTAGTATCTAAAGTATACTGATCGTAAACCAGGTTTCATTGTCAATGGCGCAATGGTCTATCATTGAGCCATTGACAATGAAACTCTATACCAAATCTCTAGACTCTATAGTTAATACATTTCAATAGTACTAGGTCTAGCGTGATAACATCTTCGACCACATCGTCACTGACCATCAAGTGAGATGGTGGTCAAACGCTAGATCTAGATAGATTAACTCTTTATTGCAAATCATAAAAACGTGCATTATAAGTGTATTTTATACTAATTGTAGCTTATGGTTATACAATAAGCGGTCTTATCGCTAAGCAATCTCTTACGGACAACCTTCGCATGGACAGGATAGATTGAACATTGTGGATGTGATGTGCAACAAGATCTTAAATTTATATAATAAACGTATACATATAGTTTAATATATAATAATAATAAAAAAAATACAAAACAGTACATTGATGTAAATTATGCTGGATATTATACAATTAAATAAATACGACATTAATAATGAATAAAATACTATACTTAAATATTATATTTATATCTATACAGTATAAAAAATAACTTTTCCATAAACATCGTTGTTTTCGGTATTCAAATGGTGCACATTTCAATGAAGTAGAATGAAGTGAACTGATTTATCTTCTAAAGATAATTCTAGTGAATTATCATAATCACAAATCATTCTATCCAATCACTGGTCTCTCATCTAGATGAGTTCCGCACGTTTATCACCATAAATGTCACCAGTCACAGACATGAAAACATGTATTGATTGAAAGTATCACCGTTGGCAACACTGATGACTTCCGCAGTGGGTTTCGCATTAGTTTTATGGAATGTTTAAAAAAGTTTAAACATCCTACTTTAAAGTTGACGCCCAACAGAATTTTATCAATATATGTACATAGAATGCCCGTGGTGGTACCGGGCTAGAATAATTATACCCCCCTATCTCTTCCCGTGGGTGCCGTAAGAGTCGGCTAAGGGATCACGTACCGAAGGGGGGCAGCAGCGCCTTCTGGGGTGAGGGACAAAGCACTGTTCTCGCCAACTCGCCTGTCAAGCGTGGCGAGTATTGGTAACAAACAAATCCTTGTGGAAATTAATGGGGGAGGCTATGTCCAGCGTAGTGGATGTTCTATGGCTGAGACGTGCACCAAAGCTCTGACCCATTTCTGGTATACCTACTTGGTTTATCATTGGGTTTATGTGCTTCTCAATAAATACATTTTAGCTGTTGAATTAATTCATTACATACATACCGTTACATGAAACTAACCTAAGTTTATGTATACGTAACGTGCCTTACAAAATAAGGTAATATTAATTAACAAATACGAGATTGGTATTCCTTTAGCTTAACTGTTCCAACCATACGTTCTATTACAAAACCATTTAATTCCTGTTTTATCTATCTACCAAATCCAAAAGCTACACTACTGTATATTTTTAAATTTCTTCGGCGCTATATAAACGCACTCGACAGCTCAATTAATTTATAGCGTTGCGGGGCGCAGTTCAGGTTTCTAGCAAAACTTTCGAGAATCCTTTCACTGGCCTATCCTACCTTTTTGATCGAAACATTTGAGACCATTTGGATCGTCGTTGCAGATTTTTTAAGCTTATAAATGTTGTATTTTCTTTCCTTTTTTCAATTAGGAAATAGGTACATAGTTTGTGTTTATAAGATTTTACATGTTTATGTGTTTATTAGGAGCAGACACCAACTACGAGTATACAAGACTTTTTCCTAGTTTTGGTGAAGTATGCCTTTCTATAGTATTTTACAAGAATCACAAGTAATCAGAAGCAAATTTGAACATATTTTTTGTATGTGCACTAAGGTGAATCTTGTATTATTTAAACAATAAAACTTTTTGAATTTGTTATCAACCCGTTTCATCACTTCTTATTACATAAAATATAGACTATACATTAAGGTGCGTAATAATAATGATAGTTTAATGAACAACTTCAGCTTTTCTTAAACGTCTTAATGTGATGCTCCAATTTACAATGAGTTGATCAATTCAAAGATTCACAAAGATTCATTCGCTTGTATGTTTCGTAAACTAGAAAGAACAAAAAACTTGCAGTGGAGATCTATATCGTTAAATATAGTTGTAAAATTATAAATATTACAGCTATTACATTATCCTTTTTGCTGCCATACACAGAATGTTTCAAGGAAATTCTCTACCTGAAGTAACACATAAACACAAATGAAAATTGCTGCATTCACATTCAGTGAAAATTGTATGAAATAAGATTAGAAAAAAACGATTTATAATTTCATCTACCTTAGTTCAAACGGTTGAATATCCATTTATAAAGTTATGATTATCTATTCTATAACTTAGGTAGGAAAAATCTGTTATGGCGTCTGGCTTCTTAATGTATTTTTCTGATTCTAGATATTTTCAACCGACTTTCAAAAAAGGAGGAGTATCTCTAATCACAGTTTACCAAGAACTTTGAACAATGACCGCACGGAAAATCATGCTGATTACTCTTACACCGCTGGTTTTGTCCTTTCCTTTCAAACTTTAAAACCATGAGATTTTAAATTGAATGCTTAAATTCAGACCTTTTAGAATTCACTCTAATTAGTTATTGGTTAATTATGATATATTTACAGTGTTTAAGTAGACATAATGCTTAAAAACAAACAAGTAACGAAGGAAAGTGTCTTAAAGCAAATGGAATGGAACTTACGACGCGGTCTCCCCTTTCTTGCATAATCGGCTTATTAACATAATAAGCCTCGAGCAGACATAAGATAAAATGTCGTGTTCACGGTACGTACGGGTTTTCGTACATCAAACGTGAGAATAAACAAAAATGTGAGCATTTCTCAATACAAGCCTGTGGAACTCACTCGGAGCCACGTGGCGTGACTAACAAAGCCGTCCTTCAAAGATTCTGGTCACATTCAATATATATTCACTAGCCATGATATTTTATCTAGTGGATGCCTTTATTAAGATAAAACACTAATAACTTATTGCAATACTGCAGCTACTACAATAACATTTGACCAATCCACTAGCTATTGGTAGCCTATAGACAACTCGAATGCTCTAACCCGCTACCGGGTGGCAGCGTGCCCAGAATGCTAGCAGCATTGCCACGTTGAATTGCAATGTTGATTCGTTGAGCCAAATACGTGCCAGCATTTTGGTCACGCGTCGCATCGATGAGACGCTCTGATAAATTTTGGAATATCCGATGAGCTCCAAGTCCCCACGGGCCCAATGTCTAACTTAACTAGTTTAAATGTGATATCCTAGAATTTATTTTTGCTTTGTGATGTACGAGCGAACCATACTGAGTTCGTTGTTTCGTTGTCTAATAATTTATACTTAATTATTTTTAGAACTCTGTAAGCCAGGAGGTATGACAAGAATTTTACATTGTTAAAGAAATTTTGTTTTTTTACCAACACGTTCTGTTTTCGATTAAAATGGGTGCATAACCTTTGAAATCAGAAGGATACTTTAGTAGACATTGAACTGAATCTCTAGATTAAGGGATGGCACATGTTATCTGGTACATGACTTGCTCACCTTATGGCGTGATGTATCAGTATGATGGCTGATCTTAGCCCATACCCATATTAGTTCAATGTGGGTTGTTTGACCTATAATTAGCCATCGGTTTTGGGGTTTCACAATGTTCCCTGACGTGATCTATCGGCTGTCCAAGCCAACTACCGGGACACCATCACAAGAGCGCTCAGTTGGCATAACCGCTCTTCCAACGATATACTGACGACACTATGTGTTCCTCAACCTAATTTATCAGTTCAGATTTGATAGGAAAGTTTTGCTCTGAAGTGTCTGAATGCTTTTTGCTAGGCAAAAGTCCTGTACTACTTACATACAAAATACTTTATGGATACAAGATGCTATACAACAAAAATTGTTAACTCAAAGGCTCTCGAACTAGTGGGATTGTGCTTCTCTTAGAAACGTGTAATACGAGTATTACATTGTAAGTAGAAAAAATATAAGTGGTCGCCGCGATCTGGCAGCGTAAACTCAGCTGAGGAAGGGCATCGGACATGCCCGAAACCTAGGTCGAAACTTCTATAAACGTGAGTAAATAATACATCTATATAATAATGTGTCAAACTCACGAGAATTCCCAATTAAAAGAGAAAATATATTCTTATTACTCAGGTACTTACTACGATAAAAAAAAAACATATCATGCCCGTCGAAATAAGTTTTTGTAAACATATTATATACATCAGAATCACTTCCAACAAAATGTACATATTAAGAGACAAAATACATTTTTAAAGGACATTTTCTGTGAATGCATTATTTCTGTTTTCGTACTTCAGGTTACAAATTTTCGAACCATGTTAATATACATATATAATATGTATATTGCCAGACTGTTGCGTAAGTGTTATTTATGCGTCGTCGTTCGTTATACGCCAAGGGGCTTTAATTGATTAATTATGAACGCCAGAACTCGAAACGTCAGTATACGGAACCAGTCTGATTGAAGTGAACACCTTGCTTTACTTTGTGAAAGATATTCTTTATGATAGCATTATTGCATAATAACAGCCTGCATTGCTAAGCGGATGACAACACTGGCAATGCACAATATATCGGAAGTGCAAATATCCCTCTCGCCGCTGTGGAAGAAAGTAGGAAAACACATGTGTCTTCAATTCAATTATTGAGGCAAGCAATTCATAAACAATGCAATAGTAATTCAAATGTAATCATAAACATAAAAAAGGTATTCCGCTAAAATAACAATTTCATCTCGATTGCGTTGTAGATAATTGTATTACAGTAGAAATTAGATCTGCGTAATCATTACAATTCACGTGGACGTGGTGGTACCGGCTTAGAATTGTACCCCCCCTATATCTTCCCGTGGGTGCCGTAAGAGTCGGCTAAAGGATCACGTACCAGGAGGATGGGCAGCAGTGCCTTCTGAGGGTCACAAAATATACTGCGCTCGCCAACCCGCCTGCCAAGCGTGGCGAGTATTGGCAATACCTCCCCATGGGGAGGCATATGTTCAGCAGTGGACGTCTTATGGCTGACATGATGATGATGAATCATTACAATTATTATTATACTTACCTACTCCAAGTAGGGTTGAGACCGTAGGTAGATTAGCAATATAGGAAAAATTACAATTCAAAGCAATGTGTTTAGTAGAATTGATACCCTGAATTGAAAATTGATGTTGCCATCAAAACATGTTAATGGGACAAGTTCTATTTTTGATTTTTTTAATCTTTATATTTCAGTATGAGATTAGATAAAGTACTATTACAGTTTGACAGTTCTACGAAGTTTTAATACTACCTAATCGGCGGCAATGCAATCTACATACGGTGGGACGCGCGATGGCAGCGGTCTGAGCGGTCGTTGCCCGTTCCTGCGTAGCTGCATTCCTGGGAGACCTGCACCCAGATTAATAACTAGTTGCATTAGTTGTGTGCGATGGGATCACGCCACAGATTAACTGACAGTATGTTGTTTTAGTGACCAGGCAACAACATAGTACCCCAGAATCTTGAACATGACGTGACTGAACTTCATGGTGTAAAAAAGATCTCTTGGCCAGGAATACGGTAACGGAACGGTAAAATATTTCCAACTTTCTACATGGACTTGATAACAGATTTAATCTATTCTTTATCAGTATTTCAGAAAATATTATGACTATAGCTGGTAATGTCGAGATCGAGGTCGCTTTATTTTATAAAAGTATTATTAGGCCATTATGCGTAATAATGATTAACCTTTAAGAATCTGTGAATGAACACCACCAGCTGTCTTGTAATGTGAAAAAGAGCAATAATTTTTATTTATTTTGTTCATCTATTTTATTTACATTGGTTAATTATAAAAGTTACGGCCTAAGCCTAATAATTAAAACTGTATACAACTTTAAGTTTCACTGGCCCAATCACAAGTTTTATACACAATTTTCTCTTGTTTATAACCTCAAAACACTGTCATTACTAACACTTTGGTGAATTTTTTTTATTTGAAAAAGATATTGCTACGTTCAGATTTCTTTCGTAGAGGTTTCATATATTATGTAGCTAATAATTTGATTATTTTTTCAAGATAATGTTCAACCCTTTTGTAATTGAAGTTTGTTTTCTTTTTTTTTTAACTCCCTATTTATTGTCACTTTACAATGTTCATGTAAAATTTGATGTGGCATGATAAGGCCGTTTTGCACCAACAAAATTAACCGAGATTTTCGTCTGATCTTCGATCAAAACATGATTTTTGCCTGCAAGTGATTTAATCAGAGATTTAGGGAAATCTCCAATAATTTGGTCGGCGCAAATGGATGGAATTAGAGTTCTTAATCATTGTATGTTGTATTATTTATTATCTATATGCAATCTTTACGACCATCAGCTGAACCGCTTGGGTTTATCTTCCAACTTATTCTAGCTAAGTTGAAGCTTTAGATAAATACATGAGCTTATATAAAATTTGAAACTTAAGGCAATTGATTATTATCAAAAATGTTATTCATATTTCATAAGACAAGGAATGAATACATCTACATAATGACTATATAAATACATAATTGTGTTGTATAGAAGAACTATACAAACCAACTTTTACTTCTCATAGGTGGAATATTTTCGAATTGTAAAGATGAAATCGGTTCATAACAGACGAAGTTTGAAGGCACCTAACATAAAAAAGAACGAAATCGAACACTTCTTCCTTTTTGGGAAATTGGTTAAAAATATTATCGATAGAATCCCAGAATCTATATATATCCCGAATAAACCCAGTTAATATTACCTCGATAAAACATGATATTTTATCATCCTAAAAAAGAAATATATAAAGTTTATAGCCGTAAGTACTTGTGTTTTCTTCTAATGTGGTAGGGACGAGATCGATTCAATCTTACCCCTTCATACCCCGGTTATTAAGACCATCTACCTATCTAAATGTCAAATCATTAAGCCAGTATTGGCACACTATAATTGCGTGACAAAGATACAAGCTACTTAAAGACTACATGACATGCCGAACGCTAGGATTTTAATCAACAGTTTTATGCATCATGAACATTCTACAGCTATTTATAATAATTACTTCATTTGCACCAGTAAAAGTGAAACTAGCACTAAACTTATAACTTTCATAATACGGAGGGAAACGCTTGGCACAATGGATCGCTTTTTAAAGCTTTGTGCACGGTTTAACAATCTTCGGGTAAATCTTATTCTAATTATTCTGCTTACCGTTCCATTATATCACGAAAATTATTTCACAATAAGTACCTAAGTGAGTAAAGTGCTAATGAAAAAAAAGCTATATATATTATATACATATAAATGTATACATCTTATTACTACTATTATTCTTGGAGAGTTTGGATATGTGGATGTTTGTTTCTCAATCATTGCAGTGTAGACCCACTGAACAATGGATCTGGATGAAATTTGAACACAGAAATAGATTTAGTTCGGATTAACACTTATCCGACTTCAAAAAAGGAGGTTACTCAATTCGACCGTATATATGTTATTTTATGTGTGTGTTCGCAGATAACTTCGTCGTCCATTAACCGATTTTGATGATTCTTTTTTTGTTTTATAGGATATACTTCTTTGGTGGTTTCATTTAAATTTCATCAAAACCAAACAAGCAGTTTTTGAGTTACACTCCAATAACTGAAAAGTGCTACGCATACCTCGACAATATTATAGTTGCAGTTGAAGACATCGGAGAACATACAAAATAAAAAATTGATCCCGTGAGTAGCAAAGGTAAAGGGTGAAAAAAAAATAATTTATCAAAAAATCTGACTTCAACATTCACAAGTGTGAAATAACTTGTCGTTTGTCTTTTTAATTAGTAAAATTAAAAAAATTAGTAAAGTAAAACCATAGTATGTATACGCGGGTGAACTCGCGTTTTTATTTTACCGAACTTCTCAGAACTACTACCGCTTGCGATACATGAATTTCAAGTAAATTACCCTAACACCTATCTGCACGAGGTACTGATTTAATCCTTCTGAGCCGCTGGTCCCGGGTTCGATTCCCGGACAGGTCAAACATTTGCGTGTATGAACATGTTTATTTGACCTGTGTCTGGGTGTGAATATGTATATAAGTATGTATATCAGTCATCAGGTTACCATAGTACAGGCTCTGCCTAGTTTGGGACCTGAAGACCTTGTGTAAATGTTGATAAATAAAATAAAAAAATAAAAATAAAATCCTAACAGGACCTAAGTTTCGACCTAAGTTTCGGGCATGTCCGATGCCCACGGCGATAGTGGTCGCTCCGATCTGGCAGCGTCAACTCACCTGAGGATGGGCATCGGACATGCCCGAAACCTATGTCGAAACTTCGACCATAAACGTGAGTAAAGACGGATAAATACATCTATATAATAATGTGTACAAACTCATGAGAATTTTTAGTATTTATGTTACCTTCCAGATAAACCCATTAATAATAAGTGGTGAAACAAGACCTTTGTGTATAGTTTATACGGTCCAAGTAATTCAGGTTGTCTTGTATGTAACTGCCATTGTTTGTAGATAACAACATGACACACGACAGGAAATTATAATACGCTGGGATTATGTGATAATTAAAACTGAATAACAGCGCTAACTGTCCGCGGCCACCATTCTTGTCATGGAAAACAAAGAAACATTTGGAATTTTGTTACATGAGAGTACTTCATTATTCTTCTTCTGTGATTTTCACTTCTATTGGAGGTTGGACAACATAAGGGCAATTCTAACTTATGAGGCTGCAGCTCTGAAAAGAAAAGTGGTTTACTATTATATAGTGAAGCAAATAGTATTCACTCATGATTTGAAGACTCCAGGATTGTACGTATCGGGAAACACAGACTCGGGTATTACTAGAGTTCTATTCCTTGGCAGTACGCATTAATAAAGTGGACGCAAAACCCTTCGTACGTATAGGTGGTATATATACACGGTACCCACGGGAAGAGAAGGGGGAGTACTATTCTAGGCCCGTACCACCACGGCACCATTACCATACCATTAAATAGAATAATAAATTAATAATATTACAATAGATGACTAAGAAATAAAAATGTAAAGCAAGAAAACGGCTACATTAGGGACTTAGAATCGCTGTACATTTGTATCAGTTTTATTGATCGACTGTTTTTTATTGATCGATCAATAAGATAAATCGCCCATGTTATTGTTCACGTAATGAGGCTATTGTAGTGTCCAGTGATTCAATATACAATTTCGCTTTGACGCTGATAATTATTTATTAGATAGTTATTAAGATAAGGTATTTTATAATAAAATACTACGACTTATTAACAATAATACAACAATAACATTTGAGCAATCCACTAACTGCTGTCAGCCTATGCATAGTTCAAATGTTCAAACCCATTAAAAAATATTAATGAATGGAAAAGAGAATTTTAATTTCGTTTTCATATTCAAATGTTTTCAAATAATAACAGTCAAAAATCTAGGCAACAATGGCATTAATTTGTATCATTGTTTCCCTCTTATCTTATAAGATATAAAAATGTCGTGTCACAGTTTTTTTTTTCTAACTGACTAATGCTGTTTGCCTCTACCGGCATTTACAGCTTCACCGGAGGGTTGCTTCACCGGAGGGGGTCGTGTCACAGTGTTTTATGAAATTGTTCTGTATATTTGGTAGGTGTGAAAGTAAAGTAAAGTATTTGTAACCTTCCTACACCCACCACCCATTTTCCTATCGCGATTTTAGTAATCATTGAAGTGTCGTGTCTCGTGGACATTTCGATAAATTATATGGCAGATCAACATTTGCCAGGTCAGCTGGTATTCTATAATAAATCTAAAAAAATAAAAAAATTGCATTTGAGTACCGGTAAATTTTCTAGGTCTAGTGACATTGGCGAAAAGGTGACATGTTACACAGTTTGTTTTTGACAGAAAAACCAGTCGATGTAGGCTTGTTTTTTTTTTACATAGTATAAGTTTGCGTTTGAGAACTGTCTCATCTGATGTTAAGTGATGACGTTGTCTAGGATTAAGCACGCAAACCTATTCACGCGCGACTTGAAATTACTTCTTAGTTCTATTTTCAGTATAGAAGGTACCTACCTATCCACTCATGACTTGAAGACTCCAGGATTGTAATGTAATTCCAGCTATTTTATCAAGGCTGCACCAGAAGAAAATCTGACTCTGATGCACATAGTTTATGCAGCAATCAAAGCCGTATTTTTTTGAAAATCTAATTTGGAAATTCACTCAATAAAGAACTAAAAAATGTTATAATTTTTTCTCACAAAATTTAACCGTATAGTTTTAGAATAAATAGGTTTTAAACATGGGCGTTTTGCTACGGTCTTCCCCTTAATTGTTTAACTCAAGTACAAAGGTTCGCACGAACTAAAGCAAATATACTTGTTGTATTAAATGTAAAATACCCTTGACATTTTCAAAAGGTATCACGAGGTCACGACTGTTGTAAAAGATCTTCAACCAAGAAGTATATGCCGGCCAGCAATTTTTGGTAGTGTAATGCCCCCAGTATTACAGTTATCCATAGGCAACCGTGATCGCTTACCATCAGGCGGCCTGATAGCTTGTTTGCCAAATATTATATTATTATAAAAACAGCATTAGTCCGTTATAAAATAAATACAAATAAAAAGTAGAAGTTTTAAAATTACCTATAGGTAAACTATAGCAGTTTCAGGACTAAAAACTATAGCAGGAATAAAAACTGAGAAGAAAAATTTACAAAGATACAGAGGTAGGTACTAAGTATAACTGTTTTTCCTTATACCTCCGTAGCACAGCATAGGATAGCCACCGACCAGCTGGACAGACGACCTGACTAAGATCGCAGGCAAGGGCTGGATTCGGGCTGTTTCCAACCGGTCCTTGTGGAAATCAATGGGGGCGGCCTATGTCCAGCTGTGGACGTCCTATGGCTGAGATAATGATGATGAAGATACCTCCGTAGTGTGTTAGTATTGGCCAATACGAGTACAGGTACATTTACGTAGTTCATGTATCCCGTCCGTTGCACTCAATTCAAAGGCACCTGTTTTATAATAAAGGATGCAGTTGCAGGCACCTGTCGAATGCCCTAGTTTATGCACCAGTTATCGACTTCTATAGACGTTATAATACATATAATCTAGCAGGTACGTCTGTACTAGCCCCAGTGAATGGCCGCTTGTCCCGGGCGCCTTGACACAGATCCAGTGGATACACTATTGTTTATAATACGTTGGAGCTTGGTGGAGTTCAACCGGAGTTCAACTCATGAGCACCTGTCACTTGTTTTTGCACTATTCAAATCAGCATATTTTTGAGAGCTTGGTTAGAATCTAATTTATTAGGTGAAATGATTTGAATGTATTCAATTTGGGAAAGTTTCGTTGCGCCACAGTCACCATATTTTATATGTATATGCAATAGATAACGCATCGCTATGAGAGTGTGAATCGATGATAGCTCTGAGGTGGAAGCGTCGGCTGTCAAAATGACGGGCGCTGGTTCGATTCCTACTAATAGCAGTTCCGTTGAAGGTAGCACCGTAATCAAATTCTTAGCATGGTGGTAGGGTACTTTCGAGCTACCACCCTCAAGTTTGAAAAACTGCCACCAAACATAATAGTTTGTTGACATTTTCCACCACATCGTCACTGACCATCCAATGAGATATTGGTCAAACACTATAGATCTATACAGTATTAAAAAGACATCTGTCGCTTATATTGGATGAGTTCAAACATGAGTACGTAAAACATAAGTACTGGATATATCGAAAATAAGGAATCATTTTATCGTCTGTAAAAAAGAAAAAATATAACTTCATTTAGTATAATAATATTATTTGCACATAATACGCTAGCTGTAAGTTTGCAATTATTGTCATTGTTTATTATTTAAATAATGAAAACATGACAATCATACCTCCGGCTTAAGAAAAAATAATAAGTTTAGAATGAGACTTGCATAAAAGATTCTACCTTTTAGCACGCTTGCTTGTTTTATCAAGTTTCTACTTGATAAAACAAGCAAGCGTGCCTCTCTGCATAATATGTAACTTTTGTACGAGTACAATTTGCCACCTACGCTGCGAATATTTTTAAGATGTTCGCTGCGTAGGTGGCAAAGGTAGTCGGTGTCTTAATAAAGTATCCCCTAAGCAAATGTCAAAACAGACGAGAAAAACTCAAGGGTGCACATGCGCACAGGGGCTCCGATCAATGTAACTCGCAGGGGATGCGCGCGCCACCCTCGCCCGAGCGACGTTCATCTACGCAGTTCGCGACAAAAATACCAGCCGCGACACCCTGCTCGCACAAATTCAAACTAAAACGATAAAAACTATTGGAATCTTCAAATTAAGCAACAAAATAACGAGAATACGGATCGCTTCCGAGGCGAGGTTAGTTTTGATTCGTCTCGTTAAGGACACCCACACCTTCCGACGGTGCCGCGGTACTCGAACAGTCTTGCACTGCGTCGGCTCCGTATCGCGTGACTCACCGGATTATCCCGGAGATTTCGATCGTGCAATTAGTTACGATAGTGTGTTGTGTCGGCGACTGGTATCAGTGGTGTCTCGGATGCCGGTGGCCAGGCCGCGCGCGCTTGATGCCGGGGCCGCCGCCGGGGCCTGCTGAGGAGTGAGGAGACCAACCGCAGAATGGACGACTGCGACATTACCTTCTATGACGACGACACCGAAGCTCAGTGCGATATGGTACGTGCTCTTGACCTTGACACAAACCTTCACTATGAACAATGCTATCAGCGATGCATCGCTGTTGTTTTGGCAAAGTCAGCTTCGTTTTTCGTCCGATAAAGCCCCGTTACGTTCAATAAATGATGCCCAATCGCACAATCCTGACACACTTGTGTTGCACACTCCTGCCTGTTTTATGGTTGTACTACGTCATATGTGAGTCTCACAAAGCGTCTTTTAGAGACTTATATACGTCTATAAAATACGCTTTGCATGCCAACGGTACATATTATATAATGCGGAAATTTGCGAAACGCTTGAACAAAATGGACGATGCGAGTGATGCAACGCGCTGGTGTCCATACTCGAACAATCCCGTGATTGTTCTGGGTGGCCATTGTGACAATGTGAAGCGATACACATAAATTCAATTGATTAAAACATCCGCACACAACAACGTAATTGATGCATCGCTCGGCCTTGTAGACACACAAAGGTAGGCACGAAATACAATTACTGTGTACCACGGTTTCTGTAATGTAATCTGAAGAAAAAGAATTTAATATACAGTTTACGAAATCACAACGGTTGTTGATAACATTAAACAGTATAATGATAGTCATAGACTCACACACACCGTTCCAAAGCAAACTTTTACTATATAATAACAATAACAAAGTGCTTGAACCATTTTAGGAACAGAACAATTTCACCTCATTGGGTTACCGTTAAGGCGAAGGCGCACCGTAAAAGCAAAACTGTGTAGGTTTGCTATTAGCCAAAAGATAAGGCGATACATAGAAAAAGAATGTGTGGGAAACTGGCTGCTAATTGAGCACTGGCGTCCAAATTACATTGTTAATTAAAACGGTAGTCTAACGTTTTCGGACATTAACTTATATGCTTATGTGTGATAGCTTATATGATGATTATATAACAAAACGCGGAGAATTTACACACTGTTTTGGAAAAACTTTCGCAGCATGTGAAACATACATAACACAATAATTTTTTTTGGGAATAAGTACCTAAATTAACGTTTCGGTTAGTTTCTTATCCATGGGTTTGTTTACAGATACCTAGTAAAAGTTTTTCCTTGGACCGTGATCGGCTGACTGGTCTTTCAAAATACAGAACAGACTACAGTTTTCATTATCGTAAATTTTTCTCAAAGAAAATAAGACTTCTATGTGCTAACACTATCTACGTACCAAATTTCATTCCGATCCATTTAGTTATTCAGGCGTGATTGGGCAACAAACATTCAAACCTACAAACTTTCACATTTATAATATTAGTGATAACTAAGTCAACGTAAGCTTGGAAGCTAGGAAGTGAAAATTCAATCACAAATTGTCAAAGTTGTATATACAGTGCAACCTTAATATAACGTACCTCAATATAACGACTTCCTCGATTTAACAAATTCTTCATAATCCCCTTGAATTGTCCATAAGAGTCAATATAAAATATACCTTTACATTGCGAACATTCTTTGTGTACAACCTCTTTATAACGAATTTTCAACTATCAAGAAAAAGTATTCATACCTCTAATTAACGAATTTTGCCAACCCAAATCCTTTATATAAAGTTTCCACCAATAATATAACTCTTAATCTTATAATGTGATTCATGTCTCGACATGTTTCGACACGCTTTTGTTTGTAAAGTCCTCTTTATAGCGAATTTTAGACCAATCTAACCTCAACATAACAAACCTCAGTTCAACGAATTACTTGATATTACGAATATTTTCTTGTTCCCCTCCGATTTGTTATATCGAGGTTGCACTGTATAAAGATTACATTAATAATTAAAAGGTTAAAATCTTAGTCCACGTGAGTAGAGCCGCGAGGCACCGCTCGTTATAATACAAAAAGAAACGTCTATATTTTGACGATCTTAATTGTGACAGGTATAGATTTGTTTAGAGATTTCTGCAAGAATATCCTGGGTAAGCGTATATTTTTAGACCAATCTAACCTCAACATAACAAACCTCAGTTCAACGAATTACTTGATATTACGAATATTTTCTTGTTCCCCTCCGATTTGTTATATCGAGGTTGCACTGTATAAAGATTACATTAATAATTAAAAGGTTAAAATCTTAGTCCACGTGAGTAGAGCCGCGAGGCACCGCTCGTTATAATACAAAAAGAAACGTCTATATTTTGACGATCTTAATTGTGACAGGTATAGATTTGTTTAGAGATTTCTGCAAGAATATCCTGGGTAAGCGTATATTCAAACAAAAGAATATCATTTAGAAACTGCATAACAAATCACTTTAAGCGAATGTTAACGGTACGAACAAAACAATTATAATTAATCAATGAACATTTTGTTTGACTAATTGCTGCTCGAGTGAAAGTAGGCAATGCAAGGTGGACATACATCATCTTCATATATATTGTGTTCTGTGCGCAGCTCCACCCACGGGTTTATATTTAATGTTGAATGAACAATTAAGTTGGTATGTGAGACAAATCATCCTACAAGATCACTATATTATATAGCCGTTGGTTAAATCCCAATGATGGCAATTATGATAGTTGAACAGAATTTGAATTTGGAAAGTAATCGATTCAAGACTAATAGGGACCGACTACCACAGTGGGACGAAAGAATTACGACGGAACAATTCAACATTGTTCAATTCAAAAAACGTTTGTTGGTCAATGCAATCACAATACAATACAATACAAATACACTTTATTGACACAAAAAACAGAAATAAAAAAACAATATTTACAATAAGAAATGTTCAATAGGCGGTCTTATCGCTAAGAGCGATCTCTTCCAGACAACCTTTGGATGGAGAATAATTGATAATAGATAATCTTGGAGGGTGGTGTGTCAAATAAAATATTAAATAGAATTCAACATAAAAAATAATAATAAACATATTTATACATACCTAATATATATATATATTAGGTCACTAGCGACTAGCACTAGCAACTATTAGCAATCACTCTATATATATAGATAGAATCACACTATACTTGGTTAATAAAGTTTTATTTATACTTGATCAAGTCTATAAGGTTGACATGTCATGATAAGCACGACGCACTTGTTTACCGCAACCACTTTTCTTATCGGTTACCACAACTAAGTTGTGTGATAGTATTCATAAAGATCCCGTAATCAAATAAAAGTAGTTGCTGCAACCAATGTATCCGGTAGGCTCGTATTTCAATTAGGCTTAGGTTACGGTAACCAAAAAAAATATTGCATCAATCACTTATTTTTTTCAGTGTCCATCTTTACATTCTTCGGCTTTCTTCTACTTCTATATCCATCCACATTCATGTTAAGTACTCTTTTCGTTATACCTATTTCATCCCTCCTCATGACTATGTAGTTAGTATGTAATTTGACTATGTAGGCGCCCATACTAAGCTAATCTATTCCCTTTCAACTTATCATTCACTGGCGCTACTTCAAAGCTTCCTCTGATATATACTCATTCTTGATCTTATCTTTTCTAGTCACACCGCACATCCATCTCAACATTCGCATCTCTGCCACATCCACTTTTATTTCATCTACCTCTTTTCCTGCCCAACATTCAGATCCATACACCATACATTGCGGCAGGTCTCATTCATCATCATCATCATCTCAGCCATAGGACGTCCACTGCTGGACATAGGCCTCCCCCATTGATTTCCACAAGGACCAGTTGGAAGCGGCCCGCATCCAGCCCTAATTATGGCCTTTTATATAAATAAAGCGAAAGAAAGATGTTTAAATCCTAAGAAACCAGCAAACATAATTCTATTTTAAGAAACATAGATTTGTACGGAAACACATGCAAATAAGTACTTTTATAAAAAGACGTGTGGCACTCGGGGACTGCCGCGGTAAAGCTATTGCATAGCATTTTTTATCAACTTATGCAATGAATATATTAATAACTTATGCAATAACGCCGATACAACCAATGCCACCTAGAGGCGAGTTGCTGAACGAAACAGATAAGCGTGATATTTCAAAAAGTCATTAAAAGTTCTGCTATTCATCGATAGATGGCAAAACTAAAAAGTATCACCGCTGTGCCGGTCGGAGTGGGGGGTGTTAAGTTATTTTCGTTACGGAATTTCTGGGTTCGGTCTATCGCGGGCCTTGAGCGTCTACGCTCAAGAAGATATAGCTATAGAAGTTATGCAATAGCTTCAAAAAATGGGAACTTACTTTACTGAGATATTTCTTCGAAACCTTATGCCGCAGCATCGTATACTTTTGTCATCTTAACAATTTAGCATCAATTGAGTATCAAAAGGTCGTATGAATAGGAATAACCTTGCCAATTATGACTCAACGAGGCTTTGAAGGAGTAAACGATAGTGAGTAAACAAAGGCTGTATAGCTAAGGGAAAAAATGATCAATGCATTATTTTAACTCATGATAGTCTATTGAGTCTGAGATGGATTGGCGTAAATGATATTATTATTCGACGTCATTGATAGGCGTCACCGAAAATATGCGAAACAATTATCATTATTCGAAAGTATTTTATTTATTTATTTATTTGCACAAAACACTTACAAATACATTATACATTACTAGAATACATGGATAAAGATAGATAAATACATATGTATGTGAAAACAATATAAAAGGCCTTTAGCAGCCGTGCTAGGGTCACCTGTGTGACGGCTGCTAAGCTACTTCCTATAATCAAGGCAATACATAATAATATGCAACGGGCATCCTGAAATGACATAACTTAATAAATATATTATTATATAATTCTATTTCTTCTAACCATGTTTAGAAGAAATAGAATTAGAATAGAATAGTATTATCATTATATTGAATGATAATTTATATACATCTAAAATATAAAAATCTCGTGTCACAGTGTTTTTTATCGAACTCCTCCGAAACGGCTTTCCTGATGTTTATGTTTTTTTTAATAATATTTTTTGAACCTCGTTCGCCAGGTCATCCAGTCATTATATAAAATTTTTCAATCAATATTATAACTGCTTCACTCGGATGAAGAGTGTCCATGAAACACAGCATGTAGGTAAGCGTTTCAGTTGAAAGGTCAAGTTCGTGCATGAGCGGCTGGTTGGGGCTTAGAAGTATTTATGTTGCGAGGACATATTGACATTTCCTAAATAAGGAAATTACAGTCCTTGTGCCTTCAAGCACCTTTTGACAATCGTAACCTTAGCAGCTGCCATTTTACAATAAATTATTAATAGGTAATTACTCTATACCCATCCATGTCATAGCCCTAAGTGCAACTCAAAAATACGACGATAACCGAAACACGAATTTGCCGATATGCAGTAAGACTCTGACATAATAAACGTAATACAAATCTGACGTAATAAAAAAACATCCAAATCCGTCCAGCCGTTTTTGCATGAAAGAGTAACAAACATCCATCCACACTTTCACATTTATAATATTAGTGGGATGAGGTAGTAAAAGAAAGGACCTAACTAATTGAAGATTTCGAAACTGTTTTATTTATGTCGCTTACACAACCTAACTTCTACTTTTTAAGTGTCAATGCTGTGTGAACGCGAATGAATTTAATCAACCAGCAATCAATTTAAACACAGCGAATCAATAAATTAAAAAGTCTTTATCATCATAATAACTTCAAATTACACAAATATATTCAACATAATACGTTTTCTCTAATAGTTTCTTTTTTTGACGTGATAACGTTTTATAAATTGATGAATGCCAAAAAGAAAAATAGTAACGTTCCGCGTAACGTTCCGCCTGAGTTTTGTATTACATAAAATAATCAGTCAAAGTCAATGTCAATGTCAAAGTCATACATGATTATGTCGTTATCACGTAAATCTATCGTCCGTAAACCGACTTTACAGACAACCAATTTTTTTTTTTCGTTAACATATATTCAACATTCACTGATAACCTTGGTGTGTAACACACCATCATTCAACTTGTTGATTACCTACATACATAATATTAATTAACTGACTGAACTTTGCCGATCAATTTACACTTCATAATGACTATTCACTTGAAACCGATTTAGATCTGGATACAGAAACCAGCCAGTAGCGAGTTAGACGCGTATACGGATGGTTCTGTACCATAGCAATGGATAAAAGACAAATTATTGCTAAAGCTAAATGGTGCTATGTTTAAAATAATATTACTAAATGCCTTCCTAGGTTTCACCCTGTTGTAGCCTATATGCTGTTCCAGACATCTAGCTATCTCTGTGCCGAATTTCATTCGGATACGTTTAGCCGTTCTGGCGTAATTGTGCAACAAATGTTGAAACATACCAAATTTCACATAATAAGTTACATATTAGTGAAATTAGTTGGTAAATCCAACTACAGATGAAAGGGCATTATAATATCAAGAATAAATTAAAATACAGACTAGGTATGTAGGTACTAAAAATATACATTTATACTTCAAGTTTAAGTTCATTTATTTAGCTTGTGGTCCTAGGTTAAAAGTTCTTCAAAAGGTACATGTTAGGTTTGGTATCACTAAGCCCTGCTTTGTAAGCGTACAAGCTATCACAATATTTATAACAAGTATAAAATCAAGTAATAAATAAATAAATAAAATGCTTTTGTCAATAAGGCACTCATCAACAGAATAGTATGCTTTGGAAATCAGGAGCTTGATAAGTTCCTGCTTAAAAATATGTATGTTATTGTTGTCACGAATAGATGCAAGAACCTTATTATACACGATTGGTGCCATACAAAATATGCTTTTATTGTGAAGGTAATTACATAATTACTGTGTTATGTAATTAATATTGTTATATTAAATCAGTGTAGCTTACATTCCTAGCTCACAAATTCTTTCTTATCTTTCTATGTCACATTTTGTACAGCTAAACGTGAGATGTTCTCAGAGAAGTAGGCACGAGTTCTATGGTATTTAATATCCATATAGAATTAAAGTTTAACGAATTTAAGATCCTCAAGCACACTCGTCGTGTGTTTGAGGATCCAGGCCCCAATGAAATACATGCAGTGAAAATGCATACATTGTATCACTAGACTACCATTCTTATTATTATTATTGTTTTTATTATTTCTGTATATTATTTAATGAAAGCAATTACCAGTATCAGTTAGGTTATTGTTTTTGTCTTTTATTGTAACATCTGTACTCGCATATAATGTCTTTGTCTTTGTCGTAACAAGGAGACTACACAGTTAGGTACTCAAATCTACATTATTTACCTGTCTCCACCTATTCTTTAAATTTATTATGATGTCAAGACAACGTTAACTCGTGTATCGTCTGTATTGTAGGCATACTTTTTTTTTCTTTTTTTTTTACATAATATAAGTTTGCGTTTGACAACTACCTATTTGATACCTACATTGCATACCTACTTGATATGACGAATTTATTTATTTTCATTTATAACTTCTTCCTTTTTTCATTTATAATATACATATTATTAAGGCCATTCTATATGATGTATTGTGAGGAACGGAAGAGACTGAGTCCCACAACACGGAATTTATCCTAGTGTGGAATTCAGGGTACATGGCAATGTATTACTTGTATGTTAGTTATCAAGTCGCGAAGCCCAACACGTTGGTCTGACCAGGTGAAGCAACAGCTAGAGATGCCAGTTCACGTAGCACTCCACGAAGCAAAAGATAGGAACAAGTGGAGGGACGCAGTGAAATCCATCGCACTTCGTGGGAAAAGTCACGATCCTCATCAATGAGGGAACGACTGAGGAGGAGGAGGAGTTATCAAGTCAAGAAATAAAGAAATAAACTATTGAACTATTTAAAAGTTTCGTCTTTGACGGTACATTACGCAGATTATTTTTACATCTACTACATTGGTCAAATTTTGACGAACAGAGCGGTTTCACTTATGTAAAGACTAGAAACGTAATCAACGACAGATTACTCTTACCAACCGATAACAAAAGCGAAGAACTCAAAAGATGGCATTGCTGTATCAGGTATCTCATAGAAAATTATTTTGTTATGTACACGCTGAATCCTAAAAACTTAATTAGCTACAATCATAAAAATGTTATAGCAATCGTTGATAAAATAACGGCGATCATCTCGAGTGATGAAACCACAGTTTTATTGTGTCTACAGTTACTCTATTATTATCCACATTTATATCTTGGGAATCTATAATTTTACGAGTATAGTTACTAAAATAATCCAATTTACCTCTTTACGAAATACTTCAAGGTTTTAATTCTTTGTTGGCTATATGATAGCGAGCTCTTTGCTATATGCAAAGAGCAACCTTGATAATGATACCTATAGAAATAATCGGATTCTTTGGCGGGACTTTGAAATGTCAAGATTATAAGTTTTATTTTTATTTTCCTAAATCGTATAAACGAGTGATTGTTTTTATTGTTTATCCGATATTCACACAAATACACGAGCAAACTTGGTATATATAAATCGATGCTATCTCAGTAATGGGTGTGACGAAATAATTGAATAATGTACATGAATAACGTTATGTATATGTCTCAGTTTATCAGTTATTTATAGTTCAGTTTATTTATCTACTAGTAGCGTCCCGCGGTTTCTCCCGATACCTCAATTATCCATTAAAATGTGTTTTTCCAGGATCTAACCTATCTCCTTACTAAATTTCATCGAAATCAGTATAGCCGTTTGAGCGTGAAGGAGTAACAGAGGTTTTTAATTATTTGTTTATCCCACGGGAACAGCAACTATTTTCGGGATGACGAGTAGCCATAATCCGTTCAGTAGTCTTTGCGTGAAAGAGTAAAAACCATCCATCCATCCAAACTTTCATATTTATAATATTACTGGGATAATGATTCTCGTCTGGGATCAAAACAAATACACAGTGTGTTCAGGCAGCTATCCTTCAGATCAGTCAACATAGTATGTCTAGGACATGGTAACACCATCGAGCACATCGTCATTTAAAGTCAAACGAATCTATAAAGTTTAAAAAGCTCCAATTCTAGCTGCGGCACTTTGTGATTGTTAAGTCATTATAAAATCCACAGCGGTGGTTGCTACTTCTACTTTCGCCCGAAGAGCAGTTACCACTCGGTCATGTTTAAGAATCTATCACTAGGTAAATCAAAGACACAGTGTGATCATGCCATTGTATTTTACTGCTATTCCACATTTTAGAACTAGTCGAGATTGCAAAATACTTATAAAAACAGAATTTGATTCTCTTTCGATGTTTTACAGGGATAGTGAGAATTTACGTTTTAAGAATTTCAATTGTCATATAGTCATATGCATCAGTCATGTCATATATTTATTCATTTAATTCATTTAACATTCCATTACAACTGGTCTTTGCGGTGATGAATGGGGGATTGAAGGGTTAATAATAAGAATTTTAAGAATAGGAATGCCATTATTAGCCTTTTTTCATTAACTCCTCAAGAGCCCTACACGTCTCATAAACTTTTTAAAAATACCACATATGGGAAACAACTCTTGAAGGTTAATTCTGATTGAATAAAATTTGATTTTATTTGCTAATTTATGAGTGAAAAAATATTTTCAAGCGACCATTATTTTTCCTCGCCGTGGAGTACCGGCTAAGCATAGTACTCCCCATCTCTTCCCGTGGGTGCCGTAAGAGTCGGCTAAGGAATCATGTACCAGAAGGTGGGCAGCAGTGCCTTCTGAGGATGAGAAACCATACTGCGCTCGCCAACCCGCCTGCTAAGCGTGGCGAGTATTGGCAAACCCCCCAAGGGGAGGCGTATGTCCAGCAGTGGACGTCCTATCGCTGAGGTGATGATTATTTTTCTATTACCGATTATAATTCACGCGGTAATGACAAACGCGTTTGAAATGTATCTTAGACCAAAAGAAAGAAAATTAAAATGTCTAAATCAGCATTTTTTTCACTCCGTATAGGTCATCTGGAAAGGTAATTTTTGTCATACTTTAATTTAAATCAACACTCATAAGGATTTGTCCCGCTCCCTCACCCCGTAAACACCCGCGGGCCTCTGTATTGTGATCGGCACCTTGTAAACTCCAAAAATGTTTTTTGGATTTTGTTATTTTGTTTTTATCATGCAAAATCATGAACAAGAAAATATGTTTTTTATACTTTATAGATCTAGCGTATGACACTATTTTATTTTATGGTCAGTGACGATGTGGTCGAAGATATAATCACGCTAAATCTAGATGTTTATTGGCTCTCAAGGACTACTGCCTGAACACACTATGCGTTTCGTGGCAGTTTTTCAAACATGAGGGTGGTAGCTAGCCAGGCGGGTACTCGAAAGTACCCTACCACCATGCTGGGAATTTGATAACAGTGTTAACTTCAGCGGAAGCTCCAGCCATTGGTGGGGATAGATCCAGCGTCCGTCAGTTTGTATATAGATAGATAGATATATATAGATATATTTTTTCATCAATTAAATACAATGTACAATCATTCACACATGTTTACAAATACTTAAATCTAATAATAAAACGTTCATAGAATGACTACTCTTCTCACTATATATACTCTATCATCGCTTCAAAAGTAGATACTAGTCAGAGACAATTTACTAATCAAAAGAAATAAGCAAAGTGTACAAAGACGTTAAAAACAGGTCCCATAGGAGGCTTTATCTTATACATATTTATAAGAGCCACCTAGATCCTTGAAAAGAAATGTCAAGAAAAGGCGGCGAATGGAGGCTTGTTGGAGGGTTGTAAGAGGCAGGCAGAGATTGAAGTGCCTTCTCCGATGGAAAGTTAGCTTAGGTAGGTACTTAAATAAATACAGTATATATTGTACTGTTATGTGAACAAATCTTTTTAGAGGCATTTGACATATTAGCACGATATTTTTATAACCGTTCCGTTAGCTATCAACCTGAAAACCAAACAACGGATTTTCTGTTGCCAGCTATTTGTGATGCTACTTTTATGGTTTTATGATGCACATAAAATATATTATTTACAGATAAAACTTATACATTATTATGATAAGTGTAATATCTAAAAAGTTTAATAAACATTAGCTTAGACTAGTAAACGTGGCTTAACCTTTTTGGTGCTCACTAACTCCGTGCGGGAACCATCGTCAATATAACTATGACAGTAGAAGTTCTGCCTGCGATCACTTTAGCAATCAAGCTTGAGCAGATATAAATGATTAGACATGTATATTGAATTTTAAGTATAAACACCCAGTAGTTACTTTTTTAAAATCTCACAAAAATACCTAATATTTTCCCGTGATACAAAATCAGTGGTCTACAGTATATGCAGTAAATAATTAGTACGAGATACGGCTTAAGAAATATATACCCTCATCTGTTATTTACTTATGACTTCGATTATAATTATGTTAATATGTAGAATGGTACATTACACATTGGTTACCTAACGAAATCCCGGTTCTATATTGTTCAATAATATTAACTTTAAAATTAAACAGTGTTATTGGACTGATTTTTTGTTTAAATTAATGTTTATTTTATTACCTATCCAACACTATTAAGTTGCCTACTTAAAACTGTGTCATGTACATGGCTGCTTCGATTTTTTAATTGTTCAGATTGAAGCGCGAGTAGGGACAGTGACAGAGAGGCGTTGCATCCGCTACTCCATGCGAGAGACAAGGATGCAAAGAGGTTATTTATAACTATTGGGTTATTGAACAGTATAGGCCCGGGGCTGAGCTCAACCCATGTGCACTTTATCCATCTACATATTATCGAACATTTAATCCTTCTCTTCATTTAATAACAGATGAGGGTATATATTTCTTAAGCCGTATCTTAGACTAAAATGTCGTCTACAGTATATACAGCAAATGACGTCTACAAGAACAATTTGTGGGACGCTACAAGGCGTCAATTTATTACCGCTAAGAATGAAGGTTTACCGTTAGTAGGGCTCGTAGGGCGATGATAGATGGTCAGGCGAGAACGCACCAGACTACAGGAAGTATTATGTATTTATTAAGAGCTTACGACAAATTTATTCTTGACAGATTTGTATATTTTGATAGTGTATAAAATAAGGACATTATTATTTATGTCTTGTTGTGACTTAAATAAAATCGACGAAGAACGATCAAAATCGGTTCACCCAGTCGGAAGTTATGCGGTAACAAACACAAATAAAAAATAAAATAAGAAAACATACGGGTCGAATTGAGAAAATTCTCCTTTTTTTGAAGTCAGTTAAAAATAGATAAAGACACTGTCCACGGGTAATTTAAATGAATAAAAATTATAGTATAAGTAGTTTTTGTTGTTACAGTGTTCAGCGGAAATTAATATTTAATTTAAGTTAGCATGATTTAAGTTCTTGGAACTTTGTTTGAGAAGTCAGTCAATCGTTTTTATTATAAATACACATTCCTAACTTATCGGTCGTAAAAGCATTGTTTAATGTTGAGTTATTCTAATGTAATGTGTATATTCGCGTAAATCTGAGAAATGTCGTAACCATGCTGTAGGTAATTTTAATATATATATCTTGACTTGTTAGGTATTGAAGGACAGCAACAAACAACTTGTTACTTAGTAGAAAATTGTATTATAATTTGTACTGCATATATATGTGTATGCAGCATTTATAAGAACCTGCCAGCGGCTGTTAGAAAGAGGTTCGTGTGGCACAGAGCCAAATATCATAACTGCAATTCTTGCCAGGTCACGACACTAACTCTCGGTATAAAGCCTAGGAATGCCAAGACCGACATTATAATCATGTCATTTCTTGTCAAATAACAAATGACATATAACATATACTTCATAAAACAATTATATTACTGTTTTTAATTCTTCACAAATTTTATGATTTATGGTTTATGACCCTTAAAGCGATGGTCTACGAGCAAGTGTGTTGAAATATATCAAAAATTGTATGGATATATGCTCTATTAAACTCAAACATGGCATAACATTAAGACCAAAACGACTATCATGTTGTTCTCAGAGCGTTGTTTTATAATGATGACTCAATCATGGAAAACTTTTAGATTTAGAATTCGCATACCACTAAAACTCGAACGTTTCTAAGCAGCCTGCATATTGATAACCATAAACATGGACAGAGGTATCGTAACAACCGGCTGTACCGCCTATAACGGTCTGCAAGGTGTGGCTATCATCTCGTTTGTTTGCGGCTTTGTGGCTGCCACCATTATATCTTCCACCATCTACCATCTTATAAGATATTTTATTGTGTATCGCATTAACGCTATGCTAGGCAGAGAACTTCAGTTTAAATATTTGAAGGAAAATAATTCGGCTGCTAGTGGGACTTGAACCCACGACTACAGAATACCATCCTGTAAAGAAACAAAAAAAAAAAACATATCCGCAAGATGTTAATAAAGAAGGAAGTAATTCGGCCCTAGTGGTATGGGCTGCTATAGCTTAGTTGGACAAAGCGACAGGAAGGTATTCTGTAGTCGTGGGTTCAAGTCCCACTAGCAGCCGAATATTTTCCTTCAAATATTTGAACTACCATCTTATACTTCTTAACTGTTGGGTACTAATAGAGTAGAGAGTAGTATAGTATAATAATAGATAAATGCAATCTTTACAGAACATCACATGTGGCATTCCTCAAGACTCCATTTGAGGTATTATTTTAACTTGTTATATCAACTTAGGGCTAACGCTACACCTAAGATAGGTGTACAAAATTGTACGCAAATGACATATGCCCTTTGAGTAAACAGTTCATTTATCTGAGCATATGCCTGTCGTACACTGGTAAATCTATCCACGGTATTATTATTTAAGCTCAACAAGATAAAAAAAAAAATTAACCGAATACTGTTGGGTTACCTAAAGCTGTATCCTGTTCCTGTGGAACCCTGGAGAACAAAAAAAAAACATAATTCAATTTGTGCTGTTAGAAAGTGATTGACTAGAATAAACGTTTTGGGTGTGGTGGGGCAAACATGAGTCATCCGATATTTCCGGTAGAAATAAGACTTAATACAATTAGTCTCAATAGAACATCTTTCATTAACCATCATAATTTAGTATAAAATGAAGCTTAATATTAAAGGGTAAGTTATATTTTTTTCACAATCTTCATTTAGTATTTAGTATCTCATAATTATTTAGTAAAATAATTCTTGAACACTATTGTGTTCAAGAATTATTTTACTAAATAATTATGAGAAAAATTATTGGCGCTAGATTTACCACAGCGTTGACAAACTTTTTTAACTGTTGCCTTTTGTACCCCACACATACAAAGCGTCACGCCTAGCACCTCCGCATGGGGAGACCTTGCGCGAGTGACCAGCCATTGAGTACCGAAAACAAAGGATTATAGTAGGCGAAGCTTGCAAGATGCTTCTATGGCATCTTGCCATAGAAAAAGTGCGAAATGGAGAATTAGATTACAAAGAATCTGACTCTTTTTTAAATTTATTTTTATTATTAATTAATTTAATATTATATTAATTTTATATTTATTATTATTCTGGAGGAAGAAACATAATTATGATGCATCGATGCAAGGAAGGAAAACAGTTCTGAATACTGATGAAGAACATTATTTGACCAAAATAATTAAAATAATGGCTAATTCGGGCTGGGCCCTCATTAGAAAATAAAGGACTATAAATAATACTAAGAATTCATTCGAAGACAATGTCCCTGGAAAGGACTGGATGGAACTGTATAACTCCAGGAAGGTCACGATGTACCAGTAGATGCTGAAAAACAATAGGTTTCGACTGGTAACACTCGTGTGGACATCCTTAATAATGTGACGACGGATGAATACGGTGATTTCATCTTTGTGGGCCGTACAACAAAAAAATCAAGAAAATATCATAAAGCCAAAATTGAAGGATAGTAATAACATAACAGTGTTATACTTAACATAAATAAAAAAGATTTTGCATATCCTGCTACAACTATAGATCGATAACATAATAGTTGCGGCCGGTGGTTTTACCCGCGTGGTGGTGATTGATGATGATGATGATGATGATGAAAAATAGCTTATGTGTTATCGTGACCTGAAGTCTACATATCAAATTTCATCCAAATCCGTTTTACCCGTGTGGTGATGAAAAACGGATAAGTATAAGCTACCTCCATACCAAATTTCATAGAAATCGGTGTAGCGGTTTGAGCGTGAAGAGGTAACAAACATTCACACATACACACTTACGCACATATACACAAAGTTTCGCATTTATAATATTAGCAGGATTCCATTCACAATAATGTAATTCCGCTGCAAAATCTAGGGCCAAAAAAGGGCCAGTCAACATGATAAATCTTTGTGCGATTCCACTTTCGGCCACATCATCACTGATTACTTGTCACTTTGTAGTGGTAAACCTATAAATAACCAGAACATTTGGATTTCAGGCAATAATGGATGTACGAAACAACCACCATACAGCTATTCCATCCCATTAATTGTTCACCACCTCAATAGTTTTTTATCTTTTTATTTTACTTTGATTCACGTTCAGCATTTTCAAAGAGTGTGATAGTCATACTCATAGTATTACAAGACTAAATATAACAATCTTGAATAGATATAAGACGTTATGAAGTCAATATAAGCCTCGCGTCATAGTTATCCAATTTAGGCACCGAGAGAATCGATTGTGTGTCTCGATATACAAAAGGAACGATCAGTCTGCGTCAGTTATGCGACTATAGACTGAGAGCTACTTATTAGAGAGATTTGCTTAGTTTTCTAAATAATTACGTGGCTGAACAACAAGTACCATCTGAAGATTATATGGGTTATATGAAAACTTATGAAAGGCCGTCTGGTTAACTTTTTTACCCAAATTGTAATTCATTCTTCAGTAGGACTGGCCCACACACGTGCCAGATCCTAGGTTTACTAACAGGGTATGAGAAAACGATTGAGAAAACCTTTATAACCACGCAACCCGTTCAAAAGTATCAAGTGGTCCCTCAACCTACCCTCGGTATTGACATGCACAAGAGTACGTTTGTAAAACTCCGTAAGACAATTTTAGATGATATCTAAATTTTCTAGTATCACATATTTGTACATAACATATTTTCGCTTTCCACGGCTTTTCCTTGGCTCCACTTAATTTTGAACGTTTCTAAAATATTAAAATGAATCACAAAATGACGTCATGTCCTCGATGCCCTAAATTAATAATTTATTTTGTAACCAAGTCTTTTAAAATTGTTGGTAGCTAGCTCTCTGTCCAAAACTTTTACTGCACCACTTCACGACACGTTTCTTTGTGTGAGATAGATACTCGAAACCTGAATAATAAAAAGTCTATCTATTTATTATAATTCAATAGATACTTGGTATCTCATTGAAAATCGGCGCGTTCCCATGCGCACTGATTGACTCTAAGCCGTGAAAGTTTTGTGCCTATTGTTGCAATACACATTATGTTTAACATCAGCGAAGGTATCTGTGTGTTTTTATACAATCGCTAAGCTATCTCGGAAACGGAGCTAACGATTGTGATGAAAGTTTGTACATTGAAATGTACACTACTATTATTTATATAGCTGTCCTATCTGAGAGAACGCGGAGAGAAAATCTATTGCTCATCAAGTGAGATAGTGGTCAAACGCTGTACACAGTATAAAAAAAACTTATAGCTCAAGCGTGACCTATAGTGATCAAACGCCTAACATTAGTACAAAAAAATGTCCTCGTGGCAGGACCAATCGTGTCAAAAGGCTTCTTCTTCAATTCTGATTTATTTATTAAACCTTTGTAACATTTCCAATTTACCTACGCAAAGCAGGTATTATATACTATATATTATATACAAATAAGACTTGAAAACAAAAGTATTTGCATTAATTAACTGAAAAACTAGTTATTTGCATTAAATTGCTTCAATTAGCAAAAACGCTGACCCTGAAATACTCGGTTGTTTCTGAAAATATGTATAAATTATATATTAGAATTAAAACAAAGTTTTGGCTAATTGCTTAAGTAATCATTCACTAGAGGAAGCGGAGGTCTGGGAATCAAAATTAATGACTATGAGTTATGACGTTGCCTCTTAGAATACAGCAATCTTCTTTACACTATCCTTTTTATTCCCACTACACCTCCTTATCTCAAAGAGCGTTTCCACTTCATGCACGACACTCACTCTCTATCTTTACGTTCCTCCGATAATCTTCTACTTAGTACGCTTAGTAGTGCATACTTTTCAATTCTATGCGACGTCTTTCACTGTTCAAGCAATACAACTTTGGACTTCCCTGCCTGTGGGCATACGACAAGCTAAATCACTGTCAATTTTCAAAAACATGGTCAAAAATCATTTTTTATCATTAATTGCATAAATCCGATTCTCAAATGAGCATGTATTTTTATGATTCTTTTCCCAATTTATATATATATTCTTGACGATCAGAAGTGTATTCAATTTTTAAACAGAAAATACAAAGCGAACTATCAACATTTTTCATTGAAATTAAATAACAAAACGCGATATCACCAAACACGACAACAATTCACGTAGACTCCTAAGCCACGTCTGATATCTCCGAGTACCCAGGTAGAAGTGTCCAGCAGTGGACTAAATAAACCACGTCCGCTCAGTACGATGTCCCGAGGTAGAATGACTCGTCCAAACCAGCCGCGCCGGTCACGTAACGTCGGTCGCCCCTTCCACTTGTTACGTCATTCGTCGACGTCCGATGCCGGCGAGCGCCCGAGTAAAAGTGTGCGCGCTTCGGTTCTGTCTGGCTTATATAGCCAGTCTGCCGCTCGCCCCACCACTACCACTAGGGGCGTGTAAGACGGCCTCTCCTGACACCCTGACGTCCCCGTCAGGTTCTTCAGGCTTTTTTCATTAACACAATACACCACAACACATGTTGTGCTGAGAATCGTTCCGTCTGACACAATCTTGGCTTACTGACATTCTTATCCACACGCTGGCCCAGCAAATTACTAGGCATGTAGCCAATAATGCAGATGTTCATGTCGCGTAGCTCACAACTCGCGAAGAAGGCCGAACGAAGCACCCGGCAAAGTCCATTTGTCGCAGTAGCAGCAGCAGCTGCCAGAGCTCGTGTGCCACGAGACCCCGCCTTCAGCAAACAAGCAAAGAGCAAACACCCAGCGCACATTCGCCACGCCAAAACAGCATGTGTAGTTTTCTATTCTTTCATTCATCACACAATCACGGCCCTCTATCACCGATACACTCCAAGCTATATCTATGTCAACTAAATCTCTTCAATACATTCATCACACACAGCGTACTGCATCAGACACTTTTCAGACCGATTCTAATATGCATTACGAAGTGCCGTCAAACCCTACATAGCCACAATGTCGGGGCTGCGAGTACCACAATGTCGGGGCACGATATAGCCACAATGTCGGGGCTGCGAGTACCACAATGTCGGGGCACGATATAGCCACAATGCCGGGGCTGCGAGTACCATAATGTCGAGGTACGAAAGAGTCACAATGTCGAGGTACGAAAGAGTCACAAAGTCAGTGTTGCGGGTACCACAATGTCGAGGTACGAAATAGTCACAAAGTCAGTGCTGCGGGTACCACAATGTCGAGGTACGAAATAGTCACAAAGTCGGTGCTGCGGGTACCACAATGTCGAGGTACGAAATAGTCACAAAGTCGGTGCTGCGGGTACCACAATGTCGAGGTACGAAATAGTCACAAAGTCGGTGCTGCGGGTACCACAATGTCGAGGTACAAAATAGTGACAATGTCGGTGCCTACACCCAATAGGAATGCATCTCCCAGGCCGGAGCTCGCACAACAGGCATTCGTCTGCCAGGCCAGAACCCACACGTATCGAGGATGCGCCAGCTAAGCCAGAGCCCACACGTATCGGGAATTCGTCTGCCAGGCCGAAATTCTGCGAATTATTTCAAACAAATAAACACAAATTGGTTTTTACATCAGTATTGGTAAAACGTCCGCCTTCCTAGGACTCGGCCTACCTGACCTTTACTTATAAGCCTTCCGAATTAGCAACTTTGATCGCTTGGAATGAAATTTAGTTTTGTGGGTAAACACAAAAAAAACGTTAAAAATGACTAAGTCAATAATAGTACTCGCTCAATAGAATGTCACACAATTGTCTGCTCTAATGCCGCATCAGCAGATCTATGCTTTCCAGCTTCAAATGTCAGTAGCCAACAGGACAAACGCACTTATTAAAATGGCACAAACATATACACCTACTAAACATTTTGAAAAACAATCACAGTTGTAACACTACAAGAGCGTTCTACTTCCTTGGTATCAATCTCACATACTAGGCGCTATGTGTAATTTTCACGGGAGCTTAAACCAACTTCATTCAACGGCGGTATAAAACTGTGGGTACTTTGAAAATTTATAAACGATCAGAAATTGCCCAAATTAATTACGCTGTTATTTCACATAACAATCGCATTTAGACAGACTACGCACTGGCTTCACCTGTAATCACAGGAAGCAATGGAGTGCGACAATAGCGTACTCGACGTGATAGTTCGGCATGCAAAACAATTTAGCAAACAAAAATGAATAATCGGCTCGTAGTAATTTTCAAAATTTAAATTCACACAAACCGTGATATTTCCACTGTAAAACACACAAACTACAGAACAAAGAAAGTAATTAACACGTTGTGGTTTGTAATGCGAACAAAAGTTATTCGCAGCTAGAGAGATGGCGAACGATCAAGGTCGCGTGTTTTTAAGCGAATCCCACTTCTGATCTTGACGATCAGAAGTGTATTCAATTTTTAAACAGAAAATACAAAGCGAACTATCAACATTTTTCATTGAAATTAAATAACAAAACGCGATATCACCAAACACGACAACAATTCACGTAGACTCCTAAGCCACGTCTGATATCTCCGAGTACCCAGGTAGAAGTGTCCAGCAGTGGACTAAATAAACCACGTCCGCTCAGTACGATGTCCCGAGGTAGAATGACTCGTCCAAACCAGCCGCGCCGGTCACGTAACGTCGGTCGCCCCTTCCACTTGTTACGTCATTCGTCGACGTCCGATGCCGGCGAGCGCCCGAGTAAAAGTGTGCGCGCTTCGGTTCTGTCTGGCTTATATAGCCAGTCTGCCGCTCGCCCCACCACTACCACTAGGGGCGTGTAAGAATATATATATTTGTGTTGTAATGTTTCTCATTTTCTAATTATAAAATATTTATTAGTTTATAGTATAGACATTATGTATTAGAATTTAGAAAAACCTTGCTATACTTATATCTAATTAGTCATACAGATGCACTACACCTACCGTCTGCTCCTTTCTCCGTTTCTATCCATCCAAAGGTTGCCTCGAAGAAATCGCTACAAGCGATAAGGCCGCCCATCATCGTATCAAGTATTACAATTTAAGTTTAGCTTTAAGTATGATATGTTATTTGGTACTGATAATAAAGAGTTTTTCTATTCTATTCTATTCTATTCTAAATCTGAGCACTGTTAATAGACATTGTCTCAGCTTCGTAGCAGAACTCGAACACTGAAGGATGCATTTTGAATTTTCGATTTTAACGATAGTATTTTTTTCCAGGGCCATTCCGAGTCGAAGGGTGCCAAAAAGCGAGATAAGAGTGCGAGTGGAAACGGAAACAAGCCCAGCCGTGGGGTTGCGACGTCCTTCGGGTTCCGTCGGCGGCCGGCGAGCACTTCGCGCGCCGATGACAATGCCAGGCGAAAACAGAAACAAGCGGCACACGATAAGAACGGGAATGGAGGTGAGAACTGAAAGCTTGCCACACCGCAGTGAATACCGCATGAATTTGCGGAAACTATAGTCTATTGTTTCGCGCCGCAAGACAATTAGTGCGGTGCACACGGCGTGTACGCATTTGGACTAAGGCGCTGTGAATAGACAAATCGCTATTTTTAACCAACTTTAAAAAAGGAGGTTCTTAATTCGACCCGTATGAAGCTGGTGCTTCCCGTGTGGTCAAATTTAAATGATGCTCGTCGAAATCGGACGAGCGCTTTTTGAGTTACACTCCAATAACTGTAAAGTGTTAGGCATACGTCGAAGATAATAAAGTTGTGAGTGGCGAAATCGGTGAACATACACAATGGAAATTGATCCCGTGAGTAGCAAAGGTCACTAAAAAGGTGAAAAAAAACATTGAACTGACTTCAACACTCATAAGTGTGAAATAACTTGTCGAAGTCGGTACCATGCACACAATATTTTAATAATAGTTACTTTTGAACTATCATGGTATCGACTTCAACAAGTTATTTCACACTTTTGAGTGTTGAATTTGGTTCAATTTTTTGGTATTTTTATTAAATGTATTAAAAATCATGTGTAAGAGAGAGAGAGAGAGAGAGAGAGAGCTTTATATTTTTCCGTTTTAGTATCTTTTTCACTATTACTGTATCAAGTAATAGTGGAACCAATGATTGTACCGATTACGGCAGCGCACCAGCAGCAGCGATGTCATCACGGTCTAATTTAGTGGCTGAAACAGCCTAGAGTTGCAATAACCTCTATAGCATGTTTCTTGCTAAAACATTGAGATACTATTCAAATAGCGACGAGTGACCAAAATGCTGGCACATATTTGGCGATCAACGAATGAGCATTGCAATTCAGCGTGGCAATGCTGGCATTGCCATTTTGCGTGCTAGCATTCTGGGTACGCTGCCGGCCGGTAGCGGGTTAGAACATTTGAGTTATCTATAGGCTACCAATAGCTAGTGGATTGCTCAAATGTTATTGTAGTAGCTGCAGTATTGTAATTAGTGTTTTATTTTAATAAAGGCATTTGCCCTATGAAAAAAAAATCAAATAATGAAGCAATATTGCAGCCAGAGTTCTGGAACGTAGGCCATTGATAGCGAATTATTTTATCTTCTGTTGTAACATATTATTATGATTCGGTGCGGTCCAGTTGCTTTGAATTAAAATTGCGTAACATCCCTTGTTACTCTTTAATATTATCTCTTTCAAAATCACGATATAGCAATGACGAGGTGTGGAATAAATATTTGAAGATAGGCACTTAACATTTAAACTGAAATGTACACACTTTTCAGATTTGTTATTTTTCTATTGAAATATAATACTACTAAGTACTTAATAGCACAGCTACTACATTTAGGCTATTCACTAGCTGTTGCCAGACAATAGATACGAATAGCTCTGATGTTCTAAGTTGCCACCAGTTGGCAGCGTACCCAGAATGCAAGCAGCATTGCCAATATTGCTCTTGTCCTTTCGTTCTGAAGTATTGTAGCCTGACCTGCTATGGTGCGTTGTTTGTTGATACCAAATCACAGAATATATAGAACTAGATTTATATCCCACTTCTCTAATGGAATGGAATCTTAAACGCAAATGTTTTACCATTGCCCAATTCTGCTCTTAAAAGCAACATCGGCCTTGCTTTGATTTATTAAAATCTCTTACAGCGCACATTTATTTTTATTATATTTAAGTGACAATATTTACTATCTGAAATAGTATAAAAATACTTAAATAAGCCTTGAAATAAGTTATGTAGGTATGAATTGTATCAACGTGCAAAAAGTCACCAAAGAATTTTCGTAACTTATGATTCCAAAATGGTCAGAAAAGCTCGTACAATTTCGCGTGTTATTAGTAGAAAATCATAAATTAATATTTTAAAGGGTCGACTGGTTTAGGAAGGCAATAACTGCTTGTTATTCATATTACCACTTAAGTAAATAGTCATCATCATCATCATCATCATCTCAGCCACAGGACGTCCACTGATAGACATATGCCTCTCTCAGAAAGTAGTAAGAACATTTTGCTACACATGCGGCATACATGCTGTCAGCATAAGATCTCAGAATCCATGTCTTCTGTTCTCTCAATACCATCATCCAAAGTTTCATTAGACTGTAAAGAGCTATAATGACTCTAGCTTGTTTCTGTTTTGGAGTAATTTACGATCCATACATACGACACCATATAAAACAAACAATTAAACAACTAAGAGCCCACCGAGGCTTCAAAGATTCACTGGCGCGTCATCTGGTCGATTTAACATGTGACCAAAATACTGGCATTTTTCTTGCGCATTGATAAACCATTGCCATTCGGCGTGACAATGTTGTTGGTACGTCACGTCTGTGCCGAGACATTGCCTATTGGCAGCGGTTTTTAAAAGTTAGTATTTAGTTATGCGTCTGCATATAATACATTGTTTTCTTCCCAGGTTCGACAGAAAACCTTAGGGCGGAGGAGGTGGTGTCAGGGCGGTCGACGCCTCTCGCCCGCCCGCGCAAAGAGACCGCCGGCCAGCCGCTACGGACTAACAGGTACTTTTCGTTGTTTAATAACTACATTTAGTTACTTACTTCTTACAAGCCTTTTCTTTTAGGTCGCAATATTAAAGTATCATCACTTTAATATTGCAATATAAGAGAAAATAAAAGCATACATTTTTACATCATTACACGCAGAGAACTTCACATTCTTTTAGTAAGTGCTTGTGGATATTAAAATAATACTATTTCCATGTTCTTTATACATATAAACGGGACCCTGGGTTCGAATCCGGGTCGAGTTTGCTTTTTGCCCGAGTCTGTGTTTCCCGATATGTACAATCCTGGAGTCCTCAAGTCGCGAGTGAATAGGTACCTTCTAGGTTTGCGTGCTAAATCCTAGACAACGTCATCACTTAACATCAGGTGAGACAGTTGTCAAACGCAAACTTATAATATGTAAAAAAAAGAAACAAAAAAACACAAAATGCATAATTATTAAAGGCATGTCGATTAACGCCTACACTTATATTAATAGCAAACAGTACGATTGCGTTCAGGCGCTTAGCGTAAGTAGCGTAGACAATGGAAACATTTTAGGAATGTTACGTGCGTCGGTTTTATGATGTTTTCAGCTTAAAATAATCCAGCCAGAACATCAAGTAGCTAGCCCATCAGGTAATGGTCAAACGCTAGATAGAGTTTTAAAGGAATAAAACGAAATCCAAAAAAAATCTACAATATAGAAAAGGCTATCTATCTTCAAGTTACGAGTGAATAGGTATTTTCTAGGCAGGCGTGCTCCTTCATAGACCGCATCATCACTTAACATCAGGTGAGATAGTGGTCAAACGCCTGCCTATTCCCAATAAAAAAAAAGGCTATGGAGAATGGCATCCTTGGTAGCTTATGTGCAGTAAACAAATGTGGAGCTACAGAAGTTGTCTGAATTGTTCAGGTTCGGTTTCAGGCAGCAGCACGCGAAGACGGCGCGCGTGGGGGACGTGGGCGCGCCCGCGCCGGCGGAGCACGCGTTCGGTCCGCTCGCGCTCCCCTCGGCACATAAGGACAAAGAGACGCACATCAACAATAATGCACTAGGTATGTATATCTACTACTTATATATAACGCACGAGACATAGCATATAAAAGATATACAAGCAATAAGCATTCTTATCATTATCATTCTGGATACGCTGCCAACTGATAGCGGGTGGAACATTATAACTATTTAAAGGCTGGAAATAGCTAGAGGATTTCTCAAATGTTATTATAGCAGCTGTAATACTGTAATTAGTTTATTTTTATATTTCAATACACGCATGTGGACGTAAAAAATGGCAGTTTAGAATAGGGGTCACAGAGATAGTCATAGTTTTTTTGTAAAAATTTTTTTTTCTCGTTTTAATGCGTTAATGCTTTGTAGATACGTTTAATTAGCTGTGTAAGTGTTCATGTAGCATTTTCAATTTTTTTGTAGATAAGAAAAGTACAAACCCACCATTGAGCAACCAGCTAGGGCTGGTGGCAACCCAAGTTACTTCTACGGGGGTGACGACGGTCGTGGGCGCGGCCGGTGTGCCCAAGGCCCTCACCAAGCAAACTGTCATCCTCACTTACCAACCGCAGCAGTATTCACAGGTACCAATTTAACTTTCATCTACTAACTCTGTCCGGTCCACCCACCTGACAGTTTCTTGCTCGTAAAGTGTACAGTCTCAAGCAGTACTTTAACATAGAGGTCCTATGATTTCAAGATTTGAAAAGTAAGAAATACCTAATTTTGAACTTTGTACAGCGCACTGTAGTGGTGGCGACAACAGCTCCTGCAAAATCTCCGTTAGTCGTGTCACCTAAGACGTGGACACGTCTTTGTGTGATAACAGATTAGATAACAGTAACTTGGAAATGTGTCATATTTCACATTTCTTTTTGTCACCTTCTTCTTTTTTTACCGACTTTAAAAGAAGGCGGAGATGACTCAATCCGACCGTATATATATATTTTTTTATGTGTGTTCGCAGATAACCTCGTCGTTTATGAACCGATTTTGATGATTCTTTATAGAGTATACTTCCGAGATGGTCCCATTTAAATTTAATCAAAATCAGTCAAGCCGCGTTTAAGTTATACTTTGATAACTGAAAAGTGTTTTGGTCTATCTGGATGACTTCCATATTGAGGGTGAATGGCGATTGATCCCGTGATTAGTAAAGGTCATTGGAAAGGGTGAAAAAAAAATTGTTTGACAAAAAATGGAACCGACTTCAACACTCAAAAGTGTGAAATAACTTGTAGAAATGCGTATCTTGCGCACAATATCTTGATAAAAGTTTCTTTTGAAATATGATGGTAACTACTTCAACAAGTTATTTTATACTTTTAAGTGTTGAAGACGGATTCATTTTTTGGTAAAAAAAAGTAGTTTCAGTAGTATTTTCCGGAAGTGCCAAATCTTTAACAAAATGTAATACAAATAAAAACATACGGTCTTAAAAAAGCCACTCTCACTTCAACTTGCAAATATGATGGCAGGCGTCAGTAGTTATTAGCATCCACGATGTTCTTCAATTCCTATACGATCTCGTAGAGAAACTCCGAGCATGGCCATCGTTAACTTTGAGCTCACTTATGAGGGTTACCACATTTATTCTAATGTTAATAGCATAGTTCATTTTTTCTTTTTTCAGCAGGACGGACGTAAAATCACAGCGCGAGTAGAGCCCGTCAGTCGCGCAGCATCAGCGACAAGGGTGCAACCGTTGAATGACAGACCTCCAGGAAAATATACTTTCCAGACGAACCAGCTGCCGCGGCCGCAGTACCCCGCTGTTAAGAACATTGACACCAAGACTGCTAAGCAGGTGACAATCAATACAGCACATTTTACGTTATTGATCATTGCATTGACCGAGGCAGAAAAGTCAAAGTCATCGGATGTTTATCCCCAAACCATTATGCATTAAAATATCAGATTCCACTTGGCGTATGCATGCATTACGAGTATGAATGTGCTGATTTCACAGTGCTGCGACGTGATCCTCTCACTCAGAGAGAGAATTCACCATCATCCATGCTGACTTATGCCAGTTAGCGGCTAGGCTAAGCGGCCAGTACCTAAACAGCCCAATATTGAAGATTATAAACCACTACAACTTTTAACGTCTTCATTAAGGCAACGACGAAGCGATGATAGCTCAGCGGGGGGAGCGTCGCCTGTCAAACTGACGGACACTGGTTCGATCCCCAACAACAGCTTGAGCTTCCGGTGAAGGTAACACCATTATCGAATTCCCAGCATGGTGGTTGGATATTTTCGAATACCCGCCTGGCTAGCTACCACCCTCAAGTTTGAAAAACTGTCACCAAACACATAGTGTGTTCAGGCAGCAGTCCTTCAGAGCCAGTGAGCATTCTAGATCTAGCATGATAACATCTTCGATCACATCGTCACTTACCATCAAGTGATTTAGTGGTCAAACGCTAGATCTATACAGTATAAAAAAAATAACGACAGGGGCTGTCGACTTCCCGTGCGCCTTTAAAAGCACGAAAATGCTCATTTGAAATTGTTTCCGGTAGTTACCCCTTTGTGACTGATCACACAGAGCATTGCAAACCCTGATGATCCGTGATATTGTACTGTCCCATTTAACTAAACCAGCTCTACTGCCGCTATTATAGCTCTACCGGCAATTTAAAAAAGATTCAATGTTAGTATTGTTATTGATAATTGTTTAGTTACTGTTTTTTTTACCAATTTGGACTTTATCGTAAGAGTATAAGAACTGTATCATTTTACACTATTTTAGTTTGGTTGAATAAGAGAATTGCTTCCAATATGTCTTAACAATCGTATTACTTGAATAGAGTTTATGTAGATCCATATTTTTATAAGCGCCTAATTATGTGTCAAATGTTTACATATTGAAGATCTTATTTTAAAACTTATAGATATAAAAATATTCACAAGACATCACATAGTTCCCTCTTCCGCTTGGACCTCGGGCACGAGCAGACGTCACACGAACTAGTGTCAGTTTTTATTTTAAATGATTCTATAATCTTTTCCGTCATTTAAGTCGAACGAAAAAAATAGGCCTGCATAAAAGTGGAGAAGGTCGTTCCCGGCGCTCACACTCACACCCGCAACGCCCGGACACATCGTGAATACCAAGTAAGCGCACACACAGATCAACCCAATTACGCAAGACGCACACAGCGCGTGGCTCGCTTGCTCACCTCTCCCCGCTGGCCACCCGCAGGCACCCACCCCTAGCTGCGCCTGCGCTACGGCGTGACGCAACAGGTTGGGGCTTGCAGCACTGGTACATACCTAACACACTGTGCTCGAAGTGAATGAGTACTCCACACCTCCCACAACTTTGCCTTGCGCCTGGTAGACCGTGCGATACGGACCACCTGATAAGCGAAGCGTTTTTCATATTGCATTACTTAAACTAAAAATACTAGAGAGGCAAAATGCCATTGAGACGTACGCCACCCCCGGTTCTCTCGCAGTCCCCTACAACCTTCTCGACGCCGCAGGATTACGCAGGTTCTGACACTAGTGGAACCGAGGTGGCGACAGAATCTGCTTTAAGTGCGGCGTCGTCACTGAACTTCATAGACAAAATAATTCCCAAACCAAAGAGAGGAAGAACCAAGCTCGCTAAAACCCTTAGTGATCCAAACGCCGCCGCGTCAAGTTCACGCTCTGTAACAAAACCAGCAAAGCGAGGTCTGCAAGAAATATCTGGCGGAATAGACGACTTATCTAAGTCTGGCCTTATTGACATACTCGCTGCCATGGAAGAACGACAGGAAAAGAAGCTTGATGCTGTACTTGGTTCTATTGGTAATGTACAGGTATCGGTCGACAACCTGGCAGCAAAATATAAGGAAGTTTGCAATAGAATCAAATCTCTCGAGGAGGAAAGAAAACAAGACAAAGTTGTGATACACCAGCTTCAAACTGAAGTTGAACAGCTCCAACGTTCAATCAGAGGTACTAGCCTTGAAGTGAGGAATGTCCCTGCTCGCCACAAAGAGTCAAAAGAGGATCTGATAAAGATTATGCTTAATAGTGCGGAAATCTTTAAGCTGTCTCTCCAGAGCTCCGACATAAGAGACGTGCGTCGTGTCAACAGCAAATTAGATAACAAACCGATAATAGTAGACTTCACTACCACATCTACGAAAGAGAGCTTTCTCAGATCCTACAAGACTTTCAACAGAGAGCGTCAGCGCGACAAGTTTTGCACTTCTCACATCAAAATTGACGGGCCACCAAAGCCCGTGTACGTCGGTGAAAACTTGACTCAAAAGGAACGCAGGTTGTTTTACCTAGCCCGAGAATTCTCCAAAGAACATGGTTTTGCTTATGCGTGGACGTCGTACGGTCGGATCTTCCTTCGGAAAGAAGACGGCTCCCCCCAGATTCGCATATCAAACGAGACTGATTTGGAAAGGCTGGCATCTCTGTGACTATGTATGTGTATACTCTGTAATACATTTCTTCCACCCGGACTTTGGTACCTTCTTATTTTTATAACTATTAAGTACGTAGATTTTAATTTATTCTCATTATTTAATTATATTTGTAACCTCTCAACATTCACAAATAGCCTCAACTTGAGCAACTTGTCTGAAAAAAACCTACTTTCAAAAAGACACTGTATTCTAGAATATATATCTGCATGTGTTCACACACATACTACATGTTCTTGCAAATCTACCTATAACAGATTTACAATTGTGCTTATCATTACTACCTGCAGTCAACAAACAAAGAGCTTTCTCCAACTTCTCCCCGTCCTATATACAATTCACCAAGCCAGATCAGACAACCGGACTCTGACCCTTAATATAAATCTAACAGATACTATGCCTGCTTCTGACATTCTAAATCACCTGTTCCAAAATACTGAAACGAGATTGCTTGCAAACCATGCTGTATTAAAATCAACTATTAACCAACATTCGTTACCGATCCCTACGCCATTTATTTGTTCCTGTGCATTCTTCTACACACCCCTTCTACAAGCCCCATCCCACTCACATTTACATATCAGCAAAATTGTATATAAGCATTCCCTCATCGGTGCAAACTCGTACGTCAATCTTAACTTATACACAGGTGTTCCTGTGTGTATTCATCCTGTTGTAATAGATAAAAATCATGATGAACAATATTGATCTATTAAATTGCATCGATGAGACCAACCTGATAGACAATTACAAAGCTGATTCCCCGGAAGAATGTACACTACAACTAGGCGATACTTCGCGCCAGATAACTATAATCTCCCAGAACATAAGGAGTATTCGAAAAAATTTTGATAAATTTCTTGTTTATTTAGCTAGGCTTGCTTTTTTACCTGATATCATAATTTTATGTGAAACTTGGATTGACGATAGTTTAAAAAAAATTAATCTCCCAAATTATACATTCCATTCATCGAAAGTGTTGAGAAATCAAAATGATGGTATAGTGGTATTTGCCAAACTAGGACTCGATATCGTCATTAATGAGCCACTGTTTCATGACGGAAACTGCCTTGTTATCAATATTAACAATAATCTCTCGATTATAGCCTTATACCGTAGTCCTGCCATCGACAAAACTGAAAACTTCCTGAAATCTCTAGAACATACTATTACATCTCTCCATACAGAGTCCTGCATAATAACCGGAGACGTTAACATAGACATTAAACCATCTTCAACTGATCGTAAGCGGAATGCATATTTAGACATCACATCCTATTACGGGTTTATTCCAGGCCACACCACCATCACACGTGAAAAATCACGCACTTGCATCGACCATGCCTTAATTCGCACCAAAAACAATGCACGTGTTATTGTATGTGACACAGATATTACCGATCACCATGCAGTGCTAACTGGTATTTTTAGCAGAAACGAAAAAATCACTAGAGAACCTAAAACTATTTCTAAAATTGACTACAAAAGTGTGACTGCTGTTTTGTTAAATATCAACTGGGACTATTTTTATAACATAACAGATGTAAATTGCGCTACTGATTACTTAATCAATCACATTGCACAAGCTACGCAGTGCCACACTACCACAACCAGAGTCCGTAATTCTAAAACTATCTTCAAGCCCTGGATAACCAAGGCACTTCTCAAAAATGCACGACGCAAAGACTGGCTCCACTTAAAAGCAAAACAGTCACCTGATAATCTAACACTGCAAATGAAATTCAGAAAGTATAGGAATCACTATAACGCCACCATTGAAACTCAGAAACGTAACTATGAAGCAGAACAAATTCACTCTCACAAATATAATAGTAAAAAACTATGGCATACCGTCAAAGATATTTGCAACATCCAAACAAATAAGTCCAGTCCTACCGACCTCCTAAAAATCAATAAAACTTCAGTTTTGGACTCACTAAACTCTGCAAACAAATTCTTTTCCTCAGTGGGCAGTGATCTTGCCAAATCCATTTTGTCCAAGACAAACAAATCTGAACAACATCTTGCTGACAACGTGTGTTTGGAGAAATCTCCTGCACAATCCCTCTTCATGTCGCCAACTGACGCCTTCGAAATTAGTAAAATAATTTCGTACTCCAAATCAAATTCAGCGCCAGGGTGTGACCTAATAACGAACAATGTGCTCAAAACTTCTCAAAAAATCTTATCACCACTGATTGCGCATATCTGTAACCTAAGCATGCTTCAGGGTGTAGTACCGGACAGTTTCAAAATTGCTGATATCATCCCAATTCATAAATCTGGGTCCACCCTGAATATTTCCAACTATCGCCCGATTTCTCTCTTACCCTCGTTATGTAAAATTCTTGAAAAAGTGGTTAATAAGCGGTTACTAAGCTTCTTGGAAGGAAACGATATTTTTTCTCCTCACCAATTTGGCTTCCGAAGAAACAAATCGACTGAAGATGCTGTTTTGGCCTTAGTGGACCAAGTCACCAGTAAGCTGGACTCATCTAAAAAAGTGTTAGGAGTGTTCCTGGACTTAGCCAAAGCTTTTGATAGTGTGTCTTGGCCAATCCTACTAAGAAAACTGGAGATTCTAGGAATACGAGGAACTGCTCTGCATTGGTTTCAATCTTACCTTTCTAACAGGAAGCAGCGTATACGTATCTTAAATCAGCACAGTGACTACGAATATGGCTCATTTGGCGTGCCACAGGGTAGTGTGCTTGGGCCTACCCTGTTCTTGACCTACATCAACGACCTCTGCCAACTAAAGTTAGCAAGTACTAGTGTTTTCGCTTTCGCCGATGACACAGCACTAATTTTCTACGGCGAAAGCTGGCAAGAGGTTGTCGATGTGGCTCACCAAGGTTTGACTCAAGTAGCTAACTGGCTACATGAAAACCTACTTACGCTCAATGCCAGTAAGACCAAATACATGACATTTCAAAACATTCAACGGACCCAACCAAAGGATGTAAAACTTAAACTTCATTTCTGCGGTACTCACTCCTGTTTATCCTGCACCTGCCCTACTCTTGAACGCGTAAGCCATCTTAAATATCTGGGGCTAATTATAGACTCAAATCTAACCTTCGAAAATCATACCAAAACACTACGAGCGAGACTTCGGAAAATGCTGCATATTTTCAAAAGGTTAGGTAGTGTCGCCGACGAAAGAACCGTACGTACGGTGTACATGGCTCTCTGTCAGTCTGTACTGACTTACTGCATTGTCTGTTGGGGCTCTGTTGTTAAAACCCGGCTGAAAAAAGTTGAGGTTGCCCAGCGAGCAATTCTAAAAGTAGCCTTTAAAAAACCATTCAGATACCCAACAGTACAGCTATACAAAGACACAAAGTTCCTGACAGTCAGACAGCTGTATGTTATGGCAGCAGGTCTCCGTTTTCATAAAAGAGCGTTATCCGATGTCAAAAAAGCAACTAGAAAATCTCGATCTAATACTTGGCCTATCCCAAGAGCCAGAACTTGCCTTGCAAAACGCGGTTATTCCTCCCTAGGTCCAAGGCTATATAAAAATCTCGACTGCAAGCTCAATATCTTGGATATGTCACGATACGTTTGCAAAAAGAAAATCACCACATGGCTACTAACCCTAGACTATGATGAAACTGAAAGTTTTTTCAATACATGACACTAGGGGGCCTGCTTTCCTAAAGCGTTCACTAGATTTCTTCCTTTAGTAAATTTTAGTCCACTGTTATCCATTTTTGTCCAATACATACTTTGTCTCCACACTAATTCTGCATAAGACTAGCTGACAAACATGAATTCTAGATAAGCAGGTAAATACTTCACTATAACAATTAATTTTAATTATATAACGCGCTCGCTACCGCTTCTCGCTTACGCTTATGACAATACTCTCTCCCTAGCTTGACGTCACGATGCGGCCTCATGCGCTCGAGTCGAGCAGACGCACTTGCTTTGTGAGAAATTGAGTGGGGAGGAAGCGAGCGCCAGTCGGCCGGCGCGCGCTGCGCCATGAGGCCGCGCCGCGCCCATCGATGCTAGGACTTTTAATTTTATTTACTTGCTAGGAAATTACTAATAACAAAACTTAAACAAACCTTCTTATTTTTCATACTTAAACACTTCGCTCTCAAAGTCACTTAACCAAATTGTTTTATATACCTATTAAGGAAGCTTGCTTCCTTGTGAACTGCTTGTCGTGAATGCAGGCCCCTACCAACCTACCTCTCTTATTTTACACATTTAAAACTCACACACATACTTTCGTTATTTCTGTGCAGTACCTGCTTATATCCCCCCTTGCGTATCGGACTCATTCCTAAATATGATAAACTCATCTTTGTTTGTTGACTACACGCTGTTAAAATACACTCTTGAACATCTTTCAACTGCAGGTACATACTTTTATTGTATCCGTTGTATATACCATATGCTATAACAATAAATAACTAGTAATTAAGTAGGTATAAGGTTATGTATGTATAAAAATTTTGGCCTTATCTATCAAAATTTAATTATTATTTTTATTTATTTATTTTTTCTATAATTTGTAAATAAGTAGAATACGATTTTCGTAAGACTTTAAGGAAGAGCCTGTACTCCACGACACAGGTTTAACCTAGTGTGGAGCACAGTGCCCCCCGAGTTTAGAATAAGTTAGCTTCGCCTAAACTCGATGTATCCTAGATTTAAGTTTTTCTGTGCCTAAATAAATTATTATTATTATTATTATTATATAGTAAACACTCAAAAATGACACATTTATTCACTCCTTCATTTTTATAGTTAAAGTTTGGATTTCACAATCTCAATCTCTCGCCTTTTCGTCGTAGAAAATTCAACCTTGACGTAGAGATTGAAAGAATAGTTTTGTTCGAGTTGTGATGTAGGTCACACTACGTCTATTTCAGTATTGACTCTTTGGAAGCCGGTCGGCGTGTGCCCGAAATATCTCTAGTGCAGAATGCATCTACTCCACTCGACAAGTCCAATATACACGAGATTATCTGCATGGGATCAAAAAAGTTGTTGCCAAAATGTTTCATACAATCTATAATACCATAGATAACTCACTACATACTGAGAATTTCTAGGACGATTGATCTTCATCCAAGGATAATGTACACGTAGATAGTATCAGTTTATATCCGTTTAAAAAAAACACGATCGATGTTATAATGATCGATATGATCTATATCTTCGTATGAACTTTAGTCGTACTTCATTTAAACTGTTTTGATACTTGACAGACGTTAAAACTCCCGTGTTGGTGCCGAGTCAAGTGTAGTATAGTATCAATATAGTATTGAGCATGTCATTGATTATTAAATTCGTTTAAATTGTAAATGTTGGCATTATTCACGTTCTGCTACTGTTCATTATATTAAAGTTTTAGCCTTGCGTATATATCCGTCGATGCGAGCTGGATGCGGGCCGCTTCCAATCTATGAATGGGGAATATGAACGTCCAGCAGTGGACATCTAATGGCTGAGATCCGTCAAAGGAACAAACGCAACAGTGACACTGTGTTTATGGCTACCATTTAAGAGCAACTATTTGAATCCACTAAGTGTTGGTGACAAATTTTCAAACGTGAGGGTACAGGCACTAGAATCTTGCTTACCGTCATGTTTTGAATATCACCGTCACTTAAATTATCTGAGCGAATACTTCTATATATACATAAATACCATAAGATACATACTATAAGACATCTAGAGTATTGAAAAAATACTTATGCTTTGAGCTATGCCATATGAATAAAGTTATGTCATAGCATAAATATATTGATATAAGGTATAGGTATAGTTATCTTATATTATAGCTTTGATAAATTATAAATAATCTATAGTTAATCAATAAACTATCCATGTGTAAGAAATACTACTAAAGTTGCGAATCTATGAAATATACGTGTAAGTGAAAATTTGTTATTTCTTAAGACAATAACGTTTTTTATAACGAATCTACATATTGAATAATACGTACCTCCAATATTCGATGGCAAGATGTATCGTTGTTTTTCATACAGAAACCAAATTGAATATATGGATGAGGGGGATCTTCGGACAAAGGTATTTTTACTAGAAGACTTACTAGAAGATCCTACCTTCCTTCAATTAAGTTAAAATATTGGCTACACAAAAACGAAAAACTCGTTCTCAAAGTATTTCGAGATCTAAATTATACAAGGTTTTTCAGTTACCATTATCTTGAATGCCTTTCGTTTAAGTCCAAGCGAACAAAATGCACTCACACACGTGTCCATATAATTCGCAATACACCGGCTAATTAGAGTAAATTAATTATACGAACATTTTCACATCGTCCCAGACCGTAACATGACGTGCGTTTGTGAAACGTACTTTGTTATGTTAGTTTAGTTGCCTTACAATTCACGTAAAAGCAAAAGTGTTAATAAAAATAATTTTAAAGCTATATTGTAAAACTCTTCGTGTTTTTTTGAAAGTGAGTAGACTTGACGATTTGTCGTACGACATATCTCAAGTAGTAAGTCTACGTGGTGATTGTGTTGTTTATTTTTGTAGGACTTACTAGTAGGACTACTGACTCGTTTTGACTACGAAACATTTCGACATAGGCTGTCGTTTCAGTAAGGGTTCCGGGCCCTCGTCCATTCAGTGATATGCAGTTTGGCTAGCGAGCGGTACATCATGGTCATATTGGTCAATAATTTCTTTACGTAATTCGTGTGTAAGAGTGATAAGTGATTACATTGTTTATATCTAATTAGCGGTTATTTCTTCCAGGCTGTGAACAACACCCGGAAGGCGAGCGCCTCGGAGGGCTGGAGAGAAGGTACGTCTATCAGATTTGTACTAAACCTAGTAAATTACAACAGAATACTAAGGAGTCTTTGTATATATTTTGTATTATAACGAAATAAACTGTTTAGAAATAAGCAGATTGCGTCGGAAATACATTACGTTTTCAAGGTCTCGTTGTACCTTCACTTGCGTGTTGCATGAACATGTTAGCTAAAAAAAGCACTAAATTATTGTTTAACTTTGCATGACACTCATTTGTTTGCTTTATTTAAAGAATCGATAGGTTTACTTTGGCTGAAACGTATGATTTGTATGTTTATCATCATCATCATCATCTCAGCCATAGGACGTCCATAGCTGGACATATGCCTCCTCCATTGATTTCCACAAGGACCGGTTGGAAGCGGCGCGCATCCAGCCCTTGTCTGCGATCTTAGTCAGGTCGTCTGCCCACTGTGTTTATCAAACTTGGTCATAAATTTAACGCGGTGCATCTTAAGAAAGCAAAAACGATGGCGAAATATTTATTAAGTAGTTTCTTTTTGCTTCTGATGTAAACGCAATTTAAATGACATCTTTTATCATTTATCGCGTTTAATGTGTTTTATTTTATAATTTTTACTCACCTTTCAATCGTTGTATGCAATGTACCTACTATATTAAGGGAGAGGCCTTCGGCTCCAAAACACAGTGAAAACTAGCTTGGAGCCAATGGGTCCATGTATTGTTACACCTATTGTTATGTCAAATAAATATATTTGTATTTGTATTTGTTGTTCTGCCATTATAAGTTATCGAAATGTCAAACTGAAACGACACTTAATTTAAATAACTTTACGAGAATGAACGACGGCTAAATTAAGTCGATCAATCAATCAATCAAACATTTATTTGCATAAAACATGTGTTTGCATACTTAAATTGTTTAAGCATGCAGGATCTTATAAATAAACATGTTTTGCTTGTCAAGACATACAAATATAATATTTACAAAAATTATATAATATGTACTTCTACTCGTATACTAGTCATTAAAACTGACGAATTTTTCATGTCACTACTTAATGTTAAATAATAGCGTAATTTAAATATATCTATTATGGTTAAATATCAATAAATTTCAAAATTGTTCAAAAAAAATTATCCGTCAAGAATTCACTTACACGGTAATAGCACTTGTCGGTTAATAATGAATGCATCCGTTTTTTAAATACATAAATTGGCATTAAAGTTTTTTATTGATGTCGGTACTCTGTTATATATAACTGGTGCCATGCAGTAGACGCTTTTATTCATAAGTGCTGTATTAGAGGTATGCATAAAAAGTATTTGAATAATTGTTAAAAATACTAAAATCGCGATTGTTTGTTTAAGGCGCAGGTTCAGCAGTATCGGCAGACTCAGGAGTGTGGACGGGCGGAGAAGGGTGCGCGGGCGGGGAGGTGTCCCCGCGGTCTCGTCACCGACCGCGCAATCTGGAGATGGTGATGCGTGGCTCGCACAATTTCCACTTGAGAGAGCTGCCGGATTCCGATCTTGACATCATGGGTGAGTAACTGATTACAATTTTTGAAATTAACTTCTTATTTAAAGGATTAAGTTCTTTAAGTTTAAGGTAAAAACAATATGTTAAAAAAAAACTCAATTTTGCAGCTATTAAACTTTATAATATCATAGATACCGTAAGTGCAAAAACAAAACAGAATCTTTACTAATTAATGACGTGTCCGTGACGAGGATAAAAACGTGCATGTTCCACAATTCTTAATTATTTGGTTTTAATTTAAGTATAATTCTTCCTCTTCCTCCTCTTGTCCTTATTCTACATTAGATGGGGTCACCACAACATGTTTTCCTCTTCCATTCTCTTCTATCTTTAGCTCACACCTTCCATAAACATATTGTTCCTCACATATATGTATTTTGATATCTACGCGTATTTTGATGATATTATTGTCGCGGTTGAAGACATCGACATCCCGTGAGTAGCACAGGTCACTGAAAAGGGTGAAAAAAAATTTTTACCAAAAAATGCAAACGACTTCAACACTCAAAAGTGTGAAATAACTTGTCGAAGTCGGTACCATGAGCACAATATTGTGATGATAGTTACTTTTGTGTGAGCTATCATGGTACCGACTTGAACAAGTTATTTCACACTTTTGAGTGTTGAAGTCGGATGCATGTTTTTTTTTTTTCACATTTCTGTTTTCTCATCATTTTCGTTTTTTTATTACAGACGACGCAGTAGTGACCGGACACACCGTGATCCCCTTGCCAAAGCTACCTTCATCCTTTGACGACGTATCTCCGGAGTACGACGAGTCTCCTTCTCCGACATACCGCGCCCCGTCTCCAACCCTCCCCAAACCATCTGCGGTCGAAACCGCCCCGAGGTCTCCAATGTCAACTCTGGAGAGATACCGAAATAGAAGTAGACCGACCAGGATTCAGTCTAGTGCTGATGAGGAGAAGTTTGTACTAGATCGAGCGCAACCTGAGAAATTGAATAAGCAGGTTAGCTGTTTTACTTGTTCTGTTTTAAGAATGCCAATGAAGTCTTGACTAGAACGAATACAAAACCAGAAGTGCTGGGGTTTCTATATAGATTACATGTCAACCAGATGCATGGTAGAAATTTATGTTGACGATCGCGGTGGCTCAGTGATCAGTGACATGACTTCTGCTTCCCGGGGCACCGGGGGCGGGGGTTCAAATCCCATTAGAGGCGAACATTTATATAATGAGTATGGATGTTTGTCCTGGATCTGGGTATTTGTTGTGATGACATTATGTGGGTCTATGCCTTCCGCGACAAATCTCAGTATGGGAGTGACATTTATTCTTTTGATTTAAGTCGCCTGATTATTTGATGTCCTTTTGCTAATCTCTAAAACGCGTTGTTGTTTTTCCTGCTAATTTGACTACATTGGCGTTAGACGAAAGTCTGTCAAGAAAGTTACTTTATGATAATTTAAAGAAAGGTTAACATAACTTGATTATTCTAGAACTCCTTCATAAAATCGTCGAGTGGAGTGGCTTCCCCGCAAACTGTGAGCAGTAAAGAATCCAGTCCGTCTTGCAAGAGCGAAGAAAGTCACTTCGGAAACAGTGGCGCCTGGCAATCTCATGCGGCTGGAGAGGCCATGGCTAACAGGTAAATAACAGAACATTTCAAAAACTTTATCTTTTATGCCAGGAGACAGAACTCTTTTTACAGCTTACACAAGCGTCGGTGAAAATCTTTATAATATACGAGTATCTTTTGTTATAGACAAAGGTAGGAAAAGTCATTGAATTAAATTAAAATCCTAGCAAGGTTTTCAATTTACACAGATAGGTAATACTTCTTTTACTTTATAAACACGTGAGTAATTTCTTTTATTACAGATCACAAGATGATGTATCCATTGCTCTCAGCGTGTCCAGTTGTGAAGATGATAAGTCCAAGTTTGAAAATAAGGAAGTGCCAAGCATACCTGAAATAGATATTCCAAAGAAGACCATAGTCATAATGGACGAGCCCCCACCGCCTCATCCTCTACTAATGAAATCTTTAACGTTGAGTCAGCATGATTCATTACGAGGTCCTATGATGGGTAAGTGTGATTATTTGGTCCTATTGTTGTACGCCTTATTGGCAATTATCAGCAAAAGATACTTACCTCTTGATCTAGCAAACTGAGTTCTTCTATTTCACTTTATGCACTAAAACCACAGAGAACTAAACCGAAGGAAATAAAACACCCGAAACAGTGGAATTTCGAATACTTAAAATATGGTTTTGAATTGCTGCGATCAAATTTTTGAACGAAAAAATCGGCTTTTTTTCTGCTACTATAGCTTAGATAGCAAAGCGACAGGATGATATTCTGTAGTCGTGGGTTCAAGTCCCACTGGTATCCGATTTTTTCCGTATTTGTATAGCGTTGTTAATGTTCTAAAGGCAATATAGTATATATACTCGGCTCCACTATAACTAGAAAGAAAGAAAAAAAGAAAACATATTTATTTCTGACAAAAGGCAACACTACAATACACATACATAGACACTTAAACCGACAGACCCCTACAAACAGACATCAAAAATAAAAATAAAAAATAAACATAAAATTAACACAAAATTAAAACAACGTTAATGTAGGTATTGCAGTGATGCGCGATGCCAGAAATGTCCCTACTCAGCATATGCGAGGGTTTGACAACCTTCGCGCTGTTTTTCAGATTAACTAACGAAAGAGTAACTTTTTTTTTTTTTTTTTTTTTTTATTCACCATAGGCAGGCGTTTGACCACTATCTCACCTGATGTGACTAACTCTGATATGAAACTTAATTCTAATCTATAAACAGGTTCAATGACAAGTTCGAACTACAGTACTACCAGCACATGCACAAACCAGAGCGGCGATCACCACAACCTAACACTTACTCTAGAAGAATCTAAATTCGACATGTCAGCTCTAGAGATCTCCACTCAAAGTCTACTAGACGATGAGACCTCCCCAGCTGACAGCCTCATTTCATCAACCAGCACCAGTGATTCCAACAATGAGCTGCATGTAGATAGAGATGCTCCTTCGATATCATCAGCGTATCAGACAGCTAATACAAAGACAAGGTCACCAGAGCCAATTGGACGGATCAGAATGGAAGACAAGGACCTCGGATTGGAACAAATAGATCGTGTAGATGGTGAAGTTCTGCAGGCTGTTAAGGAAATCCAGTGAGTGTAAACTAGTTTATTTCTTTTTTTTTATCACATCCGGTCTTTCTATGCGAACCTGATGAAGTTGTTAGTCTACCTTGTTGGAGGAAGTCCCAAGCTGCAGTTACCAGACCGTGAGCTCCAGTCGAGAACCTCTCGATTGGCTATCAGTTCCATACATGCTATATGTACCCTGCCACTGACTAGGTCGGTGACTTTTGCTAGGAAGCGAATAAGCACCATTATTGAGTTTTTATTCACACTGAATTTTCCATTCTTTTAGTGAACCAATCCTTGTGGAGAGCAGGGAGAGCAGCAAGAACGTGAGTCCAGAGTCTCCGGGCACGCCCACACACGCGTCGGGGTCTCTATCTCTCTCTGACGGACGAGACTTCTTCGACGACGAGATCGCTGATCAACCCGCTCTGCTCTTCAGAAGTAAGCATATTCACGTTACTCTAGTCAGCCTCATCATCATCATGGGGACCTGTTCGTGACTTATTCACATTATCAGCAACATTTTAAAAAAATATTGTAAGCTTGCGTTTGACCACTGTTTCACCAGATGATAAGTTAAGAGACGGTGGAATCAGACTACGATATTCCAGTGTACATTCACCGAAATGTATCCGATAGAAGACCGATAGAAATGCTTTTCTATGCCCGTGTTCAAGGCTCTGTAGCCTACATTTTATTTTATGACTTATTTAATTATTATGACTGTAAGACAACCCTGAGCGATGGCTTAACATGCCGGAGCACGGCGGAGGCGCTCTGCTTAAAATGCCACTGGCGGTGACCTATCGAAGGAATGGTTGGTTCCAGTAGTTGATCGATCACTCGGGCAAACTCCGCTTCCATGTAGGTAGGTATGACATGTCCTATTTGGGAATACACTTTGTACACAATATTTTATAACGCCACCTTTATGTAAACGCTGAGCAATACTTTTACATTGAATTATCCTTTCAGAATCACCAGCAATATTACACTTAGGACCTTCAAAATATACTCAGCAATCCTTTTACGCTTGGCGCAATATTCTTACTGTATATAATCAGATTATTATAAACATAAGAATCCTAGGCTCCAAGTGAATTCATATACAAAATATAAATTATGTGCCATTTTTTTATTTTACCTTCTAATAATGTATTCCAATTTTTATTTCGTTAGAAAATGCGGATGGCAGTCCATCATCCAAAACAATAGAATCGGATGCGAGCAGACAGTTGCGGAAGTCCAGAGAACGCATCACTTCAAGCCCCTTGGCCCAGCGGAACCGGAAATGTAAGTTCGAACCACATAATAAATAATGGTACTCTTAGTTCTCTCGATACTAGTAGCGCCCCGCGGTTTCACCCGAGTGGATTACGGTTTTCCCGCTACCTCAATTATCCCACGGGAATTCTACTATTTCCGGGATAAAAGTAGCCTATGTGCTAATCTTGGTTAACACTATCTCCATACCAAATTTCGTCGAAATCGGTGAAACCATTTGAGCATGAGCAAGAAACAAACATACACACAAACTTTCGCATTTATAATATTAGTAGGATTATATCAAACCACCTAGAATAACTAAAATGTTAGAAAGTTATTGGAAAGTTACGACGAAGTTAAAATTGCTATAACACTTGTCAACAATCCTAAAATTGGATAATTTTTTATATAAATTACCGGACTATAATATATGCGTAATATCATAAAAAAGTGAAAATCTTTTATAATGATTTTCATATCATTATTAAAATCACTATCAACACTACTACACTATTAACCCTGTAGTGTTACTGTAATACTACAGTGTTAGTATTATATTACAGGGTGCCAATTCTCTCATTTATTAAAACAATCCCTTCTTATACAATGCAAACTTGATATTCCGCTAAAATAGGAATTGCATTCGATTGCATTGTAGACAATTGAATTGCGGTAGAAATTAGATCTGTGTAGCCATTACAATTATACTCCAAGTAGAATATCAAAACTAGAAAAAACGACGATCATTGACAATCTGAGCAATGTGTTAGTAGAATTGACACCCTGTAACACTGTAGTCGGGAGTATTACAGCGTTACTGTAATACTCCTGATATGGGACTGGACTATATTCCTCAAGGGCTAAATAACGGCTATATCCCATATACATAATAGATAATTACTGTATATACTTGTATATAAAACAATACGATATGTCATTTGGTGTTCTCTAAAACTACCCGAAAACTAATGAAATTGTTTTACAATTGGTCGGCTTCAGCTCCTAATGAAGTCAACATCGTTAGCAAACCTACATCAATGTCGATAGTGCGGTGGTAGAGTACTTAATAGTACCAGCCCGGCTACCACCCGCAAGTTTTAAATATTGTCACCAAACGCACAGTGAGTTCAGGGAGTACATGAGAACCAGTCAACCTTCTATATTTACCATGATTCCTCCTTTAACCACATCTACACTGATTATTGAGTGGAGTGTAGTGAAAAGATAGGATCAAACGCTAGACATGCAAAAATATATCTACCGTACATAATTAAAACAATATAAAAAACCTTTCAGTACTTAAATGTCGAAATTGTTCCATTTTATTTTAAATATAGAGGAGTATATTAACTATATTGACGGCACTTTTTTAAATTATTTTTTTCACACACTCATACCCCTGCATTAGGATACCCTGTGTCGCGCGAGGCATAGACACACACAATCACAATACTCAAACATCTAAGACTCGAGAACAAACATCTTTGCTCATCACAGAAATGTTTGCCCCGGCCGGGATTCGAACCCGGGGTCGCGGTTCCAAAGTCAGTGTCGCTGATCACTGAGCCATGACGACCGTCATTTTTTTGGACTACTCTTACGGTACCTACTACCTATACAATTTATTTCAGCAGCGCGAATATACTCGTAAATGACACTAATATTACAAAGGCGAAAGTTTTTCCGTTTGTATGTTTATTACTAATTCTCTGATTTGGAATGAAGATATTTTTTATCCCGGTAAAAGTATAGTTCACGTGGGACAATTGAGGTAGCGGGGAAACCGTAATCCACGCGGTTAAACTGCGGTGCGCAGCGGTTGGATATATATTGTACACACTGATATAAGCTTGATACAAACAAAAAATTATATAAATTTGGGACTAATCTGAAAGCCTTGTGCAAAGGGGAAAATGGGAGAAGAGGCCTCCCTTTTTTCTCTTTAACCCTCTCTTTTTTGAGTAGTCTGCGAAACACAGAATCGTTTCCATGACTGAAATCCAAACTGTTTGTTCTGTGGCAGCGCGCGGCGCGGGCGAGCGCACTCCGTCCTTGGACACGCTGTCGAGCCTCGCCTCCGACGATCTCATGATGGAGAACGACATGGCGCGCTCCATCACCAGCCTGCAAAGCGTCGATGATTACATAGAAAGGTACACCTATGTTTACATTGAAAACATTTTTACCAAAAAATGAAGTTATTTCACACTTTTGAGTGTTGACGTCGGTTCCATTTTTGTTGAAATTTTTTTTGGTACACATTTTTTTTCACCCTTTTCAGTGACCTTTGCCACTCACGGGATCAAATATCATTGTGTATGTTCTCCGAAGTCTTCACCCGCAACTATAATATCGTCGAGGTATGCGTAGCACTTTTCAGTTATTGGAGTATAATTCAAAAACCGCTTGTCCGATTTTGAAAAAAAATAAACGGAAGTATACACTATTAAACAAAAAAAGAATCACTAAAATCGGTTCATAAACGACGAAATTATCCGCGAACATACATAAAAAATATACGGTCGAATTGAGTTGAAAACTAGAAAAAAAAAATTCTAGTTTTTTTTTTCTTCACACTCAAACCCCTGCACTAGGATTCCCTGTGTCGCGGGAGGCATTGACACACACTATCACAGCACATAAATATCCAACACCCGGGGCAAACACCTATACTCATCGCGTAAATGTTTGCCCTTGCCGAGATTCGAACCCAGGCTCTCTGGGTGGCAGAAGTCACGCCACTGACGATTGAACCACGGCGACAATAACTATGGAACGAATTGGGGGAGGCCTATGTCGAAGGACAATCTGATAAAAGTACGCATGCTGAATAAGAAATACAATGCTATGTATTCTTTTACTTAGTTATTTAGCAATATTTTTTATATATTTTTATTTCAAATATATGTATGTTAAATACTCACTGTAAGTTAAATAAAGGCTTTATCTATCTACCTATCTACATAAAATCGTTGATTTCGACCATGTATCCCAATGACCATACAAATTGTTTAGATATACATACAATTTCATGTTAAAAGTTCCAAGAATTGTGAGTGTGCTATATAGAGTTTAACGTTACTAGGTTGGACAGCTCACTGCGTAGTGGCCTGAACTCGTTAGACGAGAAGCAACTCCATCAAGAGCTGTCCTCGTCCAAGACAGCAATCCGCCAGTGGAGCCAGTTACTGGAACAGAACAACTTCCTGGACCGGCAACTGGCTGCCATGGCGCAGAGCACAGGCACAGTCTCGCTTACTGCCAGCAACATCAGTCTTGCCAGCAACACCAGTCTTGCCAGCATCGGGTAAGAACACTTACTTAAATATAGTAGGAGCAAACAATCTTAGGCACAAATCTATAGATCGTGCTTAGACTATACTTTGCTTATGGCGAACTTTGCTCAGCAACATACTCAGCAAATAGGTACTTAAGTTTCGAATTAAAAGTCCCCGTATTGCTCAGTAAATACTTAGCAGAAGGAAGACAAAAGTTTGTGATACAGACATGTCAAGAAGTAAGTACAATAATGCGATTACGCTACGCTGTAAAATAAGAAAGTGACCGTACTTCATGCTTGCATTGCTATTATTTTTGTACGGGTAGCATCTGTGTATTCCCTAAGTCGTCGATTTCGAGCACTTTGACTTTGCTCAGCAAAAAACATGTGGTGAGTGGGAGCAACTTATTACATCAATGCAACGATCTCTTTGCACAGGCGATGTCAAAGGCCAATGCAATACAAACAATGACCTATATATATTATATAGAAGAACATTGAATACAACAATGACATAGAAGATCATTGAATACAAAGATAAATCTTGTTATTAAAACTGACGTGCTTTTGACACATTATGAATGTTTGAAACACAGGAATTACTCACGTAGTAAGCAAGAGGGTTCCAACGATAGTTTCGACCATTCGTTTTCCATTCCATCCAATTCGTTGGTCATTTGCGGTTGCGATTCGCCTGGTACTAGAAAGAAACGACGAACTAGAAAGTCGGAACACGGGTATTACTACGTGAGTAATTCCCGTGTTTTATACATTTATAAAGTTAAATATTACTTTTTCATTATTTTTTACTTTACGTTACATATGATCTCGTCGTATTCCTCTGGAATAATGTCTGCTGCAACACAGCTCTAAAGCAGGAGGCAGTGCCACCTATGTTTTATGTATGTACCTACTTACTATTTATAAATTATTGTTTACTTTATAGATCTAGTAGTCTAGATCTAGTCAGTGACGATGTGTTCGGAGATGTAATCACGCTAGACCTAGAATGTTATTTTCTTTTGTTTATTACTTAATTCGATTGTAGTTTGCCAGACATCAAATGACATAATCTATATGCCACGTTACCCGATACCACCCTTTACCTACGTAGGTATAGTTGTTCCACATACGTTGATATCGGTTACAATCGATCTAGGCATAATATTAACAGCTGTGTAACTACAAACATATTCTTAGTCTTACACATTTTTTAATCGCATTAAAAAAAATGTAGCAATCTGATGTAAACAAAATATGAAATAAAGGATATCCTAGATATGAACTTATACATAGATGGAGAGAAACTTTTTGGGTTTATTCCTTGACAACCAATATTTTTAAAAATTGAAGTTCACAATCTCACAAAATTTTAAGAACTAGCCTGTCGTTTGTATTCCTTCCTTCCTTAAAATAAATTAAGATATATACAGATCAATTAACCACTGGCTCTCACAGACTGCTGCCTGAACACACTGTGTTTAGTAAAAGTTTTTCAAAATTGAGGGTGGGAGCTAGCCAGGCGGGTACTCGAAAGTGTCCTATCACCATGTTGCAAATTGATAAGGGTGATAATTGACCTTCACCGGAAGCTCAAGACGGCCTTGCGGGAGTTGAGTAAGAATGATCAGTGAGAAGATTCTTTCCATACCGTGATGATAAACTAGCTGCAACAATACATTTGACTGGCCGTTTGGCGCAGTTGAAAGCACTCTGTCTTCTGAGCCGCTGGTCCCGGGGTCGATTCCCGGACAGGTCAAACATTTGTGTGTATGAACATGTCTGTTTGACCTGTGTCTGGGTGTGTATATGTATATAAGTATATATATCAGACATCAGGTTACCATAGTACAGGTTCTGCCTAGTTTGGGACCTGAAAACCTTGTGTGAATGTTAATAAATAATAAATTTAAAAAAAAAAATATAATAAATATTTAAAAAAATCATACAGCTGAAACAAAATAAAAAACACATATAAGATCAATCCTAGACAAATTCAATAACAATTAAAACTAAGTCACTCAATCCGTTGGTGGAAATCGAACCGGCGTCCGTCAGTTTGAGAGCTGAAGCTCCCACGCTGAGCTATCATCGCTTCGAGTCCGACTGAATACCGCCTTCGGACATTGTTTACGAATAACACAAACAATTGAACAAAGCAGCTGTTGACAGTCATAGCGAGCAGACAAAAGGGATGCTAAGAATCGTATCAACAATCAACACTATTATGAATACTCAGAAATACCAACCACGCAGTGATTCAGCTCAAGGCAATCCACACCCGTTTATATCAACTCCATATAAAGCACAAATAATTTTGATTATGATTTAGAAGTCGTCGACAGGTCACGTTTCGATACTTTTGATAAAAAATGTTTTTAACAGAAAATGGAACCGACTTCAACACTCAAAAGTGTGAAATAACTTGTTGAATTCGGTACCATGATAGTTCACAAAAGTAACTATCATCGCAATATTTTGCTCATGGTACCGACTTCGACAAGTTATTTCACACTTTTGAGTGTTGAAGTCGGTTCCATTGTTTGTTAAATATTTTTTTTTACCCTTTTCAGTACCTTTGCTACTCACGGGATCAATTGCCATTGTGTGTTCTCCGATTTCTTCAACCGCGACAATAATATCGTCGAAATATGCGTAGCACTTTTCAGTTATTGGAGTATAATTCAAAAACCGCTTGTCCGATTTTGACGAAATTTGAATGGGTCCACCACGGAAGTATACTCTATCTAACATAAAAATTGGTTGTCTGTAAAGTCGGTTTACGGACGATAGATTTACGTGATAACGACATAATCATGTATGACATTGACATTTGACATTTGACATTTGACATTTGACATTTGACATTTGACATTTGACATTTGACTTTTGACTTTTGACTTTTGACTTTTGACTTTTGACTTTTGACTTTTGACTTTTGACTTTTGACTTTTGACTTTTGACTTTTGACTTTTGACTTTTGACTTTTGACTTTTGACTTTTGACATTTGACATTTGACATTTGACATTTGACATTTGACATTTGACATTTGACTTTTGACTTTTGACATTTGACATTTGACATTTGACATTTGACATTTGACATTTGACATTTGACATTTGACATTTGACATTTGACATTTGACATTTGACATTTGACATTTGACATTTGACATTTGACATTTGACATTTGACATTTGACATTTGACATTTGACATTTGACATTTGACATTTGACATTTGACATTTGACATTTGACATTTGACATTTGACATTTGACATTTGACATTTGACATTTGACATTTGACATTTGACATTTGACATTTGACATTTGACATTTGACATTTGACTTTTGACTTTTGACTTTTGACTTTTGACTTTTGACTTTTGACTTTTGACTTTTGACTTTTGACTTTTGACTTTTGACTTTTGACTTTTGACTTTTGACTTTTGACTTTTGACTTTTGACTGACTGACTTTTGACTTTTGACTTTTGACTTTGACTGACTGACTTTGACTTTGACTTTGACTTTGACTTTGAAGTTCGACTTTGAATTTGACTTTGACTTTTACTTTGACCTTGACCTTGACCTTGACCTTGAGTTTGACTTTGATTATATTATCTAGATCTAGATAAAACTTAGGTGGAACGTTACAGGAATGTTACCGTTACTATTTTTCATTTTGGCATTCATCAATTTATAAAACGTTATCACGTCAAAAGAATCATTAATCGGTTCATAAACGACGAACATACATAAAAAAAACATATATGCGGTCGAATTGAATCTGAATTAATTTGACAATGTTTACAAAAGATCATTCAGTTTACATTAGCTAGAGATTGACACATAATAATATTTCTGAGTATCTGCTACTGAAATAGGCTCAACACCTGTGCTTCAGCATACAGCGCTCAACCCCGTGCGTTGGACTACATCTAGCATTACGTGAATATAGTAATAAGTATAGGTAGGTACGTGATGTTGGATAATATCGGGAGAAGAAAAAATCAACACAATTTATAAACAGCAGTGAGGGTGTTAGGGAGTGAAATTGAGTAAAAATGAGTAAAAGTTCCTCTCTGTGTTTAGTGTGAAGTATTGGAGTGAGTGTGAGAGAGTTTATCCCGTTTATATTATTTACCTCGAGTTAGGGCATTCACTAGAGGTAAAAAAATTGGTTGTCTGTAAAGTCGGTTTACGTACGATAGATTTACGTGATAACGACATAATCATGTATGACTTTGACATTTGACATTTGACATTTGACATTTGACATTTGACATTTGACATTTGACATTTGACATTTGACATTTGACATTTGACATTTGACATTTGACATTTGACATTTGACATTTGACATTTGACATTTGACATTTGACATTTGACATTTGACTTTTGACTTTTGACTTTTGACTTTTGACATTTGACATTTGACTTTTGACTTTCGACTTTCGACTTTCGACTTTCGACTTTTGACTTTTGACTTTTGACTTTTGACTTTTGACTTTTGACTTTTGACTTTTGACTTTTGACTTTTGACTTTTGACTTTTGGCTTTTGACATTTGACATTTGACATTTGACATTTGACATTTGACATTTGACATTTGACATTTGACATTTGACATTTGACATTTGACATTTGACATTTGACATTTGACATTTGACATTTGACATTTGACATTTGACATTTGACATTTGACATTTGACATTTGACATTTGACATTTGA